>CM041764.1:960000-5760000 GCA_023373885.1 Hestina assimilis
TCACTTACATATTGCTATTATGTGAAAAGTGAACGGGTTTTATCTTTAAAACTGTAACAATTTTGGTATTTTATTAACTGGTGTCATTTTCCATATTCAGAACGGACCAGCACGCTGGGGAGTTCGTTATCACGTTCCCTCGCGCCTACCACGCGGGCTTCAACCAGGGCTACAACTTTGCTGAGGCCGTTAACTTCACGCCTGCTGATTGGGTGAGCTGCTTTTTTGTAACCTAATTATATCATTTTGTTCTCGTTTTATCAGAAATAAATATATTGTACTAGCTTTTGCGCCCGGATTCACCTGTAAATATCATTGTGGAATGCAATATAGAAATAATTGGTTGATGATGATTATATTAAGTTAGAGGATACAATTAAATACGCTGTAAAAAAAAAACAAAATGGTCAAATCAAAAATAATGAATTGTCCTCAAAATGATTGGATAAACAAGGAAGTTTTAGATAAAATCAATAAAAGAAATGAGCTGTGGTGTATTTTTAAAGAAAACCCAGGAGATCGTCAATTAGAAGAAAAATTTAAAAATGAAAGAAATAAAACTTCAGCATATATACAAAAAACAAAAAATAAGTATTACTATAAAGCTTTTTAAAATTGTAATGGTGATTCTGCAAAAATGTGGCAACTTTTAAATAAATTATCAAGTAATAAAATAAATGACAATTTTCCACCCTCAAAACTACTGACCACGCATGGTGTTATAACTGACCCACAAAATATCTGTGAACATTTTAATGATTTCTTTTCAAATGTTGGCTTAACTCTAGCTAAAAACTTTCACCCCCAGACGTACACTAATAATCAAGCTGATACACAAATTAAACTTTCACAATTCACACCAACTACGGTGGATGAAGTTAATAAAATCATAGGCAATCTTAAATCTAATACTAGTACTGGAATTGACGGGATCTCTACGAAAGTCATTAAATGCATAAAAGAACCTATCTTACAATGTTTAACAAACTGCATAAATAAGTGTCTACGAGAAGGCTATTTTCCGGACACATTAAAACTTGCCAAAGTTACTCCGATTTATAAGTCAGGAACAAAACACGATCCCAGTAATTACAGACCCATTTCCGTACTGCCTACCATTTCTAAAATCTTTGAGAGAATCTTGCACAACCGCATAAGTGAATTTTTAACTTCAAATAATTATTTATCTGAAAGACAATATGGCTTTAGACCTAAATCGAGCACTCTTTCAGCGACTATCGATTTAATAACCAAACTGAAAATAAGTATAGATCAGAAACAGGTAGCATTGGGAGTTTTTATAGATTTGAAAAAGGCGTTTGATACGGTTAGTCATGATATTCTAATATCTAAGCTCTCAGCATTAGGTTTCTCTGGATCGGCTTTACAGATGCTAAAATCATATCTTACGAATCGCCTTCAAGTGGTTAAAATAGGAACATTAACAAGTAGCCCTAGATCAGTACAGTACGGTGTTCCGCAAGGATCAATACTAGGTCCCCTATTGTTCCTAATCTATATAAACTGTATTAATAAATTAGACTTGAAAGGACATACGACACTGTATGCCGATGATACCTGCCTTTTTTATTTTGGACAAAACATTAATATAATTATCAAAGAAGCACAGAACGATTTAAACTTATTGCAAACGTGGCTGACACAGAATTTACTTACTATTAATGTTGTAAAGACGACTTATATAATTTTTTCTGCCAAAAACAAAAAAAATACCTGACTTTCAAACTCTGATCATAAATGGAGTTGCAATTAATAAAGTAACCACAGAAAAATACCTCGGACTTGTTTTAGACAATAGATTGTCGTGGAAACCACATATTGAACAACTAAGTTCAAAATTATCGTCGCTCTTAGGGCGTATACGTAGTATAGTCGGATGTCTCCCATGGAATATTCGGTACACTATATATAATTCACTCGTGAAACCGCAAATAGCTTATCTGATTGAAGTTTGGGGAACAGCATGTAAAACAAATCTTCGTAAAATCCAAACCACTCAAAATAAATTAATAAAAGTTCTGTTCAACTACGATTATTTGACTCCGACCAGTACAATCTTTAGAGATACAAAATTATTTAATATCTCACAAATTTATCAATATAACACATGTATATTAATATACAAAATTCTTAATAATAAAATTCATTCAAAATTAGTGGTCACTAAAAACATAAATATTCATAAACGTAACCTCAGACGTGCAAACGATATATATATACCAAAAGCTAGAACACAATATGGTAAAAGAAATATATTGTTTGAGGGTGTAAAATTGTATAATTCGCTACCAAAAAATATAAAAGATTGCAAAACTTTACATAAATTTAAAACTTTATTGAAATTTCACATTTTTCCAGAATAGAACAAAAATTAATATTAAATTATTTTCATAATATAGTCGATCGTATGCAGAAACCCTAAACTAAATACAAAATTTAAATTACTATCCAAATTTCATATTTTTAATAAAAATGTAATTCAAAATTGTTCGTGTATAAGGAGCCCTTAACTGTTGTATTTAATACTTTTATGTTGTTATTACTTGCATGATACAATCTTTGTTTTGTTTATTTTTTCTAAGTACCCACGTAAATATCTGTTTTATTACTCGCTGTGAATTTATTTTTACTTATTGTTATTTATTTCTCATAAGTGATTGTGATTTGTAATCTTGGAGAAATAATAAAGATCTTAAACCTAAAAAAAAATAATTGGTTTCCATACAAACTCTCATCCCCTTTTCACTCCCCCTCAAGCTCCTATAACCGTCTCTAAGATCCCACCTGTATTTATTCCAAAATTTATCATAACCGACTCAGCAGTTTAGATTCAGAAAACGTCACAAACAAACATTAAATGAGAAATGTCCTCGTAGCTAAAAATGGGTCGAGAGTGCATCGCGCACTACTCGACGCTGCGCCGCTACTGCGTGTTCTCGCACGACGAGCTGGTGTGCAAGATGGCGCTGCAGGCCGACGCGCTCAGCCTCACCGTGGCGCTGGCGGCCTACCGCGACATGCGCACCATGCTGCACGACGAGCGGAAGCTCCGGAAGGGCCTCCTCGACTGGGTCAGTGCCATACCATGGAGGAGATAAAGATGTCTTCGCTTTAATATTAAAGCTCCCACAATCCTGTATTATCCATCACTACTGACGTTATTAGTTATATATGCTATTAAAGAACGATTTCAAAATAAAAATGTATATAATAAAAATGTCTCGTCTCGTCTCGTAGGGCGTGACGGAGGCGGAGCGGGAGGCGTTCGAGCTGCTGCCGGACGACTCGCGGCAGTGCCACGAGTGCAAGACCACGTGCTTCCTGTCGTGCGTCACGTGCGCCTGCACCGCGCACGTGGCCTGCCTGCGCCACCACGAGCGCCTGTGCGCCTGCGCGCCCGCCGAGCACAAGCTCAGGTACTGCGCCGTCCGACGCGGCCCGTGACCAGCGCCTTAAGGGGACGTCTACTCTATTGATTTGAAGAAAAATTATTTCCCTTAAAATTAATGAGCTTAGAGAAACTGGCAAAAATGCGCCAAAAATGCAAACTTGAAACGCCTAGGTGACTACTTAACATTCTTCCTGTGTCTATAACAAATGTTTTAAAACTAAACTTTTGTTACAGTATAGAGTAAAATATTTTTTCTTAATCAGATATCGTTACACGTTAGATGAGCTACCGGCTATGTTAGAAAAGTTAAAACGCAAGTCTGAGCAGTTCCGCGAGTGGGCGGAGGCTGTACAGAACGCCTTAGACCCAGATACTCCAAAGACTTGCGATTTGGATGGACTACGAGCACATTTAAAGAGGGCTCACGATTTAAAGGTAAAATTGTAACCGTTATTTAGGTGAAGTAGATTTGTAAAATTCCTAGTTTCTACTAAAAATAATAATTCATGATATAGATGCACAAGACGGAGCTGGTGCGCGCCCTGGAGACGGCCATCGAGGACGCGGAGAAGTGCGCGTCGGTGATCCAGCAGCTGGACCTCAACAAGATGCGCACGCGCACGCGCCACCACGACCCCAAGTACCGCCTGTCCATACACGAGCTCACGCTGTTCGCGGCCGAGATCGACGGCCTGGCCTGCGTGCTGCCCGAGGGTACACATCCCAGATATTATACAACACTTTTGATTTCCTAAAAATTAATTTTTTTTTTGTCATTAAAAAATTATTGACTCAATAAGAAAAGTAACGTAGATGTAGAGAAATAATTGATAGAGCGATAGGTATTAAATGCGTATCAATTGTGAATTACTTTTTCGTGCTTTTTATTGTACATATCATTTCTTCAATGTTGTCCAAAGAAATAGATAATATTTTTTTATTGAAAACTGGTTATGACATGACACAAGTGACAAGTAAATATAAAATACGATGTTGCCAAACTTATCTATTTTATTTTATTCTTACAGCTATGACAATAAAGTCTGGTTGCAAGAGCGACATTTTTCTTATCTGCTTACAATTAATAACCTTAAAATAAAACAATATACATATATCACAGGTTCAGCGGTGAAAGAAGTTCTACGTCAGACTGCCGAATTCGAAGACCGAGCGACTGATTTACTTAGCAAGGAGCTAGATGAATGTGACGCGACCTCCGTCAGGGAATTGGAGGAAGTAAGTGTTTATTTATCAATATAATTTAAGTGGGGGCCGTTGAGTGTGTAGCGTTTATTTATTTAATCAGTCAAGTTGCTTAGTGCGAAAATTAATACAGACTTAAATTTAATAAGTATTTGTTTAGCTTTTTGACTAATATGAGAATACAACAATTAAAAGCTTTTTTTTTAATTTCATGAACACAATTTTTTGGTAATGTTACAACAACAAATACTAAAAATATAATTTAAAATAAGAGAGTCCCCCATACAGGAAACTTGAACATTTGCAATCTATGGTGATACCCTTTATGTCCAATTCCGACACGCACTTCGCCTGTTTTTTCCAGCAGTTTTCTCAAGGATCCAATAAATACTAATATATTTTTTTTCTCCAGGTTGTAGACCTCGGCTCACGTCTCTGTATAGTTCTGCCCCAGCTGTCCGCAGTCCAGGCTCGCTTGCAGCAAGAAAAGTTCATTCTCTCAGTTCACACGCACCGCGAGGACTGCTCCACTCTGACTCCGGAGGTTATTGATAAATTGCTCGCTGAAGCCGAGACTGTGGTGCCACATAGGCGTGTTGAAGCGGAGAGGGCTGGTTTATATAAGCTAAAACGTGAGTTCAACACTTTAAGGAAAGAACTTTTTTTATAAGGCAAATCCTTACGATTGTGAATCGCTTTTATCATAATAGCCTTATATTATAAATTTTGCTATGATCAAGGATTTTGAATATAAAGAAGATATATAATCCTTTTGAAGTATAAAACCTAATTAATCATTGTATTCGACGTCCTATTCTAAATTGTCAATGATTATTCATTTGTTTAAATAATTGTCTAATTCTTAAATTACTGTTATAATCTATGAAAATGGGCATATGTCTGTCTTCTACCCATTTCTAAACCATTGATCCAATTATGGTAACTTTGAAAAAGCTTTCTGTATACAACATCCATGTCCAACAGTGCAAGTGGAGGAGTGGGAGCGGCGGGCGCGCGCGCTGCTGCAGGAGCCGGGCCGGGAGGCGGACGAGCACACGTCGCTGGCGGAGCTGGACGCGCTGCTGGCCGAGGGCGACGACGTGGAGGCGGCGCTGCCCACGCGCCACGCGCTGCGCGCCGCCGCCGCGCACGCGCGCGACTGGCTCGCCAAGGTACACGTCGCCTGCACTGCGTATGTGGCGCACTGGTGTATCTACCTCTGTAGGTTACCCTATTAGATGTTAGAGCTTCACACGATTAATGAGGCGCTCGTAGCCGAGTGCACCCACTGATCGGTAAACGATCGGTAGGTTAAGCAACTTTAGGCGCGGTCAGTCACTGGATGGGTGATCGCATAGTGGTATTTCAACCGAGCGTCTCCGTGCTTCGGAGGGCGTAAAAAGTAAACGTAAAAAGTCGGTTCCGGCTGTTGATAATTTGACACAGTCGATGGCCAAGTCGAATACTATGTTGGCCACTAACCACTCGATAAGAAGAGAAACACGATTACTATTTTTGTATTTACAATTTGCATTTCATTTGGGATGCATTGATTTTGATTCAACAAATTTTCCCTTTTATAAATGTCTAATTGATATTAAAATGTTGATTTTTTTAAATATTTTCTATGGCTTTTACTCGAATCGACTGATGGAGGTATTGTGGAGTAACGGTTTGCGTGTGTGCTTGCGCAGGTCGAGGAGATGCAGTCGAAGGAGCTGTACCCGTACATGCACAGCGTGGAGGCGCTGTGGCGGCGCGGCGCGCAGATCCCGCTGGCGCTGCTGGAGAAGAAGCACCTGGCCGCCGCGCTCGCCTCCGCGCAGGACTGGCAGCGCGGCGCCGCCGACATGTTCCTCAAGAAGGTAGGGCCTTGACAGTGTCATTAAACAGGGGGACTGCGAACTGAAAGCCCAGCATTTACATAGGAACAGCCCTCGAGGGCACTCAAAATCGATTCCATGATCACCACCACCACCACACCTCAATTCAGGTGCCTTCTGCTCGGTGACATCACTCTAAATAGTGGACACATCACCATTGAACGTCCATTTTATTAACCTCTTACCTCATAAGTGGAAATTAGTCTTGTTTGCCATCTTCATAGTATAAATAGTAAGGTAACATTCCAGAACTGGCAGTATTCGCTCCTCGAGGCGCTGTCGCCTCGCGGCGAGGCGCCGGCGGGCGCGCGCAGGAGGGCGCGGGGCGAGGCTCCCCCGGAGGCGGCGCTGCTGAGGCACTTCAGCGAGGACGCCACGCCCACGGAGATCGTGGCCGCCTTCAAGCAGGCGGAGCAGCGGGAGCTCGCCGCCGTCAAGGAGTTAAGGTGAATGACCACCGTCATGTAAAGCTACCGACAATTCAATTTTTCAAACCTTGCTTGTTTATCTTTTTTAAAATATGGAACCAGTACTAAAGGTCTTATTTTGTTTAGAGCCCGTAACATGCGCAAAGAAGTACGCGCTCCACCAACAGCGGGAGTGACGTTTTGCATATGCCAGAAACGACAGTATGGCGTTATGACCCAATGTGAACTTTGCAAGGATTGGTTCCATGGTAAGTAGCTTGCGCATGCGCATTTAAATATTTTCATTAAATAAGATTCTTATTAAAGGTACATAAATAGAAATGATTGCAAAAATTAAGTAACGTATATTTTATCAGCTACATGCGTCGCCTCTGCCCGTGAGGACACCGAGGAGCGCGACGAGTCCCCCGAGAGGATAGACATCCCGTTCCCCTCCTGCACAGAGACCAAGTTCCTATGTCCAGACTGCACACGCACAAAGCGACCCCGCTTACGTAGGATACTGGCGTTATTGGTAAGTATTGTAAAAATGTGTTTCCAAATTTGAAGTAAAACTTCTGTAGCGACATCTACACGCAACATGACGTAACGCAATAGAAAGACAAGATTGTCACAACGTCGCCTCAAGCTACAACGACACCTACAGGGCATACTACGCAACGATATGGACGGCCAACGAACGTCACGATCCTAAATCGCGCTATCAAAGTTTCCTACCCACTTGAGGTATATATACAACTTTCGAACGTAAGTCGTTGGGCTTCGGCCCAGGGCTTCGACCCGCCAGGCAATATCACCCGCCTGGTCGGAGGATCCTCCCTTAGTGTTGGAGGGCATTTATAATGACGTACCCTCCACACTTCTTTAGAATCGTTGTGATTTCAAACCGCATGTAATGGAAAAAACGACTGTTAAGAGACACAAATACAAAATTGTGTAGGAATGAATGAGACAGAAATATGCATCTCATTCTTTTGTCCATTTACTGAAGACAGACAGACAGAGACTGGCGGACGGACAGACAGAATAAGCCTTTACTCGCTGACTAATTTTAGCTAAAGAAGTTTTACTTCAATTGTGTGGTCTAAAGCACACTGTATTTTTTTAATGCATTAGATGCTTGGACAATCTGTGCAACCATAAGGATTATATGGTTTTTACATAGGTAATAATTTGGTAATGTATTAATTATAAAGTTTCTCATTCTTTAATAACAAAAACAAACGGAATCTGGGAAAATCTACAACGTCCTAAGAGTCCACTTCGGAGACTCATTCACGAACGACAGATCGCGAGGTGGTCGGCGGTAGTAATGTGGACCGTGCGCAGGTGTGGCTGCAGAAGCTGCCGGTGCGGCTGGCGGAGGGCGAGGCGCTGCAGTGCGTGACGGAGCGCGCCATGGCGTGGCAGGACGCGGCGCGCGCGCTGCTCAACGGGCCGCTGCTGGCCGCGCTGCCGCAGCGCGCGCCGCGCCCCGAGCGCAAGGACTCGCACGCCAGGTACACACACTGCACTACACTACACCAGGAGGCGCCCGCAGCCCGGCGCGCTCGCTGATCGGGAAAGGATCGGTGAGTTCAGCTACTTTCGGCGCGGGCAGTTGCTAGAATGGGTATCGTCTCCGTGCTTGGGAGGGCACATAAAAAGTTGATCCCGGCTGTTTAGATTAGTTTGACAATAATCAAAAAGTCAAGTTAGAAGCCTACTACTTGCCACTAACCACTCGATAAGAAGAACTACACTATACTACACTACTCGGCCTCAATAAGGATATTAATTGGCGTTAAAGCCACATAGGCACAAGAAGGTATTCGCTGCCGCTATAACATGACCGTCGTTGTACCTGTAATTCAATATTACATGCCTTAAATATTATCAGGTTTCATAATGATTAAAATTTCATATAATTTTCGATTATTTAAATAGTAGGTCATCGGCGAGCGTGGAGCACGCGTACAGCGCCACGCCCCGCGCGCTCGGCGCCGCGCGCGCTCCGCCCGGCCTGCTGCAGAAACTGGAGGATCTCATGCTGGAGGGCGATCTGCTCGAGGTGAGCTGGTATTAAGTATTAAGGACGCAAACTATATAGCTTGGCAATGATATTTTTTGGACCAACTAGTACTAGATATTAAAAATGTTCTTTTTTTATTTAATGACGGTTGGGAAATAAGCATTTTGTTTGATGGTATGCAGTCACCACAACCTATAAACGCTTGCGATACTAGAAGTGTCACATGCTCGTTGCCAATCTAAATGATAGGAGAGAAAGGGACGACAAAGGAAAAAAGGAAAGATACAGAGAGGATGAGAGTTTGGGCCTAGTCTAGCCGGCCCATTTGTGCTTGGAAAAGCATGTTGCTACTACGACTATAAAATGAATTCAATAAAAAGATTGCTATCCCGTTGTCTTTTTTCGCTATATAGTTGATCCACAAACGTCTTTCGTCCGTCAGGTGCGGCTCGCGGAGCAGGCGTGCGTGTGGAGCGCGGTGTGGGCGGCGCGCGCGGCCGAGGGGCGGCGCGCGGCGCGCGTGCTGGACGCGGGCCGCCGCAAGCGCGCCCCGCCCGCCGCGCGCCACCACGCGCTCAAGCGCACGCGCCCCGCGCTCGGTGCGTAGTGCGCACACACACACACACACACGCACAGGGGGTGCTCCTGAGAACATGCTCTGGTTATGAGGGACTCCTCGATTTCCTTACCAGCACCCTATTAAAACTGGATGTCTGACTGACACATATACAGCGCCACTCAGAACGCTCTTGCGTACATCGGCTCCCACCGACACGCTTATGTCGTTCGACCACATAGGTCCTTACCCTGATGGGCGTGCTTAATACCTTTTAAAATTAAATAATCTATATACCCATTTCAATTTCACATTTTTCTTTGTGCTTCAGATCACCTAATTTCTGATTTGATAACATTAGCATTACAGCGCTCTCTCTGTTGTCCACTGAGTGACTTGAGCCTTATTACCAAATTATACAATCACTGGCTATACTTTGACGCTGGTAATACATTTCGAAAGCTTAAGTTTTATACATACATATTCACTAATATGACTTAGGTATATCCCTCAAATTTCTACTGTTATGATAGATTGAACGACTAGTTATGATAAATTGAGCATGCTTGGGGATATTGTGACAGTATAATTTCAAATTTATCATCGTCTTGCTTTTAAGTTTTATCTCTATTTATCACATAAAAATTCTAGCCATGCCGTGCCAAAGAGTTTTTAATTATTCTATTTTTTATTACTTAATTCAAATAATTTTAAAATATATATTATTTTCTTATGGTTTTAATTCTGTTTATTCAGCTGCAAGCACAACAAAGACCACAATAAAAAGAGGCTCGGCCACCACCACGAATTACTTAAACAGGAAACAGGTAAGGGTGAAAACATTTCTAACATATTGTTCAAATAAAAATGTAAATATTATATACTAATTATAAATAAAGTAAATAGTTGATTGATTTTACCGTATATTAAATACTAAAAGACCACAATTTAAGAAGTATTATGTCATATCTAGTTATTGTTCACAAAGAGCTTTTATGTCATATACTGATAAAAATTATTTAACTTTGAAGAGTTTTATGAATGCTATATTTGTCTCCCAGGGCGTGTCGTCGGGGTCCGGGCTGATGATGCGCAAGCACTACATGGCGCGCCAGGAGCGCCGCAAGCGCGCTCTGCCCGCGCCGCACCACGCGCGCCAGCCCAGGATAGGTGAGGGGGGACGTGACGATGGGAGAGTCTTAACTACGCTTACTTATGCTGAAAAGGGGAGAAGAGTGGGGGTAGTTTCGGTGTAAAATCTAAAATGAAGAAATGACAAGCTTTATGATATTCTCAAAACCTATTTTTCTATAAGAGATAAATTTACTCGGCGACTTTACACGTGACTACCGTTGAGGTGTATCGTCAATGGTCGCGGGTTCGATTCCCGCTCAGATGATATGTTTGTATTAACCATACAGGCATGTATTCTGGTCTGACAGGTAGCACTTGTGTTTGTTTGTTGACTTTTGACACTGGATATGATTATCGTAGAGCGTGTAACTATTGCCCATATATAACACGTGTGTGTGTGTGCAGCGGCGCAGGCGCGGGCGGGCGGCGCGGGGCGCGGCGCGGCGCGGCGCAGCAGCTCGTCGTCGCGCTCGTCCGCCGACGACGACGAGGACTGCGCGGCCGCCGCGTGTCTGCGGCCCACCGGTACGGCCGCCTCCTTCGTCATATATAGAAACTAAGCGATAACACTTGCATCACTATACCGACATTTACTAAAACAATATATATATGCTTCACTTCAACGTTCTGGGATAAAAATACTAGCGAGAGATCTAACTAAACTGTTTCGCATTCAGAAGGATTTATAAGCTTGATCGATGGATCATCTAAAATATTGTCACAAAAATCTGTATCAAAAAATTATCAACACATTTTTTTTACATTACACGTGACACCTAAATTTCACTACGAAGTTGGTCCTATATGAAAATAAATCGCCTTGAAAATATAATACTTCTTTTATTAAATGGAATATTTGAATTTAAAATTAAGATGAGAAGTTCATTAAACGTTTTAAATATTCTTATAGATAGAAGTAACTGTAATACTACACAACTTTTTTAAATAACTATTTTACAAACTATGTTTATAAAAATATTTCAATATTTTTCTTTTATGTAACAGGAAAAGTGGACTGGGTGCAGTGCGACGGCGGCTGCGACCAGTGGTTCCACATGCACTGCGTCGGGCTCAGCCGCGGCGCGCTGCGCGAGGACGACGAGTACGTGTGCGGCTCCTGCGCCCACAGCCGCCCGCGCGCCGAGCGCCGCTAGCCGGCGGCGCCTTGCTAATGGGTGAATCGTCATGTCCATCTCAAATTGAAAATAACTGTGTGTTCATTTAGATATTTAAAGGCGGTTGTGAATGGCAACCGTAACCATCCTTGTAACGTGTATTTTTGTGCAGTGGCAGTATCTAAAGTCTTTTTAATGTATTGAAAAATGAAAGTTAATGAAAACGTTTGTAATTAGACAAAAATTTCTAAAATATTTAAGCCAGTTTATCGACTGAGTGGGATATATGAACAAAGTAATGAAAAAAATGTATGTACGCTGTGCGACTTTGCGAACACGCGAATCCGAATTACTAAGATATACTTTAGGACAATTTTCTAAAATTGTATTTACAAACGTAGAAATGAACTAAAATTGTTTCACGTCCATCATACGTACTCCAAAAATGAAAATCGAAAGATTCAAGATAACTAAATATAAAACACCATGCTTTCTATTACTGTTGTTAAAACATTTATTTCTACAACAGTTGTAAATTTTCATCAATATAAACTTCAGACGCTTGGTGTTCAATTTATAAGTAAATCACAGGCTTGTAATGAAAACGGTATATGCTTAAGACGCAAATCAGCAAAGATGATGACAGGCGATAATTAAAAAAACCTCTTAACAAAATAAAAATAGAGACTATGTTTTAAAATCTGCAATAAAGCTACAATAGCACATTTGTTTAAGCTGTATATGCTTTTCTCTGAGAAATAAGACCTATATTAAGCAGAATAGAACAAGTTATTGTTAAGCAAGCTTGTGTAAACATGCTTTATGTGTCTGGAGTAATTATAATAACTACAATCTCAATAAATATCTACGTGTCCGGTCGTTTCTAAACCAATAATTATTACTATGAAACTCAATATATTGCTGACAGTACGCCCGCATAAATTACCGATGATATTGTACCTACTTAAAAAAAGCTATAGAAACTATTGCCTGACAAAATTAGTATAAAAAAATATATACTTATTATCACAATTATAATTACTAAATAATTGTTATTAGGGATTCTAACGTCCAGTGAGCGGGCTGAATAAATCGCCCTTGCATGTTGATTGTTGACATATGTCACTTTAACAGTTTTGACAGTTGGTAGATTAAAAATAATACATGTTGTTCGTTACAAGTTAAAATTAATTGTTATATTCGGTGTTTAGATGTTAGTTCTGATAAGCGAGAATCGCGGTACGATGTGACAACTTTTATTAATTTAAGAAATCTCAAAAAAAGTTGAAAGGAATTTCTGGCCTTCTGAAAAAGGAAAGGCGCTTCTGAGGGCAGTTTTTTTAAAATATATAATTCGTTATTCGCTTATCAGAACACTTATGTGTTTAGCGAATACCTTGCTTTGAAACACCCCCGCAATAGAATCAATGTTGTATGTAGACAAACTTTCTTCCTTCAGACCGTTGTTGGTGTTTTGGAATAAGATATATAAAATGGTTTGTTAAAATTTATTAAATAAAGGAATGGACTTGGACGGAGGCAAATTTTATGTAACAACTTTCCTGCAGTCCTTTAATGCAGTGTTGCCAATTACAAGAGTTACGCGGTAGCGTAGGTATTATATTTTGAATGAATTTTATATTACGGAGAAGAAATGTAACATTTCAAATAAGATGAGAAAAAGAGTAATTTAAAATGACGCGATGTGTGTAAAGCATGTAACCAGTTCTAAGATGGCGTCGCCGTTCTAAATTCAAGCGACGGGTGACATTTGAAAAAGATGTCGTCAGAAATGTCAGATTTTTATAAAAAAATGTTTGTAAATGCGAGTGTGGTCATCAAAATTTTGTAAATATTTTTTTAAAAAAGGGAAATCTATAGGAAATTTTTCTAATGTATTTAGAACTTGAATTATTGTAAGTAGTGTGTGTGCGGATTTTGTATGGATTGCTTAGATATATGTTAACAAAAGTGACATGAAGTGTTCCCTACTCTTTGTGTTTGTTCATCAGTTTAAGATTGTAAAGCATCACCGCAAGTGCTTCTGTTCCACATTGTATGTAAACATTGTTGTAATTTTAAATGTGTCTATTTAATAAATCTATACTAACAATACAATGAATCATTTTAATTTAATTTTTTTCAACTCATAATTTATCAAATGATTGCTCGTAACAAAATTTTAATTTCCTCTTTAAATAGTAATTGTCATTAAAAATTTTAATTTTTTTTATCATTTCAAATTTCATTATTCGGTCATTAAATATTTACGAACTGTTAATTTGTGGCAGTTTATTTTAATTTTGTACAAATTAATTTTGATAGAGCTTCCACGAATTATTTATTTTATAAATAAACATTATCAAAATATATGACAAAAATTCACCGACATCAAATTTAAGTAATAGGGAATTTATATTTGCTTTAGTAATTTAAAAGTTAGATTTATAAAAGCTTTATTTATAGATTTCGTTTTTGGATCCAATCGTTACACATAGATGATAAACTTATGGAAGTCGTAATAACGCTTTGGAGGATTTCAAGCTCACTAAAACCATTTGTTTTAAATAATATATTCAATAAGTTTTTTTATAATTAATATCGTTTAGGACATTTTGCGTTATTTATTTTACAAGATGGCTGTTATTCATTATTTAAGTCAGTCCATTGTTCGATCTCTGCTTTCGGTATTAGCGTAAAATGAACCTAATGTCCTTTATATTGGATTCATTATTACTTTATCAATTTATAAAGGTGTGTACAGATTGTAAATTTTAATCAAAAAAACTTGTAATATATGACAAAAAATGTATACTGTTTTTGACATTTTTTTGATAAGTCTTTTATTAATATAAAATGAACAGCTCCGTACGCATCGACAATATTTTTTTTAATCGAATTTTTGTAAAATAATTTATGATAGGAAAACTTGTAACGCACTTATAATTTTAATCTTTCACTAAGTTGTTTCTGATCTGATGTTAAAAATAATTCCATCATGTATGTATAAATGTTAGGTTAATGTACAGAGCCTAGTTAAGATGTCAGTTGTGCAAGTGAACCGGTGAGCCGAGCTAGTGTATTTAACTGTTCACGTTATATATTGTTGTTTGAGAGCTCAAATCACCGAGTACGGTTGGACAGCGAGACGGTTATGTGTACCAAATAATATAGAGAATTATTGAAAAATATGCATTTGTTTTCTTTCTACCCTCGAGACACATTAAGCGAATGAGCTACTTCCCGTTTATTTGCAGACTCTATTTTTAATGGAAAAAGTGAATTGCTTAATTTTGTATATAAATTCATTCATTAGTGAACATAATTGATCACCTGTAAATATATTGAATTTAATAAATTTCAATAGACTAACAACTGAAAATTCACTGAAATAAATTTCACTTGTGTTAAATATGCGACAGCGTGCAGTAAAACACGTAGCCAGTTGCATACTGATTTATTATATGTATATACAAAAGAAGCGGGGACGCAACCGCGCGCACTTACACTATTAAGTATTACTTATACTCAGGGCTGGGCAAAATACATGCTTTGCTTTAATTGAAATACAAATTACAAAATACTGCATCGCAAGTAATTAAAATACGAAATACAAAATATTGTTAAGTAAGCTATTTGAAATATAAAATACAAAATACAGTATTTTCGCTATTTTTAATTGAAATACAAAATAAGTAATCTAGACCAGCCCAGGCTGAAAAGTAGAGGAAAACAAGATTAATTAATCAGTAGAACCAGAGTTTCCTTTCATGAACACTAGATTCTTAAATATAGTGTCAGACAAACAGCCTCTTGTTGGAGAGTGAATCAAACCAGCTAAAGAAAACAATTTTTCTACAGGTCGTGATGAGCACAAACTTGTGTTAAATGTATTTTGAAGGCTCAAGTATTTGAAATACTAATTACAAAATACTTCGGTGTCAAGTATTTGAAATACGAATTACAAATTACATTTTAAGGAAGTAATACAAATACCAAATACATATTTGTATTTTAATTACAAGTAATGCCCAACCCTGCTTATACTATGCTATATATTATAATATATAACAACATGTTTAAAAGCATTGAATGCTAACAGCTATACTAGGCCTTAATGGATATATTTAACTACGAGTCTGTTCATTTTCGATTCTCAGTACTGAGGAACACCCTTACTACCACCACTTTGAAATAAAACAGCGGCGCTTGAGAAAAAGCTACTTATTGAATTGATATCTTAAGTACAATAAAAAACATTTAAAAAAAAGTAAAATTACGAGCGTTATTTGATTTAGTAAAGTACAGCTAAAAATATTTACAGAATTAAAAATACCATCGTACGAATGCGCTGCAAAAACCTTGAACTCAATTGGTCAATTTCTTATCCTATTCTACTCTTGCCATCGCATGTTATAATTTTTTTGCCATCTTTCAATTTATTGTCCTGTATATGAGTGATTATAACATGGCCGGACTACTGCATCTTCTTTCGGACATCTTTCTTTTATAAATAACAACAGGATTTGACTGAAGCGACTGTCTCGCTTCTAATTCCTCAAGCCTCAGCGGTCTCCCTCGGAACTCGTCCTCAATCTGTTGAAGAGTCTTCCCCTTTGTCTCTGGCAGCAGCATCATTACTATTATCAAATTAACTAATAAAATTCCACCGTACAATGTGTATGTACCATGTAAACCGGTCTTATCTATCAATTCAGGGAATGTCTTCAAAGCTAAAAACATAAATCCACCTCCCACAACTAGACTAATAGTCGAACCTATACTTCTATATTCCATAGGGAAGACTTCCCCACCGATTACTTGCGGCATCGGCACAGTACCTACTGCCACTGCAAAGTACTGTAGATTGATCAGCAGTGCTGGTAGCCACACAGCGTCGTATCCCCAACCATGGAGTCTGCAATACACGTATATTGCTATTGCAAAATGACTTGCCACCGATAGAATGCCCGTCGTGGATACCATCACCCTTCTTTTAACCCTATTAATGACGTATACAGCCAAAGCGTTACATATAATCCTTTGAGTGTCCAAAAATACCATCCAGAAGTTTATCTTAGCGTTTGGTCCCATTAAAAATCCAATAATAACCGTTGAAAAGGCGGCCATAGTGGTACCACCAGAAAATTGTAATAAAATATTGCTGTGTATCATGATCATTATGGGCTTATAGAATTCTCTTTTTCTAATTATTGTTGCATATTTTGAAAACCAATTCCTATCCGCATTTTTCTTTATAGAAACTTGTTCAAATGCTAATCTAGCTTGTATCATTTCTTCCAGTTCATCATCTTCGTCGTTTCCTCTCAGCCATCTGAAAACTTGTCTACATTCATGTAGTCTCCCTCTAGAAAGCAACCAACTTGGCGATTCCGGTGTAAAGATGATCATGATGAGGCTTATAAATGGAAAGAAAACGCATATGAAAGCGGTTTTTTGCCAGCTCAGCAGGGTTCCTATGAGATGTACGAAGAATATGCCAAAAGCTTGAGTAAGTGACACAGTAGTAAGGAAGGCACCACGATTTTTAGGGCTCGTGTATTCTCCAATGAGAACTGATCGTAAAGTATATAGAAGACCACCCGAGATTCCAAGGAACATTCTTCCGACTATTAAAACCTAAAAAATAATAACCGCTTAATTAATTTATAAATTAAAAAAATATTGAAAAAACAAGAGATTTTCATTTCTGTAATTTTTACGTGGTGGGGCCAATCAGATCAAGTACTCGGGAGATACAACCACGCCCGCTCTTTGTATCGCACGTCACTAAACGCTCACACCGTTCAGCCAGTTTAAGAAGGCTTACTGAGGAATCTTTTTCGTGGCACAACTCCCACCCTTCTTTATCCAATCCCCTTTAATCTTCCAACATCATCTCCTCATCCTATTATGATACTATGAGCATAAGCTATGGTAACTGTTCTACTCTCTGGTCATTCGTCAGGGCCATGGGCATAGCGAGGTAAGAGCAAAGGGGGCCAGCTAAAGACACACCCCCCCTCCCACGGACCCTGCGAAATACTGAAAAATATAGTCATTGTTCCGCTCTTTGGTCCCCAAATTAAGATTTTGCCCTCAGGTCAGGCTTTTGGTAACATTTCGCGCTCAAAATCTAGAAAAATACAAAGTATTTAATAGAAAGATACCTCAACAGTAGTTGCCATTATAGTGATATACCAGCTTATCAGTGCAATAACGGTTAGCACATAGTGTGCTGTCTTTCGTCCGAGACGATCCATGATAGGAGGTGTCATCAAATTACCGATGAGTATGTTTAGAGCTAGAATGGCCGCTGAAAATAGTTTAAAACATTTAATCTATTTTAATTATTGCAAATATCCCCAATATTGAGTAAAGCACGTAACCATTTTACGTGCTTCAACTACATAAGATATATTATTATGTATTAGTAGGTACATTTCTGGACAAAATTGGTCATACATCTGACTAAAATTACATATACATACGTCTTGTTTTGTTGCAAAATATGTTTTAATGTTTGAATACGTATAGGGACTTCGGGCTCTGTATATTTTTAACAGACTTCAAGAGTAAAAGGTTCTTAATTTGTGTTAATATTTAGTTGGATTGAATTCGATAGAAAAACAGAAAATATAAACATTACTCTTGATCACTTTATTTAAATTGCTTTCGTTGTTGTTTTTTATTTATGTTACAAGTTGGCAAGCAAGCATACAGCCCACCTGATGGTATGCGGTTGCCGTAGCCTATTAGCGTTTACAGTTCTTACCTTTGCCTAGTAATTTTACTAGCCTACAGTGCCCTACAAACCGGAACAAATTAATGCCTAAGCACCTCTTGCAACAAAAGACCTACCACCAGTGTGACCAACTCTATCTACCAAACCCATTATATCGACATTTATTGGATTCTTTTCACAAAAATTTCGAAAACTTTCGAAAAAAAATTATGAAATGTTTTAGCATTTTAAAATTTTACCAATCCAAGACTCAGCAGTCTTAGTCAGGGGCATAGGGGAACCCTTTTCCTTCAGCTGTGGTAGCAGAATGGCCGGGAAGCCGATAGCACATCCAAACCCTATTATGTTTATACCTACAGCGGCTGTGACGAAACACTGAAAACCAGATATTTTGGTATTTAAATCCATTTAGAAGTTATAAAGAACCGCGGAAGTTCGACCAATTAATTTTGGTCTACATTTAATATTTTTTATGCGACTGTATTTTCTTTGAGAAAATAAAATATTAACAGTTCTTTGAAATTTAAGCTACTTATCTATCCTTATCGAACTTCATTTAAATAGGTTCGGATTAATTTTAATCGTCGTCCTTTGGACGATCGGACTTAATTATTATGTTGCATTTATTGGAACGAAGTTCCTTATCGCGCGTTGTGAAAGGGGGCTAGACGGAAAAAATTCTTACGAAAAGTTGTCACGACACTTTTTGCTATAGTAAGCTATTGTAAGCTGTGCGGCGTCGCATGTTTCTCTGTCTGTCTCTCTCTCTCTTATAGAAAGCAAGCCAGATATTTTCATTTCTATTTCGCATTGAACAGTGTGGTGTCGCGACGATTATTTTTGTAAATAATAAATAATGTTAATAATAAAAAAATATTATTATAACTTAAAAAATAAAATTTTATTACAATTCCTTCACTAATTAATCGAAAGGAACTTCGTTCCATCCGGGTGTCCTTGACATCTCTCAAGTTTTTATATTACTAGCTTCTGCCAGCGGCTTCGCCCATGTGAATAACGCATTAATACAAACTTTGAATTTTAGAAGGTGTTAAAATAGGTGTTTCTTTATTTTGATTGATTGATTGTTTGCCAAATAGAAATACCAAACTTCCATACAAACTTTCTATCCCCTTTTTCACACCCTGCATACCTACTAAATTTCATGAGTAAGTATAAATAATAAGTAAAGGTTTTCTGGCTACCAAATTCCAACTTATTTAAGACCTACCTGCTTCATAAACGGCGTTATAGGTGTACCTCCCATTTTTGTTATACACACACAAACACAATTATTAGTATGGCTTTTCTCATCTCAAAGAACTTAACTGAACTAGTGCGAAACTGAAGATTATCGCTTCTGAGCCAAATTTAATCTCCCGATATGGAATTATCAGTAACTTGCTGCCAATCATTTTTCTTTTATTATAGCCTGATTATTTTTAGATGTATTCATTTGAAGTACCTAATGTATTTTTATTGGATTAGCAGCATCGATATCTGGTAATTTTAATAATAATATATAATATATATAGATATCTTAATAGATTTCGAAGGCATTTTCTTCCTCGCACAATTTCTTTGTGGAATCTGTTGACAATGGCGGTTTTTCTGAACCAATATGGCGTGGAAACTTTAATAAAAAATTCCTATTTTTCCTTAAGGGCTGCAAGTAGCCCCGATGTTGCAAATTTTTGGGTTTAATCTCTTCCATAAGAATAAAAAAAGAAGATCAGGGCCGGCTTTAATCTAGGCACCCCAGGCAAGTCATGCATTTTTGGCGCCCTTTTCGTTTTTCTAAGCTTTAACATTTTTTCTTTAAATCGATAAATATGAGTAAGTAGGTACCTAATAAAATTAATTTGTGACAAAATGGTGCTATGTATGATGACCGTTGTGGCCTGCTTTGAGCCCCGACTGTCGCGAGTACGATTCCCTCTCGGAAAAGATGTTCGTTATAAATATCTGTCTCGCTCTGGATGTTTGTCCTTGAGCACCTCCCCACCGTGCCTCGTAGAGTACGTTAAGCTGTCGGTCCCGGTTGTTAATTTGCTCTTATCCAATGAGTTACTAGTTTCGCCCTTAGGGTTGCGGAGGTCAGATGGCCATCACTCTATGTAAAAAATGTCCTTTCAAATCAGGATAAGAGTATAAGCAGACCGTGGATCCTAGAGATACCAGAAATAATATTAGGAGTAAGAAAATTAAAAAAGATGGCGGAAACCAACAAAACACCTGACAAACAAGGGCTATGAATGATTACATGAAAAAAAGGCTGTTGTTCCGAAAGGGACACTTCGATCTTAATATCTTGCATTCGCATGCTTAGAGGCAGTATCTGTTTGTGCGTCTATTGCGCGTATGATTGTGTGCCTGTTTGGATGGCTTTTTAGTTTCTTTCTCCAATGGACTTACAACAGGAAGCATTAACAGTAGCTTCTTACATGTTTACATACATAATATATGAATTTGGAAGAATAGCTTTTGGTTTTTTATCATTGCTTTTTCAATTATGACTGTTTTCTCTATTCGGCAATAGCATTCAAGTATAATTTGAATGATGGAAATTGATACTTTAACGTGGCCAATTAAAGTGGCCAATGTGTTAAGTGGCCAGTTATTGCAGGTTTTTTTCCCTATACAGATAACAAGCATATTTTTGATTATTTACATAATATTGTCAAAATTCAATATTTACATATTTAAATCATTATATACACATTTGAAGTTTTAAAATTGTTTATTATGATATTGTTGCTTTGGGGTCAAGCATTTTATCTATGTAACTTCTGCTTAATGTTACAAAATTGAAAACAAGCTGGCAACACTATTAGTGGGATTGTTTGTTCGGCTTTGGGTGTCAGCCGCTTTGTAATTTTTTATTGTGATAATTTTAGAAATAATCAGTGATATCGCGGTGTAAGTGATCTGAAGATGGTGTAGTTATCATACGATGAGTTTTATGTGACAAAATATCGTGCACTGTATGTAAAAGGCACTGTCTGCCGCCATGACTATGGTTCTCTTAGTGAGGAAGTACTTTGTAACACTTGTGCTTTATTTTGGGTGTATCGCATCGTGTTATCCAGTTTTTGGTAAGTTACAAACAACTTTTATATAAAATCGACAATGGTTGGATACTTTTATAAATATTTTTGATATAAAGTATTCTAGCTCTTCGAAAATGGAAGTAACATAAATTTTTTAACATTGAGTTTTTCAGTAGTCCCAATTGTTTGATAATACGTACACCATTATATTGTTATAGAAAACTTAGGCATTAACAATGTGCAAACAAATGTTTATAAATTATTTTCTGTATATTCATACAGATCAGCTAATATTATTGTCAGACATACATATTTAATAGAATTGGGTTTTCCATACCGACAGCACATAAGCCTGTGGTTAATAGTTTTTATTTGTGTTTTATGTGTAAGAAAAATTTCTTTTATAAAATATTTAGCTGATTTTTATACAGGTACTTTAATATAGTTCAATCAGTTCATCTACAGAGTTATTTAATTTTTATAACAAAACTTATATGTAGTACTCCCTAGATGTTTTCAATTTTACTATTGTTTAAATTTTATACTATATAGCTCAAGATACACCTGAGATCTTGGACTTGCATTTAACAAAAGTTGATGTGGGAAAGGATGTGAATGTCAGCTGCAGTGTATCCCCAGCTGAGGCAACGGTAGAATGGCTGTTCAACAGTGAACCTATTACAATAACAAAGAGGTGAGTTTGATCAAGCAGAATTTAAGTTTTCATAATGTATCTTAGTATCTTAGAATATTAACTAGTATATAGTTATCTATTTTTCCTATAACTAGTTTAATTTTACAATATTTAAAGGCTTTAAGATGTTAAATAAAACTAGTTGTATATCTTCTTCTCCTTGCCCTTATACTATGCTAAGTGGGGTTGGCACAGCACATCTTTTTCTTTCATTCTCTTCTATTTTTTGTCATCTCTGCACTCAATCCCTTCCCACGCATATCCTCTTCCATCCTATACCTTCTAAATACAGATGTCACTAATGATTGGCATTCAATGAAAACCCTGTGTGACAAGGCTATTTATTGATAACCACCATTAGATGCAATAGTAGAGAATCATCAGCTGTAAACTTTTGTGGTTTTGATTCATTCAGCGATAATGTCTATTGACCATATACACATTATTTTAGTCTCGGTAATTGTGCTTGTATCTGTGTTTCCAGATACACTACACAAGATTTGATTATCCTTATGAGTCACTCTATTTTCATATAATTTTAAACAAAGCCCTGAGAATATTAAAATAAATTTTTCTTTTGAACTTTCATGAGTTGTTTACTCATGTTTGTTTCATTTTTTTTTAAATAAGTAAATAAACGCTGCACACTCAACGGCCCCCATTAGGATAGTGATATCCTGTGTTGGTGGTCCAGAAACACATACAAGGACAAGGACAAATACACACAGACCATAAAATATTTTATGGTTAATACAAATATATTATGCTCTGAGCAGGAATCGAACCCGCGACCAGTGGCATTTAAGGCATGTTCTCTACCGTTGCGCCACAACGTTGTCAATTTTTTTTGTCACTAAGTTGGCATGTAATCATACGACACACCTGATGGTAATGGCTTGGCATAGCTAATGAGTGCTTGCAACACATTTGCAGGTGTTACTCGATTTGGAGATATTGGTTCTTATATTTCTTTTGCCCAGTAATTTCACTAGCTAGTGTCCTTCAAACCAAACAATAAAAAACACTATATTGCTTAACGGTAGTACTGACACAAAAGGTTTAAGATTCGTAGACTCGTAAAAGTCATTGTTTGTTATTTACAAGCATTTCCTGTGGCTTTGTTTGAATTAATGTAGTTGCAAACTAATCTGCAGTTTGTTCTGTGGCAACCTTACAGGAACACACAGTATATAATATGCATTTTTTTATGTTACTAAGCTGGCAAGCAAGCATATGGCCAAACTGATGGTAAGTGGTTGCCATAGCCTACGAGCACTTGTAACACTATTAGTAGGTGTCACTCACGCATTGCCAACCTCAAGATATTGGTTCTTAAATCTTCTTTGCCCAGTAATTTAACTAGCCTACAGTGCCCTTCAAATCGAAACACAAACTGAAACACAAAGATTAAATAAAACAAGCAGTTTAAGATTTTTTATCCATGATTCCATTTACATTCAAATTAACATAAATTATTTAAAAAGGTAGAGTCGGCCTTTTTGTGCTGAGAAAAGCATGGCTCTACTACCTTAAAAACTACATTAAACTAATTTAAAAAATGAGATTTTATCAATTTTCATGTATATTTTTTTGGGAGTAACTTCTTGGTTAATTTAATTTAATAATTCTTGCTACATTCAGTGTAAATTGAAAGAGGTCTCATTTAAATCTCATTAGTATTTAGTATTGGACCTTCAATTCCAATGAAATACCAGGGAACTCCTCACAAACAGTATGAATGTCTTCATCTCTTATTGGATTATTAGTCTAACTAGTCACACAATATATTTGTAAAAGTGTTATATTTCATAATAAAACTCTTTCTGGCCACATTTAAACAAAGTAATAATTTATTATGAACAATATAAAATGTAACAATAGTTACTTATGATATATTTTAACAGTACCCAGTAACAAAATCCAAATGAATGGAGTCTTTTACAGGAACAAAATATAAACATTTTTTTATATCACAATTATTCCTAGATGGTTTTTTTTTTTTTTTTTTTTTTTTTTTAATTTTTGGCCTTTGGTACTGCGGTTATTAGCCCGCCGTAATTCTGCCAATGTCAACGTATAGTGGAAAAGACATCGTGGAATAAATGGTTGAGTTTCTTTAACGTATGCAGCAACTTTTTGTGGAGATGGTTCAGTAACATCGAATACCTAAAATGTTAAGGACAACACAGTTAGTAATAATATATAATAATGAAACATAATATATAATTATAAACAAATTATTATTGATTATTTTGACTGACATCAAGTGTTAATTCTATGAAGAAAAAATATTTTTCGAAAAAAATACCCACTTCAAAATTCTTTAGAATTCGGTGCTAAGTAAAATATTGGCACAGAAAATACAACACAAGATACATACAGTTGAACATAGGACCTACTCCTTTTTTTGAAGTTGTTTGATAACTTTATTTTAGGAATTGTTAAATTATTATAGTTAATTAAAGAATTTTAAGATTTTCTTATTAAACTCTCAAGCTTCAAATGAATTATTATTACTTGAATGTTTCATTTGCTGAGTAAGAACCCTGGAGGCCCCTGCATCAGGGTTCCGAATACCCATAAACACAAACATTACCGCAACTGCAATACTGTATAGTCAATACAAACATATGCACCAAGTGGGAATCGAACTCGTGATCATTGGTGCTTAAGACAGGTTTGCTAGTCACTATAATTACGTCATATAATTATGCTAGTTTTAATAAATTTGACTTCACAACATGTAGTAAAAACAACACTATCATCTGTTTACTAAAATACAAAGTCGCTTATCGGTTCTACAAATATAGTAAACAAGCTATTGGAAATAATGTGAGATTGTTGAATCGTTACTTTAACTTGAATTTAAGTACTTTTCTACAGCACATCAATAAAAATTGCTCGTCTTTTGAAGCGCGTAAAGGTGTATATAAACTTGTCCAAGCGTTGACGCGCTTATAAGCTCCTATAAGTGCGTTATAATTTTTGAACAACTGACAATTGCCACTGCCGGTTTGAGCGTACACGCCGGATTAAGCCACTGTACGCGCGTTCGGCTTTTTGAAGTGAGAAATGAAGTGCGTATTTCAAAACGACAGTAACTACTATCTAAAAAACGCCAGTCTTAGACCTACTTAGTTATTAAGGTTTTCTTTTATGTCTAATCACTACATAGTATAAAACAAAGTCGCTTTCTCTGTCCCTATATCCCTATGTATGCTTAAATCTTTAAAACTACGCAACGTATTTTGATGCGTTTTTTTAATAGATAGAGTGATTGAAGAGGAAGGTTTATATGTATAATTACATCCATTAGATAGTAGAGAAATACTGTTATTTTTGAGGTTTCTGGAAAGGGGAATTGTGTGACTCCAAATTTAACGCGTGCCGGCCACGGGCAGTAATGAATAAATCAAAATCTACTGGATCGATTATAATCATTTTGTCAGTTAATGACATAGGCTATATATTTTATACCCGTGCGAAGCCGGAGCGGGCTGCTAGTTCCTAATATAAAATTCACATAAAATCGGTATAAGTACAGTATCAGTAGGTACTGTTGCGCTTCGAGTGATGAGTGTCAGCGCCGAAGGCCCAATCTCCCATCCTCACTGTTCCTTTCCTTTTTCCCTTCTCAGCCCTTCCGTCCTATTACTTTGGTTTGCAACGAGTATGTGATACTTCAAGTATCGTGTGTGTGTTCATAGGTTGGTCATGATATAAAAAAAAAGAACACGAAATATCAAAATTCCCAGAATAGTCGTCTGTATAGGAATAGCTTAATTTTTGAAGACTTATTCGTACCTAGTATATTGGGGTGTCATGTTCCGTCGATTGTTTCCAAGTGGCGAGGGGGAGGATTCCTTTGAATTTCAGCGATTTGAGAAGGTGCGATTGCGTGTACAGCGTACACCCCTCATGTCGCCACTTAAGAATTGCCCTTACATTTTTGATTGTATTCCAACCCTCTCCCGACTTATTGTTTTTAGTTTTTTTTTGTTTCCTCTGCTTAAATTCGCAATCAACTGTCAAAGCTTTGAATGTATGTTCATCACCGGCGTCGGGATGTGACGACCCCATCGCCCGCTGTTGGAATAACCTCTGTCACAGCAGAGATTATTCCACCAGTGCAATCAGTCACACTGGTGGTAGGTCTTTTGTTGCAAGAGGCCGGCTAGGTAGGTACTACCGCAGTGTCAAATATTCTGCCGCCAAATAGTAGTGCTTAGGCACTACTGTGTTCCAGTTTGAAGGGCACTGTACGCTAGTGAAATTACTGGGCGGACGAGATTTAAGTGCTGCATGCGCTCATAGGCTACGGCAACCACTTACCATCAGGTGGGCCGTATGCTTGTTTGCCAACTTCTAACATAAAAAAAAATGTTGTAAACATTAAAAACCGAACCAAAGTATTAAATAAATCAGGCTTTTTAATCATTCGTTTGACTTGCATTTAGCAATTATTAAAAAAAAATTGTAATGTCCGATGTCACACTTTGATGAATGAAATCGGTCTATCGTTAGTTGTAATATAAATGTCATTGTTTTGATCTTTTGAGTAAAATATACTGAGATATTACTGTATTACTTACGACCGCGTCACTGACAGTAATGTCTGTGATGACTGTTTATTTTTTCTTTTACTTCTTTTAGTTATAAGCCATTGTTTGAGCATATATGTCAATAGATGGCATTATTACTGTCATTGAACATTTCTGAATCGCGCTGGCCAGAATCCCGGCTAGAAGTATAAGTTATTTCTTAATGTAAATATATTTTGATCTTTCAATACAGTTCCTTACTTTGAAGTGGTGTTTCATTTTATAACAAAGTCGTAGGCAGTTATTAGGTAAACAGCCATATTTGTATTTTTCTTAAATCCATGAATGACGATCATCGACTATCATTGTGCCGTGTTGGTAGCGAGGCTGCCATTAGCCACAACGGTGGCGGGTTCGATTACCGCTTGAAAGAGAATCTTGATAACCCCGATTACTATGCTAATGGCGGCCGTTGAATGTTGAGGGTTTATTTATTATTTATTTAATATTTCCCTTTGCTATAAATTTATTGTCATAAAATTAAAAATGCTGTCGTCGTTAAGTAAAACACTTGAAACACTTACTTTTAACTACACCCAAGTGCTCCCAGCGTCTGAAAAAGGCTAACAAGAAAATTATGTCATACTATTATAAACCATAAAACATAACACTGCGAATATAAAATGATATTTCACTTTAGAATTTTCATATGTAAAGTATTTTTTTATGTTACTAAGTTGGCAAGCAAGCATATGATCCACCTGATGGTAAACGGTTGTTTTAAACATTTGTAGGTGTCACTCACGCGTTACCAACCTCGGGGTATTGTTTCTTAAATCTTCTTAGCCCAGTATTTTCACTAGCTACAGTGTCCTTCAAACCGAAACAGCAGTATATGCTTCACGGTAGAATAACAGCCACTACGGCAATATTTCCGGCAATAATAGGCCTACCATGAGTAAATGTAGTACTACTACCCTCACAGAAAACCGGCGTAAAGTAACAGTATCAGTAGGCACTGTTGCCTTTCGTGTGATGAATGTGAGCGCCGGAGGCCCAATCTCCCACCCCCTCCTTCATTCCTTTTATTCGTTCTCATTGCTTCCGTCCTATCCCTAGGGTTGGCAACGCGCATGTGATACTTAAAGTATCGTGCGCGTTCATCGTATCAGGCGGACCGTATGCTTTTTGTATAATGTCGTAATTAAAAACTGTAATTACTTTCGATACAGATTGAAACAAGGAGTCGAAGAGAAACAGCTAAAGGAGAAAGATCTCGATGGGAACCCGAGACAATATAAGACTTACAATTTAACATTAACAAATGTCACTTCAAGCGACGATGGGAACTACAGCTGCGTGGTCAAATTGGGGAGATGACGTCTGATAAAATGGTCATATTAGACCTCAGTTTCCCCGGTAAACTTTTAAACAAGACCTCCGGATCTATAAAACAGAATGTCACCGATCAAAATAATGTGACCATGCAGTGTATATTTGAAGGTAAGATTTCCTTTTAAAACTAAATTTATCTTATACTAGTTTTCGCCAACGACTTCGCCCGCGTGAATAAGATTTTATTACAAACACTGAAATTACATCTTTGAAAGTCATATTATTTATATCGAATCAACAGTCTAAAAAATAAGTTTCAAACTTCTAACTTTAAATAAAAATATATTTCCATACAACTTTTCATCCCCCTTTTAAAACCCTTTTTCTCATTAAAAGTAGTTCTTTCTCAGGCTCTAGACTATCTGTGTACCAAATTTCATTTAAATCGGTTTAGTGGTTTTGGCTTGAAGCGCGAGAGAGACGGACATTTATAATATTACTCAGGATTATTGTCATATCGATGTCCTATTGTAAAAAATAATAATTAAAGTAATATCCCGTTAATGTTTAGCGTCTGGCATGGGACTTCAATAATATTCCGTAATACTATAATTTATTCAGTTGACTATTTACTAATATTTCGTTATCAGACATGTTGAACAGATGAAAATGATGAACGGCTCGTCAGTTTTATTAACTCAATATTATATTGCATTTAAATGTATTGTGCAATAATATTGAAGGTGTATAGGCCGCCTTAGGGATTACTTGTCACGTGGCTCTGACGTATCAGCTATTATTCAATTTGTAACAGCCGCGTGCTTCACTCTATTCGCAAATAGTAATTTGGCAAAGTTACTTCCTACAGGTTCTTCTTCATCTCGAAATACCAAATGAATAACCTGAAATCGATTAAATTTGAAGCCTCAATAGCTCAACGGTAGAAGGGCCGACTTCGCTCCGTTAACGCGAGAGTTCGATCCTGACCCCTTTGGGTTATTGTCGTACCCACTTTTAGCGCAAACTTCGAGCTTATTTGGGGGGGGCAGTGGGAATATTAGAAATGCCTTGAAACATTGCTAATATTCTTAAAAAAAAACATTACAAGTAGGAATTATATATCTAAGATATAATAATTATATTTTCTTACAGTGTATAAACCCAGTGAAGTAAAATGGTGGAAGAAAAGTAAAGACGACGAAATAGTCGATTTGAAAGTACGACCAGCGAAAAGAATCGATCTAAAACGCGTTCTTAGCGAATACGATCTACACATACGAAGTCCTGAGGATAATGGCACATATATATGCGAAACATGGGACAGTGTGAAATTGACAAATATAACCGGAGAGATTGACGTTTTCATATACGCAGCCCCGCAGGTCTTTATCGATAAGGTCATACCAATAAGCGCTTCCCAACTGTTTCTAAATTGGACAATACGGTCATACAATTCACCTATAACGAGATACAACCTCATGTACCGTAGATTACCATCGACAGACTTCAGCCTTTACACCCAAAAGAAAATCAGCGTAAAGAACACATCCTTTGTGATGGAAGGCCTCGAGAAATCAACTAATTATCAGCTAAAGCTTGAGGTCGATACACTCCATGGGTCAAGCAAGCATGTATACGAGTCGACAATACGTACTCTTGATAAGGATCCGATTTTCGTTCCGAATATTTCTATAAACGGTTTCTCAGCTACGTCGGTTACCATCGGTTGGGCGCCACCGCCAGAGGATATAGCCGAACTGATACATTACTACCTTCTGGAAGCGAGGAAGATGGACGAAGTGGCACCACGGTCCGCTTACCATTCTAGAGACAGCAGAAACTTACCATATATGTTTGATAATTTGGAACCTTACAGCACTTACGTTTTCAAGGTAAGTGCATATCTTATTGTTTATACCGTACTAGTTTTAGCCTGGCTTGCGTTAATAACGAGTTTTTTCCCGCGGCCTCGATTGGCTCAAAATCGAAGCACATGATTCCCATAAACACTTTCATTAACTATTAAACGCTGCACACTCAACGGCCCCCATTAGGATAGTAATATCCTGTGTCGGGGTCCGGAAACATTCACAAAGACAAGGACAAATACACCCCGACCGGAAAATACGCTTGCATAGTCAGTACAAACATATTATGCTCCGAGAGGGAATCGAACCCGCGACCTGTGGCGTTTAAGGCAAGTTCGCTACCACTGCGCCACAACGTCGTCAAATTTTACCTTTTTTTTTTTTAAATTTTACAATTTATTTCACCCCCTTGCAACTTATATAGCAGCCAATGTACTTCTCGTTGTCGTAAAAGACAGCTACTTATGCATTTAAAATATTTCTTCTGATTAGTGGCAAAGAAACTCATTACTCACATTACATAATGGTAGTAGCCTAATAGCACCCCCTATTCCCTACGAAGGAAAGGAAAAATTTCCTTCTCATCTCTTCCTTTTGTTCGTTAGGTTGGCAATCGCAAGCGTTTCTTAGATTGCGGTGACTGTTTTTTTGCCAACCGTTATGAAATAACCATAAAAACATAATACACGACTTCTTTTTTTTTTGCATTTACTAGTATCTGCCGGAAACTTGGTTTCCGTAGACGACTTTTTTTTGATGACGCGGTTAAATGCTATTTATAGCCGTTAAGCCCCCTCGTTTACGGGATAAAATTTTTTTTTCTGTTAATCCAAGCTAAGCAGGCAAAGTTTTAGAGCTAAAATCTATTCAAATCCGTTTTTGTAAACATTTATAAAATACGTAGGAATTTTAAAAACATTTGTTAAAATTTTCATATCAACATCGGAGAGTCCGGTGATGCTATTTTACTGTAACGTGATTCTGTTATAAATGTTTGAACAGTATCTAGATAGAATTGAGTGAGTTCATAAAATGTAGCATTATGCATCTGATTACATAAGTAAGAAATACGATCTCAGATGGACTCAGTTTACGAGAAATGTGGGAATCGTATATTTATCTAGTTCATATAGCAGTTATAACGGTTATTTAATTATATTTTATTATATTTAAACATATGAAAACTTGATGGCACCGTACGTTGGTGAAAAACTCGTGAAGAGACTGCTCTTCAACCGCATTTCGAGGTCAATTATCGTATAACCAGTAGCGTGTTAAAGGGCGGCAAAGCGCCTGCATGTCCTCTGGTGTTGCGGATGTTCATGGCAACGGTAATCGCTTAACAAAATGTGAGCCTCTCTTTCTTACAAAAAGAAAATTAACAAGTTTGTAGTACCTACAAAATGACCTGATTAAACCATTGGGGACAATGGTTTAATCGAATTAACTGTAAAAATTACACGAATGTACCGACAACAATTAAATAGACGAAGAAAATTTTTTTTATGGTCAATACAAAAATCTGCGTTTGCAGGAATCGAAGCGAAACGAGGTCGTGCCGCTGGTTTCAAATAAATTCAAATATATTCAATGTATTCGCTTTACGCGAACACGAGTCTATAAATATTTTTCAGAAAGCAAACAATGCTATGCGATTATATTGAAGATATTTATCTGCGAAGGTTGAATGGACAATTAGTTTTTCTTAGAGTTTGTCAACTGATTCGTAAAATCGCGTTTCATTCGTTACGGTTGAATATCACTGAATAATACGAGGTGTCAATCGAAGTATTTTCATAATTTCGTTAAATATTATTGAAGCAATAAAATAAATGTGACTGATTTCGATAAATGTCAAATGATTCTCAACTTTTACAAGATCGCTACACCTATTTTTTTAAACTTCTGTCTAATTCTCTTTAAACATTTATTTTCTCTTAAAAAGCCGTTCACTCACAATGAGGTATTTTTTTAAAGCTTTTATTTTATTATAAATGCAAAGGACTATAATAGAATAATGGAGGTCGTTATATGAAATGCCTTAATTACTAAAATATACAAAAAAATATCGCATTGAATAAAAAAAATAAAAACAAAAACACTGATCAACCACCTTGGTGGTGGTAGGGCTTAATGGCACCTTAGCTACCACTGTACGCTAGTGAAAAACTCGTAAAGTAGCTGATCGCCAGCCGCGTGAGATCAGTCAGCGTATAACCAGTTGCACTTTGTGGCTACATCCACTTACTATCAAGTGGTTAAGAGTTAAAAACTCCCTGGGCTAAATATCACCAAAATCCTTTCTTTTTTTTATGTTAGAAGTTAGCAAACAAGCATATGGCCCACCTGATGGTAAGTGGCTGCCGCAGCCAATGAGCGCTTGCAGCACCATTAGTAGGTGCCACTCACGCGTTGCCAACCTCGAGATATTAGTTCTAAAATCTCGTTCGCCCAGTAATTTCACTAGCATACAATGCCCTTCAAACCGGAACACAGTAATGCCTAAACACTACTATTTGGCGGCAGAATATTGGACACTGCGGTGGTACCTACCTAGCCGGCCTCTTGCAACAAAAGACCTACCACCAGTGTGACTGATTGCACTGGTGGAATAATCTCTGCTGTGACAGAGGTTATCCCAACAGCGGGCGATGGGGTCGTCACATCCCGACGCCTATCATCCTTGGCAACCTCACTCACAAATAAAAGTTGTATTATTTTTCGGCCATCTTGTTTTCCAGACTTCTTTACTCAATCCAATGCTAATAATTCCAGGTGTGTGCGTGTTCCGACTTCACGAAGCAGTGCGGCAACTGGTCGGCGGAGATGCAGGCCGCCACGCTGGACGGCAACCCGGGCCGGCCCAGCAACGTGACGGTGCACTGCGCGAGCAGCTGGATCAACCTCACCTGGCAACCTCCGCTCAAACCGAACGCTGAGATTAAAGGATACACGGTATGATGAGTTCAAGTTTTCCCATTTCATTTGCTATTACGTTTTTTTATTATTTTTTAAGTATTGGCAATGCTTTTTTAAGGCATTACTAATATTCCTATTTATTGCCTCTCCTAATAAACTAGAAGCTTTAGCTAGGAGTTGGTACGACAATAGCACAAGAGGGCCAGGATCGAACCCGCGACTCTTCCCTTCCTCTTCCTTTCCTCGGCCCTTCTGCCGTTGAGTTATTGAGGCTTCAACGCTTAAACTTAAATATGGTTTAAAATTGTGAAAACTGTATTAATTTGTCCATTTGCTCCAGAAAAGTACCATTTGGTGAAACCATACAATACTAATAAATATTTTACAAGTTATGATGTATTTAGGTTCTTTTATATGATTGCTTGACTATTCGTAACTTAAAAGTCAATTTTTTTAAGAAAGCAAAAGTAGATATTTTCAGAATATTTCCTTGACAGTATGTTAAGTACATGATCAGCAAAGAACTTTTTTAGTTACTTTTTACTCTTTCACGCAAAAACTACTGGACAGATTTTAATGAAATTTGGTACACACAGCGCTTATTACCCGGATTAACATATAGGATATATCCCAGAAAAACGTTGGGTTCCCGTGGGATCATAAAAAAACTACACAAAGCAAACGGACATAATTTACATAATTATTTTCTTTATCTAGATGGAGCTGACTGGGAATGCAACATATCGAGACAGATATGGTATACTCAAGGAAGATGTCTGGGGACCACTCTCCAAGTTCAAAACAAATGATTCAAGAAGTGTCAGGTAAGTTCGTAACAACACATTAGAACTTATTTGATTATAATATGGACACGAGATTGGCATTTAAACCTTGGTACTTAATCTTTGGATTAAAATATAATGTAATAACATTATTGTCATTGAACCAAAATGTTAATGTAACTATTATCATAAATGAAATATTTAAAAAAATACTAAATTTATTCTAATTGGCTGGTTGTTTTTATGGTACACGATGACAATGTCATGTAATGTTAATTTGGATATGTGGGGCCCCCCTTTTTGTGAGGGGCCCGTAGGAATTACTACTCTTGCTACTGCTGTTCATCCGGGACTGTACGGCAGTTGAAACTATTTCAATCCTCACATTAGGATATTCTATATTGTATGATTACCAACTTAGTCACTTATTCTTTTGACGGAATTTATTATATATCCACACTATCAAAGTATGGCGACGCATGACGCGGTAACGGTCGCCAACGGTCGACCTGCCCCGCTGCATGTGCCGCCGGAACGGTAACGGTAACGGGCCGCAGGTTCGAGGACCTGCAGCCCAACATGAACTACACGGTGCGGCTCAACGCCATGACGCGCACGCGGCGGCGCGGCGACGTGGAGCAGCGCACCTGCCGCACCGCGCCCGCGCCGCCCGACGCGCCGCCGCGCCCGCGCTGGAACAAGGTGCGCCCTCGCCGATGCACGCTTCCTATTGGAGCGCCTTCTAAACGTTTTGTGATGTGTTTTGTATTAAAAGACTAATAGGACGTGGTATACATAGACGTAAGACTTAATCATAGATATTACGTGACCATAGACCTAATACTAACTTATAGACTATATCTTAACACTTAAAAGGGGCTGGGATCTAAATAGTATCATATTACGCATGTACTACAATTCAATTCGTCAATTTTTTATCCCCATTACTGTTCTTGCTTTCGCGCATGCGCAGTTTTAATTTTTTTTAGTTCGAACCACTTTATAGATGGCGCTAGTACATCTTTAATATTTAACAATTTCAATATATGGGACTTTCTCTCTAATTAAGTTATTACTATGATATGACCGCCCCGCTTGTGACGTCAGACGTGAAAGAACCAAACTGGCGACGCGCAGCGGCCTGCTTGCATGAATACTCATATAACACACTTTACGTACCTAATTATGTAATTTGCATGTTCGACTCTTTGAATGTTTCATAACTGTGTGGTGACTTCTATGGGCATTCATGGGACTGCCCATGTTTTCAATGATAATGATAACTTTTTCTTGCAGGTGCTGGAAAACGATAAATACGTTTTCGCTTTGAAGCTACCACGAATATCAGAAAGAAATGGACCGATTTGTTGTTATAGGTAAATATATTTATTATTTATTCTATTCTAGTTGCTATTTTAAACAAAGCTCTATGGCAGTAAGGCTTTTATTACACCCCGAAATTGTAGTCTAATTCATTGCTTCTAAAAATTATTTTACTTATGAATACTACGCTATTCCGTAAATGCTAGATATTAATAACTAGAACAGTCAATTGATGCCATTAAAATAAATTATGAAATAATTGCCGCTTCGAAACGAGACTGCTAATATATTATATTTTAAAAATGTTAAGTTCATTTTTTTGTAATTTTTAGAGTGTACATGGTGCGTCTGCTGCCCCACTTCGACTGGAACAACCTCCCGCCTCCCAAGGACATCATCATCGTGGACTACGAAGAAGCCCACGGGGTCATACCAGTTCTTGGGGCCTATATAACTGACGTCTTCTCTAAGTAAGTTCAATGTTTTAGTTTTAATTATTTACTCTTTTTTAGAGGTCCTTAATTATGTCAATATATTTTTAGGAGAGCAACTTCCTATTCATTTTTAAAATAATAGTCATAAAAAGTGCAAGACTTGGGTAGGTTTGTGCGACATACCCATACAACTTTTTTATCACAACAACGTGCTTTAACCGACAGTGATTACAGTCAATTAGCTTTTTGAATATATTTATATATTTATTATTAAAATTTTTGATGTAAAAATCTAATGCTGGGAGTCAAACTGATTTGTGTCAGAGTGGTGATAGCACGGAACACAGATATAGAAATTAAAATACCTCCCCGATAAAACTTTACTTAACTCTCCTTCCTCCCCTAAATCCTCCCACGCGAGATCCCCTCCCCTCCTTTTTCCATATTGAAACAATTCACGAAAATAAACCATTTTCTTCAGCGACAACTTCCCATCGGAATCGGAGCTGGTGATAGGCGACGGCAACGCGTACTACGACCCGGAGGAGCCCGGCCTCAACCGCGAGCCCTGCAAGCGCTGCCTCATGAAGCCGCGGCGCTACGACGAGCCGCCCGCGCCGCCGCCCCCTCCGCGCCCCCGCCGCCCCGCCGCCCCCGCCACGCCCGACGACCTGCTGGGCGACGAGCTGGACACCACCGCCGAGCCCGACGGCAGCAGGGACAGGAGGTCCTACTCGGAGTTGGAGGGGTAGGATTTGTTTCTTTATACAAATAGGCGATGCTTTTTCAACTCATTACTAATATTCTAATAAGCGTGTGGCTGATACCAGGAGTGGGTACGATAACCGAAAAGGGTCAGAATTGAACCTGCAACCCTCGCGTTAACAGATTCAGTTTTGGCAGGAATAATAAAATTGTTTGTAAAAAAAATTGAAAATCGGTCATATTTTAAAAAAAATCATAGGCCGCGGGTGTAAAAGAGAATTTCCTATTTGTTGTGAGAATTATAATTTCCCATGATATGAGATAAAATACCGAGTAAAAAAGTCTATGGACCAGCCCATTGAGCAGACAAAATGTCGCCTATTCTTTGGTGCCCCTTAGTTAATTCAAAACCAACGAACAAAACGAAGCTAGTCACACGCCAACTTCCTTCGGTTATATTATGCAATATAATGACTAATGTATGTCATAGTTCTTACGAGAGAATGCTGTAGTAATTTTTAAGTTAATGGTGAGAAAAGCTCACTCAACCGTATTTATTCTTTACAAATCTATGTATAAATATAGTTTATTTTAAATATTTCATACCAGGGATTACATGAGGAATCCAATGATGATGGACAAGCAGATCGAGATCGAAGTGAAAGAGGACCTGGTCGTGAAGGACGGGCTGCTCGACCCGTCCGCCAACTACACGCTCTTCGTCGAGTTGATACGTGAGTTTCTACTACAAAATTAGATATAGATAGGAAAAAAATTGAGGAGTTTGAATACGGAATAAATTTTTGGGGGATGAGGGTGGCGACCGGCTCTGATGTGGGGGTAATTTAAACGATAAAAATTGAGGAGGGAAGATTTTATGGAGGAGCTATTTCATTTTCTATATATTTTTGTTTCATACGAACACGACGAACAATTTTTTAAAATTTCACAATTCATAAAATTTTCATACCGAAGGCTTTATATGAAAACCATTTTTAAGGATTGTGGTATGAAATGTCCTTCCAACACGATTGACAACATCCTCCAACCAGGCGAGTGATACTGCCTGCCGGGCCGAAGCCCAACGACTTACGAAGGAAAGTTGTATTTATAGTTTTCGAGCGTAAATAACTCTGATAGCGCGATTTAGGACTGTGACATCTTGTTCGTCAACATCGTGGCGTAGTATGCCGTGTAGGTGTTGCTGTAGTTTGATGTGAGATTGTGTTACTATTACGTTACGTGTAGATGTCGCTACAAGGATTCAACTTTAAAGATTGGCTTCCATCCTAAGTTCAAAAGTCCAGACTTATACATTTTCATAATCAGCTACCAAAAAAACCTTTAAATTCATAAAAAAGTGAGGTTGACAACTTTTTTTAATTTTTCCTCTGTGTAACTGAATACATTTAGAGTTGATGTTTTTGTCGTAATTCTTTCCAGCGGGCTCAGAGGACGACGAGCCGATGTTCAGCGAGTACGTGAACGTCCTAATGCCGTCCGCGACTCCTATCGCTCCGCCGCCCACTACAACGTTGGAAATCATTTTACTGGCAAGTTTATTAAAAGTAATTTAGAAAGTGGTAAATGACAAAGTATGTATTATTTGTAGTGACCGACCGAAATTTCGGTTTCGGTTTCGGTTTCGGCCAGTTTCGGCCAAAAATCTAGTTTCGGCTTTAGTTTCGGTTTCGGCCAAAATATAGCCGAAACTTTCGGCATGGCCGAAACTCGAGTGTTCTTGAGTTTTCGTGCGTTGTTCGGTAAACTTCGCAGCCAACTCCTGACCACTCGCTGACGCGGCCAAAAAATCTCCAGAAACAAGTATTAGATTGATCTTTAAAATATTGTGAACACAACGAATTACTAGTTAGTTATGTACCTAGTATATCTAACTACAAGCTGTTTCTTTTTTTAAAAATAGTAAGTCCTGTTTATTCATGACCAAAAATATGATTACGACTTTAATGAATTTTTAGTTTTTATTTTATTTATTTATTCTAGTTAACTGTCTATATTATATAAAGTGGTGGTCAACTAATTAGGGACATTGGCATAATAAGAGTAACATTTATTTATATTTTCCGTAATTTCAGTTTACATGAAGTCTTCATTACGTTTTTTAATGTTGATCGGATTATCAATTAACCAATGTTTTCTTAATAGAATTATTAAATTTTGGAATCGATTGTAATTAAAAACAGCAATAATTAAAATTCAACTTTACATCTCCTTCGGTCTAATATAACTCTGGACAAATAATTAGGGACACTTAAGAAAACATTAGAAATAATGAAAGCAGAAAAATGTACATTTATTATTAAATTCATCTAAAAGGAAAAGTTTTCTATAAAAAAATTATATAAAACGTGATTGCCATTATTAGTTATAGCCATATCGACATTGGCGCGGCATCAACTCGATCAAATAATGACAAGTTTTGTTAGTGAAGTTCTTCCAGGCGTCTTTGGAACTACTAGAGTTGGTTTAAATTTCCAGTATGTTGTACCGCAAATGTTCCAAAGAATTCATGGCTAGAAATCATTTAATGAACAGTGAAGTATATTTTGAATCGTTTTCGTGTTAAAGCGCCCTTGTAACTTCGCCACTAAGTTCTAGTCCAAAAATTTTTCTTTTAATAATTACAGAGCCCACAAAGGGAACTTTTTATAAAGCTATTACCAGTCTGCGATCTAAATTTCTTTTAGGTAGACAGTTTCAGTAGATTTATAGGTTTGAAAATATTGCACAGCGTTAAAAACCATACTTTTGGAGCAAATCAAATGATAAGCTATTTTAGGGTATGGCTATTTACATTGAGATAAAATTGTTTTCGCTTGGTCGTTTCATAACTTAAATAAGTGACACATGTTTAAGTAATAAATTGTGATATTAATTTTAGAAATCAAAACTAACTATAAAATAAAGAATGACGCCATATAAAAACACAAAGGCTTTCCGCCTTTCCGCCACTAACTCTTGCTGTCCCTAATTAGATAGTCAATTTCGATGCGAGAGATTTCTTTTTACTAATAATATTTTTTTTATAAACCACCATAAAATATTCTTAGCTTCGATAAAGTACACACCATTGAACAGTATACTTTATAACGAACATTATTTCATAAAATTAAACTTGTAAAATATTTTTAACCCAATTATTTTCGGTTGCTAATTAGTTGACTACGTATATATGCAAATAAATGTAAAAAAAACTTGAAATTCAAATTTCAGTAAAAAAACGTAATTTTTAAAAAGTTTCGGTTTCGGTTTCGGTTTCGGCCGAAACTGAGAGGGAGGCCGAAAGTTCGGTTTCGGTTTCGGTTTCGGCTGAAAAACCAGTTTCGGTCGGACCCTAATTATTTGTTTCAATGAGGACTCAATTTTGTATCTTTTCTAATAAATTAATATCATTTGATATATTTTTGGAGTAAGCTGAAATCGCAAATCATAGACTATATGGGCTTTCCCCTCCCCTTGCACTATAATATGTAATAGCAACTTAAATCATCAGTAAAATGACATCTTCTATGTGGCTAAATTGGCACAACTGAAAGTCATTAACCTGAAACTTAAATTGATTGATATGCCATCACTAGAAATATAATTAGCTGCACAACCTCACATACGATGTGTGCGGGTCTGTGCGGCTTGTGAGCGCTGTGCGTGTGCGCAGGCCCTGTGCGGCGCGGCGCTGCTGTGCGTGCTGGGCGCGGCGGCGCTGTGCGTGCGCCAGGCGCGCCGCTCGCGCAAGCACCCGCGCGACGACAACCCGCTGCACGCCGCCTTCCGGTACGCCGCCGCCCGCCACTACCACTGCCACTGCCACTACCACTGCCACTACCACTACCACTACCACTGCCACTACCACTACCACTGCCACTACCACTACCACTACCACTGCCACTACTACTACCACTGCCACTACAATACCTTTCGCTATACTTCTTTTCCTTTCGATCATGGCGCTGCCTATTGAACATAAGCTAATTACATTAATTGTTTCTCATAAAGCGGCCTTGAGAGTTTGTCTTGGCCTTGAGAGATAATTAGTGATTAAAATTTGTTGGAAAAAAAAAAACGTCTACTGTAATAAATTATTAAATAAGACTGCAGTTTAATATAAAAATGGTAAAGTTATAAATAAAAATAAAACTATCAAAACAACTCTTTCTACGAATATAGTATGCTAGTTTGGTATTAGTGTATGGCTCACACTTACGAAACGAAAGGGAATTGGAACGGCTTTGGCTTGACGTCATACAGCCTACCCCATTTTACACAAAAACATTGGATCAGATAACGTAAAGGGATAAATGGAGTTAAATGTATTCCAGCTACGTGGTGGACCACATCGGCGGGCGGCAGCAGCTGCTGAGCGCGGCGCCGCCCGACATGCCGCCCATACCCCGGGAGCAGCTGGCCGCCGCCTACGCCGAGCGGCAGGCCGACTCCGACTACGGCTTCCAGAAGGAGTTCGAGGTGAATATACCCACGGGCAGACCCTTACACTCCACTGGTGGTAGACCCTTTATTACAAGAGACCGGCTAGGTAGATATAACCGCACTCATATGTACAAAGCAGTGGTGTGCTTTGCATTACTATCCCCCGGTTTCTCGAACAATGATCAAATTCATGTTAACTTACCATACCAAATATAGAACGCTCATTGGTTAATCGATGATCATCAGGCAACCAATGAGTGTTTTGTATTTACTATGTTAACTTGACATAAGTTTGATCAACTTTCGAGAAAACGGGGGTTAATTGTTATTAGTTTGAAGGATACTGTAGCTAATGAAATTTCTGGGCAAAGTATATAAGAACCAATATCTTGAAGTTATAAATAAATAAATAATAAATAATAAACGCTGCACACTCAACGGCCCCCATTAGGATAGTGATATCCTGTGTCGGGGTCCGGAAACATTCACAATGACAAGGACAAATACACCCAGACCGGAAAATATGCTTGCATCGTCAATACAAACATATTATGCTCCGAGCGGGAATCGAACCCGCGAGCTGTGGCGTTTAAGGCAGGTTCGCTACCGCTGCGCCACAACGTCAATGTGAGTGTCACCTACAAATGGTGTTTTAAGCACTCATAGGCTATCTACTTTCCTTTTGCTTGCAATGAACTCCTTTTGTCGTTAAGTAATATATTCACGCACGTCACTGCTGAGTAGTAGTGTGGGACTCGACCGCTAAAGTAAAGGTAATACCCACTAGAATTCAGGTAGGTATTTTATATGATTACATTGAATGCGGTATTATTATGAACAAATTATTTAATAAGTACCCATATCTCAGGTATTTTAATTCCACTTTATTTTTTCTTCAATTTTGTATGTGCAGGTATATTTCCAAAGTTTTTTTTTATTGTAAAGTGTATTAAACAAGAGGGCCCAAAACCAAGTTGTTACAGATGCTGCCGGAGTGCTTCCCCGACAGGACGACCCACGCGTCCGAGGCCCGCGAGAACCAGCCCAAGAACAGGTACCCCGACATCAAGGCCTACGACCAGACCAGGGTCAAGCTGACGCAGATCGACGGGATATCCGGATCAGATTATATCAACGCTAATTACGTCATGGGATATAAGGTGTGTATCCCATAATATTTCAATGATTAATAATATTTAGAAAAAAAGAATCCTTTTTTACTTTGTATATATAGATTAACATATAGGGTCTGAATCTTTGACCTTTGGAAATTATTATATGTAATTTTAAGTTAATAAAAATTATAATTAGCATTATTTTAAAATGTTATATTTTTTAATAAATTCAACGTAATGAATTTTTAAAGAATTTCATTATCTTATTTACTTTTAGCCAATTTGAACTAGATTTATTAGGGTTTCAAACTTTAAATCTTCAGCTTTGGTCGGAGGTTGTGAGAGAATGTTTCGTTTTGACTATTTTTAATTAAATAAGGTTAAAGTATTAGACACTAATAGTCTAGAAATATTTGAAATCCTATAAATTCAGTTCTTTAATTGAGGGATGTTAAAATGAAAAAGTATTTATGATGACCCTTGTATTTTTATTGATTCTTCTTTGTATTTTTATCTGTCCTATTGCTTACTAAGGATCCTTCGGAGCTTACTCAGGTATCGCATGCGTTCCGAACTTTATCTATTATTTATATGCATTTATGTATTTGTGCACCTTTTCCATTAAAATTTATACAATTTTATCCATATTTTATCATTATTTTGATTTAATTTCCTAACTTTACTAACTTATGCATTTAACGTTAAATGTTGACCAGGAACGCAAACAGTTCATCTGCGCCCAAGGGCCGACGGAGACGACGGTGAACGACTTCTGGCGCATGATCTGGGAGCACGGGCTGGAGCTGATCGTGATGCTGACCAACCTCGAGGAGTACTCCAAGGTCAAGTGCAGCAAGTACTGGCCCGACGACGTGCGCGGCGTGCGCGCCTTCGGCAACATCGCCGTGCACCACGTCTCCGAGAAGCGGTGAGCCCGCGAGGACACACAGGGAACGAAATTATTACATGCATACATACATACAAAAAAGTTACCTACTTATGTGGAAACAAACTTTGGAATGGCTATATTTTTTTTTTTTAATTTTTAAATTAATTACATTGTAGTAATTGGAATTTCATAAATTAGTTTCTTTTAGTTATAAAATATTCATTGAAAAGTGTGTATGTGTTAGCTTCGACACGCGATTGGAGCTTACTCGATAAGTATGATTGTCTTTGAATATGCAAATAGGGTAAAAAACATTTAAATAAATAAAAAATTAATAAAGGCTCACCCCACTCTAAATCTATGAAATAACTATTCTACTTAGACATTATATTTTATTACAGATACTCAGATTATATAGTAAGGGAACTCAAAATCTCCAAACAACAGCCGAACTCTGATGGACCGGTCATTGAAAATAATGGAGTTGCAAAAAGAAACGGAGGTATGTACAACTAGTTTATTAATTCCTCGCTTTTCTGTAAAACTAGGTAGGTAGGTATTTACTGTAGGTATGTGCTGTTGGAAACATATTACTCATGACTAAAACACTTTTGGCTTTAAATTTATTTGTTTCAATGCAATAGAGCGGATTTACTTATTTCTCAATTTTTAAATCCCTAGACATCGTCGTATATCCATTGCATTTCAATATAATATCCTACTATCCACAATGCAACTCACAACCGATAATGCTTCTACTCATCTGAGGGTCAGACTGCGTCACAAATGCTTGCACTGCTTGCCGCAGACTGCGGCGCGGGCGACGCGAGCGCGCCCACGTCGCCGCGCGAGGCCAAGGGCGAGGCGCGCCTGGTGCGCCAGTACCACTTCCTCATGTGGAAGGACTTCGCGGCGCCGGAGCACCCGCACTCCATACTCAAATTTATTAAGGTACTCTTTAAACAGGTTTTTGTCGGTCGGTCGGAAATTTGCACAGAACTTTGTAATGTATATCAAAGATGGCCGCGTTGTAAATTTTTATACACCCCCATCAAAATGGGTTTGACTTGTAAGGTACACTACATTATGGAACAAAATCCAAAACCAAGATGGCCGCCACCACAGATTATCGAGCTACATAAAGATAAACTTTGTTTCGAAACCCTTTGAATATGGATCTGAAATGAAAGGACTTGTCTCAGTAACGTAACTATAATCGCATAACGCATCGGTGCACAGAGGGTGAACGAGGCGTGGGCCAGCATGGTGGGGCGGCCGGTGGTGGTGCACTGCTCGGCGGGCGTGGGCCGCACCGGCACGCTGGTGGCGCTGGACTGCCTGCTGGAGCAGCTGCGCAGCTCGGGCCACGCCGCCGTGTTCAACACCGTGGCCGAGCTGCGCCGCCAGCGGAACTTCCTCGTGCAGTCGCTGGTGAGTGAGTCCGTCCGCTGCTGAACTATCTCTGAGACACGTCTATAGGCGACAATAGATTGTGTATCCCATGTATTGAAAGTATTATAAGATGAACGAGTCACTGGCGCCACCTATGAGGTGCCTCGAACTAACTAATGATATTTAAGCGATTATACGAACGATGCATGATGGTATTATTTAAGTACCAGTCACTTTTTAGATGGCGCTTCAATTTTAAAAACTGTCGGTTTGCGTCATATAGACGCGCCATCTACCCCTATCTATATCTATGCTTCTAGATAACTGTGATAAAAATAAATAAAAAAAGATTTGTGTGCGATTCACATACGATAAAAGTGAAACTTTAGTAAATCGACAAAAGATGAGATGAATACAACATGATATAAAAATATCGATTGCTCTGGCTCACTAAAGCATGACGCAAAGAGGAGAGACCCATAATATAAAATAGTATGTATATTTCTGTCTCATTCTTTGCCGGCTTCATTCCGTATACATTTTTGTATTTGTGTCTCTTACATGTCGTTTTTTCCGTTGCACGATTTCAAATCACAATGATTCTAAAGAAGTTTCACTTCAAAAATATTTATGAATATTTTAATTAAGTCAGTGTATTTTAAAATGTTTCTAATAAGCAATGTATCAATTGATTCCCGTAGAAACAATACGTGTTCGTGTATCGCGCTCTGGTCGAGTACGCGCACTACGGCGACACGGAGATCCCCGCGTCGAGACTGAAGACCGCCATCGACCGGCTGCGGAACACGCCGGAGGGCGCCGACAAGTGTCTCATGGAACACGAATTTGAGGTATTACCTCAATTATAATTACATGTATATATTTATTGTTTTAATTGCCCAAAATAATATAGTAAATATGAATGAAAGTTTAAAGACCGTTGTGACGTGCTGATGGTGAGCCTGCTTTGAGTCACAACGGTTGTAAACTCAATTTTCGCTCGCAACAGATGCTTGTTAAAAATATCTGTGTCGGTCTGGGAGTTTGTCCTTGTGGGTCTCCCCACGTTGTTATCATAACATTTTATAATAATCGATAACTCATGACAAGTAATATGCTGTTATCCAAAGGACTACTAGTTCGCTCTTTGGATCGCGGAGGTCAGATGGCAATTGCCCTGTGTAAAAACTAGTAACCGGTCAAATCAGCATAACAGTATAAACAGACCCTGGGTAAATACCGGGAAAATACTAGGAAAAAGAAATAAACGAATGCGTGTTTGTTTGTTACGCTCTGTAGCAATTGTTTGAGGAAATTTGGCATACACGCAATAAAATGTGAAGTACAGAAAAGTATTGTTTTAATATAAGTAATTTAAACTATCATGTGTTTAAATGCTACGATCTACTAACGTCTTCCAACAACGCTCGCAGAAGATGATGGAGCCGCCGGTGGCGGAGCCCGCCAAGTCGTGCGCGGCGGGCGGCGCGGACGAGCTGCGCGCGCGCAACCGCGGCGCCGACTGCCTGCCCTACGACCGCAACCGCGTCATCCTCGCGCCGCTGCCCGGCCGCGACTACTCCACCTACGTCAACGCGTCCTTCGTCGAGGGTACGGAAGATACTCGACAATTTATTTTACTTTTCTCATAGATATATACCATAATGCTTAGATTTTTTTTTTTATGTTAGAAGTTGGCAAACAAGCATACGGCCCACCTGATGGTAAGTGGCTGCCGCAGCCTATGAGCGCTTGCAGCACCACTAGTAGGTGCCACTCGCGCGTTGCCAACCTCGAGATATTAGTTCTTAAATCTCGTTCGCCCAGTAATTTCACTAGCGTACAATGCCCTTCAAACCGGAACACAGTAGTGCCTAAGCACTACTATTTGGCAACAGAATATTGGACACTGCGGTGGTACCTACCTAGCCGGCCTCTTGCAGCAAAAGACCTACCACCAGTGTGACTGATTGCACTGGTGGAATAATCTCTGTTGTGACAGAGGTTATCCCAACAGCGGGCGATGGGGTCGTCACATCCCGACGCCGATAAATAGTAATAGTAGTAGTAGATAATATATTTTTATTAGTACTTCCAGATGAAAAAAATTACATTATTCTATTAGTTAAAACTCAATTCATGGAGTACAATTAAAGATATTCAAGAAAAGAGAAAAAGAAACCTTGATAATTAAAAAAGTGGGGAAAATTTGGTAAATGTAATGGCCTTCTTTCCAAAACGGGGAATACATATATTGTGATACAAAATTTTCCGATCAATATCAAATTTAATTTCTTTCTTTCAGCTTATGATAATACGGAAGGCTTCATCATCACTCAGGACCCCTACCGAACACGATAATGGACTTTTGGCGGATGGTGTCCGAGCACAACGTGTCCACCATTGTTATGTTAAGCGAGGTAAGTAATAGCTTAAGTGCGCATTACCTCTTTAAGGTGGGCTTTTCAAAAGCCTTAACACATAATTGTTATTTTTCGATCAAGACTCTAATTCTCTTTTGCCCCTTGAAGTAAGCACTTAGCTTGCGCAGGAGTGGAGTGCGATAATGGCTCAATGGGGTCAGGATCGAACCTGCAATTCGTGCATTAATGGAGCGGAGTAGGTTTAACGGTTGACCTATTGAAGATTAACATTATTAATCACAGAATATCGACGTGAAGTAACAGTAATGGAAACTGTTGCGTCACTATTACGTCTCGTTGTATGAGTGTGAGCCTCGGAGGGCCAAACCTATCCCTTCCTATCCGTGCCCTTTATTTCCCTTCTTTATCCTCTTCTTCCCTTCGGTTAATAACACGCTGGTGATGGTACTGGAGTTGCATATACTTATAAGCTCTGGCAACTACTTACTATCAATCGGTCTGTACACCTGTATGCCGCATTTATGGCATTAAAAAAAATGAGCCTTTTATATCGTTCTCTCTCTCTCTCTTTCCCATAAATCTCACATTATATTATAAATATATAAGATAGTAAACATGATAATAACGAAAGTTAATTTTCTCAGTTGGGCGAAGGCAAGTGTCCCCGGTACTGGGACGACGGCACCGTGCAGTACGAGCACATCTCCGTGCAGTACGAGGAGAGCGAGTCGTGCCCGTACTACACGAGGCGGCAGTTCAGAGTTACCAACAACAAGGTAAATGTTTAGCTATCGCTTATATTTATTTGGACTTTCAAGTAGAGTTTTAATTAGAGTTTCAATTGTAGACTGATTGCTTCTAGTATATTAAGGGCGCGTTTACGTATTTGACGAAAAATAGATGTATTTCGATCTAATTTCCGACAAAATTAAAGTAAATTAAATGGAACTTTTAATTACTATGAATAGATCAGGCCTTTATCTTTAATAACACTGTAAAAAATATGAAATTTTCTTATTATTTTTTATAGTAAAACCGATTTTCCGGAACCTCTTCACACCAAATTAACGATATCGAGCTGAGTTTAGGAAGCCTTTTAAACTATTTCTTACGTGACATCAATTTAAAAAAAAAATACCTCTAATAGTGGGACATGTTCAACTCAAACCCTAGGAAGAGATATTTATAATAATACGACACATTAGCTCAGAAAAAATAAATATTAAATGTATCTTTTTCACATATTTTGCTTCTAAAGTTGTACCTTAAGCTGTTGTACATTAAGGCCTATTTTGTTTGATGACTGCCATGATTTATTGTTCAAAATTTTCTAGTAATTATTAAATATTAGTCGGCGCTGAGACGCCTTTGTGAGTGGACGCTATGTCGTTTGTAAGCAGGAGGTTATATTAAATAAGATCGCTAAAATATAATATTATATAGAAAAAATTGACTATAACTACAACTCTTGATACTTTATTTTAAGGATAATTTGATAAATATTTTCTTTTTTAGATATTAAAAATTCTAATTCGTCTTAGACTTATATGACTATTTATTACTTACTAACATTACAACGTATAAAATATACCCACAAAAAATGAAACATTTAAAGTCTCAAAATTAGTTTACCGTTCATTATTCCCGCCGATCACAGTCGTGCGCTTGTGTGATCGTTTCGTGTGAATGTAGTGGTGCGATTCGCTACCTATCTATTTTGCAAACGCGTCCTTAATCAAGTGTTAAAAATAAGCTTAACAACAAAGTGCGTTTTTTTTAAAACGGCTTTTGTAATTTTTTTACACAGCTTTACTAAAAGTTTTATCAGATAAAAATAGTAATAATAATAAACGCTACACACTCAACGGCCTGCATTAGGATGGTGATATCCTTTGTCGGGGGTATGGAAACATAGCGAAGGTCAAACATACCCACCAGACCAGAACACATATGGTCAACCTATATGGTCAATACAAACATATGCACCGAGAGGGAATTGAACCCGCGACCTGTGCTGGCTAGGGCGTGTTCGCACAAATGCTAGTTGTAGCCTTGTTGTACCTATCTCGTAAAGTACTGGATCTCATACATGAATCTATTTTTATAATGATGTGTGTCGCCAGAGCGGCTCGTGGCGCTGCGTGCGGCAGCTGCAGTACCAGGGCTGGCCCACGGCGGCCGGCCACGTGCCCGAGGTGACGCGCGGCCTGGCCGAGCTGGCCGAGCTCGCCGCGCCGCCCGACCCGCCGCTGCTCGTGCACTGCCAGTCTGTACCCGACACGCGCACACACGCACACACACACTCACACACAGCTGCAGTACCAGGGCTGGCCCACGGCGGCCGGCCACGTGCCCGAGGTGACGCGCGGCCTGGCCGAGCTGGCCGAGCTCGCCGCGCCGCCCGACCCGCCGCTGCTCGTGCACTGCCAGTCTGTACCCGACACGCGCACACACGCACACACACACACTCACACACAGCTGCAGTACCAGGGCTGGCCCACGGCGGCCGGCCACGTGCCCGAGGTGACGCGCGGCCTGGCCGAGCTGGCCGAGCTCGCCGCGCCGCCCGACCCGCCGCTGCTCGTGCACTGCCAGTCTGTACCCGACACGCGCACACACGCACACACACACACTCACACACAGCTGCAGTACCAGGGCTGGCCCACGGCGGCCGGCCACGTGCCCGAGGTGACGCGCGGCCTGGCCGAGCTGGCCGAGCTCGCCGCGCCGCCCGACCCGCCGCTGCTCGTGCACTGCCAGTCTGTACCCGACACGCGCACACACGCACACACACACACTCACACACAGCTGCAGTACCAGGGCTGGCCCACGGCGGCCGGCCACGTGCCCGAGGTGACGCGCGGCCTGGCCGAGCTGGCCGAGCTCGCCGCGCCGCCCGACCCGCCGCTGCTCGTGCACTGCCAGTCTGTACCCGACACGCGCACACACGCACACACACACACTCACACACAGCTGCAGTACCAGGGCTGGCCCACGGCGGCCGGCCACGTGCCCGAGGTGACGCGCGGCCTGGCCGAGCTGGCCGAGCTCGCCGCGCCGCCCGACCCGCCGCTGCTCGTGCACTGCCAGTCTGTACCCGACACGCGCACACACGCACACACACACTCACACACAGCTGCAGTACCAGGGCTGGCCCACGGCGGCCGGCCACGTGCCCGAGGTGACGCGCGGCCTGGCCGAGCTGGCCGAGCTCGCCGCGCCGCCCGACCCGCCGCTGCTCGTGCACTGCCAGTCTGTACCCGACACGCGCACACACGCACACACACACACTCACACACAGCTGCAGTACCAGGGCTGGCCCACGGCGGCCGGCCACGTGCCCGAGGTGACGCGCGGCCTGGCCGAGCTGGCCGAGCTCGCCGCGCCGCCCGACCCGCCGCTGCTCGTGCACTGCCAGTCTGTACCCGACACGCGCACACACGCACACACACACTCACACACAGCTGCAGTACCAGGGCTGGCCCACGGCGGCCGGCCACGTGCCCGAGGTGACGCGCGGCCTGGCCGAGCTGGCCGAGCTCGCCGCGCCGCCCGACCCGCCGCTGCTCGTGCACTGCCAGTCTGTACCCGACACGCGCACACGCGCACACACACACACTCACACACAGCTGCAGTACCAGGGCTGGCCCACGGCGGCCGGCCACGTGCCCGAGGTGACGCGCGGCCTGGCCGAGCTGGCCGAGCTCGCCGCGCCGCCCGACCCGCCGCTGCTCGTGCACTGCCAGTCTGTACCCGACACGCGCACACACGCACACACACACTCACACACAGCTGCAGTACCAGGGCTGGCCCACGGCGGCCGGCCACGTGCCCGAGGTGACGCGCGGCCTGGCCGAGCTGGCCGAGCTCGCCGCGCCGCCCGACCCGCCGCTGCTCGTGCACTGCCAGTCTGTACCCGACACGCGCACACACGCACACACACACTCACACACAGCTGCAGTACCAGGGCTGGCCCACGGCGGCCGGCCACGTGCCCGAGGTGACGCGCGGCCTGGCCGAGCTGGCCGAGCTCGCCGCGCCGCCCGACCCGCCGCTGCTCGTGCACTGCCAGTCTGTACCCGACACGCGCACACACGCACACACACACACTCACACACAGCTGCAGTACCAGGGCTGGCCCACGGCGGCCGGCCACGTGCCCGAGGTGACGCGCGGCCTGGCCGAGCTGGCCGAGCTCGCCGCGCCGCCCGACCCGCCGCTGCTCGTGCACTGCCAGTCTGTACCCGACACGCGCACACACGCACACACACACACTCACACACAGCTGCAGTACCAGGGCTGGCCCACGGCGGCCGGCCACGTGCCCGAGGTGACGCGCGGCCTGGCCGAGCTGGCCGAGCTCGCCGCGCCGCCCGACCCGCCGCTGCTCGTGCACTGCCAGTCTGTACCCGACACGCGCACACACGCACACACACACACTCACACACAGCTGCAGTACCAGGGCTGGCCCACGGCGGCCGGCCACGTGCCCGAGGTGACGCGCGGCCTGGCCGAGCTGGCCGAGCTCGCCGCGCCGCCCGACCCGCCGCTGCTCGTGCACTGCCAGTCTGTACCCGACACGCGCACACACGCACACACGCACACACACACACTCACACACAGCTGCAGTACCAGGGCTGGCCCACGGCGGCCGGCCACGTGCCCGAGGTGACGCGCGGCCTGGCCGAGCTGGCCGAGCTCGCCGCGCCGCCCGACCCGCCGCTGCTCGTGCACTGCCAGTCTGTACCCGACACGCGCACACACGCACACACACACTCACACACAGCTGCAGTACCAGGGCTGGCCCACGGCGGCCGGCCACGTGCCCGAGGTGACGCGCGGCCTGGCCGAGCTGGCCGAGCTCGCCGCGCCGCCCGACCCGCCGCTGCTCGTGCACTGCCAGTCTGTACCCGACACGCGCACACACGCACACACACACTCACACACAGCTGCAGTACCAGGGCTGGCCCACGGCGGCCGGCCACGTGCCCGAGGTGACGCGCGGCCTGGCCGAGCTGGCCGAGCTCGCCGCGCCGCCCGACCCGCCGCTGCTCGTGCACTGCCAGTCTGTACCCGACACGCGCACACACGCACACACACACACTCACACACAGCTGCAGTACCAGGGCTGGCCCACGGCGGCCGGCCACGTGCCCGAGGTGACGCGCGGCCTGGCCGAGCTGGCCGAGCTCGCCGCGCCGCCCGACCCGCCGCTGCTCGTGCACTGCCAGTCTGTACCCGACACGCGCACACACGCACACACACACACTCACACACAGCTGCAGTACCAGGGCTGGCCCACGGCGGCCGGCCACGTGCCCGAGGTGACGCGCGGCCTGGCCGAGCTGGCCGAGCTCGCCGCGCCGCCCGACCCGCCGCTGCTCGTGCACTGCCAGTCTGTACCCGACACGCGCACACACGCACACACACACACTCACACACAGCTGCAGTACCAGGGCTGGCCCACGGCGGCCGGCCACGTGCCCGAGGTGACGCGCGGCCTGGCCGAGCTGGCCGAGCTCGCCGCGCCGCCCGACCCGCCGCTGCTCGTGCACTGCCAGTCTGTACCCGACACGCGCACACACGCACACACACACACTCACACACAGCTGCAGTACCAGGGCTGGCCCACGGCGGCCGGCCACGTGCCCGAGGTGACGCGCGGCCTGGCCGAGCTGGCCGAGCTCGCCGCGCCGCCCGACCCGCCGCTGCTCGTGCACTGCCAGTCTGTACCCGACACGCGCACACACGCACACACACACACTCACACACAGCTGCAGTACCAGGGCTGGCCCACGGCGGCCGGCCACGTGCCCGAGGTGACGCGCGGCCTGGCCGAGCTGGCCGAGCTCGCCGCGCCGCCCGACCCGCCGCTGCTCGTGCACTGCCAGTCTGTACCCGACACGCGCACACACGCACACACACACTCACACACAGCTGCAGTACCAGGGCTGGCCCACGGCGGCCGGCCACGTGCCCGAGGTGACGCGCGGCCTGGCCGAGCTGGCCGAGCTCGCCGCGCCGCCCGACCCGCCGCTGCTCGTGCACTGCCAGTCTGTACCCGACACGCGCACACACGCACACACACACACTCACACACAGCTGCAGTACCAGGGCTGGCCCACGGCGGCCGGCCACGTGCCCGAGGTGACGCGCGGCCTGGCCGAGCTGGCCGAGCTCGCCGCGCCGCCCGACCCGCCGCTGCTCGTGCACTGCCAGTCTGTACCCGACACGCGCACACACGCACACACACACACTCACACACAGCTGCAGTACCAGGGCTGGCCCACGCCGGCCGGCCACGTGCCCGAGGTGACGCGCGGCCTGGCCGAGCTGGCCGAGCTCGCCGCGCCGCCCGACCCGCCGCTGCTCGTGCACTGCCAGTCTGTACCCGACACGCGCACACACGCACACACACACACTCACACACAGCTGCAGTACCAGGGCTGGCCCACGGCGGCCGGCCACGTGCCCGAGGTGACGCGCGGCCTGGCCGAGCTGGCCGAGCTCGCCGCGCCGCCCGACCCGCCGCTGCTCGTGCACTGCCAGTCTGTACCCGACACGCGCACACACGCACACACACACTCACACACAGCTGCAGTACCAGGGCTGGCCCACGGCGGCCGGCCACGTGCCCGAGGTGACGCGCGGCCTGGCCGAGCTGGCCGAGCTCGCCGCGCCGCCCGACCCGCCGCTGCTCGTGCACTGCCAGTCTGTACCCGACACGCGCACACACGCACACACACACTCACACACAGCTGCAGTACCAGGGCTGGCCCACGGCGGCCGGCCACGTGCCCGAGGTGACGCGCGGCCTGGCCGAGCTGGCCGAGCTCGCCGCGCCGCCCGACCCGCCGCTGCTCGTGCACTGCCAGTCTGTACCCGACACGCGCACACACGCACACACACACACTCACACACAGCTGCAGTACCAGGGCTGGCCCACGGCGGCCGGCCACGTGCCCGAGGTGACGCGCGGCCTGGCCGAGCTGGCCGAGCTCGCCGCGCCGCCCGACCCGCCGCTGCTCGTGCACTGCCAGTCTGTACCCGACACGCGCACACACGCACACACACACACTCACACACAGCTGCAGTACCAGGGCTGGCCCACGGCGGCCGGCCACGTGCCCGAGGTGACGCGCGGCCTGGCCGAGCTGGCCGAGCTCGCCGCGCCGCCCGACCCGCCGCTGCTCGTGCACTGCCAGTCTGTACCCGACACGCGCACACACGCACACACACACACGCATACACAAACAATAAACTTTACTAGTCATTACTAACACTCCTTTTGCCCCTTCATACTGAAACCTTAAATTAAGCTGTTACGTCTGTAGCCATAAATACCTATATCTATATATTATAAAAACGAAGGTAGCCACTGAACCGATTTTAAGGAAATTTGGTATAGAAATAGAGTAGACCTTGGGAAATGACATAATGCTACATATTGTCTCTAAAAAGCCTTAAAGGCGGTAGAATAGAGGATGAAAGTTTTAATGGGAAAATATTTATTTGTGAATTGCATTAAGGATTTTCATTATTCAAGCGTGTGAAACTGGGAGAAGTTAGTATTATAATGCGTAATTAGCTTTCGTTAATGCTATAATTATCAAAAAATATGACAGTAGTATTAATTGTTTATTTGTCTGTCGGTATAGATTCGGCACGGAGCGCTCGTCGCTGTTCGTGGCGCTGTGCATCCTGATCTGGCAGCTGCGCGTGGAGCGGCGCGTGGACGTGGCGTGCGTGGCGCGCAAGGTGCGCTCGCAGCGCGCCGGCACCATCGACACCTTCGTGAGTACCGCCGCCGCCGCCATCGCCACCACCACCAACAGAACCATTACCACCACCACCGTTATTGTTACCACTAACTCCTCCACCATCATCGTCAACACCACCAACAGTAACATTGCCACCACCACCATCATCGCCAACACCACCAACAGAACCATTACCACCACCACCACCGTTATTGTTACCACTAACTCCTCCACCATCATCGTCAGTACCACCAACAGTAACATTGCCACCACCACCATCATCGCCAACACCACCAACAGAACCATTACCACCACCACCACCGTTATTGTTACCACTAACTCCTTCACCATCATCGCCAATACCACCAACAGTATCAACAAGAAGACCTACTGTCATAAATAATTTTAGTGTATATAATAATAATAATAATAATAAAAGAATTTTATTCACTAAGCATACACAAAAAGGCTTTACAATGCAATAAAATACTATATAATAACTATTAGTAGAACATGTACGTATGCTAGTAAAAAGGTTGCGAACTCAGCTTAAAGCTGCTTTTCAGTTCACACCTTATGCAAGTGCTGCCACAACAGAATGTAAGTAATTAGTAACAAAATTAAATTAGAATAAAATTAAAAAGAAGTAAGTAAATTAGTATATATCATTGTAATGCATGAGTTGTACAAAACTTCTAATTTGTTAAATAATCTAAACACTACATCAAGCGCGAGCAGAGCATACTCATTTTAAAACACAATCAATAATAATAAAATAAATAACAAAAAATAATTACAAAAAATAATAATAATAATAATGGATTTAAATTCCCTTTTATTCCTTTCTTCATCAATGTAGTGGCTATTTATTGAACATATTTAACTATTTTCCAATTAGTTTCCGATTTTTGATTAGTAAGAAGCCATTCCCTACATAACTTCCTAAATTTTGTACGCGATTTAGACGCTCTTATCGGTGGAGGAATATCATTCCAACATTTAGAAGCTGCGAATCGGAAACTACCTCTAAATGATACTAAATTTGGTCGTGGGATAGTGAGATTTAAAGAACGCAGTGATCGATATGCAGCTTCATTCCGGTCTTGAATCCATTTCAGGTTAAAGAGAATTTATTACTCATAAAGAACATTACAGTTCACTTTTAAACATGAGCAATACAATAAAATATTTTAAAAGTATACATAGGTACAGTGGTAAAATCTGTGGCAGTACATGTGTATAATGACCCAAAAAAGAAACATTTACTTAAGTAATTTTGTACACATTTTACAAAGTTGAAAAATAAAATATAATAATAATAATAAAATTTGTAAAAATTGAAATTTATTCATATACGTTTTTCAGTATAAAAAGTTTTAGTTCAGTTTTAAAGGTAGCCATATTTGCACACGCTTTAGTACTATTCGGTAAACTATTGTATAATTTTACCCCGTTATGTAAAATACTTCTATTACCGTAGGTGGTCCTTGGAGTATACAAATTTATTTTGTGTTCGTTTCTTAAACTGTGTGTATAATTTTTATTAGTGAGTAGTAATTCCGTATGAATTTTATGAAGTTGAATTTTTTTAATGAATGTACAGATGTTGTTTGTGTATGTTTGTTTTAAGTTAAAAATTTTAGTTTCTTTGTATAGTGTAGGTGTGTGTGTCAGTCTGTCGTAATTAAAAAGGACTTTGATAACTTTGTTTTGTGCGATTTGGAGAGGTTTAAGACTCGTTTTAGGAGCACAACCCCAGATTTCTATTAGGTAGTCAAGGTTGGATTTAACAAGGGCATTGTAAACTGTGAATCTCGTCTTGGGTGGAACGCAAGACGCCATTTTACGCAGTGAACTAATCAACGATATTAATTTGTTTTTAACTTTGTTAATATGAGGCTTCCATAATAGTTTATCATCGAGGATTAAACCCAAGTATTTTTCCTGCTCAGATCTGGAGAGTACATCATTGTTTATAGTCAAAGGTTGATAGTCAAATATTTTTTTGTTTTTTGCACGAAATATCATATGGGTGGTTTTTTTTGTATTAATGGTTAACAAGTTACACTGACACCAGACGTTATATTTATTTAGGTCTTGCTGGGCAATTTCTACCATTTCTTCAATGTTTCGGCCAAAATAAAAAAGACAAGTATCGTCAGCATACAGAGTGATATGTCCTGATAAGCCAATTTTACTAACATTATTAACGTAGATTAAGAACAGCAAGGGACCCAACACTGAGCCCTGTGGGATTCCGCAAGTAACCCTTTTAGCGCCACTTGAAAAATTTCCTATTTTTACTACTTGCGTCCTATTGCTAAGGTATGATTCGAATAAATTAAAGGCTGGCCCGGATATTCCTATGTTACTTAATTTAGCAAGAAGTAGTGAGTGGCTGATAGTGTCAAACGCCTTTTTTAAATCAATAAATATTCCTAAGCAAATTTTTTTATTGTCTATTTCTGTGCGTATTTTAGTAATAAGATCAATTACAGCTGATAGAGTGCTAGATTTTTCACGAAATCCATACTGCCGTTCGTATAAAAATTGTAATTTCTCTAAATATTGTTTGAGTCGCTTATAAATAATCTTTTCAAATATCTTTGATAGTACTGGTAGGACTGAAATCGGACGGTAGTTTTCAGGGTCTGCTTTAGAACCAGACTTGTAGATTGGTGCAATTTTGGCTATTTTTAAGCTATCGGGAAAGATGCCCAATGACATACATTCATTTATACATTGACAGAGATTTTTAGCAAGGAGATCTTTTAAACATAAAATCGTTTTAACATTAATACCGTCTATGCCTGTACTACAGTCTACGTCGAGACATTTTATTACAGTGATAATTTCTTGTTCAGTGCATGGATCAAAATTAAAGAGTTTACTTTCGGGTTCTTGGTCTACATAAGTCATTGTATAAGATATTTCGTCTGGGTGATTTCGTTGTATTTTACTAGCAAGCTCGGCACCTATAAGAGCAAAAGTACTATTAAAAGCTTCACAGATTTCATCTCCATTCGTTAAAGGTTTCAAATTAATTACTAGTCTAGGGGGTTGTGGATTACATTTTATTTTATTATCAGCTAATGCGTAAATTAATTTCCACATCTTTTTGGGTCATTTTACAAGAATTAAAGCAGTTGTTGTAATAATCTCGTTTGGCTTTCTTTATCAATTTACTGACTTGCTGTTGATCCTTTTTAAATCTATCTTGTAAATCTGTATTATTAGGGTTTTCTTTCATAAGTTTCCATAAAATATTTCTTCTGTATATTAAATCAGTGATTTTTCTGTTTATCCAGTCTTTTTGTGGTAAATTTAGAATTTTAATTTTGGTAATTTTGTGTACTTCTATCTGTTCTTTTAAATGTTTTTCAAAGGTATAGTAATTGTAAATTTTCTTTATATCTACTTTTAACGCCAGAAGTGAAATAGAATTAAAAAAACAATTACAAAGACAAAATCACTTAATTTATTTTATAACAAAAACTAATTAAATAAAATAACGGTAATTCAATAAATTATCAGTACTTCAACAAATATAACAAACTATCGTTGATTCCAAACAAAAACCATCAAATATAAATATGAAAAATATAACGACTTACTGCAAGTAGCACCGAACACCAACAACCTTACTGTTCAACCGCCGACAAGAAAGTGGCCTCATTACAATTGACAGCCCCTTTTATAGGCTATGTTGATTATCGTACTACCTGCATTAAATCGATTAAATTAAAAATCGGCTAATACGGCCTCTCCTGATCGTGCGTCGTCCTCGGCTGCACTTAGGGCATCTTCAGCCTGAGAAGAAAGAGTGAGACTGTGTTCGCAGTCTTTTTCAGATGCCTCAACTTGACTGGTGGGGTTATTAGAAATTTCATCACTATCATCAGAGTCTGTCAAAGGAATGAAATGGTTAATAGTCAATCCAAGTGTTAAAAATTGCCTATTCTTTCATCCATCACACATACAAGGCCCTCTTTCATTAACTCATTTTTAAGCATAGCTTAGGATAGACAGTTTGCTATCAAGCATATAGTCATCCTTCACCTGGCAATACCTCTTATTCATTCTTATACTCGTAAACTTGTAGACCCTACACGCGCCCAGAGGACACGTCTTCCAGGACTGAGCCTGCCATGCATCCATAGGACACATCTTCCAGGACAGAGCCTGCCATGCGTCCATAGGACACATCTTCCAGGACAGAGCCTGCCATGCGTCCATAGGACACATCTTCCAGGACAGAGCCTGCCATGCATCCATAGGACACATCTTCCAGGACAGAGCCTGCCATGCATCCATAGGACACATCTTCCAGGACAGAGCCTGCCATGCATCCATTGGACACATCTTCCAGGACAGAGCCTGCCATGCATCCATTGGACACATCTTCCAGGACAGAGCCTGCCATGCGTCCATAGGACACATCTTCCAGGACAGAGCCTGCCATGCATCCATTGGACACATCTTCCAGGACAGAGCCTGCCATGCATCCATTGGACACATCTTCCAGGACAGAGCCTGCCATGCGTCCATAGGACACATCTTCCTGGTTGGTGCAGATCCAGGGTGCTTGATTCTGAAGGCATTTAGTGCCGTAAGCATACCAACAGCACGTACCAGTCAGCAAGACGTTTCCTTGTAAGAGTTCGTCTCACAGCCACACGAAAGTAGTCATCACACACACGTATTTTAGGTTGCTGTAACATAAAGAAAAGGTTACATGAACCCAGTTGGGACTCACTTTCAAAAAATGCAGAGCAACTCTCAGGACACCATTCTCCTTTCCAAAGCACCATATAGTGTGCTGCAGCTTGAGTTGTCTTGCCTCTAGCTCCACTCAATAATTTGAGTTCATAACGGTCACTCGGTAATACCTTTGTCACAAGGTAAGGACCTCTCATCCCAGAGTCCAGTTTTCCAGTAGACTGCGAGTACTTTATAACGAATACTTGATTTTGACCTTGAAAGCCTTTGGAGGGTGTCTCTGACGATTCACGCGTGCATCTTGTTTGTCTTTGTTTTTATCAAGCAACTCTTTGGCGCGGCTCCTGCTGATTTCTCTCATAGCTTCATGGTTCCGGCTAGAGTTCTGAATGGCGATGTCCCGGACCAGCGCACGAATAACAGGAGTGGTCGCGTTGGTGCCAATTAACAAGTACAAAGCTGAACATTGAATGGTTTTTTGTTTGGTTACATTTAAAACTAACTGAATTTTTGTTAAGCTGTCAGACCAAGTTGAATTTTTATTATTACTCTCAACACGAATTAAGTTGAGTACAGTACGTACATAACGTTCGGCTTGGCCGTTCGAGTGATGCATTTCGGGTGTTATGTAATGAATGTCACAACCCATCTCGGTCACCCAACTAGTGAAGGCGGAGGCTTCAAACATGCGCCCGCGGTCACAAACTAACAATGCAAGTATAGGCTCGCCAGTTAATTGGGATATTAGATACTGTCTAACCTCGTCTTGATCAGAACCCCATTCAAATTTTACATCCTTTTTGGTAAGTCGCGAGATACATGCAGTTTTCGTCGCGTATCCTTTTATATAACGTCGGAAATAACCCGCTAAGTCTAAGAATTGTCGTACCTGTTTGACATTCTTGGGAATTGGTGAATTCACCAAAGCCTCTATCTTATGTGGGCTTGGCCTAACCTGACCATGACCAATAACGCGACCTAAGTATTCGATTCGAGTACTCAAAAAGGCACATTTTCGTAGGTTTATCGAAAATCCAGCCTCAGTCAATGTTATTAAGACATCATGCAAAAGGTCAATGCCATCATGAACGGTCATACTGAGTATCGGCACATCATCCATGTATACGAGAACTGTGCCTGCCTCAATAAACTTTCGCAATGTATTATTGATGATACGCTGGTACACAGCAGGCGAGTTGCATAGGCCGAATGGCATTTTCAAAAACTCGTAATGGAACTCAAGTGTTACAAAGCCAGTTTTATGAATTGAAGCGTCATCAATGGGGATCTGATAAAAACCTGACGCCATATCGAGACTCGTGAAGAACTTCGAGCCCCCGAGTCTATCAATTTGGTCATCTATCAAAGGAAGTGGGTACCTATCCTTAACCGTGATGCGATTAAGTGCACGAAAGTCCACACACATTCTGTCTGTGCCATCTTTTTTCTTGACCAAAATGATCGGACTCGCGTACTCTGAACTAGACTCTCTAATAATTTTCTTTTCTAAGAGATCCCGAACGATCTCGCGAACCTTTAGTTTCTCTTGATGGGATAAACGATACGGATGGTACGCTATCGGAATATCGCTTGTTAAATTAATGCACATCTTGCCCGTACTTACAGTAGTAATGGCATTACCGGATATAAGAAACGGAGAGAACTCATTTAATACAGTTATTAATGTAGCACGCTCCTCACCTTGAAGAGGTGTATTGATTTTATTAAACGCGTCACTATCTATCGAGTTTATCCTAGAGACTGTATCTGGAGTGTGAGTTATATATTGTTCGTGTTTCGTGCGAACGAATGTCACGCCCTCCCTATTGAGAACATCTGTGGCAATAATAATGGGGGTATTCATATAGGCCGCGGGGACTACAACGAAATCTACAATAATCGCAATATTCCTAAACTCCACTGTAAGAGTAATATATTCGCGAGCAACAAACTCATTAGCGCCGATTCCCTTTAAAACACGATTAGTTGGTTTTCGTGAACAATAAAAATGTTTGATTATTGATGATGATATCAGAGAAACATCCAACGCTCCACTGTCTATCAAAACGTCCACAGCTATACCTTGTATAACTGCTGTACTAACATCGCTATTATCCCTAGACTCCGAAGGCTCACTGCACAAGTTAACTTTGCGTTGGTTAACATTTTGACTCTCTGAACGAGTTTTAGCAAAACAATCACTTTCTTTATGCCCTATTTTTTGCAAAAAGTGCAGGTAACCTTAGAACTACTTTCGGGAATACGCTTTTTAGGGCACTTGTCTTTATAGTGTCCAGTCTGGTGACAGTAAAAACATTTAATCTCCGGGCGAACACTATGGTGACGTTTCTTGTTTGTATTACCGATTGAAACTAAATTGCCCGAATTGCGCTGTTTGTATTTATGGTTAGGTTTAACGTAAGTAGCAAGAAATGAGACTAAATTTTCAGTGGTTAGATCGGCATTCGTGGCTGCCGCGCGTACTTGCACGTCACTAATGCCATGGACTACTATCTGAACCATTAGTTCCTCGCTTAAACCTTTAACTACTCGTAAACGTAACAAGGAACGACGCGCATACTCTGCGTATGATTGAAATTTATCAGACGTTGAGTTCACTACTTCATGGAGGGTTTGAGCATAATTAATATTTTGTGGACACAAGGACTTAAACTCTTTAACAAAATTTGACCAAGAACGATCATTAGTAGCCCACTCATTCAGCCAATATTTAGCATCACCCTTTAAACAATGAGCAACACGCGAGAAACATTCTAAATTTTCCCAGTTGTTTACTAACCTAGCTCGTTCCACCTCATTACACCAATATTTAGCATCACCCTTTAAACAATGAGCAACACGCGAGAAACATTCTAAATTTTCCCAGTTGTTTACTAACCTAGCTCGTTCCACCTCATTACACCACACCTCAAAATTGTTTATGGCTGGGTCAAAATTTGAAACGTAGTAGTTAGCCGTTTTATTTTTGTCATGGCGCCTAATACATCAGCTAGCACTTGATTTGTAGAAGAAATATTTGGATCATGTTGAGGTGTGTTGTTAATTGATCGTGTGAAACGCGAGCCACTAGCCGCACTATTTTCAATGGCAGTCAGTCGCGACATAATAGTGCCTAACGCGTTTTTAACAGAGCTAGCACGTGTATAGCGTGGAGATTGGTTACGACGGTAACGCGAAAAGTTTCTTCTATTATCATCGCGAGAGCCAATTTGATTAGATCGCGAGCAAGAACTATCACTACTGGAAGACCAACGTCTTTTACTGCGGCGGTAATCGGGACGGCAGTGTCGCGAACGTGAACGGGTCCTATCATGACGCGAACGTGAACGAGCCCTATCGCGACGCGAACGCCTAGGTGAACGAGGTCTATGGTGTCGGTGCGACTTACTACAACTATCCCTGAGTTCAGGACGCGGCGGAGTCTCTACTGACCGATCTCGTGGGCGAGATGGTCGTGGCATATTTATTCGGATCAACGGTTGTTTGTCTAATTTGTTTAAGGCTAACTGTGAGCACAGGCCTATCCCACTTCTGATTTTAACGCCAGAAGTGAAATAGAATTAAAAAAACAATTACAAAGACAAAATCACTTAATTTATTTTATAACAAAAACTAATTAAATAAAATAACGGTAATTCAATAAATTATCAGTACTTCAACAAATATAACAAACTATCGTTGATTCCAAACAAAAACCATCAAATATAAATATGAAAAATATAACGACTTACTGCAAGTAGCACCGAACACCAACAACCTTACTGTTCAACCGCCGACAAGAAAGTGGCCTCATTACAATTGACAGCCCCTTTTATAGGCTATGTTGATTATCGTACTACCTGCATTAAATCGATTAAATTAAAAATCGGCTAATACTACCATCTTCTTTACACTCTTATATAATGCAGTATAGTCAACGATTTCATATGATTTTCGTTGAATAGTTTTGTGATTGTATTTTTTTAATTCTAGATAAATTTGCTTGTGGTCAGAAAGCGGGCAATCAATTATTGAAACATGAAAATGATTGTTATGAAGGTTGGAGCATATATGGTCTAAGATAGTCTTAGTTGTTATTGTTTCTCTAGTACAGTGTTGTTCTTCTATCTTGTTTATTATGCTATAACCTGTTGTGTTTAACATATCTATGTATAATGTCGTATTTCTCGTGTTAGTTAATAAGTCAATGTAAAAATCGCCAAATACAAGTCCCCGTTTACGACTTTCAAGCTGTGATGAGTACTTTTCAAAAAAATTGTCTAAATTCTTTTTTCCAGGATTATAAATTGCACCAACATTTAACGCATATTTTGTAAGGTATATCCATAAGTAGTGAACTCCATCAACTTGTATATCCTCAGTAATATAATATTGTAGACTGTCGTGAACATAGATCGATACTCCTCCGCCTTTTTTAGTTGAACGATAATTATGTATGTGCGAATAGTTAGGCAGGCAGTAAGAATTTGCATCTTTTTCATTTTTAATCCAGGTTTCAGATAAAATAATCAAGTGAGTTAATCGGTTTGTAGATTTTAGTAAACATTTAAGCTCGTCGAATTTTCCTGATTTACAAATGCTACGAATATTAGCATAAAAAAATAAAAGTGATGAGGTGCATGTGGGTATGTCATTATAATTATTTAACAGAGAATAAGTTATGAGTTCATTTGATTGTGCCGAATTTCGTTGAAGTTTTTTGTCTGTTTATTTATTATTTTAGGTAAACCCTTTATGTACTTGATGGTTAAGTTAGTTTCTCCATTATTTTCACGAAGTAACAGGTCGTCTTTAAGAGACTGCAAGTATTTCATTTGTGCAGGTGTCTGATCAAAGTACAAGCGAATGCCACTATTATTGACATTACGTATACGTAATAATGTTTTTGAAGTCTCCGCTGATTGAAAACATACTTTAATAATGCGATTTTTCCCAGGTATATATCGTCCTAATCTCATTATTTTGGTGGGAGCTGGGCAATCTTTAAGCATTGATTGAATATGTCGTAAAACTTGATCTCGATCATGTAACCGTCTTTGTTCCGTATTCTCACTATTCAATTCCGCTATACCCGCAACAATAATATTTTTTTGTCGTTCCGATCGCTCCTGCAATTCGTAGATAGCGTCTTCATTAATAAGCGGTAGCGATTTTGATATAGTTTGAGTACAGTCCGGTAGTATTAGATTTGTTGTAGCCTGGCTTTGCAGTTGTTGTAAATCACTTTCAAGGACTTTAATACAGTTTTGCATTTGAGTTTGAGATTGTTTTAATTCAGTGATCTCAGTACGTAAAGCAATGTTTTCTTGTAAAAGAATTTCATTGGCTGACTTAATTAATTGCATATCGGTCTTAATGTCTTTTAATTCATTTTTTATTATTTGTACAAAATTTTTGTTTTGATTATCAGTAATTTCTGTAAAACATTTCATTATTTCCTTACGAAATTCTGAAAGCTCACTTTTAAAGTCTATATCTGGATCTTGTAATCTTCGTTTTCTGGTGTTCGTAAATGATTCTTCTCGAGAAATAGATGTTAAGTCAGGGATTGAACCGCCTCCGCTTGCGCTTCCGCGGATCGGTGATCGCTGTACGCTCATTCTTAATAAACAAAGTGATTAGCGGCTGCACCGAACGAGTTGCGCTTTGCACGAGTGAGTTAAAAAATATGTATTTGTCTTTTTTACCCGAGGGGGTGAGGAGAGCTGGATCGTCCCGCCTTAGTCGCTCCGTATGATGGTCTCGTATCTTAAGCCCACAGTTATAGTCACTAAGTCAATTTTGTATAATGAACTTTCGATATCAAAGTTTACGACACACTTTCGATTAACTATCTATTTAATTTTGTTGTATTATAGATACTGTTAGTAAGAAACACGTCCGCACAGATCGACCACTGCGATTATCTTTTCTTTATTTCAGTTTAGAAGCTAAATAAGTTGGGACACCATACTTAAGCAAATCATAAACTAGATTATTTGTTTTTAGGATCCGCCGCTTCTTCATATTTAATATATTGAAAGTATTTAAGAAAGGCGTAATATTTGAACGGCGAGGGATATTATAAGTAAATCTTAAGCAAGAGTTTTGTACTTTTTGTATTTTTTGTTCAGTTCCCTTATTTAAACAAGGTCCAAAAACAACATCACAGTATTCCATGTGGGAAAGGACCAAAGCCTCAGTAAGTCTACTCCTTACGGTAACGTCTAAAAATGGCCTAACTTTGTATAATGTTTTGAGTGCAGCGTAACACTTAGCTATTTTAAACTGAACGTGTTCTTTGAAACGCAGAGAGCTATCGAGTAGGACCCCGAGATTACGTGCTGTCATGGCTTCTTCAATTTGTTTATTCCCTATTATGATTTTTGGCCTAGTTTTTCTAATTAATTCAACTTGCTTTTTAGTGCCAAATACCATGCACGTACATTTCTGTGGGTTCAGTGATAGTTGATTGTTATTAGACCAATTACTGATATGCTCTAAGTCCTTATTCAAATTTGTTATGCTATTACCTATTTCGAAAACTGAAGTTGTGTTAATTTGGAGTAATATTTGAGTATCATCTGCGTACATATGTACTAATGATGAATGGATACAATTGATTAAATCTGCGGTATATATTTTTGTTTTATTTAAAACTTTCCAAATTATCTACGAAAAAAGAAAAGCGTAAAGAACCTTATTTCAGACGGACCCTTATTTCACAAGATTTTTTTAAAAGTTATAATTAAAAACTCCAGATGTACAGAACAGAAACCTTTATAATAACTAATTACAGGTTATTATTTTTTCTAAATTACATTTCATTTTTCAGTTGCAGTACGAATTCCTACATCGTGCCATATTAAACTACGCGGAACTACACAACCTACTGGAGGACAGCTAAACTATTATTTAAGTGTCGACTATACTTTAAATACTCCGAGATTTAAGAGTGAACCGTCTCAAATGAGGCTATCGGCCATTTTGTGCGAGCTATGTTAGGATTACGGTCGCCTTTCAAGCTAAATTAGACATTAATATCTTTAATTATTGTTTAAAATTGCTTAAACTAGTTTCAAAATTCCCGATTCATCTTACTACACTGTTTTTATTTAAATGTATCAATAGTTATAAGCAATCGAGAGAATAACATTCATAAACGTAGTAATAGCAATTTTGTACTCTGATTTCTACGGCGTAATTAATCGGTTATGTTATATATAAGTGTTGCCAGAACTGAATGTAGTTTAGACGCTTTATTGAAATCTCTTAAAAAACAGCTTAGTTTTATATATACATCCTGTATATTAAAATATATTACACAGTTATTATTTTAGAGTGAATTTGCGAAATTAATTTATTATATTGAAGCTTAATATACAGGTTGTTCGCTTTTATAAAAGTCTGTCTCGTAAATATAGTTTTTAGTTAGCCTAATGTAGTTCACCGAATCTGCTATAAAACATTCATGATGTAATTATTTTTCTGTAATTCTGTGTTGTGCATTTTATAGGCAATTCGGCAGTCATAAAAATACCTAGTAAGTTACTATACAATATCTAAGTAAGGATAAGGTATTTGATTTTTTAGTCTGCCTAGTTGCCTATATGAAATACACGCCACTGCTGTAATTTTGAATCGAAATAATAATTATAGTGCCGTTTTAGTTTAAATAAGTTTAGATCTGACTACAATTTTTTGTATGTTTTTTTATTTTTTATATCAAAATTATATTCCATTTATAGTAAGCGACGGCTTTATTATTGTTTTGGTAATAATACCAAATAAAAAAAATGTGTCCAAAGATGAGTGTCGGAGATAACTGAGTTATAGTATGTATTTATTATTTTTAAATAAGCCATATAAGCATTTTGTAATCTTTTTTAGTTTTTAACACTAAAATACGTATAAATTTAGGTTTTCTGAAAACCTCCGATATATTTAAGGGCGATATACAAGCACAAAAGTCGTGCTAAATTAATTATTTAAAAAAAAAATATATTCGAAATATAATCACCCTGTAAATAGTCCATCACATAAATAGGGTTATCAAAAATATGATATCATAGTTAACGAAACAGCCCCATGGAATTTTTCGATATATTTACTGATAATTTAATTTTTCCTTTTCTACGTCTGTCTGTATTTTGTAGTTAGACTAAGCGATGTAATTAGATTTTGTATGAGCTATTATAATTATACAAATGTGTTGATGTGACGTGGAATGTATTTGACGACTGCGATGTTTAAGACATTTTATATATCACTAGCGGCTCGACAGACGTTGTCCCGAAAAAAAATCAGAGACCCGATAGCAGCGCCCCCTACCTGAGTCTAATTGTGGACAGAAGTGACACCGGTGAAAATTATTGCATACTAATATCGCTGTTAAAAAATAAGGGTTGATGGTAGAAGGGTGAAAATTTAGTCTTGTATGTATTTTTTAATTCCACACCATAAAAAAATAATTGAAAAAAGCCATCATTAAAACTCAAAAATATAAGGTAAAAGTAATACAGCTATGGAAGCCATAGTTTCCTTGTATTTCTATACAAACTGAAAATATACTCATTAATTTCGTTCCATCCCTTCATAAAATCTTTATCCATCAAAAAATTAAATTTAGCTTCTACTCGCATCTTTGCCTTCATTGGTTTTGATGAAATCACTAAACAAATAAGCTTAGGTATTGAATATTATTGTATTGGTGTTTCAAAATAATTTCAGTATCTACAAACAGACAAACTTAACAGTAGAATTCAGTTGTATAATCTAGTGAGGTAATCGCCCAAGTTCCAATTTGCCGGTGGTTTCCCGCTGCGTCTTTGATATTTGTGTTAAACATCGCAATACTGTCATTGTTAGTCGACTTTACTTAGACTGTGAATATTTACTATTAAATACTAATAATTTAAATATAATTACAAAAATTGTTCATCATTTTTTTTTATACTAGTTGCGCCCGCGGCTCGGCCCGCGTGGTATCTCGATCCTTTATTGCACGGAACCCTAAAATAAGAAGCCCTAGTTAGTCCTCATAATAACATCAGCTATCAGCCAGTGAAAGTCCCGTCAAAATCAGTCCAGCCGTTTCATAGTTTAGATGGAACAAGCAGAATGACAAAAATGTTTTAAAAATTGATTTTTTTAAATATAAGTACCGTATATACATTCATACGCATTTGTTGAAAAGCTACCACTTTTTTTTAATTCCAGTCTTCTTGAATGTCGACTACTGACTGCTTGAAGGTGTCCGTTGAAAATAGTGTTGTATATAGGGGCCTGCGTGTGATCCGTACATGAGGCTCGGATAATTTTAATATAATTTTTTTATAATCATTATCTAAAATTTAAAAAAATCGAGTTCCTTTATATGGCACTAAAACACCGATTGGTATTATCGTCGTTTCGAACGAAGGATCTCTATAACATTGTGTTCAGTATGATATAGTATATTCGCCGTAGGAGTAACACGCAAGCCCCGGCGCGACTGATGTGTGTTAGCATTTATTGTAAGACGTAGGATGTTACGATTTTTTATATAACAAAAAAATAGTTTTTAAGTTAGTTTATAATAATGTCCGGTACATGGTGAGGTTTGCTTGATGTACTTTCCTATATATTGGGTCATAAGAAAAAGCACAATTTATTACTAGCAGTCATGATCAACGCACACTCTAAAACTTTTACGAAACTTTTTAACCGTCAATTTATATTTGTTAAAGGATAGCGCAGCGTATTTTTATGATAATAGTTAATTTAGAAATGTTTCAATAACATCAATAACTTGATTATGAAATAGCGATTCATTAAAAGATGGCCGTCACGTGACGACCGGCGAAGGTCATTGTAGTCTTTAATTTTAGAATAATGGAAATTAATAAAGAAAATGTCGAAAAAAAAATGGCTGTCACGGGATCTCCAGCAAATGTCAAAAAACGGAAGGCACTGAATATAGTATATGCACACGCACAGATTTTCTCCTTTGAGCGTGACGGCATAAGAGAGCGTCATGCCGTTTGCCGTCACGGAATACTGTAGATAATCTATTTTACTTCTAAAACACATAGAGTGTTTTACATTAAAAAACCATGCTGCGCTGTTCTTGAATGCTAGTTTTTCATATCCCTGAATGTAATAAGCCCCAAAAAATTAACTAAATTAGCTATGAAAGTAATCAATCAATCGTCATAACATTCGACAAATTCCTTTATGGAGTGCAACATTTCGCAATTTTAGAACGAAAACGCCACAATTTAAAAGAAAACTAAAATCAGCATAAAATGACTTAAAACGAAATTCTCAATGTAACAATAGTCCAAAAATAGCCATATTCGAGCGTATAACCAAGAAAATATAATAGACGAAAGTTTGTGCAGGTGTTAATATTTTAAAATTCATTTTGTTGATTGCCAAAAACTGCTTTTTGTTAAGTCGTTTTCGTTCTAAAGGTGCGAATTTTCTTTACGATCCGACCGGTCGTGTTTCTGAGAAGCGCTTTTGTATTCAAAGGTATTTCTAGTCTTGTGCTCACGCCTAACGCCTAATTAACCCCTTCGTTTCTTATTCCTTTCAGTATTTCATTTCCATACGGGGTATTTTAAAAGAGATAGTCTTGGGACTTCGCCCATTGGCGGGACGGCGTGGGAGGGGATTTTATGAATAAAAATAAAACCTTAATACATATGAAATTCCCCCAACACGATTTTGACAGCATTGGATTGATACCTACGCTACTGAAAGCTTTAATTTGAAATTTATTGTCAAAGTTTAATTTTTATTCGTCCCCTGTCCTGCCACCAATGTGCGCAGACTTTTAGATGTCGAATAATAGCATTCATAGAAAAATTTTGTTCTAAAACTGAGGATGGTGCATTCAATCCAAACAGTTGCTATTCCAAAGTTAACTGGTTCTTCTACTTAAATGGAAAATAGTTTTATTTATCATGACGTTTTTATGGAACAAAATTTTAAATCTAAATTTTTATGGAAGACATCTCGAGTATTTTAAAAATAACCCCGTATACTTTATTTTCTATTCTGAAAAGTCAAATTTCTCGGACGGATATTGTGGATTTTGTAACGCGAATATTTTTTCTACTATAAAAATGAGAGTATAAAAATTGAAATTATCAAAATTGTATTAAATTTTTATACGTGGTATATCGTTCGATATGTAAAGCGCTTGCATGCTTATTATGTATATATAAATTGTAAGCAGTGTGTATCACGCGCGATTCCTTTATAATTACCGTAGTTAATTATTTCTCAACCTGAGCATTGGCAGTTACATGAATCAATATTTCTCTTTTTAATGTTTTTATTTTTGTAAATAGATAATGCAGGTCATGTAATACGATATTTTTGAAAATATACCAATATTTAGAAATTGTTTGATGTTTTATTTTATTCCATTTATTAAATCCGCAAACATTCTATATCCCTTAAAGTACATGATTAACAAACCTTAATTGTTAATTATTTTTTTAATGTAGAAATCAAATCAATTATAATTGATTTGATTATTATAAAGAAAACTCAACAAAATTATTTTTTTTATAAGATATAAAGAAGACTCAACAAAATTAAATGACTTTCCGCATGGGCGTAGCGTAGATGCTTACTAAATATTGAATATAACACTATAGGAATACAATGTATTTTTAAGTAATATTTATTCCCGAAATAGTTATTTTCCTTCCACGGGCGCTAAATTAAAATTTCGCCCTCCTGTGCCAAATGTTGGCCACGCCCATTCGTGGCTGCGCCGGTAATTTTTACATTTTGCACCTGTATTTTATAAATAGCAAAGTTTTGTGACAAATTTTATTTTGCTGACACTTTCTTCTAAACCTACTTCTTAATAAAATCTTTGAAACAGAATAAAAAACAGCCATAAATACTAAATTCATTAAGGTAAATTACTGTTTATCATAAAATAATATTGATCATGTCAACAATATATTTCATTTTGCTTACAAATATAAGAATTAAGTTTTATGTATTTAATGTAGAATAATAAAACATAGTCCTTAATAATCAAAACAATATAATTATATTTTAAATATTTGAATATCAATAACACTATTTCTTAGAGCAATGAAATACAAAAAATCTTAAAATAATAAAATTATTCACTAATACTCAATATATTCATTAAACTAGTAATAATATTTAATAAAATTTATAATAGCAATAATGGTTAACACTTTATTAAAATACTCATTCATCGTTAGCATTGGCTTGTGTATCTTGATCCTTGATTTCTTTCCTCACTGGTCCAGTTTGAGAGACGGGAACAACACGCTCATTATTCGAATCTTTTGCCACTCTCGGTGCTACGATTGTGAGCACTCCATCAGAAGACAATCGAGATTCTACAACCTCAGGGTCACAGCCTTCGGGAAGTACGTACTTCCTTACAAAATGACGAGAAATGTAACCATGTTCATCTTCCCTTTCTTCGTGTTTGCCCTCAACAACTACATAACCGTCGACAATTTTTACACTTATGTCCTCAGGTTTGAAATGCTGAACGTCCAGATTTACTTGGAATTTGTTTTTATCGGTTCTGATCGTTGATCCAACATCTTTAACAGAAGCTATTTGACGCCAAGGTCTGTAGTAGTCGCGAGAGAGTAATGGAGCGACAGCCGCCAGTAGCAAATCATCCGGTGTCAACGCTAAGCCGAAATCCTGATCGAGGATCTGATGAGGGTGCTCATAGCCAATTAAAATAGGTGGAAGAGACATTGCGAATTATTTTGATAACGTTAATTTACGTAATACTTTTGTACAAAGTATTGACTGCTACTTTACCGCATAGAGTGTTAGACTGTTTTCAGATAATCCCGCGAGCGAGGTTTATATGACGCTATGCGTACGACATCTAGCGGCGAGGAGAATAATCTCGCAATCAGGCAAGTAGCGCGGCGCGCGCAATTTCTAGTGTTTTCTCGAAGTCTATGCAAAGCACGATTATCGTTCTTATTTCAATACTAGCTCATGCCTACGTCTTTAGCTGCGTGAAAAACGATTGTTAAAGGCACGTTGATGGGAAACGACTAATTAAAGATTAGCTCCACATACGAACATTTATCCCCTATTTTGCCTCCAAATTATATAATTAATAAATAAACAATTATAAGTAATTATATCATTTCTAGGCCAAAACTTATGAAAATTTGCCAATCGGCAGACAGTACCAAGTTACTTTCGTATATATATTAGTCTGACTAATAAAAAGTATTTTTAGGAACGTATTAATTATTCTCTTACATATAATAATAAGCTAAGCTGTGACATAGAAATAAAATTTCAATATTTAAAGAAAATACATACATACATTTTGAATTTTATTTACTTTCAAATGTATCTTAAAATGAATTCAATTACACAATAAATTGTGTTAACAATTACGATAGCGCTTACAATGTTATCTGGTTCAATTCCAGGTTTATTAGGACGTTGTGGCGCAGTGATAGCGAACCTGCCATAAACGCCACGGGTCACGGGTTCGATTCCCGCTCGGCAGTTTGTAGTGACAATAAAGGGATGTTTTCCGGTCTGGGTGTGTTTGTCTTATTCATCGTGTATGTTTCCGGACCACCGACACAGGATATAACTTTCTTAAATAGGGCCATTGAGTGTATAGCATTTAATAATTATTATTTATTAATTAGTAGATGGTCAAAGATTCGATTTTTACTTGGAGCAGATGTTTATCATGATCATTCAATTTTGAATTTCATATTGTCCTTGAGGGTCTCCCCACTGGTACTCGAAAAACAGATAAATCAGTCGGTCTTGGTTGTTGCACATTAGCATAGTTTCTTATAATAATAGATTTTGGCAAATAATTTAATAATAACTTAAAATGCCATTGGTTTGTGACCGGCAGGGTCCTTATAAAAACTAATAACAGATAAATATATTACAGTAAGCGCTGATAAAATCCCGGGTAAAATGGTGGGAAGAAGGTCATTGACGTATTAATTTTCCGCTGTTTGTTATTTTTTCAGTTTTGTAACATTTCTTTAAGTACTTAATTTGTATATACAATTGCGTACTTAACGATTTTAATCAGGTATTGTTTATATAAATCTTGTTTAATAAATTTTATATGAATCTTGTTTAATACATTTAAATTCGTATTACAATAAATGGATAAAGAAATTGTTCGTACGTTCGATGCAGGTCCCGAAATTTCTGGAACATATCGAACGTTCCCTATTCAGAAATAAAAAAGGTCAATTTTGTTGTCATATTTAGTTTTATCTACTCAACGCTAGGTGCCTCTGAAAGCGCATTCCAGTAAAATCGAATTCGATAGAGATAATATAAACAAATTATGCAATCGATAAAAAAGATTACGAATAAAAACAAATATTGTCATATCGTTCACATTTAGAGTTCACCTGATAAATAATTCTACGTGGGCGGCTTTCATTTGCGATAATGAACACGTCAGTTTGTCGAGAAATTTCTACCAGGCGCGAGATGGCGGGAATAGTATATAAACTCAGAGGCGCGCGCTTGCAACAATGTATTTGACAAACAGATTTCGTGGCGAATCGACAAGGATTGTATCTTCGAAGAATACGAGCATAACGTTAACTTTTTAAACAATTTTAACAAGTGTCAAGTGAAACATGAGAAAAATATTGTGTTTAACTTTCTTGGCGATTATTTTCGCCGCCGCTAATGGTGAAGAACAATGTCACCAGAAACAACGCGAAAAACTCTTCGACCAGGACTTCGGGATCGCTTTAACGGCTGACGATATACTTACATCAATGATGGCACCGTGGATAACGAGAGATTACTTCCGACCCTGGAGATATATGGAAACACTGACGCGGGATCTCGGATCGACAATCAAAATCGAAAAGGATAAATTTACGATCAATTTGGACGTTCAGCATTTCTCACCGAATGAAATAACCGTTAAAACAGCAGATGGTTACGTCGTAATCGAAGCTAAGCATGAGGAAAAGAAAGATGAACATGGATTCATTTCCCGCCAATTCGTGAGGAGATACGCGTTACCGGAAGGCACTGAATCTGAAGATGTTGTGTCACAACTGTCAAGTGATGGTATTTTAACTATCACAGCTCCTAGAAAGGAAGTGGATAGTAAAGGAGAGAGGGTGGTACCGATAACTCAGACAGGTCCCGTTCGTAAGGAAGCCAAGGAAACGAATGAAGGTTCATGTTCCTCTGAAGAAAAGTGTAAACATTAAGTTTTATTTCTTACTAGATTCTTTACGCGGCTTAGTCCCCGTCAATAACGTTAAATCTCATTTATTTTTTATTTCAAAGTTCATTAAAATCGGTTCAGCTGTGTAGGCTGAAAGCGTCACAAACAAACAAACCAACTCACTTTTGCATTTATAACATTGTTAAGTTAGGATGATTACGAGAACCATTATTTAAGACTGATTTTATTTAAATATAGTTTTTACAGTAAATGGTTGTTTTATTTATATAAACTTTCTCAATAATTCTCCAAACCTTTGAATAATAACGTGATATTTTCAAAGCACCACTGCAAAAATATGTAATTATATTTTTTAATTTTAATTAAGTACAGTTTTAAGTACAGTACAGTACAGAATTAAGTACAGTTACAATATACACAAGTAAATATACTATATACTTTATTATTTATTATACTAGGGAGACAAAATTTGACATAGGGTATAATGTCAAATTGTATCGAATGACATGGGAGTAATAGGGTTCAGAATCATTGAACGAATTAATGAATGATAGACTACATTCATATAATTTATTAAGCCTTTAAACGGTTAATAATAAATAAATTATAAAAAACACATCACATACATTACCAATTAATGGTAATGGTATGTGTAGTTAATAGTTTATTTTTGAATGAGAATTACAAAAACCGGTTTGTTACACTTTTTTTTTTAAATAATTCTCATATATTTTGATACTGCAGTTAACTTTGCAGCACACCACTTTTAAAATTGTAAAAATGTAAAATGCACTGAGAGACGCCAACATTTTCGTCTTAAGAATCTATGTCTATTTTCTTTATTTTTTTAAACTAAGTACATACAGAAAAAACAGAGTTTGTGTCAGCTCCGACGCACGACTGGAGTTTAAACACTTTCGCTGCCACAGACTCTCTAGGCCAACTTCATTTCGTATAGTTACGATGGGCACACGCGTGGAAAATTAATTTAATGTTAATACAACAAAAAATAAACAGAATTTTCTACGTAGATTTTCTCATTAAAATCGCTGAACAGTTTAATTATATATATATTTTTTAAAGAATATTAGCAATGCCTTTTTCAAGATATTAATAACATTTCTATTGCCCCTCCAAATAAGCTCGAAGCTTTCGCTAGGAGTGGGTACGACAATAGCACAAGGGGGTCAGGATCGAACAGTTTCTGTGGTCCCGATGCTAAAACTATTTTTATGTTTTAAGAAAACAATGACGTATGCGATGCCGCGCCACCGCTAGGCGATTTCGTATCTCAATGACACGATTCTTAAGATAGATAGTTCAATATTGAACTAGCCCAAAATTTTATGAATATTGAATAGCCTACAGGAGTCGGGATCGAACCCGCAACTCTCGCATTAAGAGAATGGAGTCTGCCCTTTAAACCGTTGCTACATTACAAAAAACACACACACATATATACAAATTAAATAGTAATAAAACAAACATGTTGTTTATATTAAGTTTATTTCACTTTTATAAAAAAACAGTGTATATGGAAGTATAGAGGATTTATATATTATTAACTATCCTTATTGGGTGTAAATTCCATCATCAAATCAGACAAATCTCCACCTATTTTCATGTAATATGATGGTTGTATTTGATCTGGAAGAGAAGAGAAAATACACAATAAATATATTTATTAGCATATACTTATAGGTGTGTGGAGGGACGAGGTATAAATAAATAAATAAACGCTACACATTCAACGGCCCCTATTAAGATAGCTATATCCTGTTGAGGACAAACACACCCAGACCTACAGACAACAAAAGCAGAATCCGCGACCTGTGGCGCTTACGACAGGTTCGTTACCGCTGCGTCATCGACTATGAAGATCGCGTCAGGGTCACCACTTTGAAGGTCACCAAAGGATGCTACCCAACGCGCAATATCACTAGCCTGGTTGCAGGATGATCCTTTTGATCACAGCGGGCAGATGCAATTATGTACATATGTATATATAAAAGGAGAAAACCTGATTCAATTATTAATGACCAGGTGTCATTTTTAGAACGTAAACAAAGCATTAAGAAGAGATTTTTCTAAATTTAAATTTAAAAAGGGGTTGAAAGTTTATAAGGGAGTCCGTTGTTTTTGAAAGTAGAAGCATGAAATTTTGTTACTCAGCGAAAAATTAAAGATAAAGAAATACACTTTTCCGGATGTGAGGCCTGCTGTTGGGATAACCTGTCACAGCAGATATTATTCCACACACATATGGTAGGTCTATTGTTGCAAGAGGCCGGCTAGGTAGGTACAAGGGCACTGTAGGCTAGTGAAATTACTAGGCAGAAGAGATTTAAGAACCAATATCTGGAGGTTGGCAACAAGTGAGGGGCACCTACTAAAGCGTTCTTAGGCTATGGCAACCACTTACCATCAGGTGGCCAATATGCTTGTGCCAACTTGTAACATAAAAAAACATGTTTTTGATTTTTCTAAAACTCCACCCCTGAAGGGGTGAAATGGGAATGCAAAAGAGAACCTCTTCAATTACCTTGTTGTGTTGGTGCAACAGTTGCAATACCCTCATTCTTAATATCATTCTGATCATACTCATTGACATCAGCAAACGCTAACTCCGGTGTACTGGACACTGGTTTCACCTCACTTATACTTTTATTATTATCCAATTTAATCTTCTTTCTCTGTCTAACATCAGGAGATGCTGTCTTGTTTTTCCTTTCTTCCACAGACTTAAGTGCACGATCAATTTCAGTTCTTATATCCCTCTTAACAGCTTCGGATAGATCTATACCACTGTCATAGTTCCTTCCTCTGACGTATGTTGTCACCGGTTCATCATCGCTGGATTCATCTTGTGGGTCAGGTACGACGTGTTCAGCTTTGAAGAACTCCCTCCATTTTTTTAGTAGTTCATCTGCAACTTGCTGAGAAAAACTATTATTTTGGAGACAAAATGGGCCTGTACAAAAGCGGAAAATGCTATGGGTGGCCTTTGGGGGTGTTGATTAAGGCAACCGACCGCCTCGCTCATAAAAGAGGCCTCGTGCATTCGTGTAAATTTTGCGTGTCACTAATAGTTTAGGTGATAGTTTGTTATAAATATCTGTTTCGGTCTTTGTCCTTGTATGTATCCCCACCGTGCCTTGGAGAGCAATTAATCTGTCAACTGTCGGTTCCGGTTGTTACTATAACAATTGATAATAATCTTTAACTCTTCAAAGGTAATTTGCTCTTCTCCAATGAGTTACTGGTTCGCCTTAGGGTTGCGGAGGTCATATGGCAATCTCTCTGTGTACTAGTTAATCTATCAAATCTGGATAAGATTAATAAGCAGACCCTCCGCAAAATACTAAGATTATCCATAGGACAAAGAATAGTGTAGCTAGCAGCTAATTATGAAAATAATAATTATTATATACTCACAAACTTTACAGATTTAGGTATCCTTAACATGTAGTGTTGGGGATGAGAGCCAAGCATTTCACATTTCTGGCACAGGTCGTAGTTTTCACATGAAACACATTTGTAACGAAATCCGCAAATTGAATCGGAGCAACTATCACATACCACACCTTCATGCTTCTCGGGCTCTTTGTCAGATTCATCTGATGAATTAAAAAAGATAATAAATTAAAGGTTCAATGTCAGAATGCAATGAATTACGTAAGGTTCAATGACCTATTTGGAAAATTATCAATCTCACATTTTATTATGACGACGTTGTGGCGCAGCGGTAGTGAACCTGCCTTAAGTGCCATGGGTGGCAGGTTCGATTCCTGTTCGGAGGTTAATATTTAATGAGCCTTCAAATATTTTTTTTTCATACATTACAGTCAAAAAATTTTAAATAGTCCAACTATTAAAAAATACAAATGGTTGTAAAATATTTGCTTCTGATCTTGAATATGGATTCAAGATCAGAAGCAAATATTTTATTGTGTCTTTTAATTTATGGCATACCCACACATAATAAATGAACTTAATTATATTGAAGCTTCAATCATTATAAATATAATAACTATCCTAGCTTTCATAATACAAATGAACGCTACTTCTTCAATGCCTCAATTAGAATAGTGCTATCCTGTGCCCGACACAGGGAACATAGACAATGACAAGGACAAACATTCAGACCGAAACAATGCCTGGTCAATACAAACATTGCACCGACCGGGAATCAAACCCATGATCAATGGCACCTTTTGCTGGTACATGAAAGGCATGTGGCAACATATGAAACATTTAGGTCTTTTACACCATCTTACCATCACTCAATGATCCTGGAAGACCTTTACTTGGTACAGCATCACTGTTGAGGTACCGATTTTTGATACAAGATGGATGGAAGTGCCTGGAGCAAATTCTTAGGGATTTCCGAAGCCTCTCCAAGTCTTGTTCGATCAGGTCTTCTCTACCAGCTAGTTTCAACCATTGTTTCTGTCTTAGAAATAAGATTTTTACATTTAATATAGGAAACTTTGATACTATATATTATTATTTTAATTTTGATGATTATATTAAAGATATAATAGTTAATAATAACTAGGCCATTGGTAATAAACAAAATTACCTACTTTATAACTAACTGTTAATTTTAATTTCAATCTTTTCCTTGACGTAACTAATTTAGGGTTTTAGAAGAGAATAAACGATGCTGAGTTTTGTCTTTAAAAGTATATCAACAACCTTCATTACCATATTCCAATTTAAATTAAATCACGATCGTCTGGGAAAGGTTCGTTTTTCGGTTACCCAATTAAACCTCACCTTCGCATTTTATGGTATGTATATAACAAATCACATAAATAATCCTACCTTGATTCACTAAATAATTAATAAAGCGTGATATCTCTTTTATTTTGTACAAATACTATTATTTTTTAATAAAACGCGTAGTTGAAAATAACTAATATCAACACTTTTTTACACAATATCCTCACACATTTTCACAAACTTTTAATGTAATTGGTACTTTAGACTACAATACAACTACATTAAATATCATTCGCTTTCCGGCAATAACAGAATAATTATTAATAATCATAATTTCAACAAAAAATTCGCGAACTTAGATCTCAGTGCCAGTAAAGAAAACTCACCGGGATTTTTCCTTCGGTAAACCATAGAAATTTAAGTGTTTATTAACTCTACTGTTACGATTACAACTTTGTATACAGCAGTAGTTTACCATATTTAAAAGCAAGTATAAGTATATTCAAAATATTATAAGTACTTTTACACCACAAATAAACAAATTAAATAACAGGCAGTATTACAGCACTAGTAGGCTAGCAGCACGGTGAACATTTGATCTTGATTTGATCCTTTGATCATTAATGCAAAAATGCACAATTACATTTGCATTCACCACATTATTGCACAAAATACCGAATCACAATGTATGTATAGTTAATGTATGATATAGTGTAGTGTTGAGTGCCTCATACATGAGGCGCTTCAAATGTCGCATACAACATGATCAAATGTCCTAACGCTTCAAATGAAAACTTTGAACCGCTTCAAAAATGAACGGGCTAGTATGACTAGCACACATTGTGCTATGTCTCGCTCTTACAATATGTGTTATGATTATCACACGTTGGCTTATGTCTCGCTCTTACGATGTGTTAATGAATAGGTACGAAATCTATACCGGGAAGACGAACGCCGACGCGGGAACGAGACAATTACTATTAACAAATAGGTGGAAGCGAGACATAATATTATTTGCGTTTCCCGCGAATTTAAATTTTATTTGACAAATCTAAAGTAGAATTTAATAGATTTAGTACATAGTTACTTAGACTATTTAACCATTTATTTTTGTTAAATGGTCTAAGAGTTACTGTGGTAATATTGTGATTTTTGATGTACGTCTGTCTATGTTTAATTGTAATTTTTGAATTCACTTGGATTCTTAAAGTCTAAAGGATAAAAGTGTTAACAGAATACCAAGCTATCAACTGAATAAAGGTACGTATATTACTATATTAGAGTTTGTATCAAGTTTTGAGTATAGTTTAATCATAATTTTTTTGTTTGTATGGGTTTTGATTTTAATAAATTATTCACATTTACATGTCCTTATTTTTATTAAAAACATTTTTTAACTATTAAAGTTTTCCTTTTAAAAATAAATTCAAGCTGAGAAACACGTAATAATCATATAAGTTCTTAATTTCAAATACTCAACTAAGCAAATGTATAGCAAACCGAGACAGTATTCTAATACATACACATTAATAACTTTGTCCTCACTGACACAAATTGCATCATCTAGTTCATCTAGTTCAATTGTCGCGACTCATTTGAAGCGCTACGTTGTCTCGACTCATATCTAGAAATGAGTCGTTCATACAAACACGTTCAAAATCATTTGTCCTACTCATCACTAATATAGTGTTTCTATGCAGAAATCTGCAGAACACAGAATAAATATACAAATATACTACACATCACAGATTATTAATATCGATGCACGTCTGTCCTCTACATTTGTAAGTATAGAGAAAAATAGATTGTGTATCCCACGTATTGAAATTGGTTAAATTAATAAAACGGCAAAGGTCGAACCTGCCTAAAACACCTCAGATCACCAGTTCTATTTCCGATAGGGACAAATGTTTGTATTGACCATACAGACTTGTTTTCTAATCTGGGTTTGTTTGCCCTTGTCATTGTGTATGTTTCATGATCCCCGACAGGATATAAACATTCTAATGAGAGCCGTTGAGTGTGTAGCCTTTATTTATTAATAAATAAGCGCCACTACATAAAGCACTAGCAGTAAAAAAGAAATCAGCGTACGTGCGAAAGCGAGAGCAAGAATGAAAATAAGAAATTAAGCAATTGAATTAAAGGTTTTTGTAACACATGTGCGGTGATACTTATATCACAGCCACTCCTCAATTATTAGCACTTCAATTTTAAACACTTTTTTATGCTATATAGATAATAGACAGGCAATCTAGAATTCCTCTATAGGTATACGCGCTTACTTGGGTGAACTTTCAGTAAAAATCCTATTTTGATTGAATTCAATTCTAATTGAATGAGTAAATCGATTCAGATTTTATGTAAGTATGACGTATTAATATCTATGTCGGCACGAAATAGCGATTTAAGGCCGTTGTAAAATGTAAGGTCGAAGTTTAGGTCGTCAATTGATTCGAAATAAGACGTAGCAATAAGAGTTAATGATAAGCCCCTGGTGGATATAATGATCTTTTCATTTCATAGAGAATAAAACTCTTTATGTTTCAAAAAGCCTTCACCCGTTTTACCGCTTCAGTTTTGGTTTTGAAGTTTGACTTTTTCAGCTTTGACACATGACACTTGACAGTTATTTAAAGAGCTATCAGCTAATGTTTGGTTGTTGCATTAAATGTTTTACTGTAAAAAAAAAAAAACAAATAAAACCAATATGTAATCAAGAAATACTTCTTAACTTTAAATAAAAAATGTAATAATAGGCAAAAGTAAATAATATTAATTCGTTGTTCACTTAAATGGATACAGTAGGGTTATAATATAAAGGCTATTACTACGCAAGTGTGAAAAAATTGAAAATGGATCCCGGTGGTAAGAATCATCATAAAGATGAGGACCCAGCGTCGCCACCTACTCCAATTTCCGACGTAAGTTAAAATTTAATTCAAAACTTCTTTTTGACAATGAAATCTATTATAAATTTTATTCTGTTATTTTATTGCGGCTCGATAATTATCTTGCTTGTTAAATATTTTTTTAGCCTATAAATCAAGGACAACAGACCCCTATATTGACGCCTAATACATCAAATATTAAATCTTCAAGTAAAGGTGTTGAAAATGCCAAAAAGAGACTTAGAGCATTTTCAATTCAGAAGAAAACTCCAAAATCTCCCATTGTTGTACCAAAGGCTACAGGAAGCGGAAGTAAGTTTATTTTGTAATTGTTATTTATATTTATAAAGTGTATTCATAAAAGGTTTGATTACCAGTGGTTACTAGGTTTTTAGGATTAGGGTAGGATTTTGCAATTATGATTATGGAGGTTTCCTACTTCTATCTTTAGTGATATATTCTAGTTTTGTTTCTTGAAAATTTTTGAATCTTCATTGAAGATACTACATATTTTAGGGCAGCTTAACCTATTATATCTGTGTGATTTTGCCACGACACATGTGACTTAGTAGCCACAAATGAAGACACAAATTTAGCTTGCACCATTAGTGTTCTTCTCAACTTTGCTTACCATGTATGAGCAGTAATCTGTGTTGTGCATCATATTTTTGACGACGTTGTGGTGCAGCGGTAGCGAACCTGCCTTAAACGCCACAGGTCGCGGGTTCGATTCCCGCTCGGAGCATAATATGTTTGTATTGACCATGCAAGAATATTTTCCGGTCTGGGTGTATTTGTCCATGTCATTGTGAATGTTTCCGGACCCCGACACAGGATATTAGTATCCTAATGGGGGCCATAGAATGTGTATGTGGGTGTGCGTTTATATTTAAATAAATGAATAAAATTGTATGAAACTCATAAAGTGAAGCATTTTAAATAAATAGGTATATAAAGTATAATGTTCTTAAAGAACAGAACAGGTAACACACCTGTTTTGGGGTATTACATTGCCAAGAGTGTAAATTACTTAAACTATGAAATTCTTTATGAAACAAAATTTTCATTATAGATACAACAGTGCTAATTGGAAAACTAAGTAGTATCAAAGTTACACAAAAAGTTGAGGATCCGGAGCAAAAGAAACAGCCAAAACCTCCAAAACCTGGACAAGCAAGGAAATCTTTTCAAGGTACACAATATAAATAAATAAATAAACGCTACACTCTCAACTACAATATATTTGGTACATGTTTTGACTAAATTTCAAAAAAGTTTTTCTAAATTTTTAATAATAAAAATGCATTTGCATATGTAAGTATTTATGAATGATTTTTTTATTTACAACCAATATTACAACATATTTACAGTTCAATACTAACTATATTTACAAATAATTAAAACTTTACAAATCATGTCCACTGAATGGCGGCAAGAATGTTAGCTGCATTTTCCCGCTGAATCGCAACACCGATTCTTTGGTCGAAAAATGAATGAGCCCTCCACCTGTAGAGTGAGTCTGGGTGAAATATCTTTTAAAAATTGTTTTGAGCTAATGCTCCTTGGCCCAAGTGTTTCTACTGCAAATGGTGCAAAAGTGTACAGCCTACCTGAACTCCATGAGCAGGAGGCCTTTAATTCGGAATCAATCTGCCTCCTTTCCACACGGACATCTGTGCTCAGAGCATAGCAAATTACATAAAATATAAGAACTGTATTGCAAATATGACTGAAGGTGCTCTTAGATTATTTCTACTGTGATGCTAGTCACATTTATTTCTAAGGTATATTTACGAATACTTTATTTAATTACTGGCCGATTTCAAATAGAAGCAGGTCAGCAGGTTTTTTTATTTTTTTTATTTATATAATATCATTTATTTGCACAGAAAGTAGGTACATAAAATATAGATGTTTACAAAACTTAAGATTCTTCTACAATCTACCTTATATTAGGCATGCAAACATAGAATACAATAACACTCCACTACTACTAATTACTATTATATAAAGTTATTACATTTAATTTCAAATGAAATAAATTTATTAGAAATATAATCTAGATTTAAATTAGGAGCTAGATGTTACATAGTCGAAACAGGTAAATATGGATTTATATTGTAATATCATTTAAAAAATCATTAATCGAGTAGTTATAAATTGGTTGTTTTATTTGCAAACAAACATAAAATTAATAAAATTACTTGATATTCCCTAAAGCGCCCAATCAACTACGAAAGTAAACATCAGATTGATCAAGTTAAATTATAACAAAATTTATTTATATACACTTTACCACAAAAGGCGTGCTTAATGTTAAAAATATTTTCTACCAGATAACCTTAGACAAGGAAGAAGAGAGAGGCGTACAAAAATAATAATAATTTAATATTAATAACAACAATACATAAAATAATAATTTTTTAATATCTTTCAATATATGTTTGTAATAATTTTTTCCAGATTCCTATACAGAACTCCAGAGGAAAACTCTCTCCGAAATCGAAGATATGAAACGCAAGATGGAATTAGTTGAACTGGGTATACCACTGGGTCTGATTTGTCCAACTTCGACTAGTGAGAAGGCTATGCCGACCAAAGCCATGCCTCCCATCAAATCATTTTTAGGTGAGCGTTATTAATAATTTAAAACACTTACTCCTTATAATATTAGCTATCGGACAGTGAAAATCCCATTAAAATAGTTTTAGCCGTTTTAGGTTTGGCCGGAACAAACAGACAGACAGACAAAAATTTTAAATATTGTTATCTTTTATGTAAGTATCTTATATACTTTCATATGCATTTAGTAAATAGCTTTAAAGTTGGAAACACAAACAGACACTTCACTTTATCTATTTGTATATATAATGCAATTAGTAATTTAATTTCAGTAAAACTCATATCAACTGCCTGCTAACCTGTTAATAAACGCAATCGGTGCTTCTTAAATTTATGAACCTTTTAGTCCTGTATATATTTTATAATTGAAAAATATTATTAGGAATCCAAATCGAACCAGCGACTATTCTTAAGGTAGCTTCTCTACCTCTACAACCCAACGGTCCTCATATCCTTCAATGTGTCTTATTTTACGTAATATGCGAAATTATTGGATTATGATCGAAAAGAGAATTAAATATGACTATGATTTGATTTCTTTTTCTTTCTTTTTTTTTCTTTTTCTTCCATTCAATATAATTATTATTTTTACTAACTTGCATCTTGATCTTGATTTAGACAGGCCCATATACCTGCAATATTGCACAATAGTTTTATGATGCACAATAATATTTTACGTCCCGTTTCATTTAAAGCAATCAGTAACATTTCCACAATAAAACTGACAACCCATTTACTTCAATATTTGATGATGAAGTTTATGCTATAACAACTCCAAAAAAAAAAAACCGTCCGTTAATAAAATTAAAGTTCAAACTGTATTCAATTATTGCATAATCTTTCAATACTAATCTCAAACCTTCAATAGTATTGTGCAATCATTAGCTCGGTATAATATTATTGAAGCCGATGGGCCACCTAACTTGTATGCTAATTACAAGAAAATAAACTTTGCATTAAAATACCAACACTGGCACTCTATATGCATTCACCTATGCACGCTTAAGATACTTATAAGTTTTAACCAATTTTAAAAACATGTTTTACTTGGCTTCTTCCATAGACTTTCTATATATTATGGACTGACCAAATGTCAAAGACTCGTTGGTGCTCCTTCGTTTTCATTGAACACCAACGCAACTTTTTTGTTTATATTTTTTATGACGTTTGGCAAACAACCGTCTCATGACATTAACCTGTCAACCTATAAACCCGAGTGATACTTGAAGTATCACATACGCGTTTCCAACCCAAGCGAAAGAAATCAAGGAGGGGTGGGAGATTGGGCCTCCGATGCTATCACTCATCGCACGAAACGCAACAGTACTCTGTTATTATACTTTTCTGCCAGACGGTACTATTATTACTCGAGTCAGCTCATTTGTGCTGTTTTCGGCTTCGATTTCATACATTGTGGTATAAAAATCAGTTTATAAATTGATTTAACAAATGTAATATTTGGCACGAAACGATTCCATAATTTTTAAATTATAATTTAACCATATGAAAAATTGTAATTATGGAATTCAATTTCTCCTATAATTCCACGAAATAAAAAGTGGCGAAAGATTTTTGGCTACGTTCGCCAACAAAATTTTCTATTACAATTTATTAATTAAAAAATGAAAACACAATTTCTTCTGCACCATTTTTGCTTGACTATTGTTTCTAATCCGTGCTACTTATCATCCGCTTGTCATTTTGTGTTAATGCATGTAGACCGAAGATTTCGAGTGTATAATAGTTCGCAAAGACAACGTACAATAACCGCAAGACGTTTCAAGCGAACTCGAGTTACTCGTAAGTCAAACATGGCTCAAAATGTATTTATGTAGTATTCATAGCCACTTAGTGGGGTAGGGCGAGTTAAGACAATTCTAACTTGCTCTCTCTCCTGTGTCAGTATTATTGCTTAGAACGTTGGTCGAGTAGTCTGTAATTAGAATCAGTGCCGGATTGAGCTAGGATATTTCCCTAGCAAATTTATCGTAAGGCCCATGGGCCTAAAAAAGGAGATTTTATTTGAGGTACAAATGGCTTTCGGGAATAATTGATTTTTCTTACTTACAATGGAAATATAAAAATAGTTAAAATTTAAGGTCTTACATTTTTTGAAAATATTTGAGTCGGCCACTTAATGCTGCATTATTAATCCGGCGCTGATAAAAGTATTTTGTAGACAGCTTATAGATAATGCTGCTATTAGTTATTTAAAAGATTTTTGCTTTAGTTGTTAAAAGGTATGAGTCATAGATGTATGTTTTAGTTAGGAAAGTTGTAATTGTATTGGTATCAGTGCGAATGTGTTACCACTAAATTTAATATTTTTTGTAGATCCAGCAAAGGTAGACGAAATAATTCGTGAAGCGAAAAAGGCAAAGCTTGCAGGAAAAGAGTTTAAATTTGATTATCATAAATTGTTGCCGGATTATGATAATCCATTTCAAAAGAAGAAGGAAGAGGCATTTGAAAGTGACCGTAAGCCTGACCGCCGTAAGAGCGAGGTAGATAAAGAAAAAGACAGAAGAAAAAGCGACAAATACGATTCAAGAAGGCACGAATATAAAAAAGATGACAATAAATATAAAGAAAGAGACCGTGATAAGGTAAAAGATAAGAGAAATAGAAACGATAAATATGACGAATATAAGAAGACAGATAAAACTGAGAAAGAAACTGACGTGAACCTTAATGATTATTTGGTTTGCGACAGTTGGTCTCTTGATAATGATGATAAAATCTCGTCGAGTCCAAGAGTTCAAGACACTAGTGCTACCGTTCACATACCTTCAACATCATGTAAGGAAATTAAAGCGGTAAAATCCTCCGAGTATTCCAAAGCCAGTACAGTGAAGAAAAAAGAAATCATAACAAAACCCGCCGCTGATAATAATTCGAATGTCCCTGCTAAAATTGAAAAATTACAACCTGTAATAGATTCTTTCAAATTCGAAATTGACCCAAACGATGATGAAGTTTTAGATATATTCGATGAAGATTCCAGCTTAGAGAAATACGCTCAGACAACATCTAAAAAGAAATCATACGTTTCCACTGATAAAATCAATTATGATATTGACATATCAAAAGACACGTCTTTGGATAGTATAAACGATGATACGTTTTTGGAATCGGTAATAAATGAAATTAAACAAGAGGGTCTTAGTGAGGAAGGTAGTCAAGACAAAGCCCTCGTTGAATATGAAATGTCTCCAACCAGAGATGACAGTTCGACACAATCAAAATCCGGTTCGATCACTCCCGAAATCGTGGATAAAGGTCATGTCCATAGCGAAAGAAGCGATTATTCTGAAGGATACAAGTCTTCGGATAGCTATAAAACTACAGACACAAATGAAAGTGGATATAAGTCGGTTGAAACTTATAGAGTGTCAGTGGAGAAAGAGTTAGATGAAGCTCTGGAGTCGAAAATATCTAAATCGACAGTTGAATCTCTTGAGACTTGGAGTTTCGTCCTCAAAATCTGCCAGCCTCTGCTGTTCAGACACGACAAGAATAAATGCTATAAGTGAGAATATTTTAATTACTTTTAATTTTGAAGACCCTGATTAATTTTATACACATTAGTAATATTAACAACTTTATTTTAGGGAAACTCGTGTAACTCCTAAGATTTGGTACACGGAAAATCCGAAATGTTGCTCATGCGTAAAAGATCGTAGCGTTGTTTACGAAGAGCTCGAAATGTGTAAAATGAGTCTAGTTGATCGAGTTTACGGTTGTGATCAGTAAGTGGAGATGTTCTATGTCTGATTAAATATTATTGTTTAAAAAATTACCAGATGTTTTGATTACAGAATTCCCGATTCTCCGTTTCCAACGGTCCGTGGTTGGTATCCTCGTAACGGTTTATCTCCAACAGAAAATAACACCGTACCCCTGTCCTACGAATGGGAGGCGGAGGACACTCACGTGGGGAGACCCGACGATCGGAGGTCGGCGACCCCTCAGAGGACCGACGAGCTCTCACTTGACAGGGAATATCAGAGGTTAGTATTTAATTTATAATTATATTAAATAAATGCACTTTGCAAAATCAATTTGGAGTTGCAGATACGGTATCACTATTTTTGCTTACTTAGTTTTCGAAATATAATACAAAATGTAAGTGTAATCTTAAAGATTTATGGAAGCAGTTTGGCCAGATGTCGTTGACAAAGTAGAAACACCAAGAAGTACGACTCCAGTGAGACAGGAGTCTAGGAAGAAGAAGAAAGAAGAGAACAAAGATATTGAGGATAAAAAGGCTAAAAAGATAAAGTTAAGTAGCGAAGGTTGGAGTCAAGAGTCTGATATAGACGAGGAACAGGATAAAAAGTAGGTATTTTTACCAGAAAAGATAAAAATAAGAATTTTAAGGTACTTACAGTAGACATAATAGTAAGGCGATAGCTATCACCTGAAATGTGGGGACTGTATCACTGGACAGTGGACGTATTAAAGCAGTATTTTTAGTGGCTTTACTTGCATGACTGACTGTGCTTTAATTGTGTTAGTAAATCCTAAGTTTTGATCAGAAGAGGGGGTACTAGTACGTTGAAATGGCTAATTTTAGGTAGTTAAATAGTTCAAGATAAATTGTATTCGTGCATTTCTGAGTATTTTGCAGAAACTAGTGGCAGGGGTCCCGCCTCTGTCCAGTACCACGGTGTACCTATGATCTGCTGATTTTCGTGAATGTGAATAGAATTAAGAAAAATCAAGTTTCTATGTCTAGTGGTACATGTCTTAGTAATGTTACTATTACATGTACTGAGGAGTTTCGTACTCATATTTTTTCAGCAGAAGAATGAAAATAGAGAAGGGAAAAGTTAAATCGCGTAAAAGGAAATATTCAACGTCGAGCTCGTCCTCATCATCAGACAGCAACGAAGACACGAAGAAGAAGAGAAAGTTAATGAGGAAGAAGGTAGTAGTTTGAAATTCGTAAATATATTATTTTTCAAAAAATACTCAAAAATTTGGGTTTTAAAAACGAAAGTGGAACTTTTGTCGAATGGTTTATTCATAAATGATCCATAAAATTTTAATTACAGTTGATTTTTCTGACTAGGTGTATTTATTTTTTAGAAAGTGTATCAGTGGTATTTTAATATCATTGAAAAACCTAAATGACATAGCTTCGAGACATGTGTATCCGCTAAGCCGCAGCGTGACGCATTGAAAGTACTAAACTGCTTTACTTAGAGCTATATTTAGTTAGTCTTAGAGATTTTAAGAAAGCTGACTACTGCTATGCTAGTATATTTAGAAATAAGGCCGATGAGGCTTGAATAAAATTAATATATTTCAGGCGATCAAGAAAACAAAATCGAAGTCGGCTAAACGACGTCGCATGGGACGGAAATTGCTCAAGAAGCTAAAAGAAAAAGAGACCAAGAAAAGAATACAAAATAAGGATTCCGAAGATGATGTCACGGGTAAGACAAAGATCTCAATAACGTGTATTGTTTAATCAACAAAGTGAATTGTTTAATCATCAAAAGACATTTTGTGCTTTATAGTGTTTTAAGGTAATAGCAAAAAAAGAATTATTTATCTTTCAGTCAAGAAGAAAGGGAAGAAAATAAGGAAGAAGCAAGAAAAATATAAGAAGAAAGCGTTGAAAAAGAAGAGAACCAGAGTAGAAACCAGCTCATCAAGTTCCTCGAGCAGCGACAGCAGCAGCTCTGAGTCATCGAGCGATAGACGATCGAAGAAAACCAAGAAGCGTAACCAGGAGAGAAAGAAGAAAGTAAGAAAGCAAAGAAAACAATCAAGTTCAGATTCCACACAAAGCGATGAACTATTCGACGTGAATATACTAAAAAATATAAAAACTGAACGTTTGACTGATGATGAAAAAGCACAGAAGATGATGGAGTTCTCTCCGCGTCGTCAGAAGCCGAGAGAGATTATCAATGTAAAGGAATTACAGAATGACTTTGTTGGTAATATACATATAAAGCAAGAGATAGAAGATGACGCAAAAGTACCCAAGGACGCAAAAGTGGTTGATTATGATCAGACGTATAAACCGGTTCCACAACCGGTTGAAGCGAAGGAAGAAACGGAGATACCAAAGGTTTGCATTTGCCTCTAAAAACTTTACTTTTGATTGCATGACTTAGAGAAAAACGATACTTTCGTTATATTGTTTTAGGTATTCCTAATTTTTTTATGAATTGATTATGATATGATAATATCAAGGCATTATGGCGTTGTTTATTTTGTGAATTTCTCCTAATTAAGGTTTTTTTTAAATTTTATCACAGGAATTATGTTTAAGAAAAGTTATTGTTATTAAAAATTATTTTAAGGAATCTTTGGAACCACAACCGCTTCAACCCGACGAGCCTCCTCCAGTTCCCGTGGCCCCTGTGCCACCTGTGTCCCCCGCGCTCCTGGAGTCGCCCGCTCACTTTTGGCTCTAGCGCCCCTATATCCCTTGACTCCCTGCACACCTCGTGGCCCGCACACCCCAGGAGCCCCCTGCTCACTTTGTGACTGGCACGCCCCAGGAGCCCCCTGCGCACTTTGTGGTTCGCACGCCCCAGGAGCCCCCTGCGCACTTTGTGGCTCGCACGCCCCAGGAGTCCTATGCGCACTTTGTGGCTCGTACACCCCTGGAACCCCCCGAGCACCTTGTGGCTCGTACACCCCTGGAGCCACCTGCGCACCTCGTGGCCCGTCCGCCCTTAGTACCTTACGCGTCCCCACCTGTCCTCGGGTCGCCCGCGTACCTCGCGCCCCCGCCCCGCTGGAGCCCCTTGCGCCCCCGCGCCTGAAGAGTCCAACACATCGCAGGGCTCCTCGCAAGAATCAGTATGTAGTGGAAAGGTAACCAGGATTTATATATACATTATTTTTATATTTTAAAAATACGCTACAAATATAAGTATATCCTGTGTAAATATATTATTTATTATAATAACACATTAAAATCTACAAGTCCGTCATCTTAGCGATTCTGTGACATCGGTCGCTCAATAGTCGAAACTTGTCACAAAATATAATATATCGATAAAAAAGATTCTATTTGACCATTAGCAGTCAGTCATCAGTATCGTTACATTTGTGACCTGACCTGACCATAGATATACAAGGGTAAGAGGAGGAAAGGGATTGGAATTCTGGCCTCCAAAGCTCACATTCATTTTTATAAATTTTAGATTTTTTTTTTTATGTTAGAAGTTGGCAAACAAGCATACGGCCCACCTGATGGTAAGTGGCTGCCGCAGCCTATGAGCGCTTGCAGCACCAGTAGTAGGTGCCACTCGCGCGTTGCCAACCTCGAGATATTAGTTCTTAAATCTCGTTCGCCCAGTAATTTCACTAGCGTACAATGCCCTTCAAACTGGAACACAGTAGTGCCTAAGCACTACTATTTGGCGGCAGAATATTGGACACTGCGGTGGTACCTACCTAGCCGGCCTCTTGCAACAAAAGACCTACCACCAGTGTGACTGCACTGCATCTCTAATAACTCCTCATAAAAAAATCTTGCAAATGGGAAAAAATGCTGAAGATAATTACTAAAAATACGGATGTGTCCTTAATATGTTTTTTTATTTTGTTTTATAGGCTAGTGAAATAAAAAACAGGTTTCTTGTACAGGATGTACCGATGTACGAGAAAGATGAGAGTCATCTCCGCCCGTCATCGCAGAACTCGAATTATAGTTTTAACGATGTGATAAATGCAAGCCAAAATGTTCTGTACCAGAAAGGTATAGAGACGGACCTCGATAGCGAGGACAAGTACTCGGAGACCTACGAAACCGCTAACTACGAGATGTACGAACAGCTGGCCATGGCCTACCAAAGTGACGTCGCTAGTCAAGTAAGTAATGGTCAATTGAGACGAACTGCTTAGCATCCATGGATTCACCGTGCTGGCGCCGGGTCCATCGTGTGGTAGAGAAAGAAACTCCGAGCAGTTCCCGGGGACATGCGACCCGGGTGTATGTTTAAGGAGGCCTCCTTTCCGTTACGCATCAACGCTCACCTTCACTGCTCGCGTTGCACGCCTGCCCAGCCTAATTTGGAAAGGAGCCTGTCAGAGCTGCTTTAGATGTTCGTAGTAAAATAGAACTCACTGTAGGCCCAGAACTTTCAGTACGTTATAGAGATTTCGCTGGTATACCTCTCGCCCCTACTTCTACTGCATACAAATGAACTATATAGCCATTTTTAGTTCATTTGTAAGTTCATAATACTTATTTATTTTTAATACATGGTCTTTGGGAGTGTTGGTTTCCCACGGTACCGTAAGTTCTACCTGTACGATACGTTTTAACTGCCTGGAAAAAGGAATATGTCCGGTCTGGATGACGAAACACAAACATCGTCTGGTATTTTGTAGTGCTTTTCATACGTGTCCATTAGAATAGTCCAGTCAGATGTAGTACTAAGGATTGAGAAGGGCTTGCTTTTAGAACCTGCCCCTTCTTTTATAAAGTTAATTTGTCTTTTGTTTGAGGTCAATCCTTTTTGGGCTCTAACTACTGAAAGACTTACTGCTTCACCACGTATAATCTGAGGTACCCTGTCATGACGACACGAGTATTGACCCCTATAAAAGAGCACCTTACAACCTACCAATAAGTGCCTAGCTATACATACTGTATCACCGCAAGTATAGCAAGATTTTAACTTCTTCGGAAATACGAAACTTGTTTTTTCAGTTTTTTTCCAGTTTGGATAGTTATCCAGAGCTTGATTGTAAATTGTATTTATTGTATTGAAATTTCCTTGCCTTTATTTTATGCTAATGTTCTTCTAATAGCGTCCCATTTTACACGCTGTTATACATTATATATTCTGAGCCACATTTGAGACGGAGAATTTCTCCAAATTGAATTTCTGGTGTTTAAGAATTGGGCTACTGATGGGGTGAACTTTAGTTAGGACATTGGCATGACTTACTGGCATCTAGGTGAGCCTGAGACTTCCACCGCAGGAGGAAATCAATATTTCTTTGAAATTATGCCATATGGCAAAATTATGCGTTGCTTTGACATCTCGTTCTCGTTCATCAGTAATTCTTCTTCTTTTCTTATTTTCGGTATGATGCCGGCTTGCCTCGATTTTCGTATTGACCAATACTGGGATGTGTTTAGGTTTGGTATAATCAGCACAAGCGTGCGTGTATTCCGGATCCCCGAAACAGGATTTACTTTTTTATTGAAGGTCATTGAGTGTGTAGCGTTTTTTAAATTTATAATCATCTCCCCAGCGTGCTTCGCCACCCGGCGCGGACTCTGCGGGCGGGCAGACGGAGCAGCGCATCGAGACGGTGGTGCGAGCGCGCTGCGGAGAGATCAAGTGCGACTGGCGCCCCGGACGCTCGCCCGCGCCCGCGCCCGCGCCGCGCCCCTCGCGCTGGGGTACTCCACACTACACTTTACAGTCTTGGGGTCGATTGGGACGATCGCGTCGGGCGCAGGACGTTAGGGAATTTCTCATAACGAGAAGGAAAGGAACTAAGCTAGGGGGAAGGAATTTGGCCGTGCACCATATTCCCTGATTCATTCAATTTACTCATTTGCTTATCGCAAAGTTTTGAAACGCAACAGTTTGATTACGTCTATGAGCTAGCCCATTTTTTACTTTAAACTTTAGGAATTTTTGGACATTTATCTCGTTTTATAAAACTGTTCCAATAATTTTTACTTCGATAAAAACATCAATACAACCCACATCAATAACGAAACTGAATTCTGATCACTGCTCATTTGTAACGGAACATACCAATTTTATTAAAGTATCGTAATAAGTAGTTGACCGTTTCTGCAACAGGTTTAAAACCCAGCGAAGTGAACATAGTATTGACGGGTGAGGAGACCCAGTTTTCCATTGAGGACTCACAACCGATTTACCAAATACAGAGCATCGCGAACCGGACAGATACAAACATTAATAGCGGGTATAACTGTATTTTTTTTATCAATAAACTATCTGTATTTAGATAAGTTACCGTATAATATTTCAATATATCTTATTAAGTCAAATCAGAATCCTGGTTGATCTGCGTCAATCTGACGCTGAGTTAGCGACCAACCACGAGACGTAAAAGTTATTTAAATCGTTTTCCAGCTACGATGAGGCCTACATGGATATGTACGGCGCGTCGGATCGTCTGCAGTACGGCGACTGCTTCGCTCCTGACTTCAACACGAACCTGATATCCGCCAACATCGCTGTCACGGCCAACGACACTTTCACCACCAGTATGGGTACGATGGTCACTTCGAATAACGTCGAACCTAGGACGAGTTCGCTCGATGCTAGAATTAATCAAGCGTTGAGAGAGACTGGTAAGAATTTTTTTGTTGGTCCTTCGAGTCGGGTTATTATTTGCTAAATATATTTTCTTTAACACAGTTCTCGGAGAAGTCGCAAACGAAGTAGAAACAGCAGAACTAGATAAAGATGCACCGGAAAAAGGGATTTTGATCACGTAAGGGCTGTCTTTAAGAGATTATTAACAATTATTGTGTATATTGTTTATTAAAATTTTTATATTTTTAGAAATATACCGATAGAGCCGCGCGGTGCCAAGCGTGTCAGCTTCGCAGATGGATATAAACCAGGACAGGACTCCGATGTGGAGGAGCCGCCCGTCAAGAAGGTATGCTTAATTATTTTTTGTATTATTTTCTTAAATGCTTTTTATTCATTCCTGATATTATATTAACGACTTCTTAGTATTGTTTTCTCGTACTGTTCAATATCAACAGTGTTATATATTGGAAGTGTGGAAAGATTGGGGGTTAAGAGTGGCGGAAAATGAAGGGTATAGGTAGATGAAACGTAACGATAATGTATAAGACGCTTACGATGCCTTAAATGGATAATAGATGGCGTAACTAATACATTGAATCGCGCTAACGTTTGGTTGTATTGAATATACATACATATATAGACTTCATATCAATGTTCGATTATTGGATACAGTTCATTATATGGTACAGTATAAAAGTGCAATAGTGTTATTCCTATGGACAAGTCTCCAGTTCCACCCACTTACTGTACAATATACATAGATATCGGTTATTTTGTATCCCATAAAAATCTTACGGCCTGCCTTAAAACAGTGTCGGTGCCTCTACAAATTTACGTTCCTGTTAGTATCTGAATTTGTTTTCATTGGCGGATTAACGATCAATGGGTAAAGCAGCATTAGACGCGATCAGTCTATGGATGGGTGATCTCAACTGCGCGTCTCCTTGCTTCGGAGGGACCTAAAAAGTCGGTCTCGGCTGTTATCTTGATAATAGCCGACAGGTCAAGTCAGAGGCCTGTTCTGGAGACCTGAAGATCTCTGACAGTACCGGTGTGCCCGCAGAGCAAGCGCGCGCGGCGCACGGGCTGCGCGTGGCCGTGCCCCGCCGCGCACCCCGACCACGTGCCGCTGTGGGACGCGCTGCCCCCCCCGCCGCCGCCGCCCGGCTCCCCGCCGCCCGCGCGCCGCGCCGCGCCCCCCGCGCACCTGCTGCGCGCGCCGCGCCGCCCGCCGCTGCTCGCCGCGCCCCTGCCGCACCCCGCACACAAGTTCGGTGAGTCTAGCCCTCGCCAGTTATTTAACATTTATTTATTATCTTATTATTTAACTTTTTTTTCCTCAATTGTAGTCTTCTGCTATAAATAAATTAATCTTTCTTTCATGTTATTGACAGATCCATCGATTCCTCTGACGGGGTTCATGCCGCCGGAGCCGCCCCCCGGCCTCATCACCTTACAATAGTTTAAGATTTAATTGTAATTATATTATATTTCCTTCTAAGTAATAAAAAAATATAAATATATTCATTGTTTTTTATTTTATATCGAAAATCTACTTCTACCGAATTCTTAGGCAATGTCGTCTTTATTTCTTTGAGTGTGCACTGATGAAGAGTTTTGTATATGTTGAAAACTCTTTTTTAAGGTTCCGTACCCAAAGGGAAAACAGGACCCTATTACTAAGGATACGCTGTCCGTCAACATCTGTTTGTTGCATGAACCGTAATAGTTAGACAGACAGTAGAAATTTTCACAGATAACGTATTTCTATTATATAACAACACATACTAAAAAACAATAAAATAAATTTTTAAGGGGGGCTTCCATACCACAAACGTGATTTTTGCTCGATATTGATAACGGCAACAGGTAGAAGCTTGAAATATTTATAGATTATTTATATTAGTTACATATTCACTTATTAACGACGTTGTGGCGCAGCGGTAGTGAATCTGCTCTAAAAGCCACAGGTCGCGGGTTCGATTCCCGCTTGGAGCATAATATGTTTGTATTGACCATGCAAGCATATTTTCCGGTCTGGGTGTATCAAGGACAAATCCTTGTCATTGTGAATGTTTCCGGACCCCCGACACAGGATATTACTATCCGAATGGGGGCCGTTGAGTATGCAACGTTTATTATTATTATTACTTCTCAACGAAACAAGATGTGCGATTTATTTCCTATGACAAGTTATGACACATATGTTTAATGTTTTTTTGTACAAACTCACATTAAATAAAGATATTGATTTAAATTTTCCAAACTTTTCACGACAAAGCTCCTTCCATAGGTTCATGTTTACCTCGAAGGACCAAGGTGTACGGTTTATGGTCACCGTACAGAGATAAAAGTTAAGAGCAAATGGTTTAATGTCGCGTGCCGGCGTAAACGTTGACACTGCGTAACCTAATGTGCGACGCTAAGCACGTCCAGCTCTTAGAAGCGATATTGAATCCATAAATTTATTTCGCCGGCTCTTCTCAGGTAGCTTCAGAGGCTTAATTTTGGTGCCGGTGGTAGAATCTGACTTTAAACAAACAAATGTTTTTTGTGTTGAATTGATTTGAGGTCACAGGTTCGATTCCGTCTCAAAGGCCAGGACAGTGTTTGTTTTGACCGTATAGGCCGTATATTCCGGTCTAATTGGTCGTTTGTATGTTTTCAGACGACCGGCACAGGGAATTATTGAGGGCACTTGAGTGAGTAGCTTTATTTATTTAAAGCAAAATTCTCCAACCTAGTTGTATAAGAGATTGTGTTCTGAAGAACTGGACGCCTACGGCTACTTTATTTATACTATTCAACATGCCAGGGGGCTCTTAGAGCCGTATAGTTATGTAATGGGTTTAAAAAATAAATTCCTGCCGTCAACTAAGTTCCTGTTGAAGTTTTTCCATGGCCGGGAAACGGATATTGGAGATAATAAGTTTTTAAAGGAACACTGTTACCCTTTACAGGCCAAGTTGTAGATAATTTTTAGGGTTTTAGTGTTTTTGAAGTATATATGTTTATGTACAAATAAGCATATGGTCCGTCTGATGGTAAGCAGCGATCGCAACCTATGAACGCCCACGATACTTAAAGTATCACATTACCAACCTAAGGATACAAGGGAAGGAATGAGAATTATAAAAAGGAAGGGAATAAAGTGGATAACAGACGGGTTCTACGACGCTCTGTCATGGTACAAAACGCTACAGTACCTACTGATACCGTTACTTTACGCCGATTTTCTGATAGAGTAGCATACTCTGTTCAAGCCGGCCAGTTTATGCTAGAAGGATCATGGTTCTAATACTTTCATTTCTCGATATATTTATTTACTATAAGCATGTATGTGTTTTACAAACTCATCCATTTTATTATAAAATGCACTAAAAACTACTTTTTTCTCTTCCATTTCATAACTTTTCACTTTTTTTTGCTAAGAATTTTGACAAAATATTTTATTATTTATTACAAAGGAAATAAGTGAATACTTTGCTTAGTCCTTGTTATTTGGCGAGTTCGATTCTAGCTAACTCTTGGTTGAGAGTTTTCTTTGGTCGAGTTTGGTTTGTCTCCAGTTTTTGCCGTTGCTTGAGCAAATTGGATTCTTTTGACGATCTTGTAGTGCATCGATAGCGTACCTGCCTTAAGCGCCACAGGTCGCGGTTTCGATTCCGCTTGGAGAAAATGTCTGTATTGACCATATAGGCATGTTTTCCGGTCTGGGTGTGTTTGTCCCTGTCATTGTGAATGTTTCCGAACCTTCGACACAGGATATAACTATCCTAATGCCCGTTGAGTGTGTATCGTTTATTATTATTTATTTCAGAAGGGGTTGTTTAAATAAAACGAAAGCTTTAAAAACAATAAAATAGATTTTCATTTATTGTGAGACGAAAAATACAACAATGGGACTTATCACCTAAAATGGTTAGTGGCAGACTGTCATGTCAAAACAATTGATTGTTAGGTAGGAGGCGGGCAGCCCCGCGCCCTACGACACGGTACACTCCTAATATATGTCTTTCATCGGAAAACGTGGTAAGTAACGAATATCAACGAAAATATAGCAACATTATACACAAAACTTTACCATGACCTCACTATTCACCGAAACAATAACTAATATTAATATTTAAACATGTGAAGTTTCAATAGTTTTTCATTTTTAACTAAGTTTTTTTAAAAGGCTTTATTGATTCGAAGCTAATACTTGATTACTTACAAGATTGTTTAATAGTTTAGTAGTGATCGCGCCACTCGTCCGTCCGTCCGTCGCTGGTCAGACGAGGGCGTCCGTCGCTCTACGCTCTAGTCGAGGATCAGCTCACGTGCAACGGAACGCGCCTACATACCTCACAAAATAAAACGTAACAACTCTCAATACCGCTACTATGAAACGTTCTATACAAAATTGAACATTGCCGATTCTCTAAATCGCCTCGATCATCAATTATTATTTATATATTACTAAAAAACAAGTGGGCGAGCGGTCGGCCGCTGTCGTGCGACTGTCGGTTCAACTCGTCACTAGGTCCATTAAGTACATGTCTTACTTTATAAGTCGAAAATGCCACTGCGATCCTACGTCGCCTATGTCGGAGCGCGCCGCGCCGGCCCGTCGGCGGGCGCGGGACGGGACCGACGCGGCGCGCCGCTATTGCTCGTAGAGAAAGAATTTCAAAACCAATTCGTTATACCGTAGACTATATTTTTGTTTAATAAACTTGAAGTATTTATCAATAATCAATAAGTACATTATAATAATTGAATAATTAGTATTTTGTTTTCATAAGAGACTAGCATTACAAATAAATACCTTCAGCTATACAATTTAATGTTTATTTCTATTTTAAACATTTGTAAGATGTTTAAAGTGGACTACGTCGGTTTTTACACAAGAAAGCGGAGATCGGTTCTTGTATAGAAACTTTTCTGTTGATGCGTCTACGCTTCGAGATATGACTTAAATGTATACTTAGATATAGGGGAAAAGGTCGTAAAAACAAAAAGTTATTGAAATTTATAACAAACACCTTAACTAATACTTCAATAATTTAGTTAAGTATACAAGGAGCGCGGGCGGGGCGGGGGCGGGCAGCGCGCCGCTCGTGTCGCTCGGCGTACGTACAAACGATGATGCTGCGCTACAAATGAAATAACTTTATACAAAAGGATGAGTCGAGGCGGCCGCGCGGGCCCGCCCCTCCCGAGGCGCACCACAACATGTCTTTGACAAAAGCAATATAAAACATTTCATTCCGTGTAAGAGATGACACGATGCTACGCGAAAATTGTATTTTATTTTCAAAAAACACACGCCCATTCGCTCGTCCTCGCGCTTAAATCTAAAATTAATAATTAGACAATATTTTTATTTGTTCAACAGACGCGCGCGACACGGCGCGCGCGTATAATAATAAAATATTTTCAAAACAATCGAATAATTAAACACACTAGTTAACAATAACTCATGCTCGACACCGGCGGCGGCGAGCGCTCGGGGCCGCCGGCGCCCGCCGCGGTCGAACGAGTACTGCGCGCGTGCTCGTTCTAAACAATATCCTATACACAATCGTCGGCGGCGCGGCGGGCGGGGCGGCGGGCGGCGGGCGGCGGCGGGCGGCGGGCGGCGGGGCGGGGGCGGTTACACGGCGGTCTCGGTGTGGCTGTGGCTCGACAGGCGCTCCACGTCCAGGTCGTGCGGCGCCAGCTGCTCGCGCGGCGCGTCCGCGTACTCCACGCTGGACGAGTGCGAGTAGCGCTTCGACAGCGCCGTCTGCTTGCGCAGCGCCTCGGCCAGCGCCGCGTCCGCCAGCGAGCCGCGCGAGTCCAGCCCCTGCCGGAACGCGTTCACCACGCGGATCTGCGCACCCACAACCCACCGCTTATTCGCATCGGCGCTAACGTCGCGCACCATCACGCGCTCTGGCTCACATCGATACAGCTACTTTGCTAAACGATATCAATTCTGACAGAATTTAGTATATTTTGCAAGAAAATTAAAATAACGAAAAAAGTTTTTGAGAGTTTCGTATTATCGTATAGCAAACGTATGCCCTTGGCTCACTCTTTTATGGACGATTCGATAGATAATGGAGACTGTAAACAAGTTATTTCTTTTCATCTTTTTACTTTTATTGTGATGTTATCGTTCATAAAAGAGTCAGCGTCTAATGAAGGTTAGCAGTCACACGTGGGTACAACTAGAACTTGTACAGAGTGCCAATGGTGTGCTGCGAGACAACAGGAGGGGTGTACATTTATTTGACTTAATACGTTCCAGGGTTAAAATTTACAAAATACATATAGAACGTATCACAAAAAATATTTAAAAAAATGTGAGCCAGAGCAATACAGTAATAATTGGGTGGCGTCGCCTTTTGATATTCCACCACATATGTCAAGAATAAGACAAATAACAATTATGTTAAAATATTAGATCTCATATGAATCAGAAGGCGACGCCGTTACATAAATGGTAAAATGTACATTTTTTGAAAAACATAAATAGAAGCACACCGAGCCATCAAAGGAAAGGCGAGAAGCGGTAGGTAATTCAAAATTCCAGTCACAGATAATCCACGCTGAGGTCCAGAGAAGGGGTGAAAAGGACACAAAACGGTTATCAAGCGGTTAAATCCCTTTTGACCCCCTCTCGCAAAAGTGTAAATCCATTGCAGGTCGAGGTACCGGCGTCGCTGCCGGCCGCTCCCTCGCATGCCATGCAGTGAAATATGAACTACTTGCCCCCACAACGGTTCGGACATCGGTCGTAGTCGGTAGTGTCGGTGGGTTCCATGCATTTATATTCTGTGACTGCATTTCATCGACCTCCTCTATGTGAACTACACGCGAAGCTTGATGCCCTTACGCTACGCAATTACGAAGCAACATTGATCGCGAATCCATCTTTAATCCCGGACAAAAAGCAAAGCTTGATACCGAATATGACGATTTTTTATACGACGCGTTCTTTTAGTCTATAAAATTTTATCGATTAAAAAGGCTTGGTAATATGGTTAGATGAAAGACTCCATGACGAATCCCCGCCGAGATATGGAGCTCTGATTCGATATAACATTAAGTGCAATATGAGGCAACATAATATATACATCTACGGTTACGGTTACGGTTGCTACTAATGATGATAAAAATAAAATTATCGCTTACACCTAACTATCTAATGGTGCCCCAATACCTATTTTATTAATTGAAATCGTGATTATCATAAAATATGATTTACAAAATTAAATGTTATTTATCTACAAAAGCCTTATGATTTCAGTGATAATCTGTACTGGTAACTATTTTCCTAAACATTGGTCATCAGCCAGACTTGCTGTTTTTCCTTAAATCGTGATAAAAACCTTTGTGTTATAACAATAAATATTACACATAAATTATATTTATAAAATATCTCCTATGTCGATTTTACAATGAGCTTGGGAACGAATTTCTTTGTTCGCGATGCGTCCATGGGTGTAGCGAGGAAGGAGCGACAAATGGTAGCGCCCCCTCCACCCCTAGACCTTGCTGATTTAATACTATTTATCTAATAACCATTTAAGGAAATAGCAATTATGCACCCCCTCCTCTGCACTCTAAATTAAGACTTTGCCTTCCCTAGACCAAATTCTGGCTACGCCCATAAATTGGCGTCATTAATAACCTAATCTTGTTGTATTAATATGATTGTTTATTAAGTTTTTTCACTTATCACTTTCCCAAGCTCATTTTTTCATAATAAAATAAAAATATACACAATAGATACTGCACGTTGATCATACGCTTTCGGAGGCGAACACTTACAATCCTTAATCGGGAACCTTTCGTGATAATACTGAAAGCATGCACTCGGTTCCATGCTGGTGATGATAAGCATGCAAGCTTTACACTGACCGAATAATTTCATACACACAACATAACAGGATATAAAGCAATGACGTCACGATACAAGGAAATTAAAGGGTCAGTGTGGATAGAAAACGGAACAATAGTAACGGACAAAAAAAAACATTTGTAAGTATAGAGTACAGTAAATAGTAAAACGGAACAGTAAGGATAAAAATAAAACAGTTAAAACCATCACTCAATATATACCATGGGCAGGCTCTTACATAAAGACAAAACTAGAGATTCGCTGGTGCTACTTCGTAAATTCAACATCAACGAGACAAAGTTAATCACACTTGCAAACTTGTAACTAACTTCGTTTTGTTGAGTTCATGTTAAATTTAAAAAGTAGCACCAACGAGTCTGGACATTTTGTGAATATGGAAGGGTCTGTCTATAGTATATAGTAATTTGATGGTTAGAACAAACGTATTTGTGAGTGAAAGAGCAGGCTTTTTTTATAATCTTACAGCTTGATCGGTTGATGTCTTGCTGTAGGGCACAGGAATCAAGCGCTCTTGTAACTCGCCACCTATGACCTTCCGTGTGCAATGGGGATTCATGGAAAAGAAAACGAAAACAAGAACATGAAGTAAAAAGATACAACAAGAAAAGTGGCGGGACGCGCCTTGCGCTGAGATAACTGGCGTGCCGACGATCGAACGCTTTACCAAAATCATATAAACTTATATACATTATATTAAATAAAAAATCATTATAATAAAATAAAAATACAATTAAAAAATAATGTAAGAGAAATAAAAACTTAATTAAATTAAAATAAATAATAATAAATTATAAAAATAAATTAACCGTAGCGTCCGATAGTGTAGCAGTGAATTTGCACAGAGTGTAAAACAGAATTTATATTCTCGGGGACTGTCCGAAGCAGTGCCTCGCGAAGCGGTATACAGGTCAGAGGAAGAAGACAAAATTAAAAAAATATATAGAGTAGGTAAACTAAAAATAACGCAGGGTCTTCCTTAACCGTAAGAAGCACATTCATGGGTTGTGCACTTAATAACTATTAATATACAATTTCCATCCAGGGCTCCGTAACATCCATATATAATTACGAAATAAAAAAAATACATATATATTTAAAACATTGATCTGAATTTTACATATTTTGTTCGACAAATGTGAATTGAAGCTGATTTTTATTTTGTCTTTCTGTGCGTGTCCGTGTTCGGTGTTATGCACACACAACTGTGTGTATGTTCCATAAAGTCTCTTCATGCGATACGATCTAATAAGCACACAAATTTTATAGACGGAGTCGCTCACATACCAGATATCTAACATTAAATATTTTAAAAACTAGTTTTAAAAAAATACACAAGCGCTATGGACAGAGTGATAGCAAATGATAATTCTAGGATACGATTTTCTTGTCCCCATAATTTTCGTGAATCTAAAGTATACAATGTATTTACAAAAAGCGGAGCATCTAAGTGAGCACATTTATATACAATATACGCGTCATTATTAGGTGAAAGTTTATTAAGATTGATATATTTGAATCTTAACATTTTTATATAACTTTGTCGTAAACTTAATAATATTTCACCGAATTATTTATACGAATAATCTAAGAGCTGAAGCTGTGTCGCTAAGATTAGAAAAGCATAGCGTTCTCTAACATCGAGCTATCGTACGACAAACATTCCGACCAATGTTGGCCGACAACATCTAACACATGGCCAACATTAAGACACATCAAACTGTTTTTAGACGGCCATTTACCTTATTATGCAGCTCCCAACGAGGCACGGGGTGAAATGAAAGTTACTTTGGAGTATAGATACTTTATTACTAAGGTTTAATAAGAAGCAGTAGAAACAACGAATTATTAATAATACCAGTTTATACCAGGTTCGTAGGCTGTGTAGCAGAAATTCATGCTCCGCTATGAATTTTAAAAGTGTTTAAATCTATTGGCGTGTAGGTCACTATAAGCGTAATATATTATTTTTTTGATAAAAGTTTTACTTTTATAACTATCACTTGGTGTACATCAAAACACGCATAAGAATTTTTCATATATTTTAGTAACCTAATCTTAATTTAATAGCAGGCGAATATTTCACTACACAAAGTGCGTATTGAATAATCGTTACACGTAAATACTAGAAATTTAACATAAATATATTAGTAAGTCCACATCACACTTTCGGGATATTAAAATTTGCTTGAGACAGGTCCTGCAGTAAAATGAAAAATAAAAGAAAAATCTAGAATAGAAGTTTGGAAGACCAGAGATTAGAATAGTGTATGTATAGTGTTATAGAAGAATCAATACACTAACTACATTAAAATCATAGATAACTAGATTTCTATGAAATATCTACGACATGCATTTATAAGTTATAGAAAGATTATACACCGAGATAAGGCGTCATTCATAATAGATAAGGATAGATTTAAAAAACATTTGTAGCGCTTATAGTTTTTAGAGCAGCACAACAAATATCGCAAACATTGAAATAATATCTATAATAACACAAATATAACACAGATATAACACAGATATTAACGAGATTGTAACATCTATCGCACTCGATAAATTATAAGAAATAAATAATAAAAGAATAATAATCAAGCAAATTTGAATATCATCCTATTAATAAGTTTTATAAGCACTTGGTAGCTGAATATTTATTTATTCATAAATATGGCACATGAATTATATTCTTTATAAAAAATTAATATTTTCATTATAAAATTTTTAACCTTAGCACAACACACAACGTCATAGATCATTCATTATATAACTAAAAGGAATGATGTTTTTTATTTACAAAAGAGTTTTACTGTTCAGTAAAAGTGCTCAAGAATCACTTTTAGCATATATCAGCCAAAAATAATTATAATTTGTAATTGTAAAAACAGTGCACCATAATTTTAAAACTATATCTTTATATTTTGCAAAAGATTTCTAATATTTTGTCTTAATCTAAAATATTTTTATTTAGTAAACAATTTCAAGTCTCAACTATTCTAGCATTAGAGATTTTTTATAAGGAAAATTTGAAAGATTTATTTTTTGGAGATTATATTTTTTTAGAAATAGATTAAATTTTAACAGGCATCGTTATTTTAATTTTTATTGGCAGTTAATATTTGATCACTTCGATAAGATTATATTATAAAGCTTGTGCATTTTTTTATCCAAAAGTTTTTCTTTACGTTTAAACTCCTTTCGGTAAACACATTTATATAAGTCTTCCATAATAATTTTTGTATAAATTTGTATAATTTTGTTGTAAAACAGTTTGTTGTTTTAGTCGGTATTAGTTTAGTTTTAGTTATAGTTTTAGTTTTAGTCATCGCTCTGATGCGACACGGGGCTGAGTGCTGGCAAGGAGCTGCCGCCGGATTGGACGCTGATCCTCCTGTGCTCCGCCAAATAATTATTGACAAAAATCCTGCGGCCGGCCAATATGTCCGCTTTTTGCTGCAAAACAACATGACGCACGCGTCAGTGAGCCGCCGCGCGCGGCCTCCGCAGCTATGCTACTCGTAACCAAACTGCTCGGTGTTGCCAATACGAAAAAGAAAAAGGGTTTCATAGGCATTCCAAAACCAAGTATTCCATGTAAAGTATTTACAAAAACAATAAATATTTCTGATATTAATTTCCTGATTAGTAAATGTCATTGGTTTTAGAATTCCATAACTAATAGAAGTGAGGAATTTTAGCAGTTAGTAGAAATATAAGTAAAAAATTTTTAGGTAGCAGTTTCGTTACTAATTAGGTGCCTAAAATTTATCTAGGATAGGGGCATTCACACTAGCTGGGGCGGGGCAGTCCAGGGCATCCAGTAGCAATCAAAAAAATATATATAAAATATATTGTTTAAGGAAAAAATTACCGTGTGGGTTAAGCTATTAACTACGCAAAAATCTGTTTTAAAAAAATCCGGTATGTGAGCTATGACGTCACGCTTTTTTTACTCGGTGCGGTATCGACGCAGGTACAGTCAAATGAAATATCGGTACAATTGAAATAAATACTTTTATTAAAATGAGTTTTAATATTAAGATGCTTGTTTATATGCCGGTTAAGTATATTTTTAACACTAAAATTAATCGTTACATGTAACTCAAAAAAAAAATAATAAGATAATGAAATCAACTTATTAAATAAGTACTTACACAACCGAGTCAACGATAAAAATTAATAAAAAAATAATAAATGAAAAAGTTCTACAGGCCTTCTTTATAATTTTCAAAATGATAAAATTATATTTGGTACTTAATTTCTAGTTTTGGTGTAATAGTGGAGATATAAATTTTATGATTTTTTTTTTCATTTTTATATAGCTGCTTAATAACTAATGTTAGAGGTTTGGTAGCTATTGTGATGAAAACGAGTAAATTTACATATTTTTTAAATATAAAATTGAACACTGGTGTTCTATGCGTTAGAATTGAGACTCTGTTTACGCAATGTAAAAATAAATTATTTTTATAAAAAGCATTAATAAACCGTATAATCAAATACTCTACCAAACATCTATTTTAAAAATTAAAAAAACAACTTGTGCATACTCACAGACATCTGTATACATGCAAAACGCTGTAACATAAGCATGATCACACTTTAAATGCGAAGCAAAAAATCATTAAGAATTACAAAATAAAGAAAACAACATTTGTACCAAGTTAAAAAAGAAAACATCTTCAATAGATACTCTGTATTCTGTACTTACAAACTAAGAGGCGGCCATTTTGTTGACGCGCAAGTCACAAAATGGCGGCCCGCGTCGTTCGCCTCGGACACGAGGCGGCGGTCATATAACCTAACGCTGAGCGATTTCGTGTTCCGTACGTTAGTCGCGAGTCGGTAAGCCAGAGCCGGCGTGCACATGCGCTCTACGACTGTTACACGGTACCTACGTGTCGGCGGCGGCTCGCAGCGAGGCCTACTCGACCCGGACCTAAACTTACCGTTAACATCTGAAATAGAGCGGTCTTTCTAAAACTCGGCGGCCCCCACCATAACAATTACTATTCGAAAGAAAATGCTACGGAATTCGTTTTAAAATTTATTAATTGTAAATATAACGCAAACGTTCTACATATAGTAACATAGCTCTCGCAGTTTGAAAGCGTCGTGTCCCATCCATACTAAACTTCAGGTAGATATGAGGTCAATTATAATAGCTATTAAAGATTAAATAGTGTTCTATTATAAATATCGTCCGATTAAAATAACATATACATAGTTGATATAACATTTTAAGATCTAGTTGTAGTCCCGGTTTTAGGCAGAGACGGGGTATAAGTGGTCCCAAAATTTACTATGAAACAAAACACCAAGGCTGTCGACAGGGTTATCGGGGACGTCTAACGTTCGACGACACCCCTCGTACATACTACTCACGAAAGAAGCTAGTGAGAATATCATTAAGTATTATTAGTTAGTAAAATTTTAAGAGTCAATAAAGATAAAAGTTACATTTTAACTTTAGGGATTAAGATTAAGTTTTTCGTTTTTTTTATTATTACGTAACAGTTATACAAAATATCACTGCTCTGATATACACATAAAGACGTTCGAGAGAAATGATAAAGTTATTTACATAAAGGTTCGTGTATAAAGTAGCAGCGCTCGTTAAATCCGTCCGAGTCGGAGTCGACGCGACCGACGCGACCGTCCTAACGAAACTTCAACAGGTCACTAGTACAAGTCGAGGGGCGCTCGAGCGCGTCGCGGGCACGATGCGGTCTAGGAGCCTCGAACTACATCGGTATCTACAAACTTGAACACTGTAAAGGAGTCGCGGGAGGCCATCGTGGGTCGCGGTAAGTACTCGGCGCGCGCTCAGAATATCGTGGTCTCGGTGCGCGGGGCGGGGTGCGCGGGGTGCGCGGGGTCCTCGTCGATGTAGGCGATGTCCGGCGGCGGCGCGCGCAGGCGCGAGCGCAGGCCGGCCGCGGAGTGCGCCGACAGCCGCTCCTCCAGGTCCTCGAGCGTCGACTTGAACGCGCGCACCACGCGCAGCTGCAACAACACGCCGCTACACTCCCGCCCGGGCGCGCCTACCGACCGAGCGACCTCGACCTCGCCACCGATCCTACCGACGCGACGCGAGTGTGGGGTGGATGTACGACAAGCGGTGCGACGGTGCCAGATGAGGGCGACAACACGTGCGGGTGCTTCCGGCCGGGCCCTCGACACTGCCATTCCTCGCGCGACCGCGCACGCTTCGAACGAAGACGACGAAACGATGCCAATTAAAAAAATATATATAAATATAGTAGGTGACCTCTTCGAAAGGAACAAAAACAAAAGAACGAAGCGAAAAAAAAGAAAAAATAAAGTAATAAAAAAAGTAACAAGACAAAAATTGCTGATGTGAAAAATCCACGCACAAATATGTTCGCCATTTTGAAACACAAGTCTGAACACAGGTGGATGGCGAACGTGACAGTGTCGAGAGACTCGCCGCAAGCGTGCCGTGCGGGAGTCAGGCACGCTAGGCGCTAACCGCTGGAGCGCTAGGGCTAGACTAGGGCTAGGCTAGGCTAGGGCTAGGGCTAGGGGTGGGAGTACCGTGAGCGTCCGTCGCACGCAGCGCGCCGCCAGCCGCCGCGCCCGCCACTACACCTCCGTCTCCAACACCGGCCGGGGCTGCCAACAACATCTCTCTACGACGCGCGGCTCGCCCCATTCGACACCGTCCTACGCCACGCAGCCCTAGCTTTACAACCGCTCGCCCAGATATGGGGGAACATACCCTCGTCGTCCACCATCTTTACAGAAACTATGTGACGTATTCGAGGACGGTAACGTCCGGTGGACGCATCCAACTATTGAAACTTATTGCAAGAGTTTGATCGTCCGACGTCATCTTTATAGTTGAAAACCATTGCAAGGTAAATCCGTTTTTAATTAATTCGAGAATTAGTTGTCAGATCCATAATAATGAGGGAGACGATGAATTATTCCTTCAAGACGAAAGGTGCCATTTATATTCGAACTAGTTACATGATAGAATCGTTCATATCATTATAAGAAAACAAAATTATGGTATATTTTATCTGAATACTTAAAAGTTAAAAAAGCGTTAAACGATTGGTCAATAATGGAAAATCAAATTTTGAAAAAAAACAAAAATAATCACTCAAAAAATAAAAACAAATGGTCATAAAATAACATCACAAGAAATGCTAAAAAGCTTGATAAACAGATGACGTCGGGACGATCAAAGGTATTTTCAAAATGTCCCACAAAAAATTAAGAACACTGTCCCCATATCTGTCGTAGCTACAAGCAGGCCAACACGGAAAAAACAGACCGTATATAGAGTACATATAATAACATTCTAAACAATAAATGTCTGTACATGAAAATATAATGGGACAATTAGTGTTTTACGAATAATGTGGTACAAATGTACAGGTGCCGTCGGTCCGTTCGTCCGAATGGCAATGACGTCTGGTGTGTGGAAGAGTTTCAACCGGCTTTTCACAGTTTATAACAAACAATATGTGTGAACGTAAACGGCCTGAGAATCTAGCGTTAGAATGCGTTACGTATAATCTGTATAGATGCACGCGAAGACGCGAGCTGGTTACTGAACAAAAAAAGGAAACGTGTCGGTGTAGAATGAGGCATGTTCTGCGGCCGGTCGGCCAGTGTCTTGTGATAGAAATATGACTTGGAAGTGCCAACGTAAAGAAAAGAAATAAACAGAATTAAAATTAAAATAATGGAGGAGCTGAGAAACTCTTAAAGAGAGGAGTCGATTCGATGCCTTAGCTACCCTGTAGAACAGCTACACTACGCCTACACAACGCAGGGAGGTGACACCTAGAGATGCTTGGACCGGGGTTAACTACCAAATCACCGTCATAACACCTAAAATATGCCAGTACAATGGCTTTAACGACATTCACGTATTTACCATGATTATTATTTATCATAGATTTTAAAAGCATATTTTAAATTTTAATCTAATTCAAATCCCATAAGTCTATGGTGGTGGCTCGCACTTTTATCTCGTACGTTCTTTGTATGGATCATGTTAAAACACACACTTATATCTCTAGCATGCCATTTTTTAATTTTAGTAACGAACATCCAAATCCGGGAGCCAAGGAGGAGCCTACGAATTTTAAGTTCCGTCGATGCTACAAGTGTGTCAAGACAATAATAACCGTGAACTTACACTCAAAGACAACAATATCGTTATTAAATTGTCTTATGCCGTAATCATACACAGCTGTAATATCGAAACGGAGAGTTAGGAAGCTACACAAATTCACTTTTTCGGTTAATTATTTTCGTTTAATTTTGAACGTGTTAATTTCTACGTGATACTCACCAAACGGCTTCTCGGCAATGTTCCAACTATATACATAATACATACGGACACTACAACAAGCCTAACAAAATACGCAAAATAACACAATGAAGGCAATCTGTCCAACGGCAAGGCAAGGCAAAACTACTGACATTAAATCTCGCTGCCCAGCTTGACGCTTACACCCCCCACTGACGACACACCCCCGAGATACGTCTCGAATGGACAACATTCACATACCAAAAAAATAACAAACATAAAAATAAAAACAACATAAAAAACATTGACAATACAACGGCAAAGGAAAGAGACGGGTTTCGACCGAGACGGTTAACATTGTTAGTACGGCGAGCACTCGCGGCATGCTCTATAAAGTGTACAACTTCTCTCAATAAAAAATCCACTCCACACTCAAAATGAACGTTCATTTAACAGCAGTAACTAAAAAACAATCCGTTACACAAATAAAATGACAATTAAATAAAACAATTTCGAGAATAATGAAAATTAAATGTTACTGCTGATTTTGACGGTATCGCGTGTTAGTGCGCCGTGCGTCCCGCGAGCGGGTTCGTACGTAAGGCGTCAACTCATTCATTCAAAACAGAGCTGGGTTGCTTTGGATCAGTAGCGAGGAGGTATCGGGTTGGCGTTTCACAAGCAAAAATAAACACTATTCTTTCAAAAAAAAAATAAAAACATTAAATAAAAACATACAAAAAATAGTAAAAAAATAAAATAAAAAAATCAAACAGTCAGTATGACTAAATAAAAGATAGATGAAAAGAGAATAGTCATATTAATATCGCGATGTGGTAATGTTGAGTGATAATAGATTCTACATAGTCATAGTAACTGTTTGAGGGTACGCAATGAGGGATAAGTAACATCGTCACAGCCTACATAAAATCGCATGCGAATAGGGTGGGGTGTTTCGGTACAGTCGAATTGGGTTATAAATGATAAAAAAAAGTAACTATCGTTAAGCGTCAGACTGTCAAACTGTACTGTACATGCATGGCCGTAACGCGATCGTATACTAAGTGTATCTAATCGGGTTCCCGGTATCACGACATCCAAGAAATATAGTCAAGAAAAGTTATAGGCAAAAGTATAGTCGAGTTTTAAGAACCTGAAAAACATAGAAAGGATGTCATGAGACCGGTTTGGAATTAATAAGTTTTAGAATAGTAAATCTATGAAAATTGTTCGGTTGTCAATTTTTTTTTTCAAATTTATTTTTGAGTTAAGTGATAATTGTAAAAATTAGCGACCGAGCAATTTTTTTTCCACTACGTTAATTATGGGCCAAAAATAATATAGCGTAACTACAATTACTCTGTAAAGTGTTTCTCTGTGGGTATGGAAATAACTATCGATAGAGAACAGAAGTACAGGAGAGTGAAAAAAAAAGAAGAGATGTGAACAAAAAATACAAAAATAAAAAAATAACAAAAATCTGAAAACGTACGTTTTTAAGTCTGAAAGTTTGAATTCATTATCGCAAAAATAAAAAAATTTAAATTTACTTGTGTCGTTTGCAAAGAATTTGAACACATCGAACTGTGAATAATCCGGCTCACTGTACCAATAAATCAAAAAGTGTTTATAATAAAATGATTCAGCGTAATATATCTAATTATCTATGACGATCTATAATATATGAATAATGCATTGTATTGAATATAATGGTGGTTATTCGGCTTGTATGCAATAATATTAAAATAATATATATAATTGGACAATAATTATCGACTTAGCGTAGGATGCCCACGGTATCCGCAGTGTTGACCTGTTGACACTGCTAGATATAATTCTGCTGTAACCTTTTAACTTATCCCTCTTATACACGAACACTTCCTGCCACTGCTTTCATTATATCATTTAACATTTATAACATATTATTACTGTAAAAAGTCTACTGTTTCAAAAAAACTTTTTACAGTAAAATAATTTTTAGACCTCATCAAGAAATTTATTAAGTATTTCATGATAATATCTAGTATTTAATTTTAAACCATCTTTAGCAAAAATCTATCAAAAAAGATGGCCACAAAATCCCTAAAACAGTCATTTATTTTATTTCTATAAAAATGACTAAATAAATAACTATTTTATACTCAAAGAGGAACTATCCATTATTCTTTCAGCACAAATTGAAGCCCAATTTTTTGAAAGCATATTTCCCACATAAACCCGCTCACATCGTCTGCCATTACTTATACTTATACTTTATCTATAAAATGGCAATCGACGTGATATAGAGCGACATATTTGCTAGATAAGCTTTTATAGAATGGGCGAATACGTGACGAAAACCACAAAAAATTTACAAAAATTTCAAAATCAAAGATCAATAATCCCCATTGACCCCTTATATCCTGAACGGTAATCTTTGGCATTTAAAAGTGATGCAACGACTACTATTACATACATTTGTATGTATCCATACATATACTCACAGTCATACATTTTTGTAAACATATTATATTTATTAGTGGTGTTCTGTCGTAAGAAAAACCACAATTAATTCGCTTTAACTAATTCTATTCATCTATAAGTATTTAAAGTAGTCGTTGCATCACATTGAATAAAAAAAATCTATACATTACATTAAAGATAATACCCGTAATATTTAACATTATCCTGACTTCAGTGAACATCCCCAATCTCCCCTTATATTATAATACTAGTAGTTAATGCCCCGTATGGTTCGTCACGTGCCCGCCCTCCCCCACGCCCCAGGCCCCCTCCCCCCGGCTCGTACCTGTGTCTGCAGGCGCGTGAGGCCCCTTATCCAGAGGATCTGTCCGGCGCGGGGCTTCTTGTCGAGGTCCGCGTCGTAGTCCGGTCCCGGTTGGATCGTTTCCGGGTCCGGTTGGCCGCGACCCCAACTGGTGAACATTGAATGACGCTCATATAAATATATTGTTATATATAAAATTATACAAATTAAATTTTAACAGCATTGTTACGACAAAATGGCGGAACAATCACAGCTGTCATTTATGCGAAACCAAGGAAATATTATTGTTTTGTTAATACAGAAAAGTATAACTTGTTACGTGCGTACATAAAACCCTTTTTTAATTTTACCACAAAGGTGGCAAAAGGCAGACCATCCGCTTGATGGTAAACGATGGGAACATTTGTTTTTATTTAGTTCCTGGGGGAAATGACTCCATTCCAGCTTATGGTAAGTGGTAATACCTTTGCAGAACAGTAGGTACAAAAACCGGTATTTTTTAAAAATATTTTTGAGAATATTTGCAACGCTTTTTCATGTGATTACTAATATTCTTATTGCCACTCCAAATAATCTGGTAGCTTGCGCTAGCAGTGGTTACGACAATAGCCCAAGGGGGTCAGGGTCGAACCCGCGACTCTCGTGTTTCCGGGGCGGAGTCGGCTCTTCTACCGTTGAGCTATTGAGGCTTCACAAATTACTACGCTAAATACATTGTGGATATGTAAGGACAAAGTTTTCTAACTAAATACATACTATACGATACGATGATTTTTCAAATAAAAATTCAGACGAAATTTGAATCTCCATTTTTGAAGGGGGTTTAAATACTAAAAACAACTATATTCACTAAAACAACTAATAATTTAGCTACTGTACTTATATATTTTTTGGATTCACTCACACGGAATTTCGCATTTTATTAGTGCTTCTAGAAGTGGTCATGAGAGAGGACGCCCGGGGGGAGGGAGGGGGTCGGTGTGTTACGTTTTCAAAACATGTGCAGAATCTTGGAGATTAGTTTATATCGTTAGCTTTTGTATTTAATGTTAATAATTAAAAAAGAAAATTAAGATAATATTTTTAGTAAATTATTAACACTTTTTTAGTAGGATGGTCTAGACATCTCTATTGACTTAAATATACAAAAATATCAAAAATTATGAACTGAAAAAAAAATTGCATTTCAAATCTAAGATATAGGAATCATTATTCAGTTCTCTTATACGGGTTTCTCCACCTTACCCCGGACAACACGTGAAATTGTAGGTCCTGATTTTTTTTTTTATGTTAGAAGTTGGCAAACAAGCATACGGCCCACCTGGTGGTAAGTGGCTGCCGCAGCCTATGAGCGCTTGCAGCACCACTAGTAGGTGCCACTCGCGCGTTGCCAACCTCGAGATATTAGTTCTTAAATCTCGTTCGCCCAGTAATTTCACTAGCGTACAATGCCCTTCAAACTGGAACACAGTAGTGCCTAAGCACTACTATTTGGCGGCAGAATATTGGACACTGCGGTGGTACCTACCTAGCCGGCCTCTTGCAACAAAAACCTATCACCATTGCGACTGGTTGCACTGGTGGAATAATCTCTGTTGTGACAGAGGTTATCCCAACAGCACATAATATAAAATCTGATAATAATCGTTAGTTCTTGATAGGTAATTTGCTCTAAAAAGTCATTTTTGTTTGTATGTGTGTTGTCTTGTGTCTATTGGCTTCCTTGACAGCGTCACCGGGAACGGGACCCCGCTAGCCTACGTGGAGCTTAAAATAGATTCCACCCTTGGAGTCTCCTGGGAAAGCAAACCAATTAATTGGTCCTCTACCTCTACCTCTCAAGAGCAATCTTGAGGGTTTTCGAGGTCAGATGTCAGTCGTTCTGTGTAAATGCTAACCTGTCAAATCCGGATAAGCCTAAGATCCAGACCATGGCAAAAGTTTTAGGAAGGAATTAGCGGGTGTACTAACGAGAGTTTCTTGGGGATCTTCCTGGTGGGCACGGTGGTGACGAGCTGCCCCCACACCAGCGTGCCGGCGCCGAAGAACAGGCACCACAGCCACTGGTCTATCGTCAGCCCCGCCGTGCTGAACGCCATGCCGCCGAACTGGATTATTATCACCTGGAAACCATTATTGCCACCGCTCATTATTACATCTCAAATGACATCCTTACTTAATATTATAAATGCGAAAGTGAGTTAGTTTGGTTTGGTGACTCGTTCAAACCTGAGCCACTGATCCGATTACGATCAATTTTGGTATAGCTATCGATGGCGGTAATAGTCTTTTGTCGCAAAAAACTTAAAGGGGGTGAAATAGGGGATAAAAATTTGTATGTGGCATTAAAGGTGCCTCATTAAAAATCGTTACTCACTCGAGTGAAACTGCAGCCAGAGCCTAATAAGTGCAAAGACAAGAGGCTCAAATTGTCTTTCCGTCCGTCCTTTATATTCCTACTTGTTTTACCAATATTTTTTTAAATTAAATGCTAAAATGCCCTCCTGGTTACCACCACCACCGCACGTTGGTGAAGAAGCCATCTGAATCTTAAAGCACCAGCATGCCCTCTGGTACGGCAGTTGTTCATAAGCAGTGGTTATCGCTGATTATTAGGTTAGCCGCCCACTGATCGGTAAACAATTGGTAGGTTAAGCAACTTTAGGCGCGGTCAGTCACTGGATGGGTGATCGCATAGTGGTATTTCAACCGAGCGTCTCCGTGCTTCGGAGGGCACGTAAAACGTCGGTCCCGGCTGTTGACAATTTGATGACAGTCGTTAAGTCAAGTCAGAGTCCTATACGGGCGACCTGAACAACTCTGACACTAGGTTGGCCACTAACCACTCGATAAGAATAGAATAGGTTAACCTCTCCGTTTGCCCCCTTACTTCTTTTGCATGTGACAATTTCTACCAGTCAACTCATATCACAAGTTTCATGTAACTTCTTTTCAATAAGAACGCAAGAGATGATGCAAATGCTTATGTTACCTGTGAGAGTGCTGTCCCGATCCAGATAGAGTAAAATATAGGATTGGTAAAGAGTCCCTGGAACACGTTCCTCTGTCCGTGTATCTTTCTCGCGTTGATCTCGTTGAACAGAGTCATCATGACGAACGTGTTGAATATTATCGTGAAGTGCTGAGACGGCTCCGAGCTCAGCTGCTGGCCCCGACCCGATGGGATGTTTAACATTTTATCACCTGATGATTTGATAAAAAAACAAACTATAACAGACTCCAATAGTTAGCAAGGATAGAAGGATAACTTATTATCATTAAATTAAATTTTCAAGGAATAACTTAAGAAGTGTCGTCTACAAGTCCCCGAAGGGAACAAGGAAAATGTGTAAAAGCCTTTAAAACTTGGGATCCTTTAATATTCTAAAAAGGGCCTTAAATTTTTGGAAATGGAAAAGAATATTGAAACTTATATACCTGTAATTGTGCATATATATAAATTAAAAAAAAAAACATTGTTTACATTGAAACTGCCAATGTCAAACACATGTCTGTCATGAATCGATTTGTCATCAAACGGCACTAACCTACAAATAGAAGCATGAAAATAATGAAGAGTTGATAGAGGGCCTGTCCGAGGATGTTCTTCATCATGGTCCGGCTGATGAGCGGCTTGGTCCGGCCGTAGGGCTTCCGCAGCAGCAGGTCGGCCGTGGGCATCTCGGTGGCCAGCGCGAGGGACGCCAGCGTGTCCATTATAAGATTTACCCATAACATTTGAACGGCCTGGAATATCGATAAATCATCACATGTTTAAATAAATAAATATTAGTACAAATTTTATATGGCCCATCCATGCACCTTCCAAAATAAAAATACGCATACAAATATACTTTATTTAATTATATACTTTGGACAGGCCTTTCAAAGTAATTACAATACCTTCGTAAACTCAACATCAACGCAACGAAATGAAGTTAGTCACAAGCTAATTTCATTCCGTAGCATTGGTGTTGAATTCACGACGGCCATATAGTAAGTCTCACTATGTCTTAGCGTCTTTTAGATCTCCTAAACCTGGTGAGGAAGTACAATCCTATTATAATAACTAAAACTCTAAAAAGCTATAAATAACATTAAAAAATGGGAGAGAAACAATCAATAATCCCTTATAATTATAATAACGCTAAAAATGCTAGAGAGAAAAAGAATATGACCTATATATGGCACAGTGCACGTGAGAGAAAGAGACACACGGACCTTGAGAGGGCTGTCCTGAATAGCGCAGGCCCCGATGAAGGCCACAATGACGGCTACCACGTTGACGGTCAGCTGGAACTGGAGGAACTTCGCGATGGAGTCGTACACGTTCCGGCCCCACATGACCGCCTTCACGATGGACGAGAAGTTGTCGTCCGTCAGGATGATGTCGGACGCCTCCTTCGCGACGTCCGTACCGGCGATACCCTGGGAAGGTATATTTAGTTATTTATTGACTAGGTCAGTAATGTTAGTTAAACATTTTACCGTAAAGTATACTGTGTTTCGGTATGAAGGACACTATCGCTAGTGATGTTACTGGGCAAGTGGGAAGTGCTTCTATGCTACGACAACCGATGATATTTGAAACGGAAAAAAAGAAACTAGATCATTCCAAACCATAGTTTAAATTTGGAATGGAAATTTCTAGATCATTTCGACACCGTTGTGGCGTTGTGGGTAGCGAGTCTGCCTTAAGCCTCGACGGTTGCGGGTTCGATTCCCGCTCGGAGCAGATGTTTGTATTAATCGTACAGGCATGTTTTCCGGTCTGGTTGTGTTTGTCCTTGTCATTGTGAATGTTTCCGGACCCCGACACAGGATATAATTATCCTAATGGGGGCCGTTGAGTGTGTAGCGTTTATTTATTTATTTATTTATTTATTTCTGGACTATAGCTTTCTGTGGTACCACTTGAGTAGGTCTTTACTGATAAATTTGTTTCTGTTTGTAATGACAAAATAACAGCTACATAGCAAAAAAAATTGTCTGTTTGTTCCGGCTAATTTCTGACACGATTGGGACAATTTTTGACAGGACTTTCAATAGGGGATACATACAGAGGACAATATATGATGTATCCCAAATATTGGTACACAGTGGTCCCAAATTAAAAACTAAAATGGTACATCTGTAAAAGTACAAGTAAAGGTTTTTGTAGCGCATGCATATGATAGTACTATTAAGTTCTAGCCACTTGGTAGATGGTGCTTCATTTTTAACAGCACACAGATGCGCTATCTAGTGCGTCCTCTATATCTATGGACGTCTCAAAGCAGCTCACCATAGCGAATCCAACATCAGCCTTCTTCAGGGCGGGCCCGTCGTTGGTGCCGTCCCCGGTGACGGCGACCACCTCGCGCTTGTCGAAGGCCTTGGACTCGATCATGCCCTTGACCAGCGTGTACTTGTCCGTCGGCGACGAGCGCGCGAGCACGCGGAGCTTCGGCCATACTTTATCCACTAAATGTTGCTGAACCTGTTATAAATTATTATTTTTAAGGCGTTTTTTTTTTTGTAAAAAAAGATCACAGACACTTTTACCAATTTTTTTCTATAATAATCGATTTTCAAACTTACCTTTTCGAAAATCGATTAGTATAACTTTCATCATCGACTACAAGTCACTGTGCAATCTATGGAAAGATCTATGTTGGTAATTCCTATGAGGATCAAGTCCGAAACGAAACAATTCGGCAAATAATTGAAGTGAAGTAGATCTTAACACTAGCAAGCTGAAGTGGGAGTGGGCTATTCACGTTTGTCTTAGATGATGGACGATGGAGTCGAAAGGGTGGGATGCCCATACACCAGATGGATGATTTAGAGGGGCAGGCATCGATTGGATGGACATCACGTTGGCGGATATACGGAAAGGCCTATTTCCAACCGTGGATTGATACAGGCGGCTGATGCTTAAAGTATCGATGTGGACGCGTACCTCGCCGTTGCCGTCGCGGATGCGGCTGTTGAACTCCTTGCCCTCGAGGATGAGGAAGTCGTCGCTGGGCTTGAGGATGCCGCACTTGACGGCGATGGAGCGCGCCGTGTTGACGTTGTCGCCCGTCACCATGCGCACCGTGATGCCGGCCTTCTGGCAGCGCCGGATCGCCTCCGGGACCTGCCGCATCGGACAACACCGCTTGTACTCGTTGCTTTAGATTATTGATATTTGATTGTATTTTATAGCCTAGGGAGATGATTTGGGTAACTGTGAAGTCTCCCTGGGTATGTCTCTGAGTAAATAAATAAATAAATAAATAAATTATTGCTCTTTGTGGACCGGCACAGAAACGATTCTGTACTATCGTGGGATAAATATATCAATTAACTTTTATGGTACCCTCTTTAATTTTGATTTTATTATTTGTTATTATAGCATCATAGAAATACATAATCTATGAAAATTACAACGATGAATCTAGCAGATTACGATTTACACCAAAAACGTCAAAAATATAAAGTTTGTGGCTTATTAATAGAGTTCAATTATTAATTGGAACCCTAAATTCTTTGGCACCCTAAAAAAACAGATTACTTTCTAAATATTTTTAGGTTATCACGAAAACATCAGAACCACTACTTTAAAAACTTGAGATTTGACAGCTTACCACTTTCCAAAAAAAAAATTTACTACCACTTTCCAAAAAAAAATTTTTATAAGTCAATTTCTCAAACTAATAAAAATATCTGTTTAACCCATAAAAAATTACAATTACAGAACCTTGAAAGACAATTTATTATAAGCGATTTTTTTTTAAATATAACAATTTTGAACATTCTCCTCACCTCTGGTCGGACAGGATCCTCAATACCAACAACGCACAAACAGGTCAAGTTATTTACAATGTTGTCTTCGTCATCCCAGTTCGGTTCTTGGTCTATGTGCACCTGTACAAAAAAAAAAAGTTTAGAAATAAATATCCAAAAAGTCTTATAATAATATTCGAAAAGAAAAACTTGGTACCAAACCTTATTAAAATTTGGGTGAGTATTTCATTAAAGACCCTGAAACCTTAAAAACGTTTTCTGAAGAGGTCTTCTTTTGTTATTTTTATTTCCATTCAATTGTTATAATTTTTTTACGCAGTAGTCTATATACGTATCAATATAGCAAAATTAATTCCTAAAGTCGAAAAATTCTTGTATTTAAAATCACAATTTTTTTTACAAAAGTTTCAAGCACTTTTCGAAATGAGTTCAATTATGAGACAATCATGTACCTTGAAAGAAGTCAACAGTAACACTCACTGCCGAAAAACCAGTGGCACACCACACATACCTATCATACAGTGTCACAGTACCCCAGAAGTATTAACTTAATTTTTGGAAATAATTAAGGTTCATACACACATTCACACACAACCATACACACTTTTAAACAATTTGAAACTGTATAAGCACCTGGTTGATGTCAGCCTTGCCGGGCACGAAGTCCCGATAGGCCACGGAGATGGTCCTCAGGCCGTCGCAGGCCATGGGCTCGATGACCTGCTTGACGAGGCGGTCCTGCATGTCGCGCGTGAACTTCTCCAGCCGGCCCTCGTGCCCGTAGATGAATGCACATCTGGAGAACATTTAGATATTTATATTCTGTTCCAAGCTGAGGTATAGAAATAGGGGTGACCCTATCTTCCTTTCTAATTTTTAGGTTTTTGTGGTTGTGAGGAAAACCTGGGGAAGACTTCTGAGAAATATTGAAATGTAATCTTTAAAATTTTTGGATTGAGTTCCCAATTCTTTTATCTGATGAGAGAATGCGTTTACTTAGCAAAGAGCCTATAGTAGGCAGGTGTATTAAGGTGTCAGGACGGAGGTATCTTGTTTCCAAATGGTCTCACTTTTTCAAAACGATTTCGGAGGCTCCCTTGGTGTAGAGCCGGTAGCCGCCCTTGTAGGGGATGACGGTGGACATGCTCTTGCGCACGGAGTTGAAGGTGTAGACGCGCGTGAAGGACTCCTCGGGGTGCCGCTCGCGCACCGCGTCGTAGCTCTGGCCCAGCGCCGCCACGAACCCGAGCAGCGCGCACTCCGTCTTGTTGCCCACCTGCATGGGCGGGCCCGTCGGGTCTTGCGACGGCTGCAACGAGTAACGTACATAAGGACGAGAACAGCTAAAATGTGGAAGAAAATTGACGATTCTGGTAGGTTTTTGGAATTCGTATATCTATTTGAAAAATCCAGACCTTTAAACCTTTCGTTTATTACTCAGAGTACTAGTAGTACGAGTAAAACATTATATACTTCGGCAATGCCACATCTATGTGCAACTTGTCACTTGTGTCATGACATAAGTTTTCGGTCAGTTAAATATTTTTTTGTTATTTTTTTAATGTAATCATTTCATCAAATCATTTGATTGTCCAATTTTTTCAGACAATATAATTTTTTAAATTTTTTTATTTAGCCCGGGGAAAATGGCTACTCCATCTGATATTAAGTGGAAGCAGAGTCCAAACGCAAAAGCTTTAAATACCGTCGTAGAAGGCGAACTGCAATAACCACCCTTTGCCCTATCTACCCACAAAAGTTACACGAGGGCTGACCCATAACGTGGCAGACGAGCAGTAGCTAACCAGGCGGGCATTTAAGACTACCACCAGGAAAGGTCACCAACTCACCATGATTCTAGAAGTGAACGCGCTGTTAACGGAGATGCCTTCGATCATAGTCTCGGCGACTTCCTGCGGTATGTCCCGATAGTTGGGCGTGACCTTGCAGAGCTTCTCGCAGATGTAGGACTGCACAACCGTCATCCGGTTCGTGGTTAGTGTACCAGTCTTGTCTGAGCAAATGGCGGTCGCGTTACCCATTGTTTCACAAGCATCCAAATGCCTCACCAGATTGTTATCTTTCATCATTTTCTGGAAGAGAATTTTTGGATTTAAAATTCAATTTTGGGCTGCAGATATGACAGACATGGTTCATATTCCATTTCTGCTATCTGCCAGTATTTTTTTATGTTAAAGTTGGCAAGCTTACAGCCCACCTGATGGTAAGTGGTTGCCGCAGCCTATGAGCGCGCGCTACACCATAAGTAGGTGCCATTCACGCGTTGCCAACCTCGAGATATTGATTCTTGAATCTCTTTTGCCCAGTAGTTTCACTAGCCTACAGTGCCCTTCAAAACCGGAACATAGTAATGCCTAAGACACTACTGCTTTGCGGTAGAATATTTGACACTCCAGTGGTACGTATCTAGCCGGCTTCTTGCAACAAAAGACCTACCACCAGTGTGACTGATTGGACTGGTGGAATAATCTCTGCTGTGACGCCGTTTCACGGCGTTATTTATTTATTTTGGTAATTATAATATTAAGCTATTGACAAGCTAGATAAAAAGGAAATTATCCATTAAAAAAAATGATCGAATTTCGACTAAAATGCGAACATTATTAAAATGAATAAGAATGAAATTAATTTATTTGAGAGAAGTGAACTTTATAAGTACCCACACTGAATGTTCATGCTACAGACCTTAACAGAGTAAGCCAAGGAGAGCGTGACGGCGAGCGGGAGGCCCTCGGGCACGGCCACCACCAGCACCGTGACACCGATGATGAGATGCTTGACCAGGTTGTTGATATAAGTAGCTTTCCAAACTTCCTTCTCGATGACGAAGGTATGCACGCAGAACTGGATGACTAGGATGATGACTGTTAGCACCGCGATCGTTGAACCAGCGTAACCGATCTGTGGGAAATAAAATTATATTCTATCTATTTTACGTCCTTATTCTCTCTTTAAGGATTAATCTTGCAAAGTTAGGGTTTCCTGCCGTACATTGGAAATGTGTTTTTTGAGGTTTGATGTATTGGGTTTCATCAAGATGAATTGACGAATAGACGTCGTAACCTGGTTCACATGGTTCCAATAGTTGTCCCCAAAGCCGTGAAAATATTAGTACGATATGAATCTTAATAATAAGGTACTAGGTGGGGCATATCCACGTGACCTTATCGCCGCAATTGTGACTTATGAGCCACAAGCAGGGCGAACTTGCATTACTGTCGTTTATACACTTTGCTTACTATTGTTTTTAAGGTAATCAATATCTAAAGCGGTGCAACGTGGCAACGTAATTTGGAACTTATAATATCGTCGTGCTTGTGGCGTGTCGTATTGACAGCTCGTGTTCCGTGGTCGGCACGCACCTGGATGGCCAGCTTGGTGAGCTTGGCCTGCAGCACGGACTTCTCCTTCTTGTGCGTGTCGGGCGCCGGCTTGTCGGGCGCGGGCGCGGGCACGTGGTTGTCGTCGGCGCGCGCGTGGTTCCCGTGGCTGTTGCCGGACGCTGTGCGCGCGGGCGCGTCGTCGTCACCTGCCGTTGTTCGCGCTTTCCATCAGACATTTATACCGACATTGCTACCGTTTGGTATTTCTTGTGTTTATTGAGTGTCCATCTTTTTGGGTGACTTTTTTGACTTGTGTTACTTTAAATATCTAAGTTGTGTCAATGTTATAAAGATTCAGCTAAATTTTAGTATAGTTATCGCCAATTTATTTCTAGTAAGCGCCAAGAATTACCACAGATTAAGCGAATAGTTGGTCTGCTTTTTTACTTCATTAAAGCCACAATGTAAGTAAATTTTAAAGCCAATTGCAAGTTATCTATACCAAACAATAACAAATACACCATCGGACTAATTAATCTGTTAAAAATAAATCGTGCGTTACTTGCATTACTGTAGTAAGCTACGCTTACATCTTTCACTCTACTAATAATTGTGCAGATAGAGAAGATTCTAGCAAACAAATCTTAAATATAATCTACTGATGCACTAACTAATAAATGCAGTGTAATGTAGTGTATGAAGTGTAAAAGAAATTACTTATTTTATTATATTGAATTAAACATTAGAAAAAGAAAAAAATATTTAATTTTTTAAAGCATTATAAAATGCTGTTACCATTCCGCTAGATTACAAGATTTACGGGCTTTCCCTTGACCTCATGGGACACCATACTTAGGTGAGGTTCCGTCTAAAGGCTTTTGGTATAAAGGTTCAATTACAGGATCGAAGGTGTTCCGCTTGAAGGTTTTCTGTGTGAGGTTCATTTAGGAGCTCGAGCGTGAATTGTTTCGAAAATTTTAGGTGTAGGGCTCAAAAGCATAAGGATGTTTCGCCCGAAACCTTTTTGATATATGTTTCATTTAGGAGCATGAACTTGAAGGCTTTTTTTGTATTTTAGAAGCTTGTGAGTGTTCCACTCGAAGGCTTTTAGGATAACTTAAGGACATGTTTTTGTAGAACCGTTTGAGATGAGCTTTGAGTGAGTTGAGGGAATGTTTCATGTGGAAAAATTTAGATTATGGGGCCTCAATAATACTTGGAAAGTTAGGAGTTCAAGAATTCTCTGAGTGAAGAAATAACTAATCCTTCAATGCACATCCCTTTTTTCCCTAACTCACTTGATTTCAAATGCTCCAAAGCCACATGTTTCAGTAACGGGAGTAAATTCCGTCAACCTAAGGATATTAGTACAATTTTACCCTGAGTCTCAGAAGCTGGAGCTAAATTTAAATGCTCTATGAGTCACACTCCCGTAAATTCGTGGGGCTAGGGAATAGTAACCGCAAATTTTATTAGTATCCAAATTAATATATTATAACAGTACTATATACTATGGGACAATATTATTGTACCACAGTACAAAAGGACTAAAAAGCGGGGCTTAGCATAGGATGTTACTTACCTGTGAGGCTCTTGCGTTGATCCTTCTTCTGCTTTTTAGCTTCTACTGGGGCCAATTGACGTCACACGTCGGATTCGTTACAAGCATACACATTTATGAAAACGATATCATTGTTTGTACATCATGCACTCAAGACGACAGTTACACGATGCAATTTATGTGTATGGTTTTTTTTTTTAATTTATTTTTTCATCGGCGTTATGGAGATGGGTGTGCAGCGGGCCGGGTTCGGGGTGGAGAAAAAAATTCGGATTTCATTGATATGGTCACACTATATGGTGGAGCTAATCTAAGGGTCATTGCGCTTAGGCATTTGTGACTTGTTACCGGCCTCAAATGCTCAAGCGTTGCGACTAATGCGTTTATAAATGCTTTTTATGTTTTTTTATTTATTTTTAAACTGAAACGAGATTATTTTATACATTCGGGTAACATCTATAAGGGATATACTACTGGGGTATAGTAAAATATAATAAACTTATTGTAACATGCTCCGACAAATCAGGCAATTAATAAAACACAACACGAACAACGTTCAACATGACCGTACGATCATCATGTAATGCGATCGTATTTAATAAAATAAAATAATCTCATGACAGCGGCAAAAGTGGTGATCTTTTTTTTTAATTTAACGATATTGACTTACTATAAATTAAGGACCAGTCCTTCCATACAGAAAGAATGCCTAAAGTTTTGCTGGTGCTCGTAAAGTCAAAACTAACGAAACGAAGTTAGTCAGACGCCAGTTTTATCCGATTATGTTGCTTGTGACTAACTTCGTTTAATTGCGTTAGTGCGGGCTTACGAAGGAGCACCAGCGAAGCTTTGGACATTTTGTTAGTATGGAAGCCCCTATCCATATATAATAATAAGTCTAGATTTTATGATTTTATTTTAAATAATTTCACCATTTTTGCTCGTAGGACTGGAGTGCGGTGGCAATGGTAATCAAACATTTTGCGACGATGCAACTACACTCGGGTCGCCGCGATGATGATTCATTGAATTTATATTGTTAAATAGGATTTGACTGGATTGTTTTCAAAATTACGTCAAACCAAAATTTTTAGCTTATCGAATATAATAATAATAACAATTGATAATATTCAATCAGGAGTTCCATTCTGTATATTTGAAATTTATTTATAAGCATGAGTAGTTCACTAAATTTTCAATAAAAGATTCGTCCAAATCGGTTGAGAAATATTTAAAACTGGTGTAAAATTTTGAATAAAAAGTTGCCTTCTATCCGAATCATCATCGCCCATTGCCCTAATCAAGCATAAACAGTACATTGCTCATTTAGAAACAGCTTAGCTGTTTTTATTATTGCAATTTAACCTTTATTCCAACCACCGTAAGGCTACTATTGATAACTAGAAAGCAAGCATCCGAACCTCAAGCCTATGATTTATAAAGCCTTATTACAATTAGCTAAATGAGCAATGTATTTCTTTAAATAATACTAACTATATTTTCAGAATTTATTTTTGGACGCACTTTTTCTATACAACTTTTTATAAATTTTTATCCAGAATACCATTGTCAAAATTTATGCATAACATCTCTGTGGCGATACCCACAAGTTAACAGCTTTGTAAAAACTTTTCCATCAGCAAGAAATTTTTTCACACCCAAAATGTCTGATTAGAAGATAGAAAAAGCACTCCAATAATATCTATGAGTGCACTAGCACCAGCGAGGACACTGACCTTTTTTCATTTGCTTGATTTCTTTTTCCTGTTTATCAACAGCCGCTCCCAAAAGTGTGAAGATAATACCCGCCTGAGAATTAACACCGACCGCCGTAACGAGCATTTTTCCGGAGCCTGGAATCGGTGGATGGTATCCCTGTAGCTTTGAATCGCTAATTTATTGCTAACAATTACCTCTCGGTGGAATTCGAGTCAAACTTAATTTTTGATCTTCGCCACATGAGTATGAGACGAGCCTGATCTGAATATACCATAAGACGATTTTGAAGCCTTAATAGCTTAACAGTTGAAGAGTCGACTCCGCTCAGTTAACGCGAGAGGTTCAATACTGACCCCCTTGACCTATTGTCGTATCCACTCTTAGCGCAAGCTACCAGGTTATTTTGAGGGGAAATAGAAGTATTAATTTAAAAAGTTCTTAAAATATTACAGAATTTCAATAGAATTTAAGGGATTATTAGTACGTTCTATTTTCTTTTTCATCTATAATGATTATCGAAAGTACATACCCTCCATAACGTGAGTACCGGATAGCACCATGGGATCAAACGATTCACCCTTTTTGACATGGTCCGATTCACCCGTGAGCGAAGACTCGTCGATCTATAAAGGTAATTTTACATTTAAAACATTTATTTCTAGAAAATTTGTTTATTAATTCTGTCCGTAGTTTCGTCCACGCTACGAATAATATACATAATATGTATGTCGTTTTATTGTTTACCCCCGGTTTCTATAATGGTAATTATAATTAAATAAGTATACACAAGATAAATATAAAAATTAGTCCAGGACAATGGACCATGTAATATCTTTAATGTAGACACTCTTTTGTTGCAATTGTATAACAGTACAGATAGAATGAGACCTTGTCTGTCTTGTCTTGTTGAGAGTTTGTCTCTTTCTACATTTCTTTAAGCTGAAATTTAAATATATTTTTACTCGACTGCTCCTGGAGGGTTTAGGGTACCAGTTTATTTATGTTCGTATATCTGTAGGTCTATATTTTTAGCTTTATTAACAGTAGTTGTCGTTAGTATAATAATAATTAAGGCCTAGATTATGAATGTTAATCCACCTATCTTAGGTGGCGGCCAGATACTTTAAATGGTTATGATAAGATAAATTATTTACTAATCTTCATATTGGAATTAGCAATAATTAATTTTGCGTCATATGTCAATTTAATCAGTAACTAAGCCATCAATTTATTAAAGTGAAACTTTTATTATATCGCCTTAAATTTTTGGCTTGTCTTTAGCATGTCGGATTATAGCCAGCCGCGGAGACTTCATTTATTTATTTTTACTTTTTCCCATTATTATGTATGTTTGTTCGCATACATGTTCCGAATGTCTGTTTTGTCTTCATTTAAATTAAGATTAACAACATAATTTTAATATCCTGAATCGAAAACTAAAAAAAGTTAAAAGTTTCACTTTCATAGCGGTTTCATAAAACAAAACAGTTTGTTTTGTACTGTGTTCGTCACTACAAAATCACATCGGCTGTTCCATTGCGAAGTGTCAGCCGCATTTTAGAAACGGCTAGAGTATAGATAAAAATACCGCATTCCCTTCAATCTTATCATTAGTATAATATCTGTCACTGTGTATATACGTACATACGTTATCAGACTTGTCTACATGTAATTGATGCACTGTATTAATAAAGCAAATAAATGGACGCAAATAAGCAATACCATGTCAATCCACACAAATGTCATTTCGAGGAAAACGCGTTTGAAAATTTAGAACAACTTGCTTTATATGAATTTTTTATGTATTGGTCAAGTTTTTGGCAATTTCAAGATTTATGTAAGTTATTTTACTTATTTTCATAAAAAACAAGTATACAAACTGCATATTTCGTATATAATATAACCCAAAACGTTTAAAATAATACATAAATTGCATGATTAAAAATGGCTTTTTAGAAGTTTTAAAGCTTAAAACCCTAAAAATATTAAAGAAAAATGTTCTTCAGCTATTTACCAACACTTCTGCATATATAACTCAGTTTTTTCAATTCTGTGGGTTGACATGGTATTGCTTATTTACGTCCAAATAAGGTAAAAACGTTTAGGCTTCTATCTGGGCCTATAATAACTAGCTGCGCCCGCCTTTCCCGCTCGCGTGGTGTACCGATTTTTCTGTATTGCTTTTAAGGTTAACAGATATGAAGAAGGACGTATTTTAACAATTTCTAAAATTCCACCTGAGAAGGGGTAAAAAAGGGCTTGAAAGTTTGCATGCAAGTCCGTCATTTTTTAAACTAGAACCGTGAAACTTCGTTATACGGCGAATAATGAAAAAAAAAGAAGCAAGAGTTTTTGCATTTTCTAAAATCTCAGCACTTCAGGGGTGAAAAATGATTTGAAATTTTTTAAGTTACAAGATAAAGAAACGTGTTTTGACATTTACAAAAATTCTACCCCTGAATGTGTGATACGGGATTTTAAAGTTTTTATGTAATGTAATAAATGCCCCTCATTACCAATCGTTGTCCACGCGTCGAAGCCGTTGACGAAAGCTGGTAGCTTATAGAATAATCGTTATCTAGCGCGTGGAATGAACATGACATTTCGTTTTGCGACGTGCTTAGGACATGTTCACGACGCCCAAGGTACACGTCGCTGGTATGAGCAATGAATGGAAGTCAAAATAAGGTAGTGATGAAAATATTAAGCAAAGTAAAAGCTTTACTTAATTAGTATTTTCTTTGCTTAATGTATTAAAGCTTTTACTTTGCTCAATACATAATACATATTGGATGAATTTTAGAATTTACATTAACTGTCGTTTCTCGACATCAAACGCAGCTCAATTTCGCAAGGTTAGTGAATTCGATACAGCAAACACTCGAGCCCCCGACGATAACCAAATAGCCCGCCTTATCAGTTAATACAACGATAGTGTAATACAATCTAAGGGACTACTAACGATCACATAGGGGACGTGTTAAATTAATTTAATGACAAGGAAAATGTTTGTCGCCGAAGTTTTGTTTTTATCAACTTGCATCGGAAATTGATCATTGTGTTGCTATTTGAATTTAAATAAATTGAACACCAAATGGTGTTCAGTAATTTTGATTGGAAGCTAAAGTACTGAAGCAGTTCCGTAACATATTTTAGTGTATATTAGCGTATGTATTTTTGGACCTGTATGCGCATGATAACTGCATTTTTGAATTTTATGGTATATGGTATGGCTTGGAACTCATAAATTGCTGGATTTCACTCAGGATTTTTTTATGTTAATTTTATAAAACACAATAATTTTTGTTATTAAGTAATGCTAGATGTAAGGATTCAAGAAATTTTCATCATCTAAAATTATGCTATTACAAATTTTTAAGCTAAGATGATACAATGGATAGAAAACGTTGACTTTAACAGAACTGCACCGGTGGAAATATGGGCCAGCACCTCTGAGTTTTCAAGTAATTAAATTCAACTGAGCACCTCCGTGATTCGGAGGGCACGTAAACAGTCGGTTCCAGCTGTTATTAATTTGACAATAGCCAAGGCAAAGGCCTATACGGGTGACCTGAATAACTCTGACACTAAGTTGGCCACTAACCACTCGATATGAAGAAGAAGACCTACATTTACCATCATGTGGAGTAGAGTCTGACAGAGCTACATAAAAAGAATAATCACCTTAAGGTCGTTACTCTGCAGTAGTATACCGTCGGCCGGCAGCAGGTCACCATACTTGATCTGACAGATATCGCCCACGACCAAGTCGCTTATAGGTATCTGTTTCACTTCGTTGGACCTTATCACCGCGAACTTGTGTTCACCTTCTATCCTTGACTGGAGCCCTCTGAAATTTTACGGAAGAAACTTGTGTAGATCAAGTCAATCGTATAAAACATGTATAAGAAAATCAACAAATGCACCGGCTTGACCGACGAAATATGACGCTCGTACAGAAAATCGGCGGCAAGTAACTAAATCAGTACTATTGCGTTTCTTGCGATGAGTGAGAGCACCGGAAGTCGAAACTCCCACGCTCTCTTCCTTTCTTTTTCATTTCTCATTCTTTCCCTCTTAACCCCTGGATTGCCAAGGCATACGTGATACTTCAAGTATCGCCAATATTCATAGGTTGCGGTGATTGGTTATCATCAAGCGGACCTGATATCTCGAGCGGCGGAGGGTGGCTTGTTTTGCCAACCGATACTATCCTATACTTGGAAATACTTCTTATTTCTTATTCCAAAGTGGTGAGTTCCTGGAGAACTTTTGCAGTCTTTAATAGTTTGATGGATTTAAACAAATGAGCCTTATACGTACAGAATAAATAGAAAATATTGTGCAATAAACAGCACGTCTGATTATTGTCAGGAAGGCTGGCTGGCTATTTGGTTGGTAATATCATGAGAAGATATTATGAGAGGAACTAGCAAGTAGTACTAGTAAGGTTCGACCCTTATTGTTTTTGTATTTTTTAACAATTTATCAATTTTCCAATTTTTTTTCTTAATAACATGGGCCGGTTTGTGTTCTGACTAATGCGTCTTGTGATATTTTTAAACATGTTTTGTTAAATCTAAATACGTCAAGCAGTTTAATGACCTGTATCGAAAATAAATATAAATGAAGACAATAATCACATACCTGAATTGCCTCTCTTTCGTGTAATCATTGAACGCTGTGACTATAACGACAACTATGACAGATATTAAGATCGCCAGACCTTCGATCCACTGGTAGTGACCCTCATCCTCGTCAAGATGCGCTGAAATTTATCATTTCCATGTGAATATATTAAATTTCATATTGAAGTTTTACCTTGAGATTCGATTGAATACTTCAATTTAGAATTTTGATTAATGTGTGTCCTTTTGTTATTGGATTTGATAGGGGCGATGGTTGATGGGTATCACTATTAGGGTTGCCACCTTTTTAGCTTGCTATTGAAGTATAATTGAGATTCGAGTTGGGAAAAAAGTACTTGGTGTCAAAATAATGTATGATTGATTATTATTTTTATCGTTATATTAAAAAAAATTATTGGTTTTCTCAAGGTTTATCAAAATTTTAATAATTGCTATGCTTAAAGTAATTCATTTTTTTAGGTTCAGAGAAGCTTTGTGTCTTTCGACTCGCCAATTCATCACAGAAAAAGAAAAAGCGACTTTAAAATTGTAATGTATGCAGAAAATAATTCCGAAAAATCAAGAAATTTTGAAAATTCAGAAAAGTATTTTCGAGAACCCGAAATAACGTACAATACTTTATTATAAAGTACGGGTGGCAACCCTTATCACTATATCACTGTGTTGTGCTAACGTATTCCTAATTAACTAAATAACATTTTCTAAATAAACAAAATAAATGAAGGAAAATAAAAAAACTAACGGAAGTTTTCTTTCAAACTATCTTTTCTCTAAAATCTCTATCTATCTAAATTTTTATGAATGTTATATAGATGAATTTATCTTTTAGTTATTAAAATACAAGCACTCTAAATTTAAACGAAAAATATATTTTAATAATGCTTATTTAATTGAAATTAACATTTTAATCCAGACCAATGAACCAAATCTGGATGAAAACTGTTGAGCTAAATAATTTTATACTTTATTTAGTCCACTATTATTGCTCTATCAAAAACATATACAGTACTCAAAACGTTTTTATTAAAGGCTGTAATCTTTTTTTTTTCAACGATGTAATTCATGCCAATAATAAAAGAAAGAAGTAGATATAAAAGATTTGCGTGTAGATTAAAAATAGAAAAAGAAACGTATTCCTTTATGACTAATAACGCTTTATTAAACTAAAAATATATAATTATATTATATCATGTTCCTTTGAACGTGTACAACCGCCGTAATACGTTTTAATCTCGAATCAAAACAAAAGCCTTGGAACATTATAAAATATTATTTGTTTACTAAAAATAATATTAACAGCGACGTTGAAAACGGACGTGTTTCACTTTATATAGAGACTGTCACGTACAAACTAACAAACAATCATATATTACGATCGTAATGTAGCTTGCAGAAGCGGATAGGATATTGGAACGGACAGAGCTGGGGTGCATTCTTCTACTTAAAAGTGATCTACATTTGGAAGCAACTAAAAAAATCATGCCCTATATAACCATGGTATCTCGAATCGAAAACAAAAACGAAACTCATACTCTTCAAAATTAAGTCGCGTTAAAAATAATATTAATCTAATTTTAAAATGATTTTTACGAGAATGAAACGTGTATTCGAGATGACAAACCATGGTAGGAAATTCAAGGAAGATTGACAGATAGGACCCACAGATAACGTAGACGCTACAACTGAACACACATTGATAACAGTCATTGGAACATGTAATTTTTTTTCCGATCGATCAATGCGAACACACTAGTAAAACGAGCAAGGTGCAGGATTTACAAAAAACCATTATTTACATTCACATGTTCTTACCAGGGTCATCTAATGATTCCATATTGTTATTGAAAAGAGAAAATACACTTATTAATTACAATTATTTACAGTGCATCCTCTGCATAGCCCGATAAATTTAGAATAATAAAAGCACATAAATCGTGTCAGCGTTTCGAAGAATTGTGGAAAATTTTTCAACTAGATTTTTTCCATCAATCAGTGTAATATTGTTGTCAGGAAAATTTCCGTGAACAAATGGAAATTTCCCTTTGATATTCAAATCGATTTCGAAACTAAGGGCAGAAAATAGTAACTGGGTAAAGTTTGATGAGTTTACAAACATCGCATTGTATTAACGTCAAGTAATCTTTGATCTCGTCAGTAAATAAAGTTACATTAGATTTGATCAATCTGCACGTTAGACGTAGACCGCTTTCCGTTCTCATAATAGGCTGTGAAGTTTGGCTGCGTTTCACAACTGTGCATTGTGAAAATGTAAGTTGTACCATTCTCAAAATCATCAAAAAATGTCAAAGAATCCTTTTATGAAATTGGTAATGTTATTTTGGTAGTGGTCGATATTTAACAATATTAACAGCAAAAGCAATGTAAATATTTTCTTCTCCACACATTTATAAGCAAATCTATATGGAACTTATTGTTAGTAAAAGTTCCCAATTAAGTTAAATTTCCACACCAGAGATGCACGAGGTAGGTAGCGAGGGATTTTTTCGTAGCAAATGCATCTCTCGCTACGCATCCTCGGACAGCTCTGGTGGAAACAGCCTGATAATTTTCATCTAAAACATTTTGTGCGGTGAAGATTTGTAAATTAAATAAACTTACCAAGATCGGTTTCGTCTTCGGACGGTTTGTAAAAACTCAACCCTAGCGACACAACGGCAGCTACTTCCAATATAATAAGTGTAACGTCCTGCAACGCCTCCCATACCAGGGTTAGGAAGGTTTTGGGAGGTTTCGGCGGTATAAGATTCGACCCGAACACCTCGCGCCTGTGCTGCAGGTCCGCTTTCGACCCGCTAAGACCTGGGAACAATGAAAAATACACTTAATAAAAACAAAACACAAAAACAAATTTTTCAATAACACTTTTTTTAAATACGAGTAATTGGGCAAGCAACCATACGGCCCACCTGGTGGTAAGCGGACGCCGTAGCCTATGAGCGTTGGCAACACCATTTGCAGATGTCACTCATGCGTTGCCAACCTGGAGAAATTAAGCCTCAATAGCTCAACGGTAGAAGGGCCGACATCACTCCGTTAACGCGAGAGTCGAGGGTTCGATCCTGACCCCTTGGGCTATTGTCGTACCCACTCCTAGCGCAAGCTTCGAGCTTATTTGGAGGGCAATAGGAATATTAGTAATGCCTTGAAAAAGCATTGCTAATATTCTTTAGAAAAAAATTGGTTCTTAAATCTCACCACCGCTGCCCAGTAATTTCACCACCTACAGTTTCCTTTAAAACCGTAATCCGTAATGCAAAATAAATTATTGCTTTGCGGCAAAATATCTGAGACTGAGGTGGTACCTACCTAACCGGCCTCTTGCAATAAAAGGCCCACCACCACCAGTTAAAGGTAATATCAATTATATCACTTCACACTTAAAATCACTTCAGCGTTCCCAAGTAATTCAAAGCATATAAATATATTTCACTTCACGAGATGTAGTATAGTTGAAATTGATTACTCAATACAACTCAATGGTTCACTGTTTTACGATTATCGATCTATTCTTGTACTTCCGTTATTGACGTGGGTTTTTGAATTAATTTTCTCTGTTAATTTTTATTTTCCCGGATTTAAATTTAAATAACGTTGAAGTTACTTAAACATGTATGTGGTTTTCCACTTCCATTTTGAATAGTCAAATTACCTGAACACGACAGTGAAAAGTATATACTAATTTTACCATGGTTTCAGTTTTTATAAATATCCACAATTTTATATGACATACAAAACCTTTTTATCGAAAAAACCTATAAACTTCGTCGTAAAACTTACTTATTCAAAGTCAATAATGTACGTACATTCTATATGTAATATTGACGATCGATAACACAAGTTGCAAACCAACGTTTCCTAATAAAATATTCAAAGCTCTTCTTCCATAACCAAAATAGACAATACAATACACTTCTAAATGGAAAATACAATATTTTTGGCTTCCGACCAGAATAGACAATGCAGAATAATTAATAAGTTGTCGGGTTTCAATTCAGAATATGTTCCGAAATAATACGGAGTCTATTAAAGGCGTGCAGTTTTATAAAAAGTACAGATTTTTTCCAACATTACTCTGTTTCTACATTTGTACATTCATGAAATAAAACGCCAAAAAATATCAAGTTTCTTGTATGGGGACCCTCTTTATTTTTAAATTTTATGTTATTTTTAGTATTTCTTATTGTAGTGGCAACAGAAAAATACATTGAAGTCACTACCATGATGAAGATAAAACTAACGATACCTCATTTGTTTAAAAAAAGCAAACACAAACATACAATTGATATACAATTGGTCTAAATTAGGAAAATCAAAGAACTGTTGCAGCGGACGAAAAGAGCGAAATATATTTTGCCCTTTCATGCTAAAAGTGTTTTCGTGAGAGATTCGGAACTCTCGCTAAAGAGGCAACACCCACGTTATCGCTTTAAAAAAAACTAGCAAACTTTGTTTTAGCGGCTGTCAAAAGAACCGCTATGAGAGACGACTCGTGCCCGACCGCTAAAAGAAAAACTACTAAACGTAGATCGAAAGTGCTAAAAATAAATAAAGTAGCTAAATTGGAAATAGATTTAGAAAGATTTCAACGCATAAGTAAAATAAATGATGTCTTTTAAGTTTTACCGTAAGCAAATAAAAGTGCAAGCAAATCTTAGAAAAACTATTTTTAGAAGCTTGTGATTTCTCCGAATTATATACGAGTAGGTATAGCTTTCCTTGGATTGTTATTACGTACACATATAGGCATACATAGACTATTGAAAAAACTAAAAAGGCATAGATTTAAACTGATAACCTCATATTTCTTGAAGCCGGCTCAAAATATAGATTTATAAAGAGTAATGAGAAATTCTAGGCTCAGAAGCACGTAGATGTTATCTCACAGAAGTTAATATCTTTTTTAATTTAAGAGTTCGCCTTAATCTTCAAGAGCGTACAATATTTCAACGCCTCTTCTTCCTAGTACTGTCTGTTTATTACTCTTTTCAGGATTTGATAGTTTACTAGTTTTTACACAGAGCGATTGCCGTCTAACCTAAACGCCCTAACCCTAAGGGTGAACCAGTAACTCATTGGATAAGAGCAAATTACCTACCACGAGTTAACGATTATTATCGGATGTTATGAAAACAACCAAGACCGATAACTTAACGTGCTGTCCGAGACACGGGAGGTGAGGACAAAAGCCCAGACTGAGACAGATATTTGTAAGTTCAATGAAAATATCCGCCCCTAGAGGGAATCTGCGACCGCTGAGACTAAATGCAGCCTCGCTACCCACACGCCACAACTATAGTCAACAATATTTCAACGCTATCCGCACTTTATCAAAACATTTCCGTGACAGAAAAAGTTGAGTCACGTACATAAGTCACGTATAGCTGGACCTTTTCCTGTTATTGTATTATATAATTCACTAGGTTTGTTCTGGGAGGGTTGTAGTAAATACCTATTATTTTACACTTCCTACACAACCTACTTCAACAACCACACACAACAATCACAACGATCACGAATTATTTACCAAACGTACGATGGTAGTTAACCAAGCGAGTTCTTTGAAGCCCTATCACCAGCATATACATGTCAAAGAATTCCACGATTTTTCCCTTCACCGCTAAGCACGAGATAAATTTGAAACACAAATTAAGCACTTAAAAACTTCGATTTGAACTTTCGACTCTCGGTTGAAGTCTACGTTTTCGATCCATATACTATATACTGCATGTCCCCTAGTCTATTTCTCTAGTCGAGTCGTGCTGAAATCAGCAAAGTTGTATTAGAGATTAAAAATAGCCTAATTACTATGAACTTACCTTGTATTAAATAATGAAATATGTTAACGGGATATGAACAATTATGAGAGTGACGTCAACGGAAGGTGATAACTAACCCTCAATTTAATTTGCGTCACAAGTGGTTAACGAAATTGTTATTGACGACACTCGTGGCTACGACCTCATTTTTATATAACATCTATTTATTTATACATAACATTTTTAAGGTGGTAAGCCGTCTTTGGTGGATTTTAATGAAATTGTACTGTAAGATATCTTGGCTTCTTAATCCGAAAACGAAAATCGGAATTGTATGTAGGCGAAGCCGCGAGAAAAAACTAGGATTAAATAAAAATGAATTTCGATTGCTAGCTTTAAATGTTTTACTAGCTAAACCGGCCACGCTCTGCTATAGCCCAATCTGGTGTTAATTATCAGGCAAATAAAACTATAATATTCATAGAGGATTTATTGAAATGAATCAAATGACAGACATATGTTTGACATTGACTTCTCGAATGAAAGCAGTTAATGTTTATTTAATTTACTGTATTTATAATGTGATTATACAAAAATTTTATAGTTCTGTATGGTACCTCAAATTAAAATAAATTTAAACAATGACCTGCGTGGGGACCAAAACAAAGCTGTCTAAAACAGCTTGGCTGAATTTTCAAATTTATTGTTTAAAATATAACAATATTTTTTCGTCACATAAAAATTCCCTGCAATGGCGTTTCGTCAATGAGCCAAGTGCGAGCTAAGAAATTTTAAGGGTTTCGTTTTTGGCATTTGGCTATGAAACCCTAAAAAGGGGTACAAAAAAATGTAGATTTTTCTTCACGTATTTAATTTCACTTTAGACTAATAATTTAGCTCGTATCGTGGTGGCCCTAAGAATAAACAGAAATAATCAACTACCCAACATAGATAAATTGTAAACGTTTTACGCCATGACCGACTTAACATTGATTTATTGATAAAATACTAGAAACAAGGATGTTACCGAAGTATTGAGTACATTTAAGTCACTAGCGAGGCTATATAAAATTGAATTTTAAATGGAGCTAATTTACTTCATACACTATTTATGTGTCTTGCTCATGGTAAATCTGACAGAAGTTTAAGTCGCCCTTATAGGCTTCTGGCTTGACTTATAATTACTAAGTGGATGATAACAGAAAAAAATTTACGTCTTCCAAAGCACGAAGACGCAAAGCCGATTTACCAAACACCCATCTATAAACTGTCCGCCACCAAAGTTGCTTAACCCACTTTGTTTTTAATGTGTATTGCTGTAGGCCATACTGACCTTGACAGCGTCACTGGATGGGGAGGCCGAATACTGAGACCCAGCCGTGAAATAGAGACACCCCTTGCGGGGCTCAAATTTGATTACATCCTTAGGGTACGTACGAGGCGGAGCCACGACTAAGGTCACCATCGGGAAGGAGGAAGCGCTTCAAGCGCATTCTAGTCGATAGACTCCACCGACGGTGTGAGCGTGTTTAACCCACTGATTGTTTATCAAAATATGAGCCTTAAGAAGAGAATAAACTTTTGCCATCTCTTTCGATATATATGATCTATAAAAGAATACAGAATGCAGTCATCGCCTGAACTTGAGTCATACAAAGCTTAATTTTATGCCTAAAACATGATGTCCTCCCATAACCAGTATGTCTGGCAACCTTGTTACCTAATCTAGAACACGTGTTATTTATAGTTTTAATTGTATAATTGCTCTTAGTGGCTATATGTACAACTCATTACATTTTTAAAGTATAACAATAAGAGGCAAAACCTATACCCCCTGTGGCCTATACGAGAGAGAGGAAAAGATAGGAAAATCACATTTTTCTGTTATATACTATTCCTTAGGTTTTCAACACGCATTTCCACCCATAGTCTGTGGTTATTCTATAAAAAATACCTCCATTTGGAAACAAACTGTGTTATTTCAGAAAAAAGTTGGCTAAAATTGGAATTGAATTAAGAGACAGATTGTATCTTAACGAAAACGAGTTAATTAGATTTTTTTGTAATTAAATATCTCTGCAGACACGACTTACTAACCTTGAATCGTACCGTTAGACTTACTTTCAAAACTGGCTGTATTTAGACATCTGCAAAACATAGTGATTCTACGATTTTTCGGAAATGGTTTAATCGATTTCATAATTCAAACATCAGATTGAAGTACATCCCGAAGTGTTCATAAATAATTTCATGATGATTTTATTATAGACCTAGGAAATAAAACGGTAGATGCTCGTCAAAATATAACGGCTAATGAAAAATAAAATAAAAACCATCTTAACTTAGTTACAGAGCAAGAAAGGGAATCGGTTAACTTTCAAACGTAGTTCGTATACTTTGAAATTGAAGATAATTTGTAATATTTTGTTTGTATATCAGTTACCATTGAGTTAACATTTTCACAAATCCAAAAATATGAGACACAAAATAGCATTTAACGACGATTGTTGTAACAATTTTAAGATTTTACGTACAAAATCCAAAAACAAAATTCAAAAAAATTAAGAAATGCAAGACATTACCTAAAACATTAACCCAAAAATTACAATAAAGGCAAACATATTTCTTTTTATGACAAACACTTTTCATCATTTAACGGGATAAATTCCAACAGACAGACTTCGAATGGATGACAAGGCCAGAAAATTTTGTCGTGGAAAATCTGAATTTCTTTTTTTCGGTGTGTCTATTACTGTTGGCCATAGTGGCTTCAACAGCATCACCGGTAGGCAGTATCATCTCAATTACGGCATAGCTTTAAGCGTTGTAACGAGGCTCTGTACTGAGCAATAACCTACAAAAGCTACAATGAAATTGTAAGACTAGGAATTCGTTCTAGTTTGGTAATAATCAAATTAGAAGAAAACACCTAAAATTGTCTTGGGTTCACCTAATTTAGGGGTTTACGTAACAATTAAAATATTAAGGTCAAAAGGTTAAGGTATAAAGGAGCACAATAAGTAAGAAGATAATAAAGCTAGAAACGACGTTTCTAAGAATTTCAAGCTGACTTAAGTAGAGTATCTTAACGTAGTGATCCCGACGGGCGTTGAACTTTTATTTTGTAACTATATATAATTGTTAGTGGATAAAGAAAGCTATTTTCGACTTTAGATATCATATTTTTGGACTGAGATCGGTATCAACCGATCAGTAGATCCCATTTTGGTATTGATATTAGAAGGATACGATATTTAAGCAATTTCATATGCAATCTCAGATCGGTAAAAATGGATTGAGATCGTTTATTGATACTGGCTGCAAGAGTAATACAAAAATAATGGAAGTATTTAAAAAAACAGTGATCGGTTGATGAGCATTTATAATTTGAGGAGTTTGGTTTATTATCTTCTAAAACCTTAATCATATAAAACAAAATTAAATGGGATTAAAACTGAAGGATATCTTAATCAATAAGCCCATCATCATGTACCATACAAAAAATTTGCAATCGAATTGAGAGCTCTTTTAAATCAAGAAATGAAATGTACAAAAAAGAAAACTACACGTAAACGTCTAATCACAATCATTCAAACGGCAAACAAACTAAATTAATTTGACAGAAACATCATTAAAGTCAGAGTTAATAGAAACATTTTGTCTTTATGAGATGAAATAATTATAAATAATCGTGATCTAATATATCGAACAGATACTTTACATACTATAACTTATGTGATCGTAGAAAAATACTGGCGTTTTACACTTGTGGGCAAACCAGGGTTATTCAACATAATTTCTTTGGCCGAATAATAATCGCGATTATTATATTTATATAGTTTCAGAGATTAGCGCTTCAAACAAACAAACTCTTCTGCTTTATAATATTGGTATAGATTATAGACAAAGTTATAATTTTATAATAAGTATACAATATAGACTGTAATTCCTGCATTGCTGTAGACGTTCTTTAATGATTGAATGTTGTTGAAATGCTCGGCCGAATTCTTAGAAAGCAGAATGAAATATTTATGATATAACATTTTTTTTTAAATTAGTATTAGAAATGAAAAGTGAAAGGATATAGAAATTATAATAAAAATTATAATTTCTTGAAAAGATCATTCGTAGAGTATATTTGATAGTAATGTAGATTATATCATACTTTTTGATAAAGTATAGTTGCATTTTGATAGCGACCTAATATGATTTTATTTATATCAGTGTTATGTGTGTGTGGGTGTATGTTTATGTTTGTATTATCCGGACTATTTTAAAAGGAGTAGAGAAATAGTTCGGACCGGAGAAGTGCTACCCTTTCAGAAAATTTGCGTAAAGTAACAGTACCCTTGCGATTGGTGCATATGTGAGCGCCGGAAGTCTAATCTCCCACCTCCTTTGTTCCATCTCTTTTGTACCTTCCTTTCTTATTTCGCGGATCAGCAACGCGCATGTGGTATTTCAAGTATCGCGCGTAATCAGATTGTGGTGACTGCTTACCATCAGACGGGCCGTATGCTTGAAAATTGTGTTACAATTAGAAGCCTACCAAATCTGGATGAATAAGAGTAGCAAGTAGACCTTGACAAATGGCATGAGAAAGAAGAAGAATAGACGATTAATGTTAAGTATAAAGTTTTATTACCCAAATTGTGTGCGTCATCGGTCATAAGACAGGTTTATTTTCATTTTAAATTACCAAGTTTTTCTTTATATTACTTAGTTGGCAAGCAAGCTTACGTTCTACCTGATGATAAGCGGTTGCCGTAGCCTATGAACTTGCAAAACCATTGGTAGGCACACTGACTCGTTGCCAACCCCGAGATATTGGTTGATATATAAATCTCGTTTGCCCAGTAATATCACTAATCTACAGTGCCCTTCAAACCGAAACACAGTAATGCCAAAGACACTACTGCTTTCCGTTAGAATATTTGACACTGCGGTGGTATCTGCTGGTTTCTTGCAATAAGACCACCAGTAAGTGAAACTATAAATAATATTCGAATGGAAATAATACCTTTAATCCGAATCGTCATATTCCCATTGGCAATATGAAATGTTGAAAGCAATTAACGGCCGCGTCTTATTTATTGTTTTGTTTTATTTTTTTCCCGAATCGACAAATTGTTCATTTTCAAGTAAATCGTTTGGGATTCCAAATGGATTATACAATTTCTAAACGTGCAGTTTCAATACGGAAAATTAATTTGTATACGAATTTACTTACATACACTGTTGGGATAACCTCTGTCACAGCAGAGATTATTCCACCAGTGCAATCAGTCACACTGGTGGTAGGTCTTTTGTTGCAAGAGGCCGGCTAGGTAGGTACCACCGCAGTGTCCAATATTCTGTTGCCAAATAGTAGTGCTTAGGCACTACTGTGTTCCGGTTTGAAGGGCATTGTACGCTAGTGAAATTACTGGGCGAACGAGATTTAAGAACTAATATCTCGAGGTTGGCAACGCGTGAGTGGCACCTACTAATGGTGCTGCAAGCGCTCATAGGCTGCGGCAGCCACTTACCATCAGGTGGGCCGTATGCTTGTTTGCCAACTTCTAACATAAAAAAAAAAAAAAACATTGCGGAGTAGTTGACTGGTTTTTACTTTGATTTTTTATATCGTTTAATAGTTTAGCTACCAAACATTTATAATATGTACATCATCATTAGCATCATCATCATCATCATCACCATCATTGGATTTGGATAATTGTTATTTCATTATTAATGGTAATTCATTTATAAATAATTTTAAGATAATGTGTGGTCTCTTGTTGAAATGAATCTTCTGTTGGTGATCCTTAATAATAAATAAATAATAAATAAATCATCATCTTTATCATCATCATCATCATCATTCAAGACCAATAATCTAGATTTATCGATGCTCGCTTAAAGCCTATACTTAGACTGTTCAGAGAGGTTTCTCATGTAAAATATCCTTGACCAATATTTCAAGAGAGTTATGAATTATCATACTTTCTAATAAGTTCATTTCTAGAAAGTTCATATTTGAAAAGAAAAATCACAGAAGAGAAAATTCCAACCATTTTTTTTCCGATTGGTTAATTGTTCGTTAAAGCTAAAGCTCCTGGGTGTGAGCAATGGATTATACAATTTCAGTCGCTGCACTGTTTAATACAGTTAAAACTTTGACCCGATTACCGAGTTGTACCCGACCTGCGGCTGCGGTCCCGGGATATTGCAGATTACGTACAGACTCTATACAATACGAAAAAACATCTTATTTTAGGAATAAACTTTAAATTTGGCAGCTCATCCTTATTAGGGTTCTGTAGCCAAATGGCAAAAACGGAACCCTTATAATTTCGTCATGTCCGTCTGTCAGTCATTTTACTCGGAAATTGTATCTATACGAAATTAAGTAAATAGATGTATTCTATGAACCGATTTTGTAATGAAATCCTAAAATATATAGAAATTAAGGGTAGCAATCCATACATACTGAGGATTGAAAAAATTTCAACGTATGGCAACGTGGAGATATTTTTGGACAGGTCTTTAACAAAATGATAAGGTTTGGTTATTTTTTTTATTAAGTTTTTGAGATAGAATCTCCTAAAGTCATAAAAATTGTGCTCCCCTCCTTTAACTTTTGAACTATGGGATTTAAAATTGTAGAAAAATTTGAGGTTGTAGAACATCAAATTAACTATCAACGACATTTGGTTTGAATAAGATAGGTTTACAAATTGAAGAGATATATACATTTTTCCCAGAACTTTGTTTTTCATATTACTTTTAATAATTACTATGAAATTACCAACTTATTTTGAGGTCACTTTTAATTTGTTTTTATTTTTAAAGTCCGTAGATTCTTCATCATCAAGCTGCGGAACCCTTTAGTTTCAGCTGTGCGTGATCCACAATTAACTGGACTGATAATTATTTCAGTTTTGAATGATTCAAATGTACTTTCGACACGTAATACTGTTATAATAATAAACGTAAGCCACAATTTTCTTAGGAACAGGATGAATGTGTACGAAATGAAATGGTGTGTAACTTGATAAATGAACACTCAAGTCAATATAGAATCGATGGAAATAAATGAAATAAGTCTTTATTAGTACCAGTGTAAAGTTCAATATAGTATAAACCCGAGGATGCGGAAGCTTAAACCGGGCACCAAATATAACTTATGCATGAGAAATATGGATGGAAATACACATTTCGTTATGAAATATGATGCACAGCAAGATCCGATCGATGACAGACCGACACGACCTGAGAGGACCAAATTAAGTAACAAAAAGAGTTTTTTATAGAACATAGCTAACAATACCGCTATAAACAAACTTTCTATCAAAACCGCATTGAAATAGGTCGTGGTATAAACAAATAACCAAAAAAGACCTTTTTATAACGGAGAATGAGGTTTTCGCAATAACAAATTATCCTCGAAAAATCGTCGAAGCTGTGAACGAATAAAAGTGTAGATTAACGCGAGTAAAACCGCTAACTCACTTAGCGATTCAGATAAAGGCACAGCGAAAAACATAAAGATTTCACAATATTAAAATTGACATAAAAAGTCTTAATTTGGATAAAACGCACGATTTGAATACGTAATCCTATTATAATATCTTAAACCACTTAGATCAATGATCCGAAAGCAATCTCCAAAGATAACCGCTATTACAGTGCACGATGCAACATAAGTATAAAATAGAATAGTCGCTTGGCTGTGATATCTGCAGCGTCCGAGCCCATTTAAATAAATTCATTATTCAGGGCTGCCATAATTATTAACCACCAATAAATGATATCCAGTGGCAGAATATCACAAGCTGGTAAGCCCATTTTGCTTATTGCCAATGAAATGAAAAATATTTTACTAGAGAAACTATAAAACTTTTACTTCTTTTTAAACCATTCACTGCCGCCCCATAAATATATATTTTAGACCCGTGCTGTTTTAGCTATTAATATACGACAACAAAACAACAATCCCTAAATTGTCCGTTTCTTTTGTTGTTATTTGCCATAGAATATTGAATTTCAAATTGAACCGCCGATGGGCGGCGTCGGCTTTGCATAGGTTAAGCACAACTCCAGTGCGGCGTGTTTGAACTAGTAAATATTCAAATTTTCAGTCCAATCGAAGGTGTAATAACCACTCTTATAATCTTAAATTTTCAATTTAAGTAAACCCTAATACTATGCCTGGTTCCTGAGATACAGTTCATCTAGTTCAGGAACCAGGTACTCTAAATATTGTAAACTGTTTGTATTTTGCCAATAAAGAATTTTGATTTGATTTGATTTGATATGCAATAATGTTATATGCTAGGTCACGTTAATTAACAATACATTTCTTGTGTGCCTGTGAATATATTTCTTTTTAAAATAGTTTTAGTGAACCTACTTCTGATAACCCTACGTGTGCTATAACTGAAACAAATCCTTCAGTAACATGTACGTCGGGTTACGGAGCTAAATTGCTTTTCGAGCGCTCCACGTAACTTAATGAAAGACCTGCGGTTAAAATATAAACAACTTGAATTGTTTCAATATGCACTGCCTTTTTGTTTCGTATTTGAAAAGATGAATGCAACCGTGGATGAAGATAATCAGACATTTAATGAGGCACTAGGCACAAATTTATAAACATACTACCGTAGCCTATGTTTACTCGTAACATCAGAAGGACTAGATGAAATACAGGATAAGTAAGAAATAAAAAGAAAAGGAAGAGATGTAGTGGAGTTTAAGCCTCTGATGCTCATACTCATTGAACCGCACAAAATAGTACGAATATTGCTACTTTACGTCCATATTCTATGAGAGGCCAATACTTCTCCGACCAGGCCTTTCCTATTAAATCTTCAATATTGGAAGCACTAAAGAACATTTTTTCATTGCAATGTATTATTTTTTAGATTTCTGAATAATGGAAGGCATTTGTCAGTTAAAGTAAAAACAAACACATAATGGAAATCTATTTATAGGTAAATTATTTCCGCACCTACACGTGTATTCATTTAGAATAAATTCCGATTATCTCGGTAAAATATTTGTTTTTTGCTGTACGTAATTTTTGTGGATAGAAAAGGGATTCTTTGTCCTTCTTAAAGATCCAATCTCCTGTGGGAATTTTATCAGAATCAGTACCTAGAATCGTTCGTGGAATGATAGCAGGTGGACTTCACATTTATAATATTGGTATAGATAGTACTAGTAATAGAGTAATTCTTACTATTAATACAAACGTGTATTCTATTTATATCAATAAAGAAGAAATCGTACTAACCGATAAATTACTTCAAAGAAAAACCTTTTATTAGCGCGAACGAATCTAACATAAATACAATTCTAATAATAAAATAATTTTAGTAGACGATCTAAAAATGTATTCAGTCGAAAGTCTGACGTCACAGTTTAAACGCCTTATATTTTATAATTATAACGGTACATGAGATGTCAACGTGAATATTGTATATATGTAAGTCTGGAACTAACCTAACGTCACATTGACGTCTACGAAACGTCGAAAAGAAAAGACGTCATAGTAGAAAACGTAGATTGAACTTTACGGGAACTCTTTGAAGGGCTGTGATCCCAAATTTAATAAGATGTTTAAACGAGATATTTTTTAATCAAAATACCATATTAATTGTGATATTAGTACAGATTTATTTAAAATTTAGGTATTATCACTGCATTATAACACGTTTTTGATCACATGATCAAATCCCAAAGATTCCTATTTAAAAGTACAACTGGGATATTTGGCACGAAATCTGTTGTGAATGATAAATAGCCACAATCATTTACCGATACGTATAGAGCATAGGTACGAGCCGTGGGTGAAGCGTGTTGTACAAAACATTAATCGAAACTGACTAGGATAAGCTTGCCAACTTTATATCAACCGACTTGTTTGATCTGCCCCGCTTCCTCCTGAATTTAATCAAAACATTTACGTTGCTGTAAACTGACGAACTGTCAGGGGTCTTGTTAGCTGGTTTCATTGCACTGGCAACAACGCCTGCCAAAGGGCTCTGAGCGAGTAACATGTAGGAACGTTTTGTACATTTATGTACATATATGACGAAGGAATTGAAGTTTGGCAACGTGTAGAGACTTGACTGTTGGGACTTAGTGTAGAAACGTACATTTTAATCGTATATATTATAAGCCATATCGTATGGAATTATGTCACAAGCTAAGACGTAGGATTGACGAATATAGTTGGAATAGAAATAGATTTCAACAAAGTGATGTGACAGATGCTAACAATAAACGTTTCGTTTTGATGCTCACGTGACGAGTTTTGTTGGTCACGAACTAATATAATGAAGCCAAACTTTCAACAACGGCTTTACTTTATAAGCTGTCAAACATACCGCTAAATATATTCAATCGTTACAAAATATCTTTTTAGCGGACTGACGCTTCGTTTGTAAACTAGGATATTTCACTTCCTATTGAAAACGAAGGTCAAAACAGAATTGATTTCAATTTACAAGTTTTTGACGATAACAAGATTGTAACTGTCGATAACGAATGAGATGAAATCAGTAATATGACAAGTTTGATGAAATCAAACTAAAGATTCCGTGATTTAACCTAGAACCATCATAACATTTAACCATCTTGACGTTTCCAAGTAATTATTATCTCAAATGATATAACAATACAGTCATGACTACAATACAGTCATTACCTAACAAATTATATTTTAGAAAAGGAAAATAAAACTAAAAATTATAAAAGCAATCGAACTTGGAAACATATTTAATCCAAAATTTATCAATTGAAAAATCTTTTACTAAATTTAAATTCTTAACCTAAATGTTTTCACACACTCACATTTCCACAAACTACAGAACATTAGAAACACAGAAAATAAATCCATTACTTATTAGCATGAGTTAAGTTATATAATACGTGTAAATGCGTTATTTAGGAAATAGGGCATAAGTTCCAATGAACACAAATGTACGCAAGCTGTTATAAAAGGTAATACAATTTGTGTTATGGAAACAATCACCAAATTGCTTAATACAGACGTATACGAGAGTGTTATTGCTGTACCATTGTAATGTTATAATTAGTTGAACGTAGGGATAGGTCTACTGTTGCCCAAACATTGTGTATTTACTGTTTCTGGTAAATATAACGTTATTGAACGTGTTAAAATATTAAGCGAAAAAAAACGAAATAGTTAATGTTATCTTCTATCGATTTTTCTTTCGGTATACGTTTAACGTTTTCCGGCAGTGACCTCGTGATAGCTTTCGATATCATGAACCGACTGCTTCGGACGCTCCCGACCTATTTCAGTCCGCCGGCAGCGGGGCTACGTTTAAAACAATGAAGTGAGTGCGCAAGAACAGGAAAGGTATATTTCCATGTCGTGAGACAGAGTGGGACGGAAGCTTGGGCGGGCGTCACGCAGGGAGATCACATAGTACCCGCTGAGTTCTATTTCTGCCCGTCGCAAAACATGTCTCGGAATTCGTTTCTATGTGTCTGGGAACATTAGAAATCATGTGACTAATGATCCAAAAGTTAAAAAGAAAAGATTAACGCGCGCCATGGCACTGCATGGAATTAGTCAATTTAGCGAAAATAACTGGTTGATACGATACTTTTTCTGAAATCACTGACTCAGGATCCTGTAACCATGTTATTGTTGACTATTATTTACGACATGACGCATCTATATTATTACCTTGAGTGACATCAAATAGTTACGTAAGTTATGTTAAAACAATTGCCGACTGCCAAAATTTCGATATAAATCAATCAGTTTGTCAACGAGATATCGCTCCTATGATTATAATCTTATACATCATCAGTGTATTAGAATAAAGCAAAGATATTGCAACTAAATAAACACTTGAAAAGTTTAAAACTGATTCTCTCGATATATGTTGATGATAAAATGTGAGAATATATGTACTTATATAATGTAGCTTCAAATCTTCCTCAACTTATAAACAGAGTTAAAAATAACCAATTGTTTCCTTCAGTTTACTGTTCCGACCGCATTAACCTGTAACAGCGGTAAATAATATGATGTAGTACCTCAATAGCGGGCTTGTGTAACGCGTGTTAAGAACATTTTGGTTATTTGTTTTAGACATACACCGGTTTGCCGATCGTCCGTCTTTCGTTAGCCTAAAAGATAATTCACATGCAACGATTCTTAAGTAAAAATAGACGTTACAAGATAATTATGAAACGAAACTTTCAATTGACAACCTTATGGTAGAAACTGAAATAAAAACTAAAACTGCAAATATAAATAATATAAAAGTAGTCGATAGTAATGAAAACAGTATGAAAAACAAGGCTCTTCTGACAAGAACGCTGGGTACAGATGTTCCAACGCTCATGTGGGTGATGCCTAATTTATATTTTAATCTCGTCATTAATATGAGAATATGTGAAATATCTGCGAGCGTTCAATCATAAAACGTTTATACCTGGTTTGTTTCTGTTGCGCACGGTTTTAGTTACGTTCTAGCTGTACAGTTTACTCCTAAGTTTCCGCTCCGTCGCTCGTCTGCCTAATGAATGTGTGTTTAAGCGTAACACTCCGCGATTTAGGAAATGCTAATTATTGTATTATATGGTAGTAGTAACAGAGCCATGGTCCTCTCAGCACAATTGGCTCGATAGGGCAAGTACTACCCTCTCACGCAAAATCGGCGTAAAAAGTATCGTGAGAGCGGCGGATGCCAATCTCTCAAACCCTCTTATCCTGTCTCGTCTCTTCCCTCCTATCCCCAAGGCTCGGCAACGCACATGTGATACTTTATGGATAGCAAGGGTCATAAGTTGCGGTGACGGCTTGCCATCAGGCTGTCTGCTTGTTTAAAAAAATATTCTAAGACTATTTACTATTCAAATTTTAAGTTTTTTTGTTGTTTAATTATTATCGTGTCATTGCAAAAAGGTGTGGTGGTTTATTTGAAGTATGTAATCACAAGTATTTTTATCTTCTCTACGTAATTCATCGTACAATACGAACTAAGCATTAATGATCTGTATTTTTACTGGTAAACCATAAAGTCGGTGACAACGTAACTTTAAAATCATCAAGTTATTTTATCGTAAGTGTTGTGAAAATTGTCCTTATCTGCACAGTTTATCTTCTCGAGATTTTATGGACGTAGTTGGACTTACAGCATTGTTTGAAAACGACTTTTTAATTGGTTTTTAAGATTAACAGATTGGTCTTAAAGATTTTTTTTTAAATATAGCAATGGTTATTCAAGGCATTACTAATACTCCTATTGCCCCTCCAAATAAGCTCATAGCTTGCGCTAAGAGTGGGTACAACAACAGCCTAATATGTCAGTATCGAACCTTATGTCAACCCTTCTACGGTTGAGCTATTGAGACTTCAAATTTTAACTGATTTCACATATCTTGCCAACCAACATATATGTGTAGGAAAAATTTAAATTTGTTCATTACCATCGTATGCCAATGCATTAAATAAAATAAACACCGAAAACAGAAAACCAGTATTCATAAATACACCCCAAACATTACATAGACGAGATATCTTTCAAACACCACATTTCAGAATGACTGGAGATATTCAAATATATTTAAGCGTTACAAAGTCAAGACTATTTCCTTTTCGCGTGTAGCAATGTTACTTACGATGGGAAGACGGCTGATGTAGGGGAAATGGATGTATCCTTGTGGGATGGGGTGGAGAAGCAGGTGGTGACGTCACTGGAAATTGATTCGGGAACGAAAAACGGGGCCGCAACTAAGCCGGCGCCGTCGGCGACATAATACTCTTATTTGTTCAAAGAGTTAACACGTTTCTTTAAGTCTTGAAATCGCAACATATTTTCAGTTTAGTGATTAATTTGTAATCGATTAGCTTTATGTTCCCTTCATTTTTTCACTTCTCATTCCTACCTTTGTATCTCTTGGGTTTGCAATGCGAATGTGATACTTTAAATACCGCAAGCGTTCATAGGTTGTGGTGACTGCAAACATCGAATAGATCATATGCTTGCTTGCCAATCGTCATGACATAAAAAAGTACTAAATCAAATTGTAGTATTGTATTTTTAATCCCATATCAGTTATGCGTGACATAACCGCGAGTTAGGAATCTTAATTCTAGAGAAAATAAACTGAGTCACGTGTTGAAATTAAAATAATAGATATCCTGAAATTAATTGTTTGTTAGCTACCAAAGAAATTTTATAACACTAATACCAATATTCAACAAAACCTTTATATAAATAATGGTTAATACGGCATTAACTTTTATCGAAGCAACGTCTGTGTGTACGTGTGTGTGCCAAACTCGTTTACAATTTCAATGATAACAATGACGAAATAAAAGAATTACAATTAGTTTCTAATTTCATTACGCATCCATTTAAAAAATTAAAGCGAATTTTTGATTATTTTGTATGTTTTATCGAGTAAGTTAAAACTAGCAACAACTGGCCCACGGCTTCGCTTGCGTTATCTTATGCCTCACGGCCAGCTTATTTTTCTATATTATATTACATCTATAGCATGTTGAAGTCCTGTAGTTCGTTTATTGATAACAATGGAACCAAACATTTTTCCGGGATACTTTGTGTTAATCCTGATAATAAACTATACGTACGTCGAATTTCATCCGAATTCATTCGGCCGTTTTTTCGTGATTTAGTAATGGAACATCCAAATCAAAACTTTAACTTTCATAAGATTATTAGAATAAACAAATTGCATCATTATTTAAATTATATTTTGTTATTCCAAATCATAAACGACAGAGCTATCTAAAAGGAAGATACAATATCAAGGCATGATGAATGAATTTAAAATCAAATTTAAAACATTCCCATTTTAGATGCTTAAGTACCGTGAAATTTATACGTTATAGTCTCCTCATCCTCAAACTTCACTTATACTTCATAATGTATCCACATTATTTCATGTATTACATTTGCTTCATTTGCACATAATGCTATTTATTCATTAATGTCAATTTCATCTGCTCCTGTATGGCTTCGAGAATACGCTTACACCATGGTATTGTGTTTATGTATTGTATTTATGTCATCATTGCATTGTTTCGCTATTCACTAGATGTATCATTAAATTCTTTAATATTTCCAGTTAAATTCGAATGAATATATTCTTGATTATTCACGTTTTATTTATATTCAAGGCTATTTAACTGTGAGGCTGATGCTATCATTCGAGAATGTCCTTAACTTAAGCTCAGTGTACATTCTACAGTCTGAGTGATGACGTGTCAATTACGCATGCCTTAAGCACAATTAATGCAAGCCTTGCTTCTATTGACATACTGGTGATGTCATCCTTCGTGAATACTTGTCTTGCTGTGACGTCATTGCTTCGTATAGCAATTTAATTAGCCTTGAGTCATTGCAATTCTATTGTCTTTATTAAATAAACAGTCATCAGTTCCTTTAGTTTTACATTAACAACATTATCATGTACATTTGTTACGTCATAAGTTACCTAAATAGGGGTTATACACATTTAGGGATTAATTCAATTGTCAGCGATATCAATTAATTTAATGAAACTGTGTAATATGTTTTTAGGAACAATTCCACTTTTGTGTACAAAGTCTTCCAACACGAAATGGCTATGAAAATCATTGTTTACCCGCAAAAGGAACAATGCTGTATTTCACAAAGGCGTTACTAATGAATGTAAGCTTTAATATATACTATTGTATGTTGTTTTACTTTGCCGAAATACTTAAATATACCCTTTATTGTAGATGTTTTTTTTAAATCTAGTGACATAAATGAAGACTGCTAAAATATCATACAAAAATTTATATCAGCAAGTATCATTACTTATTCACATCATGTTTGAATTATGTAAGATTACTTCTTATATACTTTTTGCTAATATGAAAGCAGGTCACGTGTGGGGCGGGCGTGACGTAAGATCATTTATATGACTTGTCAAAAACAAGCGGTTAGCAGGGCTACCTATTATGGAACGCTTTTTCGCTAAAATGCTTTTAGGCTTACGCATGCTATCACACACATTATTAATGCAATTTTTAGCTATAATCGTTTCGTTTTTGGTGACATCGCTTTTAAAATTATATTTCCAAAATTTAATGTAATATCCGCTGAGAAATTACGATGATTTGTTGTAAAGATATAAATGTAAATGTAAATGGGATTTAGGATGCAATTATAAGCTTTATTTATTTAGATAGTTTTGGCCACGAAAACCATACATTGAGAGGGTCAAAAATGGGATGAAAGGTAGTATGGGGTACCGATTATGTTTTTTATTGCATTAAATGTGCCTCATTAAAATCGTTATTGTTGGGGCCGAAGCCGTGGGCAGAGGTTAGTAACAAAATATCATCACTAAATAGGTACCTATATACTTGATCGCGTCAGTAGAACATTTTTGTCGCCGTTGTCAAATTTGACCACAAATGAGTCAGTTAGTTAGTTAAGCTTGACTGACGTGTAGTATTTTATGCGATTATTTATAATACAAACTAACTACATAAGGGTTAGACCTTAATTTCAGTCATCACTTAACGCTTTCAATTCATTAGCTATATAATATACATACAATCATTTGTCGGATCTTATAATAGTTTTAAATTTGGAGGAACATTCAACTACACACTTAAAATAATTTCTACAAGTCCCGAATTTTATTTTATATTCTTATCAGAGTTCAGGTTTCAACTATAGCAACCTTTGTCATAGGAGAGATTATTCCACCATTGTAATCAGTCACACTGGTGGTAGGTAGGTGGTGGTGGTATTTTGTTGCAAGAGGCCGGCTATGTAGGTACCACTGCAGTGTCAAATATTCTGCCGCCAAATAGTAATGCTTAGGCATTACTGTTACACTTGTGAAATTACTGGGCAGAGAAAATTTAAGAACCAATATCTCGAGGTTGGCATCGCGTGAGTGGCACCTACTAATGGTGCTGCCAGCGCTCATACGCTACGGCAACCACTTACTATCAGGTGGACCGTATGCTTGTTTTCCAACTTGTAATATAAAAAAAATCCATTTTCGGTTTTTTTATATCAGACGTAGCAAACGGGCAGGAGGCTCATCTGATGTTAAGTGATAACCACCGCCCAAGAACATCTGCAACACCAGAAGGCATGCAGGTGTGTTGCCGATATTTTAGAAAGGAATAGTCTCTTGAAGTTTTCGAAGTCGTATCGGTTCGGAAAGAACGCCGGCGGTCCACAGAGTGGTTGTTGGAATATCCTTTGCTGTTTCCATTTGCATACTAATAATAATAAATAATAAACGCTACACACTCAACGGCCTCCATTAGGATAGTTATATCCTGTGTCAGGGCTCCAGAAACATACACAATGACAAGGATAAACACACACACACCGGAAAACATGCCTGTATGGTCAACACAAACATCTGCTCCGTGCTGCATCAGTCAAATATACAATTATTATTTCGATTAAAAATTAGATAATTAGTTTTAAATTTATGTTGATGTTCTTTTACGAATGGTTTCAATCGAATCATCACGACAAACGTACCTATCGTCCCCATTCGACCTTCGATCGTTTCTATTCTAGGCTGGTTCTGTTTTAACATGAATGTCAAGTGGATAAGTCTTTAACGCGTTATTTCTATTCTTCAATTTTTGTCAATTTATATCGGCATGTTACAATATCACATTATTCATTACCCATTTTACCTTCTTCACAATTTATTTTCGTGACAAAAAGTGCCCTATGTTCTTGTCAAAAATCCCATCTATTTTAACACCACAATTCATTAAAATCCGATCAGCGATTTAGGTGTGAGATGGTATATATTCAGATATTTTAAAGTATAATATTACATTGAATAATAATATTAAAATTCAGTCTGTTCTTTTTTGTTTAGGTCACGGGAACTTCACACTTTTTGGAGTTACAGTGTCGTGTTTTAATCCATAGCTTATGTATGTGTATATCTATGCCAAATTTGATTCAAATCCGTTCAGTCGTTTTCAACATCTAATTTTTTTTTATTCTAAAATGAAGAAGCTCTTGACCTCCGTCGAGCGCAAAGACATAGGCATGAGGTCTACGGTGGAGTGAGCTTACTAATGAGAAGCCTATGAACTCGCACCTTGAAGAGTTTCAGGTTGTGTGCGTTCGGAAATATAGATAAAAACATCCAAACATACAAACAGGTTACTAGTTATTATATTAATAGGAATAATTTCAAACTATTGTAATTTTATTTTATTTCAAATTCATATTATGTAATTTTCCAATTTATATTGAATCACTAAAATTATTTATTTTATTTAAAATTTTTAATATCCTAAATTGTTCATTTTAATTTATACCTTATTTGTACAGTAAATACCAAATGAGTCACTGTTACTTGAAATAAATGATTTTTATTTTTATTTTTTTATTTTATTTTATAATCACCATAAATGAAGTTGCCGTAAATCAGATATAATCCAATAACAATATTCAAATGAATCACAGATGATCTAATCGAATCAACTAATTCACGTGCTAAGACACGTTCAACGGCCCGATAACCTTTAAAAGCTTCAACTATATCAAGTGCTAGTGGAATCGATGTAATAAAACGAGAATAGCCGAGCTGCATCGTGCATCGATTACAAGCTAATGCGATTTGACCAACCTTGCTATCTGGATCTATTCCGGTTAAGTCAAGTTGTACTGCCTTTCGGATGCATTAGGAAGTCATATCGCATAATGGAATTGCTCTTTCCTAAGAATTCATGTTCGTGACACGATTAAAAATATTTTATTATAATAACTGTTAAACAAGAGTACGCTATAATATGCTATTAACATGCTTTTGCTATTTTAGATGATGGCTGTAGGGCGAAAAAAAAAAACCGGCCAAGTGCGTTTGGACTCGCACAGAAAGGGTTTCGTACCATCGTAGAGTAAAAATATCAAGTTTCTTGACATTTTGATTTTAGTAAATTCACATTCTGTGAAAATTTCAACACTCAATCTATTATAGTTCGTGATATACAGCCCGCTGACAGACGGACGAACGGCCAGCTGAGGCTTAGTAATAGGCCTCCAACAACAGTATTGATACGGCTTCTACACGTCGTTAAACATGAACCGAATTGATAACCTTGAGAAATTATTCGTCAAGATATTACGGCACATTAATCTGGTGACCACATAAAAGCCATATTACATTTCACTCTGAGCATGACTTACTTATTTCAATTATAGTACAAGGTCCGCATAATTTGATACGTGACAGCATCTGACGACGCTAAGTGCTGTTGATTATATAGTTAATAGCTATAGTTAATAGCTGTAGCTATAGCTATGGTTATTATATAATGTAATAGACGAATGTTATCTTGATTTTGTTTTATACGTACTAATCGATGGCCTACATTTACCTGGCTGTCTGATCGAAGGAATTCTTACGCACAGTCATTAAATTGTAAATGGAAGATTTGGCACGGTGCCACACCTTTTAAAAAATTTGCACCGGAGTTTTAATCTAGGTGAATGAGTGTTTGAGCCTGGGGGAAAGATGAGTAATAAGACATTTTGCGCTAGATAAAGATGTTATTTCTAAGGAAAAGCGGTGAAGATCATTTTTCGTTTGCTCAGAACATTTAACGCCGAGTAGTTGACAGAAACGATCTATCACTGGCGAAGTATCAGCAAACAATCGTCAAGGAAACTAAGACTTTATATCCTTAATAAGAAGTGACGAAATCGCTTGGGAATAGTTTCGTTTTTAATTATTATATCATAAACTAAAGTAGACAATGAGTTTATCTGCATTTTTCTTGCTAATTTTATAGTACAGTTCTGTTGATAATGACATCATGTTTTAAAACACTTGTGTACATTTTAATTTGCATCTTTCAGCTATTAACTCAATGAAAAATATTATCAATGCAAACAGAAAATGTGTCTCAAATTTAAAGACAACACATTACGTATTATTTTTAATACTATTATGACAGCAAATTTTTAAATTACTCATACATAATTGCATTGTCAAATTTAAATTTTGATTATACTTTTTTTTTGAATGTGTATTGCTGTTGGCATTACTGGCCTTGACAGAGTCACCGGGTGACCCAGCTGTGACACAGAGACAGTCTCACGGGGGCTCAAATTTGATTCCGTCCTTATGGTGCCTTCTACGAGGCCGAACCAACACTAAGGACGACGGGAATGGAGGAAACGCTCCCGTTGATTATACTAATAACGCTTTTAAGTTGATGAAACAATTTGGGATAAATTTGGCTTACAGATACATTTTTTTTATATTTTACATTTAATATTTTGGAAGGAAACTGGACATTATTTAGCTCTAAAATTTGCCAAAGACAAATAAAAAAAACTGACTCACTCCTAAGAGTGATTCTCTAAGCCTTTAGCCGTGTTTCGGCTTAGCAAAAGGATCCGTAAGGACGGAATCAAATTTGAGGCCCCACGAAGGCTGTCTCTTTTACATGGCTGGGTCTGTATTCGGCTCCCCCAACCGATGACGCTGTCAAGGTCAGTAGGGTCAACAGCAGTACACGTTAAAAAAAATTATAATCCTTACTTCCGTGAACAAATACTCTGATTATTCAGCGTACATCCAGTTAAAGATAATTAAATTATTTATCATTAAATCGCAAGTCTGATGATCACTCAAATTTTTATTACGGATTAAAGTTTATTACAAAAAACGTTGTAAATGTTGATAGCAATTGTTATAACGATTTATAAAAGCGCCGGTAATCCAATAATATTTACGTTTTAAACTCGTCTCGCGTGACTGCTTATAATTAATTCGGATGAGTTCGTTGTTTTCTTAGAATTAACACATTTGAACACGAAATTAAATATCTGGGTTTATTATATCTACCAATTTGGGGTCTTTTTTCTTGTACATGATACAAGATATCTTCGCAAATTTTAATGACTACGTATTCTTTACATACAGTAAAAGAAAGTAAAACATTTTTTTTGGTTACATTTTATATTAATTTTCTACATGCGCTTTTTAGTTCTTAAGATTGAATATATTTGACGACGTTGTGGCGCTGCGGTAGCGTACCTGCCTTAAACGCCACAGGTAGCTGGTTCGATTCCCGCTCGGAGAATATGTTTGTTTTGACTTCAAGTAAGACAAAACCGCTTCCACAGATTATATACGATAAAGGCTGAAATCTAATATAATTATACGAATGTATAAACTATTTCTCCTTGAAAAATGAAAGTGGAGCATAAAACGAAGCCACCCTTTCGCTCATCCCTTAGTACCGAACTTGACCTAGATAATCGATGCCCGTTTGATCGAAGCTGATTAAGAAATGCGGTTAGCGTAGTTACTTACGTAAGCGTGTTAGCAGAAACCTGTGTTATTTTTATAGGTTATCAATAAAATCTAAACACCTAAGATGACATGGTCGGATTTATATACTTATAAAATAGTACACACAGTTTTGTATCGGTAAGTGTCGGCCAGTGGCCCATACTCCCTTTCTTTGTACCTCTCTTTATTTTGTCCCATATTTCCTCCCACCTAGCTTGTCTCACAAGATGTCACCATCAGACACAGTTACAGTCTAAGCCGGTTGAACAAAAGGTTTTTTAATTTCATAGTAAAAGAGCAATGAAGAAGGATTATTTGCGTACCCAAAGAACTTGAACAGGAATGGAAGAAATTTTATTACTTGAAGCAGCATTTGAAATGTTTCTATATATTATCAGACGATGTTATTTTGAAATCGATTTTCCTTCCAGCATAAATAGGACGGCTCGACCAGGAAAGTACTACCCTCTCACAGAAAATCGTTCCATGTGATGATTGAGAGCGCCGGAGGCCCAATCTCCCACCCCCTGTTCCTTTTCTTTTTTCCCTTCTCATCCGTTTCCTCCTATCTCTTGGATTGGCAACGCGCTTGTGATCAAATATCGCAAGCGCTTCAAGTATCATATGTTACAATGACTGCTTACCATCAGGCGGACCGTAAGCATTGAATACAAATTGACAATTCAATCAATGAATGAACGAAAAATAACAAATATTTTATTTATATTCGACGATGTACGCGATGTTGAAAGTACTTAGCACTGATCTCTCTGAAAATTTTGCGAAAATATTTCCTTACAGACATCAAAGCAAACGATTCACTTTGAAAAGATCAAAACGATCGTAGCTGTTGTTGGGTACGTAACCCCATTTGGTAAAGTCAACGTTCTATACATGGTATCATTCGGGCGTTTTAAAAAAACCTTTCGTATCGATCAGGGTTCAATGAACCGAGCTTAGCGCTTTATTTGACGACAGAATTACTAGCGCCGATGCGAAAATTAAACTGTATAGGAACAACGGATGTGAATAAATGAATAGCTATTCATATAGGTTGAATGCTTCTTTTTGCAATGAATTTATGGAAACGATTCCAAAAAATATGATTCAGTCCCTCAGACAGCAAGTCATTAAGACTTAATTTCATCATTATCTAATAATTGGATTTTATTCTTGTAATTTATTCTTGAGTTCTTGGTAATATTTTTGCCAGAAACCGGATTTTCATCGTATTTCAATTATAGAAAACGACTTTAATTTGAAAATAACAAATCCTCTATTAAGGTATCGAATAATTAAAACTGATTTATTTATTCTCTTCTAAAAAAATTCTTGTATTATTTCATAATAAAAGATAAAGTTGACGATGTTGTGGGACAAACACAGGTCAAGGGTTCGATTCCGCTCGGAGCAGATTGTATTCACCATAATATGTATTCCGGTCTGAGTGTATATGTGATTGTCTTTTTATATGTTTCCTGAACCACAGGATATAACTGTGTAGTGAGTGGGTGGGTGAGCTTATAATATATCTTGATATTATTATAATAATTACAAACAAAAATTAGGCTATTAATAAATGACAGTTTCATAAAAACATTTATATGAGTTATTCTTAACATTGCACGATGAACTAAAAATATTTATGAGGTTAATAATGCCGTAAAACTCTTTATTCTGGCAAGCTGTCCGCTTCGTCTCCAAATAAAGATGGCGCCTGACTCATGAACTAAGAGTAATATTCGAGTTGTTGCTAATTACTTTTTGATGAGCGACGTGTGAGACAGATAATTATACTTAGCCATTAAAACTGCAGAAACTTTTTCATAAACAACACTATTTTAATATTAATTAAATTTGAAACACTGTTGATGTTACAGAAGACAAAGAGAGGAGACTAATTTTACTTCCTCAAAAATAATGAGTCTATCCCGTAAGGAAATGTACTTATACGTGACCCATTTTTTACAATATTAACCCTCTCCTTTCTCAGTGACCAATCTTACTATATGCCAATAAACGAGCGGTCCATTCTCAAGTTTTCACGAAAATGATTTCAAATTATTTTTCCAAATAACAAAAAAAAAAGTCTCATATTTGTCTTTATAAATACGGCTTTAAAAAAACATTTTTAGGAATCTGAGATTGCATTAACGATTTAAAAATACGAAAAAGTTTTCAAAACTATTCTTAGAGTCTAATATCAATCCAAGAATACAATCGATTGATACCGATCTCAGTCCGAAGATTTGATATTGAAACCGGCCGTATAATAAGCCCGAAGGCGACGACAGTATCTATGAATGTAGGCGAAATCAATACATAAGCGGTGCCAATCCTGATAGCAATCGTAACATTTTCCGAGCGGTGACTGCTGTCGTCCGATAATGTTACTACGATATCTGATAGAGCCTTATTTTAGAATCAAATATGGGTACAACTGTATTTTGGATTTCGAAGATTAAATCGGGTAATAGCTTCTGGTATATCTGTTTTGGTTTTGTACTTGTGAGGATATAGTTGGGTCTATTTAGACCCCCAACACACGCACAATCAAAGTGTACGATAAATGAGAAGCCACTGATAGGATAGGATCCTTATGAAAGTTTGGTAAATTAGTAGATTATCTAAATCGAATTACTAAGTTCGTAAATTCAATCTTGGGTTAATGGATAGAAGTAAGTTTTAGCTATGGTGTAGTATAGACTAGAGAATATAGATCTAGTATGGAAGACAAGAAATACAAACCATTAGCTTCTTTCTTTACTGGCCTTGACAGCATCACCGGGTAGGTACCGCTCCGAGGAAACCAATAGTATGTTATTTTATGTCATAGTTACAATTTATACTATCAGGTTATAAATAGATGTTATGGAAATGAACTCGTTACTAAATGGTTCAAAATAAATAGGTACATCCATAGACCGAAATTAATTTTAGTAGATCGATCCGTAGGTCAGACTGATAAACTGTACAATATGTTCTCTTCAGAGTCGGGTCGCTACGTGCGGGATCCAACTCTTGGGATTTACCCACGTCACTGTGTTAACTGGTGCGATTAATTTGTCGAATTTAGGAGGTATCTACGGTGAGTCCTTCTTTGCCAGACCGGAAACGTGTTACCGATTGAAAATAAGGAGATATGAGAGAAAAAGTAGCAAAAAGGAATAGAAAAGGTGCGAATTTGGTCCTCCGAATACTTCAACGAACGAAGCCCAATAGTATGATTATTGCACGGAAATTCATATTTGATTTCTGAGAAATATTATACTACAATACGATAGTATTGGTGGTAAGAAATATAAGTCACATCATTCTTTAAAATTTACCTCCAACTATTGTCCTTTTCATTTTCAACACGCATGACATTTAATTTAAAAAGTAATTTTTGAAAAAAAAAAAAAACAATTACAATTTCAATATTGAATTTTGGCCTCGATTTCCATCTCCGAAATCTTTGATCAAAGCCTCACAAAAATTTCTATGAAATCATCCCTAAGATTCCTCAAAAAGTCCATACCAATAATAGCCGAATAAAAGCTCTTTCGTTTCTCATTTATACAAATTAATATAATTGAAATACTAAACTCAAATGAAAGTATATACATACGGTACTTACATTAAAAAAAACCTTTTTGTCTGTCTGTTTTACTTTTGAAAAATAATTAAGGGATAGCGGTGGGAACAGCTAGTGCCAATTGTGTCAGTTAAACATCAGACAAAATGAAAATTAATAAATGAAATGAACGCTAATTCGATTCATTTGAATACATTATACGAATTAGCAAATTCATTTAGCCGGCGCTTACATTTTACATTTAATAGTATAATATCGAATAATGAATCAGATTATTATTAAATAATAGCTTTGACCTAAATATCTTTGTTAGGAATTCTTTACAGATATTTATAGGCATCGGCTGGAACCTTAGAAGCGGTACGGAATGAATAACTAATAGATAACGGCACTGACGTTTTAAAAACGGAAATAGGTCTATTGATTGAGTATTCCTAAAGTAAAGTGTTAGCAATGCGGTCACTGAAATACTGTACATGAGATAAGTAATGATAATTAAAATGTAGTTAAGATACCCCTACTACATAGAATTCTTCCCGGTATTTTATCTCATCCAAACTAGACTGTCTGGCCTTCATGAATAAATGAATCATATCGAATCTACTATTTGTATGATCAATACAAAGATCTGGTCCATATACTACCATTGTTAAAAATAAACTTGCTACCATAATACGAAAGAACTTCACAGCATATAAACCGACGTATGGACTGAGACAACATCAGTCGTGTTAAATACGTCTTACGGGGGGAAAGGATAGGGTGGGAGTTTCACTGAAGGAAAATCAACAATATGGATGCTGTTGCTTCACGTTTAACCAGATAATCCTTACTAATACTCCTTACTTAATATTATAAATGCGAGTATATTAGTAACTCTGTCTCTCTGTCTGTCTGTTGCGCTTTCACGCCAAAACTACTAAAGCGATGTAAATGACACTTGGTACACAGATAGTCTAGAGCCTGAGAAAGGACATAGGCTACATTTATTTCGAAAAAAGGTTGTAAGATGTTGAAAGGGGTTGATGAAAAGTTGAATGGAATTATCATCATTTTTAGAGTTAGAAGCTTGTAACTTTTTTAGGCTGTTGATTCGATATAAATAAATATAACATTCAAAGTTTGTAAAAGTATTATCGTCGACGGTGTAAAATAAAAATAGGGAATGAAAGTTTGTAATGAAATATGTAAAGTTTATGTGAATGTTTTACACGCCGGCTAGTAGTCAAATATAATTCACGTTCCCCGCAAATACTTGTCCATGAGTTAAAGATTTCTAAACCTCTATACAACCTTACTTACTGGGCATTAGTTAATTTTGTAACATTACTTTGTTCACGAAACACAGTCCCGTCACGCGAAGGCCATATATATAAGTTACATTTACGAGAACTTTACGACTTCTCCAATATGTGTAATGTTAAATGTTTAAACAACCTTTAATCGTAAACTATAGCTTTCAAACTGTGTATTAAACTAATGATAGATTTAGTTAAATCCATCAATTTTCTTTCGTAAAACAATTAATATTAATAATTGAATAGATTAATGAATGTCAAGGAATTATATTAAATCCTAAATATAAATTCACAAGGACTTCTATGTATAGTAGCTTTGCAACAATAACAGATTATCTGAATGAATGAGTGCTGTTGAGCACCGGAGGCCAAACCTTGTTTCTTTTTTGCTGTTAAGCGATAGAAAAATTTAACTTGTAATTTTGCAATCCTGAAAAACATGATTGTCATCAATATGATATTTTACGTACCATCTGTGGGCGATGTGTAGAGCTTCTTGCATAATTCCTGAGGTCCGCCGAGCGCGTTGATCTTGGCCATACCCTCGGCGCCGCGAGTTTCCATCAGCTCGCGCAGCTGCCGAAGGGTGACGCCATATTGCGCCGGCCGCCCCTCCACGGTAGCCATGGTGCCGGGCTCGCGGCCGCCGCCCGCACCACGCCCGACCTCCCTCTAGATCTGGAACAATGTTTATTTTAAAACTTAGATAGATTTTATATATAGCAAAATTGTTAAATACAGATAAAACTGTCGCCTTTATTCAACTTTATTAATAAAAGTAGAACGTGGAAGGTATTTTTGAAAACGATTTGGAATTGATTGTTTAGACTTCTCGGAATGCAAAAATAAATATTATAAAAATATATGTCTGTAATAATAAAAATACTGTATGGATTATAAAGCAGTATTGCGCCGTTTTATAGATTGATGCTCTACTAAGCATCAGAGCTATTACTTGAAGCATATAGCTTGGATTTTGACGAGTCGCAAGATTTTTTTGGATAAATCTGATGTCTTTCTCATTGACTATCTAAATTCTAAACATTTATATAAATTAAGGCAACGTTTCCAAAAAGTTTTTAAAATAAATATTTAAGCAAAAACATCCATTATTTAACTTCGCGCTAACCTCAAAAACTCCCCCGAGAATTGATTAACATAGATTTATGCGGTACCCAAACTGTTTTTAGAAGCGGACTCTCTACATAATTCAACAGCTCTTTAATTACGGTAGCATCAAACCACTCAATGTAGTTTTCTCTATTACCTCGATTGCATTTTACTGTCACGCCGTGAATAATTAAATAGGGGTTGTGGGGGTTGGTTGGCGTCTATAATTGAGATAACAGCCTCGTTCCTTGTAATAACTCTGATTCCGGAAAAACTGTAAGGCGGAAGATTTAAAATTGTGTAAACGTCATCAATGTCGACTTTGAAAAGATTGCTATATTGTCATTGTTCTTTTGATTTCAGGAAAGGAAAAAGTCTGTTGAAATTCATCAGCAGTTCAGCAGATACAATTACAACATTTCCTATTGTGTCGGAGCATTTCAGGTCATCCGAGTCAAGCCTGTTTTAATAACCAACTTAATGATTTCAATCGTCTTTTTTCTACGGCATAGGTACACATGAACTATGTGAATTACTTTGATCCCAGGTAATAAGATCTTATACTTTGTGAAGTATAACCGATCCGTTTTATATCTCTAGAGACTTGCGCAAATCATCACAAAAATTTTATGGGACAACCTTGAAAGCGATATGCATTGAAAAAGAATCTGTTTACAGAAGCTAACAATATCGCATAAAGAACAAAAACGATAAGTCGCAATAACCTCCTTCTTCCTGGCATCGGATAATATTTTTATACCTCAGTTGCACTATATTCATAAAGAAAGTAACACTAAAACTTACACAAAATTCCAGTAGTCAAACTCATTAAAGAAGACCAACACTGGTCAGAAAACAATGAACTAGTATCCACAACTGGAACTGAGGGTAAGGAAATCGTTTATTTATCAGCATCAGGAGTCACAACGAGATTATTCCTCCAATGCAATTAGACAGCGCTCGTAAATTTTCGAGCAAACACTCTGGAGTGTCTGTTTTTATATTTTTAATGAATATAATGAATTTCATACCTTTATAGTATTTAACTAGCCTTTTCGATTTTGTAAAAGCTGATTAAAACGAATAGATGTTCAGTTCAAAGTCATCGTTTCAAATTGTGAGCGCATGATAATGGGCGCGTTTAGCCATCTTGCCGTAAAAACGAACAAAAATCTAAAAAGAGCTATTTGGGAATTAGAATTGTCGATCCCAAAATATATTAAATAATTATAACAAAATGGCACTACACTAAACACAAACTAGTAGTACAGAGCGTAAAATTTTGCAGAAATGATTCATCTTCTGCGCAGTAAAAAAATTAAGTGATTGCAAAAATGTGTAATGTTTAATAAAGTAAATTATCAAAGTACTCATGATTTAAAACAACATTGCTTGTCGCATTACTGATACAGTCGAGACAATAACAAATATAATTTTAATTAAACAAACAAAAAATGTAAGCGGAGCACACCTGTAGCCTGTTAGCGATCTTTACGAGCAATAAACACGACTGACGGACGGGACGTTTGTTGCAGTACCCTGCATATTTTAGGAGGTTTAATAAACCTACTTTCATACGATGAAGGTATATGTGAAAAATGTAAATTAAAAGCTCTTCCTTGTTTTATATGTCACTTAAATTGAAATGGACTGTGAAAGGAAATTTATTTGTCAGTTGGTTTTTTTGAATTGGCTGATTTTTATAAAATTTGGAGATATTTCTTGCACTGACAAAGGGTTTTATTGTCCCATAAATTACAGCTTTAATAACTAGAAACTGACTAGAAACTTTTAAAAATATGTCTTTTTCTGCTTAGTACTCGAATAGTTTTGACTGGTTGATTATTTATTATTACTTTTAGTAAAGCTGATGTCATCTAACAAATGCAATATTTTATGTTTAACACAGGTAACCACTTTACCTAAATTCGAATCACTTTTGGGAGAAACTACCGAGGTCAAAACCTAGACTAAGTGTCAATACAGCCAGTGTAAACTCTTGAGCGGAAATGGAACAAGCGGTTATACATTAAGGATAGTTCTAGCTAATGTGGCAAACCATTCATTGTATTAATTACAGAAATACTTCTGGTAAAACAAACATAAGAAACAGCGAACGTTTCAAGCGTAAGGGTGAAACATCTCGTAAAGTGAACGCAAAATACACATTCAAAGCAGTGTTGACTTTTATGAACAACAAACCATTTTGGGTTAAAATTTGTAATAATTTGGTAACGTCCCACAATTTACAATTTCAATATATACCCTTACTTATAAATATTGGATAATGCACTATTAAAATTGTTGCTTCAGGTTTTTGGATTTTAAATATCTTTTCTACATTTCGTTTATCAACGTGTACGTTTTCTCTCTAATTGCATCTTAAAATTCAAAACTTATTAAATGAATTTTATATGTATGAATGAACCCAAAAGTATATCTTACTTTTGGATTTTAATTATTTCATTGCTGCAAAAACTGAATAGCCTGTTTCAGCTGCTTAAGGAATAACACAATAGACGCTATAAACGCAGGTAATTTACTTATACTATCTCTCGTTTTCTTGAACGTGTAATTTAGATCTGAATTTTAGATCCCACCCTAATCATACCTTAAAAATAATTTCATAGTAGTCGTTGACCGAAAAATAATTAGGGAAACTTTATGTTGAAGTTGATGTTGTAACATTAATTAGATGAAATTTGATATGTAATATAAGAATTTAGAGATATTTTCAAATACTTGTTTGCTATTAGCATAAACACGAGGGGAGGTGACAAGCACTCCAGCTAGTACGGCATCGGGGTTGAGTGTCGTTGAACGACCGACAATTAGGTCGGCTGAGTGCCTATCTTTGTTAGATTCAGCACGCTTGGTAGTTTGGCAGAAGATCCTTTGGGATTTAATGATTTGTAAAAGCATGTTAGAAATGCAAGTGTATTTTCTATTAACGTGCGCAATTCTTACCTAACATAAAATTCTTGAAATGAAATCATATATTTTGTATTATTAATATTAACTAAACTTGCATATCAATCCAGGAACAATTACAATTAATTAATACTAATTAATTTAAAAAGCTAATGATTTGGGTAATATTATTCCAAGTTATGAACTTTCTAACGGAAGTCGTTAATCGGTAATAATCGTTATTACAGCATAATCAGTAGTTATTCGCTGTTTTACAGCAACATGTGTCGAAGTTTGGGCAAATGGGTCAATCTCCGTTTTGCAGCAAACTTGGCACGAACTACCAAACAATCTTGATTGAAAATGTCCCGAATCGGCCCGCACAGGATTAATCGATGTTAGGGCAAGTTGCGTAGGTAATGGATTGATTGATGCCCTAAAGGTCACATAAATTGACTGGATGTTATGATCTACAACTTTGTTGATAAGTTTCAAAAGATTATATACGGAGATTATTTTAAAGCATTTTACATAACAATTGAAGATCAAATCAATATACAGCTTTTATCAGATAATTTGCTATTTTCGTAAAAGCATTTTGAATACGAAATGGCATCTGATATTATCAAGAAAAATCTGATAACATTAAATATTAATGCGACCTATTTGTTTAACAGACAAACCACATATCCGATCGGTTTCATAGGGAGGCATTTTTTAATTCATATTTCAAAGGTTATGTTTCTTTGGTAATACTTTTTTTATATAATAATGAATCATTTAATTATACATTATTCAAAAGTCCGTACAATGTCGTTATCGACAACACAGCACTAATATAATACAAGGTAAGCCGTGGGGATCCGTTTGATAGTGTATAAATAAAACGACTTTATACTTAATGGTAGCAGAAATCACAAATTAACGTTACATTATCCAGCATTGTGTTCAGTAACATAAATATTTCTCCATTACGTTATATGAAAGCAGAACAAGGATAAACTTCAACTATTGAACGAATAAACAATAAATCTACAATAGACAGCGAAGTAACCGTTCGTATCCAGAAATACATCTGAAATACATCAATGACGCAACCGTCCACTGAACTCTTAAAACAAAGGTAAAACTTCCAGAATAACAAATTCAAAAGTTTACGCGATCGATTTTATTGTTACTAAGTTTGATCGTGTGCTACAAATCACTAGATCTCGATTGCTTTTATTACAATTTAGATAGTTAATGTTTTCTAAGATGTGTTATCTTTTAATAAGTACCTGCCTTAACGCCACAGGTCGCGTGTTCGATTCCCGCTCGGAGCATAGTATGTTTGTATTGACCATGCAAGCATATTTTCCGGTCTGGGTGTATTTGTCCTTGTCCTTGTATGTGTTTCCGGATCCCCGACACAGGATATCACTATCCTAATGGAGGCCGTTGAGTGTGCAGCGTTTATTTATTTATTTATTTATTTATATAATGTAATGTATTTATTTATAATTAATATAGTCGTTCGACCGCTAACAGGGCAAGGATAAACAAAATTTGGATGATTAATGATGATTAGAACTTATACTTTGATAAGTTTCGTTTCCCTCGGAGTCCTCGATGAAATCACCACTATTTATAGTCCGTTCAATAAAATAGAATATCAGAACCGGTTCAATATCAAAGAGAACATCGTTGAAACTACATAAAAATGAGCCCAATCGAGATTTTTGATGTAAATATCTGAATGAGCAATATGGTCTTTATTGTGATTTTTTTAGTTATCACACATTTCTGTCTAAAAGTGAATATTACAGATTTATCATTAAGTTTCAATCTTTCAAGTTTTTAAGTTACGAAAATTGTGACTCCAAGTCGTTTCGTTTGTATTATATTTCTATATTCATTCTACGTTTTGACAGAATTGCAGTCATAATAACAAGCTGTTCCAGTCAGCTTATTAATTAAATTTTATTTTTAAAGAGAAATTGCAATCATGATTGGAAAAAAATAATTAACTTTTCACTCAGAATGTACCTTTACTATTCTAGTATATTATTTGGTTTATTGTATGTATTAGTGAATTAATATCGTGTAAAAATTGGGTAAAAAGTCAATTTGCGATGGCCTCAACCACGAAAACCTTCAATAGACTTGATGTAGGGGCGAATCGCGTGATTTCACCTTATCTCGACCACACCTGGCTTTTCGCAAACAGAATATTAGTTTAGGCAAATTGCTAGGGAGCCTAACTTTTTGCCTTGACAACGACAATACCGAAATCGTATTAGAACTGCTTTAAACGCCATTTATAATACCTTTCTATATTAGATTACAAAATTATGGTCTCATTATTAGTTAGATAGGGTATGCTTTTATGTTAGTCCCACATAAATCTTGTTCTGATCTGATCAAGAACTCCAAAGACAGAAAAGGTCATTTAAAGCATAAGTTAACTTTGATGTACCTTACCTTATCCTAGTAATGTTTTTGACTAATTCTTCATTTCAACATGAAAACAATTCTTCATTTTGATTCGAATTTCAACAATGAGGTGTAATATAGTATAACAAAATAATTGCATACATTATAAAGGAACCTGTTTTTAACCTAACTAATTTATTTCATGAGGTTATATTTCTGTTTCCTAGCGATAGGTAATAAGTGTTTTTAAATCATCTAATTAATTATTATTAGCTGTACATGATAATGCTATATTTACTTTCTTGTCGTTTGTCGTCGTCGTCTTTAATTTGTCGTGAAGTTAGCTGCAAATCTAGAGTCACTTCTACCCCGCAAAGCAGAGGCTCTTTTTTAATACCAGTATGCGATCACCAATCCATAGACCATCGCGCAAAAGCATCCAGACTTCGAAGGCTTTAAAAATAATAAAGGTTATTAAAATTCAAGTCAGTTGCTCGCGTAATTCAAAGTAAATAATCGCAATTTCTTGCTGACCGAGTGTGCTGTACAACATCATTAGGCAAACGAAACCCGGCCAGCCAACTGTGACGCTCGTTACGACAATCTTGTTATAAGTTCAAGACTTCAAGAGCTATTTAATTGAAATTCACTAAGTCAGAGCAAGTTGCTTTATCTCGAGTGGACAAGGCTTCAACACACAAAACAAATGGTACACTGTGGTGCTGTATGTTATCTCTGTAAAGATTTGGTTGTATAGGGAACTTGACATTATTTAACTAGTTCTATTTACCAGAGGGCGTTCTGTAACTAGTTCTACAAAGCGGGTCTAGATGACAGTCGATTTTAGATTACGAAGATCATTCTTTGAATGACATTGAAGTTTACAGCATGCCATAAAAATACGTTATGCCAAAAACCTCACACACTGACCCTTCCTTTAACTCTCCGATCCCATAATTTAATTTATCTCAGGTAGCAACAGAGGGTTACTGAACAACAGGGAACTGGTTTTACATGAGAACTTAAAATGACCTCTTCCCATCAGTTTGGCGTAACCTTGCTTGCTACTATAATGATAAAAACTAGCAATGGTAACCTTATTGTGTTATTTTGATTCAAATATATTGAATTTGTGTTTAGGTGTTTTGATTATATAGCCACATAAAGGCTTCTAATATTTCATAGCAATGAAACATCTCTACATAGCGAATATGACCTCAATCGATCAAGTCGATCAGAAACAACCACGATCACTAATAGACGCACCAACGTTTATAATAAAGATTTTAATCTTATTCTTGGTTATCTGTTTTATTTGGCATGGAAGTTAAACTCCAGTTCATATGAAATATGAAGTTTTAAGTACATAAATTGATCAATTTTATCACCAATACTATTGTGGGGGTAAGCTTTACACTCTGTGAAGATATTAAGAAAGGCTTGACCTATAAAAGAGATATTTGATAAAGCTTTGAGTAGAAGTTATATTGGATTTAGAAAGGATTCAATTATTAGTGGAGAAATGAGAGGATAAAAATATGATGTTATTTAAAGGAAATTGGGATGCATATCGACAAAGACGTTTGATGCTCAACTTGCAGGCGAAGCACGATATAGAGAACGATTATCGGCCACACAACTTTTAAATACAGATGCTCTTGGAACATTTTGAATATAATATTTTTTTATGAATTTTATATAACATTATTTCCTAAATAAACTTGTATATCATTTACTGGTGGTAGGCCTTTTATTGCAAGAGGTCGGTTAGCAATTAATATTCTACTTCAAAGCAGTAGTGTATTTAGCATTACAGTGTTTCTGTTTGAAGGATTACTGTAGTTAGTGAAGTTACTGGGTAAGAGAGATTTAACAACCAATGTCTCGACGTTGGCAACGCGTGAGTTACATCTACAAATAACTGGTATAACAAGCGCTCATAAGCTACGTCAACCACTTACCATCAGGTGGGGCTTATGCTTAGTCACTTAACTTGCTAACTTCACCTGGTTTAGGCTAAGTACTGAGATCCGTCTGTGAAAGAGACAGGCTTTCCGGGGACTCGAAATCTGATTCCGTGTGACCGAGCGTGTTATGACATCATCGAGAATTGACAGAGAGCTCAGAGTTAACGCTGCACGTTGGACTTAACATTGTGGGTTGAGAACTTTTTCTAGCAAATAATGAATAATCAATTGCTTCTTATTAAAGTTTAAAAGTAAGAATTAATAAACAAACATTATTTGGCCTATTTCTCAAAGTTCTCTCAAAATACGAAAGACTTCGTACGCTACTTTAAATATTTAGAATCCACATCTTTTGTCTTCAAAGTTTCCAATAGCAATATAATTAAGGCAAATTTTCTACGTATTCAAAAGCGGACGTGTTTTGGAAGGCTGATTCTGAATACTATTGACTTCTTCATCCTAGCATTATTCCCGGTATTTTTATGTACCCTGGGTCTGCTTATTACTCTTATCCGGATTTGACAGGTTACTAGTTTTTACACAGAGCGATTGCCATCTGACCTCCGCAACCCTAAGGGCGAACCAGTAACTCATTGGATAAGAGCAATTCACTTATCAAGAGTTAACGATTATTATCAGATGTTATTGATAATAACCGGGACCGACAGTTTAACGTGCTCTCCGAGGCACGGTGGGGAGACCCACACGGACAAACGCCCAGACCGAGACAGAAATTTTAACAAACATCTGTCCGAGCGGGAATCGAACCCGCAACCGTCGAGACTAAAGGCAGACTCGCTACCCACAACGCCACAACGGTGTCGTCTGGTGTCTGAATACTATTGACTGTTGCATGTTATTACCATATCTTGAAAAGTTTCTGTCATCTTTCCGGTCACAAATTCGTATCTTGGAATATTTTTTATGACTATATATAGGTATATGTTCGAAGTGCTGATGAACAATTTTGAGCAGATGCTTTAAGACCTGTGAAAATTCCTGCAATTTGTACTTGATGGACACCAAAACTAACACGCAGACTTGGCTAACGGGTAGTGGGACTTAAAAAACCTAACAACCAACAATTTTTGTAAGACAAATTTTGGTATTGTAAAAATATTGTTGCGGCATTTTTAATATCTTAAAATGTCTATGTCTTTTTTTATTTTTATTTCATGACGGTTGACGAGCAAGCATACGGTCAGCCTGATGGTAAGTAGTCGCCGTAACCCATATGGGTTACGGCGACGACTGCGATTCGATTGACGATTGCGATACTTAAAGTATCACATGCGCGTTGTCAACCCACGGAATAAGAAGGAAAGGGATGTGAAGGGAAAAATGGAAGGGAATAGGGGTGGGAGATTAGCCTCCGGCGCTCTCACTCATCGCACGAACCGCAATAATACAGTTACTTTATACAGATTTTCTGTGAGAGGATACTACTTCCCCAGTCGAGCCGGCCTATTTGTGCTGGGAGCAGTACGGCTCTTCTAACGTAAATTTTTTTAGAAAATAAAAGTGATATCCTTAGAGTTTGCTATGTAAAGTTTTAAATAAACATATATTCTTTGCAAAAGATGGCTGTTGAGTCAATATGGACCTATTAAAATTCACAAACTTGGAACGTAGAATTGAACATTCTACAAGCACTTTTCGTCTAAATTGGATATGGATGCCAAGTTACCGTATTCTACGGAATTTCAATAATAAATGATATAACAATGAATTCAAGACGATTTCAATTAACTTTCTAAAAGAAAACTTGCCCAAAAGTGTAGTACGGTTTGAAAAGAATTAATTAACTTTTAAATAATGTAACTTAGTTCGAACTTCACAAGCGACTTTTAACTTTATAATTACTTCTATATAAATCATTTTCAATAGAAGCTATTTTATTATAAAAACACGTCCTAACATTTGAAATTATTATTACTAATATTTTTAAAATAAAATCTTGTTTCAGTTTTATACAAAATCGAAGTTCTGAACGAAAAAAAAAAGTATTCACAATAAAAGTACCAGGCGAGCATATACTGAAAGAGGTTGATCGAGTATTCAGTACACGAGCGTCAACGGTATCACCGCTAATCAGAATATCTCGTGACCTGCGGAACAAATGCGCCTAGTACGGGTATCGTTGGTGAAATAGCCATCTAAGCTTTTTCACCGACTGTACTCTTACCCGTTGGATACTAATGAGTTCGACTGAAGCGGTACGAAGTCGGGATTACGTTCTATTTTAGTTCTGCTAAAACCCTAGTGATTTGGTTGAGTAAGATCTGAATATTTAATCGAATCGTGGACACTTGTTTAAACTTTTAGATTTACGAAATGTTAAGTATTTTCTGGGTCAAGTTATTCGTATGTATAAAAAAATTCTAGAGACAATTTTGCATTTTTGATTTTCATTCAGATTGCTCAATGGACTTGTAATAAAACAATATTTGTAATGAATTAAATTGAATTTTTTTTTTTTTTTATGTTAGAAGTTGGCAAACAAGCATACGGCCCACCTGATGGTAAGTGGCTGCCACAGCCTATGAGCGCTTGCAGCACCATTAGTAGGTGCCACTCGCGCGTTGCCAACCTCGAGATATTAGTTCTTAAATCTCGTTCGCCCAGTAATTTCACTAGCGTACAGTGCCCTTCAAACTGGAACACAGTAGTGCCTAAGCACTACTATTTGGCGGCAGAATATTGGACACTGCGGTGGTACCTACCTAGCCGGCCTCTTGCAACAAAAGACCTACCACCAGTGTGACTGATTGCACTGGTGGAATAATCTCTGATGTGACAGAGATTATCCCAACAGCGGGCGATGGGGTCGTCACATCCCGACGCCAATAGTGTAACTTGGCAGACTGTAAGAATTAAAGAGAATTTTAAAAAGATTTTGTCGCGATCAGGTCATAGGGATGTTTTGGATAAGTAAATGAAACAACAAATAACTTCTACTTAGTGGACAGTAGGACACACGTCCACTCTGATCGGGTGACAGTTTACAACTGATATATTTTTATGCATCTGACTACCCTCATTAGCGTACCCGCACCTACGGCTATATAATTTATTTATAATCGTCACAGATATAAAGACTATTTAAATAAAGTAGATTTTGTCCAATAGGTGCGCGTAAATCATAGCCCTCTAGGGGATTTAAGCCTTAAGGATACAACCCCTTTACGAGATAGAGAGTTTCATTAAAAGTTACGCCTTCATTTCAATGCGTCGCTCGCGTTATAATGCGAAAAGCTTTCATCCAGGGGATGATCGATTAATTAACTGAAGTAGCAAAAAATAAGTTAATTACATCATGGAACCGATAAACCATTTTAAAATTGAAAATTTTGCACCGTTATTAAAAGAAAATGAGGGAATTTTGTTTGAAAAACGATATTGTTTCTGTAATTAATACAGCGTATAAAAGAGGTATTTACAAATATAGGGAAAAATATTATGATTATGAAAAAGTTAATAGAATGAGATAGCAATATTGTTCAATCTATAATAATAACTAATTGGTTTTGTCCTTTTAATCCCTCGGAGAGCACGTGAATATCTTGATCACGATCTGATATTAACCGTTGACTCTTGATAAGCAATTTACTTTTATCCAATGACTTTCTTGTTAGCCTTTAACGGATTGTATTAAAGATTAAGAGAGGTATTTAATCTGAAATAGATTAATAAGTAGACCCAGGGAAATGCCGCGAAAATGTAAGAAAAAAAGAACAACTAACTGTTTTTATTATTATTAATTATTATCTATATATAATTATGAAAGGTAAGACCGGACTGACACATCAACGCCTAGTCCCCTAAACTCTTTTTTCACAGCGGCTTTTTTTTAAAAACGTAAACGAGCACTAAGAAAAGTTTTTCGAAATTTAATCCTTAAGGGGGTGAGGCAGGGGTTTTAAGTTTTTATGGAAGTCAGTGATTTTGGAAACTAGAACCATAGAAGTTTATTTTTAGGCGAAACATTACAGAAAACGAAAGACGTGTTTCAACATTTTCTAAAATTCCACCCCTGAAGTGGTGAAATGGTTCAATCGTTATTCACGCGGGCGAAGCCACTGGTAGAAGCTAGTTTACAATAAATTCGTTTAAAAATATTTTTATCACATATAATTTCAACTTAAGTATCGTATATTTCATGAAATTCAAATAAACGTGTTATCGCCACGCGATATCATATTGCGGTTTTATGGGAACAATATCTCCGGAGGTTTAACCTTTTATATAGTACGCTATATGGGTTACCTCCCGGAGGTAACATTTGTACGGGCGTCGTTTTGTAAAAACGAGGATAATTATAGAAAATTCGCACGATAATTATAAACTGTTACCTGAATTTCGCTAAGTCGTGTTTTACAAAATTAATATACGAGTAGGTACTACATCGTAAATTTGTAAGTCGACTTTTTTGTATATGACAACTTTATTAAAACTATTAGTTCTAGCAACACTGTAAAACTGTTGTCAAGTTAGTTTTCGAAATGGCATTGCTTTGAAAATTTGACATTTTATTGTTTGACTTCAAATGGAAAGCATCAAAGTAGTACTACGTGAGAATGTTTTCAGAAAGAATATAGTTATTTAGAAAAAGAAAAAAAACAATATAATGGGTTTGACTATTACGTAACACTGTGGGTTCAGTAAACTGTCCAAGAATTTAATGTAGCGTAACTTAGACCGTGTAATGCCGTGGCACTGATCACATTTTTTCCCCATTCCTATTTCAAACCATTATATAGTCTTTTGTTAACACGAAAATGGTTAAAAACCAAGTGCGAGTCGGACTTGGAAACGAAGGATTCTGTACCATTATCTATAAAAATGGCAAACATATCACGTTTGTTGTATAACCCTTAAAGATTTATTTTATTCTGTTTTTAGTGATCTGTGAAACCTTCAAGTCTAACTCTCACGGTTCACGAGATACAGCCTGGTGACAGACAGACGGACGTATTGTCAGTGTACCTGTGCACATGCACATACCCTTATATAAATTGTCGTCGAAGCTCTTCCTTATTTGGAACAAATATTATGCATCGATATAATTTTATGTTGTAGTTATTCGTTCGGCAAGTGTCCTAATAAACAGACGCAATAAATAATAAGTGATCTCTTTATTTTATACTTAAATAAATACCTAAATAAGCCCTTAGTAACAGGGTCCCATTTCACCCTTAGGGTACGGAACCCAAAAAACTATGCGTTTTCTTTAGGTTCTAGGTAATTTTCGTGTAAATAAGTTACAAGGACTTCAATTGGTGATAAGTAAAAGAATTCATGAATTTAGTTATTACTTTAACCTACAGCAGGTAGAGTTTTTGCTGCTGGAATTTTTATCTTCACATTACGTAATACCGTCCGCAAAAACATGATTGCTATGTCCGTGCTTGTTAAGCATTCAAAACGTGTCCAAGTGATTGTGGAATTTGTAGTATTGTTTATATGAAGTAGTATTATTTTAGCACGAAAAAGAACAAAAATGTGAAATGTAGAAATTATAGAAAACCAAAAATCGTTAATTACTTCATTTATTGGAAAACTTTGGCAAAAAACATATTGAAGCGTTTAAAAAACGACCAATATTGTTCAGTCATCATTGTTCATAATCATCAGTATTGTTCATCTTTATGTAATATTTTAGCAGACTTAAAAAAAGAAGAGCTTCTCAAATCGGCTTTATTTTGTTGTGATTATTTTAATGTGTGAAGTAATCATTCGTGGTGTTCCCATATAAATATCCTCCCCACTCTTTCCTCGTACCTTTAAACTTAGCGGGCTAGAAACTGTGATGGTCTTGTTTTGTTACTAGATTACGGTAAATTTCCATCAGACGGGCTGTATATTCGCTATCTATGCTGTTATAAAAATCAAATAAATATTTGTCAATATTTATTTTAATACTTCCGCATGGATTTAAAGTAAAATGAGTTGTTTCATTATCAAAGAAAGATAAAAAATATAGCATTCATAAGCCTTTAATTACAGTAGCTATAGTAATCTCCTTGACGCAGTGATTGGACAAACATTATTCATATGTTATATCCTTATGTAATCTTCCTTCTGTTATCACTAAATTTATTTCATTAAAAAAAACCCTGATTACGAAAGTTATTTAAATTATACTATCAAGACTATCTGCTTTTAGTTTTATTTAACTAACTCTAACACTTCCTCTTTCTTCTTCCTCGTGGTTAGTGGCCAACCTAGTGTCAGAGTTGTTCAGGTTGCCCGTATAGGCCTCTGACTTGACTTTTCGACTATTGTCAAATTGATAGCAGCCAGGACCAGCTTTTTACGTGCCCGTTGAAATAGCACTATGCAATCACACATCTAGTAACTGACCACGCCTAAAGTTAAATACCGATCGTTTATCGATCAGTAAGCGCACCCGTTGCGTAAACCTGAACTTCCCAATAATATAATAAATAAAGATGTAATCATTTGTATTAAAATATTTATCGTATACAGGTGCTGATCTAAAGTCAAAGAAACTTGACGGAACCAAGATAGCATGTTAAGTATGATTGAAGCAGGAATAGACCTGATACAAAATTCTATTGACGCGTTCCTCGACCGGTGGCTTAAACGTGACATGCATAATTCCTGACTAGCAAAACATTAGTAGATTTCAACGGCCAATGGGACTGATACACAGAAATAATTTGGAAGAAGCAATAAATGAATTCATATACTTTGAGAAATTCAGTATTCTTAGAAGTCTTTGATAAAATTCTCAGAAAACTTTAGCGGGACTAAAAAAATTACAAAATCATTTTTTTTTCACCTGGTAGTAAGCAGTTGTCGTTACCCGTCTATAACCAGGTTTCGCATATCTCACACTGCGATGGTTACTTTCCTAGCCAGCCTTTTGGAATTATCTATAACAGTTAATTTAAAATTAGCAATAATATAAAAGCCGCATTGAGTAGTTCCTCTGAATAGAAGTCGGTTCATAAATGTGTTCAGGAAATGGTTTAGTAATTCATTTTCTTTTTAAATAACATTTTTGGCTACGAAGTATTTTCTATATTAGGCACAATGGACACAAAAAAGGCGTTACCTGGTAACAGGCTCACTGTATATCAGTTCTTGTTAGGCGATAAAGTCTCAAAATTATCTATTGTATGAAAATAAAGGTTAAACGTTCGATAGATGTTTATAAAATTTCCGATCCAATAAACTGAACTGTGTATTTTAATCTTTTATTTGTTAAAGTTGTTGAGAAACATAAAGTAGTACAAGGGGGAAAAAGTTTGATCAATCCTATCAAAGGCTTTCAAGAAAACTAAATCAATTTTTCTAGACAAATACAAACGTTAAAAGTTGCAGATTTTTTCTTATTTATTATATCATAATTCGATCGATTTCAATTGGAGTACACACTTTTCAACACGTATGTGAAATAGTTATTAAAGTAACTAAAAATAGATTGCGAACAGCAAAAAAAATCTTATTAGAAATACGTTTGATGACATGATTGTGGAACACCGGTAGCGACCTGCCTTAACCACCAGGTCGCATGTTCGATTCCCGCTCTGAGCAGATAACAAAGGATATATCTATCATAATTGGGGCGTGTCATTGTTGAGTGTGTAACGTTTATTTATTATTGATTTACGTTTACAAAGTTATACATACCACGAGTGCGTGTTGCACCCGTCTTTCCGCCGCGGCGTATGGCTCCCTATTATGCTGCAGGTACGACCTGAAAAAGAACAGACAAAAATTAATTTTTCTGTAAAATAATCAGACAAAGAAAAAAGAAAATAACAAGTAAAGACTAAATTAAAAAGTTTTGTATTGAAAAAGATTTATTACAAAAATATCGGCAGAATAGGTCAGTAGATACAGACGTTTTTTATTACTGTTTACAGTATAGAAAGAAAACCCCCTATTCAAATAATCAATTAATGTCAGTTTCTTAGGGCCCGGGCTGGACAAATATTTATCTAACGTTGAGTACAGCGTTAGTTCGGTTTATGTGTATGAGTTTGTGACGGTAGTTTTGGTTGCTTTTGGCTTCTTTATTTTCTCGAACAGAACAATTAAGACTTTAAGAATTAGGTCCACTCCATCTTATGTCACAGTTACTTTGATCACTTTCTGTTATTGGCACTATACCATGATATAGGGATGATATTGTTTAGAAGATGTATCTCATGTATAAAATAAAAATTATAGGTGATATAGCCAACTATACGACTGAGAGATGATCCTAAATATCAGTAGTTTATGGAGATAAAATTTCCTAAAGTTATATATAAAACTGTAAGGGGTGAATTATTTTTAATTTTTCAATGTCTAGAAATACCATACACAATTATTTTGCTGTAGATAATTATGTTGTACTGTTTATAAATACTTCATAATTGTCAACACCTGAAGCTTTTCCCACCTACAACTCTTCACGGGGCGTCGTGAGACATCCACTTAGCCGATATTATTTCACTGTTTGAAAATTTAATTATTTATATCAAGTATTATGTACCTTTGTAATTCTACACTGTTATAAATGAAGATGTAGTATTAAATAAAAATTAATTTAATTCAACATAACATGTCACTGGCACCAATTCAATTAAAGAAAGAAATAAAACAGATTTACCTATAAATCGACCAACTTGAATAGGGCCTTGAATTGGAGTGACTACAGTCTTCCTAAGTTGGAGACGATTATTTACACATCATCAAGATATAACATTTCAATGATATGACACTACAGAATAAACATTTCCTTGTGACATTCAGTGTAATTCACGTAATCTGTGTACAAATAATTAAATAAGCATTAAATTAGTTATCAGTAAATGTATAAAGTATTAACTTCAATTCGAGTAAATTGCTGCAGATAGATAAAGTGTGTACCACGAAATAAAAATCTTAACAGATGAAGAAATTTAAGATAATATAAATCCAAAATAGGCTACCAAATCAATAGAGCTGCATTAAAGTTAAATACAAATATTTATTTGCATGGTTGACACACTAATCCCAACAAATAAAAAAATATAATAAACTAACAATAATCGGCCGTTTGATTCACGCGACGATTCCCACAATGAAAATGTAGCTATTGAAACGATAGGCAAAAAATAAATGGAACAATCATTTTGATGAGAAAAATTAATGTTTGAATTGTAAGTATTTTCAACAGCCATAAAATTATCCCAGGGTTTCAGCCTTAACGACCACAGTTCCGGACATAGATGAACTAAATTGCCAAAAATTTGGCAAGCGTAATAGACATTTCAAATGATGCATATACAGCTAGATACATTTTATGTAAATAGTAATTTATAAAGCGAAAAAATACATTTATAGCCTCCAGCTCTTGAATAGAGTTTTATCTTTTTTTTTTACTTACAAAAGCTTTTTCACATATGTAGAATAAGCAATTCCATTAGAGCCATTTATCATGGTTTTGAAAACTAACTTTTGCGGTCGTTAACTTTAGTCTTTAAGGTTTTATTATTTGGCCATTAAAATTGCGGCTAAACTTGAAACTTTAATCATGATCATAATTATATTCATAACAGAATTTCTAGAATTGAAACAACTGGCAAATTACTACTTAATGTGGTATTTTAGTCCACAGACTAAAAATGTGTTGATGACGCTTTTATTAGTGACTCTGTAGCCACAAACGTTTCTGATGCTATGCATTATGAATCAGGTCTACACGACAGTGGATACGGTGAAGTCATTTGAAATGTCACTGCTATGAACATCGTATTAGCTTTATATTAGAATTGATGATGTTTTAAGAAAGAACGAGAAAAATATGTAAATCGACGATCCATTAGATTTTTTGATTGATAAAAGTTTCTGGTAACAAATTTATACATTCAACTACGTTGTTCAATATAATATTAATACAATTTACGTTATAGATCAAAGAGTGTTAACTGATATCACTTTGCACATTGGCATAAATGATGATAAAATTATTATCGAGTTGGATAATGCCATTGAAGAAGGCTTGCAAACACAATCCCTTTACTATATTAAGTTATTGGAACCAGTTGGTTACATAAGCTTCACATACTAAGTTAATGTAGTTAGCCTTTTGCGTTGTAAGCCTGGCATGTTTTTAGCAGCTACAAACTGTACACTATACGAACTTATACAGCTTAACTTTTAAGAATTTACGTTAAGAACTAGAGGTGGCAAACGAGCAGGAGGCTCACCTGATGTTAAGCGACTACCACCGCCCATGAACGTCCGCAACACTAGAGAGCATGCAGGTGTGGTTCCGACATTTCAGATGCAATTTATCCGCTGGCTGACTTCGAAACGTGGCTGACAAGCAGGCACTTCACCAACATATGGTGGTAGCTAACCAGGCGGTCATTTAAGCATTACCACCAAAGTGTTTTAAGTTAAAACTATGAATGCCACTTCCTATATATTGTTGTGGTTGATATGTTGTGAGGATAAATGATGAGGACTATCAGATTCGACAGCTATTAAATCCAATTCTTAGACCGTATTCGATTACTCTCTGACCTTTCCGACAAATGTATGTGATAGAGATCGATCCTGAGACAAATTTGGGTGACTCACATCTCCTAAGACCGCCTCTCTTGGCTCGATGTATAATTATTACGCGTCTAGACAACTGGCGTCGACCAGGCGGCCTCTATGGAAATATAATGGTGCTGCAGCGAAATTTTTCTGCAAAAATAAGCTACATAATCAATACAAGCTATCAAAAACTATACTGGTTTTGTGGGTCGTAATTTTTAATAGTCCATAATAATACGTAAAATATTCGACAGCAAAATATCGATATGCATTAGATAATCATAATTGTCTTGTGTTTTTTCAAACGACACGCCCTTTAATTAATTTTGATTAATTATTCTGGAATTTATGTGAATGGAATGGAATTTATGAAGGTAACGAAGCGATCACTCTAACAATTATTATTGTTCAATGCGAATTTTGTGTAATTTTTACGAATTATTTATTTTATTTTTACGATTTATAAAAAAGTATAAATTATAAAGAATACTGCAACATTTCAGATAATTTATTTAATTGGTGAAAAAAGCCAAAACGGGTTTTAATAAAATTGCCTACGCTTTTACATACCTGTGAGCACGATGACAGTAGTAATAAGGCAAGACAGTATGGACGGATAGTGCACAGTGCTGATGTCTGACACCTCTCTTATCTCCATATCACTACACGAGTAACTAATTGTCCACTACAGGCAAGCGTACTCATCGCTTATTTTTTTTTCTTCGCTTGAATCTCGACAATCCTTTCACGCAAAAAACTGGTCACGTAATTCATCAGGCACTTGAGTCATAATTGCTTGTGAATTTTCGCGCGGTACCAAGGGGGTACACATTATATTATGAAATAGTAACGGGGACACGTGCTATCGGCGCAGAGAGGGACGGATTCACTGAACGTCCTTGGCGAGGGGGCGCGCGGGGCGCCTGCGGCATCAGACGCTTCAATCATCCCCAGGGGGAGTGAGACGGAAATATAGGTTCCGCTCGGTAGAGAGCGAGATGAGAGACGCCGTGCTATTGACCGGCCCAAAGACCACGCCCACCCGGGCAAGAGGGGCGCTCTGACTGATGCTCCAAGTGAAAATCGAACGTCGGCCCGGGCAGACGCGGCCGGTTGCTGCATCAAGGTTACCCCAAACCACTCATGCACTTCCTGGGTCCCTTATACTCATTACTACTATGTATTTATTTGTAATATAAAACTTTTATGTACTCAAACGCAACTGTAAATTTATGTACATGAAAGAAACAATGTGTGTAGATATTAAGTTACTTGGTTTACGGGATGATTTATTCTATATTTTCATGCGTATACATTACTCAATAAAAACGTTTAGCGAGTACGCAGACGTACAAAACATTGACTGTTGAGTTTTGGACCTCGTCACCGGATAGTAACCTTCGCACAAACACTTACGTAATTGTAACCTACCTTATCGCAATTAAATTTGATGATAAATCTTATTCTTATTTTGTAAGCGTATTTAGAATGCCAATGACATGTTGATTAACAAAATAAACTGAGAAATATTTAAAATTCAGTTTAAGATATTAAAAAGCTCAAGCATTTCTATAGATGGTGATTTATGCAATCTCATCTCTCATCTCTTGCGGTTTTACAGAGAATAACCTAAAACGGAATCCGCGCGAGTATCTTGGCATCTGATCGCATTACACAAATGAGATGCATTTGGGACATAGACGAAGAAAATGTATACGAATTTCAATGTATCCAAAAAAATGTAGAATATTTCTCGCAGGAGACTAAGGTTAAAATAGCGTAGTCGACGTTTGTATTAAGAAAAACAAATAAAGCCGAGATAGAATTTGGAAATGTACAAAGGAATTCCTTTTAGAGCAGCTATTTCCCACTGGAAGCTGCTAAAAATCCTTGCAGTTTCTCATAAAAGGCTTAAGTATGCCGAGATGGCCGAGCCCGTATCGTAAAAGGCAGCTAGCGTGGTAAGCCTTGACCCGTTGATTTGGGCGTAACGAAAACTGAAATGTGCAGTTGATGAATATAAATTAAAAGACACCGAAGAGTCAGACAAAAATAACAAAAGTACTTAATGCAATTAAAAATAGCTATAAGTAATAAATAGCTATATATGTTTAGAATACGAACAATATAAAATTATAGACGTGAGAACTGTTTACGTATTTACGAAGAATGACATCATAAGTTTTTTTGGTGAAGAAAAACACCACTAATTGTTATATGTATATTACAGACAGTGCCTTCGATACGGACAAAATGTCAAAGCCTCGCTGGGACTTCTTAGTAAATTCAAGACGGAAATAAAGTTAGTCAACTAACTAACAGGCCAGTCCATTGTATAGTGCAAGTCTTTGCTCAATTCTTCATTTATTAGATGTAATTGGAATGTAAATATAGATGATCCTCATAAGAGTTGTTTGTAAATATATGTTTCGTAATTGTAAACTTGGCACTAAATGTGCAACTTTGTTGTTCTCGGAATTACGTTTTATTTATTTGCAACGCTATAAACGTTATCCTATAATCTTCATGGGTCATTCAATTTTGTCGCGTTAAAGTGGGTCACGGATTAAATTAAGCGTAAGAAAATTTCGTCGGCTTTTGTCAAAATTTGGCTATCGTTTTAACGCTACAAAAATGCATTATTAACATATACAGTTTGATTCGATATAAAAGAAAAGAATCTTCTGTATCCGTCGAGATAAAAAAAAACGATCACCTATTTAAAATGGCAACCAGTGATCGTGTAAGCTGACGTAATAACTCCTCGACCACTCCCTAAAGAGAACTACTAAGTATATACAATTTCGTTGGAAGTTTGGAATGTTTTTGCTTAAATATAAATATTATGAACAAGTTGTTAAGTCAACCTTTATAATTTATCTTAGCTTTTATAGCATAGAATATTTTCTCAACAAAAATATTATGTTTAATAGTCATAATTTCTTTATTGCTGACTAAGTTTAGTTTATCGTTACAGGTGGCAGGCATTTTAGTGCAAGAGTACGTACCACAGAAGGGTCAGATATTCTACGCAAAGCAGTAGTGTGTGTGTACTCATTAGTTTTTTTTCGGTTGGAAGGACACTGTAGCTAATGTAATTACTGGGCAAAGTATATTTAAGAACCAATATCTTTAAACTGGCAACGCGTGAGTGACACCTGCAACTGAATAATGTTGCAAGCGCTTATAAGCTACGGCAACCGCTTACCATCAGGCGGGTCGAATATATATTATAAACTGTTCAGAAGTTATATTTGTTTAACAGCACCCAAATTGATAACACGTTTATTGGACCAGTTACAAAAGGTCACGAGTACCATTGAGAACTGCTTTAGGTATGCATCAATTAGATTTTTCTAATTATATAACGAGGTTGATGAGCTCGAACATCGGGACGTGGGATGACAACACAACCAGTACGTTTAACACCTGCCAAAACCATTTCGAGGAACCGCAGTGCTTCATCACAGATCGATTTATTTTCATAGATCAGAAGTAAATATAGTAACATTTCCTGATTTTATTTGGAAAAAAAAAAGAAAGCCCTGCAGACGTTGTCCTGCCCTGAAAAATCTGGGCTCCGACAGAAGTGACATCGGTGAAAATTATTGAATGACTGATTAGCTATTACAAAATAGGGGTTGGTGGTAAAGGCGTGAAAATTTAGGGTTGTATGTATTTTTGAACACCATGTAATAAAAATAAAAAAATTATCCAAAAATATAAAAATTTAGGGTGGACCCTTAACATTTAGGGGTATGCAAAATAGATGTTGACCGATTCTCAGATCTATCCTATATGCACACAAAACTTCATAAAAATCGGTGGAGCCGTTTCGGAGGAGTTTGGTAACAAACATCGCGACACGAGAATTTTATATATTAGAAAAAAAAGCTTTACTTATTACTTACAGGTACCTTTATTTTTGTTTATTAAATAAACTTTTAACAATTACGTAGCTTCCAGATATTCTTATATATAATAAGTCATGTATGTGAATTGATCCTCTTGTGAACATTTTTGGGTTACTCGATACTATACCTACTGTATCAGGTTCCTGTACATTTATTTCTACATTTCCCATTCTCAATAGCGCGTCATGTCATTATCGCGTCTACTCCTACGATTGTTATATCAGAGAATGTTATCGTAGTTAGATTGCGTAATTAAGCAATGTTACAAGTCTGAAACAATGTTATCAACGAATACAACACTTGACAAGGTCCCAACTGATTACCATTATGTAAACTACCCTACTTAAAGGAACTGAGAGGCAGGATAAATTTTGTATAATGAAAGACTTGTTTCTGTAATGTATGCCAGAACTTTATTTGTTAATGTTTCTTGTAAATATGATATTTTTAAAGCCTCAATAGCTAAATGAGAATGCCCCCTAAAACCCCCTTGGGCTATTGTCGTACCCACTTCTAGCACAAGCTAGACGCTTTGTTGGGGGAAAGGAATATTAGGCATGATTTGAAAATGGCATTGCTAATATTCTTTGGAAAAAAGAAGAATGTCTTCTATACATTCTTCAAATTTAAACAAAGTTCATATTTGATTTATAAAAAATATTCTAATAATTAAAATTGTATTTTTAATACATACTTCTACTATAGAAGATAAAGAGGTTATGACTCAATGGCCTTTAAGTATTTTAGTACTGAAGTAATGTTCTTTCGTAGCGTTCATTAAAACCTGAGCTGCTATTGTTATTCAGCAAAGGCCATAATAATGAACATGAAATAGTAAGACTTTAATCAAAATTAAAATCTTAAATATTACAATTTATTTGATAATATAAAATTTCACTTTTCCAAAGGTTTACTTTAATTCGTTAATTGTATAAATAAGCTGAAATTCAATTACTTTTCATTGAAAAGAAAATTCATTATTTTTGGACAAGGAAAAATATGATGTAGAAATTAACCGAAGGTCGAGCTCAAATCCGGGCAAGCACCTCTACGTTTTCAAGTGCTTATTTTGTGTTTCAAATTAAACGTGCATAGGGGTGATAGAAAACATCGCGAAAAACTTAAATTAAACCTATATCTTAGTGGTGGTACCTTGCTGGTGGTAGAGATTACGTGTCCACCTGGTTGCTAACAACGTTGCTCGTCACGCGCTGCATCTTAAAAGTCAGCAACGCACCTGCATGGCCCTACGTATTGCACATGAGCCTGTGTTTGCGAAAATATGAAGTGTTTCAACATAATAAAAACCTCCTGATTGTTTAACAGGAACGAAACTATGAAGAACACTACTAGAGAATAGACCTATATTTGACGATTTTTATGACACATAAGCAAGTTCTATAACTGCGTACAATAGATGTCCCCCACGAACGTTAACTGGATATGAATGGACTCAGTGGATTGCGGTGTTACTTATTGAATTGTGTGACACGCGAAGGCGCACAACAATGCACAGCGTGCGTCGTTTCCAATGAAACTGTTTGGAACATTCCTATAAAGTTTACTTGGATTGAAGAAACATTTAAAACAGTTAATAATAAGCTTGCAAATTTTTTTTTTTGGTACCCACAAATGATAAGTTAAGAACATAATGATAAGTTAAAAACAGTAGACCAAACATGACAAAAATTAACAAACTTAGGTCGAAATGTTTTTTTTCTTTTTAACGATAATAACTTTATAAATCAATATTTCGTCACGTCTTTTCTTTGTTATCATCTGTGAAAATAAAACCAAAAAAATTTAATTGCTTGAAATTATATCGTACGTAAAGAATATCAAAAATATCATAAATTGTACTTGATGAGCTTTACAGGAAATGTTAGACGCGGAATCGCCAACAAGCACTCACAGAACACTGTAGCTGGTAGTCCATCAATTAATAATGACACTCTTCCGGGCTTAGTTGTGAGGCGAAGGTATGTCGCGAGCGTTGACTAAAAATATCTACATATATTTTTAGCAACGGAATTTCAATTCGTTTTGATCATTGACGAGAATTTGTGACTACATTTTTTAAGTTTGCACATTCAAGGGGCAAGGGGCAAGGGGGCATTCTCATTTATTTCAGACTTAAATAAGGCTGAAACTTTATTAAACCTGGCTAAAGCCACCCCACCCAATTGTGATTCTTTCAATTTTCAGACGATCACGGCTAGCGATATTAAGAGAAGTTTCCTGTCCATCTCTTCCAAAGCTATCGGGAACGATAATATTAGTCGTGAGATGCTTAAGCCTATCTTTGACTTATTGCTCCCTGTCATCGTCCACATTTTAAATTTCTCACTAACTTCTAGTTGCTTTCCAGCAGCCTGGAAATCAGCAAAAGTAATTCCTCTCCCTAAAATTTCTAACCCCACTTCTTTCTCTCACTTCCGTCCTATTTCTATCTTACCTATCCTTTCGAAAATTTTAGAAGATCTCATTGTAAAACAGTTATCCTCTTTCCTCTCTAAAAACAATCTTTTTAGTCCTTACCAATCTGGTTTTCGCCCTACTCACAGTACATGTACTGCATTGCTCAAAGTCACTGATGACGTTCGCTGCGCTATGGATAACAAGCAGTTGACTATTCTCATACTGCTTGATTTTAGTAATGCGTTTAACTCGGTTGACTTTGATATCCTACTTGGTATCCTCGCTTCTCTTAACATATCGCCATCCGTGATCAAGTGGTTCCATACATATCTTCGTGGGCGCCGGCAGACGATTTGCTTTGAAGAGACTAATTCTGAGTGGTGTGATCTTACAGCTGGTGTTCCACAGGGCGGCGTTCTTTCTCCTCTGCTCTTCTCCATTTTTATAAATGAAATCACTAAAATTATCACTTCTCACTACCATCTCTATGCAGACGATTTACAATTATATAAGCATGCATCTTTATCTGATCTCAATGCGGCCATACATGACATAAATTGTAATTTGATCAAAATTAGTAAATGGGCCACATCATTTGGACTCCTTATCAACCCGTCTAAATCACAGGCTCTGATTATCGGTAGCAAACAATTGTTAAGTAGGATCGACCAGAGTAGCTTACCCAGTATTCTTTTCGATGGAAAGATTATAGCTTATAGTGAACATGCTAAAGATCTAGGCTTAATTATTGACCACAACCTATCTTGGAAAGCTCATGTCAATGAAGTTAGTAAGCGTCTCCATTACTCCTTACATTCTTTAAAACGCCTTCAAAATTTCCTTCCTCTCCAAACTAAAATCCTATTAGCACAGTCTCTTCTTCTTCCTATCATTGACTATGCTGACGTTTGCTATCTGGATGCGAATGAAGAGCTGCTCGACAAATTAGACAAACTTCAAAATGTGTGCATTCGTTTTATTTTCGGACTGCGCAAATTCGATCACATTTCCAACTATCGTCGACAGCTAAAGTGGCTCCCTATCCGATTTCGCCGGAATATACATCTTCTTTCTTTACTTTTTAAATTATTGAAAAATAACTCGCCAAGTTACCTGCGAGACAGTTTCCACATTTGTCCGGACAGAGATCGGCCCCTGCGTTCGTGTGTAAGGTTGAAGGTGCTTGAGGTGCCACGTTACAATACTGGTTTCTTTGGCAATTCTTTCACTGTACATGCTGCGCGTCTGTGGAATTCTTTGCCAGACCACATTTTTCACATGAACCCTAGCCTCACTACATTTAAGCGCAGATTAAAAGATTATTACCTATCTCTATCATTATAACATAGTATATGTATTTATTAATATGTAAGTTCTATGTATTTATAGATATTTATATATGTATATGTATGTATTTATATATATGGTTATATTTTATATATTTAATTATATTATTGATATATATGTAAGGTATTTGTATTTAATGTTGTATCTATTGCACCTACACCACCTTTTCATACTCTATATAAATAAACTCAATTTTTCCCAGGATTTCTGGTAGAGATCTCTTATTAGAGATAAGTCATCCTTTTGTACCATCATTCTGTGTGTCCCTTGTTTTTGTTACTGTATTTTTTTTTTTGGTGCATAAATAAATAAATAAATAAAAATAAAAATAAAGCTTAATGTTCTATATTCAATATTCTTTTTTTTTAGATGGGGCAAACGGGCAAGAGGATCACCTGACGGTAGAGATGACCACACCTCATAAAGGTCCGCAACACAAGAGGGCATGCAGGTGCGTTGCGATAATAGGCTGGCTGTTCCTGAGTTTTTCACGAACGTACGGTAGTAACCAGACGGGTCCTTTAAGTCCTACTACCAGCATAACTATATTATTATAGCTTTGTATTCATTTATTCATTTTATATATTTCCATGTCGTAATATAACTGAGTACTTGTACCTAAGGCTTGCGTAATTTCTAAAAAAAATATTCAAGCAATACGGAAAAATATTCAAATAAGTACAAAATGGAGTTAATGATAACAAAATGTACTGTACTCCTTGACTAAGATATGAAACTATTACAAGTTTTAGGTATTTACATTAAAACCTTTAGCCCCTTGAACCCTTAAGATAAATACTAAGAACAGGCTATAAGCACATACTATGGACATATCCATCCATAAAATTTCTGACTCACTGGTGCTCTTTCGTAAATTTAACACCAATGCAACGAAATAGAGTGTCACAAGCTTGGTAAATAACCGAATGAAGAATGTTTCGACCTTTTTCTTAAGATACAACTGGCTATACGCTGGCTGACGAACAGTCACTTCATGAGTTTTTCACAAACGTACGGTGGTAGCTTACAAGGCGGACCTTTTTTAAGCCCTCCCACCAGCATATACATGTCTTAGAATTTCTTCCACTACATACAGGTTTCCACAGGATGTTTTCCTTCACCGTTAAGCACGAGATAAATTTGAAACACAAATTAAGCACTTGAGAACTCAGAGGTGTTGCAAATTCTACGTTTTCGATACATTGGGCCATCTCATCTATGAAATATATAGGAAGTCTAACAGGAATATTTTCATTTTTGTACATTGTCCAATTAGTATTCGCAACGTAGTCTTAACAATAGTAGCAGGTGCACTTTGTAGAGTTAAAACTTTCCAATTTCATTTATTCAACTTCAAAAACTATTTCCACACCTGCGCTGCATGCAATCTGATGCCCGATTTCTCAATTCATCATCGCTGAAATTTGTGTTGGCTCCGAATAACTTGTTTTACCAAACTCTCGTGTTTGGACAAGCTGACTGATGTAGGACGCGGATGCTTTTGAAATGTTTACACTTTTTTTACCAACGGCTAGATAACTAGATTAGATGTTAGTGCCACTGTTTACTCCAACGATGATTATTACAAAAGAATTCTGGATAATTGTTGAATATTTTTTTCCACTTATATTTTGAAAGTTTACTAAAATAATCTGTGTAGTATTTTTTTTAAATATAAAGCGTTTAGTTTGAAAACGCTAATCTAAAGAATAATTGGATTGGGGGGTCATTTGAAAACATACATTTTCGTTAGTTAAATTGCTATATAACGTCACGCAATGGCACCTAAGCGGAGCGGCAGCCATAATGTCAATATGACAAATTGTACGCAAATCATTGACTTACTTATAAAATAAGGACCGGCCTTTCGATATAGAAGTTAGTCACAAGCGAACTTTATTCGAATGTATTGCAAGCTTGCGACTAGCTACGTTCAGTTCTCCGAATTTACGATAGAGCACGAGCTATTGTATGTATATTTTGTTAGCATGGAAGGTCATGTCTATCCTTATTTAATATAATAAATTTGTATCTTTGTTACACAATCACGCAAAAACGGCTGAAGAGATTTCGATGAAATTTAGCACACAGATAGCAAGAAACGTAATACATAACATATTCAATTAAAATTCGGTATATATGTATGTGTGTTATGGAACATTATTTACTTACAAATGATGCATTTCTTAGTAGCCAATTCTAACGTTACCGCAAACGCAGTCGCGTGCAGATGCTAGTCTTTAATAAGTGTGATACCAATTAATGACAAAAAGGGTTCGCATAACTACCTACGAACAGAATGATGTATAGCTATGAATATTGCATGATAAGGAATATTAATTAAGTTTCAAACAATATAATCACACTAAGGCGGAATATTATTTCCAAACCCGATTTAATTTAGCGGTTTAGGGGCAGAAGTTGCTTCATACTACGTCATATACCTTATAATGTATAGGGTAAATAATTATATACAAGGATAATTAAATTATATCCTCAAGTTAATTTTAAATCGATAGCAGAAAATAGTTTATGCTCACACCTACTTAATGAGAACGTAGCTCAGTCCGTCTGGCTCACGCCTAAACCACGTAATCGATTTTAGAAAATAGATACAGGGGTAGACTAGACCTTGGGAAAGAATATAGGCTACCTTTTGTCGTGAAAAAAAAAAAGCCTTGAAGGCGGTTAAAATGAGGATGAAAGTGTGTATTGGGAACCAATTGTTTCTATATAGCATTAAATGTCAAAAAATGAAGCAAACGCGCTCATATTCACTATCTAAAAATCATTATTTGGAGAACTAAGAAAATCATCTCCAAAACATTGGATACATATAATCTATGCTCCATTTTGGGAAAAATCAAAACACAATTCTGATTTAAGCCATTACATTCTAAAACTGCATAAATTCTCCACATCCGACAATTGTATGGCAAGTGATCCAAATGTAGATTTTCCCAGAATCGCAACGTCGCGATGCCAAGATATTTTCTTTCCGTTTAAGAAACTTTAGGATATTTTATGAATGCTCTTAACTTCCTTTCGTATAATTTATGAGTCTGAAAGTTTGATAAACTGGAAAGTATTATATAAACTCGAAAGTATATATAAGTACCAGTGCAATAAGTCACACTGGTAGTAGGTCTTTTGTTGCAAGAGGCCGGCTAGGTAGGTACCACCGTAGTGTCAAATATTCTACCGCCAAATAGTAGTACTTAGGCATTACTGTAGGCTAGTGAAATTACTTTAACAAAGGAGATTCAAGAACCAATATCTCGCGGTTGAGAAGTGAGTGGAACCTACTAATGGTGTTGCGCGCGCTCATGGGCTACGGCAATCGCTTTCCATCAGGCCATATGCTTGCTTGCCAACTTGTAACATAAAAAAGTATATAATCGTAAAAAATTCTTGACTCAAAAAAGTTTAGATTAAATATTTTAATAAAAGATGTCGCATGAGTTTAAACACGAGATGTTTCAAAGCTTCCTATAAAGTATAATGTATTTAGAATTTAATAAATTGTAAAATAAGTTACTTTTAACCACAAAATTCTTGCTTAACCAGGACTTAAAATTAAATTCCAAACTTTTGATACAAGTTTCGATCATAGATTAAGCTTATATTAATATTGTTACAGGCAGGGGTTTACAGATTTGGAAGAACAACACCTGATGGCTCTAAATGAAACTTTAATGAGATCTCCTAGATTACACAACAGAACTTCATAAATCACAGGTTAATCATAGTTCAAAAGAATAGCCCAGGTCACTAAGTATCGCACTTCTTCACTGGTTTTACTTGTAGTTTCTTTGCTCGTTGATCAGAACTGAATAACTCAGTCGACTTGCCGGGTCGCTTATATAGTGCGGAACACGGGTTCGAGAAAGTTCCGTCCATGGAATGTTATACGGCACCTGTCGGGAACACATCTTTCTAGAACCTATGCGAACGAAGCAAACAGACAGAAACCGTAGCATGCGATTTTGAACCTTATTCCCCGGTGATAAGGTTCACCGTAACAATATTAAGGAAGTGAAGGTAGTAGTTAAAGATTATAAGTGAATACACTTTTCATAATCATAACATTGATGTTTTAAAATGTGGTTGAATTATTTATAGTATCATCTTCCAATCGACCCGGTCAGTGACCCATAATATTCTATTTACGTTACATATCTTTTATATCAATTTACTTTTCATTATTTTGTTTTTCTGTAATAGCAGTTACAGAGTAAAAGTTCTAAGATTGGTTATATGAATAGCGCATAGTCTTTTAGAGACTTGCTGCGTTTTATAACAGTTCTAAAAGGGTCTGAAATATTTACCAAGCCATAGAGAAAGTTTGAATGTATAAAAGAGCTCTTCTTCAATAATATTATCAGGCTACAAGCTTGTAATTAAGGCCTTATATTGTAATAATGTTTTACGGTCCGCGTGATGGTAAGCAGTCATCGCAGCCTATGAACGCACGCGACACTTGTATCACATGCGTGTTTTCAACCCAATGCATGAGGGATGAGCAGAAAAAAAAGAATGGGACAGTGGGTCACTCATCGCACAAAACGCAAAAGTACTGATACTGTAACGTTATGTCGATTTTCTGTAAGATTGTGCTGTAAGGAACATAGCTCAACTAATACTTTTATGTTATGCGTGGCTTTTTTCTCAATATTTTGGGTGTAAGGTATCAGTGAAAGAAAATCCTATCTACAAAGAAGATCCTATCTACAAAGAAGATCCTATCTACAAAGTAGCTGTTACCAAACATGTTATCCAGATCCCCCAAGTCATGTGTAAGCTTCCATCGACCTATTTCCAGCAAGTCACGGTCTGTTCGTTTGCGCTCACTCGACCCCAATATATCGACAATTCATCAATATTCTGTCATAATTTTTTCATACCAGAATCACTTGGTAATACAAGATTTGTTTTCAAAGCACTTTTCTTAATTATTCAAATTATAATTTTCGTAAGCAAAATTTGTCAATTAATAAACGAAAAGTCTTCATAGTAAGCTATGAGGCATTATTCCCAGTTTTATATGAGTATTTACCCGGGTCCTGCTTATTACTCTTGTCCAGATTTGACTGGTAACTAGTTTTTACACAGAGCGATCAGTAACTCATTGGATAAGAGCAATTTACTTATCAAGAGTTTACGATTATTATCAGATGTTATGTGAAAGCAACCAGGACCGACAGTTTGACGTGTTCTTCGAGGCACGGTGGCGAGATTCACGGGGACAAACGCCCAGACCGCAACAGACATTTGTAATATCAACACAAACATCTACCTGAGCGGGATCCGAACCCGCAACCGTCGAGACGGCAGACTCGCTACCCACAAGGCCACACTGGTATCACAATTAATAAATAAAAAGATAGGGAATAATACAAGTTTAAAAATAATGTTTCACATGTCGTTAAAATGTGTAGACTTTTTTAAAATTGTGATTCTTTTCAACGATATTCGCAATATGGAGCCAGAGAACAATTGCTTTGTTTGTATGGAACAAAATAGAACGGAGAATTGGATCAAACTGAAACAAATTCTAGGCACAAAGCCTCCGCCTTGTTGGTGAACCTTGGAAATAGGTTGTCTGGATTTATTATTGTGCTCTGACAGTGATTGATTATTACCAGAACGTTATCAAGGCATACTTTTTTAATATTTTCCATTTATAAAAGAAAGCGAAAAACGCAAAAACATACTTTATTTTAATTTTTAGAAAAGACTAAGATTTCATAAATATATTAATTTTCAACCTTCTGTGATAGACTATCTAGAAGATTAATTAGTTAATTTGAAGCGTAACGAAAATACAAATATATATATATATAAGTTATGACAATTTTTAACAGTGAACATTATGTAAATTAAAAAACATAATATATTACGAAATAGCATGCTTAAAAACTATGAATGAAATTATTGTACATTTTTATATGCAGTTGAAATGAACATTTCTGCACGTAAATGGTAGTGAGACGAGTGAAGGAAAAAAAATCGGATGATGTAATGGTCGGCGACCTCGAACCAATGCCTTATTATTTTACTGAGCACGTGGGCTGTGGAGACATAAAAATATCAGAGATCACAAGTCTGGCACGCGATATTGACACATGGTGCGCGTTGAATCGCTAATTTGGTCAATTGCAATACCTTGCAACATCTTCGGTAAATAATTCAAGTGTATGAGCGGTGCACTTCAGACACTATAAAAATATATTCTACTATAAAAATATATTCTATCAAAGATTATTTGCAATAAAATGGACTAAGGTACTTAAGAATCGATAAAGGTCCGCCACTTTCAACTAGACTTTCTTGATCTGCAATAAACTCTGCTCTTAGTTCTATGGCGTCAGTTTTGAGCGGTACAGGTTACTGGAACTTGAAGGTAGTGATAATATTTTACAGCGTTAATGGGTTACGTATCCGTACAGGTATAGAAATAGAACTATACTATACGTATAGGAATATATTACACATATATAATAAAACGGTAATTAGACGATACCTTTGTTATATTTAAAGCAATTTTTACTGTTTGTGTTTTAATAAAATAAAATATTGATATTACAAATCAGTTCAAATTTTTAATGCGCCGATAATTTTTAGTAACGACCTTATCGATAATAATTCTTTGGAATGTACACAACGTGAGAAAGTCATTGATGCAAACGGTTAGCGTAGCCTACGAGCGTTAACACCTTACATTGTAGGTGTCACTCACGCGATGCAAATCTCTAGATTTTGGTTCTTAAATCTTCTTTACCCAGTAATTTCACTAGCTACAATGTCCTTCAAAACGAAATACAGTATACTGCTTTACGGTAGAATAATTGCGGTGTTAACTACCTAGCCGGCCTCTTGCAATAAGAAGCCAACCACCAGTAATGTAATATATTAAGAAAACAAGAGTCAAAAGCTTCAAAGTTCGTGATGGATATGGTTATCAATCATAATATAATCAGCCATATTTATTTCAATCTAATTATATAGTTTGAGCTGAGTTATAAAACTATATTATAAATATTTCGTGTGCCTATAGAACAGAACCATCAAATTGACGGGAGACGTTGAGCGTTCACAAAATGGTATATCTCCGTGAATATTAGCAAGCCATTAACGACGAACCAGTGACTTAAGTTAGTTATAACTGACTAAGACTTTAATGATTCCTATCAAGTTTGTGGTAATAACCGAGACCATTACTTTCGAGGAGACGTCGGACATTCAAGATGGTAATAGCCAACCGTAAATAGTTTTACCCTTTAACATAACTTTGGTGATAAGCTACATCCTATTACATTAAAAGATTTTTTTTTTAAATAATATTTGAAATGCTTTTTCAAGGCATTGCTAATATTCCTATTGTCCCTCCAAATAAGCACGAATCTTGAGCTAAAGTGGGTATGACAATAGCCCAAGGGGGTCACGATCAAACCCTCGACTCTCGCAGTAACGGAGTGATGTCGTTCTACCGTTGAGCTATTGAGGCTTCTAAATCTGCATCTACTTGCGATTTCGTCCGCAGTGATCTTGAATCTTGAGAATTGGCTCCAGAGAGAAATGAATCATTTGTAAGTAAATAACCCTACTAATATTATAAATGTAAAAGGACGTCATCGGAGATGGAGGCAGCGCTCTGAGTGCATTCTACACGATGGACTCACCCGTTGTGCGAGAAACATAGCTCTACTACAATTTATATGGCCTTTTTGTATGACTTCATTCAAATGTACATAACCTTGAAAAATATTGGTCTTTTGACATACAGAGCGTGTTAATATGATATATTCTTACTGGTTTCAGAAATTGCGTAATGCGACATGACGACTGGTTGATAATTTTTACACGGCCTTTGATCGGAATTTTTGTAGTATTCGTGGCCCAGTACACAAAACCCTACTATAATAAATTTTGAAGTTTGTATGTTTCCATGTTTGCTACTCAATCACGAAAAACAGCTGAACGGATTTGGATGAAATTTGGAACATATAGATTGGATGAAGACACCTGGATGAAGCCATAGAATATCTTTATATATTTTTCTTTTATCCCTGAAAAATGTTTAGTTCTCTTGGGATTATCAAAAAACATATTGCAATTATGTTTAGATGTTTATTACTCAATCATGCATAAGTCCACTAAGGATTATGATGAAACTTAGCACACAGATAGCTTATTATTTGGATTAACACAGAGGATACTTTTTATCCCTAAAAATATAGCGTTCTAAGGATTATCAAAAAACATGCTACAAGAAGTGTTGAATTGAAATTCGATACAGATGTGTCTGAATTACTTCCAAGTTATTCATTTCTTTCTGGAGATAATTCTAAAGCCACAGCGGACGACGTCGCGGGCAGATGCTAGTGTTTAGTAGTTGTTGTATGTATTTTCGTAATAAGCGTAATGTTAGATAGTTTGTTGTAGTACAACGCCTAATGATCTCATGATTAATAGATCATTTCCCGTCATTAAACAGATAAACATTTCGAAGCTGAGCAAACCGGTTATAATAAAGATTTGAATATTAAATTTCAAAGGAATTTCGTTTAGGAATCTTATTAATAGACTCTTAGAAACAAAAAGTTAATGAAGGTAATAAAGTTCAGTATCATCGCTGAATAATTCTTGTACATGGACCTCTACCTATTACGGTACGTGAGATACAGCCCGTTAACAGACGGACGGTCGGACGGTCGGTGTCTTAGTAATACTGTGCCAACGGAACCCTAAAAATGCACACAACTAAAGATTTAATATCTGTATTAAGATTTAAATTTAGAACACTAAAGTAACGAGTAAAAATCTAAAAATGTTAAATGGAATGCGTCAGTTAAAAACGACGTATAAATAAATTATTAACGGGAAGTTAACGTATTGTATAAAAAAAGATAATATACGGACAGTACAACAAACAGACGCTGTTGCCGATAATTACCAATTGTTGGCCGCCATCTTTGCGCGTGAGTCATGCGCCCACGCACACCAGACGAGCGTGAACTACCTACAACGAAATTAATACGAAACCCGTAGTTTCATAATATAATTATTTGATAATTTAATACATTAGGAATGAAACGTAAAACGTACAGTTTTATTTGTAGAATTTTAGTTTTTAACTAACATATGCCCGCGATTTTATCGACGATCTTAGAATTGGCTTTGGAGAGAAATGAATCATTTGTCAGTAAATAATGTTCCATAAGACCAGTTTTGCGTAACAAAAGTATTCTATGTGTCAATCTAGATAATAAGCTATGAGTGTGCTAAATTTCATCCCAATCCGTTAAGCCGCTTATGTGTGATTGAGTAGGTACCAAAAATCCAAACTTTACGGCGTCGGGACGTGACGACCAGCAGAGATTATTCCAACATTGCAATCAGTCACACTGGTGGTAGGTCTTTTGTTGCAAGATGCCGGCTAGATACGAACCACTGGAGTGTCAAATATTGTACCGCAAAGCAGTAGTGTCTTTGACATAACTGTGTTCCGGTTTCAAGGACACTGTAGGCTAGTGAAATTACTGAGCAAAGAAGATTTAAGAACCAATATCTCGAGGTTGGCAACGCGTGAGTGGCACCTAATAATGGTGTTACGAGCGGCCATAAGCTACGGCAACCGCTTACCATCAGGTGGGCCGTATGCTAGCTTGCCAACTTAGTAACATAGATATTATAATATTAGTAGGATTTGATTAAGTTCACCTTTTCAAAGAGAGTTTGTGTATTCTATTTTGTCTGGCAGCTAGGTGCCACCATGCTATATATAAAGTATATTTTAAAATATAATCTTTAGAATCTTAGTGTATTTGTGTTTATTGCCAACAACAACATTATAAAATAAGTCGCTTCTGTTTATATGTTATTCGTAAACATCATGCTTTAATTCTATTATTAGACACGACTAATGAAGACATAGCTAGCATAACCATTCTTCCCATCATGGTTGGGACAGTCCTGTTTCTACCTGATCTATTACCCCAAGATTTTGTAGCCATTAAGTACGTACTACCCTTCTAAAGAATATACACGTGAAGCAATTTTATTGGAACTCAAACTCTACCTTCTATTTCCTTATTTCCTCCCTCCTATCGCACCCTTTATCGGATATTTCAACACACGGTTATGTACTTGACATTACTGTGTATACAAGCAGCAATTTGGCAAACCATAGGCTCTTATATTAGTGGTAAAAAACTTGATGTCCCGTTTTGATGGCAATTTTAACTGGTTACATCTGACAAGGAAACAAGCCTTAGATGACAGATAATATTTAATTCATATTCTTTATGCTTTATAGTTTTATTCAAAGTTTTCCATCTTTTTATAGTCTTTAGATTCTAAAAAAATATTATATGTACAATTAAGTTTATTCTTTATGGGATTTTCTTTTGCCTTGAAGTGAGTACTGATATTAAATTATAAAACAATGCCTTTTGTTTAATACTTTGACGTCAGTAATCAGTCGATGTTTTTAATATTACATTTCTAGCTGATAAACTTATTTAATAAGAAAATCTAATATGCTATAAAGCTATAAATGACAAAATAATTCTAAATCTGTTTGGCATCTTCTAACGAAGAAAACACTGAACCAATCTTGGTAATATTGACCCCAAAATAAATTGTGATAAACCTAAGAGTTTATCCAGTCGTATCAAAGAATACTATTTGTATGTACTTAGTTTTGCAACACAAAACGAAATCAGTTAAGTAAACCCTCGCAAACTTTCTAGTTTCTAGACCAGTTGCAGCTCGAATCGATGTAGGCGTTCAATGCTTTCATATTGTGCCACTTTCAATGCTAGTCGCGAGTTTAATAGCAAATACTAAAACTGCCTACAATCCAGAATGGATAGGAACAACGAGATATAGGCTTGGCGTTATTGTTTGAGGAGCAAGAAAAAGTAGGTCTCGTCTACGTCCGCCGTGTCAATAGTCAATACTGGGCGTTACGACATTGAACATTTTTGGCAAATATTGGATCAAATTTTTTTAGGTCAACACCCTTCCTAATAGAGATCATACGCTAACAAAAAGCTTTGACGGTTATGAGACTCTGTAATGAGGTTATCTTTCATGACTCAAGTTTTGGAGAATATTGCTCACGAGAAAATCATTCCCAACTAATGAATTATATAGTTACACTAGTAATATTCCTAAACCGTATTCTTCTTCTTAGCATTATTCCCAGTATTTACCTAGAGTCTTCTCTATATCTTATACTGAAATGGCGGGTTACTAGTTTATACACAGAGCGGTTACCGTCTGACCTTCGCAACCCAAAGGGCGAACCAATTACTCATTGGATAAGAGCAAATTACCTATCAAGAGTTAATGATTATTATCAGATGTTATGGTAAAAACCGGGACAACAAAGACCGAAACAGATATTTTGTAACACACATCTGCTTAGAACGGGAATCGAAACCGCAACCGTGGAAGCCCAAAGCAGGCTCTCCACAACGGTCGTCGTTAAGGCCCCTAGCCGTCAATGGATTTAATTTTAAATTGGTAACAATGTTGTTTTTAACACGCTTGTAGTTAAATTTCTTCGTCAATAAAACTACATAGTTACACAGTCCACAGTTAGCTGTACGTCGTTTTAATCAATTAAGCCGTCGATCGGCCTGCCAAGAACTATGCGGGGGCCTTTGCCAAACTATTTGCAGTGTCCCTCGTTAAACTTCCTCAAAACTGCCATTGTTGTTTGAATTATTCAAGGATCTTTGCTTATACTTTTTCAGGTCAGGCTAACATCGCTATATTTATGAAAATAAAGCAAACTGCTTATTAGTATATTTATCTGTAGTAGAGCCATGCTTCTCTCAGCACAAATGGGGAGACTCGACTGAGGATGTAACTATATCAGTAGGTACTGTTGCTTTTCGTGCGACGAGTGAGAGCGCCGGAGGTTCAATCTCACACCCCCTCTGTTCTCTTCCTTTTTTCCCTTCTCATACCTTCCCTCCTGTTCTTTGGGTTGGCAACGCGCATGTGATACTTGAAGTATCACAAGCGTTCAAAGGTTGCGGTGACTGCTTACCATCAGGCGGACCGTATGCTTGGTTGCCAACCGTCATGATATAAAAAAAATAGTGTGAAAAATTGACTACACACGCTAAATGATTATGATTATGATGAGACTATGGTGCAAGCATGTTACGCCATCTTCATTCGAATACATTGCAAACTTGTGACTAACTTCGTTTCATTAAGTGCGAATTTACGAAGGATCACAAGCCAATTATTTTGTTACTATAGAAGGGAATGTCTATATGTCTGTCTGTCTTGTTCTAATTTTCTGTACTTACATCAATTGCTATTTTCATTAGGTATTAGATAGGTTTATGACCTTCCTAATTGCTTAAATAGTGATCCCATTCCCAAAGTTGGTGGCCTCATAAGCTCGTTAGAGGATGACGCTAGCAGTGATGTCAGATTGATTCCTAACCCTTGACCTCCTCGGTTAAATGACTCATTTAATATGTCTGAGATAAGTTGTATCAATACATTTAACTATGGAATAAACAATATAAATAAATTAATGTATATAATATACATTAATATTTAAATTATTAAATTTATAATATAATTAAGCCATTTTTGTACTTTTATGCAGAAACAATTGAATATCTATCTATACTAATATTCTATACAGCAAAGATTTGATTGTTTGTTTGTTTGCATTGAATAGACTCCGAAACAATTGAACCGATTTGAAAAATTCTATCACTTTTGGGAAGCTACACTATCCCTTCGTGAAATAGACTATATTATTTTTTCAAAAAAATTAGGAATCCTTACTAAAACTCCAATAATATTGCAAAAAATGTGCCTCATTACAAAACGTTATTCACGCAGCCGTGGGTAGATGTTAGGTTTTGATATAAAGCTAGGTAGACAAAGAGTGTTATCGGATGACTGATTTCATCAACTATTGCGGTGATCTAGACTGCCTAGATGGGAGTAAGGCGAGCTTGGCCGTCACGCATACCGGGTGACGTCACTCCCGAGGGTCACCCGTTTTCTATTCGCGTTGTGGCGTGACGCACGCGCCGGTGACGACGCGAATGGCCCGCGCTCGCTTTTTAAAGTATATTTAAACCTCACCCCCCAAACGATCGCGTAATTAATAGCATCTGGAACGTCGTCACGGCAGGGTAACGGCCGTCTAGTCGCCATATTTCTGTCGAAATCGTCGCATACCCCCGGCGCCCCTCTCCCTATACATGCGCTATCTGTGCCAAATTGCATTACTGAAACACTGTTACTGCTATCAGACTTTCCTTAATGCTGCTGAACGAATACAATATTAATTTCTCAAACGGAAAATCCGTTTCGGCTTGACATGAAATTGTATTATTTTATACGTTTCTTAAAGACCAAACAGTATAAATTAAATTTCTCAAACGATCTCAAGATCAACTTAGCTAGATTTTAAGGGCATTATCAGCTAAATCAGAGTAAAAACTCTTTTATGGGTACTATCTTAACTAATATAATCATTGCGAAAGTGAGTTTGTGACGCTTTCAAGTCTAAACCGCTGATCCGATTTTGATGAATACATTTGATTATAATGAAAACAAAACTTGAAGGGGGTAAAATAGGGAATGAAACATAAAAAAGGTGCCCTCATAAAAAATCAAAACATTATTTCGAGGAGCCATAGGAGTATTAGTAGTACCTACATACTTGAAAAAGCATTGCTTTAAAAAAGATACGAAAAGGACCCCATAGAATTGTAATGTGAGAAGGCATAAGGATGGTAATTGTCTTGACTCCGATATATTAAGTATTTATCCTTGGTGATAAATTGAGGTCGAGTGTCAATCATTATTTATGAGTAAGCCAGTTATAATAATAGCAAATATTTTTAGCGAAACCTTATCTAGGTCCATTACCTGGCACTGATTAGGTTTAAAATTTGTTTGTCAAAATACTACACAATATTAACTATTTTTTAAAAATAATATTAACAATGCTTTTCAAGTCATTATTAATTCTTCTAGCTTGCGCTAGGAGTGGTACCACCCACTACATTAGCTCTAGGAGGTTGGGATCAAACCCGCAACTCTCGCCTTAACGGAGTGGAGTCAGCACTTTAACCGTTAAGCTATTGGGGCTTTAATTATTATATTAATTTGAAAGTGTGTTTGTTTGTGGCGCTTTCACGCCTTAACTGAAACGATAGTGATGAATTTTGTATAGAGTATAGATATAGATCACACAAGTTAACACACAAGGCGCAGCGAATAAATATAGCGTGTGACTAACTTCGTTGTGTTGAGTTAGTACGAATTTTCGAAGGAGTACCAGCGAATCTTTGACATTTTGTATGTCTAGAAGGACCGGTCATTAGTTTATAATAATTTATTGGTCTTGGGTTACTTTTTGAGGCAAAAACAAAACTTGGGGTGAAAAAGAGGATGGAATATTGTACAATTGCAGTGTTAAATTTGGCTTTAGATTTAGGCAAGCAAAATCATGTTTTTTTTCTTACTTTTATTCTATTATATTGAGTATAATAATAAAACATTTGATGGTATCTCTATAAATATCAATGTTATTGAATGACACAGCCAAAAAAAAACAATTAATGAATTTGAAATTATCTTGTTGTGTTAGTTAGTTAGTTTACAATTTATATGATAAAAGCATTAAAAACATCTTATAAACTTTCAATTATTTTGTGTTAGACATCCATATGTTTTAAAGTAATAAAGAAGAAATAATATTTCACTAATAGATAAACAGTTTAAAAATATACTATTTCAAGTTTAAAGTCAACAATAATTATAATATAATAATAAACACTGCACACTCAACGGCCCCCATTAGGATAGTTATATCCTGTATGGGGTGTCCAGAAACCCATACAAGGATAATGACACATACACTTAGGCCGGAAAATATGGTTGCATGGTCAATACAAACACATTATGCTCGGAGCGGGAATCGAAACCGCGACCTGTGACGTTTAAGAGAGGCTCGCTACTGCTGCGCCACAACGTCGTCAATTGTTTGGAAATGAATAATTATGAGAATGTTTACTATTCCACTTGAAAAATGTAAGTCAATAAAATATGCATTGATATTGTATTCTTAACAAGTGTTATAAGGATTATTTGATATCTATCAATGATATGCATTTTTTTTTCACTTGAGTGCAAAATGCAAGGTTTGTAATCAGTGCTAGTTGAACTATATCGAGATGATTAATATGATTATAAATTGATGGTTATAATTGATTAATATATTTAACAACTTCACTTTCCAGACAGTAGACAATAGTTAAACATTTGGAATAAGTCCTATATGATTCACGGTTATAGTATATATGAGTATATCTTATACTCATTTATAGAGGCTGTTCAGTGCATATTTTATAATAAATACAACTCAATAAAATTGAAATACATGAGTACTTAACAAACATTTAAATTAAATATCTAAGGTGACAAGCAATCATATGGCCTACCTGATGGTAAGCAGTTTTCGTACCGTTTGAGATCTTATAACACCGACAAATAAATATTTCTGACACAACCCTTCGTCCCCTACTTCATCCCCCTTTAAGTATTGTTTTTGTGAAAAAAAGTAACCTTTAAACATTTCAACAGTCATCTTTGTATCTATAACAAAATTCATTTTAATTAATTCATTGGTATAAGCGGAAAGCATTATAAACAAACATGCTTTCCCATTTATAATATTAAGTTAGGATGATTCCTAAACAATAATAAAAATGTTTATGTAATATGTTTTAGTTATATTTGTAAATTTTATTATTATTCTTTATTACATTACCAGCAAATATCAGAATCACCAGGAGAACAATAAGCCATCTTAAAAATAATGCATCTTTTTAAATTTAGATTTCTACAAGGCAATAAAAGGAAGAGTATTTTTTAAATGGAATAACGCCAAAGGCTCTTCAGCCATTTATGAATAAAATATAAAAAGATTTATGGCATAGTATGAATAGTTAATTGTAGCCTCAAATCCAACATCCATATAACATTTGGCAAAACTCCAAGTGATATAAAAATTGTATCTATGGTGAAAAGCATTGCCAGAATATTTTTCATTTTCATTATCACTAACCAAAAGAAGAAGCTGACAATAATCCAACAAAGGTCATAGACTTACTATTTACCATGGAATGGCATTTTCATACAGACAAAATGAAATAATCATTGGTGCCCCTTTGTAAATTCAACACCAACATGGTACATTGAATAAATTAGTGAAGCACTGAAACAGACCAAGGTAAGCCCTTGGTTTTTGGCATGATGCTGGGGTGGTGTTGTCCAGCACAGCCAACCCACTCGCACCTCTACCTCATGCACAATGGTCTAGCAGGACTGAATGCAAAATAGAGAGAAAAATAAAATAAGAAAGCATACATTATTAAATCTCTACTAAAGACGAAAATATTTCACATAGGGCAATAGGTTAATTAGGGACCAGCAAAATGAAACCATACTTCCAAAATACATTTACTAACATATTTTTTTAAGTCGAAAGGTATTTGAGACACAGATATTAAAATTGATAACTAAATTATGATTTTTTCAACTTTTTCATACTTTCAGTCAACACCACCCACTTTAGGAGTCACCGAGGTTATAATACAGACATGATCTGTTAACTCACTATTTAACAGACATCATTATTTTTATACTGAGTCTGATAGTAAACAGGACTAGTAGGGCTTAATAGTTTTAAAAATAGGTAATTAATATTACAAACTTAAATTATGCTATTATTAAAATTATATAAATAAAATTATTAAAATTATATAATAATATTCATAAGCACATATCATGCTCACTTTAAAAGAACTTTATAACATTTAATTGAATTAAGAAATTAATGTTATGACATGTGAAATCATTTACAAAACATACACAATAATGAAGAACATCTATGTAATATAATTCTTATCCAAAAATTATATATAGACAATGAACTATTTGAATTGTAATTAGCCTTAATGTATATTATTATTAGAAGCCATTAAAAGTTTCACTGAATGAATAGTTTTATATTTCAGTGTAGAATGATTATCAATAAGCAATTTATAATTATTTAAAAACTTTAGGCATGAACTATGTACATATGGAAATATGTATTGATTATTATATTATTACTATCCAACTTCCCATTTTTTTAAGCTGGTAACTTAGATTGTAGTGAGAGGTATATCTGTGTGTTTTTAACTAGTTGTCAGTCTCGCTGGGGTGATCGATAAGGAGAAAACCAAGACTGTAAGAGATACTGGTGTGATCAATAAACCATTGGTCCACAGAAGGAATCAAATATCTGACCAAAACTGTTACTTTATGGCTTGCCATATATATATATATGTTCGAACAGTTGGTGATGCCAATTATTTAGACTTTTTCCTTATTTATTAAATTAACATTCAACTAAGTTAGATAATTAACACTTTATGTATGAGTATATTTTAGTTACTTCAACAATAATTATTTTTTATCTATCCATAGCTTAAAAATTCTAAATAGATATGTAATTTCTGTAAGTTTTTAGTAACTCTTTGGGGGTAATTAAAAAATTATTAATAAAGTGGGTAGATATGAAGTATGGCTATAAATTACCTAGAAAAAAAAAAGTCATGTTCATGAAAATGAAGAATTGATATATGAATTTTGTGTGTACATTGAATTACGCCGCATAATTCAAATTTGCTAAAAATTATATTCTCATAACGACCTAATAATTATAAGAGATATTGTATAATATGCACTAATAATACGTTGTCCACGAAGCCGGTTTGTCTAGCTACCGATAATACTCGGTATTTATTTTTACCCATTACGTACGTACAGCTGTCTCGGACGTCTCGCCCGGCCACCAAGGTATAGTGATTTTCAACAACCATACTTTAAGTATCCCTTTATGTAACTATGAATAACACTCAATGTTCAGACAACATCGAAGCCTGTTTATCTATATTTGGAACACATTGGACAGGCCTGTAAGAGAAACCGATTTCCCCAGATAAAATATCCAATATTCCAACGATTTATTTACACGGAAAAATGTTAAAACCTTTCGTTAGCCTACCTTTGTCGTTCCCAGCAGCACGTCACACGTACACAAAACTATTTTTCCAGCGAAAAAAACACGAAATCCTGCACTGTACACGGCGAGAGTACACAGGGCGTGCAATCACTCAATTCACAGCCGGCAATGAATTATTCATAAATGACTAGTCGTACACTAAGGCAAACCGAAAATACACAGATTACACTAACTTAAAATCTATGCTTTCCACCAAATACCTAATTTAACAGAAACTAAAAACGCGCCAACTGTCAAACTAAAAAACTACAAGCACCGATGTGCCGCGCAACCACGCGGTCCGAGTCCGCTTTTCTGACTGACGAGGCCACCGTGCCATACACGCTCCTACACGAAACGCGTCCGTCCGTCGCCACACTCTCGATGACAATCCGGTCGCTAAGGCATGCTTTTGTCGCAATTTACTTTTCATTTACTATAATAAAACAGCAGCAATTTTCTTATCGCATAATTGACAAAATATTTTACAACGTTGACGTTATCTATATCTCAGTGCGACAAAATGAGATAACCGTTCGAACGTGAATTCTGGCAATAAAGTAATACGACCACGTTTAGGAGATCAAGACGGACTAGGAAAAAACTTGTAAGCGAATAGTCATCTACAACTGTTCAGGATAGACGACTACCAGACGCGCATGCGTCAGTCGTGCCGCGGGTACGACGTCAGTGAATGACAAGCCCTGCGCTTGTATTAGCCGATCGATTTTAAAAGAAATGTGGTGTCTTGAGCGGAACAGCGCTGATACCGCTTTTATATTTAGTACGGTAACCGTAAAGTGCACGGCGCATGCGAAAAGTTGGCCGTTTACAATATTCCTCGTACAAGAATAACTGGGTTGTACTTCGTTTACAACTTAGTAACTTATTACATAATTTTCAACGGCGAAAATGTTTAGCTATCTAAAGTACGTAGGTATACATAGAAGTGTACACACACATTATACAAGCACAAATAATGCAAAAGAAATAGGTATAAATAATTAAATATGAAAAATTAAAATTGATTAGCGGATTTAAATAGGTTTCTTACTATGTTACTATGTTATGTTACACGTTAATTTTGTAGGTAGGCTTGTTGAACTTTTTTAATTTTTTCTTTATGTGATTAGGTAGGTATACATCTGAGGTGGTCCTAAATTTCATGGCGTACGATCAAGGACATTTCAACTTATAGGATCTTTTAGTCACGATTAAACCAGTTTTTATTAAGGTACGTATGAATTTCGGTACATTTAGTCGACTGATGTTTTTTAAATAACTTCGAGTTGTTTACGACTTACTTGTTGCGATTAAACTATTTTTTATTGATAATAAATACATATACCTATATGTTTGTTTAGTTTTATGTTTCAAATGTGGGTTGTTTGTTGTTTTATTAAGGGAATGGTAATTTTTAATTATTTAACTTTAATGTCTGTCGGGATTTCTTTTGACGCAGATCATCTGAAAAATAATATAAACAGAATTACGGCCGGCTTGATAGACAGCCTTCCCTTAGTCTATGCTCTATGTTCACTGGCAGCACCGTTTTGTCATCTGAGAAGAGTAAGAGAAACAGGCTGGAGATTCAACTTCCTAGGTTTCCTAGGTTTAGAATCTCCAATGCTATTAAAGCTTGTAGGATAAAACGCAATACTTAACAGAACGTATATTGTACCTCTAGTGTGAGTTTTAACGTTACGTCATAGTTGCGTTTGAGACAATTTGTATGGAGACAAGACAACGCCATCTAGCGGGTGATGGTATATTCCAATTTCTCTTACTAGAGCTTAATTCGCACTAAAGCTGTTATGTATGTAACAACATATCTGCTGTTATTTTATTTATATAAGTAGTTATTATGTGTAAATTTATTATTTCTCCGGTAAACAGTAAAATTTGCTATTCACCAATGTGGTTGAATGCATCATTGATGCCTCCGTCAATCCACAATTGCAATGATGAATTCATTAACAAATTAGCGGTCAATGCATTAAAATAATCGAGATTGGAAAATATAATGATATTATACAATTTTAATATGTGGTTATATAATACTTACTAGCATTTTGCCTTCGAATCCGTCCATCCGTCCTCAACCATATCATCTTTTTACATTTACAAAAATTAAAAAAAAAATGATGAAGAGATTTTATATATGGTCATATACAATTAAAAAGATTAAATTAAATTAATACTAAGCATAAAATTATATATTTAGGGAATAAAACCGACATAATATTTGAATAAATAAAATAATTCCATTAATAGATTGCGTGCGTTAAAGATATAATTATTCATAATGTGTTGGCGGATTGCATACCGCAGAATACAATATTAATATTTCCATGGCCCTTAATTAAATGCCATTCTAGTTCATTGTCAGACTTAATAAACGCTATTATTATTTATTGTCTATGTCTAGATCAGAAGCTCTTAAACTAATTTCTTCTACCGCCCACTTTTGAGTATCAAAAATTTTCACGCCCCGTAATTAATTACCTTACCACTTCTAAGAAGCACAGTGTCATTTTATTCGTGACGGGTGGCAAACAAGCATACGCTCTGCCTGATAGTAAACAGTCACCGCAACATATGAACGCTGGCGATACTTGAAGTATTACATGCTCATTGTGAGCCCAAGGGGTAGGAGGAAAGAGATGAGAAGGAAAAAAGGAAGGCAACAGAGGGGGTGGGAATATTGGGCTCCGGCTTTTTCACTCATCGCTTAAAATTTAACAGTAAACTTTACGCCGATTTTATGTGAGAGGGTAGTACTTCCGCGGCCGAGCCGGTACATTCGTGCTGGGAGGCATTACCACTTCTAAACATTTATTACTATAATTAATTTAATTCCCGTTGAAAAGTCTAGATCCAAAAACTATAATCCTATTTATACCCACTAGCGGTATTATTTAACTTTTTAAATCATTTATCACTCCCAATGGAATGAATCTAATGACAGCTGGATGTTCGTCAAGTCTTGAAAGTTGAAACCCTTTCAGTTGCAGAGCGTGGCAAAGAAATACATTCATTCATCATAAGGTCGTTGAATAAAAATAATTATATTTAATTATTATTCCGAACTGTGGTATTATATCCAATTACATATTTCTATTGACGTTATAGGTACATATTGTATCATTATTTTAAGTTTAGAAAATGTTTTCAAACGCCTTAGGAATACGTAGACCCATAAAAACTAATTGGATTTAGTGGTCACTTGTAATTAGGTAGCACTTTGAGGAATTTCATTTTTTTTTTTATGTTAGAAGTTGGCAAACAAGCATACGGCCCACCTGATGGTAAGTGGCTGCCGCAGCCTATGAGCGCTTGCAGCACCATTAGTAGGTGCCACTCGCGCGTTGCCAACCTCGAGATATTAGTTCTTAAATCTCGTTCGCCCAGTAATTTCACTAGCGTACAATGCCCTTCAAACTGAACACAGTAGTGCCTAAGCACTACTATTTGGCGGCAGAATATTGGACACTGCGGTGGTACCTACCTAGCCGGCCTCTTGCAACAAAAGACCTACCACCAGTGTGACTGATTGCACTGGTGGAATAATCTCTGCTGTGACAGAGGTTATCCCAACAGCGGGCGCCATCGCCCACGACCCCATGGTCGTCACATCCCGACGCCGGTAAATAAGGAGTCCCTGATGCGAACTTCGCATAATTTTTATAAGACAATTAAGTAACCCATATCTTACAGAAAGAATCGTCAAAATCGATTCACAGACCATCATTAACCAAAGTAAAAATACTCCTTTTAATTTCGGTAAAATAATATTATGAAACTCGCCGTAAGGCATGGTATGTAAAGGTACATTTTTATTTTTTAACGCAGACGATTTTTTTGTAACGAACAGGCGTTTTTAGTGACACACAATTTTTTTCGAGTTATTTAAGTTCAAGACATCGTACTTTTCTGCCTCATAAATATATTCTACTCCATTTTTCCAAGCTAAGGCGAAAAAAATGCACAGAGAAGTATACTCCTAAACCTTTTAAGCCAAGTCTTACATCAAACGGAGTTCCCTACTTTATATTTGCTACATTTTCTTTTAAAACATGTCTTTTAGCTGTATGAGCAAACCTTTTACATATGAGTATAAGAAAGGCGTCTTTGTATTTTACGGATAATTTTCGCAGTGTTATTTTTATAGTTAAAATGTATTTTGTCATGCCCGAGAATATTCATTCTAGTTTTTTTGGGTTATAACGCAGCGGACTTTATTACTCTATGCTTGTCTATGACTTTTATATTTTTTTCTTCGTCCTAGCATTATTCCCCGTATTTTATTTACCCAGGGTCTGCTTATTACTCTTATCCGGATGCCATCTGATCACCGCAACCCTAAGGGTGAACCAGTAGCTCATTGGATAAGAGCAATTTACTAATCAAGAGTTAACGATTATTATTGAGACAGAAATTTTAACAAAATTCTGCCCGAGCGGGAATCGAACCCAAACCGACGAGAGTAAAGGCAGACTCGCTACCCACAACGCCACAACGGTGTCGATTTTTATATTTTCTAATTTAAAAATATATCGTGTCGGGGTGTTTGTGTTCGGAGTCCTCCGCAACACCGCACGATTTTAACTTTTAAAAAAAATAAATTTCGTAGGTATGAGAATCGTCAAATATTTACTCGGGTGATATAATTATATTACACAGGTACAAAATATTGTGGTATTTTGTTAATAATTATTAAAATAATTATAATAAATCTTTTGTTGTGTATTTCAATAATATAATAGTAAGTATGGAATATTATTTTAGAACAATGTTCACCTTATGTTTATTAGCGCCATCCTTAGTTGTACTCAAAATCGACTTCAGTTTTTATACATACATACACATTTTAATTTGAATTTTTTTAAAAAATGATGAGTACGTTAAAGAACCTCAGCCTTTTTATAATGACGTTTAAAAATAATAACGTTATTCATAATCTATAATACACTGACGTCACACCGATGTCCTTGGATAGCTTTCTATTGAAAAGTTGAACTAGATGATTTATCGATTTTCTTTAATAGAATGAGCTAAATAAGGAGGTCTTCGTAAAATATTTTAAACGTATTTAAGCTTGACTTGAATAATATGCACTCTAAGTACCTATGTAGTAATTGAATTAGTACAGTATTTATGAATGTGAATATGATCTGTGTAATATTATAGGGTAATACTTTAGGCTCGAGCGAGGCGGCATGGTATGCCATGTGAGCGACATATCTTGCGTTTCGCTCGTCTTGCTAATAGTACAAGATCCCACCGCCTGATTAGTGTTTTAATCAAAATCATTTTTTATAGATAAATAATTATTAATAAAGAGATACGATTCGGTCGGGTTTATTATTAAAATAAGGAAGCAAGTATGTCGTTACACTCTAATACCGTAATATTGAATCTACACTGTCAAAGTACGTGAGCGATGCATGGCCTTATTTTTTTGTCCGTCATTACTCCAGATTAAGCTTTGTAATGACATTGTAATCATAATACTCTTAATGAATACAATATTTATTTTTACGAGTCCTTAATTTGTTAGCATTTGTTTGTATCCTTGTTCTAATATCTTAGATATCTTTCACTCGGTTCGGTATTGTTTTAAAAAAATAAAAGTAGCCTGAGTTATTCTTTATAACGTTATCTTGCTATCTTGCAGTGAAAGTCCTGTTAAAATTGGTCCTGCCGTTGCAGTTGTAAGACCTTTGTCTAACAGTAAGACATTAATAGGCAGTTAAGGCGTCGGGATGTGACGACCCCATCGCCCGCTGTTGGGATAACCTCTGTCACAACAGAGATTATTCCACCAGTGCAATCAGTCACACTGGTGGTAGGTCTTTTGTTGCAAGAGGCCAGCTAGGTAGGTACCACCGCAGTGTCCAATATTCTGCCGCCAAATAGTAGTGCTTAGGCATTACTGTGTTCCGGTTTGAAGGGCACTGTACGCTAGTGAAATTACTGGGCGAACGAGATTTAAGAACTAATATCTCGAGGTTGGCAACGCGCGAGTGGCACCTACTAATGGTACTGCAAGCGCTCATAGGCTGCGGCAGCCACTTACCATCAGGTGGGCCGTATGCTTGTTTGCCAACTTCTAACATAAAAAAAAAAAGTTATTACTGTACATAAACATAGACCATTTGCTATGGAGAGATCATTCCATACAGACAAAATATAAAAGACTCCCTGGTGCGCCTTCTTAAATTCAACACCAACGCAGCAGTGCGAAGTTAGTCACACGCATTCTTCATACGTTTATGTTGCAACTAAATACGTACGATTTTGTGACTAACTATGTTTCCTATCCGTTGTATATCCTACAACAAGTACCATCAAATTGATAGCAACGACAGTTATTAAAGTTATTTTATATAATATTTTTCATAAAATACCTTTATATACATTTTCGTTTATACTTCAGAGTAATGCAACCCTAAAATTTATTACCCTCTACACTGCACACCGGTCACGTAATTAGCATGGTATTTTTATCGCACTCGAAGCTAAATCAAATACTATTAAAAATATGTCTCTAAAATAAAAAATGACGTGATCTTAACAACAGAAGTCATCACGAGACACATCGTTGTGCACACGAGATTTTGAACTTTATATACAATGAGATAATTACCTATTTGCTGTGTGTTACGAATATTGCTTTTTTAGACTTGTGTTGATGTGAGTAAGGTTGTCGCATAATCTATTAACGATGGGCCTTGGAGCGATTAGTAATCAAACATTACTATCTCGTCGTTCAGGTTAAACTTTACTTAGGGATGTCAATCGCAAATAGTAATTAGTATAAATTGAAGTATTGGAAACATCTGTTTAAGTCTCATTACTGAGCAAATAGGCATCTGCTCCTGTTTACGTTTGTTTGTGCTTGACTTTGTTTGTTATTTGGACCCCTGACACCGAATATTATAATCCTAATGGGACCGTTGAGTGTGTAGCGTTTATTATTATTATTAACCTCTTTTTCTGCTATGGGTTAAATATCTGTATCAGAATTTCTTCAAAGAAAATAAACAAGTATAAATTGTAACCAAAAATGGGAAAACTATAAGTATGTCTGGATTTGATTTCACGATCATTGTATGAAGAGTGAACATACTCTATCAGCTATCGGCTAGGCCATTTTAGGGATCCTTATCGTAAGCAATCATATCTTATAATTAGATATCCAAAGAGCTAAAGGTCGCTATAGAATCATAATATAAATATTCCATAACAACACATCAATAAAACTAAAATAGCCCTGTAGAGCCATGTGATATGTCACTGTCAAGCACTTAAATTGGATGATAAAAATATTAAAGCCTTTTACCAAATTGTAATACCTTTTGCTTCACACATTCTTAATAATTATTATGGATTTCTATTTTCATAACAAGCTCCAGTTATTTATAGGTGGAAGCTGTGAAGAGACGAAGAAGGGTAAATTATCTACTTTCTATCGAAGAAAAACTACCATTAAGACCCGACTGGATCTTTCTAAAACTGCTTTGACAAAACTAACCAATAAGCATGGTTAAAAGAAATAAATCTAAAGGCATTAACATTCATTGCCACCTGAATTGAGGAGAATGAAGGAAACGGTTGGATGAGGATAAGGAAAGAGACAAAGTACAGCCTTCGGTACCCAGTGAATCCAATAAACACTTTTAGGCAGGTAGGCCTTTTAATGCGCGAGGCCGGCTAGGTAGATACCACCGCAGTGTCAGTTATTCAGCCGTATACTGGGGTTCGATTTGAAGGACACTGTAGCTAGTGAAATTATTGATTAGAGGAGATTTAACAACCAATATCTCGAGTTTGAAATCGAGCGATTCACACCTACAAATGGTGCTGCAAGCGGTCATAAGCTACATAAGTCACCTAAACAACAACACAGTAAGAGTACAGTTATTTCACCTCAATATTCTGTACAAAGATAGTACTTCTTTGACATAATAGATTTCAGTCTTGGTCTGACTCATAAATGCAGTAAACAGTTGAGTATGAGCTATAGCGCTATTTTATGTTATCAAATTGAGTGGTTTAAAATAATGACAGCCCTAATCTTTGAATAAGTTGCAGAGATAGCGATATGCGTCAAAGCTTATCACAATGAAATTAAATTACGTACGTAGATCTAATCAAGATTTCATTGTTCAACGATTGCCTGTCACTGATAAACGTTTGTACAAATAACCTCGTTTTATTTAAATTTCCTGAAACGAAAATGTTTTTTTTACTGTTTATTTAAGTCCAGTGGATCAATTATTTCCTTTTTTGTATGGTATTTCTAGTATAGTATAAGAGCCGGCCAGGCCATCCGTATAGGTCTTAACTTAACGTAACGCCTATTATCAAGTTGATAGCGGCACTCACTGACATTTTACCTTACCTTTACATTTTTACTTATCGCTTGAATCAGGGAGACGCTCAGTTGACCATACATGCATGCGTGTTCACTGATACTAATGATGAATGCACTTATCCCAGCAAAAAATATAAGTTTTCAACTATTTAGTATTTTACATCCTCCTCTTAGTTTGCGATGAAGGGAAACGCCGTTTGAAATCCTATATGATGTAATAAACTTATTATGTGACATATATGTTTGTGAAATACAAAGGATCTTTTTCGGATACCGGAACAAAAGATTTATTGTTCGAAATGCATCCTTGATTTTCCATCCCTTTAGATTTTATTGTTATTGGTTAGTGTAACATAAAACGAGGTTATTCTGGCATTACTGACATTCTACTTAAACTGAAATATAGGGTGGTATGTAACACTTAAGCTAAATAGAGGTAATAAAAATTGATTTATAAATAATTAATCAAGAAAAAGTAAGCACATCTTGTCAAAAACATAACTGTAGAATGTGGAAAATACTGCTATTCCAATAAGTTCATATTACCATTGAAATCATTCTTATTATATATTTAATCGAAACAGGTGCACACACATAAATCATATTCTACATCCTGAACAGGACAATTCTATTTTTATGCGTTGAATCTACTGATACAAGTGTAATTTCAATATTCAATTTGCACATAAAAAGTTGACCACATTTTCATCGTAGTAAGAGTGCTCTAATATTCTTCACTCCATAACTTATATGTATACTACATGTCAAACGTCAATGGCATATTTTCGAGGGTAAACAGATAATATTTTTCGTGTTTAGACTGTATATTTGACGATTCAAAAGTGCTTAAAAGCCTATTTGAATAAAGAATATTTTGAGTTTGAGTTTGAGTTTTGAGTTTGAGTGACCCTAAGAGCCGTTAAATATAAAGATTACTAATGAAATACTAATTTATAAAATAATCTATAATTCAAAGTATTTCCTACACTGATTTCAATCTAAATTTGTATCAATCATCATAATCCGATGTACCTATCAGTTTTACACTTAAAAATTTTGTACGAAGTAATTAGCGAATCTAACATCATCATTTTAAACTGAGGAAACAGCAGCTATGAACAAATTGAGTCCAATTAATCCACATGTTATAAATTTAGTACGTGTGTAACACTAATTGTTATGAGGGATTTCATATAGAATGAGGAATATGGATAAAAATGGAAGTCCTATAAGTACTTAATTAAAAAACATTACATGTTATTTAGAAAAAAGGAATCGAATTTGCTAAACTTAATTTGAATATAATAATAATCAAATGTAGTTCCAAAAATTCGATTCTATATATATTATAATAATAACAACTTCGATAATCCTCAATAGCTCAACGATAGAAGGGTCCTCCGTTAACGCGAGGTATCGGGACAATAGGAACATTAGTAACGCCTTGAAAAAGCAATGGTAGGTAATATTATTTAAAAAATAATAATTAAAAAAAAAGTTTGTGATATATCTCAAGTTCATGAATTATTATTTTATAATTACAACAGCCAAGACAAAGAATGTATTATTATAAATTGAAAAAAAAGCGCCACCAAATATGTTACTAGAACAAAAAAAAAATTGCATGTGCAATAATGGAAATTACAAAATTTACCGATATTGAATGATAGAATTTTTGTGGCGCATGCGTACCTATTAAAATTAATTATTAAACACTTAATGTCACTTTACGCTATAGGCGCAATCCATTTTATGGAGGTCAGTGATTTTTTTAATCTACACACGCGATTGCCATGTTTGCACTTTGCCATTTTTGAAATCGCTTTGATATTTCTTATTTTGTTGAATAAGGTACGCTTTTCAAAGGAAAAGAAAGGGACTCTTTTAGTTATAAGAGCCAATTACCCGCAATCACTTTAGCCACAACTTTTTTGTGTACATGCCTTAAAGCTTAGGCTGTTGAAGTTGTTTCGGTGTTCTTTAAACAGTTAAATTCAAATTAAAAAAAGGTCAATTTTCATTTTTTATATTTTTAACCGACTTCCATGTCAAAATCGGAATCGATTTACGCGCGAAATTATGTTGTTTACGTAATAAAGTATAAAAAAATTCAATGAATTGATATACCTATTTATTGAAATTAGTAAAAAAATGAAAGGCCCAAATATATACATCATATAGCACGAAAATATTAAAATTATAATGTTTGTAAGCGATAGTCATTTATCAAGTAGAACATTAGGTATCAAAAAAGTTACATAGTACTATCTACATTTATCTAACAATGTTTCGAATATTTCTATTATTTTTTTGATAGACAAAAAGTAATTCATTCGGAACTAAAAACGGCGGCCATATCGTATAAAGCAATTTCACCCTGGTAACCTTTATTGCTATTTGTATATTATAATATTATTCACCAATATTTAATATGAATAATTTAAAGCATAAACGTACGTAGTGTACACCTTTGAACTTATGTAAGGGCCTGCGCTCATTGGTAGCACAGCACGGCGGGAGATTTTTATGAGACAAAATATTTTCGGTTTAAAGACATTTATTTCTCAAGAAGAACATACTGTTCAGTTATACAAAGATTAAAATACACGCATTTTAAGGATGTACACAGAAGCATGCATTATATAAATTAAAGTTTTTATATTTTTTTCCATTTTATGCAACTATTTATTTTGATCTAAGGTGACTTCTACTCACTTCATTGTATAATAGCTATACATTACAATACAACCAATTCTCAAATACCAATTTTTTATATTTCTCTGAGAGAAATATTTTTTTTTATGTTACTAAGTTGACAAGCAAACATACGGCCTAGCTTATGGTAAACGGCTGCCGTAGCCTGTGAGCGTTAAAAATTATATAGGTGTCAGTGTCACTCAGGAGTTGCCAAAGAGAGATAGTGGTGCTTGACTAAAATTTCAAACTATGCCTATAAATTTTAAATTTCAGTAATGATTTACGAACTTGTATGTTTTATTTTTATTTGTTGCATAAAAAAATCATGCCGTGCCGTGCCGCCAACGGGCGGAGGCCCTTAATATACAGAGTCATAACTATACGTTACATAAAAGAGATCTAAGCGACGAAACCACCTTTGTATAAAATTTTTGTACCGTTTATTTTTTTCCAACTGTACCATATTACAAGATAAAGGCAACTTGAGCCAGCTTTCTTTTATAAGTTCTATAAGTTCACTAATCAGTTGACTTCCGTGCGTCTAGCGTCTGGTCATTTGTCCTTGTAGGTCTGCCTCGGAGAGCTGTCGGTCTCGGGTGTTATCATAACATCTGATAATAATCCTTAACTCTTGATAGGTAATGCGCTCTTATCCAAAGCGTTACTTAATCGCTCTTTGGGTTGCGGAGGTCAGATGGCAATCGCTCTGTAAAAACACGTAACCCGTCAAATTAGGATAAGGGTATAAACAGACCCTGGGTAAATACCGGGAATAATGCTAGGAAGAAAAAGAAATTCTAATCTAATATAGTCTCCCATCAGGCGCGAATCTAGAGTTAAATTTTGCCCCTATGTATCTGAAATATCCTGGGAACTCTACATCATAATTGTTCTCTGAAAATTTTTCATTGAATATTTTTATTTTCAAAAATGATAACTTTTTTTTCAAAAGTAATTAGTTGCCAAGAAATCTGATTTTTTATTAAAATAACTCGCATATAAATCAAACTTCTTAAAAATATTTTTTTGTATTGTATAGCATAATATTATAAGATATTAACATTATGCATTTCTCCATACAAACATTAAGTGTGTCAAAGCCAAAAAGTAAGGACGGATCCCTCGATTTCTACACATATATATAATATAAGTATAGATACCTAAATAGTAAATACATGATTAATTACATGGCGATTAAGGGACGTGATTTACGTGATGATTAAAAAATAAAACTTATAATTATAACACTTATAAGTACGGTTTCATTCTAATCAATATCCTAACCCTAATTACCAATTATAAACATTAATTACAACGATTTAATAAGATAAGACAACATTTTATCTGTTACGATTTATCTAACATTCCATAATCCGTGTTCAATGAAAAGTGAAAACCTTCAACCCTACTTATTAAAAAAATCAGGTTAATATGAAAATTTTATTTTAATAGTTAATTACACATAAAAAATTTCCTGTACATCTTGAGAGATCTAAACTGAAAAGAATCGAAAAAGAAGAAAGATTAAAGAAAAATACGTATTTAAAAATATATATTTTTTTAAATATATAGGCTAGCGCTTGACTGTTGTTACCTGATGTTAAATGTACAGCCTAAGATGTAGCGCGCTTACCTAGAAGATGTATGGTAGTATCTTGTATATTCGGTGTTCCCGATCTTAGCGGTGCGTATCAGAAACGAGGAAGCAAAGCGTTTTGTACGTGTCTTGGGTATATCAACTATGTTGGGATGCAGACCCTTGCAGTGCCTCGCAATTTCGTAGTAAAAGGGTGGCGGGGGAACCAAATCAAATAGTTCCCTAACACATATGCCGAAATATATTTTGACAGGCAACCTTACGATGAGTTTATAGACATTGGAGGTTGCATTCACCAGTGTCTGGTCAGAGCTAGCCCATAAATGGCTGCAGTTCTTTATGCACGATACTTACGTTTCATATAAAAGAACTTGTTGGGCTCAGCGGTAGAAGGGCCGACTTCGCTCCGTTAACGCGAGAGTCGAGGGTTCGATCCTGACCCCCTTTGGCTATTGTCGTACACACTCCTAGCGCAAGCTTCGAGCTTATTTGGAGGAGCAATAGGAATATTAGTAATGCCATGGAAAAGCATTGCTAATATTCTTTGAAAAAAAAAAATTAGTTTGTTCGAACTACTTGGAACACAAACATTATTTGTGAAATATTTGGTTAAAAGCAGTTTCAGAAATTTGTCTAAGAAAAATTAGGAATTTGAGAATTGGTAGTATTGTTATGTACAGTATACAATGAAGTGCGTAGAAGTCACCTTAGATCAAAATAGATTTAAACAATTGATAGACTAAACACAACAGTCCATCTGTCTTCCTGTTTTATATATTGTTTGTATATCTACCGTTCACAGCCGTTGTTCGGTAACAGATTTAGATGACATTGGACGATTACGAGCTGATTTATTAGCGTCGATTAACTTCTTTTTATTGTAATTTTAATGGTGGAAAAAAATATTTTTGATGGTAATGGCGTCCTAGAGTTAAGCACGTGAAAGATTACCAATGTCATTATTTCATCTTCTTTCTTTACACACACACAGAACGCCATATACACATATTTCTTGTCCAGAGAGTTCAAAATCACCCCACTCTTAACCCAATTTTATTTTTTGTTCAATTGTAATCCTTTTTCCCGCACCCTCTTATTTCTCTTTCTGGCGTCCTTACTTACTAAACTTGTGCTAACTGAATTATAATGCAATTGATGATTGCAATGCTTAGAGCTAGTTAAGGCTTTATGTGTGTGATAACAACAAAAGCACAAACACACAGGCATTTTGGTGACCGCCGTGAGGCAGATGTCCCTACGCCACTTGATGGTAAGTGGTAGTAGAGCCCAAAGGCGAAGGTGGCTAATACCGTTGCAGAAAGCGAACTGCGCTAGACACCTTTGGTCCGCCTACCCGCAAGATGCAACTGGTTCTACGGCGAAACCCGGCTGACGAGCAGTCTCGACACGAGTTTACACGAACGATGATAGCTGGCTAAGCTAAGACCTATGACAATTTACGTCCTACCAACAGCAAATGACATTCACTAAAATTGGTGGACGTACTTACTATATCTTCTGCACAAATTCAGCACTTGAATACTGAGAAGTGGTAGTCCAAATTGGAGCCCAAGGCCTTTTGTTAATTTGTTTTTCTATACATTAGGCCATTTAGGCTTTTTAAAGCATCTCAAACAACTATCTTCCAGCTCCTGAACCTTATTTTCTACTAGCGTTAACATAACCAAAGTAAAGTGCAACCCATGTGGTATTCAATGTAACCTAAATAAGAAGGTATATACATACTTGCACACATTTCAAACAGATATTTATTTACAAATGGAAACGTAAGTTAAAAACAAGAATCTTTGGATGCTGTAACCCTTCACTATTTCTTTTCGTTAGGATTTTTAATGGGAAATGCATTTCAGTATCCAGCGCACCTGGTGTTATTTTTATTTCACTTTATAACTAGGTACTATCACAAATATAGCTTGAAAATGTATGCGTTTTTTTTGTGAAATCTTTAAGTGAAGAATAAGAAGAAGGGAAAGGGGTTGATTATAATTTTTTTTATTTGAAAATTAGGGCAGAATATTCTACTCCACCTGATGGTAAGGCGGCTGATAAAGTTATTATTGAGGGACCGATGAAATTACTTTTTCCATCAAAATTTAGATTATATTATTGAATGAAATACAGAAGGCGGATTTTTTCAATTTGTTGATGTCTTGTTCAACCCTCCCATCTAATCTTTACCGTGTCTTCGCCTGAGGACTGGTGAGAGCCACTGACGGAGATAACAGCTCCCAGCCGACGCATTGCAGGACCCTTGAGATTCAAGATTTGAGCCCCACGTGGGCTCAAATCTCTCATTTACCATCAGTTTACTCGTCCCTACTAGTGACGCTATCGAGACCACTACGCGCAACAGTAACTAATAAGGCCGTACGGCCTTATGTGTATATTTTTTCGAGAACTTTATTATTAAGCTTCAGAAAACGATAACAACACACATTTATGTTGCCATGACAACTGGAAATCATATTTAGGCTAATAGAGTACAAATAATTTCCTGTACATTATTATCACGAATACCAAATCTTACGCCAGTAATTATTATGAATTCTTTGCGATCAAATGATAAGGTGCTTGTTTACTGACGTACTTGAACAAACTTTCTGACGCACATCTTCGATTTTGATAATATAAAGATAAGTTTTGCCGCATTGTCGTAATACTATAGATAGGATAATAATGATTCGATATTATACATATAGCCTTATATCTGCATTTTTTTTTACAGCCTGACACAGAACATCGGCTATAGGAAGGAAATACTACGCTGACTGACTATAGGTTACAGTAACCGTTTAACATCTGGTAGTTTTGGTAGGTAGGTTGTACGCCTCCTTTATGGTATTAAAAAAAAGGCAAAGTTCGTGTCGGACTCGCCGATAAAGGGTTACGTACCACCGTAGACAGTAATACCGACCCCCCCTGTACCCGAAACTTGATATTTTAATTTTAAAATGTCTTTTTTTATTTCTTATTATAGCGGCAATAGAATTAAACAATCTGTAAAAATTTAAACTATTTATCTAACTATGTTGACGATGTTGTGGCGCAGCGGCAGCGAACCTGCCTTAAACGCCACAAGTCGCGGGTTAGATTCCCGCTCGGAGCATAATATGTTTGTATTGACCATGCAAACATATTTTCCGGTCTGGTTGTATTTGTCCTTGTTCTTGTATGTGTTTCCGGACCCCGACACAGGATATCACTATCTTAATGGGGCCGTTGTTGTAGTGTTTATTATTATTATTATTACAATTTATGAAAAAGCACAAAAAATTCCAAAATATCAAGTTTTTGTATGAGGTCCTCAGGTCCCCCTTTATCTATATTTTATTTTTAGTATTTATTGTTATTGCGGCAAAAGAAATACAAACACGCATGAACGGACAGACAGCAAATGCAATAGGGTTCAGTTGGTACCCTTTAGGTACGGAACCTTATAACTGTAAAGATGTTACGGTGAACTATAAGCATTTTTAACGTTATCTTATATGATAAGTTTTAGTTATAATATTTTAAGCCAGCTTTGAAATAGCATGGCCTTGAATAATTACTCTTGGTTTAATTTGTACATAGTGATAATAATTTTACTCTTACATAATACTATGTAATTATATTTAGACATATTTTATCACTAAAGCACATTACCAAATGATAATGGATGCAAATAAGCAATACCATGTCAACCCACACGAATGTCATTTCGAGATAAACGCGTTTGAAAATTTTGAACAACTTGCTTTATATGAATTTTTTTAATGCATTGGTCAAGTTTTTGGCAATTTCAAATTTATATAAGTTGATATACTTATTTGCACAAACAATAAGTACACAAACTGCATATTTCGTATATAATATAACACAAAACGTTTAAAATAATACATAAATTGCATGATTGAAAAAGTGGCTTTTTAGAAGTTTTAAAACTTTAAACTCTACAAATATTAAAGAGAAATGTTCTTCAGCTATTTACCAACACTTCTGCATATATAACTCAGTTTTTTCAAATTTGTGGGTTGACATGGTATTGCTTATTTGCGTCCAATTAATAAAATGAAATGCAGTAAAATACGTGACGCATTTAGATATTAAATGAAAATGAATATCAAATTTTCTTATATTTTTGGTATTTTGGCAGGGTCAGCATTACTGTAACCCATATTTGACAGGTTGCTAGTTTCCACTCATTGGTATTAAACCTTGGCGAGTGTACAGTAGATTATCATCAACTATGTATAAATTTAGATTGTATTCTTCTTCGTCTTCTTCGTCCTAGCATTATTCCCGAAATTGTATTTACGCAGGGTCTGCTTATTACTCGTATCCGGATTTGACAGGTTACTAATTTTTACACGGAGCGATTGCCATCTGACCTCCGCAACCCCAAGGGCGAACCAGTAACGCATAGGATGAGAGCAATTTACTTATCAAAAGTTAACGATTATTATCAAATGTTATGTCATGACAACCGGGCCCGACAGCTTAACGTGCTCTCCGAGACACGGTGGAGAGACTCACACGGACAAGCGCCCAGACCGAAACAGGAATCTTAACTAACATCTGCCCGCGCGGGAATCAGACTCGCTACCCACAACGCCACAACGGTTTAAGAGTTTTGTAACTAATTCGTTATTCACGCTGGCGAAGCCACTGGCAGAAGCTAGTTCAATATTATTTCGTTCACTTGAATATTTATTGGTAGCATTATATCTTTTGAGTTATTCGCCTTAATGTTTACAAGAGAATGAGAAACCGGCATTTGTTTTATCTCAGTTAATGCTTTACTACAACTCGTAGAACTAGTCTCGTCCGTCAGTACATTAATTTGTTTTATAATCAGTCAGAATACCGATCAACGCAAATCTGACTCAATCAACAGTCAAGATTAACCGGCATTTTTTGTATTTTATATTTGACGAGTGTAATATTTAGATAAAAAAATTGAGGAGTTGAAGTGGCAGTGGGCGGGGTATATAACTCGACGCAGCGAAAAACCCAACTTTAAAAATAAAAATTTATGTGACCAAGTTGGCAAGCAAGCACACGGTCCACCTGATGGTAAGCGGTTATCGTAAACCATGAGAGCTGTCAAAACCCTTTATTAAGTGGTTCTTAAGATTCTTTTGGCCAGTAATTCCACTAGCAACAGTGTCCTTCAAACTTAAACACAGTAATGCGACTTACACTACCTACCTCACTTATCAAAATCAAAATTATTTTTATTCAAGTAGACTTTTAAAAAGTACTTTTGAATAGTCAAGCGCTACCGACGGTTCGGAAGGTTGATTCTATCGAGAAGAACCGACAAGAAACTCGACAGTTACTCTTTTCAAATATATGTTTTTACAATTGTATTTTTTAATATAAAATTTGGTTCTTGAATGAGATCCAGCAATATTAAGAGTCCCAAGCATTTTTATCAGAAAAATATTCCTCTAACGAATAATAGGCTTTATTGATCAGTTTATTTTTTATGTACATTTGGAACTTGCTTACTGGCAGTTCCAATAAGCAATCTGGAATTTTGTTAAAAATGCGAATACCTAGCCCCTTAAAAGAATTACTGACTTTACGCAGACGAAAGCTAGGATTACAAAGTTTATTTTTGTTTTTAGTGTTAACTGAATGTATATCACTATTTTTGCTAAAAGACTTAAAATTTTTTATTATTTTAAATTATCTGGCCTCTTGCAATAAAATACCACCACAAGTAAAGGTTTAGAAAAGGGACGATGCAGACGCAGTTTTGAGAAGTGGGCAGACGACATTAAAAGTTGATGGGACTCGCTGGAAGCAAGAGGTTCCTCTTGTAATCTCATTCACAGGTCTTCTACGGACATATTATAGATTGCCGACGTGTATAGGGTTTTGTTTCGGAATGTGTAGGTATTGCTGAGGGCACTTCTGACTTTGACAGCGTCACCAAGCTCCAGCGAATCTCTAACGTCGATATTTTATCTGTATGAAAGGGCTGGTCCTTAGTTTATAACAAATTCTCATATTCACCACCTCGATATCTGGAAATCCACAACAGCGCGATTTAGAAGACATTTTCTTCCTCGCACAACCACTCTGTGGAATCAACTTACGCCGGCGGTCTTTCCGAATCGATACGACTTGGGAACGTTCAAAAGAAGAGCGTATTCTTTCCTTAAAGGTCGGCAACGCGCCTGCATGCCTTCTGGTGTTGCAGATGTTCATGGGCGGCGATGATCGCTTAACATCAGGTGAGCATCCTGCCCGATTGCCCCCTCTTACATAAAAAAAAATATTAATAATCGTATAAAAAATAACTTTAATTACCAGAACGTATGAATGCCGTTAAATCAATACAGCTCTGTATAGTTTTAAAAATAGCACTTAACTTAAAATCGATATTCTCGCAAATAGAATAATAGAATACAATCAAATAAATACTGCTAAGATTTTTATTTCAAGGTGAAATATTGTGTTACTTGATTTATAAATTGTTTGTCGATGGTTGAAAGCAAGCCCGGCGACGATGACGTCACCGCAGGCGCGCGCACCAGATCGATCCAACGGTCGCCTTCAACCGCTGCAGCACTGACATATTAAAACTAAAGTAAAGATCTAAAGCTCTACAATCGCTTTATAATACATTTGCTAACAAAAGCGGCATTTTCGAAATGTTAAGTGTTGATAAATTTGTTTAGATAGTTGTTATTATACCATTTTATGGTTATGAAAGATAAATAATTAAAGGGCGTATAAACACTCGAATTGAACACAGAAATGGAAAATAATATACCTCTAAAGTCTAAAGTATAGTAATTAATTGAATATTTAATGAACTATTTAGATCCCTTCATTATTTAATAGCACCATTTTGTAGTCTCGTGTTTTATGAAAGAATACCTACAGTTCTCGGTTTTTCATTAACCAGTCCAGTATCAAAGAATAGAAGTTAAAAAACATAAGAAATATTAATGAAAAATATTGTTATCTTTATTAAATTTTAGTGCTAGTGCTAGCTAGTTCTGTTTCTTGATTAGTATCTTAGAACTGAGCATAGTTCGTGTTATAGCCTCCATTTATATTTTTTCTGTGTGCGACATAGAAATATTGTGTGCGATCTATGTTTGTAAGATAGTCATTTAATTTTTATTTGCAAAAAACACAGGCTGTTAGATGACATATTTAACAAAACAATTTAAATTCCTGTAGAACGCTAATCTTAAAATATTATATCTCAATTTGTGGCTGTCGTAATCTTAAAATCAAAGTTTAAAATGGTGCTTAAATTAACTGTCATAATTAATTTGACGTTGAAGTGTTTACGCGCTTTTCGAAAATCCAATATGGCGGACAACCGACAAGAACAATCTCTATTAATTATATTATTATGGTATTTAATTATTATCGTTGAGTTACTTTAATTATATATACTTACATAAAAAATACAAAACTGATTTTGTTACTTGAAAATTCCTGTTTGATGATAGTTTTGCTTTTGAATAAAACAAATATTACGGTGCAAGAAACAAGTCTTGAACTTTGACATATTACTTTTTTTTTAATTAGTAAAAGATCAAATATGTATTTATCTAGAGCTATATTGTAACGTTTATAAAAGTACTGTTAAGTGTTGAATATTTACAGCGCAGTAACAATAAAGTTTGAAATATAATAACTCGCTCCCCTCAGTCACCCATTGACCTGAATAGCAAACAATCCAGTTATAACAAAACGGTGACTTTTTCATATTTTTTTTATTTCTAGTTTCCTCTTACAATTCTCAACTGTAGGTACAGTTTAAGCCTTTCTTTATTTATATTTAAAACTTGAAAAACGTCTTTCAAATTGCCTCTAGCATTATTTCTCTGCATTTCTTCGTCTTAATACCCTGATATGAATCAGATGTTTAGAGAGTTCAATACAGCTGTGTATAAAAAAATAAAGGGTAAACAGTTGTTCCTGTGGACATCGGCTCTAAGCTCAAACTCAAAATATTCTTTATGTTAAAATAACTTTAATCATTTTTGAATCGTCAGATTTAAAGCCACTGACTGACTATTAGTCAGTGAAGCACCGTCGTGTCGGAAGAGGCAAGGCAGACTTCCTCCAAGCCAAGGGCGTATCCAGCATTTGGCCTAGGGGCGGGCAAAATCTTAACTTAGTACCTAGAGGGGGGGCAAAACGACTACTCTCTCCAATAGTTATTGGTGAAATAGTTATAAATGGTCTTCAATTTTTGAATATTTAACAAGGTCCAGGGTGGGACAGCTGACACCCTGTCTCCTACCTCGCCATAATAGCCGCTATGTGATTTCATTTACGTTGTAGCATTTAATATTTATATTTGAATTAATTTTAAATATCACAATAATCTAGATATTATAAACCCAACAACGATTGAACGAATTTTCACTCGGTTTTCTTATAATTTAATAAGGTTTTGTTTCAATTGGTTGAAATGTGTAGATAAATATTCAAAATATCGGAAAAAGTCGAGCTGACTCCTAATGCCACAGAAAAGCGTGGCAGGGTGCTAGTTGATAATACTTTTAATAATAATTATATTATAAGCACTTGGATGGTTCCGTATTTTCAGTATATAAAATATATAAAATGCTTTGTCCTGAAATATTGACGGCCAGCTAAGCACAGCCTAAACCGCTGATCGCAGAGCACTAAAACTTGGAGTGTAAAATGTATGCATCAGATAAGAAATGATTTTTCGAAACACTACCTCTAAGGGGTGAAAAAGGGGGCAAAGTTTGTATGGGACAACGTATGAAAGAGTGAAATGAGGGTTCAGGTTTGTATTAAAATCGTTATTCATGCGGGCGAAGCCGCTGGCCGAAGCTTGTATTATATATTGTTTTCCGTTGCATTTAGTTTACGTTTCTGGACGAGACAGTTCACTAACCTAGATATCGTGTAGTTAGCTTTTGTTATGTTCATAACATAATGTTTCGTGACATCGTTTTATGGTGGAAAGGTAAAGACAATAAAATAGTTTTTATTGCCAAGAAACAATCTGTCAAAACAATATGCGAAAATACAACATTCGGTTATGCTGTGCAATGAACCGTTATGGCGTATTGGTAGCGAGTATTTTAGCCTCGACGGTTGCGAATTCGATTCCCGTTCGCAGATGATTGTATATTAGGTCTGTTTCGGTCTGGGCGTTTGTCCTTGTGGGTCTCCCCACCGTGACACGGAGAGCACGTTAAGCAGTCGGTCCCGGATGTTATCACATAAAATCTGATAATAATCGTTAACTCTTGATAAGTAATTTGCTCATATCCAATGAGTTACTGTTTCGCCCTGCGGAGTACTGAGTACTGCGGAGGTCAAATGGCAATTGCTCGGTGTAAAAGCTAGTAACCTGTCAAATCAGGATAAGAGTAATAAGCAGACTCCGGGTAGATAAAATACCGTGAAAATGCTAGGAAGAAGAAGACTCTGTGCACAATGAAGTTAGCATGTGACTAACTTCGTTCCGTTGCTTGCGTCTTTAAAAATATTAAAAAGCGGAAGAGTTTGTTTGCGTGTTCGGTTAAACGCGTTAATCTCTGGAACTACTGATCGGATTTCGAAAATTCTTTTTGCATTTGAAGGCACATTTCTTGAGGAAGGCTATAGGCTATATAACATCACGATAGGATATTTAGAAGCTGAGCAATAAGAAACACAATGGCGAGCGATAAGATGCGGTTAGTTGGTGGAACAGGCTGGTCTCATCCGACGGGAACGAAGCCGCAGGAACAGCTAGTCATTAAAGTAGTCAAACCAGTTATTCAAACATATATATTTGCTTCACACTCACACTCAACGACCCCCATAATGATAGTTATATCCTGTGTCAGGGATCCGGAAACATACACAATGACAAGAACACACGCTTCCAGACCGGAAAAAATGCCTGTATGGTGGTATCATCTAAGTAGGTACCACCGCAGTGTCAAATATTCTGCCGCCAAATAGTAGTGCTTAGGCATTACTGTGTTTCGGTTTGAAGGGCACTGTAGATTAGTGTAATTACCGGGAGAAGTAGATATAAGAACTAATATCTCGAGGTTGGCAACGCGTGAGTGGCACCTACTAACTACCCGGCTGCGGTAACTACTTACCATCAGGTGGGCCGTATGTTTGTTTGCCAACTTGTAATATAAAACAAAAAAATCTGCTCCGAGTGGTAACCGAACCTACGACCGGTGCCGATTAGGCAGGTTCGCTACCGCTGCGCCACAACGTCGTCAACGTAACAAAAATAAAATTACGATCTACCCACTTATAATTCGACAGCGATCATTAATTTCTTGTTTTGTTAACGACGTACATAATTCCTGTTATTAAAAAATCCATTCGTGACAATTATTTGAAACGTATTACTTTAGGGAATTAAATAGATTTTCAATTATAATCATATTTTTCATTCAAAAGGTGACTAACAAAAAGCTTTGCAATTCTGACATCTATCATGAATCAATTTGATTTTTTGTTAAGTATCCCGAACGTAGACAGAAAAGTACGTGACGTAGACGTAAAAAGACGGTCTACGGTCCGGAATAATTACATATTTTGGCTATTTATACATTTTACATTAGTAAGGCAACACCTCAAAGAAGGCCTACTACACAGTAGGTCGATGGGGGTTATCGCTTATGTAGCATTTTAATTTTAATAATATATTTTTTTTTATGTTACAAGTTAGCAAACAAGCATACGGCCCACCTGATGGTAAGTAGTTGCCGTAGACTATGAGCGCTTGCAGCACCATTAGTAGGTGCCACTCACGGGTTGCCAACCTCGAGATATTGGTTCTTAAATCTAATAGAAAAGCCCAGTAATTTCACTAGCGTACAGTGCCCTTTAAACCGGAACACGGTAATGCCTAAGCACTGCTATTTCGCGGCAGAATATTTGACACTGCGGTGGTACCTACCTAGCCGGCCTCTTTCAACAAAAGACCTACCACCAGTGTGACTGATTGCACTGGTGGAATAATCTCTGCTGTGACAGAGGTTATCCCAACAGCGGGCGATGGGGCCGTCACATCCCGACGCCGGTAGATTTATAATAGTTCTACGAGTATGCCGAAGGACTAACACTAACCCCAGTCTTCGTCTTCTCTATCTAGCAACGGTTAACGTCTCATGTCAGATAGTGACATGTACACACTTCGTACCTCAAACAACGCTTTAAAAATAAAAGATCATCACGATCCTGAATCGCGCTAACGAAGTTTTCAACGTTGAACATATATATAACTTCTAAACATTAACTTCGCCCAAGAAATATCCACCGCTTGGAGTAACATTACACAGTTACGATCCCCGACGTAATCTGACTTGCCTTCAAACTACATATTGACTTTGGAAAAACACTGATATGCTAAAATGACAATGAAATCTTTCATTTTACAACATCAATAAAACTAAGTAGAAAGGCGTATCCGAAAACCCTTAGTCTGTAGAATGTTATCGGATACATCAGAGACCCTTCAGTTGAGATCTATTGAGAGCGCATCTCAGTGGCGAGATACTACGAAGTGTGAAAGACCTTGGTTTTAAGATGGTTTTTTTGGTGCTCATTTAGTCTTTTGATACTTTGTCTACTTGAAGCTAATGAAGACCTGTCAGACATTTTTTAAGAAGTGTTATTTATTTCAGGAATCATTTTACTGAAAAGTTTTTTCAGAACACAGCAGTAAGTATTAAAAAATTGTAAAAACCATTAAAAATACGGTTAATAATATAATCTAACAAAAAACAATAAACTATTCAACATGTAAAGAACATAAAAAATACTTTTAAAAATAATAAAATTAAAAACAAAAAAAGTGAAAGAGAGAAGCAAATACATTTAATTAATAATTAATCACTTTGTTTAAAGCATATTGCCAGTCCTTTTACACGTGCAGCCTGTGGGTTGATTATACAAAGAGGGCATACAGTGACCTACGGGTCCAATACAATAACGCATTTAGGGCATTGTTGGGGTTGCCGCGACGTTGCAGTGCCTCGGGTATGTTCGCTGAAGCGGGGGTGGACAGTTTCGGTGCGGTCATGCGCAAGCGCTGTGCCTCAATGCTGCATCGCTTGCGCGGGAGCTCCAACACTATACTGAGTGCGTTGGCGGATAACTTCGACTCGCCGATACTAAAGCAATGGGTAAAACTACATACTATTAAGCCTCCATAAACTCTAACCACCTGAAGCGAGCTCGAAGTTGTCCTCCATTAGTTTCTATATTATTTATTTATTTGTATTTTTTATATAATATTGATGTAAATGCTACTAACATAACTTTAAGAATATTGTTACTAACACCTTATGGACACTGTCTGATTTAAATAAATAATAATATTATTATTATTATTATTAATGTTTGACCACCGTTCTGTATTCCAAAATGGCGTACCATTCAGCACTTGTTAGATAATACCTTACGCTGATTTTCAATGGTACCCATTACGTGTGTTGGTGAGTAATTACTGAAAGAAATTACAAATTTCAATCGCCTAAGTTGCATATAAGACAAAAGTATAATGTAACTAACGAACCTGCCTTCTAAAGATCTTCGGTCCTCTCGAAGCTGATGTTTGTTTTAACCATATAGGCCCTATATATAAATACGAGTCGGGATGGTTGTGCTTGTTTGTGTGTGTTTCCGGAACCCCGACACAGGATGACTAACATAATGGCGGCCAACGAGTAAGTACCGTATATTATTTTCTTAATTTCTTTTTGATTCGACTAAAATGGGGTTTAAGGGCGAAATTATAATCTTCTTTCTTCACTCATACGACTTTGATGAAGTTATAAACACGAAAAAATAATGACCTATCCACCAGAAAAATAATAAAATAAATTTCGTTTATTTTCGACATCAACATTTATGTTGGTTAATAAATAAAAATTTCACAAAAATATAAAAATCTCTTTATTCATGTCTACAAGGTCATCGACCTCATTCCGTTCAATTTCGAAAAGATCAAAGTGGACTCGCTCTTAGAATGATTATTATCGTTGAACGATTTAATCGACGATAAAACTCTTGTAGACATAGCCTAATCACAAGTACATCCGGAGCAAAACATACAGACCCGTAAACAAATTAGGTACATTTAGTGAGACATACCACACCGTCGGGTGAGTCCATCGTGTAGAATGGGCTCTGAGTGCTGCCTCCCTCTCTGATAACGTCCTTAGCTTGCTCCGCTTCGAAGGAGGCGTCATGAAGACGAAATCAAATTTGAGCCCCCGTGAAGACTGTGCCTTCTTCAGGGCCGGGTCTCTGTATTCGCCACCCCCTCCCCGCTCGGTAATGTCAAGGCCAGTAGGAACAACAGCAATACACGTTACGAAAAAAAGGTACACAAAGGATTTTGCAAATCATAACCGAATGAAGTTAGCATATGACTAACTTCGTTCCGTTGCGTTGCTGTTGAATTTACGAAAGGGCGAGCTGTTATTTGTCTATATTTGTCCATGGTATAGAGTAAATCCATGGTTATTATAGAGTAAGTACGAAGCACAAGACGGTACATCAGATATCTCGGTTTTGAGTTACTATGGACACAAGTGACTGATGTAATTGGCCATTTTTTTGTAATTTAGAATACAGAGTTTTGTGACTTAAAATAAGATCACATTTTTTCAAAATGAAATCTAAGGAGTTTTATTTCACAAAAACGTGAAAACGCATTCGTTTTTGTGTTTCGAATTTTTATATTGTATTAAAATGGCCGCCCTGTAAAGTTAGAAATATTCGCCACATGTGCGACTTTGTTGTTCTTCGTTGGATTTAAACGAATCTCTGGCGTCAGAGTCGGTGATATCGATCCATGAAAATACGGAAACACGTAAAACTTCGCATTCTCTGAAGAATCGGCCACATTGTTCTTCACATTGTTTGGCCCAAGTCAAGAGAATTTTGTTTCTCATAATTTTAATAAAAAGTTTTAATATTGCTCTGGAAGTTTATTGAATAAATTGCGTACTATTTTTGGTCTCGAAAATGTGGGAATACAACATAAACGTATAATTAGTTCAATAAAATTCCTCTTTATATCATGATACGATATTTTAAAACAAGCCATACTATAGGTACTTGAACATAATAGCTGACAAAAATTTTGATTTCATATCCAACAAATTATAATATTAAAATATCTTTTAATAAATGAATTCAGTTAATAAGAAAACAAATCGAATTTTTTTATCGAAATTCGTTTCACTGTGCACGAGGAACGTAAGAATTTTTACTAATTACTTCTGTATTTTTTTTCAAACGCGGTAATGTATAACTTCCTTCAACACGAGATGCTTTATTTGTGCCAAAAGTATTCTGTGCCGAAGGCCTTGTGTGGAAACTTAAGTACAACCCGGTCTGGGGACACATGTCTGTTCCCGCAACCAATGTAGTTTAAGGCAGGTCTGTCCAAAACGGTCGCTTATAACTCGCTTATCTCTCCCAAATTGGACAGTAGGCTTATTGTTTGACGTGATATTGATTTATAGCTGTAGCCTCGCCTTTATTTCAGTTCTCTGAAAGTCATCGGAGTTTACGATCAGCACGATTTTGTTTGTATCGTACGCTTGGGTTAATTTCGATTGTTACGAATCATATAGGGATTATTCAAGACATGATTCGTAATCACTTTAGAGGATATTATGAGGAAGATGTTTTCGTTTCGTTTTTGTAAACAAATTCAAAAGGAGAGAAAGAGAGAGAAACGTTCTTTTAAGCTGTTTTCGGTGGGAGTTGACTTGTAGGAATAGTCATGTAAGCAAAAAGTGTAATGCACCTCTGTGTGATGTTAATAATTACATTCGAAATTATGGGTACAGGCATAAGGCATTTCGTTCTTGACGTGGGTCTCCCAAGGGCACACTTCATTATTTTTGTATTGTAATTTATTATATCTTATCTGACCCCAATTTTTTTACCCTTTCTACGAATATTCTCAACTGACTTGAAAAGGTAACAAGCACCAGTGGTGAATCTGGAGATGAATGAAGCATTCCTTAAGTACCCCAGGGAATCAAGACTGAGAGATTTTTTAAATTTCATCCCTAAAGATGGCCCCTTGGGGGTGTGCCAAATTTTATAAAGAGATTTTTTTGAGGTACAATTTTGATTATCTACACGAGAAGAGTATAATACATACTAGTGTTGTCCGCTGCTCCGTTTATCATCCTGGCGTCCCAAGCCAAGGCTCGAACTCGCAGGTCCCCTGGGGCGGATTCAACTTGAGGCCCGCGCGGGCTGTCAAAATTTTACCGGCCGGGTCTCCCGACCGATGAGATGGTTCTTATGAGAATAAAGATTCTTTAACCATAAGTTTTTCTGTACTAAACTAAACCATACTTTAGCAATTCTTGCATTTATATAATCGGGATCTCAAAAACGGCTTTAACGATTTTCATGAAATTTAGTACGCTGAGGGTTTCGGGGGCGATAAATCGATCTAGCTAGGATTCATTTTTATAAAATGCTGTTTTATCCGTGTTTTCAGGTAATGAAAACTCCATTTCGAAAATATATGACTCTTTCTGACATCTATTGGCAAGTGATAATACTATTATTGCTTTAACGACCGAGCAAATAAATAAGTAAGCTAAACTAAAGCTAATTCGGTAGATGGCGTTGTAATATATTATCCATATTTCATAATTATGTAATTCGTATCTAAATAATTATAGTTTCAAAAAATATGATTTACAAAAAAAAATACCGAGCAATGCTCGATCATCCAGGTACTTTATACTAATTATAACAAGGAACTACTTTTCATTAACACTTATGAAAGGAAACGCAGATCGAAATAGGATTTTTTTCAGGTGCTGCCAACACTTCAACCTCTTTAGATTTACCTTAGTTCTTACACGGTTATTTTTCATTAAGCATTTAAGGTGTCACATAAATATCCTTACCAATATTATAAATGTGAAAGTAATTCTGTTTCTCTGTCTGTCCGTCGCTCTTTCACACCAAAACAACTCAAGTGTTTTAAATTAAATACTTTTTAATGCGTAAAAAGGGTTGTAAGGGGTTGAAAGAGAGAATGAAAACTTATATGGAAGTATCATCATTTTTAGAGCTAGAAGCTTGAAACTTAATTTTTGGACGACGTTGGACGACATTGTGGCGCAGCGGTAGCGAACCTGCCTTAAACGCCACAGGCCGCGGGTTCGATTTCCGATCGGAGCATAATATGTTTGTATTGACCATGCAAACATATTTTCCGGTCTGGGTGTGTTTGTCCATGTCATTGTGTATGTTTCCGGACCCCCGACACAGGATATCAATATCCTAATGGGGGCCGTTGAGTGTGTACCGTTTATTTATTTATTTATTTTAGGCTGTTGATTTGACAGAAATAAATATGACATCCAAATTTTGTAAAAGGGGGAGAGAGGGGTTCAGAGTTTGACAGAAGCTAGTGAGAAATGAAGTGATCACGTAATATAAATGAATATACTTTATTCAGTTTACACCGAGTGTTATTGATAGACAAATTGATGAACGATACTGACCTACATATTGAGAGTTCCCTTTATAGTACAATTTGGGTTAAGAGTAACCGGCTTGGATCATTTGGCTTAACAAAGCGATTTTCATAGATCGCCTTAATAGCCTGTATAAATCTACGCAATGTTAAAATTTTTCAAAATTTGTTCTTTAACTGTGAAAAGTGCTTCCAATGTCTTTTACAAAATTATTGGTATATTGGGCTATTTAGAACGATCATATATGTAAGTATGTTATAATAGGTATCCATAAATATAACTTACCTTGTCGGTTTCGTCAGACCAGCGTATAGTGCTGTTTCACTTGTACACCTACGCTGCTTCGCTCCGGCCGCCGGCGCATCACACAAACAACTCACACAGAAACACACCGCACGGTCCAACCCCTAAACTATATCAATTCCTAATACACCTACAAATGGCAGTGTTAATTATAGAGAGAAACACATTATGAATTAAGGCAGGTCCATTATAATTAAAGCACCCAAGAGTCCAAGTCAGATAGACTTATAGACTTAATAGGGAAGAAAAAAGACTTTACGTCGCGCGTGCGATATTATCTATATTCGAGATGTTTGTGTGTTTTAAAACGCGGCGAAGCACGCGTCCTATACGCGTCCTGCTCCATATAAGGTGTTTAATTGGATAGGTCTGATCGTCGGTCCCTTACACACGAACCACGCCGCGTGAACCTGTAACAATGAAAATTTTGGTTAAATTAAATACACTTACTAATTAATTATGTATGCCTTACAAATCTTAATAATAACGTATTAGAATAAGGATGTTTGTATAACCTTGTCGTAGCAATTGTGACTTATGAGACACGTGCGTTGAGAGTCTGTATTAGTGTCTTATATTCACTTAGCGTACCATTGCTGCATAAGCTATTTAATATCCGTAACGGTACAAGCGCACGTCGTAATGTAAAGTGAAACTTACAATATCGTCGTGCTTTGCGTTTGTATTAGTGACAGTGTGTGTGGGAGAAATTTAGGCACACAATGGCGACAAGTGTTTCGTAAGGAATAAGTGATTTTTAACATTTCTTGTATTTTATTATTAAGATTAGTGTGTGTTAAACACATTTTTGTCTAACAATAGTTTCTCTTAAATCTTTCTGTCCTAGCATTATTCCCGCTATATTTCCCAAGGCTACTTATTCCTCTTATCCGGATTTGATAGATTACTAGTTTTTACACGGCGCTATTGGCATCTGACCCCCGCAACCCAAAGGGCGAACCCGTAACTCGTTGGTTTTTTTTTTTTTTTTTTTTTAATGTTAGAAGTTGGCAAACAATCATACGGCCCACCTGATGGTAAGTGGCTGCCGCAGCCTATGAGCGCTTGCAGCACCATTAGTAGGTGCCACTCACGCGTTGCCAACCTCGAGATATTAGTTCTTAAATCTCGTTCGCCCAGTAATTTCACTAGCGTACAATGCCCTTCAAACCGGAACACAGTAGTGCCTAAACACTACTATTTGGCGGAAGAATATTGGACACTGCGGTGGTACCTACCTAGCCGGCCTCTTGCAACAAAAGACCTACCACCAGTGTGACTGATTGCACTGGTGGAATAATCTCTGTTGTGACAGAGATTATCCCAACAGCGGGCGATGGGGTCGTCACATCCCGACGCCTTCAGATCCTCTTATCCGTAGTCCTCGTTCGTAGTCCTCTTATCCGGATTTGATAGATTACTAGTTTTTACACGGCGCTATTGGCATCTGACCCCCGCAACCCAAAGGGCGAACCCGTAACTCATTGGATAAGAGCAAATTACTTATTAAGATTTTACAATTATTATCAGATGTTATGATAACAACCGGAACCGACAGCACTCTCTCCGAGGCACGGTAAGGCGACTCACAAGGACCGATACAAATATCTGCCGTGTGCGGAAATTGAACCCATGACCGTCGACGTCCCAACGGTCGCTAATATTTAATCTGTATACGGTAAATACTTTTGTTTTATAAGTAGTGTGGAAACCACCACTGTGTGGTAGCACCGTCATCAATCATGCACGCACCGCTTACTGCTGGTTGGAGTGTGTATAATTAACAAAATTACCTAATCTAGCTTATCGTTTAAATTTGTAAATATAACTCACTAGTTTGTGCTAGTGGCTTCGCTCGCGTGAATAACGATTATTTTTATCATTTTCTTAAAGAATATTAGCAATGCTTTTTCAAGACATTACTAAAATTCCTATTGGCCCTCCAAATAAGCTTGAACCTTGCGACGACGATAACCCAAAGGGGCCAAGATCGAACCCACCGCTCTTGCGTTAACGGAGCGGAGTCGGTCCTTCTACCGTTGAGCTATTGAGGCTTCAATTCGTTTATAATAAAAATTTGATCCCAAGGGGGGTCTAATCTGCAGGTATAGAATCCCATGAACCGTAATATGTAGTGTTCTTGTGTTGAAATGTGCAAAAAAAGAGTGTCTCTGTTGAATCAACAACAATAAAATTAATATAAGGGTAGAATTAATATAAAATAAGGGTAGGAGTCCATACATGTAACTGAGGATTTAAAAAAAAAATCAGAGTATGGCAGCCTGTGAGATACCTCATCTTAGTCAAAAGTAGTTGTTGAGATATTGTTCCTAAAGTCATTAAAATAAAGTCCCTCTTCTAAAAATTGAAATCCTTGAAAAAGCAATGCTAAGAATTTTTTAAAATAATATAGGCATTTAATATCAAAGGAAAAATGAGTACTTAGTTACAACATTTAAAACTAAAAATATTTTTAATAACACGTCGGTAGATCTAAATATTCTATAATACAAAACGCCACTGAACTATATTGAATGTTTTAAATGAGATTACGATATCTTTAGTCTTTTCATTTTGGTCTGTTTTTATCAATAACATTTTATAATTATAATGAAGTTATCGCGGGTAGTAAGATGCTTTATTTTGAATACACCATCTAAACCTATCTCCGAAGAATATTTTATTAAAAAATTATATGAAAGGAAGAGAAAATTTTTCTTTTTTTGTTTTTTATGTTAGAAGTTGGCAAACAAGCATACGGCCCACCTGATGGTGAGTGGCTGCCGCAGCCTATGAGCGCTTGCAGCACCATTAGTAGGTGCCACTCACGCGTTGCCAACCTCGAGATATTAGTTCTTAAATCTCGTTCGCCCAGTAATTTCACTAGCGTACAGTGCCCTTCAAACCGGAACACAGTAGTGCCTAAACACTACTATTTGGCGGCAGAATATTGGACACTGCGGTGGTACCTACCCAGCCGGCCTCTTGCAACAAAAGACTGGTGGTAACCAGTGACAAAAGACCTACCACCAGTGTTAAAACATAAAAATAAACATCAAAAAATCCAAAATCAAAATTCATATCTAAATATTACGTAACATTCTCTTTGCATATTAAAATTTAAATAAATCATATTATAAAAAATATATAAAAATAAAAACAAAAAATATACTTATTAAATTTACAATTTTATGCAAGTTCTGAATCGCGCTATCAAAGTTTTCTGAGCTCTTAACAACATAACGAACGTTCGAACATCGTAACCCGTGGTCCAATTCTACGCAGTGAATCAGTACATCGAGGGGCTGATCTAAACCCTCGACATCTTGTAACTGCCAACACTCTCTCTTCCTGTATGTGTTCGTAACCATCCAAAATTGAAAAAAAAAACCTGGCACTTGACCGTTTAGAGATGCTCTCAACACCACTGATGTAGAAGCTTTGATCACACTTTTTGATTTTCAGAGTTTAAAACGGCGCGTTTTGGAAATTGATAAGAATGAAGTTTTACCACAGTGTAATTTTGAACACAGTGAAGTTAGTCGATAGGCGAGCGCTGACCAACACGATTTTTGTTTTCGATTTTGTTGGTGGAACAATTATTTTGTGTGAGTACATAATTACATCTATACTTTTTATTATTTTTCTATACTTTTTAACATTTTTTTTCGAAAATATAGTTTTTAACATATTATAACTTTTGAATGTTACATGACTGACTACTGTACGCGGCTTCGCCTCTCATTATAAAAATGTTTTCATAATATTTATAATTTTTTTACACTTGACTATAATTTTTTTGTGAACCTAATTCTGAAGTAAACTCAGCCGTAGTCACGAGCAGTTTATAGTACAAAACAAAATCAGTTGGATAAATTTATTATTTTCTATTTACCTTAGTAAGTACAATCCATAAAGTTATATCGGCTATACAAAATACGACCTTAATTTTATGACGCGGAAGTTATTATTTGAACGTCGCCTGTCGATCGTAAAACGTTGATTATTTGTAAATATTTAATTACGATACATACGTAAAATGATAAATGAATAAAATAATTTTATTATAGTAAAATGCTAAATGTAGCCTAGGCCATTGGTAGCGGGTTCGAGTTCCGCTCGGGGTAGATATTTGTATTGATCATACAAGCCTTTTTTTTATATAAGAGGGGGCCAACGGGCAGGAGGCTCTGATGCTAAACGATCACTGCCGCCCATGAACATCTGCAACATCAGAGGTAATGTATCCGGTCTGGTTGTTCTTGTGTTTATGTGGTTTCCGAATTCGTGACACAGAATATTACTATCCTAATGGGGGCCGTTGCACGGTTAACGTTTTTTTTTATCAGGCCAGGGGCTTACCATTAACTCTTATTGCGATTCAAATGACGACCAAAAAACATGCCAAAAACTGAGTTGCATCTTTATTTCGTATATATAATATTATCTGCTAATTAATTACTATCAATTATTATTTATTATTATCATGCCAAGTTACACATACAAATGGGATTGTAATAAATTTTAAAATTTAAATAACAAACACAGGTACATTGAAACTATTTAATTTCTATAACTTGTTATTATGAAATGATGTCTTCTCGTTAATTAATGTATTTTTGCCATGCCCAGGTAGGGTTGCATGTATGCATGTTGCAAATAAATAAATATTAATACGTCATGCTCATATAAAATTAGAATTGATTTGCTGTCAAAATTGATTAGAATTTTTACTAAAAGTTAATGCTCAGCTCGCAGTTTTTTATACGGAATAAGATGTTCTTAATCTTAGCTTTTACAGAAATTATTTCATCCAACGTCTTACGAAGTCGAGTTATAAAAATACATAGGCGCCTAAAATGAAAAAGGAAAGATAAGAAAAGAAAAAAGGTCAGTTAAACGCGAGCCGAGGGACCTATTCGAAAAAATTCGGACGGGCCGCGAAATTCGGCACGAGGAAAACTTTATAATACATAATATACCAGCATTACCCGCGGCTCTGTTTATAATGTTAAGCTTTTATTTTAATCCATGCCATTGCGGAAAACTGTAGAATGTAATGTCAGAATAGCAGTGTTTTATTGAACGAATATTTATTTATTTATTTATTTTATTTTTAGGATAACCAACAGTAGATACATTAATTAGACATTTCAATAAAGATCAGAAGTTATTCGATAAATGTTCTACTAATTATAGGTCATCACATCATTCATTAGAAAGCATCACATTATAAAATATAGTCAGTTATTACAAGTCAATAAAAATAAAAATACATAATGATCATTAAAAATTGTTAACAAATTATAAAATTATTAAATTTAAATTTCATTATAATATAAAGATTTACATAATTTTAAAATTTACATAATTTTAAAAAAGTAGAAAATGTCACAATTCTTGTAAATAAATACAATAATCAATAACTGGGTCGATTGCGAGATACTTCAACAAGGCCTAGTTTTTAAATAATTTAAAATGTTGCGTTTGAAGTGAGACAGGCTATTATGGAAAATATCTACATCGGCTACTGATTTCGAGATATTATTGTATATGTATGGTATTGAAAAAAAACAAATTTTTAATTTTTTCTTCTTCTGTTAATCCGGTTCTGTTATTGCGAATAAACTGTTAACCCGTTTAACAGATTATCCGAACAGATTTCGAGGTGACATGTACTGGCAGATGCTGATGTTATAAGGAGTAGCTTTAGCTACTTTAATGTGAGAAATAATTGGGGTTCTGTGCAATGATCAAAAACTATTTTCCGCACGTGCTGACACAGCTATAGTATGTATATTAAAACCTCGTTTGTATTAAACATTATGCAGGTAAATTAAATTTAGACTTAATATTATTATTAACAATAAATTATTATTTTTTATCTTATATAATTAAAAGAAGGTGTTTGCAATATATTTTGTTAATTTTTCAGTTACTATTCATAAATATCTGGGGTAATTTGTTATAAGGCTTTCATTTGTTATATCTTCAAGATAAAAATGAAGTATGTTAATCGGAAGCGAGGCTCCGCTCTCGAGTAATTTTCTTTTCGTTACTTGACAAAAAAGCGGCTATAAAATACGGACTTAGATTGTGTATGTGATATGAACTTAGTAATAAAGGATTTTTCGAAATTCAATCTTAAAGAGGGTGCAAAAGGGATGTTAGTCATTTTTCAAAATCAGAAGCATGCATTTGTGTTTTCGCGAACAATTAAAGATAAAAAAAGTGTTTTAACATTCTCTAAGTTGTGGCGCAGCGGTAGCGAACCTGCCTTTAACACCACAGGTCGCGGGTTCGATTCCCGCTCGGAGCATAATATGTTTGTATTGACCATGCAAGCATATTTTCCGTTCTGGGTGTATTTGTCCTTGTCATTGTGAATGTTTCCGGACCCCCGACACAGGATATCACTATCCTAATGGGGGCCGTTGAGTGTGTAGCGTTTATTATTTTATTATTATTATTACTAAGATACCACCCCTGAACGGGTGAAAGGAGGGCTTGAATGTTTGTATTAAAATTGTTATTCACGGGGACGAAGCCGCTAGTAGGAGCTAGTATAATTAAAAACGGTGAAGAACTGTAAGTTCTTGATACTATTTTCATCCCGTTAAATAATATTAATTAAACCACCGCTAACTAACTATACGACCACCCATCCAGTGACTGACCACGCCTAAAGTTGCTTAACCTACCGATCTTTTATTAGTAAGTGATCGCACCATGCTATGAGCGAAAAACCTTTAAATTTAACTCAGCATAGTAGTAGACCTTAGAATTTAAGTGAAAATTGCAATTTTGTAATAACTAAGTCCTTAAAGATTCAATATTGTTACACAACATAAAAAAAAAAATCCTTTTAGCGTGTCAGTCTTTTGTTACGACTAATCTCGAGAAACGTTACGCGGATTTCGTTGAGGTTGATGCGGGGAGGTTTAGGGGTGTAAAAAAGTTGATTTATTCCGTAAGGGGATTTAGTACTTGCGAGTTTTGTTAACAAAGTTTGGGAGATATTGTAAGCAGGATTTTGATTTTAAAACACTAAACTAAACGTATTATAGAATGTATCTATGTGTCTGTCTGTTAATATGCATATAATTCGAAAACCATTAGTCCAATTTATATGATTTTAGTATGGAAAATGGATTACTATTATTAGCTTAATCAAAAAAATAATTTAAGAACTGAAATAGGGGTTCAAAGTTTTTATTAAAATCGTTATTCACGCGAGCGAAGCCGCTGGCAGAAGCTAGTTCATTTAAACAAACTTAACATCATTATATTTCAAAATCAGAATAGTACATTTTATGTTTATAAAACTCACAAGCGCATAAAAAAAAACCACTCCCAACTGTGATTTATACTTACGCCGTATTTTTTAATTAACCCCGTAATTATGACAGTGCTCGACTGACACTCGGCTCGAGTGTGGTGCCTTAGTGACGTCAGAACACGCCTCTCGACCTCACGTGTAGAAATTTCCATAACATTTAGAAGTTTAGTTTCTATTTTTTTTATACAACTTTTCTGTTTTTATTCATTAATGGGCTGGCTTACGAGGTTAGTATTACATCAGAATATATCCGTCAATGGACAACAGAACACACAATATCCTGGTAATTCATTGATATCTAATATGTAGTCTATAAATCTCGATCATTGGGAGACTAATTCAAAACAATCGCGGAGTCAGTAGCGGATTTACCAGCAAGCTGAGTAGGCTTGAGCCTATGGTAGCAGAATTTTGAGGCGGCAAATTTGGGGACCGAATTAATTTTTTACTTCCTCATAGAAATCAAAAGATTTCTACATGACGGTTTTCTGAAGTTTTACAGAAATCTACAAAAAATTCCGATATCTTTCCCCTTTCACTTGTACATTTACAGTTCTTTTTTCTCATCAGCAAATTTCCATTATTCTAAAATGTTAAACAACCAGTTCGCCGCCTCCCAACCAGTAATCGGTCCTCTGCACTCACTTTGTCCATAAGTGTAAAGAGTGATATTGTAGAAAATGTATTTCCTTCTTCCCACTATCATTAATCCGCCACTGGGTCAACGCAAGAGTGCTTCTCAAAAATTAAAAGTTTATATCAAGTCACTCCACTCAGCTCTGATAAAAATTAAGATGATCGATAATCGAATGGCACATATAAATTCAACGCACGCGCCACTTTGTACGGAGGCGACATAATTTTACTGTACATTCATTGCTAGTCGTATCACGGCTATCGAAGTTACCTTAATGTTGGGACGACAGAACCCAACGGCTATTTTGACATCGTATTATTAAGCTTGGTGTTCATAAGATAGTAGTATTAGTGCCATGATCCTTCCAGCTCAAAAGGGGCCGGCTCGACCGGGGAATACCCTCTAACAAGCCCAGGAGGCGGCCCTCTCATAGAAAATCAACGTAAAGTAACAGATTACTGTTGCGGTGCTTGCAATGAGTGAGAACCTACACACCAAGAACATAAAATAAGTAGGACCAATCTATCGATTAATCTTTTGAATAGAATTAAAAAAGGTGTTAAAATATAACTTTGACGCTGACCACCACAATGTCTGGAAATCCATAGCAGCGTGATTTAGAAGCCATTCTCCCTCGCACAGTTACTGCGTGGAACCAGCTTTCGCCTGCGTTCTTTCCGAACCGATACGACCTGGGATCTTCAAGACAAGAGCCTTATTTACAAGGTCTTTTCTGGAGGAAAAGTCACCTGCATGTTATCCTCTGTTGCAGGTGTCTTGGGTAGCGGTAATCGCTCCTTCTGACATAAAAGAATGACTATGGAGTTTAGCATCGTAGCTGGTTCTACGAGTCACTGCCAGGGGCGCAAAGTTCAATGGTTTGAACTCACGGAGTCACATTCCTAGCCTACGAACCGTTGTGCCATGGCCAAAATAACTTATCGAAACTTGAAATATAAGAGTCATGAGGTATTGAAATAGTATAGCAAATGGAAATACAAACAATCGAAAGCGAGGCCACATAAGGCATTTGAAGATCAGCATGTGAGACCAATTATAAAAAAAAGTTTCAATATTAATCCCCGTTTTTGAAGTAAACTATAACGGGCTTTAGAGGTGCAAAATGAAAATTGCTCTAGGCTCATAATCTTGATTACGATTCTGATGAATGTATAAAGATCGAAAATTTGAAGAAAATCTTGTCTATAACTACGTAATCAATTACTACACAATATATTTAATTTTCAATGGATTTTCTCAATAATCTTTCGTATTTCCAGTAATGAATTCCCGATTCTAATTGTACTTTATATTAATATCCACAGCGCCAGGGAGGCGGCAGTTCGGCCTTGACCCTCAAACCCTCTAACAATGATCTAAGTGTACACGATCCTTGACTTAAATTTTCACTAAAATGCCTTGTATATTCTATTTTATATATTTGTCTATTTTCATTTGTTTTGTTACACTTTCAGCTGCTTTCTTTGTATATATTTCTAAAGTGAAAACTTCTATAACGCGGCTATCCGCGTTCAGCGATTTTTGATATGTGCTAAATTTAAGGGTTCGCATCACACGACAACACGTCATGCTTAATTGTCTTTTAACTAACTTTTGTACCTCAGACTTTGGATGTTACCGGACTAATGTTAATAATTAAGTTTTCAAATTATGAAATTTTATTTATTCATGCTATAATTAATTAAAAAATAAAATAAATACAACTACTCCAAGCTTTAAAGTTTCTCTTCTATTTGGCAGTGTCCATGACTGTTCGTTTCCTTTAAAGCTAACTGTAACCTCTCGTATATGACCAATATACTGGACACAATTTTGGCGAGAAAATGAAATGGCGTTGAATGTTCCTCAGGCGCTGACGAAAGCCGAACGAACTTAAAGCTTTGTGTATTCCTCAGTATTTAGTAACCTCCAGCTGACATTCTATGTCCCTACCTCACTATATGTATCATCAATAGAAACATCTACCCCGAGCCGGTTTCGAAGTAGTGACCATTGTCTAGTGTACTTTATTATAAATCACCATCTGCTTGCGTCACCTTTTACCAGCGTCAGGACGAGGCGACCTCATCGCCCGCTGTTGCGATAATCTCAATCACAGCAGATATTATTGCACCAGTGCAATCAGTCTCACTGGTGGTAGGTCTTTTGTTGCAAGAGGCCGGCTAGGTAGGTACCACCGCAGTGTCGAATATTCTACCGCCATAGTAGTGCTTAGGCATTACTGTGTTCCGGTTTGAAGGGCATGGTAGGCTAGTGAAATTACTGGGCAAAGGAGATTGAAGAAGTAATATCTCGAGGTTGCGCCTGCCCATAGCCTACGCCAACCGCTTACCATCAGGTGGGTCGTATGCTTGCTTGCCAACTTGTAACATAGAAAAAAAACCACCATAAAGTCTCAAAAACGTTATTATTTTAAAGACAACTTTATTTAATAACTTATTTTAAACATTGAATTACAAAGTTAGTTTAATGGTTGACTTGAGACGTTAAAATTATATCTTGAGAAATTAACAAAAGGTGAAATGAAATTAAGTCGTTTTGTGAAGCGTTAAAATTATTTTAAGCGTCAAATTTCCTTCGCTTTACATTTAATAATAACTGCTACTTCTAGCTCTGTCAAGTCAAAAATAAGCCTCAATAGCTCAACGGCAGAAGGGCCATGGCCCAGGGCCTCTCTTAACGCGAGAGTCGTGGATTCGATCCTGTTCCTTTGGGCTACGATAATAGTATCGTACCCTAGTGCAAGCTTCGAGCGTATTAGCGGGCAATTGGAACATTAGTAATGTATTATAAAAAGCATTGCTAATATTCTTCTTAAAAAAAGCCGCATTTACAGAATCTCGTTCTGATGCAGGAGCAACGGTAGAAAGGCCAGGTACCCAGGGCCTCCATTAACGCGAGAGTCAAGGGTTCGATCCTGACCCTCTTGGGCTATTATCGTACCCACTTCTAGCGAAAGCTTCGAGCTTATTAGGAGGGGCAATAGGAACATTAGTAATGCATTCTAAAAAGTATTGATAATATTCTTACAAAAAAAGCTGTATTTAGTGAAACTCGTTCTGGACCAGAAGGAGCAAACTGCTGGTTGTCGTGGGTACGATTCTGGCTCTAAATATATGTTTGTTCCGATCTGGCTGTGCTGGTTTTGGTTATGTCGTACTGGACCTGACTGGTATGTAAAGTTAAAAATTTTTTTTTTTTTTAAATTTTATAATAACCAACGACAAAGCACTGTTGGGATAACCTCTGTCACAGCAGAGATTATTCCACCAGTGCAATCAGTCACACTGGTGGTAGGTCTTTTGTTGCAAGAGGCCGGCTAGGTAGGTACCACCGCAGTGTCCAATATTCTGCCGCCAAATAGTAGTGCTTAGGCACTACTGTGTTCCGGTTTGAAGGGCATTGTACGCTAGTGAAATTACTGGGCGAACGAGATTTAAGAACTAATATCTCGAGGTTGGCAACGCGCGAGTGGCACCTACTAATGGTGCTGCAAGCGCTCATAGGCTGCGCCAGCCACTTACCATCAGGTGGGCCGTATGCTTGTTTGCCAACTTCTAACATAAAAAAGCATAGTTAAAAATAATTTGGATAGCGTATAGGTAGGTAGCTCTTATACTTTAAGAAATTTTGTTTATAATCTCTGTAGTCCTTGATCCGATCATAACGAAATTAGAGCGAGATCAACTCGGGAACAAACCAAAATGGGTTCATGGACTCAAGTGCCAAAAAATTGGTAGAAGAAAAGGTTTAAAGTGATTATTTTTGAGTGTGCATAACGGTTACTTGCGGGTTTACCCTCGCTAAAATAGGATTCTATTGGTGGTAGGCCTTTTATTGCAAGAGGCCGGCTAGGTAGGTACCACAGCAGTGACAGATATTCTACCGTAAAGTATATGACACAGCAGCTATTTAAATTACTGGGCAAAAGAGATCTAAGAACCTATACCTTGAAGTAGGCAACGCGTAAGTGACACCTACAAATGTATTTTTTTATGTAAGAGGGGGCAAACGGGCAGGAGGCTCACCTGATGTGAAGCGATCACCGCCGCCCATGAACATCTGCAACACCAGAAGGCATGCAGGTGCGTTGCCGACCTTTAAGAAAAGAATACGCTCTTCTCTTGAAGGTTCCCAAGTCGTATTGGTTCAGAAAGACCGCCGGCGGAAGCTGATTCCACAGAGTGGTTGTGCGAAGAAGAAAATGTCTTCTAAATCGCGCTGTTGTGGATTTCCAGACATCAATGTGGTATGGATGGAATTTAGAGTTTAGTCGCGATATGGTGTTAAAAGTTCGTTAGGCTACTAAAACCGGTACAAAAAGGTTTATCGTGATATTTTTAACTTTGAATTACACATCCGTGAACCTTATCGTGGTGTAACAACTGTCACACGTAAGATGACGTTTAAAATATTAATGTGCTGTGTTTATTTCGTTTGGCCCAATTATCGACAGCTTGGCGGACTTTCAAGAACACGCTGCAACAACCAGACTATCTGACCCTCAAAACACAATATTTTTTTCTATATTTTCATATGAATAAAGGCGATTTTAAGGTTCTTATCATAATGGACGTATTGTTTCTGCAGGAGATAGGAATGTAACGACTATTTGTTGTGCAATTATTTTTCAACGAGATTTTGACAGTTTATTATTTTTACATTTTATAAAAAGTAGCAAATATTGTCAATTATAAATAATATTAAATATTATTTAAATTATTATTATAACAAATTTACTATTCAATACTAACTCCATTTACAAATAATTAAAAGTGTACAAAATCATGTCCACGGCGAATGGTGTGAAGAATGCTAGCTGCATTTTGGAATGCCGATTCTTTGGGCGAACAACGATCCAGCCTCTGTCACCTATGGAGGCGGGTTGTTTTATAATTATTATCTTATCCTATCCTATCCTTTAAATACTCAATTTTATATAAAATTTTTCCTAAAACTTAATTGATTAAATATACTGCAATTAAAAAGTTAGTCTGATGAAATTCCTATCTATATTTTAGCGGTTTCTGTATCCTATGGTGAATATTATCATTTATTTTCCACTGAACCAGAAGGCGAAGCGCAGGAAATGGCACGCGCTAATCCAGTGATTGCTCGCTTCCCTGCCCGCAGTTTATTTATAGATACTTAGTTTCCATTGTCATACGACATAGAGTAAGAAATGATAAAATATATAATTTACTGTTATAACCTTAGAGTAGCTTAAAATTACGGTAGTAGAGCCATGCTTCTCCCAGTACAAATTAGGCGGGGAAGTATCACAGAAAATCTGCGTAAAGTAACTGTACTGTTGCGTTTCCTGCGATGAGAGATTGCCGGAGGCCCAATCTCCCACCCCTCTATTTTCTTCCTTCTTGTTCCTTGGTAGTTATACTTCAAGTATTGTAAGAGTTCATAGGTTGCGGTGACTGCTTACCAGCAGGCGGATCGTATGCTTTGTCATAAAAGGAAAGTAGATAGGTATATATTTATATAAAAAATATTTTAATAAATAAATAATAAACGCTGCACACTCAACGTCTCTCATTAGGATAGTAATATCCTGTGTCCTAAAACATTCACAATGACAAGGATAAACACACCCAGACCGGAAAATATGGGCATGGTCAGTACAAACATATTATGCTCCGAGCGGGAATCAAACCCGCGACCAGTGGCGTTTAAGGCAGGTTCTCTACCGCTGAGCCATAACGTCGTCTAATATTAATTAATGTATTAGTAATACACTTCAATAATGAAAATCTGTGTAGATTCATAAATAAAGAATAAAAACTAAATTCAACTAGAAATTAAACTATAACACAAAAATTAATAGGTATAAATTTAAATGTATGTATAAATTATTATAAAAATAACCTTTCCTTGCGGCTTTACCTTCGTTAAAATAGGATTATAATTACCAGTTTCATAACCTGATAAACCGAGCCCAACCGCCTTTGCACCTGTGTCATATTTTTTTTCTATTTTTCTTAGACACTTTCTATTTTTTTTAATGTTAATAATTTGGCAAGCAAGCATACGGCCACTCTCACGTTGCCAACCTCGATATACTGGTTCTTAGAATTAATCTCTTTTGCCCAGTAATTTCACAAGCCTACAGTGCCCTTTAAACCGAAACACAGTAATGCAAAAGACACTACTGGTTTGCCTCAGAATATTTGACACTGCGGCGGTAACTACTTAGCCGGTCTCTTGCAACAAACACCTACCAGCAGTATGACAGACTATCCGAACATCGGACGAGGAGGTCGTCACGTCCCGACACCTATATATTTCCTTCTATTTCCTCATCTTCCTACTAATCCCATCACTGGTGTTTTTTTAAGAAATAGGAACAGTCTTCGTGGATTCTCCTAATTTATAATATCCGTATGTTGCCGTACGGGGAATGGACGCTTCAATCTTAGCGATGCTATGGACTCACTCACCCTGGTGAAGAAGATGTTGTGTACGTGTCTGTGTTGTTAAAAGAGCATTGGCTAATGTAATAATGTGTGCGCGAGCTTTTATTGGAAATAAGTACATCAATATTTAACACTTTTTAAACGGATATTTAAACACATAATAAGTTATCTCGTCGCAGTATAATGGGCACGCGACAATTACGCTTGACAATAGCGTTGTTGTGGCCGAAGCATTATGGCGTTATCGCCTTTAATAGATTAGAGTGAAGCGTTTCAATCGTGTCGATGCATATGAAATTCAGATAGTCAAATTATGTCAGATGAATTCATGTGTGTACGTGAAATAAATATTTATTTGCGTTGTTTGTTTCGGCATACAAACTCCACTATGTTTTTAAGGCAATTTTTTCGATATTGTCGAAATTTCTTTTGGCGCGAGCAAAGAAGTTTGCTAATTATTTTCAATGTCGTACTTCCAAAAAGTGGAACTCTTTGCCGGCTCACATGTTCCCTCCTTCCTATGATCTCAGCTCCTTCAAACAAGGCGTGAAGAGGCATCTTGCAGGTAGGCAGGGCGAGGATGGCTAACTTGGTTGCTTTCTGCAACTGTATTAACTACTTTCGCGTTCGTAATTTTTCAAAAAATAGAAAAATAGCATAGTTGTATTCTGTGTTGGGGGCATAGACACGCAAACACAAGCGTATGGTATATCTGCTTCCAACGGAAATGAAATCAGGGTGATTTTTTCGTGAACAATCTCTTGTATTATTTGCCAAATTCGCAATGAAAAAAAAAACACATTTAAGTTTTCAGAATTAAAAATTTGCAATAAAACAATTTGGATACAAATCGAGAATAAATCGATCGATCGATTTGATAAGCCCAACATGATGTGGAACTACCATGACAGTGCTTGTGTGTCTCCGGACCCCTGACACGTGATATTAAATATTCGAATGGGGGCTGTTACGTGTGAATCGTTTATTTATTATTTAATTCTTTTGTAAATAAAAACACTCAGTAAAGGCGATCTAAGTGATAGCGCGACGGAAGTCTTGTCCAGTGACGGAAGCGCCACCTGCCTACCACCTGTTGACCGTTCATAGTAGTGCTACGTGACCACTCGTTTGGAATTACTAATTTGTATTATCTAACTGTGCAATGATAGTGATAAAAAGTTTAATATGTACTAAGATACATGGTAGTTATAGATAAAAAGCTGAAATGTACTAGTAGATAGATGAAAAACATAGACTTTAATCGAAGTTCTTTTTTATTTGAATAAATTGGTGAGCAAGCATACGGTCCAGAGTCATAAGTGGTTGTAATAACCAATGAGCGCAACCGTACATTTGTAGGTGTCACGCAAGCGTTGCCAACCTCGAGATATTCCTTCTTAAATTACCTTTACTTAGTAATTTTACTAGCCTAGTGCCCTTCAAACTGAAGCACAGTATGCTGAAGTACACTGACACTGCGTTTGCCTGGCCTCTTGCAAAAGAAACGTGATCTGAGGAGGTACTCTAAGGATGGAATCAAATTTGAAGCCTGTCCCATTTTCATGGCCGAGTTTCGGCTCACCACCCGAAAATGCTGCCAGACCAGGTTTAGCGGCGTCGGGATGTGACGACCCCATCGCCCGCTGTTGGGATAACCTCTGTCACAGCAGAGATTATTCCACCAGTGCAATCAGTCACACTGGTGGTAGGTCTTTGTTGCAAGAGGCCGGCTAGGTAGGTACCACCGCAGTTTCAAATATTCTGCCGCCAAATAGTAGTGCTTAGGCATTACTGTGTTCCGGTTTGAAGGGCACTGTACGCTAGTGAAATTACTGGGCGGACGAGATTTAAGAACTAATATCTCGAAGTTGGCAACGCGTTAGTGGCACCTACTAGTGGTGCTGCAAGTGTTCATAGGCTACGGCAGCCACTTACCATCAGGTGGGCCGTATGCTTGTTTGCCAACTTCTAACATATATAAAAAAAGGGTAAAAAAAGAAGAAGAACAGAAGTTGACACGCGCAACAATCAATGAAATAAGACTTTCAGGTTTCTTTGGTTGACGGATTTTCGTAAACGATGTGAAGACATTTTAATTAAAAAAAAAACCGTTCAACCAACCTTAGGATGTGTTTACACTGAACGATAATAAAACACTTCAGGGTCGTTACATTTTATTACATTTTTATTATATCGTGTGATATTTTTATACAGTTCTGCTTAATAACAAAAGAGTTTGCTTCGGGGAGCATGCACATGTAAAAATACATGTTACAAGTACATGTCTTAATGAATTTTACGATCCTCTTATATTATCTAACATGAAATAATTTTCCGATGACGTCACAAGGCGTAGGCCTCGAAACCTGCACTCTAAGGATGAAAATATAATCTTTTAGGAGATGCACCCCCCCGTCCCACTTCCCACTGCATGGTGATACATAGAATTTTGTTTATATTATACGATTTTTAAATTTTTTTTTTTAATTTTTAAAGTTCAACATTAATGTTACTGCAATGTCAATAAATATATAATGATTATTTAATTAATTAATTTTACTTGGTAGTTCCATTATTAATTGGCAATTAATATTATTGTATTTTAAAACAATTGTTATTTTATTTTATTTCAAATTCATATTTTATAATTTTCCAATTTATATTAGTGAATCACTAAAATTATTTATTTTATTTAAAAAATTTAATATCTTAGATTGTTTATTTTAATTTATACCTTATTTGTACAATACATACTAAATGAGTCTCTGTTACTTGAAATAAATGATTTTTATTTTATTTTATTTATTATTAATATTAAAATGAAAATAGAAATTGACTAGAAAAATCCAATATATATAATAGAGCCTCAATAGCTCAACAGTGAAAGGGCCGACTCCGTTAACACGACAGACAGACTCTTTTGGGCTATTGTCGTACCCTCTCCTAGCGCAAGGTACGAGCTTAAAATATAAAACCGCAGAAGATAAACCCAAATACAAAAATTATAAGGGTTCCGTTTTTGCCATTTAGATACCGAACCCTAAAAAGATATACTTTCCAAATTATTATATATATGTATACATAAGATTAAAATATGCATCTTGTTTTAATATTTCGGTGTGAAAGTTTTAATTGAATCTTAATTTATGTATAATAATGAATAATTTTCATTGTTTAAAAACATTATATCCAAATTGGTTTTGTGTTTCTTTATTATTAATGGTTGTAATTGGTTATCATTTTCAAAATTATTCACAATTTTCCTGATTTTAAGATCTTATATCTCTGGAACTCGTGACTTAATCAAAACAGTCTAAATGAAACCTCATTATTATTTTACATAAACCTATCCAAAGATATCTCACACGTTGCCATACGTTTTCTTTAAACCTTCAGTTTCATGTGTGAACCCTTAATTTTTATATATTTTAGGATTTCAATAAAAAATTCTGTAGCGGTAAAAAGAACATCTATTTACTAAATTTCGTGTAGATAGAGCCAATAGCCTCTGAGTGAAATGACTGTGCCATACGGACGGACACGACGAAATTATAATGAGTTAAGTATTATAAGGGTTTTTGCCATTTGGTTATGGAATCCTAAAACGAGACAGTCTTGTACAAAACAGGACGTGTGGTCACTTTACGCACGACACGGAGCGTATCGTTAATTTTTTTCATAAATATAATGCTATCATAAAACCATGATAACGCCTCATCGAAATGTTCATGCTTAATACTGAATTATGACGCAGTCACGCATCTTGCCAAATGACGTCACGGCTGACGTCACATCACAATCGTAAAAGTTTTACAATGGAACAACGGGATCTATAAATGGAACTGGGGAGCCATAGTGGCAAAATCCGAAGGACGAAAACCTGGTGGATTAGTTTTGCCTTGATCTAATGAGTAAAGGTTTGCAAGGTGCTAATCGTGCAATGAGGCATGAGAACCTGAAGACTACCTTCTTTTTTATGTTAGAAGTTGGCAAATAAGCATATGGCCCACATGATGGTAAGCGGTTGTCGTAGCCTATGAGCGCGCGCAACACCATCAATAGGTGCCAATCTCGAATTGCCAACATCGAGACATTGGTTCTTGAATCTCTTTTTCCCAGTAATTTCACTAGCCTACAGTGCCCTTCAAACCGGAACATAGTAAAGCCTAAGCACTACTATTTAGCGTTAGAATATTTGACACTGCGGTGGTACTTACCTAGCCGGCCTCTTACAACAAAAGACCTACCAACAGTGTAAATATAGATTTATAAAGAGTCTTGGCAATGCTTCTTCAAGCCATTACTAATACTCCTATTGTCCTTCTAAATAACCTGGTAACTTACGCTAGGAGTTGGCACGACAATGACCCAAGGGGGTCAAGATCGAAACCGTAACTCTCGCGTTACCATAGTGAAATCGGTTCTATACCGTCGAGCTATTGAGGGTCAAAGCCAAATGTGTGGATTTGATTCCCGTTCGAGGATGTTCTATCGACCACTAACCGTTACGTTCTCAGGAAGTAGCAGTATTCGTACTGTTGCGTTTTGTCCTATGATTGGGGCAGTCAGACGCTAAAACCCTGACCAATTTTAGAGTTTCGTAGCCAAAATGAAACCTTTATAATTTCGTCATGGTCGTCCGTCCAGCTGGTCTGGTAATTATTTAGCTTGTGTTTTTAATCTTATATATATTCTCCTGTTCTGTCCCCTCGTCCCCTTGAAAGAACGAAAGAAAAAAGTAACAATAGACTACAGTAACCGCTTACCAACAGGAGTACGTACGCTCGTTTGCTACCTTTTTAGTTAAAAATAGTCATAGTTAATAACATTATTAAGTAAATTATAGCTAGAATTATATTTAAAGTAACAATTTAACATTCCAAAGACAGAATGAAACCACAATGACTACATTGAAAACTTTAGCGCCGAGCTCGAAATTCTAATTGCATTTCGTGTACAACTTAATAAATGAATACCACACGGCACTCCTTCGAAAGGGTTACTGTTGTTTTAATTATTTAATTAGAAATGCATTATTATTAAGAACTAAAAAACCCCGTGGCTTTTCTCAAATTATGGCGTAGCGGTTCCTCGACGTCGGGACATGACGACCCCATCGCCTGCTGTTGAGATAACCTCTGTCGCAGCAGAGATTATTTCACCAGTGCAATCAGTCACACTGGTGATAGGTCTTTTGTTGCAAGAGGCCGGCTAGGTAGGCTAGGCCGCCAAATAGTAGTGCTTACGCATTACTGTGTTCCGGTTTGAAGGGCACTGTAGGCTAGTAAAATAATTGGACAGAGGAGATTTAAGAACCAATATCTCGAGGTTGGCAACGCGTGAGTGGCACCTACTAATGGTGTTGCAAGTGCTCATAGGCTACGGCAACCACTTACCATCAGGTGGGCCGTATGCTTATTTGCCAACTTGTAACATAACAAAAAGCGTTAGTATTGCCACTCGGAGCATAATATGTTTGTATTGTCCATGCAAGCATATTTTCCGGTCTGGGTGTATTTGTGTTTGTTCTTGTATGTGTTTCTGAACCCCCGACACAGGATATCACTATCCTAATGGGGGCCGTTGAGTGTGCAGCGTTTATTAATGTATTTATTATTCGCTCGCGTTATTGTATATACCCCACGACCATCTAAAAGTTATTTTTCTAATTATCTTATATATAAAATTCTCGTTTTAGTTATCATACTCCTCGAAACCGCTTGACCCATTTTGATAAAATTTTAAATTCCTCATCGTGCCTACTTAAGTTGTTTATTCCGATAATTGTAAACCCTTCATTAGTTAGATTTTCTCTCATTTAATGAGTAATATATTTGCCTTTAGGGTTATGTTAGTTGAGGTCCAAAGCCTAATCGGCTCATACTCGTGATTCTGTGATTTATCCTGATTGTCAAAAAGGACACGTGAAGGGCTCTGTGGCACCTGGATTTAACTGGGTCTTTTGCATCCTTCAGTTTTGTGAGCAAGACAACCTATTGAAAGTCAAAAGGTTGGCCATTGACGAAAACAACGTCATTAGAAATTTTTCCTGTGGCACTCATTAGGGGGGCGGTTGTGTTAATCCGGGTCATAGGTTATTTGAGTGCCAAATTTCATGCAAATCCGTTTAGTAGTTTTATGGGCAATAGTAACAAACTAATTGACACCGTTGTGGCGTTGTGGGTAGCGAGTCTGCCTTTAGTCTCGACGGTTGCGGATTCGATTCCCGCTCGGGCAGATGTTTGTTAAAAATTTCTGTCTCGGTCTGGGCGTTTGTCCGTGTGGATCTCCCTACCGTGCCTCGGAGAGCACGTTAAGCTGTCGGTCCCGGTTATTATCAATAACATCTGATAATAATCGTTAACTCTTGATAAGTAAATAGCTCTTATCCAATGAGTTACTGGTTCGCCCTTAGGGTTGCGGAGCTCAGATGGCAATTGCTCTGTGTAAAAACTAGTAACCTGTCAATTCCGGATAAGAGTAATAAGCATACCCTGGGTACATAAAAATACCGGGAATAATGCTAGGATGAAGATGGGAAATAGTAACAAACATCCATCCATCCACACAATACCTTACATTTATAATATTAGAAGGATAGAATAGGATAGGATAGGATTAGTAGGATACGCACCAGTATGGACACTGCTAGTACCTTTAAAGTTATTCTGTTTGGGGCTACTTCTCTAATCGAGTTAACATGCGATAAACAACGAGGGTTTACGCATATTAATTTCATATTGATGATGTTGGTATGAGACTTAATATGTAACAGCTAATTCTATAAAAGAATCGTCTATTTTTCACTCTAAGAAACAATAAATAATGATTGAAAGAACGTCATAGCAAATCGGTCTTTTTGAAACTTATTGCTATTTTTATAACAAAGGCGCTCTGGACTGTCTCAGCCGGTTTTATGCGACCAGTAAAACATTGAAACAAAAAGCAGATGTGTATAAAATTAGCACACAATCGCTATTGAACGACTTTTAACATTACGATGGAAAAATACGGGCTCAATTTGAAAAAAAAAGTAATTAAAAAGTAACTGAAATAGACTTTAATTAAAAGCAAATCTAAAACTTTAGAAATTTAGTGTGTAATATGTATATCTATAATATTGATTCAGTATCCACATAGATGGTCGCGGATTCGATTCCCGCTCGGAGCAGATTTCGGTTATAAATATCTGGTCCTGGCGTTTGCCCCCCACTGTGCCTCGGAGAGAATGTTAAGCTGTCGGTCCCGGTGGTTATGACTCTTAATAGGTAAATTTTCTTATATCCAATGAGTTTCTGGTCTGCCCTTTTAATGTCTAAGGTGATATGGCAACCGCTCTGTGTAAACTAGTACCCTGTAAAATCCGGATAAGAGTAAAAAAAAACAGGCCCTGGATAAATACCGGTTATAATGCTAGGAAAAAGAAGTTATAATATTATGTTATATTTTTTAAATATTTAAAATGTCTGTTTTATTAATAATGACGTATGATTTATCTCATCATAAAATATTCCATTTAAAAGATTTAAGGGACCTCAGGCAGAACCTGTGTAGAGAACGTACATTTTTGGAATTTATATTTTAAGATAACAACCGGCGTCGGGATGTGACGACCCCATCGCCCGCTGTTGGGATAACCTCTGTCACAACAGGGATTATTCCACCAGTGCAATCAGTCACACTGGTGGTAGGTCTTTTGTTGCAATATGCCGGCTAGGTAGGTACCACCGCAGTGTCAAATATTCTGCCGCCAAATAGTAGTGCTTAGGCATTACTGTGTTCCGGTTTGAAAGGCACTGTACGATAGTGAAGTTACTGGGCAGAGGAGATTTAAGAACCAATATCTCGAGGTTGGCAAAGCGTGAGTGGCACCTACTAATGGTGCTGCAAGCGCTCATAGGCTACGGCAACCACTTACCATCAGGTGGGTCGTATGCTTGTTTGCCAACTAGTAACATAAAAAAATAAAAATAACAAAGACTAAAAGTTCCCAAAAATTGTGATATGTGTAGTGTTCTTTCTACTTTATAGTAACATTTTATTTTATTTTATATATTAATATTATTTATGTTAGCCAATAAGGTGCCTTGATGCTGATAACATAGGATTAAATAAATAAATAAAAAATTATTGCTTCTAGCTTTGATCTTTCAGCATCAGTGGGACTGAGGACTACTGAGACCGGTCTCAACAAGGAAAGCCTTTTGCCTTTTTGGTACGTCATGAGGACCCACTAAAACCTCCTCGGTGGCCGACCTCAGTGCGATTGTCAGGTTACGGGAACTCTCTTAGAGCTAACCAACGCGAGCTGACAAGCACTGTGCTTCGCCTAGCGGAGCTCGGTCCGGGCGAGATGGTAAGCCCCCCAGCGCTTCCCGCGCAAGCGCGTACGGCAGTCGGGTCCACACCGACTGCAGTCCTTCTCAAGGCCGCTCAACACGGACGCACAGGTTCCCCACCCTGCACGTCCCTGCACGACGACCCGAGGGCATGCCCTATACGTGAACCCTCACATGTGATTCCCACCTAAGTATATTTTGAGATGTTATTTGGTATTTGTTGCTAAATATAAAATCAAATTGTAGCTTACTAAAATTTTGGTACTTTGTTTATACACAACTAGCTTCTGCCCGCGGCTTCGCCCGCGTGAATAATGTTTTCCTTTCATACCCTATTCCTATTGTTGTTTTACACGCTTGAGGGTAAAACTTTTACAAACTTTGAATGTCATATTTATTTATATCGAATCAACAGTCTAAAAATATGTTTTAAATTACTAGCTATAAAAATGACAATCCTTTTTTCGCATTAAAAAGTAGCTTATGTCCTTTTTCAGGCTCTAGAAAGTGCGAGAGACATACATAGAGACAGGGTTACTTTCGTATTTATAATATTAGTAAGGTTTATGTACTATAATGCCTTAGAAGTACATATTTAGCACAGGGATTTTGACTATGCGGAAACCTTTGAGCCTAGCATCTAGATCGCTTTAGATTACTGAGCATTTTTTGTAGGGCTGTGATCGAAAACTTTTTAGTATTATATTTATTTATTCTATACAAATAAATAAAATTGAAGTGTCTGTTTGTAATTCCAAATAATTAATCACTAAATGAATATGAATGTATGTACGGTATTTACATTAAAAAAACTATTTTTAAAATTTTTGTTTGTTCAGGGTAATTTCTGAAACAGCTAGACCGCCCAAAAGAAGTGTGTCCGAATTTTTTCACGATTTATAATTTATGTTTAATTTCTTTCATAATTTATATGAACAATTTATATAGCCCTCAGAATCGCTACACTTAAGTGGCTGTGGGTTCGGCACATTGCTCGTAGACCCGATGGCCGTTGAGGCAGTAAGGTCTCGAGTGGTGACCACGTACTGGGCAGACTCCCCACAAGGTGGATTGATGACCTGGTCGCAGCAGTCCACTGTGGCACTTTGGGGGAAACCTTTGTCCAGCAGTGGACGTCCTTCGGCTGATATCATGGAGATGATTCTTCTTCTTGTTTGAGGTTTGTGGCCAGCATAGTGTCAGTGTTAGTCAGTTGTTTAGGTCGCCCATATAGGACTCTGACTTGACTTTTCGACTACCATCAAATGGATAACAGCCGGGACCGCCTTTTAACGTGCCCTCTAAAGCACGGAGACGCTCATTTGAAATATCACTATGGGATCACCCTTCTAGTGACTGACCACGCCTAAAGTTGCTTGTTTTTTGTTTTTATGTTTTGTTTTATGTTACAAGCTGGCAAACAAGCATACGGCCCACCTGATGGTAACGGTGCCGTAGCCTTTGAACGCATGCAGCACCATTAGTAGGTGCCACTCACGCGTTGCCAACCTCGAGATATTAGTTCTTAAATCTACTCTGCCCAGTAATTTCACTAGCCTACAGTGACCTTCAAACCGGAACATAATAATGCCTAAGCACTACTATTTGGCGGCAGAATATTTGACACTGCGGTGGTACCTACCTAGCCCGCCCCTTGCAACAAAAGACCTCCCACCAGTGTGACTGATTGCACTGGTGGAATATTCTCTGCAGTGACAGAGATTATTCCAGCATCGGGCGATGGGGTCGTCACGTCCCGACGCCGGTGACTTGCTTGATTGTGTTAGTTGCTTAACCCACCGATCGTAAGCGCACCCGGCTATAAGCGTATTGATGATGATGATGATAAAGAACGTTTGCCAGGTCACCTACTTTTGTATATAAATTAATATTCCTTATCAATCACTCTATTTACGTCCGTATTCAAATTTCATGTTAAATATCAAGTATTTGCGTAATCCATAATGACAAGTGGAGGGATCGAGTTCGCGCTAAGAACTCATTTGCATACTTCAAGGAAAGGTCACTAAAGCAGAACTTTTCCTTATTTAGACCTTATTATTATATGTATATAGTTCAAGATGCTTTTTCCATATGTGGTATTTATTTAATTGTATAAATAAACAAACGCTACATACTCAGTATTTAGGACCTCATTAGGATTGTTATATCTTAAAAGCGGAAATGGCTCAATGGAAATAAAACGTAGAGGCATTTTACCGAATGTCTTGGGTCAAATGCAGGCGAGCACTCTTGAGTTTTCACTTTTCAAGCCCTTAATTTGTAATAATATAATAATAAGATGGTTCCGCGTTTCTCACGAAAGCATGAACGACATTTGTGACAAGTGCGATTGCCATCCTCCTCAGCGCCGCTAAACATGGGTCCCGGGTAAAGGCGGTTATCGACTTGGCCTTCTCTTTCCCAACTTTTTAATGGCCTCATAGAAGCGGAAAACGGCCCCCGAAGCTGGTTACCCGCCTAGCTTCGCCGAAACGACTGCAGGATGAGATTACGTCCGATCAATTCGACTAGTCCAGACTGCGTGTCCCATCTAAGCACACCTCAAGGGACACTCACATAATTTTATGTTGACGTGAGGTACCAGTTAACATACTTTTGCGATTCGTTTGATGGTAAGTGGTTACTGGAACCTATTGATTGCTTGCTTTCAATACTAGATTATCTTTATATATTATAATAAAGTGTAACAATAAAATTATTACTGTAATCATAAGTATCAAAGGCGTGTGTTCGAGTCTGTAAGCGCCATTTCTTAGGACCCTTTTGGAGCTTACCACGCTGTGATTATTCTTGGGCCATCGTCAACGAGCAGAGACAATCACGCTACCACCAACAATTATTATCAAATTTGTTTAAAAATTTGTATACCGTTATTGAAATAAGCGAATTTTATAGCAATAAAGGTACATTTTCATTGACTGGTCTACATTGGTATTTCTTCATCATTCAGTACGATGCGAACACGGTAGAAAAAAAGGAATAGAGACAACGCTCCTGACATCGAGATTTTTTTACATATCTTAAAAATTTTCATTTATGCATTTTTCAAATGATATTGTTCAACCCTAGCGTCCGTCTGTAGTCGGTTGGCGAGTGTCCAGCGCGCGCGCAGAAATAGCTCCGGCGACACTTGCCCACACTTTAATTGCCCTTACTAACATTTGGATACAATTTTTTGTAATCAACAAACAATATAATATTTTTAAATGTACGAAAACATGTCTCGTTAAAAAATAAACAATTATATGTTTTGACTGCAGCTATAGAACCTATTTAATACGTTGGATTAGAAAGACAATATTTGAAAAGCTGTCATTCTAACGAAGCGTTATATTGATGGTACCGCGATGGTTACTTCAATATTTTACCATACAGAAAATCATCGTCGTACCGCATAAAAGACGAATCGTTGAAATCTGACCTAGTAGTTACAGTGCAGTGCAATTATGCTATCTAGTAAATTGATCAAAAGCATTGTTGATTATAATAAGTTGTTCATAAAGGGAACCTTTTTAGACCTAAAGAAATGATGGATGAAATTGATAAAGGCTCAAGGCTATATTTAGCTTAGTTTGATTCAAAATGAATACTGATAAAACCACAGGCGTGGTTTTATATACAGTGGACCGGTTTATAAATATTCAAAATGTCCAAAGATTTGCTGAATTCGCATTACCGCAACGAAACAAATCTAGTCACAAGCTATTAAGTAAGCAACAGCAAGCGTGCGGCCCACCAGATGGTAAGCGGTTGCCGTAACCTATGAGTGTTTGCAACACCATTAGTGGGTGCCACTCACGCGTTTTAAACCTCCTTTCCCCAGTAATTTCACTAGCCTACAGTGCCCTTCAAACCGGAACACAGTAATGCCAAAGACAATATGCTTTGCGGTAGAATATTTGACACTAAGGTGGTACCTAGTCAGCTTCTTGCAACAAGAGACCTAAATTCGTTTCGTTGCGTTATTTTGAAGTTACAAAGGAGCATCAGCGAATTTTTGGAAAATTTTCTATATAGGCCTGTCCAATTATAAATTATACATTAATGACGTTTCCAGTAGAAACATTTGAAGAAGTTATAAGCATTGACTACCAAATATATAGTCGATATATTTGGTTGGACGACCGTTGTGGAATGTGGGAAAGAGAGGTCTTTAGTCTCATCGGTTGGTTTTTCAGTCTGGGCGTGTGTCCTGGTCTCTCCACCACCTCGGAGGGCACGTTAAGCTGTCGGTCCCGGTTGTTATCACAACATCTGATATTAATTTGGATAGGTAATTTTCTCTTATTGGTTCGCCCTTAGGGTTTAAGAGGTCAAATGACAATCGCTCTTTGTAAAAACTATTGGCCTGTCAAAGCCTACCCTGGGTAGATACCAAGAATAATGCTTGGAAGAAAAAGACCTAATATACCGACAAACATTGATTCTACGTGTAAATATGTAATTGTTTCATTTTGAGTAACATTTATTTATTTAAGCAATAAAAAAAATATATTTGTTAAATGAGGACCTTTCCTTCTACATGTAAATAGTGTATCTTCCATCACCGTTTATTCTACATTTTGTAAGCGCAGAACATTAACAGATAAAAATATAATTTACCTCGCATTCAGGGTTCGGGGGTGTCTGATGAATCTAAGTAACTTACCTGAAAAAGAAAATAAAGATTAGAAAATGATTTTTTATCGTTTCCGGTATAATTTCGCCGGCTTGCCGACGTTATGACGCAGCGGTAGCGAACCTGCCTTAAGCGCCACAGGTCGCAAGTTCCATTCCTACTCGGCCCAGATTGACCTACAGGCATGTGTTCCGGTCATTGGATTCCGGATTGGGGCGGTAGTATTTATAGTGTTACATTACGCTCTGCTGTGACCAACTCTCCCGTCCCTTGGTATTATAGTTGTTCTATCTCAAAGGCGAGTGAGTTGTGCATGTAATGGTAATGTGTATTGACACGCGCTCTTGTCAAATGACGCGACACAATGAACACCAGTAGCCCGATCGGCGGCTGCAGCCAATCAGAGCGCTCCAATTTACACACACAACTAAGACCAACTCGCCTTCGTGATATAAAACAACCACATCAGATGGTATCGAAAGGGGCACGATGCCACTGGTGTGGCCAATAGCTTAAGTATACCATCAATGGCCCGTGGCTAAGTTCCTCTCTAATCATGGTATTTGTTCCATCATATCCGCGACACTTGAAATATTTTTTTTCTGAAGCCTCAATAGCTCAACGGTAGAAGACTTCGCTCCGTTAACGCGAGAGTCGCAGGTTCGATCCTGACCCCTTGGGCTATTGTCGTACCCACTCCTAGCGCAAGCTTCGAGCTTATTTGGAGGGGCAATAGGAATATTAGTAATGCCATTAAAATAGCATTGCTAGTATTCTTTAAAAAAAAAAAAAAAACTTATATATTTTACTCAATGTTCCCGCTTTCCCGTCCACGATAATGTAATTTTTCATTTATCCTAACATTTGTCCAAGATAAAAAGTCTCCTAAGTGTTAATCAAGGTAATAAGCTATCTGTGCATCAAAGTTCATCTAAATCCGTTCAATAGTTTTTGCTTGAAAGAGTAACAAACATCCATCCATATGTACACCTATTCTCACAAACTTTCACATCTATATATTAGTAGAAAGTAGTATAATATTGTTAATCTGTAAATTGCTAGGCGAGTTTGTTCTTTAACTTCATGCAATCCTAAAAATGCCTGATAACGAGCGCTATTGATTCTTTCTGTGCTCAAAACCTTTAGGGCCTCAATAGACCGCGAGCGTGGCCATGGCCCGCCATTCCACCTTTTTATTTTATATAAGAGCTTTCTAAGTAAATAACGTAGTTTTTTTAAATATATCACTGTAATAGCTATAGTGCATGAATGCGATTATTTTTTTTTTACTTTGTAGCATTATTGGTCTTGACCGCGTTACTGTACGAGAAGTATTGAGGCCAGGCCGTGAAAAAAGGCTTCAGTCCTCGCGGCGGATTAAAGTTGATAGTAAGAAAGAACAAACATCACTACATAGTATAAAACAAAGTCGCTTTCTCTGTCCCTATGTATGCTTAAATCTTTAAAACTACGCAACGGATTTTGATGCGATTTTTTAATAGATAGAGTGATTGAAGAGGTAGGTTTATATGTATAATAACATCCATTAAATAGTGGAGAAAAAAAATTTTTTTGAGGTTTCTAATGTGATGTCGTAAATAATTACATTTGACGCGTGCGGGCAACGGGTAGTAATGAATAAATCAAAACTGCGGGATCGATTTTAATCATTTTTTCAGTGAATGACATAGGCTATATATTTTATACCCGTGCGACGCCGGAGCGGGCCGCAAGTTTTACTATAAATATAATATTTCTAAAATATTATTATGGATTAAGTTTTAAATATAAAATGTCCAAATTTCATTACATCACATTTACCGGAAGATATGCATTCCATTTATTCCTTCTCATCGCTTCCCACCTATATCGTTGGCATTAGTGTGTTTTGACTAGTGAAATTATTGGGCAAAGGAGATTTAAGAACCAATATCTCGAGGTTGGCAACGCGAGAGTGGCACCTACTAATGGTGTTGCGAGCGCTCATAGACTACGGCAACCGCTTTCCTAACAGGAAGCATTAACCTCTCACAGAAATTCGGCGTAAAGTAACAGTATCAGTTGGTACTGCTGCGTTCTTTAGTGAGAGTGCCGAAGGCCCAATCTCCCTACCCCTCTCTTATCTTCTCTTGATTTCTTCTCATACCCTTTCGTATCATCCTTTGGGTTTTTTTTGTTACAAGTTGGCAAACAAGCATACGGTCCACCTGATGGTAAGTGGGCGCCGTAGCCTATGAGCGCTTGCAGCACCGTTAGTAATTGTCACTCACGCGTTATACCTCGAAATATTAGTTCTTAAGTACCCTCTGCCCAGTAATTTCAAAGCCTACAGTGCCCTTCAAACCGGAACACCATAATCCCTAAGCACTATTTGGCGGGAGAATAATTGACACTGCGTGGGTACCTACCTAGCCAGCCTCTTGCAACAAAAGAGCTTCCACCAGTAAAAAGCAGGTTGGTAGCGCGCCCGTGATACGTGATTCTATTGTGGTAAGCGTTCATAGGTTGCGGTGCTACTTAAAATCAGGTGGGCCGTATGCTTGCCCACTTAGTAGCATAAAAAAGAAACTCAGCGTTCATTTTCTATTTTCATTTCTTCAATCTAGAAATGGTATTCTATCAACTGTTCAACCTACATGTCTATTCACTAGATGACGCCACTGAACGATATAGATAAGCCATTGTAGCATTCCCATTGTAGCTATGACCAGTTAACAAGAACCCTACCTAGTTAATTTATATGAAAGATGGAGCAGGTTACGCCTGATATGGAAATATCGATGGGTCTTGCAAAATGGCTGTTTTAATAGGGTGGCCGTATCTGAGTATCGTTGTTCAACCCAAATGGCACAGGTATTTGATTATGTCGTTTTATATTTGAATAATTATAAAATCTATGAAGTGAAATTTGGATAGAAGAGTCTAGTTTATTTTTGGGGTTCTGTATCACGAAAGGTAAAAAAAGAATCCTTGTAAGATCCGTCTGTCTGTGTGTCACCAACGATTTAATCAGGAATGGGTGGATCTATAGTCGCTATTAGGTGTACATTGTCGCTATTAGTCATCACCAAAAGTACCTAAATTTTTTGTTTGTTTGTGCTGTAAGACTTCCTTTCAACAAAAATTGACAATTATAGGTCAACTAAAAGTAAGTAATATAGGTTTTGGGTCGAAAGTCTATATGGTAGTTCCCGTTGACGTAGAATCACGAAATTTGGCAAAAAGCAAGGTCTTACAACAAAAATAAAGACAAAATTCTAAAAACTAAAAAATGTTGGAATTAAAAGTGTCCATACATAGTTAAGATAGTCCGATAGTTCTGTGTTGTATGGGCGCTCATATAGTTTAATTTCATAAGGTAAATAAAATCGTGCTATTATTTGAAAGAAAATGAATGAAAATATTTATTTAGTGCGCGAGTCCAACTTGCATTTGCCGATATTTTTTTATGTCATGACGGTTGACCAACAAGCATACGGTTGCGATACCTGAAGTATTATGCGCGTTGCCAACCCAAGGGACCGGAGAGGAGGGATGAGAAAAGATAAAAAGAAGGGAACTAAGGGGGTGGGAGATTGGGCCTCCGGCGCTCTAATTCATCGCACGAAACGCAACAGTAACCCTGTAACTTTACGCCTATTTTCTATTTTCTGGGAGTAAAACAATTTTTCATCCGGTTTCCAGTCCCTTAGATTATATATAATATGAATATAGGTTTAATTTCTGTATAATAATAGAGGGTTTTCCATAACATTTATAGTCTGCGGTAAGAGGAAAATTTTAATTTAACTTTTTCAAGTCGAATTTACGCGACTTTGCGAGCTTTGAGATAATACAATGAACTTTTTAAGTTTCTTATCTTTTAATTTTTAAAACCTTTGTGAATATTTAATTTTAATAATTATAAATTTTGTATAACCGCACTCACACAGGGTTTTTTTATTTAACACAACCGCTGTTAAGTCGATAGTAAAAAAAACAATTTTCATATAAACTTGTATTGTGTGCGAAGTGCTACAATAGCCTTAGGAATCGGCATTGAATCTTACCGTAGAGAAATTCCTTTGTCTTCTTCCTTAAATTATTCCCGGTATGTACCTAGAGTCTGCTTATACTCTTATCCGGAGATGACTGGTTAAATTTTTTTACACAGAACGATTGCCTACATAACTCATTGGATAAGAGCAAATTATCTATTAAAAGTTAACGATTATTATCGGATGTTATGATAGCTCCCGAGACCGACAGCCTAATGTGCTTTCTGAGGCACAGTGGGGAGACCCTCGAGGACAAACGCCTAGACCGAATCGCAATTTAGCCTTAAATATCTTTCAAGATATAAATATTGTTATAGTATTTTAATCATATGTTTATTTTCGTAAAAAAGCCCAAGAATAAGCCATCTCAGGTAATTATCTTCTACAAAATTCATGTGAGTTCAAGGCTTCATTATCAGAACCTGGCTGAGTTACAATTGAAGTTTTTTTATAAATATCGGTTTCGCTAGGGCTTTTGTCTTTATGGGTTTCTCCATGATGCTTCGGAGTGCACGCTTAGGCATCGGTCCCGATTGTTATCACATAACATCTGATAATAATCGGTTACTCATGATAGGTAATTTGCTCTTATCCAATGAGTTCGCCCTTACGGCTACGGAGGTTAGATAGCAATCACTCTGTGTAAAAACTAGAATAATAACCCTTGAAATCCGGATAAGAGTAAGAGTAAGCAGACTCTTGGGTAAATTCCGTGGAGAAAGAAGAAGTCGAAAAAAACGTTTATATAGTCACAAAAACACATTGACAATTGCAATTGAACGTCAAGAGGCTGCTTAATAAAAATTGATCAGAAATACACAAAGCACGAAGTACCATGTAACTCATCTCAACTTTTACTCCAGAGGCCAATTAAACTCTTTTTAACTGCAAACCTTTTTAATTAGCGACAGAAAGGTTACACGACCTCTGGCATTTCGCGAGGTCAGCAGGTCAGCGATCGAGGTTGCTTGTGGGGCGGGGAGAGGAGGAAATAATTCCAAGCATCGATTACATTGTAATCGGGGGTCTGGAAACAAACATGGCCAAATGCACCCAGACCGGAAAACATGCTTGTATGGCCTGAGGCGCTTGAGGCAGGCTACCCCTTCACCACAACGGTGGTTATACCTACATCTACACCTAATTGCAACATCATACAATTGCAGATGTAACTCACGCGTTGCCATTAAGATATTTCTTCTTAAATCCCTAAAACCGAAAGATAGTAATGCAAAATAGATTCCTTAGCGGTAGAATATCTGACACTGTGGTGGTGTCTACTTAGCCGGCCTCTTGCAATAAAAGACCTACCACCAGTGTCGTCATGTTTTGATGGTTTATTATAAAACAAAGGTGGCAAACAACGGTACCTATTTGCCTAAACAATTTGCCTATAAATGGTTGCAATACCAGATAACAAAAGTGTTGCTGATTTCAGAGAAGAAGGGTATAAATGTAGGGGAGAAAAGGACGGGACAAAGGGAGTTTGGGTTACGCATTATGTAAGTTAACCCATTCCCTGTCTTTGAAATAGACACAATTTTGAAATTATTGAAATGTTCATATATGATTCATGAGACAGGGAGTCTCTTAATAATGTATGTAAGCTACATTGAACGAAGCGTAGCAGTACATACGGCTACTTGAAATCGGTAGTCTTTAAGAGAGTAAGATGCCATGCTTCTCTCAGCACAAACGACTCAACCGGGGAAGTACTATCCTTTCACGGAAAATCGGCGTAAAGTAACTTTAGCAGTAGGTTCTGTAGGCGTTTCTTCCGATAGGTGGGAGCGCTGGAGGCCTTGCCTTTCTCATCTCATCTCTTGGGTTGGCACCGCGCATGTGATACTTCAAGTATCGCAAGCGTTCATAGGTTGCGTTAACTGCTTACCATCAGGCGAACCGTACAGGCGTACTTGTTTGCAAACCGTCATAAAATAAAAAAAGTGTTAAAGTAAACAGTAAAAAATGATAAACATTTTTTTTTTTTTTTTTTTTTTTTTTTATGTAAGAGGGGGCAAACGGGCAGGAGGCTCACCTGATGTTAAGTGATCACCGCCGCCCATGAACATCTGCAACACCAGAAGGCATGCAGGCGCGTTGCCGACCTTTAAGGAAAGAATAGGCTCTTCTCTTGAAGGTTCCCAAGTCGTATCGGTTGTAACATTGTTGACTGATTCGAGAAGAAAACGAAATTCACGATTATTGTGGTTTATTTTCACTCATCATTTACGAAATCTATTTCGTTGTGCTTGTTAGGTTTCCAGAGTCAATTGGCAAAACGGAACCCTTACAAATGTTTTTTATGAACCGCTGTACAATATAGTAAATAGAAATAGGAGTGGCTCACAGGTAACTGAGGTTTAATACATATACATACACACAATAACCAGTGCACTTCGTTTAGCTTCCCGATTTTCAAATATGACTGAAGACGTAGTCAATAAATAAAGGTTATATACTTAACGGCCCCTAATAGGATAGTTATATCCTGTGTCGGGGTTCCGCAAAAGCACACAAGGATAAGCACAAACACATCCAGACCAGAACATATGTCTGATAAATATAAATGACCCGAGCCGCGACCTGTAAAGTTTTGTGCAGCTTGTGAGTTGTACTATTATATTCTAAAAAATTGTGGTTGTATAACATCTACAGAACTTTCAACCACATTAATGGACGCAAATAAGCAATACCATGTCAACCCACACGAATGTCATTTCGAGTAAAACGCGTTTGAAAATTTTGAACAACTTGCTTTATATGATTTTTTTTGTGGGTTGACAATGGTATTGCTTATTTGCGTCCATTTATTTTGAAGAAGATAGGTTTACAAATTTTCCCAAACGTTTTTTTTTTGCCATAACTAAATATGTTGTAAGTATTACTTTATTAATTACTACGAAGTTACAAACTTATTTTTGCGGTCGAATTTCATTCGGTATTATTTTTAAATTCCTTATGATTCCTCATCACCAAGTTAAGGAACCCTTTAGTTTGCATTGTGCGTGCTCCACAACGCACTTGAATGGTAAATATTTAGGAATTTTGAAAATAACAAATGATTTTCATAAGGAAAAGATATTTAACTATTTTTTTTTTCTTAAACCCCTTCTTTTGCTGCCCTCAGAAATTTCCCCGCCCTAACAATTCATGACCGCATTTGACATATTTTTTGCACTAGCTTAGTATCAAATTAATAATAATAATAAAATTAATAAAAATAATAAAAACACACACACGTGTTCCCTACTTCCTATAATCTGGGCTCCTTCAAACGAGGCTTGATGAGGCATCTTGCGGTTAGGCAGGGCGACGGTGGCTATCGAGGTTGTTTTCCGCAACTGTATTAGCCGCCTTCGCACTTACACTTTAGTGCCACTTACCACCAGATGGAGTAGAATCATCTGCCCTACTTTTCATATAAAAAAATCTTACTATGAATTTTGAATTTAAAAAACATTTAAATCATTATATTCCGGATTTTAATTATCCGTCAGATTCGGCTGTTCTTTTCATCTGATAACGGAGAATGGAAGAACTCAACATAATACATCTTATAAACAAAGAATAAAAAGAAACACGCGATATGTATATTCCTCTTAAATTTAAAGTGACTTACAAGTTATATATATAATCCAATTATTTACGTTAACAAGCGTTGTTAATGGAATGATATAATGGAATAAACTTTTTTCCGTCTTACGTAAACTTTACAATGAAATTATTAGACTTTTTAAATAATTGCCGGTCAAGTGCGCGGTGGACCATGCAAAGTCGAAACTAAAATCGTCGTTAGTTGATGAAGGAACTCTAGGACATTAAATATTAACTAATTAAAATCGCAAAAATATGGTGATAACTTTTTAGTAATTATTAAAAATAATAAGAAAACTTATTTTCTGCAAAATAATTACTATCATTAAAAGGTCTTTTAATGTTCTATAACAAATTTTACAGAATTTTAAATCCCATTGTTAAAATATTACCGAATTACCCTTCTTTCAGAATTTTTATGGCTTTTTGAGCTAATATTTCAAACACTCCTGAATTAATCAAAACAGTCGAAATGAAACCTCCTTATTATTTTTAAAGACCTATCCAAATCCTGAATTTGGTTTTAACCCTAAGATACATGTATGGACTCTTCTTATTGAACCTTTAATTTTTTATGTTTTTTTTTTGATACAGACGAATAGAGTGACATGGCGATTCCGTTTTTACCGTTCGATAACGGAACCCTAAAAAACGATAAAAGGCTAAACAGCATAAGGTAACGATTAGGAACTTGGTATCGTGCTTTTAGATCGTGAATTCTCTGTATTATCTACTTATAAAAATGTAAACTTCACTTCCCCGTACATTACAGATTTTCATGAAAAAAATGTTTGCATGAGACTTAAAATAATTGATCATATTTTTGTTTGGTTTGTGCAATTGTCTTTTTGCTAGTGCACGCATCACTGCTGAGGTAAAGAGTTTCTAAAAATCTTTTATGAAAAAAATGTTATAGAATATTCTTGAGTATAATTTTGCGTTGGAACTTCCATCAGTCCACACTTTCAAGTTATTGCAATTTTAATGAGAGCGTGCGCTAAGTATGTCAGAGTTTTCAAGCAAAACTACTGAACGGATTTGTATGAAATTTCGCACACAAATAGCTTAACTTGTTATCTGGATTAGAAACCTATCATTTTTCCAGGAAAAAAGTATCCCATGTGTTAATCCAGATTATAAGCTACCTGTGTGCTAGATTTCATACAAATCCGTTCAGCCTTTTTTGTGTTATGTATTATATTGGTATAAAAAAGGCTGCCGTTAGCCTCGACCTCGTGCCTCGGAGAGCACGGTCTATCGGTCCCGGTTGTTATCATATAGTATCTGATAATAATCGTTAACTCATGATAGGTTTACACTGGTGGTAGGTCTTTTGTTGCAAGAGGCCGGCTAGGTAGGTACCACCGCAATGTCCAATATTCTGCCGCCAAATAGTAGTGTTTAGGCACTACTGTGTTCCGGTTTGAAGGGCACTGTACGCTAGTGAAATTACTGGGTGAACGAGATTTAAGAACTAATATCTCGAGGTTGGCAACGCGTGAGTGGCACCTACTAATGGTGCTGCAAGCGCTCATAGGCTGCGGCAGCCACTTACCATCAGGTGGGCCGTATGCTTGTTTGCCAACTTCTAACATAAAAAAAAAAAAAAAAAAAAAAAAAAAAAAAAAAAGGTAATTTGCTCTTATGCAATGGGAGCTGGTACACCCTAAGGTTACGGAGGTCAGATGGCAATTGCTCTTTGTAAAAACTAGTAACCTCTCAAACCTGGATAAGATGTTGGGAGGAAGAAAGATAAGATGCAAATTGGGATTTACATCTTACATTCTCTCTGAGGGGTGATCCCTGATACACATGGGTTGGGTCGAGATATGTATGGCAAGCCAATAGGATTACTGACATTTTAATTACCATTGGCGTAAAAAGCACCAACCAAATTAGAAAACGTTGAAATATATTCAAAATATGTGGTTAAAAAAAATCAAAATTTCAAAAACAGTAATTAGGTCTAACATAACGAATTTTTTTGCCTAATCTTACAATTTGTAAAATTTTATTATCTGTGGTAAATATTAAAAAGTGCACTCTTTTATTATTCATAATTATTTAAAATATATATATAAATATCTTGAAAGAAATAAATTAAATTTACGGAATATAAAATGTAAATTTACAATTATTTCATAAATTTCTTAAATCGTTAGTCAAAAGAGCTTCCATATTCAATGTTTTAAAAATGTATTCTGTTCAATAAAATCAAGTATATAATGTTATAAAGACTATTAATAGAATATTGTGTTAAAATAAAGATAGAATAAATGCTTTTGAAATTAACTAAATTAACTAAACTGAAACTATTTTATGAAGCAATTAATATTTCTATGGACAACAATTACGCAAGTAGGGATAAGAAAATAAGGCTTTAATGTCTCATTTTCAAGCAAAACTATAAATAAATACACATTACAAATTATGAGTAACTTATATATGTATAGTAACCTTCACGTAGACGTACGTAGATTCACGTTTTTACGTTTGCCTTGAAAAAAGTCAATAGCCAATAGACGACTAGCGACATCTATCCGAAATTTTCCGAACCAACTCTTTTTTGGGAAAACTAAATAGGTTCACGTATAATTATCGAAAATTAATCTAAATATCTGTTGATTTTGTGTTGATAGAATTAGGTTATATACTAAAAATAGTAATTCAAAGTCACGGGTAGTCAAATGTCAAGTACGAAAAGGTTATTTACGAGTAACTCAAAAGTGAATGAATTAAACAGTGAATCAAACACTAGTGGAATGTTATTCGGATGTAAAATGTTAAAAAGATCACAGACCAGGCAAACGGTTGGCATTTAGCTCGGATTTAAATATATCTTATTAGCTAAACGTTGGCGCTTACCGACCGATATCCGGAGACACTCCCGTGTAACGAGGAAGCACCGTCACACTCGTTTTATCGATGGGAACAATGGACGGGCCGGACCTAACGCGGAATCAATCCCGAACGAAACAATAACGCACGAATCTTACATAATTTCCATCCGCCATGATGGAGACGGCACGGGAATCGCGCCCCTAAGCGGCGGGACGCTACGCAATAAAGATATCCATTTTTCCATGCACAATAGCTATTTTAGTGCTGCGCCGGCGGCGATTGCAACCTTGAATACGGAACGCACCTTTAATTTTAGCCGGTTAACCTAGATACGGGTACCATTTCGTGTGCGACGGATCGATATTCGCATGCGCGATGTCCCGTTTCTTTTTATAATATGCGGTGTTGGGCCGTGTCCGGGCGGGTGTGTTAGGAGCCCGCTAGCGAGCGACTGCTGCCCGACGGGCGTGCTCCGCCGCGCACGCGTCTTCCCTTCGTAACGATCGGTCGGAGCCGTCGCCCGTCGCCCGTCCGACTATCACTTGTCGGCTGAAACAGGTGTGACCGTTGCTTCAGCTCAACCGATCCACCGCTGCCTTCCCACTGCCGGATACTACCATCGAATATTTGACACTGCAACGAATAGAGTTTTGGCTGATTTAGGTCGTAATGTTGGGTCATTTCCAGTGCCAATGGAAGCCATAATCCGCCATTGTGCTCTACAAACACGATTTTAAGTGGCATGAATAAGCGGGGAGGTTAACCCCATCCCCTTAGTGTGTAGCGGTGTATTGGCGCCTTCGTTGTAGCGAACTTCAATCCGTTGTTGAAGAGGAATTATTTCTAAAAGAATATTCACGTGTCAAGTAATTTGTATAAGTGGATTATACATCAAAATGTAAATGTGAAATAATGTAAATTAAGGGCGATCCGGACGTTGTAAATATTTTTAGGATTTTAGCGAATTTTTGGTACAACGAAGCGTCTTGATGGCAAAAATTGCCTACTAGATGTGAGTAAATTTTTCACAATTTTTATAAAATATGCAATATAATTTATTCCAGTTTTTTTGTAAAAATTGAATTTATAGTCACACAATGCGCTTGCCCGATTCTGAACCCGTGACCCCATTATGTACCGTATGAATTTTACAGGTTTTTTATATTCATAACAGATTTTAATGCAGGTATTTTCCGCTAATGACGAGAAAATTAAATAAAATATTCTTACATTTAGGTGTAGTAAGATGACTAAAGTTAATTATTAAAAATAATTTAGTAGGTCTAAAATATATATACGAATGTCTTAGATATTACGGTCAGGGTATTAGTTTATCTGTATATTTTTTGTTGGATTCCGTATTTAGATTAATTTTAAAATAAATCAATATAGGTTTCTATCACCTTATAAATAAATGCGTGTATATAAATAATTTTAAGACTTTCATGAACGCATAATATAACTTCAGTGGTTTTAGTAGAGAGGAATTAGTTACAGTTTTTATGATTCGGACAGGGCACATTACTTTCAATAAGTTTGCATTTCTTATGGACAAAATAGTATCACCAAACTGTGAAATTTTGTGGTGTCTAATATCTCCAATATGAATGTGCTCGATACGATTCGAGTATTTAGTAATTTAAATATATATTAGACGTAGGCTTAGTATTTTTTTTTTAATGTAAGAGGGGGCAAACGGGCAGGAGGCTCACCTGATGTTAAGCAATCACCGCCGCCCATGAACATCTGCAACACCAGAAGGCATGCAGGCGCGTTGCCGACCTTTAAGGAAAGAATACGCTCTTCTCTTGAAGGTTCCCAAGTCGTATCGGTTCGGGAAGACCGCCGGCGGCTTAGTATTTAGTTTATTAAGTACGCCTCCCACTGATAATTGTAGATTTTTTATTAAGTTTGTATGAAAAAATTTAATTTAGGCGATATAAGTTTAAGTTATGATAGGGTTAACATAGCTAACAGCCTCTAATACATAAAGAGAAGAAAAAATTTCAGAACGACTGCTCTAAACTGAATAATTCTTTTTTTGTTGTGTTTGTAATTGTACCACACTATTTATTGTACATGATCAACGGGATCAAAATCCCCACGGGAACGAGGTCGACGGGACTGGGAAGTTTGTATGGAATTGTATTACCTAATGCAGGTTTGTAGTTTATTGGAAGCCCATGGAAAGGATTAAAACTCCGACGGAACGGGATCAACGATATTGGGAAGTTTGTATAGAAAAATTGTATTATGTAATGTTTTTATGTAGGTACGTAGTTCATAGGTGGGAGATCCAAGGATGGGTTAATACTTCTACGAAAGGGATCAACGGTACAACATTTTATTATGTATCCAGATGAAGTCTGGGCGGGCCGGACTAAATATATTTTTTAAATTTATTATATTTAGATTTGATCAATGTATTAAATAAAGGGTTGTAAGTAAACAACATAATTTAAAAATATAATATAATTTGACGACGTTGTGGCGCAGCGGTAGCGAACCTGCATTAAACGCCACAGGTCGCGGTTTCGATTCCCGCTCGGAGCGTAATATGTTTGTATTGACCATGCAAGCATATTTTCCGATCTGGGTGTATTTGTCTTTGTCATTGTGAATGTTTCCGGACTCCCGACACAGGATATCACTATCCTAATGGGGGCCGTTGAGTGTGAAGCGTTTATTATTATTATTATTTATTATATTTTTTAAATCATTCAGTAAAAAGTTATAAACGTATGTAAAGAATTGAATGCATTGAATTTCATTGAATTCAATTGAAGGAGCAGAAAGAAAAAAGGAGGAATGGGTTCGGGGAAATTGGGATTGCAGTGCACTAACATTCTGATATTCTGTAATACGGCAATACATGCCTGGTAAAGCCAGTCAATTCATGCCGAAATTAGCAAAGCTCAAGTCTAGCTTTTATATTTACCCTACTTTAGAAAGTAGAAAACATCTGTAAATTAAACAATTGTTCTAACAAAGTAGTAGCTAACCAGGTGGGCATTTAGGCTCTACCACCAGGAAAGAACCAATAGGATTGATATGCATGTCTTAGATTTTTTTTCATCGACATGCTTCCTCACGGTTTTTTCTTTTCTGTTAAGCACGAGATTCATTTAAAGCACAAATTAAGCATTTGAAAACTCCGAGGTGATTGTCCGGATTTGAACATTCGACCTTCGGGTAAAGTCGTATGCAAGAACTAAGACTAATGTATGGAGTTTATTTTATATTTTGTACTCCTACTATTTAAGAGTTAAATACTTATACTTATACTGAATTTCTTTCTGATCAATTTTCCTTTTTTAATTAAATATTTCATCGCTTTCGTTTGGGAGCTACGGAGATTATCTCCAAAAACTGGAGACTTAAATATAACACAAAACTATTTTTAATTTGTCTGTCTGTCTTTCTATGTATTCATTCCGGCTAGTCTTCGAAATGGCTGGACCAATTTTATTAGGAATTTTACGGGGAGATAGCTGATGTTGTAAGAAGTATTTAGAGTTACGCGCAATAAAAACCTAAAGAACCTAATTCCGTAAACTAAGAGTGTGGAACTGCGGGAATCGCTAGTATTATACTATAAACACATAACTATTTAATTAACCATAAATACCAACAAATTTAAACATCGCAACACATTACACAAGATATATTTTTCGTCCTGTGTGACCTAAATTAAATTGAATAATTTGAGCACATACACACAAAAATATATCTATATTTCAAGATTTTTCTAAGGGGAAATCGCTCCAGACATTTTTGGCTGCGTCGTACGAAAAGACGAGCAAAGATTTGGCACATTACCAGAACCAAGAAGTGACACTTTGACCTCTGAAGGGGGTGAAAAGAAACATTAAGTTATACTGCTTGCAGACAGAAATCATTACAATTGTTATATTCCGACTATTATAAATAAGAAAGTTTGGAGGTTTTTTAAAATGGCTGAATACATTTGGAGGCACACAGATAGACCTGCATTAATATATAAGATGCTTTATATCCCGGAAAAGTGTTAGGTTCCTATTTTATGTCATGGCAGTTGGCAAACAAGGATACGGTCCGCCTGATGGTAAGCAGTCACTGCAACCTATGAACGCTTGCGATACTTTGAGTTTCACAAGCATGTTGCCAACCCAAGGTATAGGAGGCATGAGAAGGGAAAAAATCACGTCAAAATTGGTTGCGGGATATAAGAGGAGAGGACCGACGGCTCAACGTGCTCTCCGAAACACGGTGGGAAGACCCACAAAGATAAACGCCCAGACTGAAACAGACATTTGTGAGATCAATATAAGCATCAGTCCGAGCGGGGAATCGTACCCGCAACCGTCGAGCGTAAAGGCAGACTCGCTACCCACAACGCCACAACGGTGTCATACAATCATGCAATCTCTTATTATTTTTTATAATTGCATAATAAAACTATTAATTATTGATTTATTTACCATGATGAAGTTCTTAAAGAAGTGCCGAAGGTATTTAAGCTTTCCATTTTTAATTAGATTTTATATACATATTTCTTGACTATTACTTTTTTATGTCAAATCGGTTGGCAAACAAGCATACGGTCCAACTGATGGTAAGTGGTTGCCGTAGCCTAAGAGCGCTTGCAGCAACATTAGTGGGTGCCACTCACGCGTTGCCAACCTCGAGATATTGGTTCTTGAATCTCCTCTGCCCAGTAATTTCACTAGCGTGCAGTGGCTTTCAAACCGGAACACAGTAATGCCTCTGCACTACCGTTTGGTGGTAGAATATTTGACACTGCGGTGGTAGCTACCTAGCCGGCCTCTTGCAACAAAAGACCTACCACCAGTGAGACTGATTGCACTGGTGGAATAATCTCTGCTGTGACAGAGGTTATGCCAACAGCGGGCGATGAGATCGTCACATCCCGACGCCGGGAAAAGCTCACCAAGGACGATGGAAAGCACTCATCACCTCACACTCAACCTATGCTCGCGATACCTTGCCTACCCAAGGGACACCAGAGTAGGGATAAGAAGGGAAAAAATGGAAAGGAACAGAGGAGGTGGGAAATTATACCTTCGGTGCTCGGTGGCAAAATAAAATAAAATAATAGTTACAAATCCGTGGCATTAAATAGCTTCTAGGTCGTTAACAATAATAACATGCAGTAGGTTCTTTAAACTACTTAAATGATAAAGTATTCTTGTTGTTAAAATGAAAGACTCCGAAAATATACTTCATTTAAAACAATTCCTATTTCAGATATCAGCGCCAATCTGACCTCGTTTCCAGTCGCACTCAAGTTAAAAACGATAAATCTCTTATTTAGGTCATTTAACGATTTTTAATAATATCGCATCAAAACTAAGAAGGAAATTACGAATAGGGAAATTAAAAATGAAAGGACAAAATCTAAAAATAATAGTGCTTGAAGAGTTTTTGAACAACGGGAACTTGACATTTTTTGCATAAGTAGTACATATTTTGTTATAAATTGTTAAATTTCCAATTTAGGATAAACCTCTTTCGAATCAAAAGGGTTTTACAATTCCGTCTTTACCAAACGTTATGGCAACAACTTATATATCTCTAAAGTTTGTTGACCTATTTTCTTCAACCGAATGTAGATGAATGTTCATTTGGTCTTCTACAAGCTCAAATTTTTCCACAATTTTAAATCCCACAGTTCAAAAGTTATAGAGACAATGTTTATGACTTTATGAGCGAATATTTCAAAAACTACTGACTTAATGAAAAAGGTCAAAATCAAATCTCCTTATCAATTTGAAAGACTTATCCGAAGATATCTCACACTTTGCCATAGAATGATTTTTTTTTCAATCCTCAGTTAAATGTATAAACTACCCTTAATTTTTATATGTTTAAAGGTTTCTTTACAAAATCGTTTAGCGGTTCATAGAATACACCAATTTACTAAATTTCTAAAAAAGTATAGATAGCGCCAATAGCATCCAAGTAAAATGACTGTGACATAGGAACGGACGGACGGACAGACAGACGGATATGACGAAATTATAAGGGTTCCGTTTTTGCCATTTGGCTACGGAACCCTAAAAATAAAGAACTGAATCGAGAAAGTCCTATTTTAAGTCGGTTAAAAATAAGTAAAAGAAACCTTAAGAACTAAATAAATATGAAAATAATTCAATGTAAGGCCTTTAATGCGAGGTTTCCCGCGCCTTCATTGAGATTCAATAGTAGCCTAGCACTCGATCAATATTGCAATATTTAGAGTTTACAGTCAGTATAGTTTACAGTATATATAGCCTTTTTGTTTAGCATTAATGGGTTACGCACCCATAGGTCCGACAAAAAGCGCCGCGCAGAATACCGTAGCGTTTTAGTCGGTACGAGTCCGACAGCTTCCTGATGCCCCCGTAAAAGAGAGGCATCCATGAGGATTTCCCCACGAGGCAAAAAAAAGGGAACTAACTGATATATATGTTCCCCCAAGTATCAAGCACAGCAATAAGATCCTTCTCTCGAAGCTACTCAAAGCACTTTTGACTCTCCTGTAGTTTTGTATTAATTTTAAGTGACGAAGAAAAAAAATACTAAACCTCTATTGCCATTATATCTAATTATTATACTTATAGTTTATCGCTCGTCAAAGCTTTTTAATTTTGCCACTCGCTCATAGATCACCATAATTCTAAAGTACTTCTAGCAGTCTCAAAAACTTTAAATGTTGAATTTAATTAGCATTTATTTAGAAAAACTAAAATTCAAAAAAGTATGACGCTTTTTAGGGTAACGTAGCCAAATGGCGAAAACGGAACCCTTATCATTTCGTCATGTCCGTCTGTTGGTCCGTATGCTACACTTATTTCACTCGGAGACTATTTTCTCTATATATAAAAATTTAGTAAAAACCAAAAATATATAAAAATTAAGGGCAGTAGTAGTCCATACATGTAGCAGTGGGTTAAAAAAAACAATTTCAACGTATGGGAAAACGTGAGGTAGCTTTGGATGGCCATTTAAAAATAATGAAGTGGTTTTAATTTGAGTTTTTTGATAAAGTCAGTAGTTTTTGAGATATAAGCTCCCAAAGTTATAGAAATTATATATATATTTAAATAGGTTTCAAAATTCTGGAAAGATTTGAGGTTGCAGAACAGCAAAACAACTTTCAACCACATTTATTTTGAAGAAGATAGGTATACTATTTTTAGCGATGTCATGTTTTTCCTATATGTTTGTTTTTGATACTATTTTTAATTATTACTATGAAATTACCGTTGTGGCGTTGTGGGTAGCGAGTCTGCCTTTAGTCTCGACGGTTGCGGGTTCGATTCCCGCTCGGGCAGATGTTTGTTAAAAATTTCTGTCTCGGTCTGGGCGTTTGTCCGTGTGGGTCTCCCCACCGTGCTTCGAAGAGCACGTTAAGCTGTCGGTCCCGGTTATTATCAACAACATCTAATAATAATCGTTAACTCTTGATAAGTAAATTGCTCTTATCCAATGAGTTATTGGTTCGCCCTTAGGGTTGCGGAGGTCAGATGGCAATCGCTGTGTAAAACTAGTAACCTGTCAAATCCGGATAAGAGTAATAAGCAGACCCTGGGTACATAAAAATACCGGGAATAATGCTAGGATGAAGACTATCAAATTACCAACTTATTTTTGCGGTCGATTTTAATTCGTTAATACTTAAAGCTGTAAAGATTCGTTATCATCAAGCTGCGGAACCCTTTGTGCGTGGTCCACAACGCATTTGACTGGTAATTATTTTAGATTAGAGTCACCTGATGCTAAGCGCCGCCCATGAACATCTGCAAAACCAGAGAGCATGCAGTTGCGTTGCCGACCTTTACGGAAAGAATACGCTCTTTTCTTGAAGGTTCCCAAGTTGTATCGGTTCGGTAAGACCAACGGCGGAAGTTGATTCCACAGAGTGGTTGTTCGAGGAAGAAAATGTCTTTTAAATTGCGTTGTTGTGGATTTCCAGACATCGAGGTGGTAGGGGTGGAATTTAAAGTTTTGTCGCGATGTCCGATGGTGAAATTCTACCGGCGGGATCAATCCAAACAATTCCTCAGAACATTGATATATGCGATAGAAGATGCAGAGTGATCCGACATCTCTACGCAATGCCAAAGGATCAAGCCAATCGTAAAGGACTTGATCGTCGTCAATTCGAGCCGCTCTACGTTGGATGCGGTCAATTAGAAGTAGCTGGTATTGGGGAGCTCCCGCCCAGAGGTGAGAGCAGTACTCCACGTGCGGTCGAATTTGCACCTTGTAAAGCTTCAGGCGGTGAGCCGACATGAATCGTGCCTCGCCTTGCTGAGCACACCAAGCTTGTCGAGGTCAGATGGCAAATGATCTGTGTAAAAACTAGTAAACCGTCAAATGCAGATAACAAGCCGTCACTAGGTAAATACCGGGAATAATGCGATAAAAAGAAGATTCAGAAATCTATTTTAGATATATTCTTTTGATACCACCAAAGTGGTACCACATACAAGTATCTGGCCCGTCTTATGCTAAAAAGGTCATTATTTGAGCTATAGCCTCTATGGCTATAGCTCAAATTGTGGTAACAAACCTAATGTTTGTTAAGTCGGTCAAACCTCATATTTAGTACTGTTATTGATATAAAAAAATGTTTTTGAGGCATATTTTAATTTTGAGATATACTGTACATAATACGATTTGAGGCCTTCGATCAATTTCTTAAGTCGGTTAATAAAAAAAAATGTCATTGTGAAATCATTTATATTTTAATATAATACATTTAGACATTGGAAACGAAAGTCATTCATTGAATACTGTCAAATTTTATTTTTTCAAAATAAAAATTTCACATTTACAAAATTTCGATTTCAGTCTAGTCTTATTCGTCATGATCACTTAATTAAAAACACAACAAATAATTTCAAAGTGTTTTTATTAAAATAAAAATTCCCTAATTAAAAAATAATACCAATACATTTCATTTCATGGAACAATTAAACATTTATCTTTTCATTTCATAATGTCTTTTTCTTCTTTAACAATTCGTCGTATCTAAAAACGAGTCTTAAAAATAACGCCACGTGATATTGTTAGATCGGGAAAATTTAAAAGTAATACAAAAATTGAACGTAATTTTACGTACGTAAAGGTAAAAACAATCAATGGTTTATAATTATCGTACTTTGGTAAAATTAAGTTGTTATATTATTTTTAAACTCATTACAATGTTTTAAAAATGTTTTAGTTAAAATTTAATTTGGTTTTTTACCAAATGTCTATTTACCGATCTGACAACGTTTACATTTTATAAGCCCGATAAAAAAAAATTTAGCGGCGAATATTTTGACCTACGTACTACATAACAATCAACTATTTATATACATATTAAATATCTCAATTGTATCACATCATTCATTCAAATATATACCTTATATACTATTGCATACAATGCCTTGTAGCTCGTTTGGTAACAACTATCCACGCTTTGTGTTGGAAACAATTAATTTGTCAACAAAAATGTTGGTAAAAATCTAAAACAATCATGTAATCAATGTTGCAAGTAATTTTTTTTTATTTATGTGTTATGGAGGTAGTTTTAAAAATTTATAAATAACTTTAAGAGCGTCAAGTGTGCAGAGATCACACGATAATACAAATATTTCAATAAAAAACTCATTCAGACGATTATTGATTAATTAAACTAATAATAAATTATCTTTAGGTATCTTAATACTATCAATTGCATTATTGTACTCATTCATCTAGAATAACAGCTAAAATTATAGCTAACTAAGCTATCAAGGCCTATCGATATAGCTATCTCTGTCTAACGGAATGATACTGCGATTAATGAAAAGAGACAACTATTATTATGTCAATTTATTTTCAAACGATTTGGTAATATACATGATTAATATAATTGTTATTTGTACGATTAGAACTCATTTTTAATTCATAAGAATATGAAATTTTACATATACAAAATCGATATTATATCGAATGAAATGAAATGATTACAATCGATTACCATATTCCATTGAACATCACTTAAATGTCATCAAATAAAATTAAAGTTATCTTCAAAGGTCAAATTCAAATTGACAGTTGACATAATCCTAGAAATAATAGAGTACATTAGTATTGAGCTTAGAGGCCGAGGAAGAGCAACTTATGTATAGGCGTCCTTATGACTAGAGGGACCAATTTGAAGAAACGCGACAAAACTTGATACCGAAATCATAAAAAGAATCAGTTCTACTTTAGAAGACACTGAAGGCTATGGCCAACATAATTAAAAAAAATTGTTTAAATTCTTTAAGTCGAAAAATTCAGGGCCTTTTAGCTATACTAGCGCCACCATTATGTTGGAAACTTTTTCGTTTTAAGTCTAATTGCTCCTCCTATACCTCTACACTCCATAATTATTAGAAAGTTGTCACATTGACAAATGATTACATACGTCAGTTAAGATGTTAGCTTCGTTAAAATATTAAAATTGCATTTAATCACATTTTTGGAACATATCACAGTTGGGGTCCGCAACCTAGCGGTAACCTCCACTCATTTATATTATGATAATACTCATTAAAATGTTTACAAAATAATAGCGATAATATTGCACAATATCACGCAATATTAAGAGCTATCGAAATTGGCACCGCTTTAAGTAACCGTCCTCACGTGCCCGTAATACTGTTTACCCCTGAATGAAATTATAATAATCTCACAAACCTTAAACGTGATAGAATTATCCAGGGCCGGATTTAGAGGAAGGCAACCGGGGCGACAACCCGGGAGCCTCCACAAAAGAGTGTCCCCACAACAGAGTCTTCGGAAAAAAATACTAGTAAATATATTTTCCTTTGATTTTTTTGGCTGTTTTACCTTTACCTAATATACTAAATGAATCTACTTGGTTGCACAATAAATTATTTATTCAAAAGAAGGACTGAAATTTTTTATCATTTTATTTGAAAAATAATTTGGAGCCAGGGGGCCTACACTCTTTTGCTGCCCTTAGCCCTTCATACCTCTAAATCCGGCCCTGGAATTATCGTCCTCTACCAATAATAATTTGTAGAAAATATATTACCGCTTGAATTTTAGACAACTAATCGTAATACAAAATCCATTCTGTCAAAGTTAAATTGGCGCGCAAAATAATAAAACGTAAATGGCCGCCTCAAAGTCGCCATGACAACGACAAAGTGACACATAGACTTTTAATTTCTACACATTATTATTCGTAGATTAATTCCCTATTTGAATCAAAAATACAGAACATGCCTGATCTTCAACTGATGATGAATTACGATTACAATGATGTGATATGCTTTGTGCAAAAGCTTCACTATCAACTACGTATAGCATAGCTTTGGTAGAACGGTAGAAGATTCAATTATATATTTTTATTCAATTTTTTTTGGTTTTCAGCCACTTTTAAATCTACTTCGATACATTATTACCGTATTCCATACCGAAGATAGAGAGAATTAGGAACGCTAGACCAAGGAAAACTGAACCTAATAAATCACCCAAAGCCGTTAGGTACGGTATCGCCGCGTTGTCGGGATCCTTCTTTTTTTTCCACATGAAGTGGATCAGGATGTATGAGAGGTATAAGAGTACCATAACCTGGAATAAAATAATAATAATAAATAATAAACACTACACACTCCACGGCCCCCATTATATTAGGCCCCCGGATAGTTATATCCTGTGTCGGGGTTCCGGAAACTTACACAATGACAAGGACAAACACACCCAGACCGGAAAACATGTCTGTATGGTCAATACAAAACTTCTATTCCGAGCGTACTGTGGCGCTTAAGGCGTCAGGTTTGCTACCGCTGTGCCAAAACGTCGTCAAAAAAATGGAGACTGATGTAAATACATGACCTGATTGAATGAATTAATGAATGTTCCGACGACCTTTGTGGCGTGTTGGTAGCGAGCCCGCCTTAAATCTCGACGGTCGCGGGTTCGATTCTAGCCCGGGGCGGATATTTGTTATCTTGTCTGGGCGTGCATATTGCTGTTGGCCCTAATGGCTTTGACAGCGTCAATGGGCAGGGTACTAAAACCCGGCTGAGAAAAAGTGGCAGCCTCTGTTTTAGGCATTAAGGTAACGATTCTGATGTTGCTACTGCAGGTAGGCTAAAGTAGTATTTTTTAAAAAATAAACGCTGCACACTCAACGGTCCCCATTAGGATAGTGATATCTTGTGTCGGGGTCCAGACAAATATATCTGTTCCGTGCGGGAATCGAACCCGCGACTTGCGGCGTTTACACCATCGTCAAAGTTTTATCTACCTTTGTCATACAGACCGAAAATCAACTTACTAATAAAAATCTTTGGTGATATAAAATATGAGTTCAGATTACATCTCAGCAACAGTAGAATGCTCTGAGAAGTTAATAGAAGATTTACACAATAGCATACTGCTTTAACATCGAAGCATTGGTTTATTAGTCAATACTAATAATAAAAAAACATCGTGCTGGTGTTGTGGGTAGCGAGTATGCCATTAGTCTTGACGGTTGCGGGTTCGGTCTGGGCGTTTGTCCGTGTGGGTCTCCCCACCGTGCCTCAGAGAGCACATTAAACTGTCGGGCCCGGTCGTTATTACATAACATCCGATAACAATCGTTTAATCTTGATAAGTAAATTGCTCTTATTCAATGAGTTACTGGTTCGTCCTTAAGGTTGTGGAGGTCAGATCGCAATCACTCCGTGTCAAAAACTAGTAACCTGTCAAATCCGGATGAGAGTAAAAAGCAGACCCTGGGTAAATAAAAATACCGGGAATAATGCTAAGAAGAAGACGAAGACTGATAAAAAAATAAAGTTACCTGAATAACTGAGCACAGTACGTATGTGATACCGAATGCGAACTGGAGGGTCACGACACCTTGGAACACGAAGTCAGCGACCACCATGAAGATGATCTGCCCGCAGACAGCGAGAACGAGCAACATCCGAGCGACCTTAGCCGCAGCAGCTGTGAAACGAAACATGATATGAAAAATCATGATTCAATTTAAAATATCAAAACAATCTAATACCTTTAAACGAGCAATTCTTGTATGTATATATATACTAGCGGGCCCGACAGACGTTGCCTGCCCCGAAAAAAATCTGTGACCAGATAGCAGTGCCCCCAGCTGAGTATAATTGTGAAAAGAAGTGACACTGGTGAAAATTATTGAATTTCTAATATCGCTATTAAAAAATGGGGGTTGATGGTAGAAGGATGAAAATTAAGGATTACATGTATTTTTTAATACCACATTATAAAAATAAAAATAAAAATTTTGTCAAAAAAATTAAAAATAAAAATCTGGGGTCGACCACTCTTATCACTTAGGGGTATAAAAATAGATGTTGACCGATTCTCATACCTACCCGGTATGCACACATTATTTCATCAAAATTGGTCAAACCGTTTCGGAGGAGTATGGGAACGAACATTGTGACACGAGAATTTTATATATTAGAATAATTGGGATCTCGGAAACGGCTCCACCGATTATCATGAAATTTAGTATGCAGAGGTTCTTGAGGGCCATAAATCGATCTAGCTAGGATTTATTTTTACAAAATGTGATTTTGTCCATGTTTTCAGGTAATGAAAATTCCATTTCGAGAATATATGACTCCTCCTGACATCTATTGGCGTGTAATAATACTATTTTTTTAAATAATTTAACGACCCAGTAAGTCAACTAGCAAGATAAACTAAAGCTACTTCAGTAGATGGCGTTTTAAAATATTATTCATATTTTCTTATTTAAATAATTATAATTTCCAAAAACCAGGATTTACCAAAAAATAAAAAAATATGCCGAGAAAAGCTCGGACACCCAGGTACTAATAATAATAAATAAACGCTACAAACTCCATACAGCCATGTGTTCCGGTCTGGGCGTGTTTGTCATTGCCCTGGTTAATGTTTTCGGACCCCCGACACAGGATATTTCCATCCAAATGGGGGTCGTTGAGTGTGTAGCGTTTATTTATTGTTTTATAAAACATGCCTGTATGGTCAATACAAACATCTACTCCGAGCGCGAATCAAACCTGTGGCGCTTTAGGAAGGTTCGCTACCTCTGCGTCACAACGTTGTCAAAAATGGGTAATAGGGTATAGGATAAGCGTAAAGTAATATCCGTAACATTAAACTAATTTAGCACTTTTTTTGACCAGGACTAGGTTTCATTACAGTTAATGAGTTTTCTTATGTTAGAGAAGCCAATCGGCCGGAGGCTGACCTGATGTAGGCAATTACCGCCGCCCATGAACCTATCATTAAGTTTTAAGGGGAGAAGTCTCAACAACAAGGTAGCTACAAATGTTAGTAGTTCAAATATTATGAGTGTGCAGCGTTTATTTATTTATTTAATTAAAAACTTGCAAACATTTAAATATCAATTTTCCAAAACCAATTTAGGGATAGCGGCACCGTTAAATAGGGCTATAAAAACTATAATTGCATTTTTAGGGATGCGGATATTGATATTTTTAGGGATTCCACGAAATGTTTTAAAAATAAGATTAAAAGATATTTTTCAGGATTAGTACAGCACGATCACTGATTATTATGTTTTATACTGTTTGTTATATTTTCATTAAAATTTTTTTTTTTTTTTTTATATTTTGAAGTATTAGATTATAGGTTACATTTTTGTTTAAATTTTTGTTTGCTTTTGGTTTAGTTTTAGATGAGTGCATGATTTAAGTAAAAGCAGTCTGATTTTTTTTTCTATATATGTTGAGTTAGCCTTTAAGTGTGGTATACTATGTAAAATGTGTTTCATAAGTATTCAAAATGTAAATTTAACACTGTATATCATGTTGGCTTCCTATGAAATAAATAAATAAATAAATTATGTAGAATACAATGTTCATAATACTCACTTCCATAGAACAATGTCTTCCAAGGCCATTCGATGATCCTAGTGTTCTCCGGAAGCACTCCAGGAATCGCTGTCTGATGGAGATACGTCGCCAACCTCGAGGACTGCACGCAGACCAAGTTGCCACCGATACCATTCACAATCGGTTGGAATACTTCATAGCCCTGGTACTGTTCAACTGCTTGATCGAGGACAATACCACCAATCCTGGAAAATAAATGGTACTGGTTAAAAGACATTGTTGTGGCGTTGTGGGTAGCCAGTCGAGGCTAGGACATATCTTTGCATTGATGTAACAAATGTGCCTCGGAGAGCACGTTAAGCTGTCGGTCCCAGTTGTTATTAAAATATCTGATAGTAATCATAAACATTTGATAGGTAATTTGCTCTTATTTAATGAGTTACTGGTTCGCCTTTTGGGTTGCGGAGGTCAAACGGCAATCGTTCTGTGTAAAACTAGTAACTAGGGATTGTGCCGATGAGCTCCATAATCTCATACCGCCATCGCCGTTTTTCTACCTGGATACCAGGCCCACTGAATGGTACCACCCATATCTGGTCGAAATACCCAATATTCGAACTATGCGCTATCGTTCCTCGTACATAATACGCACGGCCAGGGTGTGAAATACTCTTCATGCGTCTGTATTTCCAAACGCATGCAACTTGAACCTCTTCAAGGTGCGAGTACACAAGCTTCTCATGTAAGCTCGCTCCACCTTAGACTTCGCGCTTGATGAAGGTCAAGAGCTTACGCATTTTTAAATAAAAAAAAACGTGTCAAATCAGGGTAGGAGTGTAAGCAGATTCTGGATAAATACCGGGAATAATGCTATGTTATTAAAATATGAATTTTTCAATTTACCCGCTGATGAAGAGAGCAGAGATGACGGGCGTCCATCCAGTCGTCAGGACGGTCTTGGTGTATTTGTTCTTCCAAACAATGAATACCCAGATCGGTAGGAGGCTGTAGTAGACGCAAAGTAAAGCGATTGGCTGCCATAGAGATATTTCTAGAAATAGAGAAATGTTCTAACTTAAAAGCTTTTTTATGTTACAAGTTGGCAAGCAAGGATACGGCCCACCTGATGGTAAGAGGTTGCCGTAGCCTATGATCGCGACACCATTAGTGGGTACCACTCACGCGTTGCCAACCTCTAGATATTGGTACTTGAATCTCCTTTGACCAGTAATTTCAAATAAATTTTATTTTCTTCATTTTAAAATTTATGGTACAAAGCGTAATAGTCTAGTGTATAAAAGTATTGTAGTGTATAAAAGTATTGTATTAACGTTTTACAGTTATTAGCAATGCTTTTTCAAGGCATTACTAATATTCCTATTGCCCTCCAAATAAGCTCGAAGCTTGCGCTAGGAGGTACGACAATAGCACAAGGGTGTCAGGTTCAAACCCACAACTCTCGAGTCAACAGAGCGAAGTGGGCCCTTCTACTATTGAGCTATTGATCATCTTGCAGCCGAGTCGCAGAACAGAAGACCATATTCCTTCTGTTTTACGACTGCTCTGTACATACCAACAAATAAACTTTATAAGGTATCAGGCCTTTTATTGCCAGAGGCCAACTAAGTGTGTTTTTATTACTGTGTTTGGGTTTGACACTGTAGCTATAACTGGGCAAAGGAGATTTGAGAACCAATATCTCGAGGTGGTAACGCGTTAATGACACCTACAAATGTGTCGCTAATCATCAGGTATATTATAATGGTAGTACTGTTTTATCTTAACTTCACCACACACAGGTCGCTTGTTCGATTCCCGCTCGGAGTAGATCTTTGTATTGACCATACATGTGTTCTAGTCTGGGCGTTTTTGTCCTTGTCATTGTGTATGTTTCCGGACCCCCGACACGATATATCAATCCTAATGGGGGCCGTTGAGTGTGTAGCGTTAATAATAATAAATATTATAATCTTAAATTCTACTAGAACACTATTATTAATAACTAGTAGTACAACTTACTTATTTGATCAAACATATATTGAGCGGTGACAGCGAGGACCGAGTTGCTGACGATATCACCAATGGATGCTGCGAGAGGCGTGGCTACGTTATCCGGGTTGACTTTGAACTTCTGCGATCCGAATATGACCATCACCATCACGAAATCTGTTACAATCAACAAAAATACAAATGATTTACAATCGTATTATCCTCTTATATTAATATTATAAACGTGAAAGTTTGTTTGGCTTCATGGATATTTGTTAGTCATTCACGCAAAAACTACCAATTCAAATTCATATATTTTTATTCAAGGTAAAAAGCATAATATAACTTATTTGTTGAAAGTCAGATTCTACCGTCGGCTCCAAAATGAAGCTTCTACCCGAGAAGAGCCGGCGAAATATACTCAGGGGGTTTTATCTTTTTAATGTATTAGATAGATTTGGATTAAATTAAGTACACACATTGCTTATTACGTGGATTATCATATAGGATACTTTTTATCCCGGAAAAATGTTGGTTTCTCGTGGGATCATCAAAAAACTAACACCAGAGCTAAAACTATAACCAGAGCGGAGCTGTGGGCAAAGCTAGTATTCTATAACAATCGTACATATCGGACTGTGCAGGAATGACATGTGATCCACCACAAAGTAAAGATCCTCCGACCAGGTGGATAATATACTGGTGTTTAACAGACCGTACGTTTAAGTTGTAAATATGTGTTACGCTGTTTTGCAAACTTTGATAGCGCGATTCAGGATTGCGGCGATCTTAGGGCGGCTTAAGACCAGCGTTTAAAGGAGCATAAACGTTTTTCGATGCACTTACAGACGTTTACAGCGCGCCACTCGTACGCTGACGCGCATATAAGTTCGTATACGCGCGTAAAATAAATTTGATAATGAATGACTGTAATAACTTACCCAGAACAAAGCATGTAGTGGTAGCCGTGAAGATGGCAGACGATATGAGCAGTAGGACGTATTCACCATTGAAAGCCCGATCAACGATCGTGTTTACCACCACAGCAAACATTGCCACTATAGTCGCTGCTACTATTGCTTGTACCTTACAAGAAATATTTTAAAATTAAAATCGACTCAAAATTATGGGAGGGGCAAACAATAGCGCCTCGCCTTTCAATAAAGCCTATGGACGCTAGCAACCCTAGTAATGTTAAAAGGTTGCTACAAACCCAAAGTGTAGAAGGAGAGTGAAATAGTCAGACGTGAGAGTTTCATATTTCCTTTTTATTTGTCACAAAATGTATACAATACACTGATACTTTTTTCAGTTCCCTTTACCACTTCAATGAGATCCTTAGCCATGGTTAGGCCTCACAGGGAAAACTCTAAATAGGGCACCGAATTTGCGCTTCTGCGAGGGCTCTTTCACGGCAGGGTCTCAGTATTCAGAGCCCCCAGGTGACGGTGACAAGGTCAGTAGGCCCCACAACAATACAAGATTAAAAAATTCCTTTTCGTATAGAAGATTCTGAGACATTATTGTGTCACAATTTTCAATTATTAATATGATGTTGTTGAGATTTTATAGTCGAGTAATGATTTAAAGTATATAATTTGATTAAAATAATTTATTTAATACGAAAATGATTTGACTTTAATAATAGTGTTGCTGATTTGATTTAAACATGATGTAAGAGGGGACTACCTAGTTTTAGTCAATTCTCATCGGACGTTGAAATAAGAACGTTGTATGTGTGGTTTAAAGTATACGTATTTTGTGAATTAAAAAGTTAATGAATATGTTTATTTTTTAATTTTAAGTCCATATAAGTTATTTGCAGTTCAAATTTAACCTATATACCATTTTTATTTTTTATTTTTTTTTTTTTTTTATGTTACAAGTTGGCAAACAAGCATAAGGCCCACCTGATGGTAAGTGGTCGCCGTAGCCTATGAGCGCTTGCAGCACCATTAGTAGGCGCCACTCACGCGTTGCCAACCTCGAGATATTAGTTCTTAAATCTCCTCTGCCCAGTAATTTCACTAGCGTACAGTGCCCTTCAAACCGGAACACAGTAATGCCTAAGCACTACTATTTGGCGGCAGAATATTGGACACTGCGGTGGTACCTACCTAGCCGGCCTCTTCCAACAAAAGACCTACCACCAGTGTGACTGATTGCACTGGTGGAATAATCTCTGTTGTGACAGAGGTTATCCCAACAGCGGGCGATGGGGTCGTCACATCCCGACGCCGTTTTAATACCTAAAGATTTTTATAGCTTTTCTTTTCAGTAACATACCTGAACTAATGATATGTTCCCAACCACCATAGATATAACTTCTCGGGGCGACACCATGTTGCCGAGGTTGGCCTGAGTCGACAGACGTGATGCCAGGCACATATCGAGGTTTCCTGTAAGAAAACAATTAAAAAATAAAATCTACTTTGTATTACATAATATGTATTTCAGTTATAATTGAAGTGAAACTTCTAATGCGACTTCCAACAAGGTTGCTTTAAACGTGTAATGCACGAGGGAGAGAGAAAGCAAGATACACAAAGGTAGAAAGTCTGAGAGAGAAAGAGAGTGTGTCGGTAGATTCCAAGCACTTGCGTGTGGTATTCTTGCTATGCAGCGAAGAAAACAGTGTTATTATAGATTTGGATATTTCTCCACTCGAAAATGACAATTAAAAGATGCGATCAATTGTGAATTGTAAGCATTGTTAATAATGTTTGTCTGAAAGAAACAATATAATTTCACTAAAAATCAATTTCTACCCCTATCTATTTCATGTCCACATGACGAAGTTTCACTTCTTCCGCGGAGAGGGGCTCCACGCACTATTTTTTATGACACAGACCGATGTAACCAACCGACAAAAGTAAGGTAAGGTAGGTAAGTAAGTCGATGGCGTCCTTAGCCGTGGTTCGGCTTCGTAGGAAGCACCCTAAAGACGGAATCAAATTTGAGCTCCCGTGAGGGCTGTCCCTTTATCACGGCTGAGTCTCAGTACTCGGCCCCCGCCCGGTGACGCTGTCAAGGCCAATATGGCCAACAGCAATACACATTCCGGAAAAAAAAAACTATTTTTTATTTTGTTGTAAGTTATTATTTATTATGTAATAATAAATGTGAATCGCTGTTTATTTTTTGGTTGTGTCAGCTGTCACCTGTGTTATGAACCAGTCAGATTAAAACGTTTGAATTCATAACCACTTTTTACTTCTACATAATTAATTATATAAAACTATAGCTGTGTCTGCGGCTACCCTCGCGATATGTAGTTTTTGATGATTTTTTAATGACCTCACGGGAACCCTAAATTTTTCCGGGATAAGGTATCCTAAATGTTAATCTAGGAAATAAGCTATGTATGTACCAAATTTCATTCAAATCTGTCGAGTACTTTTTGCGGAAAAGTAACAAAGATCCATCCATCTAAACTTTTATATTTATTGGAACGAAGTTCCTTATCGCGCGTTGTGAAAGGGCTAGACGGAAAAAATTCTTACGAAAAGTTGTCACGACACTTTTTGCTATAGTAAGCTATTGTAAGCTGTGCGGCGTCGCATGTTTCTCTGTCTGTCTCTCTCTCTCTCTTATAGAAAGCAAGCCAGATATTTTCATTTCTATTTCGCATTGAACAGTGTGGTGTCGCGACGATTATTTTTGTTGAGTGTATACAGGTTTTTGTAAATAATAAATAATGTTAATAATAAAAAAATATTATAACTTAAAAAAAAAAAAAAATTTATTACAATTCCTTCACTAATTAATCGAAAGGAACTTCGTTCCATCCGGGTGTCCCTTGACACCTCTCAAGTTTATTATTAGTTCGATTACTTCAGACATATCAAGCTATTACTCAAGAAGCTCCCACTTAAAACTTACAAGTCGGATGAAACATCTGACGTTTCAAAAGGCTTTGAGTGCTTTAAATAAATGTATACTTTTTGGCGGTTGAAACGTACTTTTTAAAAACCTATTTCAATAATTTGTTTTTAAATTAAATGTACTATTAATAGGACAGACGACGTTGTGGCGCAGCGGTAGCGAACCTGCCTTAAACGCCACAGGTCGCGGGTTCGATTCCCGCTCGGAGCATAATATGTTTGTATTGACCATGCAAGCATATTTTCCGGTCTGGGTGTATTTGTCCTTGTCATTGTGAATGTTTCCGGACCCCCGACACAGGATATCATTATCCTAATGGGGGCCGTTGAGTGTGTAGCAAGAACAACAATTACAAGACAAAAATAGTTTCAAATACCACATCGCGTCGTTTCCTGAGGGTATTTTTCCACGTGCAACTGCACGATTTTGTGGTCACGATATGCAACACACGACCTATTGTGCGGTGTCGTTCAGTGAATTAATGATTGATAGAAATATAAGGCGTTCGTCATTTCTGCTTATTAATGGGTCATCTGGGTAGAGGAAAATACATCAAATAGATAGATAGATAATCTTTTATTGCACATCAAACAAAAAGAAATACTTAAAAGGGTTTCGAGAAAGTTGAAGTTGAAGCTGTGGTAGGGAATCTGCCTTTAGTCTCTGCGGATGCAATTTCGATTCCCGCTCGGGGCAGATGTTTGCATTGATGTCACAAACATCTGTTTCGGCTTGGGCGTTTGTCCTTGTGGGTCACCCCACCGTGTCTCGGAGAGCACGTTAAGCGGTCGGTCCCGGTTGTTATTACATAACATCTGACAATAATCGTTATCACTCGATAAGTAATTTGCTCTTATCCAATGACTTAATGGTTCGCCCTTAGGGTTACGGAGGTCAGATGGCAATCGCTCAGTGTAAAAACTAGTAACCTGTCAAATCCGGATAAGAGTGATAAGCAGACCCTGGGTAAATACAAGTATAATAGCAGGAATAATGCTAGTAAGAAGAAGGATTCTCAAGCCCTTCCTTACCTTAAGGTTTTTATACGACAGATTCGAATAATATAGGTTACTCGTACCACCACTTTGATGAAGTTTAGTAATCAATAATATACTGTAAATACCATTTCAAGTATTTATTTATCTATTTCGAAATTATTTTATCGCGTACCTGTTAAGTGCGCCCTCAATAATCGATTTCAAATCAAAATTAACAACAAACTTGTATCTTGAAAGTACTAGATCACATTTTTTTATGTTACAAGTTGGCAAGCAAGCATACGGCCCACCTGATGGTAAACGGTTGCCGTAGCTAATGAGCGCCCGCAACAACATTAGTAGGTACCACGCGTTTCCAACCTCGAGATATTGGTTCTTTAATGTTCTTTGCCCAGTAATTTCACTAGCCTCCAGTGCCCTTCAAACCGGAACACAGTAGTGCCTAAACACTACTATTTGGCGGCAGAATATTGAACACTGCGGTGGTACCTACCTAGCCGGCCTCTTGCAACAAAGACCTACCACCAGTGTGACTGATTGCACTGGTGGAATAATCTCTGTTGTGACAGAGGTTATCCCAACAGCGGGCGATGGGGTCGTCACATCCCGACGCCTATAAAAGCCTATATAAGTACGACTTATATTTTTTATTGGAAAGGGTTTACATTATAGCCTACTCGAATATCAAACTTTTTATGGTTTTTAGTAATGTGTCTTATAGCTACCACTTATCCAAGCTGAGAATATCACTTTCTAACGTCGTAATACACTAAGTAATTGAAAAAACAACATTTTAAAATTTTAAATATAAACATCTAAAAGATCGCAAATTCGTACAATTTCTCATACTTATGATGTCACCAAAGATTAAAATAGATAACTAGAACACCTTTTGACATAAAATATAATAACTGTGTCTTAATCACAAAATTATTAATGATGAAAATGAATTTCAGATTTTGAGAAACAACATTAAATCATTACATCTGCCATTTATCTAATTATTATAATATAATACAGATTATAAATGTTACAGATAAGTTTCGTTAAAAAAACTAACATACTTCTTAGTCACGAAACAAAAAATTTACAGTCAAAATAAATATGTTTTATTTAGTTAATGATAATGATGAGTAGTTATGAACTTACAAAAAATTAGATTTTAAGTAGAACTGGTTTTTTCGATGGTCATGTTCTAACAAGAACCTAACCTAACCGACGGATTTTTATATAATATAAAGTCTAGTTTTTTCTAAATCGGGTAAGGTTAAAATAAAAATCTATTTTAATATTTATTTATTATATTTTGTAAACATATTTAATGGCTTTTATTAATTCCATAAACGGATCTTTTTTTGATCTTAACACATTTCGTCTCCACATATATTCGTAGATAATATCACTGAAATTGTCTTTATTTTGATGATTTTATATAAAAATTTTTACGACCCACCACTGGGATTCAATTTTTTGGGTGTGTGTCCCATCTTTGGCAACAAATGGATTCGTGGGGTCACTATGGTTAACGGTTTTATGAATAAAACCATTTTCAGAAAGACAACTGTAGGCCTTCCATTGGTCCGTGTGTATTATACTACCCTCATGGACGTGTTTCTTAATTAAGGGCAACAACACTTCGGATGACCTACAGTTGTCGGGACATATGGCCAACCGTAGCTCGTCAGTATGTTCTTCAACCATGCCAATGACCCAATGGCCGTCAATTCTTCTTCCTAAAACAAATCATTAATTAATTTAAAAAAAAATGAATACATTTAAAAAAATGTAATATATAAATAAATAATTTGTTTTATTACCTTTATTATATTTTCTCTTCCCAAATTTACTCTCATCAATTTGTACTATTTTTCCGGGACCACCAATCTTAGTATCATATTCCGACTTTTCTATTAAATATACAACTATGGTTTCCCTACAATAACTATACCAATCGGCAATAGTTCGCCGAGACAAACAAGTGCCCTTTGCAGAAAAAATCGTTTTACTTGTCGTTTGAAGATTCTGCGCTTCAGCAAAGCAATACATTTTTCTTTGTACCTAACTCATTTGCAATTTTTACTAAATTCCACCTACCAAGAACTTCATTTGAATACAATCGTCTCTTAACGTAGGAATCATCATCATCGGAAGATTTATAATGATCATCTTCTCGACTCGTAGATGGTATTGCATGGTCAAATGCCGCCATTATTCAAATCTTGTATTCCAAAAGTCCAATAACCAAACGCCAGCAGTAAATAAATGAAAGAATAATCGAAGTCCAAAAACAAGCCAAAGTCAAACAGGTAGTAGCAGAAACGGAGTCCAAAATCTTATAATTATTTCAAAAATCACGAAAACACAAAGCAAAATCAATCAGTAACGACGAGCGAAACGACAGTGCTGCCATAAAAATGCCGAAAACCGCGCCAATACGCTCGGGCGTTCGTTATAAAACAATCAAAATAGTAATTACTTTTAAATATATTATAACGTTGATATTAAAAATAAGTAATTAATTATATTATAATAAGATAATTAATTAAAACAAAAAAAGACAAAATAAAAACACTAACAAATTTTAAAACGTAAACATTACGTCGTCGCCATATTTATTCATACTCTTACTAGTTAGTTGTCAAAATTAGTAATCAGTAATGACGTATTTTTATATTATAATATTTTAAATTTTCAAAGTAGGATTTCTCGTTAACTAAATGTTTTCATGCCATAGGAGTGATAGTTTCAGAATAATATGATAACCCTTTACGTAATATAAGCACTAATTCCGCCGAAATACTGCCATTGAATTGAATTTTAACATAAATATTTTAAATTTCAAAATGCTTTTTTTCAATTACTAAGTGTATTATGACGATAGAAAGTGATATCCCCACCCGGGTAAGTGGTAGCTATAGGATACATGACTAAATAACATAAAAAGTTTAATTTTCGAGTAGGCTATAATGGAAACCTTAGCCTTTTTATTTGTTCCAAATGTTACCAGCTCCGTAATACAAATTAAGGAGGCTTATAAAATTTATAGTTTCTCGTGACGGGAACTACAGTTAGGAACCATCGAAAACACGAAGTGACGAAAACAACTAATAAATAAATAAACATCATTTGTGTTATGATTGATTAATTACTATTGGTAATTACATATAAGACACAAACTAACACTCTTCACTTATCACGGTACAGTACACTCGAGAGCATACACGTGAACGTATCAATTGTCGTACATAACGATTCATCAGTACGACAATTATTATCGGCGTAGAGAATTAACTGATTTAACGGTCGCCCGTACGATCACGTCTCGTGTAAAAACGGTGGTATAACGAATCTCTACTACTTTAACGATGTAATTTGTTTATTTTTATTGCTCATAATGCAATGTTGAAAATTAATATAATATAACAAACTAGCGGCCATGAAAAAATAATTAAAATCGATCCACTAGTTTTGATTTATTCATTACTGCCCGTGTCCCGCACGCGTTAAATGTAATTATTTACGACATCACATTAGAAAGCTCAAAAATTAATTTTTATACATATAAACCTTCATCTTCAATCACTCTAAATCGCATCAAAATCCGTTGCGTAGTTTTAAAGATTTAAGCATACATAGGGACAGAGAAAGCGACTTTGTTTTATACTATGTAGTGATTTGCACTTTTTTTTTAATTTTGTCAATCACACGGGAACTTAACACTTTACTGGGATAAGCACGTATCCTATGTGTCAATCCAGGTAACAAACAATTAGCCACTTTTGCGTGATAGTACTACAATCATCAAAACATAGAGATTCTTTACGTATATAATAATAATAGAAGAAATATTATAATTTCCAATAGTACTTCCATATATATTTCATGATGTATTTATCAAAGGCTCCAAAGACAAAGAATTAAAAATCCCAAAATATGAGAGTGAATAAAGCATAATAAATGCCGCAAAATTGTTTATGTAATTTGCATCTAGTGTTTGAATTCGGTTCTAGTTTCTTTAAAACAAATCCCTGTTTTGTTATGGTTATGTAACTTGAAGCTTTCCATAAGTAGTTTTGAACGTATGCGATCGTCATTTCCAAACATTATCAACCGACATCAAAAAGGAGGTTACCATTTTGTTAGGTTTTTTTTTATATATGTATACCGATTACAGTGAGATTTATGATTCGATTTAATTCTTTTCGTTTAATGCGAAATAGGTGACATTTGGTCCCATAAGAATTTAACATAGTTCGGCCCAGTAGTTTTCATTTTGTGAACATTTTTGTTAACGTGGACGATGTAATTGTTTGTGTACGGCTTTTTACGGAGTTAAAGTATAAAGGAGAATTAAAGTATTATTCGTAACTAAACAATATAAAATAAAATAAATAAAAAAACTTAAAATCAAATAATAAAATAATCTGTAGGAAATTTTCTTCTGAAGTCGGTGTCTTATGTGAGAATATTTTAGGTGTAGGTGGACATCTTTAATCAAACAAGTTGTCTTCTTGATTGCCACCGTTAGAGGAATAAAAAACAGTAGTACTAATTATCAACTTACCCTTTAATCCCGATAACGATGGCACTAAGACGAATATGGCATTTACTTGCATGAAGACTTCCCAACTCTGAAATACAACAACAAAAATGATCATTACATAAAATAAATATGTATTCAAAATTATATGGACGACCTTTTGCAGTTAAAACGGGAGAGTACTCGCATTTTTTTATCTTAATAAGTTGGCAAGCAAGAATACGGCCCACCTGATAGGTAGTGGTTGCAACACCGTTTGAGTGACACCTAACTCACGAGTTGCCAACGTCGAGATATACATAGTTCTCAAATCTTTTTTGCCCTGTAACTTCACTAGCTTACAGCACCCTTCAAACCGGAAGACCCTACTGCTCGGTAGCATAATATTTGACACTGCGGCCATACCTAGCCAGCCTCTTGCAAGAAAAAACATGCTAGTGTGACTGACTGCCCTGAATAATCTCTGGTGTGATAGAGACTATGTCGGCGTGGGGTCGTACGTCCCGACTCCTTTAATAATAAATATAAATACCTATAGCTAATTGTTTATAACAGTCTATGACTGGGGAAGTCCCATTTATACTTTATTACTTTAGTAAGTAGTTACTATTGTATATAAAATTGAGGCCATTGCAATATTTATACACACAAACCACAATTTAACACAATCTTAATAGACACTTAGAGAACAATGACCACTTATAGTTTTCTACGTATTTGTCGGTCTTTGATGTCTGGGTAAATTGTATTATAGCTGAGACGCAGAATAGTAAGAATTTCGAACAATTCTCAACAAAACCTTCTTTCCTCCTCTAATGGAGACGAACAAAATTACGGACAGAATGAAATATTATGGGTTCTGTATTTGCTATTTCGGTGCGGAACAGTCAGGTGTGAAATTTTTTTTTATTTTTTTTTTTATTTAAAAATGGGTAAGCTCTTGACCTCCATCGAGCGTGAAAGCTTAGATGAGGTCTACGTTGGAGCGAGCTTACTCAAGAGAAGCCTATGTACTCGCACCTTGAAGAGGTTCAGGTTGTATGCATCCGGAAATACAGACGCCGGAAGAGCATTCCAATCCCTGGCCGTGCGCATTATGAATGACGAACGAAAGCGCATAGTTCGGATATTAGGTATATCGACCAGATATGGGTGGTACCCCGCAGTGCGCCTAGTATCCCGGTAGAAAAACAGCGATGGCGGTATGAGTTCATGGAGCTCATCAGCACACTCCCGAAGTAGAGTCTGTAGAACACCGACAGACAAGCGACTTTACGACGGTGACAAAGACTATGCAGAGACTTGGTAATTTTTTGGGTTCCGAATCTCAAAAGGTAAAAATCACCCTTATAAGATTACTTTCTTGTCTGTCTCTCCAATGACACCACCGTTTTCTTCAGGAGCGGGTAGACCTAGCAAGTTAAAATTTATACCAGATACTGAAGTACATAATCCTTATTACGTGTAAAAAAATCAAGGTCCTGAGTCAATACGATAAAAAGATATGGACACGTTTAGATTTTCTTTTTTTTTATTTTTTTTTTTTTTTATGTTAGAAGTTGGCAAACAAGCATACGGCCCACCTGATGGTAAGTGGCTGCCGCAGCCTATGAGCGCTTGCAGCACCATTAGTAGGTGCCACTCGCGCGTTGCCAACCTCGAGATATTAGTTCTTAAATCTCGTTCGCCCAGTAATTTCACTAGCGTACAATGCCCTTCAAACCGGAACACAGTAGTGCCTAAGCACTACTATTTGGCGGTAGAATATTGGACACTGCGGTGGTACCTACCTAGCCGGCCTCTTGCAACAAAAGACCTACCACCAGTGTGACTGATTGCACTGGTGGAATAATCTCTGCTGTGACAGAGGTTATCCCAACAGCGGGCGATGGGGTCGTCACATCCCGACGCCTAAAATTTCGCGAAAAATTGAAAGTTTCAAAATTAAAATCTTAATTTTTTTTTAAACTTCATTAAATAAATAATAATAAAATTTGATTACGTAATAAATTAAAAGTATATAAATAAAAATAATATAAAGATAAACGTATTTCTTTTCATTTCGAGATACAGACTAATGGGAATATAATCGTGGCAAGTATGTTTTGATTTAATCTGCATCCGTCATGAGTTATGTAGAGCTATATGGCTTTGCACCCTACTACGCTTAGATACCAAGAGGTTGATACTCTTCTTCGTCCTAGCATTATTCCCGGTATTTTATTCTACCCAGGGTCTGCTGATTACTCTTATCCGGATTTGACGGGTTACTAGTGTTTACACAGAGCGATTGCCATCTGACCTCCGCAACCCTAAGGGCGAACCAGTAACTCATTGGATAAGAGTAATTTACTTATCAAGAGTCAACGATTATTATCGGATGTTTTGTGGTAACAAACGGGACCGACAGCTTAACGTGCTCTCCGAGGCACGGTGGGGAGACCCACAGACAAACGTCCAGACAGACAGAAATTTAACAAACATCTGCCCGAGCGGGAATCGAACCCGCAACCGTCGAGACTAAAGGCAGACACGCAGCCCACGACGCCACAACGGTGTCTATCTATTCTATCTCCACATCTGTCACAAACAATTATATGGAATCACGATGAAACAAAAAAAAGTACGACGAATGTTTAAAACAGTTTGAACAGACTTCAATTGACAGTGAACCCCACATAGCCCGGTTGTTCCTCCCCAGGACGCCGGGTATCTGGCAGTAGATTTCCTCCCCGACAACAAAAAAAAAAAAAAAAAAATAACAGTTAGAAAATACACAGTACCCTTAAAAAGACATACACTTTTTGAGGAACTTGAAAAAAGAATAAGGTTCTCAGTTTTTGGTAAACTAGCCGTTTGGTTCGTTTGATGGTAATCAATCCATGTAACCTATGAACGCTTGCAATACTTGAAGTATCACATGCGTTATGCCATGTTGCCAACCCGAGGGATAGGAAGGAAGCGACGAGAAGGGAAAGAGGAAAGGGAGATTGGGCTTCTAAAATTCTCCTCACTCATCGCACGAAACGCAACAGTACTGTTACTTTTCGCCGATATTCTGTGAGTGGGAAATACTTCCTCGATCGAGCCGACCCATTTAGATGGGAGGAGCATTGCTACTTCTACTAAAAAGTGATACTATAAACTGTAAAAATGATCTAAGTCAAAGGTCAGTGTTGCTTCTTCTTATCATGTGGTAGTGGTCAACCTTGTGACCAGATTGGACAGTGTTGTTCATGACATGACTTATCCACTTATCAAAGTGATAACCGGGAATAACCCTTTACATGCCCTTCGAAACACGATGCTCAGACCACTATCCGGTCACCCATCATTCACTGAACGCACATAAATTTGCTTAACCCATTGCTTATCGTTCAGTTAGCGCAAACGGTTTTGAGCGTGGTCATAAGCGTAGCGAAGCAGAAGCAATAAGATATAATGCATTTTGGAACAATTTTACTAATAATAACTATTGAAGAATAGTCATTCCACCCTGCTTCCCCCGCCCCCGTCTGGACACAAAACTAAGATTTTGCTCTCCCTAGGCCAAATTCTGGTCATGAGCGTGGTGAAAGATAAGACCTAATTATCCGCGATTGTTGAATGTACATTGTTTCTGACCACCTGAACCTTAAAAACGCAGGTGTTTGAAGTTAGTTTCATAACAATTATTATGACTGAACTCTTGATCCAATCATTATGAAACTAAGAAAGTAGATAGGTTATATAAATACAATATATGTATGTATATGTATAGTCCATGTAAAAAGGTGATATTATTGCAGCATTTGGGGCTATTAAATGAATTAAGAAAAAACTTGATCGCATGACGATTACGTTTTGTACATAAAACCCCTTCCGTGCTGTGCCGCTAGTGGGCATAGGCCTAAGCCATTTTTTTTATAAAGAATATTAGCAATGCTTTTTTTCTAATTACTAACATTCCTATTGCCCTCCAAATAAGCTCCAAGCTGGACCTAGGAGTGGGTACGACAATAGCCCAAGGGGTCACGATCGAACCCGTGACTGTCGCGTTAACGGATCGAAGTCGGCCCTCCTACATTTGAGCTATTGAGGCTTCAAGACGTACAAATACGGTTATTTCACATCGATATTCTGTTAAAGGAAAGTTTTAGTCGGTTTGTAAAATCTCTCCCTATAACTCATAAAATTACATTTCGATGGTTTGCCTCTTTGATTATAACGCATAAGACCTACGCAACCATACGCGTTAAGGCGGAGACATACTTACGTCATAAAAATTTTATAAGGTTCTGGCGCGTCACGACACATAAGTATGTTTTCGCCTTAACAGGTTTTGGTACCAATATGGCTGCCTATGTATGCAGTGTTATGAACTCACCCTGACACTCCCCAACACCAGACCAGCACCGATGGTACCACAGCCAGCTATGAAGAACGGCACCGCCACCTGCATCAAAGTGTTCCACCATCGTTCTTCTTTTTTCTGTAAAAGACATATAAGTTCAAAATATTACTGTCTCGAAAAAATTGCACTTTTTATTTTTGTGGGTCCAAGGTGTTGAGATCGATTTGAGAGTCATGGCAATATGCATGCGTACATGGGCGTAGCCAGCATTTCGCCTAGGTGAGACCATAATCATAATTTTTGGTCCAGAGGGGGCAAAATGACTTTTATCTTCAATGTGTATTATATTCTTGCTCCTTCCAAGCTACGCCCATGCGTAAATGGCTTTATTGATTCAGCGCACCGTTATTGAGACATGATGAATTTGTATTGTGTCTGTGCTAAAACAATACACTCAATAATTATTGATCAATATGTAATTCCAATAATCATTACTATTGTGTCTTTTTCTGTTTGACAAATGAATAAATCTTTAGTGTCTTCCTCAATACTGAAGTTCTCAAAAATGTTACTATTGAAAAACTTTTGGAACTGATCTTTTGATTGTTTTTTTAAATAATACAATAATATTCTTTGATTTATTTAAGTATTTTATTAAACGATAAATAAAATTACAAATCAAGTTATTGTGTATGATAAATTTCTTTTTCTTTCTCGTCAATTACAGTTAAGAACAACTGAAGCAGCGTCATTTTCCACCAATTTTTCAAATATTCTTATAGAAAACAACAATCCTGTTAAAATAATATACCAATGAATAACAATAATAGGGTGGCAAGATGGCAAAATGCCACGGGCTCCCAGCCGGAAAAGGATAAAAATGTTGGAGAGGGCCGTGAGCACAGGAGAGTTCTAATTAACATTAATCCAGAAAAAAGTTTTATTATTATTGAAATTTGATACCAAAAACCAAAATTGTGATTTCAGTTCAATACCCTCTGAATACGTTATTAGAAAATAAAGTAATTGTACATGTAGTAATATGTTATAGAAATAAAAATACTGGTTGTAATTGAAATTAAAAATATAAAATTATAATTAATTGTAATTAATTGTAATTAATTGACCCCATCCGGTTAAATTGCCACGGGCCCCAAGCAGTATAACTCGCTATTAAAGGAATAAGTATCGATTCAATTCCTATAAAGTATAATAGAAAACAAAGCCATGGCACAAAAGCAGTGATTTCTTTATTTCCGGAGTCCTCAGAATCACAAAACTTAAGCTTCACAATCCATCAAGAAAACGTTCTCAAAAATAATCACTGAAAACTGTTTAAGATACAACATAATAATAAAAACAATACATACGCAGTTAGACCCTTTGATAAAGTTTAAAAATAATAAAATAATATAATCTTTAATGATAAACGCGAGCCATCGATAAATCACGAGAAAATAATCAAAAAAACCTTTCACATTTCACACATTTTTTTAATGACACTATCATTAAATCGACATATTCATTAGCTCATTAATTAATATTATCTAGATTTAAAATCATTAATTATTTTCATAAACTAATCGCTTTGTTGAATACAAATCAAGATATAATTAATAATTATCGATTGATTGATGATTATGTAATTAATGATTACAGTCAAAAATTGCTTATCGCCACTGTTTTAATTCTGATTACTTGACAGAAATGACAAATTATTCTTATGACATTTTTATTTATTTTATTCACGTAAAAATTTGTGACAAATAGTTTTTTTTAGAAATTTCTATATTCGTCAAATCTACGGAGTTTTGATAAAGAAGAAACTGTATGTATCTCTCTCAATATAAATTGAATTATGCGCAGTAACGCAGTTTTGGGTCTCAACCGAATGCGCAATGAAGGGGTTCTTTTGGCACACTCGTTCATGGTTGTTTTAGTTCTATAAAAATAAATTATTAAAAATTAAACAAAAATACAACTTATTATTGTGATGTGTGTGAACATTTAATTTTATTTCAAGATAAGGTTTCATCCAAATAAGTGTCAGTCATTAAAAATGTACATTAACTATTATTATTATTTTTTATATACCTTTTTTTCCTTACTATTTATATTTTTATTCTATTCGTTGATGTCAATTAGTATTTAACACTGGATTGAATTCCTATAAAGCATGTTGTCTCGTTAAAAATGGGACGTTTGATGTCATTATTACGTATTCTCATTATTTGTATGTATTGACGTATTTCTTTCACACTTGCCTATTATTAGAAATAAATAAAGAATAAATAAACCCCACACACTCAACGGCCCCCATTTTTTTATTATTATTTTGTTTATTCACATATTCAGATATACACACGTATAATTATTAACCTAAATGAAATAATAATGAATGGGATTACATTGATTGGCACAGATCGGCGTATGGACTAGGTGATATGCGATTTGATACATTAAACCCGGATGTCCACAAGCTGAGGAGATTAATGGGATGATGTGATGAAAAGGTGATACAAATGGGGTTACAATAGGAGTGGAGTACAACTGTTACATTTTTGTATTATTATTTACATACTATTTATTTTAGCAAAATGAAATGAGGTAAACATATATACAATACTAATAAAATGAAAAAGTTAGTGAGTCGTGGCCGGTTTGTTGAAGCTTTTGAGACTGCGAATGATGTGATTTGATAAGCGGCCCCCATTAGGATAGTTATATCCTGTGACGGGGGTCCGAAAACATATACATGGACAAACACACCCAGACCGTAAAACATGCAAGTAAGGTCAATACAAACATCTCCTCCGATAACTGTCGTGATATTCACTCCTTTGTGAGAGTCTGGTATGGATTTTTTGTACTACGGATTACCAAGCTTTAACTTTAAACAGTTCCTCGTTCCGGTTTTTCCGGTTTAAAGCCGGTTGTTAAGCTGAAAATCGGCAAACATTGGATTGAAACGAAAGTTGAAGGACGGTTTTAATGATGGCAAAAGTCAAAGTTAGTTAATTTAAGCAGAGCTTCATTAGAACTTTAGTTTCTACTGCTTTAAAAGTTATAATCATTTTAAAGCTGAAGGAACAAACTGATGTATATAGAACAAGCATAATAATTACCATCAGTTGACAAACAAGCATACGGTCCGTCCGATGGCAACCTATCCACGCTTGCGATACTTGAAGTATCTCATGCACGTTGCCAACCCAAGAAACGGAAAAAAGAAGGGCACAGAGAGGGTCAGAGATTGGCCTTCGGTGAATGATAGTGTTACTTTACGCCGATTATCTGTGAAAGGGTAATACTTTCCCAACCGAGCCGACAAATTTGTGCTGCGAGGAGCATGGCTCTTCTATCGTCAAAATATTTTAACCCCTTAGTGCACGATAACAATCTAATATAATATTTGAGGCTTTAATTTTTAATTGAGCTCCCGATAAATATTATCCTATTAATAAGATTAATTTAAGCAACCAATCAGACTTATTTACATATCACATTTAATTAATGAGGAATAGGTATGGTTGATAAGTTTATCTCCTATCAATTAAGACGAATCCAAAATGGCGTCGCTAAAGGTGTCATTATACTCGCACAATATTGATTGTTTTTTGTTTTGCCTGATGCGCAGATACTCTACTCCACATAATGGTAAGAGTTTAAATGCGAAGTTGGTTAATACGGTTGCAGAAGGAAAACTGCACTAGCCGTCTATGCCCTGGCTTAAAGCAACTGGTCATACGCTGGCTGATCTCGAAACGTGACTGATAAGAACACGATACACGATGTTTTAACAAACTTACAGTGGTAGCAAAAATCACGTGTGTTATTTTAAGTTTCTGCTTCAAAACTATATATGTATAACCAATTTAACGTTTTCATTACAAGCGTCAGGATGTGACGACCCCATCACCCGTCGTTGGGATAATCTCTGTCACAGCAAAGATTATTCCACCAGTGCAGTCAGTCACACTGGTGGTAGGCCCTTTGTTGGTAGGCTGGGTAGGTACGTACCACCGCAGTGTTAAATATTCTGCCGCCAAATAGTAGTGCTTAGGCATTACTGTGTTCCGGTTTGAAGGGCACTATAGGCTAGTGAAATTACTGGGCGAAGATTTAAGAACCAATATCTCGAGGTTGACAACGCGTGAGTGGCACCTACTAATGGTGCTGCAAGCGCTCATAGACTACGGCAACCACTTACCATCAGGTGGGCCGTATGCTTCTTTGCCAACTTGTAACATAAAAGAAATACCATTGTATCATGACGACGAATATTAACAATGTCATGTTTATTAATATCAAATGTACTTTATCTATATTAAGTGTAATTAATTTAATGTATTCCGTCGTATTAGAACGGGTTAACGTTACGTCAAAGTTCGATAATGTCACGTAAATATAAACCCAAGCAATTTGCGCAGTACTAAATATTTATTCAAATCTCAAAGATAAATATAATTGTCTTTCAAAGCCCTCAATAACCAACCATTGTGGCGTGTTGGTAGCAAGACTAAAGTCTCGGGTTCGATTGCCGCTAGAGGCGGATATATTATATTATATTATGTATGTATATGTATATTAAGCTTATAAAGTTATAAATATCTGTCTCGGTCTGTGAGCTTGTTCTTGTGAGTCTCCCAACCGTGCCTCGAAAAGCACGTTAAGCTGTCGGTCCAGGTAATGTATTGCTCTTATCCAATAAGTTACTGGTTCGCTCTTAGTGTTGCGGACGTCTAGTGGCAATCACTCTGTGTAACCTGTCAAATCCGGATAAAAGTAGTACGCCGACCCTGAGCAATATACCGGGATAATGCTATGAAGAAGAAGTGCCCGTGTCCGTCATCTTATTATAAGCTAATTAGCTATAAATCTTATCACCACTAACTCCATAGTAGGCTCGATACAAACACGCACATGCACCATACGGCATTTTTGTTACGTGACGATTTCTACTAAATCGCATTACCCGTAAGCCTCGTTATGGAACTTCGCTCCAAAAATAGTAATGTTTAAGAGATTTACTCTGACAAATAAACATTCATAGCTTTCCGTTGCTATCTATCGTGTCAATTTACCCTTGTTTCTTAATCTACAGCAATCATGAAACAAAATTAAAACTGAAGGAAGTTTTTTACTCAATAACAGTGATAATTGTTATAATTATAGCATTCTTCTATGCCTTATAATTAACTTTTAAATGCAAATTACTCGTGACTTATGTAGGAAATAAATAAAATAAGAAAAAATGTGACAATATTACAATTTTATGATTTTTTTATGTTACTACGTTGGCATACGGCCCACCTGACGGTAACGCTAGCAACACCATTAGTAGGTGCCGCTCACACGTTGATATATTGATTCTTAAATCTCCTTTGCCCAGTAATTTCAATAGCCTACAGTGCCCTTCAAACCGAAACACAGTAATGCCAAAGACACTACTGTTTTGCAGTAGAATATTTGACACTGCGGTGGTACCTACCTAGTCGCAACTACCGCAAAGCAGTTGTATACTTTGTATTACTCTGTTTCGGGGTGAAATATATAGGAAATAAGACTTGCGAACCATCTCAAGGTAGGCAAAGCGTGGGTGAAATCTATAAATAATGGCGTTGCAAGCGCCCATAGGTTACAACAACCGCTTTCCATCAGGTAGGCAGCATGCCTGTTGGCCAACTTAGTGAAATGAATAATAAATAAATAAATAATAAATAAACATTACACACTCAACGGCCCCCATTAGGATAGTGATATCCTGTGTCGGGGGTCCGGAAACACATACAAAGACAAGGACAAGTACACCCAGACCGGAAAATATGCTTGCATGGTTAATACAAGCATATTATACTCCGAGCGGGAATCGAACCCGCGACCTGTGGCGTTTAAGGCAGGTTCACTGACGCTGCGCCACAACGTCGTCATTTACACGTGACAATGCAACAGACAGAATTAGCTAGACAATTACAAATACCCTTGTCAATTATCTATAATGTCTTTCGAAAAGAAAGCCTTTGTAGTTATTTTATGCTTATTTTTCCGCTTCCTAGTAACTTTTTTTTTTTTTTTTTATGTTAGAAGTTGGCAAACAAGCATACGGCCCACCTGATGGTTAGTGGCTGCCGCAGCCTATGAGCGCTTGCAGCACCATTAGTAGGTGCCACTCACGCGTTGCCAACCTCGAGATATTAGTTCTTAAATCTCGTTCGCCCAGTAATTTCACTAGCGTACAATGCCCTTCAAACCGGAACACAGTAGTGCCTAAGCACTACTATTTGGCGGCAGAATATTGGACACTGCGGTGGTACCTACCTAGCCGGCCTCTTGCAACAAAAGACCTACCACCAGTGTGACTGATTGCACTGGTGGAATAATCTCTGTTGTGACAGAGGTTATCCCAACAGCGGGCGATGGGGTCGTCACATCCCGACGCCTTAAAAACTTTCTATTATTATCCTTCGCTTCACGTTGCTTAAGTGAAAACGCTGGACAGTACTTGTAATTTTTTTAAGTATGTTGTGCCACAACTTTGGCATATTTGAATAAATGATTTAGGGCTATTCCTTTAAAATGTTATAACAATATCAAAGACCGGTCTTCTAGAGGAGACTTTTCTAGTCTGGAGAATTCCTGAACTGTAGGGAGAAACCGCTTAAACTAAACACGCCACCCGCAAACACTACCATCCACAATTGCTAAGCATTCCTATTCCTTAAAACAGATAATATTTTTTGGTCAACTTGTATGCCTTAAGTAAGGCTTGACTCATATTGTAAGCATCTAATGTTGGCGACTTTTGTTTTACAAAAAGAACTTTTATACCTACATCCACCTCAAAAGTTGTGGCGTGGTGGGTAGCGAGTCTGCCTTAAGCCTCGACGGTTGCGGGTTCGATTCCCGCTCGGAGCAGATGTTTGTATTAATTGTACAGGCATGTTTTCCGGTCTGGTTGTGTTTGTCCTTGTCATTGTGAATGTTTCCGGACCCCGACACAGGATATAATTATCCTAATGGGGGCCGTTGAGTGTGTAGCGTTTTATTATTATTATTAAAAAAAGTTATTGAAGCAGCTGCTCCTTTATGTATTTACCCAGGGAAAACTGTGATAGGACTACATGAGAAAAAATAAGAAAATTACTCACGCCTGATAAAGGTTGTTTCTCAGCGTCCGCTTCAGTGATCTTCTTTTCCGGACTATTTGGACTTTTTAGATCCCCGATGGAATTTATCGACGCCATTGTAAAACCGCTGTCCGGGCTACCAATCTCATCTGTAACAAACAAATATTTAAAATTATTAAAAGTTTATTTGAAATTATTTTTTAATAATTTTAAATTTGAAAATAATAATAATAATAAACGCTACACACTCAACGGCCCCCATTATGATAATTATATCCTGTGTCGGGGGTCCGGAAACATTCACAATGACAAGGACAAACACAACCAGACCGGAAAACATGCCTGTACGATTAATACAAACATCTGCTCCGAGCGGGAATCGAACCCGCAACCGTCGAGGCTTAAGGCAGACTCGCTACCCACAACGCCACAACGGTGTCTAAAAACCTTTCCGTCCTTTTTTCCTCTCTCATCCCTTCTCTCTTACCCCTTGGATTGGCATGACGCATGTGATACTTCAAGTATCGCAAGCGTATATAGATGCGGTGCGGATAGGTGATTGGTTATCATCAGGCGGACCGAGTGCTTGTTTGCCAACTTTACAATCATGACATAAAAAATACAAACAATATCCTGTGCCTGATGATATATTACGAGCAATAAGTAAAACCTCTTTTGCGACAGTGTGAATTTTATGAAACGAGAAAGTGTAAAAGAGACAACTATAAATTTATAATAATTATTATTTTATTTCTCTCTCTTTCTCTCTGTATCTATTTCTAACTATAACATTAGTTTAATTTTATTAATTGATAGCTACGCATCCATATACTGATCGCACCTGAAGTAACTAATAAGGCGATTATTGGTTAAAAATGGCAAAGTTATTTAGCATCATATTTCGATATAATCTTAGTTTTACACTAGTGGTAGGTCTTTTGTTGTAAAAGGCCTGTTAGGCAGGTACCACCACAGTGTCAAATATTCTACCGCAAAAGAATACAGGGTAGTGAAATTGCTCGGCAAAGGAGATTTAAGAACCAATATCTGCTAGGTTGGCTAAGCGTAAGTTACGCCTACAAATGGTGTTGAGTGCGCTCATAGGCTGCGGCAACTGCTTACCATCAGGTGGGCCGTATACTTGCCTGCCAACTTAGTGACAGGAAAAAAAACAGTTATTAGCTTTAATAACTATCTGGAATAACGTACAACATATATATGTACATATATAGTAAGCAGCCTACGCATTTTTGAATGATTATGTCACAATATAAAAAGTCAATGACCTTTCTCAAGTTGACCTCTCTGAGAAAAAGTGTTTGTTGTTCCGGATACTTTAGACAACGCAATCTTTTTACTTTCATGGTTTTTATCATCGTTCTCGTCACAAAAACAATCGTGTGACAAGAACCTTGTGTGACGTAACGGTCAGCAATTATATATCTATAAAAACACAAACAACAGATGGGACAGCATTGTTTGAGTAAATCTTCTTAGCATTTTTCCCGGCATTTTTTTATTTTTTTATTTTAGAAGTTAGCAAACAAGCATACGGACCACCTGATGGTAAGTGGTTGCCGTAGCCTATGAGCGCTTGCAGCACCATTAGTAGGCGCCACTGACGCGTTGCCAACCTCGAGATATTAGTTCTTAAATCTCGTCCGCCCAGTAATTTCACTAGCGTACAGTGCCCTTCAAACCGGAACACAGTAATGCCTAAGCACTACTATTTGGCGGCAGAATATTTGACACTGCGGTGGTACCTACCTAGCCGGCCTCTTGCAACAAAAGACCTACCACCAGTGTGACTGATTGCACTGGTGGAATAATCTCTGCTGTGACAGAGGTTATCCCAACAGCGGGCGATGGGTCGGTCGTCACATCCCGACGCCGGTAATTTGTAACAGGCTTATGTTTCTAACACAGATTTGTCAGATTACTAGACATTTTTGACAGAATAATTACCATTGGATCTTCAAAAGATTTAAGTATTACCGAATATAATTGAATTGAAGGCAATTGTTCTTTTCGGGTTCCGTAGCCAAATGGCAAAAACGGGACCCTTATAGTTTCGTCATGTCCGTCTGTATGTCTGTCCGTCCGTATGTTACAGTCATTTTACTCGAAGTAAATCGTGGCTCTATCTATCCAAAATTTGGTTAATAGATGAATTCTATGAACCGCTACAGGTTGTTGTAGTGAAATAATAAAATATTTTTAAAACAAAGGGTAGCGTGTTACGATATGAAGTTAGTCACAAGCTTGTATACTTCGTTTCTTGTGTTGAATTTGCGAAGGAGCACCAGCGATTCTTTGGACATTTTTTCTGTTTGGAAGGTCCGGGAAGTTTACAGTAAATGGCGTCGGAATGTGACGACTCCATCGCCCGCTGTTGGGACAATCTCTGTCACAGCATAGATTATTCCACAAGCGCAATCAGTCACACTGGTGGTAGGTCTTTTGTTACAAGAGGCCAGCTAGGTAGGTAACACCGCAGTGTCAAATATTCTACCCCAAAGCTATAGTGTCTTTGGCATTTGACTTTAGGCTAGTGAAATAGCTGGGCAAAGAAGAATTAAGAAGTAATATCTCGAGGCTGGCAACGTGAGTTACACCTAAAAATGGTGTTGCAGGTGGGCCGTATGCGTGCTTGCCAATTTAGTAACATTAAAAAAAATTGAGTGTTTCGCCTATAGAGCCAGCTCAGGCCGAAATCATTACTGACTAACTTAACAATGAATTAATACTAAATCTAAAGTGAAAGGCGTAAATCTAAGGTTAAATGTTGACTCATAATCATTTCTCACCGTGACGTCATTACAATTACTTGTTTGCGTTCACTTAGCGATTATTTGTAACAAGATTTCGATAAGTAACAGCTATTTAAGATTGTCTTAAGTTTGATACATTTTTATTTAGAATGCGATTGAAGTGTGCCTTTATTTTTAGGGTTCCGTAGCCAAATGGCAAAAGCGGAACCCTTATGATTTCGTCATGTCCGGCTGTCCGTCCGTATGTCAGTCATTTTACTCGGAGACTATGGGCTCTATCATGAATTGAGAATTTTGTCATGAAAAAATAAAATACGTAAAAAGCTCCGATAGCAGTCCGTACATGTAACTGAGGGTTGAAAAAAAAAGGTCAGCGTATCGTACGTGTGAGGTATGTTTGAATGGGTTTTTAAAAATATTAAATAGGTTTGATTTCGACTTTTTTTGACTTAACTAGTAGTTGTTGAGATATTGGCTCAAGTCATAAAAATTTTGAACAAAATTAGGTATAAGTACGTAGTAGGTACTAGTCGATCCCGCGACTATGCCCGCGCGGAATAATGGCTTACTATAAAAAATGTACCTTAGCTTTTAATAATGAAATTGCAATTTCTCTATCGATTGACGATGTTCTGGCGCAGCAGTAGCGAAGCCTGCCTTAAGCACCACAGATCGCGGATTCGATTTCCGCTCGGAGCAGATGTTTGTATTGATGATACTTGGACGTGTTCCGGTCTACGTGTGTTTGCCCTGGTCTTTGTGTGTTTTTCCGTACCCCCTACACAGGTTATAACTAGACTAATGGGGCCCCCCTTAGTCGTAGTAGTTGAGTGTGTAATGTTTATTTATAGTTTAATTACTTATTACTTTAAAAAATGTCGTTAGTATGTAGACGGATTTTTATGGTTTTATAATAGGCATAAAAGACAGACGTACTCATACTAATATTATAAATTTAAATGTATCTCGGTCTGTCTGTTGCGGATTTTTGATAAATGATTTTTGAGCTTAACGTGTTCTCCGAACGGGAAGCGAACACGCCACTTTCGAGGCCCAAAGCAGGCTTACTACCAGCACGCCACAACAGTCGTCATCGTTTGTATGTCTGAACATTTGATGATACAGTGTGCGACTACTTCATTAAGACTTCTCTTACTTATGTGAAATTAAATTAATAATTAATAATAGATTAAATTACCAAGCATCGTGTATCCGTTCATTTTCCTCCAATATTTCCTGAGAACCATCTCTATATTCAAACTGATGAAATAAGACATTTTTACAGACAATTTAATCTTATTCACATAATCGACGAACGCACATTCGCATCACCAAACCAAAACTACTGATCAAGTGGTAAAACGCGGAAACTAAGAAATTTACAATTTCCTACAGAAAAAACATTTCAAATTGACGTTTAAATTGACAGAACACTAAAAAATTTATAAATCAACTAAACTTTTACACAAATATATATAATTTAGTTACATTTTTACAATTTAATGTTTTGCTTATCACATTTTTAGTTTTTAGTGAACGTTAGTTTCGGGACGCGGGTAATACACAAATGCGTTCACTTTGACATTGTGTTAAAATGACGTTTAGCATTTACGGAGCATGTTTATTGTTGATAGTCTTAATGATTTAATTGTTTATATTGTTTTATAATCCGGTTTATCGTTGTAATGATAATTAATTACATTAAGATACAGTCAATTAATATGCATATTTGTTCTATAATATTTACTAGTATTAAAGATACAAGAAGTATTTTCGATGTAACGATCTGAATTTTTGTTCAAAAAAGTTTTTATATTTAAAAATAGATTATAATTATGGTGTAAGCGTTGCAATCGCTGTTTATTAATGGATTTTTAAGATTGTTTTTCGTCATATTCTTTTGTGCTAGTGTCAATTATTCTACCGTAAAGTAATTGTAAGTACATTGATATGCCCAGAATTTCATTTAAAAAAGGGTACTTAAAACTGTTCATAAAATCTTAAATATCGTTTTCATTCACCCTCTTTCTCACACACACACACGTACATACTCACAATACACTAAGAGATGTTCACAGTAACACATTTTTTTAAGTTTTTTGTTTTATTCTTTATTTTCATTAATTAAACTACTATTATCTTGCTTAAATATCTGTGGGGAGTGGCGCCGTACGCTGAAATACAAGTTGTTACTTAGTTCAGCAACGGATGCTATTATAAATAGTTTTAGATCATTATAAGTAGTAGTATTCTGTCGCTTTTTTGTAATGATTGTTCTGTTTGGAAATAAAGTTATTATTATTAAAGTTATTATTATTATTAATTTACTGTATTTCGGTTTGTAGGAACCGTAGCTATTGATGTTACTGGGTAAAGGAGATTTAAGAACCAATATCTCGAGGTTGACTACGCGTGACTGACAATTAATGGTGTTGCAAGTGCTGATAGGGTACGACAACCACTTACCATCGGGTGGGTAGTATGCTTGTTTGCCAACTTAGTCACATAAAAAAATTATAATTGAACTTATTACATATCATCATAATTTAAGATTTATTAATGCTATAAGAGCATAGGTTGAAATAAATTATATATTTATTGTAAGCAATTAATTAATTAAGATATTCCTGCTCTTATTGAGCCATGTGGAATACCTCGAGATGATGACAAGACAACCTGATGGTTTAGCGCTGGTTCCCTGGGATAGGGGACGGACACTTGCGTTGGACACTTCATGTCAGGGAGACGGTGTTACGGGTGAGAGGTTCTTCCTTTCATTGCACCTTTGTGCCGTTTGCAGTAGAAGCACTTAGGCCATGGAGGGTTAGTGTTATACTATTTCTAAAAGATATTACAGCCGACTCGATGGGAAACAGAAGGGCTGCTTCGTTTATCACCCAAAGAATCGGGATTGCGATTCAGCGAGGAAATGCAGCTAGCTTTCTCGCCACCATTCTCCGTGGACTTCATTTGTACTTCATTTGTTTGTAGTTGTAATTATTTGTAAATATAGTAAGTCTTCTTCTTCATCCTAGCATTATTACCGGTATTATACGAGTATTTACCCAGGGTCCGATTATTACTCTTGTCCGGATTTGACAGGTTACTAGTTTTTAAACAGAGCGATTGCCATCTGATCCCCGCAACCCTGAGGGCGAACCAGTAACTCATTGGATAAGAGCGATTTACTTATCAAGACTTAACGATTATTATCAGATGTTATGTGATAGCAACTGGGATCGACAGCTTAACGTGCTCTCCGAGGCACGGTGGAGAGACCCACAAGGACTTACGCCCAGACCGCAACAGATATTTGTATGATCAATGCAAACATCTCCCGAGTGGGAATGGAACCCGCAACCGTCGAGGCTAAAGGCAGACTCGCTACCCCCAAATGTTTTTATTGAATAGTAAATATGTTGTAATATTGTTTGTAAATAAATTAAATGATTCGAAAGCTATTAATAATTCTATATTTATCTATCATAAGGATCAGATTATTATCGCAATAATAAAAAACAATTTAAGTTATGATAATACTAATTTTATTGCATGTTTTTTACGAAAACAATGTTCGAAGAAAATTCTGAGAAATGTCGTGTGATTATTTTGAACCAATTATTGTTGTTTTCCCGTTAAACATAATAAATTATTATAATTGGAAGGTTTAAAGGATGTATACCCATTTTAAATGTTCAAAGGTATAAGTTTTTGTTAATGACGTATAATTAAAGCAATATAGAAATAATTGGTACCGCATAAATACTTTCATCTTTTTTTCATGTAATGACCGTTGGCAAACGATCATACGGTCTGATGTTAAGCAGTCACCGCAACCTATGCACGCGCGCGATTCTTGAAGTATCACCAGTTGTTTTGCGTTGTGGCACAGCTGTAGCGAACCTGCCTTAAACTCCTCAAGCTGCGGGTTCGAAGCATATTTTCCGGTCTGGGTGTATTTGTCCTTGTCCTTGTATTGTATCATCATGACGATTAAACAACAAGTATACGGTCTGTCTGATGGTAAGCAGTCACTACAGCGTTTAAATCGGTCTTTAAAAATTTGTACTTAATTAAAAATATTTTTGAATCCTCAGGAGGAGGAAGTGTGACATACGCGTTGCCAACCAAAGGGATTTGACGAAAGGGAAGAAGGAAAAAAAGGAAGGGAGCAGATGAGTGGGAAATTGGGCCTCCAGCGCTCTCACTCATCGCACGAAACGCAACAGTACCTACTGATACTGTTACTTTACGCCGATTTTCTGTTAAAGGATAGTACTTCCACAATTGAGCCGGCCCATTCGTTCTGGGGAAAGCATGCCTCTACTATCTTATTATTAAATTAGTTTAATCCCTGGATTACTTCAATTCTATCAAAGACTGTTGTATAAATTTAAGTCACGTGCCCTTAATGTGTTAATAAATATCGGTGTTAAACTAACATTAAAACAGGGTCACAATAATTACGGTTAATAAGTTATTATCAGTCTTATTACACAAAAGGGGCACAAAATTTATATGTAATAAGACCAACGATGAGTCCTCAAAAAAATAAGTTTGATAAATGAAAAAAAAAAAGAAACATGCCCGACAGGCTCATACAAACAAACTGCCATTACTAATATTCCTATTGCCCCTCCAATTAAGCTCGAAGGTTACGCTAGGAGTGGGTACTACAATAACCCAAGGATCGAACCCGTGACTCCCGTCAACGGAGCGGAGTCGGTCCTTCTACCGTTGAGCTATTGAGGCTTCCCATGATTTTTAATTAAAAAAAAAAAATTCCAAGGTCAAGTATAAATAATCAGGCTAGAAATGATATCAGAAAATTTGAGTCTTACATAAAATCTGTACTACTTACCGCTGATAGTGAAAACCGGTGTTCCGCTGACGTGAGGTGAATAAGATTCGACCTTGTCCGATGGTTTGATAACATCGGGTGCTCCAACCATGCCTGTAACAAACGAAAAACGAAATTATTGTTTGTACTGGAAGAAAACCAGGGTTGGCTGGTAGAGAACGCTTTTAGCATTAAGCCCGCCTTTTGTGCACTTTGTGCAATAAAGTATAAATAAATAAATAAATCTATATATATAAAAATGAATCCCTATATCCCTTGGCCACGCCATCACGCGTGAACGGCTGGACCGATTTCACAATTTTTTTGTTGTGTTTGTTATTGTCAGGAGAAGGTTCTTATGGCAGAAAAAAATTAAATTTAATAAATCATGTGTCACGTTGTTTATCCGTGATGAACTCCTAAACTGCTGAGCCAATTTTAATAAAATCTTGCACACTATATAAAGATTTGTATGGAATCGACGGGTAGGGAAGTTCGTATGGAAAAAATGTATTACTTAATGTTAGTGTACAGGTAGATAGTTTATAAGTGGAAGAACCAAGAACGGAATTAAAACTCCCACGGTATCGGGATAAACGGAACAATTTGCTATGCACCCGGACGAAGTCGGGGCGGGTCGCTAGTTACATATAAAACCGGATTTTTGAAAAAATGACCCGCGTTAATGCTTGGATTTCGGCGAGTTTAAAAGATATTAGTTATCCATTTTAGGGTTCCTTAGTCACGAGGCAAAAATTGAACCCTTATTTCGTCATATCCGTCAGTAAGGCACAACCTATTTTACTCTGAGACTATTACTACCGAAATCACAAAATAGGTCTAAATCAAAAAATATAAGCAGAGATATATAATATACAATACATAGAACTATAAGTACAGCGAACTTTCTTACTATATAACATATGTAATATATAAATGTATATGTAGTTATATTTTTGTAAGGTTTATTGTATCGTATTACTAGATGGCGTTAGTGGTAAATTAAACGAATGTAACTTTTAAAAAAAAGGTCCAAATGTGTATTTATAAGAATAAAATATAATACTAATTACAATAGCCCATCAATAGATTATGATTTTTAAATTCATATTCCATTTGGAATACTTATTTAAGTCTTTAGAAGAACGGACTCTAAAATGTTTTTTTCCTACCCTGATGAAAAGTTCGCTTTTCGTACCTGGTACGAGCAGAAAAGTGCCCGACTCCCGGCAAGATAACACTAATTAACTCACGTTACCTCCCGGTAACCTAGCCACCGTATGTTTATCCCTCGTACCAGCGACAAGGTTAGGAAAAAGTCATATAGGTATAAAAGTAGAACATTGCTACCCGCGATTGTCGCGATTATCACCCTCGTCTTCGATTCGGGTGACAATAATCCGCTGGTGAGAATGTACTACTTTTCACCCTAGGTGCGTAATGTAATATTATTGCATTTATAATGTAAATATTTTATTATTAACATATTTTTCTTAAATCCTTCCTCATTAATGAATCTTCTTCATCCTAGCATTATTCCCGGTATTTTTTATGTACCCAGGGTCTGCTTATTACTCTTATCCGGATTTGACAAGTTACTAGTTTTTACACGGAGCGATTGCCATCTGACCTCCGCAACCCTAAGGGCGAACCAGTAACTCATTGGATAAGAGCAATTTACTTATCAAGAGTTAACGATTATTATCAGATGTTATTGATGTTAATAACCGGGACCGACAGCTTAACGTGCTCTCCGAGGCACGGTGGGGAGACCCACGCGGACAAACGCCCAGACCGAGACAGAAATTTTAACAAACATCTGCCCGAGCGGGAATCGAACCCGCAACCGTCGAGACTAAAGGCAGACTCGCTACCCACAAGGCCACAACGGTGTCCTTCCTCATTAATGAATATGTTAATGAATTATTTTCCGTTTTGCGGATGTTTGTATTGACCATACAGACATGTTTTTTGGTCTGGGTATATTTGTCCTTGTCTTATGATTTTTTCTGATTGTGTATTACTGTTCGCCTTACCGGCCTTGACGGCGTCATTGAGGCTAAGTACAGAGGCCCAGCGGAGAAAAAGGGATAGCCTTCGCGGAGGTTCAAAGTTGATTTCGTCCATAGGTTGCCTGCGAGGCTGAACGACGGCTATGTACGTCATCGGGAATGGAGGCGACGCTCCGCCGTAGCGTAGCGTAGTGTAGCGTTTATTTATTATGCAATTAGTTTGTAAACAAAGTTACAAAATATACAGAGTTCAGTTAACTTTACCGTCTTTCATTCGTAATAACTTACGTTATCTGCCATTAATCTCAAGATAAAGCAATTAGGTATTTAAGATTAATATCTGAAGAATTTATTGCCCTGTTATTGGAAATTATCATAAATGTTTTTAACATATGTCATTTACTTGGAAATTGCTTCTATTACAAGAATTTTTATATAAACAATGATTAATAACTTATTATGGCCGATGACTGTACTGATGAAGTAGTAGCGAAAGTTTCCTGTCTAAGTTTACATCTTTTTACCCGACTCTCGGAGGGATATATTATATATTATATATTATATATTATATATTATATATTCTATATTATATATTATATATTATATATTATATATTATATATTATATATTATATATTATATATTATATATTATATATTATATATTATATATTATATATTATATATTATATATTATATATTATATATTATATATTATATTATATGTTACATTTTATTGTATATTATATATTATCCTCCTCCTGCCAGTTTGACCCATCACATAAAAAAAAATTTAGTGATCAAAAGCGTTACGAAAGAAATTAACTCGAAAGAGTTTTTTTATAATTATATTACTTTTTCTTTTTTGTTTGTTCGCATACATGTTTGCGTGACTGTTTTGTCTTTATTATTTTTTTTTATTTGTTTATTTATTTTAAAGTGCGCGTACGGTGGTATCTAAACATTTTTAACGGCTACTTAAGCACTACCACCCGAATGGGACCACCACTAGGGTTAGCCGATATACATGTCTTAAAGAAGCACGAGATAAATTTGAAATATAAATTAAGCACTTGCAGAGTCAGAGGTACTTGCCCGGATTTGAACCCGCGACCTCCGATAAAAATCTTTTTTATCCATTTAGCCACATCAGTTTCTTTTTAAGTGTACCTTCAAATGAAGAGTGCAGTGGCATCATCTATGCAAGCGCGCTCTACTTCAGACTGTATCATCATTATGCATCAGGTCTGATAACGGTCAACCTCTACTCCATGTATTAAAAAATAGTAATGAAGCCGCGATTCTAGTGTAGCTATAGCGTAACTTAAAAATTAAGATATAAAAACTGGTTCAGCTACAAAAACTAGCCCAAAAATATATTAAAAACTTCCAATATATATTATCAACAAACAGACAACCAAACGAAACCCATTTAACAATACACAGCTATAAATAAATGCATTATTAATGAACAGTTCCCTACAGGATAAGAAGAATTCTCACAGTATCATCTTTCACAGTCTGTTAACAGGGGAAATTGAGCTATACGTCATTACGTACGTATTTGGGTTTCTGTAACTTATATCCACGTAACCGAAACGACGGAAGAAGTAAAGAAATAGAAGATGACATTTTATTTAATATGAATAAGTTGGCAAGCAAGCGGTTGTTGTAGCCTATGAGCGCGCGCAACACCATTAGTAGGTGTCACTCACACGTTGCCAACCTCGAGGTATTGGTTCTTAGATCTCCTTTACCCTGTAATGTTACTAGCTACTGTCCTTCAAACCGAAACACATAGCGCTTTACCGTAGAATAACTGACACTATGTTTGTACCTACCTAGCCGGCCTGGCCCAATAAAAGGCCTACCACTAGTTCGTGTAGTACTCTGATATGTGTAAATTGATTGAACGAATAACGTTTTGTTTCCTATGCAGAGACTTACTAAATACGATCCTGATATGTCATAAAAATATTGGTTTGTTTAATAAGAACAACAGCCACTGCTTTAACACAAGAAGAAATGATAAAATTGTAACACCAAATTTTCGGCTTCCTAAAAAGATGTCTTGGGGCAATGTATGCGCTTCTATAATAAAATTCCGCAGACTTTTGAATCTGAATTTTTGAAATATAAAATATATTAAACATTGTTTTCTAAATAAAGCTTATTATTCTATTGAACATATTGGAGGTAATTTGACACGGAATTAATGTACGTTGAATTTCATGCGGGATATAAAAACTTAATTGTAAATTATATATGGAAAAAGAAATGTATTGAGTTTGAGAAAATGACACGGATTGATCAGTGGTTATGTTGTGCAAGTTACAATCGAATATCTAATGATGTTATCATGGCTTACTTCGTTCTGTTGCGGTGGTTTTTGAATTTAGGAAGGGGCACCAACCAGCGTAGGTTGTTTTCTGCGAGGCCGCATCAAGGCCATGGACGTCATTGGGAATCTGTGTAAATACTAGCCTGCTGATCAGAGGATTCGGATGGGAGATAGTTTGATCAAAATAGTTTTGAGATAGGCGCTTAAAATGTTTGGAGATCGAATCGATTTCAAAGTCTCTATGGAGATCTGCGCTGCGCACGTACCGAGGACAGGCATAAGAAAAGGTTCTGAACGATTAGTAATTCGTTATTTTTTCTGCCATGTGCTTGCGAGAAAGGGCTCGCGTAGGTCAGAATGGGACGTACGCAGGCTGTGTATAATACCATCTTATTTCTAAGTGTCGATTTACTCCGTTCCCACCAGCGTGTTTATTTGTATGAAAGGGTCGTTCCCTAATATACACTAAGACGATCGTTACATAAGTAAATCGCTATTGTATTTCAAGTAACAAGCTTAATTGCATTTCTACGAATCCAATATTAATTTTTAAACAAAATAATTATTAGATATATTGAAATGAGTACGTGAGTACGTGATCGACAATGTCTTTAAGCCTGTTATTATATTTGCAATTGTTTATTTTTTTGTTATTAAAAAATATCTTTATAAACATTTTTGTTGATCTAGAAACTACTGCTGACGCTGCGACCTCTTTATTAAGTTTTTGTTATATAACAGACATCTTTTTTAATTTTGGCTCCCTTTGCAGTATTTTTAACGACGCTTTTTTAATGTGATCTGCTAAAGTTTTTTTTTTTTTTTTATGTTAGAAGTTGGTAAACAGGCATACGGCCCACCTGATGGTAAGTGGCTGCCGCAGCCTATGAGCGCTTTCAGCACCATTAGTAGGTGCCACTCGCGCGTTGCCAACCTCGAGATATTAGATCTTAAATCTCGTTCGCCCAGTAATTTCACTAGCGTACAATGCCCTTCAAACTGGAACACAGTAGTGCCTAAGCACTACTATTTGGCGGCAGAATATTGGACACTGCGGTGGTACCTACCTAGCCGGCCTCTTGCAACAAAAGACCTACCACCAGTGTGACTGATTGCACTGGTGCAATAATCTCTGTTGTGACAGAGGTTATCCCAACAGCGGGCGATGGGGTCGTCACATCCCGACGCCCTTTTCACCCCTTCAACCTTATCCCTTATGTTATGTTCAAGTATGGCACGCATTCGTAGATTGCGTTGCTTACCATCAGGCGGACCGAAAAAGAATTATTACCGATAATTATTACCATTATTATAAATAATACTTTCTTTGAAATAAAGAAAAAAAACTATAGTATTAAGTCATCAATTTCATAGCATAACTGTGACAAATCAATTGCCACAAGCCGTGAGATCATGAAAGCGGTTGTTTTCATATGAAGAATGTCAAACAATAGTCTTTGAAGTGTCACAGATATGTTGACATTTGGAATTTATAGGATAATCGTCATGTAGCAAACAGTCCTAGTAATTGCTTTGAAATTATTTCAAACTAACATCTGCCCGCTACTTTGTCTTTTTGTGTTTTTGATAACCTTTTTTTATGTTACAAGTTGGCAAACAAGCATAAGGCCTACCTGATGGTAAGTGGTTGCCGTAGCCTATGAGCACTTGCAGCCCCATTAGTAGGTGCCACTCACGCGTTGCCAACCTCGAGATGTTAGTTATTAAATCTCTTCTGCCCAGTAATTTCACTAGCCTACAGTGCGCTTCAAACCGGAACACAATAATGCTTACCACTACTATTTGGCGGCAAAATATTTGACACTGCGGTGGACTACTTAGACGCCCTCTTGCAACAAAAGACCTACCACCAGTGTGACTGATTGCACTGACCTAACCTAACATTTTGTCGGGATAACAAGTCTCCTATATTTTAATGCAGATCATAAGGTATCTGTGGACTAATTTTCATCCAAATCCGTTCAGCCATAATTACGTAATAAACATCTAAACAATTCCAAGTTACTACAAATGTATGGTGTTGTAAGCCCCTAGGTCGTATGCTTACTTGCCAACTTAATAAAAAATTTAAAAAAACGTGTGTGTCAGCTCTGACGCACGACTGCAGCTTATTTCTTAACTTTGAGTGAGGTAGTCTTTGAATAAGCAATAGGTAAAAAAAAAAGAAAAATAATTCAAGACAAAACAGAAACGCAAATATGCATGTGAACAAACATAACATACGACATTTCGTTACGTGTCGATTTCTACTAAATCGCACCCGTGAACCGCGTTAAGGAACTTCGTAGCGATAGCGAGCCTTCTTTTTTTTTTGTTGTCGGGGAGGAAATCTGCTTCACAGATACCCGGCCTCCTGGGGAGGAGAACCGGGTTATGTGGGGTTCCATGACAGGTGGTGGTTCATGGGTACCCACTAAAACCTCCTCGGTGGCCGACATCAATGACAGAGAGAGGCTCCGGGATCTCTTATAGAACTCAAAACCGGAGCATCTCGAGCACTGTGCTGGTAGAGCTCGGTCCCAGGGGTCAAGATGGAATGCCTCCCTACACTTCTCAAGGAAGAGTATACGGCATTTGGGCCACACCGACTGCCATACTCCTCAGGGCCTGCCTGCCTTAAGCGCCACAGGTTGCAGGTTCGATTCCCACTCGGAGCACATGTTTTTATTGACCATACAGCCATGTTTTTGGATTTGGGTGTATTTGTCCTTGCCATTATCTATATTTCCGGACTCCGGACACAGGATATAACTATCCTATTGGGGTCGTTGAGTGAGTAGCGTTTATTTATTATTTTTAATTCAGATAACTGTGTGATTCAGGCTTGACCAATACAGAGTAATATCTGCGGAACGAATTATCATTTCCACGCATTGAATATTTCATTACATTTTCATCCGTCAAATGATTGTGTAATCAGACACAATTAATGTAATGCTATAATTCGAATTTGCTTAAGCATTTTTAACGGTAGTAGAGTCATGCTTCTACCAACACAAATGGGCCGGCTCGGTTTGGGAAGTACTACCCTCTCACAGAAAATCGGCGCGAAGTAGCAGTATCAGTAGGTACTGTGGCACTTCGTGCGATGAGTGAGTGCGCCGGAGACCCAATCTCCTACCTCCTCTGAATGGATCTTTTTTTCCCTTCTCTTTCCTCCGCTCCTATCCCTTGGATTGGCAACGCGCATGAGCGCGCTACAAGTATGAGAAGGGTTCATAGATTGCTATAACTGCTTACCATCGGACGAACCGTATGCTCGTTCGCCAACCTCAGAAAAAAAATTACATTTTCTGTTTTAAAACACAGGTCAAACTATAATTAGTTTTGAGTTCATAAAGAATAAGAGCTATGGATTCAGACCTTTATGGAAAGAATAAACTCCTCTCTTGAAGGTTCCTAGCTAGGAAGCTAGTTGACTGAATGATTTATAAGGTTCATAAAATAAACGCTACACATTTAGCAGCCCCCATTAGTTGCATGCTGTGTCGGGGTCCGAAAACATTCGCAATGACAACGACAAACACCCCCAGACCGTAAAACTTATCTGTAGGGTTAATACAAACATCTGTTAATACAAACATCCGAGCAGGAATGGACCCCACGAACAGTGGTGCTTAAGGCAGGTTCGCTGCTAAAGGCTTAGTAAAAGGGTTCCGTTGATACCCTTCGCGTACGGTACCTTAAAGAGTTTATTTTAAGTGGAACATTGTTAAGTTAACTTGTTTATAAACAAAAAAATGCCCTTATTTCGAAACCCATGCTCGAGAAAGCGTCCATTACGACAAGCCAATGAACCGTTAAGTTTTGCGACAGAAAAGAATTTACCGGTTTATTAATTTTATCTTAAATAAAATTATTATTATCAAATACAATACCAAGGTCAACGCGCTGATTTAATATTCTGACTTCATATCTCCTTCTCCCTAGCATTATTCCCGGTTTACCCAGGGTCTGATTATTACTCCTATCCAGGTTTGCCGGGTACCTAGCCTTTATACAGAGCAATTGCTATCTCACCTCTGTAACTATAAGAGCGAACCAGTAACTAATTGGATAAGTACAAATTACGTATCGAGAGTTAACGATTATTAATATTAGATGTGATTAGATTTTATTATAGCAACCGGGACCGACCGCTTAACGTGCTCTCCGAGGCATGGTGGGGAGACAGAAACAGATATTTAAAACAAATTTCTGTTGAAGCTAAAGTCAGCCTCCCTAGCAATACGCCACAACAGGCACATGGTCAGTATTCTGACTACATATATTTATTATAAAATGTGAATTTCTGTATATAATATCCAATAATATTAAAACTTTTAGGCGCGGTCAATCACCGGACGAGTGACCGCATGGTATTTCAAATAAGCGTCTTCGTGCTTCGAAAGGCATTTAAAAAACGTTCCATCAATTCAGAACTCTGTACGGTATATCAGCTGCAACACTGGGTATAAAAAAGATACATGAAGTGCGTTTCAAATAAGAACAGGACTGGATTCGCGGCTAACTTTTTTTTACACTGGTGGTAGGTCTTTTGTTGCAAGAGGCCGGCTAGGTAGGTACCACCGCAGTGTCCAATATTCTGCCGCCAAATAGTAGTGCTTAGGCACTACTGTGTTCCGGTTTGAAGGGCATTGTACGCTAGTGAAATTACTGGGCGAACGAGATTTAAGAACTAATATCTCGAGGTTGGCAACGCGCGAGTGGCACCTACTAATGGTGCTGCAAGCGCTCATAGGCTGCGGCAGCCACTTACCATCAGGTGGGCCGTATGCTTGTTTGCCAACTTCTAACATAAAAAAAAAAAAAAAAAAATAACTTCAGACTGACAACCAAGTAATAGTAGCGTTAGCACAAAATACCATATAATATTTTCGTTCGATCTTTGACTTTTTTGCACATTGTACTTAAAAATCTGAAATTGTTAACCATTTCAGTTCATGATGGCGGATTTTTTAGTCCTATTCTTATTTGAAACGCATTAGACAGATGTATTAAATGATATATAATTTTTTATTAAATTATATTATTGAATGTTACAAACAAAAATTATAAGAAAGCGGTTTTATACTAAGAGTAAGCTTATTATCAGGAATAAAATACGCAGCAATTAAATAAATAAATACATGTAATGAAGCCTCAATAGCTCAACGGTAGAAGGGCCGACTTCGCTCCGTTAACGCGAGAGTCGCAGGTTCGATCCTGACCCCTTGGGCTATTGTCGTACCCACTCCTAGCGCAAGCTTCGAGCTTATTTGGAGGGCAATAGGAATATTAGTAATGCTATTAAAAAGCCTTGCTAGTATTCTTTATTAAAAAAATGAAGTGAAAAAATAGCCACGCCACGGAAGCCACGGACGGGAAAAAGTTCGTGGACTTTTATAAGACAAAAAAAAATCTGGATTTTAACACTTTAATAGCAAACTAAGGACACTAGAAAAATATTGAATACTGTGAGACATGTTTTTCGCTCACTGAAAAAAAAACTCTACGCATTTATATTCTTGTATACTCACTTGACACTTGGATTTTCCTTTACATTTTATGCTTTTGATAGTATCATAATGTTAAGTAAAGTTAACTTTATTACTTAGTATATGTATAGTATATTATGTTCAGGACATTGTTTAGCGATCATATAGAAACGAGTGATCATACAATGGGAATTACTGAAAGGTTGTTTGTAGGCCTATAAAGGCTAATTGGTTACCTTACCAATCATTTAAATATTTATCCATAACCGCCGTATTATCCGAATATCATATTAAATTTGGACATTTTAATTACCAATTTTAATTAAACTTTTAAGAACTACTAATAATATTACTATTATGTCGTAATAAAGACTAGCGATACCCGCGGCTCCACTTGTGTTATGTAGTTTTTTAATGATCCTACAGGAACCAAACATTTTTCCGGAATAAAAACTATCCTATATATTATATTCCGGTAATAAGCTATGTGTGCACCAAATTTCAATCTGCCTATTAGTTTTTGCGTGAAACAGTAACAAAACTCCGTCCTCACAAACTCTCATTCATAATATTAGTAGAATTTTTTATCTATTTTTCATTTTTCTTTTGTTATTTAGGATTACGTACGGAGATTATTTAAACACAGGGACCTTAAGATGACCTTTACGTCTTTGAGGACGCCGTCGCGACCCATTAGCCTTGGCTCATTGCCAATGTAATAAATAAGATCTAGCCTAGCTAAATTTCTTTGATCCTGACCTCTAGCTTTCTGTCACTTTGGTTCTTATATATAAAAACACTATACACAACAACCAGAGGCAACCTTTAGGGTGGCGAGCAAGGCAACCACCTGGGGCCTCGAACTTAAAGGGGCCTCGCGCACTCGAACAATTTTTCTGTGAGACTAACTGTACTCCTATTTCAAGATGGCGGCCGACCCACTAACTTTATGTGAATTTAGTGTCACACTAATTTCAAATAACTAATCTTAAAATTCTTAATTTGTTTTCACCATCAAAACTAATACCACAAAGACAAGGGCTTCTCAAATATCTACCCGGACGGAGTCTCGCAATGCGTAAAATTTTTCTTTTAAACATTAATTATTTTATTATTTCTAATGTTGTTATTGATTTCAATTTGTTATGTACCAATATATATAGCATATCATGCTTATGTAAGCTCAGTTCTGAGGTATGGTCTTGTCGTGTGGGGTAATTCTTCGCACGTTAAAACTTTGTTTATAATGCAAAAAAATGTGTAAGAGCTGTATGTAGAAAAGGCCCTCTTGAATCATGCAGGCCATTGTTAAAAAGATTATGCGTATTAACTCTTACTTCTTTGTATATTTACGAAATAGGAATATTTGTAAAAAAGAGCCCTCATTTGTTTGAAAAATTAATTGATCGGAATAGATTTGCCTCCTCAATGCAAAGATAATATGCACCAAAAAAAACTGTGCTATAAATGTTATAAAAATATATAATAGAATACCTAAAGTATTTAGAGAATTAAATTTAAAAGTTTTGAATATAAATTTAAACAATGGCTAATTGAAAAATGTTTCTACTCATATGACGAATTCTTAAATCTAATATTATAAAAATTTGCATGCCTCTTGTATAAGGCGAAATATTTATTACTATTTAATATCATGTAACATCTTATTTGTGTCAATGTTTCTGAGAATAAATTATTATTATTATTATATCTTTGGTACCCATGATTTACATTTGGGCAGTATGATGTGTTGATGTGCATTTTAGTTTTAGTTATTATTTAGAAATAGAGAACGCATGAAAAATGATTATTAATTCTACCCATGAAGACTAGAAAAGAAGTTTCAAAGTTTGTATTAAAACCTGTATTTACGCGGGCGAAGCTGGTAGCCGAAGTTTAGTCACAGTATAATCGATAATATCGTTCCTTTAAAATTGATTGATAACAAACTTAACGTTCGATATTGAAATGCAACAACAATGCAACGTGCAACGTGTTGCAACAATAATCGTTTGTTAAGTTAGTGTAAACGAACGATATACAACAATAATGTTGCAGGGAGTTTGTAAATAATGATTGCATCTTGTGTTAGTTACTTTGTGCAATTCAATAGGAGATATTGATTAATGTCACCTGTGTATCTGTGTGTGTGTGCAGCGAAATATAATTTATTCAAATTTAAAAAATACTATTAGACCTCACTTGACTTATCGACTATTATCAAATTGAGCATAGTCGGGACCGACTTTTTAGGTGTCCTCCGAAGCACGGAGATGCTTAGTTTAGATCCCACTATGCGATCACCCATCTAGTGACTTACCGAGCTCAAAGTTGCTTAACCCCCCATTCGCTTACAGATCAGTGAGTGCCCCCGGCTAAGTCCCACTATGAAATGAGGGTTCCATTGACGGGTATAGAACTTGAAGTGTGCGTAAAAGCATTTCTCAACAAAAAAAAAGAAACCTATGAATGTTTCAATGTTGAATTAAATCAAACATGTCAGACGTATGTTTGACATTAGAAATATAAATGTAAATGGATTTTTATTTAATTTAATATATTTATAAAAATATATACATACATTTTGATTTTCCACACTCCTCCATTTAAAGTTTAACTACAGAAAGTCAACACTTCACCGCGCCCAAAAATACGCTTATGGGGTACAACGAATCCTCTTTACTTATAGGAACATGACTATCATATCTCTACACACGATCAGTGATATTGAACACATTTATCTAAAGAAGTGTTGTTGTGATTGGTTGATTAATAATCTGAGTGTGATATGCAAAATTTTCTTTTGATTCTAAATTGAATTTGATTTATCGATTCTTAAATGAACTCATTTAAGAATTATCCATTTATCCATTTGAAGAATCTCTGACATTTATTGATATATTATGATATGGAGAAACGATCAGATTTATCGTTTGGAAGAAAAAAGACTTATCGATTCTGAATTTATATGTAATCATGTTAAGATCTTTACGGACATAACAGGATATATACATTACTCACAAAAATTAAAGGATGTCACAAATTAGTCAATATTTATGTGTTTTCTTTGAAATGTTCTGTGGACTTCAAAACATATTGTTTTATCAGCTCTAACTTAACTTTTTAACGAGCTCCATACGATGATTTATGAAGAGGTAATCGTCGATCTAAGCAAAGCAGTCCATTTCACTTTAACAATCAAATACTCAGGAAATAATGATCGTGTCGAATATAAAGGTAAGGTTTTGGAAACTGTAAAACATGTACGTCGAATAGAGCCTATTTCCACAAGCTTTCATGCAGTGTAGGCGTCTGATAAATGTAATAATAATAATAAATGAATCTTAACACAAAAATCTTCTTCATCCTAGCATTATTCCCGGTATTATTAGAGTATTTACCCACCAGGGTCTGCTTATTATTCTTGTCCGGATTTGACAGGTTACTAGTTTCTACAAAGAGCTATTGCCATCTGGTCTCCGTAACCCTAAGTGCGAACCAGTGACTAATTGGACAAGAGCACTTTATTTATCGAGAGTTAACGATTATTATCAGATGTTGTTTGATAACAACCGGGACGGACTGCTTAACGTGCTCTACTAGGCACAAAAGGACCCACAAGAACAAATGGCAGAACCGAAACAGAGATTTGCAAGATAAAAAAAGGCTTAAAGGAGATTCGCTACCCACAACGGCACAACGGTGTCGATCTTAGTACAAGAATAGTGGTACAAAAGGCGATCCTATCGCTAATAAGATGTCTACTAGACAACCTTTGGATGAATCGAGGATTAAGTTACATAATTATATATGAATATAGCACAAAGATGTCATATACTAACATACATACATAAATACACATAACTGGTGGTAGGTATTTTATTGCAAGAGGCCGGCTAGGTAAATACCATTGTAAAATATTCTACCGCAAAGCAGTAGTGTCTTTGGCATTACTGTGTTCCGGTTTGTAGGCTAGCGAAATTACTGGAAAAAGAACATTTAAGAACCAATATTTCGAGGTTGGCAACGCCTGAATGGCACCTACTAATGGTGGTTTTTAATGCGAAAGAAGGGTTGAAAGCGGGGATTTAAAAGTTGTATAGAAGTATCGTCGTTCTTAGAATTAGAAGCTTGAACTTATTTTTTAAGCTGTTGAATCGATATGACATGAAACAATTGTAAAAGTTTTACCCCCAAGGGTGTGAAATCACAATAGGGAACCGGGGATGAAACTTTGTAAGGAAGTAGCCGCTGTCATAAGCTACTATACAATAAGTCTTTGGTAACTAATAAAAACTATATCGCCTATTGAGAACCTATAGAACACAATTATCTATAGTTTTACAACATCGAAATAGTAATAACATGATTACATTAATCAAAAGATAAATTCTATTTTTAGAAAAGACCATATCGCGGTAATTGTTAAGCAATTGATATCTTATAGTATTTAGATTACTTTATACAAAATTTTCCAAGGAGATACGTAATAAATTACATCATATCTATATAATTAATACCTTATTTTTTAAATACATACATAAATAACATTGAAGGAAATAGATATCAAATTGTATACGGTACGATACAATTTTTTTTTAATATCAGAGTTGACAAACGGGCAAGACGCTCAGCTGATGTTAAGCGATTACCGCCGCCTATGAACATCTGCAACACCAGAGGTCATGCAGATGCGTTGCCGACCTTTTATAGGATGCAACTGGTTATACGCTGACCTCTAAACGTGGCTAACGAGCAGTCACTTCACGAGTTTGTCACCAACGTACGGTGGTAGCTAAACATGCGGGCCTTTTTTAAGCCCTACCACCTCGTAGAAGAAACACAAACATGCAGGTTTCCTCACGATGTTTCCCTTCACCGTTACGCACGACATAAATTTGAAACACAAATTATTCACTTGAAAACTCAGAGGTGTTTGCCCGGATTTGAATTCGCGGCCTTCAGTTAAAGTCTACGTTTTCGATTCATTGGATCGTCTCAGCTGTAAATATACTAAAAATAAAGTAAACGTAAAGCTTTGTAGTAGTAGATCCATGCTCCTCAATACAAATAGGCCGGCTTGAACGGGGAAGTACTACCCTCTTACAGAAACCGGTAAAGTAACAGAGTGCTATTGAGTTACTGTGAAAGCGCTGGAGGCCCAATTTCCCACCCACTTTGACCCTTTTCCCCTTCTCATACCATCCTACCTATCCCTTGGGTTGGCAACGCTATGATACTTCAAATATCATAGTGTTCATAGGTTGCAGTGACTACTTACCGGCGGACCGTATGCTTGTTTGCCAACTGTCATGAAATAATCGATATTAGGCACCCATTAAAAAAATTAATTCTGTAGACCCCGCAAGCGAAGTCGCGGGTCAAGCTTGTTTTTATAAAATTGTGTAATTTACGATTTATCTAATAAAGTACTAAATAAGTATAAGCGTACGCAAAAATTAAGCGTAGACTGTGATAAGATATACCATCTCATCAATTTTAAGACTAAGCCTCAAGTAATAAATTGAATAATTTTAATATTAGTCACGAGTGATAATAGTGATGTCCAATTATCGATAAAAATCTTCTTAGAAAATTTATTTTATGCTAGTATCTTAATCACAAGATTAAAGATCTTGGCTACGGAGAATTCGATCAACGATGCTACGTACAATCAGCATAAATCTAATCACAAATAAATCAATCGAATTTAGACCCTCGGGCTTGTACAATACAGTTGATATTAGATTTTCATTAAACAGTAACATTTTTTTCTTGTTCTTTTCGTAATCGTAATATCATTGATCATTGATCAAAATGATTTGCTCGTGGTAAGTTTCCACTTCTGAGCTGTCAGAAAATAATTAATTGGGGCACTGATATTTTTTGTTCCGGGTCCGAAAAAATGCACAAACTCACGACTATGCAGTTTGGAACAAATGTCTGTGCACTTTAAACCAATGATTCCCAAAGTGGTCCTAGTGGATCCCTGGCCTTAACCAGATACCCGGCGGAGGGGTACATTGGCGGCGAAAACTGAGCTTAAACAAGAAAGTAATTGGGGACCATAAAAATTATATTTCTTTTATTTTACCTATCAATGTCAAATATTTTTTTTTAATTTTTTTTTTTAAGAATATTTAGCAATGCTTTTACAAGTCATTACATTCCTATTGCCTCTCCAAATAAGCTCGAAGCTTGCGCTAGGGGTCAAGATTGACCCTCGACTCTCGCGTTAACGGAGTGAAGTCGGCCCTTCTACCGTTGAGCTATTGAGGCTATACCTGTCTGTCTATATATACCTGGATGTCTATATATAGAAAATCAATTTATGTATCGAATATACTTTTTTCATGTCGGGGAGCCAACGGGTAGGAGGCTCATGATGTTAAGCAATCACCACCGCCCATGAACATCTGCAACACCAGAGGGCACGCAAGGAGAACACATTAGTGGTCGACCTTCAGCTCTACCCCAGCAATGTCATAGAAATTCTACCACGACATACAGGATTCCTCGCGATCTTTTCCTTCACCTTAGAACGAGATACGATTGAAGCACAAATTAAGTATTTAAAAAATCTGAGGTGTTTGCCCGGATTTGAACCAGCCACCTTCGGTTACAATCTACGTTTTAGATCCATGACGCCATTTTTAGTTTCCTACAATATATAAATTCGTAAAGATCTAAAACATACATGCATGCATGTTAAATTATTAATTTAATTATATGTATAGATCATCACACGGGTATGGAGAACGAAAACGCTGAAAAAAAGACATTTAAAATATTTAATGAATTTTAATACGACTTAAGACTTTTTTCGTTTTTTTAATAAACGCTACACACTCAACGGCCCCAATGTGTCGGGAGTCTTGTCATTTACAATGACAAGGACAAACACACCCAGACCGGAAAACATTCCTATATAGTCAATACAAACATCTGCTCCAAGCGGGAATCACCAAACCACGAACTGTGGCGCTTAAGCCCGGTTCACTACCGCGTCTCAAACTCAGAACTCAAACTCAAACTCAAACTCAAAATATTCTTTATTCAAATAGGCTTTTAAGCACTTTTGAATCGTCAAATATACAGTCTGTTATGTCCGCCTAAGTGAAGCTACCGCCGATTCGGAAGGTAGATTCTGCAGAGAAGAAACGGCAAGAAACTCTACAGTTACTTTATTTTTATTTATTACAAAATAATCACATTACATTTGTCAAATGTACAATTAAGCTATATAACCCGCATAAAACTCAACATATATTAATTCCATGCCACATTATCTGCAATATATTCATTAACGGAATAATAAGCTTTATTTAGTAAACACCGTTTAATATAAGATTTAAATTTCAAAAGTGGTAGATTCAAAATTGTCTGCGGAATTTTATTATAGAAGCAAATACCTTGCACAACGACGTCATTTTTCATTTAATAATTACGTTGTCGTTAAAACGATTTCCGTTCGTTTTCCTAGAGTTCTTTGCTTTGAAAACATTCAATGATTTTCTGTTCAAACTTCAAAACATACTGCTAACAGAGGTTATACAGTTATTACCTGCTATTAACCACAGATGTATCGTATAAATGTGTACAGACAACATCCTTAGAGCGTAGTCTAACTAATATTATAATAATAATAAATAAACGCTGCACACTCAACGGCCCCCATTAGGATAGTAATATCCTGTGTCAGGGTCCGGAAACATTCACAATGACAAGGACAAATACACCCAGACCGGAAAATATGCTTGCATGGTCAATACAAACGTATTATGCTCCGAGCGGGAATCGAACCCGCGACCTGTGGCGTTTAAGGCAGGTTCGCTACCGCTGCGCCACAACGTCGTCATATACTTGACTGTCCGTCTGCTTTTGACGTTTTCACTGCTTCACCTTTAAAATGATCGTCAAGCAATTTTGCATATACGTCATGGTTGTTTGCACAAACAACCCCATGACGTCCCACTATCGCGTTAGCATCTGCCCGAACGCAATTTTATTTTATTGCACACACATAAAAATTATTATAATAACAAAATGCTACAATGTGCATAAATGGTACAAAGGCGGCCTTATCACTAACAGTGATCTCTTACAGGCAACCTATTAACGTAAAAGAATCTTCAGTCTGAAGGGCTGAGAATTGTGCAATTTATGTATACAATATGTGTTATATTAGTAATACACAATATAAACATAAATAGACGTACATAATAGAAAATACTTATTAAAATACACAAATACATAGATACATTCATACAATATATAAATATATTTATAAAATGTTTTAATACATACAATATATAAATATACTTTCGATTAAATATTACGTGCTAATGGCTAAGCGTCAAATAGAATTTTTTAGACGAATTTTAAATGTGCTGAGAGATTCTGAATGTCTAACATCTTTAAACGATATCGTTTTAGCCGGTCACATTCTTCACTACCATGTCATTATTGATGACATGCTTTTGACAATAAAAAATGAGTTGAATACGAAAACTTAATTCACAGAATAATTTATAGTCCTTTTTTAATTTTATTTACAAATAGTTTATTTTATAGTGTATTTTAATTATATATTATATAGAAAGGCTTAGTCCGCGAGAAGAAATCGTAAACGCCGGCGGGAACGAATCACTTCACACGTATGATGATTCGTAAATTAGTAACCAGAGCAAAACTATGCGGTGAAGAGAATAATTTCTGTTTTTATGGAAAGTAGAATGTTTTTTTTCTGTTACAAGTATTAAAAAGTATACCTTAAAATTTGTTGTTCAATATTTCGATGTCACATTCTTCACCACCATGTCATTATTGATGACATGGTTTTGACAATAAAACAAAGTTTAATATAAAAACTTAAGTCACATAACAACAATCACTTCTAATAACTTCTATTTTATTTATTTACAAGTTTACACAGATTTAAATCACTTCTTCAGTTTTTGTCTAGAAAGGCTTAGTCCGCGAGAAAAAGGCATAAACGCCGTCGGGAACATAATTATGTATTACATATTGTTGACCGCGCGGTAGTTCGACGATATGTATATTAAATTTTGTACAAAACTCCAAATCAATAAACAGTACCATTGTACCCCTTTTCCGCATATATTATCATTTCTTATTTCTTTATAAAAAAAAAATATCTCTTCTCACTAAAAAATAAAATGATATCTTTTATTTGCGTCAAACAATGTTCTAAGAAATTTTGTTTAGATTAAATAATCAATCGCTTAAATTGATTGCAGATCAATATACCTGACTGCCCTCCATTATATCACGGACGGGTGAACGTGATGGTGGCTACCGCTAAGGTTACTCGCGTTGTTCCGATCCAGAACCAACCCACTGACCCAAACGCTCTTAACTCGTAAGTTTCGCACATTATACGTAATTGACAATACATACATATTATTTATTATTTTGTTCGGAAATAGCTGTGTGGTTTCATGAAAGCACCAACATTTTTAAAAAAATTTTTAATAAAAAAACAAAAAAATAATAATAAAAAAATAAAATAAATAAAGACAAAACCGACAGACATGCATGCGAACAAACCTACATACGTACATAAAAATATTTAAAAGTAAAATAATAATAATATACATGGACGCAAACCTTTTATTATATCCCTTAGACCATAAAAATAAAAAATAAATGGTCTAAGATTATATCCTTACTCCGCGGCCGGGTGTAATGCGACATGCTACAGATAGACAAAAATTTTGAGGCAGAGTAATAAAGGTTTCATTTTAAAAGAGTTACTTTTTGTACAATCCCGTTGTTTAGGTTGACTACACTGTTGCATTAGGCTATGCCTGTATTCGCGTTTCGACCCAGCTATCATTACCGTTCGTCTTATTACAGGGACATTCCATTGTGTAAGTGATCATGTATTTCACAAACACTTCCGGCGTCGAGACGTGACGACCCCATCGCCCGCTGTTGGGATAACCTCTGTCACAGCAGAGATTATTGCACCAGTGCAATCAGTCACACTGGTGGTGGGTCTTTTTTCATTTCTCTTTTATCATGGGGCTAAAAAATATCCCTGACTAAATTTCCTAAAAATATGTAAATAACTTATATTCAAATAAGTTACTTAAATATCACATAATATTATATCATCGAAAATATTATGTATAAAATAAATATTCAAAAAGGGCACTAAATGCTCTCATGCATGAAACGATATAACGTGTTTATAGATATTTGATATAATCAAGAGTAGGCACAACACTTCATCTTGAATAAATTAAACTGTTACGGCAGGATGTCATATAATAAATAATTATTTATGTTCTAAATAATTGACAATCTTTATACACATACACATGCAAAGAGATATCGCTGATAAGGTTTTTATTTTGTAATAGGTTTTACACTTTTTCATTGAATAAGTAGGCATTTTTAAATATTTTTACGGAGACAAATATTGACAGACTGCGTGCGTCGGAAGATGGGCACGAAGGTTGTGAGAGTTATTATTGAATTCATAATTTTATGGAATAGAGTATGTTTAACTCTAGGGGTGTAAAACGGTCCTTATAGTTAAGACAAATATGAGCTTTCAAAGCATCCATATTGTTTTGCTTTAGAATTGAGATGACAAAGTTTTATTAACAATATTTTGAGGAAAATCATTACTAAATTTCTACCTTCTCGGAATAAAGATCCGACGGGTTTTATTATGATCAATAAATCGTGATCAAGTCTATAATGGTCACTGTTTCTTTGAATGAAATAATCTTATGTAAAAAAATTATAAAATACAAAACGTGTCTCGGGAATCACGGTAGAAACCAAGTTCTTTTCCCTATCCACAAAAAAATAATAATTAATTATAAAAAAATATATATATATTTGTTTTTTTTTTTAATGTGAGAGGGGGCAAACGGGCAGGAGGGTCACCGGATGTTATGCGATCACCACCGCCCATGAACGTCTGCAACACCAGAAGGCATGCAAGCGCGTTGGCGACCTTTAAGGAAAGAATACGCTCTTCTCTATCATTAGTATCATTCAAATGTTTGTGTCAGCTCCGACGATCGAATTTATTCTTTTAGAGTTTTTTCGCTTTCAATACCATAAAATTTTTCACTAACATTTTCAGAAGTGCGTAAAAGGAGATTAGGTATCTTTCATTTGGAAAACTTACTATTGCCGATGTAAGAATAACTTTTAGACGTCCGCGAGCACCTCTGCCTATTCACATCAATATAGACGCAGTAGCGGGCAGATGCTTGTAGACATTTAAATGGTGGTAAGTAGATCTCTCTACATAAAAACAGCCAGTTTCACTCCTCTTTTCCCCCCCTAGAATGAAGCTTTTCATTTTAGGGAATGCAAAAACGTCACACGTAAAGAGAGTTTTTATGTCAGAAAAGGCAAACGAGGCGACTAATCTGATGTTAGGCGATTACTCCCGCGTTTATTAACGCCTTTTTAGGATTAATCGGATGCGGATATCTATGCGCTAGTTCACCTCGAAACACGGCAGACGAATAGTCACTTTACGAGCTTTTCACCAACGCACGGTGTTAGCTAAACAGGCGGGCCTTTTAAGCCCTAAGTGTGACATTGTGTGACAAACGGTGGCTTTCCTAAGTTTCGTGACGTAAAGTTTAGACACTAATAGATCTAAGTAAATAAACCGTTTGAACTATTAACGAAAACCTGTACCTAACTAACTTCGGAACTGCTGCTTAGTGATTTCTTTATGTAAAATTGAAAAAATCACGTCACACGCAGGGGAGGGATGCAAGAACCTGAAATTCGTGTGACGTATGTCTACATGTATGATTTATGGATAGCCCCGTACCAATAATAATTATCCTTACATATGTATCACTAGCGGCCCGTCCCGGCTTCGCACGGGTGCACATAAGATTTTTGGAACGAAGTTCCTTATCGCGCGTTGTGAAAGGGGCTAGACGGAAAAAATTCTTACGAAAAGTTGTCACGACACTTTTTGCTATAGTAAGCTATTGTAAGCTGTGCGGCGTCGCATGTTTCTCTCTCTTATAGAAAGCAAGCCAGATATTTTCATTTCTATTTCGCATTGAACAGTGAGGTGTCGCGACCATTATTTTTGTTGAGTGTATACAGGTTTTTTGTAAATAATAAATAATGTTAATAATAAACAAAATATTATTATAACTTAAAAAAATAAAATTTTATTACAATTCCTTCACTAATTAATCGAAAGGAACTTCGTTCCATCCGGGTGTCCCTTGACACCTCTCAAGTTTTTATATTTTTTGTTGATATTATTATTTATTTTATTGAAGATATTTTCTTTAATATTGTAGAACATACTTTTGTTCTTTCATCAATAGTTTCCGCAGCGCATGCGACAAAAGACGTTTTAAGGCACTTTTTTACACCTTGGATTACGTTAGTTGAGTTTCAGTAAGGATCCAAAATCTTTTCTAGCAATAAATATAGAAGTGTAGATAGATAGTGTAGATGTAGATAAATCAACATTAATCAACAACAATCTCATAATTTTTCCATTCATTTGTACCCTTATGTACTTCCGTTATATATATACATGACTTATTCTTCTCAATTCGCCCCCCTACAATATTTCAGTGAAACTTTGTGTGGGTGTTTAAGTGTTTGTTTTTCAATTTTCAGTGGAGTACGCTTGTCCAGTTGGGGGTCACCATTAGTTCTCCGCCTTCTCAATCCCGTGGCCGAGACTGGCAAGCGGTTGTGTGTGTACGCGGACATCAGGCGAAGTCTGCCTATTACTGACCCCATTGACAGGGACAAAAAATGTAAGAATCTAATGCTATTTAGTATAATAATAATTGTTGCATCATAATGCATTGTTTATTTAGAATAAGCTTATCACTGTTTCTATTTAATATTTACTAGCTGCGCTCGCGCCTCCACTCGCGTGGTGTACAGATTTTTCTTTATTGCACGGAACCCTAATTCTTTTTCTAAAATAAAAATAGCCGAAATTACACCTTATAATATCAGCTATCTTCCGGTGAAAGTGCCGTTATAATCGGCCCAGCCATTTCAGAGATTATCCGTAACAAACAAACAGACAGACGATTTGGAATAACAGACACTTATGGCTATCGTGGCTGATTTCATATTTTTGTTATAAATTATTAAGGTTTCAGGCCAGCGTTTTATACGAGCGTAAACGCTCTCGGACGGACGAACTCATTCGAGCGTTAACGCGCGTATAAAGCTTGTAATATAAACGCGTAATAATTGAAGCCTCAATAGCTCAACGGTAGAAGGGCCAACTCCACTCCTTTAGCGCGAAAGTGGGTGGGTTCGATCCTGCCCCCTTAGGCTATCGTCGTACCCACTTTTAGCGCAATCTTCGAGCTTATATTCGAGGGGTAATAGGCATATTAGTAACGACTTGAAAAAAGCATTGATAAATTTAATTTTTAAAAAATATTAAAAATTAAAAAAAAATATATCTTAAAGAGTTTCAGACAAGTGTTTTTTGTTTGAGTGTGGACGTACGCTTCACCTTTCATACTTTCTTCCAACTTATCCGGATACGGACCCGACAGAAATCGGCTGCTCTTGTGGCAAACACACACTTATTTTTGTCAAAGAATTTTGGGTGTTTTGCCAGCCTTCTACGTCAATAAAAATACCAAGATCTCGTTTTTCTATTTAAAAGTATGATACTGTTCATATTGTGTCTCCCAGCTACCCCGTCTTTCGCCCGTCGCTTACTGCTCTCTGGCGCAGATCTATCGTGTACAGTCGCCTCCATAACTTACCAAAAAATGTCTTCGTCTTCGACAGGGTCCGACAACCGACAGGTACCGATGCACAAGTCTCTTAGCCCTGGGATTATCTATAATATATGTAACTCTATCGAATTATGCAACTTCCTAATCCTACATCTGTGTCAAAAAACGTGCGCAAAAAAGCTATTTTTACCTTTCAATCCATCATTATTTATCTTGTACTTCCTAAATCTATGATTTTGATTCATTCGTTTACGTAAAATTTGCCATGATAACTTCATACAGTTAAATATCTACTTATCAAGATAGTAGAAATGCTTGAAACGCGTGATTTACATTCTGGTCACTGAGTTACTAGGTTATGTGGGAGAGTTCACATAATATCAAAAACGCTACTTACTCAACAAGATAATCAGGATTGCATTTTCCTGTAGCACTGAATGTGTAAAAGAATGTTTACAGTGGCATAGTTACCTTGGCTTGAAGGAGCTGTGCAGTGGGGCCCCATGACCCTGACAAGCAAATCTCGTAATGAAAGCCAAAAATTTATAAGAGCTAATAATGACGCCTCATTTTAAAGAGTATAGAATTGATAACATGACTTTTCGAAACTTGTATGGAAGATAATCATAAAGAAGTAAAAAAAAATGCATCAGGTTCTTGGTTACGTTTCCAACGCCTAAAGCCCATTGTAGATATATGCAAACAGATACACAGTCAAAAAGACTTAAAAAATAATGGTCAATACAGACATCATAGTTGAATCAGACACTGGCCAAAATTCTATCAATTTGACGAGGCTCCAACAAACCTCCAGTAAATATGAAAAGATCCCCAATAAATTATCCCTGATCCAAAAGGAGGTTTTTACCCTCAAGGCACCTAACATAGAAAGGACCCGCGATCGCTTTGTATTCAGGCGAGTTTTGGATCATGAAGTCGATAGTTCCTTTTTTTAAATCAGTCTTATATTCCACACAAATTTCTTTGTATACTTTTCTAGAATTAAACAATAATACATTTTAAAGTAAATTGGTGAAATCAATTCGATGCATTGATAGCAAAAAAAAATCATTAATTACCTTGGCAATGAAGTTATATTTAATATTTCTCATGCATAAGAAATATTTATAATAACTAAATGAATAGTAAATTACGCACCTAAAGAGAAAAGTAGAATGTTCTCGCCGGCGGACTATTGTGACAATCGTGACAATCGCGGGTGACTTACTTTTCACCCGTCGTGCATATACGATATTTTTTCCTACGATTATTAGAATTGACGAACTGATTTCGCATCTTTCACTGGCTGATGGTATAGGGCAACCATAGAGCTTAAACTCTGCGTTACCCTAGGCTTGTCGTGCCGGGTGGGCTCAGTAGCCGGAAGTCGATTGTGCAGGTGGCACCTTCGACTGCCCCGTGAAGCTAACAGGGTCCGCCGGTTGGGCGTGGGTTGTTTGACATCAGACCGTGCCCAGGAGGGTGGTGTCGTATGGGTCGCCACGGTTACTTTTAAGTTTATCAGAATGGACTTTGAGCGGCTCCTGCACACCGGAGACACCGGTGTCTTAACCGGGGCCTTAGCCCGGTCAGGCAGCAGAGGAAGAAAAAGTCTTTAAAAAATAACGACGGTCGACCGTACAGGGAAACAACCTCATTAAAAAGTTAGTCTCGGAGGATGGTGCCTTAGGGCGCCCTATTTTGAAGTTTGCCATGGTCTTAGGATCCTGGTCCCTGGGCCACGTAAACGGCAATGATGTAAATAGCAAAAGTTGAATGCGTCAGCGATCCCGCAGCCTCCCACTATCACGCTAGATGGGACCTTGATGGTTTTAGTGGGTAGGGAAGCCAGACACCCAATCACATAACTCCAGCGCATTGCATCCGTCCCGAAGTTCAAGTGCGCCCTCATTTCTCCAAGTAAAAAAAGGCTAGTAATATTTAAAAAACACAATGAGGATTCCGTATAATGTGATAAAAAAAACGATAATTTTGCAGAGCGAAAGCGTAACTAATTGGAGCTAATTTCATAATAAACAACAATGCATTTTTGAAGGTCATACAACTATGACGCAAATTTTATTGTTTCTGTTTTTATATCTCCATATCTCTGGCGATCGCTTACAGATATTGAAAAAAAGGAGGAGCTTAGTTTGTGTGTGTGTGTGTTATGCTATATTTTGAAATGGGCGTATGCATCGATTTTATTAGATAAGAATTCCGGATTGACTGATAAAAGTATCGTTAAGATTTAATCAAAGACAACTTGATACCTACAGAACGAACGTATTATAACTTCTTCTTCTTCTTATCAAGTGGTTAGTGGTCAAGTGTCAGAGTTGTTCAGGTCGTCCGTATAGGCCTCTGACTTGACTTATCGACTATCATCAAATTGATAGCAGCCGGGGCCGACTTTTTACATGCCCTCCGAAGCACGAAGACGCTTAGTTGATCACACATCTAGGGACTAATTTTGTTCCCACCGATCGCTTACAGCGAGCGATACCGGTTATAGGCGTCTCAGCATTTACAATTTTTGAAATGAAAACTTTTTATGGGTTAGAGCCTTTTGTTTCACGCGTATAAGGGCTTATTCTGGCGTATACTCGAACAGGTGGTTACTTATCAGTCAGCGTAGGGATCAAGGGCGTTTTCAGAATGTCATTTTTTGTCAAATGATACAGTCTTTTAGTGATCTAAAACCATGTACTCATTATTGCCTTTCTAATGGTATCGGTTTGGGGCACAATTGGGCTAATATCTGAGTCTATAACAGACATAGGTAGAAACAATTATTATGTTTTAGATATATAAAAACTAAGATATATTACTGATAAATATAATTTGACTTTTCAAGATAAAAAAAATCAACTTGTTTTCTCTCGACATTTGATAACACGGATTTATATATATCATTTCAACTTGATATTGGCATTCAGTGCCATAAATATACTGGTTTATCTACACGATTAGATTAAGATATGGATGGACATAAATTTATAACAGTTACTTAACTACGGTCTAATCTACGTAAAAGGTTTAAACTGAATTGCGAAACTGATTTTGTTTTATACCACAAAAGTGACAAAAGCATTTTTTGAAGTTATACTTCTTTTGGCGCGTTAGGAAAAATAATGAGAGTAAATTTTTACGATGCGCGCGCACACCGTCACAAAAACCGACACCCTGAAGTTAGCTATAGTCAACATTTTTTGTGATATTTAAATAAACTTTATTTACCTAGATAATGCGTTATAATAAAACTTTCAATGTATTAAATACCTTTCTATTGTTAGCGTCGTTTTTTCTACAGACGTAGAATAGGGCGAAAGATAAAATTTTTGAAATTTTTTTTATCTTGTTACGCCAAAGAAGTATAACTTCTTACGCGTGTACATAAGTACACACACACTTTTTTTTATATTACGACGGTAAGCAAACAAGTATACGACCCACCTGATGGTCAGTGGTTGCCGTAGCGTATAAGCGCTTGCAACACCATCAATAGATTCCACTGACGCGTTGCCAACCTCGAGATAATGGTTTTAAATCTATTTTTACCCAGCAATTTCACAAACTTACAGTGACTTAGTAACAAAAAAAATACACTTAAAACCTCTATTCTGTAACGCCTTATCTAAGAAAGGCTGTCAGATTTATTGAGATATCTAAAACCAAGAGTAGTACATGATGTAATTAGAATAATACAATAATAACACTTATAGTATCAGTAGAACTCCAGTTAACACTAACTTTCATACCACATATATATTTTTTTAATTTCATATTTTTTGACGACGTTGGGGCGCAGTGCATAAATGGGTCAGAACATATGTTTGTATTGACCATACAGTCATGTTTTCCGGTCTGGGTGTATTAGTCCTTGTCCTTGTCATTGTGTGTGTTTTCCGACCCCCGACACAGGGTATAGTTGTCCTAATGGGGGCCGTTGGATGTGTAGCGTTTATTTTATTGTTTTACGTTCTTTACATTAACTTTTCATCTCGTTAAGTTTCACCGCCGCTCCGACCACCCCTCCCCACTGAGCGAGGGGTTTACCATTAAGTCTTATTGCGATTCAAATGACAACTAAAAAAAATGACAAAAACTAAGTTACATCGTTATTTCATATCATGACAAAATGTCAAAGTTTGAATTTGAGTTTGAGTCGATCTACTGTCAAAATTGAAAATAATTTTTACTAAAAGTAGTAAGCCCGCTAGTCAAGTAATACGTCTCTATAGGTGTAGAATAATCAAATAATTATTTTAATTTATAAAATACATAAAACCTCCAAATAGAAACAACGGGAATTACCTTGAAAGTGAAGGAAAACAGAGGGTGTTATATTAACCTCGTTCCAGAAAACAAATCAGAAACTTGTACGTCTTCAGCACGCGCCCTTTCAACGTGACTTGGTTAGACGACCTTCAATAATATTCCCATTTATTAAATATTATTATATTGCGCAATACTGACAATTCCATAATACTATTCAACGTGTAGTTTTAGTTTCTTTGAAAGTTTATTATTTAATTTCATAAAGGCTTACAAACAAGCATACGGTCTGTCTGATGGTAATTCGTCGTTACCAACCTCAAGGTATGGGAGGGAAAGGATGAATAGGGAAAAAGGAAAGAAATACAGGGATGGGAGAGAGAGAGAGGCCTCCGGCGCTCTCACTTGTCACGCGAAAGGCAACAGTACTTTACGCCGATTTTCTGTGAGGGTTTTTTTGCAGTGATTGAATAAATCATTGAGTAACCAAGTAGGCTTAATGTTGCGCGACATTTTTCAAAAAATACTTCGTAAAAATATTTCGTCTTAATTTCAAGGAAAAAGAAATTATATACCGTAGTATCAAAATTAAAAAGTAACAATTATTTTATAATAACATAGATAATGTTACGAATTACTGTTACGTACTCAACACTATCAAACTACGTGTCGATCGTTATCACATATTTTAAAGTATCTTATATCTTTATTGCAATCTTGAGCTACTGGAAAAATCTGAAGAAATCAATGACAGATAGTCATGAGATATGTAAAGAGACAGGTACAGGCATCTGTAGTAATTACTTTAAATCTTAGAGCCATGCTCCTCCGACCACAAATGAGCATTAAAAAACTATATCTATGAACGTATCTGTACTGTTGCGGTTCGTGTGATGAGTGAGAGTGGCGCAGGCCCAATCTCCCACCCCCTCTATTCTATTCTCGACCCATCCCTCCTATGTCTTGGGCTGGCAACGCACATGTCATACGAAGTATATAGTAAGTAAGTGCATAGGTTGACAGCTTACGTAAGCACCTTTTCCAATGTCTTTGCTTGATGGAAGAATGTCTGAGGTATATAAATACCGACCCTTACAAATCTGTAATAATATTTACCAAAGTACACATAAAAGGAAAGAATAAATACCTTGAGTAAGGCATTTAATTCATTCATGAAGCGATTCTAATACAGATAATATTGAAAATTGGCGTAGTATGAATAGTCCCTATTATTATCTCAACAACAGGTGCTGTCCCGAAATCACCTTCAAATTCATCCTCTTACATTCATATTTTTTTCATGCTACTACAAGCAGAACTTTTCCGAATTTGTGCCCCTAGATGAACTACAACTTGCCCTAAATGGCGTAATATATATATATATTTATTAAAAATCAAAGAAATTTATTTACAAACACATACATATAGACAAAAAGCGTATTAAGTATTTAGTAAGCTCAGAAAAGGCTGTGAACTCAGCTTAGAGCTGGTTTTCAGTACACGCCGGGGCAGGTGCTACCAATTCAAGTCAAGCGATATAAAAGCCTCAATTATCTCTGCAATCAGAGACATTAAAATAGAATCAAAATTGAATCCTTTTCCGATATCGGGTCTCAGTATTCGCCCCTCACTCGTTAATGATATCTAACTGCGTATATATTAAAAAATGAACTGTCATTAGGTGGACGAAAATGCGTCATTTGAAATTTCATCGTAATCATCAAAGCATCTGTCATGTTTTCTGATCAAGTCAAAGATATATATTATTAAATAGTAAAAACCCAAATTTAGATTTTACGCATATAATTGGATCACTAATCACTAATTAATGCATCAATCAAAACAAATTTTTTCTCGCCGATGGAATATCTCATTACATATCTCAAAATTAATCGTTTTTTGACGAGTTATTATTATGATTTAATAATATTTTTATCGTGTCATAAATAGTTATATATAAGTGAATTTGAAGACTTTTAAACATACACTAATTATATACTATAAACAGGCACTTTAATATAGGCAAAATGTCAGACCCGCTGGTGCTCCTTCGTAGTCCTTACTAATATTATAAATATGAAAGTAACTCTGTCTCGGTCCGTCCAGTGGCGGATTTACCAGCAGGAGTAGGCTTGAGCCTAGGGTGGCAAATTTTGGGGCGGCAAATTAGGGGAGCGACGTTTTTTCTTTTTTGGCTAACTCATAGAAATCAAAAACATTTCTTCATGACGGTTACCGATGTTTTACAGGTAGAAATCTGCAATAAATTTGCCGATGAATTTCCCTTTTCCCACTATCAAACAGAGAGAACAGTGGCAAAAACAGCCTATACCTAGAAAATTTTTAAATCTTCCACTGTGTCTGCCTGTCTGTCGCGGTTGTACTGTACTGAACCGATTTGAATGAAATTTGGTATAAAGATACATAGTCTAGAGCCTGAGAAAGGACATAGGCTACTTTTTAATACAAACAACGGGTTTTGAGGGCTCGAAAGGGGGGACGAAAAGTCATATGGAAGTATCCCCATTTTAAGACATAGAAGCTTGAAACTTACTTTTTAGGGTGATGATTCGATTTAAATAAATATGGCATTCAAAATTCGTAAAAGGATGTTCAGAGTTTTTATTAAAATCGTAATGGGCGTGGGTGAAGCCGCTGGTAGAAGCTAGTTTAACTACGCAGTGAAAAGAAGTAAGTCCCAAACTTGCAACAAATCGGAAGATAGCGTTTTATTACCATCTTATAAGCTTGTGTTTATGTGCGGATACGTACGCCTTTTACAACACACTTTTCATTGACGTTGGAGTTGACGCGCGTTATAAGGTCGTATAAGCGCGTAATATTTTCAATAGCAGGCAACCGACAGAAAAAAAAAAAACGCTACTCTTTCTATACTGTTTTATATTTTTATGCTTTCTTTTCACACTAACCCCCCCACTCACTACAAGGTGATTTCACCATTGCTCTCTAAAATCCATGGAGTATTTTTATATTAATACCATCGGACGCGAATGAGAATCGAACTCGGGACCATTAGCGTTCAAACCAACAACTGCGTCATAACTATCGTTTAATAATAGATAAGATAATACACGTTATTTTTTGACGACGTTGTGGCGCAGCGGTAGTGAACCTACCTTAAACGCTACAGGTCGTGGGTTCGATTCCCGCTCGGAGCATAATATGTTTGTATTGACCATGCAAGCATATTTTCCGGTCTGGGTGTATTTGTCCTTGTCATTGTGAACGTTTCCGGACTCCCGACACAGGATATCACTATCCTAATGGGGGCCGTTGAGTGTGCAGCGTTTATTCATTTATTTAAACGTATGTTTTGGTTTCTTACGTTGTATTTTTATTATGCTAAAAAACTTAATTATTACCCTTGTAAATTATGTCCGTATCCGGTCATGATCCGCGAAAAAAAACTTATCTAAATATTATCATTCGACCCAAGGTTCCGCATAAAGATAAACATCTAATAACCTATCATAGAACAATCATTAATGCATTTGATGAAAGGTATTGTAAAACAAAATATGGGAAAATTTAAATAAATATGTCTCTTTTATTCGGAATGTGCATTGCTGTTGGGCCCACTGTATTTTTTTTTTAATGTAATATTAGGCAAACGAGCAGGAGGCTCACCTGATGTTAAGTGATCACCGCCGCCCATGAACATCTGCAACACCAGAAGGCATGCAGGCGCGTTGCCGACCTTTAAGGAAAGAATAGGCTCTTCTCTTGAAGGTTCCCAAGTCGTATCGGTTCGGAAAGACCGCCGGCGGAAGTTGATTCAACAGAGTGGGTGTGCGAGGAAGAATGTATGTCATGACGGTTGGCAAACAAGCATACAGTCAGCCTGATGGTGAGAAGCCACCGCGACCTATGAATTCTTGCCATACTTGTATCAGAAACGCGAAAACCCAAGAAGGGACGGGATGAGAAGGGAAAAAAGGAAGGGAACAGAGGGGCTGGGAGATTGGGCCTCCGGCGCTCTCACTCATCGCACGAAACGCAACAGTACCTAATGATACTGTTACTTGACGCCGATTTTCTGTGAGAGGTTAGTAGTTCCCCGATCGAGCCGGCTCTTTTGTGCTGAGAAAAGCATGGCTCTACTACCTTAAAAATACGTTAAAATGCCAACCCTGAAGGGGTAAAAAGGGGTGGAGAATTTGTATTTAAATCTGACATTTTTAAAACTAGAAGCATGTATTTTTAAACTAGAAGTATGTAAACGCTGATATTTTTAGAGCAATTACAGATGAAGAAACATGTGTTTGAAGATATCTTTAATTCCCACCCCTGAAGGTGCAAAACGTTTTAAACGTTAGATGAAAATGAAAGTCTATGTTACCCCAAATGTAACGCGCAAAGCCGTGGGCTGAAGCTAGTCAAAAACAACATTTCGCGGAATTAATAACTTCCTTCTTTTCAATCGGTTATAAAAGTTATTTTAGAAACAAGCAAAAAACATCCCTTCGATATATATAGCTTCATATAATAGCAAAATAAACATGTCCTTTCATAGTTATGCAAAATATATGTATTTTATTATAAAACCATAAATAGCTACTTATAATAATAACGCAATCATAAAAATATAATTCAAAAACGTTTCACACGTATCACATGTTATTATTCTTAGTGGAATTGCTTTCAAAATTGTCACTGGGCATATAACGATTATAAACGTCACTACAACGTCACAAATTGCGTGCGAGTTTACACCATTATTATTGTAAGCGAAGCGGGAAGTGTTTTCACGTTTCACTGTACACAACATGCTTTTACGTTTTTGTATAGTTATATAGTAAATAATATTAATGTAAATATTTTACGCAAAGCTACGTATTCTCCTTCCTAGCCAAATAAATTGGTCGAATTTGATGAAATAAATTGAATGACTTTATCCAATTTCCAAACTTCAAATATCAATTAAAAATGCCGAAATTAGAAAGATGGCAAATCTAAAGACGAAATTTTGACACCCACAGTTTTTTTTTTTTTTTGTTATAAATCTTGGACAAAGATATTGGAATGGGCCTCTGTCAAAGAAATTTTCTTAAATATTGGGAATTGAAATTGGGCAAAGAAATTGGATGACTGGTTTGGGCAACAGTCAAAGACATTTGATCAAATGCTGGGTATCGAAATTGGGCAAAGAAATTGAACGAATGTAATGGGCATCTGTCAAAGACATTTGATGAAATGTTGGGCATCGAAATCGGGCAAAGAAAGTGGTCGAACGTTTTTATGGTCAACTTCACTCATCTTTTCTATAACAATATCTAGCTGTGCTGTGCTGTGTTTTGCTCGCGTTGTCAGAAACTCTTAATTACTATTATCCCACGCCACATAATACATACTCTAATGTAACTAAAAACTTGCATTATTGCATTACAGTCGGGGGTCCGCACTCTGGAATACTAACTTTCACTGGTGGTAGGTCTTTTGTTGCAAGAGGCCGGCTAGGTAGGTACCACCGCAGTGTCAAATATTCTGCCGCCAAATAGTAGTGCCTAGGCACTACTGTGTTCCGGTTTGAAAGGCACTGTACGCTAGTGAAATTACTGGGCGGACGAGATTTAACAACTAATATCTCGAGGTTGGCAACGCGTGAGTGGCACCTACATCATAGGCTACGGCAACCACTTACCATCAGGTAGGCCGTATGCTTGTTTGCCAACTTCTAACATAAAAAAAAAATAATAATAATAAATCTAAGAGACGACCCATAAATTTTGGACGCAACATCTAACTTTTCCTGTGCAATGGAACACAGCGATTGTAATTCTCTTAAGGGACGCCCAACATCGACACACAGTTACCCAACCTGTATAACTATGGCCCAAAGGCACGCCTTTTTTATAAAGCCTCTGGTAAAAGTTTGATTTTTTTTGATTTTAAAGAGCAATGTGAAAACACAAAACACCCAGTTATTATAAAACAAAGCCACTCTATACCTTTGAAATTTAATTACAAGATCATTGTCACTTTAATAATGTATCTAGTATGGCATTGCATTTGTGTAATGACAGATGCGACCGGAAAATGTATTGTCCTTCGTAATGTAGTGAACTGTTCATGAATAAGGAAGATTGTTTTTGTTATTTATGTCCGTATTATTTGACAAGTTTATACATTACCAGCTAAAGGTGAATAAACCCTAGAAGTTTTAACTAAGAAAGATTCTACATGTGTGCGTATAGCGCGCTTGGTACCTGTTGAAAAGTTATATGCAAATATCTTTTTTTATGTTACAGAGGGCAAACGTGCTGGAGGTTCACCTAATGTTAAGTATTACCACCGTTTTATAAGCATCCGCAGATGCGTTGCCGACCTTTAAGAGCAACTGGCTAAACGCGGGATGAACGAAACGCGGCTGACGAGTAACTTCATAAGTTCGATGGTAACGTACCAGGCGAAGATTTAAGATCTTCCCCACAATTATGCTTATTAACTATACACATAGCTTCTCTCATGTTAATATAGTTTTTTGATAATAAGCATCCCATGTATTAAAATGAAATTTATCTAAATTTTGTCATTTTGTCTTTGATCGCATGGCATCAGGTACCGTTTACATGGCATCGTGATCAAAGTCCAAATTTTTACATTCCTGCATCGCAGTGTCAAAGGTTTCAACGTGGATTAACATGATATACGACTTCCCTTTATTTTTTGTACTTGCCGTTTTTCTAGTTGTATCAATTTTTTAAGTCAAAAGATTGTCTTTAAGAGATTACTTTTACTCGTAGCAATAAGACGCCCTTTGCACGACAGAAATTATCCTAAGTTTAATTGTTTACCTTATTTTATGTGCAATTATACTTTTTATCTGTCTTTCGATCCAAAGACGGCCTTAGCCGTTGCGAGGCTCCAGGCGAGTAGATATTTGCGAAGCCTTTGTCTTTGTGGAATTAATATGAAAAGTGCATAAAAAAAAAGTAATTTAGAATTTTAAGATTGTATTGAAATCAGTGTGACACTTAATCCACGAGTTTGTAAGGTCAAAACCCTTGTTGGTCGGCCGCCATCTTGAAATAAGAGTGCAATTTTTTTCACGTTTTACCGGGAAAACTATTCCTCGCAAAGAAAATGTGTTCGAGTGCGCGAAGCCCCTTTATTATCGAGGCCCCGTGCGGTTGCCCTACTAGCCACTACCAAGGCCACTCCTTTCAATCGATCTTCCTAACGGACATCAGACCTCATTGCACTAGAAAAAATTGAAAAAGCATTTAAAAGTATTCTTTAATAAAATGCACGGCAATGGTCATCAATACATAATACAATTAAAATTAGCTATTACGAATGTGTTTTAAAGTTTTATTTTATTCTGTTATCGGTCACATGACGGTCATAAATTAAAGAAAATATTCTTTATAATATATCATACTATATAATATAAATTGCATGGTTCATTTTAAAGGGTATCACGTGTTTCATATATGAAAGGTAAATGGACGATTATTTTCCAAACAAATATAATATATGTATATACTGTTTATTTACACCTGTGAGTCATCTTCTTCCGAGCATTAAACCTAACCTGGTACCTAGCCAGGGTCTGCTTATTACTCTTATTCGGATTTGACAGCTAAGCAGTCGGCAGACGCGCAAGGACTAAAACATATGTTTGTATGATAAATACAAACGATCATAAAGGTGCGCTCACTAATCGGTAAACGATCGATGGGTTAACCGACTTTAGGCGCGGTCAGTCACTAGATGGGTGATCGTATAGTGGTATTCCAACTGAGCATCTCCATGCTTCGGAGGGCACGTAAGAAGTCAGTTCCTGGTGTTATCAATTTGATAATAGGCGTTTCGCATTTAGATAAGTTAGGATAATCCCTGATCATATAATTGTACGATATAATTTATCTGTATTTTTCAAGCATCAAAAGGATTATTTTCATATGTTATTGTTATTGAAATTCTGTTATTGTATATGACATTTGTTGTATTTCAAAACATGTGTAACAGAATTTAGCCGGATTTTTTACGATAAAGCTATGAACTAAGCCTCTTTACGATTAAACCAGCTTTATAATCAATAAAATTCAATTGCGTTTATTATTATAGTAAAGGTTACAGTATAGTAGCATATTCAGTTGTAAAGATAACTGTTAAGACTCAATGATAACTAATTAATTAAAATTACAATTAATTTGCCAACTTGTTTTCGAAATAAAAATAAATATAAAACGACTTCGTTCAAATAATTAATTGATCTTGGAGATATTGGAAACTAACAATTTTTGATATTGGAGATATTGGAAATTAACAATTGTTGATATTGTAGATATTGGAAATTTGCATTAATTAATATTGGGGATATCGGAAAACAATTAACTAAAGTTAAGCCCTCTTTGCATAGCCTTTGTCATCGTCGTAAAGTCGCTTGCCTGTTAGTGTTTTATAGAATCTACTTCAGGGAGTGTGGAATACCAGGCGCCCTGCAGGGTACCATCCATATCTAGTCGATATACCCAACATTTGCATTAAGCGCTTTCAATCATCTTTCATAATGCACACGGCCAAGGAGAGAAATTCTCTTCCGTCGTCTGTATTCCCGAACACATACAACCTGAATCTTTTCAAAGTGCGAGTACATAGGCTTCTTATGAATAAGCTCGCTCCACCGTAGACCTCATCTATGCCTCCGCGCTCGATGGAGGTCAAGAGTTTACCCATTTTTAAATAAATGAAAAACAATGAAAAAGTAGAGTACCAGGTCCAGTTTTCTTCTCTCTCCAATTCTCTAAATCTCAAATCTCTCTCTCATCCAATCTCTTCTTTCCCCTACTTTTCTACATAAACATAAGCGTAGAAAACAATGTGAATCCAATGATCGCGAGTTTTAAGCCTTGAAGCCTCAATAGCTCAACGGTATACGGGCCGACTTCGCTCCGTTAACGCGAGAATCGCTGGTTCGATCCTGACCCCCTTGGCCTATTGTCGTACCCACTCTTAGCGCAAGCTTCGAGCTTATTTGGAGGGGTAATAGGAATATTGGAAATTACTTGAAAAACCATTGCTAATATTCTTTAAAAAAATTAAAAAAACCTAAAATTTTGTGAAGTTGTTTCTTTATCCCCGGATACATTAATAAAACCATAACGAACATGAAGAATTTTAGGCGTACAAAATATTGTGCCAATTTCGTGAACATCTGCAAAACATCTACATAAATATAATTGATGAAATTATTATAATTTCATCGAAATCATTTCATACGTCAATAATATAAATTCTTACTTCGCCGTAAGACATGATTTGTACTGCGATAATATTACTATTTACTTATATAATATACATCTTGTTAATTATATTGACTGATTATTCAATGTGATGTATATCATTACTAATATTTACATACGTATTTTATGAATGGCTGATTTTGAAATTATTTTAACGGTGAAATTCTATTTCAATTGGCGCTTAATCTTTTTTTATATCACCAAAATGTTTATTTATTTTTTGATAGGGCAGGTTTAACGGTACTGCGTTGTATACCAGCTAATGTTAGGATGGTAACTAAACTGGACTAAACGTTATAGAAATGTAACAAAATAAAGCATATAATCATATTAAAACTATTGTTAAATTAAATAAATTGATATTTTCTTATGTAACTAAGTTGGCAAGCAAGTATGCGATCCACCGTGACACCAACCTGCCAACCTCGAGATATTGGTTCTTAAATCTCCTTTGCCTAGTAATTTAACTAGCTAATGTGTCATCCGGTATACGGTTGAGTCACTGACACTGCGTTGGTACCTACCTAGCCTATTTTGTATAATATGATATCCCAAAATGACTATACCTGACTCAAAGTCATGATGATTGACTCTATTAAAAAAGTCAGATGTGCAAATTTCTCATTTCCTTTTTCCTTCCGTAATCGGTGTTTTAATTAAACCTTATCTATAGATATAATAAATAACTTTATATTATAAATATAATTTTACTTTAAAGCGCTCTCCTAATAGGCAATCCAAGACTTGATTGACTCATTATCTCATTTGACGTTAAGCTATTATCAAAAATTTGATGATAATATATAATTTTGCCCTACGTAACATTGAAATAATCTGTTTGCCATAAATAAAAGCCAATCTACGAATTGAATTGAATATGTGTTCTGCCCTCGTCTCGTCTGGTTGTGCTTGTGTGTTCATTTTTCTAGGCCCCTATAGTTGGGTGTGTAGCATTTTTATACCATTCAAAATTTAAGAGGCAATCTCATTAACATTATTGAGTCAAAATTATTTTAAAATCGATTTCATTGTTTTCTTAAACAATACTATTATTGTAAAATCCATTTACACACGTAACTTTTTATCAGGTTTCATTTTATTTTTTCATTTAATAATCATTAGTGTTGCGCTATAGCAGTGATGTTGTGAAATGAATTTTGAAATTCGATAAATAGTGTAATGCTTTTTTCCTCATTCGTCATTGTAATAAATGATATTATTGTAAAAAATACTTATTGTTATCCATTACATAGATATTATAAAAAGTATCATTGACTCCTTATCCTGAACTGGAACTGAAAGTCAGGTCCTTCCCATTGAATTGTTACAAAATTTTATTACTAGTTTAAGCTAATCCAAACTGTGTGTTTACATGTCTGTGTTTATAGATATGTGTGTTTGCTTTATTTTAGAGCTATTTTTGTGTATTTTCATTAATATCATTATATTAAAGGTACAAATAACGACCTGACGATTTCTTAAAAAATTTAAGAATTTTTATTAGACAAATTTAAAGTGGTTATTTTAAAACAATTCAATATTTCTGTACAAATAATTCATGCAAGAAATTTCTCGTGGTGAGACTAGCGTTATACAAATTATTAACTAAAAAAATATGCTTGAATCATATAAATCTCTTCTCTAGTTAAAATAATAATATATCGATAAAATCATATAATTATATATTTACAAAACATTTAATATTAATGACAAATTGAAAACAAAAACGCTTAAAAAAATATCCCACATTTTTTTGCTAGCAATATAAATAATATCGATAAGTAATGGAATGCAATACATCACTAATTTTATTCCGCTTTGACAATTAAATGCGCGGGAACGAAACGCATTATAAAATGGAATACGTTTTTTTTTAAAGAAATGTATGCCTTATCCGATCGTTTTGTTAGGCATATAAAAGAGAGGCCAGTGGCCTTTTGTTACATATTTTACCTGAACATTCCATAACATAAACTAAATACTTAAAAAATAAAAAAAACATGCAAAAATACTCACTTGCGGCTGAATTTCTCCGTCTTTCTTAATACTAATATCACAGGATTTTAAAAATATATATATTTACACTTAAAAAATAACACTTTATTTACAGATAATATATACACTGGCCAGTCTATATTTTTTAACCCATACAGTCTTTATTCTGTTACTAAATACGCAATGCAATTACATTTCGCGGCTTTGCGTTTCGACTTGGAACACATACGTTCCGTTCGGCGTCTGCGATCGTACTGTCTTTGAGGTGTCTTTTCATTGCCTTAATATCAGGTGTATAACTCAATCAGTGATTATGATAAGAATACAAAGCGGCGTCTGGTCGACTGTGCGAGGGGGTTTTGCTAACTGAGCCGGCGTTGGTCCGGTTTTTAAAAAAAAATCCGGTCATTGCTCGTGCGTGTGAACTTGCGGGTTTCGGGATAGGGCTGACAATTTTTGTCATATATATTTTATTAATTTAAATATATTTATATTTTACTATTAATAATTTTGATAGAACTGAATTATAATTATAATTTTGTAATAAAACTATAAATATCTGATGACCTTAAAAATGGATTCCGTGTCTGAATCCCGTTCGTGACGCAAAAGTCGTATCTAGCTAGGTTATGGTAAACTTCCTAGGGGCTTACCGTGATCTCTTATTTTGATTCAAATAACAACCTAAACTGAGCTATATCGCTATTTCGTACCATATACTTTAATACGTCATGCTCATATAAAATCTGAATCATGTTACTGCCAGAATAGAATTGGATCGCAACGGAATTGCTACTAAAAGTTCATGGTAGACCCCCTGATCCTGAAGGCATACTGTCCGAAATGGTGGTCATAAAAAATACTTTTATAAATTTTATTAGGGTGTATATATTTAAATTAGTTTAATAGATATCTTTTTCTTTTAGATATATTAAAACACATAAAATATATTTTATAAATCATTCTCGCATTTAGTAACCTTATTAATGCATTAATAAAGCTATTAATATTCAATAAAGAAAATGTCTTAGCTGCCCTATTATATAACACAATATCAGCTGTATTATTTAAAATAATAATATTATACTCACGCTTATTTAAGTGAATGAGTAAAACTTTATATCTTTTTTTATTCCCAAACACTAAAGTTCCGAGGGGATGAAAGATGTAATGGAAAAACAATTATTTTTTTCCATTATGCGCCCTATTGAACATCGGCGAAACCGCGAGCAGAGGCTTGTTTATATAGTAAAAAAGTTCCTTACGTTTTTTCTTTAACTCTTAACTCCGAATGTAATTAGAAATGAAAATGTTTATTTCAATAGGTTATATTATGATTAAAAAGACAGAGGACAAAGAAAGAGAGAGTTGGGCACCCGGCTGCGCACTCACTTGCTCATGTGCTCATTTGCTGTTATTAGGCCCGACATACATGCACACACACATGCTACATACGGAATTTCGTTACATGACGATTTCTACTAAATCGCACTATCCGTAAGCCGCTTTAAGGAACGTACCAAAAGTCTATTTCCTACAATTTATATAATCAAATAATTTACAGGATACAAAACCAATAAAGACCCTGACAACTACATTAAAAGTAGTATCAAAAGTATCACGACTCTATACAGGTATGTATGTATATAATATAAATAATAAACTTCATAGATAATTATAAGAACTAAGATCAAAGGAACTGTAGACACTACATATAGAAGTGGTGTCAAGTGACAGACCGACACGCGACACGGTGGAGATAAGCTGACCTCCAGTTTAATGTGAGACCACACATGTTACATCGCGGATAGCAACAAACCAGACAATTGTATATTATAAATTTCGCAAGTCCGTTTGCCTGTTTTTTTTTTCTCTTACTACTTTGAGTCTTGAAGGTGGCAGTTTTATTTTTTTTATGTTCTAAGTAGGCAAACCAGCATATGGCCCTTCTGATGGTAAGGTGTTGCTGTAACCTATGAGCGCTTGCAACACCATTAGTAGGTGCCTCTCAAGCGTTGCCAACCTCGAGATATTGGTTCTTAAATCTCTTTTGCCCAGTAAATTCACCACCCTACAGTGCACTTCAAAACGGAACACAATGATGCCTAAGCACTACTGTTTGTCGGTACAATATATGACACTGAGGTTGTACCTATCTAGCCGTTTCTCCCCACTTGCCCATGGGTATGTAAGAACATACCCATGGGCAAGTTACCAATTTCATAAATAGTTAATAATTTCATAAATAGTTTAAAATATATACGTCCATTACTCAGTATTTAGCATGGTACGGGTGGCGGTAGTTGAATTACAAATCCCAGCAATAATCGACCTCCACCCCTTTTTTTGTTGACGGGAGGAAATCTGCAACCAGATACCCGGCCTCCTGGGGAAGAGAACCGGGTTATGTAGGGTTCCATGTTCGACCAGGGCGTCCCACTAAAACATCCTCGGTGGTCGACCTCAGTGCGTGCGAGAGGCTCCGAGTACTCCTGTGGAACGCACTCCGGGACCTCTCAAGCACATCACTCACCTCCCCCTCTGTACTGTCTTCTACGTCCGTCATGAGACAATTACTCAACGCACCCAAAGTGGTAACACTGATATTTTTGTGACTGTATGTCTATGACTATATGTTTATTTGTCACATTTTTATATAAAAATCCCCAGATAACAATAAATGTAAAAAGCAGTTTTCAACCATTAAATAATAAGGCTAATGACGTAATAGATTAAAATATAATTATGACACACAATCAAGTGTAGAATTATAGTTTAAATGATAATTTTTATTTGACGACGTTTTGGTGCAGCGGTAGCGAACCTGCCTTAAACGCCACGGGTCGCAGGTTCGATTCCCGCTCGGAGCACAATGTTTGTATTGACCATGCAAGCATATTTTCCGGTCTGGGTGTATTTGTCCTTGTCTTTGTATGTGTTCCCGGTCCCCGGACACAGGATATCACTATCCTAATAATTATATCCTATCCTATCCTAAATATTGAAGTGTCTATTTGTAATTTTGAAGCCTCAATAGCTCAACGGTAGAAGGGCCGACTTCGCTCCGTTAACGCGAGAGTCGAGGGTTCGATCCTGACCCCTTGGGCTATTGTCGTACCCACTCCTAGCGCAAGCTTCGAGCTTATTTGGAGGGCAATAGGAATATTAGTAATGCCTTGAAAAAGCATTGCTAATATTCTTTAAAAAAAAAAAAATAAAAAAAAATTTGAAATGAACAGATTTTCACTACGTGCATATGAAAGTATAAACTGTACTTAAATAAAAAAAACAATTTTTAAAATTTTGTCTGTCTGTTTGTTCTCTGAAACGGTTTGACTAAATTTTACAGGACGTTTACTGGCAGATAGCTGATCTTATAAGGAATAACTTAGGCTACTTTTATTTAAGAGAATTCCGTATTTTTAAAATACTATTGTTTTAAGAAATTAATCATTTTTATTATAAATAAGTCTTATCGTGGTAACCCTGCTGATTTTATGTATGATCGGATCTTTACCCCTAACCGGTTCAGTAGCTATGCAAAATTTAACAATACAAAACAACAGACGCCAGACGTTACCGTAGCCAAGACGCACGATGTCTAGAAACCCCATTGTCATTAGGATAACTGTTTTAAATATATTTGGTTTTAATTGATCTTCATCGTGAGATTGGCTTTTGGAATTAAACAGCTAGGGTCTGTAGAGTTCTTCTTTTATTTCATGACGGTTGGGTTAGGTTGGATTAGGTTTCGCCTGATAACTTGTAAATGGCTATGTGGTAATGGCGTAAGACTGAGAGCGCTATTACTCGGAAGACTAGAGTTCAAACCCTGGTCGGTGATACAATATTTCGGGGCGTCGCGGTTGAATGCGCAAGCGATCCCGTGACGTCCCACTATGGCGCTAGACGGGACCTTGGGGTTTTAGTTTGGGTATAGGGGCCAGGTCTTATAAAGACCATTGCACATGGCCTCGAGTCCCACACTCCCCGCGCCACTTTTACCATCTGTCCCGGCGCGGGGGTGCGTAAATGCATTTCCCCAAGTAAATAAATAGGTTTCGCCTGATGGTAACAGTCACCGCAATCTATTAACGCGCGCGATACTCTAAGTATCACATGCGTATTACCAACCCAAGGAACAAGAGGGATGAGAAGAAAAAAAAAATGAAAAAGAAAAAAAATTGGGCCTCCAGCGCTCTCACTCATCGCACGAAACGCAACAATACCTACTGATACTGTTACTTTACGCCGATTTTCTGTTAGAGGGTAGTACTTACCCCCGATTTACTGATACCCCACCCTCTAGACCTGAAACACCGTCTCTGGCTCTTCTAATCAACAAAATATATTACAAATAAATATATTAAATTTTTAAATTTTAACTTGTTTTTGATCGTACACTTCATCAAAAAAATATTAAAAACAAAAATAGGATTAAAATTAAAATTTCTCTGAGATAACAATTTTATCACAGTCCAAACTCCGATTCGGGCTCCGGCATTTCTGAGAATTCTTATCTACTAAATTTAGTAAGGAATGTAAAAATACGATATTTTTATGAAAGTGTTACTCGGTTTCGTTGCTTTGGTGTTGAATTTACAAAAGAGCACCAACGAGTTAAACATTTTTTCTTTATGGAAGGGCTTGACTTTAGTATTTTAGGGTTCCGTAGCCAAATAGCAAAAACGGAACTCTTATAATTTCATCATGTCCGTCCGTCCGTCCATCCGTATGACACAGTCATTTTACTCGGAGACCATTGGTTCTATCTATACGAAATTTAGTAAATAGACGTATTCTATGAACCGCACAACGATTTTGTATTGAAATCTTAAAATATATAAGAGTTAAAGGTAGTACTCAGTATTAAATGTAGCAGTCCATACTACATGTATGGACTGCTACATTTAATACTGAGTGTAGAAAAAAAAAATTCAACGTATGCTAACGTGTGAGATATTTTCGGATAGGTCTTTCAAAATGATAATGAGGTTTGATTTTGACTTTTTTCATTTAGTCTGTAGTTATTGAGATATTAGCTCCTAAATTCATAAAATTGTGTCCCCCCCTCTCTAACTTTTGAACTGTGGCATTTAAAATTCTGGAAAAATTTGAGCTTGTAGAACATCAAATGAAATTTCAACCACATTTGGTTTGAAGAAGATAGGTCTACAAATTTAAGAGATATATAAGCTGTTCCCATATCTTTGTTTTTCATATTACTTTTAATAATTACTATAAAATTACCAAGTTATTTTTGCGGTCGATTTTAATTCGTTATTATTTTTAAAGGCCTTAAGATTCTTCATAACCAAGCTGCGGAACCCTTTAGTTTCAACTGTGCGTGGTCCATAACACTTGACTGGTAATTATTTTTAAAGAATATTAGCAATGCATTTTCAAGCCAATACTCTTATTGGCTCTCCAAATAAGCTCATAGCTTGCGCTAAGAGTGGCTACGACAATACGAATTGTCTCTTAGACCGATGAGCTATTGACGCTTGACATGAATAGGAAGTCTCTCGTTGTAATATTGGTTTTATTCCGCCATTAAATTAAGAAAATGATTTCCTATCAACCGAATCGACACGTGACCACTTGTTAAGCATATTCTTGAAAGCCCTCGACGAAGGCTTTATCATGATATTTTCCCACACTTGAAATCGTATTTGAATAATTCCAACATTGTTGTTATATATTTTGATTAATATTTTCAATGAATCATAATTACAGTATTAATAATTAACAATGATAATGTATCACAAACTTATAAATATCTCTGTAGCATTGATAATAGTATATTTTTTTGATTATATGTTGCTAATGGCCCTACTGACCTTGAGAGCGTCACTGGGTGGGGTTGCCAAGTACTAAGATCAGTGAAAAAGGGATTTTCGGGTTCAAGGTTGATTCTGTCATAGGGTGACGACATCGGGAGAAGCGCGTTGAAATCAATGGTCTCACACATCTCTCAGGTGTTTGCCCGGATTTGAACTCGCGACCTTCAGTTAAAGTCTACGTTTCCCTCGGCTCGCATTGTCTACGTGCTTAAAACGCTTGACTTTAGTTGGTCTGTCATCCTAGTCTGTTTTAATACTAGTCATAATGTTGATTTCTACTAATGATAATGTTGTTTCTACTAAAAGAAATAACTTACCAATCTTTAGTGTACACATATTACTTACTTATTTATTGATTGGTTGTGTCAACCTAGTGTCAGAGTTGTTCAGGTCGCCCGTAGGCCTCTGACTTGACTTATCGACTGTTGTCTAATTGTCAACAGCCGGGACCGACTTTTTACGTGCCCTCCGAAGCACGGAGACGTTCGGTTGAAATACCACAACGCCATCACCCATCTAGTGACTGACCGCGCCTAAAGTTGCTTAACCTACCGATCGTTTATCGATCAGCGGGTGCACTCGGCTATGAGCGTCTCAAATATACATACATATTATAAAACTATCATATTATGTTGTGTCTCGTAGAAAGAGAAAGGAGATAGAAGTAACATTAGCTAAAGAACGCGTGCCCATTTTACGTATCTTATGTTTCACACACGTATGTCACTTTATCACTGTGTGCATGTGACAATTTATCATTTACAATAGTTTTAATCAAATTTAATCACTTAAACAATTGACAATCTTCAACGGGTATAAAACATGCCATTATTGACATTTTTGGAAATAAAACGTATATCTATTTCTTTTCTTCGTATTAGTGCTTCAAGCAACAGACTAAGATAGCAATATCTCCTTTGAAGTAAGGTACAAGAAGTAAGAAGTACAAGAGCGGCAACAGGGTATGGCTCCGTGCACGAGATTCTTATGCTAAGTTCTATCTTAGTTCCTAAAGCTAAATAGGTTCTTCTTCATCCTAGCATTATTCCCGGTATTTTATGTCGGCAGGGTCTGCTTATTACTCTTATCCGGATTTGACAGGTTACTAGTTTTTACACGGAGCGATTGCCATCTGACCTCCGCAACCCTAAGGGCGAACCAGTAACTCATTGGATAAGAGCAATTTACTTATCAAGAGTTAACGATTATTATAAGATGTTATATGACAACAACCGGGACCGACAGCTCGTGCTCTCCGAGGTACGGTGGTGAGACCCACGGACAAACTCCCAGACCAAGACAGAAGTTTTTAACAATCATCTGCCAGAGCTGGAATCGTACCCGCAACCGTCGAGACTAAAGGCAGACTCGCTACCCACAACGCCACAACGATGTCATATAGCTAGCTAGATAATAGGATAAATTTTGTTACATAATGTAACGTATGAAATAAGTAATGACCATTATTATTTATTTGGACACCGTTGTGGCGTTGTGGGTAGCGAGTCTGCCTTAAGCCTCGACGGTTGCGGGTTCGATTCCCGCTCGGAGCAGATGTTTGTATTAATCGTACAGGCATGTTTTCCGGTCTGGTTGTGTTTGTCCTTGTCATTGTGAATGTTTCCGGACCCCCGACACAGGATATAATTATCCTAATGGGGGCCGTTGAGTGTGCAGCGTTTAAAAAAAAAAAAAAAATTATGGTGAATCAAGGTGGGTGGGAGGTCCAGCACGATTCGGTCCAGTGCACTCGACTGACAGTGTAATTAGCACGTTAGTAAAATTATACTTTATTAATTATTAAAAAAAAAATCAATCAAAAGTCCGGAGATTCGGACACAGCTGTTATGGGGATAAAACAGTGGCATGTGCGATGGGTAGAGGACATATGTCGTAAGATTCCAGCCCGAATACCAAAGGAAATAATAAATAACAACACTACACACACAACGGCCCCCATTAGGATAATTATATCCTGTGTTGGTCCGGAAATTACAACGACAAACACACCCAGATCAGAAAGCATTCCTGAATTGATCATTACAAATATTTGCTCCGAGCGCAATCGAACCCGCGACCGCGCCTTTAAGGCAGGTTCGCTACCGCTGTACCACAACGTAAAGTAAGTTATTATTGACGAGTTTAGTAAATACAAATTGATTCGTAGTTTTTTTCACTATGTGTAAAGAATAAAATTTGTAAGAATAATCGTTTTCTTGATAGGTAATTTGCTCTTATAAAATGAGTTACTGGTTCGCCCTTATGGTTGAGGTGTCTTTTGTTTTCAAGATTCTGTTTTCAAGATTCGGTTGATTGCGCATTTGAAGCCATGGTTTCCCACTATGACTGTTTCAAAGGTTCAAAACCCAACGCGCTTTTAGTACTCAGCTTGATTAGTATGAGCGGTGAATCCTACACTAACACTACTTGTATTGCTGCGCGTGAACGCGTTTCCCAACGTTAAAAAAGAGAAAAGGGTTGCGGAGACCAGATGGCAATCGCTCTCTATTAAAACTATTAGCCAGTGAAATCCGAATGAAATTAAAAATCATATCCTGGGAATAATGCTAGGAAGACGAAGAAGACAAATGGTCCTTACCTTGATTAAACCTTTTTTTAAATTTACAAATAGAAAAACTGATTTATAAAAGTAAAGTATATCCAAAAAAATCATCAAATCAATAAAAAAAATTGTAACCCTAAAGAACAATAAAAATATGGTATAAATTAAGTTCTATATTGTTCAATTATAGCATATCTAAGCGTTTAGATAAGACAATCGCGATTGACCTCCAAACACCTGTGTAAATTAATATCGATAAGACGCAATGAGTTTAAATCCGTAGCCATCTTTAGGGTTGCAAAAAGGAAATCAGTTCGTCTATTAGTCATATATCTCACGTACAGTAATAGGTTTTACCGGCGTTGGGTCGTCTCTGTCACAGCAGGGATTATTCCACCAGTGCAATCAGCCACACTGGTGGTAGGTCTTTTGTTTCAAGAGGCCCGCTAAGTAGGTACCAACGCACTGTCAAATATTCTACCGCCAAATAGTAGTGCTTAGTCGTTACTGTGTTCTGGTTTGAAGGGCTCTGTAGGCTAGTGAAGTTACTGGGCGGAGGAGATTTAAGAATCAATATATTGAAGTTGGCAACGCGTGATATATACCATCACATGTCCGTATGCTTACTTGCCAACTTGTAACATAAAAAAAGGAAGAAAGATTTCTTTCAATTTTTACAGAATGTGTATTTCTATTACCGCTAGAGAATCTGACTTTCAACAAATAAGTGTAATGCTTTTTATGTTGAATAAAAATATTTGATTTGATTTGATTTGATTTGCTAAAACAACAAATACTAAAAATAAAGGTATATACATACAAGACACTAGGTATTTTTCAGGGTTTTTTTCTGAATCTCATGAATTGTTAAAAGTTGGAATTTTCATAGATTGTTTATTTATATGGCCGCTATAATAACAAATAATAAAAACAAAAAATTAAAGGGGTCGCAAAACTAGAAGATTGATTTTTACGCTCTTTATGTACGAGTCCGACGACTTTGGGCGAAAAATGAACCATCCTTCCTATCATTTGTGGAGGAATTTTTTTTTAATTAATTTCTAATTATGTTTTTTTAGTTTTCATAATAATTATTTTTATTATTATTAATAATATTACGAATTGTAATAAACCTATTATATTAACCTATTTGTTGAAATAAACATATTTGTCAAAAAAAAAATTGTTGTCAATTTTTTTAAATTACCGTGGAGGTGTAGTGTGTAGGCCTCCCACCAACAATTGTATAGTCTGTTAAATGTAAGTTGAACCATGCGCACACGTTTTTGGGTCTCAACCATATGCGGTATGAAACGCTCACGGTTGTTTTAGTTCTTTCAAAATAAATTATTAAATTAAAATATAAAGTGACAGTGATTAAAAATGTACATTAACTTTTTTTTTATATAGGTACCTTTTTCTATACTATTTATTTATTTATTATTTTTTTATGTTAGCAGTTGGCAAACAAGCATACGGCCCACCTGATGGTAAGTGGCTGCCGCAGCCTACGAGCGCTTGCAGCACCATTAGTAGGTGCCACTCGCGCGTTGCCAACCTCGAGATATTAGTTCTTAAATCTCGTTCGCCCAGTAATTTCACTAGCGTACAATGCCCTTCAAACCGGAACACAGTAGTGCCTAAGCACTACTATTTGGCAACAGAATATTGGACACTGCGGTGGTACCTACCTAGCCGGCCTCTTGCAACAAACCTACCACCAGTGTGACTGATTGCACTGGTGGAATAATCTCTGCTGTGACAGAGGTTATCCCAACAGCGGGCGATGGGGTCGTCACATCCCGACGCCTAAGATTTTATTCTATTTAAGTAATTAATAAAGACAATGAATAAATAATTAATTGAATTTAGTAGAAATAATAAGTATATAATATACTTAATTCCGTTTTCCCACTAACATTTTTGTTCATCATTGTACCTGTGCAAAAGCGGTCATTTTGGTTCAACTTAAATTTAAGGAACTATATAATGGAACAGTTACACTAAAGCCATCAACGAATACAGTCGTCTCCTTTATTGCCATCTCATTTATAGTGTCTTCACAAGCGATATATTATATTTTAGGAACATCCGCACAGGAACAGTAATCAATAGTTAACGCTCGACTCAATTATTTAATCCATTTTTAATCTCAGAGATAAAGAACAAGTGATTAACAAATATGAAGTCATTTCTATAAAAAAAATTAAAGGTATTTTATCTATATATATGAAAGGAGAAAGAGAACCTGACTAACCACGGCCGAATTTGAGGGGGATTCTCCACAAAAGAGGGGCCCCACAATAGACACTTCGAAAAAATCTTTCAATTTTCGACTAGTAAACACTAGTAAGCAAATTTTTTTGATTTTTTTTTCGCTGTTTTACCTTTACCTACTAAAATTTAATTTCAGATAATTCTTGTTTCCGATTATATTAATATACGTGTGTTAAAAATAAAATAATCTAATTAGTTATACAACGAATTATTTATTGAAAAACTCGACTGAAAAAAATAGTTTATTTTATTTAGAAAATAATTTGGGTCCAAGGGGCCTACTACTTTACTGCCCCAAGTGACTAAAAAAAATGAAGTCACTTCTAAAAAAAATAAAGGTATTTTATCTATACATATACATATAAAAGGAGACCTGACTGACCGCGCCGGTTTTAGGGGAGGGCAGCCGGAGCGATAACCCTTGGATAATTCTTGTTTCCAATTATATTTACCTATATGACGACGTTGTGGCGCAGCAGTGGCGAACCTGCCTTAAACGCCTCAAGTCGCGGATTCGAATCCCGCTCGAGCATAATATGTTTGTATTGACAATGTAAGCATATTTTCAGGTCTGGGTGTATTTGTCCTTGTCCTTGTATGTGTCTCCGAACCCCCGACACAGGATACCATTAGTCTAATGGGGGCCGTTGAGTGTGCAGTGTCTATTTATTTTTTTATTATTATATATGTTTATTAAATACTCAAAGATTTTTTTTTTTTTATACAAAGAATTATTTATTGAGAAACTCGACAGAAAAAATAATGTATTTTATTTGGAAAATAATTTGGGGCCGGGGTGCTCCGCTGCTTCGAGGCCTCCAGACTTCTAAATCCGGCCCTGTCAGACATTGGACATCCAGTGCTCTCAGTCATCGAAACGCAACAGTACCTACTGATACTATTACTTTACGCCGATTTTCTGAGAAAGGGTAGTACTTTCCCGGTCGAGCCGGCCCATTTGTGCTGGGAAAAGCATGGCCCTACTACTAGTATAAGTTAATCGATGCAATTTAAAAGCTATTAAGAGCTAATGGATTCAAGCGGCGATGGAATCGTTTCGAAAAGACCTACTCACATGTCCTTCATTGGATGCCTTAGTTGGTCCACCTAATTGGTTTTGAAATAAATATCTCAATACGTCGTTATTTTCAGATTATATTGTTATCAGTACACAATTTATGACATGTCTGACCACATTTTAATGACTTTAATACTTAATAACTAGCACTCAATTACGTGATGGACGGAAACTTAATGGTTCCGCAGCTTGATGTCGAAGAATCATTGGGACTTAAAATTTTAGCGAATTAAAATCGACAGCAAAAATAAGTTGGTAATTTCATAGTAATTACTATAAATAATATGAAATAACAAAGTAATGTATGTTCTTCAATATAATTATTGTTGAAAGTTCTTTTGATATTCTACTACTTAAAATTTTCCAGAACTTTAAATCGCATAGTTATAATTTTAGAGGGATATGCCGAAATTATAAGGGTTCCGTTTTTGCCATTTCGGTACGGAACCCCAAAAAGCTGGCAAGAACCGCTGAATGCAACATTGTGGTTTTTTGAAAGTACTTGTATGAGTTTATTTATTTTATTGTATTGTATAAAAGATAAGTTGGTAATATCATAGTAATTAATAGTGTTAAGAAAAACAAAGATATTGGTACAGCTTATATGTATATCTCTAAAATTTGTTGACCTATCTCCTTCAAACCAAATGTGATTGAAATTTTATTTGATGTCCTACAAGCTCAAACTTTTACAGAATTTTAAATCCCATAGTTCAAAAGTTAGAGGGGCGGGCACAAATGTTATGACTTTAGGAGCTAATATCTCAACAACTACTGACTTAATGAAAAAGTCAAAATCAAACCTCCTTATCATTTTGAAAGACCTATCCAAAGATATCTCACACGTTGAGATACGTTGAAATTTTTTTTTCCAACACTCAGTTACATATACGAACTGCTACCCTTAATTATTATATATTTTAAGATTTCATTACAAAATCGTTGTGCGGTTCATAGAATACACCTAGTTACTAAATTTCGTATATATTGAGCCAATGGTCTCCGAGTAAAATGATTGTGACATACGGACGGACAGACGGACAGATGGACATACGGACAGACGGACGGACGGACAGACGGACATGACGAAACTATAAGGGTTCCGTTTTTGCCATTTGGCTACGGAACCCTAAAAATTGTAACAATGACATTTAGAAATGTCTGATTCTATTTATATTGAAATATAATATTATTATTAGTGATAGATTATGGCGAAGTGTCACCCACCGCGAAAGGCATCACCTCTATTGAAAAGTTTATTCATATACATAAAGCCTGAAATAAACTGACAGTCGCATTATCTGACGCAGTCTGACGCGCGGTATTTTCTGACGTGTAATGGTCAGACATTTTGGCGTCACGTCAACGTTTGGGACTGCTGTGTGACGTGACGAAATTGTTAAAATTGTATTACCTAACTGTACTCATATCGAATATGAACTCAAGGTAACTTCCGCGGTTGCGATAATTTTCACATATCTACGTAAAATTCGCTTGTTGCGGTTTAAATCGATAAGCCGATTCATTTATATATTATAAATTATTTGTCCATTCAAAGAGATTTGACCGCTTGTATGTATAATGGACTATGTAGACTGGTGTCCATAATGAAATCCATATGCTTGTTCTTAAAAATAATAATAAACGCTGCTCACTCTACGGCCCCCATTAGGATAGTGATATCCTGTGTCGGGGGTCTGACACTTATAAAAACAAGGACAAATACACCCAGACCGGAAAATATGGTTGAATGGTCAATACAAACATATTACGCTCCGAGCGGGAATCGAACCCGCGACTTGTGGCGTTTAAGGCAGGTTCGCTACCACTGCGCCACAAAAATTGGATCATCCAAATAAACTACGGTTGGTCGGTAAAATTCATAAAATTGTACTTTTACTCTTTTTATGTCAGAGGGGCAAACGGGCAGGAAGCTCACCTGATGTTAGGCGATCACCGCTGCCCATGAACACCTTCAACACCAGAAACCAGAAGGTATGATGGTGCGTTGCCACCCTATAAGGAAAGATTATGCTGTTCTTTTTGAAAAGTTTTTCCAGGTCGTATCGGTTTGGAAACACTGCCGACGGACGTTGGTTCTACAAAGTATAAGGATAGAATTTCGAGATTTGTCGCGCCGTCTAATGTTGAAATTCCACCGGTGGGATCATCCCAAAAAATTCCTCACATTCCCAATTACTTGTAATTAAACTAAATCTAATAATAACTACTTTAATCATTACTTATCATAATTATTATCGTTCGATACAGTTAAACGTCTAATTACATCGATAAAAACAGGTATCTGGGGGCACGGCAGTACCCCCGCCAAGTCGAGCAAAAAAGCGGCACGGCCGTACTATCCTTTTCTCGAAGCACTTCAGGCCATTTTCAATGCTCTATAACTTCGTTGTGGATAAAGCTATAAGCCTGAATTTTCAGTAACCGAGCAGGCATTGTATAGACACGGTATATTTCAAATTTCATTCAATTTGAACCAGTAGTTTTAGAATTATAACTAGTCAAATTTCTTAATTTTGTCACTCACTGACTGACCGATCATCAAAACTCTAAGGCACTTCTAGCGGACATGGAAGCTTCAAGTTTACAATATAATTAGTGTTTAGTGTATAAGTAAAGGAAAAATTAAAATATTTTGTAATTTCGCTCTAGTTTACTAGATACACCAACTGCATAAATAACTTTGTAATCGCCTATAAATGTATAGGATTACAAAGTTACATTTGCAGTCAGATTCGTACTTATATAATTTTAAACCTCCTATAACTTCGTTGTGGCTAAAACTACAAGCCTGAATTTTCAGTAACCAATTAGGCTTTGTATAAACACGGTGTATATCAAATTTCATCCAATTTGAAAAAGTAGTTTAAGAATTATAACTAGTCAAAAATTTCTTAATTTTGTTATACATTGGCTGACCGTCATCAAAACTTTAAGGCACTTCTAGCACACATGGAAGCTTCAAATTTAGAGTATGATTAGTCTTTAGTGTATAAGTAAAGGAAAAATTAAAATATTTTGTAATTTTGGTCTAGTTTACGGGGTACACCAACTGCATAAATAACTTTGTAATCCCATATAAATGTATAGGACTACAAAGTTACGTTAGCAGTTACATTTGCAGGTAGATAGGTATTTAAATAATTTGCGACCCCTATAACTTCGTTGTGGATAAAACTGAAAGCCTAAATTTTCAGTAACTAAACAGGCATTGTATAAACACGGTATATTTCAAATTCCATTCAATTCGAATAAGCAGTTTAAGAATTATAACTAGTCAAAATTTCATAATTTTGTTACTCACTGGCTGACCGTCATCAAAACTCTAAGGCACTTCTAGCACACATGGAAGCTTCAAATTTAGAGTATGATTAGAGTTTAGTGTATAAATCAAGGAAAAACTAAAATATTTTATAATTTCGGTCCAGTTTTCTAGATACACCAACTGCATAAATAACTTTGTAATCCTATATAAATGTAAAAAATTACAAAGTTACATTTACAGATAATCAATCAGTGTACCTGTATAGTATACACATAATATAATGAAATAATAGGTGTAGGTGGGTACCTAGATAATATACGATTACATTCAAGAAGTGGGTAGAAAAAGTAGGACTTTCTAAAAAAAGATATGAGATCCCATAAAAAACATAAAATGTAAAAAAAATTGCCAGTCTCATAAAGCAGTACTTCTACTACAAAAAGTGGTGAGATCTCATGTATATCTACGCCTGAAACTTGGCAGTTTTACGAATCTAAAAGTATTCGTATGAGTAGAATAAGTTGCCGTACAACTGGCAAGTTTCAGGCGTAGTTATACATGAGATCTCACCACTTTTTGTAGTAGAAGTACTGCTTTGCGAGACTGGCAATTTTTTTACATTTTATGTTTTTTATGGGATGAAATATATGGATTGTTAATTGTGGGGTAATTAACGGAATACACAGAGACCTATGATTTTTACTGTATTAGCTAACTTCTTCTTCATCCTAGCTTATTCCCGGTATATTATGTACCCAGGGTCTTCTTATTACTCTTATCCGGATTTGACCGATTACTAGTTTTTACACGGAGCGATGGCCATCTGACCTCCGCAACCCTAAGGGCGTACCAGTAACTCATTGGATAAGACAAATTTACTTATCAAGAGTTAATGATTATTATCAGATGTTATTGATAATAACCGGGACCGACAGCTTGACGTGCTCTCCGAGGCACGGTGGGGAGACCCACATGGACAAACGCCCAGACCGAGACAGAAGTTTAACAAACATCTGCCCGAGCGGGAATCGAACCCGTAACCGTCGAGACTAAAGGCAGACTCGCTACCCACAACGCCACAACGGTGTCAAAATGTTTTACTGTATTAACTAACACTCAGTCCAAATTTGATATATTTCTTTGGATGAACTGGGCTTCTTTCTGATAACGTCCTAACCCGTGGTCTAGCCTCAAAGGTGGCTTATAAAGGCCCGCGAAGGCTATCCGTTTTTATGGTTGAGTGTCAGATCCGCCGTAAAAACCTACCCCCTATACACATAATAACAATATAATATTACAAACTATTTACAGACAGCTTAACGTGCTCTCCGAGGTACGGTGGGGAGACAAGGACAAACGCCAAACCGGAACCGATATTTGTAAGATCAATCCAAACATCTGTCTGAGCGGGAATCCAACTCGCAACCGTAGATACATCTCTACGGTGCACTCTTCTTAAGATATTGCTTATATAAAAAGTCTCCAATGTTCTTATCAAGGGTATAGGCTATTTGTGTGCCAGATTATATCTTAATATGGCCATGTTAAATATATATTGTACTCTACAATGTCACATGCAAAATCCTGCTTATCGTTGCATTATCTTTATTCGGCTTACCTTCCGGAATTTTGGATACCTTCAAATTTAATTAATACTAAAGCCAATTTAACAAAGCAGATAAGAAAATAACGCCAATAATAAAAGCAATAGGATTAGAAATTTTTCACATAGTAATTTTATAATATTAAAACTACGTAATAATGCAATTTTCTATTATCTAACTACGACAGGTCTTGCATTTTACTATAATCAAAGAATACATACACTAACGTGAACTACAATAGGGTTTTACCATGATTGTCAGTGGGAGCGGGACGTCAAGGTTTGCTCAAGCGAACCCACTATGACGTAGTTCTAGTTTTAGTGGGTATTGCCGCGACCGAGTCCCACACTACCACTGCGTTGTGTACTTTACGAGTACACTACGTGTAGTGGTGTGCGCAAATCCATTTGTCAGCGAAAACAAAAAATGGACGCAAATAAGCAATACCATGTCAACCCACAAAATTGAAAAAACTGAGTTATATATGCAGAAGTGTTGGTAAATGGCTGAAGAACATTTTAATATTTATAGGGTTTTAAACTTTAAAAGTTCTAAAAAAGCCATTTTTTAAACACGCAATTTATGTATTATGTTGAACGTTTTGGGTTATATTATATACGAAATATGCAGTTTGTATAGTTATTTTTTGTAAAAATAAGTAAAATAACTTACATAAATTTGAAATTGCCAAAAACTTGACCAATACATAAAAAAATCATATAAAGCAAGTTGTTCAAAATTTTCAAACGCGTTTTTCTCGAAATGACATTCGTGTGGGTTGACATGGTATTGTTCAAATAACGGTTGTCCTTGGGACGTGGTCTGGCTTTACTTTTTTCAAAGGAGTTATCAGTTAAACCGGACAATCAAATCAGAGTTTTGTTGACCTTGATTTGTGTTTTTTATTTATTTTACCAAGTTGTCAAGCAAGCATACGGGCCACCTGATGGTAAGCGGTTGGCGTAGACTATGAACGCGCGCAACACCATTAGTTGGAGCCACTGATGCCTTTGTCCAATAATTTCACTAGACTACAGTGCCCTTCAAACCGAAACACAGTAATACCAAAAACACTACTGTTTTTTGATAGAATATTTGACACTGCGGTGGTACCTACCTAATCGGCCTCTTGCAACAAAATACCTTCTAATATGGAATAATCTCTGATGTGACAGAGATTGTTCTAACAGCGGGCTAGACTCGTCACTTCCCGATGCCAAAAAATTCACGATAAAATAAATGCATGTTGATTCATAAATAAATAGAAATAAACAAATTACATCATTACAGTCGTTATGATTCGTTATACCACCGTTTTTACACGAGACGTGATCGTACGGGCGACCGTTAAATCAGTTAATTCTTTACGCCGCTAATAATTGCCGTACTGATGAATCGTTATGTGCGATAATTGATACATTTACGTGTCTGCTCTCGAGTGTACTGTACCGTGATAAGCCTAGATTATTATTAGGTGATCATAGATGTGCCCTGGCTTCGTTCGCGTTATATAGTTTTTTGATGACATGGGAACCCAAAAAGAAGCCTCAATAGCTCAACGGTAGAAGGGTCGACTTCGCTCCGTTAACGCGAGAGTCGAGCGTTCGATCCTGACCCCCTTGGGCTATTGTCGTACCCACTCCTAGCGCAGGCTTCGAGCTTATTTGGAGGGGCAATAGGAATATTAGTAATGCCTTGAAAAAGAATTGCTAATATTCTTCAAAAATAAATCCATCCATCCAACCATCCATCCATCCATCCATCCATCCATCCATCCGTCCGTCCGTCGGTCCGTCCGTCCGTCCGTCCGTCCGTCCGTCCGTCCGTCCGTCCGTCCGTCCGTCCGTCCGTCCGTCCGTCCGTCCGTCCGTCCGTCCGTCCGTCCGTCCGTCCGTCCGTCCGTCCGTCCGTCCGTCCGTCCGTCCGTCCGTCCGTCGGTCCGTCCGTCCGTCCGTCCGTCCGTCCGTCCGTCCGTCCGTCCATCCGTCCTTCCATCCATCCATCCATCCATCCATCCATCCATCCATCCATCCATCCATCCATCCATCCATCCATCCATCCATCCATCCATCCATCCATCCATCCATCCATCCATCCATCCATCCATCCATCCATCCATCCAACTCCACTAAGTCAGCCGCTCGAACGAGAAGAAGCCCATTTCTTTATAAGAAGAGCATATCTTTTCCTTTCAGCAACGCACTTGCATGCCCTCTGGTGTTGCAGATGTTCATGGGCGGCGTTAATCGCTTAACATCAGATGAGCCACCTGCAACCTCTTACACAAAAAGGTCTTTCAAATTGAGGAGTTGCAGTTTATACGTCTATAATCGATAAAAAAGGGTTTTATATAATTTCTTCATCCTTAACCATGAATCGTGTAGTACTCTTTACGGATAAAAATCATATATTTACATAAAACGACAATTACAATATTAAATAATTGAAGAATAATTAATAACAAATTAATCCTTGGTAAATGAATTTATTAATATAAATAAAAGGAAGTAATTAAATGAAAATATTCATAATAATAATTATTAATTTCATCAATTATTTGTTTAAATTTGAGATGTAAAAACTATTGACTGAGGAAAAATGTTGGTAACTGGTGAAAGAGATTTAAGATTTAAGATTTAAGGTTTAGTGACCTCTGGTTTTATTTTACAGTTCAGCATATATTTATAAGTTTCTATGTATGTCTATGTTTGTTAGATGAGCTTAATCGGTTGAGAGATTTCAAGAATACCCCTTCGGAAGTGGGCATTTAGGAGGCTCTTAAAAATCAGATAATTAATGGTTAAGACTTAAATGAAAGCCTCCTTTTAAGCTTGATACTGTGATGTATGAAGGGTACTTAGATTATTCCTTTTTAAGGTTCTGTAGCCAAATGGCAAAAATTGAACCCTTATTTTTTTTTATATTACCTTACAATTTGGTCATATCGGTCTGTCCGTCCATCTATCCGTCTGCACGTCACAATCATTTTGTTCGGAGACTATTAGTTCTACACGAAAATTAATAATATATTTTAGACAGACCTCGTCGGGATAAAAGTCTTATTAAACTTTTTCTAGCTTTTGTCTAGCTCTCATCCGCTCAGAGCATGTAACGTGCAATAAGAAGCTTCGCTCCAAAAGTCCAAACTCAGGTCAAACACCTGATAATAATTTTATGAATAACTGAAAAGTACCACTTAAACAATAACATCCTAAAGGCTCTATTAGGAAGTGTCTCGAAGCCTTAAAGGCACACAAAGGCGAGGGTAAAGTCCCTTTGAATAAGGAAAACTGAAGATGCACCGCGCCTACTAATACGATTCGTTAAACATTTAAAAATCTCACCTTGGGGTGACTGCTGTGAGTAAAAATGTATAAAAATCCCTAATTTTGATTTTATATTACAGAAACTTATTAAGATTTATTCATATCTTTAAGCTTAGTAGAGGTTTCAGCTTCATTTGGATGGTAAATGGAACCTATGAAGATCGGTAGCGACCTGGTTTATGCACCACAGGTCAGGGGTTCGATTCCCGCTCAGAACAGATGTTTCTCCTTGTTGTTGGGTATGTTTCCGGAACGGGCCCCATTAGGATAGTTATATTCTGTGTAAGTAGGAGGTATATTAAGTGTGCAAATTTTATTTATAATTTATTTATTGATTTATTTTATTTAATAATAGTCAATGTTGGTATTGGCGATTTTTTTTTAATTTTCAAATTTATTTATTTTATTTTGAATTTTATAGATATGTCATTATTATTTTTATTAAATTGTGCTATGAAATGATTTAAAATTAATTAATATTAAGTAATATTATATAAATAAAATAAAAAAGTACTCTCAATTTTTTTAACATAATTATTAAGTATGGTTTACGTTTTATTGTGCTAACGCTACTTTTACTTGCTCAATCTGAAGTTAGCCACGAGTCCAGTCCTATTCTTATTTAAAACGCACTATATATAAAAAAAATATTTAGACGATAAACTGCTAACCTCCTTTTTAAAGTCGGTTAATGGCTATCTAATTTATGAAGATCATTTATCAAAAACTCATATAAATTCATATCTATACAATACATTTAGCTTATAGAGGAATAAAAAAATTAAAGTAACTCCGTTTTACAGTTTAAAATCGTGACAAAGAGATAGATGACGCATCTCCAAGGATTTCTGTGCGGAAGAAAGATTGAAGAATCCCCTTTTCTTATCGACAGGTTAATCCCATATCTGACCTCGAAATATACAGTTTTACCATGACGGGGTTATTACCCGATAAAATTTATTATTGTGTATATTTTTAAATTACTATTGTGCATTCTACTAATATTATAAATTGGAAAGTTTGCTATGGATGGATCATTGTTACTGTTTCACGAAAAACCACTGTTCGTATTGCGATGGATAACTTAGTATCTGAATTAGAATATAGGATCCATTTTATCCTAGAAAAATGTTAGGTTGCCGTAGGAAAATCAAATAATGAAGTACAGAACGTAACCACTTGAAATTAAAATAGACAATAAATAAAAAAACGTTGCACATTCAACGACCCCCATTAGGATAGTAATATCGTGTGTCGGGGGTCCGGAAACATTCACAATGTCAAGGACAAATACACCCAGACCGAAAAATATGTTTGCATGGTCAATACAAACACATTATGCTCCGAGCGGGAATCGAACCCGCGACCTGTGGCGTTTAAGGCAGGTTCGCTACCTCTGCGCCACAACGTCGTCAAATGTCTTTTATAATGTCTTATAGATGGAATAGAAAAATAGCTTTTTTTAGACGGCTGTCCGGCATGATAAGTGTATACATAAACACGAGTTACTCTGCCACTACTGTTTTTTTTTTATTTGGAAAGTAGGGCAGATGACTCTACTCGACCTGATGGTAAGTGGAAATAAAGTCCAAACGCGAAGGAACAGAGTAGCGGAATGCAACCGTGTTAGCCACCCTCGCCCTGCCTACCCGCAAGATGCCTCTTCACGCCTCGTTTGAAGGAGCCCAGATTTTAGGAAAGAGGGAACACGTGAGCCGGCAATGAGTTCCACTTTTTGGAAGTACGACACAGAAAAGAATTGGCAAACTTCTTTGTTCGCGAAGAAATTGGCGCCACAGTTAGACGGTGACATCGGAGACGAGAGGTATGTTAGTATAGTTATAATAATTATTATTTTCCTAAATTATAGTGTTGTTTTCCGATGACTAGAAATTTTCCAAACCACCCAAAACGCACCCTTCCCAACCGTAGGGGTAAAACACTGCGGTACCCTGGGCTTGTCGTGCGTCGGAGGCTTACTAGCCGAGAGTCGATCGTGCAACACCTTGGGCTACGCCAGTGGGTCGTGGCATGGGACGCTCTGGTTATTTTCTGTTTATCAGAATGGAGCAAATGAGTCTCGGAGGAGGATGCCTTAGGGTGCCCTATGGCATCCTCCTCCTCTGGTCGGCGGACATAGAGGGACAAAACCTCATTAAAAAGTTAGCCTCGATGGAGAGGGCTCTAGGGCTCCCTAAATTGCGGTTACGGCGCAGGGCGGTTCGTTGGGTTTTAGTGGGTATTACTTAGCTTAATTAGCGGTGAATTCCACACTACCACCACTTGTAGTGGTGAGAGTAAATGCGTTTCTCAACGTTAAAAAAAAGTAATTTCAGAAAATCAGTTTTAAGAATGGATTGTCAGTGAAGTACCACTATTTTGTATGTATTTATATATTTTTTTAAGAATATTAGTAATGCTTTCTCTTTCTCGCGTTAACGAAGCGAAGCGGTCCTTTTAATCGTTTAGTTATTGAGGCTTGAATTTGAACTCTACTTCCACTTACCATCATTTTTACGGTAGTAGAAGGCGTTCTCTCAGCACAAAAGGGTCGGCTCAAACGGGGAAGTACTTCCTTCTTACAGAAAATCGGCGTAATATAACTGTATTGTTGAGTTTCGTGCGATGAGTGGGAGTGCTCGCGGCCCAATCTCCCACCTCCTCTATTCCTGTCTTAACCCTTCTTTCATGTTCTTTAGATTGACAACGCGCATGTGATACTTCAAGTGTCGCTTACCATCAGGCGGAATATAAAATCGGGATATATCTCTATGTCTAATACAAACACTAACCCTGAGCGTAGGTTGCGTCACGATGGTTGTATAATAACATTATTTTCTCTATAAATAGCCTACTGATACTATCAGTGACATATTTGAGTTATGGATACTTCAATATTAGTCTGACGTCTTTAAGGGTTTTACCCTTTAATACATTAATATTTAGATAACAGACAGACAACTTAATTATTCATTAATAGATAAATAATGACATGTGTAATTATGATCAAAATCAAACAAAATATATCATAGCAATACTAGTTTTTGACCACCATTTCACTTTTTCATGTACCGCAGCTAAATGGCAAAAACCTTATTATTTCCTCATGTCCGTCAGGTGCGTCTGACCGTCTGTCACAGTCATTTTCCTCAGAGACTCTATCTATACAAAATTTAGTAAATCTTCTTATCGATTGGTTAGTGGTCAACCTAGTGTCAGAGTTGTTCAGGTCGCCCGTAGGCCTCTGACTTGACTTATCGTCTGTTGTCTAATTGTCAACAGCCGGGACCGACTTTTTACGTGCCCTCCGAAGCCGGTTGAAATACCACTATGCGATTACCTATCTAGTGACTGACCGCGCCTAAACTTGCTTAACCTACCGATCGTTTACCGATCAGCGGGTGCACTCGGCTATGAGCGTCTCACTCGGCTCTGAGCGTCTCACTCGGCTATGAGCGTCTCACTCGGCTATGAGCGTCTCACTCGGCTATGAGCGTCTCACTCGGCTCTGAGCGTCTCACTCGGCTATGAGCGTCTCACTCGGCTATGAGCGTCTCACTCGGCTATGAGCGTCTCACTCGGCTATGAGCGTCTCACTCGGCTATAAGCGTCTCACTCGGCTATGAGCGTCTCACTCGGCTATGAGCGCCCACTCGGCTATGAGCGTCTCACTCGGCTATGAGCGTCTCACTCGGCTATGAGCGTCTCACTCGGCTATGAGCGTCTCACTCGGCTCTGAGCGTCTTACTCGGCTATGAGCGTCTCACTCGGCTATGAGCGTCTCACTCGGCTATGAGCGTCTCACTCGGCTATGAGCGTCTCACTCGGCTATGAGCGTCTCACTCGGCTATGAGCGTCTCACTCGGCTATGAGCGTCTCACTCGGCTATGAGCGTCTCACTCGGCTATGAGCGTCTCACTCGGCTATGAGCGTCTCACTCGGCTATGAGCGTCTCACTCGGCTATGAGCGTCTCACTCGGCTATGAGCGTCTCACTCGGCTATGAGCGTCTCGGTATTTAGTAAATAGGTGTATTCCACTTCACAATTTACATGTAATTGATTGTTGTAAAAAAAATTCAACGTATGGCTACGTGTGAGATACCTTTGTATAAATCTTTCAAATGGATAAAGAGATTTGATTTTGACTTTTTTGATTAAGTCACTGGTTGTTGAGTTATTAGCTCTTAAAGTAATAAAAATTTTGTGTAAACAATCCCCCCTATTTTACTATTTCCTTATAAGTTATTCCCATAATTTTATTTTTCATACGACTTTTAATAGTTGCTATGAAATTACCAACTTATTTTTGAGGATTGTTTTAATTCGTTAATATTTTTAAAGTTCTTAAGATTCTTCATCTAGCTGTGGAACCTGTTAGTTTCCAAAGTGCGTTTTACAGAATGCAATTGGCTGGTAATTTTGATATTTATTTTTTTATTTATTTAGTTAATCAGTTTACATAATGACCAATACATTTATCTTGATGTCCAAAAACCTTTTTCACATAAGGTTTGATGTTACAGGGGCAAACAAGCAGAAGGATCAACTGATGTTAAGTTATTACCAACACCCATACAATACCTACCACCATCAAGGGACTACCACTAGGGTTTACGGATATTTTTTATGTTACAAGTTGGCAAACAAGCATACGGCCCACCTGATGGTAAATGGTTGCCGTAGCCTGTGAGCGCTTGCAGCACCATTAGTAGGTGCCACTCACGCGTTGTCAACCTCGAGATATTAGTTCTTAAATCTCCTCTGCCAAGTAATTTCACTAGCCTACAGTGCCCTCCAAACCGGAACACAGTAATGCCTAAGCACTACTATCTGTTGGCAGAATATTTGACACTGCGGTGGTGCCTACATAGCTGACCTCTTGCAATAAAAGATCTACCACCAGTGTGACTGATTGCACTGTTGGGATAATCTCTGCTGTGACAGAGATTATCCCAACAGCGGGCGATGGGGTCGTCACGTCCCGACGCCGGTAAAATATACAATTATACATGTCTTAGGATTCCTTCTACGACATGGGACGCAAATAAGCAATAGAATGTCAACCCACACGAATGTCATTTCGAGAAAAACGCGTTTGAAAATTTTGAACAACTTGCTTTATATGACTTTTTTTTGTGTAGGTCAAGTTTTTGGCAATTTCAGATTTATGTAAGTTATTTTAATTATTTTTGCCAAAAAAATAAGTGTACAAACATCATATTTCGTATATAATATAACCCGAAACGTTTAACATAATACATAAATTGCATGGTTAAAAAATTGCTTTTTTAGAAGTTTTAAAGCTTAAAACCCTACAAATATTAAAGAAAAATGTTCTTCGGCCATTTACCAACACTTCTGCATATATAACTCAGTTTTTTCAATTTTGTGGGTTGACATGGTATTGTTTATTTGCGTCCATGTAAGTTTAATTACGATGATATCATTAACTGTTTAACACGAGATATGGTGGCAATACAAATAAAGCAAATAATAATAAGCACTTGAAAAGTCAGAGGTCTTTGCCCTGTTTTGAACCTTTGACAACACGCATGCAATACCTCTAGGGTTGCAGACGTTCATAGGCTGCGGTGACCGCTTCCCATCAGAGGGATGTCCATTGTTTGCCACCATAAAAAATAACCCGTGACCTTTGGATAAAATCTACGTGTTCTATCTATTGGGCCATCTGACACTTCGTGCTGAAAAAGCAACTCAATTGACAACCTACTGTTTTTAAAATCGGTTGAGAATAAATGAAATAGATCACTTTCCGGGTTTACCGTGTAATAACACACCTTTAGCGGTTTTCCCGTCTGATAGAAACGTGGTTACGATTAAATCATTCATATACAATACATTGGTACCACAAACACGTACTTTGGTAGGTTTTGGCTTTTCGACGAGCAAATGGATTTTATTACTTGATTCTTAACTAGTATATGCCCGTGACGTTGTTCACGGCGAACCATTTGTAAGTGAATTAAGCACGTGAAACGAAATATTTTTCTGGGACAAAAAGTATATAAAGATATACGTAAAAACAGACGACGTTTTGGTCCAGCGGTAGTGAACCTGCCTTAAGCGCTACAGGTCGCAGGTTCGATTCCACTCCCAACCGAGCATGTTTGTATTGACTATACGGGCATGTTTTCAGGTCTGGGTGTATTTGTCATGTCATTGCCTATGTTTTTCCGGCAACGCATTCTCACCCCCCTGGTGTTGTGGATGTTCATGGGCGATAGTTGCCACTTACCATCAGGTGGAGCTAGCTGCTCGTTTGCCCCTATATGATACCCTGACGACGTTGTGGCGCAGCGGTAGCGTACCTGCCTTAAACGCCACAGGTCGTGGGTTCGATTCCCGCTCGAAGCATAATATGTTTGTATTGACCATGCAAGCGTATTTTCCGGTCTGGGTGTATTTGTCCTTGTCATTGTGAATGTTTCCGGACCCCGACACAGGATATCACTATCATAATGGGAGCCGTTGAGTGTGCAGCGGATATTTAATTACTTATATTTCTTCTTAACTAGTATCTGCCCGTGACTTTGTCTACGGTGTTTTTTGTAAGTGAATTAAGTACAGGAACCCTAATACTTTGACAGAAAAAGTAAATAAAGAGCTATATATGTGATAAATTTCATCCAAATCCGTTCAGCCATCAATGCGTGATTTAGAAATAAAAACACAAACACACAAACTTTCACATCACACAAAAAAAAAGAAGAAAATAAAAATAAAATTTAGGGTAGACCACCCTTAACATTTAAGGCTATGAAAAATAGATGTTGACTGATTCTCAGACCTACCAGCTGTACACATAATTTCATAAAAAATCGGTAGAGCTGTTTCGGAGCAGTTTGTTAACAAACACCGCGAAACCATTTACTACAAAAATACGAGGCATCGAAACTCTTTGCTTCCTCGTTTCTGATACGCACCACTAAAGCCTGGACCCTCCCGACCTCTGTCTTACCCACCACCTACATTGTAGGTACCTTCAAATCAAGAGTGAATAGGCATCTTCTAGGTAAGCGCGCTCCACCTTAGGTTGTGTCTACATTTAACATCACGTGTTAACAACAGTCAAGTAAGTATATGTTTAAAAAAACATAAGAATTTTTTTATTAGATGATAAGACACCGGTTAAGTCATAGAAGGAAGATGAAAAATAAAATATAAAATCATACAATCGGGGAGACCGTATTGTGGTTTGATTATAAATAAGCACGTCCATGAATTATATTTGAAACTTTAATGTATTACTGTTCAGGTATGCTGATCACGATTTGAGGAAAATGTGCATATGTGACCCGTTTACACTGCGACTATGCGGGAGAGCTGACATTTGATTCTAACATGTAGTAAATTATGTGCTAATTTCATTTATAAAATTCTTATTTAGTTTATCTATACCCTTAATTTTATTCATATTAGGTGTAAAGGAGGAAATATCCCAAAAATGACGTTAAAAATCTTTTCGATTGCTTTAAAAATGAAACTGGTATTAAAGTTAAAATAGCAACAGTATTAAGACGCAAAATTGTACAATACTTTTTTATTTCACAACGACTTTAAAATCATTGTTATCGCAAAGAGTTGATACCATCCCAATGGATTGTCAATTACAAAACATTTCAATTAAAAGAAACATTTTTAAACCAAATATTATTGAAGTATGACGTATTAGATAAAATATATGTTTTAAATAGACATTTACAATAGACAGGTCCTTCCATACAGACAAACTGTCAGATTCGCTGGTGCTCCTTCGTTAATTCAACGAAACGATGTTAGTCACAAGTTCGCGACATAATCGAATGACTTTTGCCAACCGCACGGCCGGATTTAGTGGAGGACAACCGGGACGAAAGGCCCGGGGTCTACATAAAAAGAAGGCCTCCCACAATTGAGACCTCAGAAAAAAGTCTTTCAAATTCCGACTAGTGAACATATTTAACTGTGATACTTTTTTGTTGTTTTACCTTTACCTAATATTTAATTTAAGATAATTCATATTTCCGATTATATTTACATAAATATGTTTGTTAAACACTAAAATAATCTATACTTCTTTCCACAATAGATTATTTACTGAAAAACTCCAAAAAAAATTGTGCATTTTTTTGCATAATAATTGGGGCCTGGGCCTCCATAACTCTAATAAAAAAACTATAAATAAGAAATATATTTTACATTTCGAAATACTTTAAAATCGACTTTATGATATACAGGTAGTGATTTATGTCGTTCTGTCGTTGTGTAAACGGGTTCCAATACAAACTAAGATTGAAGTAAATACCCTGTTTAATGCAGCTAGATATTCATGACAAGTTAGTGGATCTGCGCATTTCATTACGTAAAAAGTTTTTTCCTTAACTAAAATATTATAATTTGTCGTAGGTACTAGCATCTGCCTGTTACTTTGCCCGCGTGAATGACATTTTGTAATGAGGTTTATTGTAATACAACTAAATAGTTCTCGATACAAATTGTCATCCTTTTTTTTACCTAAGCCACTGCACGTTTTTACGGTAGTAGAGCCATACTTCTCTCAGCACAAAAGGGCCGGCTCGACCGGGAAAGTACTACCCTCACACAGAAAATCGGCGTCAAGTAACAGTATCATTAGGTACTGTTGCGTTTCGTGCGATGAGTGAGAGAACCGGAGGCCCAATCTCCACCCTCTCAATCTGTTCCCTTCCTTTTTTTCCCTTCTCATCCCGTCCCTCCTGTTCCTTGGGTTGGCTACGCGCTTGTGATACTTCTTTTAAATGTGAGAGGGGCAAACGGGCAGGAGGCTCATCTGATGTTAAGTTAACGATCACCGCCCCATGAAGATCTGCAACACCAGAAGGCATGCAGGCGCGTTGCCGACCTTTAAGGAAAGAATACGCTGTACTCTTGAAGGTTCCCAAGTCGTATCGGTTCGGAAAGACCGCCGGCGGAAGTTGATTCCACAGAGTGGTTGTGCGAGGACGAAAATGTCTTCTAAATCGCGCTGGTGTGGATTTCCAGACATCGAGGTGGTATGGATGGAATACTTCAATTATACCAAGCGTTCATAGGTTGCGGTGACGGCTTACCATCAGACGGACCGTATGCTTGTTTGTTAAACGTTATTACATACAAAAAACAGTGCAAATCGTCAAGAACGCCAGGCAGTGGTAAGGTGGGACTCGGCCGCCTGGTAGTCTAGCGGTAATACTAAAACTCAGCGGAACCCTCATCGTCAGAGTGGGACGTCATGGGGTCGCTTGCGCAAAGAACCATGACGCCTCAGCAAATTATCATCCCATTTTCAAGTTTTTTTCGCGACAAAAAGTAGCCTACGTCCTTGTCCATCGTCTCATCTAAGTATATCTATATCGAAATTCATCAAAATCGGTTCAGCGAATAAGGTATGAAAAGGTTTATATAGAACCAATAGATCGTCTTTCACAATTATAACATTAGAATCAATTATAATAACAGTAATTAGTCTGGATTCCATAAGATGGGCTATATCGAAATTCAAATTTGGACACAAATAAGCAACACCATGTCAACCCACAAAATTGAAAAAACTGAGTTATATATGCAGAAGTTTTGGTAAATGGCCGAAGAACATTTTTCTTTATTATTTGTAAGGTTTTAAGCTTTAAAACTTCTAAAAAGCCATTTTTAATCATGCAATTTATGTATTATGTTAAACGTTTTGGGTTATATAATATACAAAATATGCAGTTTGTACACTTATTTTTTGTAAAAATAAGTAAAATAACTTACATAAATCTGAAATTGCCAAAAACTTGACCAATACATCAAAAAATCATATAAAGCAAGTTGTTCAAAATTTTCAAACGCGTTTTTCTCGAAATGACATTCGTCTGGGTTGACATGGTATTGCTTATTTGTGTCCATTTGATAGTTCATTTTTAGTTTATACTAGGGAACTTTTTTGGGGATAAAGTGTATCCTATATTATCCAGGTAAAAATCTATATCTGGTTCAAATTTCATTAAATTTTGTTTAGCCGTTTTTGTATGGTTGAGTAACAGACATCGAAACATAGAAACTTTCACAGTTATATTTAGTAGTAGAATTAGAATGAAGTATAAAAACAATTTAATGTATTTCTTTAATTACTATTCATAATTAATTTTCCTTAAATAATTATATCATGAAATACATAAATTTATTGGGTATTATATTGAATACAATATATGTTCTAAAGTTTGATATTTATTATGATATAAATATTATAACTTATGATCAGAAGATTCATTCATAAAATCTATAGCGCCACATGATTTAGATAGAATAGAATCGTAAAATAAATTTCGCCCAGTACTTTTTATACTATTTATTTTATGACGGTTAGCAAACAACACCTGATGGTAAGTCACCGTAACCTATGAGTATATACTTTATATATACTTTAAGTATCACATGCGCGTTTCCAACCCAAGGGATAGGGAGAAATGAAAGAGATGTGAAAAAAAGAAGGGAACAGAATGGTTAAAAGATTGGCCCAGCGGCGCTCTCACACATGAAAAACACAAGAGTACCTACTGATACTGATACTTTACGCCGATTTTCTGTGAGAGGGTAGTAGTACACCGGTCGAGCCGGCCCATTTGCTGGGAGGAGCGTGGTCAACCAATAACTGTTATGATGCTTGAAGCCTATCCACTTTCCAGACCCTTTTTTCCATGGGGAGGACATGTGCTACCTATCTATATAGACTCATAGAAGAATCAGGATATGAGAGGTTCCATGATAAGATGGTCATGGGGATCCACTAGAACCTCCTCAGTGGTCCTACATGCGTACGATAGGTTTGCTGCACTAGTGTTCGTGGCTGCCGAAGCTAAGTCCGGAAGGTCACCCCATCGCTACCTACGCAAGACTGTCGTCCTTCTCAGACCCACTTATCGACTATCCCAATCTTAACCACCCCGACACACGGTGGTACCACTTGTATTACAATCAACAAAGACAACGTAACCACTTTTCATCACGCCGGCCTTGTTTATAAAATAATCGTTATCAGAAATCAAAGATACGATGCACCAGAAGGCCAGTAACCACAACGCCTAAAGAATAATCTAATAAATATAATTGACGCTATAAAAATTTCGCGCTTACTACAGCCGATATGTTATTGATATCATGTGGATAAGATTACTATCGAAGTATTTATTACCACTTAACAAGAGATATCTCGTTTATCAGAAACTGTCTAGTATTTATCGACGAAGTAAATCCTAAATAATATAGTTTTGATAAAGATTTTGCAAAGTGATAAGGTATGTAAGGGCATTTACTGATGGTATCTTGTATATACATATTATATTGATATACTAGTTGGCGCCAGGACGTGACGCTGTGGGATAATCTCTGCCACAGCAGAGATTATTCCACCAGTGCAATCAGTCACACTGGTGGTAGGTATTTTGTTGCAAGAGGCCAGCCAGGTAGGTAGCACCGCAGTGTCAAATATTGTACCGCCAAATAGTAACGCTCAGCCATTACTGTGTTCCGGTTTGAAAGTCACTGTAGGCTAATGAAATTACTGGGCAAAGGAGATTCAAGAACCAATATCTCGAGGTTGTCAACGCGTGAGTGACACCTATGAATGAATGATGTTGCAAGCGCACATAGACTAAAATGATCTACAATGGCATCAAGAGAACCATTTGCCTCCTTGCCAACTAAGTCTCGTGAAAAAATTCAACTGTGAAACCTTGTAAACGACAGGACTAAGATGAGCTCGCGTCTAAATCCAGTGTTTGGCGTATCATTAATTTTTTTTAATGTGAGCAATAATAATGGAATCACTTTGATTTATTATTTATTAGATATTTAGGAATTTAATCTACCATCCGGCTTAGTTATAACGTTATAAACATTCATTAAGTCGATAAATGAAAGATAATTATGGGCCCAAGTTTTATATACGAAAATATAAAGTACATTAAATTTATAATAGTTCATAGCTGGCTGCGCTCATGATCGGTAAACGATCGGTGGGTGAAGCAACTTAAGGCGCGGTCAGTCACTAGATGGGTGATCGCATAGTGGTATTCCAACTGAGCATCTCCATGATTCGGAGGACACGTAAAAAGTCGGCTGGCTGTTATCAATTTGACAAGACTCAATAGTCAATACAGAGGCCTACACGGGCGAACTGAACAACTCTGACACTAGGTTGGCTACTAACCACTTGATAAGAAGAAGAAGAATTAATAATATTTCTATATCCTCTAGCTGTGCACGCGACTCCGCTCGGGTTATTGCTATTTTTATAAATAAACAAGCTATTTTTCTATACCATAAGATACATTTATGCATTAAACAACACCACAGATATCCAATATTTTTCTGGATAAAAGTAATGAGAACTTATTATTAAAGACACCATCACTGGCTGAACATAAAACTCCACGAAGTAACACAATTCACTGCAAGAAAAACTGACAAATAAAAATAATCAAAGAAATTGAAAAAAAATATCTTAAAAAAAAAAATTTTTCATTCAATCAACTATATGCCTTATCTTAATACAGTTGTTTATTAGTAATTGTTTTGTCAGCTACACAATGATAAGTGGATTATTTGATATTAACAACGTTATCAACTTTATCTTTAACACCCGATTATAATCTTCAAAAACTGCGTCGAAAACTCTTCATCAATTTTGAAAATCTCTAAAAATCAATTGTCAATCGACAATAGAAGTAATCCGACTTGCGCGAGGCCGGCTAGGTAGCTTAGGTAACACCGCAGTGTCAGTTATTCTACCGCAAAGCAGTAACTCTGTCACGGTTTGAAGGACGCTGTAGCTAGTGAAATTACTGGGTAAAGGAGATTTTAGAACAAAAATTTAGAGGTTAGCAACGCGTGAGTGACACCTACAAATGTATGGTGTTGCAAGCGTTCACAGCTTACGACAACCGCATAAGATAAGCTCTGTAATCCACGCAAACGAAGTCGGCGGGAGATGCTAGATCTCGATACATCTGTTTTTTTTCTAAGTTTATTAATCTTGGCCCGATTGGCCTTGACAGCTTCATTATGCGGAGCGACCGGTATTAAAACTCAGCCATGAAAAAATTGAAAACCTTTGCGAGGGTTCAAATGTCTAATCTGTTTTTTTTTATAATATTTTTTTGTTTATATCATTTTAATAATCACTATGAAATTACCAACTTAGTGCTCCGTTCGATTTTAATTCGTAAATATTTAAAGTCCTGAAGATTCATCATCAAGCTGACTCCTTCAGCGAGACGAAATAATACACAATTTTTTTTAAAAATCACCTCAAAAAGAACTGCCTCCTTTTTGAAGTCAACGAACAATGATAAATGTTAATATATGAATTTTATTCAATAAAAACGGAGAAAATTCTGAAAATAAGTTCTTTATTGCGCGTTACATTCTCTGATGGGAGCTAAATCTAAATAAGAGTTTTTTTTTTTGTTCTTGGTATAGTCTGTTAAATGTAACTTGAATCCTGCGCAGTAACACGTTTTTGGGTCTCAACCGTATGCGGTATGAAGGGGGCCGGGTTTAGTACACTCGCTCACGATTGTTTTAGTTCTTTAATAATAAATTATTAAAAATAAATTAAAATATAAATTAGTTTTGTCAAGTGTGTTAACATTTATTTCAAGATAATGCCTCGACCACAATCAACTTTAAGGAGACGGGAGAGAAGGATGGTATTTGACGTTTATAGTTATTTTTTAAAAGAAAATAATATAACTAATTCTCTGAATAATACTGCAGAAAACACGAAGAAGTCTGTCTCACTATATTAATAGTGAGACAGAGAGAAAAAAAGTTTATGTACATTATTAAATGTACATTAACTTTTTTTATATAGAGGTACCTTTTTCTATACTATTTATTTGTTTTATTCTATTTAAGTAATTAATAACGATAATAAATAAATAATTAATTGAATTTAGAAAAAAAAATAATAACTATATTATATACTTCATTCCGTTTTCCCACTTTATAAAGAATCGATTTAAATAAGACGAAACCAATATTTTTGTACAACATTTGTCTAACATTTTTGTCCATTATTGTACCTGCGCAGAAGTGGCCATTTTGGTTCAAGTTACATTTAAGGAACTATACGTGGCGTCCCACTATAGCGCAAGGCGGCTCGTTGTTTTTCAGTGGGTATTACTTAGCTCGATTAGCGAGCGGTGAGTCCCACACTACCACTATTTTTGTTGTAAAAAAAAGTATATATTTCCACGTCACATTCTTAGAGACCTCGTTCTTAATCACTTTTATTGAGAGTCACAATAACGTTATCATACAGATACGCCTTCAGTACGTCATTACAAATCACTCAAATTGCACTTAACGTATAAACAATTTAATTGATTACTGACAGAATCAATCAATAATTATTAAATGTAAAAAATATCAGATGACAATCTGTAATTACCTAGAAATTTGCGTCTAATTCAAATAGTACATGAGCACTCACTCACGGATTACTGATAATCGCGACAATCTCGTATAGGGTTTACCCGTACGTGCGTTTATAATAATGTATTGTTTTTTTTTATTTTACAATTTGGCAAGCAAGCATACGACCCACCTGATGGTAAGCGGTTGCCGTAGCCTATGAGCGCAACACCATTATAAGACTCACGCGTTGCCAACCCCGAGATATTGGTTATTGAATCTTCTTTGGCCAGTACTCAGACAGAAAGTAAAATCATGTACTCTAATTCCAAGAAAAAAGGTGGCAACCCTTATAGTGGATGTCAATGTCCTACTTTTCTCCCGCGGAGAGTATAATATTTTTCTCCTACGATGAAAAGTTAGTCAGGTAGTCGCTGGTACGACGGTTAAACACATAGTTGCTAGGTTACTGTGAAGTTCATTATTCTTGCTCAAGAGAGTAGTAGCTTGCTTGTACCAGGTACTAAAAACGAACTATTCATTAAGGTAGGGAAAAAACATTTTTTCAATCGTCATGAGGAGGAAAATTCTGAGACATTTTTTTTACAACCAGTGAACGCGAGCGATAACTGAAACATCACATGCGCGTTGCCAATCCATGGGATAAGAGGGAAAAATGGGAAAGAGCCGAAGGGGTGGGAGATTGGGCCTCCGGCGTTCTCACTCTTCTCACGAAACGCAACAGTATTCTGTCACTTTACGCTAATTTTCTGTGAGAGGGTAGTATTACTTCCCCGATTGAATCAGCCCATTTTTGCTAGGAGACAATACATAACCCTACCCTAGGGGAATAGAGCCCTTTAGAGAGAATTTTTTGTATGAATGGCAAAATTATTAATTTTAGTCCGTAAAAAAGATTACAAATAAGTTATTGATAGGTTTCTATATGCTAAAATGTAATTATAAACTAGTAAAAGTTATATTTTCTTATAATAATAAAAAAGTTTCAAGGATTTTGGTAAATATAAATACAATATTAAAAAAATTAAGTGTATGTTTGTAATTCCAAATTAACAGCCTTTAACTAAATTCATATGAAAGTAGTTACGGTACTTACATAAAAATATCAATTTTTAAACCTTGCCTGTATTACCGTTTGTCTGTCTTCTGTTTATCTTCCCAATTATGAACCAAGACAGGTAAAATTGCAAGACGCAAGTAGTATCAAAGTAAATTAATATGTGGGGTCCAAATATCTACCTATTTAAATTTATTGTTATTTTTTATAATTATTACTTACATATAATAATTATAATATTAGTCAAATACGATAGTTCTCCTGAAAAGAAAATATAGCAACAATACTTAAATTATAATTGTTGCTCTATTTATTTGAAAAGGCGTTTCAAAAATTTGTATTATCATAATTATTATTTATTAATATGAAAATAAATAATTTTTAACTATCGTGATACAGAAAATAATTTATAATAGATCTTTATTGGATGCAAAAAATATATAAATAGCAAGGCTGTGTTGACTCAGAAGGCAGTTTTTTCCCCTTAGCTCCCTTTTAATGGTCATTACATTTTGTTATGCCTTTAGGAATGAATTATTTTACTTAATAAAATTTAAACAATTACAAAACACAACCTCTTTGGGAAGGAATTTAGTTCACATCTTTAACGATAAGTAGGACAAGTGGAATGTAACTCAGCTCTTTTTGACGGTAAAGGTAAGAAAGCCTTTAAAACGCTTTTAAGAACGATTGAGAGCGAAGTTTGAGGAACAATGTTTCTCAAAGTTAAAAATAGGTAACTAGAACGATGTCTTATGAATAATATAATGGCGTGGGACTTTCGTATGGCGGAACTACAGAGATTTGTTTTAAAAACTAAAATATGTAGACGATTGTTATCTTTTGAGTAATGAGGTATGAACTATTATGTCCCTTCAATAAAAAGGGGGTCCTTTGTGGGGGGACGATCCTTAGTTGTTATACGCAGTCTAAACACACTACAGGCCTGCAACCGGTTAATAAGGGTTAAAACCATTCTATACCGGTTTATTAAACGAAACCGAATAATGATTTTTTGTCAAAAACTTGAGGTTGAAAGAAAGGTCGTGGGTTCGATTCCCGCTAAGAGCAGATGTTTGTATTGATGATACAGACATGTTTTCCGGTCTGGGTGTTTTTTCTCTTGTCATTGTGAATGTTTCTGAACCCCCGACACAGGATATCACTATCCTAATGGGAGTCGTTGAGTGTAGCGTTTCGTTATTATTATAATTATTACAGTTGTCCAAAACCGAAAAAAGTTCTCGTGTACATGTGCGTTAATTGGTTCAAATTTTATCGGTTTCCAAAGGTTTCCAAGCAAGTGTCTACACAAAACCTTTATGACGTACGAAGAGTAACAATATTGAAGTCGGCTAAAATATTATTATTACTGCTGATATTGTACAGAAATTTCACAACTGTTTATACGAGGTAGCGTGGCCGAGCGGTCTAAGGCGCTGGTTTAAGGCACCAGTCTCTTCGGAGGCGTGGGTTCGAATCCCACCGCTGCCAAGAATGTTTTTGGATTTTAATTTTTTATTTTATATTTATTTTTAATGATAAATAATTTATTTTTATTTAAATAATAACTTTATAAAAATAATAGTTTTAAAAACGCCTGATAATTTTATAAAGCAAATGATTTCATTAGTGGTGACATTTATTATATAACCCTTACTGACATTATTAAGGGATATCGATACTATTAATTAATTGGACTTTTATTATAATTGAAAATGACTTCAAATCTTAAAAAACAATATTACACATACAATATAATTATCACACATTGATAAGAAAACTATACAAAAAAATGTATTTTTGTGATAGTGGTGCCATCTTTTAGCGCGAAATACACTATAGATTTGGAAAGCACCGGTTGTCATAACTACAAATAATTGTTATAATTATATTATATTAGAACCAAAAGTCAGGGCCATAACTTGTGGCGATGTTTTACATATCACATGTGAATTGTGGTATTTCTTTTTCTAAAAAATATTTTATTTTATACTTTATAGTTGCGAAGTAAGTACTTAATGATTAATGCAAATTTAAGACTTGTATTATGGTTTCGAAAACCTATATGAATGCCTTTGTAAGAACTGGACCAAATTCCCATACGGGAAGCACCAGCTTTCAAATAACAAAAGAATCATCAAAATCGGTTAACCCAGTAAAACAGTTCACATAAAAAAATACAGACGGCGGCGTAATTTACCGGCGTCGGGATGTGACGACCCCATCGTCCGCTGTTGGGATAACCTCTGTCACAGCAGAGATTATTCCACCAGTGCAATCAGTCACACTGGTGGTAGGTCTTTTGTTGCAAGAGGCCGGCTAGGTAGGTACCACCGCAATGTCCAATATTCTGCCGCCAAATAGTAGTGCTTAGGCACTACTGTGTTCCGGTTTGAAGGGCATTGTACGCTAATGAAATTACTGGGCGAACGAGATTTAAGAACTAATATCTCGAGGTTGGCAACGCGCGAGCGGCACCTACTAATGGTGCTGCAAGCGCTCATAGGCTGCGGCAGCCACTAACCATCAGGTGGGCCGTATGCTTGTTTGCCAACTTCTAACATAAGAAAAAAAAAAAAAAAGACGAATTGAGAACCACCTCCTTTTTTGAAGTCGATTTAAAACCAATTCAGACACTGTTCTCTTAAGGCCAATAAGGCCAACAGCACATATTGATGATAAGCCTTTTAGAATGATATCCTTGCCTTACGAACGGATGGATGCATGGACGTAACGAAATTTGATTTCCGTTTCTCTCATTTGGCTACGGATCTCTAAACATGCTTATGAAAAATATCCACTTATATTTGATATTTGATTTTAATTAAAAATACACTATTACGTAACCTTAATGAGTAGGTATTTATGGAATCTTAATTAATAAATTATTACATTTCGATGTTTTTTTAGGTTTTATTTATCCGACTTCAAAAAAGGAGGTTCAATTGTATGTATTTTTTACCACCACCTGATACAACCGACCGAACCAACCTCCCCCCCTTTTCCCGCGGATACATAAATAGGGTGTGCCCCAGCCGTGGCGTACAGAATGGGGAACCTGTGCATGGGCCCTGAGGAGCGTGGCAGTCGGTGCAAGGGGCCATTAACATCTTAAGTAATTTTTCATGTAAATTAGTTTGCTAGTAAGTCCGTCCGTCAATTGTTTTATATTGTACACTGTTGAGGTGGCCCCAATATCATCAGGTCAAGATTATGATGATGGGATCCTGGAGAAATCAAAGACGCACTTCAAACATAAAGGCATATTTAAAGTGATATTGGGTATTTATTTTAATATGGTTGACACATTGTTATTAATTTTTTTAAAATAAATAGACTTCCATTTTTGCTACACCCCAAAGATGATAAACAAGCGTACAGCTCACCTGATGGTAAGCGGTCACATTAATCCTAAAGATATAGATGCTTGTAACACCAAAAGTATTACAAAAAGCTTATCCACTAAGAGGTTAGGGACGGAGTAGATCTAGAATGAAGAAATATCGGACAGAATGAGGGGTTTACAGCTTGAGCCTCCGACAATCAACTCTGAACACATAACAACAGCACACGCCAAGTGCCTTTTATTTTTGTTGTCGGGGAGGAAATCTACTGCCAGATACCCGACGTCCTGGGGAGGAACAACCGGGTTATGTGGGGTTCCATGACAAGGTGGAAACGTCATGGGGACCCACTAAAACCTCCTCGGTGGCCGACCTCAGTGTTTTTGTCAGGTTACGGGAACTCTTGGAGAACAAACCAACGCGACCTGACAATCACATGACCTCGGTTGGTAGCGGAACTCAGTCTCGGGGTGCGAGATGGTAAGCCACCAGCGCTTCCCATGCAAGCGCACATGACAGTCGGGACCACACCGACTGCCGTCCTCCTTAGGGCCGCTCATCTCGGACGCACAGATACCCCACTCTGCACGTCCACGGCCCGAGGGTGAGCCCTATTTATATAGCCCCGGGTAACGGGGCTGAGGGGCCCGGCCCCTAGCCTGGCTAGCGGCATCAGGTGGTCGACGCCTTCGCCGCCGTTGGCGTCTAGCTGGATCGGCCCTCTCTCGATCCCGCTCGGCCGTCTCCTTCCGGATCATAACGGTCTCACAGAAGAAGACAAGCACGCCAAGTGCCGTCTTTACCATACGGGCCACACGGGGTATGTAAGCAAAGACCCCGGCTGATGGGGGTCTGCTAAATCATAATATATTAGTTTATTTTAAAATATGCCTGCTTGGTTTAATACAGCCCTGATGGGAGCCGATCCCACTCAACGGAAAAGGCGACTGTGTCGAAAACCTGATATGACCGGCCGTCCCGGCCCCCAGGCCCTTTTCCCGGGGCTGTGTAATAGGGCGTGCCCTGGACAGTGGCGTAAAGGATGAGGAACCTGATGTTGAAGAAAGCATAAGGGGCCATTGTCATCTAAAGCACTTTTTAGGGTTCCGTAGCCAAATGGCAAAAACAGAACCCTTATAGTTTCGTCATGTCCGTCTGTCCGTCTGTCCGTCCGTCCGTATGTCACAGTCATTTTACTCCGACACCATTGAGTCTATATGAAATTTACCAAATAGGTGTATTCTATGAACCGCACCACGATTTTGTAATAAAATCTTTTAATATATAAGAATTAAGGGTAGCAGTGCATCTATGTAACTGACGATTGAAAAAAAAAATTTCAACGTATGTCAATGTGTGAGATATCTTTGGATAGGTCTTTCAAAATGATAAGGAGGTTTGATTTTGGCTTTTTTCATTAAGCCAGTAGTTGATGAGATATTAGCTTCTAAAGTCGTAAAAATTGCGTCACAATCTAACTTTTGAACTATGGTATTTAAAATTCTGGAAAAATTAGAGCTTGTAGAATACCGCACGAACTTTCATCCACATTTGGTTTGAAGAAGATAGGTCTATAAATTTAAGATATATATAAGTTTTTCCCATAACTTTGTTTTTCATATTACTTTTAATAATTACTATGGAATTACCAACTTATTTTTGCGGTCGATTTATATTCGTAGTCCTTAAGATTCTTCATAACCAAGCTGCGGAACCCTTTAGTTTCAACTGTGCGTGGTCCACAACGCACTTAACTGATAATTTTTATGTTAATAAGTTGGCTAGCAAGCATACGACCCAACTGATGGTAAGCTGTTGTCGTAGCCTATAAGCACTTGCCAACCTCGAGATATTATTTCTTAAATCTCCTCTGCCCAGTAATTTCACTGGCTACAGTGTCCTTCAAATCGAAACACAGTAGGTATACTGCTTTGCGGTAGAATAACTGACACTGCGATGGTACCTACCTAGCCGGCCTCTTGTAATAAAAGGCTTACCACCAGTAATAAGTACCCAAGACGCCCTGATGACGTCGATATTCTGTTTGGGGGTTGTCGAGAAGGCCTATTCATGTTCGCAGTTGATTGCACAAGCGAGTCCGTGGCGTCCCATTATGGTCCAGATGGATCGTTGGGTTTTTCGGGGATATTACTTAGCTCGATTGTGGCGTATCGGTAACACAACTGCCTTATTGATGTTATAAATATTATGTATGTTTTGGTCTGGGCATTTGTCCTTGTGGGTGTCCCCACCGTGCCTCGGAATGCACGTTAAGCTGTCGGTCCCGGTTGTTGTCATAACATCTGATAATCATCGTTCCTCTTGATATGTAATTTGCTCATACCCAGTGAGTTACTCGTTCGTCCTTAGGGCTGCGGAGGTCAGATGGGAATCGGTCTGTGTAAAAACTATTAACCTGTTAAATCCAAATAAGAGAATCCGCATATCGACTATCGACTATCACTGGTGGTAGGTCTTTTGTTGCAAGAGGCCGGCTAGGTAGGTACCACCGCAGTGTCCAATATTCTGCCGCCAAATAGTAGTGCTTAGGCACTACTGTGTTCCGGTTTGAAGGGCATTGTACGCTAGTGAAATTACTGGGCGAACGAGATTTAAGAACTAATATCTCGAGGTTGGCAGCGCGTGAGTGGCACCTACTAATGGTGCTGCAAGCGCTCATAGGCTGCGGCAGCCACTTACCATCAGGTGGGCCATATGCTTGTTTGCCAACTTCTAACATTAAAAAAAAATATATATAATATCAACGAAGTTGTGGCGCAGCGGTGGCGAACCTGCCTTAAGCGTCACAGTTCGCGAGTTCGATTCCAGCTCGAAGGACATGTTTGTATTGACCATACAGGCAGTGTATTCCGGTCTGCGTGTGTTTGTCCTTGTCATTGTGTATGTTTCCGGACCCCCGACACAGTAAATAACTATCCTAATGGGGGCCGATGAGTGTGTAGCGTTTATTAATAAAAAAAATCCTGGGTTCAACGTCAAAAATAAGGCCATTTATGTGAATAAGGCCATACATGTAAATAAGTCCATTCATGTAACAAAAGACTCGAATACACATGAAAAGAAATGTATTAAATGTTTCTCAACACAATCCTTACTATTATATTAGGTATTATAAATGCGAAAGCGACTCTGCCTCTCTGTTCGTCTGTATCTTTGTCTGTTGCGCTTTCACGCCAAAAGTACTGAACAGATTTAAATGAAATTTGGTACACAGATAGTCTAGAGCCTGAGAAAAGACAGGCTTTTTAATGCTAAAAAGGTTGTGAGAGCTTGAAAGGGGGATGAAAAGTTGTATGGAAGTATCGTCATTTTTAGAGCTAGAAGCTTGAGTCTTATTTCTTAGGCTGTTGATTCGATATAAATAAATATGATATTCAAAGTTTGTAAAAGTGGGGATGGAGGGGTGTTAGAGTTTGTATTAAAATCGTTGTTCACGCGGGCGAAGCCGCTGGCAGAAGCTAGTTTTTTACAGAATTTAAAGAATACTATCAATGCTTTTTTAATGGCATTACTAATATTCCTATTGCCCCTCCAAATAAGCTCGAAGCCTGCGCTAGGAGTGGGTACGACAATAGCCCAAGGGGGGTCAGGATCGAACCTGCGACTCTCGAATTAACGGAGCGAAGTCGGGCCTTCTACCGTTGAGCTATTGAAGCTTCATTACTTACTTAATATGATTAAGTTAATGCAATTATAAACCAATATTATCGCTCGATTTTAGTTAAAGTAGGTCAATACGATAATCACTTTTAAATCTTATTACATAAGGTATTGCAAAACGAGCAATATATAATATTGACTTCAACAATGGAGAACATTCTATTACTCTTGCTTTTTACTTTAAAAACATTATCAAGTCAGTGTTCCGTACTCGAAGGATACCAAAAGAACCCTATTACTAATATTAAATAATAAACGCTAAACACTCAACGGCACCCAGTAGGATAGTTATATCCTGTGTCGGGGGTCCGGAAACATACACGATGACAAGCACAAACACACACAGACCGGAAAACACGGCTGTATGGTCAATACAAAAATCTCTCCGAGCGGGAATTGAACCCGCGACCAGCTCTTAAGGCAGCTTCGCTACCGCTGCGCAACAACGTCGTCGTCACTAAGCATCCGCTGTCCATGCGTCCGTATGTCAGCGGGCTGTATCTCTCGAACCGTAATAAGTAGAGTTAGTTTACTATTGCCGATATAAATTAATAAAAATAAATTTTATTTTAAAATTATACTTGATATTTTTATTCTAAGATACGGAACCCTTTATTTGGAAATCCAACGTGGTTGGTTTTTATTTATTTATATATCACGTAATGCGACGTATTTATTATTTGCCTTTTGTGAAATGTCAATGTAATAATTGAACGTTAGATTCCAGATGCTATCACCGCGTATAAAACTTTGTATCTGAGAGGAAGTTCCAAACAATAAGTATTTTATCAATTTATCCTTTTTACTTGCACGTTAGTTATGAAACGCTATAGGGTTTTATTTTGAAATAAATTTAAAAATTAAGAGTAGCAGTCCATACATGTAACTGAGAGTTGAAAAATAAAATTCAGCGTACGGTCACGTGTGAGGTATCTTTGAATAGGTAATCAAAAATAATAATGAGGTTTGATTTTGACTTTTTTGATTGAGTCAGTATTTGTTGAGATATTATGTGCTAAAGTTTTTGAACTATGGGGTTTAAAATTCTGAAAAATTTGAGGTTTAGAACATCACAAGAACTTTCAACGGTAGTTATTTTGAAGAAGATACGTTAAGAAATTTCAGAGATATATAGGTTTTCACAATATTTCATATTATTGTTAATAATTACTATGAAGTGACAAACTTATATTTGCGATCGATTTAATTTGTTAATATTTAAAGTCCTAAAGATCCTTCATCACCAAGCTGCGGAACCCTTTAGTTTCGACTGTGCGTGGTCCACCACGCACTTGACCGGTAATTATTTATTATAGTGGCAAAATATTTTTGTGAGAATGCAGTTTTGGCAAAAAATCCTTCGATCAATTTTTTTGATGTTGTTTTAAATAACAAATAATATTTTGATGTTTGATATTAAAAAAATGTATTGATTTATAAATGTTTTCCTTGTCGATCTGTTTTTAACAATATTTTTTCCGTTATTGATCAAAATAGAATATTAAAATGATTTTTGATAACTGATTGATTTATTTTGCATTTTATTTGTTATAAATAATAAATTTTGTTTTTGGATTATTATTTTTAAGTTAATATCTTATCGATTTTTCTATTAGAAAATTTAACCGATACTTCTAAAACGATATCACTAATCATGATTGAGTTAGACACAAAATATTCTACAAAACATTGACACGTGGGACGTTACTTATCACTAAAAAATTCACAAAAAAAAACCTAAGTGCATATGCATACATGCATACTACACAATCACTAAAGCACACATATGCATTCCACATACTAATACACTATGGGCTACTTTTTCCACTATCACTGGCACTCACCATTACATATCTGGTTTTTAATTTTTTCACTGAGTCCGTACTTTGTCCGCACACTTCAAGAGTTGACGTCAAACTGACTAAGAAAATTCTTGCTAGGCATTCGATTTTTCCAAAACAGCTGTCTCCAACATAACATGACCTCCAATCGTAAAACGAATCGAACAATCGCACGTCTTTTAAAACTGGTTATAATTAAAATCGCACTCGAAACTTCTAAGCTATAAGTTCCGTTTTATTTCATAATGTTTCAATAAATGTTGTATTGTCTATTGTAATTTTTTATAGTATTTGACGCCATTTTGCGTGTTCCAGTACGCATGCGCCGTTTATAAGGGCAAGGGTGAATGGAAATTTTAGTAGCTAAGTCCCGACACCCTTCATACTTACATAAGGTTCAAATTTAAAGGGCGAATCGTGAATTTGAATTTCAACTTATACATTATCTCGATAACTTTCACTGATGAAGCCATCTTTAAATTATAAATTAATTTTAATGGAAGTTTCTAAGGTTTCATATTGCAAAATTCTATCAAGTAATTCAAAGACAAAAACTTTATTTTACTACAAGATTTAGTACGTGGCTTTGCGCAACTAGAACAATTTTTTTTTGCGTTTATTTTTTTTTTTGTAAATGTACAATTTTGTAATCAACTATTAAATTATGTTGTAGAAAGGTAAATAAGAGGACAAAATAATAATTTTACAAAGACGTCAATGAATTTACCCGCTCTCCGGGAAAAAAATCGGACAAGTGCGAGTTGGACTCGCGCACGAAGGGTTCCGTACCATTATCTATAATAAACATTTTCTTTTATTTTCTTCCACCATTTCTTCCAATAGCACAATTTTATTTATTTTATTTGAAGTTGATGTCAATTAAGCTAGACCTCTAAATTGTATGAGCGGTCATACAACTCGGAGATCTTAATTGGCGTCAACTATGTATGTATCCTTTTTTTATTTTTTGGAATTTTTGTAAAGGGAAAATTCCGACAAATAAAAAAATAAAAATTAAGATAAATATTGGTACTTACAAGTTTTCACGAAAATCTAAATTTGCCTATAACTTTTTAACGTGTTGACTCAGGATCTTGATTTTTATATACGTAATAGTCCTCAGTATCGTTATAAATTTCAACGTACTAGTTTCACCCGTTCCTGAGAAAATCGGTGGTAACACACGGACAGACAGACGGACAGATGGACGAGAAAGAAATCTTATTGGGTTCCGTTTCTACCTTTTGAGTAGTTGCATATAACATGTAACATCTAACACCTTCCCTTGGTAATAAGCAACATTAAAATTATATGTCTAGAATCGTGCACGCTCATTGGACTTGTGACATTGACATCTGGACATTGTGACACCGTCGTGGCGTTGTGGGTAGCGAGTCTGCCTTAAGCCTCGACGGTTGCGGGTTCGATTCCCGCTCGGAGCAGATGTTTGTATTAATCGTACAGGCGTGTTTTCCGGTCTGGTTGTGTTTGTCCTTGTCATTGTGAATGTTTCCGGACCCCCGACACAGGATATAATTATCCTAATGGGGGCCGTTGAGTGTGTAGCGTTTATTATATTTATTATTATTATATTATTATATTGGACTTGACTTCACTTTTCGACTGTTGCCAAATTGTCAACAGCCGGTACCGACATTTTACGTGCCCTCCGAAGCACGGATACGCTCAGTTAAAATATCACTATGCGATCACCCATCTGGTGACTGACCGCGCATAAAGTTTCTTAGCCTACTTTACGCTGATTTTCATTAAAAGAGTACCCCGGTCGAGCCGGCCCACTTGTGTTGGGAGGAACGTGGCTCCACCACTGGTATTATAAATATTTATATTATATATTATAATATATATATTATATTTACAAATGATGTGTCATCTTGACGACATAAGCGTTGATAATTTGTTGACACAACTGATATCTTTATTAACTCAATAAAAATTTCAAGCTAATTTAAATATTTTTATTAAGTACGTCATGATGTTAAAGTGTAATTTAAATATAATATCAATTATTGTAGAAAAATAATTATTTCTTTTTAATATTGTTCTCACTATTTCAAAGGTACAATAGTCGGAATGAATATATTACATATGCTATATATTGACCACGCACAGTTTTTTTTTTTATGTTACAAGTTGGCAAACAAGCATACGGCCCACCTGATGGTAAGTGGGCGCCGTAGCCTATGAGCGCTTGCAGCACCATTAGTAGGTGCCACTCACGCGTTGCCAACCTCGAGATATTAGTTCTTAAATCTCCTCTGCCCAGTAATTTCACTAGCGTACAGTGCCCTTCAAACCTAACCTACCTGTACCTACCAGCAGTGTGACTGATTGCACTGGTGGAATAATCTCTGCTGTGACAGAGGTTATCCCAACAGCGGGCGATGGGGTCGTCACATCCCGACGCCGATAAAACTTGAAACTAAAGGGTTCCGCAGCTTGGTTATCAAGAATCTTAAGAGCTTTAGAAATAATAACGAATTAAAATCGACCGCAAAAATAAGTTGGTAATTTCATAGTAATTATTAAAAGTAATATGAAAAACAAAGATAGTGGAACAGCTTATACATCTCTAAAATTTTGTAGACCTATCTTCTTCAAACCAAATGTAATTGAAATTTCACAATCCTACAAGCTCAATTCAAAAAAATCAAACCTCTTAGCTTTTTTAGACTTGGCCGGCTTAATTGTATAGCCCAAGTACATAGTAAGTCTTGACGACGTTGTGGCGCAGCGGTAGCGAACCTGCCTTAAGCACCACAGGTTCAAAGCGGGTTCAATTCCCGCTCGGAGCATAATATGTTTGTATTAACCATGCAAGCATATTTCCAGTCTGGGTGTGTTTGTCCTTGTCCATTTGTATCTTTCCGGAACCCCGACACAGAATATAGCTATCCTAATGGAGGCCGTTGAGTGTGTAGCCTTTATTTTTATTTATTTTTTTGGTGGAGAAATCCTCACGGATACCCCGGAGCTGGGGCTGCCGGGGTTATGTGAGACTCCTACTCACTAAAACTCCAGCAGGTTTCGTCTCTACGCCGGGCGACGGCCGGGGGCATTCGTGCTGTGCACTTGACCCCGTCTGACCGCCGCAGCGTTGTCTGCGTCAAAAGCGGACGCAGACCCTCCTCGCCCTGTTGGGCATGAGAGCGAGCAGAAACCCATAAGGCTCGCTCTCATCCTCGCGGGGGCCTGTGCAATGCGGACGCCTGTCGCCCCAACGACATTCGTCCGCAGGCCAGTTATTTATTTATTTAAGTCTAGGTAAGGAGAAAGCTTTACAGCTTAGATATTAAGGTTACTCTAAAAATATGTAGCGTGAATACAAACGATTTTTGTCACGGAAATTGGAAAATTTGCATTTCCGCATGTTCGGAAACACAGACCAAGGCCAGTCACATAATATATTGAAAAATATTTGTCCCTTTTTGTCTAGTGTTTACTTTTCAGTAAAATTGTTATACTGTGAAATTGTAATGCAAAAACCATATCATCGACACGTGCGTGAAATCGCAGACAATTGACGTCAGTAAATATATTATATATTTTTCAGTTATTTTGTAACGAATAATTACAGAGGAATCTATTTGAAACATGACAAAAGGCAAATAAAATCGGAAAAGTAATAAGGCCGCGACCCCACCGCGGCGCGCACTAGCAGTTTGGGCTCGTTTCTTTTACAATGTGGGTCCAGCTTCAGCGCTACGTTCTTTTTGACAGGAAGACGACATTTATAACGACGCCCTCTATCTGCAGCGCTTGAAATGAATTACTTAAAAATGCTCACAAATATAATAATGGGTGCCTTTTTAATTCGAGTGTTATAAAACGAAATATCGGAAATATAGTTATGTATAACCAAAATAGACAATTTAGATATTTCCTTACTTTTAAGGGTCCGGTATTTTTACTTTCTATTCTTGCTGCAGGTTTCTCCGTAGCTAAAGAATATATTATCTCATTGAAATCCGTCTTAAAATCAGATTTATTTTCAACGGCTAAGATGGCAAGACCAGATAGACTTTCCTGGTATATTAAGGATTTTGATGCCTCGTGAAGCTGCCACCCGGGGCAAGTGTCACCAGATACATGCTATACATGAATATTAACATCCCTTAACCGCCCGTCCCACCTTCCGTACTGAAGCTAAGCACGCTTTCGTGTACCGTGTGCAATGTGCATAGCGTGGACAGTCTGACCTGCTTGGAAGACTTATTTGAGCAGGCAACGCATGTAGCAAAGACGTTAATTCGTGCATAGCGTGTTCGTCGGGTGAATTGGACACTATCACATACATTTTCTTGCGAAGCTGTTAGAAAACGCAGCGGTGGGTTCGCAGCTTAATTATTTAGATGGTCCACATGTTGCACAAAACCATTGTGTTCCAAAGTAGCCAATTTTTGTCTGAATATATATTAATGTTTTTTGAGAGTGAATAGACTGCGAGGGTCGAGTACCGAGGAAAAGGAACAACCTTTGTTGGTACTAAGCGTTAAGATTCCTACATAAATGCTATCAAATATATTATGTGTAAATATTAGGCATTTATAAAATCAAAATTATTTAAATAATATAAGCATTTCTAATTAAACTTCGTTATTTTATTTAAGGGTTTATTGTTTTTGGGAAACAATTGTGATAAATTTTTGGTAAAGGACGAGGCTACTTTTTTGTCGCGAAAATAAATTTTAGTGAGTGACGGACGGACGGACAGCGGAGGCTTAGTAATAGGGTTCCGATTTCACACTTTAGGTTAAGAACTGTCTAATATTGACATATCCCAATCTCCCACCACCTATCCTCCCTTCCTTTTTTCCCTACTTAGCCTTTCCCTCCGACCCTTCGGGTTGACAAAGTGCATGTGATACTTCAAGTATCGAGTTGCGTTGGCTGCTTACCATCAGGCGGACCGTATGCTTGTTTGCTCTCCGTCATGATAATAAATAAAAATTAATCAAACATTTAATCATAGACAAGTTAAAATGTTCTTTCAATCTTTAACCTGACCATCTTTAATTGAAAAGAACATTACTCAATTTAATTATGAAATAATTTTGATGTGAATTAGAAAATTGTTGAAAAAAAAAATACAATAAGAACGATTCTTGACCTAGTTATGTGCCGGCACTTTGCTTGCGTAAACTGAAATGAAAGGCGTGACTATTATTTTTGAAGGTTTGCGGTTTTGATCACATAATGTTCTTAATTATTATGCCAAATTATTATAAGTGGTAAAAAATGTTTCACAATTGAGTAAAGGTCCAATAGGTCAATGATAGAAGAACTCGATAACCACAAGTTCATGGGTGTAACGAAGTAGGGTAGGGACACCGTCCCTGTACTTTGTTAAATACAGAAAAATGTAGAAATATAATACATTTTAAACTATTTCTTTATTCACTATTCAAGCAAATAGTCATTTTGCGCCATCTTGGTTGTACAGACAAGTGACAATATCGTTTTATCCTATGCAAGATTTCTTTAATGACCATCCAAAACTGAGAAACTTATATGTCTAGGATTCTTAATTGAAAATTTATAATTAATTAACTGTATCGCATATAATGACAATATTTAAGAATGAAACTTTAAAAAGTTAAGTTCTTCAATATAGTGTATAGCGCCATCTATGAGTTAGACTACATATTTCTTTAGTAAATGTTTCAATTTTTAGTCTTTGTATATTATATGTAATTTTGTAATGAAATGAACATTTTAATAAGATTTTTATGTAGGAAAATAATTTTAGGCCAGTTTATCTGTCTTTTGTTTATTATCTACGGTTTTAGTAATAACTTAGCAATCAAGTAATAATATTGGAAATAATTACTGCTGGCAATATTGATTCTCGAATGGCGAACGGGCAACAATTCAACATGTCAATTGTCAATTTTATACGTCAAGATTACTGAATAACGGCTCGTATTTTTAATTTTTAAATCTTGAATCTCGCCAAAGATGAATCTTTTTTAGAAGAATATTGTGATATATATAATTAAACGAAATAAAAATGGAATTAAAGACTGAACAAACTAAGCAACGAAACCGTAAGTAGCCATGAATTAAATTTAAAATATTTTACGCAACATAATAACACGAACTTACTTTTCAGGCTTTTTAAAACTTTCCTTGAAGAAAAATAAAGCTGAATTAGATAAAGAGGCAAACAAATGTAGTCGTGATTCAGATGTTATTATACTTGATGAATCTTTTGATCATTTACGATCGGAAACGACTAAACATGTGAGTTTATATATTTATTATTTTTAATTACCTACAAGTTAATAGTCATTATTATTATAATGGCAATATCATTATATAGTTTTAATACAAGGGAGATAGCTTAGTACAGCCGTGGTATATGACATGTATTTTCTATTTTTATTTTCACACACATTTCCATTGAAAACTTCTGAGTTAAGACTCATTTATTATAAAGTATATCTTAAAATTGAATTTAATAAATAAGAGTTTCATGCAATATTTAGTGTAATGCCGTAGTTTAATTCTAAAGTATGATTTTTGATTATTTAATAATTTTCTCTGCATAAAAAGCTCTCTGCTCGACCAGGGAAGTACTACCCTCTCACAGAAAATCAGCGTCAAGTAACAGTATCATTATTTACTGTTGCTTTTTGTGCAATGAATGAAAGCGCCGGAGGCCCAATGCCCCATCCCCTCTGTTCCCTTCCTTTTTTTTCCTTCTCATCCCGTCCCTCCTGTTCCTTGGGTTGGCAACGTGCTTGTGATACTTCAAGTATCGTACATAGGTTATTATCTACATATAAAAAAATATTGTATTAAGCATGTCCTCAAACTCTAAACCATTGATCTAATTATGTTGAAACTGTGAAAAATGGTTCAGCATACACCTGTAAAGTTGAAGGAATAATAAAGTAAAAAGTTTTCGATACTTTTATTCTTCAAGTGTCATTATAAAGCCTACCGGGTGCAGGTAGTAGTATATAATATCGATTACCTTATTATAATGATATTAACACATAAAAATTTATTAATTTCAGTTTGACTCTAAACCGACAAATATGTTTAACGATTCAATAGACAAATTATTTGATGAAATAATATCGAATAAGGAACCAAGTAAATCTGGAAATGTAAGTATTTAGCACATCTATTATTAATTTACCAAATTAATAAATGGTCATTTGATGGCCTATCAGCCTTGTAGTGGTCGAGCTATTTGCCTGGGCCCACACCCGTGAAGCGGTTGAGGCCACTGTGCCAACAAGGCAATAGTTCTTAATTACAAAGATAGGATTACATTAAAGATTACAAAGAAACCTTAATCTACTTCTTGTATTATAACAGTCGTTGAAGAGAAAAAAAAGTAATTATATATTTAATTATATTTATTATTAATTTCATCCTTCTAAAATTCCAGGTCTCTTTTAATTTGACTAATGATTTCACATCACCTGATAAAAAAGATTCAAGGCCAAGCATTGGCGGTTGGTCACCAGCTCAGAACATACTATGCGCCACACCAAAACAAGACAGCATTCCTTCGACACCACGTGACAAAATCAACACATCTCAAGAGAAATGTTCAATAAAGAAAATACAAAACTCACATCAAAAACTCTTAAGCGATCTATACGGTGAAACATGGAAATCAATACCAACATTGTTCAAAACGATAAAACAAAATCACGATACATTTAACGGTATAACAAAGAAACTAAACTTTAACGATGACGATAGTGACAAGGAGAATATAAGAAGTGATCTGCAGAGGAATAAAGAATTATATTTAACGAATTCTGAAATTAAAAGGAAGAATGATTTAAAAGAATTTGAAAGATTAAAAAAGAAATTGTATACTGAAAAGATACCTAACATACCGGACCCTGTACCAGAAACACCACGTCAAAAAAATATTAAGAATAAAAATGTTTTTAGTACAACGAAGAAGACAAAGGGTATGTCGGTAACGGAGCTTGTTGATATTATAAAGAGTGATGTTGATTCTATAACGAAGAAAGTTCAAAGTGTAACAGTGACACCGAAAAAGGATGTCAATAGGCTTGGTTTTGTTGCATCATTGGCAGGTATTTAAAAAAATGTTTTTTTCTTTGTCCATCAATCATGTGAAACCTACTGAATAACACAGAGTGGTTGTGCGGGGAAGAAATTATTGTCTAAATCGGACTATTGTGGATTTCCAGGCAACCTGGTGATCGACACTCCATTCGACACGACAAGACGTTGAATCCATTCATTTCTTTTTATTAAATGACGGTAGTCAAACCAACATAATTATGGTAATTACGCCTCCTGGTAAGCAGCAGCTGCCACATGAAGTATCACATAAGCTTTGCCTACTTTAAAGGTAGGAGGAAGAGAAATGAGAAAGGAACAAGAGGGCGAGAGATTGAGCCTCTGACGGTCTCAAAACAACAGTACGAAACGCAACAGTACCTACTGATACTGTTACTTTATGAATTATCAGTTTATTTTGCATAGCTGACTGTATTATTATTTCAGATAATGTACCATCTTGGCGTTGTCACGTAGAAGCACTACAGTATCACGATAATTATACAAAATTAAGGGAACAATTGGCAAGACGTTTGTACATTGAATTTAATAAAGTTGTCTTTAAGAACGGTCTTGATGCAGATATGCCTATAATTTTTGATTCTAAATTGAGAAGTACAGCTGGGTAAGAATTAGTTACTTGTATTAAACTTTAATTTTAATCAATATACACCAATCAGAACTGATTATGAATGTAATACCCTGTGTTAGGGGTTCAGAAACCCAAAAATATACCCAATTGTTCAATAATAATAATAAACCATGATAATATTAAACCAGTGTTCATTTGCTTGAGAAAAGCACTATTTGGTGATGTGGAACTCTTGATTATGATCACAGGTAGTCCATACTACACAATACTATTAAATATTTTACGGGTTGCAAATTGAAAAATATATCCATATAGTCTTTTTTATTTGAATTTGTTGGCAAGTAAGCATACTGCCCACTAGTAGATAAACGGTTGTCGCAGCCTGTGACCACTTGCAACCACATACATTTACAGTTGTCACTCTAGAGTTGCCAACCTCGATATTGATTCTTAAATCTCGGTTGCTCGGTAATTTCACTAGTTAAGGTGTCCAAACTGCGTTAAGGTAGAATAACTGACGCTGCATTGGTACCTACCTAGCCGGCCTCTTGCAATAAAAGGCCTACCACTAGTGAATATATAGAAATATATTATAAATAACAGAAGTCTATCCTTTTTGTGCCAATATTTGATATATTCTCTTCTTCATCTAGTACAACAACGAATAGACTATTAAAGAACTCAAGAGGAGACCGTATAAGGACGTCCACAATAAAGTTATCAACAAAAGTCTTAGATACAGTACAGAGATTACGGGACACACTGATACATGAGCTCTGTCATGCCGCTACTTGGCTTATTGATGGTGATATGAGAGCTGGTCACGGACCATTATGGAAGAAATGGTAATTATTATATTTGTAATCAATTAGCTTTATGTATTGTTTATTATGTATGAGTTTATTTTGGACATGAGTTGATATAATTAATTTTGATTCATAAATTTAAAAAAAAGTGTCCACCATTTGCCATTCCCAGGCATTTCACCCATTGCCACTTCTTGCCATTGCACCCTTTGGCGACACCGTTGTGGCGTTGTGGGTAGCGAGTCTGCCTTAAGCCTCGACGGTTGCGGGTTCGATTCCCGCTCGGAGCAGATGTTTGTATTATTCGTACAGGCATGTTTTCCGGTCTGATTGTGTTTGTCCTTGTCATTGTGAATGTTTCCGGACCCCCGACACAGGATATAATTATCCTAATGGGGGCCGTTGAGTGAGTAGCGTTTATTTATTTATTTATTTGGCACCCATCGCCCCTCCCTCCTTTGCTTTTTTCAATTTTGTGCATGTCGTAAATGTGTTAATTTAAATAATTTTGCTTCTTAAATTAAAAACTGCCGAATGCGTGCCCACCATTTGTCACTCCATGCCATCCCATCCCATGGCTACCTCTTTCTAATCCACCCTTTGCCACTCCACTTTTATCATCTTTTGCTGGCTCTCTTTCCTACAACAACCCGTAATTAAGGTTAGTATCCCATTTGAACCAGCCCGTTAAAGTTCAAATTGTATTCCAGGGTGAAGCGGGCTCTGGCTGAGTTCCCCGAGCTCAGGGAGATATCAAGATGTCACGACATGGAGATACACTATAAGTACTCCTACAAATGTAAGCGATGTGGTTATAGGTGAGAATGCTTTTTATCATGTTCATTTTGACTAAGTACAAAAATTATATAATAAACTCTTGTTCTTTTTTCCGTCCTATCACTATCCCGGTATTTTATTTACCCAGGGTCTGCTTATTACTTTTATCCGGATTTAACAGGTTATTAGTTTTTACAAGGATGAACCAGTAACTCATTGGATAACAGCAAATCCTACCTATCAATAGTTAACCATTATAATCAGATGTTATATGATAACAACCAGGACCGACAGCATAACGTGCTCTCCGTGGCACGGTGGGGTGACCCACAAGGACAAACGCCCAGACTGAAACATTTTTTAATTACTTGTATTTCAGTATAAAAATACTCGCAATCAAACAAAACTATTATTGTCTAAGGGCCACAGGTCACGGGTTCGATTCCCTCTCGGAGAACGTGCTTGTTCTCCGGTCTGGGTTTGTCCTTTTCATTGTGTATGTTTCTGGACCCTCGACACAGAATATAACTAATTAACTATCCTAATGGGAGCCGTTGAATGTGTAGTGTTATTATTATTATTATATTTAAACACTTTAATTAAGTTATAAAAAGACACTCGAAATCAAAAACTAACCACTATTTAATCTTTTTAATTTCAGTATAAAAAGACACTCGAAATCCATAGATATAACTAAAAAGTGCTGCGGGTACTGTGGCGGTCAATTCGAAATTATCTTAAATAAGAAGACCAAGGATGGTGTCGTAGTATCGACACCAGCTAGGAAAGGTGGTCCGAATGACTTCGCGTTATTCGTTAAGAAGAATTACGGAACCCTAAAAGACGGCAAGAGAACCCACGCGCAAGTTATGAAACTCCTCGGCGAACAATTCGCAGCTAAGAAGACGGAAAACAATGATATAGAAGAAATTATAGATTTGAGTGATTGATATTTGTTGCCATATGAAAAAATATGTAATTTTGACGTTTAATTTATTTTTATACTAGCAACATTGACTTTGTTGTATACTATATAACTATACTAGCGGCCCGCTCCGGCTTCGCACGGGTATAAAATATATAGCCTATGTCATTCACTGTAAAAATTATTAAAATCGATACAGGATTTATTCATTACTGCCCGTAGCCCGCACGCATAAAATTTGGAGTAAAACAATATAACAGTATTTCTCCACTATTTAATGGATATTATTATACATAAAAACCTCTTCAATCACTCTATTTAAAAAAAAAAACTCATCAAAATCCGATGCATAGTTTTAAAGATTTAAGCATACATAGGGATATGGGGACAGAGAAAGTGACTTTGTTTTATACTATGTAGTAACTGTAAATATATATTTCGTAATAATTAAGTAATTACTGAATGGGTATAAAAATGACAACATTGACATTGGGAAAATAAAAAAATAAGTTGCCAAACCTATATACGTATATATCTATTTCTTTCACTCCTATTAGTGCTACGAGCAACAGACTAAGACAACAATAATTCCTTTGAAATATCGTTACAAGAGCGGCAACATGGTCTTCTTTGTCTTTCTACGCAGTAAGGCTTGTTAATGGCTTATAAAATTGTCAACAAAAACAAGTAAGTATTTAAGACTGAAGTTTTTGAGATATTAATAATTAATGTATTTAGTAAAATGTCATTTATTTTTAATTTTACACTAATTTAATAAGTATTTTAATGTTATTTATTGTTGTATTATTTTCGAACGATTGTACAGGCTACAATAAAATTAATTTGTAATTGTATATAAATGTTAATAATTATTTTATAATTCTTTATATATTATGACATGAATATTACAAACAGACTTGATTTAAGGCTCAAGAGTTCCATGGCATAACCGGTTAGTAAAAATTTAAATCATAAATAACCGGTTTTTTGTTTATTGTAGTTTAAACCGGTTTCGAACGTCATTAAACGGAAAAAAGAATCTCTGTGATCGTGTTTTTTTCCGGTTTTTAATCTGAGCTCTAGAGTGATGAATCTCATCGTTGCTTGCCGTTTCCAGTAATATTTAGTTCTGTATCCAATCCAATCGTGTAACAAATATTAGTCCATACCTGTAATAAGCATTGACTTACTATACATAGGACAGGCCCTGCAATATAGACAAAATGTCTAAGACTTCTTCATTCTAGCATTATTCACGGTATTATACGAGTATTTACCCAGGGTCTGCTTATTACTCTTGTCCGGATTTGACAGGTTAGTAGTTTTTACACAGCGATTGCTATCTGTCCTCCGCAACCCTAAGAGCAGTTTACTTATCAAGAGTTAATGATTACTATAGTTCCATAAATGTAACTTGAACCAAAATGGCCGCTTCTGCCATTATTTGCAAAAAATATTGGTCTCGTCTTATTTAAATCGATTCTTTATAAAGTATAAAAGTATATAATATAGTTATTATTTCTTCTAAATTCAATTAATTATTTTTTATTATCATTATTAATTACTTAAATAGAATAAAACAAAAAAATTGTATAGAAAAATGTACCTATATATAAAAAAAGTTAATGTACATTATTAATAGTGAGACAGACTTCTTCGTATCTTCCGCAGTATTATTCAGAGAATTAGTTATATTATTTTCTTTTAAAAATAACTATAAACGTCAAATACCATCCTTCTCTCCCGTCTCCTTAAAGTTGATAGTGGTCGAGGTATTTTATCTTGAAATGAATTTTAACACACTTGACATAACTAATTTATTTTGTAATAATTTATTATCGAAGAACTAAAACAACCGTACTAAACCCGGCCTCTCTCATACCGCATACGGCTGAGACCCAAAAACGTGTCACTCACGGTTCAAGTTACATTTAACAGATTATATCAGATGTTATGTGATAACAACCAGGATCAACACCTTACCGTGCTCTCCGAGGCACGGTAGGGAGACCCACGAGCCAGACCGAAGCACATATTTGTAAGATGCAGGCATCTGCCCGAGCGGGAATCGGACCCGTAACCTAAAAGCATAATCGCTACCTACAACACCACAACGGTGTCCACAAAATGTCTAAGACACACTGGTGTTAATTCGTAAATTCAACACCAACAGTAAGTCAATATCTATATTATGAAGATATTTTATAACGTATATCGATTTTATTGATAATTTTAATTTAAATAATTCTTATTAATATTTTACTATTATTTGTAATGTATTTAACTTTAAAGAAATATTTTGTAAAATACAGTTAATAATGTAACTATTTTGTTTTAAATAAATTGAACATCATTTTATTAATTTTGTTTTCTTGTTGACTAACGACGGTTCTATAACAAGTAATTCGAGTCATTTTTGCATATTTCTTCGAAGCTGCGGCCTTCTGCTTTGTTATGAGATCCTAGTACAATCGGGGTACGGATTCGTGCCATCCGACCCTGTATTTTATAAAAAAAGATAAGTTCCATTTTGCCATGGCCGAATTGTTGTGGTGCAACAGACTAGCAAGGTCAAGCTAAAAAGAATTTTAAGGATGTTTCATGATTATATCGTTTCAGTTATATAGAAGTTAGCGATATTTTTTTTGTTTTCGCTGAGAAATGCATTTACACACACCACTGCAAGTAGTGTACTCTTCAAGTACACTTCTAAGTAGTGTGAGACTCGGCCGCCTGGTAGTCTAGGGGCAATACCCACTAAAACTCAGCGGAACCCTCATAGCCATATTGGGACGTCATGGGTTCGCTTGCGCATACAACCATGAAAGAAGTTAGCGTGCTAGCGTTACTTACTTGCAACATATTCGAATAAAATTAGGGTTTGAGTAACTTCTGTTCATTGCAACCAGCTATTCTTTGGACATTTTTTTTTCTATTTGGACTGGCTGGTCCTTAGTCTATAGTAAAGTTAATGTATTCTTGTCACTTTTCTATATTTTGTTTGAAGCTGTGGACTTCTGCTTTTTTATGAGATCCTAGTACAAGCGGGGTACGAATTCTTGCCATTCGACTCTGTATTTTATAAAAAGACTAGCGGCACGCTCCGGCCTTCGCACGGGTATAAAATATATAAGCCTATGTCATTTCACTGAAAAAATGATTAAAATCGATCCAGTAGTTTTGATTTATTAATTACTGCCCGTGGCCCTCACGCGTTAAATGTAATTATTTACGACATCACATTAGAAACCTCAAAAATGATTTTTTTTCTCCACTATTTTTATACATATAAACCTTCCTCTTCAATCACTCTACCTATTAAAAAAACGCATCAAAATCCGTTGCGTAGTTTTAAAGATTTAAGCATACATGGACGCAAATAAGCAATACAATGTCAACCCACAAAATTGAAAAACTGTGTTATATATTATGCAGAATTCGTGTGGGTTGACATGGTATTTCTTATTTGTGTCCACATAGGGACAGAGAAAGCGACTTTATTTTATACTATGTAGTGATAAATAAGTCTCCTCCCATTTTTCTATGGCTGAATTGTGGTGCAACAGATAACCAAGGTCAATATTCTATTAGTAAAGAACTTTACGATCTATAATTTCAAAATTCAGAAATTTATAAATTTATGGTGTATGTACTGGTTCCATATATCATGAAACAATTATATGTGGCACCAGTATATACGCACAGACCCTTCCAAAGTAATAAAAAGTCCAATTTCGCTGGTGGCTCCTTCGTAAATTCTCAGTAACGCAACGAAACGAAGTTAGTCACAAGCTTGCAATATATTCGAATGAAGTTAGCGTTACATACCGGTCCTTAGTTTATAAGTAGTTGCATTCGTGTCGTTTTTGTATTTATACTATTTTATACCTGTCGCCTTCTGCTTTGTTCTGAGATCCTAGTACAATCGGGGTACGGATTCGTGCCATCCGACCCTGTATTTTATAAAAAGATTTATTAAAAGTCCATTCTGCCATTGGCCGAATTGTATATGTAGTGCAACAGACAAAGTAAAAATTCTCTAAGTAAAGAATTTAATTAATTTTCTATTTTAGTTCCAGTACATCGAAGTTAGTCGAATAAAATTAGCTGTAAAAAAATAGCTGCTAAATGTGACTAACTTTTGTCCATTGCATTAGAGGAGCACCAGCAATTCTTTGGAAATTGTTTCTATTGGGAATCCGAATGGCTGGTCGGCCGGTTAACAAGTGCAATCGTGTCACTATACTGTATCCTATACCTATGGCCTTCTGCTTTGTTCTGTGTTCCTAGTATAATCAGGGTACGAATTCGTACCATCCGACCCTGTAAAAACTTGTATTTTTTATAAAAAGATTTATTTATTATATATATTATTTAAACTTAAGTAATTCTGCTAAGGCAATTGCCACGGACAAGCAAGGTCAAAGTTTTATATAATGGCCAGGAGAATTGAATATATTATTTAATTAACATGTTAAAAGTACCGGACGGCGTCCAACGTTTCTTCTCGTCGCGAGCGCGGTATGCATTGATGCATGTTGTGAAACTAATGAATAGATTGATTGCATAATAATTAAAATAACACGGCTAAAATTAGTTTATTAGTTCTAAGATTTTCTGAAATATATTGATGAGAGGCGAAGAGTTACAAAAGAAAAAGTAACCTTCTAAAAACTTGTCAAATTTTAATATAATAAAGCGAGAGCAACGAATTTAATAAATTCGTAGCTTACTACTAAAAGAGTGAGAGAAACTTTTTACCCAGGGTCTGCTTATTTATTATAAGTATAATAATACAAGTTTTTTATTAGTTTTATTAAACAGAGCGGTTGATATCTGATTGCCGCAACTCAAAGGGCGAACTAGTAGTAGATAAGGGCAAATTAAGTATCAAAAGTTAACGATTATTTTCGGATGTTGTGATAATAATCGGGACCGACAGTTAAAGTGCTCTCCGAGGCTCGCTACCAGCATGCCACAACGGTCGTCTGAGGTCACCGACTTCCGCTTTAAATAAATCTTTTAACTCCCAAAGCTCAAGCGGCTACATAACAACACAACCTACCTCAACAAAAAAAAACATTATAAACGTTACGTTGACCGCTTAACGCTCCAAAAGTACCAGGACAGTATACAGTTATAGGAGATTTGTGGGAGGTTTGGCAATGTTACAAGAAACTTGTTCAAGACTAAGCCCCTCCCCTTAAAGTTATTGGCAACGCAAGGGGCGGGGCTTTGACGAAATGACGTCGCTAGCCGCGGACGATAAGCGGGGCGCATCTCCTTCATTGTTCTGTAATCCTAGTACTTTGACAGAGTTTATAATGTAACCGCTGATCGGATGTGGCACAAATAAATTTATGGAAAAGATAAATAAATAATAATTAATATGTCGCCGCGCCGATTCATCACTTAATTAAATATGCATAGATAAGTCATAAAATTATTACGTAAATTCTTATTGTGAATTTAGTTCATTGACATTAGTAATAAAAGCCATTTATTTAAGAATTTTAAAAAAAATCAGATTAAAATTTGATCCTGGCAGCCTTTAAATTGTATTTTCGAAAAAAAATATTAAAAATCGAAGCAATTTTGAAATATTGTTTTAAAATAATTTTTAACATCAACTTCCGTTGAACGCTTTATAAATCAAATGATTTGTGTTGTGAGATCACCTTTTGCTCCTGCCTCTCGGCCACAAACTCTGTAAGTAGTCTGTATGGCACTTTTTTTTTTTAAATTGTAATATTATTTTACTTGCTTTTCATTCCTAAAATTATCTTGTTTAAATATTTGTGAATTTAGTATCAAATTACCTTACTTAATCTCATAATAATTAAAATTAAAATGAGATACGCAGCGTATTGCTATTATTGTGTAAAAGCATAGCAGAACCGATGACTTATATAGGTTTAGCGGTTCTGCATATTTATTTTAAATAACCGCACTTCTGGTATGCGACATATATAATATTTAATCAAATGTAATAATACTACTAGGTATTATTATATAATCTATTTATTTTATTTATATTACCCTCATTGAAGAATGATTGAATAAAACCATGGTTTTCGATTTATTTCATATTTTCGTAATTAAAAACAGAAAACTCGCTTATTCTACAATATATATATTATTTTATATTTACTTTACATTATATTATATTATATTTTACATTACCACGACGACCACTTCAACATATTAAAAGTTTACAATGAAACGAATCACTTAAATAAATAGAAGAACTACGTGAAATAAAAAACGAATTTGTTTCGTTTCATGCTGAGTCAATTTTTTTTTTTATAACAATTTATTTTATGACTTTACCATGTGCATTATGTGTCTTACAGGCACATGCCAAATAGAATAGAAATTCCCTATCGTTACAGCTATATAAACAAAACTTTTGAACTATACAGCTAGCGGGGTCAAATCCATGCCCTAAATGTGTCGCCAGTTCTTGGGATATAATATAGACACATTAATTATGAGAATTGTTAAATGATTGAGATTTAATAATAATTGAAGGATATCCATCCAGATATAATATCGTAACGCGGTAGGAGCAGGGGACAGTGGATTTTGAACTACTTAACTGAGAACTATTGACGAAAATAGCCATTTTGAACTTTAATTAGCATTTAGCCGTCCCCTAAGCCAAATGCTACTCGCTACCTACAACCATGAAAAAGGATATATTTATTAAATAGAACGGCACTCTTTCTATTCAATATTTAATATTAATAATTAAAACATTAACAATTATTAAATAGCGCTGCTACACTTTCTGCTAAACCTGTTTCTGTTAAAAATAACGCAACTGACGCAGCAAAACATTAAACGAAGTACACAATATATATTTTTCTCTTTCTAACGACAACAGCTTACGCACGTACAATGATGCGGTCTCCTTCATTGTTCTGAGACCCTGGTACATCATAGGCACGGATCCGTCGCCGACGCCTTAGCATCCGGACAATTTTCTGTGGGGGCTCCATAGGGATAAATAGCATGTGACCGCCGCGATTCTAATAAATAAAAATACGATTTTGGACGCTTTACTGTTTTAGCTTGTATTATGTATGAACTTGAATGCTCAAGAATGGATAAATTAAATAAATGTATGATTTTTTGCTAGTCCGTTGTGAATCATTTTTTTTTTTTTGTTAAATAACAAATTTTATAATAATCATCCATACCGCCATACATATAAAAGGAGAAAACCTGACTGACATATCAAAGCCCAATCTACCCATTGACCTACAGAGGTGAATTTTTTTAGTTGGTTTTAAAACGTAAACGAGAACTAAAAAAGTTTTCGAAATTAAACCTTTAAGGGGGTGAAAAAAGGGTTGAAAGGTTTTATATGGGATTTTCGTCATTTTTGAAACTAAAAACTAACTGAACTTTATTTTGTACAAATAAAGAAAACAAGTGTTAATAACATTTTCTAAAACTCCACCCCTGATGAGTTGAACTGGGGGTTCAAAGTTGCTATTAAATTCGCTATTTATGCAGGCGAAGCCGCTGGCAGCAGTTAGTTTATGTATATAAAAGAATTTTAATGTAACATAAACAAGTCAAACTAGGTAATTAACGCTTTTAACCTCGACTACACAAACCACCGAATAAAAAATCGAAAGCAAAAATCTTATTTTATCTAAATAACCATAGAGTAAATAAAAAAGTTCATTTTCAAATAAAATAAAACAATTTTAGATGTTACGTTGACCGCTTAACGCTCCAAATGTACCAGGGCGACATACTGTTATAGGAAGTTACGAAAGTGGACCCGATCAACAACAAGATTAAGCTCCGCCTCTCAACGTCAACTACGTTGTTTGTGGGCGTTGACGTAAAATGTGGGGCGTAACCAATGCGACGTAAGTATCTCCTACGTTGTTCTGATATCCTAGTACTTAGCCAGAGCTTATGATGTAACTCAGGATCGGACGGTAAGTAAAAAATAATGGATGTTTTTTTTTTTAAGTTGAAGTGGTTTGTGAGGAAATGAAATGGAAAAATCAATGACACATGTTTATTAATTAAAATTATTATTTATTAAAGTCATCATTTTTCATGAACAAAAAATTAGTCTTTTAAAAATAAAAGAAAAACTGAAAAAACTCTTCTCTTTTCTTTTGTTACAAAATATGATAACCATATTCATCATAACCGGTGGTTAAAAAAAAGACTGACTTATATTGCGTTTCGGACTTAAACATAAATAAAGGGTTTCGTTCCATTGTTGAAAAAAATATAAAGTTTCTTGTATCTATTATATTCCCTTTATGTTTCTTTTATTTTTAGAGTAAGTTGTTGCAGCAGCAACAGAAAATACACATACTGTGAAAAATGTTCTTTCTACATAATAGTTATTAAATAAATAAATAATAATATATAATGTACTCTAATTGACGAACGGATGGACGGACGGGCAGAAGTCTTAAGTATGTTTAACAGAATAATTATTTACGAAAATTTTTATTTGTTTTCCTCTTACACTGAGTCTCGAAACTTATTATTTTCTCATTGTCAATTTTGTTTATTAAAAATGACAAAATGATTGATACCTTTATCAGTAAAGTACAAAAAAAAATTTAATAAGCGTTTGAGCAAAAAAGTGCACGTATCTTCGTAAGAAATTAGTTTTAGTCAGCCAATAAACTAAATACACTACAACAATTATGTTAAAATTTTAAACGACGATTTTTTTTTTGACGATTTTGTGGCGCAGCGGTAGCGAACCTGCCTTAAACGCCACAGGTCGCGGGTTCGATTCCCGCTCGGAGCATAATATGTTTGTATTGACCATGCACGGATATTTTCCGGTCTGGGTGTATTTTTCCATGTCATTGTGTATGTTTCCGGACCCCGACACAGGATATAACTATCCTAATGGGGCCGTTGAGTGTGCACCGTTTATTATTTATTAAATCTTCCAGAGCAAGTTTTATAACGCTAAGCATAAGTTAGGTTTAAGGTTGATAGTTTGTAATGAAATAGCGCCATCTAGCGAGTGACGATCGGAAAAATTTGAAATTAACTTTTATTCCACCGATTTTATAACTTTCGAGGCCCGTAGGAAATTCATCGGTAGGCGCCCTCTCTGTTTCAATGTAAAGAAGTTCAACCAATGACATATTATACTTAATATATTTTATAACAAATCATTACGTTAAGTAGACTAGGCATACAAGCGCAAAATCAAATAATAACTTGATTTTCTAAATAATCTTTAAATTCGGAGCGTATTGAACTGAAATGAAAATTTTGGTTTTAGTATTAAATTTCAATAATATTAAAATTCATTTTTCCTTATTGAATATTAGGATCCTCTTGTGATGACGGTCCTCTCTGACCAGGGTGCCCTTTCCCGCTGGGGCCCATGGCCTCATGTCTCATTGTCCTCATGCCACCCTATTATTACAACAGTGGGTACATTTAAAATAAAACAACACATTTTAATATCTTTTTTTATTTATTTATACATAGTAAATGTCAGTTTTCGTCTTGTTAAATGATAAAAGTAGGTACAGTCTTGAAAGTATTAAAAAAAATATATAATTTACAACAAAGAAACGCGAACGTACATAGAACATTCACAAAATCAGATACGCCACGGTATCGTTATGTACAAAAGACTTAAAAATAATATTGAAATCAAATGTGGCAAATACAGTCATAAAATTAAATCTTATTATATTTATTTACATAGGAATTATAACATGAGCACGAAACGCCACGAAATCAACGTCGATTCTCCAAAAAAATGAATTGTTATTTTCGATTATAAATATATTTTTTTCCTATTTTACACAATTATTTTTCACCTATCTATTTTAGTGCCAACACGCGATCTTCGCTTTTTACATATCTTTTACATTTAATATTAATTATCTGTGATTTTTTATGTCCAGCTAAAACGTGAAAAAAAATCTACTTAATCTGAAATAAGCATTTACTATATACTATAGACAGTCTCTTCCATACAGACAAAATGTCAAAAATGAGCAGAATGTGACTAAATTCGTTCCCTGATGTAGGGAACGAAGTTAGTCACAATCTTGAGACAACTAAAAGGGTCAGCATGTGACTAACTTCGTTCCCTTGGGTGTGACATTTTATCTCGATAGACGGGCCTGTCAATAGTATATAATAACATATATTTTCATAATTGAACTTGTGACTAGTCAAGAATGTGTTGAACGAATATATTTTTACATTTTTATATGGTAACACTGGATAGAATATCTGGTTTTTTACATATGGCGATGTAATGTATGAACGTATGGAACAGTTTATTTAAATAACAATGTTAATATGATTGGAAAAACAACACTTCTATATGTATTGATATAAAATTCAATATAATTTTAAAAAACAGTTGGTTAAATGGACATTAAACTACAGACTATAGACTTGCCACGACATTGTTGGTTTCCGTTCGAATGTCGTAAATTCTGGAACCGTTTGGAACGCTTTCGTAAAAAACCATTGGCAAGTCTACAGAAACAATTATATTATCTGATATAATCCTTACAATAATTATGGACAGAGTTATTTAAAAACAAAATTATATTTGATATCACATATACTTAATTTGTCTTTACGACTACTTAAAAAATACATCGTGTCTAAGGCATTTCGACATTTCTCGTTTTCATTTTTCGAAAAAAGGAACGGATTTTAGAAATATTTTAGACACACGTATGAAATTGATAAAATGGCAACACGTAATGGTATTACACGCATAATTATTTTATGTTTTTATAGTTTTATTATATCTATTAAATAATACGAACATCCATTAAATAACTGTTTTGTTTCATGATCGATAAAAAAATGGCTATCTCGTTCGAGAATATAAAAACTTATATAGTACAGGCCTAGAAATAAATGAGAAACGATATTTACAAGAGGCCGTAACGGTTTTTAAATGCCGTTTTCAACTTATTTATACATTTACAATATACAAAGATGTGCAACATCTAAAGCTGATCGTCGATCGTTAGAAGCTAAGATTATCTGTCGCTGACGACAGATTGATGGTGAATCAGGTTTGCGATGGACCGTCTTCTAATGGTCTAAATCTAACAAAACCGTCTTGAGCTACCAACATACTCGCACCGGTTTCCGGACTGATTTCATCCTGTGGTTGTGAATACGACGCTTCGTAACTACAATTCCTAGGCGCTGGTTGTGGTGTCCCCAATGCACAAGGATAGTTTCTCTCATTGGGATCTTCTGAGAAACCGTACAAGTCCGTAGACTTCGGTCTGTCCGGAAAACTGTTGCCCTTACCACGTTTTTGACTACCACTTGAATTTACCATCGAGGTCGAAGGTGAGTTACGACGCTGGGAGTTCCTTATTTGCTGACAGGGACCGTCGTAACTGCGATTCGGATTCAAGGTTTGTATGCCAGATGCGTGGTAGGATGCATTTTCGGCATTGTAGTTACCGTATTCATCAGGCATGTGGGGTTGATGGTAATGGTGGCTCATTGAGGGATCGTAACCCATTGTCATGCAATTTTGGACATTTTTATTCTTCGGTCTGTGCTTTTTCCGGGGATTACTATTCGTTCGAGATGAAGCTCGATCGTAGGACATATGTTTGAAGTTATGGGAACTGCGGTTAGAACCTCCATTGTAGTTCTGGTTTTTTATATCGCGAATAAAATCGCTGTTACTGCCATATTGTATGACGTTGTATTCGTGATCCAAAGGATCATCGCCTTGTAATGATTGCATAGCCGGATCACAATTGGAATAGTGATCATCAGATACAGATTCTATGCCATTATAACCTGCCATGTTTGGATGATGTTTGATCAAATGGTTGGTCACACCTTGGCTAGACGTGGCGTTGCTGGATTCGGTCGAACTACTATGACCAGCGTTTGCGATCGAACTGTGTCCGGAATAGTTTTCCGTACCAGAGTTATTATCGCAATTTCCGGCCAACGTGTTCAATTGGAATCTCTGGTGGTCTACAGGACCTCCGCAACATTGTTCCGGAATGTTTGGGTGATGGCCGGCTGTTTCATAAATTGGCTTGCCGGTTCTTAGCGTATATGTATGGAGATTGGTGTTTGTATTACAAATAGCCGGATAGTCAGATTCAAACTGTTCATTACTAGATCCAGCTGTGCAAGGAAATAGTCCCAACCCTGATATTTTCTGTCCGTCAGCTTTCTCATGCTGTAGGGAAGCTACTGTACCTACTTTAAGACTTATTACCCAGGAAATAAGAGCTACAACGCTGATTTCGATTAATCTCAGCGAGAACTGATAGCCCCATTGTAACCAATCGAATTTTGTCATGTTGACTTGGTTTATACCAAATATACCGTAAATTTGGAGCGTTGCCATCAGAACGAACAACAACGCCGTTGCTAAATTTATGTGGATGGCTTGATATAGGTTTTGGAAACCATGAATGTATGTATGGCTCTTCTTTTGAAGAACTTGCTTGAGCATTTTGTACACGTACAAATAGCAAAGCCCTAAAGTCAAGCAGGCCATGATAAATATAATTTGACAAGTAAGACCTAGTACCCTTTTTCGACACCCTGGGGGTCCTAATTATTGTATTACTATTTTCAAGGATATGCAACATTACACAGGATAAAAGGTGCAAACCACCGGCTATTATAATAGTTCTGGAACGGAAGAGAAAAGCACAACATGTCGCCTTAAAATTAATACTATTCGTAAGAAGGAATAGAATGGTGCAAGAAAACGCTATGCTCAAAAATATTTCTGGAACGTGAAGTAATATTTCGCTGATGAAAACCGGCAGCGAGTTATTAATGTTATAAGGATCATAGCACATGTAGAATATCCTCATGAGACAAACAAACACCAAGATTAAATGTAGAATTATGAAATAGTACTGAGTGAAAAGATGTGTGAATTTATTATAACAAATTATCTTGAATATTGAGTACACAGCTAGAATTGTGAACATGAATGTTGCCAAGTAAATATGTACGTTCCAGGCGAAAGGCCAGGTGACTCCAGGTCTTTGAATGGAACCATTATTCTTTGAGTCGTGTTTAAGCATCTTCTTATTATTATTCACGTTGGCCAAATTATGATATCTCTCTGTAGACATTTCTGGATCGCTCAGTTCAAAACCTACTGTTGTAGCTGGTGTGTAGTCGTCTTTACGACTGTCGTTTCTATCTGTCTGTTTGTTTGTCGCATACTGAAGATTCCTTCTCGTATTCGTTTCACCGTTCTGTTCCACAATAAGTGGCCTATCTAAATTATTCATATCTGGATCTAGTACAGCTAAAGCACCTTCAGTCGAGGCCTCCCTATTAGAATCACTGAGTGTAACACCAGCGTCTTTTGTGATGTATACGTCACTTTTAGACGTCTTCTCTTGATTATGTTGAGGTTTCGCAGTAACTGTTCTGAGTAGAACATCTGGGATATCCTCTTTTCTTCCATTCGAACCGGATAGTATTCTCGAAATAGTCGGGATGTTGAGCGAATTCGGGACGAAGTCTGTAAAATTGGCTTGATCTGTCCCATGTTTGTCTCCGTCTAATTCGTCAGGCTGAAAAAGAGAATTAGAAAAATTAATATCGAGATTCAATAACAATACCTTAGCCTAAAATTTTACTACTTCTGGATTTTGTAACCAAAGAATACCAACTGGACCTTCATATTAAGTTTAAGTCTGTCTCTGTATTGTTAGTAGCCAACTTAGTGTCAGAGCTGTCCAGGTCTAAAGACTAACCACGCTTACGTTGCTTACCTTACTTTTCAGCGTCTCAATTAGGTCTACTATCACGGCTACTATCACAAAGTTAATTATGACAAAATAAAAGTCTAAGCTCTAAGAAAAAACTCATCTATTATTTCACAGCCTCGCACTTAACAGTTTTTTATCTTTTGGCACATCTGATTTTTTATTTTAATCACAAAACTTTTCTCTCAACGTATAAAAACTTTAATGATCATTATCAACAAGTAGTTTCGAAACTCCACACTCGATAACTATTAATTTTCAATCCAAACAATAATGGTCCGCTGTAACGTAGTTTTAAAACTGCATTCAGCTTGTTCCTTGACAAGTTGGTGATAGTTGGGAATAGTTACGAGTTCGTTGTTCTTATGGGATTTCGTACCTTATGGCTGGGTGTGTTAAGGGCCTTTTTCTTCTGCGGTTCAAGTCCAACAGGCGGTAAAGGCGGCGCTGGCGGAGGCGCCGGCACTTGTGGGGAGGACGTTTCCTGAAAATTGGGAAAATTCGCTATTTTAGAGGATTTCGGAAGGCAATTGGACATGTTTGTTGACTTAGTTTTATTTTCTTCGAATTGAATATACTTGAATTATATTAGCATGTTTAATGGAAATGCCATAAAATGAGTTTAAAATTCCTATTAAAAATAATCTTATAAATACGGCATATTACTCGTTGAATTTTTTTTAGTTAGATTGTCATACAGAAATAATTATTTGTAATATTTACAATAGAAATGTATAAGACGGTTGTTTTTCGGTTATTATTCGTAGAATAAACTTTCCGAACTGGTGCTTGACGATTTCCTGACGATTTCAAAAGTCTTAAAAGTTAATTATCGTTTTCATAAAATTTATCACTATCATCAATAATATTATGAAAAATTAACTCCTGATTAAAAAAATATATATATATATAACTCATAAGAGTAGCTGATTTTACCTGTCCTGGAGGTCTGATGGGTATCCTCTCGTGTCCAGGCCCGAGGGAGGGGGGAGGGATAGGCCGCCTGTTGAGGTAGCTATTACCATCTGTGTTTGTGCCTGAAAATACACACATATAATTATTATAAAAACTATAATTATTAATTCATCACAAATCTACTGGCTGTGCCACTAACACAAGCCATGTTCCTTTCAATTCAAATGGACCGGCTCGATTGTGGAAGTACTACTCTCTCACAAAAAATAACAGTGCTGTTGCGTTCTATGCGTCGAGTGAAAGCGGCGGAGATCAAATTTCCCACCCTCCTCGTTTCCTTCTCATCTCTGCCCTCCTATCCCTTGGGTTGGCAACGTGCATATGATACTTCAAGTATCGCAAGCGTTAATAGGTTGCAGTATCTGCTTACCGTTAGGCGGACCGTATGCTTGTCTTCCAACCGAAATGAAATAGAAAAAAAATCGTTCTCAACTCTCTCTCATACAAACGTTCATCTCCTATTTCAAACTTATATTTGTGCCAAATTTCATCAAAATCGATTGAGTGGTTAAAGCGTGACAGCTTAACAGATAAAAGTATGTATGGTTGTATTGTTGTTGTTTGACGACGTTGTGGCGCAGCGGTAGCGAACCTGCCTTAAACGCCACAGGTCGCGGGTTCGATAATATGTTTGTATTGACCATGCAAGCATATTTTCCGGTCTGGGTGTATTTGTCCTTGTCATTGTGAATGTTTCCGGACCCCCGACACAGGATATTACTATCCTAATGGGAGCGGAGTGTGCAGCGTTTATTTATTTATTGTATCGCTATATTGTTTATCTGTTTGCGATCTAGCTTTCATATACATTCACTTCCGGTGGTTATAAGCAACTAAGCCACTAAGAGTTACAATTGGAAAAATCGTATCGGCAAAACGGGCGAAGTCAGAAGCGATAGCTAGTGTTTTATAATTATGCAGAGTCGAGAACAGAATCCACTCGACTCGGATTCATCTCGAGAAGTAATGAAGTTGCATTGACACAGGGAAGGTTAATTAAAACTATACTTGAAATTTTTAATTTCTATATTTTTTACATTGATATAGCATGAAAATTTGTCACCGTTGTGGCGTTGTGGGTAGCGAGTCTGCCTTTAGTCTAGATGGTTGCGGGTTCGAATCCCGCTCGGGCAGATGTTTGATAAAATTTCTGTTTCGGTCTAGGCGTTTGTCCGCGTGGGTCTCCCCGCCTAGGAGAGCTCGGTCCCGGTTGTCCTCACATAACATCTAATAATAATCGTTTACTCTAGATAAGTAAATTGCTCTTATCCAATGAGTTACCGGTTCGTCCTTAGGGTTGCGGAGGTCAGATGGCAATCGCTCTGTGTAAAAACTTGTAACCCGTTAAATCAGGATAAGAGTGTAAGCATATCCTGGGTAAATACCGGGAATAATGTTAGGAAGAGGAGAATCGTACCTCTAAGTGTCGGCTTATCAGCGAAAGGGTTGCGGTACTCAGGCGGCAGTGGTGGTGTGAAGAAGGCTCGGCCTGGTGGTGCGTAGGACGGCACCGCGCCCACTCCGGCCAGCAGCGCCGCTCCGTGGTGAGCTGGTGGCCTGGGGACAAAAGACTCATTAGCATATGATTCTAAAAAATAACTAATAGAAACTATAGGGTTCCGCAGCTTGATGGTGAAAAATCTTTAGGACTTTAATTATTAACGAATTAAAAGCGAGCGCAAATATAAGTTTGCAATTTCATAGTAATTATTAAAAATAATATGGTAAAACAAAGTTGCGAAAGACCTATATAACTGGAAAATGTCTAAACGTATCTTCTTATCATAATTATTGTTGAAAGTTCCTTCGATGTTCTACAACCTTGAAATTTTTCAAGATTATTTTAACGCTCAGTTACATGTATGATACAACCCTGTAGCAGTTCATAGAATACACCTATTTATAAATTTTCGTTTAGATAGAGCCAATAGACTCCGAGTAAAATGACTTTGACATACCGACGGGTAGATGGTTATGACGAAACTATAAGGGTTCCGTTGTTGCCATTTGGCTACGGAACCCTAAAAATATTCGCTAATTTGTTAATTTTTTTACTGCGGAAAGTTTGGATTACCCATACAAATAATTTTTGAATTTGTGTACCTGTGTATGTGTGTCCAGATCTTTAAAACACGGTTTAACTGAGGGAAGCTATGTATTAGTAATTGAAACTTCAAAATTATTATGGTTTTCTGTTCTCGGCAGGTTAATCCCCCTTTTTTTTTTTTTTTGGTGACGGGGAAGAAATCAGCTACCAGATACTTAGCTTTTTGGGGATGAGAACCGAATCATGTTAGTATCTAAGATGAGATGGTAACCTCATGGAGAACCACTAAAACCTCCACCATCCATCGCAACCTGCCAAGCTCTATGCTCACCGTGGATAACTATGGCTATATAGAAGCCAAACCTATATGCTTTTATGCTTATTTGCCTACCTGACAGAACAAAACCTTACACGGAAATTTAAAAAGAAATATTAGCCAAGCTTTTCAAGTCATTATTAATATACTAGTTGCCATCCAATTACGCGTGCACCTTGTTTTAGAAGTAATTCTGACAATAGCCCAAGGGTATTATACCTGCAACCCTCGAATTATGCCGCTCTACCGTTGAGGTAAAGAATGTTGTAAGAATAATTTAATACACGCAAAGTGAGGTAGGCCTTTTATTGCAAGAACATCGTTGTAGCGTATTGGTAGCGATTTCGCCTTTAGCCACGAGGGTTGCGGGTTCGATTGCTACTCGGGCAAATGTTTGTGTTGATTTTAAAAATGTGTTTCGGTTTGGGACAAACAGTCCCATAACATCTGATAATAATCGTTAACTCTTGATAATAAATTTGCTCATATCCAATGAGTTACTGTTTCGCTTTTAAGGTTGCGGAGGTCGGGTGGTCAGATCGCTCTTTGTACAAACTACTAACGGGTCAAATCCGGATAAGAGTAATAAGCAGACCCCGGGTAGATAAAACAGTGGGAGAAATATTAAAGAAGAAGAGGCCTTTTATTGCAAGAGGCCGGTTAATTAAATACCACCGCAGTGTCAGTTATTCTACCGTAAAGCAGTATATGTGTTTCGGTTTGAAAGTTGTAATTAGTGCAATTACTAAAAGAAATTTAAGAACCAATATCTCGAGGTTGGCAACGCGTTCGTCACACCCACGAATGAATCGCAAATTGCAAGCGCTCATAAACTACGACAGCCACTTGTCATCAGGTGGGTAATACTGCTTGTCAACCTAGTCACTTTAAAAATATCAATTATTTATAATATAAAATATTATTAAAATCGGTCACTGTGTCTTTATGTGTATTGGTTTAGGTTAGAATCAGTATCTCGAGGTTGGCAACGCGTGAGTGACACCTACAAATTTGTGTTGCAAGCGTTTAAAGGCTGCGACAACCGTTTTACATCAGATGGGTGGGATGCTTGTTTGCCAACTTAGTCGCATAAAAAGGAAAATTCTTTAATAATTCCGGGCGCGTCGTTTCCAGCTAAACTGTGTGTGTGATCGTTATTGAAATTACCAGTTTTGCATTCTATGCGGACTCACGGATTTACTGCCTAGCGTTGCATTGTTAAATTGAATATATTGCCAACGTTTTAGCGTTTATTATACAATTCCTGACTATTTTGTTTATTTGAAATGGTATTCCTATTGTGTGCGAGTCTGGTAGCTAAGAAGTATGTAGCCATATTTATTTTAAGTAATTTAATTTATTTTAAGACGGTTGGCAAACAAAAATACGGTCCGCCTGATGGTAAGCAGTCACCGCAACATATAAATGCTTTCGATACTTGAATCACATGCGCGTTGCCAACCCAAGGAAATAGAAGGAAAGGATGAGAAGGAGAAAAAGGAAGGGAAATTGGGCCTCCGGCGCCCTCACTCATCGCACGAAACGCAACAGTACCTAATGATACTATTAATTAACGCCGATTTTCGGTGAGAGGGTAGTACTTCCCAGGTCGAGCCGGCCTTGCTTTGCAGTGCTGGAAATGTATTTTATACCAATTTCCTGAGAATTTACCCACAAGAGGAGAAAAAAGAAGGAGACCGGTTGACCTCGAAACGTGGCTGACGACTTCACTAGTTTTTCACCGACATACGATTACCAAGGCCTTTAAGCCCTACCAATTATAAATCCAATATTTAATGTAATGTACCTGGTATTTTTGCACACATACCAGGTAGCGCGTATTATTTAAATTGATCACAAATTAACTTAAGACAGACAGACAATTCAATTATGTATAGATTCTAAAGTCAATCTATGTGGTTAAGCAGTACAGTTCATTGATTAAGACGGTTAATTATAGTGCTAATCTGAGACTAGTAATTATGATTTGATTAAGATAATCATGCACACAATGCGGTATGCATTAAATATTCGCGTAATCATATCTAATATGTGTTTAATAATGTGATTAATAATTACTTAATAATATTTATAAGAATATAATAATAGTAACTGGGTAGGCCATTTATTGCGCGAGGCCGGCTAGGTACCTAGGTAGGTACCACAGTGTCAGTTATTCTACCGTAAAGCAGTATAATGTGTTTCGATTTGAAGGGCACTGTAGCTAGTGAAATTACTGGGCAGAGGAGATTTAAGAACCAATACCTCGAGGTTGGCAACGCGTGAGTGACACCTACGAATGAATGGCAAATTGCAAGCGCTGATAGGTTACGACTGCCACTTATCATCAGGTGGGTCGTAATACTGTTTGTGAACTTACTCACTTAAAAAAATATGAATTATTTATAATATTAAATGAAAATATGAATTATTTATTATTAAAACCAGTCTCTGTGTCTTTATGTGTATTGATTCAGTTTAGTGGAAATATTTTTCATGGTTGGGTATATATTAAAGTTCTAAGAAATCTCAGAAATAATCGGCACCTACCGATATATTTTGCCTATTTTCTAAAGCATTCGGTATTTGCCCGTACATTTAAAAATACTAACATTCATAATAAATTTCATTTAATGTGTAACAAGCATGAGCATTTTTATTCTTTAAGAATTATAATATAAGACAGAATAATCATGCGATTAATATTTATTCGTTAAGTTAAGAAATATAATGAATAGCTTCAATATTTGATAGCCGAATATTATTGAATATAAATCAAACCAAAGTAAAACTTTGTTAACGAAAGACTTTTATTTAATTTAATATTTTAAAAGTCTTTCGTTAACTATATTTGAAAATGGAATGTTCGAATTATTTTAAATTTCGGATGGAAATTGAAAGCTAAACGTGCGGGACGGAATAGAGACGTGACGTCATCGCGTCAGGCGACTCGACAGTGTACACTGTACAATGCGCACAGCGTGCGTAACGATCCCGATAGTGCTTATCCAAACAACCAAATCAAACAATTTTATCTATTGCCTAATCTTGACCGTTGATTATAAATCAAAAAAACAGACAGTGCTGGAGACTGCCGATAGAAGTGCACACCGACTTGAAACTTTAGTATAACCATATATTTTTTATTTTTTAACTAATGATAATATCTGCCATTTCTGTCTTTCCCACTTTGAATGTGTTAACCGATACTCCGTTGCCGGCGACAGACTATGTAGCTCTTTTATACCACCACAAAAATACTCAACCAACTTTAACGGTAATACTAATATTAAGCTAAATTTTAAATATGATACCCGGCTTTCTAGAAGGACTAGGCTAAATAGGCGTAAGAAATGACGGTACGTCCATCCACTAAAACCTCCTCGGTGTCTGAGCTTAGTTCGCGGAACAGGTTTGAAGATCTTTCGCAACCAAGTTAACGGAACCTTCATTTGGTACATCTGTATGAGCAGATGTTTTTTACCAACTAGAATATAATGTAAAGTAAGCACCACAAAATCATATAAAAATCCATATTTATTTAAGTCGGTTAAAAGTTTTAACAGAAACCACGTTCTAATACTAGTCTAAAATCCATATAAACGTAGATTATCGAGAAGTCACTGACCCGTGGTAACCAACATAACTTGAATCGTCGTTCTTTGTACTGTACACGGTGCCGTGGTTCACGTGTACGATGTGGGAAACTAAAAATTGGCATTCTGCCCGAAATGCCATGCCATTCGCCGTATGCTCACCGCACTAACCGTATTTTAATGAATCTTGGCATGTAAATATATATTTATTGGATAAGAATTAGAATATTTATCGTAACTATTATATTATGGCGATTTTTCAGAATAGAATTTTGTTGTGATTTTTCATGTATTCGCCAGATTTTATGTAAGAGCTTAAATACAATAACTGCCTATATTTTTATTATGTACTTTTGTGAGACATAGCCCGGTGCGCTCACTGATCGGTAAACGATCGGTGGGTTAAGAAACTTTAGGCGTGGTCAGTCACTAGATGGGTAATTGCATAGTGGTATTTTAACTGAACGTTTCCTTGCTTCGGAGGGCACTTAAAAAGTCGAGCCCGGCTGTTATAGGCCTATATTGGACGACCAGAACAACTCCGACACCAGATTGGCCACTCGACAATAAGAAGAAGAATGTACTTTTGCCTAAGCTTGGTCGGTTTGTAAAGGAATTTTCATCAAAATCACATCAGCGGTTTAGGCATGAAAACGTTACAGGCAGAATTCCTCATTTCCTATGAGCGCTTGCAACACCATACATTTGTAGGTGTCACTCACGCGTTGCCAACCTCGAGATATTGGTTCTTAAATCTTTAAACCCCAGTATCACAAGCTACAGTGTCCTACAAACCGAAACACAACTCTTTGCGGTAGAATATCTGACACTACGGTAGTACCTACCTAGCCGACCTCTTCCAATAAAATACCTACCATCAGTAAAACCATACCAATTGCAAAATCACACCTAATTTTATTTTGCAAGCGGATGCGTTGCTTTGACTCAATTAATACAAAAATTACACAACTAATGTCAACACGCCATTACAATGCTTTTATGGTCTGGTAATTTTTTTATTCGTTTTGCATGCATGCACAATAATTAAGCAATTTCTTTTTTTTATTTCATAATGACTTCATGGTAACCATCCGTTTGTATATAATATGAATATAAGCGTATATCATTACAGCTTTTTTTGTATATACTGGTGTGTATATATATACACATTTTATAATATGCTATGATAATGGATTGACCTGTCGAAAAAAAAAAAGATTTTTCTACCTAAGCTTTTAAGGCATAGGTACATAATAACGAAGTAAATACAATCATAGCGATTCTTATATATTTATGCCTGTATTGTCAATACAAATCTGCCCTTAGCGAGAATCGAACCCGCGACTGCGATTATGGTAGGTTCGCAACCACTACGTTACAACGTCGTCAATATTATGACGTCAGTAAAAGTAGCCTAGAGTGCACTCCATACAGAAAAAAACACCAAAATCTGTTAATTAAAGACCAAAATTTCGCAAACTCAAAAAACAAAAACAATATAAAACCTCTTCATTTTTAAGTCGGGTAAGTAAGTCGACTGCTGTTTAATACAGCCAAAATAGGTATATTATAAAAAACCGAATAGTTTCAAAACATTAAATAAAATACTCGTTATGACGTAAGAATGTTTACAAATATAACTGGGGAAAGGTAAGAAATTCTTACGTAAGAATGTTACATAGAATTATGAAAGGTATTTGGTTGATTTATTAAATTCTCGAGCTGATTCTGATTTAATTTTTTTAACGTATTCTTTTTCAAAAACTAACATAAGATCTTTGTTTTTTCATTTATTTTTATTGAAATATAAAAATTTAAATAGCAACGGCATCGCAATGTTTGAAATAGTTTTTGAAATCATAAATTCTATTCAAATAATGAACGAGAAGATTTCATTATGATTAATGTTACTAAAGTAATAAATGTTAAAAGTTCCTTCGAGAACTTTCCCCATATAATGCGACACGTAGTCCGCCAACGTTGAAATATTATCTCGATTTATGAGGTCAATGACAGTTTGAAAAACTATAATATTATAAATCGAGTGAAAACTTGAAATAAAATATTTTAAAGGCGGGAAAAAATGGGAATATTTTTTCAGTTTGTAACTTGACGCCGCTCACCGGTAGATGGCGTTGTACAAAGTTTCCGAGTCATTAGAGTAAGTTTCTGATTATTAAAATAAAACAACAAAATTATTTACAAATTGATTACAATATTTATGTCTTTTGATTATAAAACAATTATTGCTAATAAGTATGTTTTCAGATTATTTTATTTGAGTAACGCTAATCGACACTAGATGGCGATACTAGTGTTGTAGTTATATAATGCATATTTCAAACTTTTTATTTTATTTAATATTTTTAAAAATATATCAACAAAAGCGTTAAAAGATAATAATTTAAAATATGATGAAAAATATGATAAATCGAGGGTGCAGTGCAATGTAAGTACAGTTGAAAACAATGGCGCTTTAGATTAATGGTGGTCCCGCTAAACCGTGGAACTGGTTCGTAAAAATAAACGGTTTGGTATATGGTTTAAGATAGAAGAGTAAATCGATTTATATTAAGAAAATTTTTCTTCGTGAATCTGTGCTAAATTAGCACAACTGGAAGCCATTAAATTGAAAAAAAGTATAAGCCTTCGTCTCAATCTTCGGTGGGTATTACAAATGGTGAAAAACATTACAGTTACTACAATATGAAATCTATACTTACACATCACATTATTTAAAAAAAAACTCAGTTTTATTTACCCTGTGTTCAAGTTACAAGAAAAAAGGCTGTTACATTATTAATAACAGCAGTGGGAATAATAAGAAAAAGTATTTGTTGTGATATAACTCACAGTTACTTTAATATAATATTTTATTAATATAATTTTTTTTTTAAATATTTTATATATTTGTCTCAGATCGTCATAATCTTGGCGAAAATATCATCTTTACCGGCGTCATGACGTAACGATCCATCGCCCGCTATTGTGATCGGGGTTTCTGTCACAGCAGAGATTCCACCAGTGTGACTGATTCCACCAGTGCAGTCAGTCACACTGGTGTAGGTCTTTTGTTGCAAGAGACCGGCCGGCTATGTAGGCACAGCCGCAGTGTCAAATATTCTACCGCCAAACAGCAGTGCATAGGCATTACTGTGTTCCGGTTTGAAGGGCACTGTAGGCTAGTGAAATGACTGGGCAAAAGAGATTTAAAAACAAATATCTCGAAATTAGCAATGCGTGAGTGGCACCTAGTAATGGTATTGCAAGCGTTCATAGGCTACGGTACCACTTACCACCAGGTGGGCCGTATGCTTGTTTGCCAACATAGAAAAGAAAACAAATTATCGAGTATAATAAACACAAAAAATTAGGCCAAATTTATGACATCCTTTTTGAAGAAAAAAAATTTATTGAAGTCTTTAAAATATCATTAAAAAGCTTTTCGCTTAGACAGCACGAATCTGGGGATTTATTTACTTCGAGAGGAAGGCATTTTTACTTCAATCACTCTTAAGATAGGTATAAAACTGTCGAGTCGGGAAATCCGACTTGATATGGCACTTTTTTCAAGAAAATAATTTGAAATTTTCATAAGGCTTAACACGTTAGCATTTCTGTGACCCCCATGTGGGTTATAACAATTGTTTAACTATTATTAACACATCGAATGTGTTAAATAGGTATTTTTTTTGTAGCCGGACTTCGACGACGTTGTGGCACAGCCGTAGCATCCTGCCTTAAGTGCCACAGGTCGCGGATTCGATTCCCGCTCGGAGCAGATAATTGTATTGACCATACAGGCTCGTTTTTCGGTCTGGGTGTGTATGTTCTTGTCATTGTGTATGTTTCCGGATCCCTGACACAGGATATAAATATCCTAATGGGGGGCCGTGGTGTGTGTAGCGATTATTATTATAAACGTGTATAGCTGTCGGCCTTACTGGCCTTGACGGCGTCACCGAGCGGGAGCTTTGGTTATGAACAATGAAATCTGAATTTACCAAACTTTACACGAAAACTTTCAAGGTAAAAAAAAATTTTACCGACATGTGGATTAAAACTGGACACCAAAAAAAACATGCCAAACGTACCAAACATTTCAACATTGGAGGCAGAATTTTAACTTTTGCTGGGCAAAAGGTTTCAGGTTGTGAAAATATAGATCCTATTTTTATTAGAGAAATTTTATTTTAACTGTTTTTAGATTGTGTATAATAATGAATGTATATTTATTCTATTGAATAAAAGAGCCCAAAAACGTAGTTACCTACCTAGATAGTGACGGATCAGGAAAGGACAACGCAGCAGTACTTATACTGCTACATAACGCCGTTAGGGTAGTACTTCCTATCTACAGAATATTCCTTCATACATGGATAATCAACAACTGATTAAGTAAGCCCAAGGACTTTCATATTAGCATCTTCTTCGTCCTAGCATTTTTCCCGGTGTTTTTTTTTACCCAGGGTCTGCTTATTACTCTTATCCGGATTTGACAGACTACTAGTTTTTACACAGCGATTGCCATCTGACCTCCACAACCCTAAGGGCGAACCAGTAACGCATTGGATAAGGAGCAATTTACTTATCAAGAGTTAACGATTATTATCAGATGTTATGTGATAACAACCGGGACCGACAGCTTAACGTGCTCTACGAGGCACGGTGGGGAGACCCACATTGACAAACGCCCAGACCGAGACAGAAATTTTAACAAACATCTGCCCGAGCGGGAATTGAGACTAAAGGCAGACTCGCTACCCAGAACGCCACAGCGGTTACTTTCATATTTGCATAGTTCTATAATTAAGCAATGTTCCACCACGACGGTTGGCCACGGCATCGTGGGTCGTGCTGCGATGCGCAATATTATTTACATAATCGCCTACCACTGGAATGAAAGCGGTCACGATGTATATTACACTTGTTCTTGTGTCACGATTTTTTTTTAAAGATGTACCTTGGTGGTACCATCTAGACGTAAGGGTAACGAGATCGCTTTGATTAATACACAATTCTAAAGGCTCGATCGATCAATGATTACTGATGATGATGATGATGATTATAATAAAAATGATGATTTTAAGCTGTTAAACAATACATCATTATATTTTTGAGAGACTAAATTTTGTTTTCTTATTCTTTGACTAAAATACACAATAGTACATTAAGCCTATAATAATTAAAAATAACAATTTTTTTTAAATGAAAAAATTCGACAAAATAGGTGGAAATGGCTTTTATACCATATATGGAGTTTTTAGACACGAATGCATTATTTTAATAATGTGGCTAGGATAGGTCAGGTCAGGTTGGCAACGCGCGAGTGGCACCTACTAATGGTGCTGCAAGCGCTCATAGGCTGCGGCAGCCACTTACCATCAGGTGGGCCGTATGCTTGTTTGCCAACTTCTAACATAAAAAAATAAGGTTATATCAGTAGAGTTGTCACTCATCCGGCTGGGGAAACACTTGCTTGCACTATTATGCCCGGCAAAATAACATGTCCAATGAAAAGACAAACTATTTGTCCCATTTTCCGGATTTTGGTTTGAACAACCCTTTTAATCATAAAGGCATAAATGGATACGTCATCTAGAAAGATTGAGCGACACCAGATCAGTGAAAATTATCACAAAATAGACTTAACAATAGAAGACACCCAGAGGAAGACCGAGGAAGCGTTGGATTGATTGTGTTGAGGAAGACTTGAGAGGAAGGAATTCTTGGAGGCAGAATTCCAGAGACAGAGCGAAGTGTTCTAGCGTCGAGAAAGTAAGCACTGGTTTCTGTGAGGAAACCTGATCACAGATACCAGGCCTCCTGAGGAGGAGAACCGGGTTATGTGAGGTTCCATGACAGGTGATCGGGTACTGGGACCCACTAAACCTCCTCGGCAGCCGACCTCACTGTGCCTGCAGAGCTCGGACTTAGGGGTCGAGTAACAACCCTTCTAATATTGACCTTAAAGTTCGGACGGACATGAGATTCAATTACAAGCCGAACTGAATCAAATAATCATTAGAACCGAACCGTATTACATGCGGTTTTGTTGAACATGTACCGGCCATATTGCGGTCGTATTAATTAAATACGCATCGCTGGTTCTCCGTATCCGTGTTCCGTACGTGATTAAATGTTAATATTATATAGTATACATTAATTGTTCTTATATATTATTACTTTAATACAATCTCTGAATACTCTAACTCTAAAATAAAGGTCCGCCTGGTTAGTTAACACCGTACGTTGGTGGAATTCTTGTGAAGTGACTGCTCGTCAGCCGCGTTTCGACGTCAGCCAGCGTATAACCAGTTGTATCCAAAAAAAGGCGGCAACGCACCTGCATGCCCTCTAGTGTTGCAGATGTTCATGGGCGGCGGTAATCGCTTAACATCAGGTGAGCCTCCTGCCTGTTTGTCCCCTCTGACATAAAAAAACCAGCCCCAACCAAAGACCAGCAGGAGGTTTCATCTGTCTGTGGTGAGGAAGACGGGTTTGTGCTTAAAGTAATTCATTCGTTCGTAAATTCCGTTCATGGATTCGTTGATTTATAAAAAAGTTGGTGAAGAAATTGTTCAAAATAATTTCAAAAACATCACGATGTTTTCAAGTAACTAGAGTGTAAGGTTAAAGAGAAGAGGACAATAATGAAAGAGAAATTGTGGTGGGATTTTGGGCTCCGATTCTTTCTAAGTATGTTTCTACTTATAAATAAAGAATGTAAAAATATTTTTATTTTTTTAATTGTAGATGAAGTCGGGGGAGAAAGTAGAAAATTGCAAAATCGACTTGAAGTTTCATTAATTTCAAGTATTATATAATCCGAAAAAGCATTCTCATTCCCGCTTAATCATTCATTCGTTCTATCAATCACGGTTAAAAGTTCGCGGGTAGTGAACGTAATTCATTGTTCGGGAGCGAACTTATTTTTGCATTTTGAGACTGAAAAAATGATATTATAAATTGGTCTTTAATTTTTTTTTTATATTTTGGCAGTTTTAGAGTCTTGCTGAGTTGCAAGAATAATCTATTAAAATAAATAAAATTGAAGTGTCTGTTTGTAATTCCAAATTAACAGCTGGACCGATTTTAATGAGACTTTCACTCGCAGATAGCTAGTGTTATAAGTAGTAACTTAGGCTATAATATTTTGGAAAAATAATTAGGGTTCCGTGCAATAAAGCAAAATCTATCTGTATCTGTAATCTATAAGATTAGATACATCTTGACATATTAAAAAAGTTAAGTAACACTGACAGCGGTTATAATTGGGATGGGTGGGAACTATAAACTTTTGTCATTAGCAAAATTTCAATATTAAGTCTTTGCTAAAATAAATATTAAGAAACTAAATATCAAAGAGCACACCCCTTTAGGGTCCATTTACATAACCTTTCCGAGATGATATATTATATGGAAGAATATATTGTAAAAGTGCCTTTTCATCGGCTAAAATATACTCCCTTGTCGGAGGGATTGATAAAGTTGTTCAATATAAAAAAAACCCGGTACACTTTTATAATAAGAAATCAGTTTCGTGAAACTTCACTATACCGGTTACCATGTGTTGCGAACCTGCCTTAAGCGCCACAGGTCGCAGGTTCGATACCCGATCGGAGCAGATGTTTGTATTGACCATACAGACCCATACATTCCCATTTATAATATTAGTAGGAAAGTAGGGAATGGCCTACCGGCTATCAGTACAAGATTTAATTTCATAAAATGGCAGACATTTGTTTGAAATGTAATTAAAGGTAAATAATATTTTACAAACATTTTAACATTCTCACTTCTTCCCCATATGAACTTTAACCGGTGAAGCACCACCAAGTGATAGAATGTTGTCATTATCTTTACCATAGAGTTTCAGTCTATGAGTGGGAGAGTCAGATGTCCAAATGTTCTCTATCCTTCTCCACCTACTTTATTCTCCATTATTCCTCAATAGTAATGTCATTTCACTGTTCTACGGTATAATTCATCGAGAATTCTTTACGAAATTCACTATTCAATAAAAACTAAATTCTAATTTGCACAGCGCTGAAGTATTTTCAAGCGTTCATTTAAAATCGGATACATTTTATAAGACTAAAATCCGTAAATACGCATTTTCAAATCGCTTTTATTTCACTTATCCGGATTCCATTCAAAATGAATTTCAATAAAAATCCAACTGCAGTTTCACTTTCAAATACAACCGTTTTCGAACGAATGGGGGACTATTAAAAAATTACTATTCGACAAATGTTAAGTCGGGATTCGAAATAGACGCCTTTCGACTTTATTTCTAACAGTCAATGAATTTAAATTTCGAATGATGAAATTTTATGAATATTATTACGTTTTTTTAAAATTTTTTATATCAAGCTTTTTTTTCTTGTATTCCTTTACTTTGGAAATAATTAAATTTCATTAATTTTATTATTTGTTATTATACCGGCTATAGAAACACACAATCTATGAAAATTCTGTCTATATCTCTATTTCAGTTTATGATGACATAGAGCATAAAACCTCAAAATAAGTTTCTTCTAAGGGAACCACCGAGCTATACTGCATCGCAATAGAATTGTATAACAAAACTTCATGGTAGCCCCTCTGACCAATTATAATAATAGTTAAAAGATAAAACCGATTGAAACAAACGGTTTTAATCCCGCTAAGTTAACGGCGAAATAAATCGAATTAAAAGTCCGTTTCAGTTTCACTTTCAAGTGATTTAATCCGATAAAACAATTAACAGTTATCGCTGGCAATCGTGCGGATGAACACAGCTCTATTCTGTGTACGTTCTAAAGTTCAATTGACTTTTTAATCTATACTATATTATATTATAAAACTCGGAAACTTTGGATTTAAAAACCGGTTGGATTTTAAAAATCCTTCTTTGATGATAAATTCGCTTTCAGTCCCTGGTACTGGGAGAAAAGGACCCGATTCTCTCCCAGCAAAATGACACTATATTTTAACTCACTACCTCCCGGTAGCCTAGCATCGTAGGAAAAAACGTATAGTTACGCACCACGGGAGAAAAAGGACATTGCGAGTGTCGTTAATAATCCTCGGGTGACAAAGTCCTACCTTTCTTCCTAGAATGTAAATAATATATAGGAATGGATGACTAGGGAAAATAAGAAGGGAGTAGTATAAAAAAAATATGACCAGTCAAGTACGTTGTGGATCACACAATTTTATGACTTTAGGAGCTAATATCTCAAAACTACTGACTTAATGAAAAAAGTCAAAATCAAACCTCCTTATCATTTTGAAAGGCCTATCCAAAGATATCTCACACGTTGACATACGTTGAATTTTCTTTTTTCAAAACTCAGTTACATGTATGGACTGCTACCCTCAATTCATTTATATTTAAAGATTTCATTACAGAATCGTTGTGCAGTTCATAGAATACACCTATTTAGTAAATTTCGTATAAATAGAGCCAATGGTCTGCAAGTAAAATGATTGTGACATACGGACGGACGGACAGACAGACGGACAGACGGACAGACGGACATGACGAAACTATAAGGGTTCCGTTTTTGCCATATGGCTACGGCATCTTAAAAGGAGTGGGAGATTGGGATGCTCTCTCTCTCACTCATCAGACGATACGTAACAGTACAGTTACTTTACGCCGATTTTCTGTGAGGGGGTAGTACTTCCCCGGTCGAGCCGGCCCATATGTGGGAGAAGCATCGCTCAGCTACCGTAAGGAAATAAATAACCACCACTTTCAAGGGCTTATCCAAGAAAAACAATAACGGAAGAATGTGTAATAGTCTTTAGCATCGAAACGGATTAAGCGACGTTGAGGGGATCAAACTTTTACGCCTTGTAAACGATATTTAACTTTAAGTGAGCTATAAATTCAATTTACGGTAATGATATCTTAACGAAATTACCGTACAGCTATTCGGGGAATTACCCTTTTGGAGGGAGACAATATTGTAGCGGCAGCGGTTCCCAAACTTTACTAGACACTGGGTGTGTTATAAAAACTTGCACATGATTAAATTATTAACTTTGAGAACTACTGATAAAAGACGTTCCTATTTCGTTTATAAGTAGAAATTACCATTAGGAAGACAATAATTTAAGACAGAGGTGTTCAAATATTTTTTTGTATACTAACTTATTATGTTTCTTATACTAAAATTGTATCATTTTGTACTGTTTTTTGTAGATATACCGGTAGACTATTTTGGCCGAATACCGAAAAACAGAATATTCGCATCCCTAAGGCCAAAAGCGTAAAATATTTGGCCACTATATTCTAAGACTAGCATCTGTTCGCGACGACTTTAGAATTAGCTCAATATACTTTGTATTTTAACCCCTTTATGGGTGAATGAGTAACAAGAGAGTAAAAGGCGTCGGGATGTGACGACCCCATCGCCCGCTGTTGGGATAACCTCTGTCACAACAGAGATTATTCCACCAGTGCAATCAGTCACACTGGTGGTAGGTCTTTTGTTGCAAGAGGCCGGCTAGGTAGGTACCACCGCAGTGTCCAATATTCTGCCGCCAAATAGTAGTGTTTAGGCACTACTGTGTTCCGGTTTGAAGGGCATTGTACGCTAGTGAAATTACTGGGCGAACGAGATTTAAGAACTAATATCTCGAGGTTGGCAACGCGTGAGTGGCACCTACTAATGGTGCTGCAAGCGCTCATAGGCTACGGCAGCCACTTGACATCATGTGGGCCGTATGCTTGTTTGCCAACTTCTAACATAAAAAAAAAAAAAAAAAAACAATCATCTAAACATAAATTCAAATGGATACGCCATGCAATAAGTTTTGTAATAATCCCGCAGGAACCTAACATTTTTCAGGCATAAAAAGTATACTAGGTATTAATCCAGGTAACAATCTATATGTATGCCGAATTTCATCTAAATCCGTTCAGCCGTTTTTGCGTGATTGTGTAACAAACATACAAACTTTCATATTTATTATATTAGTAGGATGACATTTTACATGTGTTATTTCATTTGGCATATTAAAAAAAGATAAAAAGCCAGACTTCTGCGTTTAAAATTAGAACAGCGAGGTTACCTGGGCTTGTGGTACGTTGGATTGCTGTTAGTCTTGAGTATGTCTGCGTTGGGTACGGACGTCGGCAGCGCATGCTCTCGCTCCAGCTCGCTCTCATAGCTCTCAAGCGGAACGTGCTTGCCGGGCAGGGGGTCCGCTGTAACAAAAAATTCATATATTAATAACTTTATTCATAACAATTTTCTCAAATACTAATCATTTTATGACAAAAAACAAAAAATTATGCAACATGTACGATGAACGTTACCCAGCTTAAAGTATGCAGATTGTTTCGAAATTTAATGAGATTATATATTTAATATTAAAAACTGGTGGTTAACTTTCGCATCAACATCTCCGCAGTGGCAATCATTCTACCATAAAACACTGTAGTTTCGTTTTGAAAGATACTATAGCTAGTGAAATTACTGAGCAAGAGATTTAAGAACCAATATCTCAAGGGTGGCAAGGCGTGAGTGACACCCACGAATAAGTGGTGTTACAAACGCTCATAGGCTAAGACAACCTTTTAACAACGTGGATCATATGCTTGGTTGTCAACTTAAAAGATTAAGGAGAAATTTGACTACAATAAACTTGTCGCTATATCTTCAAAAGACAAGTATCTTATAAATCAAAACATAGCCAATACGTTAGTTCTTAGAACGCAAAGAAATCGTCGCAAGCGCATTGTATCATATTCTATATACGTTTCACACGACTTATCAAATTCGGAGTTCATCGGAATGATAGAGACCATTGTTTATAAGCTTGAGGTCAGTGGGGTCTGGTTTCGATACTTATAAACAAGTTGCTTCGTTCCGCGACCTACTTAGTTTTTTGAGATAAGGATGCTGCTTGAATGGAGTCGTGATTTTTTTAACGCATAGCAGAATAACAATTATTATTATTATAGTAATTTGTAGTAGACTTCAAAATATTGTCCCTACAAATAAGTTAGTAGCTTGCGCTTGTGGATACGATAATAGCTCAAGAGGGTTAGGGTCGAACCTGCAACTCTCGTCTTTGTATTGTTGAGCTCTTGAGGCTCAAAATATGCTATGTCATCGTGTTTTTTTATTCTTTATTTGACACACAAAAGTGCATAATAGATAAATAACTTATGGTATGTACGTAGATGGTAAAGGCCTTTCTTATCATTATAGTTGGAAAGGCTAAAGTAAGTACAAAAAATCTTATATTAATTTCTTGAGGCTTAGATAAAGGACATGTTATAAAAATAATAAATCTAATATTAAAATGACTATTTATAAATAAACTGAAAAAACTGTCCGACTGCTTGAAAGCTAATTTTAGAAAGCATCTTGGTCAGTAAAACCGCATCCCAAACTCTGTTTACTCAAACCTATTGAAGAAATTCAACTCTAAGTTATACGTGATTTGATCTAAAATCGTTTGATAAGTGAATTATTGCTTTGCTCTAAATATTTTTGGGTGATCTGAATATAATTAGCACGAATAGTTATTGCTACGTTTTCGTACAGTTTTTTTTTTAATGTTACAAGTTGGCAAACAGGCATACGGCCCACCTGATGGTAAGTGGGCGCCGTAGCCTATGAGCGCTTGCAGCACCATTAGTAGGTGTCACTCACGCGTTGCCAACCTCGAGATATTAGTTCTTAAATCTCGTCCGCCCAGTAATTTCACTAGCGTACAGTGCCCTTCAAACCTGAACACAGTAATGCCTAAGCTACTATTTGACTACTATTTGGCGGCAGAATATTTGATACTGCGATGGTACCTACCTAGCCGGCCTTTTGCAACAAAAGACCTACCACCAGTGTGACTGATTACACTGGTGGAATAATCTCTGATGTGACAGAGATTATCCCAACAGCCGGTGATGCGGTCATCACATCCCGACGCTATCCCGATAAGTTCAGATCTTTGCCATCGGAATAAAAAAAAAATTACAGACGATGTTTGTTCTTGCGGCAGGTTTCCGACCGGCTTTATATTTTTTAATTAGCAATGCCTTTACAAGTCATTCCTAATACTTTGCCCTCCAAATAAGGTACGATAATAGCCCAAGAGGGTCAAGATTAAACCCGCAAATCTCCCTACTTCTTCTTCTTATCGAGTGGTTAGCCGCCAACCTAGTGTCAGAATAGTTCAGGTCGTACATAGGCCTCTGACTTGACTTATCGACTGTCATCAAATTGATAACAGCGGGGACCGACTTTTACGTGCCCTCCGAAGCACGGAGATGCTCCGTTGGAATACCACTATGTGATCACTCATCTAGTGAATGACCGCGCCTAAAGTTGCTTTACCGACCGACCGTTTACTGATCATTAAATAAAATAAAATAATCAATAAATAAATAAATTTATAATATTTGAATAATTTATTAATTCGAATCAAATTTAAAATAGAAAAATCTATAAAATAAATATAAAATCCAATAAACTTAAATAAACTACTTATTTATAAATGGAATTATTCAATTCAGTTTGAAAAGACGATGCAATCTTAATTGAATTACATTGAGTTCCATTGATGTCTAGAAGCGATTGACTAAAACGGTTTCCCTGTAAATAGAAAAGGAAAATAACTTTTGAATATAAAAATACTTTAATTACTACTTTAATTTACTAACCACTACAAATGCGAAGGTATCTCTATCTGTTGCGCTTTCATACTAGAGAAAGGGCATGCTATTTTTAATGCGAAAAAAGAGGTTGTAAAGGTTTGAAAAGGGGGATGAATAGTTGTATGGAAGTATAAGGTTGTAGGGTTGAATAGGGTTGGTAAATAATTGTATGGAAGTATTGTTATTTTTAGAGGTAGAAGCTTGAAACTTAGTGTTTAGGCTTTTGATTCGATATAAATAAATATGACATGCAAAGTTTTACCATCAAATAATATATTATATAAATCATCTTATCAACATAAATGCTGATAAGTTTTAATCTTACTGGTGGTAGGCCTTTTATTGCGCAAAGCTGACTAGGTGGTTACCGCTGTGTCAGTTACTCTCCCGTAACGCAGTGTACTGTGTTTCGATATGAAGGACACTGTACGCTAGTGAAATTACTGGGCAAAGGAGATTTAAGAACCAATATCTCGAGGTTGGCAACGCGTGAGTGACACCTACTAATGGTGTTGCAAGCGCTCATGAATAGGCTACGACAACCGCTTAGCAACTTACTAGAAAGATTTTCTTGAACCGTTGCTAAAACGACTCTCGACCAACATATCTCTCTCTCTCTCTCGAACTACTCTTAACAACCTTCTTTTTTATTTTTGGGTCAGGAGTTAAAAAAATACAGACAAGTTTTCATTTCAGTTAAGGAAATACAAGAAAATAACGGTAATTGTAAAATTAGAAATCTGAATGGAATTTGAGTAATCGTGATAAAAAATATCGACTGTTAAAATTAACGAGAAAAAAACAATAAGTCTAACGATTGGTGACTCAACGGTCGTTATGCGCCTGCGCACTGAGTCACGGCCGCGGTGAATCAATCATTGTATTGAGGTTTTGAAAGTTACTTTTCATTAATTTTAATAATTAATTAACTAGTACTAGAATAGTAGTTCTTGATAAATTAAATAAACGCTACACACGCAACGGCCCCCATTAGGATAGTTATATCCTGTGTCGGGGGTCCGGAAACCTACACAATGACAAGGACACACAAACCGGAAAACATGCCTGTATGGTCCATACAAACATCTTCTCCGAGCGAGAATCGAACTCGCGACCTGTGGCGCTTAAGGCAGGTTCGCTACCGCTGCGCTACAATGTCGTCAAATCGTTGTTACACATATCTGTTTCGGTCTGCGGTGCCTTGGTGGGCAATTTAAGCTGTCGGTCCCGGTTGTTATCATAACATCTGATAATAATCGTTAACTCTTGATAGGGAATTTGCTCTTATGATATAAGTTACTGGTTCGCCCTTAGGGTTGCAGAGGTCAGATGTCAATCGCTCCTTGTAAAAACTAGTAACCTGTCAAATCCGGATATGAGTAATAAGAAAACCCTGCGAAAATAAAATACCGGGAATAATGTTATGATAGAAATAGTTGCTTTGAAATTCTATTAGCTCTAGATAAATTTTTATATTCCTCTGTAGTTTTTTTAAATTTAAATAACGTCAAATTTAAAAGGTATTTTTTTGTAGGAGGAAGAGGGGCAAATACTCTTTGTAGAGAAGAACACAAGAAACGACAAAACAACTACCATTTTTCAAAACAAATGTTTTTAAAACAAGTGTTTGACACCGTTGTGGCGTTGTGGGTAGCGAGTCTGCCTTAAGCCTCGACGGTTGCGGGTTCGATTCTCGCTCGGAGCAGATGTTTGTATTAATCGTACAGGCATGTTTTCCGGTCTGGTTGTGTTTGTCCTTGTCATTGTGAATGTTTCCGGACCCCCGACACAGGATATAATTACCCTAATGGGGGCCGTTGAGTGTGTAGCGTTTATTTATTTATTTATTGCAAAAAAGAAAAAAAACAGTGGAGAAAAATATTCTACTTCTAACAACTAGATCTTAATCTGGGTTTTAAATTAATTTGTATCGGACCGCTCCGAACCCGCAGACACTCCGGAACACTTCAATTATGGACAGAGGGCGTACGTTTTTTTTTATTGTTTTTATATTGGAATTCATTAGAAACCATGACTGAGTTTTGTACAAGATATGACCCTAAGAAACTGTGGAGTTTTAGTCGAGGGTTGTGCCTGTGCTTGTGTGCGTCCGGACCCCCGACACAGAGTAATACTATCCTAATAGGAATGTTGTATGTTTAACGTTTGTGTTTATGTGCATCTCATCCCTTCCTTCCTATTCCTTGAGTAAGCAACTCGCATGTGATACTTCAAGTATCGCAAGCATCACGTCACGTAACGTCACACTAGGGATCTTAAGAAATTAATGCGACTTAATTTATGAATAGCCCTAAAACAACATTCATTTTTAGACGACATTGTGGAGCAGCGGTATCGAACCTGCCTTAAGCGCCACAGGTCAGCGGTTCGATTCCCGCTCGGAGCATACTATGTTTGTATTGACCATGCAAGGATATTTTCCGGTGTAGGTGTGTTTGTCCTTGTCCTTGTATGTTTCAGGAACCCCGACACAGGATATCACTATCCTAATGGAGACCGTTGAGTGTGCAGCGTCTATTACTTGAGTCTATTTTTAGACGTATTATATGGAATGTTCATTTATTAGTATTTTTACTTTGATGACAATATAAGAGTATAGCTTCGATCATTAACAATTCACTAACGAAATGAAAAAGCTTTTAGTTCAAAAAAACCTACGAATATAAAAATGGACTTTTCAAATAAAAACAGTATACATTATTATTTTCAAAGAAATAAGTAGTAAATAAGAAATAATACTGACTCTCTTAAAACTATTACTGCTCGTAATAAAACCCGGCGACCCTTTTCATGTACGCTAGTTCTAACCATTATTGACAACTAGACAAATATTTTTCCTCTAATAAACGTCGCTAAAAGCGTCCAAACTAAGCAGATTATGTAAACAATCCATCACGACGTCAAATAAACAAAAAATAAACGCCAAAAGACGCCACGGAGACGCTAAGACTCGCAAATGTAAATTCGAATCGACCTTGAAGCCGGCATCGCAAACAGGATTTAAATATCGGGACGGCAACTTGAACGTCGGGACACGTGATATTTTATCGGGACAGGCTTTTTAAAATGTTAAACCATTTCATATGGTATATGGTTTCATCAGTATATTATAATAATAAACAAACCGGGACGGTTGCTACATCCACTGCCACTATCCCCCCTTTTTCCTCCTTCCTTTAACTTCTTACTTCCTTTTACTTCTTTCGTACGCATGCTACAAATTTTTATATATATATATATATATATTATTATAATATATTTTTATAATATAGGAAGACCTTACTAATATTCCTATTGCCCCTCCAAATAAGCTCGAAGCTTGCGCTAGGAGTGGGTACGACAATAGCCCAAGGGGTCGGGATCAAACCCGCGACTCTCACGTTAGCGGAGCGAAATCGGCCCGTCTACCGTTGAGCTATTGAGGCTTGTATATTGATTATATTTTCATGCTATTTATTAATTAAAATATTATTTACCTTCAAAGAATGTAAGTAACAATAAGAATATAATAATAATAAATGTTTACACTTAAGCGGGGCGAAGATTAATTGTTAATGTCCATTTCCCGGGACGACCTTAGTTTTTCGGGACAGCCGCTAAGGTCTGATAAAATATTCGTAGACCATTTGCTACAGTGAGCACTGGATGTGAATTATTCTTTACTTTTTCTATAACATCGTACCTACCGTCCACTTTAACTGAGTCCCGCTATTTATCTTAGTTGTGTCCCTGTTGATTAAGTGCGATGAAATTGTTATTTCTTGTTGCGTACTTAGAATAATTAATATGTTGTGTTACTTAACGTTGTGTCGTTAAAATAATATACTTCTGATGGGAGATATGTAGGATATATCAGACTTGAATAGTCAGAGGCATTCGTTCATCATTCGTCGTTCGTTCATCATCATCGTTGGTTGTTCATCAGTGGTAAGCAGCTTTAGGAGTATCGAAGTGTGCGTTTTCGTACTTCGGACGCCACTTAAAAAGTCAGATCCGACTGTCATAAATTTTGTCATAAATTGATATGAGTAAATAAGTCAGAAAACTATATGGGCGATCCGAATAACTGTTTCATAATGTTGGCCACTAACCACACGATAAGAAAGAATAATATTTAAAATGGGTTTAGTTGTAGATATCGGTGACATTTGTCCAGTAATTTAACTAGCTAGTGTTCTTCAAACCGAAACACAGCAAATCAAACCACTGCTTTGCGGTAGAATATTTGACACTGCGTTGCTACCTACCTAGCCGGCCTCTTGCAATAGTTTTTTCACCACCAGTAAACTATACAATCAAATCTTTAAATTAAAGCCTTTTTCCAATCACGTGTATACATTGAGTGTCAAGAAAAATAAAAAAAACAATTGAAATAAGAATCTCCACGTTTTTCAATCACGAGTTAGTCAGTCAATATTTGAAAATCTGCATATTTCAGAAAATATTATTCAAACTTGATTAATAATAAAATTTCAATATATAAATCATGATCCCTTCGAATTTCAACCGACCTGAATTTCAAGAAACTCAGTCCCTGACCTATTTCATATGATCGCTCGACGTCCATACAATATTCACGCCTCTTGATTGATTTACCGGCTTACTTTGTTTTTCAAGTATTACGTACACATAAAAATATTATGCGTATATCTGGTCTTCATATTGTGAAGTTAATAGATATTTAAACATCACATACTGGTAGGCTTTTATTGCAAGAGGCCGGCTAGGTAGATACCGCCGCAGTGTCAGATATTCTACCGTAAAGGAGTATACTGTGTTTCGGTTTGAAGGACACTGTAGGTAGTAAAGTTACTGGGCACGAGAGATTTAAGAACCAATATATAGAGTGGCAACGCGTGAGTGACACATATAAATGTATGGTGTTGCAGGCACTCATAGGCTACATCATGCTATGCTCATACTTGCTTGCCCACTTAATGACATTAAAAAGGTGTTTACAAATAATTACAATTATGCAAGTAGGGGTGTGCGAAAATCGTTCGAAACTCCACGAATAATCCGAAAAAATCGAATAATTTGAAAACTTTCGAATAATTCGCGTATTAATGAAATATCTCGGGATTTTCAATTGTTTATCACCCGATACGTTTCGTATCGTATTTATTATTTTTAAACAAAACTGACTGAAACTAAACTATGGTAAGTGGCTTAAAAATATTGTATACTTGAGAAACTTCAAAAGTATAGAAAGAAAACATAAATAATTCAATTAAACTCAAGTTGTCACTTTAAACAAAAAATCACAACGCTTAAAACCGTCCGTCCTCCCCTAGCTCTTAAAATAAACCGAAATTTACGTTCATCCGGGGCTGAGTTTACTTTTAAACGGGAAAAAAATATTTAAGTTTTTGATATATGGACTCTAAAACGGATGAAGTTGTATTGTAGGGATTACATAACTAAGCATAAATATAAATAAAAAAGTACCAATATTATAAAGCTGAAGAGTTCGTTTGTTTTGATTAAACTAATCTCTGGAACAAATGATCGGTTTTTAAAAATGGTTTTTATTTGATAGCACATTTTTTAAGATAGGCTTTATGTTATATAACATCATAATACAATACATAGAAGCCGAGCAATAAGAAAGAAAGTAGCGGGCGATAAGATGCGATTGGTTGGTGGAATAGAACGGTCTCATCCGACGGGAGCGAAGTCGCGGGCACATCTAGTGTTAATATTATTATTTATAAGGTTATAAATATTGAGTTGTATTCTAGCACAGTGGCAGTAAGGAAAGTTCTCAGAGTGAATGCCGCGTTAAAAATTTGTTTTTTTTTAATGTGTATTATTCTGGGCCTGTCTGGCCTTGACAGTATAACATTGGGGGTTGACTGTGGCTTGTGGTTAGAACCCACATAGATTGCAAGGGGGCATAAATTAAATTCCATCTGTTTTGGAGCTAAAGCTAAGCTTTAAAGCCCTTCAGCGTAGGACATGAATCTAATGATTTTATTTCTCAAAGGAATAGGAAACTGTATCTTCGGCAAAGCACAAATTTGTGCTCAATCACAGAAAAAAAATAAACCGTGTCTTAAACCGAAATTTTAATTATAATAATAACATAATCGACATTATTTAACTTATGTTACTCCATATAACATCAGCTGTCTGCTTTAGAAACTCCCGTTAAAATCGTCGGTTTCAGAGAATAGCCAAAACAAACAGACAGACAGACAATTTATTTATTTGTATAGATAAGTTAAATAACAGAATAATTTGATTAAAGGTTAAGGTTAAAAGTAATTTTCTTAGAAGTTGTTCCCACTGAAAATAAAGTCGATTTATTTGTTTTTTATAGAAAGCGTCATAAACTTTCTTTACGATAGCAAAGGGTGCTTGTTAAGCTGATACTAGTTGTGAGTACGAGTAAAGCTATTTCACTACCTGCAAAGCTATACTAAGCGATAATAAAAATTCTTGATAGAAATAAAAAAATAGTCAAATGTTTTTAGTATACTGTGTTTGAATTTGACGGAAACTGTAGCTAGTGAAATGACTGGGCAAAAGAGATTTGAGAACCAATATCTCGAGGTTGACAACGCGTGAGTGACACCTAGAAATGGTGTTGCAAACGCTTATAGATCATGCAACTGCCTACCACGAGGCTGGTCGTATGCTTGTTTGCCAACCGTAACTAATATTATTTATTAAAATCAGACGTTTTTATTATAACATATATAAGTCGCAGGAAAGGATTTTTTTAACTTTGTTAATAAAGATAAGTCTATTTGGTATTCAAATAAAAGATAAATATTTTGAAATATTAAACGATATATTTTTAATGCGTTCAGACTTATTCTTATATCTTTTAATAGTATCGCATAGCTTATCCAATGAAGCTGAATCTCAAAGGGTTAAATTTAAACTAGAAGATTAAATGCGAGTTAAACACGTGTCTGTTGTTTTAAAAGACTATTACGTATTGTTTAGTGATGGATCGAAATTTATAACTTCAGTGGAAACAGGATGAGGTAAATCTTAAATGATTTGTTTTTAATGTTACATTGTTGGCAAGGAAGCATACGGCCCACCTGATGGTAAGCGGTTGCCGTAGCCTATGAGTCCGCAACACCATTAGTAGGTGTCAATTACGCGTTACCAACCTCGACATATTGGTTCTTGAATCTCTTTTGCCCAGTAATTTCACTGGCGTACAGTGCCCTTCAAAGCGGAACACAGTAATGCCTAAGCACTACTATTTGGACGCAAATAAGCAATACCATGTCAACCCACACGGATGTCATTTCGAGAAAAACGCGTTTGAAAATTTTGAACAACTTGATTTATTATGATTGTTTTTATGTATTGGTCAAGTTTTTGGCAATTTCAGATTTATATTTATGTAAGTTTTTTTACTTATTTTCACAAAAATAAGTATACAAACTGCATATTTCGTATATAATATAACCCAAAACGTTTAAAATAATACATAAATTTCATGATTAAATAATGGCTTTTTTAGAAGTTTTAAAGATTGAAACCCTACAAATATTAAAGAAAAATGTTCTTCAGCCATTTACCAACACTTCTGCATATATAACTCAGTTTTTTCAATTTTGTGGGTTGACATGGTATTGCTTATTTGCGTCCGTTTGGCGGTTGAATATACACTGCGCTGGTACCTACCTAGCCGGCCTCTTGCAACAAAAGAATCACCAGTGTGACTTTGAAATTGTTAATGTTTTGGAAATATGGTGCGGTGGTTCATTGATAAGGCTTGTATGTTGATGATAATCAGTTCATTCCTTGTTATGGATCTTTTTTTATTTACCCAGGACAGATCACTCTACGGATCTCACTGATATACCTACGCCTAATAAACCTAGAAACCTCCATTTTTCACAGGGGTTGTTATTAAAACGTAAAAGAGCACTAAGAAAGGACTTTTCGAAATTCAGCCCTTAAGGGGTGAAGAAGGGGTTGAAAGTATGTATGTCATTTTTAAAACTAGAAACATGAATTAAAGATAATGAAACACTTGTTTTAACATTTTCTAAAATTCCACTCCAGAAGGGTTGAAATGGGGGTACAAAGTTTGTAATAAAAACGTTATTCCCGCGAGTGAATCCGCTGGCAGAAGTTAGTATACAATATAAATATGGGTTATCATATCATTTTCAGATACAAATCCATTATCATTATTAAGTTTTTTCGATTCATCTTAATTATCGATGTAAAAAAATATAAGTCGGAATTTTTAAGGTTCTCTCGCGGGTGTCATTATTAATATCATGTTTAAAAAACCTGGATGACAGTTTTTGGTATTTTTTTGGTAAATTGAAAAATATATTTAGATACGAATTAGATGATGAAGGGCTCCCAATAATAGATTCTTTCGTGGGAAAAACTATTAGGGATAAACTAGAAGGGATAAAAAAATCGGACAGAACCGGGAAAAATACGGATAAAACGACAAAAACTCGAAACTCTATACAAAATTTTATCAAAATCGTTAAAACCGCTTCCGAGATTCAGATTGTATGTATATATATAAACGCTACACACTCAAGGCAACACAGTCAACGTCCCTCATGAGGATAGTTATATCCTGTGTCGAGGGTCCGGAAACATACACAATGATAAGGACATACACACTCAGATCTGAAAACTTGCTTGTACGGTCAATACAAACATCTGCTCTGAGCGGGAATCGAATCAGCGACCTTTGGCGCTTATGACAGGTTGGCTACCACTGCGCTACAACGTCGTCTTATATATATATATCAGAATTGTTCGTTCAAATGTATTTGATTGATAAATCTTACATCCGAATCGTCAAACGCCACTCGGTTATTTAAGATTTATAGATGGACGAAAATAAGCAATACCGTGTCAACCCGCAAAATTGAAAAAACTGAGTTATATATGCAGAAGTTTTGGTTAATGGCTGAAGAATATTTTTCTTTAATATTTGTAGGGTTTTAAGCTTTAAAACTTCTAAAAAGGCATTTTTTAATCATGCCATTTATGTATTATTTTAAACGTTTTGGATTATATTATATACGAAATATGCAGTTTGTATACTTATTTTTTGTGAAAATAAGTATAAATCACTTACATAAATCTGAAATTTCCAAAAACTTGACCATTACATAAAAAAAATCATATAAAGCAAATTGTTCAAAATCTTCAAACGCGTTTTTCTCGAAATGACATTCGTGTGGTATTGCTTATTTGGGTCCAGATAATATACTTGGTTGATTAGGGTCTCAAATAATTGAAAGAAAGAAAGAAATAAAAAAAATGTAAATGATTTTTGACTAAAACGTTGAAAAAATTAGTTGTGTCTGAGCACTAATGTGTGCTCGTCTTGAGTATTGGTAACAGAAAAAAAGTTATGGTGGAGTTCACTTCTTAAGAAATCAATTTTCATGTCGCTCTGTATGAAAAAAATTTGAAGAGTAAAATTTAGGTTAGGTATTCATGGATAAAACAACTTTTACTATCTTATGTTTGTATGTTTGTTCGCTTTCATGTTCGCGTGTCTGTTTGTTTTCATTTTTTTATATATTATTTTTTACTTCTACCCTCTTCGCCTATTGCATATTCAAGGTTATTAGGTATTCAAGGTTAAGGATTAAACTCCAGTCGAGATGACACACACAATTTTTATTTTTTTTATAATTCCTCATAAAAATCGATAAAGAGACCAACAGTGACCCTTAATGTATACAAAATGTTTTTGTTCCTTATCGGCGTGTGTCCGTTGGTTAAGACATTATCCCTTAATCGTCTTAAGGAAGTAGTAAATTTTTAATAGTTAACGAGAAATTGCGTGACCTATTGTTAGTATACGGTCGTAAAAATGTTATCAGCTACAGACCACACAGAAGTTCTTGTACACGCTAGGAAAGGGCAATTATTTGTTTAACTGCATGTTATGATAAATCTCGAAAACAACTTTGGCACCCTGTGCCATGAAACCATTAATACTTTACGATCTTGTCGGGAATTTGTTGAATATTTATTTATTTAAGTAAGTAACGACTGTGGCTTGCTGGTTGTGAGCCTGTTTTGAGCCGCGACGGTCGCGGGTTCGATTCCCCCTCGAAACAGATGGTTACTATGAAAATCTGTTTCGGTCACTGTGCCTCGAAGAGCACGTCAAGCTGTGGGTCCTGGTTGGTATCATAACATCTGATAATAATCATTAACTCTTGATAGGTAATTTACTCTTATCCATTGAGTTACTGGTTCGCCCTCAGGGTTGCGGAGGGCACGTGGCAATCGCTCTGTGTAAAAACTAGTAACCGGTCAAATTCGGATAAGAATATAAGCTGATCCTGGTAAAATACCGGAAATAAAGCTAGGAAGAAGATTATTTTAAAAATAATTATTGTTTTTGGCAACACAGTTGTTACAGTTGTCACAGTTGTTTTTAAAATAATTTAACAGCATCATTTTAATCGAATTAATATAATTATATTATATTAGGTATATAATAACGATTGAACGAAATATATTTATTTTTGTATATAAAGTTTTATATATATATATATATAAACTAAGAAACAACTCATTCAAATTAAATAAATATTATAACATTTCTTCATTATTAAATAAAAAGTACATTTTATGATACTAATATCAAAATACACCTTTAACCCACATGCAAGCCAAGAAATTAAGTCGCTTATAATATAAAGTTCATCCACTCGACAAGAGATGGCGCTACTTGTAGCGCATCCATACATTAGTAATGAAAGTTCTTTAAAAAATACTTTTTTGAATATTAGTAAAAAGTAAATAAATATTACATTAAATTTACAAATACTTTCTTTTTTCTTTGTTTATGTCAATCGTTATTTTCATTAAATTATTTTGTCTAATCGAAAGTAAGTCCATAATATAAATAATATAATAATGAAAGTCTTATAATTAATAATTAAAGCAGATGATACAATACTACGGGTAATTAAATCCAAACGTAACGTTTTTCCTTTATAAATAATAAATATTTAGTAAATTTCCCAGATTTCGTAGCAGATTTCGTTATTAAGGTCAAAGAACATCTTGAGAATATTTAATTAGACAGGTATTAAAATACTTAACTAGTGTTTCTCGGAGACTTTGTCATAACATTGATGGTCGTATTATATGATTTTAATATTAGATCCTTTTGTATTTGGAACATACATATATCAAATAAAAATATAGGAAATTATTTTTTTTGTAAAAGAGTATCGAGATGGTTCTTCTTGGTAGAATCAACATTCCAAAACTTGGTAATGAAAAATCACTTTCCAAATACCCTTACTACAAGCATTTATGTTTATTAATTGCTAATTTTAAATACCAAATTCAATGCAACATTTAAGATCAAAATTATTTACAAATTGAAATAACGAAATGTTATCGTTATAAAAATTAATATCACGAAATGTGATCAAAATTATTTACAAATTAAAATAACTAAATGTTATCGTTATAAAAGTGAATATCACGAATAATATCGTATATTTAATAAGAATTAAATTTATGTGAACGTAAGAAGGAATTCGTGAACCGTTATGCGTAGATATTCCATATGGTCGTATTTATGCAAATTTAGAATAACTTTCATTATACAAATCGCTTTATTACTAAAAAATATTAATTAAACTCTTCAAATCGTTAAATATCATCATAATTTAAATATAAATATCATATTTAACGATAAAACGTAACCCGTTATAGATTGATCGCTAATTTTTTAACGGGTTTTAAGTGTGTGAAGATTTTTATTTATAATTGGGTTAATTGAAATATATTTATTCGATATTAATCGTTTAAATGTATAATTATAATCTTGAATATTAAGTAGAGAACTAAATGAAATATCATGAATTTTATAAATATTTCTATTCTATTGCATACCAGCGTTTCGCCCGTAGGGTATATTTTGTGTTGCCAAAAATGTTATTAAAGAATAGAAAGGTAGAAAGAATGTTTTGGAATAATTTTTGAATACCGCGCGAACGTAGCTGCGTCCGCGGCTACGTTCGCGCGGGGTACCGATTTTTATTTCATGCACGGAAACCTAATTGCTTCTGTAAAATAAAAGTAGCGTTTGTTACTCCATATAACATCAGATATCTGTCTGTGTTAGTCCCTTTAAAATTGGTGAGAACAAACAGACAGACAGACAACACTATTAAATATATTTTTTATGCTTACCGTAGGTATATATGCATTTAGTGAAAAAAAATGCCTACCTACAAAAAAAATCAATAAGATTTAATATGTCAAAATAAATAAAAAGTACATAATATTGTATCATCCCAATATGAACCGGGACGGTTTTTTAGAAAGTGGACAGACAAACCGAGGCAAACGAATTTATAGAAACGTGACCTGATCGCACGATTTCAGTTGCCTTAAAGATGTATTTTTTATTATATCGAAATACGTGAACTGGTTTTTAGTTCGATTCTAACTTCATTTCTAATAACTATTACTTTCCTACCTTATGAGATTTTTTCCGTATTTCATAAAGCTAATTATTTTATCAAACGTACTCATAAAGAATCTCGAAAAAACGTCTTAAGGGTGTTCGTGTTATTGCGATCGATCGTTCATTAAAAAAACAATGACATTTTTTCCAAAAAAAAATCGTTAAATTGTAGAATAGAATTTAGAATATTTTATTTATCTTTTCACGTTCGAAATTTAAAATAAATATAAGGCGATATTAGAAAAAGATCACCTACGATATATTTATAACGGAAAAAAACTGCCTATAATTTTCACGATTAATGTCCGTTTGCATAACGATTATTTTGATTCGTTAAATTTAGCAAAAAAAATTGCTTTTACAAGTTCGAAATTTAAAATGAATATAAGACAATATTATAAAAATATCACTTGCCGATGAAATATTTATAACTCGATGAATATAATTTTCACTTCTAATTGCATAACGATTATTGTGATTATTATTGCGGCTAATTTGCTTTTCGTTGCAAAATAAAATTTACAGATATGATTCAAAAAAATATACGGAAGTAGATAGAATCAAAATTCTTTACAGGCCATCTTTTTAAATTCCGTTTGACGATATGCGGGTTCGAACTTTAAATTACGAGCTGTCGTCAAAGATCTTTGAATCCCCAATAATTGTTTGGTATTTTTAAATTAGTTCTCAATTGTCTTTAAGATATGATGTATTCAAAGATTATTCATTACCGTTTATGAATTAACCATTGATTCATTGGTAAGACAGATAACGCACTTGAACGATTCTCTTGAGCGATGAATACAATTCACATAAATATTAAAACTTATCACTGCAATAAGGAAATATTCAAACGATCGTAAATAAGACGCATAATTATTTGTTGAATGAACTTACCTAAAACTACCAATATGAAGCACAAACTAATGTACAAGATCATCAGGAATCTTTGGTAACTAATAAACTAATATTATCACAAATAAAAATGGCAATCATCAACTCGATCGCCTATAATTTATATCACAGGACACATCACTAGCTACACGATTTCGGACGCACTGCGATCCCATCAAGCCATCACTAGCAGCACATAATTTTTTTTGTAGCCGAGTGCATTCGTACCACAACTTTTTATACCCCAACTTAAACTTTTGATCATCGTACGCGTTTTGCACTAAAACTTAGGTCGTTTTCGTTTCCCATCACTATTTACGATGAAACACAGTCGATAATATGTTCCAATATTTAATTGCAGTCACTTTAAAATATTTAAGAGTTGTATTGTACGATAGTTTCACGGAGACACGCGACACAGGTCCGTCGTCTACGACTGTCGGGACGTAACTGACGTGAAGTTGGCCGGGATTGGTGAAGAATCAAGAATGCGCGGCGCATGGTTGCCTCACCGGCCACGCTCGGGTAGCTATCCGTGCGAAATGGAGAGTCGTTCGTACGTAGTCAACACATACATAGATATAGCTTCTGAAAATAGTCGGTTAATATAACCAGATAGACAGTCGTGCATTGTCAGTGGCGTCGCCCTCGGTCTTGGCCGCTTTCGTTCCATGGGTAGGTAGGAACGCATTGTCAAAATGCATTCACTGTACAACAATTTGAGTCGTCTATCCCTTTCTAGCATGAGAAAAAAAACAGGTAAACGTACCGATGCGATACCCAACACTATTATTTAGAAATAACATTTTAAAAATCGAATGCGTTCAGTGACGGTGATTTCACGCGAATTTCGACAAATTAACGTGTTTTCGTAACACCTATTTTATTTATATTATTTTGAATACAATGAACGTTCTATTCCGTCATTGGCCGCAATAAATTATCGTTAATTAGCGCACCGCGTATTCAAATACCGAACTGTATTGAATACATCAATCGCGACTATCGCAAAGCAAATTATGAGAAATTATTATTTTATAGGTCAGATTAAGTAAATTGAAATTTCTTTGTTCTAACATTGAATAGACAAATGTATCGGCCGCATTTCGTCGTGGGAATTCATTTTACGAGTAAACAATAAACATTATATTTATTTACATTACACTTATAGACATTGAAATCTGACTTTTGGGTATTCGAAATTCTTGACGCCTTTTTTCAATTGTATTATTGTTACAGTATTATTACCCGGATGTGCCGTCTCAAACTTATTTTATGATCATAGCACAATGTATGATTTGATTATTCTAATTTCTTGACACGAAAATTATGGCTTATAAATAAACGGGCATTTGCTGCGGTCCCGTTAGAGAATTACAAATTTATTTTTATAAAATACAGTTGATTTTCTAAGTCTTTTAATTCTATAGTTTTCTTTAAACAGTTTGAATATGAAAATTTAATTTAAGCGTCAATACGTACGTATTACAGTGGGCATCCTTACCTAAGTTATTTTTATTTTGGACATTTATGGGCAGGCCCATCTTTACACTAACGCAAAGAAACCAATTTAGTCACACGGTAACTTCATTCGATTATGTTACAAGCTTGTGATTAATTATTTTTTTGTTGTGATAGTGTTAAGTTTGCAAAGAAGCACCAGCGATTCTTCGGACATTTTTCCTTAGTTTATAGTACGCAAATGATTTTAAAATTGATATTTTAGGTTTTTCTTGGGATCCCACATGTATTCTAAAACCGGCTTAGTTACGTATCCCCATTTTAAGCTTGACAGAGACACAAATTATTATATTGTGTTTTATAATATGTAAGGCTAGTCATTAGGTATTTGAGAGTGTGGGTGTAAAGTATACATATTCAATTAAATTTTTGGTGTATGCCGATATAAAATTTATTTGCAATTTCATTTTTTTTAACGTTACTCAACAGCCTCCATTAGGATAGTTATATCCTGTGCCCAGAAACATACACAATGACAAGGACAAGAACCAGACCGGAAAACATGCCTGTATGGTCAATACAAACATCAGCTCCGAGCGGGAATAGAACCCGAGACCATATTAAACGAATCTTGAAAAACAGGAGTCTAAAAAGCATTACGACTAATATTTACCAGAGAAACAAAAAAACTTAAAAACGCTCGTTAAAGGCGACCATTAGGGTTTCGACCGTTTAAACAAAAAAAAAACGACTGTCAAACAAAAATGTATTTTAGCTCTCAAAAAACAAAGTCATTATTTGTTTAACGATAACAAATGTCACAGGAATGTCGATAATGTTAGAGATAGTTTTCGACACAAATAGGGTTGTGTCGTTGTCGATAAATTTGCCCAAGGGATGACCCGTTCGGATTGAATGTAATATATTTAGGGTTGACTTTACAAGAAAGACAACAGGCGTTTTATATTGTTTGTTTTAATGTGAATGTTTGTATGTTACTATTGTTTGTTACTCTGTAACACACGGGTGTACGGATTTGTATGAAATTTGACTCACACGGATTGTTACCTGGATATACATGTATGATACATTTTATCAAGGAAAAGTGTTAGGTTCATGGCATATTATAATTGTGTCAAAGTTTACTTCTAACATTAAACGCCTTCTTCTTCACTTTCCTAGCATTTTTCTCGTAACTTTTCCAATGAGAGAGTCATTAACTTTATCCGGATATGAGAATTTGTTACATAGAGCGTTCTATTACTTCTTATTCTTTCTAGAATTTTTCCCGGTATTTTATCTACCCAGGGTATGCTTATTACTTTTATCCGGATATGACTGGGTACTAGTTTATACACAGAGCGATTGCCATCTGACCTCCGCAACCTTAAGGGTGAACCAGTAACTGTTTGGATAAGAGCAATTTACTTATCAAGAATTAACGATTATTATTAGATGTTATGTGATAACCGGGACCGACTGCTTAACGTGCTCTCCGAGGCACGGCTGGGAGACAAGGACAAACGCCCAGACCGAAACAGATATTGAACCTGCAACCGGTAAAGGTGTCAATTACAAATTTTTAATATTAATTAATTATAAATATTCTATTACAAATTTTAATATTCAATTACAGGGCAAATGTTACGGCGATTTCTCGAAGTAAAACAAATTAAATACTAATATTCCACGGCACGAAGACAGCGGCTTCATGTTAAAAATAGAAATCTTTCGTTATGCCTTTTTTTCGTCAATCATCAGTCCGGGCGAAGGGCGTTCGTTATTTAGTTATAGATTCCGTACATTTTATGTAGACACAGGTCGCGGGTTCGATTCCCGCTCGGGATTGATGATTTCATTAACCATACAGGCGTGTTCCCGTATGTGTTCCGGTATGGGTGTGTTTGTCCTTGTCCACGTGTGTGTTTCCGGACCCCCGACACAGGATATCCCTATCCTAATGGGGGCCGTAGAATGTATAGCGTTTATTATTATTATTACTTTATGACCTAGTTAGCTTCAGTTTAATCTGACCCATGTGAAGACTATGATACACTGTAAATCTTTGTTGTGAAATGCTGTTGAACTTTGTTTAAATAAATAAATAAACTAGCGAGCCGCCAAACGTTGTCCTACGCCAAAAAAAACTGGGACCCGATAGCAGCACCCCCAAAGGGTCCAATTATGAATGTAAACCATTCTCGAATCCACTGGAAATCACAGAAAATTTCATCAAAATCGGTCCAACCGTTTCGGTGGAGTTCAATTACATACACACGTACAGTAGAATTATATATATAAAGAACTTTCACACTTATCACTATATTATATTAACCGAACCCATTCGAATAATATCTACTAATATTATCCGTTGCCATTAATATAACATGGTCGGTGAACAAAGGGACCCTAAAATAGTTACAGACCGCACTCCGACAGGCAGGTAGCGCGTCCGAGACTCAAATCGCAGAAACCAATCGTCCCGTATAACGCGCGTTAAATTAACTTCAGATACGGTTAATGTAACACTTATTAATAACAAACTTTAATTAATATTCATTTTATTTATTTTAATTAAAATTTATTTAATTTAATTTATTGATAATAAATATTAACTTTGTTTTCAAAGAAAATAACTAATGTTTTCATTTTCATATACATTGTTGTATTGTCATGTAAATATTCAAGCAAATAGTAATAATAAATAAACGCTACACACTCAACGGCCTCATATATATATATATATATATATATATATATATCTTATATGGTGAAATAATATCTCTCAACTATCTATCACATACACTTCTCAGTGAACATAATTCTTAAATCCATGTAGACAAAATCGCAGACAGATACTAGTATAATAAATATGAATTTAGAAACTCAGTCTTTACATGTATATGCTAATGAGAATCAATAAAGCGTTATACAAAACTTGTAACAAACAGAAACACAGAACTTGGTACAACTTGTTCGTGAAACTGGCGCGAAGTTTAATTTAATTTTATTCGGAAATTTCGGTTAAACGAGTTAGGGAGTTGATAGCGGACTGTAACGCCATTAGATGTGTCTACAATCTGTATAGTTTTGAGATACTGAGCTTGTTATTATAAGTCTTAAATCTCGCCTCCCCGGTATCGAGCACCACGAGTTGGTTCGTTCTGCGAGAGTTCTCGTAAGTGAGGTCAGCCAGAGGAGGTTTTAGTGGGTCTCCATGACGTTACCGCCATGTCTCCACATAACCCGGTTCTCTTCCCCACAAAGCCGGGAATCTGGTAGAGGATTTCTTTCCCTCAAAAAAAAAATCATCGTCAAGTACACTAGACAGTGGTAGTGTGTCGGCCGCCTGTTAATCAAGCGCTAAAACCCATTATATCACAGTGGAACCCTGATCGGCGTTATATAATAGTCCTAAAATAATTTTTAGGAGTCCTATTACATTTTCTCCACATAAAAAATCCAACGAGATTGATTTTTATAAAACTTTAAATATTACTTTAAAATTATAATCTTAGCCTATTCTTTCCTTAAAGGTCGGCAACGCGCCTGCATGTCTTCTGGTGTTGCAGTTGTTCATGGGCGGCGGTGATCACTTAACATCAGATGAGCCTCATGCCCGTTTGCCCCCTCTTACATAAAATAAAATCTAACCCAATTAAAGTACTGACCTTACCTAATAAAGTCATATGTTTATTTTATCACAAGCCAGTTAACAATTGAAGCCTCAATAGCTCAACGGTTCCGCTCTCCGCTCCGTTAACGCGAGAGTTGCGAGTTCGATCCTGACCCCCTTGGGCTATAGTCGTAGCCATGTTTTATGTCATGACAATTGGTAAACAAGAATACGGTCCGCCTGATGGTAAGCAATCACCTCAACATATGAACGCTTGCGATACTTGAAGTATCACAAGCACATTGCCAACCCAATGTACAGGAGGAACAGGAGGGAGTTGGAAGGGAAAAGGGAAGCGCACAAGGGGGTGGGAGATTGGGCCTCCGGCGCTCTCACTCATCGCACGAGACGCAACAGTACCAAATGATACTGTTACTTGACGCCGATTTTCTGTGAGAGGGTAGTACTTCCCCGGTCGAGCCGGCCCATTTGTGCTGAGAGAAGTATGGCTCTACTACCGTAAAAATACTCTTGAAAAAAGTATATCCATGAAAAAAGTATGAATCTATGAAAGTTTCGATTAGGTATTGCTTAAGCGAAGCGACCTTTCCCGTGCGTTGAGACAAAGCGTACAACCCTTTCGTAAGAGGTAACCGGCAACCGGTACATTGTATAATATAGATAACCTATGAACTGAGAGATAAAATAAACAAGCATACATAATAAGGTTACGAGTGTTCATTATAATTTGCATACATTTCTAATACCTTGAAGATTTCGAAACGTATCATGCCTTTTTCAACTTTTATTAGACTGCATAAAATTAGTAACTCTTTAGAGGTAACTGTATAGGTTTTACAATAGGATCCCACATTCTAATGTAAAATTATTATTGGAGGACACCGAGACCAGACCTTGGGAATGAGACAGTCACTCCAGGCTATATGGACGCAAATAAGCAATACTATGTCAACCCACAAAATTGAAAATTGTTATATATGCAGAAGTGTTGGTAAATGGCTGAAGAACGTTTTTCTTTAATATTTATAGGGTTTTAACTTTTAAGCTTTAAAACTCCTAAAAAGGCAATTTCTTAATTATGCAATTTATGTATTATGTTAAACGTTTCTGGTTATATTATATACGAAATATGCAGTTTGTATAGTTATTTTTTGTGAAAATAAGTAAAATAACTTACATAAATCTGAAATTGCCAAAAACTTGACCAATACATATAAAAATTCATATAAAGCAAGTTGTTCAAAATTTTCAAACGCGTTTTCCTCGAAATGACATTCGTGGGTGTTGACGTGGTATTGCTTATTTGCGTGCATATATAAAAAAAGATATGATCCCCTGTTAGTTTCGCCGGTCTTATCGGGTAGAGTTTTAAATTAGTCGGTGGTAAAATCTGACTTTCATCGGCGTCGGGATGTGACGACCCCATCGCCCGCTGTTGGGATAACCTCTGTCACAGCAGAGATTATTCCACCAGTGCAATCAGTCACACTGGTGGTAGGTCTTTTGTTGCAAGAGGCCGGCTAGGTAGGTACCACCGCAGTGTCCAATATTCTGCCGCCAAATAGTAGTGCTTAGGTACTACTGTGTTCCGGTTTGAAGGGCATTGTACGCTAGTGAAATTACTGGGCGAACGAGATTTAAGAACTAATATCTCGAGGTTGGCAACGCGCGAGTGGCACCTACTAATGGTGCTGCAAGCGCAAATAGGCTGCGGCAGCCACTTACCATCAGGTGGGCCGTATGCTTGTTTGCCAACTTCTAACATAAAAAAAGAAGTGTAATGCTTTTACTTTGAATAAAAATATTTGAATTTGAATTTAAATTCAATCATACACTAGTAGCAGACCTTGGAAGTACTACCCTTTCACAGAAAATCGGCGTAAAGTAACATAGTACAGTTGCGTTTCTTCTGTTCCCTTCCTTTTTTCCCTTCCCACCCCTTGCTTTCTATCTTTTGAGTGGGCATCGCGCATGTGATATTTTAAGTATTGCAAGCGTTCATAAATAAATAAATAAATAAATAAATAAATAAATAAATAAACGCTACACACTCAACGGCCCCCATTAGGATAATTATATCCTGTGTCGGGGTCCGGAAACATTCACAATGACAAGGACAAACACAACCAGACCGGAAAACATGCCTGTACGATTAATACAAACATTTGCTCCGAGCGGGAATCGAACCCGCAACCGTCGAGGCTTAAGGCAGACTCGCTACCCACAACGCCACAACGGTGTCGAAAGTAGGTTCCGATGACTGCATACCATCAGGCGGACCGTATGTTTGTTTTCCAACTGTCGTGATAAGTAAAAAAAAAATCATCATTCAATTACTAGTACCTGGTTGACCGAGCTATGCTCGGTTTTTTTTGTTTTTGGTAAATCGAAAGTCGTGAAGACTCGATTGAAACCTTACCTGGATAATAAAATAATGATTTCGACAACAAGTTATATCCGCAAAAATTGCGATTGTTGAGTATTTTGTTAAATTCTAATGGACGCATCGCTGTCAGTCAGTGACATAAAAATTAAAGAAAACGTCAACTGTCATTGTAGAAATGTTTGTCATTCGATTAAATTCAATAAATCCTTGTTGCCATAGCAACGCGTGGTCGCTCAAGTGCGCTGTGAATTTATTTATTTCTTTTGACATTTTTAATTTATTTTGTTGATAATAGATGGCGTGTCGACAACGGCCTGAAAACACGGACAAAGCCACATTTTCTAAAAATAAATCTTAGCTAGATCGATTTATCGTCCCCGAAAACGCATGCATACTAAATTTCATGATAATCGGTGCAGCCGTTTCTGAGATCCCAATTATATATATATATATGTATACAAGAATTCCTCGTTTAAAGGTATTAGATGAAGAGCAAAAATTTGTGTTCAAAAATTGTAAAAGGGGGAATTGAAAAATTAAGCAATCAAAAAGAAATGCCATCGGTAGATTATTGGCAGACAGAAATGCTTACAGACAAAAATCTATAACCGTTCAATTTTCAATTTAAGTATGGTTAACAAAAAAGAGCATTTAGTATGTTATAAAGAATTTAAAACAGACTTTTTCTATCGCTATACGATTACGTCATCTATTGTACATGTTTTTGTTACAGGAAAAAATAAATTGAACCAACTTTTCACGCTACTTATATAGATATAAAAAATCAATCGCGTCTAGCTTAAGGCGTGAAATTATTTTCCATATTAAAATTTTTAAAATTATTTCCTGTTGTTAAAAAACTGTTTTTCTGACGCTACATGTAATAATAATAATAATAATAATATTCTTTATTGTACACATACACACACAGGAAAAAAAAACAACAAAAAGTTTTACACGACTAAAACAGTAATATGCACAATCAGGCGGCCTTATTGCTAAAGAGCAATCTCTGCCAGGCAACCTGAGAGAACAGAAATAATAATAAATTAAGTTTAGGAAGGTAGGTGGTGTACAATAGATAAGACATAAATAAACATTTACAGACACAGATAAATATATGTATATACATAGATAAATTAAGTAATAAGTAAATCATAAAATAAATAAATAGATTACTAATAAATAATTATAAAATGATATACGTATATTAACATAAATACAATATATTTAGATATATATAAAATACACATACATATACATACATATATATATATAATTATATATATAGTATAGTATATAATACATGTAGCTTTTACTGTAATAAAAATATGACTTTAGTAACTTGCTTCAAAAACGAGCTTCTGGATTTGACTGTTTTCAACAATTATCATTGTGTTCTCAAACGATAGTTCTTCAAAAAGGTTATCAACTAATCGGTTAGGAAAACCAATAGTTTATCGCAGTATTAGCCACCAAAACCTCCCCCCCTATCCCCTACTCTTTACCGTAAAATACCATGTCCTGTATTGACTTGCTAAACTAGGAGCTTCGCCGAGCATTACTATATAAGATGGGTCGTATTTAGATACGGACTCTTTCACTCATAGAACGAATAGCAACAGTACTAATACTACTATTTTATTTAGACATTCGGATTCGGATATTCTGTGATACCGTACATTTCTTTCATGCCAAAAACAGAAAGGCGTTGCTAAAACAAAAAGCATAAATTTATAAACGGAAGTTCTTATAAAAATATTTTCAAACGATGAAATTTTTTTTCCATATATTTCAATTTCACGGAAAAACAAAATATTATTTATTTAGCTCTCCGTCATATAGCGTCGTAATTAGGGAGTTGACGAGAATAAATCCACGAAAAGCAAGAGCTTTATCTATCAAGATTAATGACACGCTTATTAAATTCCACCCCGTTTCGATACACCTGCGAAACAAACGAAACACTTTGTTTATTATTTAAATAAGGTAAGAAACACACGCGGCGGGGAAACGTCGCGTTTGCGTGGGAACATTTATTTTTATTTTAACATGACGGTTGGCAAATAACAGTAGTCACCAAAACCTATAAATGCGCGCGATACTTGAAGTATCACATGCACGTTGTCAATCCGAGGAACAGGTGAGAAAGGATGAGAGATTAGGACTCCGGCGCTCTCACTCATCGCACAAAACGCAACAGTTCAGTTACTTAACGCCGATTTTCTGTGAGAGGGTAGTACTTCCGCAGTCGAGCCGTCCTCATGCATAATTGTAAGAATTTTTAAATATATTTTTAACTAACTTGGAAAGATAAGGTTATTTTTTGATAGGCATGTTTTTAAGTAATAAAGTACTGGGAGGTTTCGTGCAATGAGTTAGAGCGCCGGAGGTTTAATCTCTCAACCTCTCTGTACCCTTCTCATCCCTTGCTCCTATGATCTCATGCCTTGGGTTGGCAACGTACATAATCTGCCACTAGGCGGACCGTTGTTTGCCAACCATCATGATATATAAAAAGCCTTCTTCAATATTATTTTCGCATTAAAATAGCAATATTCGTTAATACTATAATTAAATAAAAACGCTACATTAAAAACCGGTTAAAAAATAATCGGGTAATTTTAAATTCAACGTATAATTTACACATTTATAAGCGTTGCATGGTCGCTCGTAATTTGCGTCCGTGCGTTTTTCGTTACCTATCGACCCCACAATCAGGGTACGTTCTCATTACGCAATTTCACACTTTGCGCGTTAACTTTGACAGCTGCATGCAAATTCGCCTGCGTTATTACCGTTTTTTGACCGACTATTCTTCTGGTATGGGAGGTTCTGTCAATCAAAACGAATGCGTTTTTTGATGGTAAAAAGATTTTCTCAGATACCGAATTGTTATTTCGTATATTTTAAAAATATTAAGACTAGTACCCTTGCGGTTTTTTTTTTTTTAAGAATATGAGCAATGCTTTTTCTTTTTTTTGTTATGTTACAAGTTGGCAAACAGGCATACAGCCCACCTGATGGTAAGTGGTTGCCGTAGCCTATGAGCGCTTGCAGCACCATTAGTAGGCGCCACTCACGCGTTGCCAACCTCGAGATATTAGTTCTTAAATCTCCTCTGCCCAGTAATTTCACTAGCGTACAGTGCCCTTCAAACCGGAACACAGAAATGCCTAAGCACTACTATTTGACGGCAGAATATTGGACACTGCGGTGGTACCTACCTAGCCGGCCTCTTGCAACAAAAGACCTACCACCAGTGTGACTGATTGCACTAGTGGAATAATCTCTGCTGTGACAGAGGTTATTCCAACAGCGGGCGATGGGGTCGTCACATCCCGACGCCGATAAAATACTGATATTTTCATGACAATACTGATATTCCCTATTGCCCCTTCAAATAAGTTCGAAGCTTGCGCTAGGAGAGGGTACGACAATAGCCCAAGGGGGTCAAGATCGAACTCGCGACACTCGCGTTAACAGAGCGAAATCGCCCCTTCTACCGTTCAGCTATTGAGGTACCCTTCCACCGCCGTGCTGTCTTCTTATGCCAGAAGGGCAAACTGGCAGGTGGCTCACCTCATATTAAGCGATTACCGCCACCCATGGACATCTGTAACACCAGAGGCATGTAGTTGCGTTGCCACCTTACAGAATAGAACTGTATTGTGTTGTATGGTGGCTTACTTAGAAACTCGTCTGACTTGCAGTCACTTCACGAGTTTTTACCAACGTACCACAACTGCACACAAGATACCACAAGAATATACTCGATATGCAGGTTTCCTCACGTTTTCCTTTACCACTAAGCTACTTACCATAAGGCGGGCCGTAAGCATGTTTGCCACCACGTAATGTACTTAAATCCAATCCGTCTACGTCGGCTATTAAAATAAGAAAACAACCTTTTATACGATTTTAATAATAGAAATAAAAACCTTAGCACCTTGTGAAACAGGTTTTTCTATAATAAATCATTTATTACGTATTAAACCGTAACGACGCTTGTAATCTCGGCCTAAGATGTTGGGGCCAATATTTGGGATTATTACGCAAACATTTGTTTCACAAAAACATTGGGCCACATAATGATTGGTTGTACAATCGTACATGTGTGCTTTCATGTCGTATTAGTGGCAAACATGCCAATATAGAGTTATCGACTCTTATCCTGTGCTCTCCGAAGCATAGACACGCTAAGCTATTATAACACTAAGCGGACACCCATCAATTCAGTGACCTCGGCCAAAGTTGCTTAATCCAGTAATCCTTTATTTTACGTGTACCTGGCTATGAGGACCTCTCAATGTTTAGTGTTAACAACAGAAGCGGTAATAAAGTAAAAGTTGTCGTAACACAAACATTCATACAAACTCATACGAATATACATACAAACCCAAACTGTCCAACCAATATTGGTCCAATGTTTGACATTGGAAACAAATTGTAACAAGTCGACTTTCCAATAAAATTAGATCTGTAATATCTAACAGAGCATTAAAAAGTTTAATAACGCGAATGACATCAATAAAAGGCCTTCGTTTTCGCATAATTTGCGGTCATTAAAAAAAAGACAAATAAAAAGTAGGCAAATTCTTTTTTCATTAACGAAAGAAACCGTAACTTTTTATTTCAATTAAAATAATTGTTAAAATGTGTCGAAGTTGTAAAATTATTATTGATTTGCGTCTTCGTTCAGTACTCATTTCTATTACACTAATTTAAATTATTAATTATCAATAATGATGTCGTCCTCCATTTTGCGTCATTAAAAATACTGCTCATGCTGGTTTACTAGTGAAAAGCTTTTTATTGCGGCAAGAGGTCGGCTAGGTAGGTATCACCACAGTGTCAGATATTCTACCGCAAGACAGAGATGTGCTTTGTTATGTTTCAGTTTGAAGGACACTAGCTAGTGAAATTATTGGGCAACGCGAGAGTGACACTTATTAATGAATGGTGTGGCGAGCTAATCATCGGGTAGCATTAGAAGTGCAAAACGATAATATTGCGTGTCGAACCGCCCCATTCAAACCAGAACCAGCATGGCCCTATTATTATTTTTATTCTTAAAATTTAATAAAGATCTTATCTGCGGTTCCTTTATTTAAATCAAACCATAAACTTTTGAAAACAAAACCGTTTCGTAAAAATCCTTTAACCATTACGGAAACTAGCCAGACAAACAAAAACAGAGTCTTCATTTTATATCTATAATTTAAATGATTGTGTATATTGAGTACACGAAACATGTTACTCGAACAACGTAAGCGTACAGTTGAAATGCTGACATCAATATTATTATATTAGTCACGAGACTGAAAGAAAAGACTCGTTATGTATCGAATCTTGGTAATTGAATCGTTATATCGTTAAATTCTGGAAATAGAATTTCAATCGACGCCTTATATTATAACATTCGCTTTTTAAATAATTATCATATTTGATTCTAATTCTATAGACTTCGAATTTACTTAGATACTTAGAATTTTGTACCATTCATGAACCAATTGAATTCCATTTTCAATTATACTGAACTAATTATAATATGAGAGCTTGGATGTAAAGTTGTATTCTAAATCTATGTAATGGTGGAATAACAATAATTGCAAAAACTATTACTAGATGAAATTATTAACAAACAAACAGTCCTCCTAGAATATAAAGCTACAAGTTTCGAAGTTTAGAGATATCAGTAAACACTTATTATCGTTGTGGTGTGCTGGTAGCGAGGCTGCTTTGATCCTCGAGGGTCGCAGGTTCGATTCCCGTTTAGAGCAGATGTTTGTTAGAAATATGAGTTTCGGTCTGAGCGTTTGTCCTTGTAGGTCACCCCACCGTGCCCCGGCGGCATGTTAAGCTTTTGCTCCCGGTGTTATCATAACATCTGATATCATTATCTCTTGATAAGTAAATAGCTCTTATGCAATGAGTTACTGGTTCACCCTTAGGGTTACGGAGGCCATCGCTCCGTGTAAAAACTAATAACCCGTCAAATCAGAATAAGAGTACAAGCAGACCCTGAGCAAATACCGGGAATAATGCTAGGTAAAAGGACACTTGAAATATCATAACATAACATTAAAAAGTGTTTGAGTAAGACGTATATAACAGCTAAAATATCGAAATTAAAAATAGACTTTAGTGACGAAATTATATAAAAAAATACAATTTTTAAGAAAAATATTATTGTTAATTTGTAAAAATTATTGTTGTATGCAAAATAATTATATCCCTTCTCAGTATTTAAGGCTATTAACATGTATTTCATATATACACTACGCCTATAATTTAGAGCGTGTTCTGTTAAGATCACCACAGATCTTCGTCCAGTGTGGTGTCCATAGCTTACATAATTGTAAGGACAATCCTAAATAATTTTATACTGATATACATTCAAAAGTCTTTGGTGACATCCGTATCATAAACAAGGAACTACGGGATCAAACTGTGTCCTGCAATATACAACACTGGTTTTATAAATACTAAATTTCTTTTTTTTCACAAGATTTTCTACTAATAAAACTGATGATTTAATAAATTTTAAATCGTTGTTATATTTCTTATCAAAATACAATCAGTAAACATATAACGATTATTATTATTCGTTGGTACAGTTTACGAAACAAATCCCTCTTTAACATATATAATGGCCACCCTACTCGATAGCAATTTGCGGACACTCGTTAGCCATTAAGCGCACGCGAGTCGAACATATGGTAAGGTGGGTGCACACTGCACACTGTTACTTAATGGGGTTAAAAATAAAAGTGCGAACTCAGATTTACATTCCCAGTTAGAAGCGCCAGCTGGGCGGTAGGGAGAAAATATAAATTGAGAGATACCAAAATGTTAGCCGGTAGAAGGGTTGACTGCATAATAAAAGCAGCAGGTTCTATACTCGACTATGCAAATAAATGCTTCATTTATATAAATATTTTTTACCGGGCCGTTGTTCGTAACTTTATTTTATTGTAAAAAATATTTATTATATTATGCGCCTGCGGCTTTCGCTCGCGGGGTATACAGATTTTTCTTTACTGCACGGAACCCTAATTCAGTGAAAAACCCAAGTTCTCTGCCAGTGAAAGATGTGTTAAAATAGGTACAGCCGTTTCAGAAATTATAATTATAACAGACAGAAAAACAAAAAATTAAAAATTGATTTTTTAGTACTGTATATACTTTCATATGGATTTAGTGAAAAGCTGTTAGTTTGGAATTACAAATAGACACTTCGATTTTATTTATTTGTATAGATTCTCAATATGAAAAACTAAAGTAATTTTAAAATTACAAAAATACTAAGTAATTTGTCCGTAAAACCTCCAATAATTATAGATAATAGCCGTAAATTCCTTCTACTTAAACTTCTTTAATTTCTAAAATTAAATACAAATCGTTTAAGATAAATAAATTATAAAAATTCTGTCACCAAAATGATCAGTTAAATAAACGAACAATAATATAATATTAATAAAAATATAAAAAGAAAAACGAGAAATGTATGAAGAATATCAAGTTTATGTAAATAGCGAGATCCGAATGTAGAGAATCCGTGAAAATACGATTTAATCCTATCTATAAAAAAGTTTAAAAAGCAAATATACATAATTTTAACGTTTAAAACGCGTAAAAATACAGACCAACGAGCTCACGGCTGGTTGTATAAATTCACGCATTAATTACCATTAAGGGAAGAGCTACTTTCAGTGAAAAACCTGTCTTCCATGATCCTGTACTTAAGCTGGCTCTTTATTTATTCATTTAAAATTTGAAATACAAATCAGACATAATACGATATTCAAAAAATGTATTATTTCGAAATCACTATATTTTGAAAATTTTTCAAATAATCACGAAAATTTATTTCGATTTTTGAATATGAAGGATTCAAATTCTCTTCATTATTTCTTCCATTCGTATTTCGAATAAATCGGAATTAGCCAATCGAAAACGCAAATCCAAGGAGAAAAAATCAAATTCGAAATTCGAATCTTTTTAAAATCAAAATGCGGATAAACAATTCCTTGCATTTCATTTCATTCTACACGATTCAAAATACCGTACGTCAGGCAACAATTTAATTTTTAAAACATTCCTTGTTTCATATGTAATAAGGTACAAATTTGATGACAATTTTGTTGTTGCTCTCTGTACACAGAACAAAATCGAATGAACGAGTTTATCTTACTGCTTTAAATCCAGCTTGTTTTAAATTTCGTATTTCCAATGTATACGGTTTTTTTTTTACGAAATCTCGTTTGTGTCAACGTTGAAACAAATAGGTTTTTATACTCTTAAGTAGCTCTTTAAAATGGCTCATTTTATTACAAAAATAGCTCATTCCGCGTCTTCGCATGTGTAGAAATTCGTTGGCTTCCTTTAATAAATGCTTTTGTTTTCAATGTTCCTTCTAAAGATCAGGTGTAGCCATAAAATGTTAAGAATTAAATATACAGATTCAGTTACTTTTATTTATATATTATTAGTATAGACAGAGTTCTTAATAGACTAATTCTTCTTCCTAACATTATTCCCGGTTTTACCCAGGTCCTGCTTATACCATTATCCTAATTTGACACGTTACTAGTTTTTACGCATACCGATTGCCATCTGACCTCCGCAACCCTAAGGGCACACAGTAGCTCATTGGATAAGACCAAATTACCTATCATGAGTAAACGATTATTATCAGATGTCCCGGTTTTTATCATAAAAACCGGGACCGACAGCTTAACGTGCTCTCCGGGGCACGATGGGGAGATCCACAAGGACAAAGGCACAGACCGAAATATATATTATATATTTATAACAAATGTCTGTTCCGAGCGGGAATCGAACCTGCATCCGTCGAGGCTCATGCTGGCCCCCTACAAACACGTCACAACGGTCGTCATATTAGTCAAATTCTCATTAAAATATTTTTCTATTATTTCAAAAAAACAAAAAATACTAAATATGATTCTAAAATAACAATTAACAACTTTTGATCCATTGAAGTGATCTAGATTACCCTTAAGAATTTTTTTGTCAAAATTTAAACTTTAAGGAGAATATGTGAACGCTGAAAATGTTTGAAAAAGTTTGTTCGTTATCCGTTTCGAAAACCGGTCTTAGGAACATTTCACGAGTTCCAAAGAGTCTCTACGAGGCGCCGACATTTTGCTCTCGTAAACTTTTTTGTTTCACTTCAATATTTTCATAATTCGAAATGTCGAGCGCAATTACGGCTCTTGGGTCGTTCTTTATTTTTCTAGAAGAAAAAATCGGTTATCCAGGTAGTATTTAAAAAAAATGCTATATTCGAAATTCAAAATTATTTTTATTATTAATTTAAAAATGGAATGGATTAATTCAGATGGCAATCATTTTAGTAATAACGTTGTATCGGTTCTTAGGGGTGGCACCCTTTATTTTGTTGTTCTGGTAAAAAAAAACGCCGTGTAACAACCCTGTTAATAGAATTAACGAATAACGATTTATCGTCGCCCCTTGATTCTATAATTAAATCGAGAATCATGAATGAGACGGAGTAATGAATCAGGGCGGTTTTAGCTGATTCAGCGGTTTTTCTTGAATGACACGGCATGTAAGTTGGTAAACCACATGTCATTCGAAATATGAAAATTATGAATTGTCATTTTAATCAGTTAATGAAAGTTCCATCACATTTTTTGGAACGAAGTTCCTTAACGCGGTTTACGACCAGTATGATTTAGTAGAAATCGTCACGTAACGAAATGCCGTATGCTGTGTCTGTGTTCGTGTGTGTATTGAACCTACTATAACACGAGCAAGTGTCACTTCCTCTTTCTCTCTATCTATATCCCTGACTCTTTTTAGCATATAACCGATTTAAATATCGTCCCCCGAACATACATTTTTTAAATTTCTTTTGTAAGTAACACATCTTACAATGTAGCTCATTTTTTTATTACAACATGCAACAGTAACAGAGGTTAATGTTTGACTCCAAAAATCCTCACCTGTTATAGAGAAAGAATAGAAACTTAATTAACGCCTGACACTTATTTTCCGATATATGTACATGCCACAGAATTTCTCCCATGACAAACAGACAAGACAAACACACATACTTATCATTATATATGCACAGGTCCTTCCATACAAACAAATTGTCAGACTCGCTGGTGCTTCTTCGAAAATTCAACATACTTTGCAGTAGTGTTGAGTTTACGAAGGAGCACTATTATGCCCATGTATTTTATATTATGCCCATGCACTTACCCTTTAATCCTTTTGTGAGACATGTAAAAGAAATAAATATTTATATAATTATTATATTAATATTATAAATAAGATATTTTAATAAAAATGTTCTAGAATCATAGTCGATTTCAAAAATGACGTCATCGATTCGGAGGTAAGATTAATTGTGTGTTAAATGTGTGTGTATTTTGTAAAATTACACAAAAAACATAAACCTCTTTTTTGAAATCGGTTAAAAATTATGTCCACAATTATGAGGGCGTATATAAATATGTCTCTGAGAATAACAAAACTAATTGAGATCACATGTGACGTCACAATCCTCACGAGTCTGTCTTGTCACATCATGTCACACTTAATTGACCCCTCATCACGCGTTACGTAATTTATGTATGGGGTCTAATTCGATTTGTCCTATTAAATTATAAAGCATCCTAAATATTACGTTAATACAAGATTATTATTTTTTTAAAGTTACTAAGGTGGGAAGCAAGCATACGTACTACCTGATGGTAAGCGGTTGCCGTACCCTATGAGCGCGCGCAACAACATTTGTAGGTGTTAATAACGCGTTGCCAATCTCGAGATAGCTCTTAAATCTTCTTTGCCCATTAATTTCACAAGTCTATAGTGACCCTAAAAACGAAACACATTAATGCCAAAGACACTATCGCTTTGCGGTAGAATATTTGACCTAATAATAATTCTCACATGTTAATTCTTTCAAGCCCTTTTGCAACAAAAGGTAACCTTAGTCCTTTCGCAAGGCTTAGTCTATGTCTGTACTAAATTTCATCAAAATCGTTTTTTAATTCATTTATGGCGTCAAAACGTAACAGACAGAAAGAGTTACTTTTGCATTTATAATATTAAGAAAGAAATTTTTCAAGATGTCATGTATTCTGAATGAATTATTAATCATTCATTAATAATTCACCGTAAGGTGGACCCTTAAGGGTAACTTAAGATCAATCTATTACTTAAACACTTCGCTCAAACTCCTAGGGCCCGTCTTACACTAACCTGATGCTTCGTTCACATGAAGTGTTACTGTTTTCTGAGGTTGCTTTGACTTGAGCAAGTCACTGCTATAATAAATGCGGTTACTCACGTTCGTTATTAGGGGTTTGATGGTTTTATTTAATAGATTTTTATAACCTGATTATTTTGTATTAAATCTTAGTAAAAATCTAACTTTTAATCTAACGATCGAATATTATATTGTAAATGTGATAGTTTGGATGTATGGATGGATGTTTGTAACTCATCCACACAAAAACTACTGAATAGATTTGGATGAAATTTGGTTCACACATAGCTATTATCTGTAAAAATAAATGCTAATTTTCAAAACCATTACTACGCAATGTCTCCCTCGCGAGGGATATCAATTTTATATGGCCGGGTGTCAGTACTTAGCACCCCCACCCGTTGACGCTTTCAAGGTCATTAAAGCCAGCCAATATACAATTAATTAAAACTAATGAATAGAAAATATTATTTTTATTTTAAAACTAGGTTTGTTAAGTCTAAACGAAGCATAAAGGAGCAAACTTCAAAGCGACCTCCCGTTCGTTCAAATATTTGCCTTGATACGCTCAAATGGACAGATTGTCTCGAAATGGATAGAACTTTTCACTTATATATTTATACTTAAGTCTAAAAATACCACTCAAACAACGGTAAATCCCAACATTTTTAAGTAAAAAATACAATTTTGTTTTTAAGTAAATAATCCTTTCCAAACATCGCAAGATATTCCCCAGACAGACAACGTTATTTTTAAATTTAATACAAACAGATAAATCCGTTCATAAAACAGATATTAAGAATAATAATAATTATACTTACACTAAATGTTCTTAAAATATTTATATTTGGAAATGATTTATCCTTAAAAAAATCATTAAAATAATATTAGCCTATACTCTTTTTAAAAAAAAAAAATAATGATCCATCAAATACAATACCTATTATTCTTTATAACATTACCACAGTCGGGGCATAATTACGTCATATAAATAAAACTAGTTGTGTCTGCGGCTCCGATCGCATAATGTACTTTTTTGATGAATCCACGAGAATATTTATATGACATAAAATAAGTTATGTGTGTATAAAATTTCAATCAAATCTCTCCAGTAGTTTTTGCGTGAAAGAGGCATCCATCCATCAAAACTTTCACATTTATAATATTAGTTATTCTTATTAGTTACGTTATATTATTTTGCTGTATTGTTTAAAATTGTTTTATTATTTACGTGTATAATCTCAACACTTCTCTGTTTAAACTTGGAACACTTCACAATTCTGACATCTTGATCGAAACCGTAACGCAAGTAAACGCACGGCGGCATGACGTAGTCAAACAAACTTCAAGTTTGTGTTTGACTAATCTGAGTCTGACACATCATGAGTCAAGTACATTCGTGTACACAGCGCTATTTGATTATTAAAATCAGTCTGAATTTTTATTAATTCTTAAGTGTAGTGACGCAAGTTACTTAAGATGATTTAGTATATTTTGTTGGGTACAATCATGATAATAATAGAATACAGTTGCGTACATATACCTTATTTTTAATTTGTGATGTTATTCAAATGAATCATTTTATATTTTTTATTGATACGTCGTTGCCAATTAATTAATATTCTTAAACGTTCTTTTAAATTAAATTAAATTCTAATTATAAAACGATTCTATTTTAGTGATTAAAAGTTTAGTGTTCATGAACATAATTTTATGTGAAATATAAATAAATAAATAAACGCTACACACTCAACGGCCCCCATTAGGATAATAATATCCTGTGTCGGGGGTCCGGAAACATTCACAATGACAAGGACAAACACAACCAGACCGGAAAACATGCCTGTACGATTAATACAAACATCTGCTCCGAGCGGGAATCGAACCCGCAACCGTCGAGGCTTAAGGCAGACTCGCTATCCACAACGCCACAACGGTGTCAATTACATAAAAATATACATTAGCTTATATTATCTAATATTGTCCTTTTGTATTCTTTATTTTATCTTAGAAGTTAAATATGATTGTAGTACACTTACTAACAAAAGTTATAATATAGTATTCTTATTAAAGTATTATAGTATGTATATAGGATTTTGTATACAATTTTTGCTTCTTAAAATTTTGTATAGCACTTTAAAATTGCGGTATTTCTGAATGAATTGGTAATTGGTGCATTTATTTATTCATGAAAGCAAAAAGCTGTACTTAAACATTTGAGCTCGAAAAATATCGAATCGAAAATTATTCATATTTTAATACATTCTTTATTTAAACAGTAGTTTTGTCATGAAATGACTATTTTAACGTGCAATTATAATCAATTTATACACAATTATTAAATAAATAATAATAATAAGAAACGCTACACACTCAACGGCCCCCATTAGGATAGTTATACCCTGTGTCGGGGTTCCAGAAATAGACAAGGACAAATACACCCAGACCAGAAAACATGCCTGTATAGTCAATACAAACATATGGTTTGAGCCGGAATCGAATCCGCGACCTGCGGCGCTTAAGGCAGGTTCGCTACCTAAGGTATTTTATGTAAAACTCATTTATTATTTAAATTATAGCTTTTATCGACATACGATTGTCCGTACACACTTGAAAATTTGAATTCACTTCAAGGTAAAAGAGTTATTAGTTTATTAATGAATTTAATATGAAAGGAGAAACTGTCTTACTAATTAACGTATTGAAAATTGATGATATATTAAGCTCATTGACGTTAGTAACTAAAATACTTTATTACTTAATAGTAAAGCCATGCTCCTCTCAGCACAAATGGGCCGGCTGCCCCGGCTCGACCGGGGAAGTACTACCCTCTCATTGAAAAAAGCGTAATAGTATCAGTAGGTACTGTTGCGTTTCGGAAATAATGAAGGGAGTGGAGGGGAGAATGGGCCTCTGGCGCTATCACTCGTCGAACGAAGAGATTTTTTGCGAGAGGGTAGTACTTCCTCAGAAAAACCGGCCCATTTGTAGCCCAGAAGAATTTTATGTACACTCATGGACAGATTTAGAGGAACGCAAAAAGGGGTCAAATTAATATGATAACACATATATTTGTAGAATAGAAGGTTTTAAATTTATTGAATACAATTGATTAGTCAACATTACTATTTTGAACAAAAAAATACACTAAACGAAGAAAAAAAACAAATGAATGTTGTAATTAAAAAAATCTAACCAAATTCTTTTTTCAAATTACGAAATACTGATATAGATGGCCAGTACAAAATAATAACTTATTTCATGATATTCTACATCTTTTTTGCGTTGCTCTAAATATGTCCATAAGGGAATTTATTTATTTATTTATTTATGAACACATATTACATCTATCTTTACAGAATATATCCAATGCGATAGTGTAGCAATTTTAAAACTAATTTATACAATAGCACAGAACAAATAAAGTTAATTTCGTGAATTCACGCTCAGAACAATGGAATATATCGATTTGAGCGGAAACCATGTTAAGCGTGCGCAGTGCCCGCGTCCAGGGCGCGTCGCGCAACAGCCCGGTACGCGCGCGCGGTACGACCAACAGCTGTGGCCGTCGCCGCCGCCACACATACCGATCCGGCACGCATAAATTCAGCGTTGCCAAGACTCCGGGATTGCTGACCCTACCCCGCAATAACTCAATTATATACTTAGCCAGGGCTAGCTCTCGTCTAACCTCTAGCTGGTTGTAACCAACCATACCCAAAACAAACAGTGTTGGGTACATCAGTGGGTAAAACGGATACACACCATACAATTTTAAATATAAAAACCTGACAAATTTATTTTGGATACGTTCCAACATAGACTTATACTTTGCTTCACGCGGACTCCAAATAGCAGAGTTAACCTCCATGTGGCTTCTAACCAACGTCTCATAAAGTGCTCGTAATGCATTTATGTTTGTGAAGCCATGAGTTTGTCGTAATACAAATCCCAGATTACGGTAGGCTTTTTTACAAATTGTAACAATATGCTCTCCAAACGACAGATCGGTTGTGAAACGCACCCCCAGGTCACGCACCTCTGTTATGCGTTCCATCACAGCATCTCCTATTGTGTATTGGTGATGTATAGGACTACGAGACCGGCTGAACGATATCGAATAATACGGAATATAATACGTTGTGCCGATTGTGGTACTTTCCAGAAAGAAACCGAGCAAAAGCAACGTCGTCAGTTGTTCCCTTTACGAGCTAAGAAAAGATATATCTTTTGTTAAAACCTACCCCTGACGTTCGAATAGGGTAGTTAAAAGTTTTCATACGCAATTAATTAAATACGCCGTCGAATCCGCGGGAAACCGCATTGTAAAATATATTCAAACCGAAATATATTTATACTGTAAAGTCGGCTTTATATTTCGTTAGGGTTACCATATAAAACGTAGAGTACGGAGGTTGGACAATCCGCTGTAACAATTACCTAAATAAATGTAAAAAAGAAACAAGTAAGAAGTTGTTAATGTCTCACTGCTGGCTACTGCACGGATGTATATTGTATTCATGTCTCAGAATTTTTCCAAAGACATGTAGGTTTCCTTCACCGTAAAGCATGAGACGAAATGGAACACACAAATTAAGCACTTGAAAAATTAAAGGGTACCCTGGATTTGTATTCGCGGCCTTCAGTGAAAGTCTACATGTTTAATTTAATCCAGTGGCCATCTCGGCCTTTCCACATAATTGTTCGTCAAAGAAATAACAAATTCCAAATAAAATTCCGGATTCCGAAGTGCGTACATACGTACGGATGGTAACCCTAGATTTCAACTGCCATGAAAAACTTAATACACGCGTGCTAAAATTATTTTTTTACTCCATTAACAAGACAAAAAAACTTTCGTTAAACTTTATATTATTGATGATAGCACTTGCAAACTGAGGAAAGAAAAATTCCAAGATTAAATTCCCGCTCGGGGGACCATGACATATAATTATATTAATACGTTGTGCTCCTATAAAATCTGAATTCTTCTTATTATCTGAATTGAATTGGATCGCAATAGAATTGTTACTAAGAGTTCATGGTAGAACTCCAGGGCAAATCTTTGTATTGGCAATACGATATGAATACCCTAATCGGGACATCACAACATAACAATATAATTAGACATCTTAAATTACAGATGAAAGTTTATAAAACTGAAGAAAAAGAAAAGAAAAATAGAAACGAAAAGAGAACAACTTTTTCAAGTCGGTAAATAATCCCCATGGTATCGTTATCTATAGTTCCCATATAAATAAAGTCCCTTCATCTACTAAGCGGATTAAAGTTGCATTCTATTGTGTATCAGTTTAGGATTTTAAAAAAGTTTATTCCAATACTTCACGGTTTTAAGAGATTCTTTTTTAAACTTTTTTAATAAAAAGAAAAAAAGACGATAGAGGCATTAAAAGTGTTTTATAAAATCCGCGTGTATGTTACAATTCTAAATTCAAATTTATTTTTTTCTTTTAAATAAAATAATAATATAAAAAGTACTTTTAAATATTGAAAGTAGAATGATTGTAACAATAAAATGTTAAATATAACGATATTATAATTATATGAAAGGAAATAATATTTTTATAGTAATGTTTCTTGTTTATTAATAATACTACATTACGCACCTAAGGAGAAAAGTAGGACATTCTCATCCGCGGATTATAATGTGACAATCGCGACAATCGTGAAAAGATCGCTTTTAGTCGCTGGTATGAGGGATAAACATACTGTTGCTAGGTTACCAGGAGGTAAAGTGAGTTAATGAGTGTCATCTTGCCGGGAGAGAGTCGGGTACTTTTCTCCCTCGCACCAGGGACTAAAAACGAACTGTTCATCAAGATAGGTAATAAATACTTTTACGTCCTAAACCGCAAAACGAAAGTAATCTGTAAAACAGTATCGTTATAAAAAATCGTTAATTTATTCACACCCATATTCATGGTTAACAAGAAAACGCTTCGAAAATATATTTATCATACAATAAGCGAAGACGGTTAAATTAATGATGTTAACGAATTAATCGATTTAACGATCTTATCTATACCAGGGTTGCCACGGAGCGAGTTTAACAAGATTGATATTATCAGCGGGATTCTTGTTAAAATGGGACACTTGGGCTATAAAGGGTCATGGGATAATCACTGAGAAATCACAGAAGAATCAAATTATTACGAAATCCTCAATAGCTCAAAAAGAGCCGACTTCGCTCCATTAACGCGAGAGTTACGGGTTCGATCGTGGCCCCCCTTTGGGTTATTGTTGTACCCACTTCTACCGCAGTTACGACCTTATTTGGAGGAGCAATGAAAGCATTAGTAGTGACTTGACAAAATGCTCATATACTTAAAAAAGAAATAAAAATATTATTTTCTTTTTCATTTAAGCTTTGTTGCGAACAGCATAACTGGTGTTAGGTTTTTTATTGCAAGTAGGTACCACCGCGGTGTCAAATATTCTACCGCAGCCTTACTATCAAGTGGGTCGTATGCCTGCTAGACTTAGGAACATAAAAATGTATACGTAACGGTGACGTCATAATCTTAAATGATCTAAGAAAGTTTAAGAACGTTTGCGCATTGTCTCTACTTCGATCCGTATACCTGAATTAATGAGAACTTTTCGAAGTTACTTTTATACATTTTCTATACGTTTGTTAACTGAAATCTAATATGTCTGTCGGAATTTTTTGTTTCGGATTTTTTACGATTCTGGAGAAAAAAGATTTTATACATAAAAATATCACACAGCCCTAGTTTACCTTAAAAGATTCTTCGACAATTTACATTTAAATTTCAACCCTATTTCTATTACATAAGGTTTAAAGTTAAATGAAGTTCGTATGCACTGCAGGTAGAAATTATCGATGTATCAAGATTATTCGGTTGATGCATCACTTGTACTTTAAAAAATTTCATCTCAAGTTTTTTTTATTGATAAATCATTTTGTTTTTAAAATTTTATATGTAGATGTTTAAATGCGAAAGTAATACTATCTTTTCCTTATTTCGAATAGCCGACTTTTCCGATCGTGATGAATAAATTAAGTATCTTTTTATTTATTTATTTATTTTTATTTATTTATTTATTTAGATACACCAACAGTGATTTGAAATATAACCTATGAATTATACAGAGTATTTTCTAAGATGATTTCAAACACTTAACTTAAGGTATATTCAGCATTAGCAAATTTTTATTTATTGCTCTGTTTATAGGTTCGTAAGATCGATTTTAAACCATAGGTTATGTAATGTATAAAAAGGTAACAAAATATAACTTAACGAATTATAATTATGTACAATTATAAAGAAGGTATAATTAGTACAACTTAGAATACAATACGCAATTTTTTCATAAAAATATAAACCGTTTTCACATAAATATCCGAAAGGGCTTTGGGAAGGAGTTCTTCGAAAGTCCTCGTCCCAACAGTCCTTAGGTTAATCGTCTACACAAATACATTATAGCTTATGATCGCTATGAATTTTTCTATTATACTTAACCACCAAGTAACCGGTAATGCTAATAAGCCTTATAATAAATGTTTGTAAGAAATTATACTATAATTATTAATTATATTATATATTAAATTAGCAGTGCACGCGGCTCCACTCGCGTAATGTAGTTTTTTGATGAACCGAACATTTTTCGGGGATAAATAGTACCTTGTATGTTAATACAGGTAATAAACTATGTGTATATAAAATTTCATCCAAATCTGTCTAGTAGTTTATTCGTGAAAGAGTAACAAACAACCATCCATCCCAACAAACGTTCACATTTATAATATCAATAGGAAAGATTAATAATAAACGCTACACACTGTATGCCCCCATTTGGATAGTTATCCTGTGACGCGAGCCTAGAAATACATCTATATGTATATACACACACAAACACCTAAACCGGAACATAAGCCTGTATCGTCAATACAAAAATCTGCCTCAAGCGCGAATCTACTCCAAAACCATTGGTGCAGGCTCTCTACCACTACGCTTAACGGTCGTCATTACTACTATATTACATTAATTATTTTTTGGTCAGGTCAGAAATATTCTGTTTGACAATGGGCTCCATTTTACACATGCTTTGAAATGTGCTTGTCAGTCGTGCTTTTGACTCCGTGTGTGTAGTTGTAATTAAAAATATGTATATTGTATTTATATACGAATATATCTATACTATATTATTATCCACTGGAACAATAACTTTATGCAATGTTTGCTACATTTCTTACAGTCGGATCCTACTGTAATTTACGTGGAATTTTAATGATATCATTTTATGAGAACGAATAGGACCAAATGAGTCGCCTATTGTTACTGTTTACCAAATTAATTCTAAAAACCTTACCGTCGTTGTTTATCAAACCTGTTATATCAAACCTTTGGTATCTTTACTAATATTATAAACTCAAACTCAAACTCAAAATATTCTTTATTCAAATAGGCTTTTAAGCGCTTTTGAATCGTCAAATATACAGTCTGTTATGTCCGCCTAAGTGAAGCTACTGCCGATTCGGAAGGTAGATTCTGCAGAGAAGAAACGGCAAGAAACTCTACAGTTACTCTTTTCAAAAATAATCACATTACATTTGTCAAATGTACAATTAAGATATATATCCCGCATGAAACTCAACGTATATTAATTCCATGCCACATTATCTGCAATATATTCATTAACGGAATAATAACCTTTATTTAGTAAACACCGCTTGATATAAGATTTAAATTTCATAAGTGGTAGATTCAAAATTGTCTGCGGAATTTTATTATAGAAGCGAACACCTTGCCCCAAAAAGACATACTCACTTTGTGAAGCCGAAAACTTGGTGTAACAAGTTTATCTTTTCTTCTTGTATTAAAGCAGTGTCTGTCACTGTTTGTGTCAAACAAATCAACATTTTTATGAATATAAAGGATATTGCTAAGGATATACTGCGAAGCAACCGTCAGTATGCCTGCCTTAGTAAACACATCCCGAAGAGAGTCTCTAGCTTGCAAATTATAAATCGCCCGAACAGCTCTTTTTGAAGAATAAATACAGTCTCAATGTCTGTAGCATTACCCCAAAGTAATAGGCCATAAGACATAATACTGTGAAAATAACTGAAGTAAACTAATCGAGCAGTATCGATATCACTTAATTGTCTAACTTTCCTAACCGCGTAAGCAGCAGAGCTGAGTCTTCCTGCAAGGGATGTTAAATGAGAGTTCCACTGAAGTTTTGAATCCAGTGTTATTCCTAAAAATACTGTATTATCAATTATATCAAGATTTGTATTATTCATACTTAAAATAAAATCTTGTTTCTTAACATTTGGCATTGAAAATTCTACACATTTTGTCTTCGCCGCATTCAAAACTAGGTTATTTACAGTAAACCATTGTTGTACAAGCGATAAAGAATTGTTTACATCGTCATAATTATGCTTATTCCTGTCTACCTTAAATATTAGGGAAGTATCATCAGCAAACAATACGATATCACATATACTGTTTACATAGAAAGGCAAATCATTAATGTAAATCAAAAATAGAAAAGGGCCTAGAATTGAACCTTGTGGAACGCCCATTTTTAGTACAGATCCAGAAGACTTTATTCCATTAATTGATACCTGTTGTAATCTATTAGATAAGTATGAGGCAATGATTTTAAGAGCTTTATCAGTGACACCGTAATGGTTCAATTTATTTAAAAGCGTCTCGTGTACAACACAGTCAAAAGCCTTAGACAAGTCACAAAACACACCAATCGCATTCTGTGACTTCTCCCAAGCGTCATAGACATGTTTTATGAGCGTCACTCCAGCATCCAATGTAGAGCGTCCCTTGCTAAAGCCATATTGTTGGTTGTGAAAAAGGCTATTTAAATTGAAATGAGATAGAAGTTGGTTAAGTAAAATTTTTTCAAATATTTTACTTAATGACGGGAGTATGGAAATTGGCCTATAGTTACCGGGATTAGTTTTATCGCCATTTTTATAAAGTGGTAAGATTTTACTGCATTTCATAAGGTCAGGAAAACAGCCCGCATCTATACATTTATTAAATATAAAAGCTAAATATGGAGCAATGCTGTATATTATATTGTTTATTAAGTGAACTGAGATACCCCAAAGGTCATAATTTTTTTTTATATTTAATGTTTTAAATGTTTTAATAATATCTATTGCATTAATACGTTCAAAGGAAAATTTTGCATGGCATTCAGAGACATTATTTTGTAATATTTTCAAGGCCTCAGAAGGAGTTGATCTTAAATTACAAGTTATCTGTGATGGTATTTTGGAGAAAAATAATTCAAATTCATTTGCTATTTCTAGTTCCGTATTCACAATAGCGTTATTTATATTTAATTGAATTGTCTCTTTTTGTTTTGTTCTTCCACATACACCATTGATAATGTCCCATGTTGCCTTAACCTTATTTTCTGACTTCGTGATCTTATATTTAATAAATTTGGATTTAGCACAGACACACACTGCCTTAAAAACCCTTGAATATTTCTTAACATATTCCAAAAAATTTGAGCTCTGATTCCATTGCCTCATACTATATAATTCATATAATCTATTTCTACTTTTGTATATACCATCCGTTGCCCAATCAGAAAATTTTATTTTTATGTCCTTAAATGTACTTTTAATTTTAAAAGACTTTTCAAATTCATTTACAATTAATTTAAAAAAGAAGTATAAAGAACATCTGGATCATGCACCGTCAAGTTTAACCCAGACAATCCTTGAGCCACAGTACCCTTAAAGCAACTGACCTTATTACTTGTTATAGGCCTATATATGATTTTTTGTTTATTTTTAATAATATTATCATTGATAATGAATTTGAGGCCACTATGATCTGAGCTTATATTATTAATTATTGACTTGTCGGACACCTGACAGTGACAAAAAACATTATCTATACATGTCGCGGACGTTTTTGTAATTCGAGTGGCTTCAGTGAATATGTTTGACAGATCAAAAGATTTGAATAAATTTATTAGCCTAACACCTATTGATGTCACTTGTAATAAGTCGACATTGAAGTCACCACAAACGATCACAGATTTATTACTCTTACAAGCCAGTTTGAGGGTATCTTCCATCACAGATTCGAATAATTTAAAGTCCCCAGAGGGGGAGCGGTATACGCTTATTATAATATAACGTTGAAGTTCCACGCAGGATAATTCAATAGTGCGCTCGATAGAGAGGAAACAATATCAGAAATAAATGTGTAAATAACTCTGTCTCTCTGTCTGTCTGTCTAACAGTCGCGCTTCCACGCGAAATCTACAGAACCGATTGAATGAAATGAAATTTGGTACACAGGTAGTCTAGTCTAGAGAGTCTCATTCTACTTTTTAATGCGAAGAAAGGTTTGTGAGGGTACGTGGTACCGTGGTTAACAACTACAATAATTACATTTAACTTTTTTGCATTTTTCTTATCACGTTTCTTTGTATAATTTTCAAAAAGCTTAGGATGTAATTTTATTAATTTTAATATTCTTTTTTTTAATTCGTTTTTCTTAACAATATTAAAATAACAACATAATTAAAATAAATTTCAATTAGTATCTCATTTTTTTATCGCATGCGGTATACGCCTTAATAGGTAATGCACTTAGTTTGAAGTTCATAGATTAAGTCATGTTGTTATCAAAATAAAATAAAATAAAAATCAAAATAAAATAAAATAAAATAAAATAAAAATTACGCAGGCGAAGTCACGGGCGTTGCTAGTTCAATAATGATTAGAATACTTTGATGTATCACTACAAAGGTCCCCAGTTCTGCTCGTCACGAGCCTTTATATCTAAGATATTGTCATGCTTGCGGGATCGCGTTATTTTTGTTTTCATTGTAAATTGTAACGTAATTATTAATTGGACCGTAATTGTAATTATTTTACATTGAATGGAATCAAACCTGAAATATTCGAAGCGATATTTCATATTCTAATTGATCTATACATATAAATAAAATTGAAGTGTCTGTTTATAATTAAAATTAACAGCCTTGTACTAAATGCATATGAAAGTATATACGGCACTTACGTAAAAATCAATTATAATTTTTTTTGTCTGTCTGTCTGTTTAGCTGATGTTGTAAGGAGTAATTTAGGCAACTATTAGTTAAAAAAAATAGTGTTTTGTGCAAATAACAAAATCAGTAGATCACGCGAGTAATAATAAAATATAAACATTTAACATTTATGATACTTCATTACTTTTAGATAAAATATTCCAAACAGGAATTGTATTTTGTATGTTGATGATTACCTGCAACAAAAAAAATTAAAATTAATTTTACATCACAAAATCAATACAAAAACAAAGCATGTATTTTAAAAGGCGTTAAAAATAATGATTTTATATTTAATATTACTTATCAATAAAGCCTATTATTCGTTAGAGGAATATTTTTCCGATAAAAATGCTTGGGACTCTTAATATTGCTGGATCTCATTCAAGAACCAAATTTTATATGAAAGAATACAATTGTAAAAAACATATATTTGAAAAGAGTAACTGTCGAGTTTCTTGTCGGTTCTTCTCGATAGAATCAACCGAACCGTCGGTAGCGTTTGACTATTCAAGAGTACTTTTTAAAAGTCTACTTGAATAAAAATAATTTTGATTTGATTTGAATAATTGATACAAAATTTATTTCACACCGTTAAAGTTTATTACAGTTTGATGATTGATCAAATACTTTAGTACAATGACATTTCATCGAAACACTTTATTGAATGAATGAAATATTCATACAGTTGACGTATCATTCGTTCACACCATCTCATTCGTTGCAAATGTTATCGCATTTCAATATAAATCATCTGGAATGTTTGATGATTGATATTAATGAGTAATGAATGTGGAATGCAACTTGCTGAATGAGTGAAATGAATGATTTTGAACAGTTATGTATTTAAATTTAATGTTAAGACGAATTAGCAGTACTGTTGAGTTTTGTTTGATGGGAGTGAGTGAGCGAATTCTAACCCCTCAGTCCCATCCCATCTTTTTCCCTTCCTTGGCGTCCTTTACTTGGATTGGCAACGCGTTTAGCGTGTGTAGGCAACAGTGGTTGATTACCATCACGCAGGACGGTGCATGTTGCCACTTTTGTGCTATATACAAGTGATGAGTGGTTGCAACCAGTTAAGTCTTTTAACAACATTTATTGATAACACAACCAGTGTGTGTATGTGTGCATGAGATTTTTAATAAAATTTATAAAACAGAGCCCGGTATAATAAATATTAAGAACGTCGATAAGGCAGTGTCTTAAGGTTTCTGATCAAAACTGGCTTAGAAGGGCCTTTGTTACTAATGTGACTATAATTCTCTATAAAGTAGGACATTCCTGCTTGAGAAGAATGAGTAGAAAATAAGGATAGTGTTGTATATCTTTTTCGGGCCGTATTCAAATTTTAGCTTCCTAGAGAATTTTGATGCTTGAAACTCAGTACAACTAGGTGACCAGTGACGCTATGAATGCCAATAAGATGTTTTGTTTTGTGTCAAGGAGGAAACCACCCGATACCCGGCGTCCTGGGGAGGAGAAACGGGTTATGTGGGGTTCCGTGACAAGGTGGGGACGTCATAGGGAACCACTAAAACCTCTACGGTGGCCGACTTCAGTGCGTTTCTCAGGTTACGGTTAAGGTACGTCTTTTTTAAAACTAGAAGCATGAAACGCTGTTATTCGACGCAGAATTAAATATAAAGGAACACGTTTTTTAATATTTTCTAAAATTTCATCCTTGAAGAGTTGAAATGGGGGTTCAAAGTTTGTACTAACCGCGAAACCGCTGGCAGAAGCTATTTATTTATATAACACAAAATGTCCTGTCCTGTTTGAGGGTGAAAGAGTTGGTCACAATACTCATACCTTATAAATTGTCAAATTAGTTTGGTTTGGCTTCAGGGATAATACGATTTTCTTTATTGATCCGGATTTATTCGTCATTGTGACAGAGCTATGGAGGGTTTATTTTTAATTCGCTACTGTGTGCATTTGAGGATTATATCTTTATAGTTTTATATTATGAGTTTTGTTTATTTGAAAGAGCTAATCTCGGATCTATGTCTTAAGAAGCCATAAACGCTACATACTCAACGGGATATATTAGGATACTAAAATCCTGTGTAGGTCCGGAAATACACAATGACATGGACAAACGCACCCAGACCGGAATACATGCTTGTATGGTAAATACAAACATCTGTCCCGAGCGGGAATCGAACTCGCGACCTGTGGCGCTTATGGCAGGTTCGCTACCAGTACGCGACAATGTCGTCAAACGGTTATATTATTAACTAGTGTACCGATTTCTCTTTACCGCACGGAACCCTTATTTTCTTTCTAAAATAAAAGCAGCCTAAGTTACTTATTATAATAACAACTATGTGCCAGTGAAAATCCCATTAAAATCGGTCCTTCCGTTTCGTAAATTAGCCGGAACAAACAGGCAGACAGACTAAATTCAATTTTATTTATTTGTTTAGATATAGATGTATAAATAACGAAATTATAATAAATTTTATACAAAGTAGAATAATTCAAATTGCAATTAAAATAATCCGTGCAAATAATATAATTTACATAATAAAATATTTGGATACGATATTACATTACCTCATTATTATTTTCGTATAAAATATTATTAATAATATAACCATTCACTCGTACGTGTTCTGTATTCATCATTTATTACAAACGCAAATCTATTTTCGTTTGAATTAAATAATCTAATATTATAAAATAAATTAATTTACTATTTTAAAATACATACAATGATTTTTGGAAAGAAAATTACCGACTTCAAAACTAAAAGGTGCAAAGTTAAATATCGGCACAGTAACAGCCACTCAACGCACGAAACGCAACAGTACAGTTACTATATTTTTCACCGTTAAGATTTCTCTGATGTACTTAGTCTTTTGTATAAATCTAGAGTCACTAGGGAGATCTATGTAACAATAGTGGACGTGGCCTATTATAGAAAACGTAGTAGTAGTTTTCTGTTTAAGAAACTGTTAGTTTCATGTGTTTAGTTTGTGTTTTGAATTCGTCTCGTTTTTTTATATATTAACGGTTGGCAAACAAGCATACGGTCCGCCTGATGGTAAGCAGTCAACGCAACCTATGAACGCGCACAATGTGAAGTATCACATGCGCGTCGCCAACCCAAGGAATAAGAAGGAAGGGATAAGAAGGGAAGAAAGTAAGGAGATTGTGACGCAACACCACCTGCTAATACTGTTATTTTCTCTGAGAGGGTACTACCTCCCCGGTCGAGCCGACCCATTTGTGGTAGGTCTTTTGTTGCAAGAGGCCGTTGCTATCTAAGTACCATCGCAGTGTCAAATATTCTGCCGCTAAATAGTAGTGCTTAGGCATTACTGTGTTCCGGTTTGAAGGGCACTGTAGCCTAGTGAAATTACAGAGGAGATTTAAAAACCAAAATCTCGAGGTTGGCAACGCGTGAGTGGCACCTACTAATGGTGCTGCAAGCGCTCGGAGGCTACGGCAACCACTTACCATCAGGTGGGCCGTATGCTTGTTTGCGAACTTGAAACATAAAAAAAAATTGTGCTGAGAGAAAATGTTATAAGAGACATCCCACGCAGTCATTAAAATAAGAGCTATTTATACTTTTTAAGTAGCTCTATAAAACTGAAGTGGAACGTGGGCGCTTCACTAGTCTTATATTTCAAATATAAAGCATAAATGCATTTAATAATTTAAGAAAGCTGTTTCCGTTCAAGCGCAGAGTATCGCTTTATTATTAAAATCAATTTAAACTTTGAATCCTATTAATTTTGCTAATTGAAAATAGTTCATAGCCACATTATATAAAAAGATTTTTAATTGCTTCACAACTTTACTAACTTTCGCACGTGACTCCTGCTGCGTGGAGTTTGAACTACTGATGGCCTATATACTAGTAATTTCATGAGTCGGAAAGAAACGCACACACAAACACTAACACAACACATTTCAGTGTGATCAATACAAACTTTTAACCCGAGCGGGAATCAAACTAGCCACCATTGCTGATCTAAATTATTGCACCACTGCACCCAAACATGAAATTCGAATTTGATTATTAAAAATGTGGTAAAGTATATAGGCATTATAATAGTATATAGGTACTTCAAGGAGATATATAGTATCTGAGACACTCATGACCAAGACAGCTCACTACTAGTGGGTTAAGCACCTTTGGGTGCGGTCAGTCTATGGATGGGTGACCGCATAATGGTATTACAAATGAGCGTCATCGTGCTTTAGATGGCACGTAGAAAACCGGGTATTATTATCAATCTTTATACTATCTATATAGAAGAAGAAGACCTGACTGACCTAGAAAGCTTTTTACAGGTGTTTTTTAAACTAAAAAGAGCACTAAGAATTTTTCGAAATTCAACCCTTACGGGCGTGAAAAGGGGGTTGAAAGTTTGTATGGAATATCCGTAATTTTTTAAACTAGTGGCATAAAACTTTTTTGACGAATAATTAAAGATAAAGAAACACGTGTTATAATATTTGCGAAATTCCACCCCTGAAGCGTTGAAAAGGGGGTTCGATTCCCCCATCCCGGTACCGAATTCCGCTAGCCATCGAAGCACAGTGATTGCCAGGTCCCGTTGGTTCGTTCTGGAAGAACTCCTATAACCTGACAAATGCACTGAGGTCGGTCACTGAGGAGGTTTTAGTGATGACGTGGGTCCCCCACATAACCCGGTTCTCCTGAAGACGCCTGGTACCTGGTAGCAGGTTTCCTCTCCGTCACCAAAAAATCCTTATTCAGGCGGGCGAAGCCACTGGCAGAAGCTAGTGTGATAATAATAGATAAGTCAAGACGAATAGGATATCATTAAATTCGTAATAATCGTGAGAGTGACATAGGCTATTATTAAGCTAAGGAGCTTTGATTATGGGTTATTATTAAGATGAGTGGCAGTCAATATTCTTTTAGACACGATCGGTTACAATCCTTCACCTTGGAAAGCAATTCAAATCTGTTTTAGGCTTCCGAACGCAAAACTAAACCTCCGCTGTACGTCCGTCGGTCAGCGGGATGTATCTTACGTAATCGATAGGCTCCCGATACAAGGGTCTTGAACTCATAAGAACAGGTAACGTCACAAACTTGGGATTGGATTCAAAACCTGAACTTGGCGGAAAAAAAATACCACAAAGTAGAACACCTTGGTACACACCAATCATCGCAGTACGCAGTACGGAGTCTTGCTCCTCCCAGCACAAATGAACTAGCTCGACCGGGGAAGTCTTTTTTTTTTTATTCATAAATGGGTAAGCTCTTGACCTCCATCGAGCGCAAAAGCATAGATGAGGTCTAAGTTGGAGCGAGCTTACTCATGAGAAGCCTATGTACTCGCACCTTGAAAAGGTTAGGTTGTATGCGTTCGGAAATACAGACGCCGGAAGAGCATTCCAGTCCCTGGCCGTGCGCATTATGAATGAGGAACGAAAGCGCATTGTTCGGATATTAGGTATATCGACCAGATATGGTAGATATGACCAGACAAGTACTACTCTCTGACAGAAAATCGATTAAATCAATTGTCTCAATCCGCTCTGTTTCCTTCCTTTTTTTGTCTAGTCGGAAGCGTTCATAAATTGAAGTAAAGGCTTGACATCAGATTGTGTGCTTGTAAAAAAATAAAAATCCACAAAATTATTCCAACAAATTGGATTGCATTGGAAAAATTAAATCCATTAAAATCCAAGTAATATCATTCCGGATAGTCGAAATCCATCCAGTGTCGTCGATAACGGTATGCAAAAAACTGAATGATAAATGGCTTGTTTACTCCGTCTGAGCTGAGATGTACCAATCACTTAACGGCATCCAGGGATATCTCTCACGGGTAGGACTGAATGACTGATAAGGCAGCTTACAAACTTTGTAGTTATGATCAAAAAATTAACTATGCAGTCACTTTTTATATTAATTTTTATATTTTAAGAGATATCTGAATTTGACCACTGTAAGTTTCTATGGTCTTTAAATAGGCATTATGAAAAAAATGGGTTATACGGACTTTCAGCGAGAAACGTCATTTTAATTTATTTTATAAGTATAAATCAATTCCGTGTCCGTAAAACAGACACACATATTATACAATTAAAATATATGATTCATGGGACAGGGAACCTGTTAAGTTTATGATAAAAGAGATACTGTCTAGTATCTCAGAGTTTATTAAAAAGTTTTTGCTACGAATGTCTGCTGAATTATTATTTACAATATTTACAAATAACTACAATTGCACGAATCGCCATGGCCATTATTATTTGATTCTGCCAGCGAGTTCGCCTGCACGAATATCGATTTCAATACGAACTCTCATTTCACCGCTTTAGAATTTTCGAAAATGCTAAAACGTTTGTTTCTTTATCTTTAATTGTTTGTCAAAGAACGTGTTTCACGTTTCTTCATAGGTATGAATTTCAAAAAAATCCTTCCTAGTCCTCCTTTATGCTTTAAAAACAATATCTGTAAAAAAATCAGCATTTTAAGTGCAGGTGTTTAGGATGAGTCGTGATACGTCAGTCAGTCAGATTATTTAACTGTCAAACATGTATTCGTTTAAATGCTTAAAACAATGCCATAATATAATTGTGACCCAAAAAAACACCTCACGTTTGCAAAACGCCTTAGATCGCCGTGGGAATGGCAAGGAGATGTTTAGCCACAAAGCCTGACTGAAGGAAATCTTTTCGTAACGCGGAATAAATAGATCTACAGTGTACCTCGGATTACGGAACGACGGCGCGAGACACGCTAATACGGTATTTATACGAATTTACTGTATCCTATCCGTTTATATCCGTTTTGTTTTTCGGTAATTGTGATATATTCGAGACGGTAAAGCCATTGCGAATACCATCGTTATTCCTGTTACGATTGATGCTAGGGTTTACTTTTAGGATTCCGTACTTAAACGGATTTCTGTTACCAAGCCTCCGCTGTCCGTACGGCTGTATGTCAACAAGCTGAATCTCACGAACCGTAATAGGTAAAGTTGTTAATAAAAAAATAAAAATAAGTCCCCCTACAAGAAACACGATATTCTACGGTAGTATGGAACCCTTGAGACGCTCATAGCCGGGTGCGCTCACTGATCGGTAAACGATCGATGGGTTAAGCAACTTCAGGCGCCGTCAGTCACTAGATGGGTGATCACATAGCGGTATTTAACTGAACGTCTCCGTACTTCGGAGGGCACGTAAAAAGTCGGTCCCGGCTGTTAAAATTTGGAAATAGGCGATAAGTCAAGTCAGAGGCCTATACGGGCGACCTGAACAACTCTGACACTAGGTTGACCACTAACCACTCGATAAGAAGAAGACGGAACACTTTATGAGCAAGACATAAACAACTCTACTTCTTTTTTTTTTCTTACTCATTATATTTTTAAAATATATTTATAAGGACGAAGATAATAATAGGTATTATAGTTACTTTTTTTTAAAAGTTAAAAGTTGGCAAACAAGCGTACGGCCCACCTGATGGTAAGTGGTTATGGTACTATGAGCGCTTGCAGCACCATTAGTAGGTGCCACACAGCTCGAGATATTGGTTCATAAATCTCCTCTGCCCAGTAATTTCACTAGCGTACAGTGCCCTTCAAACTGGAACACAGTAATGCCTAAGTACTACTATTTGGCGGCAGAATATTTGACACTTCGGTAGTACCTACCTAGCCGGCCTCTTGCAACAAAAGACCTACCACCATTTCTATTTCTAGGGGGGAAAATATAGATGTATATACACTTACTCCACATAAATTCCTTTAAAACAATTACAATGAAACCTTAGACAATATCTTGTTGCAAATTAATTAACGCAATACAATGTGTAAATCACTATAATATTGATAACCAAGGTTGAATAATTTGCCTAATATCAATTCGATATCGTTTCACCACGGAACCTATATAACGAGGCAATTTGTAACATAGGCCCTTGCCTCCGCCTGCGGTTGTATCCGAACAGTCACCCCGTACTCGGACAAACGAATCTAAAACCACTTCTATATGTCAATCATCCATTGCTGGTTTATTTAAGTCTTCTTACTAGAATTTATGCTTTTTACACTTATCCGGATATGACAGGTTCCTATTTTTTACACACAGCGATTGTCATCTGACCTCCGCAACCCTAAGGGTGAACCAGTAACTTATTGGATAAGAGCAATTGTCTAGAGTTTATAACGACTATTATCAGATGTTGTTACCATAACAACCGGGACCGACAGCTTAACGTGCTCTCCGAGGCACGGTGGGGAGACTCACAAGGACACATACCATGCCATGCATGACAGATATCTGTCTCGGTTTAGGCGCAACGCCACAACGTTTATTTTAAGTATACATTTCAATTTGTAAGTATTGAACGCGTAATGTACGTTGATCTGGAAATTCTGTTGTGGTTCTAAAATGTCTTGGTTGGTAAATATAGTGTCTTAATAAAGGAAGGGTTAAGCTCTCCGCAAATGATCTAAAGACTTGAAATGGTCGTTCTATTGATTGGAGATTTTGCTCTGAGAATATCGATACTGAGTGATTGATAGTTTTGTTGATAAACTGTTATTTATACTACGTTTCGTTATTGAGGTTTAGCCTCAGACATACATACATATACATTTCAACTAATGATAAACCTGTGGTTAATTTTGAATTTCGTTTACTGATTATATACATAGACTTACTACATACTATGGACAGGCCCTTACTGGCCTTGACAGCGTAGGCAGGCGGTTCCATAGAATTGTGTGCACAACATTATCGAATGATGTACCTTATCGTGTGACTAACTTCGTTCCGATACGTTGACGATGAATTTACGTAGGAGTACGAGCGAGTCAATCAAGAATGATGAATGAATGAATTGATGAGGCCCAAACTCTCTCACCTCTAGCTTTTTTTTTATTCCCTGCCTTCATACCCAAATCAGAAGATGAAAGTTGTGAAACGGGTGGTTTTACTGTGAACATGGACTACGGTAACCGCCACCCACTAGACAGGCCATATTCTTGGTAACGCATTTATCAATCCTGTTAACGGAGTATTTTTACGGAATTATCTTTGTGTAAGTTTCTTTTCTCGTAAAAGTTTTAAGCAATAAATTTATAAAAAGGTATCATTTTATACTAGGAATTAATGAGGTATCAAATCATACGACACCTCCCAAGAGAGTCGCTCGATGACGTCACGTCAAATTCAATATGGCCGACGTTGGCGCCTTTTTTAACGGACGCATTAACGCGCGAAATCGACTCCTTGTTTTTACGAATTTTAGACGAAATCGAAACGGGATTACGGATGATGATTGATGTTTTTATTGGAAATATTTTCTTTACCTTCATTGCGTTCATAAATTGAATTACTGTGTCATACTTATGGGGTATAAAGATAGGGACAGACAGGAATGCAAGATTTAAATTTTGGTTTTGATTTTGAAAACTGTCTCACCTACCGAATTTGGTCTAATCTATATAAACAAAACTTTTCGCTACTTAGAGTTAACTTACGTGATTTTTTTAATTTTACCATGACAATGGTGGAAGAAGCATACGGCCTGTCGGATGATTTTTTTAACGGAGTTCCGTATTGCGCGTTATACGCTTTGATATGATGGGAGCGAAAACAATGTGTGGTATGATATTTCCAACATTTTTTTATTAATACATATATGAACAATTCTATTGCAATTCAATTCTATTGCAATTCAAATTATTTAATAGTAATTCAATAGTAATTCTCATAAATTATGACAATTTGCACGCCTCCCTGAGGCAAATGTGAGCGACTTAAACAAAATATTGTTAACAAACCAATCTATTGTAACCACATTTAAGCAAATAAAGTATCATTCATTCATTCATTCAATTCCGGTAGTAAAACGATTATAACGAAATAGCAATCCAGATCTTTTTAGGTCGTCATTTGAATCGCAATAAGAGTGCATAGTAGACTCCCACCTGGTCTAAAAACATTAACCGACGGAATAAAATAGGAATTATATTAGTACTTAAAAATTCCATACCACAAGTTATTTTATTATTCTACCCTCACCTTTATCCTACATCTGTCATAAAGCTATGTATACATAAACTAGTATCAAAGACGAATGATATCTTGTAGTGATATCGCATCGGTTCACCCACGTGGTGGTAAATTTGATCAGACTTTAATATCGAATGTAAATTCGTCTTCGTTCGCATCAAGAATAGCAAATATAGTTATGAATATCGAATGCTAGGTTAATACTGTATACTTTATTGACATAATTTATTTGGTTAGATTGTGTAGTGAGACTAGATAGTTTTGAGGGTAGGTAAATATTTTATAGAGTATATATTATGATGACATGATCGAAATATGAATATAGAGTACTGTGTGATTCGTTGTGGCGCAGTCCGCTACCACCTAGGGTTGTGCTTGTTCTTGTGTTTCTGAACCCCTGACTTCAACTTTCCGGACTTTGAAATTGGTTAAAAAGAAATTATCAATTTGGCTATACATAAATACGAACTTATTAATGTGAAAGTGCCTTAACAATCTTATGCTATCCAGTTAAAAGTAGTGTGAGAAAACAAGAAAAAATTATGCGGTTGGGGACCCCGTCAGGGGTTCCTTACGTTTGTTCTTCAACTCCGAATGTAATTCGAAATGCAATCTGTATATTTCAATAGGTTATATGATAAAAAGAGACAAGGACAAAGAGAGAGAGAGAGAGAGAGAGAGAGTTAGCACCCGGCTGCGCACTCACTTGCTCGTTTACTCATTTGTTTTTAGTAAGCTCGATACACACAAGCACACTCACACAGCATACGACATTTCGTAACGTGGCGATTTCTACTAAATCGCACTACCCGCAAGCCGTGTTAAGGAACTCCTATCCAAAAACATAATTGAATGAAAAACTTTTCCTTATTTTTTCATACTTGAGAGATTGACGCGTTTCAAATAACCAAGCTACATATGGTTAAAAAATATACAGGTTTTACGTAATAATTTATACCATATATTCATGTATTCGCGGTTTTATTAAATTTCCCAAGCCTCAAGTCTGGCCGTGAAGTGTGTTTCACTGGAACGGAATATTATAAAAATGTTTTTAATCCGCAGACAGTATACATCTGGTTTGTGTATGAGATATTCTTTAGAAAATTCACATCGAAAATGAGATTTCACTCCAAATTATATCTCGAGCCACTCCCGAGTTACTTTGGTAATGTAAATAAAATTTTCCCGTAACACCTTTGACGTCTAATGGGCTTCGCATTCACCGGGTTTCTGAGCCTAAACTATAAATGGAATCACATAATTAAATTATATATTAAATTCAGAAAATGTTCGAAATTTAAAGAATAGACGAAAGAGACAACTATAATGATTAAAGAAAATAGGAACAATTCATTTCAATCAATTTTTTCAAAGAAAGAACTTTGAAAAGACTTTTAACCTAAAGGCATATTAGCCGAATCAACGTGTCTTATTAAGAAATTGAGCAAAGAATTTCGTCTCCGTAAAATTTTAACGGTTTTTCCTCGTTTATAAGAGCGAATTCCGAATTCAAAATTTATTTAAGTCGCCGAATAGAGCGCTAAAAAGCCGTGATTGGCGGTAGTGGAGGGGGAAGTACAAAAGACTGTGTAATGCATGTTTCATTAACACTATTGTGCGAACCGGGTCGCCGTGAAGACGTCTAGGCGGCGTTTTATTGGATACTGAAGGGGGTGATTTAAAATGGGAATATGCAATGAGCTATCGATTGATAGAGACGTATTCGGTTTGAATAATTTGTGTTAAGATTCGAGAGCGGGCGAGGTGTTGGTAATTTATATCCGCCGCATAGAAAATGATTTAATACAATTTCGAAATATACGATTCGTTTTCGATTAAATTGTATTACATATTCTAAGTACCTTATTTGATTTCATTGATAGAAATATAGTTCTTAAATATTACGGGTGGGGTTGTATGAGACCACCATCCGACATTATGTATAAGCAAAATGTGGGTATGGGAAAAACCTGTACAATCACTATGTAGATTTATTGCCAATTTTACAACATGTCGTAAGACAGTTCCTACGATGTTGTTAGCACGACGGCTGACACTGAAGTGAGTGTCGCCGGCTCGCACCAATCCATCTAGTCTCATTCGTACCGCCATCTTGATAACGTTTGCGGCTCGTTGTCAAATCAGTTACCATTCGATAGTCAACACACCTTCCGTTATGACAAAAAAATATATTTTATCGATTTAAAGAAATACGCCTACTTAAAACTCTACATAGAGTTTTCATTATCATTATTTGTAGTCCTACAATCTAGTTAACTGTGTTCATCTTCATGTCATGAGGTTGGTTAGAGGCCAACATAGTGTCTAAATTGTTCAGGTCAGCTATATAGGCCTCTGACTTGATGTGTAGACTATTATCAAATTGATATCACCCGAGGCCGACTTTTGATGAGCTCTCCGTAGCATTATCATTTGAAATACCACTAAACGGTCACCCATCCATAAACTGACCACGCTTAAAGCTTCACTGATCGTTAACTAACCAGTCAGTGTACTTGGTTATGAGTAAATTTATATATTATAAATAAAATTCTCGTGTCACAATGTTCGTTCCCATACTCCTCCAAAACGGCTTGACCGATTCTTATGATTTTTTATGCATATTCAGTAAGTCTGAGAATCGGCTACTATCTATTTTTCAAACCCCTCAGTGGTAAGGGCTGTCCACCCCAAAATTATTTTTTTTATTTATTGGATAAAATTTTTATTTTTATTTTTTTATTATGTGGCATTGAAAAATACATACGACCTTAAATTTTCACTTTTTTATCACCAACCTCTGCTTTTTAATAGCCTTATTAGTCAATCAAAAAGTTTCACCGGGTAGAGGGCGCTGCTATCGGGTCCCAGATTTTTTCGGGACAGGACAACGTCTGCCGGGCCCGCTAGTATATTATAAATCAAAGTTTTCAACATAAATTCAAATGTCAAATCCCAGTTATGCAAAGGTACAATACAGGGGAATACTAGCAGGATGCAATGTATGGGATAGTAATAAAACTTCCTTAATGCGTTGCATAACTAGTTTCGTATTGTCTGTAGTTCATGACATAATAACTAATGAAACTACGTACGAAAAGCCAATTTATTAGAAAACATTGTTTTGTGTGTGTTGACCTCAAAAGTAGGACTTTTCATATTGAATAATCGAATAAAGGCTACACACTCAATGGCTATTAGGTCAGTCATATCCTGTGTCGGGGATCATGTATGGTTAATACAAATATCTGTACCGAGCGAGAATCGAACCCGCCATCTTTGTGCTTAAAGTACCGCTGCGCCACGACGGACAACATATTATTTTTACAATTTCGTGACCAACGGTAAAACTTTTTTTTAAAAGAATGGTAGAAAGAAAAGGAATGAAAACAAATGAGTTGTGTTTTGGTCAGCAACGCTCAAACTCATAGAAGGATACGCAATAGTATGAAAACCGTTACTTTACATTTACCGTGGCGAGGGTATTTCTACTTCCAAAATCAATAAGCACTTAAAAATCTATAAACTGAGTACCGTACCGTATGAAAGCTTACACAAGAGAGGAAGAAAGAGGAAAATATAAGAAGGTGTATTATTATTAATCTTACTCATTGAAACGCAATAATGCTTTACTAAAATATTAAAAATACTTCTAATTCAAGGCAAATAAGCTCAGTCTTTGCAATCGGTAGTTAAAAAGGAGGCGTCATTAAAAAAAAAACATAGACCATTTTTATAAACAATCCAATTACACAGTATATTTGTTATTCGGGATACAATTAAATTCTAAATTTCGTATCAACATCAAAACGCGGGTAGAATTAAATAGTTTTCCCGCTTGTTAAAGCTAATTATCCGGCTCGAAGGACCAGCCGTTCTCGTGTTCAATTCATTACGAATGCAAATCATTTCATTTTAATTGTAAAACAAATATTTAATTGAATTAAGTAAGCACTTGCTTGTTGTCTTGAATATATTAAAAATTAGTGGGTGTGTAATGCAAACTATCATTCACCCTCGTAAGAGTTTTGAGGGGTGTAAAAGTTTAGATTCCGATATTCTTTATGTTGTCACATTGGACTTGATAGCGTCACCGAGTGGGGGAAGGGAGGGAAATATAGGCTCAAGTATAGACTAAGATATCTTCAAGAGTGGAACTTTTCGTGTTTTGTCATCACACACGGACTAATTTAATGCAAATCGCTTTATCCGTAGTGAAGAGCAACCAATCAATAAAATATATATTGGCGTTTATTAAGTGCTTACCGTGCTTCAAATCCCAATAAATATATGAGAGAGGCAACCCTTCTTTCTTCTCTTTCTATTCCATTTGTCGTTTACACATTGCTGTCTCACTCGCACATCGCCTTTTTACCAGATAGCAGTGTCAAATGCTACACAATCAACGGTGGTCCGGAAACATACAAACAAAAGCACAATCTTGACCAAAACACATGCTTGTATTGTCAATAGCACCTCTGAACTGCCGTGGCTGAAGGCAGTCTGGTAAATAGTTATAACTAGTGGAGTGTGGTTAGATTTCGGAATTAATTGAAATAGTCTTGGACAATGTAATATTATTTTATCTTATCCTACATCAAAATTAGCAATTGCTATGTGTTATATATATCCAAAATGCACTGAGATGCTCGGCAGCACTCCATAAAGTTTTAGTGTCCAGGATAATTAGGCGAAAATCCAAGATTCGGATTTATAAAACAATCATAAGGTCAATCATGATGTACGGCTGTGAGTCCTGGACGCTGACACTAAAAGAGGAGGAAAAGCTCTTAGTGGCAGAGCGTAAGATCTATAGGAAAATCCTGGGACCGACGCGGGAAGTGGGAGGCCACTGGAAAATCCGAAGCAACAAAGAGATTGAAGAACTTGTGGCCGAGCATAATTGGCGAAACTAAATCTGCCCGACTGCACTGACTAGGCCATCTAGAGAGAATGGAGGACGATCGTGCCACTAAAAGAGCATATTTGGGACGACCGAGTGGTAAACGGCCAGTCGGTCGTCCCAGATATCGCTGGATCGATTCAGTCACAAAAGACCTGAACGCCCTAGAAAGAGCCGATTGGCGTGAAGTGGTGCAGGACCATGACAAGTGGCGTCTTCTGGTGTCGGAGGCCAAGATCCTCTTTGGGACACTGAGCCAACGCAGTAAGTAAGTAAGTATGTGTTATATATTCTTAAATTTATTAAAATTAAGAAGGCAATGATTAAGTTATGTGTAGAACCATGGGGCTGACATAGTTTTTTTTTGTTTATTAGATTAAAAAAAAATAGTTATAAGTAAATATTAAAAAATGTGCAATACATTAATGAGACTTTAATATTTAAAGTAATTACAGTGACGAGGCTTGCGGTTGAATGGTTTGTTCATCAAAAGGGAACCGGATGCCCTCGTCATGGACGATGTCAGAGATGACGAATTAGCAAATTTGTCTGTCAATCTCTTTGTAAAGGGTTAAGCGGTAAATGTGATATTTTAGACTTCTGCTCATTTCAGCACTATGCGTTCTTTTAGGTGTTTGTGATGACGGGTGGGAAATATACGGTCCGCCTGATAAGCAGTCACCACAACCTATGAACGTTTGCGATAATGGATGTATCTCATGCGCGTTGCCAACTTGAGGGATATGAGGGACGCGTGGGAAGTTGGACCTCCGGCGTTTTCACACATCGCACAAAATGCAAAACTATAGATACTGTTACTTTACGCCGATTTTCTGTAAGAGGGTAGTACTTCCCGGTCGAGCCAGTCCATTTGTGCTGCCGCCTTTAGTAATATGTAAAAAAAATATACAAGACCTGAACGACGATAGAAATAAATTCGTTAGACCGTGTATATCAATACTAATATTATAATGCTAAAGAGTTTGTTTGTTTGGTTGAAGGCGCTTATCTCTGTAACAACTAAAAGGATTTTAAAAACTGTTTTCTCATTTGATACAACATTTCTTAAAGAAGGCTACAACAGGCTATAACGTCAAGATATGATACTTAGAAGCCGACCAATAAGAAAAAAAGTGCGGGCGATAAGATGCGGTTAGTTGGTGGAACAGGACGGTGTCATCCGACGGGAGCGAAGTCGTGGGCACAGCCAGTACTTTATTAACATGCATAAAATATTAGCCACTCTTCTTCTACGAGTATTTACCCGGCGTTAGCTTAGTACTCTTGTCTGTTGACAGGTTATTAGTTTTTACACAGAGCGATTGCCATCTGACCTCCGCAACCCTAAGGACGAACCAATAACTTATTAGATAAGAGCAATTTACTTATCAAGAGTTAACAACCGGGAACGACAGCTTAACGTGATCTCCGAAGCACGGTGGGAAGACCCACAAGAACAAACGCCCAGACTGAAAAAGTTATTTGTAAAATCAATGCGAGAGAAATGGAAAGAGTCGAACCACAATGGTGCCACAACGGTGCCAAATTGAGTGAAAGAAGCAAGCGAAGCTGCGAGCAGTCAATAGTATAGTATAAGTTAATATATACACGTAGTCACTTTATTTTATTACAAACATAATAAGAGAACGCGACACTTTAATAATAAAAAAAAAATTACAATATTCGGCAATTGTATTCAAATTACATATTAGATGATGGGAATTATTATTTTATTTATATTAATATAAGGGTCATATTTGTGTGTGGGTTTTGAGATTTATTAATATGTAAATATGTATATTGTATATTAAAATTCTGAGCCGGTTTAAATTGGATCGAATTGTATGGCACGATTGTATGGAGTCTTGAGGACAATGTTGGGACAGGTGTCTTTAATTTTATGTGTCATAATTAAAAAAAACAGGCAGTCACGGAGACTTCCTTTTGAAGAGAAAACTTTAAATAATCAAAATGTTATAATTTGTAATTTTTTTTTTAATTGAAATTATTTGGTCCGTTAACATTTAAAGTGTCCAATGTACACGTGCGTTACGAATCCATACGACTACGTTTAGACCCCTATTAAATAACGCTCAACGCGGCCAAAGAAGTTTTCACTACAAAAATCCGGCCAAGCGTGAGTCGGTTTACATATATGTGTAATGACGTAATCGTCGTATGGGGACTTAATAGAAGCTGCGTAAACTCCCAAGTTAGATCCCCCTGGTTTGGGAACCCTGAAAACAAAATGGCGTTGGTGGTCTTTACATAATTCATATATTAATGGGATTAACATAGTTCTAAATAATATGCGGTATGAAATTAAGTAAGACAAAAAAAACGACAACAGAAAACTACACATTTAAAAAAAAACTCACTATTATAGTAAAAAAAAAACATTCAAAAGTTAAAAAACTTATCAGCGAAAATCTATAAGACAACACTAATAATTCCGCCATTTAAATATTTATGACCAACCATAAACAATATCGTAAACGTCAAAAAACAGAAATAAATTATCAGAATTGTCACACACTAAAGTTGAAACTTTGATACTTGAACGATGCCGATCAAAAAACAAAACTTAAATATAAACTGATGTTCATATTTTATTCATAAAAGTCGGCGTCTAATAAATAATTAAGGGTTGTTTTTATTCGCCCTTTTGATATTTTTAAGGTATCCCAAATAGAGGATTACCTTATGGACGTTTTTCGTGGAATGTCAACGGGTCGTCGAGGGGAAAAAATGTTTCGATCAAATATGATATTTGAGGTTTGAGGTCGGAAAGTTAGCAGAGAGATAGCTAGTTTGATTCGAATAAGAAAACTTACGAATTGGTAACTTCCTTCTTTTTAAGTCGTTTGTGTAGTAGAGTCATATTCCTCCGAGCGTAATTGGGCCAACTCGTCCGGGGAAGTGGTACCTTCTCACACATTATCGGCGTAAAATAACAGTACTGTTGCAGTTACTGGAGGCCTAATCTCCCACCCCCTACGTTCTCTTCCTTTTTTTTTTGTCATCCTTCCATCTTATTCCTTGGGTACTAATACCCAGATCACGCTAGACAAGCATTTTATACCGAACTGCTACAAACGCTAAACACTCAACGGCCCCCATTAGGATAGTTATATCCTGTGTCGGGGGTCTGGAAACATACACACAAGGACAAACTGCTATCGTATTTACAAACATATAATAATGAAATAACCATCCTAATTAATATGGAAATATTATATCATCGCTCGTGTTCCCGCTCAAAATTTCGTTAAACATATTTATAGCATCGCTGTTAAGGTGCAACGGTTTTACGATTCGTAAATTTACCTTTTGTTGTAGTCGAGGGCAAACATTCTTGCCACCGTCTTATGGAATTAATTAGTGAAATTATACCGGCATATTTATGTGCACGCTGAAACTGAGATAGAAATCTTAAATAAGGCCAGCTACACATTAATATGTTTTTCTTTGCGGACGGTTGACGGTGAAAGCGTTTTAGCAGATCGTAATTTTTTTTTGTGTTCGTGTCCAAAAATATGCAAAATTAATTATTTAGTAAGTAACTACTAGTAGCAGGCAGTTCCTTGTAAATTTTTGCACTATGAAAACCTTGAGTTTTTAGCAGTTTTCGGCGTGTAAGGGTTGGCTCGACTGGGTACCACCTTTATACAGAATACTAACAGCACGTATTTGTACCTTTGCGTTTCATTTTATTATGTCTTTCGGACACACGACTTTTCATCTATCCATTTTCATTCCTCATATCCTTAATTTAAGATGGCAATATATTGATAAAAATCCTTACTAATATTATAAATATGATGCGTAACTCTGTCTGTCGCGCTTTCACGCCAAAATTACTGACCCGATTTAAATGAAATTTGGTACACAGATAGTCTACAGCCTGAGAAAGGATATAGCTACTTTTTAATGCGAAAAAGGGGTTGTTAAGGGATGAAAAAGGGGTATGGCTGAAGTAGCGTCATTTTTAGAGCTAGAAACTTAAAAATTATTTTTTTGGCTTATTCGAAGTTTGTAAAAGGGGGGAAGGGGTTCAAAGTTTATATTAAAATCTTTATTTACTCACGCGAAGCCGCTGGCAAACGCTAGTCACTTATAAATCCAACATATACGATTACCTAAAATATCATATTATTATAAAGTATACACACACGACAATAATTAATTAAACAGGCACGTGTAGATTAAAACTGTTCGAACGTTAACGCAGCGATCGTTATCACATTGTGAACCAGCCTAAGTTATGCGGTACATTTCTGTATGAGTAAAAACTTTAAGGGTTTGATGACTATCCTACACTAATTATAATTATCTTTGATGTCATCTCTTAAAAAGATATAAGGAATTGAATTGCATTGATGTCTCAAAATTTGAACAATAATTATTACATTTTTTGTTTTCATTTTGGAAGCGGTGCTCTTTGACTTTTTTTTAATAAAACTGATACAATCTTTTATTGGTATTTAAGATCAAGATAGAGCGAATTCTTTCAAGACATTTGCTTTAATTAAAATTTAAGCAAGTATATAGGTATATAGGCGTTATCACAATGCTTCACTAGGACTACGTGAGGAAAATAGAGTCTTTGAGATTCTATATTACTAGATGTGCCCGTGGTTTCGCTTCCATCGTGAGACCGCCCTGTTCCACCAACTAACCGCATGTTATCGCACGCAAAACACACTACTGCTTTGCGGTAGAATAGAATAGAATAGAATAGAATATTCTTTATTGCACACCACATAAAAAAAAAAGAAACAGACAAATAAGTTTTAAATATAAATATAGGTAGTACAAATAGGCGGTCTTATCGCTAGGTAGCGATTTCTTCCAGACAACCTACGATATATTGAGAATGACTTAAGAAAAAAGGTAGGTGGTGTAGCTATACATATTATATATAAATATAGCTTCATAAACAGTAAATAGGAATAGAATATATGTGGTGGTACCTACCTACCCGGTCTCTGGCAATAAAAGGCCTACCAGTAAATTATCATAAACTAGCGACCCGCCCCTCCTTCGTTCGGGTGTATGGTTCCGTTTATCCCGTTACCGTGGGAGTTTTAATTCCGTTCTTGGTTCTTCCACTTATAAACTATCTACCTGTATACAAACATTTTCCATACGAACTTCCCTACCCGTCGATTCCATACAAACCTGGTATTTACTGTTAAAATAAAAATTTACTTTATATTTAATATTTTCTGTCATAAGAACCTTCCCTTGACAATAACAAACACATCAAAAAAAAAAATACCAGTCAAGTGCGTTGTGGACCACGCACAGTTGAATCTAAAGGGTTCCGCAGCATGGTTATATAATAATATATATAATAATAACTTTATTTCGACCAACAATGGATCATATGTTGTTAGTAATACAAGTATCTTACGCCTATTTGTTAGTAATTTCTAAAACTTATTTAACCTAAGACAGGATTAATTTGTCAGCACGTGAATCCGTTAGCAGTGGTTCACATACAAACAACTTCTATTAACAAATGCTCTCAGGACGCCACTTGAGCTGGAAAGAATCCTGCGCAACAACGATGTGCACTGCTTTCGCATAATGGTATAAAAACAGTCCACATACGCCTCGGCAAACATCCCCGATGCACTACAAAAACGAGGCATACCCATTAGCATCCTGAAAGCATTGTTATATTGTACACGCAGGGCGTTGTACTGTTTCCGCTTATAGTCTGCCCACAGGCTGCTAGGGTAAAATGTGGTGCAGTAAGCTCTGAAAAGCGTTATTTTGACTGGTATTGAGCAACGAGCAATCCTGCGAACAATTATATTTGCCCTAACAGACAAAGCCCTGCGTTCTCTCTCAATATTTGCATTGTCTTTCAAGTTATAGAATACTACATGGCCAAGATATTTAAAGCATTCAACTCTCTTTAGTGGAACCCGTGTAACTTGATAGCAGGTACAATAGATGAAATCGATTTTCCCCTGGCCTGAAAGACCATGCATTCGCTTTTCTTACAGTTATAGACTAAGCCATGATGTTTGAAATAGTTCTCACAAAGACTTAGCAGTTTTGCTAACCCACAGACAGATGCACGCAGCAGAACCATGTCGTTTGCGTAACTAATGTTATTAAGACAGACTCCGTCAATATGACATCCGACACGAGTGCTACTGAGCGTCTGTAATTCTGTATTAGGGCTTTCACATACAGATTAAACAACTTGGGTGAGGTCAGGCCACCCTGCCTCACCCCACATTCCAACCTTTAAGACCTTGAGTAGCTCTCTGACCATCGCACAACAGTAACCTGATTTTTATACCAAAACTTAAAAATCATGTTGATCTCTTCAGGCATGCCAGTGAGTTTTAATTTCTGCCATAAGATATCGTAATTAACCAGGTCAAATGCCTTGGATAAATCGATAAAACAGGCGTAAATGGGTGATGGTAAGGTTATGAAGAATCTTAACGGTTTTAAAAATAATAACGAATTAAAACCGACCGCAAAAATAAGTTGGTAATTTCATAGTAATTATTAAAAGTAATATGAAAAACAAAGTTATGGGAAAAACTTATATATCTCTTAAATTTGTAGACCTATCTTCTTCAAACTAAATGTGGATGAAAGTTCATGTGGTATTCTACAAGCTCAAATTTTTCCAGAATTTTAAATCCCATAGTTCAAAAGTTAGAGGGGACACAATTTTTACGACTTTAAGAACTAATATCTCAACAACTACTGGTTTAATGAAAAAACTCAAAATTAAACCTCCTTATCATTTTGAAAGACCTATCCAAAGATATCTCACACGTTGCCATACGTTGAATTTTTTTTTCAATCGTCAGTTACATGTATGGACTACTACCCTTAATTCATATATATATTAAGATTTTATTACAAAATCCTTGTGCGGTTCATGGAATACACCTAATTAGTAAATTTCGTATAGATAGAGTCAATGGTCTCCGAGTAAAATGACTGTGACATACGGACGGACAGACGGACAGACGGACGGACGGACAGACGGACGGACGGACAGACGGACATGACGAAACTATAAGGGTTCCGTTTTAGCCATTTGGCTACGGAACCCTAACTAGTGAAATCGGTCCAAACGTTCACGCGTGATGGCGTGACCAAGGGATATAGGGATTCATTTATATAATTATATATAGATATCATATTTTAAAGCAATTTCAAATCAAAACACTATTTTATCACTTCACAATCTTTGACTTCACAGACCTTTGTTGGGTTGGGGGATTTCGTTGTAATGCATACAGTATGAGGTCCAAACTTATATTGGACACATCATATTAAGCTCGGTGTTAACAATTCACTTAGAGGAGCAATCCTGCACAATGTCGGGTAATGCTCGAATGTCATGGGATTTCAAATCAAAATCCCTCACACGGCCTAGTGGACACACACATAGCCTTTAATACTACAGTGATAGAGTTAATAATTGAACGAAAATGTGTTTGGTTCATCGTATATAATTAGAGCGTCTAGCTTGATGAAATAGGGCGTCTACATACTATGCGATTTTTTTAATTAAAAAATTTTGTTTTGTGGGTTTTGGTCGAACCTCGGAATGAATATTGAGGTCAAGTAATCGTGTATATTACGTTTTGTTCTATGACTGTGAGCCCCAGAGACAAATCTAAATTCACCTTTGCTATCTACGAAAGTCAAAGATGAGGTAATAGAAAAATATATATTATTGTAAAACGAACTGGGTTGCGCCTAATTTTTAGTCTAAGCAAGTCTTGTAGAAAAAATAACCAATAAAACTTTTAAAAGGTAATTTGACAGATTAAAGTAATTTTTAAAATGCTAATTCTATTCTTCACGAGAATAGTCACAGATAAAAGGTAGTCTTATTAATTAACGTAATTCTGTGACCTGTCAAAAAATCTTGAGTGACACGTCTCGTCAACATTTAGTCGTATCGCGTTCAAGCTGCCTTATAGCCTTTAGGCGGACGAGCAGTAATTGGGCACGTAGGGGGTCATTTGCATTAACTAGAGGACTGTTTTGACCCCGGTATTGATTTCTAAACGGTACTCGTGGCCGCTGGTTTTTGATTAAATTCGGACCCTCAGGGTATTCCTGATGCACATGCATGTCAATTTAACAAAAAAAAGTATTTGTTTTCTATGCAAAGTAAAAGAATTTAAGTTTAAATATTACTTCAAAAAATCATATATAGAAACGACAATTTAAAAGTTTATTTATAATTTTTATTGTCGTTTCTTACATCAGAATCAATCTTAAATTTTAATTTATTCTTTATAAACGAAATTACTTTATAATAATATATATCTTTTTAAAGCCTTTAATAACTTGGACACTTCTAAAATAGGACGTTGTGTGTTGGTAGCGAACCTGTCCTAAGCGCCACAGGTCGTTGGTTCTAATCCCGCTTGGAGCATATACAGAACTTCAAAGGCTTAGCTACAAGCATGTTGCAGACTGTCCATTTATTACGGTGACCTTCCCTTACCATCAGACGGGTATTGTTCTATTTCAGTAGATATAAAAGAATGTTCACCGAAATCACCGCGCTGAAAGATATTTGCTAAGCAATTAAATTATCAGAATTGATAACACATCAGGTCATTGTTACTTAACCTCGTTAATTATTTGATAAGAGAACAAGTAGGTCCAGCGGGACAACGGGTCAACAACCGTTTGCTATAGTTTAGCAAATCTTGAAAGATTTAATATAATTTGTCTGTTAATCGGCTGTTAAGTTATGAATTCTCAATTTAGTTACGAAGTATTTTTAAGATTTTGTAAGCTTCTTATTGGTAGAATTTTCCATTTTTATCTGGTTATATTGCAGACTGCAGTAATTACCTGTAACAAAAGAAGACAAATATTAGAAACTTAAAATTGTATATAAACGACGGTGGCAAAATTAAGCCGGCCTGTTATATATATACATAGACATGCATGCAAACAAACATAAAACTAGTAAAATAAAAATAAAAATAAATGAAGTCTCCGCGGTCGGCTATAATCCGACATGCTAAAGACAAACGAAAAATTAAAGGCGATATAATAAAAGTTGCACTTTAAAAAGACATCTCGTATCATACACATTAAAACAAGATGAAATAAGTACCAGAGATACAAATCAATTTCTCTATAAGACTCATACATAAAGAATGTTTGACGGTTTATATTAAGAAAATATTTGCCACTAACTATACGAAACACGAGCCAACGCATCTTTTAGGGTACTACTAGGTATTACATCAGTACACTATAACTATTGTCCACATAATAGTACAGTCATAAAACAATTATTTACAAGCGTAAAATTCTTAATATATTATTATTATATACAATTTACATAAATATAAACTTTACGTCCATAAATATAAAGTTGAAATTTCTCTACAAATATTATATCATTCATAATTCGTAAGCAATATTTTGTAAACAACGGGGACCCCGCAAGAAATAAACACTTTTGTAGAACAGTGTTCTAGGAAGGTACAATCGCGAACAACAATACTCTGATTCTCCTTTTGTTGTTACATTATATTGTTGTCCTGACAACAACAACTTATTTGTTTTAAAAGGTTTATGCATTTGACATTATCTGAGTAATTTATAATGATGTCTTGTTTCGTTAATGTTTTGTCGCTAATGACATCTCAGATTTTCGTTTGTCAGCTTCTTATAATGAAAAAATTAAAATGTATATTTTTTTGTAACACGTGTTCTAGTTGTTATTTAATTATGATGACACAACGAATGGATGTTTTTAGTTGAATACAACATTGTTTATAGATCAGAGAGTTAAGCAGCTATAGGCGTGATCAACCTATGGATGGGTTTTTTAACCAAGCGTTAACATATTGATATAATTAATAGTCGCAGTTACTTTCGCGAGAGAAGACGATCTTTTTTTGTGTTTTTATCAATAAAAAAAAATAAAATTATTAAATGTCTTATTTTACTATAACGTAAGTTCTATGACACTCAATACATAAATTAATAAAATTTATGATTTTTTAAAAATAATTCTTTTCCTACGATTGCATGCGATTCGATTATCATACGTTTCCATTCGTTCCTACATTCGCGTGAAGTGTAATAAACTACATCACATCTCGGAGACTTGATCCCGAGCGAATATTATTTAGATTCTTCACATTTGATCGTAGGGTTGGCACAATTGAGAAAATAAAAATATTCTTTATTTTGTCGAAGTGGTGTACCATGATGACGGGTTAGATTGCCCACTCGGGGTAGTCTGTCTGAATGACACGTGGGTATTAGTAAAATGCTATAATTTTTTAAATGTTTTATGTAAAGGGTTGATTTTCAGAAGTTTTAGAAAAAAAACTCAACCCTGATTTAAAGTCATATGTGAAAAGATTACGAGATAAAGTTTTTCGCTTCATTTTGTACGTAAGATCCATTGTTTACTTTAATGGAGTTAAAAAAGAATAAGTAATTTAACAAAAAGCAATAATATCTTATACATATCTCACATGAACAATAAAAATACTGTCAATGTGATTGTTAAACAAAAAAATCTCTTTGTATCATAAAGTTTACAAACAAGTCTCAACTTTGCCAAGTCCGTCACAAGCTGTTGCTCGGTTGAAAAAAATGAAAATGTGACTGACAAAAACTTTTATTTTTGATTGTACACAGACTGTAAGGTAAATATTCTCGCTTTCGACAGTACATGTTCGCGAATGTACATGCACTCCGATGAAAAATATCTTTTAATCGACCCGACTGTACAAAGTAAAACGTCGCGGATGTGGCATATATTATATAATTTTATTCCCGACCGCTTCCTTTAATTATTTCTTTAGTAATATTAAAATTACGGCTTCCATGATTCAGTAAAAAAAACATCTTTTATAATATAGAAATAAAATGTTGAATTTAGATTTTTCTCTTAGATAGGTGGCAAATATGCTATTTTTGGACGGTTGCAAAGTCACTAAATTCACGGCTAATTTTTTTTTGTGATGTTGTGAAGATATAAGAACTAAGCAGCACCACATTTTTCCCATTTTCACCACGCGTAGGATACGCGTACTTGAGCTCTGACCGTCCGGTGGTATGTCCCGTTTTAATAGTATAAAGTCCCGCGTGCGACAGTCCCATTGCGCTGTTTCCACGTGCCCCGCTTTTAACTAAAAACAAGGTTCTTATTAAGTTTTATTTTTATAAAATTAAGCTTTTAGGAAACACGTTCCCGATATAACGGTGGCATATTTTTAACATACATAGAAATGACAAAGCCGAAATTGTTCCTTAAGCATATCAGCAATTTTTTAATATTCAAGAATATTGTTAAAATAAAAAATTAAAATGTTGTATTTACTTTAGTTTATTTAAGTTTTAATAAAGTAAGATAAACTATGTCCATTGTACCTATTAATAATAAAATTTATATTTTTTATTATTCACGTCCTTTTGTATGAAACACTAAGATAAGATTTACATAAAAATAACGAAGATATAGCTTCTGACCTTAATGATCGGTCAAGTATTAACTTAACTAGTTCTATTGTGTTGCTTTACTTGAGATTAAATTTTTCGCTACGCTTTCGTCAGTAGGCTGTCCATTTTTGCGTCTAACGATTTTTTTTTTGCAATTAAGTTGGCAGTCAGTAGTTGTTGAGATATTAGCTCCTACAGTCATAACAATTGTGTGCTCTAACTTTTAAAATTTTAAAAAGATTTGAGGTTGTAGACCATCAAAAGCACATTTTTTTTAAGAAGATATGACAAAAGTTTTCCCATAACTTTGTTTTTCATATTATTTTTAATTATTACTATGAAATTACCAACATATTTGCGGTCGATTTTAATTCCGTATTATTTTTAAGTCCATAAGATTCTTTCTTATCAAGGTAGAGAACCCTTTAGTTTCGACTATGCGTGGTCCACAACCCACTTGACTGGTACCTTTTTGATAATCCCACACATTTTCCGGATGTACCAAATTTCATCCAAGCCATTCTTTCCAAACATCTGAACATACAAACTTTCACATTTATGATTTTCGTTAGATATCAAATGGACGTACAGACTTATATACATAGAATATCATTATATTGATGAGATATTCATTACTATTCTGGCGTCGTGGCGAAGTATAATACGATAGATCGCACTTGACTCTTGGATAGGATATTATTTTTATTGGCAAGTAAAGCTAGCGATGTTCTCGGTTTTGCTCGACTACGTACAAGCATAAGGTCCTGAACACGCGGGATACTTGAAGTATCACATGTGCGTTGCCGTTGGGAACAGAGTGGGTGGGAGATTGGGCCTTCGGCGCTCTGACACGTTGCACGAAACGCAACAGTACCCACTGATACTGTTACTTTACGCCGATTTCCTGTGAGAGGGTAGTACTTCCCAGGTCGAGCCAGCCCATTAGTGCTGGGAGGTGCATGACTCTACCACCTATAGATATAAATGCAACATTCCATAAACAATGAATATCTAGACTAATATTAAGCCTAAACCACTGAACAAATTTCAATGTATTTTAGTTTTAATAAAAATAAATCAGAAAACAAAAAACGAAGCGAAACAATTATATTTGTACAAATATCCGTCCCGAGCGGGAATCGAAGTCGTGCTGTCTGATCCACAAGCATCCCAGAGCGGCTAATAATTATTTCGTTGTCAACAATAAAGCCTGTATTGTCAAAGTAAAAAAATATAGCACAAAGAGCAAGTTAAGACCCCATTATATCGAGGCTTTTGAGTTTTTACTGTATTATTTTTTACTCTCATCATTGGCGTGCGTTCCATATGAAATCATGACGATACTAAGTTTATATATAAAATGTTTTTTGTACCATATCTATATTAATTGTGTCTATGAAACTTAATTTTTTTATAATATTATCATATAAAACAACTCTCACGAGGCAATTTTAGTAATTATTTATATTGAATGTAATTTACTAGAATGGACTAAATTGGCAACCAAGCATACGATCCACCTGATAAGCGGTTGTTTTTAAATAAAAATAAAAATCCTTTAATTGGTGGCAAAGTAATTACAAACTTGTTGCAAGGGGTACTAGGTAAGACCCTTGCAACTGGGTGTGCACCGCTCTTCCACCGTGACTATAGAGTCACAAATGGTCAAAAACAATAAAAAAGATTTTATACAAAATTAAAGTTATCTATTGTGTAAGTGTGAGCGTGTATGTGTGTGTAGGGATTTGAATGTATGTGTGTCTTGAACGTGTATGATGTACGAATAGTGTGTGTGAATATGGATATATATTCATTATTAGAGGTAGTTGAAGCCTACGAGCGTTTGCAACACCATACATTTCTAGGTGTCATTCACGCGTTGCCAACCTCGAGCTACTGTATCTTAAATCTCCTTTGCCCACTAATTTCACTAGCTACAGTGTCCTTCAAACCGAAACACAGTATACTGCCTTGCGGTAGAATAACTGACACTGCGGTGTTACTACTACTACCTAGCCGGCCTCGTACAAAAAAAGGCCTTTTTTTATTTTTTTTTTTATTTTTAAAAAGAAACCGACCTCAGTGACAAAGAGAGGCTCCGGGATCTCTTAGAGAACTCTGAACCGGTGCTTCTCGAACACTGTGCTAGCAAAGCTCGGTCCTAGGGGCAAGATGGAGTGCACCCTACGCTTCCCACGCAAGCGCACACGGCAGTTGAGGCCTCACCGTCTGCCGTCCTCCTCAGGGCCGCTCAGCATGTACGCACAGGTTCCCCAACCTGCGCGTCCACGGCCCTAGGGCACGCCCTATTTATATACCCCCGGGTAAAGGGTCTGAGGGGCCGGGACGGTTAGCGACATCAGGTGGTCGAGGCCGCCACCGTCGCCGTCGAGCAGGATCGGCCCTCTCCCGAGCCCGCTCTGCCGTCTCCTTCTGGACCATGACGCTCTCACAGAAGGAGACAACGGCCCTCCACGCCGAATCCCCGCCCAGCATCGCCGAAACGACTGCGGGCAGGGATAGATCTCGTCCGATCGTGTCGATTAGGGCACTACGGTCGGCGTTCCATGCGGGGCACACCTCGAGTGTGTGCTGTGCGGAATCCCGACCGCCACCACAGTGGTGGCACAACGTCGTCGGCTCCCGACCGATTTTGCACAGGTACTCGCCAAAGCACCCGTGTCCGGTAAGCACCTGCGTCAGACGGTATGTGACTCGTTGCCGCCTCACCATCCAGGCTCCAAAGACCGGCAGGATGGCTCCGATGACGCGTTTGCGCGCGTACCGCTCTTCACGGAGGCGGGCGCGCCACGTAATTAAAGCGCGTAGCTTCTCCTGCCGCTTGACGGCTTCAAGCTCGCTTGGAGGCGCGTTTTCACCACTTAGACGGAGAACGCGGATCCGGTCAAATACCCTCGCGTCCATCTCTGCCAGCACGTCTAGTGGCGGAAAGCGCGCTAGAACGAACGCCGCCTCGTACGATATCGTACGATATCCTCGTACGATCCGAATGGCCACCCTGCGCTGCAGGGCAAGGAGCTTAGTCCTGCAGCGGCGGACGCCAAGCCTGTGTGACCACACAGGCGCAGTAGCGCCGTAGAGGGCCATGGACCGTACGACCCCCGCATAGAGGCGGCGGACTTCCTCCCTCGGTCCCCCGAGATTTGGCAGCAGTCTGTGCATGGCACCCACTACCTTCTCGATCCGGGGGACTAGGCGCTCAAAATGTTCTTCAAAACCCCAGCGACCATCCAAGGTGAGCCCCAGGTACTTGAGGTACCGTCCCACCTGGATCTCCGAGTCACCCACTCTGATGTGCAAGATGGGCGGTTCCCTGCTCCTCGGCAGTCCATGGAACCATAGCGCCTCGGTCTTGTGAGGCGCTATCCGCAGGCCCAACTCGCAGATCTTGTTGACCACTATTGTCAACCCGAGCTGTGCAAGATGTATCGTCCTTTCGAAGGTGTTCCCGGTGGTTAGCAATAACGTATCATCTGCGTAGCACACGATATTGGCACCATCGGGGAGGTCTACGCGTAGGACCGCATCATATGCGAGATTCCATAATAACGGCCCTAAAACGGACCCTTGGGGAACCCCGCAGTGGATTTTTCTTCGGATTCTCTCACCGTCCCGGTTCACGTAGGTGATGTACCTGTCACGCAAGTAGCACTCGACGATTGCCTGCAGGTATGGGGGCACGCGATGGTGTATTAGTGCCCCCATTATCGCAATCCACGGGATGGAGTTAAAGGCATTGACGATGTCCAGACTTACCGCCATCGCCACTCCACCCCGGGATACGGCCTGTTCTGACAGGGAGCGGACGTGCAATACAGCGTCCACCGTCGAGCGTCCCTGTCGGAAGCCAAATTGACTACTGGCTAGGTCGGGCCCGACACGCGACAGGTGTTGGCTGAGACGGTCGGCAATGATCCGCTCGAAGAGCTTGCCGACTTCGTTTAGCAGACAGATGGGACGGTAAGCAGAGGGAGACTCTACAATTTAGTTGTATTTTTTTTTAAATTCAATTCATTCAATTTTCAATTCAATTCATTAATAATAAATGTTATTTAAGATAAACGCGAAATTAAATGTTTCTTTTAAACGTATATTAAAAAAAAAAATAATTGTCGGAACAGTTACTTAAAAAAGATATAAAAGATAGAATTCCAGAAATCACGATTACGCCTTCTATTTCCCTTGTCCTTGCATCAACAACAAATATCCATCTCGTGATCGTTAACTTCAATATATAGAACCTCACAATATTATTATAAACAAATCGTTACCAAAAACTTCCACCTAACCTAACACAACTTAAAATCCGTCAGTAAATTCCGTTAAAATGATACGACATTCGAATCAACAAGATATCCTATTTCGAACAAAAAAAGTCGTGAATCGTTAATTCCTTAACAAAAATAACGATAACATCGTTATATACACCATAATACCTTGTAAAAAAGCCTAAATTCGTTCAGTACATTAATTTATTGTCCTACCAAGATAATAAAAAAATGAGGATTCGTTTTTGTTGTAAGCAAAAAATCTGTCGTCGGGACAATAAATTAAAATATTTTCTTCCTAATTTAAAATGTTTATTGTGTTTTAAGCTCTATATACATTGCGATAAGGTCTGGAAATGACCAACAGATAATGGGACATAAATTAGATAATAATAAACCGTTTCCCGTTACGCTGACTACTATAAACGTCGTGACTCCGCCCGTTATATTTTTGTATGAAATATTGAACACGCCTATGCGGTCTTATGACGCAGCGGTCTTCGATATACATTATAATATAAAAACTATCAAATAAAAGAATTCCTTTGTAAAGTAATTAACCCTAACTGGATGTCTGTCTTATACTAGTTCTGTAGGAAAAACTTCAATTAAAAAAAAATAATAAACGCTACAAAATCAATTCATACTACCCCCATTAGCACCTTGTCCGGAACTAAAGCCCGTGGGGTTAATACAAACATCTGCATTGAGCGGAATCAAACCCCCGACCGTTAAGTTAAAGGCAGTCACGGCACCAAAACACCACAAAGATGGTCAAATGTATTCCTTAAACGAAGTCAAATGTATTCCTTAAACGAGGTCAAATATATCTTAAACGCAAAATGAATCTTCTTCTTATTAGCATTATTCCCGGTATTATGCAAGTATTTACCCAGGGTCTGCTTATTACTCTTATCCGGATTTGACAAGTTACTAGTTTTTACACAGAGCAATTGCCATCTGACCTCCGCAACTTTAAGAGCGAACCAGTAACTTATTCGATAACCGCAAATTACCTATCTAGAGTTAACAATTATTATCAGATGTTGTGATAACGAACGGGACCGACAACTTATCGTGCTCTCCGAGGCACAGTGAAGGTACCATAAGGATAAATGCCCAGACCGAAACAGATGTTTGTAGGATCGAAAACGAAATATGCTCAAAATACTTTCATAAACCGCTCATGTAATGTTTATAATATCAATTTCAGTAATATTGACATATTTTCATGCTCTCTCTCATTTTTTGAGAATAATGCTATTAAACAATTATAAAATTTATCTTAAATTAATTAAATTGTATGCTATTCAATATTTAAACTGAATTAATAATTTTTTTCTGTATATTTTTGTATTTTTGCAATAGATTTATAATTATTCTTAATATTTTAATTTTTTGTGATTTCCTTTTCTCGTTAGTCTTTCAATCTGCTTCTTGTTTGTCATATTTATCAGTGGAAACTTAATTGGTTTGTAAACTATTGTATTATTTTATTGCATTTAAGTATTATTGTATAACTGTATGTTTCCCAAATAAAACAAAATAAAAATAAATAAATCATCAGCGATCGAGCCTTCGACTGTTAAGTCTAAAGGCAGCCACGCTACCGAAGTTTAGGCAAATCTTAAACGCAAAATGAATATTTTATTAAATATCTTTATCCAGTTAAACTAACTCATGGTAATATTAAAACAAAGCAAAAACCACGTACAAAAGCTAGCTTACATTAAATATGCATAAAGAATAACGATGAATATTAAATCATCCCGACTGGAGAGTGGAACTAACAATGAATTTTATTTAATTCTCAACTGGATTTAAGAAAAAGTTTCCAATCCATTAATATTATTTGGTCTGTTACCTCGTTACTTAAGAATATAGAGCTGATATTTTCAGCACGAACTGCTAAATCGAGGAATATCTCTCTAGGCTTTTTTTATGTCTCAGCAATTGGCAAACAAGCATACGGTCCGCCTGATGGTAAGCAGTCAGCGCAACCTATGATCGCGCACGATACTTGAAGTATCACAAGCGCGTTGCCAACCCAAGGAACAGGGGGACGGGATGAGAAGGGAAAAAGGAACGGAGGCGTGGGAGATTGGGCCTTCGGCGCTCTCACTCGTCGCACGAAACGCAATAGTACCTAATGATACTTTTACTTGACGCCGATTTTCACATATAGGATAGCACTTTTATTCCCTAAAAATGTTAAGATCCCGTGGGATAGAGAAATAAAAAAATTGGTGCTGAAACTTAACATTACCATTTAGTTGCATTACAATAAAATGTTCATTACAAAATGTTATTGACGCACGAAGACGCGGGTAAATATTCGTTTACTGTAAATTAAATTTACTTACGATAAATAAAAAAATACGCCCTTCAGAAATCTTAAAGATACTAAGCATCAAAATCGATTTTAATTATAGAATGTAAAATGTTGTTTTTTCCGAAATCGGTTAAAAATGTCCAAGTCATTGAGGCGTGCTCGTAAAAAGCTTATCCGGGGAATCGTACCCGTGCCACGGCAGGTTGCGCGACAGGGAGACCCGTTAAGTGCTGGGAGTGTAACCCAATAGCGAAGCCGAACAGGTGGCGGCCGCCGACAGTTGCAATGTGAAAAACTCAAATTTTTTATTCCCAGCCATATAAAAAAAAAAATATTAAAAAACTTGACATGTGGTCATCTGTATACAAATATATACAAGATGGCTTCCGTGACACACTGACTGACATACATGTGCCTAAAAAGCTGGATCGAGAAATTTGAAAATAAAATTGTATACAGATAATAGATTTCGAAGCCTCAATAGCTCAACGGTAGAAGGGCCGACTTCGCTCCGTTAACGCGAGAGTCGAGGGTTCGAGCCTGACCCCATTGGGCTATTGTCGTACCCACTCCTAGCGCAAGCTTCGAGCTTATTTGGAGGGCAATAGGAATATTAGTAATGCCTTGAAAACGCATTGCTAATATTCTTAAAAAAAAAAAAAAATAGATAATAGTACAGCTTCTCCCAGCACAAATGGGCCGACCGGGGAAGTACTACCCTCTCACAGAAAACCGGTGTAAACTATATGCCATGAGTGAGAGCGGAGGCCCAATCTCTTCCTCTTGGCCCTTGGGTTGGCAAAGCGCATGTAATACTCCAAGTATCGCAAGCGTTCATAGGTTGCGGTGACTCCTTACTATGAAACCCTCATCAGAAACGAAGTTCCTTACGTTTTTTCTTCAACTCCAATGTAATTTGAATGTAATTTCAAATGAAATCTGTATATTTCAATAGGTTATATGACTAAAAGAGACAGGGATAGAGAGAGAGAGAGAGAGGGAGAGAGAGAGAGAGAGAGAGAGAGGGAGAGAGAGAGGAGAGAGAGAGAGGGAGAGAGAGGGAGAGAGAGAGAGGGAGAGAGAGAGAGAGAGAGAGAGAGAGAGAGAGAGAGAGAGAGGGAGAGAGAGAGAGAGAGAGAGAGAGGGAGAGTTGGCACCCGGCTGCTCACTCACATGCTCATTTACCTGTAATGGGCTCGAAACACGCACGCCCACAGACAGTATTCGTTACGTGACAATTTCTACTAAATCACAATACCCATAAGCAGCGTTAAAACACACATTATCTAACCCCGTTACATAAAACATGTGATATAGACGCGTGTAACGCGTTCCGTCGTCGTGGTTTCCATCCGACGAGCTTCTAGGCCAAAGACGCTATGACGTGTTCACTGTCTCAAGATATTATGAAACAATTTAAAAATATTCACATTATCTATACACATAAGTAAAATTGAAATGTCTGTTTGTAATATAAAAATAATAGCTTTTTTTCTTTCTCATCGAGTGGTTAGTGGCCAATTTAGTGTTAGAGTTGTTCAGGTTTCGACTATTATCAAATTAATAACATCCGGGACCGACTTTTTACGTGCCCTACGAAGCACGGAGACGCTCAGTTGGAATACCACTATGCGATCACCCATCTAGTGACTGACCGCGCATAGAGTTGATGAACCCACCGATGGTTTATCGATCTGCAGATGTCTTTGTATGCTCATAGCCGGGTGCACTCACTGATTTGAAAGTATATACTACACTTAAAAAAAAAAACAATTGTTAAGCCTCAATAGCTCAACGGTAGAAGAGCCGACTTCACTCCGGTTACGCGAGTCCAGGGTTCGATCCTGACCCCCTTGGACTATTGTCGTACCCACTACTAGCGCAAGCTTCGATATTTTGGAGGGGCAATAGGAATATTAGTAATGCCTTGAAAATTGCTAATAAAAAGAATTAAAAAAAAACGTATGCCTTAAGAGCCACAGGTCGCGGGTTCGATTACCGCTGGGAGCAGATGTTTGTATTGACCATACAGGCATGTTTTCCTTGTCAATGTGTATCTTTCCGGGCCCCCGACACAGGATATAACTATCCTAATGGGGGTCGTTGAGTGTGTAGCGTTTATTAATTCATTCCATTTATTATGTACAACATAGCATAACATAACATTTATTATGTATAGTAAAATTTAATATTTCTAAAATGTAGGCATAAAATTTTAAGTCCACATAAAATTAATATGTATTTTATTTCGCTACGATGTTGGCTGCCGGAGATAAAACAATAAAACCACACATTATTCTAATCCCATGCGGCTGAAACCGCGGCCATACGCTAGTTAACATATTAATGTAGATTACGCTTATGACCTGGTAGTGAAAGCCTTTACGGTCGTGTTTTCGATTCCCGTTCGAGGCTGTTGTGTATTGATCATTCTCTGTGAATAAGTTTTTTTTAGCAAACAGGAATACGGTCCGCCTAATGGCAAGGAGTCACCGTAAGTTATGAATGCTTGCGACACTTGCGATACCAACTCAAGGAAATGGAAGGACGGGGTGAGAAGGGGAAAGAGGAAGGGAACAGAGGGGGTGGGAGATTGGGTCTCCGGCACTCTCACTAAACGCAACAGTACCTAATGATACTCTTACTTGACGCCGATTTTCTGTGCTGAGAGAAGTATGGCTCTACCGTAAAATTATATACTTTAAAGATACATTCTATAACATATAAGATGTTACAAGTAAATAACATTTAAATATTTCTGGTATATCAACAATGTTGCTGAAACGTGTACATTATTCTATAAAGTATTCGAGTAACGCTTCGAACCCGCATACCGACGCGATCAGGCGTGCCTTTCACACGATAGACTAAACTCCGGAGACCTCTATATTGTGTATATATATTTGTTCATAACTATTTACTTATACACTCACAAAAAGAGAGATATTTATAAAAACTCAATTTTTTTTATATTCACAAAGGAATGACGAAGAAAATGGTCGTATAGAAAACTAGTCTCTGCCAACGGCTTTGACCGCGTGAATGACGATATTAATACAAGCATTGAACCCCATTTCAACCCGTCAGGGGTGCAATTTTGGAAAATGGTGTTAGCACGTAGTCACAAGCACTCTTATGATATAAACTAATATATAATACTAATATAATATAATGAAATAAAAATTAGTGACAATTTTTTGTAACTTTCTTATGTAACTATTTTGTTATATTTTATGTAAAAAGTACATGTTAAAAGTTTCTTAATTCAAAATCGATATATTAACAATAAAAAATTATTCTAAACTACACGCAGACACTCAAGCATACACGCAAAAAAACATGCAAACGTAATTTTTGCAATAAAAATTATCCAATGACCTTTTCCAACGTATGGTCTATCACTATACCAAATTTCATCAAAATCGGTTCTATTGTTTAGGCGTGAAAACGTCACAGATAGACAGACAGAATTACTTTCTCATTTATATAATTAATAGGGTTTACAACAATTTCGCTTAAAATAACTTTGAGAACTTTTGACATTTTGATTTATTATCGTGAAACATTATTTGACCTTTAGTTTTATGATAACGGCTCTGGACCCTTCTGTGGGAAGCCACCACATATTGACCCTTTCTCATATGAGGGTGGCCGTATTAACCCTTTCGCGGTTTAATGGACACAATTGATTTTCTATCGTTTCCAAGACAAATTTGTCCCAATCTAAGTATTAATGTTATTTGGTAACGTTCAATTTCAGAAATTAAATTTCATACTAGCTTCTGCCCGCGGTTTTACCTGCATGATTAACAAATTTAATGCATCACCTTTAATGCAACATAGAAATAATTCGTTTCCTATACAATCTTTCATCCCCTATTCAACTTTTTTTTGCAATGAAAAGTAGTCTATGTCCTTTTCCAAAGCTCAGTCTATCATCTCTGTACCAAATTTCATCATAATCGGTTCAGTAGTTTAGGCATGAAAGCATGAAAGACAGTTATTCTTGCATTTATAATACGAGTATTAGTAGGGATTTACATAGATTTCTGCGTCTTACTACCGTTGCGTCGAATGGTAGCCTGCATTTAACCTCGATGGTCATGGGTTTGATTGACGTTCGGGGAGTATTTATACTGATTTTATATACTACAGGTTAGTATATATTTTTTGTTATCTCGTAATATAATAATAATCGTTAACTGTTTTCCTTATCAAATAAGTTGTTGGATCGCCTTTAGGGTTGGTAAAAAGCTAAAAATCTATCTTATCCGAATAAGAGTAATAACCAGATCCCGGGCAAATGCTTCGAAAAAGAAAAGTATAGATTTCCAAAGGTAACTAATTAACAGTAATCATTAATTATAAAAATACCAGTCAGTTTTTTAACATAAAATACAAACTTTTATTTAAAAAAAATAATTCGCTGAAAGTTACGGAATCTCTGAACTGGAATACACAATTAATTCCACAGTAAAACTTATAACTTATTAAAAGGAATTATACATAAAACATTACAAGAAGGCCGTATCAAAATACAAAAATAGAAGTATCTTTTGTAGAAAATTCGATGTTTCAAATGAAACTTTGTAAGTTTTCCGCTGATGAATTCAGTGGGCCGTGAACAGTAATGTGGCGACTTGAATAATTTATCTCCTTTAAATAATATTCGGAAAATGTAGACTCCATTTCATTATATAACTGTGCCTGTTTTACCAGATGTTTATATTGACCATACAGTCATGCTTTCCGGTCTGGGTGTGATTGTCCTTGTCATTGTGTATGTTTCATCCCTGACACAGGATATAATTATCCTAATGGAGGTCTTTGAGTGTGTAGCGTTTTTATGAAAAAATGGGTCGATCGGGGAAGTACTACCCTCTTAAAGAAAATCGGCTTAAAGTAATAGTATCCGAAGGTACTGTTGTGTTTCATACAATGAGTGAGAGCGCGGGAGGCTCCATCTCCCAACCCCTCCAATCCTATAGGTTGCGATGACTGCTTACCACGCTGCTCTCAGACTGCTCAGGCGGCCCGTATGCTTGTTTGCCAACCGTCAAAATTAAATAAATAAATACATATATAATTCACACTTCCATGAAAGTGTGGATAAATATTATAAATATGATAACAATGATCAGAGGTGACGAGTGTGCCAACATGCGCGACTATTAGAGGTTCTATTTATATTTTGTTGGGAGCTTTGACAGCTTCAACCTGTGAAGTTTGTGTGACGCTCATGCTTGCGCGTCTTAAAATTTCACTCTCATATTTTTTTCATAACGCGCCTAAAGAAGTATAACTTCAATATTCATTTTATTTATAATACGTTTAACAAGAACAAATATATGTGTTTAAACTCTTAAACTTTCCTCTCGTCAAAACCGTAACCTCCCATAATAAGTAACAACTAGTTTTGCCCGGGCCCCCCGTGGCCGAGGATTGATAACGAACATTCTCTCTCAAACTATCACAGCATGATGTCCACAACCTACAATCAGCTCCCTCACTAACGATTTTGTAATTTAAATGTCTAATAATAAATAACAAAAGGTATGTGTGCGATACACACACGATAGAAGTGAAACTTTAGTAAATCGACAAAAGAATGAGACGAATATATGTAACAAGATATAAAAATATTCACAAACACTGTTAAATAATAACACACCACGCTGACTTCTTACTAAAAAGCTGTAATACACAGCCGTATACATATATATATATACACACCGACATTTGCTCTTTCATTCTGGCTCACTAAAGCATAGCGCAAAGAGGAGAGACGGATAATATAAAATAGTATGTATATTCCAGTCTCATTCATTCCTACACATATTTGTATTTGTGTCTCTTACCTGTCGTTTTTTCCGTTGCATCTGGTTTGAAATCATTCAATCATCACGATTCTAAAGAAGTTTCACTTCAAAAGCTGTCGCTACGTCGACTAGATGCAGTAGGTCCTGACATACCGCTTACAAACCAAAAACCCAAAATACAAATTAACCCCATTATAAAATTAGTATAATTTTTAAAAACACCTTTTAGGTAATGTGCGATCGTCGCGTGTAACTTCGTACATACAAAGAACAGCTGTGTCTATTCATGCATAATCTGTACTCTTCGAACATTAACTGACACGTAAAATATGACCATATGCGAATTTGTTGATAACTTTTTAAAAATATATCTTTAAATAAATAATAAATAAATAAACGCTACACACTCAACGGCCCCCATTAGGATAGTAATATCCTGTGTCGGGGATCCGGAAACATTTACAATGACAAGGACAAATACACCCAGACCGGAAAATATGCTCGCATGGTCAATACAAACATGTTATGCTCCGAGCGGGAATCGAACCCGCGACCTGTGGCGATTAAGGCAGGTTCGCTACCGCTGCGCCACAACGTCGTCAATACTATTTTACGGTAGTAGTGGCCGGATCGATCGAGGAAGTACAACCCTCTCAAAGCAAAAGTAACAGTATCAGTAGGTACTATTGCGTTTCGTGCGATAAGTGAGAGCGCCGGAAGCCCAATCGGGGAGACTGTTCCCTTCCTTTTTTTCAAAACAAAGATTTTTCAAAATTCAATCCTTATGGGGGTGAAAAACTAGAAGCATGACACTTAAAAAAATACATTATCTAAGATGCACCCGTGAAGGCGTGAAATGGGGATTCAAAGTTTGTATTAAAATTGTTATTCACGCGAGCGAAGCCGCTGGCAAAAGCTAGTATAGAAAATGACAAAGCCGTTCTTTGTATGTACGACGCTACACGCAGCTTGATAGTACATTACTCAAAAGCGTGCATTTAAAATAATAAATACATCGACAGTGCTATGGCGCATGACAATTAGGTCATAGCATTTCATTGTGTTTTCTTGTGACTAGATATGTTATTTTACGTATAAATCGTATATTAATGATAATAATATATTAAAGTCATTTATGAACATGCCTTTACGTTTATTGGTTACAAGCTTCTGCCCATGACGTCGTCCGGGTGAACTACGTTTTGTAGTACTTAAAACTTCTTTTTGTGACTTAAATATAATAGTTTAGAAATTACTGAGCAGAGGAGATTTAAGAACTAATATCTCGAGGTTGGCAACGCGTGAGTGGCACCTGATAATGGTGCTGCAAGCGCTCATAGGCTACGGCAACCACTTACCATCAGGTGGGCCGTATGCTTGTTTGCCAACTTATAAGATTTAAAAAAAAAACGTTTAGGTTTATTAGTAACAAGCTTCTGCCCGTGACGTCGTCCGGGTGAACTACGTTTTGTAGTACTTAAAAACTTTTTTTGTGGCGTAAGTATTTTTTTAAAGAATATTAGCAATGCTTTTTCAAAGCATTACTAATATTCCTATTGCCCCTCCAAATAAGCTCGAAGCTTGCGCTAGGAGCGGGTACGACAATAGCCCAAGGGGTCAGGATCGAACCCGTGACTCTAGCGTTAACGGACTGGAGTCGGCCCTTCTACCGTTGAGCTATTGAGGCATCATATAATAGTTAGACATATGCTATCGTTGACTTTTTGGCGGCATTTTCAAGATCTACTACTTTTTTCTAGAAGTCAATCATATGACATCGTTAAGGCAAAGTCCGTACGTAACGCTTTCATACGACCGGTTTTTTCATTTTTCAGGTTAATATATAGCCTATGACACTCACAAATAACGTGGCTTTCTATTGGTAAAAGCATTTTTAAAATCGGTTCAGTAGATCCAGAGGTAACTACAACCGCACAAACGCACAAACTTTACCTTTTTATAACATTACAGGGCGGACTATAGGTTATATACACAATAATGTATAAAATCCTTCTTCTTCCTAGGATAATTCCCGGTATTATACGAGTATCTACCCAGGGTCTGCTTATTACTCTTATCCGGATTTGAAAGGTTACTAGTTTTTACACAGAGCGATTGCCATCTGACCCCCGCAATCCTAAGGGCGAACCAGTAACTCGTTGGATATGCGATTAATTATCAAGAGTTCACGATTATTATCAGATGTTATGATAACAACCTGGACGTGCCCTCCGAGGCACGGTGGGGAGACAGATATTTGTAAGATCAATTCAAACATCTGTCCGAGTGGGAATCGAACCCACAACCATCGAGGCTAAAGGAAGACTCGCTACCCACAACGCCACAACGGTGTCGAATCATCCATGCTGCTATATTTCCGCATGTATGAGTTTTTCTCGCAAACTTATGGAATGTTTCGCTTTATATCGCAACTTTACAATAAATTTATAGTTCACAAAAGTTTCAGAGTTATTGAGCGTTTAAAGCAAACTTTCAACAATACGTTCTGTTGCAGATTTCACTCTCAGAAGAGTTAAACGGATAGCTCACTTTAGTACAGTTCAAGTGGAATAAAAGACTCACAGAGACCTGACTATTGAAGGATTTACCTTTAAAGAATTTCCAGTCTTACCGTTTTAAAATATTATCTATTTTTTATTGTCAAAAAGAAAAGGTTAAATAAGCAATTCACTTAACTCAACTCAAAATATTCTTTATTCAAATAGGCTTTTAAGCGCTTTTGAAATTACTTAAATTAGTATAGAACTTAAATTAGTATAACCTTATAGCCTAATAACCTTATTCTTTTTAGAGTCCCGTACTTCAAAAGGTAAAAAGGAACTCCCTTGTCCATCTGCCCATCCGTTTGTCACCACCTATGCTCTCAGAAAAGTAAAAAGTGGACTTATCCAGTTGAAATTAATACCAGATACTGAGGTCTATAGTTTCTATTAGATGCATAAAATAAAGGTCCTGAATCAACACGATAAAAAGATATAAGCAAATTTAAATTTTCGCAACTTTATCTCAATTTTGGTAACTTTATCTCAATTTTGGTAACTTTATCTCAATTTTCAACTTTATTTTCGGAAATCTAATAAGACTATATTTATCTGAAACAGACAAAAATACGACAAATGTGATTCTCAAACGAAACCAAAGCACCGGGTTCTCAGCAATTACATTATTTTAGTCAATCCTTGCGACAAAATAAATATCTTAATAACAGAAGCGGGAACGTAACGAGACGGGACACGCAACAAAACAAACTTAGCTTGTTACGTAATAGGAGAACGTATTTACCTAACAATTTCATAAAATCACTAATTATACGGTACGCCTAGCACTCACAAAGGGTAAGAACTTATTTCTTCTTTGTACAGAAGACATTCAAACGAATTTCGACTTTCAATCAAAGGGGCGAAAATTCAAATAAAAAATAGACATACGACGTTATTGTAGCGTCTGTCAATGAATAAGGTTTGTGAGGGATGCTCTGATGCAACCGTTCACAGAGTCGTGGACTTTACAATCGCGATTAAGACATACGATTTTCGACTTTAATTATATATAATAGAGTAGTGTTTTCTATTCATTATTTTGAACGTTTGCGAAGATTTATGACGATTGTATTTAGGATGCGTATCCATTGAACTCTGTTTGGTATATCCGCCCATTTTTTCGAAACACCAGATGTATGAAAGGGGCATTGTGCGAGGCGAACGAGTGCCCAATTATATTGTTAATTTTGAAAATATTAAAAGCTTTGAAATATTACACGCTGGCACGAATAATAAGCTATTATATTTAAAATACGTTTTGCGAATTGTGAGATTTCGGACTCGAAGGATCTTGTTTCGTCTCGCTTGTGAGGTGTTGAGGAATTCAAAAAATTGTGGTTGATTTTTACGTCTCAAAGGGACTTATTGTATGGGTCTGTGTGGAAAAAAGGGTTCGAGATCAGACAGCTGATGACACTATTAAGCCTGTCAATATAATTGGGGTATTTAAATTTTTGTTAACTATATTTATAGTTATTATGTCGAGTTATGAGATGGATTAAAATTACTGATATTAATACACATTTTTAGCCTATATCTTTTGTAGTTTAGTAAGCATAGCATTGACAGCCGTTATAGGGTGCTGGTAGCGAGCCAGCTTTGAGCTTCGACGGTCGTGTATTCGATTCCCGTTCGGAACAGATTTTTGTTATAAATATCTGTTTCGGCCTGGACATTTGTCGTTGTGGGTCTCCCCACCGTGCCTCGGAGAGCACTTTAAGCTGTCGGTCCCGGTTGTTATCGAGTAAACGATTATTACCAGATGTTATGTGATAACAACCGGGGCCGACAGCTTAACGTGATCTCCGAGGCACGCTGGGGAGACCCACACGGACAGATTCCCCACAACGTCACAACGGTGTCCGAAAGTCTACTACAATGTATGCTCTCATAATATTAAATCATATTTAAATATCGTCTTGGAAATTTGTACCAGAGATATGAAATTCCAAGTCTGGTTATACGGAACAGATTTATGCAAAACTTAAATATAAAGTTCCACTTCTAGCTATAAAGAAATCTAATAATTATGTTTTGTAGATATTGCGTAATTCTGTTACAAGCAGACACAAAAAGTTTTTTTAATGTTAGAAGTTGGCAAACAAGCATACGGCCCACCTGATGGTAAGTGGGTGCCGTAGACTATGAGCACTTGCAGCACCATTAGTAGGTGCCACTCACGCGTTGCCAACCTCGAGATATTAGTTCTTAAATCTCGTCGGCCCAGTAATTTCACTAGCGTACAGTGCCCTTCAAACCGGAAAACAGTAGTGCCTAAGCACTACTATTTGGCAACAGAATATTTGACACTGCCGTGGCACCTACCTAGCCGGCCTCTTGCAAAAGACCTACCAACAGTGTGACTGATTGCACTGGTGGAATAATCTCTGCTGTGACAGAGGTTATCCCAACAGCGGGCGATGGGGTCGTCACATCCCGACGCTGGTAAAAAGAAAGAAATAATTTTAAAAAATTCTAACAAGATGGTCCTTATTAGTTTTTCAAAAATATTTTTAACCTACAGTATATTTATTAGTAGTAGAGCCATGGTCCTAACACAAATGGGCCGGGTCGGGGAAGTTCTACCCTCTCCCAGAAGATCGGCGTAAAGTAGTTTAGTGTTGTGGTTCGTGCGATGAGTGACAGCGCCGGAGGCCCAATCTCCCCCTCTGTTCTCTTCTTTTTTACCTTCTCATCCTATCTCTTTTATCCCTTAGGTTGGCAAGGCGCATGCGGTACTTCAAGTATCGCGCGCCTTCAAAGGTTGCGGTGACTGATTACCATCAGGGGGACCGTATGTTTGTTTCCTAAACATCAGTAAATAAAAAAAAAGTTTTCCTTTTACATTCTTATAATATAATTTATTATTTTAATTTTTAATATTATATTCCATTTATAAAATGATTATAAAAATATATACAAACTCGTTTGAGAAAAAATCCGAACGCTCACCGCTGGTTAAGATATATCTATTATTTTCTACGTTCATCTTTTTCTTTGTGGTTTCAACAAGAAAAATACGAGGTAGCGTTAGAATACCTATTCTTGAAATTGAAATAATAAAATAAATATTTTGTAATATGAAAGATAAATGAAAAAATAATTTTATTAATTTCATTAATAAATGAAAAAATGCAAAGCTTTTAAATTAAAAACCTTTGTTACCGTCTTATAAGTTATTGTTTTCTTAGTTTTAGTCAACGTAAAGCAGTAATATTATATGAAATAGCCCTATTAATATTATAATAGCGAAAATAACTTGTGTCTGTCTCTCATGCTTTCACGCCTTACCCACGATTAATATGGTACAGAGATAATTAATACACGATAATTTAGTATAGAGATAGACTAGACCTTGAAAAAGGACATATGTAAAAATACTTGAAATGTTTGACAAAGGGGATGACTTATTACTGTATTGCATTAAAATTTCAAAATCGTTATTCACGCGAGTGAACCCGTTGGCGGAAGCTTGTGCTTAATAAAAGTATGAAATTTATTCTTATTTTTTTTAATTAAATTACACACATTTTTATTATCACTTACGTTCAGAATATAACCCCAGAGAGCAGTCTCACCCGTGATACTGTAATTCCTCCGAACATTACTCACTTTAGAAGAACCCGGGTCAGACAAGTTTTTCTTTAGAAAATTAGCTGTTTTTCCGCTATTACGGTAGAAATAATGAATTGTCGGAAATGAAACACTTGTTTTCGATTCCACCTACATTCTATTCCCTAGGATTTATTTCATTTCTGAAATGTTTTAAAAAAAGGTTGTTTTCAGAATTTTAATATCTCGTTACTGAATTCTATTTTGATTCTTTTTGACGTTATGAGTTTGACGTGTTGTGTGTGTGGCATCGTAACTTCCGAACGGATGAACAGATTTTGTATCGTTTTTTTTATTTAAAGGTTAATTCGACGGATAACATTTTTTTAACATCTCCCTCAATATGGGTATCAAATGAAAAGAATTGACAAGTAAAATACTATGATAAATTTCAAATCTAAGATGGCCGCCACCACAAAATGGTGACTTTTTTTGTGAGCACTTTACTAAGCTAATTAACTTATTAGGTATGTGAATACATAGCACAAATCAAATCAGATGCGTTATCAATCTAATAAGATGAATCCCTACATATGGTTCCGTGTCAGTAGGCCAATGCCGGATTATAGCCGGCTTACGGATAGATTCTTGAAACTATAGACTACATTCAATATAGTATGAGGAAAATATGATCCGGGTTAGAAATTTTAAACCTACCACCATATGTGTATTATAAGCGTACGCACACTAGCATTATTCCCGGTATTTACCCAGGGTTTGCTTATACTCTTATCCGGATTTGAAAGGTTACTAAATTTAACACAGAGCGATTGCATTTTGATCTTGGAAACCCGAAGGGTCCTAACCTATAAAGAGTTAACGATTATTATCAAACATTATGATAACACCGGATAACAGTTTAACTTAAAAAAACAACAAAAAATATATAAAAACAATTGATAAATAAATAAATAAATAAATAAATATGAAAAAATAAAATAAATGAAGACAAAACAGACATGCAAACATGCATACAAAAAACTAGTAAAATGTACAATTAAAAATATAATAAATAACGACTCCACTGCCGGCTGTAATCCGATATGCTAAAGGCAAACGAAAAAATTGTAGGAGGTGTAATGAAAGTTCCACTTTAAAAATGAACGAAATTTGCGTTCAAATTTCAAAGCAACATTCGTCGTCATCACGAAACGTCGATAAGAAGATTTCAATTCAGCAACAGTAAACGCTAGTCAATCTAAACTGAACAAACTGACCTGTCGATCAATCGCGATGTTTGTTTCCGTTCTCGTGGGACGGACAGACACACGTCACGTATAACGAGCGATACTGGCGGACGGTGATTGGGTGGCCTAGATGCGGATAATTCGATATTCTCATTTTAATTTATATTTGATGCGTAAATATCTGATAAACAAAAAGTTATTAAGACGAAAATCATTAAGTCGCGAGCATGTATTTAGCCTCAACGTTCGAGGGTTCGATTCCCGCTCGGGGTAGATATTTTATATGTGACTAAATTGGCAAGCAAGCCTACGACCCACTTGATGGTAAACGGTTGTCTTAGCCTATGAGCGCGCGCAAAGACAAACATTTGTAGTCGTCACTCAACTGAACTTCGAGATATTGTTTCTTAAATATCCTTAAATTAAAAAACGAATAATTAATAAAAAATATTTTCTTCAAAATTGAAAATAAGTTACTAATATTTTATAAATACGGAAAAAGAAAATTTAATAAATAAAAATAACGACAAAATATACCACAATAGATATTCGAAACGAAATTGTAATATTATACAAGTATATATAATTCAGTACTTAGGAACAAATCGAAGCCGTAAGCTATAATCGAGTGCGGTCAGAACGTTAACGACTGCAGCACTAACCGCAGAACAGTTCCCGAGCACTGACTATCTGTTGCGTAGGCTTTTCAATTTTCAATAGTATTTCCGGTAATAAAAGAATTAAATAAGAAAAATATTAACTTTTGAAAGAAAAGTCTTTCATAATATTCTAATTTCAAATATACAATTTCATAAAAGAATAAAATAAGAAAGAAAAGTTTTTCTAAATTTAAATATTATAATTAGAACAAAACAGTTTGAATTTATTGTTTGATTCTATATTTGAATCGTCACAGATGTCGTTTGGAAAAATTTTAAATCATCTTAAAATCGTTCTGAATTTGAAATTCCTTCAAAATATCATCACAAGATGCGAAACTGATTCTGTCAAGGCTGTATCGTGTATCATGGATTTTGATGTTCTGTTTTAACATAATTTGTTGTTTAATATTGATGACGCAATACAAAAATATCAAATAAAATTCCATATTCTTTTTTAACAATATCAGCCATGATTTCGGTTTTGTAAGAACAGTCTTAATACAAATTATTATATACTAAAGATTAAACCTTGACATCTTAAATTGGACTATTTGCGTAAATTGAAATCGTAGTAAACAACTTATTTTCAATATTTTTTACGAACAAAAGAACCATAATTTGAAGGTTTTTTTAAACATAATAGAGGACTCCTTAAAAGTACTCGTAAAAAAAACAGGCGCTAATAAGTATTGTTATTGGTCGACTAATGTAGTTTAAAATAAAAACCAACTACGTTCGTGTCGGACTAGCACATAAAAGTTAAATTTCTTATATAGGGACCACTTCAATTTTCAATTTAATTTTTTTTTCATTGTTTGTTACAATAGAGATGATTTAAATGCAAAAACGTAAATAAATCTGCTGTGAAAATTTCATCTCTCTACCTATGACCATTCGTGAGATACATGCTGCTGACTTTGGCTACGGAAGCCTAAAATACCAAGTGATAGTTCAGTTGACCACTTCAAACAGTGATATTCAATTGAAAGACAAAAAGACGCATTCGATTGGATTTATTCTATTGTACAAACACTTTTATCAAAGTGTTTCAAAGTGACGGAAGTGACATCGGTTCAAGTGACAACTCCGCGGTCCGCAGCTCATTAACGCGCAAACAATACTCAATCGCACGGCGACGGGGCACTAAATTAGAATGTGGTTCATTCTCGCCGGTTTGAAATCACATTCGATTCCAGGCGGACACTTTCGTGCCCCGTTTAAGTTTTCTAGGTTACTGGTCTAATAGTAGATGGTAATTACTGATGAGAATATTCTATCGTTTGGCGAATGGAAATAGCTTCATTACATCTTGTCTTTAAGCTTCAAATTGCATTTTAATTAAAGATTATATAATTTTTGTTATTGTAATTTTTGTAAATTAATTGGCAGTCGGATTTGAGTACTATAATATTATGATCGCTATAAAACAAATTATAGATATAGTCACACCATCTCTGTGAAATCGCCAAATTTAAGTCTCGTTGATTGCTCGAATACTTCTTCTTCTTCCTAGAATTATTCCCGGTATTTACACAGGGTCTATACTCTTATCCAAGTTTGATTTGAAGAAGAAGTTTGTTTGAAGAGCGATTGTCATACCTCCGCAACCCAAAGTGCGAACCACTGGATAAGTGCAAATTAGATAATTTGGACTCAAAACCTCTTTATAGATATAAAGTGTTAACAATTATTATCAGATGTTATGATAACAACCAGGACCGACAGCTTGACGTGCTCTCCGGCACGGTGAGGAGATCCACAAGGAGGTCAAATTCAGATAAGGCTGAAAAGCAGACACTGGCCAAAATATCGGGATTAATGCCAGAAAGAAGACCCAAAACCAACAACAACTCACATTTATAAAAAAATTATATCACACGACACAACAGAAAAACATAATTTTATTTGTTGTATTGTGTACTTTTATAAAGCGACTTGTACAAGTAGCAAGTACATATAAAACGTAGCATAATAATGGAACATCATAGGCTAGTCATTCGGACGGACATTTTGAAACGCATCGCTATATACACGATTAGCTTCTATAGATGATTGCGTGGATTTAGTTATACATAGCTACTAAATTGACTAAAACCGGCTACAGTAGCCGAAACTGGAACATTCTCCCGAGTGTCAAGAGTTTAAATTTGAATTTGGTTGACATGAGAATAAATAGCCTTTAATATTATAAATACTCAAAAATAATTGAAAAAATTACAAATTCTTGTTGAAAAGGTTTTTTTATGTTACAAGTTGGCAAGCAAGCATACGGCCCACCTGATGGTTAGTGGTTGCTGTAGCCTATGAGCGCGGAACACCATTCACCCAACCTCGATATTGGTTCTTGAATCTCCTTTTCCCAGTAATTTCACTAGCCTACAGTGCTCTTCAAACCGGAACACAGTAATGCCTAAGCACTACTATTTGGCTGTAGAATATGACACTGCGGTGGTACCTTGCAACAAAAGACCACCAGTGTGACTGATTGCGCTGTTGGGATAATCTCTGTCACAGAGATTATTTCATCAGAGGTCGTCACGTCTCGACGCCGCGCGACGGTATAGGTTGACAAGAATATAGTTCTTCTTCAAAGTTCAAACATCACCACACCAAATAATATCAAAATCGATTCGTAAAAAAGTGAGCAGATTTGATGTTTAGTCTGGATTAGCAAGTTTTAGTTTTTTTCATTCATAATATTTATTGCAGTCGTGTTAGCTGTGTTTTTAGTCTCGACTGTCGCGGGTTTGATTTTTTTTTTTTAAAGAATACTAGCAATGCTTTTTTAATGGCATTACTAATATTCCTATTCCCCCTCCAAATAAGTTATTTTTTTTTTATGTTAGAAGCTGGCAAACAAGCATACGGCCCACCTGATGGTAAGTGGCTGTCGTAGCCTATGAGCGCTTGCAGCACCATTAGTAGGTGCCACTCACGCGTTGCCAACCTCGAGATATTAGTTCTTAAATCTCGTTCGCCCAGTAATTTCACTAGCGTACAATGGTCTTCAGTCTGGGCGTTGGTTCGCTCTTAGGATTGTGGAGGTCAAACGACAAACGCTCTGTTTAAAAATTAGTAACCTATCAAATCCGGATAAGAGTAACAAGCAGACTCTGGTTAAAAATAACGCTAGGATCATAATTTATAGCATTATAAGTTCACTATGATTGGATTATGATTGCGTCCGTGCCAAATAGCCGACTGGCCGCAATATTGCACATAAATATAGCAGATAAACCGTGCCATTGTTGTTTAAAATATCCCTTCAGTATCACGTTACTTATTGTATATGGCGGCTTTGTTTTCGACGAATTTTGTAATAATAATTTTTTATTTTATTTTAACTGCACACTGAATTCTATAACAGGCTATGTCCAAGTAGTCTTAATCGACACCGTTGTGGCGTTGTGGGTAGAGTCTGCCTTTAGTCCCGACGGTTGCGGGTTCGATTCCTGCTCGGGCAGATGTTTGTTAAATTTCTGTCTTGGTCTGGGCGTTTGTCTGTGGGTCTCCCCACCGTGCCACGGAGAGCACGTTAAGGTGTCGGTGTCGGTCCCGGTTGTTATAACATAACATCTGATAATAATCGTTAACTCTTTTTTAGTAAATTGCTCTTATCCAATGAGTTGCGGAGGTCAGATGGCAATCGCTCTGTGTAAAAACTAGTAACCTGTCAAATCCGGATAAGAGTAATAAGCAGACCCTTGGGTAGAATAAAAATACCGGCAATAATGCTAGGACGAAGAAGTCCGAGTAGTCTAAATTTAATGTAAAGTTCTTTAATAATCGCAATTCTGCGAATACATCAATATCTTCATATCATCATGAAGAAGTCTACAATTCTACGCAATTATTGTTTATGTTTTTTTTCTACACGGAACCCTAATGGTTTTTTAAGCTTAAAGTACTAGAGTAATAAGTTTGCCAAAAGTAGCCAGAAATTTCTTCCAATACTACTCCTACTACTAACATAACATCAGATATCTGCCAATAACAGGTCAGTCAAAATTGGACCTACAGTTACGGAGATAAACCGGAACAAATAGACAGACAGACGAACATGTTAAAAATTAGTTTATTGTCATAAGTACCAAATATAGTTACATATGAATTTCGTACAAAAACCTTATTTTGACAGAACTCAAATTTATTATTTGTATAGATTATATTGATAAGGACGAACTCAAAAGGTCTCAAATCAATTTAAAAACAAATATAACAAATTCAATCAGTTCATCCACCATTAAGAGAGACACGTATAAAATGTACCGCAGCATCAGCGGTCGCATCAGATCGTATCGAGATGAATCTCACTCAATCAAGATGCGGTCGGAAGGAATTCGTCTTATAAGAGTAACGGGATCTATTTATGATGCAATTTTCATAGACAACGTTAAAGAAAAATATACTTTATTGACATACACTTATCTCCCGACGTAAAAACGACGAGGTATTATACGTTTGACGTGTCTATGTGTGTCTGTTTGTGGCATCGTAGCTCCTGCACGTAACCGATTTTGATTATTGCTTGAAAGGTGTATTAGTCGGGAGTGTTCTTAGCTATGTTTGATAAAAATCGGTACAAGATGGTTGCCGCCACAAAATGGCGGATTACATATTTTTTACAACTTTCTCAATATGGGTATCAAATGAAAGGGATTGACAACAACCAAACATCTGCCCGAGCGGGAATCGAACCCGCAGCCATCGAGACTAAAGGCAGATTTTCTACCCAGAACGCCACAACGGTGTCGTCAAATAATAATAAACTTTAGCCACTTATAGGAATGATATATTCATTGCTTTCCATAGAATTATTACAGCGATTATTTTTTATTTTCACTGTAGTTTTTCACGAATTCTGAATTCATATAAAATAATGGACACATAAAGTATAATAGGCTTTTAAATAACAAAAAAAACACGCAGTGGAAAAACACTCAAAATCTCTACATTTATTTATATATATGTTTTTGTGCTTATCCAAGTCGATGGACCCACCCGACGGTGTGAGCGCGTCGCGACGTGCGAAACTAGTGACCTTCGCTGGCGAGGACGGTGTTGTGAGCGCAATTTGATCTCATCATCATCAATGTCATCTCATCGCCATCAGGGTCTTGTATTACATACATTTAACCGGCGCTGTTGGGATAACCTCTGTCACAGCAGAGATTATTCCACCAGCGCAATCAGTCACACTGGTGGTAGGTCTTTTGTTGCAAGAGGCCGGCTAGGTAGGTACCACCGCAGTGTCCAATATTCTGCCGCCAAATAGTAGTGCTTAGGCACTACTGTGTTACGATTTGAAGGGCATTGTACGCTAGTGAAATTACTGGGCGAGCGAGATTTAAGAACTAATATCTCGAGGTTGGCAACGCGGGAGTGGCACCTACTAATGGTGCTGCAAGCGCTCATAGGCTGCGGCAGCCACTTACCATCAGGTGGGCCGTATGCTTGTTTGCCAACTTCTAACATTAAAAAAAAAAACATAGGGGCGCCTTATGCGCTCAGAGTATTTCCTTCTCTCATCCGATCCGAAGACAACCTTACCCGGCTTCGCATGAGGCCTACTCTTTTTAAAGGCTGGGTCTCAGTACTCAGCCCCCCAGCAATACACATACAGAAATGTACTTATCATCTACATGGTAAGCTAGGAGACAGTAGGTAGGCGTGTGGTGGTACGACGAATGATATGCCTGTTCAACTCAAATTGAGGTTTCCTCCGACCAGGCTGGTGACATCGCCTGGCGCAAGTTGTATACTATACTTCACTAGCATTGAACGCTTCGATAGCGTGATTCAGGATTGTGACGATCTTCTTCGTTAATATCGTAATAAGCCGTGTAGGTGTCGCTGTAGCTTGATGCGAGATGTGACAATAATAATAAACGTTGCACACTCAACGTCTCACACTCTTGTCTCTTCTACAACTCAACAATCTTGTCTTTCTATCGCGTTACGTCGTGTTGCGTGTAGATCTCACTACAATTGCTATTGTCGACATCCAGATATTTTTTATTTACAAAACCTTTAAAAAAATCATCACATAAATTGATCAGTGGCCGGACTATTTCTGCCGGGTCCAAATTAGTCTATAGATTTAATACGATTAATCTAATAAACTATTTAATCCGTAAAACTCACTACCGAAACAAATCGCTGATCGGCGTAGCGCAATTTATCAAGAGCTGTTAAAACCCCCCTCAAGGTCAACAATACGCCCCCCAAGAACCACTTTCTATTATAGTTCGCGCCCTAAATCTATATAGTCGAGATTATTCCACTTTTGTTTATTTTTCATTACGACATTTGCGCTACTAGTCTAAAGGTATTGTTAATTAATTATTATTGAATGACAGAGGTGGGGATTTCTATTCGATTAAATGAGTGTTTTTATAATAATGAAAGGCTCTCATACATACATTTTATGTGTTCCTTTCTATGACTATGGAGTACTTAATTATGAATTCCTCATCAGAATTAGAAATGCGACAGCGAGTTTGTTTTTTTCGTCGTAACTACAAAAAAGCCAAGTGAAGTTTCAAAAAAAAAGGCAATGTCAAAGGTCTTAACAGTTCTTTTACGGTCGTCCGGCATAACATCTTGGCTTACGGAGATTTCTCCGTGAACATAATTCTGAAGTTTAACACAGAGACAAAGCGCACTCCACCTAATGGTAAGTTGAAGTAGAGTTCAAAAACTAAGCCAGCTTAGTAGTAATAGTTTTGCGGACGGCAAACTGCACTTGCCACCCTTACATTGCCTACCCGGACCCTTGCGCTGAAGAAATTTAACTCAATTATGATAGAATAATATTAAAAGTATTGTCAAAACTTGTAGTAAAGTGTAGTATAGTGGAGAAGCTGCGAAGAAAATACTTTATCAGCGATAATCGTAAGTTTGAATAACGCTCGAATGTGAATAAATCAATGAGATCAACAAAAAATTATGCGGTCTCACTTGCTCTTGTGCAGATTTGCTAATAGTAAGCTCGATATACACACGCACAGTATACGGCATTTAGTTACGTGACGATTTCTACTAAATTCCACTACCAAAAAATAAACATTTTACATAATTATGAATAGGTATTCAAAACAAACTTATTTTCGACGAGATACTCATATTTAAATAATAAAATATACGCATAGTTATACTCTATTGTAAAACAATACGAATGCTGAGTTATCGAATTACGATAAGTCAGCATTTGCTTTATTATGCAACCAATTTGGTAAAAACGATTTCCATTTACGCAATTTATATTATTTTTCACATAAAGGAAAGAGCACAATAGGATTGTGTTGCATATGGAATGGGTGGTATTAACAGCTCGTAAATATTATTATAATGGGGTGGATTTAATAATAATAAAACTAGGTAAATGCGAGTCGAACTCGCGCACGAAGGGTTCCGTACGTATCTATAAAAACAGCAAAAAAAAAAGTTTGTTGTATGGGAGCCAACATAAATATTTATTTAGTATTTGTTATTATAGGGGCAACAGAAATACGTCATGTGCGAAAATTTTAACTGTCTGACTATCACGGTTCATGAGATATAGCCTTGGGACAAACGGAAAGCGGACTCTTACGGACGGAAGTAATAGGATCCCGTTTTATCCTCTGAGTAAGGAGTACGGAACCCTAAAAACTAGATAGCACCACGCGGTATGTCTTACATTTCTACATCGCGATGGTTTTAATGTTCATTTAGTGTAATTATGGTAGAAAGTTTTTGGAAATTAAACTATAAGACATGGTTTTTGTATATAACATCAGTTTAGGCGGTTTTTAAAGCGAACAAGCGCCTACGTATACCGTACCGTACGCCTTTGTAATATCACAAGTATCACAAGCGGACCCAAAGGAAAGCAGGAAGAGCGAAGAGAGGAAAAGGATCCTCATCCTTATTTACAGTTTGGACTTCCAACACTCGAAACAGCATGAATCAGGTCGGCTTCGCACAGAGTACCGTTTACCGCGCCGGAGGGCAAGAACCTTTATTTTAATTTAACTCTTGTGTTACACGTGTTTAAGTGATACAATTGTAAAATGATCATTGTTATTATTTGCCAACATGCGAGCCTTTTGCCACCATTATGATATAAAAACCAACATATTTAAATTCCCAGCTCTGAATATTCAAAAGCATGATATTTAATTCATTTCGCTCAAGGGAACATTCAATGCGTCAAACTTAAACATTACACGAAAATTACTCAAGAAATATATAAAGTCAAATTAAACGATTCTTGTAATTATTTACATAAACTTTAAAATAAAACAGCAATGGTCATGACCCTAATGATCGCCCGCAGCTGACTGACTGATCGTCATTACTGTCCGCGGTCAGTCAGAGTGTCACTAAATGACAGCTTGATGGAGGCTATTGTGAGCGTTTAAAATGTAAATGCGTGTATGAATTGCGGTATTAATGTAAGTGCAGATATTTTGAAACGCATAGATTTAATACATTGTTAATAATTTTCAAGCGTACGTATTATATTTTTCGCTTGTCTGTTTTATCGACGGCAAGCAAGTATAAGGCCCACCTACCTGGTGGCAAGCGGTTGCAACACCATTTGTAGGTGTCACTCCCGCGTTGCCAACCTTTTCACTAGCCTGCAGTGCCCTTCAAACCGAAACACAGTAAAGCCTAATGCTCTACTGCTTTGCGGTATAATACTTTACACTGCGGTGGTACCTACCTAGCCGGGTTTGCAAGGAAACACCTAACACCAGTCACTGATTGCACTGGTGAAATAATCTCTACTGTAACAGAGATTATCCCAATAGACACCAACAACTACCACCTCCTCTGTTTCCTTCCTTTTCTACCTTCTCACCCCTTCCCAGGAGGGATGGATTCCTATCCATTGTGATACTTATACAACTTCATAGGTTGCGGTTACAGCTTACCATTAAGCGGTCGGTATGCTTTTCTGCGAACCGTTATGAAAAAAAAATATATTCTTACCAAACTTATCAGTGGCGGATTTTCAAGGTAGAGGCTGTAAGGTTTTGCCGCCCTGCCAATGGTTGATAGTGGGAAGAGGGAAATACATTTTCTACAATTTCGCTTTTTTCACTCATACAAAGTATGGGCTGAAGGCGCAGAGGCGGAATACGGGTTGTGGGGCAGTGAACTAGCTTTTTGCTCTAGAATATGGAAGTTTTTACTTAGAATTTACAATGACAAGTGAGAGGAGGAAGTCATCGGCGAATTTATTGCAGAAATCTACCTGTAAAACATCAGAAAACCGTCGTGCAAAAATCTTTTTGATTTCCATGAGTTAGCAAAAAAAACTTATGTCCCCAAATTTGATGGCCTAGGCTCAAGCCTACTCAGCCTGCTGGTAAATCCGCCACTGTATCTTATCCTATAGAGTATGAAAAGTACAAGTATATAAATAAAAATAATTCCAAACAAAAAAATATCATAGATACAATGTCGCACGTCATAACCGCGAAAGTAGTAACAAGAAAACGTTCAAATCTTCCAACCAATAACTGGTCCAATAGCACCCACGTGGGTTCCGTACATGGATCTAAAGACATCTGGAAATGTCATTGCATAAAAGGTAAAAAAATATATATTAACGAAAATTTTGTAACTGGTTTCGCGGCATCTAAGTAGAAAATAGAGATAAATAAGTTTCTGTAACTGTGAGTCTGTTCCATAATTAATGAAAACATTTCTAAGTCAGAACATAAATAACCAGCTTGTAAATTCTAAATTCTAACCTGGTTTTTGTCACATCATGGGCGCTTATTTAATCATTATATTATTTAAAAAATTGTCATTTGATACATAATAACGTTTGAACAATAGCCTCAATAGCTCAACGGCCAAACAAACATCAAAATCCATGTATACTATAATATAGACCCATCCACCCGGCATAGTTTACTTTTCAAATGTTAAAGGAATTATGAAATATGTAGTTCCAGAGTACATATTATTAAACCTATCAAACCTCGATGAAAGCAACATCCATTCTCGATAATATGTAATACGATTTAAAATTACAATCAATCAAGAGAAGACCCTTCCATTTAATCTTATCTTTGTCCCGTGAGGATCGCGTAAAGTTTTGATAGCAGATGCTCCAATATTTGAACGGGTGTCGGCCCAATTTTATTTAGTTTTCATTTTCCGCGCCGAAGCACAGCGTTACTGATAACGTTTTTTTTTTTATCGTAAAAACTTGCCTTGTGTTTTTATAGCTTAGCTTTTTGTGTAAACAATGTTTTAATTGAAATTTTTGTTTGAGGGTACAGTAACGGAGTTCATAAACCCAATATAACATTTTATTATTAATAAGAATTATTAGAATATTTCCTGGTGGTAAACGTTTTATTGCAAAAGGCCGGCTAGATAGATACCATCGCAGGGTCAATTATTCTTCCGTACAGCAGTATACTGTGTTTCAGTTTGAAGGACACTGTAGCTAGTGAAATTACTGGGCAAAGGAGATTTAACACCAATATCAGGTTGACAACGCATGGGTGATACCCACTAATGTGGGATGTGGCAAGCGCTCATACGCTACGGCAACTGCTTACCATCACGTGGGTCGTATACGTGCTTGCCAACTTATTCACATAAAAAAGTTCTTAAACCGCCTAAGGTCTAAGTCATACATACAGCGCTGCTACGTAATAACCGAGTTTCATAAAAACATAAGCTTACTTCAATTACCTAAACGAAATTTTTTTTTTTTTTGCTTTCTGGTCTTGGAGTCAATATGGCTTTGTATTACAGAGGTCTAATAACATTAAGGTACTCTAAAAACCAACAATATAACCACATAATAAAACAACAATATAACAACAATATAACAACAATATAAACAACAAATTAAAACCTTTATAAATTTATTAGACCATTAAAATTCGACCACCGTGACCACAAAACAGCTGTTACCCGGACTATTACTAACGAAATGTCAAATTTAACTACATATTAGACAAATAACCGTTTTGTCACGGGCTAACGTGATCGTAATGGTTAATATAAACCGATGTAGCGACGGTTAGTCTAAACAGTTTGAAATTAGTGGGAAACGGTTTTATTTTCATGTCAAAACGGTGGTAAACAAGCATCATGGTAGGCGGGTAACGTACCTAATGAGAGTAACACTGGTGGTAGGTCTATTGTTGCAAGAGGCCGGCTAGGTAGGTGCCGCCGCAGTGTCAAATATTCTACCACCGTCAGTAGTGCTTAGGCATTACTGTGTTCCGGTGTGAAGGCTACTGTAGGCTAGTAAAATTACTGGGCAGGGGAGACTTAAGAACCAATATCTTGAGGTTGGAAACGCGCGAGTGGCACCTACTAATGGTGCTGCAAGCGCTCATAGGCTGCGGCAACCACGGCAACCACTTACACTTACAACCGTCATGACAAAATAAAAAGCCTGTAACTATCAAAACGGATACACGCAAAGTCACGGGTAGAAGCTACTTTATACTTGTTGCCGTTGAAAATAAATAAAAGCGCCATTAATTTCCAAGTAAATAAATATTTATTTGTATTTGGAAATATCACGAATTCAATTTTCCACGGGATTTATTACGCAATATCGTCTTCCGAGAAACTTTGATATCTGAACTTGGCGCTAATTAGAAACGTGAATTCACTGAATCGTTTCAGATGATTCTAGGTATTACGAGGGTTAGGTACAAACTTTTGCGCTAGAATTTGAAACATATCTAGTTTATTAGGTCTTATAGCCAGTATAATTATTAGGAAAATTATCTTCAAACAATATAACTGCCTTAATAGTAAAACAAAAAAAAAACGCGTTAGATGTTATACTTCTTTGGCGTAACAAGATAAAAATCTTTTCAAATTTTTTATGTTTCCTCTTATTCGACGACAAAAAACGACACTAACAATAGAAAAAAGGTATTTAATACGTTGAAAGTTTTATTATAACGCATTATCTAATTAAATAAAGTTTATTTAAATATCACAAAAAAAAATTGACTATAGCTAACTTCAGGGTGTCGGTTTTTTGTGACGGTGTGCGCGGCATCTTAAAAATTTACTCTCATCATTTTTCCCTAACGCGCCAAACGAAGTATAACTTCAAAAAAAATAATTCTGTCTCAGTCTGGGCGTTGGTCCGTGTGGGAGATCCACACCGTGCCTCGAAGAGCACGTTAAGCTATCGGTCCCGGTTGCTATCACATAACATCTGAGAATAATCGTTAACTTGTGATAAATAAATTGCTCTTATCCAAGGAGTTACTGGTTCTCCCTTAGGGTTGTGAAGGTTAGACGGCAGTCGCTCCGTGTAAAAACTAGTGACCTGTCAAATCCGGATAAGAGTAATAAGCAGACCCTGGGTAAAATAATATACCGGCAATTCTAGGACGAAGAAGAAGAATACTAAAACAAACACGTAGAATATAGATCTTATGGAATCCAGACTTTTTCCTAGCATTATTTCCGGTATTCACCCAGGGTCTGCTTGTACTTTTATACTGATTTGACGGGTTACTAGTTGTTAAATAAAACAATTGCTTGTAAATAAAATAATTCTTAATTAACACGGATCCCTATGAAAACGCTTATGTAACTAAAACGCCTCGTAATTCGGACTATGTCCTCGATACCATTAGGGCGCTGCCCCACCGTTGCGCACGGAGAGGCTACGTACGTGTGTCTAGATTCGCTTTGCAAGAAACTGTACGGGATAGTGTCTACTGCAACCCACATACCCGTCACGCACGTATTGACGTCATTGCTACACACACGGCTTGCTCAAATATGTTCTACTCAGCCTGAGCTCAACGCTGTGCACAGGTACACGAAAGCGTGCTTAGCGGCAGTGCGAGCGATGTTTATATTCGTGTATGGCGTGTACTTCAGTGGAAACGTAGACTCACGTAGACCAAACACAGCCATATTTAATTTTTATTTTATCACGGTTGATAAGCAAGCATATTATTCGCCTGATGGTAAGAAGTCACTGCAACCTATGAACGCTTGCGATACCAACTCAAGAGATAGGAAGGCAGTGATGATAGGGGAAACGCAGTAGTACTCTGTTACTTTACTCCGATTTTCTTTGAGAGGGTATTACGTCATACAACAGGCGTCGGGCGGCCGTGCACAGTGATCACAGCGGTGGGCCTGCGCCATTACTCGTGTGAATTGACATGTGTCTAATTGACGCAGTCATTTGCGAGACTTCGTCTACGAATTAACGTATTTTGTATTCATATACTAACAGTATGTCACCCCATAGCTACTGCCTTACCTTTTAATAAAAAAACACTATTACTTTTCTTTGTTAAGGAATGTGTTATTGATACTAAATGGTACTTAGAATGTTTTGAAATGACATATTCGACTTAAATTGTTTAATAAACAGTTAAAGTTTAGTGGTAGTGAAAGCTGCCTTAACTGCTATTAGTCGCAGGTTTATTCACGCTCGGGACATCTGTATTGAAGATAGAGAGACTTTTTCCGGTGTTGGTGGCATTCTGGTGTTTGGATGTGGTTACGGATCCCTGACACAGGACAGCTTTCTTAAGGGGGAGGACAGGGCCGCTGAGTGTGATTTTTGTTTATTGAACGGAATTATTTTCCTGAAATAAAAGTAGCCTTAGTTACCCCTCATAACATCAACTACTTACCGTTAAAATCGATCCAGCCAATCGATTCGGCGTCGGGATGTGACGACCCCATCGCCCGCTGTTGGGATAACCTCTGTCACAGCAGAGATTATTCCACCAGTGCAATCAGTCACACTGGTGGTAGGTCTTTTGTTGCAAGAGGCCGGCTAGGTAGGTACCACCGCAGTGTCCAATATTCTGCCGCCAAATAGTCGTGCTTAGGCATTACTGTGTTCCGGTTTGAAGGGCACTGTACGCTTGTGAAATTACTGGGCAGAGGAGATTTAAGAACTAATATCTCGAGGTTGGCAACGCGTGAGTGGCGCCTATTAATGGTGCTGCAAGCGCTTATAGGCTACGGCAATCACTTACCATCGGGTGGGCCGTGTGCTTGTTTGCCAACTTGTAACATAAAAAAAGCCGTTTCAGACATTAGCCGGACCAAACAGACAGACAGAATTTTTTTATATAATTACCGTATATACTTTCATATGCATTTAGTGAAAAGCTGCTACTGCTAAAATTACAAACAGACATTTCAATTTTATTTATTTCTATAGGTTTAAGCTAAGCTTCGATTGCAATCATCACTACATAGTATAAAACAAAGGCGCTTTCTCTGTCCCTATATCCCTATGTACGCTTAAATCTTTAAAACTACGCAACGGATTTTAATGCGGTTTTTTAATAGATAGAGTGATTGAAGAGGAAGGTTTATATGTATAATAACATCCATTAAATAGAGGAGAAATACTGTTATTTTTGAGGTTTCTAATCAAAACTACTGGATCGATTTTATATCATTTTATCAGTAAATGACATAGGCTATATATTTTATACCCGCGCGAAGCCGGAGCGGGCCGCTAGTTAAGAATATGTCCAAGCAATGTCGCGAGCGACGTCTAGTATCTATATAGGACATTACGAACTTGATAACAGGAATAAGGAATGAGCTCCAGTAATAAATATTTTATCAGTCAAACCGCTGCATTTTCCCACGTATGAGTTGTTTGTTGTTTCGTAACGGTTGCGTTACATTAAAACGTAAAGCGATTAAAAGCCAATCATTTAGATATAATTACAATTTGTAGCATATATCGTGCCTTGCATGGGATGCAAGGAGGCAACCCAGCTGATGGTAAGCGGTTGTCTTTGCCTACGAGCGCTTGCAACACCATACGATATTTTTTCCGATAAAAATGCTTGGGACTCTTAATGTTGCTGGATCTCATTCTTTTTTTTTTGGAATGTGTATTGCTGTTGGCCCTACTGGCCTTGACAGCATCACCGATCAGGGTGTACCGAGTACAGAGACTCAGCCGTGAAAAAGCAGCCCTCACGGGGGTTCAAATTGTATTCCGTCCTTAGGGTGCCTCCTACGAAGCCGAACCACGGCTAAGGACGTCATAGGAGGGGATCTCATTCAAGAACCAAATTTTATATCAAATAATACAATTGTAAACATACATTTGAAAAGAATAACTATCGAGTTTTATATCGGTTCTTCTCGGTAGAATCAACCTTCCGAACCGTCGGTATCGTTTGACTATTCAAAAGTGCTTTTTTAAAGTATACTTGAATAAAAATAATGTTGATTTTGATACATTTAATCAAAATTTGGGTACCACCGCAGAGTTAGTTATTCTACCGCAAAGCAATATGTTCCATAGAACAGTTACAGTACTCATGTTCGGTTTAAAGGACACTGTGGATAGTGAAATTATTGGACAAAAGAGATTTAAGAACCAATATCTCGAGATGGGCAACGCGTGCGCTCATAGCCTACCACAACCGCTTACTATCAGATGGTACATATGCTTGGTGAACTTTATTAATGCCGATGAATATTAAGTATTGTTTAAGATTAATGATTTTTTCCTATCAAAACGCTACCGCTTATGCAAACTAATACTGACGTCACATCTTTATAAAATACCCAGGACTTGCATTTATGATATGAGTATCTACATTTGTGGTTATTTGCTTTGGAGAATATGCAATATTTTATTTCATGTGCACATGTGAAAGTCTCGGGGTATTAAATATATATCATTCATGATTAGATTGAGTTGTATGATGCATATTTCTTTTATGAATGCTGTCTTTTTACTTTTTATTTATTTTGCCTTTTGATTTAGAAAGATTCAATGTATCTAAATTTAAGTTACCATTGTGTAAATTACATTACATCTCCCATAGGGTTTATAGCAGAGATTATTCCACCAGTGCAGTCAGTCACACTGGTAGGTCTTTTGTTGATGACTAGGTACCACTGTATAACAATAGCATTGTCAAACATTCTACCACAAAGAAGTAGTGTCTTTGGCATTACTGTGTTCCGCTTGAAAGGACACTGTAGGTTGATGAAATTACTGGGCAAAGAAGATTTAAGAACAAATACCTCTAGGTTGGCAACGCACATTTGATACTCCAAATATCGGCAGCGTTCTTAGGTTGCAGTGACTGCTTACCACCAAGCAGACCGTATGCTTGTTTGCCAACCGTCATGAAATTACTAATTATACCCAAAACACATTTCCATAATAAAAGAAAAATGATAATCGGACTGGTCTATGTTATCTTTTTTATATAGGACGCGGTGACTGATTATCGTGAGGGCAGTACGCGTGTTGCCACCGAAATGGTGTAAAAAAGTCTAAATCAGTGTTATCTCCTGACTTTTATTTGACACAAATTAATTATTTGTGAATACTTGACAATTTGTATACAGTCGTCTATTAGCCAGCGACAGGAAACCTTTAATGATTCATATCCTGTCCAACAATCGGGTAACGCCATAAAACAATGGGATCGCTTTGTAAGAAATAAGGCTATGCACAAACATGCGTTTAGAAACCAAAGTCTATAGAAACAGTCATATTTTTTATATAAGGGAAAACGCTAGGAGACGTTGCTGACGAGTAGTCGTTTCACAAGTTTTTCGCCAATTAATCCCTACCACCGGCAAGGGACCTCCACTAATGTTGGCGGATATACATATTTAAGAATTTGTTATAATGTCATATAACCTATTAAAATATACAGATTTCATTGCGAGTTATATTCGGAGTTGAAGAATAAACATAAGAAAATTCTTACCTAACGGGGATCCCGACCGCACAACTTTGTTTCAGTTTTTACTGCTCAGTTTGTAGTTGCCCTAATCAGGCATTGTCTTGACAAATTAACCAACTGTTACAAATTAGATTGTCACTGTATTCTCCTATAATTGAAGTTTTTTAATAATAGTGTCACGCCATTTGACATTGTCTTCTTTGTCATTCATTGCTATTAAATGGAACTCGATTAATTAACAATAGTTAGCACATGTTGCGTTATCATAATTTTTTTCCTTGAATTAAAATAAAGTCAATTGAGAATTTACCTGTTATGGAAAAAGACCTTTACAATACCAGTGTGGATTTAATTCAGCCATGAGTCTTCTTCCCAACATTATTTCCCGGTATTTACCCAGGGTCTTGTTATACTTTTTGTAGGGTTACTAGTTGTCAGTTAATATTTACGGTCAGTTGGAAGGAAAGATCAAATTGGCCTCTAAAAACTTGGTGTGCTCAGCAAGGCGAGGCACTACTTCACGTCGGCTCATCGCCTAAAACTCTACAAGGCACAAATTCGACCACACGTGGAGTACTGCTCTCACCTCTGGGCGGGAGCTCCCCAGTACCAGCTACTTCCAATTGACCGCATCCAACGTAGAGCGGCTCGAATTGTCGACGATCAAGCCCTTTCCGATCGGCTTGATCCTTTGGCATTGCGTAGAGATGTCGGATCACTCTGCATCTTCTATCGCATATATCACGGAGAGTGTTCCGAGGAATTGTTTGGATTGATCCCGCCGGTAGAATTTCACCATCGGACATCGCGACAAAACTCTAAGTTCCATCCATACCACCTCGATGTCTGGAAATCCACAACAGCGCGATTTAGAAGACATTTTCTTCCTCGCACAACCACTCTGTGGAACCAACTTCCGCCGGCGGTCTTTCCGAACCGATACGACTTGGGAACTTTCAAGAGAAGAGCCTATTCTTTCCTTAAAGGTCGGCAACGCGCCTGCATGCCTTCTGGTGTTGCAGATGTTCATGGGCGGCGGTGATCACTTAACATCAGTTGAGCCTCCTGCCCGTTTGCCCCTCTTACATAAAAAAAGTTTTTATATAGAGCAATTACCATCTGACTACTCTAACCCTAAAGGGGAAATAAGTACATTGAATAACTGATAATTGGATGGAGCAAATTACCCATCAAGAGTTAATAGATGTTATTGTGACAACCGAGACCGACAGCTTAACGTGCTCTCCGAGTCACGTTGGGAAGATCCACAAAGACAAACACTCAGACCAAGAAAGATATTTATAACAAACAACTGTTCCGAGCGGGCATCGAACGCGAGACCGTCGCGGCTCATAACAGCCTCACTACCAGAAGGCCACAACGGTCGCCATATTCATGTGTTCATAGTTAAAAAGGTTGACAGATTACAGGTTCGATATTTACAAGTACTAGGTCTTTTTTGCAAGAGGCTGAGCAGGTACCACGGCATTGGCAAGAAATGGTTCTTCAATATACTGTGTTTCGGTTTGACGGACATTGTAGCTAGTGAAATTACTGGATAAAGAAGATTTAAGAACCAATATCTCGAGATTGGCAACGCGTGAGAGACACCTACAAATGTATGCTGTTGCAAGCACTCAAGGCTACGGCAACCTCTTATCATAAGGTGGTTCATATTCTCGCTTGCCAATTTTGTCACATAAAAAAATTACAATTAAAAATAGATTTACAATCTTCTTTGACACCTGTTAAATGTAACTGTCATCACGGCCACAGATAATATAAATCCAGTGTCGTTAAACGACTTTATTTGACAGGTCTTTTGTCATATCAACCCTGGCGTAGCTTAGCTCAAATCTACATAAGAATGAAACACTAAACAAGTTATATTTCTAAAGGGTTGCATTTGAATAAGCCCATCTTTTCTGGTCGTTATCTGTTGACGGACAATGTTATTCTTCAAGCGTTTCCAGCGCTGGAATACGTTTCGTTTTTAAATATTTTAGTGGCGCTTCAACGCTTTATCTTCAAAATGAGTTTTATGTATAAGTTTTATTTACATATGTGTCCAGTGGTAATATATAAGAGACATATTTATTCCATCTCCCATTTACAAAGAAAAAAACAAGACGGATGACGTCATAGTGTGTAGTTTTAAACATAAGTTATAGTTAATGATGTACTATTAAAAAAAATTACTGTGACATACGGACAGACGGAGCGTTCTGTTTTTCCCATTTGGCTACGTAAAATAGATGCCCAACACGTGTCGTAACGACGCTGTGGCGCAGCGGTAGCGAACCTGCCTTAACCACCACAGGTCGCAGGTTCGATTCCTGCTCGTAACAGGCGTTCGTATTGACCATACATATCACTATCCTAATGGGGATCATAGAGCTTGTGGCGTTTATATTTAGGTTCGGTTTCGGTGGCGGGTTACCGGTGTATTAAAAAAAAAAAAACAAAGGACCAAACCTTAAAGTCCCAAGAGCTATAGGGTACTCAAAACGTATAATCCGAACCGAATTTTCGCGTACAGACAGAATGTAAAGTACATATTTGACCTCGTTTCCTTTCCCATCCGAAACAATATAGTTCGATACGGGAATATTTGAGGAAAAACAGACGGTACTAAGGAAAACATTTTTTTAAATGGCTCTATTATATAGCTCATTCTAGCTAAATTTATAATATAGAAAATATAATATGGTTACCGGCGTCGGGACGTGACGACCCCGTCGCCCGTTGTCAGGTTAATCTCTGTCACAGCAGAGATTATTCCACCAGTGCAATCAGTCACACTGGTGATAGGTTTTGTTGCCAGAGGCCGGCTAGGTAGATACCACACCAGTGTCAAATATTCTACCACCAAATAGTAGTACTTACTGTGTTCAGGTTTGAAGAGCACTGTAGGCTAGTGAAATGACTGGGCAAAGGAGGTTCAATAACGAATATCTCGTGGTTGTTAACGCATGAGTGGTACCTACTAATGGTGTTGCGCGCGCTCATAGGCTACGGCAACCACTTAACATCAGGTGGGCCGTATGCTTGTTCGCGAACTTGTAACATAAAACGAAAATATGGATTTTTGTTTCAATTTTTTATTCAGTCCGGGAGGCAGATGACTCTATTTCACCTGATCGAAATTCTTTTATTCTCTTAGAAGGTTTTTTTTTAAACAATATTTGCAATGCATTTTCAAGGCATTACTAATATCCCAATCGCCCCTCTAAATAAGCTCGAAGTTTGCGTTAGGAGTGGGTACGACAATAGCCCAAAGGGGTCACTTCGCAGCATCGAACCCGCGACTCTCGCGTTATCGGAGAGAGTCTAAACGCGTACGCGGCTAATACTGTTACAGAAGGTGAACTGGTATAGCCGCCCTTGCCCACCTGCAAGATGCAACTGGCTATACTGTGGCTGACCTCAAAACACCACCAGGCCTACCTGGCTACCAATAGCAAGCCAACTAGACTCTTCTGATTTTGGCATAAAGAAATAGGTATGATCATAAATGGTCAGAAGACATAACATTTCTATATCTTGAAATTTTAAGATGCAGCCTCGGATCAGATCATGATTTGCCATTTTCGTCTTTACCACGATTGTATCACACTGACGTTCACGCTAATTGTCATCATCAGAAAAACCACTGAACACACAGACTAGAATAAATATGTGTACACACAAAACAAACACATAGGCTTCTGAACAACGCGTGACAAAAAAATGTAATATGTGTGTGTAGAAAAATACAATGTATAAAAATACTATAGTATTTGGTATGAAATAGATAAAAATAGAGGTCAACAGTATCAACTCGACCGTGTGCGTATCTCAAAAAGCATATTCGGACAGTTCCCAAATACAGTTGGGTGCGTCAACAGAAAAAAATATTTTGTTTTTTTTTTTTCTTGAAAGTCACTTATCAAATTTGGTTTCTTTCGTCCAGTATTTTCTGATGTGTATCTAGATTTAATCTATTTATCGATTTTATACGAGCTTCATTTTTTCTTAAACTGATTCTGAGGTTGTCTTACAGTAGGTCTGATACTATGCGGTTACTATACCTTATGGTCGCTTTCAGCTTTCTAATGATAGTTTCACATGCCAACACAGACACAAAAATGGGTAGAAGAGGATGGGAGAGGAAAGAAAAAGTGTTTGAACATCTTCTAGAACATTACTGAGCTACCCAATTATATGTACAAATACAATATTTTTGGTTATTATAAATTGATACAGCAAGAAATTGAAGTGGGTAAGTTAATTTTTATTTATGAACTTAGACCTTAATTATGATTTGACATGATCCGAAGAAACACATCAGAATTGGGCTAGTTAATCGTCATTTGGATCTTGTGTATGCTTCAACAGATGAATGCGGTTTTTTTTCTAACACTGCAATTATATTCCATCCGAACAGGATTTCGTATCGGCAAAATAAGATCAAGGAAAAACTTAACGAATTTAATTATTCCGTCTGAACGGCGACGAAATTGTGCCGAAATTTTTCGCTGATTATTTTACACCGCACGAATCACCATCTTGGATTGTTGCGAATTTGTTTGTGAGCAATTTTGAGCTTCGAAAGTAATTGTTTAGACAAGTTTAATGTGAAACGTTGTTACTGCTTTATTTTTTGTTATTTTTCGCCATTAAGATTTCTCTGATGTACTTAGTCTTTTGCATAAATGTATTCTCTAGAGAGATCTAAGTAACAAAAGTGGATGTGACCCATTATACAAAAAGTGGTTTACTGAGAAACTGTTAGTTTTCATGTGCTGAAATTGTTTATTTTTTTTTATCATGACGGTTGGCAAACAAGCATGCACTGCGCTTGAGGGAATACAGTCACCGTAACCTATGAACGCTTGCAATATGAAGTACCACATACGCCTCGCCAATCCAAGGGATGGGAAGGCAGGGATGAGAAGGGAAAAGGGTGGGAGATTGCCTTCGGCGCTCTCAATTTACACCAATTATCTGTGACAAGGTAGTACTTCCCCGGTCTAGTCGGCCCATTTATGCTGGGAGAAGTATGTCTTTACTACTACAAATCTTTACACTGAAAACAACGTGGTGAAAACTGCATGTCGTGGAAGACCTTAAACATATATCCACCAGTTTCCAATGTAGCGTTTGTTAATATTTAGCAAGGTCAAGGGGCAGGAGCAGTTGCCTCTTCATGTCTGGCTATACCCATTAGTATTACAGCTGTCACCGCTTTTAAAATATGTGATCTCCAATTCAACACTAGGAGTTCACTATCCGTTGATATATCTACATGAAGCGCTGCACACCCTATGACGTTAATCGGTGACTTTGATTTTTGGTAACATAATTACAAGAAGCCCATTCTCCACAATAACATATCAATAGACATAATCAGTTCTTTAAAAAAAATGTAGATTTAAAAAAAAAAAAAGTTTCTGCTGACCGTACCGTTCGGTATTAACTCCGTAACAGTGCAGTTTGGCCGCATGCCTAATACAGCCTGCGTACTATCTGCACGAGATAGCCCAGTCTCCGTCCACATTATAATTATTTATTATTTTTCTAACATAACAATAGATACTTCTTTTTACTTCTAAGACTAGCACTGCGTTATGTCTACCCACTGATACTGTAGATTACCAGATTTAATAAATAATTAAATAAACACTACACAATCAGCGGCCCCCATTAGGATAGTTATATCCTGTGTCGAGGATCCGGAATCCATGGACAAGAACAAACACACCCAGACCGGAAAACATGCCTGTATGGTCAATACAAACATCTGCTCTGAATCGGGAATCAAACCCTCGGTCTGTGGCGCTTAAGGCAGGTTCACTACCCAGAACGTCACAACGGCGTCAGAACACAAACTAGTCTGCCATTATCTATAGATTATAATATAATGTCCACATATCAACTCCATTTTTATAATACTAGTTATGCCAGTGACTTCGCTGACGTGGTATTACAAATTCATAGTCTTTGTCTTTCTTATTTCTCGGCTTCTAAGTATCCTATCGTGATGTAATATGGACGCAAATAAGAAATACCATGTCAACCCACACGAATGTCATTTCGAGAAAAACGCGTTTGAAAATTTTGAACAACTTACTTTATATGATTTTTTTAATGTATTGGTCAAGCTTTTGGCAATTTCAGATTTATGCAAGTTATTTTACTTATTTTCACAAAAAGTAAGTATACAAATTGCATATTTCGTATATAATATAACCCGAAACGTTTAACATAATACATAAATTGCATGGTTAAAAAATGGCTTTTTAGAAGTTTTAAAGCTTAAAACCCTACAAATATTAAAGAAAAATGTTCTTCAGCCATTTACCAACACTTCTGCATATATAACTCAGTTTTTTCAATTTTGTGGGTTGACATGGTATTGCTTATTTGCGTCCATATAGCATATAGCATTCCTCAAGTGTACTGTCAAATGGAAAATATTTTTTAAATCCGACAAGTAGTTCCAGAGATTAGCACGTTCAACCAAACAAACAAACCCATCAGCTTTTTAATATTGGTATAGATAGAATATAGACTTATAGATATAAAAACTTTTAAAAGATAAAACCTTCTAACGGAAGAAAGAATAAAGAAAAATGACGTATCAATTACGCAAACAGGGAAAATTATTTTCCATTACATAATTTATTTTACAATTTCCTTGGAAAAATATTTCTTTGCGAGGATTTCGCAATAATGTGTTATACGCAGAATACGAATAACGAATTCTTAGAAGATAAAGCAATATACACAATAACGTTCCATGGGAACTGTCTTAATAATTATTATAGAAGATAAAAGCTTAAATAACAACTTTTTGAGTTAAAAAGTTCACAGAGCTTTAATGATGCGTTATGGTTTCTAAGTTGACAACCAAGGCACTGCCACACACGGCCACCAATCGTAGGTCACTCTCGCGTTGCCAACCTCGAGATATTGGTTCTTAAATCTCTTTTGCTCAGTAATTTCACTAGCGTACAGTGCTCTTCAAACCGGAACACAGTAATGCCAACGACACTTCTGGTACCTACCTAGCCGACCTCTTGCAACAAAACCTAACACCAGTGTGACTGATTGCACGGGTGGAATAATCTCTGCTGTGACAGAGTTTATTCCAACAGCGGGCGATGAAATCGTCACATCCCAATGGCTAGTATTTTGTGTGGTATACAATAAATTTCATTAATTTATAAAAAAGTTTGTTATTGGTGGGAGGGAGATTGGGCCTCCAGGTCTGTTACTTTACGCCGATTTTCTGTGAGGAGATGTACCCCGGCTCGGCCCATTAGTGTTGGGAGAAGCAAGGCTGTACTCCCATTCAATCCGGAATCTCCTATTTCAAGTTAGTTAAAAATTCTGTCTGTAAAAATGTTGTATCTCCATAGCCTCCTACACTTATAATAAGCCTTCTATATTTACAACATGAATGCGATCTTGTTACGAAACTCAACTCTTTTGTTACAAAAAACTTTAGTCCAACTCATAATCTTGAGTTCATTAGAGTTTTAAAAGTTGCGTTGATATATAAAATATTTGCTTTAAAAATTTTCAAGACATTTTTTTTGTTTTAGGACTACGGGCTTATCGCATATATATTTTTTTTTATAATATTTGGGACACACTCAGGGACTAGGACAGACACACCCAGAATGGAACACTTGGCTGTATGTTCAATCTGTCGATTTATGTTGATTGTTGCATTTTGAACGTAAATATTATATACTATACTGGGTTCTCCAGCGGCACTGCTTACTTTGTCTATACTCTAAAGTCTTATAGTTTAATTTTTTATTGCGTGGAACCCTAATTCTTTTATTAAAATAAAAGTAGCCAAGTCACTCCTTATAACGTCAGCTATCAGCTGGCGTCAGCCAATGAAACTACTGTTAAAATTACTCTACAATTTTCGAAGATTCACCGGAACAAACCGAAAGACACGTATTTTCTATACTCGCCGTAAATACTTCCATTTGCATTCAGTAATAAGCTGTTATGAAGACAATACAAACATTATAGATCGTATCGTATAAATATCGTATCGTATAAATATCGTATCGTAGACGTTTCATATAAATAAGCTATTATGCGTTCATTCACGGCTATTGTTTCGCAAGTAATTAAGTTCGAAGTATAAAGGTCTCTTGTTTCGTTACTAAGGGCGGTTGCAAACCAGCGTTTTTTTTCGAGCGTTATGATCGCATTTTGAGCCTCATAAAGCTGAACGCGCCTACAAGGGCTTATACGCATGTACAAAAACCGGTGGTTGCGATTGTCAGTAAAAAATTTTAGTGCCCCCAAATAAGTTCGAATAATTTTTCTATTCCCCCTCCAAATAAGTTCGAAGCCTGCTCTAGGAATGGGTACGACAATATCCCAAGAGGATCAGGATCGAAACCTTGACTCTCGCGTTAGAAGAGCGAAATCGCCCTTTCTACTGGCTTTATGGTACAATAAATTATGACGACATATAATATTTATTACGCATATAAGGCTTATAAGCGCGTCAAAGCGTGGACGAGGTGCGCGTATCGTAAAAGGCGCGGATATACGCGCGAACTATGAACCACGGAAATACATGTCAGACTCTCACATAATGGGTTCTGTAACTGCGTAGAATAAAAATATCAAGTTTCTTGTACTTATAGCAGCCATACAAATACATAATCTATTAAAGTTTCAACCATTTATCTATTACTGTTCAAATGTATAATGAGATATAGCAAAATACGTAAAAAAATCTAGTTTCTTGTATGTTATATCTTTTAAATTTTATTTTATTTTTAGTACTTGTTGTTGTAACGGCAACAGAAACACACATTCTCTGAAAATGAAAACACATTAATGTTCACGAGATACAGCCCGCTAACAGACGAACGGACGGTCAAGAAGTGTTTTGTAATAGGGCGTAACGATCGTATAAAACGCTGGTCTGAAGACGCCCTATATACATAATATGTATACATATTGGCAATTATTGTATTTCAATGGATTTATTACATATAATTAATTGTAAGTAATTGAGTTATATAATTACTTATTTGGTCGAGATTAAGTTGTTAATTGTATCCGAATCAGTTGATTTAGCTGTGTCTATTGTCTGTGTGTTTGTGTAAACGGCAAGTTATTGACACACACATAAAACACTTCTAATAATAATAAATAAATAATAATAACGTTTATTGATCATTTGGTTGGCTAAACGCTGGTGGCTATGGTAGATATTTGGGCAAAACCTGTATTACAGTCACCAGCTTTCCACAGCTCTATAAATTTAAGTTAATTTTTTTTTTTTTTAAATAACTTAAAACTATTAGTGAGTAAAAACATTCATTGATTATAATCATTTCATTTTAGCCACGAAATACAAACGAAATGGCAAATGAGCAGACAGCTCCACCTGATGGTAAGTGGCAACTATCGCCCATGAACATCCACAACACCAGGGGGGTCGAGGATGTGTTGCCGGCCTTTGGGGATAAGGTGTCTAAATACTCGACGCTTGAAGACTCCTAAATCATATCGAGCAGGGAAGACCTCGGGAGGTAGTTCATTCCAGAGTTTGCACGTACGTGGGAGGAAAGATCTTGAAATCTTAAATCTCTAAAAGTACAATAAAGAATTTCAAAACAAACAACCAAAGAAAAAACAAAAAAATAATTAACATTTAATTTAAAATTTTATAAAACCATGAATCTGAAAAATTTAACTTGCACCAATCACGGAAAAATCATAATAACGAATAAGTACTCGTTATCCGTTATCGAATTTCACACTTATACCGCATCACACGTGCTGTTTCCGTGATATGTCGGAACTTTTCCGTTCGAGATTTGCACTCTTTATTTGAAAGCTTGCACTTCATGAGTACGTTATACGTAGGGTGACCATAATCTATGTATATGAAAGGAGAAAACCTGAAAGACATATCAACACCCAGCCAAACTCTTGGACATAGAAAGCTGACTTTTTTCTCATGTGCTGTTTTTAAAACGTAAACGAGCACAAAGAAATGATTTTTTAAAATTTCTAGCATCAAGGGTATTGAAAGTTTGAATGGAAGGCTGTCATTTTCGAAACTACAAGCATGAAACTTAGTTTTTTTGGTAAGCAATTAAAGGTAAAAAGGTTGAAATGGAGGTTCAAACAACGCCCAGCTGATGGTCACTATTACTAATGGGAACTTGGAACACAAGATCTTTTGAGTTAGATAAGTGTTGCCAATTGAGGTAAGAAGATGAGACTTGTCGAAACTTTAAAATTCATTTAGTACAAATTTTACTAATAGTTCAACGGCCAAAGCCTCAATAGCTCAACGGTAGAAGCGCCGACTTCGCTCTATTAACACAAGTGTCGAGGGTTCGTCCTGACCCTCTTGGGCTATTGTCGTACCCACTCTCATCATAAGCTTCGAGCTTATTTAGAGGGGTAATAAGACTATTAGTAATGCCTTCAATAAGCATTGCTAATTAAAATTAAAATTAACACTGAAGTCTCTTTCAAATCATAACGCCTAGCCACTCTGTTATATAAAACTATATTCGGGTCAAAATCGCAAGACGCTGACGGAACAGCAAACATTCGTATTAGGTTTATATCACTCTCAGCTGATTTTAGTGGTAAAAGATTTTTCGGTTCTAAATCTCCGAGTATTGACTCAACAGAATTCTCATTAAATAACTTCCCAAGGATTCGGAACTTATTAAAACTTTCTGTTGGCACTCGCTGACAGACATACATATAATACATCGGGGCGTACTATTATAAAGCTTTAATTGTTTTATGTATGTTCATTGAAAACATTTTCACTACAATAGTCTCTAGATTTTCTAATTGTTGGTATTACGAACAAGTACTTTTTTTATACTTTTTCTAATTTTTTTTTCGCATGAAAGCGTCACCGGGCGGGGGGCCACAGTACAGAGACTCAGCCGTGATAAAGCGGCAGCCCTCACGGGGGCTCAAATTTGATTCCGTCCTTAGGGTGCCTCCTGCCAAGCCGAACCACGGCTAAGGACGTCATCGGAGATGGAGGCAGCGCTCCGAGCGCATTCTATATGATAGACTCACCCGACGGTGTGAGCGCGACGCGACGTGCGAAACAAAGGACCTCGTCCTCGCTGGCGAAGACGTGTGCGTGTCTGTGCTGTGTAAGGTAGGTAGGTAATACTCTAAGAGATTTTATTTATTTACCTATTAATTCGATAAAGATGTAATTAATATTAATAAGCAAATAAGCTATGCAGATATCGCGTAACACAAATAATAACATTACATATCAATTCAGAACTTCCTTTTGTATAAGTAAGTAGGTTGAGTGTAAAAAATACAGTTCGATTTTCGTTTCGTATCGCAGACGCATCCCGGGTTTAAAGCTAGTATATATCAACTCGTATAAGTTGTTATTACTCTGATGTACTTAGATTCAACTTCTGAATTGGAATATGAAATTTATAAGTTCCTTATTGACTTATTATTATTACGTAAATTTCTATCATATTTGCTGCTGATGGTAAAATGAACGCTGCACACTCAACGGCCCCCATTAGGATAGTGGTACTCTAAGGACCGGCACTTCCATGCAGACAAAATGACCAAAAATTCGCTGGTGCTACTTGATAAATTTACACACGCTAGTTTTATTTGATTATGTGGCTTGTGACTAACTTCGTTTCGTTACGTTAATGCAAATTTACGTCTTAATGTATGTCTTTTCAAAACAATATTAATATTTTTATTTTTCCTTCAAATAAGCTCGAAATTTACTTTAGGAGTGGGTACGACAATAGCCCAAAATGGTCAGGAAGCGGGGCGGAGCGGTCCTTCTACCGTTGAGCTATTGAGGGTATTGAGGCTTGAGGTATGGGACCGAGCTCCGCTAGGCGAAGCACAGTGCTTGTCAGGTCGCGTTGGTTAGTTCTACGAGAGTTCCCGTAACCTGACAATCGCACTGAGGTCGGCCACCGAGGAGGTTTTAGTGAGTCCTCATGACGTTGCCTCTTGTCATGGAACCCCATATAACCCGGTTCTCCTACCCAGGAAGCCGGGTATCTGGTAGCAGATTTCCTACCCGTTACCAAAAAAAAAAATGGAATGGAGGCTGTCCGTAAATTATAAGTTTGTGATGCTTAATCGTTAAGGATAACAGAGTACTGAAGCCTGCGTGCCTTGTAGGATATTCTATGACATGTAAACCAATCCGCAATGGAGTAAAGTGGATTAAACTCCTAAGCCTTTACACAGCCGTGGATTTAACATTCTGTTACTTAAATATAAAATAATTACTTTTATATTACCACTAGCTACTGCTAGCGGCTTCGCCTATGTGAATAACGATTTTATTTCAAGCTTTGAACCTCACTTTTAAACAGTTCAAAAGTAGAATTTAAGAAAAAGTTAAAACGCTTTGTTCTTTATTTTTAATTCTTTATAGAATGGCAATGTCATGCTTCAAAAATGACTGGAACTCCCAAAGAAACTTTCAACCCCTTTTTCACCTCTTTTGGGATATAATTTTTGAAAACGGTAAAATACATGTTTATTCATGTTTAATTTTTAACTTTTTTTTTTTTTTTATGTTAGAAGTTGGCAAACAAGCATACGGCCCACCTGATGGCAAGTGGTTGCCGTAGCCTATGAGCGCTTGCAGCACCATTAGTTGGTGCCACTCACGCGTTGCCAAATTCGAGATATTAGTTCTTAAATCTCGTCTGCCCAGTAATTTCACTAGCGTACAGTGCCCTTCAAACCGGAACACAGTAGTGCCTAAGCACTACTATTTGGCGGCAGAATATTTGACACTGCGGTGGTACCTACCTACCTCTTGCAACAAAAGACCTACCACCAGTGTGACTGATTGTACTGGTGGAATAATCTCTGCTGTGACAGAGGTTATCCCAACAGCGGGCGATGGGGTCGTCACATCCCGACGCCGGTAAACTTAAAAACAAAGTTTCATGTTTCAAAAATTAGTTATAAAAATGACGGATTTCCAAACTTTCAACCCCTTTTTCACCCTCTTTTGGGTTGAATTTTACAAAATTCTTTCTTAGTGCATGTTTACTTTTTTAAAAATGTATCTGAGAAAAAAAAAACAGCTTTCTATGTCAAAAATTTAGGGTGGGCGTTTATAAGTCAGTCAGGTCTTCTCTTTTTAAATATATTGATGATAAAACATGTAGTAATAAAAGGACAAACGTAATCATTACGAAACCGTGTAATCGATTCGAATCGCTCAAATTACTTTTATGGCAAATTTTCATATACCATTTGCTTATCGTAACGAATTAGAGATAATACTGGCAGTTGCGGACGACGGTCATGCAAAAAGTGTGAAAAAAAAACAAATATAAAACTTAATACATTTATAACTTCGTGGGAAATGCTTATTTATGCAAAAAGTGTAACCGCATTCATTATAACCATCATGGCGTTAAGGACAGTGTCTGTGGGCGAGAAAGCTTTCAAGGCTTGTAAGAATTATGCGCACACAATGCTGGAATGTCACAATATTTTATTCCCACACACAAGAGTCAGAATGCCTATAGATTTACTAATGTTCCCTCACATGGTTTTAATCGGAATCGCTAAGGATAGTGAGGAACCGAAATGGAAATGTGGTGGAACGTTGATCAGTGAAAGATGGGTACTAACAGCTGCACATTGCATTGAAGATCCCATAGATGGCTTTGTAAATATTTTCAGAATTGGCACAGCTACATTTGAATTTGACGAAGTTGATGATTTAGCTCAGGAAAGAGATATTGATGTAATGATTCCTCATCCAGAATATAAGCCTCCATCAAAATATCACGATATCGCATTAATGAAAAGTAAATTAGACTTCGTACTGACCAGAGATATACGTATAGCTTGTTTGAATCTAGACGATACTATAGGTGATGTAAATCTTACAGCGATTGGTTTTGGAAAAACACTATCCAATGCGCAGACTGGTAGTAATACTTTAATGAAAGTGGATGTCACCATTGTTGATAGCAAAGTTTGCAATCGTTCCGTTAGATATCTGATAAGAAGGAAAGTACTGGAACATGGTATAACAGAAAATCAATTTTGCGCTGGTGACTACGAACATGGTGGGAAAGATACTTGTCAGGGTGATTCTGGTGGACCTTTGCAAGTGATGGAGGAAAATGTTGACTGTATTAAAACGTTCCCCATGCATAAAGTAGTGGGTGTTACGTCATTTGGAAGAGATTGTGGGAGAAAAATGGCACCAGGTATTTATACTAGAGTTTCGAAATACATAGATTGGATTGAACATATAGTTTGGCCAGTTTCTGAAACATAATGACATAAGAGAACTTTATAACCAGGAACATAAGATTCGAAATCGCTGTCTACTCTCTCTTTTTTCTTCGTGACGCGTGCGTTCTAGAAAGTTATATTCTCCAAAAATTTCGTATAATACGGGTCTAGACAAGGCCAAATTAGGTAATTCCGAAATATATGACAATTGGCATGAGCATTAGAAACACCACGTGACCTATCGTTTTTGATTGACATCGCACAAACGTTTTTGACTTTCGAAATGGATTTGACATGGAGCGATTGCCGCTTGTCTAGGCCCCCAGTCCGTGAACTTTCTCAAACCCTTGTTCCGCACTATATAAGCGGGCGGCGATTCGACAGAGTCATTCATTCTGAGCGATGAGCAAAGAAACCACAAGTGATTAAGTGCAAAACCTAGTGACCTCGACTTTCATTCGAGACTACCATTGGAAGTTCTGTAACCTTAGACTAAGGATGATCTCAAAAGTCTCACTAACAGCCATCAGGTGTTTTAACCCAAATCCACTATTCATTTACTAAGGTGAATACTCACAAAATATGTTTCGAAATAAAACATCATCCACCATCATTTTTTCATATGAAATATAGTAAGGATAACAGCTCTCACCTGAAACAAAAGAAAGGTTTTATGAAAAAAAAACGTCAAGGTAGATGCCGCAGGGGACAGACTCTGAATAAAAAAATACATATAAATGTTACGTTTGGGAACGAAAGAGTGCGTGGAAACGTGGTTCATAGAGATGTGTCAGCCGAAATTCATGTTTTTCTTAGTTTCTCGACGAATTCAGATTCCGAATTAGATTGTTTTCACATGGAGTGTTACTGATGAGATTAAGTATCGTAATGTGATATGTAGAATTGTAAGTGCTATTTTAAATATGTGTATAAAGATATATAATATGTCTAAGATGTTGATACTATGTGTTAATGTTTTATTATTGTCATAGTTATGTTAAAGTTATTTGTATATATATTGTTTATTATTATTCTAATTATTTTCCTTTTTTTTTTAAGACATACAATATATTTCATTTAAATGTTAAATTTTGTTATTACTATATTTATTTAAGTTAATGGTTACTCTGATATTACAGTCAAACCAATTGTCTGGTTTTGTGAGACTATAATATAAAACAAATTGTAAACATTATATTGACTAATAAATAAATAAAATAATAAAAAAACTTGAGAGGTGTCAAGGGACACCCGGATGGAACGAAGTTCCTTTCGATTAATTAGTGAAAGAATTGTAATAAAATTTTATTTTTTTAAGTTATAATAATATTTTTTTATTATTAACATTATTTATTATTTACAAAAACCTGTATACACTCAACAAAAATAATCGTCGCGACACCACACTGTTCAATGCGAAATAGAAATGAAAATATCTGGCTTGCTTTCTATAAGAGAGAGAGAGACAGACAGAGAAACATGCGACGCCGCACAGCTTACAATAGCTTACTATAGCAAAAAGTGTCGTGACAACTTTTCGTAAGAATTTTTCCGTCTAGCCCCCTTTCACAACGCGCGATAAGGAACTTCGTTCCAATAGATAGGTTTGCCATAGTTTAGGCAATTATTTTGTAAAACAGTAGTGTTTTGTTTCCACAAAGTTCAAAGAACCTAACTTGGCAACCTGATGTATTGTCTTGTGTATAGTGATTTTCTTCAACAGATCTAAAAAGAAAGAGGTTGTGTTGTATAGTAATGCTTTTTTGTGTATGTGCCACCGGCGTCGGGATGTGACGACCCCATCGCCCACTGTTCGGATAACTTCTGCCACAGCAGAGATTATTGCACCAGTGTAATCAGTCACAATGGTGGTAGGTCTTTTGTTGCAAGAGACCGACTAGGTAGGTACCACCACAGTGTCAAATATTCTGCCGCGAAATAGTAGTGCTTAGGCATTACTGTGTTCCGGTTTGAAGGGCACTGTACGCTAGTGAAATTACTGGGCAGAGGAGATTTAAAACCAATATCTCGAGGTTGGCAACGTGTGAGTGGTATCTAGTAATGGTGCTGTAAGCGCTCATAGGTTACGGCAACCACTTACCATCAGGTGGGCCGTATGCTTGTTTGCCAACTTATAACATATAAAAAAAAACCTTATATATTGATTATAATCAAAGGCATCCGCGATAAAGGACACGTCAAATATAAGTATGTATTGAAAGGGTTTGTTATTTTGTCACTGTGGCTTTTTTTAAAACATTTTTATGTAAATAAATCTGTGCGAAAAAATCTTGTTAAGTTAGTCCCTGCTGTTTAGTATATTAACTCAGGTAATTTTCTCGGCTGATGTGACGTTGAAAAATAGACAATTAAAGTTAGACGAAGTTCAAAAAGTTCTATTACGGAAAATACAATTTATAACTTACACTGGAATTAAGTTATTTTCATTTAAAACTTCCTTAACGGCGAAAAATGTTCGCTCGCTGATATCAGCTTTAGGACAAATTTATATTGAGATGTTTTTGTGAGTTTTTAAAAGACTTGGACAATTTCTCAATTTGTTTGCTTTCTTGCTACTACTTAGTTGTTGTAACAGTATCAGTAGGTACTATTTTCGTGCGATGAGTGAGAGCGCCGGAGGCCTAATCTCCCTCTCCCTCCATACTCCTGCTTTTTAGGGTTCCGTAGCCAAAAACGAAACCCTTATAGTTTCGTCATGTCTGTCTGTCCGTTCGTCCGTATGTCACAGTCATTTTACTCAATAACTATTGGTTCTATCTATACGAAATTTACTAAATATGTGTATTCTATGAACCGCACAACGATTCTGTAATTAAATCTTAAAACATGCTGCGGAACCATTTAGTTTCACGAGACAAGGTCCTTTGTTTCGAACGTCGCGTCGGCGATGACGTCCTTAGCCGTGGTTTGGCTTCGCAGGAGGCACCCTAAGGACGGAATCAAATTTGAGCCCCCATGAGGGCTGCCCCTTTTTCACGGCTGAATCTCTGTACTCGCCCTCCCCCCTCGGTGACGCTGTCAAGGCCAGTATGGCCAACAGTAATACACATTCCAAAAAAAAAAAAACATCACCATCAGGCGGACCGTATTTTGTAATTTTTTGTAATGTTTTCATCGTAATTTCTTAGGTTATAAACGTAAACTTTGCACACTCAATGGGGGCCCCATTAGGATAGTAATATCCTGTGTCGGGGTCCGGAAACATTTACAATGACAAGGACAAATACACCCAGACCGGAAAATATGCTTGCATGGTCAATACAAACATATGCTCCGAGCGGGAATCGAACCCGCGACCTGTGGCCTTTAAGGCAGGTTCGCTACCGCTGCGTCACAACGTCGTCAACCTTGTTGCCAAACCTCATGACATAAAAAATAGCCCTTAAAGCAAACTTTTAAGTATGCAAAAAATAAAACCACTAATCAAAATAATTCAAATGGTATAATCCTTTGAAATTTTAAAGCAAACCTCTAATAAGTACTTCCCTAAGAATCTTAATCTTATCTTTGTGGTAAACAAATTCCTTTAAAACTGTTTTTCTTTAAGCTTCCGCCGGAAGTCGTTTTCTCTATTAGCGTCGCTTCTTTATTCCCGCAAATAGCTTTTTCTACTTAGTCGATGGTTTTTTTTACTCTCTGACGTCAGACTTGATGGGTTTTCCATGAGTTATTTTCATAAGATAGCGAAAGGAAAAGATATCAGACGGAAAAATCGCATTATAACATTATAACATCTACTAATATTATAAATGAGAAAGAAACTGTCTGTCTGTCACGATTTCACGCCTAAACCACTGAACCGATTTTGATGAAATATGGTACAGTGATAGGACAGACTTTTCGAAAAAAGGCTGCAAGAGGTTCAAATACATGGTGAAAGATTGCATTAAAGGTTCCGCGTTAAAAATCGCCAGTCCGTAAGCAGACCGTATTAGGTTGAGAGTTGAATTTTTTACACAATGTATATTTTTGTTGCATACATGAAACCTGATTTTGACGGTTTTGACAATATCTTATGAACTGTAACGAGATAAATAAACGCTGCACCCTCGACGATCCCATTAGGATAGTGACATTCTGTGTCAGGGGTCCGGAAATACATACAAAGACAAACACACCCAGACCGAAATACATGCCTGCATGGTAAATACAAACAAGAAGTTTGCCAATTCTTTTCTTTGTCGTACTTCCAAAAAGTGGAACTCATTGCCGGCTCACGTGTTCCCTCCTTTCTACAATCTGGGCTCCTTCAAACGAGGCGTAAAGAGGCATCGTGCGGGTAGACAGGGCAAGGGTGGCTAACACGGTTGCATTCCGTAATTCTGTTAGCCGCCTTCACGTTTGGACTTTATTTCCACTTACCATCAGATGGAGTACAGTCATCTGCCCTACTTTCCAAATTAAAAAAAAAAATCTGCTCCCCGTAGCGCTTAAAGCAGGTTTGTTACTGCTGCGCCACTACGTCGTCAAGTTGTCAAGCGTGAATTTTCATTTTTAGTTTACGTTAAAGGGAAAATAGAACCATATTAAAAAATCTCATATAATTATGTTTTTTATGTTACAAGTTGACAAACAAGCATACGGCCTACCAGATGGTAAGTGGTTGCCGCGGCCTATGAGCCCTTACAGCACCATTAATAAGTGCCACTCACGCGTTGCCAACGTTGTAGTAGGTCTTAATTCTCTGCCCAGTAATTTCACTAGTCTACAGTGCCCTTCAAACCGGAACACGGTAATGCCTAAGCACTACTATTTGGCGGTAGAATATTAGACACTGCAGTGATACCTACCGCAAAAAAGACCTACCTACCAGTGTGACTGATTGCCCTGGTGGAATAATCTCCGCTATGACAGAGGTTATACCAACAGTGGGCGATGGGGTCATCACATCCCGACGCCGGGAAATATAATTCATATAATTCGTTAACCATATAAAAGTATAACTTGACATATTCGAAGGTTTAACCCTAAATATTTTTACGCGCGAACATCACGGTCCCGAGCGGATTCCGATTGAATACCAAAGACAGACAGCTAATGAAATAACTCGGTTTAATCATCCGCCCGTTGTCCGTGTACCCCTGGACCTCTGCGGACCTTAAGGCTGCGTTTCCATCAGAGATGCGCGAGATTGCTGAGCAGTGCGTGATACTTGACGAAGCTTTTTTTTATGATTATGTATTGTCGTTGGCCCAACTGGCCTTGACAGCGTCACCGAGCGGGGGGCTATGGACGTCATCAAATCAAAAAAGATATAGCCTCTTATACAGCATACGGTGTTGTGTGCTGTATAAGGGGCTATATATTTTTTTTTATGTTACAAATTGGCAAGTAAGCATACGGCCCACCTGATGGTAAGTGGTTGCCGTAGCCTATGAGCGCTTGCAGCACCGCGTTGCCAACCTCGAGATATTGTTCTTAAATCTCCTCTGCCCAGTAATTTCACTAGCGTACAGTGGCCTACACCGGAACACAGTAATACCTAAGCATTATTTGTCGGCAAAATATTTGACACTGCGGTGGTACCTACCTAGCCGGCCTCTTGCAAAAAAGACCTACCACCAGTGTGACTGATTGCACTTGGCATTAAACGCAATCATATCGTCAGGTCTCTGTGCTGAGAGAGAGGTAAATGAAACAATTCTATTGGTTCTTAACATAGACAACATCCCAACGCACAGCACTGGTGGAAACGCAGCCTTATTTAGGGTCTCGATATAAAATTTAATTCCTTCATTGACCCATTATATACGTAGTGATGTCACAGAAAGTTTGGTAGATTAATGACCCCTTATTTCATTGAACATGTAACCCGACATAACCCATTTATCTTCCCCAGGAGGCTGTATATCTGGGTGCGGATTTCCTCCATGTCAAAACAAAAGAAACTACTTTCTATCCGACAGTTTTTGTTTTTAATTAACCTCTAACTAAGCTATTGCCCCTTACTAAGCTCGAAGAAACAGTAGGGAAGGGATGAGAAGGGAAAAAAGGAAGGGAACAGAGGGGGTGGGAAATTGAGCCTCCGGCGCTCTCACTCATGACGCGAAACGCAACAGTATTTACTGATGCAGTTACTTAACGGCGATTTTCTGTGAGAGGGTAGTACTTCTCCGGTCCAGCCATTTGTGCATGTACTACCGTTAAATGTGTTTATGATGTTATAACATAATTGATTCTACGATAAATAAATACTTCAATTAATTACAAAAACCACTACACGAGTACATCATGCAGTTTACTTTTAATCACGGAAAATTCAAAAATCATATTCATAATTCGATTCTGACTTTCATAATACACGGTTATCAGTTCAAAGACTCATTGAAACTTTTCCAATCATCGGAATTCGGGACGAATTTTTTTTTGATCCATTGAAACTGCGTTTTTCAATTTGTTCTTTTGAAATCCGCCCGCCGTGTTATCGGTTTTCATATTGAAGTCAGCTCAAGACTTAATCTTGGGGTCATTCGTCTGCTTTTTTTCTTTTATAAATTTAATATGGTTTCATAAGCATTATTGCTGTTTACAATTTGGATTTTAGGAAATAGTGCCTTAATAGCCTTAATGGGCAATTTTTTGCCACAACGGTGGCAAACAACCGTACAACTTACCTGATGGCAAGCATTCACCGTAGCATATAGAAGGAGACAAAGAAGGGAAGTAAAATGGGGACCTTTCTTCTCCCTTGGGTCTCCGGCTTCCAATACGCAACGGTATGGTTATTTCAGATCCTTATTTTGTGGGGGGGGTCATCATAGCTATGTAGCTAAGTTTCTGATTGATTCAGTTATAGTGGAATTTAATTTTTTTTATGTGAGTAGTATGTGAGAGAGTGATGTGATGTGTGAGATATTAGTTCTTAAATCTATTCTGCCCAGTAATTTCCCTAATTACTTTACCGGTTTGTGGTAGAATATCTGACAATGCGGTGGCAACCACCCATGCCTCGTGCAATAAAAGCTCAACCACTAGTAAACATTCCAAGAAATTGTGAGATTTTCTTTTAAATTCAACCTCTTTTTTTGATTTACAGATGAAGTTGTCTATCTGTGAGTCAACAAGTTTGTTTCGAGCGAGTTTCATTACGTTTCCTCGGATCTAAATTAAGTTACACTTTCTCGAGTATTCCGCGTCGAAAAATATAAGTCTTTTTTCAATATTTCTTGGGAAAAAATAATTAGCCTCGTGTCAGTATTCTTTAAGCCCCATGTTTATGAAAAAATATTTTTATCTAGCGGAGAATTAACTAGACTAAATTAGATGACATGAAAAAGGCACAGTTTCCTAACTAAGGGCTGGGCGTAGGGTAACTGCCCGCGGCACAAATATCATGGAAGCCTCATGGTGACCCACAACCCTCAGGCTGCTGGGGTAAGGGCTCATTAGGAACTTACTTAAAGTTGAAATTCAAGGAAATGGAAATACAAACTGTCTTTTCCCTAATTTGAAGTTCGTTACAATTAAGTAATTGGGAGGATCACTAGACTTTTTACGACACTGAATTTTCACGTATAATCATTTATTTAATTTATTTATTAAAGCACCACTATTCGTTATAAGGAGATTTATTAATTTGGTACTTCGTTACAATTTGAATGCCAGCGGAGTGAAGTTCGCTAGATCAACAGTAGGTAGCTTCGCATTTCTAATATCAGATGTCAACTGTCAAAAGGTCAACAAACCTAAAACAACACAGTCGGAATATGCAAATTTCACTAAATACTAAGCGCTTTTGATTGGTCAAAGATCAAGATTATAAAAGATACAGATGTTACAAAAACCTTTGGTCAGAGATGACTTTCGCTACCGTCTAACTATTTTTGAAGTGAAAACTTCTTTAACCATGTCGAGCGATTTGTGATGGGGCTAAACCGATTCATTTCACCGACATGCTTTATGAGACGTTTTAAGTCAGACTGGCGACACCGGATTGATTTTAATAGTTATTTCACAAATAAATAAATAATAAATAAATAAAAGACATTGGTTGAGAATTCCATAACGAAGAAAACCGGATCGCTTAACTCACGACGACCACAGCATGGATTTAAGGATAAACGATTTTGCTTACGAATTGGAACTTGGAATGTGCAGACGATGCTTCAAGCCGGTAAAATGATTCAAATAGCCAATACACTTAAAAGCTACAAACTCGACCTAATAGCGCTTCAAGAAATCAGATGGGAAGGATCTGGCTATATCAACAAGCCCGAATTTACCATTTACTACAGTGGTGCTGCGAAGCAGGGGCTTTACGGAACGGGCTTCATCGTCAGCAAGAAACTCGACAAATGTGTACTGGGATTCCAAGAGATAAACGAGCGGCTCTGTAAACTGAGAGTCAAGGGCCGACTCTACAACACCACTTACATCTGTGCATATTCCCCAATCGAAGATGCCAGTGATAGGACCAAAGAACAGTTTTACGAAGATCTCCAGGGAGTGTGCGATTCCGTACCAAAATATGATGAGCTTGTCGTGTTGGGTGATTTTAACGCAAAGATTGGAAAAGAGGATGCGTATGTCGGAGTGATTGGTCAACAATCACTCCACGATACTACCTGTGAAAACGGCGAAAAGCTTTGCTATTTTGCGGCCGCCAACGACCTTTTTATCACCGGAACAAAATTCCCCCATAGAGATATTCATAAAGTGACCTGGAAAGTCCCTGGTCGGGAACTCTACAACCAAATAGACCACATATTTGTTTGCAGGAGGAGGTTATCTAATGTACTTGACGTTAGAACTTACAGAGGTGCTGATTGTGACACTGACCATTACCTCGTTATAGCATCTCTGAAACGAAAAACCGCCATGGTACAAAATGGAAAAGGGGAAACAAGGGTGAAATGGGACGTGGATGTACTTAAAGATGAGACGATACGTAACACTTATGGATATGAAGTTGCCAAAAACCTCCATAATACCGTCCCAGACGAGAGCATTGAACAGGAATGGCAGGTCATAAAGCAAGGAGTGGTGGAAGCAGCAAAAAATGTGCTGGGAGAGCGAAAGAAAGCTTGCAGAGAAGAATGGTATGATGAGGAATACGCGCAGCTACTACGGATCAAGAACGAATACAGACTACAGTATATACAAAGTGGCACAGATACCAACAAGGTTCTTTATAAAAGAGCTCGTGATATCTGTAGGAAAACGGCACGTAAAAAGAAGCGCACCCTAGAAAACAAACGGGTCCAAGAACTGGATGAAATGCGGGACAGAAATCAATCTAGAGCTTTCTACAGACGAATCAATGACCTCCGCCGGAGCTACCAGCCGCGTGCGAATGCTATTCGGGACATCAGTGGCAATGTCCTCACCGAAAAACTCGACATAGTAAATAGGTGGAAAGAACACTTTTACCAACTGCTTCACCCTGCGCAACAGGACGGCCAACTAGACGGCCAAAACAGTGCACCTATATTCTACAACGTCGAGGAAGAACTACGAGAGCCCACATTATCTGAGGTGAAAAGATGTATTATGCATCTGAAGAATAACAAGGCACCAGGCTGGGACACAATCACGGCTGAAATGCTGAAATATGGAGGACCTGTTCTCGAAGAAAGACTCTATCTGCTTATAAAAAGTATCTGGAGAGCAGAAGAGATGCCTCAAGAATGGCATCTGGGTGTCATTGTACCTATTTTCAAAAAAGGGGACAAAACGATTTGCTCTAACTATAGAGGTATCACCATCTTATCTGCTGCCTACAAAGTTTTCTCGGGGGTACTCTACATGAGACTGATTAAATACGCTGAGGAAATCCTCGGCGAATATCAGTGTGGTTTTAGACCTAACCGCTCCACCGCAGACCAAATCCACCTTATGCGACAGACACTAGAGAAGGCCTACGAATATGATATTAATTTGCATCATCTGTTCGTCGATTACAAGCAGGCTTTCGATAGTGTCAACCGTGATCGTATTCTATGCAGCATGCTGATACTAGGTGTACCAAGCAAGATCGTCCGCCTCGTAAACGCAACGATGCGAGAATCAAAGTCAATCGTGGCCATCCAGAATGAACAGTCTGAACCTTTCTCCGTCGCCTGTGGAGTGAAACAGGGAGATGCTCTATCGACTGTCATCTTTAACCTTGTCCTGGAAGCGGTAACACGAAAACTCAATCTTAAAGGACTCATTAACTACAACTCATCTCAGCTGGCTGCATACGCGGATGACATCGTCATAACTAGCCGGTCCAAACAAAGTATGATCAACCACGGAATGGTTTTAGAATCTGAATCGGCTAGTTTTGGATTACAGATGAATGCGTCCAAGACCAAATATCTCGCCAGCAGCCGCCTTGCTGCTCCAGTCCAAGATGTCACCTTAGGAGATAAAATGATTGAGGGTGTGAGTGCATTCCGGTACTTGGGGTCGACATTACACTCACAGAATCTGATGGAAGAGGAGATCAAAGCTCGTATAACCGCCGCAAACAGATGTTTCTACGCATGCAAAGGCATGTTAAGTAGTAAACATCTCACCTCGAACTCTAAGCTCACTATTTATAAGACAATCATTCGGCCAGTTTTGACATACGCTTGTGAGACTTGGACAATGACGCAAAAAGACGAACTTAAACTGGCATGGTTCGAAAGGAAAGTCCTGAGGAGAGTTTTCGGTGGCGTACGAGACGATGATACATTTCGTATAAGGATGAACCATGAGGTTGAGAATCTGATTCATGGGGAAACCATAGTCAGGTTCTGCAAATCACAAAGGCTTAGATGGGCAGGTCACCTGGAAAGATTGAGCGACACCAGATCTGTGAAAATCATCACGAAATGGACTCCGCAACAGAAGAGACCCAGAGGCAGACCCAGGAAGCGGTGGATGGACTGTGTCGAGGAGGATTTTAAAAGTATGGGCAAGAAAACATCTTGGAGAAAAAAGGCCAGAGACCGAGTGATCTGGAAGAAAATCGTTGAGGAGGCCAAGACCCACAAAGGGTTGTAGCGCCGGAGGAAGTAAGTAAGTAAGTAAGTAAATAAACGCTGCACACTCAACGGATACACATGCACATTAGGATAGTAATATCCTGTGTCGGGGTCCGGAAACATTCACAATGACAAGGACAAATACACCCAGACCGGAAAATATGCTTGCATGGTCAATACAAACATATTATGCTCCGAGCGGGAATCGAACCCGCGACCTGTGGCGTTTAAGGCAGGTTCGCTACGCCACAACGTTGTAACAAATTATGAAATTTTAATTATTCATGCTATAAAAATTTAAAAATACAATTTTTAAATTAAATTTAAGGAACTTTTTTATTTCTTTGCAGAATTTTTGGATTTTAAAAAGCTGGATGTCAGATATAAATAAGACAGGAAAAACAAACACTTTTCTACACCTAATAAAATAACGACCACATTAACTTCCGCATCCGCCATGTTGATTTTGTGATGACGTCACGCACGCAGGGTACGTCCTCCTGGAATTACCTCAAACAAACTTAATCGACTCAGCAAGTTATCAGGTCTCAATGGACTTTAACAAATTGATCTCGTTACTGCTTCAGTATTGTCAATGTAAGCATGAAAATTGAATGTCAAGATTATTATTCTAAGCTACGATCTTGCAAACAATGGTGCTGGCGGTAGGATAAGTTCTACCATCACCACCAAGTATATATGGACGCAAATAAGAAATACTATGTCAACCCACAAAATTGAAAAAACTGAGTTATATATGCAGAAGTGTTGGTAAATGGCAGAAGAACATTTTTCTTTAATATTTAATTATATATTTAAAACTTCTAAAAAGCCATTTTTAATAATGCAATTTATATATTATGTTAAACGTTTTGGGTTATATTATATACGAAATATGCAGTTTGTATACCTATTTTTTGTGAAAATAAGTAAAATTACTTATATAAATCTGAAATTCCCAAAAACTTGACCGATACATAAAAAAAATCATATAAAGCAAGTTATTTAAAATTTTGTTGTTCAAACGCGTTTTTCTCGAAATGACATTCGTGTGGGTTGACATGGTATTGCTTATTTACGTCCATATGTAGTGTTTATAGCTCCATCTCAAAGGTCGGCTACGCCACACGCCTTCTGGTATTGCAGGTTGGCCTGCCTAATAGTAAGCGGTTACTGTAGCCTACAGACCCTTTTACCCGTTGCATTGCAAGCATTAACCTGATTCCAAGAAAGGAAAGGATTCCACCAGTGAAACTTCCCCAAAAGTGATTCCCAAACCCTGACCCTTTCTTATCTCCTTCTTTTTTTAAAAGAATATTAACCATGCTTTTTTCAAGGCATTACTAATATTGCTATTACTTCTCAAAATAAGCTCGAAGCTTGCCCTAGGAGTGGGACAACAATAACCCAAGGGGTCAGAGTCGAACCCGCGACTAGCTACCTAGAACCTTTGCACCAGCAACACACTCGTAATGCTGCTGGGATCACAAGCGTCTATTTGCAACTTTAGGCTGGCTGTATGCTTCTTTGTAAGTCGAAAGTTATCAACATAAAGCATTTAAATATTTAAATTAAAACATATAACGACCTCTTATTGAATCGCAAATAAAATGTTAAACGATTCCGACTATACATAATTCCAACAACGATTGATCGTGATCGGCATATCAATAATAATATCACGGGTAAAGAACTATCAATGATTATCATTCATAAAAATAGCATTGACGATGTTGTGGCACAGTGGTAGGGAACCTGCTTTAGCGCCACAGGTCGTGAGTTCGATTCCCGTTCGAAGTAGATGTTTGTATTGACCACACAGGCATGTTTTCTGATCTGGGTGTGTTTGTCCTTGTTACTGTGTGTTTCCAGACCGAACACAGGATATAACTTCTCTAATTAGCGTTGGGTGTGTAGCGTTTATTATTAAAAAAAATGTACAAAGGCTTAGTTAAGCGTAAGTCCAAAAATACCCTTGTTTATTATCAAAATCTGTGCCGATAAGTGCACACACAACAAGTGGGTGTGTTTGTCCTTGTCATTGTGTATGTTACCGGGCCCCCGACACAGGATATAATTATCCTAATGGGGGCCGTTGGGTGTGTAGCGTTTATTTATTATTTATTTTGCCAGTGATGTGCGAGGTATGTTAATGGGATGGAGGAAAGGGAATACCCGGTTGGTTTAACGAGCTCTTTCTCATCTCCACGCACTCCTGTGACTCGGCAGCTGGTTATTGACACACTGACTGTTCTCAGCTTCTCACAACGTTTTTGGTCAACTTATAAGCGCCAATAGACGTTTAGAGTGCGCGGTATTCGCGGCCATCTTTAATTTTTTATGTGAGGAACGAAGTGAACTAATGAATGTGTCATAAATTTTTATGTAAATAGATTAAATAAAGTTGAAACATATTAAGTAAATTAAGACATTTACTGTAGCAGTAAAAGGCCGTGTACACTCGTTCGGGTTTTTAAAGCGCGCCTGTAGAGGCTGTAACAGACCAGCGTTTTATAGAAGCGTAAACGCCCGTTTTTTTAAGCGCGTATAACGCGATTTGTACCACGTGCGCAAGGCACGTGTTGACGCGCTTAAAAGTTCATATACCCCGCATAGTAATTGATTCCTGAATAGTTTCAGACAAGCATTTTTTTTAGCGTATACGATCGTTTGGCATTTTTCATCAACGCTCGTATAAAACGCACTATGCTATTTACACCGGTTCGAGTGCTCATGCATGCTTTTTAAAACGCGACATGAAGCGACCGTATAACAGCGTATGCTGTAACACCCATATACAGTCTAAAAAAAACCCAGTCTGCTATCGCCTTATAATGGGGAATGCCATGGAAAGGACACAATTAGCACCCACTTGTTTATGACATAGAATCATTCACAATTTTTTCTATTTAGTTGTTTATTTATAGTATAACATAAGGGTGCTAATTAGATATATAAGACATACAATCTGGTATTACGGTATGGTATTATAATATGGTATGGTATTGGAATATGGTATGGTATTGTAATATGGTGTGGTATTACGTAGTTCACGCGAGCGGAGTCACGGGCACGGTTATAAAACGTGCATTACTCGATAGGAATATATGAATCACGATGACTAGTGATAGGGCTGTCGCGACACATTAAAATAAAGCCATGTCTACATTCATAATATATTCGTTGCGTAATTTCAAAAATATCATTTATCAATTAATGTTATTATTGCTAAAATTAAGATGTGTATATGATTCTTATATATTTCCCTTTTTAATACATTTCTATCAGCGTCATATTTATGTAGCGGAAACTTTGAACATGATTTTGACCTCCTTCAAAACGTCGGATTAAATCGAAATTTTCCATGCTTATAAAGGACTGATGACAATTTAATAATTTTAAAAAATCAAACTAAAAAATGAAAAATAAAATAAAAAAATTTTTAATGCGATTTTCTAAAAAAGTGTTTTTTTTTTAATTTTTAAACTATTACTGATTGATTTATTTTTAACTTATTAACTCCCCTTTAAAGAAATAGACGTCCTAGCAGATAGACCGTATGTTACTCTACTAAATTTGTAGTTTTAAAATAGCTTTATATTTAGGCTATTATAAAAATGTTGTGTATCAACCCTAATCAAATCGTCCCCATTATATGGATGCGATTACGCGAATAACAGCCAGATTAATGCTTTAATACTTAATCGCTTTTGGACGTTAGTAATTTAATAGTTATTAAAGTATTATATTATTGTTAGTAAATCGCTTTGATGTGGTCGTTTTATTGTGGTTAATTTTTTTTTATTACGAAATGGGTTTTATATTTTGTTTCGTAATATATTTGAGGAGGGATAAAATCTAAAACAAAGGGACAATTTTCCGACAGGCGGGATCTATTCCCTGACGAGTCGTGGTATTAATACTTTGCTTTTTTTATGTTAGAAGTTGGCACACAAGCATACGGCCCACCTGATGGTAAGTGGTTGCCGTAGCCTATGAGCGCTTGCAGCACCATTAGTAACCTCGAGATATTAATTCTTAAATCTCGGCCGCCCAGTAATTGCACTAGCGTACAGTGCCCTTCAAACCGAAACACAGTAATGCCTAAGCACTACTATTTGGCGGCAGAATATTTGACACTGCGGTGGTACCTACTTAGCCGGCCTCTTGCAACATAAGACCTACCACTAGTGTGACTGATGGCACTGGTGCAATAATCTGGATAAAAAATTTCGATAGCGCGATTCAGGATTGTATACGTGCTAACGTCTTGTCTTTAATCAATGTTGGGGCGCAGCGGTAGCGAACCTGCCTAAAGCGCCACAGGTCGCGGGTTCGTCAGAGATTTAAAGTTGTCCATTTATATATTGTATAATAGCGGGCCCAGCAGACGTTGTCCTGCCCCGAAAAAAAATTCGGGACCCGATAGCGGCGCCCCCTAACTTAGTCTAATTGTGAACAAAATTGACACCAGTAAAAATTATTAAATTACTAATGTCGCTATTAAAAATAGGCGTTCATGGTAGAAGGATGAAAATTTAGAGTTGTATATATTTTTGATGACACATAATAAAAAAATAAAAATAAAAATAAAAACCTCTGGCACTTGGGGACTGCCGCGGTAAAGCTATTGCATAGCATTTTTTTATCACCTTATGCAATTATTTTTTATCACTTTGTTCATTAATAAATGAACTGTGTTTATTCATTTTTAAAACACTTTATACACAAATTTTACGCGTACATTTAAAATCGTATTTCCTTAATTCGAAATTTAAAAATTTTCCAAACATAAAATCTGGGTTGTTTTTGAAAAGTTAAAATACAAATGAAATCGAACATTAATTTCAAGCCAATAAGATATAATTTCGTCTATAATTCAAAATTTCATTGAAATAAAGTAAGAAACTTCGTAACTGATTCAAAATATTTGAATTTTGAACGTAAGTACATCATCAATAGATACATTTTATTTGGATAAACAAACAGTAACATAACAGATATATATATAGTAGCATAACTAAACAAATGCCTAATTATGTCACCAACACCGTTTACCACAGATTATTTTAAGTTTTCGCATACAAGCGGGTGACATTACCTTTTATCATTTAACTTTTTAAATTTAGCGATATAGGTTTGACTTAAAAATTAAAGAAACAATGGATATAGGAAAAACAGTATACAAACAACAAAAATAAATTTAAAAAGATTAGTAAAAATAATAAGTGAATAGAATGTATATAATTCAAAGCTTTTAATAATAAGCGTAATTCAAATTCAGAGTCTTATAACTCATCCAAGAGTTCTATAATCTTAGCTTTAAATTTACTAGGACGCAATGTCGCAATATCTACTGAGTAGAAATTATTATTAAAACACTGAACAAGGCGATACAGTGGACTCTTTGAGTTAAAGACGAAAATCCTTTGCATATATAAGAATTATGTATAAAGGTGAACATTAGTCTTTATAGCATATTATTTCAAGATCATTTTCCAATACATTTATTGAGGTATTTACTATAATTTTTCTTGTGGGGCGTGTTAGGTTTTATTTTCGTTACGGATTTTCTTGATTCGATCTCCCAGCTCAAAGCCCGCGATAAAAGCTATGCAATAGCTTAAAAACTTTATCCATAAAATACAAAAAATATTCGGGTAGACACCTTAACATTTAGGGGGTTGAAAAATAGATGCTGACCGAATCTCAGACCCACTCGATATGGACACAAAATTTCATAAAAATCGGTCGAGCCGTTTTGAAGGAGCTTGGTAACAAACATACGAGAATTTTATATATTAGATTTATTTATTATTTATTGTTTGAATCGTGATAAGCAAAGGAGATTATCTTGAAGTATTTCTCGTAAATTCATCCCGACCTTTGAACAGTATTAAAAATTAAGTAATCTGTTTTATATTCTGAATATAAAGTGAGAATTTTTAGTCTTTTTATATTGTAATACATAAACATGACAACGTCGATTGGTTTTTTTTATTATTAACATAGTAAATATAATATTATAAACATAGAATATAAATTTATGATTATTATAAGAAGCTTTGTGAGATCGTCTGTTGTTAATCGCTTTAGATACTTTAAAAAAGTTCAGGATGATTTAGTCTTGATCCATTATCTTCATTAGCTACTAATTATAATATTTGATTATAAAAAAATATCGGAGGAGCCCTGCCAGGAACGAAGTTCCTTACTTTTTTTCTTCAACTCCGAATGTTATTGGAAATGAAATCTGTATATTTCAATAGGTTATATGATAAAAAGAGACAGAGACACAGAGAGAGAGAGAGAGAGTTGCGCACCCAGCTTGCAGTCACTTGCTCGTGTGCTCATTTGGTTGTAGTAGGCTCGATACACATACGCACACACAGCATTCAGCATTTCGTTACGTCACGATTTCTACTAAAACGCATTACCCGTAAACTGCGTTAAGGAACTTCATTTAATAAAAGACTTGAAAGTAAAACTCAAGATAAAATAGGGATAGAAATGCACAACAAATAACATCAAATTAAATATATTAAAAAGTACAAATACATTTTCACATATCGAAAAACAATGGTATTATAAAATGGAATTCCATGTACTTCCGCTATAAATACATACGGTATAAATCCCTGATCGGACTACCAATTAATATAATGCATTCACTTGCTGATCGCTTGATTCATGCAATGTTCTAGTTCGGAATCCGGTAATTATTCATCCGGATTATGAATGTTATTCAATAGATCACGTTAGAAGTACGCAGGTAATCAAGTATCTCATAAAAAAATTAAATTTAAAAATCCAATCAACCTAGTAATGGGTTGTCAACCTAAGTGATAAGAGGAAAAGGATAAGACGGGAAAATGAGAGTAGAGAGGGTAGGAGATTGGGCCATGAAACGCAACAGTACACTGTTATTTTACACCGATTTTCTATGATAGGGTAGTACTTCCCCGGTCGAACTGGCTCAATTATGAGCTATCTATATTAAATACATTTTATTGTGAGGAAGAGTGGCCTAAAGATCCCACTATTTCTGTCCGTTTCTATATTCACTTAAACACTGAAGTCTGTAATACAACAAGTGTAGTTTTCTTTCTCGCACAACCACTCTGTGGAACCAACTTCCGCCGGCGGTCTTCCCGAACCGATACGACTTGGGAACCTTCAAGAGAAGAGCGTATTCTTTCCTTAAAGGTCGCCAACGCGCCTGCATGTCTTCTGGTGTTGCAGATGTTCATGGGCGGCGGTGATCGCTTAACATCAGGTGAGCCTCCAGCCCGTTTGCCCCTCTCACATAAAAATAAACTTGAGAGGTGTCAAGGGACACCCGGATGGAACGAAGTTCCTTTCGATTAATTAGTGAAGGAATTGCAATAAAATTTTATCTTTTTTTTAAGTTATAATAATATTTTTTTATTATTAACATTATTTATTATTTACAAAAAACCTGTATACGCTCAACAAAAATAATCGTCGCGACACCACACTGTTCAATGCGAAATAGAAATGAAAATATCTGGCTTGCTTTCTATAAGAGAGAGAGAGACAGACAGAGAAACACGCGCACGCCGCACGGCTTACAACTATAGCAAAAGTGTCGTGACAACTTTTCGTAAGAATTTTTTCCGTCTAGCCCCCTTTCACAACGCGCGATAAGGAACTTCGTTCCAAAAAAAAAAAAAGTGTTCATATCCAACAAACTGTTTATGTTTACTTATGAACCTTTGATATTGAAATTTTTTTATATTTAAGTATTTTAGGTTCCGTACTCAAAGTGTTATAGTTAAGACAGTTGAAATTTTCACAGATGGTGTATTTCTGTTGTCACTATAACAATATGCCGTACAACAAACGTGATAATGTTACACAACCCGTACACAAGTCCCTTTTGCACTTGGCCGGTTCTTCTTAGATGTTGACTCATTCCAAGCCAACCAATATCCCCCAACTAATCTAAATTTAAAATGATCGTAATATCAGTGTTACATAATCAATATATCTAGATATTTTTGATCCTATTCAACTTTTCACGCTTCGCACCGAAGTGAATTAATAACGTGACCCAGATCGGAGTGATTTTGACGTTTTGCCAGCCAATAACCACAGCTGCGTACAAAACGCAGATAACACATCGAAATCACGTGCTATTTATATTTATAGCTGTCAATAACGGTGTTAATAACTAATATAAATAACCATATAAATAACGGTAGCTATCGATAATTCACTTGTAATTATAGTGTGGTTATTTCTATTCAATTAACCGTTATTTATGTTAAAATTAAATACACTAAAAATGCAACTGGAAAACAAGCATACGGTTGCCTGATAATAAACAGACAAAGTAATCTGTGAACGCTTGTGAAACTTGAGGTATCACATTCTCGTCACCAACTCAAGGGTGACAAGGGAAATAAGAAAGGTAAGAGAGGGGGTGAGAGGTTGGACTTCCGGGGCTCTCACTCGTCGCACGAAACGCAACAGTATTGATACTTTACACCAATTTACTGTGAGAGAGAAGTAGAGAGAAGTTTCCCGGTAGAGCCGGTCCATTTATGCTGGGAGGATCATGGCTCTACTACATACATAACTATAGTACGACTTTAGTATTTTTGTCATGTTTCATAAAATTTTAGTGTCGCTATAAAATGACATTTGTTTAGTGATTTAGACAGCATCAAATCGAAATAAAATGTTTTAACAAATTTTCAGTCAAATCCTTTGATCGGGGGTATGGGTAGGGATACCATGTGTCAGTAAAAAATCCGGAAAAAATTAAAAACAGAGCTAAGATCAAAAGCATATACTTATAATAACCAGGAGGATATGGCGTTCAATGTAATACGAACAGAGTTCCTTTCACGATATTACTAATCCTCCGTTGTCCGTTCGTCCGAATGTCTGTTAGCGGGCCGTATATTTTCACGAAACTGTATATTTTCACAACAATAAAAAATTTTCACAGAACATTTACGAGTTATAAATTACATACATTTGCGAGTCTGAAACACACTAAATTAAGAACACAAGACTTTCTCATTCGTTTTTTTCGTAAATGTTTTAATTAGAAGAATGAACTGTCCTATCAAAAATTGAAAACCTGGCTAGCCTACGTATAGCTCACTTGTCCAGTGGCCAGTAATCCGTCGGCCGTGATACGGCATAGCTTTTTCATGGGAATCTGACGATCAACACTCGCATGGTAACTGTGATTTAAACCATTGTTTGTTACGTGATTCATACTTTTCATTTTTCAATTTCTTCTTAGCATTAATCCCTATTTACCCAGGATCTGCTTATACTGTTATCCTGATTTACGGGTTATTAGTTTTTAAACAGAGCGATTGTCATCTGACCTCTGCAACCCTAAGGACACACCAGTAACCCATTGGATCAGAGCAAATTACCTATCAAGAGTTAACGATTATTTCCAGAAGTTATGATAGCACCCCAGACCGACAGCTTAACGTGCTCTCCGAGGCGCGGTGGGGAGACCCACAACGCCCTGATAGTAACAGATATTTATAACAAACATCAGCTCCGAGGTGCAGATGCCGTTGCTAGCAGTGGGTACGACAATAGACCGAGGGGTCAGGATCGAACCCACAAGTCTAAACGTTAACGTAAACGTTAACGGAGCGGAGACGGCCCTCTAACCTTTGAGACATTGAGGCATTTGCTATAGGAGCTAAGATACTAAAAAAAGGATTAGAATCCTCCTTTCCATGTATGTTAAAAGAGATATCAAATATCCCTTAATAACGTAATATTATGCATATATTATACTATTACAATTCAATAATACGCACTGGGCGTTCTAAGCGATCGTTTCATTCGTATAGAAAATCGTTTCGAATACTGACGATAAATCAAACGCCTTGTGTGACTGATGATCGGTCTGACTTCGGGAAATAAGGCTGGTTTAACGTGAAGCGGTTGGGCGGGCGCTGAAGCGTTTTGAACGAGCTTTTACGCGATTTCATTAAAAAAAAAAAGTCAAAATTAAATCTCCTTATCATTTTGAAAGACCTATAAAAATATCTCACACATTGCCACACACAATTTTTTTTTTTCAACCCTCAGATACATGTATGGAATGCTACCTTTAATGTTTATATTTTTTAGGATTTCACAACAAAACCATGTAGCGGTTGATAGAATCCACCTATTTACTAAATTTCGTATAGATAGAGCTAATAGTCTTCGAGTAAAATGACTTTTTTTTTATGTTAGAAGTTGGCAAAACAGCATACGGCCCACCTGATGGTAAGTGGCTGCCGCAGCCTATGAGCGCTTGCAGCACCATTAGTAGGTGCCACTCACGCGTTCCCAACCTCGAGATATTAGTTCTTAAATCTCGTTCGCCCAGTAATTTCACTAGCGTACAATGCCCTTCAAACCGGAACACAGTAGTGCCTAAACACTACTATTTGGCGGCAGAATATTGGACACTGCGGTGGTACCTACTTAGCCGGCCTCTTGCAACAAAAGACCTACCACCAGTGTGACTGATTGCACTGGTGGAATAATCTCTGCTGTGACAGAGGTTATCCCAACAGCGGGCGACGGGGTCGTCACATCCCGACGCCTAAAATACGGACGGACAGACGGACATGACGAAATTATAAGTATTCCGTGTTTGGCCATTTTGCTACAAAACCCTAAAAAGCAACTGATGCAAACCGCCTAGTTGTAAACAAAATTAATTTGGATGTAGATCTCGGATAATTTAATTGTCTCTTACACTTTGAGGAGTTCCGTACCCAATTTCCAAAGTTTCTGACCTGATCGAAACATTTCGAAGCCAATTCTCAAGCAAATATTTCCAACACTACATGCACAAAACCCCGAAATCTCCTCTGACTTTTATGATTGTCACAAAGAAACTAATATTCAATAAAATATCGGTTTTGTAAACTGAAGTCGCCGGGTCTTAAGCTCCGCAGGTTACGGGTTCGATTCCCGCTAGGAGCAGATTTTTGTATTGACAATACAGGCATGGTTTCCGGTTTGGGTGTGTTTGTCCTTGTCTAACTAAGTATCCTCATGGAGGCCGTTCAGTGTGTAGCGTTGATTTGTTGTGTCGGTACAAAAGGAAACGCAACAATACTGATTTGAACGCCAATTTTCTGTGAGAGGGTAGTACTTCGTCGGTCGAGCCAGGCGATTTACGTTGAGAGGAGCATGGCTCTTCTACTATAACGAAGTATTTGGCTATGGGGATAATTATGTCATTTAAGGAAGAAATCCGTCATATTTAATAATCTTCGCTCCCCTAAATATTTGCTTATGACAGCTGTCACAAAGGGAAAACCATTAAGTACTCTTTTTATACCTATAAAAGTATATAACTTGACTCTAAAATTCTGGCCAGCCTTATTAAATGGGAACTTCGCCTTATAACCGTCTTAAAAAATAGGCAGTCAGACTATCCATAGAAATCTCTCTCGTCTCGTTGGAAGAGGCCGGCTAGGTATGTACCACTGCAGTGTTAAATATTCTACCGTAGACCAGTGAAGTTCTGGGCAGGGGAGATTGAAGAACCAATATCTCGAGGTTAAGAACGCGTGAGTGGCATCCACTAATGGTGTTGCAAGCGCTCATAGGCTACGGCAACCGCTTACCATCGGGTGGGCCGAGTGCTTGCTTGCCAACTTAGTAACATAAAAAAAAATCTTGAAACTAATTATAATATAAATGATTAAAATTTCATTATTTTGTAAATTTATACAGTAACATACAAGAGTTAAATTTGCACGCGCGTCGCCCGTCTGACGTAAAACGTCGGTGACGCGATTCCATAGCCCCTATCAAAAATCGCTTAAACGGATAAAGAAGTTTTCACTTCAAATACGAATCGAAAATACATTCTACACAGTCATCGGCCCCTATTATGATATAAATACTTGTGGGTAGTTCGGAATCACCACTAGAGCACATACCTTAACTAATTGCTCATATATTATCTATATAATATATAAGACCTGACTGGCAGTCTTATATATCAACGCCTAGCTTAAACCCCAAGGCCTGAATTTTTCACGGGTGTTGGCTTTAAAATAGCACTAAGAAATAATTTTTCAAAACCAACCCTTAGGTTAGAAAGCTTGTAGGGGATGTTCATCATTTTTGAAACTAGAAGCATGAATGTTTATTCTTGTGCCAAACATTTTCTAAAATTCTACCTCTAAAGGAGTGAAATGGGGATTCAAAAAACGTTATTCACGCGGGCGAAGCCACTGGCAGATGCTAGTTAAACAAATCCAAAGATATTATTAGGAGCATTCGAATGTTGTATTCATGTATCATTATGTAGTTTCTCAAGCTGATCGAACGTTTGAAATTCCGTCTACGTTAAAAAAAAAAAAAAAACAATTCTTCAACAACTTTTCTCGTCGAGACACTCGATGTCATGATCAAAACGAGCCAATCCCGGCAAGGAATCCCGGCGAACCTCGTCCCGGGATAGTGCAATATAACTCCTCATAATACCTAAACTGGGAAACGAAAATTGAACGATGAGTGGAATCGCACTAAGACATTTATTTCCGACGCCATTCTCGCGGTATATACCCCGGGATTGCAGCCGGGATTGTGCAAGACTGGGACGATATAGTTCATTACCCACTCGACATTTTTTTTATCTTTCATAATACAACCATAGACTTACTGTATATTATGGACAAGCCCTTCCTTAGTAGACTATTATTATAACTTAAGCCATTAAATCCGCAGATACTTTTATGTGCATTTAATAAAGTGCTGGTATTTTGACGTTACAAACGGACACGGACAATTATTTGTATATAGATTTATTGAAATTTATAAATGACTTATAAATGTTGAACATAGATAAAGAAATTAGTCTTACTATAGTTTGAGGCTGCTATATCATATCACCCATATTTATAAACCAACTAAAATAATAAGTTACTTAGTCAGTCTGCTCTCACAGACAATCGGCGTAAAGTAACAGTAGTAGTATTGTTGCGTTTCTTGCTTCCCACCCTCTCTGTTCTATTCCTTTTTCACCTTCTCATTTATTCCCTTCTACTTCTAGGGTTGGTGACGCTAACAAACGTAACATAAAAAAAATTTAATCTTATATTTCAGTATATAAAATAAAGTTGAGTGTGTAAAGCACCGGCGGGATTGGCAGGCTAGCTCGGCTATTTGTGTCGTAATTGACAGTTCCAGTCATCTCTAGCTTTGAGGAGTCGACTTTATCTGCAGACCAGCTTCGGCCAGTAATACATATTTGTAGAGAAATTTTATTATAAACATTTTTATATGATGCATTTGCAATAAGACCATCTTTTTTCTGAATCGCGATATGATTGAAGGAGTTCGTGTGAAGTGTGTTTTTTAATCACGCTCTACACGCCTTGATTATTCAACCTGTCACCAAGAAAAATGTACTGACTAGAAAAATTACTTTTAGACGGCCGTCCGGCGTAAAAATCTATGACGTTTCTCTCTGAACATAATTCTGAACTCTACCCAGATCACTAACAGACAGTTACGCAGTCAAGAAAAAAATAATTAATAGTCACAAAGCAAGGAAAGGCTGGCAAAGTACCAATGGCAGGTACGATCTTTTAACAAGAACTGGGGGGCTACCATGAACTTTACGTATAAAATTCTATTGAGATGCAATTCAGTTCGAGTAATGTTCAGGTTTTAAGTGCGTGACGTAACGTTCTTAAATTAATTGAACGTAATTTTCCGACGTCACAATTTGAACAAATCTAATAATAAATAAATAAACGCTACACATTCAACGGTCCCCATTTCGATATTTATATCCTGTGTCTGGGGTTTAGAAACATAAACAAACACACCCAGACCGGAACACATGCTAATGCATCGCTAGTAGGATATCATAGTGCGAACTACGAAATTGCGATGCGGCTCAGTTTAGGTCGTCATTTGAATCGAATTAAGAGTTCATGGTAGAGCCCCTGATACACGAATAGTTAGATATGTCGCTTTCGGTGACACGTACCGATTTATCGACATAAAATCCAATGCCGGACAGCCGAAATACCGTAGAATTTTTCGTAACAAAGTGTCCGTAGCCTGTGACGGATTTAACTTGATTATACCTCCAGTTCCAGTGACGACCTTTCCTTTCCGGGGAATTGGTAGCGAATTACCATAAAAACTAGTCATTTCTTGGTAATGCAAGCTCCATTACCTACTTGGGAGGAGAACTATCACTGGTGGTAGGTCTTTTTGTTGCAAGAGGCCGGCTAGGTAGGTACCACCGCAATGTCCAATATTCTGCCGCCCAATAGTAGTGCTTAGGCACTACTGTGTTCCGGTTTAAAGGGCATTGTACGCTAGTGAAATTACTGGGCGAACGAGATTTAAGAACTAATATCTCTAGGTTGGCAACGCGCGAGTGGCACCTACTAATGGTGCTGCAAGCGCTCATAGGCTGCGGCAGCCACTTACCATCAGGTGGGGCGTATGCTTGTTTGCCAACTTCTAACATAAAAAAAAAAACCGGGTTATGTGGGGTTGCATTACAAGGTCGTCAAGGTCGTCGACCTTAGTGCGTTTGTCAGGTTACGGGAACTTTCGTAAAATAAACAAACGAGATCTAACAATCACTGCTCCAATAGCTAACGAAAATTAGTCATTTGATCTAACGAAACTTTCCGAGACGACCTTGCCCGCCGTCGGGATGTGGCGACCCCATCGCCCGCTGTTGGGATAACCTCTGTCACAGCAGAGATTATTCCACCAGTGCAATCAGTCACACTGGTGGTAGGTCTTTTGTTGCAAGAGGCCGGCTAGGTAGGTACCACCGCAGTGTCCAATATTCTGCCGCCAAATAGTAGTGTTTAGGCACTACTGTGTTCCGGTTTGAAGGGCATTGTACGCTAGTGAAATTACTGGGCGAACGAGATTTAAGAACTAATATCTCGATGTTGGCAACGCGCGAGTGGCACCTACTAATGGTGATGCAAGCGCTCATAGGCTGCGGCAGCCACTTACCATCAGGTGGGCCGTATGCTTGTTTGCCAACTTCTAACATAAAAAAAAAAAAAAAAAAAAATTACTGTGTTCCGGTTTGGAGGGCGCTGTACGCTAGTGAAATTACTTGGCAGAGGATATTTAAGAACTAATATCTCGAGGTTGGCAACGCTTGAGTGGCACCTACTAATGGTGCTGCAAGCGCTCATAGGCTGCGGCAACAACTTACCATCAGGTGGGCCGTATGCTTGTTTGCCTACTTGTAACAAAAAAAAAACGAAACTTCAGATACTAATCTTTGACTCTTAGTGAATAAGATATAAAATACCACCCCGTTTGGATCTTGCAATACCAGTAGTATCAAGGATAGGGAATGTACATAAAAGGAAAGAATAAGACAGGAAAAGGAAGAAAGAAACGCAACAATACTTTTTTTTGATTGCGTAATGATGTAGGCCTTACTGGCCTTGACAGCATTACCAAGCAACAGAAGTAATACAGCTACTTCTACTTATAATATTACCAATGCCTTTTCAAGGTATTATTAGTATTCCTATTGCCGCTCCAAATAAGCTCGAAGCTTGCGCTAGGAGTGGGTACGACAATAGCCCAAGGGGTCAGGATCGAAGCCGCTACTCTCGCGGTATCGGAGCGTAGTCAGCCCTTCTACCGTTGAGCTATTGAAGCTTCGAAATTATAGACATTCTTCTCCATTCTCGATTACTCTATTCTCGATCTTAGCAGTTTTTTCTAGACAGACTCAACTTTGGGTGTCGGTGAGGTCGGTAGGGCCAAAAACAATTAACATTGAGAAAAATAAATATTCCGTGAGAATGTATCACATTAAAAAATGTTAAGGCTCAACGAGTTTACAACTTCAGTCAGATCATGTCATAAAACAGCCCAATTATAATATTATTAATGGCATTCCTTTAACACAACACCAAATCCGTACGGTCGATAACGAAAACACTCAATTCCTCCGCTAATTACCCTCATAAAAAACTAATACATTAATTATTATTCATTATTTATAAAAGATTAAAGGAAGCCGGTAGCTCTGACGACGACAGGGACAAGTTTATGACGCTGCGGATTATAATATGACATGCTTTAATTAATTTCTTATCCATGGTATGAGAATCACTTATAATTATTCAAAGTGCCTCAATAAAAATGATATTGGGTGATATTTCTTTATAGCCTATATTGAAGCTTTTATGTACATTTTTGGGTTGGAAGTTTGCAGTGATACAGAGACACTAACAGTTTTTTTTTATGTCAGTGGAGAGAAACGGGCAGGAGGCTCAACTTATGACCGATGACCGCCGCCCATGAACATCTGCAACACCAGAGGACATGCCGATGCGTTGCCGACCTTTTTTATGATACAACTGGTTATACGCTGGCTGACCTCGAAGGACTCATTTTTAGATAATGTCGTTTTATCCGTGTTTTCCCGGTTCGAGTCCAAACTCCAGTCCGATTTTTAAGAGTCTTTTGTGAGAAAAACTATTATTTTATACAAAACACGATTTACCAAAAAAAAATGAAGCAGTCGGTCGCTCGGTCATCCAGGTACTGATGTTAATATTAAATGATTACAACGCTTTATCGAAGTAGTTTACGCGATAACTTCCCTATGCAATTGCCCGTAGATCTTGCGAGTACCGCCTAACTGCCGAAACTTGCCAAATTGTCATCTCGCGTCACTGCTTTCTCAGTAATGATTGCGGCTTGCAAAGATCACTGCATTTTGATATTAAGACACAAATAATCTGTGGTACACTAAAATAGAGACATGCAAATACACACTCATACACAATAACACATACAAGAACGGACAAACGCTTTTACACTAATACACTGTATATATGTTTCATGACGGTTGGCATACAAGCGTACAGTCCGCCTGATTGTAAGTACCGCAGCCTATGAACGCGTCTGATACTTGAAGTATCACATGCACGCTGGTAACCCAAGGTATAGGAAGGAAGGGATGAGAAGGCAAAAAAGAAAGGGGAACAGAGATTGGAGATTGGGCCTCGATTGGGACGCTTTAATCCCCGCACAAAACGCAACAGTACCTACTGATACTGTTACTTTACGCCGATTTTCTGTGAGGGTTGTACTTCCACGGTCAAGCCGGGCCATTTGTACTCGAAGAATGGCTGTACTACTAATATTTTTTTATTATATTTATATCATACAAAAAAGTACGTTGTACTATATATTATTTTATATATATAATTCTACTGTACGTGTGCATGTCACTGAACTCTTAAACGGCTGGGTCGATTTTGATGATTTTTTATATGTATTCCGGTGGATTCGATAATGGTGTAGATTAACAATTGGACCTAGTAAAGGGCGTTGCTATCGGGTCTCACTTTTTTTTTTTCGTGGCACGACAACGTCTGTCTGCCGGGCCCGCTAGTTATTTTATAGTATTTAAAATTTTCCATTCACATTTTAAAATAAAAATTATAACTACAATATATTAAGTATACAGTATAATTTGTAATTTAAAAAAAGAAAACTAAACTTAAATGAAAAATGAAGACAAGAATGTACTTTCTGTCCCCGTGTCGGCCTGCTCCAGATTCCGTCCACGGTCTCCAAACACAATTTGATTGCGCCAACTTGATTGTTCCAATGAAATTGACAAGAAAAACACGATTTACACTACGAAGAAAAAATACGGTACTATTTTTTTATATAAATTTTTAACACATTTATATTTTCAACAAGTAGCGCCCCGTGGTTTTAAACAATCACTGAAAAGACTACGGTTCTTTTAAACAATTTGAAATAATGTTTTTGAGATATCAAAACATCGAAATTATTTTTTTAAATTTTTAGTAGACAGAATTCCATAGATTTCTGAAAAACCTTACCTTTGAGCCTAATATTGATAATAATTTTTTTCTGGCATTTTGAAATTTGAGTTTGAGAAAAGGTTAATCAATTCTAGGGATTTTTGTGTACATTTGGCGTTTGATAGCTTTTTAGACAGGATTTGCTTTCGAGATTAAAGAAAAAAAACGGCCAAGCGCCTCTCGGACTTGCACATACAGGGTCCCATATCAGCCTAAAAATATCATGTTTTTAATAACATTTCATTAATTTTGAAATCACTACATAGTATAAAACAAAGTCACTTTCTCTGTCGCTATGTATGGTTAAATCTTTATAACTACGCAACGGATTTTGATGCGGTTTTTTAATAGATAGAGTGATTGAGGAGGAAGGTATTTATATGTATAAAAATAGTGGAAACAAAAAATATTTTTGAGGTTTCTAATGTGATGTCGTAAATAATGACATAGGCTATATATTTTATACCCGTGCGAAGCCGGAGCGGGCCGCTAATTTAGTATAAATTGATTTTTAGTGTTAGATGTTGTAGCGGCAACAGAAAAACTAGCTAAACGAGAATTCTCTGGAAATTCAAATCTGTTACATTAGCAATGCGGTTTCGTTTAGCTATTTTTTGAGCAGGGAACCCTAAAATCGAGGCTCTAACTAAGCCAAAATGTATGAAAATACAGATATAGATACAAAACAACCAACGCGCCGCAACGCTTACCCACACTAAACAATTATTCAATATCCTACGATTGTCACTTGCTACAAGCCGATTATTTATATATCACCCTTACTGCAAAGGGTATTAAGTGTATAATGCTTTGACGAATTTCCACTCAGATTTGTCATAGGTAAGCTTACCATCATTTCTGTTTTTCTATGGAAATTTTTTACATGAAACTTTTATTATATCGCCTTAACGTTTTCATTTGTCTCTAGCGTGTCGGAATATAGACGGCCGCGGAGAATTCTTTTATTTTAATTTTTATGTATTTATGTTTGTTTGTCTGTTTGTTCGCGTACAAGTACATGTACATTTCGTGACTGTTTTGTCTTCAGTTATTTTAATTTTTTTATATTTATGTTTTTTTTATTGAGATTAAGAACGCAATTTTAATACCCTCTATCGAATAATAAAAAGTTGAAAGCTCCACTTGCGTGGTGGTTTCATAAAAAATTGTCAGATTTAGTGCCTTAGCACATGGGTAGGCATCAACTTATTTTTACAGGTTAGAAATATAACGTAACCATTGCAAATATTCTCATTTTGAATGTTACCCAAAATATACAAAAGAAGTTTCCAAATTTTAAGTCTCTTTTTTGTACGGAAAGTCTCACCATAAAATATGGTTAATCTAGCATAACCAAATACCGATAGCCATTCGAACAATCATTGAGACTGAACGTTTCCTTAGCTTTAAGCCTAAAGCCTTGCACGAGCTTTCTATCTACACGTTTGGTTTTAGCTTATACATCGTCCTGAATGTATAACTGACTTAAAGGACGAAATCAACAATTCACTAAGTGCTGCATGAATCCGGTACATTTGCATGAAAATATTGCTGTTTTTTAACACATATGTACTGGTAAATGGACACCGGGTTCACGTTGTGATAAACGAGTCTTTCTTTAGCCTCGACGGCTGCGGGTTCGATTACCGCTAGAACAGATGTTAAAAATATCCTTTACGGTCTGGGCGTTTTTTCTTGTGATTCTCCCCACCGTGCCTTGGAGAGGCATAACATCTGATAATAATCGTTAACTTTTGATAAGTAATTTGGCTCTTATCCAATAGGTTACTGGTTCACCCTTAGGGTTGCGGAGGTCAGATGGCAATCGCTCTGTGTAAAAACTAGTAACCTGTCACATCTGGACAAGAGTAATAACCAGATCCTAGGTAAAATACTCGTTTCATATCGGGAATAATGCTAGGAAGAAGATGTATTGGTAAATGAGTTAACGGTCCGACAAATGGTAAATGGTCACCGTTGGAAAGACGCTGGTACTACCATTACCATCACCAGGATGATTATCATTTTTTTTATTGCATAATTGTAAGTACAGTTATGAGGTGTTAATAATTAATTTATAAAAAGTTCTTTAAAATTAGCCATGTAATGGCGTGCAATTTTTACATTTGTCAATTATATTCTATACAATAATAAAATTATAATGATCATAGCACGCAATGAAATAATCAATAATTTTCATTTCAATTTCATTAATAATAAATTTACGTTACTGTCAATTAAATGTCATTCTAATTATTATATAATATCAAATTAAGTGAATGGTGATAAATTAAAATACAACTAAAATTAAAATACAATTATTATAAAATTAAAATACAATTATTATATGAATAATACAACGCTTCACACTCAAATGCCGCCATTAGGGTAGTCATCTGCTCAACTACCGCTATATTCAGTGTCGGAGATTCAGAAACATAAAGGCACGACCATCAAGATCAAAACATATGCCTGTTTATAGGTTTGTTACCGCTGCACCACATCGGTCAATAAAACCAACTCGGTTTTATCGGCGTCGGGATGTGACGACCCCATCGCCCGCTGTTGGGATAACCTCTGTCACAGCAGAGATTATTCCACCAGTGCAATCAGTCTCACTGGTGGTAGGTCTTTTGTTGCAAGAGAACGGCTGGGTAGGTACCACCGCAGTGTCCAATATTCTGCCGCCAAGTAGTAGTGCTTAGGCATTACTGTGTTCCGGTTTGAAGGGCACTGTACGCTAGTGAAATTACTGGGCGGAGGAGATTTAAGAACTAATATGTCGAGGTTGGTTGGCGTGAGTGGCACCTACTAATGGTGCTGCAAGTGCTCATAGGCTACGGCAACCACTTACCATCATGTGGGCCGTATGCTTGTTTGCCAACTTGCCAACAACATAAAAAAAAACTCAAGTAGGATGGAAGGGAGAAAAGAGGAAAAGGATTAGATAGAAGAATATCAGCTAGGTCCAGCTCACACGACAAATCGTCAAAACGCAAGAGTACGAATGCTCTTACTCCACACCCTAAACAAATCGAGATACGTACTCTGGTTACCTTATCTCGGGCATTGGTTTTTAATATGTATTTTTGTGATGTGAAGTAATTGTCGTACCCTACGATCGCTTGCAATGTCATATTTGCAGTTGCCACCTCGGGTTACTGATTCTTAAACCTTTTTTCCTCCGTAATTTCACTAGGTACAGTTTCCTTTAAACCGAACCACATTATATTGATTTACGGTAGAATATTCGAAACTGCGGTGGTAATCTAGCCGGACTCTTCCAATAAAAAGCCTACCAGAAAAATTAATATACGAAAACAAGTAACATTTTTGACCTAGCAACTGAAATATATCTAACAAAGTTATTTAAACTTGATAAATAGACTTATATTATTTTAAAAGAATTCGCTAAGCTTAACTTTCGCTGTAGTAAAACGGAATGGTAAATGCAAAAACAGTAAAAACAATAAATCCGAGTCCTGCTGGAGCGGCTGTAAAAACTGCTAACTCGCAACGGGCTATTTATAGGGTTGACACTCGTTCGAAAATATTTAAACTTAAAAATAAATTTAAAAAAGTGTCTCGGGGCACGCGGCAGGAGCGAAATTCTTTTATATTAGAAAAACATTTATATGTTACAAAAACTTAAAAAAAAAAACTTTTTGTAAAAATTTAAACGGCTCACACTCCTTCTTCAGGGTGAGTGGGTAACGTTCGCGGTCGCGACCCGTCTCGTCAGTGCGTCACTCACCCTGAAGAAGGACCTCCGATGAGTCCGAAACTAGTCGGTACTTACACCGATTATACGTGAGTGTGAGCCGTTTAGATTTTTACATTAAGTTAATAATGTCTCACGACAGTTTTAATAAAACAAAAAACTTTTTATTATTATATATTAGAAAAACAGAAATATATATATTTCCGTAAGTACCTACGACGGTCTTTCTACTAGAGGTCCATAGCAAAATATTATATTAAAGTCGATTGATACCATTTAGAAAGACTTCTGGTATCCGAAAAAAAAGTCTAATTACAAATTTTTCGGACTAGGTCCCGTTCAAGTTAAGCCTTTAATATACTTTTTGTGGTCTCTTACTTATAAACGAAATTTTCGCCAAGTACGCTCCGGAAAACCTTGGAAGTACCTAAAAGCCTAAAAGTACCTAGCTTGGTATTATATAACCGCCTATTATAACCACCAGTCCTAGTGGGCCATTGTGCGTGTAAAGATTTGACAATCAAGCTCACGAGAAAAACAAACAAAATTATAACCGAAATTAAAAAAAAAACTAAAGCATATGTAAGCGCAGTGACAACCCTATATTTTAATATGAAAGAGATACAAGCCAACTCGTCCGACGATTGCTTCTTGCCCCGGCTTTACGCGGAGACAAACGGATTTGGAAGACCGGGATAATCTTCTCATTTCATGCTATCTTTTGAAAATAATACAAATACGGTTTACTAAAAGAATTTTGATTTTGTAACAATTTCTTGAGGACGTTGTGACGCAGCGGTAGCGAACCTGCCCTAAGCGCCAAAGATCGCGGGTTCGATTCCCACTCGGAGCAGATGTTTATGTTGACCATACGGCCATATTTTCCGGTCTGGGTGTATTTGTCCTTGTCATTGTATGTTTCCGGACACAGGATATAACAGTCCTAATGGGGGCCTGTACTGCTTTGCGTAAGAATATTTGACACTGCGTTGGTACCTACCAAGCCGGCCTCTTGCACCAAAGGATCTACAACCAGTGTGACTGATTGCACTAGTGGAATAATCTCTGCTGTGACAGAGATTATCCCAACAGCAGGCAATCCGGTCGTCATGTCCTGACGCCTATTAGGGCTTTCCAGACATCAAGGTGATGATATTAAAATTTTTGCGTTGTACTTTTAGGCTAAACGTCCAATTCATTCGACATAATATCAATAAATGTATTCAGCTTAACTGCGTAACTTTAACTATCAACAATAAAGATTCCCAAACTTCGGAGCTTTTAAAAGTTTTAACGACACATAAAACATTTGAAAAATAAAGCTTCGACAGCGAACTTTATGCTTTATCGTAAAATTGTAACTTACAAACATTTTTACATTTTATAAGCAACAATATATATTCAATTAAAGTTCTTCTTGACACGCGACGGAATGTAAGGAAGTACCGAGATCTAACACAGCGTTAAATTATACACTTGAAAACAATTGTGTCTTTTGTATCCGGACTCGGCCAGGTAATGAATGAATGAATGAATTAATGAATAAATTAATGAATGAAGTAATGATTGACTGTAAGAAGGAATGAATGAATAAATATCTTTATTTTCTTGACAGAATTAAAAAGTATCTAATCGGCTAGATACAATATCAAATCTATGGAGACTGATGCTTAAATAAGACTGTACAGCAGGTCACCAGGCTTTCAACACTCAAGTGATTCAACACTATTTGCATTACATTTTATTACATTACTATTTGCAAAGGTTTCAAGGCTTATAAGACATACTTGTGCACGTTAAACAAAAAATATTAAAAGTTATTTTAACCAATAAATAGATAAACTAAAAACTAATAAAAAGTATTTTTGATAATTTTATATTTTTATGGGTAGAATACCTACAAGGTGGACTGATGACATGGTAAAGGTCACGGGAGTCCGCTGGATGTGGGTGGCACACGACCAGTCATGGAGGAGTCACTCTTTGGAGGAGGGCTATGTCCAGCAGCTGATATGAACATGATGATGATGATGAGCTACTTTTAATGCTCACTATAATATGTATGTATGAATATGTATGTATATTTGTTTATGAGTGCGTGTGTATACGTCATATATAAAAGCAACCCGTATTCGATATTCAAATATTCATAATTGAATAAAATTATCACCAGATTTACGTTTAAATTTATTAAAACGTAAAATTATGAACACGTACGTAAGCCGTGCGGTTATTACGTAAATATTTACGCGTATAATTTAATATTCATACACATATAGGTCATTTTAAACACCGCTAATAACTGAAGCCGATCAGTTATTCCGGTTATTTCCAATCTATTTGATTTGCTGAAATGCAATTGACTCACTTTATAAATTCCTGTATTGACGAGATCCAGCCGCGTCTTACACCGTTGCGATATTAATTATAATATTGTTAGGAATAATGTTGGCGGTAGATGAAAAAAAAAACAAGAAGTCTGAAAGTATAAAACCCCGTGCGACTGAGTTGTACGCACTCAGTTTGTTTGTAAACCTCGTGCTTTGCGGTCGTAGTATAAGATTTATTAAAATTGTTATTTTTAAAAAGTCTGCTCACTTCTGATTCCTAAAAATATTTTATAACTATTTACTTATTCTTTTACACAGTATTTAGTTTTATACACTAGGCCATGATCATGATATGTCTATTGATCACATTCTCGGGGGACATGTCGAAGGCACGAGAGCACGTGGTAGGTCAGTTATGTGGTCCACATGTACCGGTGATGAATTGTTAGGTGTGCCCAAATTTTGCATACCTAGATGACCTTTGTCAAGATTGTAGCAACATGCTGACAAAAATAATAATATTCGATGAGGTTTTAGCGCAACGGTAGAGAACCTGCATTAAGCGCCACACATCGCGGGTTCGATACCCGCTTGGAGCAGATGTTTGTATTTACCATACAGGCATGAGTTTCGGTCTGGGTGTTTTTATTCTTGTCCTTGTATATGTTTTCGGACCCCCGACACAGGATATAACTAGCCTAATAAGGGTCATTGAGTGCGTATATTTATTTATATATTTTATGGATATCGAGCGTCGGTGTGACAGGCGGTATGATTTATTGACGCGGTATTAGTTCTATTCGTCTAATTTTGATTTTGGTTTCGAGAGGAATTTCAATCTAATTTGATGGAAGTTATTAATAAACTTCCCAGTTTTAGTATTTCCATCACACCTCAGAATTTAATTAAAATGTTATTTTGTTATTTATAAGCAAATATTCTGGAAAATTACCTTGAACAACCTCTGACATTATTCACGTTCAAAGTTTTAAAGCCTCAATAGCTCAAAGGTAGCAGGGCCGACTCCTAACGTAAGAGATGTAGGTTCGATTCTGTACCCTTTGGGCTGTTGTAGTACTCACTCGTAACGTAAGCTAAGAGCTTACTTGGAGAGGCAATAGCGTTGCTATTAAAAAAAGGTGGCAAACAAGCGTATCTACACCAGAAGAATCACAATCATTTTGCCAATCAAGGGTACCTCCCCAAATAGAAGGACGTTTCTGTTAGCAAAAAATTTCATACCAAAAACACTAAGCCTTCTAATACTCTCCTTCGCGGTATTTACTCAGGGTCTGCTTAATCTTATCATGATATGACAGGTTACTAGTTTTTACACAGAGCGACTGCCAGCTCACCTCCGCAACCCAAAGGGCAAACCAGCAACTCATTCATAACGGGACCGACAGATTCCCGTGTTTTCCGAGACACGGTGGGGAGACCCACAAGAACATCAAGACCGATACAGATATTTATAACAAACATTTACTCCGAGCGGGAATGGAGCTCGCAACCGTCAAAGCTCAAAGCAGTCTCGCTACCAGAACTCCAAAACGGTCGTCCTTGGTCAGTAAGCCTCTAATACTAAGCTACTAAAATTAAAAATCAAAAATAGAACTGAAACACTATTATTCTGTCCTCATTGAGTAAGACACACACGTTTTCCAACTAAGCTAATCAAAATCTATTTTGCTACCATCACTGCAGCGTATTTCGTATGCGATAGAGACGACATTCGCTTGCACTTTAAAACAAATATAACACTTTTATGTCGTCGGCGAAATTGAATTTAGGTACAACGAGTTCACTAACGAACGACCTCAATGTTTGAACTGGGAACTGCACACGGAGAAGTGCTGAAGATGGAGCAATTCGATCGGAAAACAGGACCGTGTGAAAGAGATACCCTGGTTGTTTGCTTGTGCGAAAGAGACGGATTGCCTCTTTTGATATTGACTTTGATTTTCACTGTCTATTAGATCTAATGAGCTGATATGGTTTGAAAAATAATGATTTTTTTTGTTATTAATGAAATTGATCATTAAAACAATTTTTGTTTTAAAAAACAAAAGCCGCGGCGTGGTATGGTTCGGTAGCTTTTAGATCCATCCGTTTCGTCCAGCATAAAAACGACAGGAATGCTATATGAATACATATACATATACGATTAAGCAAAAAACGTCAAAAATATAAAGTTAAAGTAAGTATGTCTATATTTTTATAATGTTGTTTTATTTTTATTATTTGCTATGATAGTGGCAACAGAAATATACCTTCTGTGAAAATTTTAACTCTACGGACACTGAGAGACCGATAGATAGCCAAGACTTAATAATAGGGTTTCGTTTGCACCTTTTAAATACGGAACCCTGAAAAATATTAATATAATCAGACTTCAAAGTACTGATTCTAGTTAACGCTCAATTTGCATACCCAAAGCCTGAAAGCCTCATTCCGTTTGATATTCAAATATTAATAATTCATTTTTGCGAAAGTATTTCACCTTCGCGAAATGCGAAGAATTTCATTTATAAATCTTTGATAGGCGTTTCTATTTCATTTATTATATGATACTTAGGTAGTTGACATCGTTGTGGCGTTGTTTTTTTTTTTTTATATTAGAAGTTGGCAAACAAGCATACGGCCCACCTGATGGTAAGTGGTTGCCGTAGCCTATGAGCGCTTGCAGCACCATTAGTAGGTGCCACTCACGCGTTGCCAACCTCGAGATATTAGTTCTTAAATCTCGTCCGCCCAGTAATTTCACTACCGTGCCTTAGGCACTACTGTGTTATTTGGCGGCAGAATATTGGACACTGCGGTGGTACCTACCTAGCCGGCCTCTTGCAACAAAAGACCTACCACCAGTGTGACTGATTGCACTGGTGGAATAATCTCTGTTGTGACAGAGGTTATCCCAACAGCGGGCGATGGGGTCGTCAAATCCCGACGCCAACGCGTTGTGGGTAGCGAGTCTGCCATTAGTCTCCACGGTCGCGAGTTCGATTCTGTGGTGGTAGTATCGTACTATTATGATTTCATCTATGAACGCGAACGTCTAAGGTCCAAACCCTACTCATTATTTTTCCTTTCTCCTCCAAATATAAATATGATTATAGAAGCTTTTTGTTTCAAAAGCTTTCAGACTACAATCGAAAATACAGACAAAGAAACACGTCCAAGTACACCAAAGGTTGCTTCGCTCAAAATTCAGCAAAAGATTTCACTTTTACAAGCCATATAAATCAGTTGACACTGCAAAACACCCGATTGTACAGAAGGAAACATGCCAAAACAAAGGCCAAATTTACTAGATTGCGAAAAATAAAACGCCTACTCTTAAACTTGGCACAAGAATATATAAATCGGTATTATTCCTAACAAAGAAATAAGCTTTGATTTTTAGGATTTAGAACCCAATTTTGTTTCATCTTGAGGGTAGTTTTAAATATCATTTGTGATGTTTGTTGAGTTCCATCAGGTCACGATGTCAACAACAAGATGTCGAACTAAGATAAGAACGACAAAGGTAATTGGGAACATGAATCAACCCTTTATCCAATTTCATATCACAGAACAGCTCCAACTTATAGCATTGTCAAACATCCATTGCTCTGCGAATATGGATTTTTTTATTTTACTAAGTTGGCAAGCAAGCATATGAGCGCTTACAACACCATTAGTATTGTAATCGCTCTTAGATTACGATCAGGACACATTCCTTTAAACAAGTTCGGTTGTATGATGGGTAAAGTAAGTTCTCCAAACTGCCAAGAGTGTAACATTGTTGAGGACGTACAGCATATAATTGTGGAATGTAAACGAAATAAGTCCCTAAGATCGCATATATTGACCCACTATAGTATAGTTACCCTTTTAATATAGGCTGGTGTAATAGTATCCTAGCCTCTCCTTCCTCGGCAGAGGCTAGGCAATTATATAAAATAGTTAATTTTGGCATAAATTCCAGGACTGTATTAATAGTAAGTTAATTATAAGTATTGTTATATTACGGGGGTGGCATGTTCAAATTGAACAAACTCCTTCTTTTTCTCAAATAATGATAAAAAAAAAAAAAAAAAAACACCATTAGTAGGTGCCACTAACGCGTTTCCAACCTCGAGATATTGGTTCTTAAATCTCCTTTGCACTGTAATTTCACAAGCCTACAGTGTCCTTCAAACCTAGCCGGCCTCTTGCTACAAAAGACCTAACACCAGTCTCACTGATCGCAAGGTGGAATAATCTCTGCTGTGACAGAATATCCCAACAGCGGGCGATGGTGTCGTCACGTCCCGACGCCAATAAGCGCACTTAATAATGACCTTGGAAATTGTCTCAATGAAACTCAGCAATGGAACGGTAGTTTTGAGATAGCATCGTTGTTGTTAGAATAGTGGTACAGGATTCAGTACTAGTATTGGCAAATGATAGTTTAGGATACAATATACGGAATTCCGGACAATTTCGTTATAGGCTTTATGGGTTGCGAATTATTCGGATACTGTTTTGTCGTGATTTATACGAGTTATTTAGGGGTAAATGACGTCACGTTAGTAATATGGCTCACGTGAATATGGCTTAGATTATAGTGTCATAAGCTTGTGGTTCTTACCTTATGACTTATACTAGCTTCTGCCAGCGGTTTCGCCCGCGTGAATAACGATTTTAACACTTACAAACTTTAAATGTCATATTTTTTTTTTTATGTTAGAAGTTGGCAAACAAGCATACGGCCCACCTGATGGTAAGTGGCTGCCGCAGCCTATGAGCGCTTGCAGCACCATTAGTAGGTGCCACTCGCGCGTTGCCAACCTCGAGATATTAGTTCTTAAATCTCGTTCGCCCAGTAATTTCACTAGCGTACAATGCCCTTCAAACCGGAACACAGTAGTGCCTAAGCACTACTATTTGGCGGAGAATATTGGACACTGCGGTGGTACCTACCTAGCCGGCTTCTTGCAACAAAAGACCTACCACCAGTGTGACTGATTGCACTGGTGGAATAATCTCTGTTGTGACAGAGGTTATCCCAACAGCGGGCGATGGGGTCGTCACATCCCGACGCCGATAAATTTATTTATATCGAAATATATTACTAAAATATAAAAGCTTGACGCGAGATTGTGTAGATAACAATAATAAAATTTGATCTTGACACAAGAAAATCGGAAAGAAGCATGTATTTTATAAATACACCCATATAGGTAAATCTCGCGATCAGCTTTTATATTTCAGTAATAAATTGATGGGTTGATATCATTTTTTTTTTTTAGAGCGTTTAAATAAAAGCTTGCTTTTAAAAGTGTTGTTTTAACTATTAATTTATTTATTTCTGATTTTCTTCATGTTTTCTCCGCTTGTATTTGCTAGATTTAAGAGGTTAATGTAAAAATAAAGTTTTTTTTACTCTTATTTTTAATGTTTATTTAACAAAACGCACTTTTGAAAGAAAACGGCGTAACTTAAGTTTTAAAATTTCGACAAAAATCTTTCGTATATTATATTTTCTTGGTTGTTTAGGATAACTAAATTTTTGATTTTTTTGGTGGTGTTTTCGTTCTAAAGGTGCGAAATACCCAAACATAAAGTTTAAACATTTATATTATTATAGGATTTTAAGGAACATATTTGTGCTCATCTGAGTAAAGGTACCTTAAGAGTTTAATTACTTTCAATGTTGTTCTATAGTGGAGGATAATTTGTAACGGCACTTTAAATTAAACGCTCTGAAAACCGCAACACATCCCCTGTGAATTAACAGTGGTGTGCTAAAGAGTTTAGTTTTATTAGAAACAGAGTAATTATCTCGAACTATTCGACGGAGGTTCTACCTACATTATTTTTTAGGGTTCCGTGTTTGACAGTTGAAATTTTCACAGATGATGTATTTCTGTTGCTGCTATAACAACAAGTCCTAAAAAACAGACTAAAATAAATATTGAAGGGCTCCCATACAAGAAACCAGATTTTTAGCTTATTTTTGCACGATATTAAATAAATTAATAAATGCTACACACTCAACGCCCCCAGTAGGATACTTATATCCTGTGTCATAGACAATGACAAAGATAAACACATCAAGACCGAAAAACATGACTGTATGGTCAATACAAACACCTTTGCGTGAATCGAACCCGGGACCTGTGGCACTTAAGCAGGTTAGCTACCGCTGCGCCACAACGTCGTCATGTTGATAACGTCAACGTTAAAATATTCAAAAAATACCTACTTCTATATTCACTTTCAAAATAATAATATTTTCCCATACCAAGATCTGTTACCTTGGTACGGAACCCTTCGTGAGCGGATCCGACAAATGAGAAATTGGGAATGTTTAATGACACCGTTGTGGCGTTGTGGGTAGCGAGTCTGCCTTAAGCCTCGACGGTTGCGGGTTCGATTCCCGCTCGGAGCAGATGTTTGTATTAATCGTACAGGCATGTTTACCGGTCTGGTTGTGTTTGTTCTATTCATTGTGAATGTTTCCGGACCCCCGACACAGGATATAATTATCCTAATGGGGGCCGTTGAGTGTGTAGCGTTTATTATTGTTTATTTATTAGTGTTTGTTTCGTAAGGATCAAAACATGATGTTAAGTAATATACTGAATTAGTTTTTTTTTAATGAGGGTTGGCAAACAAACATACGGACCACCTGATGGTAAGCAGTCACCTCAACCTATGAAAGCACGCGATACTTGAAGTATCCCATAAGCCATAGAGACGAGCCGAGACGCTCATAGCCGAGTGCACCCACTGATCGGTAAACGATCGGTAGGTTAAGAAACTTTAGGCGCGGTCAGTCACTAGATGGGTGTTTGCATAGTGGTGTTTTAACCGAGCGTCTCCGTGCTTGTGAAGGCACGTAAAAAGTCGGTCCCGGCTGTTGACGATTTGACAACAGTCGATAAGTCAGGTCAGAGGCCTGGGGCGACCTGAACAACTCTGACACTAGGTTGACCACTAACCACTCGATAAGAAGAAGAAGCCAAGTTGCAAGCCCAAGGGGAAGGGACGAGATGAAGGGATAAAAGGGGAGAACAGAGAAGGTGGGAGCTTGGGCCTTTGGCACTCACACTCATATCACAAAACGCATGTGTGCTGGTAACGTTACTTTATGCCGATTTTTTGTAAGTTTTTGTTGGGAGGAGAATGGCTCTATATACGTTAATAAGTGGACTGACTTTCACAGTTCACGAGATTCATGCATACAAATTAACACACCCTAAAACTTAAAAAAAAAAAAAAAAAAATTTAAAAAGACCGCAAAATGGCCAATTTTTACGTCTTCGTTGCGTCACAAATCCCTGAATAAAGAAACTCTAGAGAAAATTAAGTACTATTGACTGCGCTGTGCAAACACAATCAAGTCCGGAAAGATGCTCACCTACCACGACTCTACTACCTCGTTACGTTCTAAGCACATTCCCTTACTTAGAATCCAATGCCGAAATCTCTTTACACATATTATAGATACCGATACTGAAAGAGCAATGGATGATAAAACTAGAAAAACAATTGCAGTTAACGGATTATACGAGGCTCAAATAGTAGAAGATCTAATATGTGTAGGACTGTAGGTGAACGTACAATGTTCAGGAAAATTCTAAGTGCCAATGTAGTCGTTTGAACCAATATAGGTAGTGGAGCCATGCTTATCAAACCACCAATGGAACGGCTCGACCGGGGAAGCATTACCCACTCACAGAAAATTGGCGTCAAGTAATAATAATAATAATCGTTTATTTGCTTGAAACATGATACAATTAGTTGACAATAAGTTACAGAGACCAAGCATGTTTGGTCTGTATCTGAAGTGCAAATATAAAAATAATATATAGTGTACAAAAATGTATGTATATGTGTATGAAAATTCATTGATCCATATACCTAAATATATTTTAAAACATAATTTATCAATTAAAACATTAAATAATTATCTGAACTATATAATACAAAATAGGAAAATTATAATTAAATACCACAATATTAATAAAATTTGTCTCAAAGCCATTTATGTAATTCTCTTTTAAATTGTTTTAATGTAAATTTTTAAAATTGTTTTGTATTTCTGTGCACAGTTTCAGTAGGGTTGCGTTTCGTGCGATGAGTGAGAATGCCGGAGGCCCAATCTCCCACCCCCTTATTCCTCCTTGCTCCTTAGGTTGGCAACGTGCATGTGATACTACATGTATCACGCGCGCGATCATAGTTAGCGGTGACTATTACCATCAGGACCATATGCTTGTTTGCCAACCAAAAATTAAAAAGACAATTTTGTAAAAACTTAACCATCGCAGGCAACCCTGTGACCTAGTTTTAGTGGTAATTAAAAGAAGTTTATAAAAGTTGGCGCAACAGTTACGCTTCATATCTGGAGCGTTTGTGCCAAATTTGTAGCGGTTATCGTGTATGGTGTAACTTACAAATATGTTGGTGGTATATGGCCAACGTTGTATCCAATTTCATAATTACCTGTAAAAAAGAAAACAACATTAATATTACATTATTTTATATTTGGCGAAGCGTGTTTCTTTTTACGGTTCTATAAGATATAAAAATATTTTGTCATAAAATGTTGGTAATAGTTATGCTGTTATATGTAATGAATTGGTTACCAATAAAAATTCACATCCCCTACCAATACATCCCCTAATAGAGCCTATTTTATCCCCTTCCAGAGAACCTAAGTCAGTAACCATCTCTATAGTCCAATCTATTTCTTTATCAATGTTAATCATAATTGGTTAAGTGGTTTAGGCAGGCGTCACAAATAAAAAAACCAAAATCTCACTTTCCCATTTTTAATATTAAAATATTGTATATAACTACTAGCAGATCCGGCAGACGTTATCCTGCCCCGAAAAATCTGGGACCCGATAGCAGCGCCCTCTACCCGAGTCTAGAAGTGACGCCGGTGAAAGTTGTTGATTTATTCATTACTGCCCGTGGCCCGTACGCGTTATTATTTACGACATCACATAATAAAACAAATAAAGAAAAAATTCTCCAAAAAGTAAAAAAAAAATTTGGGGTGGACACCCCTTATCATAGGGGTTTGAAAAATAGATAGTAGCCGATTCTCAGACTTACTGTATATGCATAAAAAATTTCATAAGAATCAGTCAAGCCGTTTCGGAGGAGTATGGGAACGAACATTGTGACACGAGAAGCGACTTTGTTTTATACTATGTAGTGATTATGATGCCTCTCTATATACTATATTATCTACAGTAATTCAATATCGACAGTTATGGAAGTTGCATTATAGAATAACAATTTTTCCTATCTAGAACATTTTTCTTGCAAATTGTAATATAATCGTTTGCGAGACATTTTAATTATATTCGAAGAAAAACCTTTCGAGTCCTTTGATAGAATACCTAAAGCATCTCATAATGACTGTAAGGTAAGTAACCTTTATTACGCGTGTCCATTGCTCCGATCCGTCATCAGACCGCGACCCGACGGCGAATAACATGTAAAAACTTCCAGACTGCTTCTTTACATGCGTCTATAATCATATAGTTAATAATACCTTCAATAGATGTTGATAAGCGGCTCGACTACCGATCTGATTTATCCGATTATCTATGTTATACCAGCCAACCCAAAGATGCTGTCAAAGCTAGAGAGGCCAGCAGCACTACAAATTGAAAACTGATAAGGTAATACAGGATATAACTAATACTAAAAATATGTCTTCCTAAAAAAATTTTTTTTTGAATTTCATTTCAGTGGTGAACACAGCTAGAAGGGTCTACAAAATATCGATACCAGACTTAATGAAGCATTATCACTCCGGACCGCTAGTTATCGGATGCCGGATGGAAACAATGCAAATAATTTTGAGTACTAAAGGACAAAATAAAAGAATATCTAAAAGATAAAAGCAAAATTGCTATCGAGGTTTTAGTTTCACTAAATTGAATTTTTTTTTCTTTTGTTCATAAGGCAGTGTCTAGCGGGTATTGGTCCTGAAGGTGAAAGATGGTTATGCCATAAATGGCTATAGGCCCAACGTAGGGTACATTGGTTCTCGATGACGTTACCCATGGCTGGTCCATAGAGGCTCACCAAGGACAGAGAGGGGGGATATCCCTTTTTCACGGCCTCATTATTCGGGAGACTGTCAAGACCAGTAAGACCAAAACTCACTTCTCACCTATACTTTTCTATTCTTTGAGATTCGACTGCAAAATTAGGTACGTGAGAAAATCTAGTCCATATCAAAACTTCATTTATAAGTTGGTGCTGTCAATAAATAATTCTGTAAGCCTGTGATGTTCGCGTGTGGTCGGTATTTATTACGGCGGCTTCGAACTCGCGATCCACGAGGATAATGAATCAGTGAGCACGCGATCCTATTTTAAGATATGTATCCCCAAAATTTTGGCTGAACTATTATTTACTATAGATTTACTATATTCAATTATTATGTAGCTCTGTCTTTTGCGTTTTATTAATGTGAAACTTTTATTACAATGCCTCAATTTTTTCGTTTGTCTTTAGCATGTCGCATTACATCTGACCGCGGGGTTGGAAGTGAAAGGCACATGTGTGTTGGTTTTAATGTTTGTTCGCAGGCATGTTTGCGTGTCTGTCGAAGACAAACGTTTATTTTAATTTTTACTATGTATCTATTTGTGTCTATCTGTTTGTGCACGCTTATCTCAAAAATGGCTTGAACTGTTTGGATGTAATTTGGCACAAACTTTTCATATATATTAAAGGTTTTCACTTCTCGTGGGTTTATCAAAAGATTACATTTAATAAGCGATAAGACCGCCTACCCATACAACATATAACTAAACTAATAACTACTTAATTGTACCTAATTAATGTTTAAAGTGGTGAACAATAAAGCTTATTCTATTCTATTGGCGAGAGCAGAGCCGCGGGTATAGCTAGTGTATAATAAAAACGAAATGTACCCAGTATATTTGTTGTGTAAAAGCTAAAGAACAGAATTGGGACAAAATAATAGTGAAATAAAACGTAATTTCATTGTATCCCGGATAAGAAGAAACGTGGGATCGAATCCCCCGATTTACGGAGTGAGACGATGAGACTATGTGTAGACATCGTTTTGATTTTTACCGACTTCAAAATAAAGGTGGTTCTCCATTTTCTCGGGTGTATTTCATGTGATATTTTCACCGATAATGTAATGATTATTTTTTTCCAAAATTCGGTGATGTGTTCAAGGTTTCATAAAATATAGGAAACCTCTATGAATAATCTCTTCAAAGTAAACGAGGGTATTATGGCCTGCGCCTATTGGCGGTACGGTAAGCCAGGGAACGGGACAGTTACACTAACACTGTACGATTAATTTCAAACAATGGTCATAGTTCAAATTTCTAATTTATTATCATAGTTTCATTTCCCACTACGCTACGCTAGATAAACAAAATTATTTTTATTGATAAAAATTGTACTAACATACTCATGAAGCTAGCCGTGAACATTATATACATTTATCTTTTTATTTGTTTGTATTAATCGTACAGGCATGTTTTCCGGTCTGGTTGTGTTTGTCCTTGTCATTGTAAATGTTTCCGGACCCCCGACACAGGATATAATTATCCTAATGGGGGCCGTTGAGTGTGTAGCGTTTATTTATTTATTTATCTTACCGGCGAAAAAGAAAATCCTTGTTTCGCACGTCGCGACGCCGGGTCAGTCCATCATTCGAAGGAGGAACCATAGCCTCATTAATAGCCAGGTTTCAGTACTCAGCTTAAATAAAGCTAGGCCTTTTATTGAAAAAGGACGGCTAGGTAGGTACCACAACAGTGTCAGATATTCTAAAACAGTAGGCTGGTTTGTATAACTGTGTTTGGGTTTGAAGGACACCGTAACTAGTGAAATTACAGGGCAAAGGAGATTTAAGAACCAATATCTCGAGGTTGGCAACGAGTGAGTGACACCTATAAATGAATGGGTTGTAAGCGCTCATAGGCTACGACAACCGCTTACTATCTTAGTCGCAAAAATAATAGCGAATTAGGCGAGTTTATACTATCGGAATTTTGAATCCACACAGACAAACCCGGCGACGAAAGCTAGTTAACAATAAAAATATAATAAATTCTAGAATTTTCTACAACAATGTATATTATATACGTTTCGTAGCGTTTCCTAAAGTACAACATTTGCATACAATTGTCTGAGCAGTTTTATATTTCGCTAGAAGCTCCACGGAATGTTTAGGGGATCGCGGCAAACGCGAGTTTTATTGTAACAGACATACAGTTGATGGTACCGCATGTTCAACTCTTTTAGAATATATTCTGGTAATAAAATGTATTATGTAGCTAAATATATCTAACTACCTTCTGCCGGCGGCTTCGTCTGCGTGAATAACGCTTTTAAGACAAACGTTGAATTTTATATCGAATCAACAGTTACAAGCTTCTAGCTCTATAAATGACGATACTTCCATACAACTTAACAAAACTCTAAGTTCCATCCATACCACCTCGACGTCTGGAAATCCACAACAGCGCGATTTAGAAGACATTTTCGTCCTCGCACAACCACTCTGTGGAAACAACTTCCGCCGGCGGTCTTTCCGAACCGATACGACTTGGGAACCTTCAAGAGAAGAGCGTATTCTTTCCTTAAAGGTCGGCAACGCGCCTGCATGGCTTCTGGTGTTGCAGATGTTCATGGGCGGCGGTGATCACTTAACATCAGGTGAGCCTCCTGCCCGTTTGCCCCTCTTACATAAAAAAACTTTTCATCCCCCTTTCAAACATTTTTTCGCATTAAAAAGTAGCCTATATCCTTTCTCAGGCTCTAGACTATCTGTGTACTAAATTTCATTTAAATCGGTGTAGTTTTGGGGTGAAACCGCGATAGACAGAGTTACTTTCGGATTTATAATATTAGTGCGGATTAAAAGTGCATTATTAAAAATCGTTATTAACGCAGTATTTCAGTGGTCTTGAAATTATGAAGGAGCAGCCCAAGCAAATCTTTGGCAATTTTTTCTGTATAATGTATCGGGAGAGAAGATCTTAGAAGACATTGTGGAGGTGACGAGGTGGGAAATGCCTCCAACACAACGGGAGGATCCTCCGACCAGGCTGGTGATATTGCCTGGCGGACCGAAGCCCAACGACTTACGTTGGAAAGTTGTATATATAGTCGTTTCGCGTAGGAAACTTTGATAGCGCGATTTAGGATCGTGACGTTCGTTGGTCGTCCATGTCGTTGCGTAGTATGCCCTGTAGGTGTCGTTGTAGCTTGATGCGACATTGTGACAATTTTGTCTTCCTATCGCGTTACGTCATGTTGCGTGTAGATGTCGCTACAACATCCTTACGAAAAGCCGCGAGAAAAAAGGTGCTGACGGAAAGGTACTGAAATTGCAGCGACTGGAGTCGAGTCGTGACACCAACTTCATACCGTATCCCCTCCAGATTGTCACGAAGTGAAAGTATGTCTTCGCCCTGATTTTTCCCAAAAGAAATTGATAACCGTAAATATAGGGAAAGTAAATCAAAAACTCCTTACTGAATATAAAGATTTCCGGTGTTTTTACTGGTGGTAGGTCTTTTGTTGCAAGAGGCTGGCTAGGTAGGTACCACCGCAGTGTCAAATATATAGTGAAATTGAGGGGCAAAGGAAATTCAAGAACCAATATCTCGAGGTTGGCAACGCGTGAGTGGCACCTACTAATGGTGTTGCAAGCGCTCATAGGCTATGGCAACCGCTTATCAGGTGGAGCCGTATGCTTGCTTGCCAACTTGTAACATAAAAAAAAATGTTATGTGGTGGTAGATTTAAGGTGTTTTATAATATTTAATATGAATGTATGTTAGTCTGTATGGTATATATGTTTGGAACTTGTCGCCTGATTTTAAATAAATAAATTGAAAAAAAAATTATGTTCTGTATGATTTTCACACATTACCTCTTCACAAGATATGATAAACAACATCATATCCAGACGAAAGAACATCTTAATTCGGAAAACCGGAACCGGATGTTGGCCAGACAAAATGGAAATGCGGATGTTGCATCAGACATTCAACAAAACGTCAACAGTATTGCATCTGGTATACCGAAAACTATTTTACTGAATATATTTTGTATTCGGAAAATCGAAAAGGAAATTGAGTTTTTTATTAAATATGAAATGAAGTTTGAGGTTTATTTTTTTGATATCATGACGGTTGGGAAACAAGCATACGGTCCGCCTGATGGTAAGAAGTCACCGCTACCTATGAACACACGCGATACTTGAAGTATCACGAGCGCGGTGCTAGCCGAGTGGATAAGAGGATGAGAAGGGAAAGAAAGGGAACAGGGAGGGAGATTGGGCCTCCGGTGCTTTCACTTATAGCAAAATCAGTTTAATTAGGCAATATTGAAAATATATCAATATTTACCGCTTTAAGCGCCATAGGTCACGGATTCGCTTCTTGCTCGGAGCAGATGTTTCTATTGACCATACACGCATGTGTTCCGGTTTTCCTTTGTTTGTCCTTGTCCTTGTGTCTCCGGTCCACTGACACAGGATATCACTTTTCTAACGAAGGCCTTTAAGTGTGTAGCGTCTATTTATTGGAACGAAGTTCCTTAACGCGGCTTACGGGTAGTGTGATTTAGTAGAAATTGTTGCGTAACGAAATGCCGTATGCTGCTTGTGTGTGCCTGTGTGTATCGAGTCTACTATAAGCAAATAAGCACACGAGCAACAGAGTGCGCAGCCGGGAGCACAATACTCTGTCTCCTTTCCTATATCGTTATCATATAACCTATTGAAATATACACATTTGATTACTACATTCGGAGTTGAAGAAATAACTTAAGGAACTTCATTCCTGACTGGGTCCTCCGACCGCAGGTTTTTGTTTTAAATTGACCTAGATAACTTCGATCTACAAAGTCGGTAAAAGGTCCAACGAATCCTTTCAAGATGGTTTTAAAAAGATTCTATCATTTTCAATAACCTTTACAGAGAGATAAATGAAATATTGGATCGTCAAATGCCCTGGAAAATTAGTCCGGTCTTCGTGTAAGTGGAAAGATGGGCTGATAGAGTGAAATACTTCCTATAAAACGATTTCATCCTTATAATAGTAAAAATAAGGATGAATTTGCTTTACAGATAATTAACAGTTTCATTAATACGCATTTGATCTTGTGCAATATTTATTTATAATTATTTAAAGCTTTTATTTCTATGGGAAATTGTCTTATTCTTATCTTAGTGGTAGAGCCTTGATTTGCCCAGCAGAAATGGGCCGTCTGGACCGGGTAAGTACTACCCTCTCACAGAAAATCGGCGTAAAGTAACAGTATCAGTGGTCACTGTTGTATTTCGTGCGATGAGAGCGCCGGAGACAGCAGAATAAAATAAATATTTAAGGTTTTTATAGATAATGATACGGAACCCTTCTCGAGCGAGTCCGATTCGTACTTGGTCGGTTTTCATATTATTAAATTTAATTATATTTTTAGTTTCATTGAAGCAGCAACAGTATCTATAACTGAATGTGTACTATGAAACTTTCTACTTTCGGTTTATACTTCGTGGGATATAGACTGCTTAGAAATAAGGTTCAGTTGATACCCTTTGCGTACGGAACCCTAAAATGGCTTCTATATGAGAAATGTAGCAAGTTAAGTTAGGATTTAGTGTTTCAGCACGAATTTATGACAGGACTCGTGCATAAATTGCAACTTCCTGTTAAATGTATCCATTACTCGTTGACACGTTATAAGGTTGGGTTTCTCTGCGACGACGGAATTTAAATTTAACTTTTGAATTTGTAATAAGTTCTTTAAAACTACGGCGTTCAAATATCTTCTTAGAAAGTTTTATTTTAAAGAATACTAATATTCCTATGGCTCCTCCAAATAAGCTCGAAACTTGCGCTGAGACTGCCCCAATAATAACCCAAAGAGGTCAGGACCGAACCCATGACTCTCTCGTTAGCGGAGCGAAGTTGGCCCTTCTACCGATGAGCTTTTTAAATAAACTGAAACTTTTATACGTATTTTAAACTTCTAATATTGACCACATGTAAATTTCTAATGGCTTGATTGATGTATCATTTTGTTAAAACATCAATTCTATATACATCTATATACATTTGTTTTGATACTCGATTATCCGTAGTAACGAAAAGTAAAAAAAATATCTTCTCATATAAGAACTACATCAACTCAAAATCCATTCAATTTGAGCCAACGTGAGAGCCATCCCTTTTTCACGGTCGGGTCTCTGTACTCTTGCGCTCTTGCGCGCTCAAAACCTTAAATCGAATATATCGACAAAATTGTCTCAAGACAAGTCTTGGTCGTTTTGAAGGATGGGTATATTAAGGCGAGCGTTGGCTACAGTCCAATCCGCGAGTGGCCACAGATGACGAGGGCGAGTCGTTATCACGGGTTTATGCAGCTAGTGCTTAATCTTGGACAGAACTTAATTTGACCTAAGTGAATTATAATTGTTTTTATTTCAATGGTAAGTAGTAAGTAGCAAATTTTATTAGGCTTTCTTCAAATTTACTTTAAGACAATTTTGTACTGTCAAAATAATGGTTTTACTGAATGGTAAATACATACGGTACTTATAATGAAAAACCAATGCCTCAATAGCTCAACGGCAGAACGACTGTCTCCGCTCCTTTAACGCGAGAGTTGCGGGTTCGTTATTGACACCCTTGGGCTATTGCCGTACCCACTTTTAGCGCAAGCTTCGAATTTATATGGAGGTACAATAGGAATAATAGTAATGCCTCGAAAAAAGCATTGCCAATATTCTTTTTAAAAAATAAATTACGTCTTTTTGTCTGTTTATTCCGGCTAATCTTCGAAACGGCTGGACTGATTTGAGCAAGACTTTTAATGGCAAATAGCTGATATCATACGGAGTCACTAAGGCTCTTAGTTTTAAAAACTCTGTACACGAAGCGAGAAGAACCGCGGGCAAAACTAGTATTAGAATATATTTGAAGATTTTTCAGAAATGTAAATTCAATATTTTTTTGTACATATAAATTTCGTGAGGTACACGTCAAGAGGTCTATCTTGAGAATTCGCTTTCCAGGTTACGTGAATTTTATCCGACGCCATTTCTTTTGGGAGTTCGCATTACCATATTATATTTTATGAATATTTTAAACATACACACAAAATTTTTCAATTTGTGAATTTATAAAAAAAGTTATTTTTAAATATAATTATTATTTCTCTATATAAAAAGCTATTTTCCATCACTGCTCAGTAAACCATCAGCGGGTTAAGTGGTTTTGGGCGGGACCTCTCGATGGATGATGATCAAATGCTGTACTGTTACATTACGCCAATTTTATGTGAGAAGGTAGTACTTCCTTTCCTTTTGACGACGTTGTGGCGCAGCGGTAGCGAACCTGCCTTAAGCGCCACAGGTCGCGGGTTTGATTCCCGCTCGGAGCATAATATGTTTGTATTGACCATGCAAGCATATTTTCCGGTCTGGGTGTATTTGTCCTTGTCATTGTGAACGTTTCCGAACCCCCGACACAGGATATTACTATCCTAATGGGGGCCGTTGAGTGTGCAGCGTTTATTTATTTATTTATTATTCCTTGACCGAGCCGGCCCATTAATGATGGGGGGAGTATGTCTCTACTACAGCAAAGTGCTATCCACATGTCCACCAAACCAAATTTAGACGCAAATAAGCAATACCATGTCAACCCACAAAATTGAAAAAACTTAGTTATATATGTAGAAGTGTTGGTAAATGGCTGTAGAACATTTTTTTTAAATATTTGTAGGGTTTTAAGCTTTAAAACTTCTGAAAAAGCCATTTTTTAACCATGCAATTTATGTATTATGTTACACTTTTTGGGTTATATTATATACGAAATATGCAGTTTGTATACTTATTTTTGTGAAAATAAGTAAAATAACTTACATAAATCTGATATTGACAAAAACTTGACAAATACATAAAAAAAAAATTCATATAAAGCAAGTTGTTCAAAAATTTCAAACGCTATTTTCTCGAAATGACATTCGTGTGGGTTGACATGGTATTGCTTATTTGCGTCCATTTAAACTGTTGAACAATTGGACTGTAGGCTAGTGAAATTTCTGGGCAAAGGAGATTTAAGAACCAATATCTCGAGGTTGGCAACGCGTGAGTGACACAAATGGAGTTGCAAGCGTTCATACGCTACGGAAACCGCTTACCATCGGGTGGGCGGTATACTTGCTTGCCAACTTAGTAACATAAAAAAAATTTGCTCTCTCGCTCTGGCTCACTAAAGCATAGCGCAAAGAGGAGAGACCGATAATATAAAATAGTATGTATATTGCTGTCTCATTCATTCCTACACATTTTTGTACTTGTGTCTCTTACCTGTCGTTTTTCTGTGGCACGATTTCAAATCACAACGAATCTATAGAAGTTTCACTTCAATAAAAAATCTTATTATTTACTATGAACCACATTGTGGAAATGATAAATTCATTCTTTAATTAGACACCGTTGTGGCGTTGTGGGTAGCGAGTCTGCCTTAAGCCTCGACGGTTGCGGGTTCGATTCCCGCTCGGAGCAGATGTTTGTATTAATCGTACAGGCATGTTTTCCGGTCTGGTTGTGTTTGTCCTTGTCATTGTGAATGTTTCCGGACCCCCGACACAGGATATAATTATCCTAATGGGGGCCGTTGAGTGTGTAGCGTTTATTTATTTATAAAAAAAAAAAAAAAAAACAGTCCAGTATTTTGATTATTATATACAACACTCTGATCGAATCAACACAATAACTTCAAAAACAAGGTTCCGTTACTCTTAATTACTTAAACTTACTTAAATAAATAGAACAAACGGAGTCTGAGAAATTTTATCGTAAAATAAAGATCAAGAAATAATAATTAGTGAATTTTCCGCTTGTCTGATACCGTCCAATTTCCGTTGGGAAACGGGCAATTTTAAGTTGAAACAATGGCATTTATAAATGTACGGAACCCTCGAATGGAGCCACTAAGTTAAGATAGAATCATAAGACAATACCGACCTCACATAATTTATTATATTGAGCAAAAACATCGGGAGGCAGCGGTTGCGGAAACAGATGAACACACAGACGACAAGAACAACTTGGATATTTATATTTACATATATTACTTGTATCATCTTGATCAAGTAAAGGCGTCGGGATGTGACGACCCCATCGCCCGCTGTTGGGATAACCTCTGTCACAACAGAGATTATTCCACCAGTGCAATCAGTCACACTGGTGGTAGGTCTTTGTTGCAAGAGGCCGGCTAGGTAGGTACCACCGCAGTGTCAAATATTCTGCCACCAAATAGTAGTATTTAGGCACTACTGTGTTCCGGTTTGAAGGGCATTGTACGCTAGTGAAATTACTGGGCGAACGAGATTTAAGAACTAATATCTCGAGGTTGGCAGCGCGTGAGTGGCACCTACTAATGGTGCTGCAAGCGCTCATAGGCTGCGGCAGCCACTTACCATCAGGTGGGCCGTATGCGTGTTTGCCAACTTCTAACATAAAAAAAAAAAAAAAAAGTACACCTTCAACTATTGTATAACTTGTAAGATATTCTACTTTTTACGTTACTAATTTGGAATCACGCGACCGTCGTGACTCTAAGCAGGCTAACTACCAGCACACCACAACGGTCGTCCTCCAAAATATCTTTTTTACAATAATTTTAATGTGCGAACCACTTTATTATAGTTTTAAATAATAATTTGAAGAGGGCCGTGTGTCTCATAGCAAACTAAATAACTCCAACCCCTTGTCACGTGTCAGAGGAGACCGCGAAGGGTCAACTATGACCCAAAAATTGGTTCCAACATGATATACACTCATTTGTTTTTATTACTCGCCCCTTTATAACTTAAACATAACAATAAATAAAATATGAACGTTTATTAATAGCATACTAAAGTGTAATAAAAAAATGGAAGTCTTTTTCATGTTACTTTTTTGGCAACCAAGCATATGGCCCACCTGATGGAAAGCGATTGCTGAATCCTATAAGCGCTTGCAACACCATTAATAGTCGTCACTCGTTGCCAACCTCGAGATAATGGTTCTTAAATCTCCTTTGCCCAGTAATTTAACTAGCCTACAGTACCATTCAAACCGGAACACAGTAATGCCAACTACTGCTTTGCGGTAGAATATCTGACACTGCGGTGGCACCTACCTAGCCTACCACTAGGTAGGCAGATAGTGAAATTCTTATTGTATAGAAGTAGAACTATCGTTAGAGTCGCAGCGAAAATTCAATACGAAACGGCGACAGAAGCGACGATCTAAAACTGAAATGTTTATAAAGAGCGGATCCGGAAACTCATTGTGGCTCAGCTAAAACAAAGAACAAAGATACCTAAGCACTGAATACGACATCTTTCTTATAACGCGATGGTGGCAAACAAGCGTACGACCGCGAGCACTGTAGCTAGGAGTAGGTACGACAATAGCTCTAAGGGGATCGAACCCTAGACTCGTCGAACCTAGACTCGAACGGAACGGAACGGAGCGAACTCGGCCTTTCTACCGTTTAGCTAGAAGCCAGACCCACCTGATCGTAAGCAGTTGTCGTAGCCTTTGAGCGCGTTACCAACCTGGAGATATTGGTTCTTAAATCTCCTTTGCCCATTAATTTCACTAGCTGTAGTGTCGTTCAAATCGAACCACAATAATGCAAAAAGCAATACTAGTTTGCGGTAGAATATCTGCAACTGCAGTGGGACCTACCTAGGTGGCCTCTTGTAACAAAACACCTTTCACCAGTGTGGCTGACATAATTACACTGGTGGAATAATCTCAACAGCCGGCGATGAGGTCGTGAGCTCCCGACGCCTAACTGAGTGAAGTTCTTCTATCTACAAAGTCGGTTAAAGGTTTGTTATTGTGAGGTCACACCTACCTAGCCGGCCTCTTGTAATAAAGAGATAACCAGTAAAATATAAATATGAATTGGCTGAATAATCCTTCTAGTAATTCATGTATCAAAGTAAGAGATGTTATTATCGCGCAGTTTGAGTTCAACGAATGATATTGCAAGCGAAACGCAGTCAAACCCGTTAGGGGAATCGCGAACTCTATTATAATAAACATCCCACTTGTTCTTTTATTTATTTATTATATACAGACTGCATTTATTTAAATATTAATTCCCTTATTCTTTACCTTAAAGTTTATTAAAGGTATAGTATATGTATAATTGCGTTCGATACTTTTTTGTTTACGGAATATTTTAGACGAATTTGACACGTTATTGGTGCTAATATTCACTACATAGTATAAAACAAAGTCGCTTTCTCTGTCCCTATGTATGCTTAAATCTTTAAAACTACGCAACGGATTTTAATGCGGTTTTTAATAGAGTGATTGAAGAGGAAGGTTTATATGTATAATAACATCCATTAAATAGTGGAGAAATACTTTTATTTTTGAGGTTTCTAATGTGATGTCGTAAATAATTACATTTATTTTATAAAAACATTTTTTCAGTGAATGACATAGGCTATATATTTTATACCCGTGCGAAGCCAGAGCGGGCCGCTAGTAATAAATAATAGTTGAAAAAAACGTACTTTTGAAAAAAATCTTAAATATGAAAAGAATAAGAAAAAAATGTATTTTGTTTAATAATTATAAATATTTTCTTTCGAGATATGAGTACAAGAATTACAATTTTCATTATATCTTAAAAAGCACCTAAGCTTTTTTAATGAAAGTTGTGGTGCTAGGTTGAAAGCTAATTTATAGTTTTGTCGATCAGAAACATTCTTATAACGTCTCATTTATCCGTGATACTATTTAGGCTGACCATGGTAATCAACTAATATCATTCATACATACACTCGAAATCAGTACCAAAGTTATACTGAGTAAAACGACAACGTAAACGGTTGGCAAACAATACGGTACGCCTGATGGTAAGCAGTCACCGCAACCCATGAATGCGCGCGATACTTGAAGTATCACAAGCGCGTTGCCAACCCGAAGGATAGGAGGAAAAGGATGAACATTTTTCAAAATTCCACCCCTACCACCTCGATGTTTCGAAATCCACAACACAGCGATTTAGAAGGCATTATCTTCCTCGCACAACAACTTTGTGTAACTTCCGCTGACGGTCTTTCCGAACCGATACGACTTGGGAAACTTCAAGAGTAGATTCTTTCCTTAATGGTCGGTAACGCACCTGCATGCCATCTGGTGTTGCGGATGTTCATGGACGGCGATGATCGTTTAACATCAGGTGAGCCTCCTGCCCGTTTGCCCCCTCTTACATAAAAAGGAGAGGTGAGAGATTGGACCTCCGGCGCTCTCATTCATCGCACGAAACGCAACAGTACCTACAGATACTGTTACTTTAGGCCAATTTTCCGTAAGAAGAATAGTAATATTATTATAACCACGAAATCATATTACCAAAACTTTTATTGTTAATTACCTCAAAATACCTCTTAGTTAACTATTCATGACACCCAAAATTAAAAGTTTATATCCGTCCATATTTAAGATTGAAAATTCGTTAAAAAGCAGAAGGTAAGGACAATCGCAAAGTCCGATGAATAAACAACTTGAATAATAAGGAGAACTTAATATTCGCTTTAGTTTGTCATCTCGGAGGCGAAAGATTTGAGTCGACGAGACGTCTGAAGAATAAATACTTACAACGTAATAAAAGTCTAGAGGTAGCTAAGGTATTCATAATAGCCATTTTAGTACGACTACAGCAAAGCTTGGTCACTTTCAAAGGCCGTTGATACCATAGACGACCGTTGTGACGTGCTGGTAGCGAGCCTGCTTTGAACCTCAACGGTCTTGTTTTCGATTCCCACTCGTAGCAGACTTTTAATATAAATATCTGTTGCGGTTGGTCCCGGTTGTTATCATCATAACATCTGATAATAATCGTTAACTCATGACAGGTAATTTCCTCTTATCCAATTTGTAACTGGTTCGCCCTTAGGGTTGCGGAGGTCAGATGGCAATCGCTCTGTGTACTAGTAACCTGTCAAATCCGGATCAGAGTATAAGCAGACCCTGGGTAAATACCGGGAACAATGTTAGGAAGAAGAAGTAAGGTTATTTCGGTTATTGGTCTTGCCATTTTACGAATAATACTTAATCCTGCAGTTCTTCCAACCACTTTGAATCTTATGACGTTTTTTTTTTTATATATTACTAAGTTGGCAAGCAAGTAATCAGCCCACCTGATGGTAAGCGGCTGCCGTAACCTATGAATGAGGGCTTGCAGCACCATCAGTAGGTGCCACTTAAGTGTTGCCAACTTCGAGATATTGGTTCTTAAATATCATTTGTCCAATAATTTCACTAGCCTACAGTGCCGTCAAACCGAAACACATTAATGCCAAAGACACTACTGCTTTGTACCGTACGGCGTAGGCCTTTGCAACAAAAGACCTACCACCAGTGTGATTGATTGCGCATGCATGCAAACAGCGGACGATGGTGTCGTCACGCCTCAACGCCTATAGACATCCAAGTGATACGCATACCAATAAATTTAGAAGAGTTACCGTATGTTTACCTAATGGGGATGTTATTTACCCCTCCCAAGGTTCTCACTTAGTGCCTGCTTAATGTCCTAGAACGAATTGTTAAGATAACAGCCTTGCAGGACGTTATGTCTGGTCTAAGTGCACTTCTTCGTATACCTTATTATATTTGTTTACGTTAGCGTAAACTTAATATTTTTAATGCGAAATAAATAAACGATAAACACTCAACGGCCCCATTAAGATAATTATATCCTGTGTCCGGAAACATACACAATGACATGGACAAACACACCCAGACCGGAAAACGTGCCTGCATGGTCATTACAAACATCTGCTCCGAGCGGGAATCGACTCCCAAATAATTATGAATGGGGCGAAGCCGCGGCCAAAGGTTCCTATACTATAAATCTACATTTTATATGCATGAATTTTCGCATTGTAATGAAAAAAATCCAACAAAAAACAGATTGTTTCCATTAAACAATACTTTAATTTTCAGTAATATTATACTGCAATAACTTTGAATAGCGATTAAAAGTCATAATAGATAGTGTCTGAGTACAAATTTGTGCTCCTCTGAGTATACAGATTACGGACATAATTAACTCAATATTTCAGAGTAAATTATATCTTAATTTATACTTTTATTCACATAATATAATGAGGCTACGAGTATGATACATTTTATGTTTCATTTTATCTTACTAATATTGTTACGGTGAACCTTATCACCAGGGTATAAGGTTCAATATCGCTTCCTACCGTTTGTGCCTATTTGCTTCGTTCGAGTAGGTTCTAGAAAGATGTGTTCTCGAAAAGTGCCATATAAAATACCGTGGGCGGAACTTTCTCGAATCCGTGGTCCGCAGTATAAGCGGCCTGGCGCGTCGACAGAATGATTCAGTTCTGAGAAACGAGCGAAGAAACTACAAGCGATACAAGTGACTCAATGCGAAAACCAGTGACCTCGGCTATTTTTTCGGACTACGATTAACCTTAAAAACCTTATTTAGAGCCATCAAGTGTTTATTCCCACAATTAGTGTTTACACAATAACAAGAACATACACACAGACCGGAAAAGATGGATGGTCAATACACACATCTGCTCCGAGCGAAAATCGAACCCACGACCTGTGGCTCTTAAGGTAGGTTCGCTACCACTGCGCCACAACGTCGTCAAATTAAATATAAAATATTTGATTTCTATAAAATCCACACTAACAAAATAGCGGGGAAAGTATAGTTTAATATTATATATCGATAAGATACAAAGAGTCGATTAAACGCAACACTAACGTTAAGCTCATGTACCGGTGGTTAACAGATTTTTTTTTTTTCGGAATGTGTATTGCTGTTGGCCCTACTGGCCTTGACAGCGTCACCGGGCGGAGGGCCGAGTACAGAGACTCGGCTGTGATAAAGGGACAGCCCTCACGGAGGCTCAAATTTGATTCCGTCCTTAGGGAGCCTCCTGCGAAGCCGAACCACGGCTAAGGACGTCATCGGAGATGGAGGCAGCGCTCCGAGCGCATTCTATACGATAGACTCACCCGACGGTGTGAGCGCGACGCGACGTGCGAAACAAAGGACCTCGTCCTCGCCGCCGAGGACGGTGTTGTGTGCGTGTCTGTGCTGTGTAAGGGCATTTTCTAATGTAATCCTATCGTCAGGGTCTTGCAGGACGTGCTTAGGACGCCTTACTTTTGTCGGTTGGTTACATCGGTCTGTGTAGATACAAGCATGTCTAATCAAAGGATTTGGATGGAAAGTAGTTTGATCGAAATAGTTTTGCGATAAGCGCTTCAAATGTTTGGGGTTTGGTTAACAGAGGTTGCGGTTGGATTATGCGGTCATCAACATGGAAGCCTAAAAATGTTTAACGATAATCGCATCGTGATCCATACGATAGCTTAGCAAGTGTTTGATTACTTTGATCCAATTAACTGGAAAGACAACCTAAAGTAAGTAACTGGCTAGCCTTAGAGTTGTTCAGGTTTGTTATAAAACCTGTTTCGGTCTGAGTGTTTGTCCTTGTGGGTCTCCCCACCGTGCCTCAGAGAGCACGTTAAGCTGTCGCCCCCGGTTATCACATAACATCTGATAATAATCGTTAACTCTTGATAACCAATGAGTTACTAGTTCGCCCTTAGGGTTGAAGAGATCAGATGGCAGCCGCTTTGTGTAAAAACTAGTAGCCGATCAATTCCGAATAAGAGTAATATGCAGACCTCGGGTTGATAAAATACCGGAAAAATGGTGGGAAGAAGAAGAAATAGTGAAGTAACAAATCCATTGACGTATTTTTGTGTGACGGCTCTATTAGCATCAGTACCACACAAGCGTTCTGACTTATGAGACTGAAAAATATAATCAAACGTTTTAAAGTTCGGAGGGGCGCGCCAAGAAATAAATGAACGCTACACACTCAACGACCCTAATTAGGATAGTTTGATCCTTTATGGGGGAAAACATGCCTGTATGGTCAATACAAATATATGCCCCGAGCGGCGATCGAACCCGCGACCTGTGGCGATTAAGGCAGGTTTCCCTACCGCTGCACCACAACGTTGTCAAAAACTAAGGCAATTGCGAAAAACATTCGACTAATTAAGAGCTATTCGTAACAACAAAAAAAATGATAATAGGCAAGCTATCAGACTATTAACAAGTTTAATGGACATCGAATAAAACACTAGACAAAACGAGTCCAAGTGGACGCGTGTTACACCGTAACGACCCATATTTTATTTTAAGTCTCAATAACTCAACGGTAGAAGGCTACTTGTAATACGAGAGTTGAAGAACTTTTCTGTCGAACCGGTACATGAAAAGCTATTTCGATCAAACTATCGTCCATCTAAATCGTCTGATAAGGCTTGTTAGATACAAGCCAGATGCAGATAATAAAGACAGAAGTAACCAACCGACTAAAGTCAGGCGTCCTGTGCACGTCCTGCAAGACCCTATCGATAGGATTACATTAAACAACGCCCCTTACACAGCACAGACACGCACACAGCACCGCCTCCGCCGGCGAGGACTAGGTACTTTATTTCGCACATCGCATCGCGCACACACCACCGGGAGTTCAGCTTGTGGAATGCGCTCAGAGTTCAACCTCCAGCTCTGATGACATCTTTAGCCATAGATGTTCCCTCCTTCCAACAATCTGGGCTCCTTCAAACGAGGCATGAAGAGGCATCTTGCGGGTAGGCAAGGCGAGGGTGACTAACACGGTTGCATTCCGCAATTCTGTTGGCCGTCTTCGCGTTTGGAGTTTATTTCCACTTACCGTCAGGTGGACTACAGTCATCTGCCTTACTTTCCAAATAAAAAAAAAGATCGGGCTCGCATGACTCTGTAGTCGACCCCTTTGCTCGGTGTCCTTTTCAGGGCCAGAAGGGCCAGCAGCAATATTCATTCCACAAAAAAAGCAATCCAAGCAGCTACACATCGGTGCTATATCTGTGATATTTTTTTTATAATATCATCAAAATCTTTTACACATAGTTGCAAGTTAAAGTATATATAGGCTACGGTGTAATAGGGTGTCCTGTTAAAACGTTTCCCCATTAACCTGTGAACAAATCGAGGGATCTCACGTGCGACCCTCGCCGTCACTTAGTGGGCTATACACACATACACATACAAACACATCTCGTTACTAACTAAGGTAACTCTGTGAAAATAGCGAAATGGAGCAATAGACAAGTTGATTAGGTTTATAACTAACAATTAAAAGGTAGTTTATTATGAGATAACGAATGAAATTATCCTGGTAAGGCGTAGACTTATATTATACTATGGACAGGCCTTTCGATGTCAAAGGCTCTATGATGGTTTTTCTTATTAATAGAAAGAAAGAAAGAATTAGAAATAATTAATTTATTGGGACAACAACAGAAATAAACTAAACATAAACATTAAAAAGCATTATAGTTAAAAAAACAAAACAATATAACAATAATAAAAAAAATTAAACATAATTAAAAACTTAATCCTAAAAATTACTTCTAATACTAAATAAAAAATAAAAAATAATAATTCAAAATTAAAAATAACATAAACAAAACAATAATAACAAAGTGTTGTGTCCCAAAAAGGGTGGACCATTCAGTTAGTTAGGTGAGTACACCTAACACTGTTATTCAATGGTACCCTGTCTATGACGTGCAGTGACAAACGTGTGCATTAATATAATATGTGCATTGCTAGCCCAAGGAACAGGAGGAAGGTATCAGAAGGGAAAAAGAAAGGGAACAGAGGGAGTGGGAGATTGAGCCTCCGGCGCTCTCACTCATCGCACGAAACGCAACAGTACCTACTGATACTGATACTTTACGCCGATTTTCTGTGAGAGGGAGTACTTCCTCAGTCGAGCCGACCCATTTGTGCTGGGCGGAACATGGTTCTACTACCGTTAATGCTCGTTCATAAACGTAACACAGGTTAGGTTAGTCAGATATTCTACCACAAAACAGTTTCAAGGACACTGTAGCTAGTAAAATTACTGGGCACAGGAGATTTAAGAACCAATGTCTCAAGGTTCCCATCGCGTTAGCAACGCGTGACTGACACCTACAAACGAATGGTGTTGCAAGCGCTTATAGGCTTCGACGTTTACCATCAGGTCGTGAGCTTGCTTTCCAATTTATTCACATTAAAAAAATACTGGCGTTGGGATGTGACGACCCCATCGCCCGCTGTTAGGATATCCTCTGTCACAGCGGAGATTATTCCACCAGTGCAATCAGTCACACTGGTGGTAGGTCTTTTGTTGCAAGAGGCCGACTAGGTAGGTACCACCGCAGTGTCAAATATTCTGCCGCCAAATAGTAGTGCTTAAGCATTACTGTGTTCCGGTTTGAAGGGCACTGTACGCTACTGAAATTACTGGGCAGAGGAGATTTAGAAACTAATATCTCGAGGTTGGCAACGCGTGAGTGGCACCTACTAATGGTGCTGCAAGCGCTCATAGGCTACGGCAACCACTTACCATCAGGTGGGCCGTATGCTTGTTTGCCAACTTGTAACATAAAAAAACCATTAATAATAACCTTAATGTATGTATATGATTTTAAGCGAAAGATGATTCACTGCCGCAGCGGGATATAAACTTAATGAAACTTACTTTGTAAGGATAAAACCACTAAATACTGTCATGAAGGAAGGGGTATAAGCTAAGAAAGTGTATATTTTATCTATGTATATAAAAGGATAAGACTTGACTTATAAAAGCCCAGACTAAGACCTTAGACCTAGAAAGCTAAATGTTTTCACTGGTGTTTTTAAAACGTAAATGCGCACTAAGAAAGGGTTTTTCGATCCCTTTACCCTATCTAGGATTTTTGATTTAAAACACAGCCGAATTGAAAGGTTATTTTGTGCGATGGGAGAGGCCCAATGTCCCATCCTCTTTGTTCTTTTCACCCTATATCTTATATTCGCAACGCGCGTGATACTTCAAGTATCACAATCGTTCATAGGTTGCGGTGACTCCTTACCATCATGCAGATCGTATAATAAAATCAGCAAGCATCAACTACACATAAGTTTCGCATCCGACGACGACGATGACGTTGTGGCGCAGCGCCTGCCTTAAACGCCACAGGTCACGGGTTCGATTCCGCTCGGAGCATAATATGTTTGTATTGACCATGCAAGCATATTTTCCAGTCTGGGTGTATTTGTTCATGTCATTGTATATGTTTCCGGACCCCCGACACAGGATATAGCTATCCTAATGGGGGCCATAGAGTGTGCCGCGTTTATAATTATTATTATTGTCCATTTTTTTTAAGTTACAATATTTTTTCCAGAAAAATTCATAAAGTACTTGGACTATCTAGTTATATAAGCATGTTTACCCTAAAACGGGGACGGGGATGATTGACGGGACGACGTTATACTCATGAAGTGTAGAGATGACGGAGATGAGGGACACTATATAATTCTGATAAGGACATGCTGTGTTTGTCCAATGATGTGTAAACATACGCGTGTACACTACGTTAAGGAACGCGGCGTTTTTACATAAAATAGATCATACAACATTCGTAATTCAATAAATAAATAAATAAATAACGCTACACTCTCAACGGCCTCCATTAGGATAAACAATACACACAGACTGGAAAACAGGCCTGTATGGTCAATACAAGCATCTGCTAAAAGCGGGAATTGATCCCACGACCGGGCGCTAAAGGTATTGCTGGGAAAAAAGAAAGATACGTTCACTAAACCCTCTTCCAATAGTCAGATAAAGTGAAAGTGTATTAAAAACATCAAAAACACACAAAACACACCAACAATACAACAATACAGGGTTTAACAATACACAATACACAATACGTAGTGAAGAATAAAAACGTTATCTCACAATATAAACGAAAGAGTGTAAGAATAACGAAGCTATAGTGCGAAATACAGGAATTGCTACAATACCCACTATCCAAAGCTCAGGACTAATAAAAGTACGCGTGTAGGCGCCGCAAATGTTATCAACAACGATTTAGAGTTACTGGAAATGACATACAATTTGTAAATGCTCTAAAAAAAAAGCGTGAAAACTTGGGGTTGTATGTATCTTTTAAGGCCGAATCATATAAAAAAATTAAAAATGTCCAAGAACGAAATTGGGGTGGACCACCCTTAACATTTAGGGGTATAAAAAGTAGTTTCCGTTTCGGAAAGTATCGTAACTAAAACTTTGACACGAGAATTTTATATATTAGATATATCTTACGAATTTCACTTTCAATTTTTAAATCGCTTTTAAGACCATACTAATAAATAAATAAATAAACGCTACACAGTCAACGACCCCCACTAGGATAATGATATCCTGTGTTGGAGGTCCGGAAACACATACAAGAACAAGGACAAATACACCCAGACCGGAAAATATGTTTGCATGGTCAATATAAACATATATGATCCGAGCGGGAATCGAACCCGCGACCTGTGGCGTTTGAGGCAGGTTCGCTACCGCTGCGCCACAACGTCGTCAACGTGCAATGCTTTTTGAAGGCATAACTAATATTCCTATTGCTTTTGGGATAATCTCTGTCAATCAGTCGGTCTTTTGTTGCAAGAGGCCGACTAGGTAGGTGTACCATCGCAGTGTCAAATATTCTACCGCCAAAAAGTGCTTATACATTACTGTGTTCCGGTTTGAAAGGCACTGTAGGCTAGTGAAATTACTGGGCAAATGAGATTCAAGAACCAACATCTTGAGGTTGGCAACGCGTGAGTGACACCTACTAATATTGTTGCACGCGCTCATAGGCTACAGAAGCCGCATACCATCAGGTGGATCGTATGTTTTGCTTCCCAACTTGTAACGTAAAAAAAAATAAGCCCGAAGCTTGCGCTAGGGGTAGTGGGTTGGTTGCCAACTTAGTCACAAAAAAAATCATAAAATTTATAAATGCATAGTAAGTTCCACTATAAATTCCTCCTATCTGATCAATCAAATACTAAAATTAATATAATATTATAAATTTAAAATTAGCTCTGTCTGTGTGTTACCTTTTGACGCTTAAGTCACTGAACCGAATTTGATTAATTTAGATACATAAATAGATATCACTTTGAAGAAGGACATAAGTTACTTATTGAACAAAATATTGATAATGAACTGGCGAATTATACGCACTTATGTTCAACATAATCATCTGCACCATATGGGAATCGAAACCGCGACCATTGGCTTATAAGGCCACTCAACGCTTGCCTGCTGCGGCATAAAAAGAAAGTCTACATTTTGGCATCTTTTCTTCAAGTTTCAAGATTTCACAGACGTTTTGAAACGATTTTTTATTTATCGTTTTATCAGTCGCAACTAGGTTCAGTATATTTTTTAAAATTGAAAATAAATTTATGAAGAACTTGGAAAATAAAAGTCGGCATTAAATTATCAATTAACGAAGATGATTCATTCTCTTTGTGTGCTGGGATTATAGCTTTGAAGATTAAAGCTAATTACAGAGTCTTAAAAACAGTGCAATTAATTAGTATAAATTTAAAATAACAGTTTAAGCTTTATTTCTGTTTGTTCAATAACTTTAAAATAACGAATCTAGATAATAAGAGTTTGAGCCTTCTTTTTTAACTCAAATTTAATATATTATTTAATCTACCTATTAATAAATAAAATTGAAGGGTCTGTTTGTAACACCAAATTAAAATATTTTCACAAAATACATAAAAATATTATTTAAATTACTTGGCTTAATTTTTATTGCGTACAATACACTTTTTTGTTAGAAATCTTTACATTTGGGCATGCACAGCAACAAATTAAAGTTATTATTAGAAAAGACAAAACCATCAAATAATAATCTCTTCCACAAATTTATATCCGAGTAAAGAGTGGGGCTGATATTAAAAAAGATCCAGAACAATCATTCGGGCCCCGACTCGCTCATTTCAGCCCCGTATCCAATTACGAAGCGCTGACTTGGGGCGCAAGTACACTCGCGCAGCAAACACACTGGAATTATTTCAGACTCTAGTTAACGAGTTAACAACGCTTTTGTGGGGCATGAGAAAGATTTTTGTATGTTTAATTTAAATAAAACTTGAATGTGTGACAGTGAATGTGGAGTTTTTTTAATGTCAAACAAGCATACGGTCCGCGTGGTGGTAAGCAGTCACCGCAACCTTTAGATGCTTGAGATACTTGAATTATCATATGCGCGTTGCCAACCCAAGGGTTAGGAAGGGTACAAAGTCTTTGGAGATTGGCCCTCCGGGCCCCCTCACTCATCACACGAAACAGTACTCTGTTACTTTAAATCGTTTTTTCTGTGAGAGGGTAGTACTTTCCCGGTCGAGCCGGCTTATGTGTGCTGGGAGGAGAAAGGCTCTACTTTAAAAAAAAATATTCACTGTCTCACTTTAAAAATGGTCCCGGTTATTATCAATAACATCTGATAATAATCGTTAACTCTTGATAAGTAAATTGCTCTTATCCAATCAGTTACTGGTTCGCCCTTAGGGTTGCGGAGGTCAGATGGCAATCGCTCTGTGTAAAAACTAGTAACCTGTCAAAATACCGAGAATAATACTAGGATGAAGAATTTCAATATATAAAACTCACATGAAAGATTTTATATAAAAGGTATTTATTGGTAGGGATATGCTTATAAAAGGTGTTTATAAAAGGCATTATATCTAAATAAAAACTATAATCTTATTTAAAACTAAGAATATAAAGAAAAAAACGCTTAGAAAATCTCTAAATAAACTGTCACAAGAATAATAGCGTTAGGCTGTCACTCCATCAACAAGACGAGAAGACGAAAAGAGATAAGAAAAAGTTTGTCCTTGTCTTTTCATAACATCTCTTTCTCCCTCTGTCCTTATTTCTTAATGCACTGTAATACCTACGATATTTCCCCGGACGTAGGCTTGAAAGGGAAGCGAGACAGGACGTTATCGTCTTCCTTGTCACACGCACTAAGGTAGGTAGCCGAAGAGTATTTAGTGTCATTCCGTAGGACGGTATTTTGTAATATTACCTCACATCAGTCAAAAAACTATTAACTTACTATAAGGCAAAGCTTGTGCTTGTTTGCAGGTATGTATTACTGGTTTAAGGCCTTTTAGAGCAAGGCCAAAGAGGCCGGTTAGGTAGATACCACCGCAAAGATGTAGTGTCTATGGCATTACTGTATTTCGGTTTGAAGGATACTGTAGCTAGTAAAATTACTAGGCAAAAGAGATTTAAGAAAAGATTTGATACCGTGTGCAAATGGTATTGCAAGCGCTTATCGGCTACGGCTACCGCTTACCATTGCCTTGATGATTGCCAACTTAGTTCTTTTTTTTTTTTTCATCCTAGCATTATTCCCGGTATTTTTATGTACCCGGGGTCTGCTTATTACTTTTATCCGGATTTGACAGGTTACTAGTTTTTACACGAAGCGATTGCCATCAGACCTCCGCAACCCTAAGGGCGAACCAGTAACTCATTGGATAAGAGCAATTTACTTACCAAGAGTTAACGATTATTATCAGATGTTATTGATAATAACCGGGACCGACAGCTTAACGTGCTCTCCGAGGCACGGTGGGGAGACCCACACGGACAAACGCCCAGACCGAGACAGAAATTTTTTAACAAACATCTGCCCGAGCGGGAATCGAACCTGCAACCGTCGAGACTAAAGGCAGACTCGCTACCCACAACGCCACAACGGTGTCCATTGTTGTCGGTGTCAATTGCCAACTTAGTTATTTAAAAAAAATTGTTCGTGGAGTCCCTCCGCGCGGAAGAAGTGAAACTGCGTAATGTGGAAATGACTATAAGAAGGGGTAGAAATTGATTTTTTAGTGAAATCATATTGTTTCTTTAAGACAAACCTTATTAACATTGCTGACAATTCACAATTGATCGCATCATCCGACTCACTCTCTTTCTCTCTCCTACTTTCTACATTTGTGTATCTTTCTTTCTCTCTCCCTCGTTGAACGTTTAACGCAACCTTGTTAGAAGTTTTCGGCATTAGAAGTTTCACTTCAATAAAATGTTATTGAGTACATAACTAAAAATCATTTTGGAGGTTGAATTTCCAAAAATCACTTCTTATTCCATTTCCTCCCTAACAATAATTCCAAAATAATTAAATCTCTCATTCTAGCTGTTAAATTGTCCGTCAGTGTGTCAAGGAAACCCTTTTAGATAAGCGGATTTCTAAGATGTTTTCCGTTCTTGTGGACGGACGCCCTAAGAGACGGGTCATTTAGAAAAGATGAAAGTCGGTACATTTTTTCCGCATCATTTGTTACCCGGTAATTTCGCAGAGTCACCGGTTAATGGACGCTTACAAAAACGTGATGAAATTTAACGTGACCTTACTCGTAGATCACGTTCATTTTCAGCGTAACTTTTACGCGAAAGTGGAAAATTTTCGGACCGCATAAATCCTTGACAAGATCTTAAAAACTAATTAAGAATACCTTTACATTAATAACAATAAACAGCACACACTCAAAGGCCCCCAAAGGTACAATTAGGATAGAGATATCCTGTGTCGGGCGTCCGGAAACACATACAAGGACAAGGACAAATACACCTAAGTAGAAGATATAATATATCTTATGCCTGAATGGTCAATGCAAACATATGCTCCGAGCGGGAATCGAACCCGCGACGTGTGGCGTTTAAATTATTTATTATTTATCATTGAAATATAATTTGTTAATTTGTCTCAAACGCTACTGGTAGCATTGTGTCCATGCAAATTTAGTTCACTTCATTAAAGTCTCTTAAAAGCCCACTGTTGTGGAAAGGCCTGTTGAGTTGATTGACGATTTTTTGAGCTTGTATGAGCATTGCCAACTCAAAGGATAGAAGGGATTAAAAGGGAAAACCGGAAGGAAACATAGGATGTGGCCTCCGGGGCTCCGGAACGAAAAGCAACAGTACTGATACTGTTACTTTACGCCGATATTCTGTGAGAGGTTAACCCGCTCCCCGAGGTGGAGAGACCATCAACATAAATGTCCATTCTTAGCGGGAATTGAATCCTCGAACATCGAAACTAAAAGCAGGCTCGCCAACAACACGCCACAACGGCCATCGTATGAACACTTTCAATAACAATACTCAAAACGTCCAAGGTATAATGAAAAAAGGTGCGATTTTAAGTCAAAAATAGTAAGACACTATTATAATGACTTAAAAACTAAGAATAAATTTTGCTATTCTAAAATTCATAAGATATTCAAAAGTCATGCCAATCCAGTAATTACTTAACTAATTAGGTAGCAACCTAAATCCAGAAATCTTGTTCAGCATTCACATTTGAACTGGGGCTTTATGAATAAATTATAACTTATCGCGTTTTCTTAATAATACATGAGTTTGTTCTAAATTTACCAAGGTTAAGATCTTTTTACTTATTATACTTAAGCCTCATTTTACCCTCAGGGGGTTAAATTTTAAAACCCTTTCTTCGTGTTTTCTAAAGTTAGTAACAACACTCGACTTCGCCCAAGCGCATTTATATCAAACCTAACTTTTTAACTGAAATATTAAAACTGAACTTTGAGATGACGAAACGACCAAGGAGGCTCACCATTAACTCTTATTGCGATTAAAATGACGACTTAAACTCAGCTACATCGCGATTTCGTACCATGATATATATATATTATTATATATTAATACGTCATTATATTCATACGTCATGCTGATATAAAATGTGAATCGATTTACAGTCAGAATTGAATTGGATCGAAATAGAATTTTTACTTCAAGTTTAAGCCCTCAGAACATGTTTAAAATTTGAATCTACTTGAACATCTAAATGATGATATAGATGTAGCTTATAATATCGTTTCAGTAATCGACAATTTCATTTTCGGCGTCGGGATGTGACGACCCCATCGCCAGCTGTTGAGATAACCTCTGTCACAGCAGAGATTATTCCACCAATGCAATCATTCACACTGGTGGTAGGTCTTTTGTTGCAAGAGGCCGGCTAGGTAGGTATCACCGCAGTGTCAAATTTTCTGCCGCGAAATAGTAGTGCTTAGGCATTACTGTGTTCCGATTTGAAGGGCACTGTAGGCTAGTGAAACTACTGGGCAGAGAAGATTTAAGAACTGATATCTCGAGGTTGGCAACGCGTGAGTGGCACCTACTAATGGCGCTGCAAGCACTCATAGTCTACGACAACCACTTACCATCAGGTGGCCCATATGCTTGTTTAGCAACTTGTAACATATAAAAAAAAAATTAACATGTATGTACCCCTAATAGGTTCATTAATTCAAAATATTTATGTGTCTGTATTTTACGAACAAGTACTCTACTAAAGAGGTTATGTTAAAGAGAAGTAATTAAGAGTTTAATCTACTTCAGCTGGTTCACTACTCCCAGATATACACCTCAAAAATCCTTCCAAGACATACAAGGCCATGACGGCACAAATTAAAAACTCATGAAAAATTGGTTCGGATGAAATTGATTTAGAAACCGCTATCTATGATCACGTCTAGGTTTTCATTACACGGTAATCGGTAATACTATTCTACTACCATTATTACCGGTATTTACCCAGGTTCTGCTATTACTCTTATCCGGATTTGACAGGGTGGTGGCGCTGACTACAATCCTAAGGGCGAACGTGTATTGGATAAGCAAATATCTAGAATGATGATTATCAGATGTTATGATAACAACCAAGGCGATTAACGTGTTCTCCGATGTACGGATGTATTACTAATTATGTGGGTCTCCCACATAATCAGTAATACATCGTACATTAATCTACATATAAATTAATATCAGATTAACCGTAAAAAAAAGGAAAATCTTTAGAACAACGAAGCGCATAAAAGTTTAAGCGATTCAGAAAAAAAACCTGTATCCATAATAGATGAGAATTGTATTGAAATGTATTCTTTTGATATTTAAATCATTGACTAATGAAAGGTTCCCGGGGTGTTTCAGGTTGGGTATCTGGTGAATTGATTTTACTGACTGCGGGAAAAGATATTTAAATTTCTTGCACTAATGGTGTACTTTTTAGTACTAGCTTCTTGCTATGGTTTCATCTGTAAAATTACGATAATTAGGTAGGCTCTAATAGGAATCCGCGAACTCAGACAGGTCCACGAATTCGGGCAGCAGTTAGGGTTGCTCAGGATTCTCAAAGGAATCTAATATTGCAAAAAGCCGCCGGCGAAAAAGTAAAGCGTTTTTATGACTTTCTAAAAACCAATCACAAATTGGTCTTCAATAATTTGGGCCGTTTTTTTATGATGGTTGGCAAACAACCATTCGGTCCCCTTGATGGTAAGCAGTAACCGCAACTTATGAACACCTGCGATACTTGAAGTATCACATGCGCGTTGCTGACCCAAGAAACAAGAAGGAAAAAGGAAGCGAACAGAAGGGTGGGAGATTGGGCCTCCGCTCTCATTCATCGCACGAAACTCAATAGTGCAGTTTATTTACGCCGATTTTCTGTGAGATGGTAGTACTTACCCGATCGAGCCGGCTCATTTGTGCTGGGCGAAGCATGGCTCTACTACCATAAGAAATTTAATGGAATGCCCGTTTTTTTTTTTTTTTTTTTTTTTTTTTATGTTAGAAGTTGGCAAACAAGCATACGGACCACCTGATGGTAAGTGGTTGCCGTAGCCTATGAGCGCTTGCAGCACCATTAGTAGGTGTCACTCACGCGTTGCCAACCTCGAGATATTAGTTCTTAAATCTCGTCCGCCCAGTAATTTCACTAGCGTACAGTGCCCTTCAAACCGGAACACAGTAATGCCTAAGCACTACTATTTGGCGGCAGAATATTTGACACTGCGGTGGTACCTACCTAGCCGGCCTCTTGCAACAAAAGACCTACCACCAGTGTGACTGATTGCACTGGTGGAATAATCTCTGCTGTGACAGAGGTTATCCCAACAGCGGGCGATGGGGTCGTCACATCCCGAGGCCGGTGAAATTAATAGACAGATCTAATTGAAAATAAATTAATAATAAATTTGAAATCTCCCTTCAGAACACTTGAATAACAAACGAAGACACTAGACGGAGTTTTTAATTAAAAAACGTGTTGTTATCGCGACGAGTCATAGTTAATAAATATTTTTTTTAATTATCGTTCCACTTCATTTGAATGGGTGGAATCCTTTTTCAAATCACTTTTTATTGAAGGAGAACCTAATATTTTTATGCGACATTTTTTGCTCTGTAAGTAATATTATAAATGTGAAAGTTTGTTGAAGTCGAGTGGGCCTGATGGAATCCCCCGATCGTGTTGCGGACATGTGCTCCTGAGTTGGCGCCGGTTTTAACGCGTCTTTTCCGGTACTCCTACTCATCAGGCGTCGTCCCGAACTCATGGAAGACGGCTTTAGTGCACCCGATCCTTAAAAAGGCAACCGCTCGGATCCGTCCAATTATAGGCCAATTGCCATTACCTCCTTGTTCTCAAAGATAATGGAGTCCATTATCAACTGCCAGCTCCTGCGGTATCTAGAGGAGCACCAGTTGATTAGCGACCGTCAGTACGGTTTTCGTCGTGGTCGTTCAGCTGGTGATCTTCTAGTTTACCTGACACATAGGTGGGCGGAAGCAGTTGAGTCCAAGGGAGGCATTAGCGGCCGTCTGGACATAGCGAAGGCCTTCGATCGGGTATTGCACAAGGCGCTTCTTTCGAAGCTTCCTTCCTATGGGCTTCCTGAGAAATTATGCGAGTGGGTCACCAGCTTTTTGGCAGATCGGAGCATCAAGGTCGTTGTCGACGGTGCATGCTCTGACTTAAAACCCATTAATGCTGGTGTCCCGCAAGGCTGCGTACTGTCCCCTACTTTGTTTCTTCTGCATATCAATGACATGTTGGAAATTTCCAACATTCATTGCTATACCGACGACAGCACTGTGGACGCGTTATACACCGGCCGCGCTAATATTTCTCGGGAAAACGTCATTGAGTGCCGGAACAAACTTGTTTCTGAAGTCGAGACTACATTGACCAAAGTCTCGGGCTGGGGCCGACTAAATTTAGTCCAATTCAACCCCAAGAAGACACAAGTTTGCGCGTTAACCGCTAAAAAAACACCATTTGTCGTATCTCCTCGTTTTGGGAACACTCCCTGGCTGCCACAGCTAGTATCGGAATACTTGGTGTCGACATTTCGAGCGTCGTTCAGTTCCGCGGTCAGTTGGAAGGAAAGGTCAAATTGGCCTCTAAAAAGCTTGGAGTGCTCAGCAAGGCGAGGCACTACTTCACGTCGGCTCATCGCCTAAAACTCTACAAGGCACAAATTCGACCACACGTGGAGTACTGCTCTCACCTCTGGGCGGGAGCTCCCCAGTACCAGCTACTTCCAATTGACCGCATCCAACGTAGAGCGGCTCGAATTGTCGACGATCAAGCCCTTTCCGATCGGCTTGATCCTTTGGCATTGCGTAGAGATGTCGGATCACTCTGCATCTTCTATCGCATATATCACGGAGAGTGTTCTGAGGAATTGTTTGGATTGATCCCGCCGGTAGAATTTCACCATCGGACATCGCGACAAAACTCTAAGTTCCATCCATACCACCTCGATGTCTGGAAATCCACAACAGCGCGATTTAGAAGACATTTTCTTCCTCGCACAACCACTCTGTGGAACCAACTTCCGCCGGCGGTCTTTCCGAACCGATACGACTTGGGAACCTTCAAGAGAAGAGCCTATTCTTTCCTTAAAGGTCGGCAACGCGCCTGCATGCCTTCTGGTGTTGCAGATGTTCATGGGCGGCGGTGATCACTTAACATCAGGTGAGCCTCCTGCCCGTTTGCCCCCTCTTACATAAAAAAAAAAAAAAATGTTTGTTTTACGCAAACACTACTGGACAAATTTGGATGAAATTTGGTACATATATAGCTTATTACCCGGATTAACATATAGGATACTTTCTATCCCGGAAAAATTCATAAGTCGGGACCCAGAGCGCCGATATTTTACTTAGCACTGAATCTTAATTATCATACTTCTGAAGAAAATATTCTGTAAAAAATGTGATTTTTATTTTTGCTTTTTAGTTTTGAAGTCGGTATTTTTTTCTTAAACTTATTTTAATAAAACTAAAAGCATTAAACTTTGTTTTTAGGCGAACAATTACAGGTAAAGAAACCCGTGTTTTAACATGTTCTAAAATTTCACACCTGAAGGAGTGAAATGGGTTCAAAATTTGTATTAAAATCGCTATACACGCGGGCGGAGCCGCTGGCACTTAATTTATAAGATACTCTAGAATATATAAAGTAATAAAATCCACTACTGCATTGAGCACTACATATGTAAAGAGTTATTAAAAAAAATAATTAATACAAATATATTCAAGAAATCATACAAATTAACACAACGTGGAAAAAATATTGCATACTCAATAGAACTGTGTCAAATGCAAATCTAGAACGTGTGGTCCGACATTAGTGTACGCTTTGGGGTTAGGACATATTGGTTTAGAAATAGCGACGATTAAAATTATATATATATATATATTTTTTTATGTTAGAAGTTGGCAAACAAGCATACGGCCCACCTGATGGTAAGTGGATGCCGTAGCCTATGAGCGCTTGCAGCATCATTAGTAGGTGCCACTCACGCGTTGCCAACCTCGAGATATTAGTTCTTAAATCTCGTTCGCCCAGTAATTTCACTAGCGTACAATGCCCTTCAAACCGGAACACAGTAGTGCCTAAGCACTACTATTTGGCGGCAGAATATTAGACACTGCGGTGGTACCTACCTAGTCGGCCTCTTGCAACAAAAACCTACCACCAGTGTGACTGATTGCACTGGTGGAATAATCTCTGTTGTGACAGAGGTTATCACATCCCGACGCCTTAAAAACGCAGGCTGCGAACTTATTTCGAACGGTAATAGAAACATTAGTAATACATTTAAAAGCATTGCGAAACTAAAGGGTTCCACAGCTTGGTGTGGAAGAATCTAAGGGAATTTAAATAACAAAAATAATTTACGGTGGTAATTGGTAATTTCATAGTAATTATTGAAAATGATATGAAAAACAAAGTTATAAGAAAAACTGCTATATCTGTAAAATATCTAAACGTATCTCTTTCAAAATAATTTTCGTCTTAATTTCTTTTGAAGTCAAATTTGTATTGACCATTATTAAAGGCATGTCTTCCCGTCTGGGTTTTGTGTGCGTCCGAAACCCCGACAGAGGAATTATTCGGGCTACTAATAGGGCCCGTTGAGTGTGTAGCGTTTATTATTATTAAAATAATTATATTGCTTTTGCTTCGCTTATAAAAACGCTGACGCTTATGAATGGTTTTAGTCTAATAGGTTTCAATGCATGAGATCGGATTTAAATTTCAAAGGCTGAAGGCTGCCTGTAACTAGAGCATTGCTTATTCTGAAGTCTTGAAATAGTCGTTTCTAAATAAATTGGGTGCTGAAAATATATAAAAATACATACTCATTTTAATATGGTTCAATAACTATTTTGAACGTAAGCGTTAATTCAAATATCTATGTTTTGAAGTATTTCATATTTATTTCGTGCTTAGCGGTGAAGGATAACACCTGCATGGCGTGGAAGAAATTCTAAGACAGGTATATGATGGTGGTAGGTCTTAAAAGGCTCGCCTGGTTAGCTACCGTCATCATAAAATCGTTATTCAAGCGGGCAAAGCTGCTGGCAGAAGCTAGTTAAAAATAAAATAGACGTGGATACTTTTTCCGTGCCTCGGAGAGCAAGTTTATCTGTCGGTTCCGGTTGATATCACATAACATCTGACAATAATCGTTAACTCCTGATAAGTAAATTGCTCTTATCCAATGAATTACTGTTTCGGAGGTACCCTTAGGGTTACGGAGGTCAGATGGCAATCGCTCCGTGTAAAAACTAGTAACCTGTCAAATCCGGATAAGAGTAATAAGCAGACCCTGGATAAATAAAACACCGGGTACTACGATGCCAGGACGAAGAAGACTTTACTATGAAGTACGGGTGGCCACCCTAGTCTCACCCAATAGGAGGGATGCCGCGGGAACAGCTATCTTTTAAATAAATTAAAGGAGAACAGAAATATTACCTTTACCTCAGTAAATTAACATTATGTAAAATATTCTATATCTATGTCACTACATAGTATAAAACAAAGTCGCTTTCTCTGTCCCTATGTATAGTTAAATCTTTAAAACTACGCATCAGATTTTGATGCGGTTTTTTTAAATAGATAGAGTGATTGAAGAGGAAGGTTTATATGTATAATAACATCCATTAAATAGTAAAGAAATACTGTTATTTTTGAGGTTTCTAATGTGATGTCGTAAATAATTGCATTTATTAACACGTGCGGGCGACGGGAAGTAATGAATAAATCAAAACTACTGGATCGATTTTAATCATTTTTCAGTGAATGACATAGGCTATATATTTTATACCCATACGAAGCCGGAGCGGGCCTCTAGTATAATATAATATATATATAATACATGTCGCCACTCAATGACAAGGGTACACGCATTGTGACGTAAATTGAATACCCCGTAATTTCATTGTGTCCCCGGGGATAGTTCAAGTTTTAACTTAAATTTAATAAGCCAAAGATTGACTGAGTTATGTATATTAAGGAAGGTTTACTTTATATAAGGGATTTCTATAAGTTTAATTTGTTAAGGAAATTGTTTTAATTTTTTTGATAACACAGGATTAATAAATTGACGACGTTGTGGCGCAGCGGTAGCGAACCTGAATTAAGCGCCAGGTTCGATTCCCCCTCGGAACAGATTTTTGTATCAATCATAGGGGCATGTTTTCTGGTCTGGGTGTGTTTGTCCTTGTCATTGTGTATGTTTCCGGACCCCTGATATAACTCTCCTGTTTATTTATTTAAAGATGAATTTGAATGCTGTATGTATTTTTATTATTGCATTGAATTTTGACATTATAAACAGACACTTTAATTTTTTTGTATAGATAATAAAAATGCTGTTTGTTATCTATTAAATCGACGCCATTTTATCTTGATCACTTAACACAACCTTACTAAAAACTTTTTAAAAATAATTTTAAAAACATGACAGAAGAAACTAAATTCTTAATGTAACAATAGTCCAAACATAGCCATATTCGATCGTAATTGACGTAAATAACGAAGAAAATATAATATACGAAAGATTGTGCAGGTATCAATACTTTAAAACTTATTTTCTATTCCCAAAAATGGTTTTTTGAGTTACGTCGTTTTGGTTATAAAGTTACGTTCCCTATATAAAAACATAATATTTCCTTATTTCGTTGTTATTGTCAAATTCATTACGCACTATAACTATCTATCTAGTCATCGAAGTTCAAGGTGAAATACAGCGCGTCGTGCATCGCACGAAGCGGTAAACGACCGCTGAGCGGAGTCCTTGCCTGAGGTAGCCACGCGGTGCGGGAGGGGACAAATTTATCACAAGTTGACCAATCAGAGAGCTCTAACGTTGCGTCAGCATACCCCTCCCGCACCGCGCACCTACCTCATGAACGGTCACCCGTGACAGTTCAGCGGGCGGGGTTTTACAGAGAACGCGTCTCTTTCGCCATTTTATTTATACTGTATCCGAAACAAAAACGCTCCGCATTCCTTATTTCTCGTTTAGAGTTCGGACAGCGTGCTTGTGTTAGCTGGTAACATTCGAGAAGGTATTTTATTTAAAGGTAACGTAATTATTACTAATTTATACATCGCTATTTTGATTGATTACTTTACCTTTGCAACAGCTTTCATTGTCATTCTGACTTACGATTATATTATGTAAGTACTTCGCATAAAAAATATATATATGTATGTATGTATAGAAATAACTATTTATTTATGTATTAATAATATATCTATAAATAAATATTTTTTTTGCATTTGATATTGATTTATTCATATTTTTTTTACTTATTTATATTTAGAAAATGAGTCATATGGACTCCTATCACAATGTTACTGAGATATTTAACTTAGTTTTTTTTTAACAAACTTCGAGAAATGATTTCTCAATTTAATTTTTTTTTATTTTCAATACACTAATTTGGACTTATTTTTAATTTCTGTATAGTTTAGCCTTTTAGTATATGTATACAATTTATTTATGATTGTGTAATTATTATTTTTTTGTAAATGCAGGTTTGTCGGATACATAAACAAGCATGCCCCCAGTAACACCGAACACCAAAAATTCAGAAGAACTGAAACTATACGACATAAAAAAGAAACTTAGTGTAGCCAGACACATTGTCAAAGCATGCATGGATAACGCTATCATAAGAAGTGATATAAGAAAAAACCATTTTTACGTAGAGGCTCAGGATTATATTTCATCCTCAAAATCATTAACGTCGTCTATTTTTGAGAGGATTGAAAAGCTTGACAAGCCCAGAACTTTCTCCGACTGGTTCCAAGATATATATAACGAACGCAATGATAGTAATAAGGACCACACTATCGATGTTCTTTTGAGAAATGCTATCGTTGATCACTATGTCTATAAACAACGTTTACCAAATCTAAACTCCATATGTGAACATCTGAATAAAAATGTATGTTTAACTGTAAAACAAGTTAAGAAACTATTAAAAACAAGAGGATATAAAACACAAAGTTTACAACGAAACAATTCAACGATTATAGTTGAAGATCCTGAACAGCGTTATCAAAGGATGAAATTTTTGAACAGCATGATAAAGTTAAGAGAACTAAACTATCATATTGTCTATGTGGACGAGAAAATAATTAGTAACATCAAGGGAAATGGTGAAACTATACAGATAGTCGCGGCAGCATCATGTGCAACTGGTATTATAAGTCAAACTATTAACAAAGCTATATTTACAAATAATGATGAGAATATAACTGTAGTAGACGATTGGATAATCAATAATGTATTACCAAAGTTGACCGAGTCGAGTGTAGTTGTTTTAGGAAATACCAATAGCGTTACAGAAAGTTTTAATGATATTCCAACTATTTATAGCCGTAAAACTGACATGATTGGTTGGTTACAACAAAATGATATACCACATTCTTCTGAAATGCACACAGCTGAATTATTCCAACTTATAGAGAGATCGAAATTCAAATTTCCTTCCAGAAAATACAAATTAGATGAAATATTAGCCGGTCATGGACACAAGATGCTGCGTCGTCCAAAACGTACGCAATATTTAAATTGTTTTGAACCGATTTGGAAACAAATATTGGATAATTTTGTTAAAGAAAATCAAAAAGATATCAGCTACTTTATAAAACGATCACTGTTTAGTATTAGTGAATCACAGTGGAAAGCTTTGGAATATAATTTAATTAAAATGGAAGTAAACGTTTATAATGACGACGGCGCCGTTGACGAAGTGATAGACAAGATATTCACGTTCGCAAAATACGAGACGTTCCCTCACGCTTACCTAGAAGAATGTGACGAAGACATTGACGAATTAAAAATGTCTAAAGTTGTGCTGGTCTAAAATGGACGATTTAAAATTTAAAAAAATGCATTTTTGTACATGAATACTGTTTGTTATTGATCAAAATTGTTGTTCAAGTCTGATTAATTTCTAATAAACAAAAAAGTATCAAACGTGTTTTATTACCCTATAATTTAAGTTCACTAAAAATATTCGGAACTATTTGCCAACAACTAATACATGACGTATTGTATGTAACCAGAACAATATTAAAGTCTATTTATTTATAAACAAGAATCGAGAACACATTTCCTTTAGGAAGAAAGCATCTGGGAAATTGTAAACCACAAATAGACCCAAGAGCATTTCCTCTTATTTTCCAAGAGATTTAGATAAATATATCAATATTATAGTCTTAGTTTGTTTATAAAAAAGCGAAAAATAACTTTTCCGACAACAGATTTCGGTGCTAAGCAAAACATGGCTAAGTGATCATTAAAATAAGACACGGAGTTCCGTTGTAAAAACATTTATTTTTCATTTTTTTTTAAATCAGTTGTGTTGTTGAGAAAAAAAATGAATATTCAAGGACAAAGCTTAAGTGACAATAAAGCTACTGATAAGTTTAAAAGAAAACACATTCCATCTATCTGAATGACATATTTTCCAAAATTTTTAATTAAGAACTAGACTTTTTTACCAATTTTGAATAACTGGAATTAATCTGCAAGTACCTCAAGGCCTCTTTCAATAAAGAATATTTTGAGTTTTAGAGAAACGTGCGATCGGGAAATGGTACTATTCTAGTGCGACTGACCGTCCGGCTCCGCGGACGCTCTTAAGCCAAGGCTCAAATTATTTTCTATTTTTTGTGAATTATCAAAAGGTATCATGGCTATTCATAATAGTAGTTATGAAAATCATTCGTTTTTTTTTAGGATTAAACTAACTAGGCTTTTGTTATCTTTATGTAATAATAATAATAACAAATAAGACCACAATACAGACAGTCCAAAAATTGAACTTACAACATTCGTAGTTCAGTTTAGGTTCTCTTTAACGACACCAAAATGGTAGTCAAATGGATTATAGAATGGCTTCTTGTTCAACTAACAAGTTTATTATTATTCTTAAGATATTTTAACAATCACCTGAATACTATCTTTTTCGAGAAATTCGCATATTTGTTTTGTAGAGTTAGGATTACGATACAATTAAAAGTATTTCTTTTTTTAATTATAAATAAAACATTAATCTCATTACAATTTATTTATTCAGTATTGATAAATGTTGGTAAGTATGTGTCTATTTCAGGTGTCGTGGATGGTAACAAATTATCGAACTTATCATCTAACTTTAAGTCGATTTCGAGAAGTCTCGTTTCTTCAGCTATAATTGCAGAACTAATCTCTTCCAAATAATTTTCAGTAATCCCATACGCTATATCTTTTAACCGTTTGATCATATCTTTAACAAAATAACTACGAACTGCATTTTTATTAAAGATATTATGAAGAGTGGCTTCTGGTGTCAAATTGTTTAAGGAATTTGGTATTCTTATTACCTCGAATCCCCGATGTTTCAACCAATTATCGAGTCTATACATATTGGCATTTGTATCTGTGTACATTTCAATTAATGACCAAAGCTCTATTCTATTCATTGTAGGTTTATAAGGTACTTGATGGTATTCGAGCCATTCTACCATATCACATTTTAAACTATTGACGTTAGGTATCTCGCAAAATGTTTTGCAAAGCTTCGAATTATCAAAAACAATAACGCTGCCATCTTCAAAATCAACTGTTGCATGTAAGATGTAACTTTCGAAATTGAAATCTTCTTCTGTAACAGATTTAAAACTCTTCACTCCTGTTGATGATACGATACATATAAATTGATGGTGCCATTTCGTTGATGGTTGACGTTCATATTCATCAACGTTGAGAACTTTATCGGAAGTCAGGGATCCTTTGCAAATGAAGTAAATAGACCTTTTCTCGTCACGATACTGTTTCATCTTTTTCAAATACATAAATCTCTCGAACCTGATAGCTGGGTTTTCGATTACAACGGCAGTATTAGAATTTGCCTTTTTAAAAATATATCCAAATCGAACGAGTTCATTACGAAATGATCTTATATCCAAATACGGTGGTAGGTAATATTGAAGATTGTTGAAAAGATCGGTCGTATTTGGCATAATATTTTTTTCTAAATTGAACTTCATCAATTCATCGTGTATATATTTTCGATCGATTACCACAAGTTTCGAAATTTCAAGAGGATTTTTCCAGAGTTCTAGCAAAACATTTCTATGTAAGCCTGTGTACCTTTGTGCCTTCTTTAGGTTTCGTTCTTTTTCATCACCTGTGGCATCTTCTCCTTCCTCTTTATCATATTTTATTTCAACAACAGCCCGTTCGATTAAATCATGCGTTTCTTTGCCGTAAGTCATAATTGCATCGTGGCAATTCGAAAAGGTGGTTATGACAAATTCATTTAACGTGAATGACTGTGATTGTTCGGTATCTAGAATATGTAAAAAAAACATCAACGTAAATCAGATAATTAATTATAAATATTAATATTGTAAGCAGTGCACGTCAAGGATATAGCCTCACAAAACTTAGTTTAATAGAACAAGTATAAATTGTAAGGTCAGAAAAACAATATCACGTGTACATTATGCAGTAAGTCGAGTGACCCAAATAATACCGATCGTTCATCGTATCGTTCCGTTGCGTTGGCCTTGACTTTACGAAGTCGCACCAACGAGTCTAAGACCCTTTGTCCCTATGGAAGAGCCTGTCCAAAGTGTATAGTAAGTCAATGATTAAAATAATAATGATTTATTGTACGCATAGACTTATTATATATGGACAGCCGTTCCATACAAATAAAATGTCCAAAGATTCGCTGGTGCTTCTTCGTAAATTTGCACATAAAATGTAAAATAATTACTATCAAATATTTTGTGTATGGAAGAACCAGTCATTAGTTTATAAGTCAAAGATTGTACGCTATTATCTTCTAAAAAAACGCATAATATACATCGCAATATATTAATAATATAGCTGATAACTACCAGTGCTAAGCTTAAACACTTAAAATACTTAGGTTTTATTTATGAGAAAACAGCAATAACTAACAATTAAAAAAAAATTACCTTCATCTGTTCGATCTAAAGAAGACAGGTCCATTGCTAACGACAATTCGAACACCACTGCTAGTCTGCTATAGTTGAACACGAAAGGAAAAGAGAAAGAAATATTTATTGTTATCTGTTAGAAAGAGTAAGAAACATTCGCGTCCGCGCTGCGTTGCCGGCTCGCTCACTCGGAGTTCGTATTCAACTAAACGCCATACGCTTATTTAAAGTGCAACGAGTTTTGTCATAATCAAAATAAAAATTTGTGTTTTTATGAAATATATTTTATTAAATTTAACTAATAATGGAAATGATTATCTACCTGTCTATATTACAGCATAAGTTTTTAATTCATTAATAAGGTTTTTAAAGTAACTTTCCACGCACTATGTTATATCGAATAGTTAATATTCGAAGTCGAAACAAGTATTGGACGAGCGAGAAGCGGGAAGGCGACGCGCGACGTTATCGGTTCAAGGTCATTGTACTAAGCGGAATCATTTTAAGCTATTTGCTAGCAATAGATCGCGGGTTCGATAACAGATTGTTTGCAAATTTTTATTTACTTACTAAACTAGTTACGCGACGTCACTCGTTTGATCAAAATAATTAGTGATTTGTACTAATTAACTAATTTCGTAACTACTATTTTGTTTAATTAGGTATTTTATTTTCAAGCATTACTTAATATACTTATTTATTATATTTTTTCAACTATGTTTTGCAGATCATAGTAAAACTTATAAAGTAGGTAGTTTAGATAATATCTTCGAAGTTGTCCGGAAATACAATCAAGTCAACACATTATTCTAAATGCACGCAAGTAAACCCGCAGGCGATTGCTACCTGGCTAAATAATCTCGAAACAAAAGCATTCCATGCTAATTTTAAATTAAAAACAATTTAAAACAAACTTTAATCCTTAAGATTTAAGGTTCGTAATTGTACAAAGGTATTTAGTTTATATATAGTACAAGCTAAATTCAACCTTAAACTAAAGATATAAGATTGATAATAAATTGATAAATATTCTTTCGTTAGTTTTGCCGTTAATTAGCCGTAGGTCGAACCGATATGGGTTCGATCCCGGACTCACCACGGTATGTGTTGCATCGGTTAAATGTTAACTGGGCTTTTAAGTTTAATTAGCGCAATCTTAGCTGGTTTCTAATCTTATCGTTGGGAAAGGACTTTTATTTTTACTTCGTGGAATTTTTCGCAATACGGAGGACGATGTTACGCGACGAAATTCGTCGTTCTTCGTCGTAATATACAAGCGAGAGAGGAGATAGTGCGTGGGAATAGTGCGACGAGCAAAGTAATGCTTGTGTGAGGGAGACAAAATATCTGGCGCGGCGGCAATCGGTACGTCGCGTCACGTTGCCGCTCCGTCGTATTTTAAACGCGTGACGTATAAGTAAGGTAAGGGACGCTCATAGCCGGGTGCGCTCACTGATCGGTAAACGATCGGTGGGTTAAGCAACTTTAAACGCGGCCAGTCATTAGATGGGTGATCGTTTATACAACTAAGCATCTCCATGCTTCGGAGGGCAGGTAAAAAGTCATTCACGGTTGTTATCAATTTGACAATAGTCGTAAAGTCACGTCGGATGCTTATATGGGCGACCTGAACAACTCTGACACTAGGTTGGCCACTAACCACTCGATAAGAAGAAGAGGCTTATAAGCTACTTATGTTTAATTTTTTGTTGTGTTGTCGAATAGTTGCCAACACGGTGGCAAAATCCTAACTATTCTTTTGCAGTATGTCGCAAGCAGGTCACGCCGGCAATACTGTTTGAGATAAGGTCCCAAACTCATAAAAACTGTGCTTGTAACTTTTAAAATTCAGAAAGAATTCAAGTTATCTTCTAAAACTACGAAACCACGCATATACTACAACAGAAGACAGTATGTCGATACTCACTTAATTAACCAGTTACGAACCCACATGGGAGGCGTCACGCTTGTTGCTAACTCGATCACGGCTCAGCTGGGGTACACTAACTTACTCTAATCGAAGCTGAGTTTGTAAGCCAATTGAGTATTGAGTTCGTGGCGAATAGTTCAGAAGACAAAGTCGGATTATGAGACCTGTAGGCCCTCGAGCAACAAAGGATTGGAGGCCCCTGGTCCCTAATATATTTCCGAGATAAAATAAACAATTGTTTTCAGTTGACATTTTCGAATTTTATGTTTTACCATGTAAATTCTACCATAATTATATATATATACCTAGCGAAAGCTTCGAGTTTTTATAGGGACAAAAAGAATATTAGTAATGCCTTGAAAAATCATACTAATGTTCTTTAAAAGAAGAAAAAATACAAAAATAGCAATGCATCTAAATTTAGGGCGTCATTTGAATTTATAAGAGTTTATGGTAGACCCCCAGCAGTACGGATACTGGTACTTTACGCCGCGTTATTCTGTTTTGTACTCCCACAATCAAGCATATTCATGACGTAATCTGCAAGACTATTATTCAAATCCATTTAAGGGTACATCTGAGATTCCCATACTTTTTCTTGTAGACCATTTTCAAAATTTTACTCGTTTCATCAAATTGTAATCTAATGATGGAAAATTTCGTCAAGATTGAGTAACAACCCTAAATTCCGAGTGGTTAAAGTATAAAAAAATACAAAAAGTAGCAGCTTGTTAAAATTATCTGTAGACGGAGATGATGATGGAGTAAACGTGTTCTTGAGTGGAGTCCGCAGACCGGTAAACGTAGCGTAGGACGTCCTCAGACTAGGTGGAGCGATGATCTTCGCAAGGTTACTGGCAAGAACTGGATGCGAGTGGCAGAGGATCGTGCTCAGTGGCGTAAATCTGGAGAGGCCTATATCCAGCAGTGGATAGCGAAGGGCTGATGATGACGATGATCTGTAGACGTTGATAGGTCAAGCTACAGTTTCTATTCTTTATTTTTAAAACCAGATAAAATTTTCGTAGACCCTAAATTTGGTTCCCACGATTTTGATAATTACTTACTTAAAGAAACGTAAGAACATACAATTGTAATTATCATTATACATTACGCAATAACACGAGCATCAAAAGCAAATCACCTTAATAAAACACGCAATACATCCAGACGCATTTCAGCAACACAACACATTAAGCACATTTCAACAATCCCCCAGCTTTAATACGTATTATAAATATTTGCCGAGACCGAAATAATAAACATTATTATCGCGAACACAAAACAGGGCTACGTCATCAAGGGGTGGCAAACATATCGTTTTTCTCGGGACATAATATTTTTATCTATAAAATCCAACGTCCCGCGCGGGACATAACGCGGGAAAAATGACAGTGTTCTTTTTGATAAATGATAATTACTTCATAAAGTACTAAGATCGTAGGTAATTTTTTGTCATGAAGCCTGATGGTAAAAAGTCACCGTAACTTATGATACTTGAAGTACCACGTTGTACGAACGAACGTACGAAACGAAGTATGCGTTGACAACTCAAAGAAGGGCAAAGGATGAGAAGGAAATATACGGGGGTGAGAGATTTGGCCTTCAGCACTCCCACTCTTCGCACGAAACGCTAAACAATACCGACACTGTTCCTTAAGTGCTGATTTCCACATTCTCTCATAATCTTTAATCTGACAGTCCTAATCCTTCTAATTAAACAAAAAAATAACTTATTCACAACAATTAAAAAGGCCTCCATCTCTTTATATAATTCCGGTCGGGTTTACACGTATGCATGCATAAGTCCTCATCAATTGTCCCGCTTTCTTCAAAACGAATCACAATTTCATAATAGTCTCAAATTTGTCCCGATTTTCCCGACAAAATCATCGCAACACTGTTCCCCAAACCCCATTGTCTTATTCTCAGATATTATATTACACCTGCTACGAAATAAGTATAAAAGCAAACGACCCTAATATATAATCAATACTTTTATATGATTTATGTTCGCGTCATTCTCTTACGGAGAAAATGTAATTAAAAATAATTAGCAGTCAATTGCGTCGTGGATCACGCACAGTTGAAACTAAAGGGTTCCGCAGCTTGATGATGAAGAATCTTTAGGATATTAATGACCGCAAATATAAGTTTGTAACTATATATTTATTATTAAATATAATATTAAAAAACATAGTTATGGGAACAACTTATATATCTCTAAAATTATAGGATAAATCTTCTTCAAATTAAATGTGGTTGAAAGTTTATTTGATGTTCTACAAGAAGAGCAAATATCTCAACAACTACTGACTTAATGAAAAAAGTCGAAATGAAATCTTATAATTTTAAAAGACGTGGCCATACGTTCAATCTTTTTCAACCTTCAGTTACATGTATGGCCTGCTCCCCTCATTTTTTTATATATTTTAGGAATTCATAACAGCACCCGGTAGCGGTTCATAGAATACACCCATTTACCAAATTTCTTATATAATGTTTAAAAATTCTTAATAGAGTCTGAGTAAAATGACTGCGACATACGGACAGACAGACGGGCATGACGAAACTCTACGGGTTCCGTTTTTACCATTTGACTACGGAACCCTAAAATAAACAGAAAAAACTGCGCGTATTCGTCCAATATTAAGGTAAGCTGATTTTGGGGCAAGGTATTATGTTCTATAAATAAAATTCAAACATGCATAAGCAATACAAACATGCTCCAAGCTAGAATTGAATTCGCAGTTTCTGGCACTTGTGGCGTTAATCAGACTCGCCTAATTCTGAAGGTATAACTGCACAAGCATAAAGACATACAAAGAGGCATTTTAATTAAGCGTAAGTTTAATAATTAACTGATAAATCTAATATAAAAAAAGTAAAAAAGCCTGCCTCAAGCGCGTATGAGTGTGGCTTAAAAAAACATACGAAATCCACAATCAGAGATGTTTGTGGGATTTTATTTGAATAATTTAAGAGGTATCTTGCCTCGAGCCGCGAAGATGATATCAGTTAAATTGTGCACACACCCCCTTATTACAGGGGTGGGAGGTATGTTTACGAAGATGCGGCATTATATTGTTATTGAAAAATTTGACGACGTGGTGGCGCTGCGGTAGCGAATCTGCTTTAAGCGGGTTCTATTAACGCTCAGAGCAGATGTTTGTATCAACCGTACATGCACGAGTTCCGGTATAGATGCGTTTGTCCTTGCCTTTGTGTGTGTATCCAGACCCGCGAAACATTTCACAAGAGAAGATTCGTTCTGTATAAAGCTTTTCATCGCAATTTGTTCAGATAATCTAAAACAAGTCAGCACTAAATTATAAAGTAAAGAAGTGGCTACGTTTTCATTTTACGTGAACTAAGGATAAGCTACTATTAACTAGGGATACTACTGACTAAGATTTACAATGATCTATATGATAGAAAAAAAAACTAAAAACTACTAAAAATACAAGGGACGATGTTGTGGCGCAGCGGTAGCGAACATGCCTTAAACGCCAAAGGCCACGGGTTCGACTCCCGCTCGGAGCATAATATGTTTGTATTGGCCATGCAAGCATATTTTCCGGTCTGGGTGTATTTGTCCTTGTCATTGTGAATGTTTCCGGACCACCGACACAGGATATTAATATCCTAAGAGGGGCTGTTGAGTGCGCAACGTTTAAAAAATTATATTCTTATTATCTTCTCTCTTCATAATATATTGTAAAAGTAAAATATGCGCTATCCGAATAAACTCTTACATCCTAAACGATTTCTTCGAGCGAAAGATAAAAATTTCGCAAGGTGTTGAAGCTAACAGCGATGCGAGCGCCGCCGCGGGGCGAGTGTTGATCTCAGATAAGTATACACAGTTACAGGATGTAATCAAGGTACACGTGTAACGAGAATAAACGATAAAGACATTTCGAGTCTGGAAATAATCATTAAATTTTTTTTTATGTTACAAGTTGGCAAACAAACATATGGCCCACCAGATGGTAAGTGGTTGCCGTAACCTATGGGCGCTTGGAACACCATTAGTAGGTGCCACTCACGCGTTGCCAACCTCGAGATGGACGCAAATAAGCAATACCATGTCAACCCACAAAATTGAAAAAACTGAGTTATATATGCAGAAGTGTTGGTAAATGCCTGAAGAACATTTCTCTTTAATATTTGTAGGGTTTTAAGCTTTAAAACTTCTAAAAAAGCAATTTTTAATCATGCAATTTATGTATTATGTTAAACGTTTTGGGTTATATTATACACGAAATATGCAGTTTGTATACTTAGTTTTTGTGAAAATAAGTAAAATAACTTACATAAATCTAAAATTGCCAAAAGCTTGACCAATACCTAAAAAAAAACATATAAAGCAAGTTGTTCAAAATTGTCAAACGCGTTTTTCTCGAAATGAAATTCGTGTGAGTTGACATGGTATTGCTTATGTGCGTATAGATATTAGTTCTTAAACCTCCTCTGCCCAGTAATTTCACTAGCTTACAGTGTCATTCAGACCGGAACACAGTAATGCCTGAGCACTACTATTTGGCGGCAGAATATTTGACACTGCGGTGGTATCTACCTAGCCGGCCTCTTGCAACAAAAGACCAGTGTGATAGATAACAAATAAATAGTCTTTTTCAAAATGTATTATTATGAAACTAGCAATGCTTTTTCATGGCATTAGTAATATTCTTATTGCCCCTCCATACAAGCTAGATGCTTGCACTATTGACAACAGCCCAAGGGAGTCAGGATCGACACCGCGACTCTTGCGTTAAGAGAGCGTAGTCGGCCCTTCTACTAGTTGAGTTATCGATGCTTTTCAGTTTAAATAATTGGATTATGTAATAAAAAGATAACTTTCTTTTCGTTTAAGCATAGCACAAATGTCAGGCATCCTTAGCACGTCCTGCAAGACCCTGACAATCAGATCAGGTTTAGCAACGGCTTTACACCCGCCGGCGAAGACGAGGTCCCTTGTTTTGTACGTCGCAACACTCACACTGTTGGATAAGTCCATGGACTTGACAAAGAACCCATTGATTATTGTTGTCGACGTTGTGGGGCAGCGGTAGCGATCCTTAAGCGCTAGAGGTCGCGAATTCGATTGCCGCTCGGAGTAGATTTTCGTATTGATCATACAGGCATGTTTTCCGATCTGGTTGGGTCGTCGAGTGTGTAGCGTTTATTTACTATGACACAAGTTACAAGACCAATAGAAAACACAAATTAAAAACAGTAGTGTCCTTTACAATAATTTATCAACATTTTTATAACACAAATAAAAAAGTGGCTTCGTTTATATAACGTCATACGCAATTACTTGTTTTAAAATGGTTAAAGTTAAAAATTCCGCATATCCATACAAACCAAGTTGCGAGACTGGTTTCCTCGCGTTTCTAAACTGCACGGTCTTTTGTACAATTCTATGAATAGAAATGGCGAAGATTACCTGCAAACAAAAAAAAAAGATTTTAGAACTTCTCCCAAATTTGGTCACACGATAACAGTTAGCACACAATAATAGTATAAGCCAGGGTTACCAGCTTTTCGCCCAGGGTAGGGTAAAACACTAATTTAGGCTTAGCTAATAAATTTCATATAAAACAAATTAGGTGAAAAAAAAAATTTGACTAATCATCAAACATTTAACTCAAATTTTGGCATAGTTATTGGAATAAAACCATTTTGTTGCATTTCTTTTGAAGAATTAGAGGTGATTTTAATATGTAGCTAATTTTAAGTCTTCTTTTTACTTCTTTTATTGCATGCCCCTTGGTTGCTCAACCTTATCTTATCATAAGGTAGGCCACATAAATTCCACCAAGTAGATAACCCAAGAATTTGAACGTTGAGTCTCTTCTTCTTCCTAGCATTATTCCCAGTGTCTGTCTATACTTTTGTCCAGATTTGACGGGTTACTAGTTTTTATACAGAGCAATTGCCACCTCCTCTCTGCAACCGAAAGGGCGAACTAGTAACTCATTGGATAAGAGCAAATTTCCAATCCTGAGTTAACGAGAATTGTCAGATGTTATGATAACAACCAGGATCGACAGCACAAAGACAAACGTCCAGACCGAAACTGATAATTATAACAAACATCTGTTCCGTGCGGGAATCGAATCCACGACCATTGAGGCTGAAAGCTGGCTCATAGCCACAACGGTCGTCAATTTAGCAACATTAATGTGCATTTAAGAAACGCTTAAGACTCCCTCGTCTCCGCGTTCGCATCTATGACAAACGCCTCGCTATTACAGCGTCTATCCGAGCACGGGGGATTATTTTTAAAACGCCCTTAATAGATTGTAACAACGCAATATATCGTTGTGTCGAGCGTGACGGTAACAAATACGCTCAAAAACGAGCCGTGAGACGCTATGAATTATAACGGCCGTGTAAATTTAATATTGTTTCGTGTAGGCGTTAAGTAATTATACACCCTTTGTGATGATTAAAACTGTGGTTGAACACGTTTTGTTAGGTGATATTTTCAGAATGAATTCTGTTTTAGAAATATCGAACGCGAACAACAGTTTATGTTTTTGGTTTAGAGTTTTTATTGACTCCACAATACAGGCAAGCTTAATTTTGATACGAATGAAAAGTCTTCGAGTAGACATTATTATCGACGTATTAGGTCATAGACCTTGAGAATAAATTGTAAGATATTATAAAGTCAAGTGGGGTATTATATGAAAATGAAAAATATATTATTTTCTTAATTTAAATAGATAATTCTCTTTTCTAAAAGAATCTCAAAAGAAATTGTAAAAAAATCGAAGTCTTTTTGAAGAAAGACGAAATTTTTAATGCGCCTCACGTACATACACGATAAGCTGAAAGTACTTTTATTATTTCATTATCAATTCACCATATTACACTATCAGAGCTATTACCGTCTACGTGAATAAGTTTTTAAAATATAATAATTCTTAGTTCTTAATCTAACTTATTCATAATTTATAGTTACGACATTGACCGAAGTGATCATCATTAAATCCCCCACTCCACCCATCGTAGCATCGCTAAGCTTGCGAAGGCTGCACCCTAATTGGGTGTGCATTAAACGCTTACGCTCATATAAAATGATTTATTCACAACTCGTGTCGACATTATATAGCATGGGACCCAATGACCAACCCTGTGGAACGCTAAACGAAAACTATTATATTTTACATACATTTCTTTCTTTAAGCTCGTATCGAGTAATTAGCTAAAGTACAAACAGCAATGTATGTTGAATTTGGTGTTAACGTCGTAACTTTGTTTAATATTTTAGTATTATAGTATTAGAGTGCCACAGCTTAGCCATAAAACATTTATTCAGTAACGCCCCTCAGTTCCTCTCACTAGAGTACTGTCTGGGATAAAAGAGAATTATTTTTATGAAGTAGCTTGGTAATTAAATATTAAAATGAAAACATTGCTTTAATATATTCTCATTTAACCTGTTATTATATATTGATAAGTAACTAGCTTCTGACAGCGGCTTCACCTGCGTGACTATCGATTTTAATATACACTTTTTTTTTATAGAATATTAGCACTGCTTTGTCAAGGCATTACTTATATTCATATCGCCCCTTCAAATAAGCTCAAAGCTTGTCCTAGGAGTGTAAACTAAGAATTAGTCTTAGGTTATGGTTACGGAATAGCTCCGGTACGACTAAATGACCAAATGTTATCAAGACGATAAAAATCAGCATTAAAGATAAAATTATTTAAACAACCTCCTTCGAGCTTAGAAGAGCTTAAAAGACTACAATTGATTAATGGACGGAATTTATTTATAATTCCTCGGGGATATAACTTAAAATGAAGCTTTTGAGATTATTTTAGAACTTTAACAATTTAGGTGTTAAGTACTTAGTGTACATTCTAAGCTTTAACGTCTAAAGTCTTGTGCTAATTAGGCTTAAGTTATTGCCTTAATTATGACTTAAGTGTAGACGTTATACATGACCCGAATCAGACAGAGAGATTAAGTACTATATATTATGGAGAGAATATGCTAAATAGATTAGTAGATTTTGATGATTAATGATTTAATGACTTTTCATATAGCTTTGTATTGATACTGAATGATTTTTATGACCAAACTATAATTTGTAAGGTTTTTATTCCATCGAAAACATTAATGTAAAAAAATCTAGTTTCTTCTTCAAAGTGTTATAAATAAATAAAAAAAAAATCTTCTATTTCAAGTAAAAAAGACTCAATTAGAATAATATTTACTGTTAATAAGGTATAAATTAGAATAAACAATCTAAAATGTTAAAAATTTGAAATAAAATAAATAATTTTCTTTAAGATAAATTGGAAAATTAAATAAGATAAACTTATAATGATATAAAATTAAAATTATTTTAAAATACAATGTTATGAGATCTCATGTAAAACCAGAACTGAAACTTTGCAATTGCGCGACTTAATTACTTATAATTGTTTATTATTTAATTTTTCCATCAATAAGTATGTATATTTTACATATGACCACAGTTTTATGTATTTTCTATTGTACTTTATATTAGAATATTATATATACATTTTTCTAATAACTGAGCCGTACTTATTATCAACTTCGACAATAATAATTCCACTTCATTAATTATTATAATTATTCGAAATAATTCTTAACAAACAAAAAATACTTTGTTAACATTTCAAAGAAATTCCACGTCTAGATTTTAACTTAGCAAAAACTTTAAATAGCTACTTAGGTAAGTTCAAGGCGTATGCCTTCAGGTCGTTACCTCAGTCTTGTAAATTTTAATTATTCTATACGTGAAAGACTTACTAATTCCACCTGTTAACGCAAAATGGGTGTATAAAGTATGTGAAAATTTTGTATAAATCGGTGAAATTTCACAGATGTTGGTTAAATTGGTTACCAGACTTTAAGGCTGCGTTTCCACCAGAGCTGTGCGAGAATGCGTAGCGAGGGATGGGTTTGTTAAGAACATGCAATCGCTCCATTTACTACCTCGGCTTCGCAGGAGGCACCCTAAGGACGAAATCAAATTTGAGTCTCTTTACTCGCCCCCCGCTCGGTGACGCTGTCAAGGCCAGTAGGGCCAACAGCAATAAACATTCCGGAAAAAAGCTCCATTTACTTTGGATATACTTACAACATATATGGAAAAGATCGCCATCAAGTGATAAGACCACCATTTGTACATTTCATTTTATCTATTTTGTATTACTTTTTGTTGTGGTGTACAATAAAGTATGGAATATACATGAAAAAGTGAAAAGCTCCGGTAAGAGGTTTTTATTTTCCAACACGTCACAAAATCTAAGCATACTATAAATGTTTTCTTCTTCTACCCAGCATTATTCGCAGTATTTTGTCTACCCAGAGGCTGCTTATTACTCTTATCCGGATTTGACAGGTTACAATTCTAGTTTTTACACAGAGCGATTGCCAGCTGACTGACTGATATGAGCAATTTTACTTATCAAGAGTTAACGATCATTATCAAATGTTACGTGAAAACCACCAAGACCGATAGCTTTACGTTCTCTCCGGGACACGGTGGGGAGACACACAAAGACAAACCCCCAGACCGAAAGAGATAATTGTGCCCACATTATGCACTATTTCTGTCAAAAAATAAAACTTTATAGTCATTACTATTTAGTTGAAAAACATGTGAAATTCTTATTAAATGTCTGGTCTGAATGTTTGGGTGTAACTCAACTTGGTAATGAAATACTCAACTTCATATGAGTGCAGTGACCGTCAGGCAATTGAGATAGAAGTACAATAAAAAGATATCCATTCAGAGGTCAGTTGCCTCGGGGTTTTTTAGATTCGAGAATTAATATAAATTCAACCCTAAACGATATATTCGGAGATATATTTTATTATAAAGAACTATCAAGTCCGAGTCGATCTCGAATAGAGAATTCTTTAATGACCTTTAATTTTTTATTTTATCACGGTTGGTAAGCAAGCATGCTGCTGCGGTAAGCAAGCTGTTGGGATAACCTCTGTCACAACAGAGATTATTCCACCAGTGCAATCAGTCACACTGGTGGTAGGTCTTTTGTTGCAAGAGGCCGGCTAGGTAGGTACCACCGCAGTGTCCAATATTCTGCCGCCAAATAGTAGTGCTTAGGCACTACTGTGTTCCGGTTTGAAGGGCATTGTACGCTAGTGAAATTACTGGGCGAACGAGATTTAAGAACTTATATCTCGAGGTTGGCAACGCGTGAGTGGCACCTACTAATGGTGCTGCAAGCGCTCATAGGCTGCGGCAGCCACTTACCATCAGGTGGGCCGTATGCTTGTTTGCCAACTTCTAACATAAAAAAAAAAAAAAAAAAAAAAAGCATATCGTCAGCCTGATGGTAAGCAGTCACCGCAATCTAGGGAGGGAACACAGGTGGTTGGATAAGTCTTTGGGGCTCTCACACATCGCACGAAATAGAACAGTACCTACTGGTACTGTTACTTTACGACAATTTCCTGTGCGGATAGTACTTCACCGGTCAAGCCTAATTATACTAATTACAAATTTATTTTTGGAGATTGTTGTAATGAGTTTTGGACTCTCTGTTGTACTGAGGTCGGCTACCGAGGAGATTTACCTATGACATTATCATGGGTAAATCTCACATAACCCGATTCTCCTACCCTGGAAGCCAGGTAGGCAGATAACCTCCGCATCAGCAAAATAGGTGGTGTCCAAACCCTTCAAACGAAATTTAATAGTAAATATAATGCTTCACATATGAAGCCATTGAAGTCAATAAGTCATTCCCCGAACGAGCCCGTTCATGTTGAGTTCAGCGAGACATACAACTTTTCAATTGAAGAAAGTAATTTAAAATTATTCTCATTTCAACATGTAAACTAATTTAATGATTCTGTTTAGTTTAAAAACATATTTTAATATTACTTTACTTTTCAATTTGTTTTTACGAAGTTAGAATTAAATAAAACAGCGCAGCGAATGGTCACGTCTACTGGCGATTATATTTATTTAAAGTAAGTTTATTTGAAAATTCTAACTATGAAATTATATTTATGAATGCCATATTTATACAAATAACTATACACAATTTCGAGTGAGCTTATAAAAATAGTTTTGTTATCATACTAAGCCGAATCTTTAGCAATTATTTTATTTTGTTTACAACAAGTCCAAATGTGAACTAAAGTTAAAGAAGGCCAATTTGGAAGGAAACCAAATTATAAGAAGAATTATAATGGTTTTAATTTAATTAATTTAATTTTTTTTCTTTTTTTTGTTAACGTTTAATTATTATTTAGTCAAAATGATTAATTCCTAAGGGCATAAAAAATGTAATGATGATGATATTAAGGGGAAGAAACTGGCTTCTGCAACACAGCCCTGCTAGTGCAGAAGTCTGGGTAATCCTTCTTATTTGTAACATATGTTTGTGTCCAATAAAGAGTTATTATTATTATATTATTATTATTTTAAGAAGATGACGTTAATATCTTTTTATTTATGTGTTATGCCATTTAGTAGGTGCTGCAGGTCAAAATCCTCTTTATTTCTACTCCTCCTCATCTCTCTCTCCTGCCCCTGGGATGGGTAACCATCATCAGGAACGTTAGCTTGTTTGCCATCAGTACATAATTGTATTAATTCAAAAAAAGACTCTTAATATGTGTGATTTTTTATGTGTAAGTTATATATCATACGATCCAAAATCATCAGAGCCAACGAGTTATTATAGAACACGTAGTAAATTTTCTTTTAACGAATAATTTTTTTGTGTATAATAAATTAAAACCATCAAACTGCAACTGAAGTAATATTACTCAGATCCTGTAAACATTTCTCGTTCATAAAACCTGTGTGTGCCGCTTGCCGCCTAGGTGGAGAGACGAAAATGGTTTATTACTCCGGACAGGACGATGTGCCTCGTTCGTCGAGCTTTACGTACCTTGGATGAGGTACTTATTGTTGCATTTTTAGTACCTTATATTATACTAAGTGAATAAAACATTACCCACTTTATACTTGTCATGTTTTTTTTTTAGTTTTTAAGGAAACGTAGTCTTTTCGGGTGGGTTTGGAATTTGTCGGTGTGACCGCGTATTTTCGATCGATACAGTTTTTTTTATGTTACCAAATTGGCAAGCAAGCATACGACCCACCTGATGATGAGCGGTTGCCATAGCCTATGAGCGTTTACAACACCATTTGTAGGTGTCTCTCGCATTGCCAACCTCGAGACGTTGGTTCTTAAATTTTCTTTGCCCACTAATTTGACTAGCTTATAATGCCCTTCAAAACGGAGCAGTAATGCCTAAGAGACTACTGCTTTGCGGTACAATATTTGATAGTGGTGTGGTACCTACCTAGCCGGCCTCTTAAAATAAAAGACCTACCACCAGTGTGACTGATTGCACTGGTGGAATAATCTCTGCTGTGACAGAGATTATCCCAACAGCGGGCGATGAGGTCGTCACACTTTCATGTTTATAAGTTTTTAGGTATATAGCAAAACTAGAAAATATTTTAATTTACATAATAAAATATAGCGCCGAAAAAAACAACAAAAAATATAGCATGTCCAAAAAATTTACGTCTACGTGAAACCGGCACCCTTTTTAATATCCCTTCATGACAAGGAAGGTGCCCTTTTAGGGCGCTGACATTTCGGAACTATATTTCGATGTACCTCGCAAGATATTTCTATAGTTAAGGTCTTCAAAGTGAGTCTGAGTTATGCTATATTAAAATGAACGGGGTGTATATATACACACATTATAAGTTATGTTTTTTTTTTTTCATCATGGTTGGTTTAAATCTTACGGTACCCTTGTTGGTAAGGTGGCACCGTAACCGATGAATGCTTGCACAGGAAGGGACCAGAAGCGGTAGGAGATTAGACACCTACTGGCACTGTTACTTTACGCTGATTTGTTGTGAGGTCTTACTTACCCGGTCGAGCCGTCCCATTTGTGCCTCCGATCGTATTCCGCCTTGGCGACTGTTAAAATTAATTTGGAGAGCTACATCTGTGGTGAGCTTTGAGGTGACTGACGTAGTCAATCTATGCTGTAAATGTTCCGCCACGTACACTGCACTACCGTAATCTCTAACAAAATTGTAACATATGGCCGCATTATATTATAAGTTATGTATATGTGTGTGTGTTCTATATGTGTAGCCTTGCTATGTTCAGCTATGAATGAGCCAGCTTTACCGGGGAAGCACAATTGGCTTATGTTAAGCCGAAGAGCCGTTATGCGTAGCGTTTATTATTAGGTATATAGAGCAATGCGGATCTTTTACAAATCTATAACATTCAAGCAAACATACAAATAATATAATAAACATTAGTCATACTCAGGCATAATTTTTTAGGGAATTTAAGTATAGATTACCCTTTCTTAATATTTGTTTAAAATTTAATAATAATATAACAGAATTATTATTTCAAAAATTAAGTTACATTGCGTAACAAAGAAAAACAAATACATATAAACAGCATACTACTGAGTCAATGGAGTATGTGATATTATTTATTGACACAAACTAGCAAGATTAACAGTAGTTGTAGCTAAATCCTGTATATACTATTAAGACCGAAGACGTAAGTGCATTCAAGTGGACCAGTTCCTTGTGGTTCTCGAGCATTAGTTAACGATTGAATAATCAAACACTAAGAAATACACACATATCTTAAAACATAGTATAGTATTATATATCAATAATAGATGACCTGGTGGGAAGCCTCTTATTGCAAGAGGCCGGATATGTAGGTACCACAGCTGCGTTAGATATTCTACCATAAAGTTTCTTCGTCCTAGCATTATTCCCGGTATTTTATTTTACCCAGGTTCTGCTTATTACTCTTATCCGTAGTGAAATTACTGGGCAGAGGAGATTTAAGAACCAATATTTTAAGTTTGACAACGCGCGACACCTACAAATGGTGTTACCAGCGCTCATAGGCTAAATAATTGGACTATTTAAAAAAATGCCGGTCTTAGAAATTACAAAAAAAATTATAATTAACCGCAAAATAAGTTGGTAATTTCATAGTAATGATTATAAATATTATGACAAAACAAACTTCTGAATGTATCTCAAAAGTCACTTCACGTATCTTCTATATTCTTCGAAATAATAACGTGGCATGTTTACGCTCTTAGAGGTACATCCTATCCAAAAAATATGTTTTTATACAAAACACAAACAAAATTATTAAAAAATTTAAAAATCAACATTTAAAAATTTCATCCGCATCCCCAATGTCTAAAATGTGTGTTAAAATATTTATAGATTCTCTGAGTCTCTGAGCTTGTATTAAAATTATTATTATTTTAGGGCAAGACTCAAGACACACCGCAGAAACTTTAACATTAGGTAACATTATTCAACTTTTGCGACCAATTTTTATTTGTTGTTCCAAATGTTGGACAACGTTACTCAACATGACAACATGCTCCTCCCAGCATAAAAGGGGAAGTATTACCCTCTCACAGAAAATGCGTCTAAAGTAACAGACTATTGTTGCGTTTCGCGCGATGAATGAGAGTGTCTGAGGCCAACCATTCCTTCTGTTCCCTTCCTTCTCATTCCTTCCCTCCTTTTCCGTTACAATGACTGCTTACCATCAGGCGAACCATATGCTTGTTTGCCAACCGTCGTGAAATAAAAAAAAGAAGCAACCATTTATTAGATAACAAATCTTTCACAAATATAAAAGAAAATATTTTTCCATTATCTCGTTATTAACGAGATAAAGCAAATCTATTAATATTCATTAATTATTCACAGATAATTTCCTTTAATCTCCCCACGAATGCTATCTCGCAACTCTTATCGAGATATTAATTTTCATTAAGCGTAATGGATTTCATTGAATGCTCGTATTATGATAAAACCATCTAGATTTTCTTTTTAAATCCAAAGATATGTATTAAAAAATTATATATAATATTAACATGTTCAAGAAACGTTATTCTTAATAGTATTGCCAAGTAGTGAGCATTTAAGGCAACTCATAGACTATAGACAGCCTTAAACAAAATAACAAATTCACTGCAATGATGGAAATAAATAAATAAACGCTGCACACTCAAGGGCCCCCAAGGGCGGGAGTCCGGAAACATTCACAATGACAAAGACAAATACACCCAGACCGGAAAATATCCTTGCATGGTCAATACAAACATATTATGCTCCGAGCGGGAATCGAACCGTTCGGCGTTTAAGGCAGGTTCGCTACCGCTGCGCCACAACGTCGTCAAGTTACGTCGTCAAATAAGTGTTAGTATGTCACAAGAAGATCTCTAATGGGATCAGTTTAGTCCGTAACTGTGATTATTTAACGCAAAACATTTTCATGACGATTTTAAAATGAAAATTATTTAGATAACTTAGATTAGATACCAACATTTTTAACAATTTTAATAGCTTGAAAATAAAAAATAGCTTTTATACTGCGAATATTATAATAGAATAAATAACTCGAGTGCATCCAACAGCCCAAACAAGAAATAGGCATTATCTGTGTAAAGCCCATATTTCAACGAATATTTGTATAATAATATTTCGTAGAAGTCGAAAAGGCGCCAAGCGTCTCGGCTTCATAAGGTACAGATCAATACATTGGCAAGTGTTTGACGAGTTTTGGTGCAGTAGTAGCGAACCTGGTTTAAGCGACACAGGTCGCGACTTCGATTCACGATCGAGACAGAAGTTTGTATTGACCATACAGGTATGTGTTCCCGTTTGGGAGTGTTCGTTCTTGTTCTTGCGTATGCTTCCGGACCCCGACACAGGATATTAATATCCTAATGGAGGCCGTCGAGTGTGTAGCATTTATTATTATTTATTAATAAAGTCGTACGTGTGCGTTCGCCTTTTCCAGCCAACTGGGAAATTACAGTTCGACTTTCAACTACGTGAAAATTTAATAATACTATGTGCTGTGTGGTTACAATCTTTTCAAGTGAAATTAATTTTTAAATGCTTCGCAGTAAGACGAGTCCGTGGATATAATAATCTCAAGAGTATATGAAAAGGAGTAGACAGAGAACTTAGTAATAGTACCTTACCCTATAGTAAAAAAAAAAACTTCTTTTATAAGTGTTTGACAATAGGATAAATATCATAGATTTTAATAAAACTAGAATAAAACATGAATACAAGAATTAAATAAACAGTTTTTTTACGTGAATAAGTTGACGCATGTCAAGGAAACAATCTGATGGTAAGCGGTTGTCGTAGCCTATGAGCGCTTGCAACAACCATACATTTGTAGGTGTCAGTCACGCGTTGCCAACCTCGAGATATTGGTTCTTAAATCTCTTTTCGTTCATAATTTCACTAGCTACATTGTCAAATCGAAACACAGTATACCGCTTTACGGTAGAATAACTGACATTACGGTGGTACCTACCTAACCGGCCTCTTATAAAAAAGACCTTTTTTATGTTATAAGTTGGCAAACATGCATACGGCCCACCTGATGGTAAGTGGTTGCCGTAGCCTATGAGCGCTTGCAGCACCATAAGTAAGTGCCACTTACGCGTTGCCAACCTCGAGATATTGGTTCATAAATATCCTCTGCTCAGTAATTTCACTAGCGTACAGTGCCCTTCAAACCGTAACACAGTAATGCCTAAGCACTTCTATTTGGCGGCAGATTATTTGACACTGCGGTGGTATCTATCTAGCCGGCCTACCACCAGTAATCTTTTTATAGTTTTATTTTTTACAGAATTGGAACATCATGTGCAATTTGTCTAGAGAAAAGAGTCTCTCAATTCGTAAATTTGAAATACAAGTTAAAACTATTAAAAAAACCAACAATCGACATCTAAATTTATACAGTAATTATATCCTCAACAGCTCAACGGTAGAAGGGCTGACTTCGCTCCGTTAATGCGAGAGTTGAGGGTTCGATCCTGACCTCCTTGGGCTATTGTCGTACCCACTCTTAGCGCAAGCTTCGAGCTTATTTGGAGGGCAATAGGAATATTAGTAATACCTTGAAAAAGCATTGCTAATATTCTTTTAAAAAAAAAAAAATTATGTTCAGAAACAAACAGAAATGCAAAGTTGAGAAGACTTTTTTTTCTGAATGTGATCTACTTTCTTCTTTACATCAACGGGCGCGAAGAATAGGAAATGATGGCCTTCTTTTTTAAAGTGAATTAAAAATATAGACGAATTTGAGGATTTTTAGTTAACCGTTTCTTAAACATTAAAAATCTATTATGAATTACGGGGATTGATGTATGTTTTATTACAAACTAGCGGCCCGCTCCGGCATCGCACGGGTATAAAATATATAGCCTATGTCATTCATTGAAAAAATGATTAAAATCGATCCAGTAGTTTTGATTTATTCATTACTGCCCGTGCCTCGCACGCGTTAAATGTAATTATTTACGACATCACATTAGAAACCTCAAAAAAAAATTTTTTTCTCCACTATTTAATGGATGTTGTTATACATATAAACCTTCCTCTTCAATCACTCTATCTATTATAAAAACCTCATCAAAATCCGTTGCGTAGTTTTAAAGATTTAAGCATACATAGAGACAGCCAAAGCGACTTTGTTTTATACTATGTAGTGATGACCAAAAAGGATGCACGGAATTCGTGAATCTCTTTACGTTCGAATTCGTTACCTCTTCTTTCATTAAGCGAAAGGCTAAGGAATGGAACTCTTTGCCGCGGTCAGTTTTTCCGAAACGCTATAACCTGGACATCTTTAAGGCCAGAGTGAACAGACATCTTCTAGGCAAACTTGCTGCATCTTCCACCTCATCTTTGTCTTCCATCAAGCGCGATTGAGGTCAAACTTAAGCCAATTTTATATATAAATAAAAAAACACCAAAGAGGTCCCGAGCCGAAGCTTCTCGAAATTTAGTGCCGTTAAAGCAAAACAATTGTTAACATTAGTGAGAAGACAATAGTACTAACTTGTCATATTGGGATTAAAATAATAACTAGATACAGACAAACGCTAAGAAGGAGTAAATTAAAATAAAGCCCGAGTCGAAATGGTCGGCTTGGGTGCTGTTATACTCATAACTGTGTAAAAGGGTCATAACACAGCTAAATAGTGTCACGACATACGTTCCCTAAAATATTGTGCACGAAAATAATAAGATTTTTCTTGTCATGACGGTTGGCAAACAACCATACGGTCCACCTGATGGTAATCTATGAACGCGCGCGATACTTGAAATATAACATGCGCGTTGGAGGAAAAAGATGAGAAGGCAAAAAAGGAAGCCGCTCTCACTCTTCGCACGAAACGAAAAAACGCAACTAATATTTTACTTTACGCCGATTTTCTGTGAGAGGGTAGTACTTCCCCAGTAGGCTGGGAGGAGCATGGCACTACTACTACGGAAAGATAGTTAATGTTAATGATGTTTTTTGCTTTTGGCCTTGCTGGCCTTAACAATGTCACAGGGCGAAAGTGGCCGAGTACCAAGTATCAAGGGACAGTCTTTGCGGGGGCTCAATATTAACTACGGTTATGGACATAATCGAGAAAATGAGATTAAACTTTATATATTTTAGTTCTATAGCATCGGCATACTTCCCTTTAAGTGTTAAGCAAACGTCAAAGCAGATACAGAAGTAAATAATCTTCTTTTAATTTAAAAATGCTGCACATACTTTGGTCGTATGGCTAAGGGTGAGCGGAGCATAACTGGGTAATTTTCGAAGACAACAGACCGTGGACACATACGAAAGAACTCGTTTATTTTTGTTTTTTTACTTACCTGTCTACTAGCTTGGCTACTAGTTTTTAGTTACTAGTTTTTACACGGAGCGATTGCTACCTGACCTCTGTAACCCTAAGGGCGAACCAGTAACTCATTGGATAAGAGTAATTTACATATCAAGAGTTACGATTATTAAGAGATGTTATGTGATAACAACCGGGAACGACAGTTTAACGTGCTCTCCGAGGCACGGGGGGAGACCCACACGGACAAACGCCCAGACCGAAACAGAAATTTTAATAATCATCTGCTGGAGCGGGTATCGAACCGCAACCGTCGAGACTAAAGGCAGACTCGCTACCCACAACGCCACAACGATGTACAACAGCAATACTAATATCTAAAACCTTCCAGATTTCAAACTTACATTCACTGGACAGAAAGTGACTTGCCCGTTCAAACGGTACACGAAGGCGTAGCTAAAGAAAGCAATTTAGACACGGGTTACTATTGTCACCCTAATTACTATTACAATTGCTTCACTCTTATAATACACGGAGATATATTTAACTAATATCTTATTACAATAGCATAAAGTTCAGATTTGATTAAATATTATTTTCGTCGACTGTAATTTTGAGATGAAAAATTTGAATGGAAATTACCTTTATATTTGGGAGGAAGTAATTTTCTTCTATATAATTGCTAAATACAATTACGTTTTTTCTATTAATTATTGGAATTATTAACGTTAATAGGTATTGCGTTTGAAAAGCTAATTAAGTCTTTGTGCCACTTCAAAATAAAAAAAAATATTCTTACTTATTTATAAAACACAATCACATCTGCCTGTTTCAAGGATTTTTGTACCACCATAAAAGACATAATAATAATACCTAAACGCTACGCTACGCTAAGATCGTGATATACCGAGTCGGGAGTCCGGAAACACATACACACACACAAACAAACAGAAGCACCGACGACACATGCCTGTATGGTCAACTACTGATTGACTTATTTTGATTTTGATTCAAGTTTTGAGTAGCCTATAGCCGCCCTCATGATCCATTTGGTAGTTGCGTCTTAAACCCTCCTGATGGCGTGAACGTCGAGGCTATCCAGCTCCTCGGCAACACGGACATAGTGAGAAGACTTAAAAGAACAAAACCTTTTGAGTTAGTGTATTAAATCAGTGTAAATGATAGCTTAGTGAGTGCTACATATATATAAAGACGCAAGAACAAAGTGCCTTCCCCTTAATAGAGACGGTAAGAAAAGTGTTGACGGACACATTCTTAGTTTTACTCTACTTAGCAATTTATGTTAGATTTAAATTACTTATTATTCTTTCTAGGCTAGATCATAGTAAAATTGAAGTGTCTTTAAATAATTACAGGACACGTCATTAAAAGCAAAAAAAAAACAATTGGTAGAGGTAAAGAGTAGAGAGAGGGGAATACTACCCTTCCACAGAAAATCGTAAAGTAAAACGTGAAAATCGTAAAATGCGATGAATGAGAGCACCGAAGGCCCTATCTCCCACCCCACTGTAGCCTTCCTTTCATCCCTTTTGATTCCTTCCTTCCTATTTCTTGGGTTGACAACGCGAATGTGATCCTAAAAGTATCGTGCGCGTTCAAAGGTCGTGGTGATTGCTTACCATTAGCAGACTGTATGCTTGTTTGCCAAAAATCGATAAACCGATTATCATGTTTAAAAAAACAAGATAATCGGTTTATCGATTTTTGGCGTAAAAGCGTCACAAACAAACATTCAAACTCACTGTCATACTTATAATCTTAAGTTACGATTTACAATGCTAAAATTTGATGTGATGGCGCGTAGGTAGCGAAGCTGCCTTGAGCGCCACAGTTCGCGCCTTTGATACCCGCTCGGAGCATATGTTTGTGTTGACCGTACCGACCGACCCCCGTCAAAGGATATAACTATCCTAATGGGGGCCGTTGAGTGTGTAGCTTTTATTTATTATACCTGATGCCACTACTACTATAATCGGTGTTCTAATGCCACAGATGCTCACAAAATAAACTTTTGTTAAATAATTAATTCGGTTGTTTCTTGTTTTTTGATTTTAATTAAAATCGCTACTATTTCGTGGAAGTTTTCTTTGTAGGATTAGTATTTACCATCTCAAAAGGAATTCTTTATAAGATCTTTGAAAAGTTAAGCCATCAATTATATAAGAAGTACCAACGTATTTTTTGTATTCAAATAAAAACAAAGAATAATTAGAAGCTTTAGCATATATTTCTCTTCCATATTATGTACTATTTACGAGAAAACCTTACCTGATTTCGTGAAGAAATATTAAAAAAACTTTTATACTATTTTGGACCTTTATATCAAGTGTAAAATCGTAAAAAGCTTTTATTTTAATGATGTAAAATATGTATACACTAATTAATTTAATTATAGTAATGCCTTGAAAAAGCATTGCCAATATTTTTAGCTTTTATTTTAATTTTAAAATTTATATATAGACCCGCATTACCTATAAGCATTACCGACTCACTTTAGCACCCAGCTTCACTAGCAAGTAATAAGAAATACTAATTGTTTTATAATACGTCCTCGACGCTTGTTTTTTTTTTTAAATCGATCCAGGGGTTTTATTTACAAGCCGGAACAAACAGACAGACAGATAAAAATTTATATTTATATGCATTTAGTGTAAAGCTGTTAAATTAAAATTACAAAGAGACACTTAAATTTTATTTATTTGTATAAATAAAAATTTCATATTAAAATGGATTTTTCAAGTAGAGCTTTGATGTCCAAACACTTTATACGTTTTTATATTGAAGTCGATTTAAAATTTCTATATCAGACACGATTTGTATCGAGACGAATAAGCCATTATATCAAAACAAAAGTAGCAATTTGACGTGGGAAACCATGTCTCCATTACATACAAATTGCTCCTATTCGTCATGCCGGCGGTTTCGGGTATGTAATATAATTACTACATTCAAAGGTTGAATCAAAAAATTTCATTGTTCATGAAATCGTGTTATTAAAAAACTAATCACACACATAATTATGCCATTTGTCTACGGAACCCTCTTCTTCCTAGCATTATTTCCGGTACTATACGAGTATAAACCCAGGGTCAGCCTTTAACTCCTGTCTCCTTGACAGCTTACTAGTTTTTACACGGAGCGATTGCCATCGGATCTGCGCAACCCTAAGGTCGAACCAGTAACTCATTGGATAAGAGCAATTTACTTAGCGTGCTCTCCGAGGCACGGTGGGCAAACGAGGACAAACGCCCGAACGAAACAGATATTTGTAAGATCAATTCAAACATCTGTCCAGGCTAAAAGCAGACTCGCTACCCACAACGCCACAAAGGTGTCTACGGAACCCTAATATATACAAGAGTCAAGCTTGGTGCGATCATAGCAATAAAATAAAGTAAATGCAAAAACATTACCCTCCGGCAGTCGGGTAAAAACTATTACGAAATTGGAGAGCGAAAGTCGCGGTCAAGAGATAGGATGCAAAATGAATTGCATTGTGTTTGGATAACCTCTGTCACAACAGAGATTATTCCACCAGTGCAATCAGTCACACTGGTGGTAGGTCTTTTGTTGCAAGAGGCCGGCTAGGTAGGTACCACCGCAGTGTCCAATATTCTGCCGCCAAATAGTAGTGCTTAGGCACTACTGTGTTCCGGTTTGAAGGGCATTGTACGCTAGTGAAATTACTGGGCGAACGAGATTTAAGCACTAATATCTCGAGGTTGGCAACGCACGAGTGGCACCTACTAATGGTGCTGCAAGCGCTCATAGGCTACGGCAACCACTTACCATCAGGTGGGCCGTATGCTTGTTTGCCAACTTCTAACATTAAAAAAATAATAATAAAATATTTTTTTGTTAAGTATATTGCTCCATGACAATTTTGCATGGTCTCCGCATAAGAGTAATAAGAACCTTATGAGCAATTTTGAGGTTAATAATTTTCGCATACAGCAATTATCATCTGACCTCTGCAACACTGAAGATGAACCAATACCTCACTGCATCAGATTAGATTACCTCTCAAGAGTTAATGATTGTTGTATCACATGTTACAAACAACATATTATTATCCCTAAAAGCCACGACAGCTTAACGTGCTCTCCGAGGCACGGAAGAAAAAATAATTTTTAGAAAAAAAAAACCGAATTGAAAACTAAAACGAAAAAATAAATATTATCTACAACAGAAGTTGGTGCTAAGTAAAACATCGCCCCAAATGAAACACATAACTGGACCAAATTGAAGTGGGACATGGGAAGAACCAGCTTTCAATTAAAAAAAGAATCATCAAATTAAATTAAAAAAAAAAAAATAAAAAAAAAAAAAAAAAATTCGGTCATCAAAACCAAAATCGGAGAGTCAGGAGGTAACAAACATAAAATAAAATACAGAGGAAAATTCGTCTCTTCCTCCTTTTTATAAATATCCTTTTTAAAAAGTCGGTTATGAAGAATATCTATATAATCTATACAAACATTTGATCAGGTACCGAATCCGTGACCATCGAGGCTAAAAGCGGGCTCATCCAAAGGTAAACGTTAACGTTGACGATCTTGTGGCGCAGCGGTAGCGAACCTGCCTTAAACGCCACAGGTCGCGGGTTCGATTCCCGCTCGGATCATAATATGTTTGTATTGACCATGCAAGCATATTTTCCGGTCTGGGTGTATTTGTCCTTGTCATTGTGAATGTTTCCGGACCCCGACACAGGATATTAATATCCTAATGGGGGCCGTTGAGTGTGCAACGTTTATTATTTTTATTTATTTAATAAAACATATTTTTTGTAAATCCGCTGCATGGTAAGAAGTCACAAAATGTATTATGGATTCTGATAGTTAACTTTGATATTCACTGTGAGTTCATACAGGTAGTGTAGAACACCTCTCCTCCCAGCACCAATGGACCGGCTCGACAAGGGAAGTACTACCTTCTCACAGGAAATTAGTATTAGCACTCTTGCGTTTCGTGCAATGAGTCAATCCTCCACCCCCTCTGCTCCCTTCCTTTTTTCCCTTCTCCCCAACCCCTTGGGTCGGCAACGCGCATATGATACTTCAAGTATCGCAAGTGTTCAAAGGTTACGGTGACTGGTTATCTTTTTGACCTTGTCATGACATAAAAAGGCCATTTTCTCGATCGAGAAGGCTCAGTCATGCCGAAAACAAGCTACAAATTATTTTGTACCTTACGAGATTTTAAACGCCTTTTATAAAATATGCCTGTACATTTCATGGAAAAATCCTGTAACAATATCGGGAAATAGAGCAACAACGAACGACAGGCGTTGTACGAAGTTTTTTGCGCTCCTGCATTTGACGTCGCCCGAGCCTTTGTGACCCATATTTATCATTGTGGGGTCGCTTCGACCGGACGATTTTTATTATTATTTTTTGATAGAAGGTGAGTCTTTTTGATAATATAGTTCTTTTTATTTTATACTAGCTTCTACCAGCGACTTCGCCTGCTTGAATGACGATTTTAGTGCACTTTAAGCCCATATTTCACAATTTCAGGACTGGAATTTTAGAAAATGTTAGAACATGTAATTTTTTAAATCTTTAATTGCAATTTCAATGACGACACTGTGGACCAGCGGTGGCGAACCTACTTTAAGCGCCACAGGTCGCGGGTTAGATTTCCGCTCGGAGCAGATGTTTGTATTGACAATACGGGCATGTGTTCTGGGTGTTATTTGTTCTGTTTTTATGTATGTTTCCGGACCCTGATACAGGATATCACTATCCTAATGGGGGCCGTTGAGTGTGGTGATTATTATTCACACCTCGCACCCGTCGACCGATGCCAACCGGGACGAAATGTACGCACGGCCAGCCGCTGTGGCTCCTCTTTTTTTTTTTTTATGTTAGAAGTTGGCAAACAAGCATACGGCCCACCTGATGGTAAGTGGCTGCCGCCGCCTATGAGCGCTTGCAGCACCATTAGTAGGTGCCACTCGCGCGTTGCCAACGAGATATTAGTTCTTAAATCTCGTTCGCCCAGTAATTTCACTAGCGTACAGTGCCCTTCAAACCGGAACACAGTAGTGCCTAAGCACTACTATTTGGCGGCAGAATTATTTTTAAATCTCTGATATTTTCTACAATATCCATTTTAATGGAATGCTGTTAACGGCAGTTTTGATCTACATGAAATATGTTTTATGACGATAGGAGCTAATATCTCAACAACTACTGTCTTAATCAAAAAAGTCAGAATTAAACTGCTTTATTATTTTTAAAGACCTCACCTTTTAAGATACCTCATATGTTGCTGTAAGCTGAATTTTTTTTCAACCCTCATGAACCTACATGCATGGACTGCTACCCTTAATTTTTAAATATTTTACTAATTAACTACAAAACCCTGTGGCGGTTCACAGAATACACCTATACAACTATTTAATACATTTATGTATGAACAGACGGACATGACGAAACAATATGGGTTCCGTTTTTGCCTTTTGGTTACGGAAACCTAAAAATTGTTACTCTGGGCTATCCTTTAGAGAGAAATATATCGCTTAGAAAACACATTAATAAATTAATTACTTAACATGAAAAGATAATATATTTTAAATACTCATTATATTATAGTACAGTACCTTGGCGACTACGTAAAGCCCCACCGGTCGTTATCACAAACGATTATTATCAGTTTTAATCGTTAATCCGGATAGAGGAAGTTCTAATTAAACTTGTTACTAGTTCAATAATTAACGGTCGCTGAGGTCATATGGCAATCTATCTAATTATAAATTGAACTATTAAAACCTAATTAATTATTTATAAGTAACTAGCGGGCCCGCTCCGGCTTCGCACGGGTATAAAATATATAGCCTATGTCATTCACTGAAAAAATGTTTTTATATAATAAATGTAATTATTTACGACATGACTTTAGAAACTTCAAAAATAACAGTATTTCTCCATTATTTAATGACTGTTATTATACACATAAACCTTCCTCTTCAATCACTCTATCTATTAAAAAAACCGCATCAAAATCCGTTGCGTAGTTTTAAATATTTAAGCATACATAGGGACAGAGTAAGCGACTTTGTTTTATACTATGTAGTGTAGATTCATAATTAAGTGCGTTTACGGTAGTAAAGCCATGCTTCTCTCAGCACAAATAGGCCGGCTCGATCGGGAAGTACTACCCTCTCACAGAAAATCGGCGTAAAGTAACAGTATCATTAGGTACTGTTGCGTTTCGTGCGATGAGTGAGAGCGCCGGAAGCCCAATCTCCTACCCCCTCTGTTCCCTCCTTTTTTTCTCTTCTCATCCCGTCCTGTTCCTTGGGTTGGCAACGCGCTTGTGATACATCAAGTATCGCGCGCGTTCATAGGTTGCGGTGACTGCTTACCATCAGATAGATCGTATGCTTGTTTGCCAACTGTCATGACATAAAAAAACAACTCTATATTGGTCTAGATAAGAATTATAACAACATAGACAAATTATTGTAATCTGATCCAAAACTGATTACGGGATCTTGGGAAAATCGAGGAAACTCTTGAATTTTTTCTGAAAGACCACCATTTGCTGAATGCTTATGACCACATATGGCCACCAGCTACTACTACTACTACTCAACCAAAATAAATATTTCACGAAGTCTTTTAGAAAAGAAGTCGATGCTTTATGTGACGGTGTTCTACTTAGCACCAACTTCTGTTGTAGAATTTTTATTGAAACGAAGTTCCTTAACGCGGCTTACAGGTAGTACGATTTAGTAGAAATCGTTACGTAACGAAATGGCATATGCTGTGTGTGCGTTCGTGTATCGAGCATACTACAAGCAAATGAGCATACGAGCAAGTGAGTGCGCAGTCGGGTGCGCAACTCACTATCTCTCTCTCCTAACCTATTGAAATATGCAAATTTAATTTCGAAGTCGAATAAAAAACGTAAGGAACTTTGTTCCTGACGGGGTCCCCGACCACACTTTTTTTTTTGCTATTTAAAGACAGTTTTTTTTAAATATTTTCTTATGAACAAAATGAAATGGCAAGAAAAATTAAATTGCAAAATGAGTGTCACCACATGCGAAATTGATTTAAAACCGCGTAATTCTGTCAACAAATATTAAAACTGCCTTTTCAATACGGAATACGCGAAATTTACGTGTATTAATTATTTCTACCTACCACAGTTTAATATGCAGTGACGTGTTAATATTTTTATACGACGCCTCAGGGCGACTTCACATTCAAAGAAATATAACCTTTACACGCCTGTCCTAAAGGCTATTATTCCCTAAATTATGATTTTATATTCTGCATCCCTTTTTAACCACTAACACGTTGTAATTAGGACCATATTACTGCGTATATTGATATAATGAATGATCGAAGTATCGACTGTATAATGCAGAGGTTCCCAAACTGTGTGTCAGGGCGCCTTTGGGCGTGAAGTCAAATTCTCTTGTTCATTTCACAGCACTTAGCGTGAGATTAGTAATTTGAAGAACATCACCCCGATTCTATAATGCTTATCGCTTTTTAGTGTTTTCTAATATTAAAAACTAGCAACGCAAAGGGCTTCACTCGAGTTTTGTACCGATTTTTTTACATTGCACGGAACCCTTTGCAATTTTTTTTCTAAATTAAAAGTAGTCTAAGTTACTTCTTATAACATTACATATCTGATATTGTATCTGTGATTTAAAGTACCGTTAAAATTGGCCTAGCCGTTTCAAAGATTAGCGGGAACAAAAAGACAGACCAAATTTAAAACATTGACTTATTTATCTATTTATTTATTTACATAATTATGCATTTAGTGAACAGCAGTTAATTTGAAATAACAAACAGACACTTTAATTTATTTTTTTGTATAGATATAGAATGGTGTGTGGATAATGTATATTTTATCTTTTATCTTTCATTTTAGCAGATAAGCTGAGCTAAAATGGCGTCGCAAAAGCATTGCAACACATGTAGGGGCAATTTTAAAAGATTGGGAACCTCTGGTATACTGGACATGTCGTGGTTATGTCAAAGCTTTTAAAGGGTATGTCGAATGAATGATGTAGGTTATAATGATTAACATGAATTAATCCGAGTAATCCTACTGAGGTGGTAACGGGCAGATACATTCATTAGCCAGGAACATCAAGTTAAGCAGCTTTGAGCACGATCTATCATGACACTAAGGTAATGACCACACGACACAATAACGTTTTACAAGATTTTATAAGACTGCATTCCTTTCAAAAGCATAACCAATCCACAATAGAAAAAAAGAAGGATAAGAATCGCAAAAAAAAAGCTTATTAGGGTATTTTTGGAAAAAAAAGCTTATTAGGGTATTTTTGGGAAAAAAAGCTTATTAGGGTATTTTTGAAAAAAAAAGCTTATTAGGGTATTTTTGAAAAAAAAAAAGCTTATTAGGGTATTTTTGGAAATAAAAATCTTTAAGAAAACAGAATACTGACTTCAAATCTAAAAACCAAAGAATAAAAATTTACAATAACAGAAGCTGGTTCTAAGTAGAACATCCGCACCGATTTCTGTTGTTTTCGAGACTTTAGAAGATCGAGGCGTCACCGAGTAATCACAAAAGCGCTGGCTCGGCCGAGGAAGTACTACCCTCTCACAGAAAATCGGCGTCAAGTAACAGTATCATTAGGTACTGTTGCGTTTCATGCGATGAGAGAGAGGGTCCGAGGCCCAATCTACCACCCCCTCTATTCCCTTCCATTTTTCCCTTCTCATCCCGTTCCTCCTGTTCCTCGTTCATAAGTTCCTGTTCCGCGTTCATAGGTTGCGGTGACTGCTTACCATCCGGCGGACCGTATGCTTGTTTGTTAACCGTCATGATATAAAAAATAATACAGTCGAAGTAGTTTTTCTTGATAGGCTCCTTTTTTGGAGTCGGTTAAAATGCCATTAAAATTACCAGCTTAAAACAATAGCTAAAAAATAGTTCTTTACCTTTAAGCGGAGATAAATCTTTTTCATTTCCGCTTGACATGTAAAAAAAATTGCAAAGCGGCGAATTCCTCAGAGGCTTTCGTGGTTATTTCTCAAAATTTTGGCTTACCGCCAACTCTGTGTACTGAGCGAGAGATAGGTTTAAGCATTTAAGGCACATATATTGTCTATGGACCATACATTATTAATTTATATTATAACTAGCTGCGCCTGCGGCTCTGCTCGCGTGATTTTCACTTTATTGAATAAGAATAAGAATAAGAATAATTTTATTGATAGATTATAAATTCACTACTGTCACAACTTAAAATTAACTTAATGCAAACAAAGTTTAAAAATAATGATTATAAAATAAGTAAAATGGTGAAACTTAACTTAAATCATAGGAAACGAACCAAGTATAATAATATAAAGGACATATGCAGCAGTGTAAATCTATCAATCGGTTGCTCGCTCAGTATAAGTTGTGACATGGCCGCCACAACACTGATTTTCAGCGAGTACCGTTTATTTCGAGTGACACCACTGACAGTGAAAACAGTTAATAACAATGGTTATACAAATATAACAGAAAGATGAAAATGTATATATTCTTTTGTGCATCGTCACTACTAACGGGACAGTCAAAACTATCTAGCCATTTATGACAATAATTGAATGTAAATATTAAAATTAAATATAAAACATACAATGGAAATAAAACAAATAAAAAAAAAAAGTAAATTAGGATACCAAATTGCTTGTTAAATACTTAGTAGCCAAAACCAATAATTAAACAATAATATGTATTTATGATATATTACAGGAGTTAGTAAGGTAATTAAAAGTAGTCAAAATGCAAGAATGTTACGGCTATTGGTTCTGCTTAGAATCGCGGTAGGATTGCATTGATTGATTGCATTTTTTTTAAATATATTTTTCTTTTGCATAGTTGCAAGATAAAGATCATTCATCATTATACCTTTATAGTATTTAAATCATGTTTTTAATAAATATTATAGATATGACAATATTAAAATAAACACCAATTATATTATACAATCAATATTGTACAATACCTACTTTTATGAGAAATATACTCGAGAAGTAATTCTTTTGTTTTTTTTTTTTTTTTTTTAGATATAGAAATGCAAACTTTACCTTAAAAAATAATCGTCTGAGATTTTTTAAAATTTGTTTAAATGGCATATATGCCAATTACTTACAATACAATGCTTGCGATTAACTAAAACTAAGTAATGTTATAAAAAAAATATACATATATATATGAAAAAAAAAAAAAATTTTTTTTTTTATTTAATGAGAACTTTGACCAACAATTTTACATATATCATTTTCTGTTCTTAGCCTGTGTGCAACACTTTCTCTGTCCCGACGAGCATAGATACGCCCGTCGCGAGTCCAGATATACTGATAGCTATTATGACGACCTGCCTCCCTAGCTTTAAAAAACAATTGACGATTAAATCTAGTAAGACGCTCGTTTATGTAAAAACGCATCGGTTGACAGTCCAACTCTAAGCCAGATGTATCAGCACCACGGCGTATGCGCGCCGCTCTCAGCAGTTGATCGCGAAGTGTGCGCTTCGCCAGACGCACCACAATTGCTCGCGGCCGCGACGTTTCACCGTTCACAGTATATGAACGTCGCGAACCGGTACGTTCAGCGTAAACAACATCGACTTCTTCAAGCTTAATCCCTATTTTATTTGCTATAAGGTTGACAGTACGCTGTAGGTTTTCACCACTTCGCTCGGGTATGCCTGTTATTTCGATGTCATTTAATAAGCCTGCTTGGTCGCGCTCGTTTAATTCCATCTTTAATTGTGTAATATCCTCTAGCACTTGACTTTCCGAGCATGATGATGTTTTCTCTTCTAAAGCGCTTATTCTCTCTTCTACTTTATCAACGCGTTTGCCAACTTCTAACAATGTAGTTTTTAAAGAACAGATTTCTTGCCGAAAAGAAGTAACCTCATGAGTCACAGCAACCAACTCAAGACGGAGAAGTTTTATTTGCTCGATAAGCAAGCCATCAGCATCTTCTTCACCCATTGCTGTGCGAGCTATGGAAGCAGAAGAACCCATATGAGGTGCATGAGTATCTTTAACTCCAACGGGAGAACATGCCTTGGTCTTGCAGCCCTTGCACACCCATTTGTGTACTTTGGATGAAGGACTTATATTAACAGCACACGCGCGGTGACAAAATAAGGAACATCTTGCGCACTTTATGCTGTCGGTCACAGTCGAAAACTTTCCACAAGTAGTGCATTTATTAGCCATTTTATTTGAAAAAGAAATAAAAATATTCAGTGATTTATACTATTAAATTAAGTGTTTATGCTGGGTTTGTTTTTTATATTTTTATTGGTAGGTACACTTATTTTTTATAAGAACAGCTGATTGTCACTTAGTTGTAAAATTGTATATAATCTCACTAAACAATTGATTTAAATGATTGATAACACTGTCAATACTTATATAAATATCCTTAATTATTTTAATAAACTTTTCACTGTAAATGAGTTTGTTTTTCTATTTTAACACAATTAAAAATATTACTAGCCAAGAACTGTGATCGCTGTCAGTGCTGCCATGCACGGAACCCTAATTCTTTTTCTAAAATAAAAATAGTCTAAGTTATTCCTTATTACATCAGCTACCTGCCGATAAAAGTCCCGTCAAAATTGGTCCAGCCATTTCAGAGATTAGCCGGAACAAACAGACAGACAAACAAAAATTAAAAAAAAATATATTTTGGTGTATGTACCGTATATACATATAGTAAAAAACGGTTATTTCAATATTACAAACAGTCACTCAAATTTTATTATATCTACAGACTAGCGAGCCCGGAAGACGTTGTTTTGCTGCCCTGAAATCTGGGACCCGATAGCAACGCCCCCTAAGTCTAATTGTGAACAGAAGTGACACCACTGAAAATTATTGAATTACTAATATCGCTATTAAAAAATATGTGATGCTAAAAGGGTGAAAATTTAAGGTTGCATGTAATTTTCAATGCCACATCATACAAAAACAAAAAAATCGAAAAAAATAACCCTTAACATAAGGGTATGAAAAATAGATGTTGACCGATTCTAAGATCTACCCGATATGTAAGTAAAAATAAACATAGATTATTTCAACTTCCTTAAGAATAAATCCGAATAGTATTTTTGACTATAAAAAAGCATTTTTATCCATCCGTTACAATATCAAAGAACGGAATATCTTTTGATGATGAAATTGGTTACGCGTCGCGTGCGGTCCCGGGAGTAATTCTATTAGATATATATTTGATCTAATTTTATTTTAAAAAACTTGAACAGACAAATAACATTTTATTTTCATATTTTTACAGCTCCATACTCAACGACCTTCATTAGTACAATAACATGCTGTGTCTGGAAAACACTCACATAAGCACAACTAATCAAAATGTAACACATTCCTAATTACAAACATCAACCCCGAGCGAGAATCAAACCCGCGACAAACAGCTCTTATGGCTCACTGGTACGATGCATATTCGGATTTGACAGGTTACTTATTTCACTTTTTTTTGTTGTGTTTGTTATTGTCAGGAGAAGGTTCTTATGACAGAAAATATCTATATATAAAGTAAATTTTAATTTTAACAGTAAATACCAGGTTTGTATGGAATCGACGGGTAGGGAAAACTGTATTACTTAATGTCTGTATACAGGTAGAGAGTTTATAAGTGGAAGAACCAAGAACGGAATTAAAACTCCCACGGTAACGGGATAAACGGAACAATTTACTATGCACCCGGACGAAGTCGGGGCGGGTCGCTAGTTACATATAAAACAAACTTGAGAGGTCGCAAGAGACACCCGAATGGAACGAAGTTCCTTTCGCTTAGTGAAGGAATTGTAATAAAATTTTATTTTTTGTATGTAGTAATAATATATATTTTTTTATTTATTATGTACAAAAAACCTGTATACACTCAACAAAAATAATCGTCGCGACACCACACTGTACAATGCGAAATAGAAAGACAAAACGAAAATAACCGGCTTGTTTTCTGTGAGAGAGAGAGAGAGACAGACAGAGAAACACGCGCCCGCCGCACGGGTTACAACTATAGCAAAAAGTGTCGTTACAACTTTTGGTCTTAATTTTATCCGTCTAGCCCCCGTTCGCAACGCGCGATAAGGAACTTCGTTCCAAAATTAACGATTGTGATTTGGGATTTGGGAGTCCGTAAAGGATAACGCCAAGATCGATTCAGATAGTTGTAAGATCACACATCTGCCCCGAGTAGCAATCGAACCCGAGACCGTCGAGGTTAAAGGCAGACTACCAACACATATATAACGAAGACAGATCAATTTTTTATATAAATATTTTAGGAACCAGAAGTGAGTAGACTTTTTAAACTTAACAATTTTAATATTTTGTTCATTACAAAAAATCGTAATACAAATAATACGGTAAGCGGATATAATTACTGACTTTTCTAACAAATATCTAGTAAATAACAATAATAATTAATTAATTAATCGTTCATGACCCAACTGAGTATAGCGAGCTCAAATTGTCACTCCTGTTTTCCCGCCAATTGGTTTAGAACTACCATCTCCTTTTTTAAAATAAAAAAGGCAAAGGAATAAATTAAGACGTTATTTTCTTATTCATGTATATTTTAATATACAGTAAATACTATCAATGTTATATCTCAAATTAAAATCAAAAACCAATAAGCGATCAATACACAAAACAGCGTCCTTAATTCGTATGTTTCGAAGCGTGAAATTAGCGACACAAGATGGCCGTTTTTGAATGTCTGACTAACGATCCGTGGCTTCGGAGGCATGTAACTAAATTATAAAACGGACAAGCCTATGTATCGATCATTTTGAAAAGCGTTATATCGTAGTGAGGCTCTTTTAATTTGAAAAATTATAAAAAAAGAATCATCGTGATTTTTCCATAGACTTACTTGACCGGAGAAGCACTACCCTCTCACAGAAAATCTGTGTAAAGCGACGGTAACAATAGATACTGTTGCGTTTTGTGAGATGAGTGAGAGTGTCGTAGTCCGTTCCCTCCTTTTTCCCTTCTATTCCTTGGGTTGGCAACGCGCATGTGATACTTCAAGTATCGTAATGGTTCATAGGTTGCGGTGACTACTTACCATCAGGCGACTACTACTTACCGTATGCTTGTTTACCAACCGTCAAGTCAAAAACTGATTGATGATTACACTAAGAAACCATGCAGTCACCAGACGAAATAATCCGTACTAATATTATATGCGATATTAACTCTGTCTCCCTGTCTCTCTGACGCACTTTCACACCAAAATTACTGAACCGATTCAAATGAAATTTGGTACACAGATAGTTTAAAACCTGAGAAAGAACATAGGCTACTTTTAATTAATAAAAAAGAGTCGAAAGGGGGGTGAAAAGTTGTATGGAAATAGTCATTTCTAGAGCTAGAAGCTTGAAACTTATTTTTAGGCTGTTGATTCAATATAAATAAATATGACATTCAAAGTTTGTACAGGGGCGGTTCAGAGTTTGTACTAAAATCGTTATATACGCAGGCGAAGCCGCTGGCAGTAGCTAGTCCAATATAAGATAAAATTTACAAATACACCCGCAAGTATCGAGAACTGCATTCAATATCCCCAGGAACTCAACGAGCCAATACAAATAACAATGGTTATTTCACACTAAACTAACTTAGGAACGTTTGAAAAATACAACGTTATCGGGACGAGCCGAAGTTACCGGGATCGATTTCCCCCGGGACACTGTAAACGAAATTCGTACAACGCCCGTGTATTTCCTACATTTTCGGAAAATATTAACCTGTGAAAGACATTATGACTTGTCAAATGAAATCGTTAAAAATCTTAAAAACTTTTTAAGTTAATTACATTTTTCAGTTTTTAGGGTTCCGTAGCTACAAATGATTTTTAGTCATGTGTTTTGCGAACCACGTATAGTGGAAACTAAAGGAATCCGCAGTCTGATGATGAATAATCTTAAGGACTTTAAATGATGCCGAATTACAATCGACAGCATAAATAAGTTTGTAATTTCATAGTAATTTATAAATATAATATGAAAAACAAAAATATGAGAAAAGCTTACATATCACTCAACCTAGACCTATCTTCTTCAAAATAAATGTGGTTGAAAGTTCATTTGATTTTCTAAAACCTCATTGTTACAGACTTTTAAATCCCATAGTTCAAAAGTTAGAGGGGGTAAGACTCACAAAACTTATGACTGAGTTTAAATCTTAACAACTACTGACTTAATCAAAAAAGTCAAAATCAAACCGTCTTACCATTTTGAAAAACCTATCCAAAGATACCTCACACGTTGCTATACGTTTAATTTTTTTATCAGCCCTCCGTTACATGTATGGACTGCTACCCTTAATTTTTATTATAGTATTGTACTTCAAAATCGTGGAGCGGTTCATTGTATATACCTATTTACTAAATTTCGTATAGATAGGAACCTCCGAGCAAAATGACTGTGACATACGGAATTTACAAGGGTTCGTTTTTGCCACCCTGCAAAGTATAAATAGTGACGTTACAATTCGGGGTGAATCACTAGTTTTACCGAATTCAATCAGCTTAAGTTTCGGTTATCGAAAACGACAAAGTTTAAAGTTCCCGAAGCTTACGTAAGCTTCGAACAATTCCACTAACTACCCGCAAACAACCGATATTGGTGAGTGATCATCGTTAAATTTTATCTGCGGGTGTAACTTTACTAACGACGAGATGCGGAACACCGATAAGCGTGAACCGTGCATGTTTAATGTGTTCTGTACACTCTTAAGGTCACTGGCCAATCCAGTGTCAGAGTGGTTCATGTCGCCCACATAGGTCTCTCATTTGACTTATCGACAGTTCCCCCAAAGTGTCATACCCATCTATTGACTGACCGCGTTGAAGTTGCTTAACCCATTTTTAACGATCAGTGAGTTAGTAATTAAAATTTATGCAACGGAAGCAAGACCGTCACAATCCTAAATCGCGCTATCAAAGTTTTCAATCCACATTAACATATATACATACATCTTACATTTGACGACGATGTGGCGCAGCGGTAGAAAACCTGCCTTAAACGCCACAGGTCGTGGGGTTCGATTCCCGCTCGGAGCATATGTTTGTATTGACCATGCAAGTATATTTTTTCCGGTCTGGGTGTATTTGTCCTTGTCCTTGTACATGTTTCCGGACCCCCGACACAGGATAATACATTAGAACATTATCCTTACATAGAGTTACCATTTATAAAATTATTTAACCATACTACGGAACCCAAAACCGTCTGCATCAACCATAAATTAAACGTTGAACACCTTTCTGTTTTATTTTGCTGTCGTTACCGAGTTATTTACATGGCCCGACAGACAGTTTTTTTTCATTATCAATATTGACGTCATCCATAGAACAGGGGTTATAACGGAGAAGTACTTTCTTGGTGACGGGAAGAACACCTGGTACCCGATACCCGGTTTCCTCGAAGAACCAGGTTATGTGGGCTCCATGACAAGATTCTATTGACAGTCCTGCACAAACCTTAAAGGGAACAATATCACAGGATCGTCCTGAATAAATTGGCAAGCAAGCATACGGCCCACCTGATGGTAAGCGGTTTTCATTTGTAGGTGTCACTGACGCGTTGCGAACCGCGAGATAATTTCTACCGGATACCAAGCGCACTGCAGGGTACTAACCATATCTGGTCGATATATTTTTTTTTATATAAACGCCGGAGGGCAAATAACTCCAATCCACCTGATGGTAAGTGGAAGTGGAGTCCACACGCGAAGGTGGCTAATATGGTTGCAGAAGGCGAACTGTACTAGCCATCCTCGCCCTGCCTACCCGCAAGGTGCCTCTTCACGCCTCGTTTGAATGACCCCAGGTTATAAGAATGAGGGAACACGTGTGCCGGTAAAGCATTCCATTTTTTGAAGTGCGACAAAGAAAAGAGTTGGCAAACTTCTTAGTTCGCGATGGCATTGATGCCACAGTTAGTCGGTGACATCGGAGACCGGCACGCGTAGTTCTTGAATGGAAGGGGAGGGAGGGATGAGGGAAAATAATTCCTCTGAACACTATACCCAATATTGGCCAGGGTTTGGAAGATTCTTCCGGTGTCTGTATTTCCGATTGAATACAACCTGAACCTCTTTAAGGTGCGAGTACATAGGCTTGATGACGAAGCTCGCTCCAACGTAGACCTCATCTATGCCTTTGCGCTTGATGGAGGACAAGAGCTTACACAGTTCAGAATAAAAAAAAATATATCTGAATAGCCGATCTTTATAATGCAGGCTTCTTTCTACCTATTCTAAAGGCTATATATAAATGGACGCAAATAAGCAATACCATGTCAACCTACACGAATGTCATTTTGAGAAAAACGCGTTTGAAAATTTTGAACAACTTTCTTTATATGAATTTTTTTATGTATTGGTCAAGTTTTTGGCAATTTCAGATTTATTTAAGTTATTTTACTTATTTTCTCAAAAAATAAGTATACAAACTGCATATTTCGTATATAATATAACCCAAAAAGTTTAAAAATACATAAATCGAATGATTGAAAAAATGGCTTTTTTAGAAGTTTTAAAGCGAGAACCTCTACAAATATTAAAGAAAAATGTTCTTCAGCCATTTACCAACACGTCTGCATATATAACTCAGTTTTTTCAATTTTGTGGGTTGACATGGTATTGCTTATTTCCGTCCAAATATTGTATTAATATTTATCCAGACATTCTAAAATACTAAAAATATTTCCACAGTAAAGGCAAAATAAAACGAACAACTCATCCCGCTTTGAGTCAGACAAACGGTAGCATTATTTGCACTCTTTGTATTTTACTACGAAATAAAGCTTTAGTTTTGAACTATAAAGGATTTGTTCGAAAGCGAGATAGTTTGAATAAAAAAAAAACTTATTTCTATTTTTCATACCACATAGAAAGAAACGTAGGCAAAAAACTTAGTTTATTAAAGAATATTAGCAATGCTTTTCAAGGATTCTAATTTCTTCCGGTGTCGGTCTTTTGTTGCGAGAGACTGGCTAGGTAGGTACCGCAGCGTCCAATATTATGCCGCCAAATAGTAGTGCTTAGGCATTACTGTGTTCCGGTGTGAAGGGCAGTGTAGGTTAGTGAAATTACTGGGCAGAGAACTAAGAACTAATATCTCGAGGTTGGCAACGCGTGAGTGGCACCTACTAATGGTGTTGCGCGCGCTCATAGGCTACGGCAACCGTTTTGTTTTTCAATTGGAAGGAAAGGTCAAATTGGCCTCTAAAAGCTTGGTGTGCTCAGCAAGGCGAGGCACTACTTCATGTCGGCTCATCGCCTAAAGCTCTACAAGACGCAAAATCTACCGCACGTGGAGTACTGCTCTCACCTCTGGGCGGGAGCTCCCCAGTACCAGCTACTTCCATAAAAATAAAAATTCTTACATAAAAAAACTCAGTTTTTGAAGAATTAATAGCAATGCCTTGTAAAAGCACTCTTATTAAATAAGTTTGCTTGCGCTAAGAGTGGTGACGATAATAGACCACGGAAGTCAGGATCGAACCCCTAACTCTCGTGTTAACGGATATGAATCGACCCTTCTACCGTTGGGCTATTAAGCTTTTCAAAGCGGTTTTCTACGAATGTGATCTGTGTAATGTGTGTGATTGTATAAATGGGTATGGCCGGTTTCGTGTAACAAAAGACCTACCACCAGTGCGACTGATTGCACTAGTGCAATAATCTCTGCTGTGACAGAGATTATCCCAACAGCAGGCGATGGGGTCGTCACGTCCCGACGCCGATAAAGAAGTAGCAGTAATCGTATGGCTGATAGACAAGCAAATCTAAGTTCAAAATATATTATTCATATTTCACCATTAAGTATGTAATTAGTATATAAATTGTATATTTCTTCCAAAAAACACGATCTACCAAAAAAAAAAAAAAAAATTCTATATATATTAAATATCTTGTTCAATAACACAGAGAAAAACAGAGTTGTTTAATATAATTAAATCTCAAGAACCAAATCATATTCTATGTAAGAGTACAATTATAATTGTAATAGCATATGAAATTAAATATATAAAATTGTTTTCATAATATAAATTGCAAGAACTCTCTTAAAGCATTTCAATAAAAGTATCTCATTATAAAATATGATATTACCTATAAACATTAATAAAATTAAAGTATCTGTTCGTAACTCCAAGTTAACAACTTTTCAAATGCATATGAAAGTATATACGGTACTTCAAAAAACACATTTAAATTTTTTTTGTGTGTCTGTCCGTCCATCTGTTTGTCTCTTCTGGCTAATCTCTGATAAGGCTGGTCCGATTTTAACGGAACTTTCACTAGATTATGATGTCATAAGGAGAATACTTTGTACATATAGTTTTATATAAGAAAAAGTATTAAGGTTCCATGCAGTACAGAAAAATCTGCGCTCTTGAAACCCAGACTAATATTATAAATGCGAAAGTAACTGGTAGTTCGAGTTTTCTGTAAAATTTTCACGCTGATTCACGTTGTTAATGAACTTTTTAGGCGTCGGGATGTGACGACCCCATCGCCCGCTGTTGGGATAACCTCTGTCACAACAGAGATTATTCCACCAGTGCAATCAGTCACACTGGTGGTAGGTCTTTTGTTGCAAAAGGCCGGCTAGCTAGGTACCACTGCAGTGTCCAATATTCTGCCGCCAAATAGTAGTGCTTAGGCATTACTGTGTTCCAGAATTTTAAAGGGCCATTGTACGCTAGTGAAATTACTGGGCGAACGAGATTTAAGAACTAATATCTCGAAGTTGGCAACGCGCGAGTGGCACCTACTAATGGTGCTGCAAGCGCTCATAGGCTACGGCAACCACTTACCATCAGGTGGGCCGTATGATTGTTTGCCAACCTCTAAAATAAAAAAAAAAAAAACTTTAGTATAGAAATAGATGGGACTTAGGAGAAAGACATAAGGCTTTTTAATCACGAAAACAAACAAAAAAAGAAGATTACATGAGGGTGAAAGTAATTCTTTGTATCAGAATCCATAGAATATAATATAGTTTTTCCACATACTACTAAACAAGGGCAAAATAAACTACTCTGTTGTATGTTAGAAGTAATTAAGCACATTAAGCTTCCTAAGTATATGAACGGAACTTATGTCTCTCTCTAACTCGCTTTCTATCTCTTTCTCGGTTACAAACAATCCCGTTACACCATAAAACATGATAAATTCGTGGCTAATAAATAAAAGTTGAAACGAAATAAATTATAATTTCCCTCCGCGATGTCCTTAACCCAGATGAAGAGGAAAATATTCGAGTCAATGGGGATTGTTCCGCAAAAACAAAGTTTTCCCCCGTAGTCATTCCACCCGGCTCGGAGCGCCTATCACACCACATACTTTCAATATGTTTAAATTACGTTCTGTCTGCGGATTCCGCCGCAAAAAATAACGATTTAAATAAAAAATTTGAGTCCCCATTTCGACCCTTTAAGGGTATGCTACCCTTTAGAAACAATGTAAAGTAAATCATTCTGCCCATCTTTATAAAAAATGTAATTCTTTATTACTTTTATAGTAACTCGTACTCTTTATGTCGATCGTCTCTACTATCTTATAAAAGAAACTGAATTATGTATAAATTGATTTCTCTATACGCTTAATAAATGTAAATAATTATTTTTGAACGATTTACGTATACCCATTCTACATAAACCGTCTAGAGTGCATATTCCCACATAAGACATGAACCGCCGTGTCAGCGTCGCAAGCCTCAAAAGGAGGAACCGACACCCGCCGGGTGCGGGCCCTGAGAAAGCAATCTTTGGTCCGACTTCGACCGGGAATCACTAGGCTAGTTAGGTTAAAAATGTATTCTTTTAATAATAAAATTTAATTTAAGTAAAATGGAGTTTCTTCGCATCCAGCGGCTGTAGCCTACGTAACTAACTTTAATATATTCTTTGGGAATAATAAACATTTTTGAACAAAAAATCATTTCTTAGTGCTTGTTATTAATAAATTATTATACTATAACGGTGTAATATGAGCCCTGCCCACACCCCGACGAAATAAACAGTTCAATGAAAATTCTTATCATTATCTCTTAAGATAATATCTGCTGGAGACAGTGCCGTTTTATCGAAACGGGCGCCGCTTCGTAAACAGTTTACAAAAAAGTCTATTACAATTTAAAAGTCGTTAAAAAGTTTTCAATTCGAATCACATTTATCAATCTAAAATATCTAAAACTTTTTTAGACGACTGATTTCTTAATGTCTAAATTAGTCATGAAGATTGACGATAGAAATTAAAACTTGAAATAATTATAGTGTGGAAAATTAAAATTTCATAATTTCTAAATTGTAATTATTAACATCGAGTGCAATATGCACGCGACAGTCACAACACGCATGTCGGTGACGCGGATTCGTACGTTCAGCTCCTATCAAGAACCGCTCAATGCGGCGAAACATAATTTCGCTTCAACTAAAGCCATACATCACGATCATGTCGAGGTCATTGGTGACGCGAAATCATAAGTTTTTCCCTACCAAAAATTGAGAAAACCATAATTTTCTGAGTCATCCCAATATCCATACAAACACTGACCTTTATTAAGTACACAGACCTCATCTCGGTCAATAATAATACCGCAAACAAACTAATATGGAACTAATCAAAGAAGGTCCAACATTAACAATATCAAACTAAACCCTACAGACCCACACTCTTATTACATACAAAATACGGTCGATAATTGAACGAGAGCCTTTAAGATAATTCATACCGACAATGCAATCAGTAATTATTCCTAAGACCCTGATAACATTCTGAGGAGTTTATTGGAACATCAGAACCAGTCGCATCTTATACCTGTCAAGTTCATGTACCCATTATCTGCAGAACCTAACAACCTATTTTAAACCTTATTTATAAAGAATAGAGTTCCTTTTTGTTTTATATAAGATAACAATCTACTGTGTCCCCTTATCTAGTGGCGGAGTTGAAACATAAGCTCTTTATGTAAGGATTAAAATTGTTAATACAGTTTTTGAAGTATAAAAACATATATTCTTAGCATTTTTTTATAAACGCTACACACTCAACGGCCCCCATTAAGATAGTTATTGTGTCGGGGGTCCGGAAACAACAACAGAGGACAAACACACCCAGACCGGAAAACGTGCCTGTAAGGTCAATACAACCATCTGCTCCGAGCGGGAATCGAACCAGCGACGTGTGGTGCTTAAAGTAGGTTCACTAGCACTCAAAATCAAAATCAAAATCAAAATTATTTTTATTCAAGTAGACTTTTAAAAGTACTTTTGAATAGTCAAGCGCTACCGACGGTTCGGAAGGTAGATTCTATCGAGAAGAACCGACAAGAAACTCGACAGTTACGCTTTTCAAATATATGTTTTTACAATTGTATTTTTAATATAAAATTTGGTTCTTGAATGAGATCCAGCAATATTAAGAGTCCCAAGCATTTTTATCAGAAAAATATTCTTCTAACGAGTAATAGGCTTTATTGATAAGTTTATTTTTATGTACATTTGGAACTTGCTTACTGGCAGTTCCAATAAGCAATCTGGCATTTTGTTAAAAATGCGAATACCTAGCCCTTTAAAAGAATTACTGACTTTACGCAGACGAAAGCTACGATTACAAAGTTTATTTTTGTTTCTAGTGTTAACTGAATGTATATCACTATTTTTGCTAAAAGACTTTAAATTATTCCTAATATATAAGAGGTTAGAATAAATAAATTGTGACACCACAGTCATTATACCTATATTCTTAAAAACATCTCTTAGGGAGGCCCGCGCTCCTAAATTATAAATTGCCCGAATTACCCTTTTTGAAGAATAAAAATAGTATTAATGTCAGCCGCCTTTCCCCAAAGAAGGATACCGTATGACATAATACTATGAAAATAACTGAAATATACGATTCTCGCTGTTTCTACGTCAGCTAGTTGTCTGACCTTCCTTATAGCATACGCAGCGGAGCTGAGCCTACCCGCTAGAGATGACAAATGAGCGTTCCACTGGAGCTTGGAATCCAAAGTTATGCCTAGAAATTTAGTTGTGTCAACTAGAGTTAAGCTTTCACAGTTCATTTTCAAATTTGGACTAATTTGTTGAACATTAGGCATGGAAAAGTTTACACATTTAGTCTTCTTTGCGTCACTGTGCCACAACGTATATTAGTCCTGCCATTTACCCAGAGTCTGGTCATACTCTTATCCTGATTTGACGGGTTACTAGTTTTTACACAGAGCGATTGCCATGACCTCCGCAACCTGAAGTGTGCAGTAACGCATTGGATAAGAACAAATTACTCATCAAATTATCAGATATTATGATAACAACCGGGGCGGACAGGTTAACGTGCTCTCCAAGGCACGCTGGAATCACAAGGACAAACGCCTAGACCGAAACAGATATTTATAAGAGCAATACGAACCTGCTCTGAGCGGGCATCGGACTCGCAACCGTTGAGGCTAAAGGCAGTCTCACTAACAACGCGCCACAACGGTCTTCACTATACTCGATTAAGATAGTTATATCCTGTGCCGGGGAACCGGAAACATTCACAAAGACATGGACAAACACTCAGAACGGCACACATGCTTGTATGGTCAATACAAACATCTGCTCCGAGCGGGAATCGAACCAGCACTGTAGTGCGTATGGCAGGTCGTCAACCTTTATTGAAATACAACTAAATGTTTCCCGATTTCATTCCTTATTTCATTTCGAAATCCAAATCTTGTAATTCGTTTTTTGTTTATCACAAAAAAACTTAACATTTTTCCGGGATAAAAAGTGTCCTATGTGTTAATCCGGGTTATAAGTTATGTGTGTACCAAATTTCATCCAAATCTGTCCAATAGTTTTAGCGTGAAAGAGTCAAACGTTCATCCATCCAAACTTTCACATTTATAATATTAGTAACATTAGTATGGCTAGAATTAAACTTGCAATCTTCCGACCCCTAAACCTGTATGGTGTCAGCACAACAGCCTTACCTGAAACAAAATACATCTAATTAATCAGGATAATAATAATTATTTCGAAATACAAGCAAAACCTTCGGCTTCACTCGCGTTATTGTAGTTATTATGACGGCCGAGAATCTAAAAGTTATTTTGCGGTTTAATAATATTATAGATATATTCTAAGTCCTCATTGTGGCGTGCTAGTAGTGAGCCTGCTTTAAGCCGCAAAGATCGGGGGTATGATTCCCGCTCAGAACAAATATTTGTTGTAAATTTCTATTTCGGTCTGGGCGTTTGTCCTACCGTGCCTCGGAGAACACGTTAAGCCGTCGGTTCCTGTTGTTATCATAACATCTGATAGTGATCAGTAACTCTTGATTTGTAATTTCCTCTTATCTAATAAGGTACTGGTTCGCACATAGGGTGACAGAGGTCAGATGGCAATCGCTCTGTGTAAAAACTAGTAACCCGTCAAATCAGGATAAGACTATAAGCAGACCCTGGGTAAATACCGGGAATAATGCTATGAAGAAGAAGATCTATTCTAAGTTCTTACCAACCGACAAAAGTAAGGCATCCTAAGCACGTCCTGCAAGACCCTGACGATAGGATTACATTAGAAAATGCCCCTTACACAGCACAGACACGCACACAACACCGTCCTCGCCGGCGAGGACGAGGTCCTTTGCTTCGCACGTCGCGTCGCGCTCACACCGTCGGGTGAGTCCATCGTATAGAATGCGCTCGGAGCGCTGCCTCCATCTCCGATGACGTTCTTAGCTGTGGTTCGGCTTCGCAGGAGGCACCCTAAGGACGGAATCAAATTTGAGCCCCGTGAGGGCTGCCCTTTATCACGGATGAGTCTCTGCACTCGCCACCCCCGAAAAAAAAAAATTGTAAGTTCTAAGTTGATACGTCCTGTATTTTGTTTTGGTTTAGGAATCTAATATTTTTTCGGTATAGAAAGTATCTAACACTATTTGTATGTCAAATCTCATCAAAATCTGTTCATCCGTTTTTGCGTGATTGAGTAATAGCATCTAAACATCATTATAAGTAGATTTTGTTAAGAAGACGACGACGTTGTGGCGCAGGTCGCGGGTTTGAATCCCGCTCGGATCACATGTTTGTATTGACCATGCAGGCATTGAATGTGTAGTGTTAATGTTTATTTACTCGTATATCTCTAGAGATAAGTCCTATCAAACAAACATTCTGATTTTCTTTAACAATATATTTTCAAGCCGATAAGAATGTATATAAAAAAAAACACCCAGTTCATTTAAAAGGGACAAATGGTGCGAAACGAGTTCGTACTAATATCTCGAATAAACGAGACGAAATCTTAGACAGTGAATTTATTTCGAAATCGTTTGAATCGAGAATTCCTCCTGCGAAATTATTTTTTTCCCTTACTAAGTAGAATTGCCAGTTGAACTCTGTTTTCGTCGGATATCCGCTCCGTGAGTACGGTCGGCATAAATGTAAATAAAATTATTTTTAAATATTGACAAAAAACGGAATCGCTTTCAAACCCATGTCAATTACAGCGAAAGTTATTTTAAAAGCTTTTTTTTAATTATTAGTACTTCCAATTTTCTTTAATTATTTATCTTCTGACGTTGACTATTTTTTTTATTATAAATAAATATTCATTTTATAATAAGGAAATAAATAGCTTTATAGTTCAATGGTAGAAGAGCTGACTCTTTAGAACAAAAGTTGTAGGTTCAATCCTAAACTCTCCGGGCTGTCATCCACTCCTAGCAAAAACTAAGCTTAATCTAGATTAAGAGGAAAATAGAAAGATATCTTCCGTTAAAGTTTCCATTTTCTATCAACTAAGCCATCTCTTAAGACTTAAAAATAATAATTAATAAAAAAATATAAATTAAAATTTTCAATTATTTCTTGTCTAACGCTACACAAAAGCTGTTCATACATCTTGCTAAAATTTAGTCATTTGTCTGGAGATGAGACGAGACACCCGGACTTCCTGCAGCATCCTAATCCCGCTTTACATACTGCACACCCAACACTGCTCACTATTAAGACAAATTATATTAACCTGTGTTTCTTACATTGGTTATGGTCAAAGTTTGCTATGGTACAGTGGAATCGGCGCTACCTCTGATGCTGATAATTTTCTTTAAACAATATTAGCAATGCTTATTTTTCGCTAGAAGTTGGAACGTCCGTCGTATACGTAAGTCGGTATAGTCCTAGGAGCTCAGGATTGAGCCAACAACTCTCGCGCTAACGGAGTGGACGTTCCATTTGAGATAAGGGTAATGGTAGGACTATTATCACGATTACATCATCACAAATGAGAATACATGAGATCTCACCACTTTTTGTAGTAGAAGAAGTGCTTTGCGAGACTTGGTAAATTTTTTACATTTTATTTTTTTAGTGGGATTTATTTATTTATTTAAATATGATAATAATTATCATGGAAGCAAACCAGAATCAAACCTTATCCAAAAGAAATAGGCATCAATAGAGCTGCCGTTGGAAGTTAAAACTGTAAACTATAACTTATCTTTTTTTAATTATCATAAGAGTTGCATAAAAGATCACATTTCATTTAAAAAATGCACACACATTCACACAGTTAAAACAAAAATAAATACAAAAATTTTAAACGCAAGCACGACCGTGTCTCATTATCTAAATATTTCATATTTCAAATCTTACGAAACTAACTCAAAGTGATCGTGAGATAAACATCTCTAACAACGTTTGACACGTTGCCGTTTCACGTCAGCGTACGTCAGCGCACGTCAGATATCGTGAGTGTCAGGTCATTGCAAAAACATGTCATGACGTTCACGTGTGTTTTTGATTTCGGTCAAAGGTTTTACAGACTAATCTTAGAATCTGTAGATATGTGAATCTGTGGTGCAATGTACGTAACCAGCTGACCGTGGTTTCATGTGCGTGGAATTTTAAAACTGGTTGCAATTGGTTGTGAATATGGGTTTATTTGTTCCCTCCAGCTTTCGTCATCGAAACGAAAAAATAATGGTTTTAAAGTCACGAGCTTTTAAATAGAAACAGTTTCAAAACGTTCTAGAAATTTTCGCATGATACTTCAATTTTTATGTTTTTTATAAAATACGGTTAAGAACCTTACCAGTTACCACGATATCGATTTCCCAAATTTCAAGATAATATAGTTATTGAAAAAAGCAAAATCTTTGCAGCTTATGACGTACTTAGATAAACGAAGCAAAGTACTTTGAAAACTTGTATTCCTTCCCAAAAATAATTTTAATCAGATACGATGTTTTTTTTTATGTTACAAGTTGGCAAGCAAGCATACAGCCCACATGATGCTAAGTGGTTGCCATAGCTTATGATCGCTTACAGTGCCTTTCAAACCGAAACACAGTAATGCCTAAGCACTACTATTTGGCGGTAGAATATTTGACACTGCGGTACCTACCTAGCCGGCCTCTTGCAACAAAAGACCTACCATCAGTGTGACTGTGTGCTCTGGTGGAATAATATCTGCTTTGAAAGAGATTTCCAGCATCTGTTTTCTAAAATCTATAACCACCGAAGCTCAGAACGAAAAGAAAATCAAAATCCATAATATTTCAGCCCCAAAGGTGCAGTTTCCAGACGTGAAACTTTAAGATATATTGTTCAGTATCTTCCATCAGGGGACAAAACCACAATATCCTTTAAAGTCGGCAATATTTATCCGGGAACATTTTTCATTTACAACTTCCGGATGGGCGCAACTCGCGCAATAACATCGAACTAAGAAACTGTTACGTGATAACTATTTCAAATGAGTTTCTGAGGGTCTACCATGAACTCTTATTGCTATTAAAATGATGACCTAAACTGCATCGCTGTTTCGTACCATAGCATATATACACGTCAAGATATTATATAAAATCTGAACCGTTTTACTACCTAAATTGTGCCTTCAACACAAGGGAGGAAGGAATACCGGGTGGGTGATATTGCCTGGCAGGCCGAAGCCCAACAACTTACATTGAGAAGTTGTATATATATGTTACGAGCGTAGAAAACTCTGCTAGCGCGATTTAGGATAATGACGATCATTGGTCGTCAATATCATTGCGTAGTATGCCATGTAAGTGTCGCCGTAGCTTGATGCGAGATGTGACAATCTTTTGTTTCTATCGCGTTACTACGTGTTGCGTATAGATGTCACTACAGTTACATCGCAATAGAATAGTTACCAAAAGTTCATGGTAGCCCCCCAGTTGTATACAGGGACGGATTCTGGTAATAACTTTGGATAAGAAAGAAATAAAACGATACATTTTTAGGGAATGATAATAAGAAGGTTTCGTAGTAGTATAACCATTCTTCTCCTAGCACAAATGGGCCGGTTCGGTTCGGCATAAAGTAATAGAGTACTATTGCGTTTTGTGCGATGAGTTAGATCGCCGGAGACTCAATTTAACATCACCATCCTTTTGTCCTTCCCTTCTCTTCCCTTCTAACCCTTGGATTAGCAACACGCTGTGATACTTCAAGTATCGCGCGTTTATAGGTTGCGATGACAGCTTACCACCAGGCGGACCGTATGCTCGTTTAACTTATTTCATAACTACATTTAGTATCAAAAATTTTTCCACAAAAAAATCAGAACACTGAGTATTATTTTAAATAAATAAACTTTCTGTCCGTGTCCACTATCACTTGCTTGACAGATAATGATGTCATTCCGCACATCATTAAGAAAACATTAAAAACGTAGTTTACGAACCGATCCATCAAAAAGTCACGGTCCCACACGGGTGACGGGAACGAGAGCTATTACACAAAAACACGTGTCCAAGAAATATGACACAGACATCGACGTCCATACCATATGATGTCAACGAAATTAATGATCGTTCAGAACCAATCCCGCCCTGGTCTTTTCTGATCGATGTTCAAACGAACCCAGATTTCATACTGATGAATGAATGACATTGTTTTTTTTTATGAAAAAGGTGTCAAACAAGTAGTATGTAATAATCAAATGATATAGGAGAATACACACACATACATACACATTACGACTTCTACTTAGTTACGTGCGTCAATGGATTTTCCAACCCTAAAAAAGGAACCTTGTCCTGAGATGGGGGGCGACAATTTATCTTTGACAAACAAATTCTCACTCATCGCCCAAACCACAACAGTGCTGTTATTTTACACCGATTTTTTGTGACAGGGTTGTACTTCCACGGTCGAGCTGACCCATCAGTGCTGAGAAGAGCATGGCTCTACTTCTACTCCCTGTCCGTTGGACCACTTTTTTATTTTTTTAATGTTAAAAGTTAGAAAACAAGCATACGGCCCACCTGATGGTAAGTGGTTGCCGTAGCCTATGAGCGCTTGCAGCACCATTAGTAGGTGCCACTCACGCGTTGCTCACCTCGAGATATTGGTTTTTAAATCTCGTCTGCCCAGTAATTTCCTAGCGTACAGTGCCCTTCAAACCGGAACTCAGAAATGCCTAAGCACTACTATTTGGCGGCAGAATATTTGACACTGCGTTGGTACCTACCTAGCCGGCCTCTTGCAACAAAAGACCTACCGCCAGTGTAACTGATTGCACTGGTGGAATAATCTCTGCTTTGACAGAGGTTATCTCAACAGCGGGCGATGGGGTCGTCACATCTCAACGCCGAAAAAAAAAAACTTATGACTCAGTGCAATTATTTAACTATTATATTGTGTCTACTGTCTGGACAGTGAACACAAAAAGCTCTCCCTAACCCAGACTGGAAAAAGTTCGTTAATCCGAGCCTAATTACGTATTGCTATTAAAATTATTATAATATGCACAAAAGATGACTTATATTATAATAAAAATAAAATATTCACAAAGACAAAATTAATCAGTTCAGCACACGAGGATAATGTTTGATCAAATAAAATTAAAGTGAATGCTTTTAATAATAAAATAATAGGTCTTTTAACTCATAAAATCAAAATCAAAATCAAAACCAAAATTATTTTTATTCAAGTAGACTTTTAAAAAGTACTTTTGAATAGTCAAACGCTACCGACGGTTCGGAAGGTTGATTCTATCGAGAAGAACCGACAAGAAACTCGACAGTTACTCTTTTCAAATATATGTTTTTACAATTGTATTCTTTCATATAAAATTTGGTTCTTGAATGAGATCCAGCAATATTAAGAGTCCCAAGCATTTTTAACAGAAAAATATTCCTCTAACAAATAATAGGCTTTATTGATAAGTTTATTTTTATGTACATTTGGAACTTGCTTGTTGGCAGTTCCAATACCAACCATATAAATTAATATCGTTTTTTAACCGACTTCAAAAAGTGAAGATCGAAATTAGAATTTCATTTTGTGTGTATATTATTATGTAATTGAATGAGTACAATATGTTGCCTCACAACTGCCAAGTTTCAGGCGTTGATACATGAGATCTCACCACTTTTTGTAGTAGAAGAACTGCGTTGCGATACTTGGCTTTTTACAATTTGTGTTTTGATGGGATTCCACTTCCCATCAGGTGGAGTAGTTCTTAACCATTTTCTTTTAGCGTTATTAAAAAACGAAGAAGCACCAGCAAGTCTTCGTAATTTTGTCTGTGTTGAAAGAACTGCCTATAGTACATAGTATATATATATTTTTTACTTCATGATGGCAAACAAGCATACGGTCCGACTGGTGGTAAGTGTCACATGGGCGTTGCCAGAAGGAGTGCGAATTTGAATCTCCGGCACTCTCACTCATCGCACGAAACACTATACCTACCAATATTGTTACTTACGCCAATTTTCTGTGTGTATATACAACAATATAATATAAAAATACATTTCAAATAACCTGCAGATACATATGAAATAACCCACGAACCATTGAAAGTCATACGTATTTGCACACGATCGTACACTTCAACTAGGATTTCTTTCATCGGTAATAAGCTTATGACGTATTATGACGTCATAAGCCAAATAACTAAATACATTGAAATGTTGAATTCCATTGGTATATTATTTTGAATTTTGGCCGTGCATTGCTTGCCTGCGCGGGGAAGATTGTGGGATGACGTCACCGTTCGCGTCACTAATACGAACGACTTGAAATGTATTGGGAAACTGTTCGTTCGGAAAATTTTCTTTGGGGAATTACGATGGAAATTCGTAAGCTGGAAACATATTTATACTTTTATATGTTAAGTATATGATGCAATTAATTGACAACGTTCTGGCGCAGCGGAAGCGAACCTGCTTTAAGCGCCTTAGGTCGCGGGTTTGATTCCCGCTCGGGGAAGATGTTTGTATTAGCCATACAGGCATGTTCCGGTCTGGATGTGGGTCCAGACCCCGAAACGACATCACCATTCTAATGGGGGCCGTTGAGTGTGTAATTATTTATCATTTAAGTTACCTACTGTGCTGATTTTCAGGAGGAAAACAGTCAGTAAATATCTAAGCAAAAAATTGTACAGGAAGGACATTGTATATCCGTATATCTTTAGCAAACATTTTCCTGTCATTATTTTGTTATAAAATCACAAAGTTTTTTCGAAGATAAAAATTAAGAACTGTTTTTTTAATTATTTAAAACGCTCGAAGCGTAAAAAGACCCAAAACATCAAAGGTATTTCTAATGAAGGTAGATTCAATTTAAATATAATTTCGACGATAAAAAGAAATCCGATTTATAAAATAGTGTTTGAACCTTTAAACTCCAATAACTTTTGTAAACAGATATTTTAATTATTACATGAAAAGATTTTTAAAGCTTTTTTATAAACTAGAAAAAGCGTGTCGATTCGCTCGTCACTCGCTTGGAGTTTGTCCCTTCAGGAGATATATATAGGTGGAAAAAAAGAGATACAGGATGGCGAGACACGCTAAGCAGTTTTAGACGTGGTCAGTCAAAAGATGGGTGAACATCTCCTAACTTCGGTAATTACGTTACAAGCTAGTAGTTTCCCATTATTTCTATCTTACCAAAGAGTCGACTCTCTGAGGTCCACTCTGCTACTCAAAGAAGTACCTGGAGCGACCCATATGGCAAAACCATCCGGGGCGCGGTCTAGCGTTAAACCGGTGGTAGGTCTTTTGTTACAAGAAGCCGGCTAGATAGGTACCACCGCAGTGTCAAATATTCTGTCGCCAAATAGAAGATACTGTGTTCCGGTTTGAAGGGCACTTAGTACGTACGCACAAGGGTACGTTAGTGATATTACTGGGCAGTGGAGATTTAAGAACTAATATTTCGAGGTTGGCAATGCGTGAGTAGCACTTACTAATGGTGCTGTAAGCGCTCATAGGCTACGGCGCCCACTTACCATCAGGTGGGCCGTATGCTTGTTTGCCAACTTGTAACATAAAAATAAAAATGTCCCGCGTCCAACCGCCGAGTCGGTACTCAACCGTTGTCGGTGAACTAAACGCATGCGATGCCTATGCAGTGACTGCTTGCCATCAGGTGGGCCGTACGTTTGTTTGCCACCATCGTGGTACAAAAAACGTCTGCCGTAACCATTACAGAAATTGACACGGACAATAAGACGTTACTAAGATTTTTAAGTAAGTTTTTGTCCATTTAAATAAGTCATTAAAATAAATTTCATTCCATCAAAATGGTAAATTGAAGTCTTTTAAACCAATCAAGAACAATATTAAAAGCTTAAGTACATCTTACAAACTTATAGTCAGTAAAGTTTTAATTACCGATATTTTTATACTAAATTTTGAATATATTTCAAATAATTCGTGCTCAGAGACTTTATCAATTTTATAATTTCGCCATAGATGCCTCTCTGTTACGGGGTAGCAGTCAAAGTTAAAAGTGTTAAAAACAAAAACAGTAAAAAACCTTAGTAACAGAAGACCCTCGTGTCTTCTGTGCCAACATTTTACTGAACACTGTTATTAAAAATATTTATGCTGGTGTAGGAATTATTTTTTTTTGCTTTTTCAGTTATTATTTCTTGAAATGAAAATGAATTCTTAAGAAAGTAAACTCTAAGATAAACATTGGCACCTTTGTGGTCCACCACGAAGCGTCACCTTTTTAGAGTTCCGTATCTCAAAAGGTATAACAGGTACCCTTATAAGATCACTCTCTTGTCCGTTTGTCTGTCAGTGTGTCACCAACGATTTTTTCAGGAACAGCCCCCGTATCAGTCCTGAGTCGATACGATAAAAAGATATGGGCAAATTTAAATTTTCGCCAAAACTTGTAAGTACCAAAATTTACTTTAACTTTCAACTTTTTTATTTTACGGAATTTTCTCTTTACTTGTGCTGTAAAATCTTGCTTTAATTTTTTTTTCTTTATAAAAATTTGAATTGAAAATTCCAGGTCAAGCGGATGTTCCCTATAGGTTTTGGGTCGAAAGCCTAAATGGTACTTCCCGTTGATCTAGTTATAAAGAATGGTACTAAACTTGGTTTCTTTTTTAATCAGTTCAATGAGCCGAATCATAAACCTCATACATTTAAGACGGTTATACAACAACGCTCAATACACATATACATACATATCATAACATTTATTACACAATGTCTGTGTTCATAACACCTGTCTGAACATTCGAACCGCAATTAATGCAATAACATACCATTACGAATATATTTAGCAATTTAGATTTCACTGAGCAATAGGTCATAGGTCCGAAACAGCCTGAAGACACTGCCTCGCCTTTAAGCTAACACGAGCTAAAATAACCTTTAGCGTTTTAAAAATAAAGTCGAAATTCTATCATCTTTAGGTGATGGTCATCTTGATGTACCCAATTGTCGTGGTAAAGGATTCTTGACTGTATATAGTTGTTCATTAGGTTGGTTTTCGTCTGATGTGATTGTAACAAGTAACCTTTCTTATATTCCGGGTTGAGTAATTTGGTCCGAGTGAATATAATTATATGATTTATTCTGACCATTAGCGCTTAAAATATGCTAAGTTCCTTAAGTATCCTGAGTGAATCTTGTGACCTATACACCTTTGGTAGGCTACAATAAAATCTATACATACAAATAAATAAAATTGAGGTGTCTGTTTGTAATTCCAAACTACCAGCATTAGATAAAAAACAATGTTCAAATGTTTTGTCCCTTATCAGTCTGTTTGTTCGGGCTAATCTCTGGACAGCTGAACAGCTGGATCGATTTTAGCCGGAATTTGTCTAGCAGATAACGGTTGTTACAAGGAATGACGTTACTTTTATTTTAGAAAAAAAATTCATGTTCCGTGTAATAAAGAAAAATCGGTACATCACGCGAACCGAGTCGCGGGCGCATCTAGTTATAAAGACACTCGAAATAAACAAGAAAGCTTTTATTTAAAATTGATACGATAAAATTGAGACGTGGTACGGTCTCACACGAGGCACCATAACGGTCGAATTAATTTTGAGCCCTATGTGGGCTGTCCCTTTTCCACAGCAAGGTCTCAGTACTCGCCCTCCCGGGTCACCTGGTGATGCTGTCAAGACCAGGAAGGCCAACAGCAACACAATCGAATGAACTTTTTTTTTTTTTTTTTTTAATGTTAGTACTTGGCAAACAAGCATACGGCCCACCTGATGGTAAGTGGCTGCTGCAGCCTATGAGCGCTTGCAGCACCATTAGTAGGTGCCACTCACGCGTTGCCAACCTCGAGATATTAGTTCTTAAATCTCGTTCGCCCAGTAATTTCACTAGCGTACAATGCCCTTCAAACCGGAACACAGTAGGGCCTAAGCACTACTATTTGGCGGCAGAATATTGGACACTGCGGTGGTACCTACCTAGCCGGCCTCTTGCAACAAAAGACCTACCACCAGTGTGACTGATTGCACTGGTGGAATAATCTCTGTTGTGACAGAGGTTATCCCAACAGCGGGCATTCTATATTAGCAAAATTGGTAAACAAACACATAACAAACCTGATGGGAGATACAAGGGACATATCTGTTTCCATCAGAGAAGAATGGAAGAAAACAAGGACCGGACAAAGATGGTAAAAATTTGGGTTCTAGTGGTCATACCCTATCTTCATACGAATGGTCATTGTCATCTTACGAATAATAATTCCGATCAATATTGTGTGTGTGTGTTCACTGTGAAAAAGCAGGTTCCAATACACCAATTAGTAAAAACAAAACGTACCAAGCGCTTAGAAAATCTTTTAAAAATATATATCTATCTCTTTTCACCGCGTACACTACATCTTTATACTTTAAACAAATCTCAATACGTAAGACGGCTCTAAGTAGTGAAGGAATCACGCTCTTAAACTATACGTGCTTTAAAATCGAAACGGTTAAGGTATACATTTGTTCATGAGCGGAGCGGATAGCGAAACATGCTAAGATAAAAAAAGAAAATGAAAAAAATATAAAAATATTTTGAAATCGCTTCTAAAAGTTTTCGCTTCTAGAGATTTTCTTGGTTATTTTCGAAGTTCTAGAAGAGGAGAACCGGGTTATGTTGGATTGCATGACAAGATCGATACTATTGAGTTTTTTTTTTTATGTTAGAAGTTGGCAAACAAGCATACGGCCCACCTGATGGTAATTGGCTGCCGCAGCCTATGAGCGCTTGCAGCACCATTAGTAGGTGCCACTCACGCGTTGCCAACCTCGAGATAGTAGTTCTTAAATCTCGTTCGCTCAGTAATTTCACTAGCGTACAAAGCCCTTCAAACCGGAACACAGTAGTGCCTAAGCACTACTATTTGGCAACAGAATATTGGACACTGCGGTGGTACCTACCTAACCGGCCTTGTGCTACAAAAGACCTACCACCAGTGTGACTGTTTCGACGAATGTGAGTACCTGACAACAGACAGTTTCGACGAATGTGAGTACCTGACGCGTTATTTCCTCTTTTACTTAGGAACGTCTCAAATGCCTAAAGGTGTAAATGCCGCTGGTATTATTGTGAGTACAGATGTATGTTACTGATAAAAGACTAAAAGATTTTAGCCCATAGGCTGAACTATATAATATGGACAAGCCCTTCAGTCCAGACAAACTGTCACAGACTCTATATGAATTCAATTTGGTTATGTTGCAAGCTTGTGACTAACTTAGTTCCGTTGCGTTGGAGTTGAATTTACATAGGAGCACCAACGAGTCTGTGCCTTTTCATCTGTATAAAAGGGGCGGTTCTTAATCCTTCGTCCTAGCATTATTCCCGGTATTTTATTTTTTACCCAGGGTCTGCTTATTACTCTTATCCGGATTTGACAAGTTACTAGTTTTTACACGGAGCGATTGCCATCTCACCTCCGCAACCCTAAGGGCGAACCAGTAACTCATTGAATAAGAGTAATTTACTTATCAACGAGTTAACGATTATTATCAGATGTTATGTGATAACAACCGGGACCGACAGCTTAACGTGCTCACTAAGGCACGGTGGGGAGACCCACGGATAAACGCCCAGACCGAGACAGAAATTTTAACAAACATCTGCCCGAGCGGGAATCGACCCCGCAACCGTCGAGACTAAAGGCAGACACGCTACCCACAACGCCACAATGGTGTCAAAAGTTGCGGTCCTTAATATATGGTACATTTATATGTCAGGCCCTCTTTCTTGCCTAACATAACATCTTACTTTACGCAAAGACAAGCTGCACCGTTTCCAAGTTTTGTTCTTACCTGTTTATTTCTAGTCTAGTTTCACTCGAGTCACTTCTAAACACTTCTATTCAACTTAACAAGTATATTACTTCACTGCTTTAGAAAATAACACTCAATGACTTTTTTTTATGTGGGGGCAAACGGGCAGGAGGCTCACCTGATGTTAAGCGATCACCGCCGCCCATGAACATCTGCAACACCAGAAGGCATGTTTTTTTTTCCGTAACCAGTCGTTCGCGGACACCAGAAAAGACTTAAAACGCGTACTCAATTGCGCTCACTGGTCGATAAACGATCAGTGAGATAAGCAGATTTAGGCACGGTCAGTCCATGGATGGATAATCACATAGTAGTATTTCAGCTTAAGAGCGCACATGAAGAAGTCAGTACTGGCTGTTAACAATTTCATTATAGTTTATAAGTCATGTCAGAGGCCTATATGATCTACCAGAACAATTCTGAAACTAGGTTGGTCGTAGAAGGAATGGACAGGACAAATGTGGTTGGAGTTTGGAACTGGTACTGCACAACGAATATATGATGCGTAAAATAGGTGTCGGAACTTGACGACCCCATCACCCGCTATTGGGATAATATCTGTCACAGTAGAGATTTTTCAACCATTTCAATCAGTCACACTGGTGATAAGTTCCAATATTCTACAGAAAAGCAGTAGGGTCTTTGGCTTTACAGTGTTTCGTTAAAAGGCACTGTAGGCTCGTGAAATTACTGGGCAATGGAGATTTAAGAACCAATATCTTTGTGTTTCATCCAACGCGTGAGTGCCATCTATTTCTGGTGTTGCAAGTTCTGATAGGCTACATCAATCGCTTACCATCAGGTGCCAACTTAATAACGTAAAGAAAAGAGGGCTTAGCTGAAAGTAGAGACCGCAGATGGAGTAACAATTTGGTGTGAGAACAATACTTTCGCATTCAAATCGGCCCAATCATAAAGTATATAGAAAACAACACAAAAAATAAAATTATTAATTTAGAATTAGGTCTTATTAAACAAGACATTAGCATACTATACAAAATTCACACGATTTCGTAACGTAAAATTTAAATAATCAAAACCTCAATAATCATTGCTCAACACGATACGAATCACTGATAAGAATAATCGTTGCACAATAATATAAAATATTACGATGATTGCTTTTAGCGTATTAATTTATCAAAAGATCGTTATCAAGTGAAAAGGTTACTTGAGCGAATGTTAGATTATCTCATTCAAGTTACATAGATAACGTGTTAAGTTACGGTAAGTTTTTTTCGATTATAATTGACAGGGCATAAATGGAAAACGCAGACTTTACTAGGAGTCAGGTTTATAGGACCTTGAACTTTTAAGAGATTAACTTGTGTTTTGAATTCTTTTGATAGAATATATTCTTTGACATTTAAACCTACCACCCTGAATCAGAGCAGCGTGATGAAATAAAACCCTTGTCTGTCTTCTAAAATGAGAAAAAATTAAAGATAATTTTATTACTTATAAGTTTTCATGAAAATGCCTATCTTTTATCGTCTTGACTAAGGACCTTGATTGTTATACACCTAATAGGGACTATAGACCTCAGTATATAGTATAACTTTCCACTTGCTAGGTCCCCCTGTTTCTGAGAAAATTATTAGGGTTCCTATTTTACCTTTTGAGGTACGAAACACTAATGAAAGGTTCACAGCATCAATAATTTTTTGAATTGTTAAAAATGTACTTACACAAAATAACAGTAATCGTAAAATCGAGCACATAATTAGTAAACAGGTAACAAGTAATTATTCCGATCGCAACATCAATCAAATTCCACGTCATTAAAACTTTGACAAGCAAACGTAATTACAGTGTATAATATTAAACACAATTAACTACGCTTTTGACTAGAACAATTACATATATGTATATTTACAGAAGTTATCCCATGAATTGTACTTTACTAATATTTACTGTACTTCACGAAAAATTTAGAAGTTATTAGAATGTCCGATGTTATTGAACCATTATTATTGTTATTATTGACAATAGTGATATTTGGTTTCATGAAGAAAATAGGAAAGTAATTACGGATCTCCACACCTTTCGAAATTTTTTACAATTTCCCAGAATTTCCCAATACTAGTTACTACTAGCCATGAGCCATGCTCCTCTTAGCACAAATGGACCGGCTCGTCCGGGGAAGTACTACCCTCTCACAAAAATCGGCGTAAAATAACAAAGTACTGTTGCCTTTCGTGCGATGACTAAGAGACCCAATCTCCCACCCATTTTTTACCTTTCTCATCCCTTCTATCCTATACCTTAGGTTAGTAATGCGCATATGACACTTAAAGTATTGCAAACGTTCATAAGTTGCAGTGACTGCTTACCATAAAATACGTTAACCTGTAGACAAGACAGATAAATACATGCGTATACAGATTTCTAACAAAAAGTTCCCACGTATCATAAAGTACTGGATTATCTAAATAAGCACTAAAGAAACGCCATACGAGCCACGAGGAAGTCTATATAAGTCTTCAATAGAAAGCTTTCATCTCCATCATGATAGTGAGATCAGAATAACTTGAATATAGTTAATACTACTCGTGCCCGCGGCTCTGCTCGCTACTACATATGTACTTTTGATGACCCCACGGGAACCCAACATTTCTCTGGGATAATAAGTGGACGCAAATAAGCAATACCATGTCACCCCACACGAATGTCATTTCGAGAAAAACGCGTTTGAAATTTTTGAACAACTTGCTTTATATGACTTTTTGTTTATTTATTGGTCAAGTTTTTGCCAATTTCAGATTTATGTAAATTATTTTACTTATTTTCACAAGAAATCAGTATACAAACTGCTTATTTCGTATATAATATAACCAAAAACGTTTAAAAATACATAAATTGCATGATTGAAAAAATGGCTTTTTAGAAGTTTTAAAGCTTTAAAACCCTACAAATATTAAAGAAAAATGTTCTTCAGTCATTTACCAACACTTCTACATATATAACTCAGTTTTTTCAATTTTGTGGGTTCACATGGTATTGCTTATTTGCGTCCAAGTATCCTATATGTTAATCCAGGTAATAAGCTACTTGTGTACCTAAGTTCATCAAAATCAGTTCAGAAGTTTTGTGTGAAAGAGTAACAAACATCCATCCATCCAAACTTTCACATTTATAGTATTAGTTAGATAAAGAGAGAAGAGAGAAAGAGAGAGCAAATTTGTTACCGATTTTAATAAAGGCTTTTTAAAATCTTTAACCAAATGGCAAAAACGAGATCCTTATACTTTCGCCATTTTGAACTATGGGATTTAAAATTCTAGAAACATTTGAAGTTGTAGAACAAAAATAAACATAAATTAAATTATTTTTAATATTTACTATGAGATTATTTTTGCTGTCGATTTTAATACGTTAATATTTAAAGTCCATAAGACTCTTCATCATCAAGCTACAGAACCCTTTAGTTTACACTGTGCGTGATCCACAACACACTAGACTCGTATTTTTTTTTACTTCCGTTTTCTTTATAAATATTGTGTACTTTTTTAATTTAAATATAATTAAACATTATTTATATTATGTAGTATTAATATGCCGAATTCCATTGCCGATGACGACACAAGCTTATTGGTTTCGAAGCAAACATCTTGGGGATGGAATTAATTTTGTGAGGCCTCGCTAGGGTTATCAGATTATGGTTTTCAATGACCGGGTAAAAGGCCCCAAGGACGTAGATATAAATAGAATTTTAATTTAAAAATATCAATTTTCATTTTCCATCATCTATATCAATACAGATAAATAAAATTAAAGTGTCTGTTTGTAATTCCAAATTAAAAGCTTTCACCAAACAAAAGTATAAACATATAGCCTCTCTGTCTGTTTTATCTGGCTAATCTCTGAATCGTCTGGACCGATTTTAACGCAGGTTTTACTGGCAGATAGCTGATGTTATTAAGCTACTTTTATTTAGAAAAAGTATTAGGGTACACCACGCGAGCAGAGCCGCGTACTTCTTCTTATCGAGTGGTTAGTGGCCAACCTAGTGTCAGAGTTGTTCAGGTCGTATAGGACTCTGACTTGACGCTTCGACTGTTATCAAATCGTCAACAGCCGGGACCGATTTTTTACATGCCCTCCGAAGCACGGAGACGCTCAGGTGAAATACCACTATGCGATCACCCATCTAGTGACTGACCGCGCCTAAAGTTGCTCAATCGTTTACCGATCAGTGGGTGCACTCGGCTATGAGCGGGTAACAGTCGCGGTAACAGCAAGTTTATAATTCTAGAATACACTAACGCGGAAAGTGCTTTCAACCGAAATATTCAACAAAAGTCCTGTCCATTATTACTGTCTGTTGGACTAAAGTAGAAATTTAAATTCTTTGGCAGCAACATTACAAGTAATTAAAACAAATGGAATAAAAAGTATTTTCTAGAATGCAGCTGCATAGAGACGTTATTTGTACTGAGTCCAGGCTGCCTGCCAAAGAGAATTTGGTCTTCACACTCTGGCGCACTCTAAAAGGTAGTCTGTGGATCTTTAGCGTGTTTTAAATTTTATTTTAGAATTATGCTATTAACATAAAAATGATTCTTTAATAGCATCTTTTATTTTTTGTTGGAGGTTTTATATCAAAACCAATTCTTTCGGTGAAACTCCAAAACTCCCACATTAAGGGTTCCGTACCACCGTAGAATAACAAATATAGGGTCTCCGTTATTTTGAAATTACATAAGTGTATATTATTTATTATTATAGCGGCCATAAAGTATAAAATTCAAACTATACAAAAATTCTAACTATTTATCTATAACAGTTTAGACGCAGATACAGCAAAAATATCTAATTTAAAGTAATTTTTTGAATGGGGACCTTTTACATTTACTTTTAAATTTTATTTACAGGCTTAGTAATAGGATTCCATCGATACACTAAAAAAACTTTAACTTTGCCATAATTTTGCACTCCCAACACTCTTGTACTTGTGAATTCCGACAACGTGCAAAACACATGTTAAATAGGTGTAAAATGCGACAATGCACCGCTACGTGTATCGACGGCTTTATTTCGATAGTGTACATGTATTTTACGACTGTACTCTTGTCTACAGATACGTATTTTATACATTTAAGGAGATAAGCTATATTTATGGCACAGTATTTGCTGTTTAATTCTTCTTCTTATCGAGTGGTTAGTGGCCAACCTAGTGTCAGAGTTGTTCAGGTCGTCCGTTTAGACCTCTTTTTTTCATATACACTGGACACTCAACGGCCCCCATTAGGATAGTGATATCCTGTGTCAGGGGCCCGGAAACACATACAAGGACAAATACACACAGACCGAAAAATAAGCTTGCGTGGTTAATACAAACATATATGCTGCGAGCGGGAATCCAAACCGCGCCCTGTGGCGTTAAAGGCAGGTTCGCTACCGCTGCACCACAACGTCATCGAAACTTCTCTGACTCCGAAGCACGGAGACGCTCAGTTTTAATATCACTATACGATCATACATCTGGTGACTGACCGCGTCTAAAGTTGCTTAGCCCACCGATCGTTTACCGATCAGTAAGCGCACCCGGCTATGAGCGTCTTAAAGATAATTATTTTACCGGCGTCGGGATGTGACGACCCCATCGCCCGCTGTTGGGATAACCTCTGTCACAGCAGAGATTATTCCACCAGTGCAATCAGTCACACTGGTGGTAGGTCTTTTGTTGCAAGAGGCCGGCTAGGTAGGTACCACCGCAGTGTCCAATATTCTGTTGCCAAATAGTAGTGCTTAGGCACTACTGTGTTCCGGTTTGAAGGGCACTGTACGCTAGTGAAATTACTGGGCGAACGAGATTTAAGAACTAATATCTCGAGGTTGGCAACGCGCGAGTGGCACCTACTAATGGTGCTGCAAGCGCTCATAGGCTGCGGCAGCCACTTACCATCAGGTGGGCCGTATGCTTGTTTGCCAACTTCTAACATAAAAAAAAAAAAAAATTTAATACGCTTAAAAAGATTATAAGCAATCATTTTTCAAGTCAATAATAAAACTCTTATTGCCTCTTAAATAAGCCCGTAGCTGTCGCTAGAAATACGGCAATATTGCAAGGCGGTCACGATCAAACCCGTAACCGTCGCGTTAACGGAGTGTAGTCGGCCCTTTAACCGCAGCACTGTACCCCAATGATCTAATTATTTGAATGAATGAAATGAATTTTAGCAATGCCTTTTCAAGATCTAGTCTTCTCTATCTAAGCGTGTAACTTTTGTTAGGAGGGATAGCCCAAGAGGATCAGAATGGAACCTGCAACTCTTGTATCAACAAAATCCGCCTTGCCACCGCTGAGTAATTGAGGCTACTAATTTAATTTAATTTCCATTTCTTTTTAATTCCCTACCAGAGAATATAAGATGTGAAGCTGATAAATATTCATTTAAGACAAAATTAAGAAAATATTTTTTAAATTTATGTAACGGTTAAAAAAAAAAAACATTATAACTCTTTTTATTATTATTATTATTATCATTTTTACTGTCATATTTATGTTACAGTTATTTGTATGTATATTAATTGTTATAATTCTAATTATTTTCTCGTTTTTTCTTAGATATAGGTACGTTATATTTTATTGTTATGTTAAATGTATAAAATGTTGTTGTTATTAGTATATTTATTTGACTTAATAGTATAACTTTAACTGATCTTACAGTCAAACCAATTGTCAGGTTTTGTAAGACTTTAGTATAAAACATATTGTTAATAAATATTGACTTAATAAATAAATAAAAATAAAATAAAAGCTGACACCAGTGTTCTTATGTAAGTTGGCAACCAAACATACAACCCACTTGCTGGGAAGCGGTTGTCGTAGCCTATGAGCGCTTGCAGCACCATACATTTGTAGGTTTCACACACGCGTTGCCAACGAGAGATATTGCTTCTTAAATCTCTTTTGCCATGCAATTACTTCACTAGCTAATATACTACGGACGCAAATAAACTATACCATGTCAACCCACACGAATGTCATTTCGAGAAAAACGCGTTTGAAAATTTGCTTTATATGAATTTTTTTTGATGTATTGGTCACGTTTTTGGCAATTTCATATTTATGTAAGTTTTTTTACTTATTTTCACAAAAAATAAGTATAGAAACTGCATATTTCGTATATAATATAACCCAAAACGTTTAACATAATACGTAAATTGCATTATAAAAAAATGCCATTTTTAGAACTTTTAAAGCTTAAAACCCGACAAATATTAAAGAAAAATGTTCTTCAGCCAAAACTTCTGCATATATCACTCAGTTTTTTCAATTTTGTGGGTTGACATGGTATTGCTTATTTGCGTCCATATAGCATTACGATACAATAACTACCTAGCCGGCCTCTTGCAATAAAAGGCCTACCAAAAATGGTTCTTTAATTGTTTTAAGCAACCCAATTGCTTTATATTTTATATAATAATTTAAACTGTCTTAACATTAACATGTCTAATGTACGTGAGTGCAGTATATTGGTATTATATATATATGTAATTACCTAATGACTTCTGAAACCAAAACTGTCAAGCAGTTTAGCTAATATTTAGCTGAGGGCGGTTATGAATGAACGTTTGTAATATCAATTTGTTCCAAAAGCGCGTTGTTATAATTTATTTAAGAATTCTCTTCTGGAAGAAAACAACAATTGGTCATGTTACAGATCGATATACAAAAACCCAAAAAGAGGCAAAAAGTTATGTTACATACCCATAGAAAATTAATAAAATACCTTTTTTTTTCGGAATGTGTATTGCTGTTGGCCCTACTGGCCTTGACAGCGTCACCGGGCTGGAGGGCCGAGTATAGAGACTCAGCCGTGATAAAGGAGCAGCCCTCATGGGGGCTCAAATTTGATTCCGTCCTTAGGGTGCCTTCTGCGAAGCCGAACCACGGCTAAGGACGTCATCGGAGATGGTGTAGTTGACCACGTACAGTGGAGACAAAGAGACGAGTGGTTTCGCAGAATTAAAACCGTCCACAAATAATATGAAAAAAATAAAGTTGTGAAAAAAATTTAATATATATCTCGTTGGATTTTTTTGACAAGACGAAATAATAAGGGTTTGGTTTTTGTCTTATGATTACAAAACCTTAAAAACTATATACATATATTATGAGAAATAAAAACTAAATAAAGCCTTCATAGTTTGTTGTTCTGTTACAAATTCTTACTTTCGTACAACATTGAAAAACGAGCGGCAAGAAACCGCGTTTGTAGGACCCCTTTCGTCTCCATTCGAGAGTGTAGCATAACTCTCAAACTCTCAAGTTTTGAAAGTTTCTAACTGAAGTTTCTATTTCAATACTAGAAGTTAAAGATTACCCGAGGTGTAAAGAAAGAAAATTTTGATTTATAACTTACTTGAGAAATGACCTTATCAATTCGTTTATGATTATATTTTAAATAATTTTTGAGGTAGGAGGTTCTATGTTCGACTGAATGGAGACTGTTTTTTTAACCACCGATTGGGAAATATCAATTGCATACCATTTTAAATTTTATTTTTAATTAACAGGGTTTCAAGTTGGTTGCATTATACTATATTTTTTCGCTTCATCGAGTTTGAAATCACAACGATTCTAAAGAAGTTTCACTTCAAAAATATTTAAAAAAAACGACCTTTGCTAGGTAAAATAAAATTTTGCTAGGCACACAAGGCCCAGACTTATCAAGAAAATATTCTGTACAAAATATTATTTGATTTTTTTAAATCTTGAAGTCGGTTTTTTTCAACTAAATTTGCAATATATAAAATAGAAGTCAATTTGAAGACGGTGCGTCCTTAAGCGTACCCAGTGTACATCACACGCCTGAACGGTTGAACGGACCTGGGAGGTGAGGGTTTCTTCAGCTTTGATCCGAGATGAAACTAGGTTAGAATTTAATATTATTATTCAAATTTAACATACAAGCATACGGCCCACCTGATTGTTGAAGTGGTTTTCGTAGCATATGAGCGCTTGCAGCGCCATTAGTAGGTGTCACTCACGCCTTGCCAACCTCGAGATATTGGTTCTTAAATCTCCTTTGCCCAGTAATGTCACTAGGTATCCTAGTACTCTTTTGCGGTGGTACCTACCTAGCTTGCCTTTTGCAACGAAAGACCTACCACCATACGGATTGCACTGGTAGAATAATCTCTGCTGTGACAGAGATTATCCCAACAGCGGGCGAGGGGTCGTCACGTCCCGATGCCGGTCTGTTTGCTCCGGCTAATCTCTGAAACGGCGGAACCGTTCACTGCGATAATATCCCATGAAAGCCATTCACAAACATTTGTGACGCACTGTAGTATCGAGGCAGATTTCGTTAAAGACAATGACGATTGAATCACGCAAAAACGGCTAATCATATTTAGTGTACAGTTAGCTTATTATCCTGTCTATAAAATTGGACATTTTTTATCCTGGAAAAACTTGAGGTGTCACTGGTTATTGGGTATAGCCTTGTCTTATGGAAACATTATTTAATTTCATTTCATTTCTCTCAGTAGCCAATTGTAAGGTCATTACAGATGAAATCACGGGCAGATGCTACTAGTATTATATTTAAAATTACGATCATTGGTAGTAGTTTTCACACGGGACATTTGCTTTCATTTGATTACAGGACCATTATAACGCCCACTCAGTCCAATCAGAATTTTTTTTTTTTTTTTTTATGCTAAGAAGTTGGCAAACAAGCATACGGCCCACCTGATGGTAAGTGGTTGCCGTAGCCTATGAGCGCTTGCAGCACCATTAGTAGGTGCCACTCACGCGTTGCCAACCTCGAGATATTAGTTCTTAAATCTCGTTCGCCCAGTAATAAATATAGCAAAAGTTTTTAACAAAGTGTTTTTTGGCATTAAAATTTCATGGTGGCTTTTCCTATTCACTATTGTCATAATTCTATATATAGAATTTGTTGTTGGTCAAGTATTCACCAGAAACAGAAAATAGACGTATAGTAACAGTTTTCCTTTATATTCACATTGCTTTTCAAGTCATTACTAATACTCCTATTACCCCTCGAAATAAGGTCGTAGCTGCGCTAGAAGTGGGTACGACAATAGTCCAAAAGGGTAAGGATCGATTCGCAACTCCCGCGTTAATGGAGCGGAACCAGCCCTTTAACCGTTGAGCTATTGAGGCTTTATATTCGTACTGCTCGCGGAGGCCTCGATTCCTGCTCGGCACAGATGGTTGAATTGTGTGTGTGTGATTGTGTTTTATTTAGATCTGTGCAGATGACTCTATCCACCTGATGTTAAGTGGAAGTACGAACATTCTAATACTGCTAATACCGTCGCAAAAGCAAACTGCACTAGCCACACCTCTCCGGCTGACTTCGAATCGCGGTGGTAAGTAGTCAGGTCACGAGTTTTTCACCAACGTACAGTAGTGGTGGTACGTACATAACTACGCGGTTATGCTCTACCACCATCAAAAGTGTGTGTGTCAAACATACACAAATTTTGACGTAGGACAAGACCAAGAATACCCATACGGGAACACATGCCTGTATCCATACAAACATCTCTGAGCGTGACCTGTGGCATTGAAGCATAATAATTATGTTCTTAAAATGTATTGTCAAAGAAAATAAAAAGTGAAAATTTAAAATTGGCTCCAATTGGAACATACCGCAGTCCATTCAACGATATCGGATTACAGCAGAAGTGGCGACGTGAGGATCCCCATTTTTCAAGACTTGCCCTGATTTAGAGTACGATATATCTTAGTCTTCTCCTTGTATTAAATTTTAAATTTGTGACAACCAATACATTTGGGACAACCAATTTTAGATAAAAACTGAGATGATAAAGTGTTTATACATAAATAAATAAAGGGTCTGCTTATTTCTATTATCCAGAATTGGTAGTTTATTTGTTTTTACACAGAGCGATTACCATCTGAGACTCACACCCCTAAGACCGAAACAGTTACTAATAATAATAATAAACGCTACACACTCAACGGCCCCCATTAGGGTAGTGACATCCTGTGTTGGGGGTCCGGTAACACATAGAAGGACATAGGTTCGCCACAACATCGTTAAATAATGCCTCTTTAGACTCAATAATTTATATGTACTATTCCTTATTCTATTTATAACTTTTTTTTTTATGTAAGAGGGGGCAAACGGGCAGGAGGCTCACCTGATGTTAAGCGATCACCGCCGCCCATGAACATCTGCAACACCAGAAGGCATGCAGGCGCGTTGCCGACCTTTAAGGAAAGAATACGCTCTTCTCTTGAAGGTTCCCAAGTCGTATCGGTTCGGGAAGACCGCCGGCGGAAGTTGATTCCACGGAGTGCTTGTGCGAGGAAGAAAATGTCTTCTAAATCGCGCTGTTGTGGATTTCCAGACATCGAGGTGGTATGGATGGAACTTAGAGTTTTGTCGCGATGTCCGATGGTGAAATTCTACCGGCGGGATCAATCCAAACAATTCCTCAGAACATTCTCCGTGATATATGCGATAGAAGATGCAGAGTGATCCGACATCTCTACGCAATGCCAAAGGATCAAGCCGATCGGAAAGGGCTTGATCGTCGACAATTCGAGCCGCTCTACATTGGATGCGGTCAATTGGAAGTAGTTGGTACTGGGGAGCTCCCGCCCAGAGGTGAGAGCAGTACTCCACGTGCGGTCGAATTTGCCAACTAGCTGAGCTAATAGTTAAAGGCCTGCTAAGGACGTTTCTTTTATGTAAAATAAAATGTCAAAACATCGAGTAGGATAATTGAAAGTATCTAGACTCTGAAAAACAGTGGCTTTCTCATTTACATAATAATTATAACCTCATCTAACTTTCTTCTAAGTGCCTCTTAGATTACATCGAAAATCAAAACGAATAAATGAATGTAAATATTCAACATTCCAAGAATCAATTAAAAAAAATACATCTAAATCATCAGCGGCATAGCTACCGAGAATCATCACAAAATATAGGTCACTGTAAAACCTATCTCTACTCGTATCGTATAAGAAAAAAAAATACCATCTTCAAAACTACAAAAAAATAATTCTACAATAGAAGTCAGTACAACACCGGCAAATAAGGCAAATTTAGTTATGAGTAATTTTAATGTCCATTAGTGGTCATCATCCTCACTTTGAAGAGATGATTGATCTCTCCACACTGCTCATCAGATCCGGCTACATCATCAGATTATCATGGAACCACGTTAAAAATGGACGCAACTAAGCAATACCATGTCAACCCACACGAATGTAATTTCGAGAAAAACCCGTTTGAAAATTTTGAACAACTTGCTTCATATGATTTTTTTTTATGTATTGGTCAAGTGTTTGGCAATTTCACATTTATGTAAGTTATTTTACTTATTTTCGCAAAAACTAAGTATACAAACTGCATATTTCATATATAATATAACCTAAAACGTTTAACATAATACATAACTTGCATTATTAAAAAAATGGCTTTTTAGAAGTTTTAAATTTTAAAACCCTAGAAATATGAAAGAAAAATGTTCTTCAGCCATTTACCAACACTTCTGCATATATAACTCAGTTTTTTCAATCCACAAGTTGACATGGTATTGCTTATTTGCGTCCAAATAATAACCTTTTGAACCAAAATAGAATCATCCAAATCGGTCCAGTCTTCTTGCGTATAACAAACATACAGTCGAATTGATAATCTCCTTTTTCAATACGATTAAAAAGAAAACTTAGATGAGTCGAAGCCAAAAAAAATAGAAACTTCCTTTTCAACAGTCAAATAAAGATCCACAAGACAGCGAAGACAACCGAAGTTGCAAAAAAGATAAGGCAAAGAAAAGATATATTTTATGTTTCGTAATTAAAGACAACCGAGTGATTCGATGCAATGAATCTTTTCAAAGTGACATCGAACATCAAAGTGATAAATAACTAATGATCGAATGCGACCACACCTCCGCTAACAGCTCTTAGTAAAACGAAAATATATTGCAAAAGTACAGACGTTAAAATCGTCGCTCGGTTGTCTATCTTTTAAGTATCTCAATTCTATTGGTTGTTGTATTCTAATTTCTAAATCTATCTTTTTTGCAATATGGATTCAAAATAAGGATATTATATAATTTAGCTTGTAATTCCAAATTAACAGCTACGGTACTTACATAATAATCTATATTAAAATTTTTGTCTGTCTGTCTGTTACGGTTAGTCTCTGAAATGGCTAAACGGATTTTAACGGGATTTTCATTGGCAGATAGCTGATGTTTTGTACTTTTATTTTATAAAAAGGATTAGGGTTCCACGCAGCAGTGCTTCAACGCAAGAGTCGGGTTCTATCCTGACCCCCTTGGGCTATTGTCGTACCCACTTCTAGCGCAAGCTTCGAGCTTAGTTAGAGGGGCAATAGGAATATTAGTAATGCTTTTAAAATGCATTGCTAATATCCATTAAAAAAAAAGGTGTGTGTGCGATTCACATACGATAGAAGTGAAACTTCAGTAAATCGACAAAATAATGAGATGAATATATGTAACAAGATATAAAAATATTCACAAACACTGTTAAATAATAACGCACCACGCTGACTTCTTACTAAAAAGCTGTAATACGCAGCCGCATACATATATAATTATATACATACACACCGACATTTGCTCTCTCGCTCTGGCTCACTAAAGCATGGCGCAAAGAGGAGAGACCGATAATATAAAATAGGATGTATATTTCTCTCTCATTCATTCCACACATTTTTGTATTTGTGTCTCTTACCTGTCGTTTTTCCGTCGCACGATTTCAAATCACAACGATTCGCACGCAAGCGGAACCGCAGGCTAGCTGTGCCTATAACATTAGTAGTATAGAAAATAAATAAGATAAAAATGGCATCAAGTGATTCCTAAAAACAATAAAAAGTCCTATATGAACAATCAAAGTAACAAGTCACCAAACACTTCACTTTTCTCAGTGAGTAATGGCGGTGTTGGATGCACTAGACACGCCCCCGATCGTTGAACAAAGCGACTATGTTAAAAACAAAACAACGATTGATTTAAAAGTGGGTGATTAACTGTCTCTATTTAAGGGTGAATTGGCGGATCAAAGTATGGGTATACTAGCATGTGCCCGCGACTTCACCTGGTGACAGTCGAGTTGGAATTGATAAGAATTCTTTAACGAATGCCAATTGAATACGACCTGGAGGACGTTTTTCCTAATCCCACGGGAACCTAACATTTTTCTGGGATAAAAAGTACCCTCTGTTTTTTTAAATAAATAAATGCTATACAATCAACGGCCCCCATTAAGATAGTTATATTCTATGTAGACCGGAAAACATGCATGTAGGGTCAATACAATCATCTGATCCGAGCGGGAATCGAACCCGGAACCTGTGGCACTTAAGGCAGGTCGGCTAAAAGGCCACAACATCGTCAAATTATTACTAATCGAAACAGATAATAAGCTACTTCAGGTCTAAATTTCATTCAAATCATCAAAGCAATTTTACAAAGCCTATCGTTTACAAAATGTACCGGCTCGACCAGAGAGAGAGGCAAGAGAAAGAGAAGGGAAAGACGGCCTTTACCAAATCCCACCTATCTAATCCCATCCTTAACCTATACTTCCCCTCACTTCCTACCCCGGTGTTGCCAAGGCACACAGGTTGCGCTACATCCGTACCAACATTTTTTTTCCTGAATACGAATAAAAAAACCACAAACCAAATAAAAGAAATTAAAATTCCGAAACGTACAATATTTGGCTCTCCATATGCTAACCTAACCCTTCGTTGAATCCTCTAAATCCGGGCACGGTCGCTCCTACCTTACGCACCGCTGCGTTCGAATTCAGACCTCCTCAGGCCTGAAGAGCCCTCAAGGTGTCTATGAGGTAGGGTTACCAAATATTTTTTTTTCATCTTTTTGTGTAAAATTAAATTAAAATAGCAGTTGAATAAAAATGAAATATTTCATAACTAGCACACCCGGCCAACACCAAACATTGCTGTAGCAACAAAGGATTCGTCTTGACTTTTACACAAACCCTTAAAATTAATAAACCTAAACCTCCCTCGTGAATCACTCTGTTTATGTTTATAACCGCACGAAACTTCATTCATTAGTTTTTGACTTTATCGCTAACAAACGAAAACAAAGACGCGCCTGACTTTGTGCTATAGTAGTTATGAATTCACACACACAATTCACACTTATAAAATTCACACATCATAAAAATCAAGATTAACTGAATAGAAACAATTAATAAATAAAGACAACAAGAATTATGCTCAAGGCAATATCTTATCGCATAATATCATATGTTGATTTACATTTTTACCGGGACACATCTGTCCCCATCCGAGTATACATACATTTCCTCGTCTTCGTATAAAATGGTGACCCTAAATTTGGTGTTATATATTGTGAAATGAAACAGATGTATCGAGTCGAGTGTTGGCACTCCACGCAGATTGCTTTGGGGGTACTTAGTGCGACGATTCTTGAAAAGGCTTTTGTATTTGATATTCCCTTTTCATAGTCAAGCCGATGTGTCTAGACAAATGAAGGAAACTTCATTAAAAAAACACGATTCTCGCATTAGAAGGCCTTGAAAGTTCTAATGTATAATTTTGCTACAGACAGACTAATTCTGCAACTAACTTAGGCGTTACCCGCCTGACTAAAGATTTTTAATGCGCAACTTTAATACAATGGATAGAATTATTTGGTTCCTCATACAATCTTTCATCACATATTTCAACTTCTTCAAACCTTTTTTCGCAGTAAAAAAAGCCTATGTTCTTTCGAAAGCTCTATTCTACATATCTACCAATTTTCATAATAATCTGTTCAGTTGTTTACAGACATACAGACATTTTCACAATTATAATATTATATAGAGGAAAGAAGTACTAGTTCATTTTTGTAGATTTCGCTGTGGATCAGATCGTTACTAAAATTTCATGCCAATCGGTCCTCCCGTTTTAGTGTCGATACATACATCAATTTTAATGTAGCGTTGATTGTATATGGTATTAAAATCTACGAATATGTATAGTAAAAGTACCTTCATCCGGGTTTTTATTGTAATGTTTGTATGTTTGTATCTATCTATGATGTACATGTCTTGACGGAATTTTAGCCAATTTTAAAAATTGAATTTCATAAAATATTGAATGCGTTTATAACAGTCAAATTCTATAATCCAATATTTGTATTATTGTTTCTACTTACAAGTATTATTTTGTCGAATTTAATTGAAAATCCCGAACTTACCTGAAAATAAAATAAAAAATGTTAATTATTAATTAGTACAATGATTTTAATAAATATAATTAAAATGAGCATTAATTTAGTAGTATATTGTATACAAACAAAATTTTGTAGATCGAAGTATCAAGACGATCCTATAATGTCATTAATATTTACACAATCAAGTATCAAAATCAAGATTGTGAAATCAAACGTGGACCTGATGTGAAGCGATTACCACCCGTGAACATCTGCAACACTCGATGGTGTGCGGGTGCGTTGCCGATCTTTAAGGAGCTGGCTGACCTTGAAACGCGGCTGACGAGCAGTCACTTCACGAGTTTTTCACCAACGGTGGTGGCTGACCTTGGTGGCTAGCCAGGCTGGCAGTTGAAGCCCTACTACCAGCAAATGATCAGCGGCTTCAAAGTACTAATAAGACCCTCAGAGAATCGGGAATAATGCTGGGAAGAAGAAGACCGACAGTAATTGGTTTTTAAAGTGTTTTTTTGTTAGAAGTTGGCAAACAAGCATACGGCCCACCTGATGGTAAGTGGTTGCCGTAGCCTATGAGCGCTTGCAGCACCATTAGTAAGTGCCACTCACGCGTTGCCAACATCGAGATATTGGTTCTTAAATCTCTGCCTGCCCAGTAATTTCACTAGCGTACAGTGCCCTTCAAACCGGAACACAGTAATGCCTAAGCACTACTATTTGGCGGCAGAATATTTGACACTGCGGTGGTACCTACCTAGCCGGCCTCTTGCAACAAAATACCTACCACCGGTGTGACTGACTGCACTGGTGGAATAATCTCTGCTGTGACAGAGGTTATCCCAACAGCGGGCGATGGGGTCGTCACATCCCGACGCCGGTTAACTATGGAGTACCAAAATGATCAATCGATTCTCACTTTTATATAAATCACCTAACTGTTACACTCTAATGTCACAAGTCCCATTTTACCCCACGAAATTCAAAGTGTTAACAAATAAACACCATAATGTAACCGTATAAAACGAATCGTAACCTTTCGTCCGTCTAATTCCGATCGTAACCGTAAACCCGAACAACCGATACAATATCAATCGTAACACGAATCGAACCGGGTTCCGTACCGTAATTTAGGGTTAGCGATCGTCAATGGAATTGCAAACCTCAATCTTGGACGGTCAGAACGTCTCTCGATATAAGCTGGTGTTACAATAAGTAAAGAATAATGCCAAGAATCTTTATAAAGGCTGCTTTAAGGCTTGCTGTATATCTCTCTGCCATTATATAAAATAAAGGTCATCGTATTGTCTGTATGTATGTCTGTCTGTTTGTGTTCTTATAGTTCGAAAACTGCCGATCGAAATAAAATTATTATTATTTGGAAACAGCTCCAATAATTTTCATGAAGTTTAGTATGCATGGGGTTTCGAGGGCCATAAATCGATCTAGCTATGATTCATTTTTTTGAATATTTCATTTTATCCGTGTTTTCGGACAATAAAAACACCGGTTCGAGTCCAGATGTCTCCAGTCCAATTATTTTTTCCCTTTTTACAAGATCGATTTTTTGTGAGAAAAACTATTATTTACCAAATAATATTACCTAATTTTTTTACCAAAAAAAAATACTGAGCAAAATTTAGTCATCTAGATACTTTCTAATAAAAAGAAGATACTGCTGGGGTTTTGGTATTTTGTAAAAAATAGGTATTAGCATTAATAATATTTTAAGTTTATGTTGTTAGTAAAATGGTGGCATAGCGTGATCCCGCTGCGGACAGAAAAAAATGTTGTCCATCCGAAATCTGTTATCAAATATAATTATTTCTTTTACTCATTGTGTACAAGACCTAAACCTCGAACGGGCAGTTAACCCTCACTTACGGCGTCATTCCGAAGCGAGCACAACTAGTGTTTTTACGCAACCTGATGGTGAAATTAGTGCGATATTTGCGGGTTAACTCCTCCCATTCCATTTTCATTGGGGCATTAAAGACCGCTTATAAACGATGTATAAGTAACTTTAACAATGACAAGTTCTTATATTGTTATTTTATTCATATCATGCGGTTATCGACCTGAGGAGAGATGACAGGGAAGAGGAGGAGGGGGAAGAAGGTTACATTTATAAATTGATAACAGGTGGGACCGACGTTTTACGTGCCCTCCGGAGCACGGAGACAGTCAGGTGAAATATTAAAATGCGATCACTCATCTATTGACTGCGCCTAAAGTTGCTTTACTTTCTCAAAAAATTCCAGCTATTTACAGCTCAATTACTGTTCATAAAATAAAACAAAAAATTATATATTATATATTTACTGACGGACGGACGGACGGACAGCGATGTCTTAGTAATGGGCACATTTTGTGTACGGAAACCTAAAAATAAAGATCCGCACCAAATTACTCCACACGTCATATTGATAATGAAATGTGATATACGAAAAATATGTATATGTATGTATGTCCAAACATAATAAAACGCTGTAGGCATAAAGTTAACTCGTAAAGCTGGAGCAACGAACAAACATTCATTTCATTAAATAACGTTATGTATACGTGAATATTACTACATTTATCACTCACAATACTGGCCATTTTAATAAAAACCGGCCTCAGATGTAATTTGTTTTAACCTCAGAACATAATCAACACTGGAAATGACATCGCGCATATGTTTTGACATTTTTGTTCTTGTTTTTATTTTGTAAAATGTTCAGATATTAAGCAACCAAGTAACTGAATCGTCAGATGCCTAAGCTATGTCCTCGTTCTATATCTCTGAAGTCTTTAATCGGATAAAAAAACAATCAATGTGTGACCATCCGGGCATACACTCTATGGAACAATTTAAAAAAACATGAATATCGGTTCACAAGTGCAGAGGTTATCGGCCAAAAATACGCACAAAAATAATTAATACAAATTACAATATAAAATTAGACGCAGCAGCAGTAGTTTTTTTTAATTTATTTATTTTATTTATTTATGTACCCAAAAACAAAGTCACAAAACAGTCGAGATACAATAAGTTAATGTGTATAATGGACAAACTTATCTCTTTAAGAGAACTCTACCAGTTATCCATAAACGTGGGAGAATTAAGTTAGGTAGAATTGCAGGCAGGTACTGGAAATAACATTGAATAAAATTAAGTAGATAAATAAATAAATAAATACATACAATATTTACATACATACATAAATACATAAATACATACAAACATACATACATACATACATACATACATACATACATACATACATACATACATACATATAGATGTGAATGGATAGATACAAAATCAAGTTTGTGTACAGTACAAACTTCTGGCACACTTGGTCGGACGGCTTGTGGTATCTAGCCTACTTTAAATCTGTGCAATTTACATTTTTTTTTTTATATTTAGTTTCATAACACAAAACTACAAACAATTTTGTTGATACCATTTCAATTCTACGCTGATCTATCATCATAAGCGCCTAACAAAATTAGAAAGGCGAAAAAATACGGATCCCATCAAAATTAGCATAAGACAAGCTTTGCGAAACTTTTCTGACAATTCAATCTACGCATGCTAATTTCCGCCGAGCCAGAGGATTCTTTCCATCAAGCTAAATGTATAAAGTGTGATTTGTAAGAACTTTGATAATTTTCTTCTAGGTTTGGAAATATTATTACAATTTTTGGTTACGACGTTTCGCTGTCAAGGCCAAATACAATTGGTAGATCATGGAACGATTCGGAAATGGCATCATGATATTAAGTATAATTGTCAGTTCTAATGTTCCATTTTACGCATGAAATAAAATACACATACTCAATTTTTTATTACTACTCAAATTTTAATACGTGTTTGGAATCTTTGACGAAATGGTGCGAAGTTAGACATACGTAAATAACATCAAGGCTCTAGACCTAAAATATTTTTGTTTGTTTGTGTGTAGTGGTTGCTTCTTCTAGTAACAGCGTGTTAAAATGTATATTTAATAAAATATTAGAATTTTCAATTTCAAATTCAATGAAATAAATATTGGGATAATCTGTGTCAGAGCAGAGATTATCTCACCAGTTCAATCAGTCGCACTGGTGGTAGGTCTGTTGTTGAAAGAGGCCAGATATGTACGTACCGCCGCAGTGTCAAATATTCTAGCGCCAAGCAATAGGGTTTCGCTTTGAAGGGTAAGCTAGTGAAATAACTGGGCAAAGGAGATTTAAGAACGCATATCTCGAGGTTAGCAACGCGTGAGTGGCACCTACTAATGCTGTTGCAAGCGCTCATAGGCTATTTACCATCAGGTGGGCCGTATGTTTGTTTGCCAACTTAGTAACATAAAAAAAAATTAAACACAAAACAAAGCTAATTCAACAATTTAATACACTTGCCAAATTAGTTCTTTTTTTTCATTTCCAAGACAGAACATTAATCTCTTTCTCGTTACGTTTCGTGATTTATATACTCCACGATTTTGTTTAGTTGGCGACCTCTGGCTGTGGAGGCTGAAGCTAGATTTACTAGATGTGACATATTGCTAATTTAAAATGTCTATAAGGTTTTTAGGCTTTTCGGGAGTTTATCTACAGTCTAGTCTAAAGTATTCTCTACTAACTTCGATTGCTCACCTCAAGCTAACCAGCTTGCTCTAGCTATACTATTGTTTTCTATCACTAAAGTTACATACGGTGTTTCTGATAAAAGCAGTTTTTTTATGTTACAAGTTGGCAAACAAGCATACGGCCCACCTGATGGTAAGTGGTTGCCGTAGCCTATGAGCGCTTGCAGCACCATTAGTAGGCGCCACTCACGCGTTGCCAACCTCAAGATATTAGTTCTTAAATCTCCTCTGCCCAGTAATTTCACTAGCGTACAGTGCCCTTCAAACCGGAACACAGTAATGCCTAAGCACTACTATTTGGCGGCAGAATATTGGACACTGCGGTGGTACCTACCTAGCCGGCCTCTTGCAACAAAAGACCTACCACCAGTGTGACTGATTGCACTGGTGGAATAATCTCTGCTGTGACAGAGGTTACCATTACCTAAACATTGTTAGGTACCATGACCTAAACATATTTACAGCTGCACCATAGATGAACCGTACCGTACCGATAGTATGGGTGAGAAAAGTGACAGAGGATACAGAGTTTGGGCTTTGAGTAGTTACTGTAATTCTGTGCGAGGATTGTACTTGCTCAAAGTATACATGCCAAAAAATTAAGTCTTTCTTACTATTGATAGCTTAGTGGTTATTAGTATTGGTTAAGCTTGCCTAAATCTCGAAGGACGATTATTCCAAGAAGCTAATGAGCCCAAGAACAAACGGTTAATGGAATGTACGTTATATGTCGTAATTAAGAAGTTCATCCAGCTAATTTATATCTTGGATAAGATGCAAGAAACGGGTTAAACTGATTAGCCCTTAATCCCTGCGGCGCTTGGAAAAGGTTGACAGTGTCTGCTGCTCAACGTTGACAGATTAAAGAATTAAATAGCGCCTAAGCTGCCGTCTTTGACTAAGTTCCCTTATTATTCATTTAATGGGTCTTATCTTAAATACATTGGTGCATTGGAAATTGGAAACTCGCCATCGGTAGGGTCCAGACAAAATTGGAACCCATTGAAAGGAAATTCCTACCACGAAGCCTCCAGTTGTGGAAAGAGCTTCCTGTCAAGGTTTTCCTGAATCACTACAGTATGGAGTTTTTCAAGGGAAGGTTGTAAAAACTTTTTAGGGGTTGGGTAACACGCATGTGATACCTCTGTGTTTACAGGCTCCGGTGATCACTTCCCATCAGGCGGGCTATTCTTTGCCACCATCCTCTACTAAATCAAGTGGCATCTTGACCAACAGACACATCACATCTAACAAAGCCCCAAATTCTTTTTCTCAACAGAAAAGGCCATCTTTGCCTAGTTAGTTAGAACTAATAACAGTGACAGTGTTATTACACAAGCATTTTAATATAACGAAAAAAGTAAAAAAACTTGATGAGAATGTCACCCAATAACGTCAAAAGCAATATTAAATATTAAAAACTGAAATTTCACTTCGAATAAAATTGGTTAAATTCCCGTGAAACGATTCCTAAATTCTTTTGGAAGCAAAATAACATTAGGAGCTTTTTTTCTCAAATTATATTTGTTGACATAAGTATTACGCGAGAGAATCGTGAGATTAAATATTAAAGAAGAAATCAACGGAAAATATGCGATAAAAGGCATTTTTGTAACGCCTATGTCACGCTATATTGGAAACGCGAATCTGTTTTTTTTGCTGTCTTTTTCACGACTAAGCATTAGTAGTTGAATCTAACTGTTTTCAGCACGAATCAACCGGCTCGAGGGGGAGAGAACTACCCTCTAATAGACTGTAGCATTATCGATACTGTTGCGCTCAGTTCCAATATTGGGGCACTGGAGTCGCTATAAGTGCTTGCAACACCATTCATTTGTAGGTGTCACTTACACGTTGCTAACCTTAAGATATTGCCTGCGAAATCTCCTTCAATAATTTCACTAGCTAAAGTGTGCTTCAAATCGAAAAACAATGCGATGGTACCTACCTAGCCGGTCTCTTGCAATAAAAGGCCAACGACCAATACCTATCTTTACCTAGGTTATTTCTTTATAGACTGCGATTGCTGATAGGCGGGTCGGTGAGGGTGGTTTTCCCCGTTTCGGAGGAAAAACGCATAGTTACAGTAACTGTTAGTCTCAGGGGCTAACTGTAGTGATATTAAAATTATAAACAAACTCTTCTCCATTAATTATAATGACAGAAAAAGAAAAAAGTGTTTGTCAAGAATATGAAATTTTTACTACAAGCGTACCATCAGACATAAGTTAGTTTAATATAAAAATTTGTATTTTTAAAACAAATATTAACATTCGGGATCGTAAAAGTTTATGTTATGACCTAAAAAATCATAATTTCATTTATATCGTTATAAAATTTTGGATCCTTTTTTATTTAAGATAATCTTATAAGCTTTTATAGAGGCAACCAGATGGGTCTCTTGATGGTAAGTGGTTAAAGTAAAGGTGAATACAATAATGTCGGCCTTTGTTAGTCTATGGACAATATTAAATAAATTTAATGAATGACGGTTGGCTAACATGCATAGGGTCGGCCTGATAGTAAGCATTCACCGCAACTTATGAACGCTTGCGATACTTGAAGTATCATGAAGACACATCTCCAAAAGTTCTGCGCCTTGCTTATGCTTGGGTTATGTTAGGTTAGAACGGTTTACAAGAAAACTGAGGGGAAAAGGGGGCGGGGTGGAGATTGGGCCTCCAGCGCTCTCACTCGTCGCACGAAATGCAACATTGCCTTCTGTTATTGTGTTCTTGCGCTATTGTTGTTTTAAGTCATATCGTTTTAATTTAACAGGAAGACATTTAACAAGTATCATTACCATGAGAACTCGAAACTTAAGCACTCGAAGCATAAGCGGTATATTAGCAAGAATTAAAGTGGTGTTTTTCAAGAAACTGCCGTCGACAGTGCTAAATTGCGAGATTGTAACACGAACACACTTTAAGCTAAACGATGAATATATGTCACGGCGTACGGTTGTGTAGATTTTACTGGGTGTATGTGAAGCTTAAATTTCTTTCTCTGAATGTGTGTGATTTTTGATAATTTTTCAACGGTGATACGACTCTTTTATTTTATTTTTACGGTTGACAATCAAGCATACAGTCACCGCAACCTATGATCGCTTGAAAACCTGGATTATATTTTTTTTTTTTTTATGTTAGAAGTTGGCAAACAAGCATACGGCTCACCTGATGGTAAGTGGCTGCCGCAGCCTATGAGCGCTTGCAGCACCATTAGTAGGTGCCACTCGCGCGTTGCCAACCTCGAGATATTAGTTCTTAAATCTCGTTCGCCCAGTAATTTCACTAGCGTACAATGCCCTTCAAACTGAACACAGTAGTGCCTAAGCACTACTATTTGGCGGCAGAATATTGGACACTGCGGTGGTACCTACCTTTTTTTTTTTGTTGACGCAGAGAAATGCATTTACGCACACCACTCCGCCTAGCGTGTTCCGGAGAGCACGCTAGCGAGTGGTAGTGTGGGACTCGACCACCCGTTAGGCAGGTGGTAATACCCACTAAAACTCTGCGGATCCCTCTTAGCCATAATTGGGACGCCACGGGGTCGCTCGCGCATTCAACCGTAACGTCCCGGCGTACAGGCCTGCTACAGGCCACCAACTGAGGGGGGCCGTGGGGAGACGTGTGAGGAACTTTAGTGCTCCATCACACTCCCCCCCTGGGCCTGGCGGCTAGGGACGGTACCTGTCTGTGGAGCCGTCGCGCCCTTTGTGGTGGGAGGGGAACAATTGTTCCCTCGGTGGTACCTACCTAGCCGGCCTCTTGCAACAAAAGAACTACCACCAGTGTGACTGTTTGCACTGGTGGAATAATCTCTGCTGTGACAGAGGTTATCCCAACAGCGGGCGATGGGGTCGTCACATCCCGACGCCGGTATCACATGCGCCTTACCAATCCGAGGGTTAGGAGGAATGGGATGAGAAGGGAAAAAAGGAAGGGAATAGAGGGATGGGAGATTGAGCCTCCGGCGCTTTCACTCTTCGCACGAAATGAAACACTGTTACTTTACGCCGATTTCTGTGAGAGGATATTACTTCCCCGGTCGCGCCGGCCCATTTGTGTTGGGAGAAGCATGACTCTCCTACTACTGAAATTACCAACGCATGTCCCCTTTGTTGTATATATTAATTGCTATAGATAGTTTCCTAAAACTGGAAGGCATTGTACGAAGTAAGAGTTTCGTCCCCGGCTACTTCTAGCTTGGTGCCTTAGTACTAGAAAATTTCGCGAATATTCTAACACCAAGCATACAACCCTCCTTATAGTGAACGGTCATTTTTGGAGAACCAAATTTTGCTGATTCAAATTCTAAAAAAGCGATTGGAAGATCGTCATTAAGAACAAAATCTCATACGCTTTTTCGGCTTTTTTTTTTATTGCGTCGGGATGTGACAACCCCACCGCCCCCTGTTGGGATAATTTCTGTCACAGCAGAGATTATTCCACCAGTGCAATCAATCACACTGGTGGTAGGTCTTTTGAAGGGCAGTGTATGCTAGTGAAATTACTGGGCAAAGGAGATTTAAGAACCAATATCTCGAGGTTGGCAACGGGTGAGTGGCACCTACTAATGGTGCTGCAACCGCTCATAGGCTGCGGCAACCACTTACCATCAGGTGGGCCGAATGCTTGTTTACCAACTTATAACATTTAAAAAAAAACGCTTTTTTCCTTTAAAAAAATAAGCAAACGCACAAACGAGGGAGCTTTATCCTCAATTACAGCAAGACGCATAAAAAACTGCGTTCCTAAAAACATGGACAATACCACAAAGACATAGTTATAATAAACTATACCCTCATGCGAATATAAGCATATTATATTCAGGCAAATAAACATTCTGTTATCTAAATAGGTCATAACGGGAACGCGAAATACGTATGAGGAAACGTCCCGGAGATGGATAGCGGCAATATTATTAAGGCCCTTTGTAACTCACTTCGGCAACATCTAAGTATATTTAATGGAAAAATATAACAAATAATCATTTTTATTTGTTACGGTCTCATCTGGATTTTTAACACAGTGATGAATAATGGAAAGGTTGGTCTTTCCCTCTCAGGTAGATGTCTGTAATGATCTTACAAATATCTGTTGCGGTCTGGGCGCTCGTCCTTGTGGGTCTCCCCGCCGTGTCTCGTGCATGTTAAGCGTTGATGGCATCTGACAATCGTCAACTCTTGATAGGTAATAAGTAGACCCTGGGAAAATACCGGCAATAATGCTAGGAAGAGGGATGTGATTAATAATAATTGGAGCTGTTTAATCGAAAAAAGGTCACTAAAAACACCACAGAAGTAAGTGAGCATGAAAAGAGAAAGGAACGAAAAGGTAAGGTTTGATTTTATTTCTTTATTTAAATTCTTTATTGCACACACAAAATAATTAATTACAAAACAAAATGTTAACAATGTATATAAGTGGTACAAAGGCGGCCTTATCACTAAAAGTCATCTCTTACAGGCAACCTATTATCGTAAAAGAATCTGCATTCTGAAAGGCTGCGAATTGTGCAATTTGTGTATATAATATATGCTATATTAGTATACACAATATCATCATAAATAGACGTTTGATCTTCAAAAGCTCACGCTTAAATAATATCAAAGAGAGCACTACTTCTCCTGACCACAAAGAAGAAAACAGTTAATCTGACAGAATTAAGTAAGCGTAGCTTAATGCTCACCAGAGGAGCGTTGCCATATGAAGAGGAGATAAGGGTTCATAAATCTCTGCCCACTAGCTACAGTGTCCTTCAAATCGGAAACACAGCAATGCCAAACACACTACTGCTTTGCAGTAGATCTGCCACTGTGGTGGTACCTACCTACCTGTAGCTGGCTTTTTCGAAAAAGACATACCACTGACTGTGTGACTGATAACACTGGTGAAATAATCTCTGCTGTAATAGAGTTTATCCCAACAGCGGGCGGTGAGATCGTCACGTACCGACTCTTTGCGGTACAATATCTGACACTGCGGAGGTACCTAACACTTTTGCTAACTACCAACGATAAAAACCGACCCTATATAAAATGAATTATAGTAACAATAGCCTAATTATAACATAACCAGGTACGAACACGAGTTACGTAAGCGAAATTCGCGTTAATAATAGAATTAATTTAGCCCATAGGGAAACTTGCGAACTTTGTCCGTATCCAATAACGTAGTTTAGTTAACGTTTCAGTTAAATTAATAGTTAAATCTATTATATGTATACTATATCTTGATTGGCTTTTACATCTTGTTAAGTATAGCTTTAATATTTTAATTTTAGGCGTCGGGACGTCACGACTCCGCCCGCTGTTGGGATAATCTCTGTCACAGCAGAGATTATTCCACCAATGCAATCAGCCAGACTGCTAGTAGGTCTTTTGTTGCAAGAGGCCGGCTAGGTAGATACCACCGCAGTGTCAAATATTCTGCCGCAAAGTAGTGATATCTTTGACATTACTGAGTTCCGGTTTGAAGGGCACTGTAGGCTAGTGAAATTATAATAATAATAATAATAATAAACTTTATTGATGACTATTTACACTGCTAACAATAAGAGAACAAAAAAACAACAGAAAAAGTACATAAAATAAACAAAACACTGAATTAACACATACAAATAAAAAAACAAATAAAAAAATCCTAGTAATAATCCTAAAATTAAAAGCAAAAAAAAATAATATAAATATAAACGTAGTGCAGCAGTGTAAACGCCACCGAACGGAGCCTCGCTCAGTGAAAGATGAGACGTCAACGCCTCAACACTGATTCTCAGCGAGCGCCGAGACAGTTGTTAGCGCAGCACAAACAATGACCACATTAACAAATATTTAAAACTAAACAGAAAATAGCAGAAATTAATCAATTAAAATATATATACACACGTAAGTACAACTTTTTTTTCTTATCATGTTCTATTATTTACAATTACAGACAATACTAAGGAAAAAATATATATATTTTCAGGTGATTATAGAATGGGACAACAAAACTCAAATCTCAAATCGTGCCACCAGGTGCCGTGTATGATGCAATCATAATAACATATCCTATCGGACCGTAACATAGCAGGTAATTTTACAATTAGATTGTTTTTTTTTATGCTTTTGATTATTAGTTAAGATATTTTCTCTTATTCCAGTATGATTCCTAAATTAATATTCAATAATAGTAATAATAAATACATATAAAAATAATAATAATACTAAAATAAATAAAGTAATAAATACGAAATATAGATAAAATCTTGTTATTGCAACTACTCAAGTTTTTTTTCAAGTTTCGCCTACTTGTTTCTCCAACAGAATACGTTTGTATTTTAATTTAAAATTTGCAATTGTTTGCAGGTGACGAACGGGGGGTGGCAAGTCAAATTACGGGGCAAAAGAGATTTAAGAACCAATATCTCGAGGTTGGCAACGCATGATTGGCACCTACTAATGGTGTTGCAAGCGCTGATACGGCAACCGCTTACGGGTGAGCCGTATGCTTGCCTACCAACTTAGTAACATACAAAAATACTGCATAAATTAGTGCATAAATTTATTGTTATTTATCGTAGTCACGTAAAAGACCTAGGTCATAAGTAAGATAATACACGAGAGCTAAAAACTTTTCTCATACTACCTTCAAGCACTCCATTAAAACGTAAGTTATACGTCGTTTATTACGGACTAACGATCCGACGCGGCGTTGCCTGACGTTTAATGCTCCTAAAATCCCCATCGGGTCGACGTATCTACTGAAATTCATCCATACTTTTAAAATTCGAAGACTGTATTGAAAACTGGTTTTAGCCCGTGGCTTCGATCGCGTGAAAAACTATGGTTTATAGGCACCTTTTTTATGTTATAAGTTGGCAAACAAGCATACGGCCCACCTGATGGTAAGTGGTCGCCGTAGCCTAAGAGCGCTTGCAGCAACATAAGTAGGTGTCACTCACGCGTTGCCAAACTCGAGATATTGGTTCTTAAATCTCCTCTGCCCAGTCATTTTCGCAATAGGATTGAATGGTAAACATACAATCTTTCACCCCCTTATTTTTTGTTATCGGGGAGGAAATCTGCTCACAGATACCTGGGCTCCTGGGGAGGCGAACCGGGTTATGTGGGATTCCATGACAGGTTGTCAGTCATGGGGACCCACTAAAACCTCCTCGGTGCCCCTATTTCAACTTGTAAATCCCGTATATTCCTGTACCTTCTTCTCCTTATACTCTTATCATGATTTGATAGGTTACTATTTTGTACAGAGCAATAGCCATCCGACCTCCGCAACCCTAACGGTCAATCAGTAACTCATTGTATAAGAGCAATTAATTACCTATCAAGAGGTTAACGATTATTATCAGGTGTTATGATAATAGCCGGGACCGATAGCTTAACGTGTTCTGCGAGGCACGGTGGGGGAACCCACAAGGACAAACGCCCAGACTGAGACAGATATTTATAAGTTCAATACAAATATTCACCCCATGCAGGCTACCTACCAACATGATAGTAAGCGGAAAGAAGAGGATTCTAATGCTTTGGCGGAGGGAGTTGAGGACTCAAAACACACTCAATAACACTCAATTTTCCTTTCAGATTTCAGTTAAAGGAGGAAACAATTGAATTGTCACAGTTAAGACAGTTCCGTGACAAATATTTACGAGGAGTAAAGTTTCAGTATCAAAACAAGAACAAACTCATTACCCTAACTTTACTGACGACTTTATTTGATTCTTTACGACAATTTACTTAAGAATTTTAAATTATTATCTGCTTATCACTGATTCCTTTTTTTTTTTTTTTTTTTTTTTTTTTTTTATGTTAGAAGTTGGCAAACAAGCATACGGCCCACCTGATGGTAAGTGGCTGCCGCAGCCTATGAGCGCTTGCAGCATCATTAGTAGGTGCCACTCACGCGTTGCCAACCTCGAGATATTAGTTCTTAAATCTCGTTCGCCCAGTAATTTCACTAGCGTACAGTGCCCTTCAAACCGGAACACAGTAGTGCCTAAACACTATTTGGCGGCAGAATATTGGACACCGCGGTGGTACCTACCTAGCCGGCCTCTTGCAACAAAAGACCTACCACCAGTGTGACTGATTGCACTGGTGGAATAATCTCTGTTGTGACAGAGGTTATCCCAACAGCGGGCGATGGGGTCGTCACATCCCGACGCCTTTAAAACAATATCGCCTTTTGAAGGCGAGTACTACATAATCACACTTGTGGTAGGTCTTTTGTTGCAAGAGGCCGGCTAGGTAGGTACCACCGCAGTATCAAATATTCCGTCGAAGTAAATGTGAATTTCTGTGATTTTACTTGATGGGCAATTAAAGGGTCCTTTCTATATCTCCAGGGTCCTTGCTTATTTTAATTCTAAACTATTTCTGGTAACGGGATCCTAGCGTGTAAAATCGCGAGATTCCATTTCACATATAAATCAATGTTATTTATCAGATAACTTAAAAATGCGATAGTGGTAAACATAATTAACCTTTTAAAATATTAAATCCAAACTCGTTTCCGTGTTTATGCACGCTAATGGATTCTAGGTCACCTAAAATGCTAAATATTTATTTTAGCTACTTTTTATACCTTCATAACTCACGGCGTTTGTTAAAACTTGAAGTACTTGATAACACAGTAGTAGTAGATCTATGCCTCTCCCAGCAAAAACAGGCCGCTCTCACAGGGTATCGGCGTAAAGTAACGCAGTTCTACGGCGTTGCGATGTGACGACCCCATCGCCCGCTGTTGGGATAACCTCTGTCGCAGCATAGATTATTCCATCAGTGCCATCAGTCACACTGGTGGTAGGTCTTTTGTTGCAAGAGGCCGGCTAGGTAGGTACCATCGCAGTGTCAAATATTCTGCCGCCAAATAGTAGTGCTTAGGCATCACTGTGTTCCGGTTTGAAGTGCACTTTAGGCTGGTGAAATTACTGGGCAGATGAGATTTGAGAACTAATATCTCGAGGTTGGCAACGCGGGAATGGCACCTACTAATGGGGGGTGCTGCAAGGGCTCTTAGGCTACGGCAACAACTTACCATCAGGTGGGCCGTATGCTTGTTTGCCAACTTGTAACATAAAAAACAGAGTACTGTTGCGTTTCGTGCGATGAGGGAAAGCGCCTCCTGCCTACCTTTTTTTCCTTCTTACCCCGTCCTCCTATCCCTTAGGTTAGTTCAAGTAGCGTTCGTGGTGGCGGTGACTCCTTACCATCAGTCGGACCATATGATTATTTACCAACCGTCATAGAGGCTATATTTCCTCTGCTACTACTAATAAATATTATATTTATAGAAAATATTTATTTATTGCTGTTTAGATATGGAGTTAGTATTTTTTGTTATTTTTTTTTCTTTTTAGTGACACCACTGATAAGCCAAAACGTTGCAAGGAGTAAAAATTCCTAATTACAGTCACTCGTACGATACGATTTTCTAGTTATGTCAATTAAAAAACCAAAATGCGGAACCCATTTTGAGCGAGACCAATTGGAAAGTACATCTATCAAAAAATAACAAAAAAAAAATTAAAACTGACCTTCTTTTTGGAGTCGGTTAAAAAAATCATAAACAATTTGAAATCAAGACGAAAGACGTAATTTTAAATGCCCTGAGAGCACTTACATCGTCTGTAAGTGACGATCGTTAAACGTCAGCCAATTGTCCCGGGGGACAGCGCTCGTCAAACTTTACACCCCTATAAACGATGTGGTGACACTTGTTTTAATATTGCACGGATTGAATTGTTCTATTTTATTACGTTTTTATTAACTTTCATGTCATCTTTTTGTAAAACAATAAGTTTAAGTTATACCTTTATGGAATAGTGAAAACAATACATACAATAATACATCGAAACCTCAATAACTCAACGGTAGGAGGGCCGACTCAGCTCTGTTAACGCGAAAGTCACGAGTTCGATCCTGACCGCCTTGGATTACTATCGTACTCACTCCTAGGACAAACTTCGAGCTTATTTGGAATATTATTGGGGCAATAGGAATATTAGTAATGCCTTGAAAAAGCATTGCTAATATTCCGAAAAAAAATATATACGAGAGTATCATTGTCAATCTCCAAAGATCTTTATCCTAAAACACCATCCAAAGACCTGAACAGCTCAAAATCCATTTTCTTCCTCGCAGAACCACTCTGTGGAACCAATTTCCACCAGCGGTCTTTTCGAACCAATACGACATGGAAACCTTCAAGAGAAGAGCCTATTCTTTACTTAAAGGTCGGCAACGGACCTGCATGCCCTCTGGTGTTGCAGATGTTCACGGGCGGCGGTGATCGCTTAACTTCAGATGACCTACTGCCCGTTTGCCACCTCTTACATACCACCCACTCTTATCTTAGCTACGAGCTAATTTTGAGGGGCAATAGGAGTGATGACTTGAAAAGGCATTACTAATACTCTTATTAGAAAAAGGCAAATTTTAAGTCAATTTCCCCCTCCACATACAAATAGCTTATTCACGGAAGCGTACATTGTAATCGTTCGTAACAAGTTCTACAGTTCGTCCCCGGGGACAGCGCTTGTCAAAGTTACATCGAGTTTGTAAATCCAATAATCGACATGATATTGGCTTTATTGAATATTTAGATTACATGAAACGTAGTTTAAACGATTCTATATACATAACTACATGTATATACAAGTTTTAATACATACATTACCATAAAAGATTTTTAATTCGGATTAATGTGTTTTTCTGTATGTCTGTTTGTGTATTTGACGAAGCTTGTAGCAATTATTTGACACAAAGACAGTTGCAATAAGCAAGCAATTTTTTTAAGGTAAGCAGTCGCCGCACACTATAAGTGCTTGATACTTGAAGTATCACATGCGTTGCCAATCCAAGGATTAGGATCCAATAGGAGGGAAGGATCCAATAGGGGGTACCTACTGGACCTCTGGCGCTCTCAATCATCATCGCATGAAACGCAACAGTATGATAATGCGTCAGAGCAGAGATTATTCCACCAGTGCAGTCAGTCATACTGGTGGTAGGTCTTTTGTTGCAAGAGGCCAGCTAGGTAGGTACCACCGCAGTGTCAGTTCTATCACAAAGCAAAAGTGTATTTGACATTACTGTGTAGGTTTGAAAGGCACTGTAGGCTAGTGAAATGAAATTACTGGGCAGAGGAGATTTAAGAACCAATATCTAGAGGTTGGCAACGCGTGAGTGTCACCTTATAATGGTGTTGCAAGCGCTCATAGGCTTCGGCAATCGCTTACCATCAGGTAGACCGTATGCTTGCTTAGTAACATAAAAAAAAAACTCTATACCCGGGTCGCAAGTCCCGGGAACTGCTCCCAGTTTCTCCCTCTACCACACGATGGATCCCGATGCCTGCACGATGAATCCATGGATGCTAAGCATTTCGTCTCACAAAAATAACGACTCTATCTTAATTTTAAAATGTTAATGGATCCATTTTAACATCAACAACGCATGTTCTTCGCGAAGACAATTATTTTTAGTAATTACTAAGTATAGCATCGCATATGTTAGCGGACGATTTATTATTGTCAGTATATCTGTACTCGCACTTGTTAAATCTAAGCCAATTAGAGTATCATTTATATCAGAAGTGTGATTCATTTCACATTCGCTAAAATAGAAATTGAATTTTCAAGGGCTCGTGCAGAATTTCATTTTGGAACCGATCTTCTTAACAGATTCTCTATTCCATTTATGAACATTTAAATAGTTTAATTATTAGGGTTCCGTAGGCAAATGGCAAAACGGAACCCTTATAATTGCGTCATGTCCGTCCGTCCGAACGTATGTCACAGTCATTTTATTCGGAGACTATTGGCTCTATCTATACGAAATCTAGTAAATTCGTGTATTTTAATGAACTTGAATTAAAATAATGAAGAGTCTTATATATAACATATATAAGATCGCTCAAGTTTGTTTTTACAAACTCTTTTTGCGGTCAATTTTAATTTATTAATATTTAGAGTTCTTTATCAGCAAGCTGTTGTGCTTATTATGTAACATTATTTTTATATTCCAATGCATCGAGTTTAGGCGGTTTAAGTCAAACAGTAGTTAAAATAACTGTAACACATACACACATATATACACACCCCACACAAATCGTCTGACACTTCCTTCTGGTATATTAATTAATTTTTTATTTACAAAGAACGATACGTCACTAAAAGATGAGAGAGGACACTGACGTCTAATACAAGTCTTTTAGCCTAGCACAGATATCAGGGTCTTCATTATAAGTTGTTACTTTTTATGTGAATAAATATTATTATTATTATTTACTATTAATTTTGATACACCATCAACATGTATACATACGGCACCTTTGATCATATAGGCTGCAAAAATATCAAGCGCGTTCATCCAAATCTATTGTCCAAATATTTGTAATTAATTTGGTCGTCCAACAAAAACCGCAAACTGACCGATTCAGTTCGTTATTGAATGAATAGTTATATATAATATATGTACGTCCAATCAGAGGCATTTGAATATGAAATAGACAAATTTGATTAGATATTGTTTTCTAATGAATTTTGGCTTGATCATATAATTGACTGTTTTCTAGCTGATTAGATTTTCAATCATAGGTAGTGTTATTACAATACTTTAGTGACAATGGTTAGATTCCCGCTCGTACAGGTGTTTGTATTGATCTTACAAATATCTGTTTTGGTCTGGGCGTTTGTCTTTGTGGGTTTCCCCACCGTGCCTCGAATAGCACGTTAAGCTGTCGGTCCTGGTTGTTATTACATCTGATAATAATCGTAAGCTCTTGATAAGTAATTTGCTCAGATCTAATGGGTTACTGGTTCGCTCTAAAGGTTGCGGAGGTCAGATGATGTCTTCCGATCTAGATTGTTGTGATTGTATTTTTGTGTGTAAAGAAACTGTATGATGGTATTTTAGAATAAGATACCAACTTATTATAAGCCTCAGTAGCTCAACGGTAGAAGGGCCCACTTCGCTCCGTTAACGCGGGAGTCAAGGGTTCGATCCTGACCCCTTGGGCTATTGTCGTACCCACTCCTAGCGCAAGCTTCGAGCTTATTTGGAGGGGCAATAGAAATATTAGTAATGTCTTGTAAAAACCATTCCTACAGTTCTAGTTTAAAAAAAAAAACTTATTATTTAACATAGCAAAAGATAAATTAAGAATTTTGATTTCCTTCTAAACTAAATATATTTCTACGCTTCCGTAAAGGCCTTAATTAGCTAATTGCATTGCGGCGCCTTGGCACCTTCGTGCATTCAAATGTGCGCTTTTATTGATCTACTGCGGTAGCCATTTCCAGTGAAACAGCTGATTTATTCGTTTTATATATGTATGCATAAGGTGTAAATAAAAACGTACCAAAAATACATGTCTTGACAGCATTATTCATATCATTACCATTGACGGATAGAACATAAAATTAAATAGGATTGAACATACATGTAGCGTTTTGGACTTTTGGCCTCGTTGTGGAGCAGCGGTAGCGAACCTACCTTAAGCGTCACAGGTCACGGGTTCGACTCTCGCTCGGAGCAGATGTTTGTATAGACCATGCAGGGGTGTGCTCTGTTCTGAGTGTGTTTGTTTGTTGTTTGTGTATGTTTCCGAACTTCTGACACAGGATATAACTATCATAATGGGAGCCGTTCAATGTGTTGCATTTATTTCTTATTTATTTATTTATTTATTACTATTAAGATCAAATCACTATAGATTTTATCAAAGGGATATAAATTATGTAAGCAATAGTATCAATAAAAAAACTCAGCCAAAGGGTCTCTAGGACCCCTCTTATAAACCAACAAACAGACTAATGTCAATCGAACTTAGATGTACAAATGAACTGATCTACTAATCAAATATTATTAAAAGATGTATCACTAGTTCAGCAGTAACCGTCAAACAAGCACACATTCTAATATTAGCTAAGCGAAACATTTAGCATTAAAATTAAAAAAAAAAATCTAAATAAGCAACAGTTTGAGAGCCACTGCCTCGACATGTGCGTTCTGATTGACCGGAATTGACCACCGTCGATCGTACCCAATCGACTCCCCACACTCACTCAAGTGAACAAACACTTAACTATATTTGACAGTTCTCAAAAGAATAAACTATTTCATAAAGTAGCAACAGTTGACAACCGTTGCGGCGTATTGGTAGCGAGCCTGTCTTAAGCCTCGAAGGTCGTGGGTTCGATCTCCGCTCGGGGCCCATATTTATAATGTTATAAATATCTGGGCGTACCTAAGCGTCGTTCTTGTGAGTTTCCCCACCGTGCCTCAAAGAGCACTTTAAGCTGTCGATCCCGGTTGTTATCATAACATCTGACAATAATCGTAAACTCGCGAGTGGCAATTTGCTCCTATCATATGTGCTACTGGTTCACCCTTAGGGTTGCGGGTCAAATGGGAATTGCTCGGTGTAAAAACTAGTAACCTATCAAATCCGGATAAGAGTAATAAGCTGACCCTGGGTAAAATACCCGGATGAATGCTAGGAAGAAGAAAGTGGCAACAGTGCTTGGGCGAATCTTACGAAACATATTGAACGCAAGGGTACTGAACCTGCTTCCCGCTAACAAAGTTTCATCAAATCTAAATCGCGCTATCAAAATTTTCTACGCGGATAAGCAATAAAAAGTAACTGGCTGTATCCGCGCCTCCGCTCACGTTATGTAGTTTTTTGATGATACCACGGGAACCCAACATTTTTCCGGTATAAAAAGTATCCTATATTTTATTCCGGGTAAGCTATGTGTGTACTAAATTTTATCCAAATCTGTCAAGTAGTTTTTACGTGAAAGTGTAACAAACATCCATTTTTTTTTTGTTGTCGGGGAGGAAATCTACTGCCAGATACCCGGCGTCCTGGGGAGGAACAACCGGGTTATGTGGGGTTCCATGACAAGGTGGAAACGTCATGCGGACCCACTAAAACCTCCTCGGTGGCCGACCTCAGTGTTTTTGTCAGGTTACGGGAACTCTTGGAGAACAAACCAACGCGACCTGACAATCACATGGCTCCGGTCGGTAGCGGAGCTCAGTCCCGGGGGGGGCGAGATGGTAAGCCCCCAGCGCTTCCCATGCAAGCGCACACGGCAGTCGGGACCACACCGACTGCCGTCCTCCTTAGGGCCGCTCATCAACAAACATCTATTCATCCATCCACACACACACATCACATCACGACAACGTGGGGTGATTTCACCAATTAGAATGCGCTCGGAGTGCTGGCACCATTTCCGATGAGGTCCTTAGTGGATTGTCTTCGTAGGTAACGATCTCAACCTCCAGTTCCCGCGGACCCATGCCTTTCTCACGGGTCTCAGTACTCGGCCATCCCCACGTGGTGACGTTGTAAAGGCCAATAGGGCCAACGGTTTCTAATTGTAAGCTGCTGGGCATTGGCCAGACCATTCTAGCCGGAGGGTCCTCAATTTGTGTTAAAGGAACATTACACTACATATCTCAACACAGCACACCTTTAAAATTACAGTATTAAAAAAATCTAACTAAAATTAATCATAAAAAAAAACTTAAAAGCCGAACGTAATGTGGTCATTAAAACTTAATTCCAATAAATTTCTCATAAGAATAGTTTATGAGATATACCCGTAAACTTTCTAAAGCGTAGGCAGACGGACACACGTACCGATACGTCAGTAACATGATAGGATGTTTTTTAACGAGCTTTTTATTTGTTTGTTTAAAAGTTATTAACGGCAATGAGAGCTTTAATGATGTTCATATTTTTAAATTTAAATTTTAAATCGGTAATGGTTTTAGGGTCGCCGGTTCGATTACTTGTTATAATGTGATCATATATCATTGTACTTTCTAATCTATACTTAATAAATAATAACCATTCTGGGATTGCAGGTTCGATTCCCGCTCGACGGATATTTGTGTTCACAATTCAGACATCTGTTTTTTGCCTGCAGGTTTTAATCGATGCCGGGTCTTCGTCCTTTTTTAATAAAAAAAAAAAAGATTTAAGATGATCATATTCTCTGAACATAATTCTGAAGTTCAAAAATCACGGAGACGAAGTAATAATTTCGGAATAAAATATACACGTTGAGAATAACCTCATTTTCCAAATAGGTTAAAATGAAAATGAATCTTCACCCTAGCATTAATCCCGGTACTTCCAGCAGGGGTTACTAATTTTTACACAGAGCAATTTTCATCTGACCTCCGCAACCCTAAGGGCGAACCAGTAACTCATTGGATATCAGCAAATTACATATCAAGGCTTAACTATTATAATCAGATGTTTCTAAGATAAATACAAATATCCCCGAGCGGGAGCCGAACCCGTGACCGTATACTAAAGACTACCAACACACCGCGTCATCAAATTAAAACGAATTTAATCAAATTGAAATATTATATCATCGATAAAGATCTAAAATAATTTAAACTTAAACTTGTCCCGATAATATTAATTCAATTCGAATTGTGAAATCGTGTTATAAAATTCCTGGTGAAATTATGTCCATAAAATTAGAATTAGTGACGCGATACTTGTCGATAAAAAATATATCGATACAAACAGTAAGTTATCATATCGATAACCTCGAAATTAATCATTAATAACTTCTATAGATAAAAAAGATAAATAAGATTCTAAATTCAGATGTCAGATGGTCAGATTTCTTTTGGTGATTTCGTTTGGTGTGATTTTTTTTTAATTCGGTGTTCTAATATAATTCAGTTTAGTGATGAATTAGGACTAGATTATTACCATCCGTCACAAAAATATGAAAGAAAACTCTGTGAGTAAATCAGTAAGTGGAAGTCGATGAGGTTAGCGTAGAATCAATTAAGTATAATTTTAAGTTTCGTACATTAAACTGAATTATTTCAAATTCGTGATTTGAAAAGATTCTACCATTTGGTAAAATAAAATAAAAGGGAAATCGTTTAAAATCCAACAACGCAGATATATAAAATGATTTAATCAACACCACAATTACGTCAAAGGCAGAAAGTATGCAGATTTTCTGAGCGGTCAGAAAATTATGCCGCAAATTTGCCATTCAAATTAAAATGGGTTGTCGCCACACGTGAGTCTAAAAAACAATTATTAACTCATACGCCTAAAGTTTTATTTAAAAAAATATATATATTAAAAAAGTTTCGACGGCCGAAAGGAATAACTGATGACTGCAAAAGGCACTTAAAATTTAAGGGTCCGGTTACATCTCTAATCCAAATCTGTCAGGATTAGTTTATACACGAACCGACCACGTTATTTTACGGGTAAACCAGAAACATATTGGATCAAAACCTCCTCTATCAAAAAGACCCTTATAACTAGTTGATTTGGTACTAGTCAAAGAATCCTTACTTACTTTTCTATTATTATATTAATCTAAAACTTGCTTGGTTGAAAGATTGTTGGAGATATGCCACAGAATGGCTATTAGACCTCGGAAATCTCTTAAGGGAGAGCATATTCTTTCCTTGAAGGTCGGAAACGCAACCGCAAGCCCTCTAGTGTTGTAGATGTTCATGGGCGGCAGGGGCGTCTCATAGGATCACTGTTGTATTAAAATTATTGAATACAATTTCTTAAAAAAATTACGAATATCAAGAATAATTCTGAAACTTAAAAGAATAATTTATACATTTCAATTTTGTTAACTGGCAACCATTAATAATTCATGTTCTCGGACACCTAATTGATCTTTCCTTTCAAGATTTTTCTGTCAAGTAAATTCTATTGGACTGTATTTTTAAATCGAAAACCAAAGCTAATGCAATGATAATTATAAGACTCCGTACATTAATTCGTTCCGTTAACTAATTCTGGATACCATCAGGTCAATGTGAAATTTTCAAAACATTTCAGACTTAAGTCACAAAGGAGGTCACACAATATTCAATCTAGACATACCCGGTTGATGGCGATGAGCAAGGCCTAAGCTGAGGTGGATGAGTGTTGTGAAGAGAGATGGGGAGAGCTTCAGTGAGATTAATGTCCACGAGAGGGCAAAGTGAAAGGATAAAATTAGGAAAACGGACCCCACAATACGGCGCTACAAAACGGACGGCGGATAAACGCTAAGAAGAAGATAACAGACGAACCAGGTGCCTGTAATATAACCTACCATATCCTCCTTCTTAAGCAGCTAAAATGCAAAATAAAATGGGCAAAGGCGATATGCAAAAACGATGTACTTTTTGTTATATTAGGATTAGGTTTTTTTGTTATTGTAGTTGTTTTTGTTGAGTTTCTTTTTTTATATTATGTTGTGTGTTGATTCTATGGAGTCAAATAGTCCTGTTGGACTAAAGCTCTTTAAATAAAGAATTAAAAGAAGAAGATTCCAGACTTAAGCCAAGCAGAAGAATTAGAAAAATTCTATCTCTAGAATTCCTGATCAAATAAAAAAAATGTGAGTAACCCTTGTAGCCAAAAACACAAAGCATCTTTCCAACAAAAGATATCAAAATTCGTTCAAAGAAATCGCTTACACGAAATAAACTGCTAAAAATCATACAAATCAACTGATATGTCTTGAAAATGGTATCACAACTAAAACAACCATAATAAATATAGCAAAATTGGGAAACTACGATTTTGAAGTCACTTAAATGTACCCAATTTCATGGCATATGAATGCCTAAGTTACGGGACCTCACTTGTAATGCAAATCAATGAAAGTTGACCGCATTTTATGAGGAAATTTTACTGAGGCCGAGCTAAGTTTTAGTACGCACTTGACATGCCGTAAAAACTTTGGCCATTTTTTCGTCTAAATCGTTTTTACGCACTTCTTGCGTGATGACTATGTATATTATGAATGTAAATGAATTTTCATTGAAAGCACTAACTTCTAAGTGGTGAATTATGGATTTATTATCAAAAAAATGAATTTTACACAGCCTACCATGTATACGTAATATAATGTAGATGGTAATAATATTTTTTATGTTACTAAATTGTCAATATTTTTATTATGATTTTTCGAAAAATGATCTACTATATGCAACTTTAAAGAAATTGGTTAAATAAAGTTAAATTAAATACCTTATTACTACTAAGATTATTACAACATTTCATTAATTGTAATAGAATTATTACATGATATCCCTGGAGAAAGTAGTCTTCGAATCAACCGTGGTAGGGACAAGAAAAAGATGGGGCGCGTAAAGGAAAAATGTGACGGTAAATTTTTTCGAACGCCGATAAAGAAGTTTCACTTCAAAAAATATTACAATCACCCGAAAACATGTTAAAAATTCGATAAAAGTAATTCTCTGCGAGATTACCATTAACTCTTAATGCGATTCAAATGACAACCAATATATATTATGACATATATTTATACGTCATGCTTCTATAAAATCTGAATGTCAGAATTGAATTGGATTAATTGGTCGCCATTTGAATCGCTGTAGAGTTGGTAAGCCCCGTCATCTTCATCCTAGCATTATTCCCGGTATTTTTATGTACCCAGGGTCTGCTTATTACTCTTATCCGGATTTCCCAGGTTACTAGTTTTTACACAGAGCGATTGCCATCTGACCTCCGCAACCCTAAGGGCGAACCAGTAACTCATTGGATTAGAGCAATTTACTTATCAAGAGTTAACGATTGTTATCAGATGTTATTGATAATAACCGGGACCGACAGCTTAACGTGCTCTCTCAAGGCACGGTGGGGAGACCCACACGGACATACGCCCAGACCGAGACAGAAATTTTAACAAACATCTGCCCCAACGGGAATCGAACCCGCAACCGTCGAGACTAAAGGCAGACTGCTACCCACAACGCCACAACGGTGTCAATCAATGGATCCATCTTAAATATATTTATCGATGTGCAGATATCGATATCGATAGATATTATCCCATCACTATCGACCCGGAATCGTACCTCTATGCTAATATAAAGGCAATCAATTTGCATGAAACAAATCTGCCCACCAATTATTGTTATTGCCGATTGATTAGAATAAACGTCGTCGTGTTGGGTCTAATGTTTTAGGGATCCGTATGATGATACAAAATCTTTACATTTTTTTTTATGTCATGACGGTTGGAAAACGAGCATACGGTCCTCCTGATGGTACACAGTCACTGTAAACTATAAACATATGTATTCCTTGATGGTAAAACTTTTTCTCTAAGCTTCGGAGGCAAACTTGACGACCTTGTGGCGCAGCGGTAGCTAACCTGCTCTAAGCGCCACAGGTAGCGGGTTGGAATCCCGCTCGGAGCAGATGTATTAACCATACAGGCATGTTTTCCGGTCTGAGTGTGTTTGTCCATGTGTTCGTGGTGTCTTGCGTGTCACACACGCAACCGTCCTACATTTATATTATAAAACCAAAACAAAATATATACGGAACCCTAAAACAAAATGTCTATCTATTTTATTGTTTGTCCACATCAACACCTTAATAGAAACGAGCTTATAAATTACTAAGTCTATAAATATAAATCCTGTGAGTCAATTTTAATAATGTTGTATTCTTGAAACTAATTATAAAACGCTACACACTCAAAGGTCCCCATTAGGATCCTGTGTCGGGGGTCTGCAAACGTACATAATGATAAGGACAAAGACACAGTATCTACTAATACTGTTGCTTTACGCCTTTTTATTTATTTACTATTATTTATTATTACAGGATTCCGTTTTTGACAATGAGCACAGAACTTCATAAGCCTACCCATACTAATTTTTGCAATGTGTGCGTGTACCAATACAGTTACGATAATAAATGTAATGTAAACCGTGTTCCGTCTCGTTTTATCTCGCTTTATCTCGCGACTGTATCTAAAACATTTATTATATCGAGATACAATCGCATTAGTTAGATAATAGACACGGGATTTGCATTCCCCTTGACAGCGATACCGTGAACTTTACACTATCCTAGATACCTTAGATAAGATTGACTCTTAAAAAAACTAAGATACTTTTGTACTGAACAGACTTTATTTATAAAGTAAATGTTTTTAAATTTTTCTTTTATTCCCTGTCGCCTTATATTTGAGTAGTTTTAGGTTTTATAGTAGAAGGTCCTTGTTGTTTTCGGCATAAAGTTACTGTCCCCACAAGTTTGTCTCCTGACATTAAAAAATTGTGCTGTCGGCGGACACCGTCAGGAACAAAGTTCCCTACATTTTTTTCTTCCACTCCGAATGTACTTCGTAATGATATCTGTATATTTCAATATATGATAAAAAGAGAGAGGGACAGAGAGCGAGAGCGAAAGAGAAAGAGAGAGGGACAGAGAGCGAGAGCGAAAGAGAAAGAGAGAGAGAGATATGCGCACCCGGCTGCGAACTCACTTGCACACGAGTTATATAACATTAAGAGCTCATTTGCTTGTAGTACGCTTGTTTTTTAATAAATCGCATAACCCATAAGCCGGGTTAAGGAGTTTCGTTCCAAAAAAAATGTTCTCACAGTTAAGTTCTCATGAACCGTATATCATACAAAATTCCATGATCAAACGTCATTAAAAATATTTCAATAATAACATCAAAAATAAAAACAAACATGGACCATTAATTGATAATGAATAATATTAACATATGATCATCTTTTTAAATTTTGTCGATTTTCGTGATTTACATATTAATGACCAAGCATTGCCCGCGACCTCCTTCACTAGGAATACTAAAGTTAAAGTTCAAGAAATTAAAAAAAAGATGTACTATGGACTATTTTATTTTAAAACTATAAAACTAGCTTCTGCCAGTGACTTTAAACTCCAATTTCAACCCTCCCGAGGTGGAATTTTTGAAAATTTCCGAACCCTAAAAAACGAAAGAAAATAATTTCAAATAATATATGAAAGCAGTTATTTATAAAACAGGTCTATAAAAATTTGTAACAAAATTCTTTGTTATTTCAGCGAAGATAAAATCAACAGTCAATTTTCGTGAGGAGGACGGGGTGAAATGTAACAGTTGAAAAATCGCACATTCCCGATGCCATTTTCGGTTACAAAATAGACCCTTTGTCACCGTATTTGCACCGGAAGGTCTGAAATGGAACCAAATTTCCCACCTGATTCTACCCCCAAACCCCCACAGAGATTGAGTGTATTGGCCTATTACTTAACTTGTGGGGACAATTTTCTACTGTTGACTCGAAAAATGGTTCTCGCGTATCGCGATTGGATATATAAAACAGTTTTATTGCCTATTTCAAAAGAAATATACGGTCGTTTTGCTTTTTACTACGCCGCGTATGATTTTTGTTGATGTTAAATTTCTTCGACAATGGTTTGCGTTCAATATGTTGACATATAATAATTTATACCATATTCATGTATGTGTCAAAACTGTGCTTTGTTCAGTGTGATAACTAGATTAGTTTTATTAGGAAAAAATATTCAAGATTTTGAGGAAATTGAACAATCGGTATTCGGATTACGTACAAACTTTGATGAAGGGAATTGGGAAAGTGGATGATAAAGACAAGAAGGACACATGCCTCAAGAATTCTTACTAAAAAATCGCAATCATGCAACTATAAAAGTACTTCGCATTCATATTTTTTGTGAGGGTTCCATGGTCCGTCCATTCGTTTCAATACTAACAAGGCTTTATTACTTCAAACTTAATCCCTACTATTAATATAAATGCGAGAGCAATTCTGTTTGCCTGTCTATCTGTCTTATTAGACTTTGGGAAAAGATATAGGCTACTTATAATTACGAAAAAAGAAATGAAGAGTTTGAAATGTATTAATAAGAAGCCGCAGGCACAAGCTGGTAAAATATAATTTAATATAATATAGGTAACACATTAAAAGTAATAATAAAAAAAATGTAACGAATTCGTCGATGCGAAAGAATTATTTCACTACATTAGCAATAAGAAAGAACAGACGATCAAATAAAACAATTCAATAAATTCAGTAAGTATTCGCCTAATAAAAGCATTAGTCCGCTTTGACAAACGTCAATACCACTTCATCTGACCTCCGATTCGTACAGACCTCGAGTAGAGAACATGAAGGTGACGGTTCAAGGTAACCTGGACGTTTTTCAACACAATACTTGCTCCCCAGTTTGATATATGAGAGGGAATTTTATTTAATATCGGATTATTGATTTATAGCTCTAGTACGCGTGGCCCATATAGCCCGCGCCTCCCCTTAAATTGTGTTTAGTGACGTGTCGTCGTGAATGCGGACATAATTCACGTGTATTGTTGTTAGAGTATTATTGTAATATGGACAAATCGTGGAACGTTGACAATGAAAGTATCGTATTATGTTTCGATGAAAGTTGAACAATTATTGTCGCAAAAAACTCGTCTGATATAAATTTACAGTTAACGCGAATAATAAAATTAATAACTTTTTTTTAGCTTATGTAAGAAATCAATTTCGAGTTTAAAGTATAAATGGACGCAAATAAGCAATACCATGTCAACCCACACGAATGTCATTTCGAGAAAAACGCCTTTGAAAATTTTGAACAACTTGCTTTATATGAATTTTTTTGTATGTATTGTTCAAGTTTTTGGCAATTTCGGATTTATGTAAGTTATTTTAGTTATTTTCACAGAAAATAAGTATACAAACTGCATATTTCGTATATAATATAACCCAAAACGTCTAACATATTACATAAATTGCATGATTAAAAAATGGCTTTTTAGAAGTTTTAAAGCTTAAAACCCTCCAAATATTAAAGAAAAATGTTCTTTAGCCATTTACCGACACTTCTACATATATAACTCAGTTTTTTCAATTTTGTGGGTTGACATGGTATTGCTTATTTGCGTCCAAATATTCTTAGTTTTATTGATGTGAAACATCTTTTGGAGCGCCTTTTCAGTAAGATAGACTAGTATGCCGTGACGGCAAATGGCATGACGCTCATGACGGTCGTATATGTTATCATGCTCCTTGTGTGTGCGTGAGCGTATGTGTATATGCTTTAGGCGTCATCTTGTATACCCGTTTTGTATTTCAGATAAGTTAGATACCACCACAGTGTCAGTTATTCTACTGAAGTGTACTGCCGGTTTGATGGACACTGTAGCTAGCGAAATTACTGGGCAAAGGAGATTTAATAACCAATATCTTGAGATTGGCAACGCGTGACCGACACCTACAAATCGCGCTCATAGAATACGACAGCTGCTTACCATTAATTCAAAAAGGTTTTTATTAGTCGACCTTTTCTTAGAAAACGTAAATATTTGCAAAGCATCAAATGTCTCTCTCTCTGAAGCGACTGAAGAGAGAAAGAGAAAAGGTAAGACGGGATCCATCTTCCATTTATAGTAAATTGCTAAAAAGCTTCGTGATCACTTTGACGATCGCATATGGTTCTTTTGAGTAACATATGTGGTTACTTAATAACATTATATCGCAAGGGAGAATCTAAAACCAAAATTTATTGCCAAATATTAATATGATTAAAATAATATTTAACCAAAGATCTCTCTATATGCAAATTCTATCAAAAAGAATATCCCTCAAGGGAGAAATCACAATTTATTACACGACAAACCCCACCTTGGTTTATTTACGAAAGAACGGTTTTAAGTTGGGGGTTTTTCTCAAATTAATTACAAGCGAATGTCGCGTTTTACGACGGCGTTTAAAAAGGGGTGAAATAAAATTCTCTTAAATAAACTAAGATTAGGTAATTAAATTAAGGTTATCTTTTATTTATCGTAATTAAGTGAGTTCTAAATCTAAAAAGATAGCAAAACCTATGGCTAGTTTTATTGACTTATTTTTTCTTTATATACATTTGTGAATAGTTCTATTATATCATTTTTTTCTTCTGTTTTATTATAAATATGGTCGAATTTCCGTCAAAAGACAGGAAATAGTTATTTTATCTTCAGAGCCTATATTATTTCTACCATTGAGAGAAGGACCAAGGATTCCAAAGACGCTCCGTCTGTTGTATCTCACGAGTGAGTGTGATGTGTATTGACACGCGCACATGTCAAATTTTAACGCGTAACAGTGAGCTCTAGTAGCCTAACCGGCGACTCGAGCCAATCAGAGCGCACCCTGCGTTGTAGCTCACACACACCACAAAGACAAACCCGCCTTCGTAAAATAAAACTACAAGCTTTAAGTATAGAGCGTTTATTATAAAGAAATACCATATATCAGTATATTAGTTTTTATTCTGATAGATAAAGACATCAGCAACATAATTTTAATCAGTTAATTAATTAATCGTGTTTTTATTAAGAATATCTCGATTGATATTTTTTTTCAAAAGAATATTAAGCTTTGGCAAGGCATTACTAATATTTCTATTGTCTCTCCAAACAAGCTCGAAGCTTGCGCTATGAGGTACGACAATAGCCCAAGGGGGTCAGGATCGAGCCCGCAATTCTCGCGTTAACGGAACTGAGTCGGCCCTTCTACCGTTGAGCAATTGAGGCTTCTGTTTATATTTGATATAATATAATCGCAATTAGAATTTCAAAGCTAATGGCTTATTGTGGAAGTCGGAAATTACTTTGTAATCATTTTTATATGAAATATTTTAGAGCATACATAAGCGGTTGATGTTCATACAAAGTTCCGAGCTCGGTTTTATCAGTGGCTTACGAGTAAATATTTTACGAGCGCCATAGAGTGAGTAACCTAATAGACAGTCAAAACCAACGCTATGGACGTCCTTCCATTCTCAAAAGATGTTATGAACTTTATGATCAAGTCTTTGTGACATAAAAGATGATTTTTAAGACAAATTTAGATAGTATTTTCAAAATACAAATTGCTAAGCTATAAAGTAGATGTGAATTATAAATTCATGATAATCATGAAAACAAAATAAAAAATGAAGAGCTTCAAAAATTTTGAATAGTGTTTCGGTTATCGAAGTAAAAATTCAGATCTACATATATCTTCTGATTTATTGTCTACTTTTTTGTAATTTAACAATTAATAATAAACTATGTCTTAACTGAAATGAATTCCTAGCACAGTATTCAACGTAGCACCCTACGTTGCCGTAAAGCGACAATCATACACCTGGGTTTAAAATCGCTACAACTTCGTTTGATTGTCACCTCTATTTTAATATTGGTCTGTGCAAAAACCTAACATTTATGTATCAAAATATTCTGTATTATATATAAGTAGCATTATTCAACATATGTTATTACTAATATTATAAATATTTATTTGTTAACAGCAAAAGGCTAAGATATATACTGATTTCAATTTAAACAAAGGACATAGGAAGGTTTATTCAAAAATTTACAGACAGAATGAAAAGGGATAAATAAAAAATTACAAGATATTCTAAATATAGATAGTACCTGGTTGCCCTAGTTATGCTCGGTTTTTTTTTTGTTTTTGGTAAATCAAAAGTCGTTAAGGGTACGGTAGACTCGATTGAAACCTTACCTGGATAATAAAATAACGATTCCGACAACAAGTTATATCCGCGAAAATTGGGATTGTTGAGTATTTTGTTAAACTCTAATGGACGCATCGCTGTCAACTGTCATTGTAGAAATGTTTGTCATTCGATTCAATTCAATAAATCCTTGTTGCCATAGCAACGCGTGGTCGCTCAAGTGCGCTGTGAATGTATTTATATATTTTGACATTTTTAATTTATTTTGTTGATAATATATGGCATGTCGGCAACGGCCTGAAAACACGGACAAAGCCACATTTTCTAAAAATAAATCCTAGCTAGATCGATTTATCGTCCCCGAAAACCCATGCATACTAAATTTCATGATAATCGGTGCAGCCGTTTCCGAGATCCCAATTATATATATACAAGAATTCCTCGTATAAAGGTATTAGATGATAAGCATTATGCTGGTTCTATAGATTTACTTCTTTGCAAAAATATTCATATAAAAATCGACTCTTAAAAAGCCAATTATCCATATAGCGCCTGACTTTATAAAACGTAAGAGTTTTATGCGCATAAATAAATATTATCCTGCTATTCCGTCAAACTGAATCTCATATATAGGAAAAATAAAAAAATCTCAATCTAACATCTGACACACCCTTAATAACTTTCCCATATCAGGGAACGGAAACCCAATTTTGTATAAAAAGTTCAATCAAGCAATTATACACCCTATACCAAAGATTTAGAGTGAATATAAAAAGCATTCCCAAAATTTGAAAAACAATTTTATGTAGGAAGTCCTTATATGGGGTTTTGAATCTTATTACAAGGGAATAAGGGTGTGATGGTGTGGAATCTATGTTGTAAAGGTCAAGGCCCACTTCAGGTGTCTTCGGGTAGTATGTTAATCAGGTGATAAATATAGGAGGTACTTTCTTTTGGTATAAGTCTCGGATTTACGACTGTTGGGACAGTGGTTTTGAGATAAACTGATTTATCGTTATTATTTTTTATTTTAATAAGCATTTGAAGATTGTTTGAAGAATAAAGTTTCTTAATGGTTTTTATATTTCTGAACTGATTTCTATGTGTGTATTTTTCGATTTTATATTAGTTTAGATTGTGTTTATCATTAACACTTTATAAAATTGTTAATACATTAAAACATCTAATTTTTTATGGCGCGAAAAGAAGATTTTTTAAATTTATTTGTATATTTTTGCATTTATAAACACCGAAAACTGATGCATAATTTGATTAATGCTAAATTAAATTGTGCTCATTTACTTGTTTTTTGTGCAATAAATTTTCAATTTCTAGCATAAATCCCGGTATTTACCTAGGGTTTGATTTGACAGGTTTCTACTTTTTACACAGAGCGATTGCCATCTGACCTCCGCAACCTGAAAGGCGAACTAGTATTATCAGATGTTTTGATAACAACAAGAGCGACCGCTTAACGTACTCTTCGAGGCAATCCACAAGGGCAAACGCCCAGATCGAAACAGATACTTATAAAAATCATTTTTCTGGCGTCGAGACATGACGACCCCGTCGCCCGTTGTTGGGATCACGGCACAGATTATAACACCAGACATTATAACAATCACTCACACTGGCGGTAGGTCTTTTGTTAAAGAGGCCAGCTAAGTAGGTATCACTGCAGAGTTAAATATTCTACCGCAAAGCAGAAGTGTCATTACTATGTTTCGTTTTGAAGGGCACTATAGGCTATGAAATGACTTGGCCAACAAGATTTAAGGACCAAAATGTCGAGGTTGGCAACGCGTGAGTGGCCCCTAGCTATGATGTTGTGCGCTTTCCATCAGATGTGCCCTATGCTTGCTTGCCACCTTAGTAACATAAAAAAATCTGGTCCGAGCGGGAATCAAACCCGCGACCGCCGAGGCTCAAGGCAGGCAGCACGCCACAACGGTCGTATTTTAATAATGATAGCAGCATACACAGAATATGTATTGTAAATCATAATAATTTCGTATGTGATTCACATTCCTAAAATAGATTTCTTAGTACTCAGAGACTTTGAAAAGGTTATCTTCATTAATATTATATTCAGGTTATTAATTTGTTTAGGGAGAAAGGCAAAGTCAATTTCTATTCAGTAAACATTAGATACGTATTGTATTGGGGATTTAAAGAAATTGATAACATGTCTTAGAAACAGATCCCAAAGGGAAAAACATGAGATATATACTATTAAAAAACCTAACACAAATGTGTGTCTATGTATTTATTTGATTTTTAAAGACTATAATTAGATTTAAAACAAATGCTAGTGATTTTTTTTCATATTATGACAGTTGGCGTAACCTATGAACGCTTGCGATACTTGTAGAACATGCGTGAAGCCAACTTAAGGAATAAGAGGGACGGATAAGGAGAAAAAAACTAAGAGAACTGAGGGAGTGGGAGATTCGGCCTCTAGTGCTCTCACTCATTGCACGAAATGACACAGTAATGATACTTTACACCAATTTTCTTCGAGAATGTAGCACTTCTCCGATCAAGCCGGCCCATTTGAGCTGGGAGGAGCTGAAACGAATACTACTAAATGTTATAATAATCTAAACAATGAAGTGGGAAATGGAGTGCCTTCTTGCGTCCGCCTAGAGACGCCTCTAGGCGTCGGCAGTATCTCGAGTCGACCGTCTAACGCAGTGCACCATCGCCCGCTGTTGGGATAACCTCTCTCACAGCAGAGATTATTCCACCAGTGCAATCAGTCACACTGGTGGTGGGTCTTTTGTTGCAAGAGGCCGGCTAGGTAGGTACCACCGCAGTGTCAAATATTCTGTTGCCAAATAGTAGTGCTTAGGCACTACTGTGTTCCGGTTTGAAGGGCACTGTACGCTAGTGAAATTACTGGGCGGACGAGATTTAAGAAGTAATATCTCGAGGTTGGCAACGCGTGAGTGGCACCTACTAACGGTGCTGCAAGCGCTCATAGGCTACGGCAACCACTTACCATCAGGTGGGCCGTAGGCTAGTTTGCCAACTTCTAACATAAAAAAAAAAAAAAATTATAAACGCGGTGTATTGGCGTCCAATACTTTTATAACGCGCGATTATTGATTCGTGGCACGCCGCCCTTTCTGTGCAAGGTCCAAATCCAAGCGTAGGAAGCTGCGGGTAATAGTTCTTAATATTATCGAAAAATCGACTAGATAACCAATTCAAATTCTCCTAGTCTCCTCTCTATTTCCCGGAGGGCTCACCCTTGGAACACAACACACCTATGTACATAACCTCGTTTTTTTCGCAGTCTATTTTCTCTTGTATTTGATATTTGGGTTACAAATATTGAAGAGCGGGCATCAAATAATAAACACATTAATAAATAAAGGACAACCGCCATTTTGGTACCAATATTGGGCATGCTCAATATATCTTGTAAACCCTACTAGATAGAAAAGTGATTTTTGAAGTGAAACTTCTTTAGAATCGTTGTGATTTCAAATTGGATGTAGCGGAAAAAGCAACAGGTAAGAGACAAAATACAAAAATATGTAGGATGCAGCCGGCAAAGAATGAGACAGAAATATACATACATACATTTAATATATTATATATATCATCTCATTTTTCTATCGTGTGTGAATCGCACACACATTTTACACAGACAGACAGACCGACCGACCGACCGGTGGACGGACGGACGGACGGACGGACAGACAGACAGACAGATTAAGCCTTTACTTGCTGACTAATTTTAGCTAAAGAAGTTTTACTTCAATGGTGTGGTCTACAGCACACTGTTTCTTTTGAAATTTTTTAATTCTTTATTCTACAGACTTTAAATCTACTATTATTTTTGCTATACAAACAACTTCCTTTTAGTACCAACGCTCTAAGGAAAGTAGCATTACTCTTTATCCAGTCAACTGATATCAGTCTTTTCAGTCAACCGAACAACAGGGTATCCTACTTTTTTTTTCTTTTTATGTTACAAGTTGGCAAACAAGCATACGGCCCACCTGATGGTAAGTGGTTGCCGTAGCCTACGAGCGCTTGCAGCACTATTAGTAGGTGCCACTCACGCGCTGCCAACCTCGAGATATTAGTTCATAAATCTCCTCTGCCCAGTAGCTACTAGCGTACAGTGCCCTTCAAACCGGAACACAGTAATGCCTAAGCACTACTATTTGGCGGCAGAATATTTGACACTGCGGTGGTACCGTAGACCGGCTCTACTGGGAACTACCTTTACAAAGAATGTCGGCGTAATGTAATAGCAACAGTGGGTAGGTACTAGAGCACCGGAGGCCTGTCTCACCACCTCTGTCTTCTTTTTCCCCTTCTATCACTTAGGTTGGCAACGTGCATGCGATACATCAAGCGTTGCGGTTGGAGTGACTGCTTACCATCAGGAGGACCGTATGCTTGTTTGCCAACCGCCATGAATAAAACAAAACGTTGGCACTTTGAACTTTTCCCAAAAAGATTATACATCTTAATTTCAACAAACAAACGTCTCGTATCTCGGAAACGTATTTTCATCTATTTACAAACGGCTTTTAAAGCGCATGTTTGTTTTCTGAAGGACTCGAGTGTGCTTCTGACGTAAGCAGGTATTTGTATGGAAAATCCGTTTTTAAGTTGCTAAAGATATTTATTTTGTAGCTTTAGATTTTCCATGAATAAAATAAATAAATAAACGCTACACACTCAATAGTCTTATTAGGATATTTATATCCTGTGTTGGTCCCGAAACATACACAATGACAAGGACAAACACACCCAAATTGAAAATATGCCTGTATGGTCAATACAAACATCTGCTCTGAGAGGGAATCGAACCCACCTGTGGGCTTAAGGCAGGTTCGCTACCGCTGCGCCGCAACGTCGTCAATGAATGAGCCTGGCGTTAAATACATTTGTATTATTAATTTTAAAATTTGAGTAGTCATTGTGTTTTAGGTTTTGAAAACCGTTCCGGCATGTTGGTAGTGTGTCTGCTTTTAGCCTTGACAGTCGCGGCCGCGATTCCCGCCCCGGGCAGACTTCGTAAAAAATCTTACATATCTGTCTCCCTCTGTCTGTCTGTGCCTCTGAGAGCACATTAAACTGTCGGTCCCGGTTGTTATCACATAGCATTTGATAGTAACCGTTAACTCTTAATAGGTAATTTGCTCTTATATATTACTGGTTCGCTCTTAAGGTTGCGGAGGTCAGGTTGAAATCACCTGTCAAATCCAGGATACGAGTAATAAGCAGACCTTACGTAAATACCAGGACTAATGCTTAAAAATCTTCAACTATGTGCAACCATCGTGTTATGAGAATACAAGGACGTGGTGGCGCAGCGGTAGCGAACCTGCCTTAAGTGGCATAGGTCGCGGGTTCGATTCCCGCACGGAACAGATGTTTTTATTGACCATAGAGACATGTTTTCCGTACTGGGTGTGTTTCCAGACCCCCCAACACAGGATATAAGTATTGTATACTAATGGGGGCCGTTGAGTGTGTAGCGTTTATTACTAAAAAAAAAGAGAATTAATAATAATAATAATAATAATAATAACAAAGACATTTATTCATCAAGCCAGCATAATTATAAATTGTTACATCGATTAGAACTAACATTAACCATTAAGTACTGCTTGTGAAAAGGCCATCGACTCAGCTTACAGCTGCTTTTCAGTCAAAGCCTGTACAAATGCTGCCAGCACGATGTGTAGATGCTTAGATACAAAATTAAGCTTAAGTAGAAAAAGAAAAATTAAAAAATAATGAAATAATAACTATAACAAAAATATAAAAATATGACTGTAAAAAATAAGAACATTATAAAAATAAAATGAAAATCTGTATTTGTAAGTATAACAATATCATGAACTGCATGTAGGTGCCTGTATTTTAATTTATAAACATGTAACCTGCGTTGGAGAGGAAAAAAAGCTGTCTGTCTAAACAATTGAATATAACTTAATATTCTGTGGTTACTAACTTAATAAAATATTTTATGACAAAATAAACAATAACATTAATAAACAATTGAATTGAATATCAAATGAATTAATTGCCCTGTGTTGGTAGCCTCACTGCGGACTAGTTAGATTGCAATTTTTGGCAATCAAAAAGCCATTTTTTACACAAAATTTTGAATTTACCAAGAGAAGACGCTGATCTTATAGAGGGTGGAATATCATTCCAGCATTTGGAGGCCACGAAACGAAAACTACCTCTGAATGATACTATGCGCGGTGAAGGCACAACTAAATTTGATTTGCGTAAAGATCTACACTCATACTATATACACTTTTACTGTCATTTACCCAATTTAACTTTTCAAATAAATATAAGGGAATATTATGTTTTTTAAATTATAAATAATAGTGTTGAGCTTAAGGGTACGGCGGTTCTCCATATTTAAAAGATTGTACGTTTTTAGATATGGGGTAATGTGGGAGCCACGAGGAACACTATGACAAAAGCGTACACATGAATTTTGGACTCTCTGAATTTTTGATTCAGTTTGTTTTAATAAGCATGGACCATATACTACATCACAATAGTCCAAATGAGAAAGGACTAACGCATCTATAAGCTTATTCCTAACAGTGCCACTTAGGAATGGCCTAAATTTATAAAGCATCTTAAGAGCGGCGTACCATTTACCTATTTTTCTTTGGACATGTTCCTTAAATCTTAATGATCCTTCGAATAAAACTCCTAGATTTTTAATAATGAAAGCCTCTTTAATTGAACAATTTTCAATCGAAATAATTGACGGAGCCGCAGGCAAAACTGGTATATAAAGATGGAGTCATACCAGTTGAGTTAACCAAGTAATTACTAGAACATTTATGTTCATAATGTCAGATAAAATATAATATCATGTGTTCTATTTAACGAACTAATGAATCGTATTGTTAGAACGAAAACATGCATCGGAATAAAAGAAATCAGTTTCTATCAAATTAGACCAAATAAACACGTAGAATAATATTGTGCTATTCGAGTACCCAACGGCGAAAGAACACAGAACAGAGACAACAACAGAATGGCCATGAGAGGCAATATTATATTACCGGTATACAGTGAAATTGGATGGCAAAACCTTCTTCGTATTGTTTGGTTAGTGGCCAATCTAGTGTCAGAGTCATTCAGGTCGTATAAGCCTGTGACTTGACTTGTCGACTATTGTCAAATTGATATCAGCCGGGACCGACATTTTACGTGCCCTCTGACGCACGGAGACGATACCACAATGCGGCCATCCATCGTTTGACTAACCTCGCCTAAGGTTGCCGATCGGTTACTGATCAGTGAACGCACCCGGCTATGAGCGTCTATGGTAAAATTATATCAAACAGCTTCAGGTCGACAAAATATATATTTTGCTACCGTCCAGTTAAGTTGACCATAGAGATCTCTCTTAAATGGTATCATTCGACAACTTCATATATATAATAAATTGATTTCGTCCAGTTTAACTTGACCTCTAGTAGCAAGACCGTTATAGGTAGGTACTTACGCAAACATTTTTTTTTAAATAAATATAATAATTTATTTTATTGAATATCGAAAGAAACTCCGTGCTTACCGCGCATCCAAAAAAGTATACATAATATGTATGTGTGACGACTACATTTTCATAGCACTTTTAAAAGTTATCACTCTTAGGTTAGTAACTTTATTCATATACAATTTCATAATTCATTATTCGGTACACTTTCTTTGTTTATGTCTCTGTGTATAAATAATTTATATAATGCATATTAGATAAATGATAATAAATATCATAAAAAGTGTGTGTGTACTTTTATGTACACGCGTTAGAAGTTATACTTCTTTGGCGTAACAAGATAAAAATCTTTTCAAAAATATTATCTTTCGCCTTATTCTACGTTTGTAGAAAAAACGACACTAACAATAGAAAAAGGTATTTAATACATTGAAAGTTTTATTATAACGCATTATCTAGTTAAATAAAGTTTATTTAAATATCATAAAAAAATGTTGACTATAGCTAACTTCAGGGTGTCGGTTTTTGTGACGGTGTGCGCACGCATCGTAAAAATTTACCCTAACTTAAGAAGTATAACTTCAAAAATAAAATTTCGTACAAAATTTTTTTAAAGCTAAATTTCGGCCGCGACTATTTGTTATCCACGGATCTACGTTATATGGAGGAGGTCTACAAAGTGTGACAAGAAGGATCCTAAGTTTTGAGACGTCAAACTACAATATCGAATATGTATGTCACTGGTGCTAGGTCTTTTGTTGCAAGAGGCCGGCTAGGTAGGTACCACCGCAGTATCAAATATTCTGCCGCCAAATAGTAGTGCTTAGGCATTACTGTGTTCCGGTTTGAAATTACTGGGTAGAGGAGATTTAAGAACCAATATCTCGAGTTGGCAACGCGTGAGTGGCTCCTACTAATGGTGCTGCAAGCGCTCATAGGCTACGGCAACCACTTACCATCAGGTGGGCCGTATGCTTGTTTGCCAACTTGTAACATAAAAAAATGTCTAAGTATTCAAATGCGAAATCGGTACTTGTTAGCAAACCTCAAAAATATAACTACGGAATTGCTGTTTTAATTTAATAATTTCTAGAAACTGCAAAAAATATATACCGCACAATAGAGGGGGGGTTCGGTTATATAAAAAATATGATCAGCTGTGACCGGAACGTAGGTGGGATCAAAATGACATTTTAAGAAATGATTTTCATTTAATTCTGGCAATATAAATGTAAGTTATGATGGGGCTAGCAAAATTAAATATCTAATAGCTTCTTTAAATAAATAATTGATAACGGTAACTCACTTTTAGTGTACACTGGTTGTTTTCTTAAATAAAATCACTACCAACCTGAAACAAAAAAAAAATGAACTGTTAAATATAATAACTTAGCGTCTTCCTAGCATTATTCCCAGTGTGATCCAGGGTCTGCTTTTTACTCTTATCCGGATTTGACGGGTTACTAGTTTTTGCACAGAGCAATTGCCATCTGATTCCGCAACACTATGGGCAAACCAGTAACTCATTGGTTATATTGGTCACATAACGATTGTTATCAGATGTTACGATAACAAGCGGGACCGACAGCTTATTGAGTTCTCCGACCCACAAATAAGGGGGCTTTATGAGCGGGAATCGAGCCCGCGACCGTTGAGGCTCAAAGCAGTCTCGCAACCACCACGCCACAACGACCGTCAACTATATTAATAAACATAAAAGCTACATACTCAACGGTCCTCATTAGGATAGTGATATCCTGTGTCGGGGGTCCGAAAACATATCAAGGACAAGTACAAACACACCCAAACACACGCAGACCGGAACACATGCCTGTATGGTTAATACAAACATCTGCTCCGGGCGGAAATCGAACCCGCGACCTATTGCGTTTAAGACAGGATCGCTACCGCTGCGCCACAACGTCGTCACAGATCTTTATTATAAAGTTTATTATCGTCTGATATTTAAATGCAAACATAAAGAAAATTTATAACTACCCTCATAAGTGAAACGTCTTATCCGGATGACGTATGAGGTCAGTCTTTATTCATACAGAGCCTGGACCGGACCGTTCGTTCTGAAATGGTCGTATTATTTGTCTAAATAAAATTTATGTATACGTTGTGCATCGCATTATTCCGCTGTATGAAATTTATGCATTCTGTTAGAGTAATTAATGTATGAATAATTTTGTATTTAATGGTGAATTAGTCTATATAAAATATTTGTCGACGTTATGGCGAAACGGTACCGAACCTGTCTTCAGCACCGAAGGTCGCGGGTTCGACTCCCGCTCGGAGCAGGAGTTTGTATTGACTGCCACAGAATATAACTATCCTAATGGGGGCCGTTGTATAGCGTTAATTTATTTATTTATAGTCAAGTAGATAGTGTAGCAAAAAAAAGAGCTAAATTTTTCACACATTTTTTTTGATAAAACGTGTGTCTTTGTTTGATTGTTTTATGCGACTGAGTTAGCACCCGACCCACCTGATAGACCTGACCGAGCCTCTCCATGCTTCGGAGGGCACGTAAAACTCGGTCCCGGTTGTTATCAATTTGATAATAGTCGATAAGTCAAGTCAGACACCCATACTGGCGACCTGAACAACTCTGACACTAGGTTGGCCACTAACCACTCGATGAGAAGAAGAATCATTAAGTTGCTCATGACTATTCTAGCAGAAAGTAATTATTAATACTATTAAATGAGTTAATCTGTCGCTCCCAACAATCTCAACCACTTACAATCCGTAACAATGGATGGAGCAAATGGTTCGAAAAATTACCTTTAACTGCACAGACGTAACTGCTGATACTATTTTGCAACCACTCGATATTTTTATAAATGTAAAATATAAATATTTGAGTATAATGAAAAAAAAAACGACTATATAAAATATTTGTCGACGTTGTGACGCAGCGGTAGCGAACCTGCCTTAAACGCCACAGGTCGCGGGTTCGATTCCCACTCGGAGCATAATATGTTTGTATTGACCATGCAAGCATATTTTCCGGTCTGGGTGTATTTGTCCTTGTCATTTTGAATGTTTCCGGACCCCGACACAGGATATTACTATCCTACTGGGGGCCGTTGAGTGTGTAGCGTTTATTAAGTTTTATTTATTTATATACATAATTGAATTCTACTGCGGTACATATCAAGTAGTATGTAGTAGTATGGGTACTACTGGACAACCCCAACAAATTTTTAAATTTTGTTCGTTGTACCGACAACAGAAATACTCATTCTATGAATTTCAAATCTCTACCTATCAAGTTTCGTTAGATACAGCCCGTCAATTACTATCGATCAGGGGATGCTTAGTAATAGGCATTGTGGTTGTGGTACGGAACCCAAAAACAGACGAAAAAATCAAAATATATGACGGCGACGTTGTGACAGAGGTCGCGGGTTGGATTCCCACTCGGATCTTTTTTTTTTTATGGTATAAGTTGGCAAACAAGCATACGGCCCACCTGATGGTAAGTGGTTGCCGTAGCCTATGAGCGCTAGCAGCACCATAAATAGGTGCCACTCACGCGTTGCCAACCTCGAGATATTGGTTATTAAATCTCCTGTGCCCAGTAATTTCACTGGCGTACAGTGCCCTTAAAACCGGAACACAGTAATGCCTAAGCACTACTATTTGACGGCAGAAAATTTAATACTGCGGTGGTACCTACCTAGCCGGCCTCATGCAACAAAAGACCTACCACCAGAGTGACTGAGTATGATATATTTTTAACTTGTCCTTGTCGTTTTGTATGTTTCCGGACCTCCGACACTCACAATCCTAATGGGGGCCGTTGAGTGTATAGCGTTAATATAAAAAATGATTTTCGAGTGATGTCAGAATAGGAACCCTTTGAAAACCGTTAATTGCAAGGCACAGATGGTACAAATAATTCATTTGTATCAGTCGAAAGCAAAGCTAAATACAAACAAGTGTAATTTATACCCTCTTTTCGAAATAAAGGTCCTATCCCTCATTGTTCAAAACAAACTTGCGATACTTTATAGCGGGATTATCGTTTAAAACAACAATAATATCTTAAATGCTGTAATTAAATCTATTGTAAGATGTAAAACGACTCGAAAAGGCGTGGTCACAATGTCATCCCACTCTGACTTTTAATGTAGGGGGGGTTAGGGTGGATTGGGATCAAGACCCAGGCCTTGGAAACTAGTTTTGTTTATATTTAATTTTATAAGTTTTTAATAAAACTAAATACAGATTAATAATATAAAATCAACTGTCTGTGTTTTTGTGAATAAGTTGGCAACCTTAAGTATTACCCGATGGTAAGCGGTTATCGTAGCCTGATTATCGCCACCGAAGCCGAGGGCAAAAGGTAATAACTACATATGAATAAACGCTATACACTCAACAGTCAGATGGGTGGCCGAATATTGGTATCATCTGAGCCTCTCCGTGCCTCGGAGAGCGCATACATAGCCTACTATTCTATGACGTCCGTAGCCATGGTTCGGCCTTGCAGGAGGCACCCTAAAGACGAAACCAAATTTGGGCCTCCGTGAGGGCCAACAGCATACACACCAAAAATTCCAAAAATGTTGGTTCGCCTCTTGGCCTATGGCCGGTCCGAACAACTCTGACACTAGGTTGACAACTAACCACACGATAAATAGGAATAATTTTAAACCTAGTCCTTAAAGTTTAAAACTCTTCGTAACACATTCCCTACGTTGGACCATTTAAATGTCAAAACTATAATAAAAATACGCTCACAATATGTCATTTCGGCCACTTTCAAAATTTATGCCATTTTCCTTTTAACGGTAACAGCCGTTTCATGTTTTTATCCTTTTCAAATATATCAAGAGTTTATTCCTAGTAGAGAATGATAAGAGTTTCAATATTCTATATATCTTTAGAACGAAAACGCCACAATTAAAAAAATTTAAAATTTAGTTATCAGCTTGATGAATTAAAATGAAATTCTCAATGTAACAATAGTCCAAACACAGCCATAATCGAGTGTAAATAACTTACGTAAATAGCCAAAAAAAATTATTATACGAAAGATTATGCAGATGTTAATATTTTAAAACTCATGCTGCTGATTCCCAAAAAGTTGCTTTTTGAGTTAGTCGTTTTCATCCTAAGCGTGTGATATAAAAGGAAACCTGATATGAGTGACATATCAAAGCTCAGCCTAAACCATTGGACCTAGAAAGCTGATTTTTTTCACAGGTGTTGTTTTTATAACTTATAAGAGCACTATTTTTCGAAATTCAACTTTTAAGGGAAAGAAAGAAGGGTTGAAAGTTTGAATGGAATGTCCATTATTTTTGAAACTAGAAGATAAAGAAACACGTGTTTTAACATTTTCTAAAAATACCGCCCATGACAGGGGTTGAATTGGGGATTCAAAATTTCCAATGACAAACATCTGCTCTGAGCATCTGCCCCGACCCAGGATATCGCTATCCTAAATGGGAGGAGGGGAGTGTCTATCGAGTATGTAGCGTTTAATTAAATTCCACATAATATTAAAAAATATATCATCAATAACACCATGTATGGAATGACATGCAACATCGTTTAATTCCATTACCAAATAATATCAAACGATTCGTTTCAATCACAAAGACATCTAAGAATGCCATTGCAAACAATATTACGCAGCATCAATAAATCATCAACACATGTACGCATCTCACACAATCGCGATGACGAAACCTCAAAAGTGAAAGGAATATGACCTCTAACCTCGGCACGGTTCATAACACTCGACGCAGCATGGAATTCAACTTATAGTATTACTAGTAATTTTCCCGCGACACTTCGCGTTAAGTTTTGTACAATAAAGAAATTAAACAATATCATCGTCATCGTCATCATAATCATCATCATCATCATCAAAATTCTCAGTCCAATGCTACATAAACTTCTCCAAATGTACGCCACTGATCACGATCCTCGGCCACTCTCATCCAACTCCAGCAATCCTGCAAAAATTATCGCTTCACCTAGGCTGAGGATGTTGCTTGCTCCGTTAAAAAACTATATACGAGTTTGCTGGAGTAATTTCATCACAAAATATTAAATTGCCTCTATATATTGTTGAGTAGTTTTTATGTAATGGTAAAGCAAATATCTAACAATTATCGGATTTCGTTCAGAGAAAGAGTAGTCTGAATAATGCGGAACGACGTTTTTTTAGAAAATTAATTAACAAAGAATACAGATAGCTCGTTTTTGAAAATATAAGAAATACTAGCTTCTGCCAGCGGCTTCGCCCGCGTGAATAATACAAACCCTGAATCCAATTTTACAAACTTTGAATGTCATATATATTTATATCGAATCGACGGCCTATAAATAAGTTTCAACCTTCTAGCTCTAAAAATGGCGATTCAATACAATTTTTCATCCCCCTCTTTCAACCCCTTACAACCATTTTTCGCATTAAAAAGTAGCCTATGTCCTTTCTCAGGCTCTAGACTATCGGTGTACTAAATTTCATTTAAATCGGTTCAGTAGTTTTGGCCTGAAAACGCGACAGACAGACAGAGTTACTGTCGTATTTATAATATTAGTAAGGATGAGGTCATGAACCAAACAAAATAAAAATAATAATAATTAGGCATTACTCATCTTCATCACGTTGTGGCGTTGTGGGTAGCGAGTCTGCCATTAGCCTCGACGGTTGCGGGTTCGATTCCCGCTCGGAGCAAATGTTTGTATTAATCGTACAGGCACGATTTCCGGTCTGGGTGTGTTTGTCCTTGTCATTGTGAATGTTTCCGGACCCCCGGCACAGGATATAATTATCCTAATGGGGGCCGTTGAGTGTGTAGCGTTTATTATTATTATCACGAGAAACTTTCTTATATAACCAAATAAAATCGGCGAAAGACATTCTTTTATAGACCCTAATCGACCTGATCATGATTCTTACATTGCAAAAACTTGAGGTCACAGGGTCAATACTGTAATCATTTGTCACGATGTAGAATTTGTAACAGTTAAGAGCTCAAAAGATAGTCATTGTTCAGTAAAGGTTAATGGTAATTAAGGGTATACAATGCTATAACCGATCGGTGATGATAAAAGAAAATATTTATGTAAGAAATAGGGCGAAGTCAATAAGCCATTGTAGCGTTGTGGGTAGCGAGTCTGCCTTGGCGGTTGCGGGTTAGATTCCCGCTCGACAGTTTGCAATGATCAAACAAATATTTTTTTCGGTCTCGGCGTTTGTCCTTGTGGGTGTCCCCATCGTGCCTCGGAGAGCACGTTAAGCTGTCCCGGTTGTTATCACACAACATCTGATAATAATCGTTAACTCTTTAAGTAAATTGCTCTTATCCAATGAGTTACTGGTTCGCCCTTAGAGTTGCGGAGGTCAGATGGAAATCGCTCTGTGTAAAAACTAGTAACCTGTCAAATCCGGACAAGAGTACTGAGCAGACCCTGGGTACTCGTATGATACCGGAAATATTACTAGGAAGAAGAAGGGGGGATGTCAATAAGCATCGTAAGCTATGTAAGACACCGGTGCATAAAGCACCGACTTCTGTTGTAGAAAAATATTCTTCATCCTTCATCCTAGCATTATTCCCGGTATTTTATGTACCCAGGGTCTGCTTATTACTCATATCCGGAATTGACAGGTTACTAGTTTTTACACAGAGCGATTGCCATCTGACCTCCGCAACCCTAAGGGCGAACCAGTAACTCATTGGATAAGAGCAATTTACTTATCAAGAGTTAACGATTATTATCAGATGTTATTGATAATAACCGGGACCGACAGTTTAACGTGCTCTCCGAGGCACGGTGGGGAGACCCACACGGACAAACGCCCAGACCGAGACAGAAATTTTAACAAGCATCTGCCCGAGCGGGAATCGAACCCGCAACCGTCGAGACTAAAGGCAGACTCGCTACCCACAACGCCACAACGGTGTCGAAAATGTTGTAGAAAAATATTAATTTTCCTTTTTAGTTTTGAAATTTGTTAAGGTTCCAAAAAGTAAAACTCATTGCCGGGACACGTGCTCCAATAATCTGGGCTCCTTCAAACCAGGCGTGAAGAGGCATCTTGCGGGTAGGCAGGGCGAGGGTGTCTACCGAGGTTCCCTTCCGCAACTGTATTAGCCTACTTCGCGTTTGGACTTAACTGCCACTTACCATCAGGTGGAGTAGAGGTAAATAAAAAAAAAACATCAGAATCGGTATAGCCGTCTTCGAGTAATCAGTTGAGAAACATAAAAAAAAATTGATAACCTCCTTCTTTTGAAGTCGGTAAAAAATACAGCTAAGCGTAAAACTCACGATAACAGGCGATTAAAATTCAAAAAGCAATTACTAATATTGCCGGCCAAGCTCACAAAGTCACTGGCTCGTCAGTGATATTGAGGTATTTCAACAAGATTTAATAACATCATGTCCGGGATATGGACCCCTGACAAAGCGCCGCACGTAGCTTTGCGATGCGATGCACGTACGTTTTAGAGATGCAGATGATGTGAGAAGCCGTTGATATGGTAATTTGGGTCAACTCAGCTCAAAGAATACTCAGAGCATAGTGGATATTTTTATTTTACCGATTTCGTAATATACATGCATGTTGGTCGAGTACACTTTTTATATCATAGGGGCATGTTTACTTTTATAGAAGACTATTAGGAATGCCTAATCCAATAAATGATTTTAGCCTTCCTAGGTTGAAAGAAATTGTATTTATATTTTAATATTTTACAGATATATTATTCTGTTCAAACGTCAAGTGCAGACATTATAATAAGGTCTGTAAGCCCATAGAAAGGGGAGGAAAGGACGGTCCTTTTGTGCTTCCAGCGCTCAAACTTTTCTTAGGAAACAAAGCAGTGCGGAAACTATTGCAACATGTCAGTCAGGTCGTTGGCGTTTTTATGCCGAAAAACATGCTCTACTAAACATTTTAGTAGAAGTGTAGCCATGCTGCTCCCAGGACAAGCGGCTCGATTGGGGAAGTATTAACCTCTCACAGACAGTATCAGTAGGTACTACTGCGTATCCTATGATGAGTGAGGACATTTCCACTGCTCCCTTCCTTTTCTCACTACTGAACCCTCCCCTCCTATACGTTTGTTTTGTCTGGAATGTGATACTTCAAGTATCGCAAGCGCTCATAGGTTGCGGTGACTTATGCTTGTTTACCAACCGTCATGAAATATTAAATTAAAAAAATAAAAACTTGAGATGTGTCAAGGGACACCCGGATGAAATGAAGTTCCTTTCGATCAATTTTTCCTTTTCCACCTCTGCCACCTTGCCTTTCCTTTTCCCTTTATTTTTCCTTTCTTTTTCCATCTTTTTCTTTTCCCTTTTCCTTTCCTTTTCTCCCTTTTCCTTTTCGTCTCTCCCATCCTATCCAATGGATGGATGGATGAACGCCCAGTTCATACACTGCGATGGCTGCTTACCATCACGCAATACGACTATACCAAAAAGTGTTGTTACAACTTTCGGTCTTATTTTTTTCCGTCTAGCCCCCTTTCGCAACGCGCGATAGGGAACTTCGTTTCAAAAACATAAATAATACAAAAATAGAAGTTGCAATAAATCATCAGCCCTTCAACCTTTTTAGGTGTGGAATTCCTTAAATTATCTTCCTAGTGGAACTCAACGGTATCCAAGGAATTTTCCCTTTAAACAAGTCTTTCCCTTTATAAGTAGGTCGAGGGGTTTATACTGGGCGTTCTCGGTTAGTTAGCTAAGGTTTAATATATTTAATATCACAAAGATGAAAACAGGTGTAGATTTTAATGAGATGCTCTTTAGGTACACTTTAATATCAGAATTATCACTATTCGTTATGACTTATGATAATGGAGTAGGTTTGGGCTGCCAGCGCTTACACTCTTCGAACGAAACACAACAGTACGACTACTACTACGCTACTGCTACCAAACATTAATTATATTATCAATCTTAAGCGTTACATGTCGCGGGTTCAATTCCCACTCAGTAGCAGTTTGTATTGACCATACAGACATGTGTGATCTGGATGTATTTGCCCTCTTCATTATGTATTGTTCCAGACCCCGACATAGGATATAACTATCCCAATGGGGTCCGTTGAGTGTGTACCATTTATTTCTTAAAGCCTCAATAGCGTGTGAACGAACGTTGTTCATCAACTCAGAACGGGAAAATATACAAACAATATTGTATTAACTATCACATTTATTAATAGTGTAATATAAACACACTAACACCGTAGTATCGACTTCGATGTCAGAATAACGAATGACCGGGCATATCCCCGACCACCCGCTTTTATAATCCCATCCCCACCAATCCACTTGCTTATGATTGGTCGTTGAATATTGACAGTATCGCGGCCAATCATAACAAGTACTTTAAATCTGATACTTTACAAAATGTAATGCTATTATATTCATCCAATCGATATATTTGAATATTTATAACAATATATTTAAATATTTGTAACAAGCGCAACAGTAGGAGGCCTTGGGCTATTGTCGTACCCACTCCTAGCGCAAGATATAAGCTTTTTTGGAGGGTCAATAAGAATATTATAATTAGCTTCTACCAGCGGCCTCGCCCGCGTGCTAAACATTCACATAAACCTTACATATTTCCATACAAACTTTCATCTCCCTATTGTTACTTTACACCCTTGGAGGTAAAACTTTTACAAACTTTGTATGTCATATTTATATTAAATAAAAAGCCTTATTAGCCAAGCAACTAACCAAAAAATTACGATACCTCAATACAAATTTTCATCCGTTCCTTTCAACCCCTTAGAATCCTTTTTTCACATTAAAAAGTCTAGAAGTAAAAAGTCTAAATCCAGGCTCCAATTCTCAGGCTCTAAACTAGCTGTGTACTAAACTTCATTTTGAAAGCGCTACAGACACACAGATAGACAGACAATGAGACAGAGTTACTTTCGCATTTATAATATTAAGTAAGGATGATTTGAAAACCATTGCCAATATGCCAAAAAACTATGATTATGTTGGTTCTAAAACACAATTTATATAAAGTTCTTTAGCCTACAAAAGTTACCCAAATATAACCCTCATTGGCAGTCAGATAAAAGGAATTCTCTCATCATCGTCATCGACCTTCGTATATAAGTTGAGTACATTAATAATGATATGTATTGTTCGTTTAGATATGATCATTACCACGCGGTATTTTATTTGAAAAGGTCAACTACATTAGGGCACGCCTACGATTTATACAGACATAAGAAAATAATAAATCATAAATAAAAATAGTTCTATATTGATGTTATAATATAGTATTTAACCTTTTATAGCTCAACGGTTAAAGGGCCGACTCCGCTCTGTTAACAGGTTCGACCCTGTCCCACTTTGGCTATTGTTATACCCACTCCTAGCGCAAGCTAGGAGCTTATTTAAGGGGGTAAAAGGAGTATTGGTAATGCCTTGATAAAGTAATGCTAATACTCTTTTTGGATTAAAACAAAACTTAAGACTTTTTAATTGGATATAATGATGATTAGCGGAAACCACCTAAAGCGCCTCAGCTTGCGAGTTTGATTGCGACTCGAAGCAATGTTTGTTTGACGACGTTGTGGCGCAGCGGTAGCGAACCTGCCTTAAACGCCACAGGTCGCGGGTTCGATTCCCGCTCGGAACACAATATGTTTGTATTGACCATGCAAGCATAGTTTCCGGTCTGGGTGTAATTGTCCTTGTCATTGTGAATGTTTCCGGACCCCCGACACAGGATATTACTATCCTAATGGGGGCCGTTGAGTGTGCAGCGTTTATTTATTTGTTTATTTATTTATCATTTCTATCGTTGCTAATGTTTGTATTAACCATAAGGATATGTGTTTCGGTCTGGGTGTTTCTTCTTGACCGTGTATATCTTTGGACCCCCGAAACAGGATGTCACTATTCTAATTGAAAGTGTAGCGTTTTCTTTTTCAAAAATAGTTAAGTTAACACTACACACTCAATCAAGTCAATGGCCCCCATAATATCCTATATCGGCGGTCCGGAAATATACATAAAGACAAGGACAAAGGCGTCGGGATGTGACGACCCCATCGCCCGCTGTTGGGATAACCTCTGTCACAACAGAGATTATTCCACCAGTGCAATCAGTCACACTGTTGGTAGGTATTTTGTTGCAAGAGGCCGGCTAGGTAGGTACCACCGCAGTGTCCAATATTCTGCCGCCAAATAGTAGTGTTTAGGCACTACTGTGTTCCGGTTTGAAGGGCATTGTACGCTAGTGAAATTACTGTGCGAACGAGATTTAAGAACTAATATCTCGAGGTTGGCAACGCGTGAGTGGCACCTACTAATGGTGCTGCAAGCGCTCATAGGCTGCGGCAGCCACTAACCATCAGGTGGGCCGTATGCTTGTTTGCCAACTTCTAACATAAAAAAAAACACACCCAGACATACACACATACAGCATATGTTCCGGAACATATGCCTGTATGGCCAGTACAACCATCTGACCCGTGCGGGAATCGACCCCGCGACCTGTGGTGCTTAAGGCAGGTTCGCTACCGCTGCGGCATAACGTCGTAAAAATAGGGTTCCGCAAAATGTAAATATTTCTTAGGGGGTAACTTACTAATTATATATATTGAACATTTACAAAGTCTATACTTCATATTGTTATTGACTTGCGTAAAAACTTAGAACAATAGCTGTTGTAACTTGTTCATACCCACTCGTTGTCAAGTTAATGTTAAGCACGTACTTAGACATACTTAGTTTATGCTTGAATACTTAAATTACATTTATGGGCGGTGTGAACAAGTGACGGCGTATTTTGTATGGATGACTTTGAAAAGTGTTTCATATTAAATATTATTCATGGAGAAATTACACACATAAAAAAAAAAATTTTTTTTTTTGTTAACGGGGAGGAAATCTGCTACCAGATACCCGGCTTCCTGGGGAGGAGAACCGGGTTATGTGGGGTTCCATGACAAGATGGTAACGTCATGAGGACCCACTAAAACCTCCTCGGTGGCCGACCTCTGTGCGATTGTCAGGTTACGGGAACTCTCGTAGAACTAACCAACGCGACCTGACAAGCACTGTGCTTCGCCTAGCGGAGCTCGGTCCCGGGGGCGAGATGGTAATGGGTTTTTTTACATAAAAAAACTTAACCCAACTTAACCGCAACTTTAAGGAATAGGGGACACGAAAAAGTTTTTCCTTTCAGTTGTTGCATATTATACGTAACATCTGACGTCTTTTTTTGACGGAGAGGAAATGAGGAAACAAGCCGGCTTAGCCAAGGAAGTATGCCCTTTGGTGTTGCAGATGTTCATAGGCGGCGGTGATCGCTTAACATCAGGCCTCTTGCCCGTTTGCCCCTTCTTACATAAAAAAACGCACAGAAAATCGGAGTAAGCAGACGTTTTGTGCGATGAGTGAGAGCGCTGGATGTCTAATCTGTTCTCTGCCTTTTCCTTTTCATCCCCATCCCTTAAGTTGGCAACGCGTATGTGATACTCCAAGTATCGCAAGCGTTCATTGGTTACCATTTCCCGTGATATGTTTAAGCATATATATGATATATTTATGCCACAAAGTTGGTCAACAAACGTATTTTGCATTATTCATAACATGACGAAGTGAACAGTCATGAAGCCTCAATTTCTCCTAAACAATGACATGTTAATACCTATGTTAAATAAGTTTGCACGTACTATTCGAAACTAAACCACAAATAAAAACCGATGACTAATCACAACCACTAGCCCCAAATTCTCGTAAGTTTTTTGAAGACATTATTTTTCCTCAAACTGTGATTTGAATCATCAAACCATTGTATCATCTTTTTTTTTTTAAAGAATATTAGCAATGCTTTTTCAAGGCATTGCTAATATTCCTGTTGCCCCTCCAAATAAGCTCGAAGCTTGCGCTAGTGGGTATGATAATAGCCCAAGGGGTCAGGATCGAACCCTTAACTCTCGCGTTAACGAAGCGAAGTTGGCCCTTGTACCGTTGAGCTATTGAGGCTTCATCTTCTTCATCATCGACAACCATCATGACACAGTGGTAGCAAACCTGCTTTCAATGCCATTGGCCGCGGTTTCTATTCCCGCTCGAAGCATGTGTTTATTGACCAGACAGGGATATTTCCCGGTCTGTATATTTCCGGAACACAGAATATTACTATTCTTCAATTAGGAGGTTGAGTTACTTTTCACACTTGCCGGTTGTCGGGTATCCGGCGCCGACTGTCCGGTAATTCATTTCGTTGTCACATGACCCAAATCCAGTAGCTCGTAAGCACAGTGGTGAATCCAGCATGCTCCCGCCGACTGCTTGCCGAGGAAAATTACGCCGGTACGTGTGAAAGATGCCATACATGCCCGAACACTTCGCTACCCCATACCCGGCACCGGCTACCCTGCAGCCGGCATATGTGAAAAGGCTTTTTATTTCAATAGCCTTTTGTTCGACACCGTTGTGGCGTTGTGGGTAGCGAATCTGCTTTAAGCCTCGACGGTTGCGGGTTCGATATATATATTTATCCTAATGATAGATATATAATTATCCTAATGGGGGCCGTTGAGTGTGTAGCGTTTATTTATTTATTTATTATTTATTTATTTATTTTGTAACGAAAATAAATAAACTCGTAAACCTAAACATGCACTAATAATAACATGCATTCACCACAAAAATAACATTATTAGCGTGTGCTGAATAATGAATAAACTGTATGTCACGTGTTAGTTTTATAAAAACTAGACGACTCATTAGGCGGCACGTTCGTACAACAAAGGCTAGCTAGAAATTTAAACGCAGACAATAGGCATGCCGTGCCTCGTAGAGCACGTTAAGTCGGTCCCGGTTGTTATCATAACAACTGATAATAAACGTTAACTCTTGATAGGTAATTTGCCTCTATCCATTGAGTTACTGGTTCGCCATTACTCGTATCCGGATTTGACTGGTTACTAGTTTGTACACAGAGCGTTTACGTCTAATCTCCGCAAGCTTAAGGGCGAACCAGTAACTTATTGCATAAGAACAAATTATAAATCAAGAGGTAACGATTATTGTCAAATATTACGATAGTGGGACCGACAGCAACGTGCTTTCCTAAGCATTGAAGAGGACAACAGCCAAGATATTTATAACAAACATATTCTCAGAGGGAGAATCGAACCCGTGACCGTTGATGGTCAAAGTCGGCTCATAACAGCACGCCAGAACGGTCGTCAATGGTTATAAAATTATTCCTCGTATATTAGCTTTTTTTTCATTTCCAATTTAAAAAAATGGAAATCGTAAGTCTGCGCTAACTTCCTAGTCAACTCAAGTACAATTAAAGCAATGTTGGTATGTATGTTAAAGTTAAACTTTACATGTGTTAGTGTTTTCACGCACTAAATTAGGTCATATATGAAAACGTACAAGACAATATGGTACATACTACAGACTAAATGATTGTTCATTTTAAAATACATTTATGATATATTTATTATATAGGGGCAAACGAGCAGATAGCTCCACCTGATGGTAAGTGGCAACTATCGTCCATGAACATCCACAACACCAAGGGGTCGAGGATACGTTGCCGGCCTTTGGGGAAAAGGTGTCTAAATACTCCACGCTTGAAGACTCGTAAATCATATCAAGCAGGAAAGACCTCGGGAGGTAGATCATTCCAGAGTTGTATAAATCACTTTTGCTGTTATTTTTTATTTAGCACAAATTTGTGCTCACCCGAGTTAACGAAACAAAAGATTAAAACCGAAGGATTGCACAGAAGGTGCGCATTGGTCTCCAGCACTCTCAATCAACAAAACAAACATTCAAGATTAACAACAGTAAGCCATAACTGCCCAAAAATATATTAGGGGACACGGCAATTGCCAGCCATGAGATATTGGTTCATAGATCTCCTTTGCCCAGTAATTATACTAGTTACAGTTTCCTTCAAACCGAAACACAGTATATTGATTTGCGGTAGAATATCTGATACTGCGCTGGTAGCTACCCAGCTGGCCTATTGGAATAAAAGACCTACCAGCAACTTGAACTTGAGAACCGGATACTCAAACTCCTTCTTCTTTATCCTATCCTTTTCTGCTTTCCCTCGTCCCTTGTTCCCTTCCCATATATGTGGTACATAAGAATATTATGTACTGTAAAAAAGGAAAAATGATAAAACATATTTAAAACCTCGAAAACACCCCTTATGTAACAAGTCAAACCTAAGTAAACACTAAGCCTTGTTCACACTAAATCTTCAACGTAGATTTACTGACGGCGATAAGGCACGATCCACCCCACATTTAATTAGCTACCCCTAAAAGGGGAAAAATTGCGGAGAGGGGTACGTGACCTTATCGTGTATGGAACGTATGCTCGTTTTTTTGTGCAAAACACAAATTTTTTTACACAAATTAACAAACAGTATCGAAGTTTCAAGAGTTAAGACCTGTTGGGATAATTTCTGTCACAGCAGAGATTATCCCAACAATGCAATCAGCCACACTGGTGCAAGAGGCCGGCTAGGTAGGTACCACCGCAGTGTCAAATATTCTGCCACCAAATAGTAGTGCTTAAGCATTACTGTGTTCCGGTTTGAAGGGCACTGTACGCTAGTGAAATTACTGGGCAGAGGAGATTTAAGAACTAATATCTCGAGGTTGGCAACGCGTGAGTAGCACCTACTTATGGTACTGGAAGCGCTCATAGGCTACGGCAACCACTTACCATCAGATGGGCCGTATGCGTGTTTGCCAACTTGTAACATAAAAACAAAAGTTGAATTTGCTATTTCTTACTACCTGTGTACCACCAAAGCTGCGGGCACAGGTAGTAAGAAATAGCAACCGTTTATAGAATTTTTATGTTGAACCCAAATTCTTAAAACCAGTTTCACTAATCTTTGTTATGGACTTTGCTATTCTTGTTTTACAAACAAGCTTACCATCAGCGATGGTACAGCACTACAGGACCTACTGATACTGTTACTTAGAGCCGATTTTCTGTGAGAGGGTTTAGCTTCCCCAGTCGAGCCGATCCATTTGTGCTGTGAGAAGCATGACTCTGCTATAACTCTCTATCTAATAACAAAATGTCAAAGATAATTGTCATTCAATGAATACTCGTCACGACCCCTGCGGTATTCACCTGTATCAGTCGAGCTGGCTCAGTTTGAGTTAAACGTACCTAAATTCTATCTGAAATTCCACGCGTCTAGAATTTAATTAAAATCCAACCCTGTTATTTTAGAAGCCATGTTTGATATTTATTATTGTGTATATTTTGTTACTAGCTTCTGCCTGCGACTTCGTCCGCGGTGAACTTAGAATTGGTTGCAGGGGGAAATTTATAATTTCTAAGTTAATAATGTTCCCTAAGACCGTTCCGTTTTTATCATGTTTTTTTATGAATCCCACAGTATCCTGTCTTAGTCCAAGTAACAATCTATATGCCAAATTTTATCCAAATTCATTATCCATTAGAGTAACACAACAACAAACTTTCACATTTATTCAATTAGTACGATTACTAGATACAGTCTATCAGTCTAGGTCTATGTACCAAATTACATTAAGAACAGCGGCCCAAAGGAAATTTCGACAATATCGAAAAAAATTGGCATAAAAACAAAAAAAAATTAATAATTTGAACAAAAAAGGGAAATGGTTACATTTTTTTTTTCTTTTCAATAAGTCAAAATTTCACAAATATAAAATCTAATCTACTGAACAGTTAGTGCGTCGCCTCGTAAAGTTGACAGGACAGATTGAGACTTGTCTGTTACCGTACTGTTGATTGACAATGAATCACCATAATTTCACTTTTTTTCCAAAAAATTATGTTTTAAAATACTGTCATTTTTTCCTCAAAACACAGTGGCTTGGGGTCTTCTACATTGTATTGTGCCCTCAAAAAGAAGTGACAAAAAGGCCTGCCCTTTAGTGATACCATAGTTACAAAATATAACAGTAAAATAAATCACACGTCAATAGAATATCAACTCTTGCGCAACACAACCGTGTAACATTCAAAGTATCATTTATCTTTATTTTCTAGATCATTTTAAAATTGATTATATCATTATAGATCATATAACACTTAACGACTTTGAGAGAGCATGAGATTGGTGCTAAGTGGTTTTTGATTACCATACTACACGAGCTGATCCGACTTCAATGGGTCGGCTCAACCGGGGAAGTACTACCTCGTAAGATAAGCGTTAATCAAGCGTTTTTTTTTTTCATGACGCTTTTGTCATGATTTTCAAATATTAATATGATGTTATTAAGATTTTATAGTTGAATAATGATTAGAAGTATGTTATTTGACTAAAATAATTTATTCAATAAGAAAATGATTTGACTTTAATAATAATGTTGCTGATTTGATTCAAACATGATGTAAGAGGGGACTGCCTAGTTCTAGTTAGTTCTCATCGGTCAATTTCCGCCTTGTAAAGCTGTAGACGATGAGCCGACGTTGTATTCGTTGTTTAATGAGTGTAACAGTTAATAAATATATTCATGGAATATCGGCGTAAGGTATTTCCATCAAAAAGGCGTTTTTCTTTACACTTGGGAAACGACGGTTTTTCCGAACCGACACGATTTGGGAACCTTCAGGTGAAGAGCATATTCTTTTTTTAAATGTTGGCAACGCACTTGCATGCTTTCTGGTGTGACAGATATTCTTGGGCGGCGGTGATTGGTTAACATCAGGTGAACCTCCTGACCTTGACCCCCTCTGACATAAAAAAAAACATGTATATAGTTTGCCTGATAGTAAGCAGTCACTGCAATCTAAAAACGCGCACGATACTTGACGGAGGGAAGGGATGAGAAGTGGAAAAAAATGAAGAAGTTGGACACTGGGCCTTCGGCGCGCTCACTCTCGCCGTATGTCGATTTTCTGTAAGAAGGTAGTACTTCCCCAGTCGAGTCTCTGTTTCTTATTACCCTTAGCGTGTATCACTATGTATTGACAATAAATCCACCTGTATAGAAATCGATAATCGCTAACTAAAATATTAATAATAAAAATGCATTATCACATCAATATTGGACAGTGAAATATTAAAGTTTCTTTGTATCGCATCCAAAATGAAATCATCAGTAAAACGCGACAGTTGCGTGGGCGATATAAATTACATTCATAGAACGACACGACACCCAAATGATTTGTTCCTCTGTCAACGCAATACTACAAATATTCACTGAAACTGCGGATACGCCCGAATGAATTCTCTCACGCAAAAGGTTAATTTCATTCTTATTAACTCAGATTTATAAATCGCCTTAATAATATATATTTAGGTATAAGGAGACGGACATAAGAGTGTTGAAATTTACACTTCCGGCATTCTGAAAAAAACGACAATTAGAAAAAAAGTTTCGCTCTTGTGAAATTCAGAATTTCCCCAATAATATTTTTTCTAAATGTTTCACAATTGTGTTTACTACTTATAAGCCTTCTACAAAAAGTGAACTTTCCATTGTTTGAAAAAAAATCGTACATACCACGGGAGAAATGTAAGACATTGCCACCCGCGATTGTCACGATTGTAAATGCCACTAATCCGCGGGTATGACCTAATGTTTTTCTAGGTGCTTAATGGACTAAACATACATATGTTTTAAGGAAATAATTTTGTGTGTAGTGTTAATAATAAACCAATGAACTTTTTCAAGTAATTTTAATAAAACCACAAAACAAGCGAAACCGGGATCTCTCGGTGCTGTCATATAGACATACCCAGGCTCCGAGCGCGAAACGAACACATGACCGTCGATACTTAAGGCAGGCTTGCTACCAACACGCCACAATGATCGTAAAAACGAAATTAATAATTCTTAGATAACAATAAAATGACAAACGCATTCCCTACCACGTGGGAGTTATAAATGACGTTCCGTTACAACATCTGAACGTTTCTAAGACATTTTATCATCACTTGTATAAGATTCATTCTAAGAATAACTTAAGATAACAATAGGATTTCCATTATAAATACTTCTGGCTAAGACTGGATTTGTCACTCAATAACTTTAAATTATATAAATAATAAACGCAGCACACTCAACGGCCCCCATTAGGATAGTGATATCCTATGTCGGGGGTCCGGGAACACATACAAGGACAATGATAAATATACACAGACCGGAAAATATGCTTGCATGAATCGAACCCCACAACTTTGTCAATCGCGCCACAACTTTGTCACAATTCTAAAATATAAAAAAAATACCGACTTCGAAATAAAAAAAAATCAAAATTCGATAGTAACCTGGTTCTGAAGAAAATATTTATTTTTGCTTTCTATTCTTAAATTTTTTCTGGTATGACACTTTTGATTCCAAAAAAGAGTTATAAAAATACAACGCGAAAAGCATTAAACCTCTAAACATCTCGATACGATAATCCTTAGGTTGCAACATAAAACAGGATTTTCCACGGTTAAATAGAAACAAGGCGATATAAGTTGTAAAGCTTATCTCAACCGTGAATCGAACCCGGAATCCTCCGGTGAGTTAGGACGGGAATGGGCCAAGTTAAGAGACATTTCTCCTTTAGATAAGAATGAATAAGTTTAGAGCTACAGAAAGAAAGGAAAAAACTAAAAAAAGATCTAGTTATTTGGCTCATATTAACATACAGTAGACAATTATACGTATGGGAAATTGTTTTATTTTTTGTTCTATTTTATTAAATGGTTAGGTTAGGTAATAAGGTTTCTTTATTGAAATTTTCAATAAAAATTATTATACATCCCGACTCTGATAAGTGATAACGCCTGCCTTAAGCGTTATCCGTTGCCTTAAGCGATCTCACTCGGGTCAGACGTTCTTTTTCAAAAGCCTTAAGTGCAAAAACAAAATAAATAAAATAAATTATTAAATGAAACAAAAAACCCAACTGCATTAATAATAATTCCTAAAAAGCTAAAAACAAGCTCTATAATGACTACTATAATATAAATATTTCTTTAATGTTAGTAAAGGTACTGCAGACGGGGACAAGCATTGAAATAAAACATAATTATTATATTTTTCAGTAATTTAAGCACTTCCCTTTAAACTCCATCATCAATTTACAAATTGATTGATCAGCTTGTCCCCGTCTGCAGTACCTTTACTAACATTAAAGAAATATTTATATTATAGTAGTCATTATAGAGCTTGTTTTTAGCTTTTAGGAATTATTATTAATGCAGTTGGGTTTTTTGTTTCATTTAATAATTTATTTTATTTAAAACTTTTTAGTTATATAATTAATAACTGATTAGGTATATATATATATACAAGGAGAAGACGTGAATTACTTATAAACGCGAAGCCTAAGCCCTTCACCCTAAAAAGCTATTTTTTGGTGTTGTTTTTAAAACGTAAACGGGCACTAAGAAAGTATTTTTTTTAAATTTAACCCTCAAGGGGTTAAAAAGGAGTTAAAAGTTTTGTTGGAAGTTCATCATTTCACATTGTTTTTTGGGGAACTATTAACACATTTCCTTCAATCCTGCCCCTGAAGGTGTAAAGCTTTATTTGAAAAAGAAAGGATTTGTTCCTCCAAATTTAACGCAGTGAAGCCGTGGGCAGAAGCTAGTTATAAGTAATATAACTTAGCTCTCTGCACTATGCAGGTCTAACTAGAATGTCGCTTATATTTTTGGCAAGTTCTATCCCACAAGCTTGTAACTTATTTCGAGCTAGCATCTGCCCGCGACTTCGTCCGCGGTGACTTTAGAATTGGCTCTAGAGACAAATGAACCATTTGTAAGTATATAATCACTACATAGTATAAAACAAATTCGCTCTCTCTGTCCCTATGTATGCTTAAATCTTTAAAACTACCCAACGGATTTTGATGCGGTTTTTTTAATAGATAGAGTGATTGAAGAGGAAGGTTTATATGTATTATAACATCCATAAAATAGTGGAGAAAAAAAGTGTTATTTTTGAGGTTTCTAATGTGATGTCGTAAATAATTACATTTAACGCGTGCGAGCCACGGATAGTAATGAATAAATCAAAACAAATGGATCGATTTTAATCATTTTTTTAGTAAATGACATAGGCTATATATTTTATACCCATGCGAAGCCGGAGCGGGCCGCTAATATTTCATAAGACTAAGATAAAAAGGTTCTGTAGAGTGTTTTTTGATAATCCCATGAGAACCTAACATTTTTAGGAATAAAAAGTATTTTATGTCTTAATCCAGGTTACAATCTTTGTATGTGCTAAGTTACATTCCAATCCGTCAAATCGTTAATGTGATGTGTGATTGAGTAATCTAAACATTTTTGCAGTACGTTTTTGATAATGCCGAGGAACCTACCATTTTTCTGGTATCAAATGTGTTTATTCAGGGTGTGTTAATTCAATATAAGCTCTCTGTGTGCTAAATTTCATCCCAATTCGATCAGCAGCTTTTGCGTGAACAGGCTAAACTACTTTCTTACTCCTCTCTCATACTTGGCTCACGTTGTCGTCAAGATTGCAATAATTATTGATGGAAGTGAACGCATTTTCACGAAACAAAACTGAATGTTACTCGAAAATACGCTTTATCATTTCTTTGCTGACTTTGAAGTTGAAAATTGCAGTTTTGCAGCATTGCGTGAGAGGATAAGGAGTGCGGAGAGCCGACAAACAGGCAGACATTTGCAAAAAATATAAATATATGATATTTCATCATTTAGTTTAGTTCCGAGTAACATTTTTATAAGAATCTGAGATGTAGGTACAGACACTTAAAATTTATATTTTTCTTACATTAAACAAATTACATGACTAGGAATCGAAAAATACTTTTATTATAATATATTATGCTTATTCCTATATTTTATTACTTAATTATTTATTAATTGTACAATACATTGAATAACATTATATATTATAATAGTTTGCGTTTTAGAACTTTAATTATTTTATTAATCTACCTATTTATATAACTATGCTGTATTTTTTATTTAAAGAAAATGCTTTAATTAATTATTCTAGACATTCGGAGTGGAATTGGCAATCACTGGCCAAAAAAAATCAAACTTCAATCATCGATATCTCGAAATCTAAGCAATATATCGAAAAATTTTATTTATACTTTTCGTCTTATTTTATCGAGTTCTACAAGGAAACATCATCAGATTTTAGCTCTGAGCGAACTGTGATATTCCGCTTTGAATATCTTTGCTTCTGCGGAACCCATGTTAAAATAATGTAGCCTATGTCACTCTCACAACTGAGACGAATCTAATGATACCCTATAAGTCGATGTACGTCCAAGGGTTTAGCCTGTAGAGCGTCACAAAGAAATAGACATACATACATACATACATACATACATACATACATACATACATACATACATACATACATACATACATACATACATACATACATACATACATACATACATACATACATACATACATACATACGCTCGAAAAACATTACAGTCGGGTAAAAATAAATAAGCGCTACACATTCATCGGCCCCCATTAGTATAGTTATATCCTGTGTCGGGGTCCGGAAACAAACACAACGCGTTAAAATTTAATAGAGGAAAAAAGTAACCTTCTATAAAATGTTCAGGTCAAAATATTTATTTGTAAGGGTCGATCAGAATTTAACATAATAGGAGATTTGAAAACCAGTACTAGTGCTTTTATGGTAAATAGTAATCCCTAAATCAAAAAAAAAAGGTTAATTACCTCAAGAATGTTAAAAAAAAGTCAGATATAAACACCACATCAACAAAACGTATTAATCGCTTTCACAAATACTCGTTGAATAGCCCGGTGAGTAAGCGATGCCGTAATGCGCACACAGACAACTTACACGGAGATCGCGATATGCAACTACTGGTTACAGGGGTATTGGTGATTATTATTTAGAGACAACTCAAGATTAAAATAGCATTACTGTTCATTATAGTTGTTCTATGGCCCCAAACTGATCGTCTTTTGCATCCACCTTAACGAAGGCTTAGGTGGCAGATTCGGGGGAATTCGTCATCTAACACAAAAGCCTGAGGTAGCAGCTATTGAGCAAGTCCCTTGAATGGAGGCTTGCGCTGTCGGAACAGTGGAGGAATGCAAAGGCGTTGCACAAAGTCGAGTGAGCTATGCAGGTAGTGGTAACGCGTATTGAGACGCGTTTTTTCAAATTTTGACGCTAAAAAATATGCATTAGTAGCCCGACCGACTCGGACCAATCAGAGCGGTCCTGAGCTACACACACAACTAAGAGTAACCCGCCTTCGTGATGAAACAATTATTTAAAAAGTAAATAAGTAAAAATGTATATATGTAGTGTATGAATTTAGATATTCCAAAGATAGCAGGAAATCTTCATGGTATAGGGAAAAGGGAATTGTTTTACTCCAAATTTAACGCGTACAGGCCACGGGCAGTAATGAATAAATCAAAACAACTGGATCGATTTTAATCATTTTTTCAGTGAATGACATAGGCTATATAGCCTATACCCATGCGAAGCCGGAGCGGGCCGCTAGTTTGATATATGTTAAAGTACTTCTGACAATTATCTCAAAGAAATAGTGGAGCATCGTCGAAAAGACGCAAGGAACTTATTTTTGTAATAGAATTTTTTCACAAGCTACACCAAACAGTCCAATGCCTTTTTTCCATTTTTCGGTGAACTGTTGCTACATTTCTACCATGTACCCAAAACTCGTCAAAACATTTGAAGATTAGATCCAATGCTGATAAAATGCGTCACAGCTGATTTCCAACAGCAGTTTCTTTCAAGCCGAAACACGCTACTGATGTTTAGAATATCTGACACTGCAGTAGTGATTTCTAAGAGACAGGCACGTGATTAATGACGGCCGAAGATTACGAGATTAAAGACCGGTTCCCGTCCGCTGTTGACATCAGTAAATTATATCCTACTTTTTATTTTATATCACATACTGTTATTTACAATTGATTGAAATGAACATTAAAGATGAAATAAAGCCAATGTTTTGACAAGCCTGTGATTTACAGATTTTTATTATTTATTATATTTATGAAGACGACGATGAAGGTTTGTCTATTTTTAGCTATTTTTTTTTGATAGCATTATTCCCGGTTTACCCAGGGCCTTTTATAATAATCGTATCCTGATTTGACAGGATGCTATCTGACCCCCGCAACCTTAGGGGCAAACCAGTAACTCATTGCGTAGCGTTTCGTGTGATGAGTGATAGCGTCGGAGCCCCAAACTCTCATCCCCTATGTTCCCTTCCTTTAAGAATGGAATCTTATCCGTTCTCTCATATCCCAATGATTGGCGCGCATGTGATACTTCAAGTATCGCAAGCGTTCTTAGGTTGCGGTGACTGCTAAAAATAAAAGTATTGAATACTTCAAAGATAATAATCAAATCACAATCTAGTACTAATTATGTCTAAATGAACGTTCATTTTAGTATCAGATACTTCAACAAGAATTAGTAATTAGTTCAAATTAAGTTAGTAATTAACATCATAAAAACCCAGTCATTGTTCCAGAGAGGATCTTTAGATTATCTCGAATTCTCAAGATAACAATACAGTTAGTTAAAGATAAAGCGTTATTGATAACAAGGACGATGGCGGTAAGCTTGTAATAAATAAAAATTACAAAGGGTACCATTGTTTTGGGTACAAGATAATCGCATTAGGCGACTTACGGAACCCGGTTAAGCAATTAATCTCCATCTAACCGGACTCGGTGAGTGGCTCAAGTTAAGAAAGACTGTAATTTTTTCTTTGAGAAAAAACGGGAAAGTGCTTGTCAGACTTGCGCATAAAAGGTTCCAACTTAAAATAAAGTATCAAATATCGAATCAAGTAAAAAATATCAAATTTCTTGTACGTAGACACCCGTCCATCCACCATCGTGATGTATCCATCACGCTTCATACCCGGATGCGCTTACTGATCGGTAAATGATCGGTAGAGTAAGTAACTTTAGGCACGGTCAGTCTACAGATGGGTGACCGCATAGTGATTTAAACTAAGCGTATGTGTGCATCGGAGGACACGTAAAAGTCGGTTCCATCTTTTATCAATTTTATAATAATCGAAAAGCCAAATCAAAGAGCTATATGAACTTTCTACCTATTACTGTTCAGGAGTTACAGCCTGCTGATGGACTGTATATGACGTTTACGATTCCTTAAATGAATAATAGATGGCGTAACTAGTACATTGAATCGTGCTAACGTTTGGTTATGTTGAATGTATGTATAGGCTTCATATAAATGTTAAATCATTGGATACAGTTCATTATACATCATATACATCAGTTCAATAAAGTTAAATTAACAGTGAAAAATGCATTAGTATTATTCCTACGGGCAAGTTATCAGTTCCACCCACCTACAGTGCATGGGGTACTGTACATGGACAGACGGACAACGGAGGCTTGAACTATTACTAATAATAGGGTCCGGTCCCTTGACAAACCTTTAACAAATTTTTGTTACATCATTTACATCTTAAGTTTGAGAACCATGAACAAAATGAGTTGCGTTTATCGCTCCAACTTTTTAATTCCTACACAGAAGGCCAGTAGGTAACTTGCTCCATCACCGAAAATAAGTAATAATAATTAAAGTTAACTATTGTATTAACTAAGGCCAAGATGATGACAACACCTAATTTTTTTTGTAACTATTATTACTTCGCAAACCTATTTAGGAAAATAAAAGTTACAGTATAGAAGATTTATACAGTATAGAATAAACAAACGTTACACACCCACCGGCTCCCATTTGAATAGTGATATCCTGTGTCAGGAATATACAAGGATAAGGACAAGCCCCCATATATCCGGAAACATACAAGGATAAGAACAAACACATCGCAGACCGGAACACTTGTCTGAAAGACATGTTCACTACCGTTATATATGTATTATGACGCAGCATTAGCACATCAAGCCCTCGGTCCCAATTGTTATCACATAACATCGGATAAGTAAATTGGTCTTCTCCAATGAGTTACTGGTTCGCCCTTAGGGTTGCGGAGGTCAGATGGCAATCGCTCTGTGTAAAAACTTGTAACCTGTCAAATCCTGACAAGAGTAACAACCAGACTCTGAGAATAATGCTACGAAGAAGTAGACTAAAAGAAAATGATGTTATACTCTTAAATGAAGCTCCAGTTTATAACTTGTAGCCGAAAAAATATATAATCTCTGTACAAATAATGACATGCAATATACTCGCCTCGTGTCTGCGCTTGATAATTTAGAATTAACGACTTGCTTGATTTTGTTGTGGTATTATGAAATCATTAGATTTCACCTTTGACATCGCCCGCCTGGAATACTTCTTGCAAGATTAGCTGTGGCCACCGCTCCACTTGTTTTATGATAATCCGACAAGAACCTAACATTTTCCGAAATATAGTATCCTATGTATCCAGGTAATAAGATTTTATCCAAATCCGTTCAGTAGTTTTTGCATACGCCGTCTGAATACGTATTTATAGATAGTTGTTAATTAGCTCTTCTCCAGTGAGTGACTAGCTCGCCCTTAAGGTTGCGGAAATTACATGACAATCGCTCCGTGTAAAATTAACCCAATCAAAAAAAAGGAACCCTTATAAGATCAATATCTTATCCCTCTGTCTGTCCGTGTGTCACCACCGAATTTCTCAGAAACTAGCAAGTTAAAATTTATATTAGATACTGAGGTCTATAGTTCCTATGAGGTGTATAAAAATCCAGGTTTTTTTAAATTTTCATGAAAACTTTGTAGTGCCAAAATTTACTTTAGGTTTCATTTCTTTTGCCGAATTTTTCTTTTAATTTTTTTTTACTAAACAATAATCAAAAATGATAAACACAATTTCATTTCTTAATTTTACTAAAAGAGATTTATACGTATCGTAAAACCTCAGCATTCCTGTTGTGTTATTGAATACCATGACTCACGAGTCGGGAATGGTATTTCGAATCCGAATAACTTTAACAATGACAAGTGAGAGGACGTTTAAAATTGATTGATCAATTGAAACTTACTAGTGGTAGGCCATTTATTGCAAGAGTCCGGCTAGGTAGGTACCACCGCAGTGTTAGATATTCTACCGTAAAGCGGTATACACTATACCTATATAGTTTCGGTTTGAAGGACACTAGCTAGGTAGCTAGTGAGCTGGGTAAAGGAGATTTTAGAATCTATATCTCGACATTCAGATTTTAGAATCAATATGTCGAAAAATTTCTTGAAGTTAATTGAAAACTTACCGCAATGACCATCAGTTAGTTATTATATTCATGTACGTACCTGAAATGGTAAAACAGAAATTAATTATTATTAATTTGGAAACTTTTAGATTGTAAATCTATGCAAGAAAATTTTCAATACAGCTTATAGTAGTACATAACAAAAATGAGAGCGCAATATATATAAAATAACCACATTTTCGACGATAAATAAGCAGTTATAAAACAAAAATCCGTACTTGCTGCGTGTTTGTGGAACTCTTTGCCTGACCACATTTTCCACAAGAACCCAAATATTAGTACGTTCAAGCGTAGACTAAAGGACTATTATCTGTCTATATCGCTGTAATATATGTATGTGTATATGTTAGTTATATGTATGTATTGTATATGTATGTATTGTATATGTATATTTATATATATGTGTATTAGTATATATGTACTTTTATATGATTAGTATTTATTATGTTAGGTATTCGTATTTAAATATAATTATCTATTGCGCCTACTCCACGTTTAACTTAAAATTTATGATATAATAATCTCCTAGGGTTTCTGGAAGAGATCTCTTCATAGAGATAAGATATCCTCTGTACCTCTATTTTGTGTTTCCAATGTACACTAACTTATATCTATTGGTGCATAAATAAATAAATAATAATAATAATAAAAACATGCTGTCTCTATGAAGAAATGAAATACCTACCGGAGACGGGACGTGACTACCCCATCGTCCTCTGTTGGGATAGTCTCTGTCACAGCAGAGATTATTCCACCACTGCACTCAGTCACACGGGCGGTAAGTATTTTGTGGCAAGAGGCCGGCTAGGTAGGTACCATAGCAGTGTTAAATATTGTACTGTCAAATAATAGTTCTTAGGAAAAACGTGAGAAATTATGAAACACTAAAAATCAAAAAATCAAAAATCAACGAATTGAGAACTTAGAACTTCCTCCATTCAGAAATCAGGCTAAATCGCTTAAACACTACATTAAACAACACTTAACCTGACCCGGGATTCGAACCGCAATATTCGCTAACTCCTTCAACACAACAGTTTCAGAACGTTTCAATTTTTAATACTGAAATGTTAAAGAGTGTATTTTCAGTTGGAAATAGGTTAATATTGATGTCGAGAGGTTTAATATGAATTTAGAAAATGCTTGAATTAAGTTTATTGCTTTTTTAATACTTATTAGGGTTCCGTAGCTAAAGCCCAACTGGCAAAACAGGAACTTTACAATCTCGTCGTGTCCGTCCGTCCGAAATTTAGGAAATAGATGTATTTGAACAGCTACACAATTTTATAGTGAAATGCTAAAATATGCATGTAACAGATGGTTGAAAAATGGATAGGTCTACAAATTTTAGAGATATATAAGTTGTTTCCACAACTTTGTTTTTGTTCATATTACTTTTGATAATTACTATGAAATTACCAACTTATTTTTTCGGTCGATTATTATTGGTTTCAGTCATAGTTATATATGAGATCTCACCACTTTTTGTAGAAGAACTGCGTTGCGAGAATTCGATTTTTGTACATTTTATGTTTTTGTCGAATACAACAATACTAGAAAAAATAATAATAAGAACTCTTTCGTAAAGTAAAAATACATACATACAGCTGAGCATAGACCCTCCTCTTTTGAAGAAGGTTAAAATACCAAAACATTTACACCGTAATACATCGTCCAATCCAGTTTCGTTGCCGTACCATCGGCGTGATCTTATTACGTTCAAATGCGTGTAAAATTGAGGATAGATTGCTTCTTAACCATGTAACTTATATAGATGCATGTTATAGGATGTTGTTATACCAACGTGTAACATACGCTTTAGGAACATACTCTTTTTATGTCTAGAGTAACTTAACAACTTCACTGTCCCATGAGTCATATATTACATTTTAATACATAAAATATTGTGCCTGCTGCTTTTTTTAATTTATTGTAGAAAACAGATGTGGCTGTAACTACAAAATGAAAAGAAAGGAAAAAAAATGAAAAGAACAGCAACACACAGTAACAATAATAAAAAGTAAAAAAATTACTTCATTCGTTTAAGTTGTTAAGGAGTATAGCCCACACAAACAGACAGACATGTGCTTGTTTTATTTGCAAAGAAAAACAAAGCAAACAATCATAGAGCTTTATTTTTTTGTACTAGCCGCCTAATAAAAGTAATCCCTCTATAACATCTAAGTTACCCCTTATAACATCAGCTATCTGCCAGTGAAAGTCCAGTTAAAATCGGTCTAGCCGTTTCAAAGATTTGCCGGAACAAACAGACAGAGAAGAATTTTAATTTTATTTTTTAATGTAAGAACCATTTAAAATACCATATGCATTAAGAATAAACCTGTTAATTTGGAATTACAAATAGACACTTCAATTTTATTTGTATAGATTATAATTCGTGATACACGTTACGTTACGGTGTGAGCAGCGGCCATGTTAACGCATTTTATTACGTGTAAACGAAAATTTGATACAACATTCGCGTTAGTGACGTTCCTCGTGCCAGATGAAACCTTCGATTTAATAGAAAGCTGATAGGCAATTCAGTATTCAATTGCGTACGGACGTGCCGATAAGTGGAATCACGTTTGCATATTTGTGAACCTACATTTTTATTAGCCACCGCTGGACTAGGCTAGTTTATTTCGTTCAGGAGACCTACCATGAACTACTATTGCGAATCAAATTAAAACCTAAAGCCACATCGCTATTTCATACCATGACATATTTATACGTCATGCTCATATAAAATTAAAACTACTTTGTTATTAAAAAAATAATACATAAAAAATATAACCCGTCGAGTCTGTTTCGCCGGCTCTTCTCGGGTAGAGGTTTAAATTTGGAGCCGGTGGTAGAATCTGACTTTCAACTAATAAGTGTAATGCTTTTTACGTTGAATAAAAATATTTGATTTTTGAATTTTTTGGAATTTTTGAAAATCACCCGGCTCGACCCTCTCACAGAAAATCGGCGAAAAATAACAGACAGCGCAGAAGCCTCAATCTCCCACCCCCTCCGTTTCCATCCCTGCATTCCTTCTAATATAATTCCTATTCCTTGGGTTGGCAATTCGCAGATGCAACTTCAAGTGTCACAATAGGTTGTGTTGACTGCTCACCATCAGGCGGACCGTATGCTTGTTTGCCAACTGTCATGAAAAAAAGCATGTAACATTAGTTTGACAAGCATCTATAAGCTATGGTGAGCAAACGGGACCCACCTTTTTCTAAATAATCCATATGATATTTTTGTCTTCATCCTTACCTATAACCGTGTGTGTGTGTGTGTGTGTGTGTGTGTGAACAAGGTATTCATATATACGAAATGCGCTTTATGGAACGCGTCAAAGAAATATAACACAATGGACGGTGCATTAAAACGGTTGGGATAGGTTTTATATCCGAGTTTCCTGGAACCTTTGTTGGGATATCTTTTGAATTCTCTCTATTTGTATACCTATTGTAGATGTTGAGGTGTGATGTTTATGGATGTGTATTTTTCGATATCGTATTTTGGTTAATATACTGAAGTGAAACTTCTAATGCGACTTCCAACGAGGTTGTGTTAAACGTTTAATTCTACCATGGAAGGGGTATGAAAGACACAGAGCGAGAGTGAATGCGTGGCACTCGAACGCATGTGCGTAGTATACCTGTTACAGGCCAGCGCGAGCGTTAATAAAGTTATTATTATTATATGTTAATAAAGTTTGTCTTAAAGAAACAATATGATTACACTAAAAATCAATTTCTACCCCTTCCTATTTGCATTTCCACATTACGAAGTTTCACTTCTTCCGCGCGGAGGGACTCCACGCACTATTTTTTTATATCATGACGGTTGGCAAACAAGCATACGGTCTACCTGATGGTAAGCAGTCACCGCAAATTATGAACGCTTGCAATACTTGAAATTTCAGATGAGCGTTGCCAACCCAAGGAATGGGAGGGAAATCAATCATCGCAAGACACGCAACAGTATCTACTGATACTGTAACATTACTATTACTTTACGCCGATTTTTTTTTTGAGGTGTTGTGATGATGTTCCCTGATCGAGCCGGCCCATTTGTGCTGAGATGAGCATGGCTCTATAAATAGGGTGTGCCCTCGGGTCGTCGAAGTGCAGGGTGGGGAACCTGTGCGTCCGTGTTGAGCGGCCCTGAGGAGAACTGCAGTCGGTGTGGACCCGACTGCCGTACGCGCTTGCGTGGGAAGCGCTGGGGGCTTACCATCTCGCTCCCCGGGACCGAGCTCCGCTAGGCGAAGCACAGTGCTTGTCAGGTCGCGTTGGTTAGTTCTACGAGAGTTCCCGTAACCTGACAATCGCACTGAGGTCGGCCACCGAGGAGGTTTTAGTGGGTCCTCATGACGTTACCATCTTGTCATGGAACCCCACTTAACCCGGTTCTCCTCCCCAGGAAGCCGGGTATGTGGTAGCAGATTTCCTCCCCGTTACCAAAAAAAAAAAAATGGCTCTACTACTACGAGCTGTTAAAAACCGTCAGTTCAATAATCGCAGGTTATTAGTACTTATATTTAGATAAGAACCATTTTTATCTCAAATGTTTTTGGTCAGATATCACAAAATTGACATGGGACCAATTAGTAAGACCGTTTCAAAAGAACAGATAATTTTGAAGTGGTTGCATAAATAACAGAGTATTGCAGAAACAAACCGTCTCAATTTTTCAAAATCGTTTTAAAACAAAATCAATTAGTTATAACCATACATTTTATATAACATACACATTTAAAATTATAAAAAAAAAAAATCTATACTACGGGACGAACATAAACCTAAATACTAGTCTACGCCTTTTTCTATAATTGAATCTATAATAGATGTCTTTTTGTCTAGAGTTCTGGGAGTCGAATCTTCCTTAACAAAATAGTATCCTAACTTAATACATTGTGTCTACTACCTGCTTAACGGGACGCGACCAACTACTAAATATTACACAAAAGACGTCCTATGCGAAGTTAAAATATGGTAACATTTGTAAATACAGATTGTTACGGAGAACCTTATCACAGGGGCATAAGGTTCAAAATCGCTTGCTACTCCTTTTGTTTATTTCTACGACTGCCGCGCGGGTTCGAGAAAGATGTATTCTCGAAACATGTAGAATAGCGTTCCGCGGACGGAGCTCTCTCGAACCCGTGTCCGCGTATATAAGCGGCCCGCCGTGTCGACTGATTCATAAAGTTCTGAGCAACAAGCGAAGACACTACAAGTGATACCAGTGAACAAGTGCGATAATTAGTGACCTCGGCTATTCTTTTGGACTGTGATTGACCTGTGATTTGGACCTGTTGTTTGTGAAGTTCTGTTGTTTAATCTAGACCTGGAATAAAGTCTTGTTTAGAGCCATCAGGTGTTTGTTTCCAAATTAGCGAACCCCAGCCCGTAACAATATTTATAATTAAAAACCAACTATATTTACAAATTATTACAAGTACACAAATCATGTTCACGGTGAATAGTGGCAAGAAAACTAAGTGCGTTTTTCCGCTGAATCGCAATCTCCAGCTCCGTACTTCAAACTGGAATCGAACCCACGATCGTCGAGGCTCACTACCACCATGCCACAAAGCTCATCGTAGGTTTTAAATTGAATCAAATTAATTGCTAATTATTACGTTTCACAAGGTCTGTGGTTGTCAAACCTACAACCCTATTATCCCATTGTAACTTTCTGATCGTCTCGCCCCCTCTACCGTGAAGCGGTCAGTGTATTATCCCGTGTGAGCTGAACCACTAAATTAGAAAACAGCTATAAAACTTGTATGTACGTCCACGCGGACGAATCTGACTCTGACTATACCAAATACTACTAAAATTACGACAGTAGAATGATATTCTTGATTATTAACGAAATTATTTGAGGTCTGTATAATCGGAAGGTGAAATTTTAAAAATAGCCGAGTGCACCCGCTGATCGGTAAACGATCGGTAGGTTAAGCAACTTTAAGCGCGGTCAGTCACTAGATGGGTGATCGCATAGTGGTATTTCTACCGAGCGTCTCCGTGCTTCGGAGGGCACGTAAAAAGTCGGTCCCGGCTGTTGACAATTTGACAACAGTCGATAAGTCAAGTCAGAGGCCTACGGGCGACCTGAACAACTCTGACACTAGGTTGACCACTAACCAATCGATAAGAAGAAGATTTTAAAAATAGATTTTAAAACTATAACTTACAGCAGTTAAACTTATAATAACCACAACATCGCATAAAATACAAAAGGCATGTTACACTACAAAGCGGACAGACGGATATGACAAAACTCTAAGGGTTCCGTTTTAGCCATTTGGCTACTGAACCCTAAAAAATAATTGACTTACAAAATGAAGAGAATTTCCAAAAACAGCTTTTAAAAGCTTCAATAAATCAACCGAAAATCCAAAAAAGGGCACTTCGATCAATTTTGGAAATACATCAAATGTGATAATTTCATAAAGTTGATAATACAATCAATATAAAAATACAACAATCAGCTTACTAATTAATATAAAATATTAGATTAAGCGTTTTAAAGTCTTTTATTGTGGAAAACTAAAGCCAATTTCGTTTGAAAGGTTAATACGATTAAAGCTTACATGTATTGACGTTGCATTATGAAGGAACAACCTAAAATTTATAACTTAATTCCGACCGTGAAGTCGTTAATAGACACTATCATCGTAACTCGATAACAACTCGATCGTTTCTCGATGATTAATCACGTGACAAACAAACGTACGTTCTACTGTTTTTTTTTTTCGGAATGTATATTTTGAAAAGAGAAGGGGACAGCCTTCACGGAGATTCAAAATTCCATCCCTACCACCTCGATGTCTGGAATCCACAACAGCGCGATTTAGAAGACATTTTCTTCCTCGCACAACCACTCTGTGGAATCAACTTCCGGCGGCGGTCTTCCCGAACCGATACGACTTGGGAACCTTCAAGAGAAGAGCGTATTCTTTCCTTAAAGGTCGGCAACGCGCCTGCATGCCTTCTGGTGTTGCAGATGTTCATGGGCGGCGGTGATTACTTAACATCAGGTGAGCCTCCTGCTCGTTTGCCCCCTCTTACATAAAAAAAAAAAAATTATCCTTAGGGAGTCTTCTGCTGCTGCTATAGTAAAGTCACGTGCGTGTTGTGGGCCAAGGATGAAGGAGTGGGAAAATTGGGGATTTGGTCTTCAGGCGCTTTCATTCATCGGACAGTACACTCTCAATGTAGAGTACTTATATTGCGAGACTATTTATTCCTTGGTTGATAAATGCTAAAAACTTGACGACGATTTTGGATTGGACTATGTTTCCAGACTCATGACACGAGATCCTAATTTTTTTTTTTTTTTATATAAACGCCGGAGGGCAAATAACTCCACTCCACCTGATGGTAAGTGGAAGTGGAGTCCACACGCGAAGGTGGCTAATATGGTTGCAGAAGGCGAACCGTACTAACCATCCTCGCCCTGCCTACCCGCAAGGTGCCTCTTCACGCCTCGTTTGAAGGACCCCAGGTTGTAAGAATGAGGGAACACGTGTGCCGGTAAAGCATTCCATTTTTTGAAGTGCGACAAAGAAAAGAGTTGGCAAACTTCTTAGTTCGCGATGGCATTGATGCCACAGTTAGTCGGTGACATCGGAGACCGGCACGCGTAGTTCTTGAATGGAAGGGGAGGGAGGGATTAGGGAAAATAATTCCTCTGAACAATAGGGGACATTGAGTGTGTAGGGTTTAAAAAAATGTACTATGTGTATTTAGAGTCTGTTACAGAAGAATGGAGAATCTCTAGAATTGGTCCTAAAACTACTGATTAAAGAGAAACGTATTATTATATTAGGATAGTTATATCCTGTGTCGGGGGTCCGAAAACATACACAATGACAAGGACAAACACACCCAGACCGGAAAACATACCTGTATGGTCAATACAAACATCTGCTCCGAGCAGAAATCGAACAGGCTGTGGCGCTTAAGGCAGGTTTGCTATCGCTGCGCCACAACGTCGTCATATAAATATTACATTTTTTTATTTATTAAAAACACATGAGATCCATGGTAAGATGCCCACTATGCATGTTATGAATTTATGATGTTGTACAAAATTCTAAATAAATTTTACCGCCGAGCGAGCTTCCGCTCTCCGATAATAAAATGCAATTTCCTCGTGTCATTATTATGAAATATCCAATCATCTACATGTAAAAATTATCTTTATGATGTTGGACTGACATATTTTCAATATTATTTTCGCACTGGCAATCACAAATCCGTAAACAATTATTTTTATACTAGCGGCCCGCTCCGGCTTCGCACGGGTATAAAATATATAGCCTATGTCATTCACTGAAAAAATGATTAAAAACGATCCAGTAGTTTTGATTTATTTATTACTGCCCGTGGCCTCAAGGGCTAAATGTAATTATTTACGACATCACATTAGAGACCTTAAATTTGTTTTTCTCCACTATTTAATGGATGTTATTATACATATAAACCTTTCTCTTCAATCACTCTATCTATTAAAAAAATCACATCAAAATCCATTGCGTAGTTTTAAAGATTTAAGTATACATAGGGACAGAGAAAGCGACCTTGCGCTCATTTTGACGGCTATGTTATGGCACGGATTTTTTTAAAAATAGAAATAAAGCTTAAAAGCATGATAATAAGGCAGGCACCACCGCTGCGCACGGGAGGCTAACCACTGGTGCTTCGTTTTGCAAAATATGTATGTGATGGTGTTCATGTCAGCAATGAACTCTCCGATGACATTCTAAGCCGTTGTTCGGCTTCGCAGGAGGCACCCTAATGACGGAATCAAAATGGAGGCCCTCCATTCGGTGACGCTCTCAAGGCCAATAAGGCCAACAGCAATACACAGTCGAAAAAAACAGTAATTCACGAACACGCTAAGCACCGATTGACATCATTGCTATACACGAGGCTTAATAAAATAGCACGACTATTATAGAAAACACTTAAAACAGGACAGAAACCGAAATAACTATAACGTCATTGGTAAATATTTTCGTCATTAAAATACCACACATACAATCAATTCCCTCTCTATATATTCACTAGCAGAAATCACACCAGCCAATGTCAGGCCATGTTAACTGAAAAAGTTAACACGAGCAGAATTTGAAATACCGGAAACGAAATAATAAAAAAAACGCTGGACACGACGGAAAATGCAAAAGGTGCACCACCCAACCGTACAAACTGCAGTATTAAAATATAAAATCTCTACGTCCCTTCATCAACAAATACCGGTTTATTATCAAATAAAAAATCCTACAAAAAGTTGAATATTATACAGCAGATTTTGATTCTAAACCCTTTATTTATTTCATAACGGTTGGCAAACAAGTACACGGTCCGCCCGATTGGAAATAGTCACTTCAACTTGTGAACGCTAGCGATACTTGAAGTATCACATAAGTCCTCCAGCGCTAACACTCATCGCACGAAACGCAACAGTACCAACTGATACTGTCACTTTACGCTATTTTCTGTGAGAGGTGTGCCTATAAAATTTGAGGAGTTCCCTCGAATTCTCTAAGACCTGATCAACATATCCAGACCAAATTACAACGGGACCAACTAAAAAGTATAACCTTTCAGAAAAAAGGCCCGGAAATACATAATGGCAAGCACAAATACACCCAGACCGGAACACACGTCTATATGATGATAACTATCATCTGTCCGGAGCGGGAATCAAACCCGCGCTTAAAGCAGGTTCGCTATTTGCACAACAACCTCCTCCATGATTTAAACATATTTTTCAGCACGTTTACGTCACTGGTTGCAAGAGAACTTATTTGACGGCATATCAGTTCCCTATGGACCATGGCACGCGGTTGACGTTTTCACGCTTCAGCTTGGAATCAATTAAAACTCAGGTTAGGGCAATTTTACACTGAATACATCGAGCTATATAATGCTATATCTTAGCCACAAGATATAAAAAGATTAATAACTATTATTATTTGGTTACTTCTTACAGCACAAGTCTAATTAACGGAAGAAAACATCGAAATCCAAATTGTAAAACCTATATCATAATATTTAAAAGAAAAAAAACTTGCTCTTTCAAGTTGATTAAGTCACTGACAATTTATTCCTGAACACACTGACTGACTTTTTTTTTTTTTTTTTTTCTAATGTTAAAAGTTGGCAAACAAGCATACGGCTCACCTGATGGTAAGTGTGGTATGAGCGCTTGCAGCACCATTAGTAGGTGCCACTCACGCGTTGCCAACCTCGAGATATTGGTTCTTAAATCTCGTCTGTCCAGTAATTTCACTAGCGTACAGTGCCCTTCAAACCGGAACACAGTAATGCCTAAGCACTACTATTTGGCGGCAGAATATTTGACACTGCGGTGGTATCTACCTAGCCGGCTTCTTGCAATAAAAGACCTACCACCAGTGTGACTGACTGCACTGGTAGAATAATCTCTGCTGTGACAGAGGTTATCCCAACAGCGGGCGATGGGGTCGTCACATCCCGACGCCGGTGCGGTCTTTTGAGTAATGACATCAAACGCAGCACTATCACACATCCATATACAAGTCTACCATTGCTTGTTAATTTAAATGACAGAAATTAAAATACACATACCAATTACATATATATGAAATGTAACAGTGTGAAAACCGTCTGTGTTTATTACACTCACAGAAATGGTATTCTCTGTTTTCTTCTTCCTAGCATTATCCCGGTATTTTGCACAGGGTCTGCTCATTACTCTCATCCAGATTTAACAGGTTATTAGTTTTTACATTGCCATCTGACCTCCACAATCTTAAGAACGAACTAGTAACTCACTGGATAAGAATAAATTACCGATAAAGAGAGTACCAATCATTATCAGATGTTATGATAACAACCGAAACCGACAGCCTTAACGTGCTCACCGAGGCATTGTGAGACCCACAAGGACAAGCACCCAGACCAAAACCGATATTTATAACAAACATCTGCTCCAAGTGTATTCGCTTTGTGTGCAACAACGACAATGATAAAAATTCAAATAAATGTATATCTCCACATAGCGCAGTATAGAGCTACAATCTAATGGGTGGTCAGTTCAACTTGGACAGACGCCAACTCCCGCCCTAATTGTGTTTACACATCTCAGTCAGTTAGTTTGTATTTAGACTCGGTTTCTAAATTTTCGATGATGTGAAACATCGTTGATTGTTTCCATGCACAGGGATAATATAAACAACAGCATCAGAAGGGATTTTCTTTCATGCACAACCACCGATTAGACTTGGGAACCTTTAAGAGAAGTTTTTGTTGCTGATGGCTCTAGTGACCCCGACCATGTCACCAGTTTCGGTAGACCTCAGCCGGTAAAAGACAGACAGCGGGGCTCAAGTTGAATCTGTCGCAAGAGCCCCTGAACTAGCGTCCTGTAAGGTAGGGGCTTGGGACTTCATCGAGGCAAGAGAAGAGCTTATTCGTTCCTAAAGGCCGCCAACGTACCGGCAAACACCCCAGTATTTCTTAGGTCTTTTAAAAACACTTATCATTTGAGATTGTTTAACATTAGGTGAGTCTCCCCGTTTGTTGTACAAGTCGCAACGCGGTCGCACTATTGGATGAGTCCAATGGCAGGGTTGGTCCCTTGTTCCTGATTACGTCCTTAGCCATAGTCCGGCCTTACAGAAGTCACACTAAAAATTGATTAACTTTCAAGCTTGGGTGTTCTCTTTTTCACGGCTGGGTCTCAGTTCTTGGCATGACCTTTTTTCTGCCTAACGACGCTTTAGCTTATTTTGGTATTTATATTATTTTATAGCTTCTTATAGAGCCCTTTTAAGCTTTTAAGTTACCATAAAATATGGACACACTCCATACAGGCATTATGTCAAAGATGCGCGGGTCTTCTTCTTATAGAGTGGTTATTGAATGGTCAACCTAGTGTCAGAGTTGTTCAGGTCGCCCGTATAATGCCTATGACTTGACTTTTCGACTATTACCAAATTGATAGCAGTCGGAACCGACATTTTACGTGCCCTTCGAAGCATGCAGGCGCTTAGTTGAAATACCACTATGCGATCACCCATCTAGTGACTGACCGCGCCTAAAAACCTGCTTAACCCACCAATGTTTCAACCCGAAAATATCGGCTTAATACATAGTCTACGGAACACAAAATGTAGGGAAAATCTCTAAAAAAAAACAATCTTCATGTAAGATTAATCTTTCATACGCCGTCAACGAGTCTTTTCACCCCTCACGCGTTACTAGTATGGGGATGTTTTGGGGTATGGTACAAAGTAATAATATTTAATTAACTTTTAATTCTCAAATTAAAAATTAAGACTTTATCATGCGGAGCTAAAACAAAACCTAGAATTAAAAAAAGGTTCGTATTTGACATCGATTAAAAGATTTTCTATTTCAAAATAAGATTTATTTTAGACTAATACCTTTTGCCTATGACTTCATCCGCATGCATACTTATCATTCTATTAATCACGCAAAAATGGCTGGACGGATTTGGATCAAATTTGTAACAAATATAGATTGTTACCTAGATTAAGATATAGGATACTTTTTATCCCGGAAAAATTTTAGTTTCCTTGTAGGCTTATCAAAAAACTTATTGCAGGGCGTATCCTTTTGGAATTATGTTTGGATGTTTGCTCAATCATACGCACGCCTTAACGAATTGGAATGAAATTTAGCACAAAATCAAATACAGACCTTTAATTATAGGTATCCGATATATTAAAAAACTTTAAAATTAAATTTTAGTTGCATAGACAATTTTATTTAAATATGCTGACTGCAAAAGCTTCCAACTTAGACCACGCATAATCCTACGAGGCTCGTTAAGTATTCAGCTATCACCTGGAAGTGACTCCGGGAGGGTCTGGAGGATCCATTGTGCAGGCCAGACAGACGCACCGGCTTTGTGTTGATAAGTCTAAGCGCTACCTGTACTCCGCATTCACGGTAACAACAAAAATACGCGTAATGAAGTACACTTTAAGTTTATTTTAACAATCATTATTACTTTATTAAACTAATTACATAGACTTACTATAGTAAGAATATCAACTGTATATAACTTTAACCGGTTATGTCGTATGTTTGTGACTAACTTCGTTGCGTTGGTGTTGTATTTACGAAGAAGCACCAAGGAGCCTTTTACATATTTTGGAGGCTTAAGTTGGTAGTTGTTGAGATATTAACTCCTAAAGTCATAAAAATTGTGGGTCGCCCTTTAATTTTTAACTGTGGGATTCAAAATTCTCGAAAAAATTAGGTTGCAGAACATAAAAAGAACTTTCAACCATAATTTTTCTAAAAGGTTTTCCTATAAATTTGAATTCTCATATACATAATTTTTAATAATTATTATGAAATTACAAACTTATATTTGCGGTCGCTTTCAATTTGTTAATATTTAAAGTCCTAAAGATTCTTCATCATCAAGCTGCGGCTGCTTACAGTCCCCTGTGTGTGGTCCACTACGGACTTGACTGGTAATTATATTACTAAGAAGTAGAATTTAAAAATGCACGTCAAACCGCGGGACAAAGGTACATCGTGGTTTCTTAATTTCCAGAATCAACCCATTGCCGATATTAAACTAACCAATGTTTGCTGTTATGATAATTTCGAAACTCGATTACCCCATGTTGATACTGGGGCCATTACCGGGTAAAATCGATTTACGTTCACGATAAGCTGTGCAAGCAAGCCTATATATTTGCATAAAAAAGTCGTGCTTTCCGAGAACCACGTGGGCGACGTACCGTCAGCATGTAACTAAGACATAATAACGATCGTTTTGGCGCAATCGTGATGATGCTGCCTTGGGTGCTGGCGACTGTAAGATGGTTTCTCGCTTAAGGCAGATATTTGTATTAACCATACATCTGTTACGGTATTGGGTAGTTGTGTGAGTTTTTAATTTTTTTTGAGTGAGATATTTTAATTTTTTTTTTAGTAAAAATTTCTGTGTTAGAAAAACGTCTATAAATATAATATAGAAGCCTAACATGTTACTAATATAAAGACTACGATCAAATCTAGTAAAAGCCTATATAGCGACCGATACTTCTTATTATAATTTGAATGGAGTGAAACCGCAAGCAAAGCTGCACTATAAATAATATTTATAACACATTATATATAGTTCCTTAAATGTAACTTGAACCAAAATGGCCGCTTCTGCGCAGGTACAATAATGGACAAAAATATAATAAATGTTAGACAAAAATATTGGTTTCGTCTTATTTAAATCGATTCTTTATAAAGTAGGAAAACGGAATTAAGTATATATAAATGTTAACACACTTGACAAAACTAATTTAATTTTTAATAATTTATTATTAAAGAACTAAAACAACCGTGAGCGAGTGTACTAAACGCGGCCCCCTTCACACCGCATACGGTTGAGACCCAAAAACGTGTTACTGCGCATGGTTCAACTTACATTTAACAGACTATACATCATATTACGACGACGCAAGTACGATATACATAACGACTATCGAACACCACAGGTCGTGAGTTCGATTCCCGTTCGGTGCAGATGTTTGTATTGACCATACAGATATGTTTTCCGGTTTGGATGTATTTGTTCTCATCATTGTGCATGTCCGGACCCCCTACACAAGATATAACTATATAATCCGTTGAGTATGTAGAGTTTATTAGCATTAATTAGAGTATTATTTAATAATAAAAGAGTTTTTTGCTGACCTTACACGTACTGTCAAATAGCTTGCTATAGTCAAATATTTAGTGTAGATAACGGTGTACTGTCAATATCGATATCGATAATAAAATGTCAGTGTATTCGTTTGTTATGAAAAGTTTAGTAACGTACGTAAAGTATGTATGTTACTTCTAGGTGTTAATGCTCCAAAAAATAAATTGCTCAAAATCGTAACACCCTAATTGTGATGTGTTTAGTAACCGAACTGTGTCAGTGTTATTTAGGACTCCCTTGTAGAGCTGTAGTACTTGTATAGTAGAGACATACTGCTCCCAGCACAAATAGGCCGGCTCGACCTGGGAACTACTACCCACTCACATACAATCTGCCTAAAGGAAAAGTATCAGTAGATACTGTTACATTGCGCTTGCTATGTGGGAGCACCGGAGGCCCAATATCCCACCCCCTCTAATCTCTTCCTTTTTCGCTCCTAACCCTTGGGTTAGCAAAGCGCATGTGATACTTCAAGTATCCCAAGTTCATAGGTTGCGGTGACTGCTCACCATCAGTCGAACCGTATGCCAACCGACATGAAATAAAAAAAATTAAAATAAACTATAACTTGAATATTATCATACTGTTAACACGTCCCATGTTCACTGAACCAAATAAACCCAACTCAATTCATTGGACAGTCATTGGATTAACAGCCAGAAACATTAATTTTGAAATTTCTTGAAATTTCATAAAAATGTCTATAAAATTAAAATACAAAAAACTATCAAATGATTTAATTCTAATCAAATTCAAAGCGCAAATAAAATTAGTATTACACTTTTTAATTTTACGTATATTTACTAACGAACATTTAACAAGCCGTAACTGATACATTATTTATGTTAATGTATTAACTAAATTTGCCTACATTTAATCACTACATATAATAAAACAAAGTCGCTTTCTCTGTCCCTTTGTATGCTTAAATCTTTAAAACTGCGCAACGGATTTTGATGCGGTTTTTTAATATATAGAGTGATTGAAGAGGAAGGTTTATATGTACAATAACATCCATTAAATAGTGGAGAAAAAAAAAATTTTTGAGGTTTCTAATGTGATGTCGTAAATAATTACATTTAACGCGCGCGGGCCACAGGCAGTAATGAATAAATCAAAAATACTGGATCGATTTTCATCATTTTTCAGTGAATGACATAAGCTTTATATTTCATACCCATGCGAAGCTGGAGCGGGCTAGTAGATCAATAATTTTGAAATAAATTTCACCTTTCAACCGTCTAAAGATAGATACAAACAAGCAGACATAAAACAAGAGACCACAAACAAAAGCGACTACATTCACAACAACAAAAAAAACATATTTTCATTCATCCACCCATGTCCTAAAACACCTTCACGATAACATTCGAGAATCGAACCCGCACTGCTATAGACAAAAAAAAATAACAAAACAAAACGCGACCGCAAATGAAACTTCTCTTTGGTGACAAAAATGCACCGGTACCCCGCATTTTAGGGTTCCCTTTGATATTACGGAATTATTTTTACCCATAAAAGCTCTTTTATTTTCATTAATATAGACTTTGAGGGCAAAAAAATAAGCAATATGCACTTACCAGAAGAGTATTAGTCTATAGCCTATGTATGTGTGAGTTTCTTACACACAAGTATAAGCCTTAATATAACGGTACATAAAAAAAATTGATATCCTTTATTATTTATTTATAATGCACTCTATTATTGTTTACACAACACAACAATACCATGATTGTTAATAATTACTAGTACATTAATCAGTTTTATCCTAAAAAAGGGACAACAACGCCTCTGCATACCCTCTGGTGTTGCAGATGTTCATGGGCGCCGGTAATCGCTTAACATAAGATGAGCCTCCTGTCCGACAGAAAGAAAAAAAATCCCGTTGTATGCCATAGTGTCTCAGCCCCTCGTCTCAGCCACCTGCTTCGAGGGACTTCAAACTATATTCCTGACATATGTATATATACTTCGGGAAATATCCACGGAACCATTTTAATATTAGCGTGTCTCTTTTGATATATTTTTTTTCAGTCCATACGTGAAAGTTTCGCAATCAACTCTGTCGCTATTTGTTAAAATAAAAACCGCCTGAGTCTCTACTAAAATAAGCTCTGTTATACGGAACTGTTTGTACGGGAGGAAATTCTCATACGTTTTTATACAAAGAAATTTAAAATTAAAATCTGTGTTTTTTAAATAAAAATAAAATTTATAAATTTGCCTTCCAGTAAACGTGTTTACTTAAAACAATGAAATATTTATTTGCATGTACGAATCTCTAGGTGTAGAGAAATAATTTTAAATATTTTTATTAAAAAAACCTACACTATACCTGCGTAAAAAGGCTGATAAATTTTACAATATCCGAGTTTTTTTTTTCAATTCAATTATTTTTTATCAAAAATAAATACTTTTAATGCTACGAAAAGGAAAGGATCATTTTGGAGGACGGCTGGGCGTTGTTTTAGTCCGAAAAAAAAATAACCTTATATGCGCTCAATAGTCAGATGAATATTATAAACGATTTTGATAAATTTTACTATAAAAATAAATAGGACTTTGACAAAGGAACGACAAAACTTGAAGGTGGCGGAATAGGGTATTAATGTTTACATGGAGAACCAATTCAATCCATTATAATAAATATGTCTTATCACTAATGTAGAACTTTTATTGTTGGCCGGCTAGGTAGGTACCACAGCAATTTCAGATATTTTACCGCTAAGCGGTATACCGAGTTTCGGTTTGAAGGACACTGTAGCTAATCAAATAACTAGGCCAAGGAGATTTAAAAACCAATATCTCGAGGTTTGCAACGCGTGAGTGACACCTACAAATGTATCGTGTTTCAAGCGCTCAATGCTACGATCTTCTTCTTCTTATCGAGTGGTTAGTGGCCAACCTGGTGTCAGAGTTGTTCAGGTCGCCCGTAGGCCTCTGACTTGACTTATCGACTGTTGTCTTATTGTCAACAGCCGATGCCGACTTTTGACGTGCCCTCCGAAGCACGGAGACGCTCAGTTGAAATACCACTATGCGATCACCCATCTAGTGACTGACCGCTCCTAAGCTTGCTTAACCTACCGATCGCTAGCGATCAGTGGATGCACTAGGCTATGAGCGTCTCAGGCTACGATAACCGCTTACCATTAAGTGGATCATATGACTTCTTGCCAACTTATTCCATAAAAGTTTTTTACCACGGGTGAAGTCGTGGTCAAAAAATAAAACCAATCTCTCCAATTAAAAAAGGGCAAAAACCTCTGCCAATAAAGTAATAGGTGTTACAGCGCGGTGGCAAACGTAAATCGGATACGCATCGACACCCCGCTCCGACTATCGTTCAATTAACGATGTCAACGGGCTGAATACCCACAACTTTGTATAACGACTCTGCAAACGGGAAAAGTTTTGGAAATCTTCGTGAACGATATCTAGGGTTAAGTGTACGCTTCAACAAAGTTAACTTTTTACTAAGACTTTAGAATTAGATATAGTTTTCAAATTGATTATTATTCAAGAAATCATTCTCTCAAGAGATTTCTAGGGTAGCAGTGAACGAGGCCTAAGGACTAGCTAGTGATAGTTGAAACATTTGGAAAGAAATTTACCACCGCATCATCAGATGTTATAACGGAAAGCAGTAGTGGTTTTGAGCATTATTTCGTTTCTGCTTGAAGGACAACGTAGATAGTGAAATTACTGGTCAAACAAGATTTCTGAATACCTCGGAGTTGGCAACGCGTAAGTAATGCCATGTATGGTGTTTGCAAGCGCTCATAGGCTAACATAATCACTTACCATCATTAATCATCATAATTTTCAAGTCACTAGAAAAGAAATATCTAAAGTAAAGCATTCTAAATTTCCAACTCTAAAGACAGAAGACAGTGTTCGTAATCTTTGATTTCCGTCAATGCTAAACTATTCAGAAGGAGACGCTCCAACAGCTCTTAGACGAGACAAAGTAACAAACATCTAAGCGCTGAGATGTACTCAACAATTTCAACAAACTCCATTTGGGTATTGTGTAGCGAACTGTATCTATCTTAATTCGTATTATGCATCAGTGTACATGAGATTTTATTCAGGGGAATAAAATAATGAGGATTATAGAATTGCAATATAGGAATGATATTTCGCATTCATCCATGCGCATATATAATAATATTAGTAGGCAAAGTTAGGATTTTTTTAAGCTATTGCATAGATTTTATTGTGGGCTTTGAGCGCGGCGACCGAATCAAGAAATTCCGTAACGAAAATAAAACCTAACACTCCTCACAAGAAAAATTATAGCAAATAGCTCAATAAATGTATTGGAAAATGATCTTTAAATAATACGCTATAAAGACTAATGTTCAATTTTCAAAAAATAATAGGTATATAATCTTTATACATGATTTTTATATATGCAAAGGATTTTCGTCTTTAACTTAAATGACCATCACCACCTATGAGCACGCGCCATATTTGAAGTATCACATGGGCGTTACCAACCCAAGGCATATGAGGGAAGAAATAAGAAAAGGAAAAAGGAAGGGTATAGAGGGGATGGGACAATGGGCCTCTGGCGCTCTAACCCATCGCACGAAACGGAACAGTACCTACTAATACTGTTACTTTACGCCGATTTCCTGTGAGAGGGTAGTACTTCCCCGGTCGAATCAACCTTTTGAAATACACTTTAAACTTTATCCTGCTTGAATATTAGTACATTGGTGTTCTGATTATATTGTAGTCGTGTTACTGATAACATAATGTGAACCACAATATGGTTTGAGTGTAGTTTCAAATCTCGGTGATGTGTATGACATGCCCCGAGGCGCCTGTAATGTTGCTTCGAATTATAGGAAATATTATACGGAACTTTGTTCTTCTTCCTAGTTTGCTTAATATATAATAATTATGAGACAGATATTTATAAAATCAATACAATATAAGGCGAGCTATTCGTGCAATCTACAATCTAGGGTGTAAAGATTCGTTGAAGGAAAAATTTAAAGAAATTAATGTATTGACTGTCGCTTCTCAATACATTTTTGAAAATGTTATGTATGTACATAAGAATATTAATGAATTTACAAAATGTAGTGATAATCATAACATTAACACTAGGAACAAACATAAATTAACAATGCCAGTTACTAGACTGCATAATATTAGTAACTATTTTAAAGGTAACTGTATACGGTTTTACAATAGGATCCCAGAAAGCGTTCAGACACTTTATATTAATAAATTTAAAATAAAGGTCAAGACACGTTTGTGTGGTAAGGGCTATTATAAAATTAATGAATACCTTGAGGACACCACACCTTGGGAATGAGACAGTCACTCCAGGCTTTTCAGTCAACATAATATGTATGACAGAGGTGGGTGTTATATCTCGGCGAAACTCTTCACCGTCCGACATTATTGTGGGCAAAATGTGGGTACGGGAATCAAACGAATAATTACAGAATCACTTATTTGTTTTAATGTCAAATATGCAACGAGTCCTAAGACAGTTCCTATGATGTTGTTAGCACGGCGGCTAGCACTGAAGTGAAGTGTCGCCGGCCGCGCGAACGCATCTAGGCTCCGTCGAAGCGTCGTCTCGATGACGCTTGCGGCTCGTTGTCAAATCAGCTTCCATGTTGTAGTGTCGATAGTCAAAACAGCTCCCGTACTAATGACTTCTCCGACACGGCCATCCTACGGTACACACGTCCCTGTGTGTTACTCTGAAACAAAGTTTCTTGCACAGTATCACATAGCTCGGTCACTCCTGACCTTATCCAGTAAATTTACCACGCTACAATCACTGCTCGTGAAACTCAGAGCATAGCCGAATACTTAATTATCTCTCTACACAATCAAACAATTAAAACACTTAAGCTCTACATGTGATCTATGGCTACGCATAGCCCAGTAACCTCCAGTTACTCATCACTCATATGCGATCCCCCTGGGAACGCCTCTATGGTTTCCACTGAAACCCGACCTCCACCAAAGTTGCCTGCTTACCGCCTACTCACGGACTACTAATAGTAGACACCGATTTCTACCGAGCTACGGCTACACGACAACCTTTGGTACGGTCCAATCATCATGTAAACGGTCCAATCATCATGTAAACTTAAGTGCTTTCCTTATCGTCACAACAACTTGGCTCTACATCAGTTTCATCAGTTAAGCTCTGATTTTCCGGCATTTTTCGCAATCTATCAAGTGCGTATTTGTAGATACGCTTAGAATTTAAAGCCTTTAAATTATAATGATCACCATCAAGAATTTCTATGACCTCGAACGGTCCTTTAAACTTGGGATCCAACTTTGTTTGATTACGTTCCTCGTTCATAATCAAAACAAAGTCTCAAACCGAAAATTTATTGAGTTTTGCCTTTGTCTGATCGAACCTACGTTTTTCATAGGATGTTGCAGCGATCAAGTAAAAGTTAATGTTACTAATGTTATAAAACTCTTCAAAGTCTTTACTCGCAAAGCAACGCCCTTGATCCACGATAATATTTTTCAGAGTAGCGAATATCGCTACACTATCTCTTACAGCTTTAATACTACTCTTAGTATCGATATTAACATTGTGAAATAACAAGATGAATTCGTGAATTTCGTGAACGCATCAATAACAATGAAAACATATTTTTTTAAATCTTTGTCGCTTAATTTTCCGTTATTTAAATCAGAAACAAGCTTAGATATTTCAACATCGCGTTTTTGTTCAGCTAAAAGCCAGTTATTGGAAAGTTCTGTCAAGTTAACTATTTTGTGTTGCTCTATCTTGGACTTTAATTTAGATCGTACGTTGTCTTTACCATCAACAGAATTTTGATGATTACGGGATAAGAAATCTGCATGTGCCATACCTCTACCTTTATTATAAATTATGTCAAAATCAAAACATTGTAAATAGGCCCACCACATGTGAACTCGCGGCGTTAAGTCTGTCTTTTTACGGCACGATGTTAATGAATTACAACAATCAGTCACAACTTTAAATTGTCTACCATGTAAATATTGCCGAAAATGCTTAATCGCGTTAACGACAGCCAAGGTCTCTAACTCGTAACTATGATACCGAGATTCCGCAGGTGTGGTCCTTTTACTAAAATACGCGACTACTCTACGTTTACTATCTACGACTTGAAATAAAATAGCACCGTAACCCTCTGAGCTGGCATCCGTATGTAGCTCAGCAGGGTATGAAGTCATAAATCATTAAAACGGGCTCTTTAGTAAGAATGGAAATAATTTCTTTTCTAATGTCTTCATGGCGTTGTTGCCAGTTAAATTGAACCTTATCACACGTTAATTTATAAAGGGGACCCATCATACTAGAAAACCTAGGTACAAACTGTCTGAAGTAAGTTGCCAACCCTATGAACTGTCTTAACTGAGTTACTGTGGACGGTGGAGGCAGAGTTGATAATGCCTCTACTTTTCTACGATTAGGTCTAACCTCTTCCGACCTTACTTCATACCCTAAAAACTCAAGTTGAGTCTTTAAAAACGAACACTTATTTAAATTTAAAGAAAAACCTGCTTTCGTTAACGTTTGTAAAACTATATCAAGTCTTTGAATACCTTCTTCGGTAGTTTCGGAAATAACCAAAATATCGTCAACGTACACAATAACGTAAGTATTAGCTAGATTACCCAAAGCTCTAACTATCGCGCGTTGAAAAACTGATATCGCATTACGGAGCCCGAACGGCATGGTCAAATACTCATACTGACCGTCAGGTGTTATGAACGCGGTACGTTGTATTGGTTGGTCATCGGATTTGACCGGAATTTGATGAAAGCCTGAAGCACAATCTAATTTAGTAAAATACCGCGCACCGTGTAAACGTGATATTTGGTCTGATATAAGCGGTAACGGATACCGATCAGGTACTGTATTACTATTTAGTTCGCGATAATCAATAAACATTCTATCCGTACCGTCGCGTTTCTTAACTAAAAGGGCTGGGCTTGCAAATGGTGAACTACTTGCTCGAATGATATTAGCACGCATTAGCTCATCTACACGATCACGCATTATTTTTCTCTCTTCCGCACTAAGCCGATATGGTCGTCTTTCTTACTAGGATCAATTAGCCGATTCTCAAGTTCACCCGTAGTTACGCGATTTTGCGGCATACCAGTAATAAAATGGCTTGAATAACGAATTAATACAGAAACTATTTCCGATTTATGATTCGAGGACACGTCGGTATCTATAAAGTTAAAATTATTTAACAGGGGCAGTTCATTAACACTACTAAATAAAACAGTATTTTCTGTATCAACTGAGGGTAATTGTAAGTTACAATTAATTACATCATGAACTTTAGAAATTTTAAATTGTGTCGCGGTCATATTAACACTAAAGCCTTGCAGCAATATTTCGCGCCCTACTATAATATCACTACGCAAATAGACATCCGGCAAAACATGCAATAAAATTTCGATTAAATTACTATCAATTTCAATAATATAAGAAATGTGAATAGTGCTGAGTACACTTGACTGACTAATGCCTCTCAATGTAACCATGTTTTGTTCACGTTTTCCACAAAATTTACAAGAGACACATTCTTTAATTAGTGAACACCCAGCACTATGCACCGAATCATAATGGAATTCGAAAAGCTGACCTTTATGTTTTAAAGTTCCTTCAGGAGGGTCGATGACGCACACGTCGACAAGTCACTCGCTGCGCGACGCCTCGGCACGTTGTTCTCCATTTAGGCAGCGGGTAGAAATGTGTCGTTGTCTTCCGCAAATGTAGCAAACGATGGAGCTGCCTGTAGCCTGCTACTGAGGATTAGGTCTTGAAGCTTGAGCGAAATTCTGCATCTTCATACGTTTTCCGTGTATATCTTTTCGCCCGTGTAATCAATCCGCCATTTACTGCGCAACGTAGTGTGGTCTCCATATCTCGTCTGTTTTCCCGCTCGAATCCCGCTTCTGATGACAGAGGTGGGTGTTATATCTCGGCGAAACTCTTCACCGTCCGACATTATTGTGGGCAAAATGTGGGTACGGGAATCAAACGAATAGTACAGAATCACTTATTTGTTTTAATGTCAAATATGCAACGAGTCCTAAGACAGTTCCTATGATGTTGTTAGCACGGCGGCTAGCACTGAAGTGAAGTGTCGCCGGCCGCGCGAACGCATCTAGGCTCCGTCGAAGCGTCGTCTCGATGACGCTTGCGGCTCGTTGTCAAATCAGCTTCCATGTTGTAGTGTCGATAGTCAAAACAGCTCCCGTACTAATGACTTCTCCGACATGTAAATTACTTGGACATTTGAAAAATAATAATATATTAAAAAAGATATAACTCCCCGAGTTTGTTTGTTCTTCTCGGGTAGAGGTTTAATTTAGGAGCCGGTAGTAGAATCTTGACTTTCAACAAATAAGTTATATGCTTTTTACGTTGAATAAAAATATTTGATTTGATTTGATTTGCCCTGAGCACTAAACGTACCCGCGACCGTAGAGACATTAGGCAGGCTCACTAACAATACCCCACAACGGCCGTCGGCTATAAACGGCTATGGAAATTCGTTTGCTTGAGCATAAAAGAGTCTCAGAGTCCTTTATCAAATTGATATGAAATATGTATAGGGCTTTCATAAAAGCATACTCTATCTGAGTAACAATATAAGATTAGGCGGACAAGCCCTAATGTAAACTTCATTCCGCTACAGACTTTTATGACTAAATAATGATCATACAGAAGAATACAGTCAAGTGACACCGTTGTGGCGTTCTGGGCAGCAAGTCTGCCTTTAGTCTCGACGGTTGCGGGTTCGATGCCCGCTCGGGCAGATGTTTGTTAAAATTTCTGTCGCGGTCTGGGCGTTTGTCCGTGTGGGTCTCCCCACCATGCCTCGGAGAGCACGTTAAGCTGTCGGTCCCGGTTATTATCAATAACATCAGATAATAATCGTTGACTCTCGATAAGTAAATTGCTCTTATCCAATGAGTTACTGGTTCGCCCTTAAGGTTGCGGAGGTCAGATGGCAATCGCTCTGTGTAATAACTAGTAACCTGTCAAATCCGGATAAGAGTAATAAGCAGACCCTGGGTACATAAAAATATCGGGAATAATGCTAGGATGAAGAAGACATAAGAATACAGTCAAGATACACACCAAAAACAAAAAATGTATCACTAGCAGGCCCGGTCATACTTCTCCTGTACTGTCAAACAGTTTGGCTGTTTTTCCACCATTTTTAAAAACTATCGTCATCGTACATCATATTTTGAGTTTTTCGCGAACAGACAGACATACAGGCAGGCGGGGACGTTGTTTTGTAAAAGGTAATGGACCCTATAACTGGTGCTGTAGGAGCTAATTTCACAACCATTACTAAAATAGTACCTATAAAATATTGATGATTAAATATGTCTTAATATTTAATACATATTCCAACAGTAATTAAGTTCAGGAATTAATATTAAAAGGCATTAATTAGCTTCAAAAAGAAAATTACCTTTTTTGTCCTTTTTAATTAAATTTCAATAAAATTCGAGAGCTGATGGAGACTAAGTTTATTAAAAATTAATAATAAACAAACAAATTCTTAATTACGCGCGTCAATTTTATTCCTTAATGGTGAATTCCTATTTTAATAATAAAATCTTGAATATTTAAGTTTTTCACGGTCCCAAAGGATGCTAATAGAACCCTATTAACAAGCCTGTTACTGAAATTTCTTTTCGAACATAAGTCCTGAGTCCTACAGCCAAAATTACGGGCAGAATCCACGGCCCCATTAGGATAGTAATATCCTGTTTCGGGAGGAAACATACACAATGAAAAGGACATACACACCCAGACCGGAAAACATGCTTGTATCGTCGAATCGAACTAGTGACCTGTGGCGCTTAAGGCAGGTTCGGTACCCCTGCGCCACAACGTCGTCATTTAGTCCACACTTTCACTATTTTCTACAAATTTATCTTAACCAAAGAACCTCTATACCGCATTTATACCAATTGAATCCTAATTAATTTCCCATCTGACAAATGGCAAACTTAATTATCTCCACAATGGCTGTCCGATACAACACTGTAGGCGGGTAAATAGGGTTCCCAAGGGAATAAAGGCAAAGGGTTCCGTACAGAAAGGGTGCAATCTAATTTCACAAAAAAGGCACCTTTACGATACACACGGTCCCGGATAACGGATATCCCTTTGTGAGATAAATTGTGAAATTAATGAACCAAAATTTTCGAATTAAATAACGTGGATTGAATTTAGAATCCATTTATGGTATTTTAATGTTTTTGGGTTTAATATATCAAATTTGTTTTGATAATTATTAAAGGTATATTTATATTTATATCCTTTGTATAATGGTGATTTCAAAACGTATATAAATGCTCTAAGTATATAGCTATTATTCCCGACACGAAAAGCAATACATTTTGTAAAAACAGGGGCTGGTAACATTTGGATCGAATAAAAAATATAAATCGTACCAAATAACAGTTTACAGTTAAAAAGTAACAAAAATATAACCTCACATATAAACATAGGAGTCAACTTACCCCAAAATATCTCACCAAATGTTTACATGTCCTGATCAAATTGGATGACAGTACTTTGTATCGCTAAAATATTACCCGACCAAGTAAAATTGCTAATTAGTTTCGTATTACTTTTATGTTACTTTGAGTTGATTGAATTTGGGTTTTTTTGTTGCATTGTCTACGGCCCACCTGATGGTAAGTGGCTGCCGCAGCCTATGAGCGCTTGCAGCTTGCATTACTAGGTGCCACTCGCGCGTTGCCAACCTCGAGATATTAGTTCTTAAATCTCGTTCGCCCAGTAATTTCACTAGCGTGCAATGCCCTTCAAACCGGAACACAGTAGTGCCTAAGCACTACTATTTGGCAACAGAATATTGGACACTGCGGTGGTACCTACCTAGCCGGCCTCTTGCAACAAAAGACCTACCACCAGTGTGACTGATTGCACTGGTGGAATAATCTCTGCTGTGACAGAGGTTATCCCAACAGCGGGCGATGGGGTCGTCACACCCCGACGCCGGTAAAGGTAGTAGAAGTTACAGAATCCAGACCATAGGTTACTTTTCTCTGAAGAGTTAGATTTCTTGACTACTGGTTAAGCTTATTCCACCACAAATTTTGATTTCTATTCCCAATAATATTACCAATGTGAAACTTAGGTCTCGGTAAATTTGTTCCAGAGATATTTTTTACGTCATGGCGATTGGCATACGACAACCTATGATTGCTTGCAGTACTTGAAGTATCATATGGGGTTGCCAACCCAAGGGATAGGAGGAAGGTATGAAAAGGGATAAAAGGAAAGGAACAAAGGATGGGAAATTGGGCCTCCAGCGCTCTCACTAATCGCATGAAACGCAACAGTACCTACTGTTACTTTACGCCTTTACTTATGATACTACTTCATCAGAAGCGGAATCTAGTAATAAATAAATTTAAATATAATTTGTAAAAAAATCTGTCCGTATGTCGTACGAGTTTCAATAGCCGATGACCGGCCAAGCGTGACTTGTCCTATTGAATGGCGAACTTGCTTTTTCAGTAGAACCGCCCTTTTAAATCCCTCCACGCTTTATTTCGATGTGAGAAAATTCTATTGGGAAATATAATTTCTATTCGCCTACCTTTTATCCTATTTACAGCCACTTCGCGGCTTCAAGCGCTTTAAATTGCTCGCATTATAAATATTGCGGATTTATTACCTATTTTTACCCGACTGCCGAAAGGTAATGTTATTCGAGCGTATGTATGTTTATTTCTTTGTGACGCTCTACAGGCTGAACCCTTTGACGGTTTTTTCAAAATTCATAAATGGGTAAGCTCTTGACCTCCATCGAGCGCGAAGACATAGACGAGGCCTACGTTGGGGCGAGCTTCCTCATGAGATGCCTATGTACTCACACCTTGAAGAGGTTCAGGTTGTATACGTTCGGAAATATAGACGCTGGAAGAGCATTCCAATCCCTGGCGTGCGTATAGTGAATGTTTGAAGAGTTTAATGGAAGTATCGTAATTTTTTGAGGTAGAAGCTTCGAAACTTATTTTTAGGCTGTTGATTCAATACAAATAAATATGACATTACACTAAAAGTCCTACCCTCAAGGGTGTAAAATAACAATAGGGAATAGGGGTTGGAAGTTTGTATTAAAATCGTAATTCAAGCAGACGAAGCCGCTGGCGGAAGCTAGTATTATATATTTAAATAGGCCGTAGTTTTAGTGTAACAACAATAAAGCACTAATGAAATAATTCACTCAACAATGAAGTACTAATGTCTAGTCTAGATGCAGACAAACACACAATAGGGTCGCACATCACGAGATTAATTTATTCTGAAGCCTGTTTCTACATTCTCTGTTCTTATCTGGGGCAAGTAGTAGGGGGTGAAATTATAGAATCAATTTTATACTTGTTGGTAATTTTAATACATTTCTGAATACTACTGTTATATCTAACCCCCGGCCCAAAAACGACGGCGTGTTATGAGTATCACAAGTTTGTCGTGTCTTTGTGTGTCTGTGGCATCGTAACTCCGATCGGATAAACAAATTTTGATTTAATTTTTTTTTTGTGAATTAGCCGGGATTGTTCGTAGGTATGTTTGACGCCGCCGATTTTGCCGGCACAAAATGGCGAATTTAATTTTTTGTGCCGAGCATTACTTAATGGTTTTAATTTTATTGTTTTTGTGTAAATTTATTTATCTAACATACATCATTTATCACTTAAATTTTTTCTCTATTGGTGGCAAAATTTCTGTAGCTCAAGACACTTTTAGATTTATTAAGTCTTATTTTACTTTTTCAAACGTATTAAAATAAAAGTAGAGAATCTGAGACCCTACTCAAATCCTATTGACCTGTCCACGGTGACCAAACAGATGTCGACCGACTTATTCAACACCAATGAAGATACCATTTTTTTATGTGATTAAGTGGGCAAGCAAGCATACGACCCACCTGATGGTAAGCGGTTGTCGTAGCCTATGAGCGCTTGCAACACGATTAGTAGGTGCCACTCACGAGTTGCCAACATCGATATATTAGTTCTTAAATCTCTTGTACCCACTAAGGTCACTAGCTCCAGTATCCTTCAAACCCAATCACACACTGTTTTACGGTAGAATAACTGACACTACGGTAATACCTACCTAGTCAGCCTTGCGCAATATAAGACCTACCAGTATAACCCACAAGTTTAAGTTAAAATCAATAGTATGTGCTATGACTCGGAATTAAGAGATTTGACATTATGTAGCAATGTCTTTAGAGCACTCGAGTGTAATTGTTTGTGCCTAACAGCCTGTTATTAATTCAATTACAGTATTCGGGTGAATGTTTAACGCTTATCTATGAAGCAAATAAGTTCTTATTAAAATAGCTCTTACACGTTGATCTGCTCAACGGGGTTTTCCTTCAAAAACATTGACTTTTTAATTGCTTTCAATTCCATTATCAATTTGATAATCAATTTGAGTAAATTCCTTTGTTTCGCACGTTGCGTCGCGCTCACACCGTCGGGTGAGTCTATCGTATAGAATGCACTCGCGCTGCCTCCATCTCCGATGACGTTCTTAGCCGTGGTTCGGCTTCGCAGGAGGCTCCCTAAGGACGGAATCAAATTTGAGCCCCGCGAGGGCTGGCCCTTTATCACGGCAGAGTATCTGTACTCAGCCCCCGCTCGGAGACGCTGTCAAAGCATGTAGAACCAACAGCAATAAACTTTCCGAATGTAAATTGTAAATGTTTGTTTTTAGGGTGTAATAGTCAAATGGCAAAAAAAACGATAGATGTAGCAGATCATAAATGTAATAATTCCACAAAAAAAGACGTTTAGAAATTTAATTAGCAACTTATTTTTAATTTGTTGAGTTTTTAAGTATTTAAGTTTTTCTTTAGTATAACATAAAAACGCTATTAAGAACTCTCAAGATTTTAGCCTATCAAACCAGGGAACCCAGTGTACGTGATCCACACTTGGCTGGTATTTAATATTGTGAAAATTTTTATAAAGTAGTGGTTCCATATTAAAAAGCTCCGGAAAAGCGCAATTCTATTGATTATATCATATTGACTTACTTCATTAAAATATTTATATGCATCTGTGCAACGGTTGAAATTGGTTAACAATTTAGGGCATACTAGAAATATGGTTGAACTTACTGTAATCGAGGGAGAGGTCTCAGAAATGTAATCAGCTGTAACAAGGTCTGTGGTTGGGGTCCAAAACCGTGAAATTCGTGTGACGTCTTTTATGGATGGACCTCTATCAATCATGCAATATGGAATTATGTATTTTAAAAGAAGGTATTTAGAAGAAAAAGGCAACACCAGTTTATTATAAAATTGTGGGATTACGGGGTTGGAGAAATAAGTGGCCGTTTCTTCAGTACTCCGTATATTTTTAAAATAACACACTCTTTAATTAAAGATATAAGAAAGACACACACCATTTTATGTTATAAGTTGGCAAACAAGCATACGGCCAACCTGATGGTAAGTGGTTGCCGTAGCCTATGAGCGCTTGCAGCACCAGTAGTAGGTGCCACTCACGCGTTGCCAACCTCGAGATATTAGTTCTTAAATCTCGTCCGCCCAGTAGTTTCACAAGCGTACAGTGCCCTTCAAACCGGAACACAGTAATGCCTAGGCACTACTATTTGGCGGCAGAATATTTGACACTGCGGTGGTACCTACCTAGCTGGCCTCTTGCAACGAAGGACCTACCACCAGTGTGACTGTTTGCACTGGTGGAATAATCTCTGCTGTGACAGAGGTTATCCCAACAGCGGGCGATGGGGTCGTCACGTCCCGACGCCGATAAGCTCCATGCCATGCTCATTGCCGTCCGTTGCATTAATCGCCATCTTTTTTTCTTTCTATCTATCTCTCTCACTCTCGTTCCCTTTCACTCACACATGTTTCATTTCAAGCATCCATCACTACGTTCTGTTCTGTTCACACTTTCACTATCCTACAAAAATATCAAATATGAAAAAAATCACTGTAACATGTATTTTTCAAAAAATAATCCATTATAATTTATCAACACACGTCCCGCAAAGCGAGCCCTCCCAGCCGCGGTACAAATTAACGTTTTTGAACATAACAAGGCCTCGGCTTATCCTTGTTGAGTAATAATTAATCATTCAATTACAAGTTCCCGGTTAAAATCTTTAACGAAGACTAATTATTGCTTGGATTTAATTTGTGAATCTGGAACTTTGGTTTGTATTAATTTTAATATAAACCTGTATACATACAATCTTGTGTGTGTGTTTAATATAAACCTGTATACATACAATGTTCTTTATGTGCTTGAATCACACAACAATATCCATTAGGATAGCTATATCCTGTGTCGTGGGTCCGGAAACATACACAATGACAAGGACTAAACCTCAACACCGGAAAACATGCCTGTATGGTCAATACAAAAATCTGCTCCGAGCGAGAATCGAACCCGCAACCTGTGGCGCTTAAGGTAGGTTCGCTACAACGTCGTCGAAAAAAAGAGTTTATACTAGAAGAGTTTATACTTTTCCCGGCGTCGGGATGTGACGACTGTGTTCCGGTTCGAAGGGTATTGTAGGCTAGTGAAATTAATGGGCGGAGGAGATTAAGGAACTAATATCTCGAGGTTGGCAACGCGTGAGTGGCACCTTCTAATGGTGCTGCAAGCACTCATAGGCTACGGCAACCACTTACTATCAGGTGAGTCGAATACTTGCTTGCCAACTTAATCACATAAAAAAATGGTATCCTCATTGGTTTTGAATAATTCGGTCAACATCTATTAGAGCACCATGAAAAGGTTAAAAGGATTTGAGTAGGGTCTCAGATTCTCTAGCAATATAAATATGCCCTTTTACTTTTAATACGTTTGAAAATGATATCTATTACACATTAAAACTGTTTAACAATTGTATCTATTCTATGGACAGAGAATGGGTTAAGTGGGATCGTATCTGGAAATCTAAAATTCGGACTTTCTACCATTGATTTGGATCATAAATAAATAATATAATAAAAGTAATATATCATATATTACAAACAGCATAGTTTCTATAACAACAAATCAAAAGTAATTCAACATAATATCAAAAAGCATTAGAAGAAATATCAAAATTACACGATCCAACTACTTTCGTATCGGAAAATAATGTTTAAGCAAGAAAACCAATATGAGTTACAAGAGACGCTATTAAGCGATCCAATATTGTCAAAAAGTTGATAAAAACAGCCTTAGCAGCCGTGTAGGGGCAATAGAAAGTTCCGCCAAGTTCCAAGTTCCGCCAAGTTCGATCCCGTGTCTTCTAAGAGCAGATGTGTCGCGACTACTTCGTACAAGTTTCGGCGACTTCGCGACACGCGGCGACAAGTGAAAAACTGGCCAAAGTTGCCAAGTTATTCGTTGTTCTGTTGTTTCATTTGGTAATGTACAATATTTAGATTGAATTTTTTGTAAGTGTACTTTTTCATTATAGATTTGTTTACAATGTATACGTAAGGACATGCAGCAAGACACCTGTTATTGGTAAACTAATTCATATTTCGTGGTTGATTTATTAGATTTTACGTAATTAATTAACGTTACAATCTCAACGGCCCCCATTAGATTATTAATATTTTGTGACGGGGGTCCTGAAACCTCCACATTGATAAGAACATACACACCCAGACCAGAAAACATGCCTTTATGGTCAATACAAACATCTGCTCCGAGCGGGAATAAAACCGGCGACCTGTGGCGCTTAGCGGAAGCGAACCTGCCTTAAGCGCCACTGGTCGCGGGTTCGATTCCCGCTCGGAACACATGTATTGACCATACATACATGTGATCCGGTCTGGGTGTGTTTGTCCTTGTGTATGTTTCCGGACCCTCGATATAGGATATAACTATCCTAATGGGGACCGTTGAGTGTAGCGTTTATTTTTTTATGCCAATATTCCTACGTCACGATATATAAAGAATATATACACTCTATGGAGTTTCAAGTTGAAAAGACGATGTTGTCATCCGACGGAAAAGTAAAAAGCCATTCGGTCATAGATACATAATTGTAGCTAGAATGCGACCACTGAACTACGAAATCGCTGTACGGGCATCAACTTAAGTCAGACACTCAATCTTTTTGCGGGTTTAATTATGTACCTTTTTTATCCTACTAATATAGTACATATAAATATAGTAGTAGAGACATGATCCTCCTGCCCCAAAAAGGGGGTCTGCTCAAAAGACTCCCAGCGAAAATAGGCATACATTTTGTTGCGTTTCGTGTGATAAGTAGACCGCCAGAGGTCCTATTTCCCACCACTAAACCTCCATATCTTAATTTTTTCCCTTTTCTCCTATTCTTTGCGTTGACAGCACGCATGTATTACTTTAAGTATCGCAAGCGTTCATAATAGATTGCAGGCTCCGCTTTACTGTTTTCGGGTTACTTTGTATTATATATAAATAATTCATCCATTCTCCTATCAAATCAGTATTTGTTATAAAGCCCCTCCTGCATTTACCCACTCCAGAAATATCTCTTACAAAATTCCATATCCCTAAAAACTTTAGGTTGTGTACTTGCAAATCAGCCAAAAATTAAAGGCAAAAATTTTCAACTAGTTATTATCAAATAAATCTTATGTAATATGAAAACTTTTCTGCCGTCCGTACGTATGAAATCGAAACGTTCATGAGGACGCGATCTCAAGAGATAAATCACGCGGATCGTGACTCGATCCTAATGTATACTAGCTACACGCCCCGGCTCGACTTGCGAGAGCAGATGTTACGATTGCAGATTTCATACTTTTATTATTCAACGGATGCTCAATTTTTATTCTATGCAGTTTTGTGTGAAATATTTTAAAAGGATTTGTTTTTTTAGAGTAAATGTTAGTACTTTGTTCAGATACTATAAGCTTAATTTTTACGAGCAAGAAGTCTCAATAGCTGGACGGTAGAAGGACTCTGTGAATGCGAGAGTTGTGGGTTTGATCTTGACCCCTTTTGGCTGTTCTCTTATACACTTCTACACAAGCAATGAGCGTATTTTGGCAATAGTAGTGTTAGTAATTACTTAAAAAACAATGCAAATATTTTTCAAAAAAAAAAAAAAAAAAATTTCGGTAAAGATAACCTTAAAATTTTAACTGTCGGTTACGATGTTCTTTCTGAAAAGTAATTTCGAACTTCGAATTTTGACTAAAACTAAAATACTTGTAATAAAACTAAAGCACTCAATCAGAGGTCACGAATGCTTGATTGATGACATTTTAAAGCTTAAAATAGACATTTAACTCTTCTTCTTCCTAACACTATCCAGGTAATATACCCAGGGTCTGCTTATTACTCTTATCCGGATTTGACAGGTTACTTTACACAGAGCGATTGCTATCTGACCTCCGCAACCCTAAAGGCGAACCTAAGGGTGGGTGAGTCTGTCAGCTTCACGTACTCTCCTAGGCACGATGGACAAACTTCCAGACCCAGACAGACACAGATATTATAAACGACCACGACCGTCGAGTCTCAAAGCAGCCTCGCTACCAGCACTCCACAACGATCATTCGCATTTAACTAACTTATAAAATACTATTCTTAATCCGTCCATTACCGGCTAAAACGAATTAAATTAGATCGCAATGAAATACATACGATACGTTGATGAGAAACACTTCAGACCCTAGCAATAGCAAATGCTTTCTGATTAATCTTTATTACTTGAATATATAACTAGCATCTGCCCGCGGCTTCGTCTCTTTGTCTTTTGTATTGAGTACAGTTAGAAATAACAATGCGTGTCAAGACACAACCATAACCGCTTTTCGTCGTCTTTTATTTTTAGCATAAATGGTCCGGCTCGACTGGGAGAGTACTACTCTCCTACCAAATACAGTACAGTAACTATATTGAGTTTCGTTCGAAGAGTGGGAAAGGTCCCAAAGTACCACACATTCTATTTCCTTTCTCTATACCCTCGTCCCTCTTTCCACCCTTGTGGTATAAAAAGAGGGTGGGAGAGCTTCTTCTTCTTATCGAGTCTATAGATCATTATTTTTAAATAAACTAAGCATAGAAAGTTGCCACTGCAATGGCGTCGAGTAGATCAGCCATCGAACAGCTGTTTGGGCATCGTGGACAATTTAAAGAGATGGGACATTGTCTGGATAGCAGCACCACAGTCGCATGTACAGAAGTGGGTAAGGCCTGTAGTTCATTTTTTGATAGACCATGACTTTTTCAATGAAAAGACTTTTAATTTCACAATCCATCCCACCTTACATTTTGGTAACATGATTAAAATCATCACACCCACAAAATTATACATTTTTATTTTAGTTACTAAAATTGTATTTAATACCGCAACGAGTTCAGTTCAGTACAAAACGATCCAATAAGCGACTCGGTACTAATTTTTACACTTTCATAACACTGTTTCGCTAACACAATCTACACTTTAGCAACAGCAGCGCTGAAACACGGCATTAAAGACTCAAGATTAGTTCTCCTAATTGCACAGACGTAAAATCTACAAAGTTTCCGAGTTCTTCGTTTTCATTCGCATCTGTATAGAACTCTCCGGGATTTTAATGCCGACTTGCATTTCCCGCGTTTTCTTGGAAACTTTATTGGTCCTTCGAGCCGGATTTATTGCTCAACTATAATACCAGCAGTAAACACTTGCAATCCAATCTTAATTATACTTTAGGGTTGTGTAAAGCATTTCATTAAACTAAATGTTGATGAGTTTACGTAGTAATTTAATTTAAACTGAGGTCATTATTACGTCGTAAACATAAAGGAATTTTCTAAAGAATTCTAAATGCATCGGATTTATTATTATACGCGTGAAAATTACCTATATACAGGACTTCAGTCATTATTATATTCTAATCATTATAGTATGTTTTCATTAATTGAAATAGTAGTAGTACTCTCACAGAAAATTGGCGTAAATTAACAATACGTTGCGTTTCGTGCAATGAGTATGGGAAAGGTCTTTCTCATCCTTTCCTCTTATCCTTTGGGTTGGCAATGCCCATGTGATACTTCAAGGCGGGCCTTACCATCAGGCGGGCCGTATGGTGGTTTGCCACTCATCATGAAATAAAAACAAATTATTTAAATTAATAATAATAATAATAATAAACTTTATTGATGACTATTTACACTGCTAACAATAAGAGAACAAAAAAACAACAGAAAAAGTACATAAAATAAACAAAACACTGAATTAACAACATACAAATAAAAATTTAAAAAAAAAACCTAGTAATAATCCTAAAATTAAAAGCAAAAAAATAAGATAAATATACACATAGTGCAGCAGTGTAAACGCCACCAAACGGAGCCTCGCTCAGTGAAAGATGAGACGTCAACGCCTCAACACTGATTCTCAGCGAGCGCCGAGACAGTTGTTAGCGCAGCACAAACAATGACCACATTAACAAATATTTAAACGAAACAGAATATAGCAGAAATTAATCAATTTGAATTGATGTTGATTTAAAAGGCAATCACTTAACTGACATATATAGGATTAATTTTTCATTTAAATTGTAATGATAAATGGTAGCCTTTTTTCTACCTCTATATAAAAGCAACTCCATGCCAGTTTAATCAAATTTGATTAGTATTATAAAAATTATAAAAGCTAACTAAGACAATATTTCCAAAACCAAAATTATAAAAAAATAAGTTAGAAACAAAAATCTTGTTTGATTCCATAAAAACAACAATTGAAATTCAAATATTTTTATTCAACGTAAAAAGCATTACAGTTATTTGTTGAAAGTTAGATTCTCCGGCTCCAAATTTAAACCTCTACCTGAGAAGATTCCGGGAAATAAACTTGGGGATATATCTTTTTAAATGTATTATTTTTTGTTTTTGTATTATTTTTTATTACAACGTAAAATGAAGAATTAAAACTCTAAATCGTTCAAACAATAAGACCAGTACAGCTTTTAATACAAGCTGTAGAATTTTTAATACCACTCGCCGAGCAAACAGTCACAGGCAATCGAAAATGCATTAAGGTTTCCTCCAGTAAACCCATTTGCTGGCCTATTGTTCAACGTAAGTTTCTCGAGTGCCACTTGTTTCAAGAAAATCAGGACAGAGAATTGTATTTCAAGACTGATTTTACTTGCTGCTTTGACGCATTTGCTTTTTTCCAATTGTCGAGCAATTTATAGTTTTTTTACGTGATAAGTTGGCAAGTATTAGACATGATGGCAAGCAGCTATTATAGCCTATGAGCGCTTGTTACACCACACACATACAGCTATCACTCACGCGTTGCCAACTTCGAGATATTGATTCTTAAACAGACGCAAATAAGTAATACCATGTCAACCTACAAAAAAGCCATTTTTAATCATGCAATTTATGTATTATGTTAAACGTTTTCGGTTATATTATATACGAAATATGCAGTTTGTATACTTATTTTTTGTGAAAATAAGTAAAATAATTTACATAAATCTGAATTTGCCAAAAACATTAAAAAAATCAAATAAAGCAAATTGTTCAAAATTTTCGAACGCGTTTTTCTCGAAATGACATTCGTGTGGGTTGACATGGTATTGCTTATTTGGGTCCAAACATCCTTTGCCCAGAATTTCAGAAGTTTTCTTCAAACCGAAACACTTGTACTGCTTTGCAGTAGAATATCATCAAGGTATTCATCATGTTCATTTAAGTCCAGTAGACTTACCATTAACTCTTTATGCTATTCAAATGACAACCCAAACTGAGCTACATCGCGATTTCGTACAATGACGTATATATTTATACGTCATGCTCATATAAAATCTGAAACGACTTACTGTCAAAATTGAATAGGATACAGATAGAAATTTTAGTAAAAGTAAAAAAACCATTAAAACTTATGATTAGTAATCTTATAATAAAACTATAATTTACCTGAAACGTCAATATATCATCAAAGATTTTACCTAAATCGCATTGACCAGATTGGCCTTTCGACGTAGACGTATCGCATACATTACCCGACGCCTCACGTTTCAACCGTTCCGTGTCGATAGCAGATGAATGGTACCCATAATTAAGGCTCTGGGGGCATATTTCATTCATTATTCCTCCCTTTCCCAGAATAAAGGGCTATTAAGGTCATGTATATACAGATGTCAATAAATCGTGCTTAAAGATTTTTTCTCGCACAAGTGATTTCAATTGGTCGAATAAATCATAAACTTTTGACAAAAAGCCAAATTTGCCTAATGATATTTGACCACAAAATGTGTTTTCAAATATATAGAAAGTTATTTCTCGAAGAGGCGTTCAGACGAATTGTAGGCCAAAATTATTTCCAAGTACGCAAGACAAATGATCCGGTGGCTGCCCTGAGGCACTTCGATCGCTGAACCGCATCAAGCCAAGATCTCGTGAAAAATTTCCCCTCGTCTGATGTAGTGTCGCATTAGGTGTCGCAAACTAGAATTTGAATGAGATAAATGACGGGCATGAACTCAACGCTATGTTAAGGATGGGTTATATTGGTTCAGATGAAGCGGAAAATCATATAGAAGGTTGTAGTCATAAAATATTTAGTAAATGGTTTCGTACTTATAAAGAAACTTATCAAGCAATTTTTTTTTTTAATGTTAGAAGTTGGCAAACAAGCATACGGCCCACCTGATGGTAAGTGGTCCCCGTAGCCTATGAGCGCTTGCAGCACCATTAGTAGGTGCCACTCACGCGTTGCCAACCTCGAGATATTAGTTCTTAAATCTCGTCCGCCCAGTAATTTCACTAGCGTACAGTGCCCTTCAAACTGGAACACAGTAGTGCCTAAGCACTACTATTTGGCGGCAGAATATTGGACACTGCGGTGGTACCCACCTAGCCGGCCTCTTGCAACAAAAGACCTACCACCAGTGTGACTGATTGCACTGGTGGAATAATCTCTGCTGTGACAGAGGTTATTCCAACAACTTTTATTATTAACAGCTATTAAACTGCTTAAAACTAAAAATATGTAGGTTATTAATTTTAAGATTTAAAAGAGTGTTATAATTTATTTTTTATGTTACTAAGTTGGCATATGACCCATCTGATGGTAAGCTTGCTTGCATTCATTTGGAAGTGTCATTCACGCGTTACCAACCTCGAGATATTGATTCTTAAATCTTTATAGCCTATTCATTTGACTAGCTACAGAATCCTTCTAACCGAACCATAGTAATGCAAAACAGGCTCTTGATTTGCGGCACAATATCTAACACTGCTATAGTACCTACCTAGCCGGCCTTTTGCAATAAACGGCAAAAAGCATTTCATAAATAAATTAATTTATGCTTAACTAACTGTGCCCGTGGCTCTGCGCGCAATATTTAGTTTTTTGATGTTCCCAGGAAACCCAAAATCTTTCTGGATATAAATTATTCTAACTGTAAATTCAAGTAATAAGCTATGTGTGTACCAAATTTCATCAAAATATGTCCTTTAGTTTTTGCGTGAAAGAGTAACAAACATCCACCCAAACTTTCCCATTTATGATATTAGTGAGAAATGGGATAAGTGGGATTACGGATGGGACGAATAGATCATAAAATAGAAACAAGACTATACAGTTTAGCATGAAATCGCTATCAAACATTTCCATAAGCGTCACCTAACAACCGTTTGCTTTGAAAACTTGTTTGTTCCAACTCCACTGGAGAGGCGGCTATATTTTGAGGCACTCAACAATGCCGACACTCCACGACACGCATATCGTGTTCGCTGAATGAAACTAGCACGGGATGGGACTAGTTGTTCTATAGCTTGAAAACTTTCTGCTATTCCGTGTCGTTTAAATACGCTTAATGGGTTTTCCTGAAGTGACGCGGAAAACATTTAAGCATTTCAGTTTCAGGAATAGTAGTGTGATACCCTGTCGAAGACAATCGCCGTAAAGTAACAGTATCAGTACTGTTGCGTTTCGTGCGATGAGTGAGAGCCCTGAAGGCCTCATCTCCCAACTTTTGACGCCGTTGTGGCGCAGCGGTAGGGAATCTGTCTTAAGCGCTACAAGTCCCGGGTTCGAACCCCTTACGGAACAGATGTTTGTATTGACCATACAGCCATGTTTTTCGGCCTGGCTCTTTGTAATTGTGTATGTTTCTGGACCCTCAACACAGGATATCGGTATCCTAATGGGGGTGGTTGAGTGTGTAGCGTTTATTTATTTTATTTATTCTTTCTTCCCTTCCTTTTTTCCCTTCTCATCCCTTCTATCCAATCTCTTGGGTTGGCAACGCGCTTGTGATACTTAAAGTATCCCGCGCGTTCATAAATGATGACAAAAATTGTACAGTCGGAACAAAGTTCCCTACGTTTTTTCGTGAGACAGGGACAGAGAAAGAGAGAGAGAAACTTGCACACCCGGATGCGCACTTACTTGCTAGTGTGCTCATTTGCTTGTAATAGGCTCGATACACACACAACACACACACAAACACACACAGCATTTCGTTACGTGATGATTTCAACTAAATCGCACTACCCGTAAGACGATTTAGTTAACTTCGTTAAGTAAGTAGTAAGTAATGCAAGGGTTCATAGGTTTCGGTGACTGCTTGCCATCAAGCAGACCGTAAGAAGCTTGAAATTAAGTTGGAATTTTTCCAAATAAAAATCTGAATATTTTTTTTTTTTTATGTTAAAAGTTGGCAAACAAGCATACAGCCCACCTGATGGTAAGTGGTTGCCGTAGCCTATGAGCGCTTGCAGCACCATTAGTAGGTGCCACTCACGCGTTGCCAACCTCGAGATATTAGTTCTTAAATCTCGTTCGCCCAGTAATTTCACTAGCGTACAATGCCCTTCAAACCGGAACACAGTAGTGCCTAAGCACTACTATTTGGCGGCAGAATATTCGACACTGCGGTGGTACCTACCTAGCCGGCCTCTTGCAACAAAGACCTACCACCAGTGTGACTGATTGCACTGGTGGAATAATCTCTGTTGTGACAGAGGTTATCCCAACAGCGAGCGATGGGGTCGTCACATCCCGACGTCTTAAAATAACGTTGTGTTTATTAATCATTTAGTGTCCACAATTGAAATATTCTCTACAGTAGCCAAAATAATATTTACCACAAACAAAAATGAACAAGCAAACAAGATTGCCAATCAATTGCCAATTTTATTTCTAAAAATAAGATTAATTTACCGCAACATGGTGGAATCTATAGTAGTTGATTTTGTATGAAATTAATTGGATTGAGGACACAATATTGATCCAGAATATTGGTAGCAGAATTGGGATAAACTGTTCACTTGTAAGACCATATATGTTAAGTTTATATTGGGTACTAGTAATTACGTTCGATGACAATTTCTTTTTTAAGTAAAACTTCTTTAGAATCGTTGTGATTTGAAATCGTGCAACGGAAAAACAACAGGTAAGAGACACAAATACAAAAATGTGTAGGAAGATGAGACATAAATATACATACTATTTTATATTATCAGTCTCTCCTCTTTGCGCCATGCTTTAGTGAGCCAGAGCGAGAGAGCAAATGTCGGTGTGTATGTATACATATATGTATGCGGCTGCGTATTACAGCTTTTTAGAAACAAGTCAGTGTGGTGTGTTATTATTTGACAGTGTTTGTGAATATTTTTATATCTTGTTACATATATTCATCTCATTCTTTTGTCGATTTACTAAAGTTTCACTTGTATCGTGTGTGAATCTGGGGCAAACGGGCATAAGGCTCATCTGATGTTAAGTGATCACCGCCGTCCATGAACATCCGCAACACCGGAGGGTATACAGGTGCGTTGCCGACCTTTGATGATGCAGTAGGCTCTTTTTTATGGTTCCCAGGTCGTATCGGTTTTAAGGTTAATGGCAAAAACGGAACTCTTATAAATTGTCATTTTACTCGGAGACTATATCTATATATATGGAATTTAGTGAATAAGTGTATTTTATGAACCGCTACACAAAGTTGAAGGGTAATCCTAAATCTAATAGAGATTCTAAACTGAGGATAAAAAAATCAAGCTTATGTAAACGTGGGAGGTATCTTTGGATTTATAGGTCTTTCAAAATGATGAGAAGGATTGATTTTGATTTTTTGATTAAATTAGTAGTTGTTGAGATATTACGTCATAAAGTCATAAAAAATGTTTATTTCGCAGCTACGGGCAAAAGCTAGTATCTAATAAAGAGTTTTCATCGTCAATCATTGGATGTTGTTTTATAAAGAGTTTTAATGATAATTGCGTAGAATTTCTAGATAGAAGCAAATATTCACGAAAAGGCAATTTTCAGAGTTTCTTTGATAATTTTTTTTTGCAAAGGCCCTTAATGTAACGCTCCCGTTTTATTTTTTGTTTCATCTCTTTGTTGTATAATTTTTTTATGAAGTTGTAAGCGTAGAAACGAGTGTTTCTGTCTTTAGCCTCGGGGTTTGTAAGGTTTAAGTATTTTTTAAATGTTTTCAACCCCAGACTTTCTTTGTGTTACGTTTTAATTTGAAATTATTTAGTTTTTATTATAATTAAGTATTACTTTATCAGTAATTACTTAGTTCTCTTTTAGAGTTCCGTAGCCATATAGCAAAAACAGAACCCTCATAAAACACCTTCGCGTGTGGACTCCACTTCCAGTTACCTAACTTCCTTAACCCGACTTACAGGAAGTGCGATTTAGTATAAATCGTCACGTAACGAAATGCCGTATGCTGTATATGTGTGCGTGTGTGAGCCACTCCCTCTCTTTCTCGCTCTATCTATTTCTATCATATAACCGATTGAAATATACAGATTTCATTACAGTTCGGAGAAAATACGAAAGGCACTTCATTCCTAACGGGGGTCCCTTGACCAATTTTTCAAACTTTTTTTAAACTATTTAAGTATTATATCTGGCCGGGTTTTAATAAGCATGTGTTACTATAGTAAGCTTAGAGTCTGAGCAGGAATAACTGAATTAAGTAGAAACGAAAGAAACGTGCTATGCACAGAACAAGAGTTTAATTTAAATAAATTAATTCATACCAGCAGAGTCACAGACATTACTAGTCTAAGTTTATAACTTAAAACAAAATAGCTAGCTTTATGACGTCATTGTGGCGCAGCGGTAGCGAACCTGCCTTAGGCACGACAGGTCGCGGGTTCAATTGGCGCTCGGAGCAGATGATTGTATTGACCATAGAGCCATGTTTTCCGGTCTGGGTGTGTCCGGATCTCCAACACAGGATATAGCTATCCTAATGGGGACCGTTGAGTGTGTAGCGTTTAATTTTTATTCTTAAAATACCATTTATTTCAAAACACCGACACGTTTCTCAAAGTTATTTTTATAAAAACATGTTACAGATACTATAGCTGATAATGTAATCGAGAAAGCATACACTTTAGAACAGGTAAATAACCCTAAAATATCCAAAATCCTAAACATTTCGAACCACTTAACCGTTGCCCATTAAATGTACCGATGTTTACACGGACAGTGAAGTGTTGTATGATAAACATAACTTTCGGGAAACTGTAGGTGTCAACAAACTGGACCGCTCTGTTTACAGTACATTTTAGTACAGGCTTACATAACGCTCTGGTTCTGGTAAATAATTTTTAAACTTAATCTGATGACTGACGCGTAAAAACTTTTTCATGTCATGGCGGTTGGCAACAAACGTGTTCCCTCCTTTTCACAACCTAGAGTTCTTCAAACGAGGCGCGAAAAGGTATCTTGTGGGTACCTAGGGCAAGGGTGGCTAGTGCAGTTCGCTTTCTGCAACCATTATAGCCACCTTCGCATTGGACTCCACTTCATCTTACCATCAGGTGGAGTAGAGTCATTTGCCCCGAGGAGTTATAAAAAAAAACAAGTATATGGTTCGCCTAGTAAGCAGTCCAGTTCATCCTATGAACTCTTGCAATACTTTAATTGGACGCAAATAAGCAATACCATGTCAACCCAAACGAATGTCATTTCGAGAAAAACGCGTTTGAAAATTTTGAACAATTTGCTTTATATGATTTTTTATATATTTGTCAAGTTTTTGGCAATTCCAGATCTATTTAGTTATTTTACTTATTTTCACATACAATAAGTATACAAACTGCATATTTCGTATATAATATAACCCAAAACGTTTAACATAATACATAAATTGCATGATTAAAAATGGCTTTTTAGAAGTTTTACAGCTCAAAACCTTACAAATAAAATAAAATAAAATAAAAAGAAATAAACGCTGCACACTCAACGGCCCCCATTATTATAGTAATATCCTGTGTCGGGGGTCCGGAAACATTCACAATGACAAGGACAAATACACCCAGACCGGAAAATATGCTTGCATGGTCAATACAAACATATTATGCTCCGAGCGGGAATCGAACCCGCGACCTGTGGCGTTTAAGGCAGGTTTGCTACCGCTGCGCCACAACGTCGTCATAAATATTAAAGAACACAACAAATATTAAAGAAAAATGTTTTTCAGCCATTTACCAACACTTCTGCATATATAACTCAGTTTTTTCAATTTTGTGGGTTGACATGGTATTGCTTATTTGCGTCCAATTATGACATAAGCGTTGCCAACGCAATGGACAGGAGGAAAGGAATGAGAAGGGACAAGTAAGGGAACAGAGGGAGTGAGGAGGGAACATTAGTCCACCGGCGTTCACGCTAGTCGCATAAAAAGCTACAGTACTGATACTGTTACAAGTGTACAGTACCGCAAAAAAGTAACCAAAAATACATTAACGCAAGTACAGTCACGAGCACAAATCGACTAAAATAAAAGCATAAAATCTATACATTTATACTATTACATATATTTTAGTTTAGTTTAGTTTGAACACACTCACACGCTCTGGTATACATCAGTCGGCGCGTTGTCATGTATTTTAACACTTCGGAGCACCGGAAGTAATTTAACTACAGAACACACTATTAACATGATGTTACTAATTACTGTCTCACGATATGAACAATGTTAAATGCAGTTATTAGTTCGGAAGTTTCGTTAATATTTCGCTGAATGTACGCCATATTTTGGATAAGGTTTTTGAAACGAAGGTAGTGCGATTTAGTTGAAATCGTCACGTAACGAAATTTAGTAAGAGTGGTCTGTGTCGAGTCGAGTGGTCGAGTCTACAAGGAAATGAGCATTCGATCAAGTGAGTACGTAGCCGGTTGCCCATCTCTCTCTTTCTCTGTTGTTGTCTCTCTTTATCATATAAATATTAAAATATATAAATTTAATTTCTAATTAAAATTCGTTGGTTCGTAAACTACGTTTTTATGAACTAAGTCATATGATAAATCTCATACTCCTTCGCCTTAGTAGTATGGTTATAAAAACCTGTCAATTGCGTGCTGGAGTCATACATAAGGGGTTCTTTAGAACCATAGAGAAAAAATATTGAGTTTCTCGTATGGTTGTAGCGGAAACAGAAATAGTCTCTAAAAATTCCGCTGACAAACAGACGGAAGGACAGTGGAGGCTCAGTAAGGCGTCGTTGGCAACCTTTGACTATGGAACCCTAAAACGGGATAAAAAGAATTACCGTATTAATATTATTGTGGTATTAAATAACTGTGTTTGTATAATAGATATTGTAAACTCCCAATAAGAGGGATCTCTCAGTATTTCTCTAGTTATAACTTATCCAGATGTGATGGGTTACCAAGCATTTACAATTTAATGTCTACAACGTACGTAAGGGACGTACGAGCTAATATTTCATTATTCTATTAGCAAGACCCTTGTATCAAATCAAATATGAGAAATCTGTCCCATGCTCTCATGACTAATAAAGCAACCTTCAGCGGTTCTAGCTCGCTACCATTATGATATAAAATAATTATTAATTCCAAAAATACTTAGAAATTTAACAACGTTTTGGAGCAGCGCCTGGCTTATGCGATCATAATCATATAGGCATGTTTTTGTGTTTGTCATTGTGTATGTTTCCGGACCCACGACATAGGATATAGCTATCCTAATGGGGGCTGTTAAGTGCGCACAGTTTATTTATAAATAAGATATTAATAACAATTGTTTAAAACTACTTATTTTAAATAACAGTATCAGTAGGTACTGTCGCGTTTCGTGCGATGAGTAAGAGCGCCGGAGGTATCTCCCATCTCTTCTTTTCCTTGGGTTGGTAATGCACGTGTGATAATTCAAATATAGCAAGGCGTCGGAATGTGACGACCCCATCGCCCACTGTTGGGATAACCTCTGTCACAACAGAGATTATTCCACCAGTGCAATCAGTCACACTGGTGGTAGGTCTTTTGTTGCAAGAGGCCGGCTAGGTAGGTACCACCGCAGTGTCCAATATTCTGCCGCCAAATAGTAGTACTTAGGCACTACTGTGTTCCGGTTTGAAGGGCATTGTAGGCTAGTGAAATTACTGGGCGAACGAGATTTAAGAACTAATATCTCGAGGTTGGCAACGCGCGAGTGGCACCTACTAATGGTGCTGCAAGCGCTCATAGACTGCGGCAGCCACTTACCATCAGGTGGGCCGTATGCTTGTTTGCCAACTTCTAACATAAAGAAAAAGCAAGCGTTCATAGTTCATATAAACGAGCGCACGCACACGTCCTAAGATTTTGTGTATTTTTCACTCGCACTCTAAATCCATTCGTATGTGTTTGACTCTTTTTAGTGTCGCTTTTACATTTCATCGAATTATCAAATTACAAAGATTCTATTCTTCTTCTTAAGAGTTACAGAAACTTTTAAAGAAACCACTTATTGACCCAATTATTACACAGGCAATTGTATTGCGGTTACGAAAAATTAGAAAAACTTCAAACTAAATTATACCTAGTATGATTCATGGTACTGGCCGAGTTAGTACATTTACCCGACCCACTTTCCCACTTTTCTTTGTGCTGTGTATCATCGATCACGTGTTACAAACGTACATTTATCAAAACTGAACAATTGTTGAGACAATATTAGAGAAAGCACCGAAAACGTATATAAACTTGCATAACTAGAACGTTCAAACTGAAACACACTTTATACGTATATAACACGAGTTATTTTACTTTAAAAGGGTTAGAACTGGCCACTATAGTTCCCACGATAGAAAATTGAATGAAAACATCAATTTCATTTGTAGAGTACGATTGGAGACGTCGAACAAAGACCGTTGCGACTATTATAGAATAGCAGTCAAAGCAATTTAAACTTTAAGCCATTTGAAATGAACTCAGTTTTGAATGAAAACACTGCGCCTACAGTCTGTGATGTTTTAAATTAATTTCATTAAAATAACTATATATTTCAAATTTACAGATGGTAGGCCTTTTAATGCGGCCGACTAGGTAAGTACACTACAGTGTCATTCTACTCAAATTCTACCGTAAAGCAGTATACTGTGTTTCGGTTTAAAGGGCACTGTAGCTAGTGTAATTACTTTGCAGAGGAGATTTAAAAATCAATATCTCGATGTTGGCAACGCGTGAGTGACACATAGGCTACGACAACCGCTTACCATCAGGTGGGCCGTATGCTTGCTTGCCAATTTAGTCAGGACGATCCAGTGATATTGTTCCCTTTAAGGTTTGTGCAGGACTGTGAATAGAATCTTGTCATGGAACCCACATAACCTGGTTCTCCGAAGAAACCGGGTATCGGGTACCAGGTTTCTTCCGTCAACAAAAAGTACTTCTCCGTTATAACCCCTGTTCTATGGATGACGTCAATATTGATAATGAAAAAATGGTCGTATGTTTACCAACTTAGTACCATTAAATGACGCGCGTCAGAAGTTATACTTCTTTGGCATAATTAAAAAACAATTTATAATTGCATGCCAATAATTAAATACAATAAAATAATAAAAGAACTTGAGAAGGATAGTAAACACAGTCAATAAACCTCAGTTTAAATTTGTTTTCGAGACTTTGCAGACAGCTTCAACCTGTGAATTTTGTGTGACGCCCCTGCGCGCGAATCTTAAAATTTCACTCTCATAATTTTTTCATAACGCGCCTAAAGAAGTATAACTTCAAAAAGTTAATTATAACAAACACGTCACGTAAGAGAATCTCCAATTACACAAATTAACCTAAAAATTTATTTAGTGGAAACAGAGAGCTTCACAGAAAATTTATAACAAAAGTGCTATCCAAATAACAGAAATAAACCTTATAGCCCATTTCACGCGGTAAGTACGAAACATTGGGCTAGACAGCTCTCGGCGTTGGAAGCTAGAACAATTTCAGGTATTAAATATTTCATCAGGCGAAGTTCTAAGCAGTGAATTCCGCTCACGCTCGCAGACCAAACAAAATGCGCTACGAACTAGACTTAACCGTGAAACCTAACTTAGCTAACTTTTAAGCGGAACACAGCATCCAGAAACAATGCATCGTATGGTCGACTAAAATAATTCTAGTTATTCAAATGTTCGTGGTAACTATGCGCCGTGGCACTCACTATACTTAGAACAATCGCTTGGAATTCGTGAATCAATTGAATATCACTTAAATTTTGTAATGTGATTGGCCGTTTCACACACGCTTTACATGTGAAGCCATTTTGAAAATTTGTTGATCGAAACTTATTGCTTTAAATTTTATATCTGTTATATAAATATAACAGATTTGAACTGCCTAAAGCATAGATATGTGTCTAAATTGTTGGCTGAATTATGGGCCAAATTCTTTTGAGACCACTAAATAATTTTTACTAAAATTAAATGCATAATTAGTAACACATGGTTTTACATGGTTTATATTTAAGTTTTTCTTATTTTTATCTTGAAACCAATATTGTAGCATTGGTTTTATTTATAAGGATTTCACAGTTACCAATGTAGAGGTTTTAAATAATTTGTGAATTCATTTAAACCTGAACACAAAACACGCATTTCGGTCACGATTATGGAGATAAGCCGATACATGAAGAAACAGAATTAGCACACAATGAAAAACTAAAAAAACACTATTTCTTGTCCAGATCTGAAAACCAAAAACAAAAAGTAAAAAAAAAATTAATTCACAATACACTCAGTATTGTACCAAGAACATATGTAACAGACTACATAGACATAAAAAAGTATCTTGATTATCTAAATAATATAAAAAAAAGGAAACTTAAATGTGTTAATTAAAATAAAAAAATAAAAAATAAGTAATGTCTCTTAACAACTTAAAACGTAAAAAAGTTCTTGGGAAAATTTTAAATAAACCTAAAGAAAAAGATCAGTTTGACAATGTGGTAACGACTGGAATCTAAAATTTAAAGCGAAATTCTAGATAGATCATTCCCCCGTCCGCAAGACATTACCTCCCGCGGAATGAAACTCCGGTGTAATCCAACGAAACTGCTATTATATATTATCATTTAAATGCAAAACGGTAGTTTTAGCACGGCGGAGTATCCTCTGTCTTCAACTTATGCAGATTTGTGGGGAATCTCATGGAAATGAAATTGTCCAAGTTACGACAGCTGCGTCGGATATATTTGCTAGGTTTCTTGATAATCGTTTTTTGGATTTGCGTAAAATCTTTTGGATTTGTTAATGACCTAAATTCAGATATTGTTCACGTATAAACATTATTAGTTCTTCTTCTTCTTAGCATTATTCCGATATTTTATTTACCCGGTATCTGCTTATTACTCTTATCAGATTTGACAGGTTACTAGTTTTTACACGCAGTGATTGCCATCTGACCTCTGCAACCCTAAGGGTGAACCAGTAACTCATTAGATAAGAGCAATTTACTTATCAAGAGTTAACGATTATTATCAGATGTTATGTGATAGCAACCGGGACCGAGAGCTTAAAGTGCACTCCGAAGCACGGTGGGAAGAGCCAAATGGACAAACGCCCAGACCGAAACTAAAATTTTAACAAACATCTACCCAAGCGGGAATCGAACACGCAACAGTCGAGACTAAAGGCAGACTCGCTACCGACGCCCCAACGATGTCCAACATTATTAGTTCTATAGCTTGAAATAATAATTTATTTTATTACATAATGATTACATTCATAATAAAGTTATGAAAACCTCATGGGTTGGGACAAAACAAAAATAGATAAAGTATGGACGGCGTTTAAATTTGATTGAAAATTTATTATGAATTCCTAGCTTCTGCACGCGGCTTTACTCCTCCTTGTATGCAATATGGAAATAATCGATTCTCCAAAAAACTTTGATCCCATATTTCAAGCCCTAAATGGTAACATAATTTTGTTCTGTCCCAAGGTCTAGTCTATATCTTTATGAACATCGTCAGCCTTCATAATCACGGTAAGGATGTATAATTAATTCCTACTTCAAGGAATAATATTTCACCCATTAAAATTAGAAACTTCCACTTAATTTGGATTTAAACTCAATAAGAATATATTGCACATTTTCTACCTAAAATAACGATAGCATTTAACGATCTCATTAATTTGAAAAAATTATAAAACTACTATATCATTAAATTCACTCGTATAAAATCTGGGTAGACTTTTACAGAAGCATTTAAAATAAATCCAAAGATTGATCCGCTTTCCGAACTAATCCATTCTCGACAGTCATGCCAATCCTTGGCGCAACTTTGATGAGACTACGTGACGCCATTACCGAGTTAATGGGACAGGTTTGGTTAGATTCGACTCGAGTGTAGGAGTCTAAGGCACTAATGGAAATCTAGAATCTAAATTGTACAGCACCTGAACTGGTTAACGAGATAAATTAATAGGAAAAGAGCAATTTCAATGAAAAGGAATTCGTTCCTTCCAATTGAAAGTAAGAATTATTTTTGATTGCTTTTTTCTCAAAATAAATAATAATATGAAAAGTTTACGATAAATAGGTATAATGGTATTTTGTATGCTTTTAGTAAACTGTCTTTAATTTCTACTCTTTTATGTTGTACACCTGGTTTTTTTTTTTTCGGAATGTGTATTGCTGTTGGCCCTACTGGCCTTGACAGCGTCACCGGGCAGGGGGCCGAGTACAGAGACTCAGCCGTGATAAAGGGCAGCCCTCACGGGGGCTCAAATTTGATTCCGTCCTTAGGGTGCCTCCTGCGAAGCCGAACCACGGCTAAGGACGTCATCGGAGATGGAGGCCCTACACCTGGTGGTAAGTGGTTGCTGTAGTCTATGAACGCTTGTAACACCATTTAAAGGTGTCGCTCACGAGTTGCCAACCTCGAGTTATTAGTTCTTCAATCTTATTTGCCTTTCAAACCGAAACACAGTCATGCGAAAGACAGTACTGCTTCACTGGTAGAATATTTGACACTGCCGTGATAACTTACTCAAGGCAAAGTGAATCATGATTTACTTTGCTTTGAGTAAGTTATGAATTCAACTTTCTTTGAGTATTAATTTCTGCAATTTACGCAAAGAAAAAAGCATCAATTGTATTTTTATCTATGAACATTAAGCAACTCTCTGTACTAAATCTGAGAGGGAGGAAAAAAAATTCGCTGACTAATTCGGGGCAATCAGTCTTGCACGATAAAAGGCTTCAGTTTACCCTCGCTGCCCTCCGCCCTCCGGCACATCGAGGCAAAATGGCATCTACTTTCTAATTGTAATTTTTTGTATAGATATTTTGTGATTTTTTTAATGATTTAACTTTTTGTTACATCTATTAATAATAATTGGCGTGACATTAATATTCCCTTAATTGCAGTTTCCGGGTCCCTGACAAGGTGTACTTTTTACTCTTATAACTGAGCATGTAAATCATTACCTATAGTATTACATAGTGTTATCTAAACGTTATTCATATTAAAGATAATAATGAGAAATGACGAATTTTATTGCAAGAGGACAGCTAGGTAGGTACCACCGCAGTGTCAGTTATTCAATCCCAAAGCAGTTTAGTGTGTTTCGATTTGAAGGACACTGGAAAGGACAGAACAGAGGCGATTTGAAAACCAATATCTCGAGAATGGGAAAGCTTGAGTGACACCTGCAAATGTGGTGTTGCAAGCGCTACGACAACCGCTTACCATCAGGTAAAAATAAATAATAAAATATTGAACTACTAAAAACGTTTATCAAATAATATCACCCATTCTACGTAAGCCAAGTTTTTTTGAGTTAAATATTTAACAAGAGTTTTTACATTAACATAAGCCTTAAAATGACGTCATAACTTAAGAATGACAAAGCACCTGAAGGCCACAATTAAGGGACCACATTAATTAATAAGGCCGTCCAAGTTCAGTACGGTACGCAACTTCGCTTGATATTGGGGGTAGCGGAACTTTGAGGATCTTTTATAAAGGTCCCAAGTTTTTGAGTAATTAAACACCGCCCTTTTTCACAATCATTGTCGCTGAGTGGAACTTTCGTTGAGATTTCTGTTCGTGATCTGATAAATTGAGTTGGGTGAAATTGGAAGAACTGATCTTTTTTTGGGGTAAAGAATTTTTCATTTCCAATTAAACGTAAGTGGACATTTGACATTTAGTTCTTGATGTAATTAGTACAGCACAAGTTTTTTCCAGTAATACATTACTAGCTGACCCGGCAAATTTTGTTCTGCCGTAGAATTTTTTTAAAGAAAGCGAACGTAGGCACGTTTTTGCAAGCACTTTTTGTGCTATATAAGAAATGCTGATTGAAATTACGAATGAAATGTCAAAGTGACGCGACACTTCGAGTTAATGAATTACAAAAATAATAATTCAGTCTCAGTAACTCAACGCTAGAATAATAATAATAATCACTTTATTTCATAAAACGTGCTGTAGTACAATTCAATTAACTATATAAGGTATAAATAAACACAAAATACACTACAGTAAAAGGTGGAGGTACTGTTCTCTTAGATAGGCTATAGAATAACCTGTAATAGAAGGGCCAACTCCGCTTAAAGTGAGACCTGTGGATTCGATCCTCTCCTAGAGCTATTGTCGTACCCACTCCTAGCTATGAGCTTGTTCGGAGGGGCAAGAGGAATATTGGTAAGGCCTTAAAAAAGCAATGCTAATATTCTTAGAAGGAGTGCCACCATTAACACTGTGACATAAGATTTCTTATATATTAGATTAGTTCAGCGAAACTCACCTCCATCCTCAGGAATGTTGAGCAGCTTCTTCGCCCCAGGACTCGGTCCGCGGACCGCTGACAGCGCCCTCTGCAGCGTCTCACTCATCTGCTTACCACTAACACTATCACAAAACACACACACCGACACAAACACAATAAACACTCTACGCCAGCTGGAATCCTGTTTTCCCATCTCCCTGCGCCAGATATTCATGATGACCGAATATGGGTGGCCAAGCTACATTTTATTCTGACGGCGCCATCTGTAAAATAAAAACATTTAATGAGATAATGGCTATTATGCGATATAATTTATATACTTTTTAAGGTAACAGTATTGTAGGTTATATTTTGTGATGTTAGTTTAAAAAAAGAATTTCATGCAAAATTTTTAAATAGTCCTAATATAATTTATATATATCTTATATACATATCTATTTAATGATTTTATACCTAATATATAATATTCTCGTGTGGCTGTCTTTGTTACCAAACTCCTTCGAAACGGCTCAACCGATTGTTATAAAATTTAATTTTTTCAACAGCTATTTTGCATACCCCTAAATGTTAAGGGTAGTCCATCCCAATTTTTTTAATTCTTTGGACACAATTTTTTATTTTATTTTATTTTTTTAGGATATGACATTAAGAATACATACAACCCTTAATTTTCAACTTTCAAACATCAATACCTATTCTCTAATAGCGATATTAGAAATTCAATAATGTTCATTGGTGTAATTTCTCTTCACAGTTAGACTCAGTTAGGAGGCGTTGCTATTGGGTCCCAGATTTTTTGTTGGGCAACGTCTGCTAGCGGGCCCGGCCCCTAGTATTTTATAATATCTATATGTTATTTATAATATCAATATAAATTCAATTTAATTTTTTCTGTCATGTTATATTATTATTATTTTATTAATGTAATGAAATAACTGGTTATTATTATAACGATACATAATTATTACATATTTATACCCAAGTAATTAACAAGAAATTCAAGGGGAACAGAACTTCAGTATAAGAATTTCTTGGAATTTTATAGTGGCATCTAAATTGATACTGTGTACTTATGTTATTTAATATAAATATTAAAATATTCGCAATGCTTTTTCAAGTCATTACAGATATTCCTATTGCCCCTCTAAATAAACTTGTAGCTTGCGCTAGGAGTGGGTACGACAATAGCCCAAGGGGGTCAGGATCGAACCCGCAACTCTAGCGTTAACGGAGTCGGTCTGTCATGTCAAACAACAAAACTTTACGTGTTTTATTCAAAAACAATTTTACATCAGAATCACTACATATTATAAAACAAAGTCGCTTTCTCTGTCCCTATATCCCTATGTATGCTTAAATCTTCAAAACTACGCAACGGATTTTGATGTGGTTTTTTTGAATAGATAGAGTGATTGAACAGGAAGGTTTATATGTATAATAACATCCATTAAATAGTGGAGAAATACTGTTATTTTTGAGGTTTCTAATTCGTAAATAATTAAATTTTTTCCGCTTACATTGCAAGAAACGTAGGCTGAACCCTACGAGATTTATCAAAATAACAGTAATGAATAAATCAAAACTACTGGATCGATTTTAATCATTTTTTCAGTGAATGACATGACATATATTTAATACCCGTGCGAAGCCGGAGCGGGCCGCTAGTTAAGTATAAAAGCAACTCAAAATAATTGTCTTAAAAACTATCAGACTGTCACAAATATGAATCTAATTTGTAGAAACAAAATGAGCATATTTCATTGTCGTTTTATTATTTTTTCATTCAAAACAGAATCGTTATTTCTGCTCAGAGCAGTCGAGGCGCAATAATGAGGATCCAGTTTTAAATTGTCTATTTTTCTTCGAAGTTATGTTGTACATTGCTCTAGTCCGCTATCCGGACTTTATTATCTATGCGACTGAGTTGCCAAGCAAGCATACGGCACACCTGTATAAGCGGTTGTCGTAGTCTATGAGCGCTTGCAACACCATACATTTGTAGGTGTCACTCACGCGTTTCCAACATCGAGATATTTGTTATTAAAACTCTTTTACCCAGCAATTTCGCTAGCTACAGTGTTCTTCAAACCGAAACATGGTAATGCCAAACACGCTGCTGTTTTGCGGTACAATATTGACACTGCGGTGACACCTGCCTAGCAGGCTCTTGCAATTAAGGGCCTACCACCATGAAAGGTAAAGGCAAAAGGCAAAAGGCAATTATTATAAATAACTATATCGAAGTTATAAATAACTATCTCGAAGTTTATGCAAAATGTGCTTATGCTGTTTCCAGCATGAGGCCACTGAGAAGGTTACAATGGGTCCTGTAACATAACAATTTTGTCATGCCCCACAAAATCCGGTTCGTTTTCCAAAGAAGCCCGGTATCTGACTGCAGATTTCTTTTCCGTCAACAGAAAAATACTCGTTTTCCAAAAACGTGATACTCAGACTATATATTAGAGATAAGTAAGTCAATGTTGGTAATATTTTTAATAATAAAATTTTTTGAACTACGAACAGTCATCCGGCATCCGATGCCGGACCGAAACAACGCAAAACCTTTCTCAAGATTCTTAAAACTATTAAGAAAAACTTGCTTGTGTTAGTCTTTGCATAACTTCTTCTGCTTTGTTACATAACGAATTATCCTACTAATATAATTAATGTGAAAGTTTCTATGTTTGGGTATTTGTTACTAAATATAGCAGAATCGTCTTTTTTTTTATGTTAGAAGTTGGCAAACAAGCATACGGCCCACCTGATGGTAAGTGGCTGCCGCAGCCTATGAGCGCTTGCAGCACCATTAGTAGGTGCCACTCACGCGTTGCCAACCTCGAGATATTAGTTCTTAAATCTCGTTCGCCCAGTAATTTCACTAGCGTACAATGCCCTTCAAACCGGAACACAGGAGTGCCTAAGCACTACTATTTGGCGGCAGAATATTGGACACTGCGGTGGTACCTACCTAGCCGGCCTCTTACAACAAAAGACCTACCACCAGTGTGACTGATTGCACTGGTGGAATAATCTCTGTTGTGACAGAGGTTATCCCAACAGCGGGCGATGGGGTCGTCACATCCCGACATCTTCATGATCTTATAATCAGAAGTAACACATAGATACAGACACAAGATATTACTATTAGTTGTTGAGTGTAAAGATAATATTAAAGATTATGAGATTGCAATTAAATTAAGTGGGTGAACGAAACCAATCGTTTCTTCTTCTTCTTCATCCTAGCATTATTCCCGGTATTTTTTATTTTACACAGGGTCTGCTTTTTACTCTTATCCGGATTTGACAGGTTACTAGTTTTTACACAGAGCGATTGCCATCTGACCTCCGCAACCCTAAGGGCGAACCAGCAACTCATTGGATAAGAGCAATTTACTTATCAAGAGTTAACGATTATTTTCAGATGCTATGTGATAACCACCGGGACCGACAGCTTAACGTGCTCTCCGAGGCACGGCGGGGAGACCCACAGACAAACGCCCAGACCGAGACAGAAATTTTAACAAACATCTGCCCGAGCGGGGATCGCAACCGTCGAGACTTAAGGCAGACACGCTACCCACAACGCCACAACGGTGTCAAGAATCAATCGTTTCTGATTTTAAAAAATCAAATACTTATTACTTAATGTGAAATATCATGCCATTTGTTGTCCGCATATGTACTTTTTAGAAATAAACAAAGATAATTACGAGTGTATTGTAAAGAAATATTTTTATAAACATATAAAATTGTCTGAGAATCCAATCTAAACAATGTAGAAATATAAATATTGTGTGTGTGTGTGTGTATGTATGTAATCGCGGTGACTTAACTCTTACAATTTGAAAAGTTTCTTATTATCCTATCCTACTATGCCTATAATATTATAAAAGCTTGCTACTCTTTCACCCAAAAACTACGGAACGGATGGATGAAATTTGGAACGCATATAGTTTATAACCTGGATTAACATACACTAGAAATAAATGTAGAGATTCCTACTTTTTGGTGCCGGTTAATAAAAAATTGTCACAGTTTTACTATACAGTATACATAATAATTCTAATACTAGAATTATTTTAAATATCATGAATGCCAATCTGCCAATTGATTGCTGTTACAAGGTTACTTATATTTATATTTAAGAATTCTAGAAGACTTTTACACTATTAAAAAATAATAACATTAAAAATATTATCTATACATCTTATACAGTTGAAGATAGTTTTAATACCAAATTACTTTAATTGTATTTATCATAAGTTAAACTATGTGTTTTTAAGCATTGAGAACTAGTAAAACTATGAATACGTACTATTTATTATTACTTATTAAGTTGAAAACTTTATACTTTTTTATAGGCATCGAATCTATATTTAGCTAATAAAAACTGAGAACACAATTTGAAGCGATGCTCCATCAACATAACCTCAAAGGCAAAACAAAACATTCCAACGAACGAAGGTCACAACCTACCTTTAGAAACACGTCAGACAACATTCAAACACAACAACAACACTATAAACACACTAAAACACTAATTAAAACAATAAAAACAACAAGCACGCACCCATATCGTGAACGAAACGAAACTAACCTAATATTTAAGACTCACATTTACGGATAGATATAAAAATTTTGACCGCCAATACGCGTTCGTTTCAAAAGAACTTCTGACTCGATTATTTTACAACGTTGTTTTGTTGTTCTAAAATAGATTGACATTGAAATTTCAACTCTATTCCTTTACAAAAACGGTTCATGTGTTATTTTGTTGATTGTTAATGTATCTTTGTGTTGTGGCGAGAACGAACGCATCTTTTGTATTCAGTTTTCTACCTGCGTCTTTCCCTTTTTTCTCAAGTCACATGCTCGTGAGCTGTTAATAATATACGCTCTTATATCTTTGTGTTACAGTTTAAAGTTGTTTGGAATTAACTTTGGGTTGAAATGAAACAGCCGATAGCAAGCGCCGGTTCTTTAATAGGAAAGCGGAACCTAATCAGGAGATACGGGACTTGAGTTCGTAAAATTCTTAGAATAGTTAAAATATGTAGCTTTACTTGCAGATGGACGAATTGCAATTGAATTAACCGTCTTCAAAATAAGTAGGTGCCTAATTCGAATTTATTTATGTTATGTATTCACTATATTTCAAACTAGCGGCCCGCTCCGGCTTCGCACGTGTATAAAATATATAGCCTATGTCATTCACTGAAAAAATGATTAAAATCGATCTAGTAGTTTTGATTTATTCATTACTGCCCGTGGCCCGCACGCGTTAAATGTAATTATTTACGACATCACATTAGCAACCTCAAATATTATTATTTTTTCTCCAATATTTTATGGATGATATTATATATATAAACCTTCCTCTTCGATCACTCTATCTATTTAAAAAAACCGCATCAAAATCCGTCACGTAGTTTTAAAGATTTAAACACACATTCATTAATTTACTTACGATTAATTTACATACTAAAGCGACTTTGTTTTATACTATGTAGTGATGTGTGAATTATTTTTTGTCTACGTCTCGCTATAACTCCAACGATGGATAAGGTATGCCAATATAAATTTGTGACGATCAAATAACGCGATAGATTTTTAAAAGCTTTTATTAACCTTGCAATATTTGTATGTATGTATGTTAGTTAAGAGCAAAATCTTGCAAGTCTAATTTGACCTACTTCCCGTTGTTCAATGGAGTTGAAATTTGAAACACATGTAACTTCCATGACAATGCAATAATAATGTGCCATTAAGCTTTTCTGATGATGGAGTCGGAAGGTAGTCATAGGAAATATTGAACGCAACAAGATAACCGCATCGTGTTGCAGCTCATGGGAATGGTCTTGATGAGTACTATACCCCTAGGTGATATTCAAGGTCTGATGACGACGCGATATTATGTAGATAAAAAAGAATACAATTTAGAAACTTGATCTTGACCTAAGAAAATCGGAAAAAAGCATGTATTTTATAAATACATAGATAAATCTCGCGACAAGCTTTTATTTTATATCTTAGTAATAAATTGATAGGCTGATACAATTTAATTTTTTTTTCTTTTTAGAGCATTTAAATAAAAGCTTGTTTTTAAAAATGTTTTTTTTTTAACTATTAATTTATTTCAATCATAATTAAGGCAGAGACTCATTGGAATGTTTTTATTTGCACTGTATACTATAAGAGCTGCAAGATGCTAATGGTGCATGTAATTTTTTTTTGAAATAGAGTTTAATTTGATTTAACATCACAATCGACATTCACAGGTTGAAGTCTGATATTTATTATATAGGTAAACCGTCTTATTATTATAATAATTTGTAGTTAAATATTGCCTAAAGGGTCGCATATAATTTTGTAACCTAGATTTGATTGATATAGAGAGAAAAGAAAATAAAAACAGTGTATTTTTTTTATTTGTATTGCTGTTGGCCCTACTGGCCATGACAATGTCACCAGGTGAGAGAGCTGATTACTAACACCCAGCCGTGAAAAACGGATAGCCCCCGCGGGGGCTCAAATTGACTCCGTAGGTGCCGCCTGCGAGGCGGAACCATGGCTAAAGACGTCATCGGGAATGGAAGAAACGCTCCGAGCGCATTCTAGTCAATGGGCTCACCCGCTGGTGTGAGCGCCTCGTGACGTGTGGAACAAGGGATCTGGTCTTCGCCGGCGAGGACGGTGTAGTGTGCGTGTTTGAGCTGTGTATGTAGCATTGTCTAATGTGGTCTTATCGTCAGGGTCTTTACTTTAGTCTGTCTAATCAGGGGATTCGAGTGGGAGATAGATTGATCAAAATAGTTTTGCGATAAGCGCTTCAAATGTTTAGGGATCGATCGATTTCAAAAGAGGGAGGTGTTATATGGACAACCGCTTGGCACGTTACTTTGATTTTTTTAAATGAAGCAACTAGAATCATGTCATTGGAGTAACTACCCATATTATATTTCCGTAAGTACCTATGGAGGTCTTTCTACTAGAGGTCAACTTAAAGTAGACGGTGACAAAATAAATATGAAGCTGACACCATTTCTTACGCTTGTTTTAAAAAAAAAAAAACTATCAGAAAATAGCCATCCGAGCGTGTAACGTGCGGTAAGGAACTTCGTTCCTGTATTCAATAAATGGACGGATAGACATACAGACGTTCAGTCACACATAGCACCAATTAAGAACTATTATTTCATTTATCAATTTCGGGACACAGCACAGTAGTGATATAATAATTTTTTCAATATAATTTTTTCTTTATTTTTTAAACATCATCTTTTGTAGCATTAATTTTTTTCATTGTTTGTTTTTATTTTTATTATTAACATTGTTATTGTTGTGTTTATAATATAAACACATTAACAACAACTTTAAGCTAGTTTTAGGGTAGTTTTTTATTTTAATCTACTGTGTTCTGATAATAATAAATTTTTATTTATTTTCTCACACAAAGGAAAAATACATAACAAGCATCATAGTACGTATTCTTAGATATAAAGAACTTTTCATTCCTTTGTGAGAGACTGGTATCCATACTAGTTTTACTGTGTTACGGATTACCAGGCTCCCACACGCACAGGCAGTTTTTAGATTCACAGTGGTGTAACAATCTTTGGATCAACAATTTAAATTACTAAAACATCAAAAATAAAAGTAAAATTAAGTAAACATGTTAATAAAATTAAATATAAAAAGTATAAAAATGCAAAAAAAAAATTATTAGAAATTATTAGCTTATAATATAGTAATATATCCGTAAAGGCGTTGATCATACTGCATTACCTCGAGCTGCGGACTAACTTTAATAGCTTGAAACTAATCCTGTACGAGTTAAACTAACTATAATAGTTTACAAGTTGTTATTTAGTAAATGCTGTGTTCTTCCTATTATTCCCGGTATTCACCCAGAGTCTGCTTATACTCTTATCCGGATTTGACAGGAGTGATCCGACCTTCGCAACCTTAAGGGCGACCCAGTAACATTTTAAAGCAAATTATCTATCAATATTTAATAATTACTATCAGATTTTATTATGACAACCAGGACCGAAAGCTTAAGGTGCTCTCCGAGGCACAGTGGAGACCCAGAAGGACAAACTCCGAGCGGGAATCGAACCCGCAACCGTCACGACTAAAAGCAGGCTTTTTTTAGGTAAGAGGGGCAAACGGGCAGGAGGCTCACCTGATGTTAAGAGATCACCGCCGCCCATGAACATCTGCAACACCAGAAGGCATGCAGGCGCGTTGCCAACCTTTAAGGAAAGAATACGCTCTTCTCTTGAAGGTTCCCAAGTCGTATCGGTTCGGAAAGACCGCCGGCGGAAGTTGATGTTGGCTCACTATCAGTACGCCACAACGGTTGCCAGTAAATGTTTATTGTGTAAGGGTTATTTTCCGAACGTGGTGGAGGCCATGCTCAGGGACGAGAGGTCCTAGTCTGCCGTGGTCTTCTTCTGCGAGACCGTCATCTCGCTAAAGAAAGCCGTGGAGAGGCGGAGGGATGAGCAGACATTTATTCCGAGGAATCAATCATTTGTATATCTTTTATACTTCAGAGCCTCATCAAATTAATATAACGTACCTCTTATATTTAGATTAGATATTAGGTTTATATTTGAGGTCCGTTAAAAATACAACAAACCGAAACTCTTATTAATAGGAAATAACTTTTATAAAAAGATACACACCCCATTAGAACACACCCAGACCAGAACACATGCCCGTATGGTCAATACAAATATCTGCCCCAAGCGGGAATCAAACCCGCGACCTGCGGCGCTTAAGATAGGTTCACTACCGCTGCATCACGACGTCGTGTCTATGTCCAAATAATGAGGAAATAATAAGATATTTTTTTTGGGAAGATATGATATATATCTATATATATGATATATCTCTATATGACTTAAGAAAGTAAGTACCTACTACTGTTCAACGAATATCAGCCATTTTCTAGTTAATAATGTATACAAGCCTGGTTTTTTGCAAAATAGAATATTAATTTTTACATCCTATAATTAATTTAATTTTAAATCCATTGATCCAGTGGATATTAAGCAGAACTTTATGAAATATGAACGAAATTTGTCAACATCACCGTTCCAGTGCTAAAAGCCACAGTCTAGACACGGACTAATGAAATAACGACCCGAACTTAGGCGGATGTGTCTGTATATAATCTATGACATCAATATCGAATTATATCATCTGGGGGCACGGCAGTGCCAAACCAAGTCGAACCACAGTGACATCACATTTTCTCGAAGCTCATGTCCGTGCTCCGGAGGGAACGTAAAACGTTTGTCCCGGCTGTTATCACTTGGGAAAAACATTGAAAAAAATATTTATATTTTGAATTAATTAAGACCACCATAGCCACCGTTGTGGGTAGCGAGTTTGCCTTTAGCTTCCACGGTTGCGGTTTCGATTCCCGCTCGGGCAGATGTTTGCATTGATCTTACAAATATCTGTTTCGATCTGGGCGTTTGTCTCCATGGGTGCCGTGCCTCGGAGAGCACGTTAAGCTGTCGATTCCGGTTATTATCACATGACATCTAAAAATAATCGTTAACTCTTGATAAGTAAATTGCTCTTATCCCATGAGTTACTGGTTCGCCCTTAGGGTTACGGAGGTCAGATGCCAATCGCTCTGTGTAAAAACTAGTAACCTGTCAAATCCGGACAAGAGTAATAAGCAGACCCTGGATAAAATACACGTATAATAACAGGAATAATGCTAGGAAGATGGAGAATTAAGTCCACCATAATTATACATAACGACTAGCGGGCCCGGCAGACGTTGTCCTGCCCTGAAAAAAACCTGGGACCCGACAGCAGCGCCCTCTACCCGGTGAATGTTTTTGATTGACTAATAAGGCTATTAAAAATCAGGGATTGGTGATAAAAAAGTGAAAATTTAGGCTCGTATGTATTTTTCAATGCCACATAATAAAAAAATAAAAATTTTACCCAAAAAAAAAAAATTTTGGGGTGGACAGCCCTTATCACTGAGGGGTTTGAAAAATAGATAGTAGCCGATTCTCAGACTTACTGAATATGTATAAAAAATTCATAAGAATCGGTCAAGCCGTTTCGGAGGAGTATGGGAACGAACATTGTGACACGAGAATTTTATATATTAGAAATTACGAGTTGATGAACCGAACAAAAGTATAAAGTAAACCATTATAGCATTACTACTTTTTAATAAGATTACAGACATACAGACAGAATATCACTCATGCGTTGCCAACTTCAAGATATTGGTTTTTAAATCTCCACTGCCTAGTTATTTCACTAGCTACAGTGACCTTCAAACCTAAACACCGTAATGCCAAACACACTATTGCCTTGAGGTAGAAACTGAGCCCACAGTTGTACCTATAAAGTATCCTACGTGCTTTCCCAGGTCTCGTCGAACTCTGTACCAAAATGTCATCAAAATTGGTTCAGCGGTTTAGGTGTGAAAGCGTGACAGACAGATTTACTGTCGAATTTATGATATTAGTAGGCATTTCTGTTATTTATCGAGAGAAGTTGGCAAGCAAGCATACGCCCCCCTGATGGTAATCGGTTGCCGTAGCCTATGAGCGCTTACAGCAATATTAGTAGATGCCTCTCACGCGTTTCCGACCTCGAGATATTGGTTCTTGAATATGCTTTGCCCAGTAATTTCCCTAGCCCTGCCCACAGTGCTTTTCAAACCGGAACATAATACACCGGAACACAGAAATGCCACAATTGTGACTGATTGCACTGGTGGAATAATCTCTGCTGCGACTGAGATTATCCCAAAAGCGGGCTATGGGGTCGCTCAGTCCTGACGCCGGTAAGTACAAAACCACCCACAATATGTATAATATTGTGGGTGGTTTAATATTGTGGCTCGAGGCGTTAATGACTCTGGTCCGGTTACGTCAGCGAAAGTTAAAAAAAAATTGAGACATTTACATTTTTCACCTCTTAAGGACACTTATAGCAGAGTTAATGGTCAATAAATCTAGATTTCAGTGTAAGAATAGCAATTTGGACCTCTTACCCACTGCATATTTATGAGGATACATTTTGGCGCCCGACGTGGGCCCGGCCTCTATAATCTTCTACGAGTATAGGTCAGACATTAAGCAATTAGTGTTGTCTATAACCGATATTAAGCATTCCTATCGGTTTCATGTAATAATCTATACAAATAAATAAAATTGAAGTGTCTGTTGGTAATTCAAAGTTAACAGCTTTTCATTAAAAAAAAAACAATTTTTAAACATTTTGGCTGTCTGTAAGACTTTCACTGGCAGATAGCTGATGTTATAAGGAGTAACTATGGCTACTTTTCTTTAAGAAAAAAATAGGGCTCTGTGCAATAAAGAAAAATTGGTACACCACCAGAGCGGAGTCGCGGGCACAGTGAATTAGCAATTATCGTATTGCGTTTCGTTCAATGAAACGCCTGAAATGTAAACTTAGCCGTCTGTCTTGTCTTTTTACCTCCATTTTCCTCCCCTTGTTCTCTTGGGTTAGCCTCACACTTATAATACTACTGGTCTGTCGAGCTGTATGTTTTTTTTTTTTTATGCGACGCAAGTATACAGCCCACCTGATGGTAAGCGGTTGTCGTAGCCCATGAGCGCTTGTAAACCCTTTCATTTGTAGGTATCACTCACGCGATTGCCAACCTGGAGGTATCGGTTCTTAAATCTCCTTTGCCCAATAATTTCTAATGCAGTTGTACTTACATAGGTGGTCTCTTGAGAAAAATGTTTTGGGCAACCAATCATTCTGGCTAAATACTCATGAATTTTTACATACAACATTTCGTTTAAACAGTCAAATAAAAAAGTATATCATCATATCCATAATGATTTGAGCGAGTAAAGATATGCTTTTCCCAGCACAAATGGGCCGGCTGGACCCCCGGTCCAGGACTCAACTGAGGATACTAGTTCCCCGGTCTATTTGTGCTGGGAAAAGATGCACAGAAAATGTAAACAGATAATAGCCCTAAAGTTACAGTAATAGTAGATACTGTTGCGTTTGTGAGAGTGAAAGCACCGGAGGTCCAACTCCCCACCCTCGCTGTACCCTTCATTTTATCCATTTTCATCCCATCCCTCCTATCCCCTAGGTTGGCAAGACGCATGTGTTACTTCGAGTATAGCGAGTTAATAGGTTGCGATGACTGCTAACCATCGGGCAGACCATATTCTTGTTTGCCAACCGTCATGAAATTAAACAAGGGACACCCGGATGGAACGAAGTTCCTTTCTATTAATTAGTGAAGGAATTGTAATAAAATTTTATTTTTTTAAGTTATAATAATATTTTTTTATTATTAACATTATTTATTATTTACAAAAAACCTGTATACACTCAACAAAAATAATCGTCGCGACACCACACTGTTCAATGCGAAATAGAAATGAAAATATATGGCTTGCTTTCTATAAGAGAGAGAGAGACAGACAGAGAAACATGCGACGCCGCACAGCTTACAATAGCTTACTATAGCAAAAAGTGTCGTGACAACTTTTCGTAAGAATTTTTCCGTCTAGCCCCCTTTCACAACGCGCGATAAGGAACTTCGTTCCAACAATGGTCCTAATACAATAAAAGCTAAAGAACTTAATCCAATAAAGAAAGTATTACTTCTAATCTCCAGCAGACAATTTGCATACAACAACGATATTCAATTAGGTTTTAAAGTAATTGTTAGTGCAGTGCAAACGAGGTCTAAGCTCCGCATTTATCGATTATGTACATCGATATCTAATTAACATAATTAAATGCGGTTACATATAGTATAAACCTTACAGACTACACTCGGCTAATTTTTAATTAATCGACATTTTATTTCTATAGACCACACGCATTTTAATTAAAGAAATTGTATTCTTAATGTTTCCTAATTACCATATTACTCTCTATTATGCTCAGAGATCGGTTGGCGATCGGTGTGTTAAGCAGCTTTAGGCGCGGTCAGTCACCAGATGGATGATCGCATACTGATATTTCAACTGAACGTCTCCGCGCTTCGGAGGGTTTTGTAAATTTTATAATAGTCGAAAAGTCAAGTCAGAGGCCTATACGGGCCACCTGAACAACTCTGACACTAGGTTGGCCACTAACAACTCGATAAGAAGAAGAATATTAACAAACAAGAATTTTAAAGGCGTCGGGATGTGACGACCCCATCGCCCGCTGTTGGGATAACCTCTGTCACAACAGAGATTATTCCACCAGTGCAATCAGTCACACTGGTGGTAGGTCTTTTGTTGCAAGAGGCCGGCTAGGTAGTAGTAGGTAGTGTGTTCCGGTTTGAAGGGCATTGTACGCTAGTGAAATTACTGGGCGAACGAGATTTAAGAACTAATATCTCGAGGTTGCCAACGCGCGAGTGGCACCTACTAATGGTGCTGCAAGCGCTCATAGGCTACGGCAACTACTTACCATCAGGTGGGCCGTATGCTTGTTTGCCAACTTCTAACATAAAAAAAAACTGTTTATAGTTTTAAGCAAATAGTAATTTAAATAATATGAACGACCGTTATGGTAAACCTACCTTTAGCCTCGACGGTTGTGGGTTCGATTGCCACTTGGGCAGAAGTTTGTAAAGAATTAACAAATATCTGTCTCGATCTGGGTGTTTGTCCTTGTGGATCTTTCTACCGTGCCTAGGATAGGACGTTACGTTGTCGGTCCCGATTGTTATCACATGGCATCTCATATTATTCGTTAGCTCTTGATAGGTAATTTGCTTTTATACAACGAGTTCCTGGTTCGCCCTTAGGGTTGCGGAGGTCAGGTGGCAATCGCTCTGTATATAAATTAGTAACATCTCAGACCTAGGGGAAATACCGAGATAAGGCTAGAAAGAAGAAAAAAGATGATCACTATTTAAAAACAAGGATAAGCCAAGTACAATGATAGCCGTTATTTAGTTCTAAGACAGAAAGAGTTTAATTCTGTACTTCCGGAATCCAATCTAACAAGATAAGAATCTATAAAATTCCGTCACGAACTGAGAAATCACTGTTTGAAGTCGACTATGAATGCAGAAAAAAATGGTTATTGACCAGAAAAATCCTCAATAGCTCAACGGTAGGAGGGCCGATTTCACTCCGTCAACGCGAGAGCCGCGGGTTCGTTCGTGACCCCCTTGGGCAATTATCGTACCCACACCTAGCGCAAGCTTCAAGATAATTTGGAGGGGCAATAGAAATGCCTTAAAAAGCATTGCTTATATTCTTTAATAAAAAAATGGTTATGTGATTCAAAATAAGTTTAAAACTTATCAAATATATTGCAACCTTACAATTTCAAATTGCTCAATTTATTTTTCAAATGTTTGTAAAACACGATTACCATATATAATGAGAACCTCAGTCCCGAAATTGCATATAAGGCTTCAACCTAAAAAAGCAATTTGTTGGCGAGAAAACTTATTACATTTTAAAAAAATCTCTACGATGTCTGTGAAAATAACAAGATAGAAGATTTAAAAATCACAAAAGATACGAATAACTATTTATACGAAATTGAAACGTATTTTTCTAAATTGAAAATATTCGGAGATAAATATAATCCAAAACAAGCAAACCGAAAATCTAAATTCGGCAGATTATCAAACGCCCGGCTGGGTCCGGTCGCTGATAAATATTCAGTAAGGGTGGACAGAAGCAGAGGTCCAACAATTTGAATCTTGGGACAAACCGTTATTAATTATACGAAACGAAATCCGTACGAACAAAATATGAAAATTTTGTAATTAATTCAACTGCCTGGGCAAGAATTGGCGGAAAATTAACAAAAGGGACATTTACCGCTTAGCTCCCATCTCTGCAGTGAATTCCTTGTATTTGCCTGGACTTAAAAAAGTAGAAAGTCTCAAAGAAGAACAAAAGCATCGCCTGTCTTTTCGTTACAATTATATAAAAATTTTTGAAGCATTTATGTTTTTAAACATTGAATTTAATTGTACATCAGACCTGTAATTAAGTGGCGTAAGTTTTTTTTGTATGTCATAACGATTGGCAAACAAGCATACGGTCCGCCCGATGGTAAGCAGTTACCGCAACCTATGAACGCTTGCGTTACTTGAAGTATCACAAGCGCGTTGCCCATCCAAGGAAAAGGAGGGACTGGATGAGAAAGAAAAAAAGGAAGGGAACAGAGAAGGTGGGAGATTGGGCCTCCGGCGCTCTCACTCATCGTACGAAACGTAACAGTACCTAATGATACTGTGACTTGACGCCGATTTTCTGTGAGAGGGTAGTACTTCCGCAGTCGAGCCGGCCCTTTTGTGCTGAGAGAAGCATGGCTCTACTACCGTAAATTTTACCGTTTATATTTTACTAGTTTCTTTGCGCGACTTCAACGATTTTTAAGGCGGCACCTTTAAAATTATTCATTTCCCATACAATCTTTAAACCGTTTTTTGCAATAAAAAGTAGCATATGTCCTTTCCTAAGTCTAGTCTATCTCGGTGCCAAATTTCATCAAAATAGACAGCCAAGCTACATGCATTTTCAATATTAGTAGAGATTATTGTCACATGAATTACAACATATCGTTTAGCAGAATTCAAATAGGTCACAAAGGAGGGAAAATAAGAAATCAAACGAAAAAACTTCAAACAGAAAAGTTCCTTCTAATTCTGAACTCGAAGCTTGAAACTAAAGAGCATCAACTGCAAAACCCAAGGGCACAGTTCCGAGACGATAAAGTTCAAGCAGGTTAAGCACTAACTTAGCGCGAACTAGCAAAGGCAAGCAACCGATAAAGGAACTATAGACGCTGGATAATACCCCTGGTTGTTAATAAACAGTTCCAATGTCAGACTTGAATTAGCCAGTACAGTTACTTCTGTTCTGAACAAAATAAGTGTTGATAAGTTTAACGAAAATCATTTTAACTTAAAATTAAAATAAATCTTGCATATAAAAATGGAGGCAACATGTTTTCCCAATAGAAATACCAAAATTAGAAATCTTGAAAAGAAATTACGCCAAAATCTGTTGCCTAAAATCATTATGATAACAAACTCTTTACCTAAACTCGACGAGCTTATTAGCTGTCAATTTAACACCAAAAGTTATTACAGCGCTGTCACAGATAATTGGTACAGTATTTGATCAGAAATAAATACCAAAGTAAAAAAAGAATCAAACGAATTTTTTTTACGACAATTGGCAAACAAGCATGCGGTCCGTCTGATGGTAAGCAGTTACCGCAACCTATGAACGTTTGCGATACTTGAAGTATCACACGCGTTGTCAACACAAGGTATACGAGGCAAGAGACAAAAAGGAAGGGAGCAAAAGAGATTGGGCTACCAAATATTGATGCAATTTTCTATGATAAGACAGACCCAGATACCAGACAGACCCTGTCCAGCCGTCACATTTGTGCTGAGAAGACCATGGCGTTTTTGGCTTATTCAAATTCACCTCATACTATGCAGTGAAGGTAAACATAAAACTAGATGTTCCGGAAATTCTGACATATGTATACGTATTGCCTAACGCGTGGAGAGCAGTGGAGCGGATTAAAACTAATCCTTCAAGTAAATGGGAAGAGAAATCGTAGTAGACTCAAGAATTTAAACTGATTTATTTACTAAGATTTCTGGATTTAAGATCTCTTCCATTATAACTGATTCTGTGAGAACGATAGCGTTAACTTATAATTATGTAATTGATTTAAGAAGTTTGCTCTCTCGTGGTCGAGTTTTGCTGAATTACAGAATTTGTTGTCACTTCTAGTGACTTTAGAACATGGACTAATATGAGTAATTTGTAACTTATATTTATACATTACGTTAATCTTGAAACTTTAGCATTTCAATTGCGTTTTTGAGAACTTCATGAAACTATTTATAGTACGATTTTGAAATCCTTTAATATACAACCTTTATTGTATAAAAATATATCAAATTGTACAAAAATCATAATAGCTTTTAAATTATTAGAGGTCTCTGAAAGTGTATACAAATAATTAAAAACTTAAGTGTCTGTTTGTAATTCCAAATTAATAGCTTAAGGAGTAAATTAGGCTACTTTTATTTTTTTTAAATAAGTTTTCCGTGTATGTGTGTGTAATAAAATTCGTTACACAATGCGAGCGGATCCGCGGCCGCATAATAAAAAGTAAATTCTTTATACAGAATTATCAAAAACATAATTAATTATCATCTTTATCTCATCTTTAACATGTTCATTATGAACATATCACAAACGTTTGTTTTGCAAAAAGGAGATAAGATGGTATTTACAAGCCATACATAATATAAGCCTTTAATTTAATCCTTAAATCAATTATCATAAAGATCAATATCGCGAAACATGGTAATAGTGTTATCTTTGTATTCACATTCCGTATTAGCTGTCAGGTTTGGTGACACAGAACGACAAACGATTTGGAAATGGTATAAAAATTTTTCAAATTTCTTAAAGCCGTTTGAATGTTTAATGGTATTTTAGTATTAGAAACAAATTACCAAAGTGCATTGACAATTGAATGTTACCCTGATCCGTTCATTCTTTTATTCTAAGACTAGCTGCACTGCGCTCGCGCGGTGTACCGTAAAAAGTAAGTCTAAATTACTCCTTATAACATCAGCTACCTACCAGTGAAAGTCCCGTTAAAATCGGTCCAGCCATTTCAACGGTAAGCCGGAACAAAAAGACCCAAAAATTTTAAAAATTGCTTTATTTATGTAAGTACTGTATATACTTTCATATATGTAGTATAGATATAATGTAGTGAAAAGCTGTCAATTTGGAACTACAAACAGACACTTAATTTTTAAAAAGTATTTATTTTTACAATAAACACATATTTGCTTATAATAAAACATTTTAATGGAAACATACATAAAGAATATATAAAATAAGCCTACCATAATGGTAATCATGTAAACTTATGTAACAGAGTAACATCGCGTCGGTCAGTAACGAAATAGTTTATAGCATTTCCAAGTGTTGTGTTCTGTGAGATGTGCTGATCAATCAGTGTCAAGGCAACTCTCGTGCACGCTCGATCAAGTGCACAGGTAATGCGGTGTGCTTTGAGTATCGTTTTATTTGACCTTTGGAAAATATTGAAGTTTATTTTTTTTATTGGTGAATATATTAAGTGACAAAAATGATGATGGAGATACTCGTATAAGATGAAGAGCAAAATTGTCTTTTGCATCGTTAAATTTCAACCATTGATACTAAAATTACATTGATTACACAAACAGACTACACAGCCACAGTATGGGGTTCTTCTAGGGAGAGTTGAAAAGTTTTAAGGGGTCGGCATACAATATCTCTGGAGTTGCAGGCGTTTATAGGCTACGGTCATCGCATACCTTCAGGCGGGCCGTACGTTTGTTTGCATGGTGGTATAAAAAAAATTAATAGGCAGCCAAATTCCTTTCAGGTAAGAAAAGATTTTTGTACGTTAAATACTACACAGTCAACTGCCCCCACTAGGCTACTAATATCCTGTATCGGGGGTACGGAGACACATGCAAAGACAAGTACAAATACACTCAGAAAGGAATACATGTCCTGCATGGTGAATACAAACATCTACCCCGAGAACCCGGAATCGAACCTGCGACCTGTGGCGCTTAAGGCAGATTCACTGCAGCCGCTCGCCAATGTCGTCAAATCGTCGTCGTTAATATAGTGGAAAGATCGAGCCTAAAATGAGCACGCAGCAAGCAACAAACGTACGGTCCGCATGAGAGTAAGCAGTCACCGCAACCTATGATACTTGAAGTGTCACATGCGTTTTGCCGACCCTGGGGATAGGAGGAAAGGGAAAAGGAAGGGAACACTCATACGAAACGCAGCAGTATGCCGATTTTCTGTAAGAGGGTAATACTTCCACGGCCGAGGCATTTGCGATGGGAGAAGACCCAAAACCCAGACCACATTTTGAGTCCCTATAAAGCATCAGACATCAGACGTGACACTGTCCCGTATAACATCACTAGTACGTCATTTTTAACGCATACTCAGACACAGTCCTCAGGCAGCATTAAGGCCTATACAACACTACGGACATTGGACCCTGGCCAAGTACATTTGGCACGGTACAAGCGAATTATGTTTACAATACACCATCGTATTTAGTTAAGTCGTAAACATGTTAAAAGCTGACATTAGTCGTTTTGAATGTTGGATGTATAAGTCTTCAAAAAATTCAAACACATTTTGTTACGTTTGTGATTTAGTTGATGACAAAAACGGGTCAACGGATTAAAAAAAAAATGAATATATAAGCTAAGGTACGAAGAATAAAAATATCACAGATTAGCACCGTCTACAGACCGGCACCGGCTACGGAGTCGTCATCCCTGGTTCCCCGATGGCGTAATAAGCCAAGGCCCGGCTTCAAACGTCCCATTTCAGAACTTAGCTTGCCTTCCGTCTGTGGACACTATCAACGCCACTATACAATAAAAAAATCTTTCGAAATATATATTTAATTTTAAATAAATTCTCAAATTAAAACTATACATTAAGTTTGAGTAGTAGTACTGTCATGTTCCTCCTTGCACAAATGGGCCGGCTAGCCTGAAAATCGGCGTTAAACAACAGTGTCAGTAAATTGCGTTTCGTGCGATGTGTGAGAGCGCCGGAGCCCTATTGACCCACCTTTTTTTTTTTTTTTTTACTTGGGGAAATGCATTTACGCACCCCTGCGCCGGGACAGATGGTAAAAGTGGCGCGGGGAGTGTGGGACTCGAGGCCATGTGCAATGGTGTTTATAAGACCTGGCCCCCATACCCAAACTAAAACCCCAAGGTCCCGTCTAGCGCCATAGCGGGACGTCACGGTATCGCTTGCGCATTCAACCGCGACGCCCCGACCCTATTGACCCACCTATTCTGTTCCCTTCTGATCCCTTACCTCCTATTTCTTATATTCCTTGAGTTGGCAGCGCGCTTGTGATACTTCAAGTATCATGCGCGTTCATAGGTTGCGGTGGCTGCTTACCATCAGGCTGACCGCATGCTTGTTTGCCAATCATCATGATATATACAAATAATTATCAGTCAAGTGCTTACCACTCACAGTCGAAACTAAAGGGTTTCGCAGCTTGATGATGAATCTTAAGGTCTACAAATAATAACAAATTAAAATCGACCGCAACAATGTAATTTCATAGTAATTATTGAAAGTAATAAAAAAAAACGTTATGGAAGCAACTTATATATCTCTAAAATTTGTAGACCTATCTTCTTTAAAACACATTTGGTTTAAAGTTCATTTGATTTTCTAACTTCTACAGCCTCAAATTTCCCAGAATTTTAAATCAAAAGAGAGGGGGACAAAGCTTCATAACTTTATTTATTTATTTATTCTTTATCGACCACATATGTAGATACAGAAGGCGGACTTAGCACATTAGGCGTTCTCTGCCATGTTCGGACATGATGAAATTATAATGGTTCCGTTTTTGCTATATGCCAAGGGAACCCTAAAAAAGTAACAAAATTACGTTAATACCAAACTCTCATTGAATATTTCAACAATAAAAGCGCACTGTAAACATCGCAATGTAAATTACAAACGTTAATCTCACGATTTCCTGTCGTGAATTTAATTCCGGTGACGATAAAATCTAAATAGCTCGAGACGATCGCGGGATGGCTTGGACGAGAGCCAAATGCACATCGCAAGCTATTGTTGAGGAACCTACTGTCCTTCAGTGTGATGGACAGTGTATGGTGTTCTTTATTGGAAAGTAGTTCCTTATCGCGGGTTACACGCTCTGCGGATCTACACAGACCGATGTAACCAACTGACAAAAGTTAGGCGTCCTAAGCACGCCCTGCAAGACCCTGACGATAGAATTAGATTAGAAAATGCCCCTTACACAGCACAGACACGCACACAACACCGTCTTCGCCGGCGAGGACGAGGTCCTTTGTTTCGCACGTCGCGTCGCGCTCACACCGTCGGGTGAGTCTATCGTATAGAATGCGCTCGGAGCGCTGCCTCCATCTCCAATGGCGTCCTTAGCCGTGGTTCGGTTTCGCAGGAGGCACCCTAAGGACGGAAAAAATTTGAGCCCCCGTGAGGGCTGCCTCTTTATCACGACTGAGTCTCTGTACTCGGCCCTCCACTCGATGACGCTGTCAAGGCCAGTAGAGCCAACACCAATACACGTTCCGAAAAAAAAAGCTTTGCGGATGGATGCCAGACCACAAAAAAGTGTAATAAGAGGTTTTTTTTCGCCCCTTTTGTGAGGGAGAAGTGCCCAATTCTCTCCCGGATGACACTAATTAACTCACTTTACCTCCCTACTCTATCTGCATTACCACCTGCGATTGTAGCAATTGTCACAATAATCGCGATCGAATCGCGGATGGGAAGGTCTTTTCTCCCTAGGTGCGAAATATACTATTTTTTTTTCCGATACTAGAGGTCTTTCTAAAATGGTTTCTATAAATCGATAACTTCATATTTTGGTACTGTTCAGTTTATGTTGACCTCAAAAGATCGTCATAGGCACGTACGAAAATATATCCATCCCTGTTTTTCTTTCCTTAAATTTATTTTTTTAATAATTAATATTAGGTAGATAGCTACAAGAATTTCGTTCCTACCGCGTGCAACGACAGAAGCTTCTTAATTATTAACTAGCTTCTGTCCATGGCTTTGCCCTCGCAAATAACGATTTTTTTTCAAGAGCGTATTTCTGTTGGTTTTATTATCGAATCAAAAAGTATCCTATAACCATCTTACAAAAAGAACTGTCGATACTTTCATAAATACAAATAAACAATACAGACAAGCAAAAACAAAATATACATAAACAAAGGTCATGAACCTTAACCGTTAAAAACACAAACCAAAAAACGTTCGATAATATATCGTAACAAAAAAACATCCCTTATTCAAATACGATAACCCGTTAATCGCGTGATCAAAAGTAAAATAAAAACTGGCCAAGTGCGAGTAGCACTTGCGCACGAAGGGTTCCGTACCTTTCATCATACATCTATAAAAAGGGCAAAAAAAACACCTTCGTTGTATGAGAGCTTTATTCTATTTCTTCTTCTTTCTATAGTATTTGTTCTTATAGCGGCAACAGGAATAAATCATGTGTATAAAATATAATTGTCTAATTATCACAGATCATGAGATACATCCTGGTGACAGACGAAGGGACAACGGAGTCCTAGTAATAAGGTCCCGTTTTACCCTTTGAGTACGGAACCTTAAAACAACGTATATTGACAATATATCATTTAAGTACGCAATATGTTGGAATTCATTAAAGGCGCCGCGTTGCTTATCTTTTAAAGGGTCCTAATTTGTTTTTAAAATTGATTGGTACTTTAGCCGCGGTAGTATTTACATACCTGTCAGAGCGCTATAATGTATGTGCGGTATTAAAAGATGCTGCTTTTAAAAGGTTTATGATTTAAACCAACTTCAACGAGAAGAAGGAGGGTAATGTTTTTATCTTTGTATACCGTCCGCTGTTGGGATAATCTCTTACAGCAGGGATTATGCCACCAGTGCAATAAGTCACACTGGTGGTAAGTCTTTTGTTGCAAGAACCCGGCTAAGCAGGTACCACCGCAGTGTCAAATATTCTACCGCCAAATAGTAGTGCTTAAGCATTACTGTGTTCCGGTTTGAAGGGGACTGTAGACTAGTTAAATTACTGCGCAAAAGATATTTAAGAACCAATATCTCGAGGTTGGCAACGCGTGAGTGGCACCTACTAATGGTGCTGCAAGCGCTCATTAGAAAAAATAAGATTTCTTGGAAACGGTTTAAAGCTATGCTCTCCCTTTTTTATATCATGACGGTCGGCAAACCAGCATATGGTCCTCCTGGTGGTAAGCAGTGCAACCCATGAACGCGCGCGATACTTGAAGTATCTCATGCGCTTTGCCAGCCCAAGGGAAAAGAGGGGAAGTTATGATAATTTTTATAATAGTAATCGAACGCCTCAAAAGATCAACGGTAGAATGCGCAACATTTTTTTTTTTATGTAAGAGGGCAAACGGGCAGGAGGCTCACCTGATGTTAAGTGATCACCGCCGCCCATGAACATCTGCAACACCAGAAGGCATGCAGGTGCGTTGCCAACCTTTAAGGAAAGAATAGGCTCTTCTCTTGAAGGTTCCCAAGTCGTATCGGTTCGGAAAGACCGCCGGCATGACATGAAAAGTTGAAAACATGTAATGTGAAAGTTGCATGTTCGATCCGATTCCCATTGGGCTATTATTGTATCCACTCTTAGCATAAGCTACACATTTATTTTGAGAATAAAGTGGATGATTAGTTAAGTCTTGAAAAACCATTCATACTATTCTTAAAAAAAAAAATCAAAAGTGCGACGCCATCGGTAACATGAATTTTTAAGAAAACATATCATTTGACAGCGGAGATTAAGCTTTCGAAAATCAATTGAAAAGTCCCATTTGCCCATATCTTCTTATCGCGTTTACTCAGAACCTTGATTTTTATACACCTAATAGGAACTATAGACCTAACTGGTATAAATTTCAACTTGCTAGGTTCACCCGTTGCTGAGAAAATGAACAAGAGAGTGATCCTATAAGGGTTTATTTTTTACCTATTAAGGTACGGAACCCTATACATATAATATATCAATGGACTAACAACGATTTTACAGAAGCCTTGCAGGTTTAATCGTATGTACGTCACTACGATCTCATTAACTCACTGCACTAAGTCTTGACATCAAAGCGAAGCATGCCGATAGCAAACGTAAACAGATGCATTCTATTAATCATACCATTCACAGGTAATGTACCGATCAGTTCTCTTTGTGCTTCTGATACCTGATGCTAATCAAGTTTACCAACCGCCTTGGGTATGTTAGAATTGACAAGTAAAGTTCTTGAAAATGTTATCGTACTGTAATGTATAAGCTTGGTACTATTTAGCCTTTTTAATAAAAAGATTAACTTAGTGGGTATTTAAGAATAACTTGTCAATCAGTCTACAAGTTTTGCTACTTAGTTCAATAAACGTGATTCCGTAATTGTTGTGTTATTTATGCATATTACGTAGTAATAAAATAAACGTGAACGTTTGTATGTTTAGATGTTTGGAGGATTCTATGTTTGCTATTAAAACACGCAGAAAGAAAAATGTTAAGTTCCCACATGATAGAAATAAGTGAACTACAAAATTTTAATTTCGACGTAGTCTCATGGAATCTAGAATAATAATAATAATGACACTAAAATTTTACGAATTTTGGTTTTGAAACAAATGGGACTATGGACAAGAATGTAAATTATTTTAGGGGTGAAAGTTTATATCTGGAATCATTTAGTTGTATTGCAATAAAGATGTCTCATTACAAAACATTATTCATATGGGCGAAGACACGGGCAGATCCTAGTTGTCTGCTCGCGATATATTCCAATATTTATAAGTAACAGAGGTTTTGCTGTTTTAAGCATGAATGAAAAGGGAAGTAATACCCTCCAACAGAATATTATCTCTACTGTTGTTTTGTTCGACGAGTGGGAGCTCTCTCCCTTCTTATTTCTCTCTATTTCCCTTCTCTGTCCCTTTCTTTCCTAGACTTGGCAACTCACTTGTATAGCTGCTGGTATTGGATGTGTAAATAGGCTACGGTGACCACTAAGTATCAGGCGGAGCCTTTTGCCATATTTATAGTACAAAAAAAATTAAAGAAATGTTTAACAAAAGACGGAAAATTTGTAACCACCAGAAATCTCACTTCCCGAAAGAAAGACTACAGTATGGACACTTCTATATTACTGCTACATCGCCTCATCATCGTCCGTCATATTCCAGGTATTTTGTACCAAATATTTACAAAATACACGCACCTTCCTCCCTCAGTTATCGCAATTCCTATCAATGAAAACCATATCAAAATCCGTTAAGTGGTTTATGAGAAGTAAGGGAGACAGATATAGAAAACACCTAAGAGATAATTTGAAAACTATTTCTTTGTTTTTGCGAACATAATAAAACTATATCAAATATTATTCAGCAAAGCCCTTTAGCAGGTCGGAAAAGCCGGGATATCTTTACCGCAGAATAATAAGATTAATTCCTGTAGCGGAGGCCAACTCAGACATTTCTGATCCGAAGATATGGCTAAAGTTTTAAGCCTTTTGAGGATCACGGTACGGAGCAAATGCCGAACGAAAGTTTGACGAAAGTTGGTTGCCCGCGGAAAGACAAAAGATCGAATACTTGTATCAACAATTTGTATAAATACAACAATTTCCACTGAAAGGCATATTTTATTGTTGGTATTTGAAATATAATTACTTAGATCAAAGCATTACTTAATACTGTATTTAATTTTTAACTGTATTTGTGGAAATCAATTTAGTACGAGTACCTACAGTCGCTTTTTCATGTGTATGGTCCTGATCGTAAGTTGTATCATCAGAATAATCCCTGTGTATTAATATTTAGAAGAGACCATATTCACTGGTGGTAGGTCTTTTATTGCAAGAGGCAGGCGAGGTACCACCGAAGTGTCAGATATTCTACCACAAAACAGTATACTGTATTTCGGTTTGAAGGGTACTGTAGGTTGGCAACGCGTGATTGATACCTACAAATGGTATTGGAATTGCATTAGTGATAACCTCTTACCATCAGGTGGGCCGTATTCCTTGCCAACTTAGCCACATAAAAAATAATATCGAGGTTATCACAAGAGTGAGAGCACTGATACCTCACGTGGATGTTCTGATGTGAGACTTGCCCAAACGAGCCACACCATTACTATTAGTCTTTCATGTTCTTCCGTTCAAGAACTACGCGTGCCGGTCTCCGATGTTACCGACTAACTGTGGCATCAATTTTATCGTGAACAAAGAAGTTTGCCAACTCTTTTCGTTCTCACACGTCAAAAAATGGAATTTTTGCCGGCACAAGTGTTCCCTCATTCTTACAACCTGGGGTCCTTCAAACGAGGCGTGAAGAGGCACCTTGCGGGTAGGCAGGGCGAGGGTGGATAGTACAGTTCGCCTTCTGCAACCATATAAGAAGCCACCTTCGCGTGTACTCCACTACTATTTATCAACAGGTGGAGTACTCATATGCCCTCCGACGTTATTTAAAAAAAAAAGTTGTTGAGATATAAAGTACTTACTAAGAATATTCTTAGGTTAGAACTTATACCTATTTGTTTTTCACCATATTTCATCATCATCTATGGGAATTACTCTGTAATAAAATAGGAAGGGAAAGAAATTGATTTTTAGTGAAATCATATTGTTTCTTTAAGACAATTATTAACATTGCTTACAATTCACAATTGATCTCGCATCTTTGAATTGTCATTTTCGAGTGGAGAAATATCCAAATCTATAATAACACTGTTTACTTCGCTGCATAGCAAGAATACCACGCACATGTGCTTGGGATCTACCGACTCACTCTCTTTCTCTCTCCTGCCTACCTTTGTGTATCTTTCTTTCTCTCTCCCTCGTGCGTTAAACGTTTAACGCAACCTTGTTGGAAGTCGCATTAGAAGTTTCATGTCAAAAAGTCCAAACAATTACTCATCTTTAGAAAAACTGCCTAACATATTACAAAACGAATTAAAATAAAATTGAAACAATTGAAATACCAATGAGTAAAATCATTACTTAAAAATAAACCATCCAACGTAACCAGCTACAATCCTGGACCCCAAGTCCCATTGAAATAAGCCAACGGAACAAAAAAAGGGTTACCACATACGGACGGCTGTCAGCAGTTGTCGAGATACGTATACGCGGACAGACAGACAGGCTTGTCAATTAACCGCTGAATTATTATATCGTTGCACGCGATCCAGGATTCAATGCCCGGGCAGGGACATATGCAAATCGATTGTTTGTTTAAGAGATGGTACTCGTTTGTTTATTTTTAATACAATACTATTAATCGCCCGCAACTTTGTTCACTTGGAATTAAAATAAAGTAAGGTTTTATTAATAATAATAATAAACGCTACACACTCAACATATATCCTGTGTTATATCCTGTGCCGGGGGTCCGGAATCATACACAACGACGACAAACACACCCAGAACGGAACACATGCCTGCATGGTCAATACAAACATCTGCTCCGATAGGGAATGAAACCCGCAACCTGTGGCGCATAAGGCAGTTTCGCTACCGCTGCGCCAAAACGTCGTCAAGGTGAGTGCGCCGGTATGTCCATGTTGAGTGGCCCAGAGGGGAACGGAAGTCCGTGCGGCCCAGACTGTGATGCGCGCGATGGAAGCGCAGGGAGTGATTTGTGACCGATCTTTGACAGCCACATGCATTCTCCAAGAGTCTCTCCTTTTTTTTCGATCCCCGCCCGGTGACGCTGTCAAGGCCAGTAGGGCCAACAGCAATACAAATTCCGAAAAATCTCCTTTTTCTGTTTTTAAGTTGGCAAGCAAGCATACGGACCACCTGATGGTAAGCTAATATGACAAAAAAAAATGTAAAATCACAATCGCAATATTTTATTTAATATAAGTGTAAAAGATTTTTCGGCTTCGCGGCGATGTAATATTAATTATAAAATTTACCAAGCAGACGGTTTGACAAGTTAATGAAATGTGGGCAATGTTTAATATACCGTATGTTAATTATTAAAAGCCTGCTTTACGTTTAAATTTCGAGGTTTTCCTCGAATATTTTATTTTATGTATTAAAATAAATAATTATCTCACAGCGAGTATAATTATCTCACAGCGAGTATAATTATCTCACAGCGAGTATTGGCGATAATGTATTACTCCGACGTTCACGGTAGAAGTGCCGACTTCGCTCTGTTCGATCCTGACCCCCTTGGGCTATTGTCGTACTCTATTGTCACTCCTAGTGCAAGCTTCGAGCTTATTTGGAGGGGCAATCTCTGTCACAGCACAGATTATTCCACCAGTGCAATCAGTCACACTGGTGGTAGGTCTTTGTTGCAAGAGGCCGGCTAGGTAGGTAACAACGCAGTGTCAAATATTCTGCCGCCAAATAGTAGTGCTTAGGCATTACTGTGTTAAGGTTTGAAGGGCACTGTAGGCTAGTGAAATTACTGGGCAGAGGAGATTTAAGAACTAATATGTCGAGGTTAGCAACGCCTGAGGGGCACCCACTAATGGTGCTGCAAACGCTAATAGGCTACGGCAACCACTTACCATCAGGTGAGCTATATACTCGTTTGCCAACTTGTAAAAACAAAAAATTATAGATTGGCCATACAACAAAATGGCGAAAGACTCATACATAATGTATTTAATTAGCGAACGAGCCCCATCGACACTAACTCTCGAATGATGTCACACGAGCACGAGGATATCCAGGGCTTACGGATAATCCCCAATAAGATTGATCGCGGTCAAAGTTCCGACAATTTCCGGAATCACAATAAACAACCAATGATTTTATTACGTAAATCATCTTCGCTTTAAATAATTAAACGCTACACACTCAACAATTTCCATTAGGATAGTGATATCTTAACACATACTAGGACTAAAACGAACACCCAGACCGGAACATATTTTTGTATTGACCATGTACTTGCAAAAATCTGCTCCGAGCGAGATCGAACCCGCGAGCTGACTTACTATATATTGTTACGGGGAACCTTATCACAGGGGCATAAGGTTCAAAATCGCTTGCTACTCCTTTTGTTTATTTCTACGACCGCCGCGCGGGTTCGAGAAAGATGTATTCTCGAAACATGTAGAATAGCGTTCCGCGGACGGAGCTCTCTCGAACCCGTGTCCGCGTATATAAGCAGCCCGGCGCGTCGACTGAGTCATTCAGTTCTGAGCAACAAGCGAAGAAACTACAAGTGATACCAGTGAACAAGTGCGATAATTAGTGACCTCGGCTATTCTTTTGGACAGTGATTGACCTGCGTTTTGGACCTGTGATTTGTGAAGTTCTGTGTGTAATCTAGACTTCAATAAAGTCTTATCTAGAGCCATCAGGTGTTTGTTTCCAAATTAGCGAACCCTAGCCCGTAACAATATTATAGATATTCCCTATAGAGAAATATCCAGGGACTCAAATTTTACTTTTCGTTGTAAAATAAATGTGGCTATATTTTAATCGAAATTAGTTAGAAACAGATCAAATTTTTCGTTTTAATAATTAGTAATATTTTTGAAATTTGACGTCATAAAACTTACGACTTTCTTGTCACACCAATATCACACTTCGTCGATCCCTGGACGAAGTGTGATATTGGTGTGACTTTTGCTTGTGAATTTATAGACGACCTCAAGATGCCAGAAACTAAATGTATAGAGCTGGTTTGTAATATCCCCTACCGCAGTAGATAATTTCATCATTTGTTCTAGTTTCTATATATACATAGTAACGATCTCCCGGATTCACTAACAATTTGTATTCACTATAAATATTTACACGACTCAATTGAGGTTAATCGTCTTGTACTATTAAATTGTTTTGTCTTTTTCGCTCAAGATGTATTAAGTGGCGGAAAGAGAAGGATAGATTGTGAGTTGGTTAAATAAAATGTAAATATAATTTGTGTATTTTCAATCTAATAAGTACCTAAAATTATAAATAAAATAAATATCAAGCGTTATTATACTCTAACATTAATTTGTAATACTAGCTTCTGCCAGTGGCTTCGCCCGCGTTATTAACGATTTTAAGCCCCACCCCCTTTTACCAACTTTGAATATCATATTTATTTATATCGAATCAACAGCCTAAAGCCTATACCTCCCCCTTTCAACTCTTTTCGTATTCAAAAGTTCTCCAGGCTCTAGACTATCTGTGTACCAAAATTTCATTTACATCGGTTCAGTAGCTTTGACATGAAAGCGCGAAAGACAGAGAGACAGCGTTACTTTCGCAATTATTCGGCTCTTATTCTCCTATTATAAAATACTAGCGGCTCGCTCCGGCTTTGCACGCGTATAAAATATATTGCCTATGTCATTCACTGAAAAAATGATTAAAATCGATCCAGTAGTTTTGATTTATTCATTACTGCCCGTGGCCCGCACGCGTTAAATGTAATTATTTACGACATCACATTAGAAACCTCAAAAATAACAGTATTTGTCCACTATTTAATGGATGTTATTAACATATAAAGCTTCCTCTTCAATCACTCTATCTATTAAAACCGTATCAAAATCCGCTACGAAGTTTTAAAGATACAATAAGCATACATAGGGATATAGGGACAGAGAAAGCTACTTTGTTTTATACTATTTTATGTTAGAAGTTGGCAAACAAGCATACGGCCCACCTGATGGTAAGTGGCTGCCGCAGCCTATGAGCGCTTGCAGCACCATTAGTAGGTGCCACTCACGCGTTGCCAACATCGAGATATTAGTTCTTAAATCTCGTTCGCCCAGTAATTTCACTAGCGTACAATGCCCTTCAAACCGGAACACAGTAGTGCCTAAACACTACTATTTGGCGGCAGAATATTGGACACTGCGGTGGTACCTACCTAGCCGGCCTCTTGCAACAAAAGACCTACCACCAGTGTGACTGATTGCACTGGTGGAATAATCTCTGTTGTAACAGAGGTTATCCCAACAGCGGGCGATGGGGTCGTCACATCCCGACGCCTTTGATTGACTATGTAGTGATATAGAATAATAGCTTATATACAATATTTGTGAACAATCATTCCAGACGCTATTTACATTTTATAATGTAATGGAATACACATAATATAATTCTTAGCTTGCTTCTTCACTATAGATAAAGTAAAGCATAAAAAGGAATCTGCATACTTTATTCATAGAATAAAATTTCTAGTTAATAAAATATTTCTTAAGCCAGGCGAATAAATTATCCTCACGTCAGCAATTTCCGTAAGGCGTATGTAAAATGGTCGATCACGACAGTCTATAGCCAGTAATTACTCGACTACAATGCGACAGTGGCTGTCGACACTCTTTAGTGATGAGCTTATATTTTATCGATAAGCGGACTATTTAATTTAGTAGTAGTTGTCATGCTTCTTCCAGCATAAATGGACCATACTAATACATATATACTATATCAATACACCTTGGTGCGCGAACGCACCCAGGCCTTTCGGCCCCTGTCTGGGGCGGCAACATACTGCCGCCATATATACATAGAATACATATATAAAATACGCCAAGGCCTTTCGGCCTCCGCCTCACCGGTGCTGAAGGCAGAAAATCGGCGTAAAGAGAGTGAGAGAGCCAAAGGCTAAATATCTTACCTCCTCTTTTCTCATCTCATGACTTCCCTCTTCGACCTCGGGTTGGCAACTCACAGTTTTTAAATTAAGTATCGTAAGAGATCGCAGGTTGCGGCTTGCCAATCTCCATGACATAATATAGTAGCCAATGCCAAGCGTCTGTAGACGACGGTGACCGCCTACTCTCAGGCAGGTCATGTACTTTTTGCCACCTACGTAGTGTCAAAAATAATAATATAAATAAATAAACGCTACACACCCAACGGGCCCCATTAGGATAATTATATCCTGTGTTGGGGGTCCGGAAACATTCACAATGACAAGGAGGAACAGACCCAGACCGGAAAACATGCCTGTACGATTAATACAAACATCTGCTCCGTGCGGGAATCGAACCCGCAACCGTCGAGGCTAAAGGCAGATTCGCTACCCACAACGCCACGAAGGTGTCGCTGTGTAATAAATAATAATATATTATATGTGATTAACATATAATATATGTGTATGTGTGTTGTACAATTAAACTTATTGAAACGACGACGTTGTGGCGCAGCGGTAGCGAACCTGCCTTAAGTTACACAGGTCGCGGGTTCGATTCTCGCTCGGAGCAGATGTTTGAATTGACCATCAAGCATGTGATCACAGGATATAACTATCCTAATGGGGGCCGTTGAGTGTGTAGCGTTTTTTTAATTGATATTTTATCTCTAACTCGGAACTCGATAACTCAGAATCCAACCGAGAAAAATACAAAGTGATTAGAAATCGCTGCAACAAGTTGTGTAGAGATGCGCAGCGACGCCACATTCATCAGTCAATTGAGAATGAAGATCCCGCAAAAGTGTGGAAATTTCTAAAATCATTAGGAGTTGGTAAACTACCACCTCAGCACACTTTTTCCAATAATATGGACTTTAATTTACTTAATCAACATTTTTCTTCTTCTGCTACGCTTGACAGCACCTGCAAAGTAAATACAATTAATTATCTTTCATCTCTTCCAACTCCTAACTATCCAGCCTTTAACTTCTATCAGTTCGCTGAGTGTGATGTTAAAAAGAATGTAATGTCTATCGCTTCTAACGCGGTCGGCTATGATTGCATTAGTCGTTACATGATTATCCCTATCATCGACATAATTTGCCCCGTAATAACCCATATCCTCAACTCTTCCATCGTATCTGGCACATTTCCACAGGACTGGAAACTTGCTAAAATCATTCCCATTCCCAAAAAATCCAAACCCTCTACGTTTTCCGACTATCGACCTATATCATTACTGCCATTCCTGTCTAAGGTCCTTGAACGCCTAGTTCATCAGCAACTTAGCCTTTTCCTAAATAGCAACAATATCCTCAATCCTCTCCAATCCGGTTTCCGTCCTGGTCATAGTACGACTACTGCTCTTATAAAAATCACAGATGATATCCGCTTAGCGATGGATAGCAAGCAGCTTACCATCCTTGTGCTTTTAGACTTTAGCAATGCATTTAATAGTGTGGACTTTGATGTGTTGCTTAGTGTGCTTAGTTCTCTTAACATATCTCCTTCAGCGACTGATTGGTTTCGTAGTTATCTACAAGGACGCCGGCAGCGTATACAGATTGACGAAAAGGAATCTAATTGGTGCGACGTCAATGCCGGCGTGCCTCAAGGTGGCGTGCTGTCTCCTCTCCTTTTTTCAATTTTCATTAATTCTATTACCTCTAAGCTTAATTCTCTCTACCACTTGTATGCAGATGATCTCCAACTTTACCTACCATCACACTTTGAAGATCTTTCCAACGCAATTTTGACGATAAACTCGGACTTGGATTCAATTACAGACTGGTGTAAGCATTACGGACTGACTGTAAACCCGGCAAAAACTCAGGCAATTGTAATCGGTAGCCCGAAATTAATTGGAAAAATTGATTGGAACAGGGTACCTTCAATTCTCTTCAATGGTGTCAAATTGCCTTTCTCTGATAAAGTCAAGAATTTGGGAGTACTTTTTGACCAGACGCTTTCATGGACCAACCAGATTAGCGAAGTGAGCAGGAAGATGTTTGCGGTTGCAGGTTCGCTACGGCGATTACGTAATTTTCTCCCAATATCCACTAAAATTGCACTCGCACAATCACTTCTTCTTTCTATCATGGACTACGCTGACGCTAGCTATCTTAATCTTTCCCAAATTCAGCTAAATAAACTTGAGCGCCTTCAGAATATTGCTATTCGGTTTATATTTGGCCTGCGCAAATATGACCACGTCTCAGATTTTCGTAAAAAACTCAAGTGGCTACCTATTCGCCTTCGCCGGAATTCTCATATCTTAACTCTTCTTTACTGTATTCTGTTTCTTCCATCTACACCTTCCTACTTAAAACAAAAATTTGAATTTCTTGGTGTTAGATCAGAAATTTTGAGATCGTCTGAAAATCTCATATTACGTATACCCCAGCATAGCACAAAATTTTATGGAAGCTCCTTTGCAGTGCAAGCTGTTCTACTGTGGAATGAGCTGCCAATTCACATTAGACGCTCTCAAAATTTAGGCATATTCAAAAAACGATTAAAAGAACACTTGCTAAATGAATAACATTAATTATGTCCAATGTCTAACCAATTTCCTTGCAATGGTCTCCTATATACTATATATATAATTATATATATATGTATGTATATGTATGTGTATTTTATATATATCTAAATATATTGTATTTATGTTAATATACGTATATCATTTTATAATTATTTATTAGTAATCTATTTATTTATTTTATGATTTACTTATTACTTAATTTATCTATGTATATACATATATTTATCTGTGTCTGTAAATGTTTATTTATGTCTTATCTATTGTACACCACCTACCTTCCTAAACTTAATTTATTAATATCTCTGTTCTCTCAGGTTGCCTGGCAGAGATTGCTCTTTAGCAATAAGGCCGCCTGATTGTGCATATTACTGTTTTAGTCGTATAAAACTTTTTGTTGTTGTTTTTTTTTTTCCTGTGTGTGTATGTGTACAATAAAGAATATTATTATTATTATTATTATTATCTCACTACAACAGCAAAGTTCACTTTCTAGTATAAAAAGCATTTTTAATTTCAAATTAATGAAATTGCTTACAAAAGCTAGTTATAAGACGCTGGAAAGAGTAAAATTAGTAGCAGCGATACAAAATTAAATTAACAGCAAGAAAGCTTGTCAACAATTTTCTCATAAAACTTATTTAAATCACTTGATCACGACAATGCATAGTCACTAATTAGTCACCTGCAGACTACAGTAAATAGGTGGAAATGAATTCTAGTGATGTGCTTGCGACTCAATATTTCATCGATACAAATAATTATTTTTATAATTGTTTTTACATATATTTACAATGTACGTATTTTTTTTTTGCAAATATTCGTTTTATCTAACCAAGAGAGTGTGACTTCAGAAAAAAAATTATCGACTCAAGCTAGTTTATTTATTTACTTTATTAGGAACACCAACAAGGAATACACTTCAGTAACAATGTTATAAAATAAATGTTAGTGCTTAATTATAGGTGTACACAGCATGCAAATGTATGTATACACATCCATATTATTATTTTAGTGCTCAAATTAAATCAATTTTAGTAATTAATTGTAATTATTTATGTATAATATTTTTTAAGTTAAAAATATTTCACACAGAATATCGTTTATAAGTTTTCGGTCCCCTTTCTCCCAACTTTATAATGTAATGTAATTATACTCGACCTTTTACTATAAGACAGCACACCTATATGATACCGTAGCATAGTATGCTACGGTATCTGCTTTCCATTATATTATCCTTAAGCTTTATGACCTTTGACAATAACTATACAAAAAGAGTGTAATAGTCTTAACCTATTAGTTATAGTACTAGGCAGACTCGCTACCCACGACACCGTTGTGGCGTCGTGGGTAGCGAGTCTGCCTTTAGTCTCGACGGTTGCGGGTTCGATTCCCGCTCGGGCAGATGTTTGTTAAAATTTCTGTCTCGGTCTGGGCGTTTGTCCGTGTGGGTCTCTCCACCGTGCCTCGGAGAGCACGTTAAGCTGTCGGTCCCGGTTATTATCAATAACATCTGATAATAATCGTTAACTCTTGATAAGTAAATTGCTCTTATCCAATGAGTTACTGGTTCGCCCTTAGGGTTGCGGAGGTCAGATGGCAATCGCTCTGTGTAAAACTAGTAACCTGTCAAATCCGGATAAGAGTAATAAGCAGACCCTGGGTACATAAAAATACTGGGAATAATGCTAGGACGAAGAAGAAGTCTTAACCTATTAGTGTGGATATAGATATTGTTACGGGCTTGGGTTCACGGATTTGGAACAAACACCTGATGGTTCTAAATAAGATTTTATTGGGATCTTCTAGATCACACAACAGAACTTCACAAATCACAGGTCAATCATAGTCCAAATGCTGAGGTCACTTTCGAGAGCACATCTTTCTGGAACCTACGCGTCGTCAAGGAAATAAACGAGATTAGTAAACGATTTTGAACACTATTTCCCGGTGATAGGGCTCTCCGTAACAATACTTATTTAATTATTTTATTTATTTATAGATACACCATCGGCTACACACTAAGCACTTATAATAAATTACAATACATGTTATTATTAATATACGGAGTGATTCGCCATTACTGGTGTATACAACATTTATACATAAAACATAAAACTAAAAAATATAAGGTTACTAAACAAAATAGAAACAAAAGCACCAGTAAGATTTCTATGTATAAGTGTGAACGTTGACAAAATAAGAAGTACAACCAAAAATTAAAAATTAGAAGGAAAAACTAACAAAAGTTTCGTGGACATAACAAAAGTTCCTAGTCTAGAAGACTTCTGCACAAATTAATAAATTTGTTCGTATTTTCATGACAGAAAATATATAAATTATGTCATTAAAATTATAGTCATCGTAACAAATTTTCGATCTCAATTTTTCACCGTGTTTTTCCACTCATCGCCGATATTTCCAACCCGAACTATTATGTTTCAAAAGAATAACATTTTTCTAAAACTGCAAAAACAAGTTGTTCCATTAGCGAAATGGTTTTTTTTCACTCGTTATTTCAAGTTTTATTTAGTATATTTAGAATTCAAATTTTTAACTTTTAAAACAAAACTGTATTGTACATATTTCATTATTCTTTTACCAATCAATAACCAAGATAACAATAAAAGAACTGGCCATGTGAGTGTCGGTCTCGTATATAAAGGGTTCCTTGTATTCCCCATATAATTTTGAAATGAAATTTTGGTTTTCTTATTTGAAATATACTATTTTAATCAATTAATCTATTTTAATTCATAAAATGCAGCAAAAACGTCAAAAATATCAAGTTTTTGAATTTTATTATCTCTTTATATCTCAAAAGAATTTATTATAAAAGAGTGATGGTTGAGTTTACTTAAAAAGGTAATTTAATTAGTGAAGGCTACAATATATTTTCACTTCTTCCAATAAAAGATCTAATATCAATAAAATTTTTAGCTCTTAAGAATGATAATAATATTTTTCGTAATTTCATCTACAGCGCAATCTAATTAAAAAATATAATTACCCTATGTTTTAATTTTAATTTATAAAAAAATGGAGTAATATTTAAGAGCTAACTTAATATCGATAAAAAATTAAAAGCTAGAAAATTAGCGGTAAGGTGCACGATGAAGTGGGGTATGTAGTGATGTGCATATTAAAACATCGATTATAAAGGTAGACAAAGGAAACCCCCGCCGAAGAATCTTGAACGATTTGTTCGTGTCATGCACATGGCGCACGCTTTGATGTAATTTTTAGAGATGTGACAATATTTTAAATTATATCGATAATATTAAAAGAAAAAAAAAATTATGACTGTTTGAAGGCCTTTCACTGGAAAGAGTAACTCATTGAATTAGGGCAAATTACCTACCAAAAGTTTGTGATATATCAGATGTTATGTGATAACAACTGGGACCAACAGTTTAACCTGCACTCCGAAGCATGGTGGCGAGTTCTACAAAGACAAATGCCCAGACCAAAACAGATATTTGTAAGATTAATACAAATATCCGTCTAATATGAGAATTGAAACTGCGACAACCCGTGTCGAGGCTTAAGGGAGAATTGCTATCATTGCGTCACAGCGGTTTCCATATAAATCTACATGTAATATGTTTTTAATATAAACTGAAAAATTGTCGACAATATCCGGCACGTCACTAAAATACTTCATAAAATAAAAGTGCAGGAGCTGCAACAGGCTGTCACTATTTTTACTTTATTTTCAACTTTGTTAGTCGAACCACAGTCTTAAGCTTTGGCGAACCGAGCTAATTATATGCATTTTTTTAAATTAACTAAAGTTTGACTTGATAAATTGATTAGTGTTAAGCGATTTGATTCTAAAACAGTGCACAAATGTTTATCACAACCAACGTATAGAAATTCAATTTCTATAATTTGTGAAGAATTTAAAAATAGTTAATTTCTAGTACTTTTTCATTGTTACTCTTTTCAAATCATTATTAATACTCCTATTGCTCCTCCAAATAAGCTTGCGCTAAGAGTGGGTACAACAGTAGCTCAAGGGGTCGAACCCAACACTCTCACATTAACGGAACGGTGTCGGCTCTTTAACCGTTAAACTATTCAGGCTTAATACAACATCAAAAGAAATTGAATACCGAAATTTTATTATAAAAAAGCAGTATATATCAAAACGACTGCAGGGAATGTAAATTATTGTGAAATAAATATTGCAAAACTCCATTTCATATTGAAAATTGCTTGCCAAATAGCTTTTATTGCATTTTAAAATGTCTGGATATAACGAATATTATCTCTATAAGAATATATGAATATAGGAAACCATACTAATGTTATAAATGCTTTTCGCAATTAACTTTTTAAGACCATCTATCGGTTTGAGGTACACTGTAGCTATTTCAATTACTGGCCAAAGGAAATTTAAGTTCCTATATCTCGAGGTTGGCAACGCTTGAGTGACGTACAAACGTATGTTGTTACAAGCGTGTATAGGCTACGATGACGACTTACCACCGAGTGGATCGTATGCTTGCTTGCCAACTTAGTCACATTTGGAATTTGCGTTGCCGGCTTGATAGCATGGCCAACCGTGAATGAGGCACCGAGGCTCATTTTAAAATGTCTGTTCCAATGAAAAACGTAATATAAGCTTAAGTATTCTGTGGAAGAACGAAATATACAATGTATATCTTCAGTAGAAGGAGGCATTCTCCGACCTCTATAGAAAAACCCTTCTTCGTCTATCTATATCTTCAAGTTTTTATGTATATTTTAAGTAAAATGGTAGTTTTTAAAGTTAAACTATTTACAAATTTTACTTATCAAAAAAACTAGAACTTCTTATTTGATGATTATTTCAAATAATGCCAGCGTTATTTCTAAATATTTTTAAATTATATTGATAAAAAGAAAGACGTACTACGGAGTGACGTATTTGAGTGAGGATCTACGTATTTGATCGTAAGCCGCTAAGCCGATCTTGACAAAATTTGGTGGCTTTGATCTTTAAGATTATCATAATCTTTTTATTCGGAAAATTTATGAATCGAAAGATAAAGTAGGAAAGAAATTTAGCGAAGATATCGGCAAAGTTTTAAATAATTCTTTAACTTTAGATCTACGTTACGTCTATCTATATACATTGCACTTTTTGGTATATTATAATAGCGGCAAACAAGCGTACGGCACGCTTGATGGTAAGCGGTTATCAACATCACAAAAGTGTTACCAGTCTAAGGGAAGAAGCTCCTACGCAAGAGTACGAATACTGTTACTCCAATATTCTGTAAGAGAATAGTACTTCCCCGGTCGAGCTGGATAAGCCATGCTCAAAAGAATAAGGCTCTAAAATGGGTTTTTCCACCTCTTCCCGCACAGATAGAAATCAGGTTAGTAAATATAGGCTGCTGTAACTGTTAATTATCTGGCAGAATGTTTTGGCCCTGGCCCTACTGGCCTTGACAGCGTCATCGGGCGGGGGGCCCGAGTACAGAGACTCAGCCGTGATTAAGGGCAGCCCTCACGGGGCTCAAACTTGATTCCGTCCTTAGGGTGCCTCCTGCGAAGCCGAACCACGGCTAAGGACGTCATCGGAGATGGAGGCAGCGCTCCGAGCGCATTCTATACGATAGACTCACCCGACGGTGTGAGCGCGACGCGACGTGCGAAACAAAGGACCTTGTCCTCGCCGGCGAGGACGGTGTTGTGTTCGTGTCTGTGCTGTGTAAGGTGCACTTTCTAATGTAATCCTATCGTCAGGGTCTTGCAGGACGTGCTTAGGACGCCTTACTTTTGTCGGTTGGTTACATCGGTCTGTGTAGATACAAGCATGTCTAATCAAAGGATTTGGATGGAAAGTAGTTTGATCGAAATGGAGCCTTGCTGTATACAGTATGTTGTGGTAGGCCTTTTATTGCAAAAGCGGGCTAGATAGGTACCACCGCAGTGTCATATATTCTACTACAAAGGAGTAGTGTGTTTGTCGTTGTCATTGTGTATTTAACCGGACCCCCGACACAGGTTATAACTATCCAAATGGGGGCCGTCGAGTGTGAATCGTTTATTATTATTATTATTATAAATACAAACTGAGGTTTTTAAATATTTTTCTAGACAACTTGAGGTCCTCAACTTCCTGTTGAGTTTTCGAAAACTTTTCTCAATGAAACACTTTGTATAAAGTTTGTACTGTTTTAAAATTAATTTAAAAAAAATACTTTAACATAGTCCTAGCGGTAAAGAGTTCAGTACGAATACAATTTTACAACCAGCCGATATTGTAAAATGTGATTAAAAATTAAAGAAATTTAAAATTAATTTCATTAATTTAAAAACTCAATTTTTACATTGTGTCCAAAATTTGTTTTAAAACGAAACTTGGCCTAATTTTTCGAAGTGAGCCAAACTTCGTGTCCTCGAGGCTTTAATTAGGATTGTAAAACTCTTGTTTCTAATTAAAACTTTTAATTTACTAAACATCGGCGAAGGAGCAAAAGTAAAGAATATAAAAAGGGTACATCAAAGATACATTTACAAAAGACCGAATTTTCTTGTACATTTCGAATACATAAATCACCTTCGGGTAAGAGGTTCCGTAATTAAAATTCACACAAACCTATAAAAGTTTTAGAAAGGACAAAATGATAATTAATGGTCTCCAAATAAAATGACTGTGAAGTACAAATACGGATAGACAGACATGACGATATTATAAGCGTTCTATTTTTGTCATTTGGCTATGAAAATCTAATACCACATAAATACAAAAATTTGTCCCAAGTGGTATTCGGGTTCACACTCAACGATATTGTAGACAGCTCCGCTGCCGCTGCGCTACTTATTAAGTTACTTAAGTAAGTTATTTCAAAATTAGTCTGTCGCAAAAAAAAAAAACCGACAGAATCGCAATGAAATTGTACAGGGTGTCTCGACTCCTTTTACTATGGACATTCCTGATGATAAATAAAGCCAGTATTAAAGAGGAATAACATAAACCAAAACCCCAGACAATGGTGACGCAGTCGAGGCTACAAGGGCCAACAGTAAAAGACGCTCCGGAAAAAAACATAAAAAACGAGTAACATTTCATAATTGAGTCATACATTTTAATTACGTTTTAAACTTTTTAACTAAATGTTTTAAAGTAAATTGTCTCTGTCTAAAAACATCATAAGTCTACAACAGTGCGTGAGCTCTTAACATTTAAAGATATCTCCTAAAGTGAGCGCTGCAGTAATTATTTTAGGCAGTTAATTTCACGCTACACCTAAATCAATTACATTAGCCTTAATGACTGTAAAGCATATTGTTTACAAGATAAAGTGATATGAAACTATTAATTTTTAAACTAACACCTTACCATACCATATCATACAAGTGATTCTGCTTTATACCTGAAACAATATGACATTATTAGTATACACAGACAGTAAGAGATGAGAGGCAAAAAGTTGCAATTTTATTGAAACAAGATTTCACCCGCGACTCCGTCCGCGTCGTTTACAATTTTTCACGATATAAGAACGTGTAACGAAACCATGATGAAAATATTAAAACAGAAATATTGTTTATGGTTCTAGGGCCTTGTTTGTACTTGCCCCATAAATACTAGTGGTAAGTTTTGTCCCAAAATATCTTCATAATCATTCTTAATATCAAATATTCACGATCACTGAATTTACATAATATTTTTTTATGTAAGAGGGGGCAAACGGGCGGGAGGTTCACCTGATGTTAAGCGATTACCGGCGCCCATGAACATCTGCAACACTAGAGGACATGCAGGTGCGTTGCCGCCTTTTTTAGGATACAACTGGTTATATGCTGGCTGACCTCGAAACGCGGCTGACGAAGAATTTTTCCCGTTTATAAAATATTATTTAATATGTTTAATAATCAGTATTTTTAAAATTAAGAAACGTAGAAATACCATAGCCTTAGGATAGCGAAAAAAATCCTAAGTCTATGTTTGAGAAATACGTCGTGAAACTTCAGTATATTAACATAACAATAAAAACGGCTAAAATGTGGAATATATACGAATTTGGACATTTTAAATTGTCCGTGTTATCGGCAGATCCGTACAGAAGCGCGTTAGTCAAACACGAGGGTGCGGATATGCAAAGTGCTGCTCTGCATTTGATACGCTTGTGCCGTTTACGTGACCTTATGTTACACCGTAACGTTTTCCCTAATAATATTTAACATGCGAAAGTAACTCTGTTTGTCTGTTACGCTTTTACGCCAAAACTATCGAAACGATTTTAATGAAATTTGGTACAGAGATAAACTAGACCTTGCAAAATTACATAGGCTACCTTTTGTCACGAAAAAAGGCTTAAATAAAAATAGGCAATTTATATTTCTTGGAAAATAATATTACATTTTTGATAGTTATATTACACTATATTCTTTTCTACTTTTTCTATTTCGAAACCGTTTCTAAATTTTTATATTGTGATAGGCATCTTATTGCTTTTCCAGAACCCCTCCTCGGGTGAAGGCCTCCTCCAGAGATTTCCAAGGTTCCCTATTCTGAGCTTCTTGCATCCAAGCATGCCCAGTGATCTTGGTGACCTTATCATGCCATCTCGTAAGAGGTCTAGCTCTGCAACGCTTACCCCTAGGGCTAGCCAATATCTCGAGCCTTTTTTCTCCTGTAGTCGATTTGCAAAAATTTATTTGCTTCACGTTTGGGTCAACATAAATTTAAAGAAAATATACCAGTCCTAAGAGTAAAAACAGAGGTAATGAAACTTTTTATTACCATTAATTTTGTTATTAATTAAAATCTTTGTTGCCTCAGAATTCCATGAAACGATTTTTAAAATTCTATTTTTCGGTTAAATTGGTTTTATTACGGAACGGTGTAAGAAACATCCCAAAATTTAATATTCATGTGACGGCTTATCTCGGAAACTCATGGTGAATAACATGCGCATGTGTTAACGCAGGACTAAGACAGATCACGCGTAGGCTCTGTACAATTAATCTATACAAATAAATAAAATTGAAGTGTCTGTTTGTAACTCAAAATTATCAGCTTTTCACTAAATGCATATGAAAGTATACACGTTACTTACATAAAAAAACAATTATTAAAATGTTTGTCTGTCTCTCTGTCTGCTTGTTCCGGCTAATCTAACTTAACGAGGTAACTTAGCTAATTTATTGGGGCTTTCTCTGACAGATAGCTGATATTACAAGGAGTAAAATAGGGTACTTATTATAAAAATAATTAGGGTTCCGTGTCATATATAAAAATCGGTACGGTATCGGTACAGAACGCGAGCGGAGCCGCGGGGATAGTTACTCACATTAACAATTATGATTACTTAATAATGATTTTGAAGTTTCTTGTTAGGTAAAAGAACATAAGGACATTTTATGTTAGCTATTTCACTCTTAGAGTTAATAAAACCCTAGAGAATATATGAATTTTGCATTTTTTATATTACTAACAAACTGACGAGCAAGCATACGACCCACCCGATGGTAAGCGGTTATCGTAGTCAACGAGCGCTTGTAGCAACATTCATTAGTGTCACTCACGCGTTGCCAACCTCGAGATATTTTTTCTCAAATCTCCTTTGCCTAATAATTTCACTATCTACATAGCCCTTCAAAGGGAAACAGAGTATTGCCACTATTTGACACGAATAAAACGCCTACCACCACCAACTTATTGGTGGCAAAATACCACCATTAATTTTTATCCTGATATTAACGGCAACTGCGTTTTGGTATTTTAATACCATCATGTATCTCTACCGGACGGACCTGTGCGTTTTGGTTTTTTTTAATACCATCTCTACCAAACGGACTTTAGATCGATGTTATTTCTCCTTTTAAATTACAAAACTGTAAAGAATTTTCTCGTGCGAAGTTGTCTAGATAAATATAATTAAATACCGTTGTTTAGAGACTGTAACACAATGTAGTTTACTATCTCCGCGGGCGACATAAGCGTCGAGTCTCTAAAAAATCGCAATGTAATTCAGCAACAAAATATAAGAAATTTTAACACTCCAAGCCTTTATATTTATACACTGTTGTGACATTGTGGGCAGCTAGTCTGCCTCTAGCTTCCACGGTTGCGGGTTCGATTCCCGCTCGGAAAGACGTTTGCATTAATCTTACAAATATTTATTTCGGTCTGGGCGTTTGTCTTTGTGGGTGTGATTTCAAACTCGATGAAACGAAAAAATAAGTCCATAGAGACACAAATACAAAAATGTGTAGGAAGAATGAGACAGAAATATACATACTATTTTATAGTATCGGTCTCTCCTCTTTGCGCTATGCTTTAGTGAACCAGAGTTAGAGAGCAAATGTCGTTGTGTATGTATATATGTATGCGGCAGCGTATCACAGCTTTTTAGTAAGAAGTCAGCGTGGTGTGTTATTATTTAACAGTGTTTGTGTATATTTTGGTCCTGTATACGGATTGACATGGTGGCGTTGTCGTACATACACCTCAACACTTCGATGTACCGGTAGTCAATTTGGCACCTCTGCAAAGAGGCCAAAGTACGAGGCCAATCCAGCTGCAGCGAGGTGTACGACAGGGAGATGTCATTTCTCCGAAACTGTTTACCGCTGCGTTGGAGGACATCTTTAAGCTTTTGGATTGGAACGGATTTGGCATCAACATCAACGGCGAGTACATCACTCACCTTCGATTTGCCGACGATATAGTCTTAATGGCAGAGACCCTGGAAGATCTTAATACCATGCTCGAAGATCTTAGCAGAGTTTCTCAACTGGTGGGCCTTAAGATGAACATGAGCAAGACGAAAATCATGTCTAACGCTCATGTTCCGCTCCATCCAGTTATCGTTGGAAGCTCTGCACTCGAAATTGTTGACAACTATATATACCTGGGACACACGATTCAGTTAGGTAGGTCCAATTTCGAGAAAGAGATCAATCGCCGAATCCAGCTCGGCTGGGCAGCGTTCGGGAAGTTACGTATGATCTTCTCGTCCACTATTCCTCAGTGCCTGAAGACAAAAGTCTTCGAACAGTGCGTGTTGCCAGTGATGACTTACGGAACCGAGACATGGTCGCTAACTATGGGCCTTATAAGAAAGCTCAGAGTCACTCAGCGAGCGATGGAGAGAGCTATGCTCGGAGTTTCTCTACGTGATCGAATCAGGAATGAGGAGATCCGTAGAAGAACCAAAGTCACCGACATAGCTCAAAGAATTGCGAAACTGAAGTGGCGATGGGCGGGGCACGTAGCTCGTCGAACCGACGGACGTTGGGTTCGCAAGGTGCTGGAATGGCGACCCCGCACTGGACAACGCAGCGTCGGCAGGCCTCCCACAAGGTGGCATGACGACATAAAAAGTGTCGTTGGGAGCCGCTGGATGCAAGCGGCACAAGATCGTTCCCGGTGGCAACATTTGGGCGAGACCTATGTCCAGCAGTGGACGTCCATAGGTCGATGATGATGATGATGATGATGTGTATATTTTTATATCTTGTTACATATATTCATCTCATTCTTTTGTCGATTTACTAAAGTTTCACTTCTATCGTGTGTGATTCGCACACACACCTTTTTTTTTATTTGCAGAGACTTTGTAATATTTCATAGCTACCTATATTCATTTTGTATATTAATGATGATTCTACAGAGTTCAACCATCATAGATGCAATAGTCAAATCAGACTTTAATATTCATGCTTCTCGTTCCGTAAATGCATGTCAGTAGCATATGCATGCGTTCATGTAACTGCCGAACTAAATCTTGGCTTGTTTTAGTAATAGCCACCTACTGTATTTAGTACAGCTGGTGAAGCCTTGCTTCTGCCCGTGACTTCACCCGCTTGATTTACGATTTCTAATGCGGCACTTTTAATGCAACATAGAAATATTTGGTTCTCCATACAATCTTTCATCCCCTATTTCAACACTTTTAATTGAAACCTTTTTTGGGTATGAGTCACCCGGCGTCCTGGGGAGGAAAAGTTACGTGGTGTTTCGTGACAATATGGCAACGTCATGGGAACCCACTTAAACCTCCTCGGTAGCCAATCTCAGTGTGTTTGCCAGGTTACGGGAACTCTCGCAGTTTGAACCAACGCAACCTGACAATTTCTGTGTACCAATGGCTAGCGGAGCTCGGTAAAGGGGGCATGGTGTCGAGATGGTAAAACCCAGCCCTTTTCAACTCTGTTTGTCCGGTTCAGTGGTTTAGCCGTGATAGACAAACAGTGTTACTTCCGCATTTATAAAATTAGTAAAGATATAGACCCTTCTAGTAACTGTCAGAACACCCAGAAGCATCACACTCAAACGTTTTTTGTAGTATCAATATATAGAACTACACACAAACTTCTGTAACAGGATTACAATTACATTTATTAAGAGTTTAAATAGAATTAATTGACACTACTGTAGTGTCAACATTGTGACGTAATCAGTGTGAATTTGTCAACTTGCCTAAGGCTAACCGAGCACTTTACACGACAACCGCATCTGTACTGGCGGGATTAATTCACTGTACCCTAGAATTCATTATACTTAACTACACATAAAAGTAATATTTTGCTGAACAAATATTTAATTTTATTTAAAGAAAATTTTGTCTTAACGTGCTTACAGACCAGCGTTTAATATAAGGTCGTTTTTCGAAGCGTGTATACAATCGGACGAGCATTGACGCGCTTATAAGGTCGTATATCCTCGTAATATGTTTTTTATAATATTTTGATTGATAAACGCTGGCCTGAAATCGCCCTTAGATCCCAACGTACGCGAATTCGATTCCGCTTGGAGCAGATGTTTGTATTCATTCTCAGGCATTTCTCAGGCATGAGAGGAAAATCGGCGTAAAGAGACAATATTAGTAGGTACTGTTTGGCGTTTCGTACGATGAGTGAGAGCACCGGAGGCCTAATCTCCCACTCTCTCTACTCCCTTCCATTTTACCTTTTCATCCCTTCCCCCCTATCCCTTGGTTGGAAACGCGCATGTGATACTTCAAGTATCCGTTCATAGGTGCGGTGACAGCTTACAATCAGGGGGACCGTACGCTTGTTTGCTAGCCGTCGTGATTTTAAAAAAAACTGTTCAAATTGTAAACATTTTAATTATATTGCAGAAGAAAAACCAACAAGGGTAAGGTTACAATCAAAAATTCTTTCAAAATCAAGTTTGACTCATCGCGGCATTTAAAAGCATGTTTTAAGTAAAAAAATGGTGAATCATAATTGGTATTTAATTTGCAATGAATCGACGACATTCCGCGACAATTACACGCCAATATTACGAAGAAGCTTGGAAAAAATTAAAAACGGACGTTAAAGTTTTTCTTCGCATGAGTTACTGTGGTTATTGTGAATTCTTTTGTATGTGTAATAAGGAAATGTTGGTAGAAGGGTCCAATTTTTATTCGCGTTCCATAGCCAAATGGCAAAAAGGAACTCTTATAGTTTGGTCATGTCCGTCTGTCCATCCGTATGTCACAGACTTTTTTTTTAAGTAAGAGGGGGCAAACGGGCCGGAGGCTCAGAAGGCATGCAAGGCGGGTTGCCGACCCTTGAGGAAAGAATACGCTCTTCTCTGAAGGTTCCCAAGTCGTATCGGTTCGGAAAGACCGCCGGCGGAAGTTGATTCCACAGAGTGGTTGTGTGAAGAAGAAAAGGTTGTGTGAAAATCGCGCTGTTGTGGATTTCCAGACATCGAGGTGGTATGGATGGAATTTAGAGTTTTGTCGCCATGTCCGATGGTGAAATTATACCGCCGGGATTAATCCAAGCAATTCCTCAGAACATTTTACTATAATTAATTTATATTTTACTCGGAGTATATTTATACGATACGAGGCATTTGTAATACAAGGTATACCAGTAAATTTGCAATCTAATCAGTTTTATTTTTGTTAAAGCCTTTTGAAAACAAATCACTCTTTGGTTAGAATTATGTGTTTTGCTGTTTCGACAGAGTGTGTTGTACGAGGAAATGTACCTTCTAAATTACGCATATCACTATCATACTATCATAATCAAACTCAAATTCTAGCAAACTATTTATATTTCGCACCACAAAAATCAAAACTAAAATAAATGGCTTTTATTATATACAACCTCGAAATTAATGAACGAAACAATATGTTCAACCGCAAATGAAACAAAGATGTGTTATCAAAAGTCAAATCGCCTCTACCAGATGCGGTTGTATTTGCATTAAAAACAAAACCATCGAAGACTGGCAACCATTAGGCGAAATTGCCCATAAAAGCTGCCTCTATCCCGCAACCGATGCATGAGGAAAAAAGCATATCGTTTGAATTTTCGCATCGCGGTGCAGAATTTTCGTAAATTGGTGGATTATTCAATAAGTTGAATTATAGAGAACTGTATATTGTAGAAGAAGAAACCATGCTCCTCCCAGCTCAAATGAGCTGGCTCGACTGTGGAAGTACTACTCTTTAAAATAGCAGTATCAACGCTGTGTTTCGTGCGATGAGTGAGATCGTCGGAGGCCCAAATTCCCACCCTGTCTGCTCCCTTTTTTTCCCATCTCATATTTTCTTCCTATTCCTTGGGTTGGTAACGCGCATGTGATACTTTATGTATCGCAAGCGTTCATAGGTTGTGGTGACTGCTTACGATAACGCGGACCGTATGCTAATTTGCCAACCTTCATACCTTAACAAATTGTAGGATTCTGTATTGTTCTTTGTTCTAGATGATACTATTACTATCGTTTGATGCCCATGAACTTAAGGTCGTGGTCTGACTCAGTAAAAATGTTATTGTGCCCGATAATTATATTTAAAACTAGAGATCCGCCATCATTTTGCTTTGGTTTTGAATACAATATTTTTCAAATAAAAAATTTTGTGTGTCAAAATTCACTGAAATAAATCATCCATTAATGCGATGAGAGATGAAATTAACCCAAGAAAATATTAAGCTTCACCAAAAAGCACGAGACTTTAAAACACAACACAAACACAAAAAAATCAGAAATTCTCGTCTAATTTATAATTTTAATAATTAATAATTAATGTTAAAGCCAGATAGACAACAAGCATGCGTAATCAATATTAGTATGAATGTTATAACAAAAATTTAGGGTCGGCAATGTAGCCATTACAATAGATTTTGGCATTCATAATACAATAGGGCGGACCCCAGTCTATTATATATCATATTTTTATGACGAATATTCGGGGGCCATTATTAATCATTGTGCGGAACCCTTAACAAACTTATCAGAACATTAAGTAATAGCAATTTCAACCTTATGTTGTATGGCAATAGAGATACATTTCATGGTATTTTTAACATTGTATTGAATGTCGAAATTCGATAGCGCCGTTTGTTTAACAGCTTATTTTAAAATCTTAAATGCCCCTTATTGAGGTTTTCTCTTTTAACAATGGGAGAGCACAGATGTGTAGCGTTAATTGTAGTTATTAAAAACGAAAAATTTGGACGAATAGAATGGCGTATTTTGTTTACTTATGCATCAATGTATGGAATTTTAACTAAAGACGGTCTGCATTAGTTCGCCATGGAAATTAATAATACAACTTTACCTTTTGAAATATCCTTTTAAAGCTAAAGTAGAATCAAGCTTCATCTCATTTCTTTTTTTTGATGTTAAAATTTGGCAAACAAGCATACGACCCACCTGATGGTAAGTGGTTGCCGTAGCCTATGAGCGCTTGCAGCACCATTAGTAGGTGCCACTCACGCGTTGCCAACCTCGAGATATTGGTTCTTGAATCTCCTTTGCCCAGTAATTTCACCAGCCTACAGTGCCCTTCAAATCCGAAAACAGTAATGCCTAAGCATACTATTTGGCGGTAGAATATTTGACACTGCGGTGGTACCCACCTAGCCGGCCTCTTGCAACAAAAGGCCTACCACCAGTGCGACTGATTGCACTGGTGGAATAATCTCTGCTGTGACAGAGGTTATCCCAACAGTTACAATTACTGAGCAAAGGAGATTTAAAAACCAATATCTCGAAGTTGACACCTACAAGTGAATGCTGTTCCAAGCGCTCATAGGCTACGACAACCGCTTACCATCAGGTGGGTGGTGTAATTCCTTGCCAACTTTTTCATATAAAAATTCTATTTCTGCTAAAATTTATAACGTAAGTGTTAGCAAAATCTCTTAACCTTTAAATAAAAATAGAATTCAGTATGAAAAGTAAAACAACTTCACACAGAGAAATTACATTAAAAAATTCAAAATATAAAAAGCATGAACAGTTCAAAACACGAAAAGGAACTCTTGAAATTAACCCCAGTATAACTGTAAAGCAAACGTGGCCTAAAATTATATTATTAAGCCAAGAAAAGTATACTCCGTAATTAATTTCAAAGCCAGTATGCGTTTTAAGTCGTATTACGGCCTTCTAAAAGTTTAATATGAACAGTTTAGTTGACGGAAAAGGTATAAAAAAAATTCACACACGAAATTGTACTCCGCATTGCATTCTATAAATTAAATATAACGGAATATAAAATGGAGGCTTTTTTTCACACGAGAGGTTTAACTGCCGGCACCTTTTTTGGTGCAGTGTACCGGTCTGCGGTAAAATCTGTGATGAAATACTCTTAAATCAGAAACACGAGTATGTATTTTTATTCGACATAGTTGGCAAAAAAGGATACTGCACAAGTTCCACCTAATGGTAAGCGGTTGCGATTCTTTCGGTGACTTTTACGCATTGCCATCCTCGAGATATTGGTTCTTAAATCTCCTTTGCCCAGCACCTTCACTATTTAAACTGTCTCTCAAGCCGAAACATTATAGGTGTCGGGACATGACAACCCCATCGCCCGCTGTTGGGATAGTCTTCGTCACAGCAGAAATTATTTCATCAGTGCAATCTGTGATAGGTCATTTGGTTGTCAAATGACCGCATTGTCAAATATTCTACCGCAAAACAGTAATAACTTTAGCATTACTGTGTTTCGGTTTGAAGCACTGTAGGCTAGTAAAAAACTTGATAGAGATTTAAGAATTAATATCTCGAGGTTGGCAACGTGTGTGGCATCTACTAATACTGTTGTATGCGCTCATTGGCTACGGCAACCGCTTACAGGTCGACCGTATGCTTGCTTGCCAACTAAATGCCATAAAAAAATAAAGCACTGCACTCCTTTGTGGCAGAATATCTGACACTGTTTTTTTATGTTAGAAGTTGGCAAACAAGCGTACGGCCCACCTGATGGTAAGTGGCTGCCGCAGCCTATGAGCGCTTGCAGCACCATTAGTAGGTGCCACTCACGCGTTGCCAACCTCGAGATATTAGTTCTTAAATCTCGTTCGCCCAGTAATTTCACTAGCGTACAATGCCCTTCAAACCGGAACACAGTAGTGCCTGAACACTACTATTTGGCGGCAGAATATTGGACACTGCGGTGGTACCTACCTAGCCGGCCTCTTGCAACAAAAGACCTACCACCAGTGTGACTGATTGCACTGGTGGAATAATCTCTGTTGTGACAGAGGTTATCCCAACAGCGGGCGATAGGGTCGTCACATCCCGACGCCTTTAAAACGCCTTTAGAAGACTGTTCTCATACTCTTTCCATTTCGTAGTCAATCAGAGTATATAACATCAATGTTATACAATCAAACACATTTATATACAATGTCTAACAAGAAACAGAGTCCAGCTATGTAAACACGCAACAAGATATGAATACATGAATACAACAATCGTTCTCAAGAATAACAAATCCCATAATCCAGTCACAGGTTCTCGGGATGACATACGTCCAAGGCGTGGTGTAAATCCGGCAAGATTAGTATGTGGTTACATTAGCATTGATATAGCGGGCTATGGTTTGTTTAGCATACACAAATAAGTTTTAAGTCTGTCTGATAGAAAGCAGTTACCGGAGCCATCCACAAGTTTTGCGCCAACAAAGTGGACGTTGGTTTTAGGTGGTTCATCCAAAATTCCTTAGAATATGAGGGATAAAAATGGAGACTACTACTTCTTCTCCTAACATTATTCCCGATATTATACGAGTAGTCACCCATGGTCTGCTTATTACTCTTGCTCGGATTGGACAGATTACTAGTTTTTACACAGAGCGATTGCCATCTGACCTCCGTAATGCTTAGGGCGAACCAGTAACTCACTGGATAAGAGCAATTTACTTTTCAAGAGTTAACGATTATTATCAGATGTTGTGATTACAACCGGGACCGACAGCTTAACGTATTCTCCGGAGCACGGTGGGGGGACCCACAAAGACAAACGCCCAGACCGAAACAGATATTTGTAAGGTGGAAGCTAGACTCACTACCCACAACGCCACAGCACGTAACAAAAGTAGGAGACTGCTACTATTTTTTTTTTTTCGGAATGTGTCTTGCTGTTAGCCCTACTGGCCTTGACAGCATCACCGCGCGGGAGGCCGAATAACGAGACTCGAGCCGTGAAAAGGGGCAGCCCTCAAGGGGCGCAAATTTGATTCCATCCTTAGGGTGCCTCCTGCGAAGCCGAACCACGGCTAAGGACGTCATTGGAGATGGTACTATATGTTGATATTCACACTGAGGAAGAAACCGAGTAAACCCATGTGTGTAAAAATAGACTTTAAAAACTTGGGTGCTTATAATAAGTTGGGTTTTCTTTGTAGGTTAATCACTAGGTTTTATTTTAACTTAAAGGTTGTTTCTTATTATATAATTTTCCAATGATAAAAAACAAAATTAATTTAAAAATTTTAACAACCGAAACCTTGTACTTTATGAAATTAAAACGAAATGGGATCATAGAAAAATAATGCGATATATACAGTATGAATTAAATCTATTGAAGATAATGGTTAAACAAAAAAAAATCTGCGTGGTTTTAAAAAACAGTAAAACTTTTAACTTTTACTTATTAAGATTTAGGGTATTAAAATTGCATTCTAAATCTTAATTGAAAAAAAAATTAAATATATATTAAAAAACGTTACACGAAACCAAAAAAAAAATGAAGTGATAATCCGACATAGTGAAAACGAAGATTTTTTTTTATTATTATTAATATTAATAAAATCGCTTTCGCTTAACGCTCCTCTCATCACTCACACGTCATCCAACGTCTAGACCGTACATTCCTACTCCGAGCACGCACGACACAAAGCGAACACCTTATTACCCTACAAACGCGATATTCGCAATGCATAAACTAAACGCTTTGTTATGTTTCAAACATTTCAACATTAGGCAACCCTTACGTTTAAATGGCTTATATTTAGATATAGTTATCCTATCTCATGAAGACGAGTGAACTATTCTCTCAGCGCTTTCTATAGACGGCGAGTGTTCAGAGGAATTATTTTCCCTCATCCCTCCCTCCTCCTTCCATTCAAGAACTACGCGTGCCGGTCTCCGATGTCACCGACTAACTGTGGCATCAATGCCATCGCGAACAAAGAAGTTTGCCAACTCTTTTCTTTGTCGCACTTCAAAAAAATGGAATGCTTTACCGGCACACGTGTTCCTCATTCTTACAACCTGGGGTCCTTCTAACGAGGCGTGAAGATCCACCTTGCGGGTAGGCAGGGCGAGGATGGTTAGTACAGTTCGCCTTCTGCAACCATACTAGCCACCTTCGCGTGTGGACTCCACTTCCACTTACCATCAGGTGGAGTGGAGTTATTTGCCCTCCGGCGTTTATATATAAAAAAAGTTTTGGTATATAATGACACGTGCGCTTGTCATATTTTGACGCGGAACAATGAGCACTAGCAGAAATACAGAAGAAAGAAAGATTTACTATGACACATCTTTCTAGAGCCTACACGTTACGAAGGAAAGAGGCAGAGAGAGTCGCGAGCTACACAGACCAATCTTAGCCGACATAAGTTAGGCGTCCTAAGCACGTACTGCAAGACCCTGAAGATAGGATTACATTAGAAAATACCACTTACACAGCACAGACACGCACACAACACCGTCTTCACCGGTGAGGACGAGGTCCTTTGTTTCGCATCGTGCTCACACCGTCGGGTGAGTCTATCGTATAGAATGCGCTCGGAGCGCTGCCTCCCTCTCCAAAGACGTCCTTAGCCGTGGTTCGGCTTCGCAGGAGGCACCCTAAGGATGGAATCAAATTTGAACCCCTGCTCAATCAAATTTAAGGGCTGCCCCTTTATCGCGGCTGGGTCTCTGTACTCGGCCTTCTCGCTCGGTGTCGCTGTCAAGGCCAGTAGGGCCAATAGCAATACACATTCCGAAAACAAAAGGGGGATTTCGCTATTTCATACCCCTGGTAATAAAGTTCTCCGTAACATTATTATTTTAAAAGCACAGTCATGATTTATCAAATATAAAAAATAATTTTTTCATAAGCAAAACATAATTTATATTAATAAAAAGGCAAATATTAAGCTATTGTGCAAAACGACCCTTCAAGTGTTTGATTTAATATTCTACAAGCGTATCACCACCCTAAGATATCCATCGCCTGTACCGCAAACGAGCAAACATTGATTCAATCATACAACAAATATAGATTTTAGCTTCTAATAATTGTGTATACAAGGGAACAATATATATGTATAAGAAATAATTTAACGGTAGAAAAGCCATGCTTCTCCGAGCACCTATTCTCGACAGGGGAAGAACTACCCTCTCACAAATCGGCGTAAAGTAACCGTATCATTAGGTACTGTTGCGTTTCCTGCGATAAGTGAGAGCGCTGGAGGCCTAATCCTCTTTCTTTGTTCCCTTTCCTGTTTTTTCCTTCTCATACATTCCTTGGGTTGGCAATGCGTATGTGATACTTTAAGTGCCGCTTCCCTAGGCTGCGGTACTTGCTTACCTTTAGGCGGACCGTATGCTTGTTTGCCAAACGTCATGAAAAAAATAAAAAAATCTTTATTACATTCATATTTTTGAAATTAATGTAAAAATAAACGCTACCCGCTTCAATGTCATTAGGATTTCTGGGTCCGGAAATACACATAAGGGCAAACACAAACACACCCAGACCTGAAAACATGCCTCTATGGTCATCACAAACATCTGCTCCAAGCGGGTATCGAACCAGCAACTTGCGCCACAACAAGCATACAAAAAAACATAGTCGAATCGATAGCCTTCGTTTCGAAGTCGGTTGAAAACGGTAAGCCAAAATGTTCTGACTCATTAAAGTACAAAACAAATAAAAGATGTACAGTTACGTACAAAATACGTATCATTTATTGTTCTTATCTCGTAAACGCTAACTGTACCGTATAAGGTTACAAGCGGTAAATAATGATCGGAATTCGAGCCGAGCTCGTAAAAGTAATCACTTTAATTTATTAGGTGGAGCGCATCTCTGCGCGATTGTACGTGATAATTAAATATTTGTCAATTTAATTGGACATTGGAAGTTGTTAAGGAAATCGTATTGTCTCATTACCCGACGTTTCAAAAAATTGGTAATATATTCCTAGCAATATATTGGGTATATTTAACCTGGTGCCTCGGAGAGCACGATAAGCTGTCTCTTCCGGTTGTTATAATAACATCTGATAGTAATCGTTCACTCTTGATAGGTACTCTAATTTGCTCTTATCAAATAAGTTACTGGTTCTGCATTTGGGTTGCGAAGAACAGATTGCAATCGCTCTTTGTAAAAACGAGTGAGAGAAAAAGAGAGAGAGAGACACACACACACACACCGACAGAATATCCGATTGGTTAGTTATAAGGCTACATATATTATTTGTCTGAGCTATTTATTTCCACGAAATTAACGAAAACTATTACTACGTAAACAAATACATACGAGTCATCTAAAGGTTTTCGAGTAATGAGCGAACAAACGGACAAACAAGAAGACGTGCCTTTTGCATCAAATCAACCCAAGTTAATCTACTCTTTACAGTAAGTAGCAAAACTATTTTTTTATATAAAAAACTAGAAGTGATGAATTTAATATGATCCCCCATCTTACAAACACCGCTGAGGTAGTGTTGCTGGCATTAAAAGCTTATCCCGGGATAAAGGTAGCTCCGGGACTGTTCACGTGGGATTCGTTATTAAAGCTCTTATTGTATGTGGCTTTGCCCTTAACAACGTCGGGATTCCGGGATTCGCTACGTTATTACTGACCGGAAAATGAGATATACATCAAATTGAAATTGATATAAAATTTAGACACTTGTAAGTCCTTTAATGCTTTGAGGATTATGGTTTTGGCGTTTGTACTTGTGGGTCTCCCTACCGTGCCTCGGAGAGCACGTTACGCTGTCAGTCCCAATTGTTATCATAACCTGATAGTAGTCCTTAACTTTTGATAGCCAATTGGCTCTTATCAAATGAGTTACTGGTTTGCCCTTTGGGTTGCGGAGTTCAGATGGCAATCGCTAAGTGAGAAGTGTAGAACATCATCATCATCCGACCGTATTCGGCCTTGGCGACTGTTTCATTCAACTTGGAGAGCCACTTCGGTGGTGAGCTCTTAGGTGACTGACGTAGCCAATCTTTGCAGTAAATGTTCTGCCACATATACTGCACGTCAGTACTCTTCCAACAAAATTGTAGGAATAATGCTAGAAGAAAGTTTTGGCACTCCCAGCTCTATTACTGGGCAAAGGAGATTTAAGAACCAATATCTCAAGGTTGGCAAAGCGTGAGTGACACCTACTAATGGCGTTGCGCGCGCTCATAGGCTACGGCAACCGCTTACCATCAGGTGGGCCGTAAGCTTGCTTGCCAAATTAGTACCATAAAAGGACGTAAATAAGCAATACCATGTCAACCCACACGAATGTAATTTCGAGAAAAACGCGTTTGAAAATTTTGAACAACTTGCTTTATATGATTTTTTTATGTATTGCTCAAGTTTTTGGCAATTTCAGATTTATGTAAGATATTTTTACTTATTTTCAAAAAAATAAGCATACAAACTGCATATTTCGTATATAATATAACCCAAAACGTTTAACAAAATACATAAATTGCATGATTAAAAATGGCTTTTTTAGAAGTTTTAAAGCTTTAAACCCTACAAATATTAAAGAAAAATGTTCTTCAGCCATTTACCAACACTTCTGCATATATAACTCAGTTTTTTCAATTTTGTGGGTTGACATGGTATTACACATTGTTGACATATTTGCGTCCAAAAAACTATTACTAGAGCTACAGTTTAAGGACCATATGTTTCTATTGACCATACATGCATGTGTGATACTGGCTGTGTTTGACCTTGTCCTTGTTTTTACGGGTCACAAAATACTACTATCAAAATGCGGGCCGTTGAGTGTGTAGCGTTTATTAAATGATTCCGCCTAAATGAAGCTATATCAATTTCATAGTAAATTAGATTTCCAAATCCTTATGCTTACTAATATTATAAATGCGAAAGTAACTCTGTCTCTCTGTCTATCTTTCTGTAGCGCTTTCACGTCAAAAATACTGAACTGATTTAAATAGCATTTGTTACACAGATAGTCTAGAACCTGAGAAATGACATAGGCTACTTATTAATGAGAAAAAAGGACTGTAAGGGGTTAATTAAAAGAGGGATGCAAAGTTGTATGGAAGTATCGTCATTTTTAGAGCTAGAACTTTACCTTGTAAAAGGAGCGAGGAAGGGGGAGTGTTGTGGTCAGAGTTTGTTTTCAAATCGCGGACGAAGCCGCTGGCAGTAGCTAGTAATGTAACACGTGATGAGAAGCTAACATTTCCTAGTAACCGATCCCCTGTTGAAAAGGATGAATAAGCACAGCACCAGGTCTGCATTATTTAGCTTTCGTTACCGATTACGCAGAATTCAATACATTGGTCACAAGACAAATAAGCAAACGCTACACACTCAAAACTCAAACATTTGTGTTCACAGTGATAAATCGATTGTGTAGTGTACAGTTTAATACTGACGGTAGGTTATACTGAGGCTAATATTGTTTTGTGTCACCGATTGATAGACAAAATGGCTTTTACTTAGTCCGGTACATGATATGTATGGTCTTCACCAAAGTTGTTTTTAATCATGATTTCCTACAAACCATTAGCTTGCAAGAATATTACCAATGCTTTTTCTTGGCGTTACTAATTACGCTACGCTTACGTTAGGAGTGGGTAAGACAATAGCCCAAGGGGGTCAGGATCGAACCACAACTCTCGCGTTAACGGAGCGACGTCGGCCCTTCTACCGTTGAGCTTTTGAGGCTTTTACACAGAGCGATTGCCGTCTGACCTCAACAATCCTAAGAGCGAACCAGTAACTCATTCGGTAAGAGCAAATTACCTATCAAGAGTTAATGATTATTATCAGACGTTATAATAACTACCGGGATAAGGACAAACGCCCAGACCAAGGCAGATATTTATAAGATCAATACGAATATGTACCCAGAGCAGAAATGAAACCCACGACTGTCGAGACTTAAAGCAGGCTCGCTACCAACACACAACTCGTGACATCCACAATAGTCTTATGTATTCCTTAAACCATGTCTACTAACATAAAAACGCAAATTTTCCCGTTTCAAAGTCATAAAAACGCCGGTGACTTCTCTCAAAGTCGTGCCTTAGTTTTGTATACAGCGATAATACTCTTTTAGCATTTATGGTCCTACTAAGTGTTTAGGGAGAGTTATGTTCTAGATATTTATATACGGACAGTTAGAAACTGGTTAGGGATATATACATGTACGGTTTCGATATTTATACATATGTATTTTTAATATTTGTGATAATGGCTAACACTGTTAGGTACGAACATATTGAAACAATCTTTTGTTACAAAAATTTAAATATATTGTTAAATGGCTATACATTTTGTAAAGTATCAGATTTAAAGTACTTGTTATGATTGGCCGCGATACTGTCAATATTCAACGACCAATCATAAGCAAGTGGATTAGTGGGGATGGGATTATAAAAGCGGGTGGTCGGGGATATGCCCGGTCATTCGTTATTCCGACATCGAAGTCGATACTACGGTGTTAGTGTGTTTATTTTAAACTATTAATAAATGTGATAGTTAATACAATATTACTTTATTTATTAGGTTTATTTTAAGGCGTCGGGATGTGACGACCCCATCGCCCGCTGTTGGGATAACCTCTGTCACAACAGAGATTATTCCACCAGTGCAATCAGTCACACTGGTGGTAGGTCTTTTGTTGCAAGAGGCCGGCTAGGTAGGTACCACCGCAGTGTCCAATATTCTGCCCCAAATAGTAGTGCTTAGGCACTACTGTGTTCCGGTTTGAAGGGCATTGTACGCTAGTGAAATTACTGGGCGAACGAGATTTAAGAACTAATATCTCGAGGTTGGCAACGCGCGAGTGGCACCTACTAATGGTGCTGCAAGGGCTCATAGGCTGCGGCAGCCACTTACCATCAGGTGGGCCGTATGCTTGTTTGCCAACTTCTAACATAAAAAAAGGTTTTGTTTTTATATTTTCCCCTTCTGAGTTGATAAACAACGTTTGTTCACACTTTTCTTCTTCATACTATGTTTTCCAAATAAGCGTACAGTCTGTCTGATGGTTAGCAACGCAACCTATGAACGCGCGCGTTTTGCCAACCAAAATTATAGGAGGGAGGAAACGGTGGGAGAATAGGCCTCCAACGATCTCACTCATTACACGAAACTCAACAGCGCTGATACTGTTACTTTACGCTGATGTTCTATGAGATTACTTTCTCAGTCGAGCCAGCCCAGTAGTTGAAAGTTGTTAAGAAGGCAGTGACTAACGAACAATGAGCCCTATGAAGTGAGGCAATAAGGTATATGTACTATATACTCTTTTGGACAGAGCTACAGGTGCGTCTTATTTTCGTATACTTGATTACTGTCGTAAAAGATATCGATTGGTGAATTACGATAAACTTTAGAGCCGGTTACACACTGCGACTTCCAGCGCTTCTGCATCGATAGAGTCGCGATTTTATCCCTTATTTTTGACCTTTATACACATATTCTTGTTTCAAAAAAGGCACAATCGTGAATGAAACACGTGTAAATTAAAGCGCACAGTTGTGCCTTATGTCGCGATACTGTAACATGATTGACAAATACACGTTTGAATCAATACAAAATGTCGCAAATTTAAAGTCGCATCTTTTAATATAATTAAATACTGAATAAAGAATAAACTTATAAAAACTTTTTGATAGACCTTTTATAGCAAGAGGCCGGCTAGGTAGGTGAGACCGCAGTGTCAGGTATTCTATCACAAAGCGGTACTGTGTTTTGCTATCTTTCAGTTTTAAGGACAATGTAATGATATAACTGAGCAAAGGAGATTTAAGAACCAATATTGTGATTGGGAGATAATTTATAAAAATAGAGGTGGGCAACGCGTGAGTGACACCTACAAATGATTGGTGTTGCAAGCGCTCATTATTTAGGATAGCCGCTTACCATCGGATGGGCAGTATGCAGCCCAACTTGTTTGCCAACTTAGTCTAATAAAAAAAAGAATAAGAGGTGTCTAAGGACACCCGGATGGAACGAAGTTCCTTTCGATTAATTAGTAAAGGAATTGTAATATTTATTTTTTTTTAAGTTATAATAATATTTTTTTAATTTATTATTTATTATGTACAAAAACAAATCAACAAAAATAATCGTCGCGACACCACACTGTTCAAAACAAATAGAAAGACGAAACGAAAATAACTGGCTTGCTTTCTATGAGAGAGAGAGACAGACAGAGAAACACGCGCACGCCGCACGGCTTACAACTATAGCAAAAAGTGTCGTGACAACTTTTCGTAAGAATTTTTCCGTCTAGCCCCCTTTCACAACGCGCGATAAGGAACTTCGTTCCAAAAGAAAAACATCATTTCTCTCAAAGTTTCATTATTTATTTAGGCAACCATTGCGTAATATTTAATCAAATAGGCGAAAAGCTAAACAGTTATTTACACTAAAAGGTTTGAACAAATGGAAATAATAAAATAAATAAATAATGCTACACCCTGAACGATCCTAAGCAGAATGAGAATCCTTTACCTTTTTTCCTGTTGATGAGGGTAAGATGGGTAATATATGCGTGAATTGAACATACGACCATGGACTTTGGAGCTATTTTTTAACCCCCGAAAGAGTGCTGTTGTAAGTTTAACTTGTGGTTGTATCCGTGTTTATGTGTGTGTCTGTCTGTTGCGTCTAATTTCCTAATTATAGTAAAGATTATCAGTCACTCGATTAATGGCTTAATAAATTGAGCTTCTTATTCCTAACATTATTCCCAGTATTTACCCAGGGTGTGCTTCTAACTCTTACTCGGATTTGACAGGTTTTTAAACAGAGCGATTGTCATCTGACCTCCGTAACCCTATGGGCAAACCAGTAACTCATTGGCTAAGAGCAAATTACTTATCAAGAGTTAACAATTAATACAAGATGATATGATTGATATGATCACGACCTGGACCGACAGCTTAACGTGCTCTCCGAGGCACGATATTGAAACCCACAAGAACAAACACCCAGACAGACCGATATTTATTTCGTCAATACAAATATCTGCCCGACCGGGAATCGAACGCGCTACCATCGAGGCTTCAGGCGGGCTCGCTACCAAAGCTCAAAAACGGTCGTTATTTAAGCATCTTCCATAAAATCTAATTCGGAGTATATCCAGCTCCCCCGTCAACTAACAGCATTAGTATCATATGTGGGCTCAATTATGATCAAGGTCATAGTTCGTGTGTGGATGGTACCCTACTCTGTAGCCGGGTAAAAAGCGGAAACGAACGTCCATTATTTCAAAGCCGATTAACGCTGAAATACGTTTTTTTAAAGAAAGGAAAACCCGAACAAAGGATTGGTAGACCTGTCAGAATATCAAAAATATCCACAATATTTCGTTAAACAGACCCGAGAAATATTATTCGGGATAACCAAATATGCTCTCCGGATGCTGATATAAGATTTGTGTTAATGCTAAGCATTCTCTTGCTCTAGGTATATAGAAAAGTAGCGGGTCCGCAAACACTGTCTTGCCAAGAAAATGAAAAAAAAAAGTGAGACCCGATAGCGCCCCCTACTGGGTCCAATTGTTAATTTAAACCATTCTCGAATTCACCGGAATACACACAAAAAATAATCAAAATCAGTCCAGCCGTTTAGGAGGAGTTCACTAGTTCACTGAAATACACACGTACAGTCGAATTATAAATATAAAGTTATGCAATAGACGTAAATAGTTAAGTTGATTTTAAAAATATCATTTATTTATATTTGACGATTGCTGTGCGCTAATGGTCACGGGTTCGACTGCTCGGCGCAGATGCTTCTGTCGACCAAATGGAATATTACTATCTGGTCTGGATGGTTGTGGCTATATTTGGCCATGTTTCTGGAACTTCGACACAGGATTACTATCCTAATGAGGGTCGTTGTTTGTGCATCGTTTATTATTTTTAATTAAAATTAAAGAGTTCATTATCTATTGTATATTTTTATTGTGGCGCAGTGATATAGTGACATATTTTCAAGCTAGGTATTCGCATTTTCAACAAAATTCCAGATTGCTTACTGGAACTGCCAACAAGCAAGTTCCAAATGTACATAAAAAATAAACTTATCAATAAAGCCTATTATTCGTTAGAGGAATATTTTTCCGATAAAAATGCTTGGGACTCTTAATATTGCTGGATCTCATTTAAGAACCAAAATTTTATATGAAAGAATAAAATTGTATAAAACATATATTTGAAAAGAGTAACTGTCGAGTTTCTTGTCGGTTCTTCTCGATAGAATCAACCTTCCGAACCGTCGGTAGCGCTTGACTATTCAAAAGTACTTTTTAAAAAGAATAAAACTTGAATAAAAATAATTTTGATTTTGATTTTGAACCTCGATTTTGACGTACAGGGATAATCCCACTCGGAGACGAAGAGGCGGTTGTGGTCGTATCCCTCATTTTCTGCATCCACATAAAGTTCAAATTAACCATGGTGTGTACTAGATCTTGGGATATCCTTTTCGGATACTACTTGGCAGAACTAGGTACAGTTTACTTCGAAGGGGTGATGCTTTAGAGGGCTTTGAGTTGCACCGGTGTTAACAATCACTCATAACCTGGATTCGTGAGATATACCCTCCACCCACCAAAAAAAAAAAATAAGGTACAAAAACATTATGACAAATGCTTAATTACTTATGTGTCTTGAACAGGAATCAAAACCAAGATATTGCCGTTTAATAATCCATTTCTACCACAGTGCTATAAGAATCGAATAACATAAACATTTCTTTAAGAATTTCCACATTATTTTCACAAAACAACAGACAACGAAGAATATAATCGCAAAATGAACTCAACCCTATATGATTTAAGGTTCAATACATTCTTCATGTTTATAAGAGAAAGAGCATCTATTGTTCGGATATGGACAAAAAGGGACGTTTGTGTTTATGAGTTATTACGATATACCGGACACATTGACATGTGCCATTAAGAGACTCAGGTTACTTCACGTTGAAGAAATTTTTGTTGCCTTTTTAGCCGACTTCAAATAAGGTTCTACATCAAGCTTTTTCAGGTAGCACATCGTGAGTGCCAAACATCTTAAAATTGTATTTTTGAAGTCTTTGGTTGTTAAAAATAATGTAGCAATCAACCTGCAGTGACGCGAACAAAAGTTCATGAAACAGTATCAATACTACTGCGTTTCGTGCGATGTGTGGGAGCAACGGAGGCCTAATTTCCCACTCTAACTGTTCCCTTCTCATGCCTTCTGTCATATCCTTGAGATACAATGTTCATGTGACACTTTAAGTGTAGCGTTCAAAGGTTGCGGAGTCGGCTTACGATCAGGCTTGTTTGCCAACCGTACAATGTCTTCCTGAAAAGGGTCAATATAATAAAGTTGAGAATTCAGACAAGGCCAGGTTAAAATTCCAACTCGAAGTCAAGTTATCTAGAATCCCTTGTGTAACTGACTTACCTCTAGGCTATTTTCCCGACATTTTGACAGTACAATAGTTCAAATTATATACAAGTATTTATGATAGCATAATTCTAAGATAATGTTATCGAAAATGTTTAAGAATAACACCTGAGGTGCAACCGAGTAAGATGAAAAATCAACGAATGAAAGAGGAATAAAATGCTACAGAAAAATTGCTCCTTTACGTCGATATTCTGGAAGAGGTAAGTACTTACCCCGTCTTATCGGTTCCTACCTGCTGAAAAAAGTAAGGCTCTAAAACTATAATACAACGACAAACCAAATGGCCCAGCGGTAGCGAACTTACTTTAAGCGGTCGCGCTTCAGATTCCTGCTTACTGCGCCCGCGACTGCCCTCACGTGTTTTCAGAGATTAGCTGGAGATATACAGACATACGAAAATTATATATATATATATATGAAATGCTCGTTATAATAATCGTATGTCTTTAGTATTATATACGTAGATTTATATCACTAATATAACATTCACAAATCTATAGATTGAATTTGGACGCAAATAAGTAATACCATGTCAACCCACACGAATGTCATTTCGAGAAAAACGCGTTTGAAAATTTTGAACAACTTGCTTTATATGAATTTTTTTAATGTGTTGGTCAAGTTTTTGCCAATTTCAAATTTATGTAAGTTAATATACTTATTTGCACAAAAAATAAGTATACAAACTGCATATTTCGTATATAATATAACCCAAAAAGTTTAACATAATACATAAACTGCATGATTGAAAAAATGGCTTTTTAGAAGTTTTAAAGCTTTAAACCCTACAAATATTAAAGAAAAATGTTCTTCAGCCATTTACCAACACTTCTGCATATATAACTCAGTTTTTTCAATTTTGTGGGTTGACATGGTATTGCTTATGTGTGTCCATTTATCGGTAAATAGTATGTAAATAGAAATACTATTCTGGTAACTGGCGTAATAATACCAATTTGCACACATGAAACATACCTATGAAGGCTTAAATATGATATTCCATAATAATTTCTCGACATTTCGCATCGAATGTAGTGCATTCTGGAATAGCTCGCGTTTGATAACTGATTGGTCATAATGAATGATTTATACATTTAGGAATTCCTGACGAATGCTTTTCAAAGATTTGGTATGTTTTCGAATCGGATTTAATGACGGAAATGCAAACTTTATTCTTATTTGAATGCTATGAACAGCGTGTTAAAAACTAGCAACCTGCCAAATCCGGATAAGAGTAATAAGCAGACCCTGGGTACATAAAAATACCGGGAATAATGCTAGGATGAAGAAGAACAGCGTGTTAAATATACTACTCTTTACCAATTTTCGTCTACAAATTATGACTTTGTAATGGACTGAAAGAATTTATTTAAAAGACAATAACAACGCTTTCTTAGTATGCGGAATTTTAAAAATCTAAATAAGCGATTATCGAAATGATATCGACCCAAGAATCTGATACCGACGGGACGAGACTAGCATCAAATATTTGACAGGTAAAAATAGTTTGTATGCGATTCTTCAATATTTTCTCACCTTTTTAATCTTAACTGGACTTCCACAGATGTTTCAAGAGTTGCCTGTCTGGAGTTTTAATAAGAGTAAAGCTTGGTGTGCTCAGCAAGGCGGGGCACTACTTCACCTCGGCTCATCGCCTAAAGCTCTACACGCCGCAAATTCGACCGCACGTGGAGTACTGCTCTCACCTCTGGGCGGGGCTCCCCAGTACCAGCTACTTCCAATTGACCGCATCCAACGTAGGGCGGCTCGAATTGTCGACGATCAAGTCCTTTCCGATCGGCTTGATCCTTTGGCATTGCGTAGAGATGTCGGATCACTCTGCATCTTCTATCGCATATATCACGGGGAATGTTCTGAGGAATTGTTTGGATTGATACCGCCGGTTGAATTACACCATCGGACATCGCCACAAAACTCTTAATTCCACCCATATCACCTCGATGTCTAGAAATCCCCAACAGCGCGATTTAGAAGACATTTTCTTCCTCGCACAACCACTCTGTTGAATCAACTTCCGCCGGCGGTCTTCCCGAACCGATACGACTTGGGAACCTTCAAGAGAAGAGCGTATTCTTTCCTTAAAGGTCGGCAACGCGCCTGCATGTCTTCTGGTGTTGCAGATGTTCATGGGCGGCGGTGATTGCTTAACATCAGGTGAGCCTCCTGCCCGTTTGCCCCTCTTACATAAAAAAGAAAAGAGTATTGACCAGCAATATTTCCTTGTAATATGGAATAGCTCGTCACTACAGATATCTTCTTTTTACTCCTGCGCTTTTCTGCCACAGGCACAGCACAGCACGTCTTCTTTCTCCATTCTCTTCTATCATCCGTCATCTTTGCATACACTTTCAACGCATTTACTTTTCCCCGATATTCATTTAAGTATTTTTCGGGCGTCCTTTGTTTGCATTTTCGTTATTTCGCATGACCATCGTTAATTTTTATGTTACTAAGTTGGCAAGAAAGCAGACAGCCCACTTGATTTGCAATGGTGGAATAATCTCTGCTGTGACAAAGATTATTCTAATAGCGGGAGATGAGGTCGTCACGTTCCGACGCCTAAATAGACATAGAAGATTTATAAAATATAAGAAAGAGATTCTCAAAATAGCCACAAAATAGTCTTAGTATTGATTACCGTTCATCAATTGGATAAGAATAATTTATCTTCGTTTACGAAACATATTTCTAACAACTGGGAGTTACGTACCCTCTTAATGACGTAAGGGAATACTCCCAATACCCAACAAATTCTTACAAGTTGAAATAATAAATATATTATTATCTTAAGTAAATACCAACTTTAATAAATATAGACCAACTAGTAACGCCCACGGCTTTGCCTGCGTTATTGTAAGCTGGACGACCATCTAAAAATACCCGCGCGGTACCAATACAAACTTTAAATGTCATATTTATTTATATCGAATCAAAAGCCTCAACAGTATTTCAAGCTTCTAACTCTAAAAATGACGATACTTTCATACAACTTTTCATCCCCTTTTTTTTTTTTTTTTATTTACTTGGGGAAATGCATTTACGCACCCCCGCGCCGGGACAGATGATGAAAGTGGCGCGGGGAGTGTGGGACTCGAGGCCATGTGCAATGGTCTTTATAGGACCTGGCCCCATACCACATTTTAGACACCGTCGTGGCGTTGTGGGTAGCGAGTCTGCCTTTAGCAACGACGGTTGCGGGTTCGATTCCCGCTCGGAGCAGATGTTTGTATTAATCATACAGGCGTGTTTTCCGGTCTGGGTGTCTTTGTCCTTGTCATTGTGACTGTTTCCGGACCCCACCACAGGATATAATTATCCTAATGGGGGCCGTTGAGTGTGAAGCGTTTATTATTATTATTATTATTATACCCACTAAAACCCCAAGGTCTCGTCTCGCGCCATAGTGGGACGTCGCGGGATCGCTGGCGCATTCAACCGCGACAACTTTTCATCCCCTTTCAACCCTTTAAAACCCTTTTTCGCATTAAAAAGTAGCCCATATCCGTTATCAGCCTCTAGACTATCTGTGTACCAAACTTCATTTCAATCGGTTCCGTAGTTTTAACGTGAAAGCGCGACAGACAGACAGAGAGACAGAGTTACTTTCGCATTTATAATATTAAGTAAGGATTGCATCTTAGCTAATATTACACATAAACTAGCTTCTGCCAGTGGATTCTCTTGCGGGAATAACGATTTTGATACAAATTTTGAACCTTAATTTCCCTTCAACATTTGAGCTATAGCGCTCTTGTTTAAAAATGGCATACTGGGTGATCATACATGATATATACATACATTTTGCTCGCTAGTACCTTAAATATATACATTACACACTCAACGGTCCTCATTAGGACATTTATATCCTGTGTTGGGGGTCCGGAAACATACACAACGACAAGGACAAACACCCAGACCGAAAAACATGTATGTATGGTCAATACAATCATCTGCTCCGAGCGGGAATCGAAACAGCGACCTGTGGCGTTTAGCGTAGTTTCGCTAACGCTAACAACGTCAATACAATAGAAATTTTATATTCAATACGAATAAAAATACAGTACACGGTTTAAACAAAACATTTTATTGACAGCGTTGTTAAAGCGAACAACAAAATCACAGAGTTAAAGTCAATAAAAATAAATTGAAAATAGTTTTTGTCATACTATTATTTAACACTAGCTGCCTGCGGCATTGCCCGAGTTATTAAAGATTTTTAACGGAACAACTTTAATGCAATACTGAAATAACTAGTTTTATATACAATCTTTCATCCCCTATTTCACTCGCTTCAAGTTATGTTTTCACGACAAAAAGTCGTCTCTATGGAACCATCTATAATTATCAAAGTCCATCATAATCGGTTCAGCGCTTTAGGCTTCACAAACAAACAAACGACGAAACCGATTATATCATTGAAGTAATTATATTAACCGAACAAAATTTTTCAACTTAATTTACCCAAATGCCATCCATCCCATAAACAGCCGCACTCGGTGTTACTTAACTTTTTAATGACAAATCTAACGATAAGTATAGCGATCGTTTCAACGATATGATTTAAAGAATTCTTCTATACCACGGAAATGGTAAACGAGCCCGTCTGCTCATAGCGGTCACCATAGCCTACAGAGACTTCATTTGAGGACTTCCTTTTTTTATGTTACAAGTTGGCAAACAAGCATACCGCCCACCTGATGATATGTGGTTGCCGTTGCCTATGAGCGCTTGCAGCACCATTAGTAGGTGCCACTGACGCGTTGCCAACCTCGAGATATTGATTCTTAAATCTCCTCTGCCTAGTAATTTCACTAACCTACAGTGCCCTTCAAACCGGAACACAGTAACGCCTAAGCACTACCATTTGGCTGCAAAATATTTGACACTGCGGTGGCAACTACGTAGGCGGCCTCTTGTAACAAAAGACCTACCACCAATGTGACTGATTGCTCTGGTGGAATAATCTCTGCTGTGACAGAGGTTATCCCAACAGCGGGCAATGGGGTCGTCATATCCCGACGCCGGGGAAAGTATCTAAGTCCTTCATCAGATAATCATACAATAAATTATTATCCTTTCGTTTTTATCAGGAAAAAAGGCGGTTTTAAAACGTAAGCCACTAAAGATTGTAATTACTAATTAGTTATCTTTATCATATCAAAAATTACTTTCGTGGAAAAAGTCGAAACTCCGATGCTCATCTCTTCACAGTAATTTTAAGAAACTTGCGATCAGAAATAAGATATCTTTATTAATATCTATGCTTTAAAAACGATAGTTGCAGAATTTTGGTGTATCACTAAATCAATATATATAAAAAAATCCACCACTGCGTCTGTTTGTCTGTTTGTTTGCGAAAACTACTAACGGATTTTCATGTGGTTTTCACCTTTAGACACGTCGGCGCGCTCGAACAGGGAAGTACTCAGGCGTCTAATGAAGTGGTCCAGGCTCTCCGTGTGCAGGTACCGGGAGATCGTAGAGTTCCGCACCAATAGAGAGGCGTACGGATACTTCGCGGCGTGAATATTTATAGAAAGGTACAGACAATTACCGCCGTCTCTGTCTAAATAAGATGAAACAATATTCAATAATACGAACGAACGAAACTGCAAGCAACAGTTAGTCTTTTAATAACGTAACTCGCTATATTATTAACATTGATCGATACACAAATTTAATAGCTTTCATCGGCGTCTGAATTCTCGGTGGATGAGGGTAAATTTGCATTTCGTCGGCTAATCGATTCTGGATGCGTAGCTATCGAGATTAAGGAATCGAGTCTTTCTTTCGGACCTTTAATGGAACGACTATTACACCGAATCGTAATTGAATTAGATTATTCCATTTGTGAAATAGCGAATAAATTTGTTTCTATTGAAAAGGAATTTGAATTTTAAGTTAAATAGTAACTGGTTATATCGTGATGCACTTTATAAATCCGACTTCAAAATTAAAGCGAAGAAAAATTTTCTCTTCAACAATTCAAATTGATAACCTCCTTTTTTTAAGTTAATAATAAATATCATATTGTGGGTATATTGGAATTCACATATTGATAAGTGTAAATGACAAAATGATAGTGACATTTCATTATTTTTCTATATTAATTAAGCAATAGCTAGTGAAGTTACTGGAAAAGACGATTTAAGTATCAATATTTCGAAGTTAACAACGCGTGAGTGACCCTTACAAATGTATAGTTTTGCAAGCGCTTATAGGCTACGACAACCGCTTACCGTACAGGTGGGTATTATGCTTGCAACTTACGCGTATAAAAAATAACCTTAAATGGAAAAAATATCTGTCAATGAAATCACGAGGTAAACTTAAAATTACATAACGGTGTGATAGAAGGTTTGCGGAAGGCTTTTTACCCGAGATCCTTATTTCGTTCTCGTGTCTTGCGAAACTTTTTTCACCCGTAAAATCGCTGATGGCCAATTCGGCGTTGTTTACTACGGGACTCGTACTTTTCTTAACTTTTTTTGCATACCCTACCCTTTGTTTTTGTTTTCAAGATCGCTTAATTTCGTTTGATGTTCATAATGTAATAGTAGACTTATTACCCGTTGTAAAATATCGACTTGAAATATAAAATTAATAAAAATAACTTATATAAAAATCTGACTGACACATCAAAGCCCATCCTAAACCATTGGACCTGGAAAGCTGAATTATTCACAGGTGTTATTTTTATGTTTTAAAAATAATAAAACTGAAAAGTAACCAAAATTACGGCAGTAGATTCTAAACTACAATGGGGCCCCCATATTGTTAAATTGGCGAATAGACTTAGCTCGGCAGCATTCGCGGTAAGAAAAGTTCGCCAATTAACAGATGTAGAAACAGCCAAATTAGTTTACTTTAGTTACTTCCACAGCATTATGTCATATGGAATTTTACTTTGGGGTAACGCGGCTGATGTAAATACAATTTTTGTGCTGCAAAAGCGAGCTATTCGTGCAATTTATAATCTTGGTTGCAAAGAGTCCTTAAGAGAAATTTAAAGAAATCAATATATTGACTGTTGCTTCTCAATACATTTTTGAAAATGTTATGTATGTACATAAGAACATTAATGAATTTACTAAATGTAGTGATAATCATAACACTAGGAACACTAGGAACAAACATAAATTAACAATGCCAGTTACTAGACTGCATAAAATTAGTAACTCTTTTAAAGGTAACTGTATACGGTTTTACAATAGGATCCCAGAAAGCGTTCAGAAAGTTTCTATAAATAAATTTAAAAAAAAGATCAAAGAACGTTTGTGTGGTAAAGGTTATTATGAAATTGGTGAGTACCTTGAGGACACCACGCCTTGGGAATGAGACAGTCACTCCAGGCTTTTCAGTGATTATAATATGTAAACTAATATCAGTTAAAAAAAATATATATAAAAAAGATAAAACCCCTGAGTTTATTTCGCCGGTTCTTCTCAGGTAGAGGTTTAATTTTGGAGCCGGTGGTAGAATCTGACTTTCAACAAATAAGTGTATTGCTTTTTATGTTGAATAAAAATATTTGATTTGATTTGAGTAGAGCCATGCTTCTCTTCGGGAAAGTACTACACTCTCAGAGAAAATCGGCGTCAAGTAACAGTATCCTATATCCCACCTCCTCTGTTTTCTTCCTTTTCCCTTCTCATCCCGTCCCTCCCGTTCCTTGGGTTCGCAACGCGCTTGTGATACTTCAAGTATCGCGCGCATTCATAGGTTGCGGTGACTGCTTCCCATCTTCCCGTATCCTTGTTTGCCAACCGTCATGACATAAACAAAATCATTGTTCTTATGCAAATCGAGCACTTAGAAAGGAGTTTTAAAAATTCAACGCTTACAGGGTTTGAGTTTCTATGGAAGTCTGTCATTTTTGAAACTGGGAGCATGGCAACTTTGTTTTTTACTAACACCCAAAACTTTGAAACCTATAAATAATTTACAGAATCACAAGTATATGCTTTCTACGAAATGTTTACTAAGCAGTAGGCATATAAGATTATGCATGCACTTACTTGAATCACGAGATGCGTGCGTTTGCATCGTCGAAACTTGACGCATATGCGATTAGGGTATGCATAAATTATTTATAACATGCATATTAAGCCTCTGATTCATCGGCACTGGTAGGGTATAATTAACCGTATGTGTTTGCATTTTTCTTCTATGATATGCGATATGTCAACCAATCGTAAAGCGGTTTTTTTTAAATTGTGAACATCTTTAAATTCTAAGAGTCATACAACCGCATTGCTTTGCCATTCATGCCAGACCGGGGAAGTACTCTCTCATAGAAAATCGGCGTGAAGTAACAGAGTACTGTTGCGTTTCGTGCAATGAGTGCGAACGCCGGTGGCCCCAATTTCCCACCCCCTCTGCTCCCTTCTTATCTTCCCTCCTATCCCTTGGTTTGCCATCAGGCGGACCGAATGATTGTTTGCCAACCGTCATGATATAAAAATAATTCCTAGCACTTAAATTTTGGACGCAAATAAGCAATACCATGTCAACCCACAAAATTGAAAAAACTGAGTTATATATGCAAAAGTGTTGGTAAATGGCTGAAGAACATTTTTCTTTAATATTTGTAGGGTTTTAAGCTTTAAAACTTCAAAAAGCCATTTTTTCAATCATGCCATTTATGTATTATTTTAAACGTTTTGGGTTATATTATATACGAAATATGCAGTTTGTATACTTATTTTTGTGAAAATAAGTAAAATAACTTACATACATCTTGAAATTGCCAAAAACTTGACAAATACATAAAAAATTGATATAAAGCAAGTTGTTCAAAATTTTCAAACGCGTTTTTCTCGAAATGACATTCGCGTGGGTTGACATGGTATTGCTTATTTGCGTCCAATTGTACATATCCATGTCAAAATCATCATCAAACTTAACAAAACATCCTAAATATACAACCTACTTTTTTAAAATCGGTTTAAAAAAATAAAATTAATAATCAGATAAAATAAATAAAATACAGTGAAATATATAAACGGTAATTTCTTTAGCGGACAAATAAAATACATCGTTTAATTCACGTCAATGTATCCCCATATACATCTTGACCGTATATTGTATTTAAAGCCGGGAATCGAACCGGCGCATTAATCCAATCGGACCCTTTTGTTTTGTCTCAGCCTTTATTTATGTTGGAGTGCGCCTTCGATACAGATTCCGGCCTTACTTTAATACAGGGACGTATTTAGCGGACGGAATATTCACATTTATTAATTATTTTTATGGTATCTAAATATATAATATATTATATTTTAAATTGATTTAGACCATTGTTGATTAAAATAGTTGCAATTACAACTTATTATAATATTTCTATGTTGCGAAGAATCTTCTTAGAAAATTCCAAAAGATATACGCCACCACATATAATGTGATTATTTAAAAGAAAGTAAAAAATAAATATATTATTGAGGACCGATGAGGCGCAGTTGCATCAAAACTTCTTTAAGCGCTGATGATCGTGGCTTCAATTTCCAAGCATGTTTTTCGGTCTAGGTGTATTTGTCCTTGTCATTGTGTATGTTTTCGAACCCCCGACACAGGATATAACTAGCGTTGAGTGTGTAGCGTTTATTTATTTGTATATATAGGCGCAGTTGTATCGAAGGGCCCTAAGTGCCAATGTTCGGTTTAGAAACCAATAAGAATTAAAGCTTAAATTTACATAAAACGTAAAAACGTTGCACACTCAACGGCCCTAATTAGGATAGTAATATCCTGTATCGGGGGTCGGGAAACATTCACAATGACAAGGACAAATACACCCAGACCGGAAAATATGCTTGCATGGTCAATACAAACATATTATGCTCCGAGCGGGAATCGAGCCCGCGACCTGTGGCGTTTAAGGCAGGTTCGCTACCGCTGTCCACAAAGTCGTTACATACAATTATCATTGAGATTTTATTGTTTTTAAGACATAAAAACACAACTGCTTTCTCGGTGGATTTTACTCACAACTCGCAAAACTTGTACCCAAATACGGTCCTGTATAAATTCAATTTTTAAATTGTCATTGCGATATTTATGTTTTATTTGTTCTTTTTTACAGGAATAGTTGGTAGAGGGCAAAAACTTATTATATTTACAAACGCAGGATTAAAATATTTAAGTATTTTATACGGTCCGTTTTTTGGGATGATTGTCCTCCTTGGGATTGCAAAGTCAGAATTTGATGATACAATACTATTTCTTGATTTTTCGAAACCAAGAGTTGATGTTTCCTTATAGGTATACTAGTTTCTGCCAGCGGCTTCGCCCGCATGAATAATGATTTTAATAAAAATTTTGAACCCTTATTTCACCAGTGCAATCAGTCGCACTGGTGGTAGGTCTTTTGTTGCAAGAGGCCGGCTAGGTAGGTACCACCGCAGTGTCCCACATTCTACCGCCAAATAGTAGTGCTTAGGCACTACTGTGTTCCGGTTTGAAGGGCATTGTACGCTAGTGAAATTACTGGGCGAACGAGATTTAAGAACTAATATCTCGAGGTTGGCAACGCGCGAGTGGCACCTACTAATGGTGCTGCAAGCGCTCATAGGCTGCGGCAGCCACTACCATCAGGTGGGCCATTCATTTTGTTGTGAAAAAACATCATTATAATCATACAAAAATTATAAGTTTTAGGTATATGTTAGGTAATCGGGTTAGTCTCCGTAACATCTAAGCCTTATAAGAGTTAAACTTAGCGCCTTGTTTCGACATAAAGGAAGATCGATAAAATTTGAAGTTGATTCGAAAGATTTTTTGGATTTTGTCTAAGTTAAATTGTCTGTGTTTATTTAGCAAGACTTAACTCCATGACTCATTCACGCCGAATATATTTAAAGTTTTTCTTGTGACTAAGTTGGCAAACAAGCATAAGACTTACCTTAAAAATTATTAAAATCCTCATATATCTGCGTATCACAAGTTTAAAATGACTACAAAATCTTAACAAGACGTATAATCAAAGTTCGTATGGATCGGCTATTGCACTGACATTTAATTTCCCGATCTTAAATAAGCCAGACCGTACTTGTCAAAGGGCTAGAGGAACGATAAAGACTTTGAACATTTAATAAGGGTAAACATTATTTATGCGGTAAAGCGGTGATATAATTAAAATGAGTATCTCTTATATTATCAATATAGTGTATAGTTCTTAGAAGGAATTTCTCAGTTCATTTGTTTTCTTCAGTATTTCATGACGGCTGGCAAGCATATTGTCCGCTCATCTGCTTGAAGGCATGCGCCTTGAGGGAAGGCGTGAGAAAGGAAGAAAGAAGGGAAGAGAGGGGATGGGCCTCCGGCACTCTCACTTATCGAACGAAAGGCAACAGTACCTACTATTAATTTACGCCCATTTTCTGTGACAGGGTAGTACTTCAAACGAAAAATATGTGGATAAAAACCATGTTTTTAATTTTTTTATACACTTAAAAACAGATGCAAATTTTATTTAATAAATAATAAATATTTATTATAAAAAATCTTAGTACTTTCAATCTTGTATGTAGGTAGGTAACGCGATTAAATCTCCCACGGTAACGGGAACAACGCAATAAAATTTTACCATGTACCCAGACAAAGTCGGAACAGGCCGCTAGTTATAAAATAACAGATACACCGACAGTTAAAAGCGAAGGTAAACAAGATAAAAGACACCGCGGTTTAACTCGGAACAGTAGTTAAAGTTCTAGCGAAACTACTTTAGATAAAGTGTAATTCTTGTTCCCTCGATAAATTAAACTTTCATATTAATTGTTATAAGAACATAAGTTATATTTTAACTTTCAGTTTTGAAGTCCAAGTCAAATTTATTATTAAGGGAATTTTAAAAAAGATTATGGCAATTTTCATGTCTTTTTATTTGATGGTTGGTAAACAAGCATATGGTCCAACTGATGGTGGGCAGTCGCCGCAACCTATGAACGCTTGCAATACTTGAAGTATTACATTTGCGTTGCCAAAGAAACAGGAGGGATGGGATGAGAAAAGAAAAAAGAAGGAGACAGAGGGGTGGGAAATTAGCCTCCGGCACTCTAACTCATGACACGACACGGAACAGTACCTACTGACTTTTTTCCTACCCCTGAGGCTATTGTCGTAACCACTCCTAGCGCAAAATACAACCTAATCAGGTAGGGCAAGAGGAGCGTTAGTGATGACCTCAAAAAACATTGCTAATATTCTTTATAAAAAAAGAAAGAATTTATATTAATACTAGCGGGCCCGGCAGATGTTGTCCTGCACCAAAAGAAACTGGGACCCGGTAGCAGCACCAACTACTAAGTCCAATTGTAAATGTAAACCATTCTCGAATCCACTGAAACTCACACAAAAAATTTCATCATAATCAGTCTAACCATTTATATGGAGTTCAGTGACATACACACGTACAATAGAATTATATATAAAGATATTATGCATAAGATATTAAAATTTCCATCAGAATAAATTTATGTATTATACAACATTAGAGTTTCTCCGTAAAAGATGTGATAATGTTTTGGAGTTACGCCACTATAGAGATCGTAAAAATTCAAAGGGATGTTCAACCCTCATAATTCTAACTAAAAGGCGGACTAGAGATATTTTATTCATGCATTAAGATATTGAAGTATGTTTGTTTATAAAGGTAAACTTGTAAAATTTACATTATAAAATGTAACATTAACCTGGTAGCCTACTTGCATTAACCTAGAATTAGTTTCGATCAGCTCTCCCCGGGATGGGCTCAGTTGAACGATGTGCTTGAGAGTTTCCGGAACCTCCCACATGCACTGAGGTTCGTCACCGAGGAGGTTTTAGTGGGACACCATGATCGGACATGGAACCGCACATAGCCCGGTTCTCTTGCCCATAAGGCCGGGTATCTGGTTGCAGATTTCCTCCCAAACAAAAAAACAGCCTGGAATCAGTTATCGCCATGTAAAGGACAACCGTTACATCCTTTTCTCGAAGCGACTAATGGCACTTTTGCGGCACTGTAACTTTGTTATTAAGCAAGAACTTTTAATTTTTACGGTTGAGGACATATTTCCATCACATTTTCACATTGGCCCGAGACATATAGAATGGAACTCTTCAAAATAATATGTATATGCATCGAACATCTCACCGCGATGGTAAGAAAGAAGAAAGAAAGGTAACTTTATTTGGCACGCTCTGTATAGGCAATTAAAAAAAACATTATAATTAAGTTAAAGTAGTCTGCATAATGTCTATAGAAACGGAGACGCCTCTCAGCATTATTGGGATAAGAAACATTAACATTATAAAAAACTATCATCACGCGCTCAGTGGTCAAATCATATAGCACGCTCTTATCCGACTTCCTCTCACACACTTCCGTCCCTTTCACAAAATTACTCTGATAGATTGCATAAAAGCGAGAGGAAAGATTATTTTTGAGAGCAGTTAAAAAAAAGATACATTTATGACTTTTTTTTTTTTCAAAGTTTAAATTTTAACGTGCGTAAGTAAAAACTCATCATAACACAGTCTTTGAAACAATGTCGAATAGTATTAAAATTCATAACCACAGGACGACTTCCAAAGTAATACGATCTCATAGTTCAGTCTCGAGTTTATTATACTTACTTAATTTACCTTTTAAAATTTTACTTACATAGAATATTATATTGACACCGTTGTGGCGTTGTGGGTAGCGAGTCTGCCTTTAGTCTCGACGGTTGCGGGTTCGATTCCCGCTCGGGCAGATGTTTGTTAAAATTTCTGTCTCACGTTAATCTGTCGGTCCCGGTTATTATCAATAACATCTGATAACAATCGTTAACTCTTGATAAGTAAATTGCTCTTATCCAATGAGTTACTGGTTCGCCCTTAGGGTTGTGGAGGTCAAATGGCAATCGCTCCGTGTAAAAAGTAACCTGTCAAATCCGGATAAGAGTAATAAGCAGACCCTGGGTACATAAAAATACCGGGAATAATGCTAGGATGAAGAAGAAGAGGAAAATATTATAACGGAATTCATAATGTCTTATATAAATTTGAGTTCCGCTTAACATGATTAAGTTGATGTGTATTGGATTGTGTGATTGTGTATTGCAGTTTTCCCCACTGGCCTTGACAGCACTAACGAGCACAGACGGGGCGAGTACTGAGAAAATAGGACAGCCTTCACGGGACCAAACCACGTTGAAAGACGTCATTGTTAATGGAGGAAGCACTCTGAGCGCATTCTGCACGACAGTGTGAGACCGTCGCGACGTGCGAAAAAAGGGACCTCGTGCTCGTCAAAGACGATGTCAATAAAGCCTATTAGCACAATATTGTTTATTGTTTTATCAATAAGTATATTGATAAATACTGAAGGCAAGTAGATTCAAAGGCCTGGGTATTATTTTTTAATATATTTTACCTGGAGTTTATATAAGCATCTTTTCAAAATAAATAATTCAAACTATAAAAAAATAAACATCTATTGATATGCTCAATAAAAAAGGAATCAAAAAAATTTTACAAAATCTACAAATAAATATACCTAACCTTTCTTTGAAGTTAGTAATAAAAAAATTATAACTAAATATTTAATGAAGCATGTGCTTTTATGAAATAATACTAATAATAAGCCATCTACAAGTTCACAGTATTGAGCACCACGAAAATGCAAGCAATCGTATCGTACATTTCAACAAACATCCGCAAACCGCTTAGCATCTTCCCCATCGACTTGCATCTGCTGTGACAGAGATTATTCCACCAGTGGAATCAGTCACATTGGTGGTACGTCTTTTGTTGCAAGAGGCCGGCTAAGTAGGTACCACCGCAGTGCTATTTATTCTACCGCAAAGCAGTGTCTTCGGCCATTACCTTGTTCCGGTTTGAAGGGCACTGTAGGTTAGTTAAATTACTGGGCAAAGGAGATTTAAAAACCAATATCAAACGGTGTTACAAGTTACAGCAACCGGGTTACCATAGTAACATAAAAAAAATTATGTAGAGCGGGCTTTAAAATAACCTTCATATTATTTCTATCTAAAGAAACATCCTTTAAGTCAAAACATCAAATCACGTTACGAAACGAGCCACTGTTGCAATTTTATTAAGCACCCTAAGTCCTTGAGGGCGCAATCAGTACGGGTCCGGAAAGACGCCCAAATTTAGAGGGACGAAATCGACGTGTCTCAAAACGTTGCTATATTTTTGAGTTCAGTTATTTCGTTATAAATAGAGAAATTTTGTAGAACTTAATTTGCATGAAAATACAGAACGCGCAAAATTAAATTAACTCTTTCATTATATAATATTGAGACGCTCATAGCCGAGTGCACCCGCTGATCGGTAAACGATCGGCAGGTTAAGCAACTTTAGGCGCGGTCAGTCACTAGATGGGTGATCGCATAGTGGTATTTCTACCGAGCGTCTCCGTGCTTCGGAGGGCACGTAAAAAGTCGGTCCCGGCTGTTGACAATTAGACAACAGTCGATAAGTCAAGTCAGAGGCCTACGGGCGACCTGAACAACTCTCACACTAGGTTGACCACTAACCAATCGATAAGAAGAAGAAGATTATAAGGTTCCAAACTGGGAGGTACTATGTTCTTGTTTTTACTTTAGATAGAGCAATATTACAATTAAAATATGCGATGATTTTCTTTTTTTAAGTTAGAAGTTGGTAAACAAGTATACGGCCTACCTGATGGTTAGTGGGCGCCGTAGCCTAAGAGCGCTTGCAGCACCATTAGTAGGTGCCACTCACGCGTTGCCAACCTCGAGATATTAGTTCTTAAATCTCCTCTGCCCAGTAATTTCACTAGCGTACAGTGCCCTTCAAACCGGAACACAGTAATGTCTAAGCACTACTATTTGGCGATAGAATATTTGACAATGCGGTGGTACCTACCTAGCCGGCATCTCGCAACAAAAGACGCACACAAATGTGACTGATTGCACTGGTGGAATAATCTTTCCTGTGACAGAGATTATCACAACAGTGGGCGATGGAGTCGTCACATCCCGACACCGTTATTAACTCCCGACACAAGTACTTCTTGTGGTATTGGAGTGTCCCTCTGTAGCATTGTAGCTCCCAAATATGTAAACAAATTTATACTTTTTCTTTGTTTAATAGCTCACTTTGTCGAGAGTATTCTTGGAAAGAAGCAGAGAGTTGGGGTTGTTATAATTGACACCAAAAAGTTATTATAAAAACTCACTAAAAATGGAGTCATCCTTTACGAAATTCCAAATGAAGGAGTTATACTGAAACAATTGTCCAAAATTACATGCACAATGGTTATTTTTGACGAACTTTGTGGTTTTATGGATAATATTTCATCCTCGCCCCGAGCCCTTGGGGAACAATCAAGGCGGGTCCGGAAACTCCCCTCAGGGGCAGCAATCGTCAGCGACATGTCCGGTAGCAATTTTATGGATTATTTTACTCCACAGTTTAAATTATTAAAATATGTTCTTTTCCTAACCGACTTCAAAAAGGAGGTGGATATGAAATCCTTTTTTTAATTTGTATGTTACGCGATAGCTTCAAAATCAATCTGGGTAACTCATTGGGTAAGCGTAAATTGCCTATCAAGAGTTAACGATTATTATCAGATGTTATGATAACAACCGGGACCGACAGCTTAACGTACTCTCCGAGGCACGGAGAGCAGTCCCGCAATGACAAACGCCCTTGCCAAAGATTGAGACAGTTATTTATAATTCCAATATCCCCTCCGAGCGGAAATCGAACCCACCACCGTTTGTTTACACTTAAAGCAGGCTCGCTACCAACAGGGGTTTGGATAGTGACCTTCCCGTGGTGCCCCTGTGAGTAGTGGTGTAAGTCCAACGAACCGTAACGGAGTTCCGGGCTTACCCACGAAACAGACGACTATCCCTTAGGCGATCAAAGTTTCGGTGTATACATATTTTTTTATTGCAATGCTGGATTCGGACGATGAGACCGATGCCTCGGTCGGCTCGCGGAAGCGGGCCAACCCAGTACCTCCCTTGGGGAGCCCAGCGGGCTCGGAGACCGAGACGGAGGCGGGAGTTTCGGCTCGTAACCGGAAAGCCGGTCGAGGCAGAGGTGGTAGCACGGGTATTACCCATGCCCGTGCTGAGTTGCGGAAGTTGGTGGGCGAAGCTGAGGAGCAGGCCTTTGAAAAGGCTCTCCAGGCTAGGGTCGCCCACAAGGAAGCCGCTCAGAAGAGTGCAGAGAAGCAGCCGTCTGAAGCTCCTCGAGACATCTCGCGATGTTCTCCGCAGGAGCTAAAACTGATGGCTGATCGGAGCTGTACCGACATTCGGGAGGTGGCGCGCAAGTCCGGCCACCTCCAGGGTGTAATGGTAAAAAGGCTGAAGTCGGCGGCGGACTCTCTGCAAGACATTGTAGACTCTCTTGCCCGGAGGTCGGTCTCAGAGGAGATGCGACGGATGGCGGGTGAGAATAGAAGGCTCCGCGAGGAGATGGAGAGCCTGAATGAAGAGCTGGAGGCGTACCGCCAACGGCTCTACGAGGCGAGGCAGGCTGCGGTAAGCGTAGCCCCGGAGATGCCCTTGGAGGAGTTAAGGGCTCTCACAACAAAGGGTGCGACGGCTCTAAGAACCGAAACCCCTACTAGTCGCCAGGCCCAGGAAGTGACTGTGATGGAGCATTAGTGCTCCTCACACGTCTCCTCAAGGCCCCCTCGTCAGTTGGTGGCCCGCACAGGCTGGCCTTTACGCCGAGGCGTCGTGGTAGTGTGCGAAAGCGGTCCCATGACGTCCCAATATGGCGTAGACGTATTCGCAGAGTTTTAGTGGGTATTACCACCTGCTTCACAGGTGGTCGAGTCCCACACTACCACTGCGTCAACAAAAAAAGGCCATCCCGGCCCCTTGGGCAGTGGATGCACAGGGAGGTGAACCTGTGGGTACGTTTTGAGCGGCTTTGAGGAGCATGGCAGTCGGTTTGGCCCCGACTGCTGTGTGCACTTGTGTGACTAGCATAGAGGGGCTTTCCATCGCGCCCCCAGAGACCGAGCTCTGCCAGCACAGACCACAGTGCTCGAGACGCCCCGGTATTGAGTCCTCCACGAGATCTCCGAGCCTCTCTCTTTCACTGAGGTCGGTCGAGATTTTAGTGGGTCTCCAAGACCTGTCTTCCTCCCCAGGAGGCCAGGTATCTGTGAGCAGATTCCCAATCTAGTTTCCTTTCCTACCAACACGCCACTGTCGTCATATTTTTAAATAAATATAACATTATTGAAACCCACGGACACACAAAGCAATTAAATTGTACAAACGCATTGTTAGTTGTACAACTTTTTTAGTAGAACATGAAAACAAAATGTGAAAAAACTAAAATCATGAACAAAGAGAAATGAAAATTATTTTACGTATTTAACAGTTACATGATTTTTATGTTAGTTGTTAAATATTAATTTACTAACTAGCACAAAGCGCTTTTTAAACTTGAAGCATGAATTTTTCACCTCAAAGGATGATATTAAAAAACGATAAAACAGTTGGTTTTAGGGTTCCGTATCCAAAGGGATACAGCCGAGATGGACTCAGCTGTATCTCAATTTTCACAAAATGTGTATTTTGACGTTGCACGTCGAACAAAGAATTTTAAAAATAAAATAAAATTACCGTAATAATCGACACCGTTGTGGCGTTGTGGGTAGCAAGTCTGCCTTTAGCCTCGACGGTTGCGGGTTCGATTCCCGCTCGGAGCAGATGTTTGTATTAATCGTACAGCCATGTTTTCCGGTCTGGATGTGTTTGTCCTTGTGTATGTTTCCGGACCCCCGACACCGGATATAATTATCCTAATGGGGGCCGTTGAGTGTGTAGCGTTTATTATTATTATTATTAAAATAAAATTAAAGGATACACAAGAAACTTGATATATTTGAGGATTTTTCTTTATCTCGTGAACTGTGATAAATAAATTGCTATTAGTACGGAACCCTTATGTGCGAGTCCGACACGCAATTGGCCAGTTTTTAAATGATTTTTAAAAAACAAGAATTTCTCAATTCGCGTTAATGAACGTTTTTCTGTCACTGTTATAAAACTTTTCCTATTTTATCACTATTTGTGAACAACTTAGATTTTCTTTTTTAATATGTCATGTGTAAATTATGCTCGTGCTGTGTTTTTTTTTAATTTCATGACGGTTGGCAAACAAGCATACGGTCCGCCTTCACCGCTACCTATAAGCGCACGCGATACTTGAAGTGTCATATGCGCGTTGCCTACCCTAGAAAAGGGAAGGGATGAAAAGGGATGCTAGGAAGGAAACAGGGGTGGCAGATTGGGCCTCCGGCGCTCCCATTCATCGCATGGAACGCAACAATACCTACTGGTACTGCTACTTTACGCCGATTTTCTGTGAGAGGGTAGTGCTTTCCCGGTCGAGCTGGCCCATTTGTGCTTGGAAGAGCATGGTTCTACTGATGTATAATATTCGCATTTTTTTTTGTTTTCGCTGAGAAATGCACTACTACACAAACATACATCCTTGTTGTTTATAAATTTTAATGTAATTTTTTTATCAGTTTACAATATCAGTGAGCTCCAAGATTAAAGCTATATAGCTTATTGTACGGAACTCTCAAGTCTCTGATGAGTTAATCTTATCAAACTAACAACTTGTTCTAATCAATTGATTGATCTCGTCATCCCGACGCTTGATAACTTATCTTTATAGTTTCAGTTTAAGTGTCTTTAAGTTCAATATACGATATAAATGATAGTATTTTAGGAGTTAACTTTGTATCAAAGTAAATAAATAAACAACCTGGATCGGTTAAAGCGAAGAGAAGTACGAAGAGGTCTCCAACACCCTCGAACCTCTTCAACTGTGTCGTGAGATTGCCGCCCTAAGCGCCTTCTACCGACTGTATCACGGCGAGTGTTCAGAGGAATTACTCTCCCTCATTGCTGTATGAAAAGGGTAAGGCCTTTCCATTCAAGAACTACTAGTGCTGGTCTCCGATGTAACCAACTAACTGTGGCATCAATTCCATCGCGAACAAAGAATTGTCCAATTTTTTTTCTTCGTAGGTACTTCTAAAAAATGGAACTCATTGCTGGCTTACGTGCGCAACTTCCCTGCTAAAAGGCAGGGCGAGGGTGGCAAACGCGGTTGCCTTCCGCAACTGTATTAACCGCCTTCGTGTGGAACTTTACTTCCACTTACCATCAGGTGGAGTAGAATCATTTGCCTTACTTTCAAATAAAAAAAAAAACAAATAATATTAGACGGCCCCATAGTTTTATTCTATGTTCCACGTCCGATAACATACAGAACAACAAGCACAACCCGGACAGCACAGACCGGATCATGTGTCTGTATGGGTAATACAGTGTAGGTACCTTCAAATCAAGCGTCAATATGCATCTTCTAGGTAAGCCCGCTCCACCTTAAGCTGTGTCATTATTTAACATTGTTATGTATGTATGTTAGCAACAGTCAAGCTCTAGTATGCATACTTAAAACAGAAAAATCAAACCTCTTTATCATTTTTAAAGACCTATCCAAAGGTATTTCACACGTTGCCATACGTTGAAATATTTTTTTCAACCTTTAGTTATATGTATTGACTGCTATCTTTAATTCTTATATATTTTGAGATTTCATTACAAAATCGTGGTGCGGTTCATAGAATACACCTATTTACTAAATTTCGTATACATAGGGCCAAAATTCTCCGAGTAAAATGACTGTGACACAGACGGACGTAAAGACGGACATGACGAAATTATAAAAACTAAAAAACGCTGATCTGAAACCTCCCTTAAGACCACCAAAACATACCTACCTAATAATTGATACAATACCTAAAATAAGCATTACAGTACTTGCATTTCTATTGTTCTCATCATACAAAGTTACAATTCATACCAAGCGCTAACTCGATCTTCAATTGTTTGCGCAGCTGTAATGAGTCCCGTCTCGCCTTTTATGTGACGTTGAGGAGCAACGTCTGTTGAACGACGTATCATAAGATCAGTTTGTTGTATTCCTTTATTGTCTCGTAAATGGTAAACAAAGTTGTGGTTTATTAATAGTATATACAAGTGGTCGACCGCGACTTTGTATGTATAGCTCCGACGTATGTCATTGTAGCGAAATGAAATATAACAGTCCAGTCAAATTATGCATTCGAGTTCGCTTTGATTCCCAAGAAGCTGACCTCGAATTATGAGTGACAAAAGTGCCCGATGCTTTCTCTCTCCCTCTCTAGACACTAATTGGACGCAAATAAGCAGTACTATATCAACCCGCAAAATTGAAAAAACTGAGTTATATATGCAGAAGTGTTTGCAAATGGCTGAAGAACATTTTTCTTTAATACTTGTAGGGTTTTAAGTTTTAAAAGTTCTAAAAAGCCATTTTTAATCATGCAATTTATGTAATATTTTAAACGTTTTAGGTTATATATACGAAAAATGTGGGTTGTATACTTATTTTTTGTGAAAATAAGTATAAATCACTTACATAAATCTGAAATTGCCAAAAACTTGACCATTACATAAAAAAATCATATAAAGCAAGTTGTTCAAAATCTTCAAACGCGTTTTTCTCGAAATGACATTCGTGTGGGTTGAAATGGTATTGCTTATTTGCGTCCAATTAACTCCTTTTGCCTTAACAAAAGTTTTGTACAGTCGAAACTAAAAGGTTCCGCAGCTTGATTGAAAACAATAACGAATTAAAACCGACCGCAAAATTTAACTTAATTTTTATATATTTTAGGATTTTATCACAAAATCATGGTGCGGTTCATAGAATCCACCTACTTACTAAATTTCATATAGATAGAGCCAACAGTCTCCGGGTAAAATGACTGTGACATACGGGCGGACGCACAGACGGACATTTATTCATTTATTTGAGTTACAGATCCATTGAGAATTATGTTTTACAGATTATATACAAGAATAAATGTCAAAGTTATATTGTATATTACATAATTACAATGGAACCCTGTGAGGGCGCTGTAACAAGATGGCTTATTAGACTAATAACAATAATGATGATAATGAACTGTATGGTAATTTCTTTATAAAACATGTCAATTATTCAGAGAGGCGGACTTATTCATTCATTCATTCATGACGAAACTATAAGGGTTCCGTTTTTGCCATTTCGCTACGGAACCCTAAAAATACATTTTAAGTCAATTATAAGGAATCATACTTCGCATAAAATTAATGAGAAACAAAAACTTTGTCTTACATAAACTTAAGATTGTCCAATAAAAAGCCCCGTAATGGACGTAAACCTATAATCTTGACATAATACAATCAATTAGCAAACGAGCCGTTCCCCATCGACAGTAACTCTTGAATGACGTCACACGAGCACGAGGATATCCAGGGCTTACGGATAATCCCCAATAAGATTGATCGCGGTCAAAGTTCCGGCAATTTCCGGAATCACAATAAACAACCAATGATTTTATTTCGTAAATCTTCGATGTGTTCGATTTTTATAAAAATTAATGGCAAATGGCCATAGAATTACTATATACTATAGACAAGCCCTTCCGTGCAGACAGAATGTTCAAAGGGTCACCGGTGCTCTGACTAACTTCATTTCGTTGCGTTGATGTTAAATTTACGAACGACTAAAGTTTTAGTTTGCCAAAACAAGCATACGATCCGCCTGATGGTAAACAGTCACCGCAACTTATGAACGCTGGGGATACTTGAAGTATCGTCTGCGTGTTGCCAACCCAAGGGATAGGAGTGAAAGGATGCAAAGGGAAAAAAGGCAGGGGATTGGGGTTCTAGCGCTCTCACTCATCACACGAAACGCAACAGTACTCTGCTACTATACGCCGATTATCTGTGAAAGGGTAGTTCTTCCCCGGTTGAACCGGAACATTTGTTTTGGGAGGACAGGGCTCTACTACCGTTAGGACGTAGAAGAGATTTCTTCAAAATATATGAGTTTATAACTCATGCTTACATCCTTAATTCATCACTTCAGAGAAACATTCACAGAAAAATCTGCTTAAAGTAACAGCATCAGTAGATACTGCTGCGTGCGAAGAGTGGGAAAACCGGTGGCCCAATCTCCCACCCCATCTGTTCTCTCCTTTGTACCTTCTCATTCCTTGGGTGGGCAACGCATGTGATACTTCAAGTATCACAAGCGTTCATAGGTTGCGGTGGCCGCTTAGCGTCAGGCGGACCATATGCTTGTTTGCCAACTATCACGAAATAAATAAGTAGGCTTGACCTGGCCAACAAAACAAGTGAAGAAAAAAGATCAGAAGAATTGTTTATTGAAGTTGTACTTCTTTAGGCGCGTTATGAAAAATATGATAAGAGTGTAATTTTAAGATGCGCGCGCATCACCGTCACACAAAATTCACAGGTTGAAGTTGCATTTAATTATTCAAATTTAAACTGAGTTTTATTGATTGTGTTGACTATCATTGTCTAGTCCTTCCATTATTTTATTGTAATTAATTATTTGCATGCGATTAAAAATTGATTTTTATTGATGCCAAAGCAGTATAACTTCTGACGCGCGTACATATACGCACCCATTTTTTGTTATCATTTTCAACTTTTTTTAAAAGTCGGTTAATAAAAAGTTACCAACCCAAGGATCGGGATACGAGATCAATGTCACGGTATAATCCCATATTGTGGCAACTTCACTTGGCCCATGTTAATATTGATGGATGGTTTTACGCCACACTGAATTATTTATAAACGTATTTTCGTCCTAACCTTTTTTGTATGTTTTATTTAAGACATTATATGGTACAGTGTCACGGTCGATTCCGACTGATGATAGCTTTCATAAATATAAATAGAATTCGATACTGCGTAGTTTTCGTGGTATAGTGTACAAAACTAATCATAAAGGTACTTATGATTCTATTTTACTTAGTTATTAGCTGCGCCCGCAATTCCGCTCACGTGGTGTACCGATTTTTCTTTATTGCACGGAATCCTAATTATTTTTCTAAGATTTAAGTAACCTTTCATATTCTTTTTAACACTCACTATCTGCCAGTACAAGTCCCGTTAAAATCTGTACAGCTGTTTCAGAGTTGCAACATCAATTTGTAGGTGTCACGCGCGGTTTGTCAACCTCGAGATATTGGTCCTCAAATTTCCTTTGCCCAGTAATTTCACTTGTTACAGTGTCTTTCAATCCAAACCACCGTATACTGCTTTGCAATAGAATATCAACACTGCGGTCGTACCTACCTAGTCGGCCTCTTACAATGAAAGGCCTACCACCAGTAAATTTTATAGTGATATAGCGTTAAGGATTATTCTTACATGTCAGCATATTCAACACACTCCCGAGTATTAGGAAACAGGAAACGAAATTGGTACAGAAATACAAAACACGCAAAATATAATCCTTATCCTTACTGATATTATAAATGCAAAACTAACTCTGTCACTCTGTCTGTCTGTCTGTCTGTCTGCCTGTCGCGCTTTCACGCCAAAATTATTGAACCGATTTAAATGAAATTTGGTGTACAGATAGTCTAAGGCCTGAGAAAGGACATATGCTACTTTTTAATGCGAATAAAGGGTTGTAAGTTATTGAAAGGGGGGATGAAAATTTGTATGGAAGTATCGTTATCGTTTTTTAGATTGTTGATAAATAAATATGACATTCAAAGTTTGCAAAAGTAGGGGTGCAGAGTTTGTATTAAAATCGTCATTAACGCGGGCGGAGCCGCTAGCAGAAGCTATTCAATAATAAAATAATCAAGAACCTCATTATTTTAAGTCAGTTAATAAACAAAGTTACTGGCGATGTATTGCATGATACCATCCAAAGTATAACTCCCGAGATAACTGCCAAGAAGTCTGGTGACGCGTGGTGCTTACAAACGCGGCTTATTAACGCGCTTTATCGGATAAATAGCTATAAGTATTATTTATCTCTTCGGGAATTAACTGCGAATATCTGTTTCACTTCGAAAAATATCCAATACGTGTAAAAGTTGCGTATATAAATTTGAATTTATGTATTGGATTTGAAAATATTTTATATATCCTATAATGTTAATAATTGGGTAATAGAAGTGGCATATCCGCGTGACCTTGTCGCTGCAATTGTGACTTATGAGCTACGATGCTCGTAGCATTAGTATAGTTTATTAACTTTGATTACCATTGCTGTATAAGCTATTAAATATCCGGTAACAGTACAAGCGTATCTAGTAATGTAATGTGAAACTTACGATATTGTCGTGTTTTGCGGATGTAGGAGTAACAGAACGAGTGGGAGTCTTAAGCAACTTTTAATATATCTAGTCCCTTATTATTAAAAAGTCTATGCCACCTATGAAGGCAAACAATCGTAATTTCTCTTTGATGGAGAATAGCCAGGTGCATATACAGGTGCTCGGACTTTGCTTAAGAGGGCATGTTCAAAATAGGTACCGACTGTTATCAATTTATATTGATATACAAGTCAAGAAAGAGGCGTAGCCTGCCTTAATTAGAAACACTACAGTCATCGTCTCTTGTCGCCTGAGATTAGGAGGAAGAAAGGGGGAAGAGGAAAACTTCTCTTCTTTTTCTCTTTCTCTTAACTTCTAACTTACTAATAACACTTTAACACCATCGATATTTCACCACCTACTGTTTTATTTTAAGCATTTACCTGAAACAAAATAATGATAAATATTAGTTTTAAAAAGTTTAAATCTTAACATAAGAATATTGAAAATCAAGATTCAACAACAAACATATACATATATATGCTATCAAAAACATGAAGTGTAAAAAAATCCAAGTCACAGTTCTTCTTCTACAAAAAGTGTTGAGATCTCATGTATAACAATGATCGAAGTTTGGCAGTTGTACGGCAACATATTCTACTCATTCAAATAACAGTAACAATTCGGAATACTCAGATCTCTCTTTTGAACATCAGTCTAAAGTCCAAGCAAAAAAAAACTCCATCATCTTCATCCTAGCATTATTCCCGGTATTTTTATGTACCCAGGGTCTGCTTCTTATTCTTATCCGGATTTGGCAGGTTACTAGTTTTTACACAGAGCGATTGCCATCTGACATCCGCAACCCTAGGGGCGAACCGGTAACTCATTGGATAAGGGCAATTTACTTATCAAGAGTTAACGATTATTATCAGATGTTATTGATAATAACCGGGACCGACAGCTTAACGTGCTCTCCGAGGCACGGTGGAGAGACCCACACGGACAAAGGCCCCGACCGAGACAGAAATTTTAACAAACATCTGCCCGAGCGGGAATCGAACCCGCAACCGTCGAGACTAAAGGCAGAAAAAAACAAAAAAACTCCATCAAAAACATAAAATATAAAGAAATGTCGCAACGCAGTTCTTCTACTGGAAAAAGTGTTGAGATCTCATGTATAACCGTGACTGAAACTTGTCAATTTCCAGTATCCTTTTTAGTTTTTCTCTTTTCTTATCTGTACAGGCTAACTAAATTCAAAATTTCAATCTATGAGTGAACTTACATATGTGAGTCAAAAGTCGCTTTGAGAAAAGATGTTATAGCTGTGCTTTTTGCTTGACTTGGCGGGGCACTGCCGTGGCCCTGATTAAGGGTGGCTATTCTATAAAAGCTTTCAAATTAAATCTAAGTCTGATTTATATTTAAAAGTATGTTTACTTATCAAGCCATGTTAGTAGTCTCTATGGAATACTTTATTTATAACAGGGGTTCACACACGTAGGGGTAAAAGATAATTACGAAATGGATTGAATTAAATTATAACAAAAAAAAACAATTCCTTTATAAAACATTATTAAGTTTTACGGTACATTAGTTTTGTACATAGTCGACACCGTTGTAGCGTTGTGTTGTTATTCAATATCTGTTTCGGTCTGGGAGTTTGTCCGTGTGGGAGACCACGTGCCTCGGAGAGCACGTAAACCTGTCGGTCCCGATTGTTATCACATAACACCTGATAATAATCGTTAACTCTTGATATGTAATTAGCTCTTATCCAATTAGTTACTGGTACGCCCTTAGTGTTGCGGAGGTCAGATGGCAATCGCTCCATGTAAAAACTAGTAACCTGACAAATCCGGATAAGAGTAATAAGCAGACCCTGGGTAAATACAATACCGGGAATAATGCTAGGACGAAGAAGTTATGTCACCACAGGCACTGCCTCGAAGAACGACTATGCATGAACCCAAAACGCACCATGACAGATACAACCTCTTTCGTCTATATTGTAACATGGTATTTAAAAATAAACACTCTAACATACTTAATATGTATAAATTAAATTGACTGAGTGATATTGTAACTTACTATATAGTATGGACCAGCCCTTCTATACAGACAAAATGTCAAAGACTCGCTGGTGTCCTTTCGTAAATTCAACACCAACGCAACGGAACTTCACAAACTACACAAGCTTCTAACATAACCGAATGAAGCATTATTTTTTACAGAAGATTTAAAGATTCGAAGATATAAAATTAGAGTAAGGGACGACCCAGGTGACGATGTCAAAGTCAGTAGGGCCCTGATTACACAAAGAGAGTAATTGAATTTGAAAAAAGCTTTCTAATTGTTATCAAGGGCGTACTTTTATAATGTATAAAAATCATATAAATATAATCAAAATTCAACCTATGAACGCCAAACCGCAACCTATGAACGCCAACCCAAAATATAGAACGGAAGGGATAAGAAGGGGAAAAATGAAGGGTACTGAGGGGTTGAGAGATTGGGCCTCCGGCGCTCTCAAATACTGCACCAAAACGCACCAGTACCTACTCTGTTATTTTACGCCGATTTGCTTTAAAGATCAAAGATCAAGCCAGTCCTTTAGTGCTAGGAAAAGCATGGCTATACTACTGCAAAGGACCACCACGGCAACACAACATATATACTTAGATATACCAAACAAAATCAATATGTAACCTCTTCAGAATTCGGTTGCAAAGAAAGCAACAATAAATTTCGCAAGCCTTCCTTGCGATTTTTTGGGTAACTCTGTGTCCGAAAATTGACTTACCTCCTATCCTTAAGATAATTATTTAATTTTAAAACCAACATTACGTAAGTCTTCAGAAGATAATAACGAATATTAACGAAATAACTTTTTGACTCATTCCTCTTCACGTTTCAATCAAAAGGGTTGTATTGAATTTGTACAAGCGAAAGATTCGTGGAAACCATTTATTATTTATCTTCTGTATACCGGTAAATATTATTTCAATGTTATCAATAAACATTTGATTATATAAAACCTTGTGAGTTTCTTTATCTTGTCTTTATTAACTGAATTCGAAGAACAAAAAGGTCTTGTATTCAGCTAACTTTTGGGATCCGTCGAAAAAAATAATAAATAATAAATAAACGTTACTCACTCAGCGACCGCCATTAGGATAGTTATATCCTGTGTCAGGGGTCCAGAAACATACACAATGACAATGATTAACCCAACCAAACCGGAAAATATGCCTGTATAGTCAATACATAAATCTGCTCTCCGAATCGAACCCGCGCTGATGCTTAAGGCAGGTTCGCTACCGGTGCGCCACAATGTCGTAAGAGCATCTTCAGAGTTCGAAGACTGAGAGCATCAGATGTCTCCTAGCTTTTTCTTCCCTTATTCAAGTATACGTTACTTCATACTCTTACGCTAACCTAGGTTTAAAATGAAATACGCTTAACATACACGGAAAGAAGAATACATACATACTATACCTAGACTTCCTTGTAGATCTTTTTACCTCGATTTTTGTAGGACTAACGTAACAAGACAGGCTCCATTATATAGATTGTTGGAGTCATATAATGAATTGACTTCGAAGGGAGTGGCTGATAGATAGATAGATAAAAAGCTTTATTGCACATAATAAAAACAAAGTAATGTAAACAATTGAACTTAGGCTAGTTTCTGGTGTCCAAAGGCGGTCTTATTGCTACAAGCAATCTCTTACAGACAACCTTTTGTCGTGAGGAACTGTTACAGTTAGAGAAATGGGTCAAGTGCAAAAAAAAAAAAATAAACATGTATCTACTAAGCAAACAAACATCATACAATAACTGTCAAAACTAAAATTAATATCAAATATAGCAAAATATATAATACTATATTACATGTACTAAACAATATTAATATACTAAACAATACGAATATGTATATTTAAATATTTATATAAATGTATATATGTATATATATATAAATATATAATAAACAAGTACACAAATATTAGAATATAAATATGTATATATAACCATTTATGATGGCTGATATTTTCTGTCATGTAAATACGAACAAATTTATTAATTTGTGCAGAAGTCTTCTAGACTAGGAACTTTTGTTATGTTCACGAAATTTTTGTTAGTTTTTCCTTCTAATTTTTGGTTTTACTTCTTATTTTGTCAACGTTCACACTTATACATAGGAATCTTACTGGTGCTTTTGTTTCTATTTTTTTGTAACCTTATATTTTTTAGTTTTATGTTTTATGTATAAATGTTGTATACACCAGTAATGGCGAATCACTCCGTATAATAATAACATGTATTGTAATTTATTATAAGTGCTTAGTGTGTAGCCGATGGTGTATCTATAAATAAATAAAGAAGTATGGCAATATTTTCTCAGTAAGTGCTGGCAAACATTTGCACGAACTGTGTAAAGCAACACCATCAAAGACAATCGTCACAATCCTGCATCGCGCTATTAAAGTTTTCTACACGGATAAACAAATATACGATTTCCTAACGCAAGCCGTCTATTTGATGCCCTCTAGGCAATATCTCCCACCTGTTTGGAGGGTCCACCTTTCGCGTTTTTTAAATCTAATCTCAGTCCTCAACACTTATGATGAAAATTGAGACATAATTTTCATAAGCAGCTGTCCAGTCCGTCTCTCTGTTACGCTTTCTCTACTATACATCTGAATCGACATACATACATTTGTCACCGCCGTGATGTTGTGGGTAGCGAGTCTGCCTTCAGCCTCGACGGTTGCGGGTTCGATTCCCGCTCGGAGCAGATGTTTGTATTAATCGTACAGGCATGTTTTCCGGTCTGGGCATGTTTGTCCTTGTCATTGTGAATGTTTCCGGACCCCCGACACATGATATAATTATCTAATGAGGCCGTTGAGTGTGTAGTGTTTATTTATTTATTATCGATGTTGATGAAATTTGGTACTAAGCTAAGACAAGACCTTAGGAAAGGACAAGTGTTTTTTGCGCGAGAAAAGGCTTGCAGTGGTTGAAATAGGGGATGAAAATTTTATTGGGAACCATTTAGAAATATTGCAATAAGACTGCCTGATTACAAATCGTTATTTAGGGGTGAAGCCGCGAGCACAGCTAGTATAAAATAAAATTTATTCTATTTGATTCTTAACCAAGATGTTGATTTTAGATATCCTTTTATAAGCACAGTTTTACCGACCAATTTAACCTAAACTAAATTTAATACAATTTTTACGACAGCTCATGCATATAAAGTAGCACAAATTAAAATATAATGACAGATTATGAGAGGCGCAGATCACCATTAAAAAGGGAACCAGTCCGTTAATTACCCTACAATGATATCAGGGAACGCCGCGTCAGATCGTTAGTAGTAATAAATGCGGAGTTGAAATTACGCCCACTTCAAAAATCAACTACGAAAGTTTTATCATAAATCAAAACGCACACAGGTGTAAAATCCCCACGTTTTAAAAACGTATTTTCAAACTGATTTTTAAATCACACACTCACACATGTAAATGTAAAGTGGTGTGCGTAAAAAGGTTGTATTTTCATAAATCAAAACTCACAGAGACGTATAATATGAATTCTTGAATGTGTTGTAACCGGTTGGTCGAAGGTGCGCTTGCGGCGTCTGCTGGGATTAAGGGTAGTGGCCCAGTGTCTTAAGAACAGCGATAAACTGAGCGATGTTAAAAATATTAATCAACTATAATACATAGTATTAATGAGACGCTCATAGCCGGGTGCGCTCACTAATCGGTAAACGGTCGGTGGGTTAAGCAACTTTAGGCGCGGTTAGTCAGTATATGGGTGATCACATATTGATATTTGACAACTGAGCGTCTCCGTGTTTCAGAGCGCACGTAAAAAGTCGTTCTCGGTTGTTAACATCTGAAAATTGTCGAAAAATCAAGTCAGAGGCCTTTACGTACGACCTGAACAACTCTGACACTAGGTTGGCCACTAACCACTCGATAAGATACACACATACTGTTATACATACATTTAAAACACTGTCGTGTTTACAAAACTGTAATGGAATATATATCATACCAGTGAAGTAATTTATTAATAATATAAAGACAGTTTAGTTTACCAAAAATGATGTTTTTTTATTTTTTTATGTTAGAAGTTGACAAACAAGCATACGGCCCACCTGATGGTAAGTGGCTGCCGCAGCCTATGAGCGCTTGCAGCACCATTAGTAGGTGCCACTCACGCGTTGCCAACCTCGAGATATTAGTTCTTAAATCTCGTTCGCCCAGTAATTTCACTAGCGTACAATGCCCTTCAAACCGGAACACAGTAGTGCCTAAGCCCTACTATTTGGCGGCAGAATATTGGACACTGCGGTGGTACCTACCTAGCCGGCCTCTTGCAACAAAAAGACCTACCACCAGTGTGATGTACGCAATAGTTTTAATCCAAAATACAAATCATAAAATAAAATGATGGATTAATTGTGTTTGCTTGAAATTTGCTAGAAATAAGCATTCTATGCTATTTTCATTATTTGTAATTAAAAGCATTCAGATTTTTTTATCTTTCCATTCACGAGAACATGTAATTATTAGTCAGCAGTAATGACGACAGCAGAGAACATGTAATTATTAGTCAGCAGTAATGACGACAGCAGAGAACATGTAATTATTTTTCTACGTGCGATTGTAAGATAGATTTCTATTATAATACAAACATAAAAACCAGACAATTTTTTAATTGTCCCACGGGGATCAATCACGGAAGCAGCGAGTTGGAAATATTTACCGATTATAAAACGCTTTCGTCCACGCTACCGCTTTAGCAACAAAACCGCTCCCAAACAAAGGCGGTGTCACTGACACGGCGCCCGCGCAGACAAACTTGCTCCCTAACCGAACTATTCCAAGCCTCTTTGGTTAAATATTTGTAGGCTACACTTAGTTTGTTAACATTAATCAATATTATTTACATATGCGTAATATATTACCATTAAAATAATAAATCGTGTTCAATATTTAAAAACTGTTAAAAGTATTTTAACAGTTTTAATTTTATATTACAAGTTTGCATGCAAGTATAAGGCTCACATAATGATAAGCGGTTGCCGTAGCCTATAAACGCTCGCAGCACCATTAGTAGGTGCCACTCACGCGTTGCCAACCTCGAGATATTGGTTCTTAAATCTCCACTGCCCAGTAATTTCACTAGCGTACAGTGCCCTTCAAACCGGAATACAGTAATGCCGAAGCACTATTTGGCGGTAGAATATTTGACAATGCGGTGGTACCTACCTAGCCGGCCTCTTGCAACAAAAGACGCACCACCGGTGTGAAAATGTTCACAGATTTGAGAAACTTTAAAATCAATCCTTCCTACTAATATTATAAATGCGAATGTTTTTGAATATGGGCGTATGTTTGTTACACTTTCACGCAAAAACTGAACGTTTATAATCTGGATAACCACATAGGTTATGTTATGTTTAGTTATGTTTTAGACGACATTGTGGCGCAGCGGTAGCGAACCTCCCTTAAACGCCACAGGTCGCGGGTTCGATTCCCGCTCGGAGCATAATATGTTGCATAATAATTGACCATGCAAGCATATTTTCCGGTCTGGGTGTATTTGTCCTTGTCATTGTGAATGTTTCCGGACCCCGACACAGGATATTACTATCCTAATGGGGGCCGTTGAGTGTGTAGCGTTTATGTTCCCGTAGGATTAACAAAGAAGGAATACAGAAGTCCGTCAAAAAGTATTCCTCTTTATTTGTACACCTAATCTTAATGGATTTCTTAAGAACACTCAAATATATAAAGTAACTATGAAAAACCGGATCTAATTGCTTATGTTAAAAATTTAATTATTTACAAAGTAAATGACGTTTAAATTAGCGATAGATTGAAAATATTAAAAACGATTTTATTATTTTTTCGTTACTTATTACAAAAAACACATTAGAATAAACATGGCTATATCTTAATTGATCTATATGATTAATCACTGATTAAAATAGTCGTTAAGAACACACATGAATATTAATGAGTATGATAATTTTATAATCAAGCAAAAAACAAATGTAGGATGTCAATTTGTTCGTATTTTTGAAGTTATGCTTCTTTTGGCGCGTTAGGGAAAAATGATGAGAGTAAATTTTTAAGATGCGCGCGCACACCGTCACAAAAAACCGACACCCTGAAGTTAGCTATATTCAACATTTTTTTTTGTGATATTTAAATAAACTTTATTTAACTAGATAATGCGTTACAATAAAACTTTAAATGTATTAAATACCTTTTTCTATTGTTAGTGTCGTTTTTTCTACAAACGTAGAATAAGGCGAAAGATAAAATTTTTGAAAAGATTTTTATCTTGTTACGCCAAAGAAGTATAACTTCTAACGCGTGTACATAAGTACACACACACTTTTTTTGTATTCAGGGAAATATGTATAGTTAGTTGGCAAGCAATCATATGGTCCTGATGAAAAACGGTTGTCATAGCCAATGAGCTATTGCAATCACTCACTCATTCGTCAGTCTTCTCGTCACTCGTCACACCTTTTTCCCTTCTCATCTTTTCCCTCCTGTTCCTTGGGTTGCCAACGTGCATGTACTTGAAGTGTCACATGATACTTCAAGTATGGCACGCGGTCATAGAGTGCGGTAACTGCTTACCATCAGGCGGACCGTAGGCATGATTGCCAAGCGTCATGAAATAAAAAAAAATATTCCACCCGATGCAATACCACTTCTTACCAACCCATGCCATCCCACCTTATGGCAAAGATATAACATATTTGTTTTTTATAAAGGAATTTAGATTTATGAATTATCAAAAACAATCTATGTCATTTCAATACAATGATAAAGAATCAACGTCATAATATGATACAGGAATAATCTATTAATAACGTTTCGAAGTCTCGTTTATAAAGACATCCATTTGTCCAGACTTCCCTATGGCCCGATATCCGATGTCCTTTACCATTGTTATGCATCGTCTATGAACGAACAATGCATTTCCTTTATGTGCTTATATGAGATTTATTTACAGTGAACGATATAAGTATATGCATATCTTTTTTAAATAGACTGAACTAGAAAGATACTAGCCTTATATTGGCGCACACCAATTGAAAATTTGCTCCTCATAATGGTTTCGCCAATTGAGGCTTGCTTGCTGGGAAAGCTAAAAAAAACTTAACAGTGGCAGGCAAGACAAAACACAAAAAACACAGAAGTAACCATAAGAGTTCATCATCATCATCATCATCATATCGGCGGAAAGACGTCCACTGCTGGACATAATCCTCCCCCAAAGAGTGCCGCAATGACCAGTCCTGCGCACCTGCATCCAGCGGACTCCCGCGATCTATACCAGGTTATCAATCCACCTTGTCGGGGGTCTACCCACGTTGCGCCTTCCGGTATGTGGTCGCCACACACGGCCATCGGTTCTACGTGCAATGTGCCCCGCCCACTGCCACTTTAGTTTAGCGATTCGGAGAGCTATATCGGTTATGCAATCACGCAGAGAGACCGCCAGCATCGCTCTCTAAGAGTTACTAAAAAAAAGAAAGGGGTTTTAGTCAGTACAGATCTTCAAATTCCGATTCCGATATACGGGGTCCCTACCAACTAGACCTAGGATGCGTAATAGTATTTTTTTAGCTTCCAAGAACATAAAAATATATACAGACACATAAATACACACACAAAAGTTTAATTTGTGAGTAGAAAGTAAGGGGATTCCAACTTCGACATCAACCCATCCTTTAATCTTCCTCCTTCGTTTTGACTAATTCCTTTCTTACCAATAAATATAATCAAACGCGGTGATACCTCTGGCATTACAAATTAAACAAATTGTGCAGTCAGGAACGAAGTTTCGTTTTTCCTTCAACTCCGAATGTAATTTGACATTATATCTGTTTATTTCAATAAGTTATATGATAAAAAGAGACAGGGACAGAGAGAGAGAGAGAGAGAGCACTCCTGCGCGCGCACTCACTGCTTTTGTGCTCATTTACCTGTAGTATGCTCGTCACACACACACACACACACACACACACACACACACACAGACACACACACACACACACACACAAATGATAATAGAAAATATTCAAGATCTTCATCAATTTAGATATAACCAATAAAATAACGTAATCTAAGCCCAACGGTAGAATTAAAACGGTATATCCCATATAGTTCGTGCAATTCCTGCACTAGATTTGACCGCAGAATAAATTTCACTTAACAACAAAAGGGATCAATAGTGAATGTAATACCTATATCTAGATCATGCCAAGATAATCTGAGGCTTCAGGCTACGTCTGAACCCGTGCTTCAAATAGCGGTTCTTGAGATAACGTGCCTATTTATCTTCTTTATAGTACATAAGGTACTTTTTGTATGTACTTGTAAGAGTTATCGGTCGAATATATTTAGTACAAAAATATTACTAATTTTTAACAAGGTGAGCCGGACCATTTTCCTTTTTTTAAAGAATATTAGCCATGCTTTTTACAAGGCATTACTAATATTCCTATTGCCCTCCAAATAAGCTCGAAGCTTGCGCTAGGAGTGGGTACGACAATAGCCCAAGGGGGTCAAGATCGAACCCTCGACTCTCGCGTTAACGGAGTGAAGTCGACCCTTATACCTATTGAGGCTTCAATTACCTACCTTTTTAGTACCACAAAGTTGGCAAGCAAGCGTATGGCTTGGCTGTATGGTAGGCGGTCACCGTAGCCTATTAATGATTGCTATAACAATATAGTTATGTTGCCGACCCAAAGGAAGAGATTGAGATTAAAATGAGAGAATAAGAAAGAGTAAAGTGATACTTTTACTACAAATTGATATTCTGTAAGTGGATTACTTCCTTAGTCGACCAGGCCCAGTCATACTAAAAGTAGGCTCTTTTTTTGACTGGGAGGAAATCTGATACCATATACCCGGCTTCATGTGGAGAATGGCATACCTCAGTGCGTTGGTCAGGTTAAGGGAACTCTAGAACACACCAACGCGACTTGACAAGCACCGTGCTCCTGTGATGGCTAGCGTAACTTGGTCCCGTGGGACAAGCCCCCAGCGCTTCTCACGCAAATGTTTATGGCCGTCGGTGACATCATCAGAGTCACTTAATACAAACGCAGAGGTTCCCCACCCTGTGCATCTACGTCCTGAGGGTACCCCTATTTATATTGCCCCGGGTAAAATGGGTCGGGGGGTCGGGACGGCTAGCGGCATAAGGTAAAGGCGGGCTCTACTACTACACAGAATATCGGCCCGAAGCACCACTAATTATATAAGTGCCAGAGGCCCGAACCACTATCTCTCTATCACGTTTAAGTTACTCTCCTTTCTTCTATATTCTCTCCTTCTTCTCATTATGGAATTTTGCACATGGAACTAAAACTGTATCTTTAATAATGAAGTGGCAAAAAGTGCGTCATCCGATTACATTTTTTGCGTGATGAAAAACCGGACAAGATATTTGAAAAATATAATTCTAATAGTCGCTTCCCCGTGTTTTCACATGCATTAAATTTCGATTATTCATGCCTCTACCCAACTCGTCGCCTCAGTCAGTCATTAGTCTCGCTATGTGTATTTGCCTTTGGCTCGTCTTAAGATATTAGGTTTTGCTAAATTGGCTAACGTATTGTTTTATAGTGACATAATATTACCTTTCAGCTTTCAAGTACTTAATTTGTATTACGAATTCGTTTATGCTTATTATGGAGGAAAACATCCTGAGGAAACTCATGTCCTTTTTTTATTTCATGATTGGCAGGCAAGCATACGGCCTGACTGATACTGATGTGATACGATACTTGTAGTATCACATGCGCGTTAATACTAGATGGGAAGGCAAAAAAGTAAGGAAACAGTGGGGGTCGGGTATTGTACGAAACACTCTCACACATCGCAACAGTACTCTGTGAGGGAAGGAATGAGAAGGGAAAAAAGGAAGCAAAAACTGGGGATGGGAGATTAAGCCTCCCATCCTCTCACTCATCGCACCAAACGTTGTTACTTTAGGCCGATTTTCGAGAGAGGGTAGTACTTCTCCGGTCCGGCAAATCCGTTTGTTCTTGGAGAAGCATGGCTCTACTAAACACCGTCCTCGCCGGCGAGGACGAGGTCCTTTATTTCGCACGTCGCGTCGCGCTTACACCGTCGGGTGAGGCTATCGTATAGAATGCGCTCGGAGCGCTGCCTCCATCTCCGATGACGTGAAGCCGTGGTTCGGCTTCGCAGGAGGCACCCGAAGGACGGAATCAAATTTGAGCCCCCGTGAGGGCTGCCTCTTTATCACGGCTGAGTCTCTGTACTCGCCCGCCCGGTGACGCTGTCAAGGCCAGTAGGGCCAACAGCAATACACATTCCGAAAAAAGGGGCATTATGTATATAAAAAAATGCCTCTACTACTTTAAAAACAAACAGAGACATAATAAAAATTAGATGAGGCGAAAAAGTGATAATACCCATATAAGACATTTACAATACAATATTTCTAAGAACGAAATGTATTCTTTGGAGGCATTTATCTTATCCTAATTGTGTATGTTACGAGTAACATTTCTAAAGAGGCTGTGTGTTATTCAGCATGCGAAAATCCGAGGCGCGTGACGTCATAATCTCCTCTAAACAATTCTTATCGGATTACGCTATGAATAAATGTGAAAATTTCTGAGAGAAATGTACAAAAGATTACCTACGAATTTGGTTTTATTGAATTCAAAATCAATATATCTTTCTCTGTCTTTCTTCTTCTCTGTATCATTTTCTATTTCACCTCATTATTCCTTATGAGCGTATAGTACTGTTCCTGAGGTATAGTAGTAGTAGTAGTAGTAGTAGTAGTAGTAGTAGTAGTAGTGGGGCTCCCTTTTCCACAATTACTCGTAATTTGGTCCTTTTTGTGTGTGGGATTGGCCAGTCTATTCCAACCAGCCCAGCTCCTTCCAGAAGTTCAGAACTTTCCTGGGACGTTCACAGACTTCTTGGAGCGACCTCATATCCTTGAGGATTTTGCCCGTTGATCAGCCACCCCTGCACAGTCCAGGATTACATGGGTGACCGTCTCTTCCTCGTTCAGACAGCCCCTGCACAGGGGCTGTCCGTTACGCCGATTGTAAATAGGTGTTTATTTAGTGATATGTGCCCTGTAAGGGTGCTCACTAAAATTCGGAGGTCATGCTTGCTGAAGCCGAGGAGTCGTCTGGTCAGTCTTGGCGATGGTGCAGGTATCGCTTCTTTCGACTGTCGGCAGCTCGTGAGGTTTGCCCATCGGGCATTATGTTCGGTTTTGGTAAAGGTATAGAATCATAGGTTGTAATCCGTTGTCCTGCATAACAACTTGGGAACATCAAAAAATCATGACTTTTTATAAACCGACTTAAAAAAGAGTAGGTTATGAGTTGGTTTTGAATATTCTTTGTTTTTATGTGTGTTACGTGATATCTTGTGAATCGATTTTGATGTTTCTCTCTTTGTTAATTAGGCCATATTTCTGGGGTGGTGCTATACAAAACCAATTAAATAAAGAAATAAATAATAAATAAACGCTGCACACTCAACGGCCCCCATTAGGATAGTGACATCCTGTTCCGAGGGTCCGGAAACACATGCAAAGACAAGGGCAAATACACCCAGACCAGAAAATATGCTTGCATGGTCAATACAAATATATTATGCTCCGAGCAGGAATCGAACCGCAACCTGTGGCGTTTAAGGCAGGTTCGCTTCCGCTGCGCTACAATGTCGTCATATTTTATCTCTCTGTTCGTCAACAGGGAGGCATACCGCATAGGTTGGGATATGAAATGAGGGTGCAAAGCCGGTCACCTCCACGTGGTGCACCCTGGGCAACGGCGTCGGTGAACTCGTTTAGTTCACCGATGACGGCTGAGTACCGGCTCGGCGGTTGGGCGCGGGGCGTTTAACGTCAGACCGCGCCCGGGATGGTGTTGCCATAAGGGTCGCTCCTGGTACTTCTCTGAGTAGCAGAGTGGACCTGGGAGTGACTCTATGGCAAGGGCGGGTCGTGCCCTGCTGGGAAGTTGAGGAAGAAAACCTCATAAAAAAATTACCCTGCAAAGGTTTGAGAGCTGGCAAGGGGGTGCTGTCTCCTTCGACTGTGGTGGTCTTGAGGGGGACGGCCTGGTGGGGTCGCGGGAGCCCTGCTGGACGGGGGTGATTGGCCACGTCATACCTGGCGCTCTGCTTTCTCGCCTGCGCAGGTTGGTTGGGGAAAGGTGGTGACAGAGACAATGGTGGCGTCTTACGATGCTGCTGGCGTTCCTGTCCCAAGCCCTCACGCCCGGGCTTTAAATAGGGCTTCGTGCCCTTAGGTCGTGAGTGCACAGGGTGGGGTCACCTGTGTGCCCATCGCACGGCCTAGAGGAAGATGGCGGTCGGGGTGGCACCGACTGTCGTGCTGCTCGCCAGCACGAGGTGGCGCGGGGGGACAATGCCATCAGTTCCCCTAGGGTGAGGGCAACACCATCAGCTCTCCCCGGGAAGGGCCCATTTGGGCGATGAGCTTGAGAGGCCCAGGAGTGCGTTCCACAGGATTTCCCGGAGCCTCTCACTCGCACAAATGAACTGACTCCCACCACGTCTCTCGTGACAGGTTTCAATTTTTTGGGTGTTCAATTATTAAAAGATAATAGCAAAATACAATCACACTAACAATATTTCAAAACCTTCCTCGTGTAAATATTTCCAAAATATCCCGTCAATTTAGCTCCCTTTAAAACAGTTCACTGACCCCGTCCATTCCTTACACAATCACCATCGATATGTAACAGGCTTTTAACTCTTAATTAACAAATCAATAACAATTCAAAAGCATAGTAGCCACACATCCATCATAGTTAAGTCCAAGTAGCGAGACCGTATCTCATAATTTCAACCACGAATTGTTTCATCTTATCAGTAAAACGTCATGACGTGACAGCTGTTGTTCAAATGGTTCAAATTTATTGATACTTATCTATCAATCAATCACCGACAATTTCAACTCTATATCCATTGAATAAGGTTTTCGTTGAATGTAAAATAGTTTGTTAAATCATTGAAATCTAATTTGATTTGCATTTGAATAAATAAGACGTCTTTCTTATTTTGTTTGGAACAAAGGTTGTTTTAGAATGTTTTTAAGTTCATGTATAGAATATTGAAGATTGTTGTTCTATTATTGATATAATTACGAAGATGAAATATGTCACTAGTGGAATTGGGAGTCGATGGTTCCGTAATAAATTGTTAGTAAACATATATTATAGATGTTTTTAATATTTTTTATAATTATTACGGGCAGCGCTGTTGGATTCTTTTTATTTTGTTAATTCGGTAAGAAATCATTAAAAAACTGTTATTCACCAGTTTAAAGTAGTGCCATTGACAACCCTATAATTATCCTATATGGATAGGTATAGGTTGGTTTCCCGCCAGGTTAGTTACCACCGTAAGTTGGTAAAAACTTCTGACTGTTCGCATGTGAGCGGTATTCCGAGATCAGCCAGAGTGTAGCCAATCAGCATCTTAAAAGGTGGGTAATGAACCAGCATGCACTTAGACACTGTTCTGGCGTGTTGGTAGCGAGTCTACCTTTAGTTTCGACGTTTGCTGGTCCGATTCCCGCTCAGGCCAGATGTTTATTTTTATCCTACATCTGGTATCATATGAGTTATTGGTTGGCCCCTAGGTTTACGGAGGTTATGGCAATCGCAGACCCTGGGTAAATTTAATATCGGGAATAATGCTAGGAAGATGAACCTACTAGCATGCCCTAAGGCCTTTCAATGAGCCTCCTTTTCTTTTGTCGCTAACAAGATAAAAAAATATATATATTTATAGGCGTCGGGATGTGACGACCCCATCGCCCGCTGTTGGGATAACCTCTGTCACAACAGAGATTATTCCACCAGTGCAATCAGTCACACTGGTGGTAGGTCTTTTGTTGCAAGAGCTTTTTGAAGTCTCAATAGCTCAACGGTAGAAGGGCCGACTTCGCTCCGTTAACGCGAGAGTCGAGGGTTCGATCCTGACTCCCTTGGGCTATTGTCGTACCCACTCCTAGCGCAAGCTTCGAGCTTATTTGGAGGGCAATAGGAATATTAGTAATGCCTTGAAAAAGCATTGCTAATATTCTTTAAAAGAGGCCGGCTAGGTAGGTACCACCGCAGTGTCCAATATTCTGCCACCAAATAGTAGTATTTAGGCACTACTGTGTTCCGGTTTGAAGGGCATTGTACGCTAGTGAAATTACTGGGCGAACGAGATTAAGAACTAATATCTCGAGGTTGGCAACGCGTGAGTGGCACCTACTAATGGTGCTGCAAGCGCTCATAGACTGCGGCAGCCACTTACCATCAGGTGGGCCGTATGCTTGTTTGCTAACTTCTAACAAAAAAAAAATGTATACAAACTTTTACTCCGAGCGGAGATTGAACACGTGACTACTGTCGTTAAAGTCAGGTTTGCTACAAAGACTTTGTGTTGCATTGCGTTAGGTTAATTTACCTCTTCGGGGTGTTGTGATTGTTTGCGCAAGCAACCCCATGACGTCCCAATATGGCGATGAGGGTTCCGCTGAGTTTTAGTAGGTATTGCCGCTTGACTAACAGACGACCGAGTCCCGCACTACCACTACCTCGTGCACATGACGAGTACACTACGTGTAGTGGTGTGCGTAAACGCATTTTTTAGCGATAGCAAAAAAAAATACCTCTCTGTACTCAATATACCCATTCATTCAAAAATAATTGCAATATTAGTAAAAATCTATTAAACCCAAAAGCAAAATGTATATATGTAAAAATAGATGTAATTTTTTTCAGCTATTAATTTCATACAGAACCCAATAGACGGATATAGATTGACATGCACTTGTCACAGTTAATTCAACAGCTTGCACTGATTTGGACTCATTGACGACTTATTTACGCGCATTCATTTAAAACAATAAAATCTATTGTTAAATCATATATTTGAACGAGTACATCAACGACGCAAAAAAAAATACTCTTTAAAGTGACGACGTAGTGGCGCAGCGGTAGCGAAACCTGTCTTAAAAGCCACAGGTCGCAGGTCCGGTTCCCATTCGGAGCACTAGCTCTACTTGTATTGACCATGCAAGAATATTTTCTGGTCTGGATGTATTTGTCGTTGTCGTGGTATGTGTTTCCGGACTCCCGACACAGGATATCACTATCCTAATGGGAGCCGTTGAGTATGCAGCATTTATTCATTTGTTTATTCAAATTAAAAATAATTAACCTAACAGGCATATTCCATTACCAAGACGATAATAATAATAAGTGAAAACTTTGCTCAACAGTGGGATTTTAGGTACTAAACACTGTAATAAATTATAATAGGAGTAAGTGTACTGTTGGTGATAAGCCTTTTATTGCAAGAGGCAAGGTAGGTACCATAGAAATGTCAAATATTATACCGCAAAGCAGTATGTTTCGCATTACTGTTTCGGTGAAATTACTGGGCAAAGGTGATTTAACAACCAATATCTAGAGGATCGCAACGCGTGAGTGGCACCTACTAATGGTGCTGCAAGCGCTCATAGGCTGTGACAACCGCTTACCATAACGAAGAACGTATGCTTGCTTGCCAACTTTGTTGCATACCAAAACAGTTACACCATGCCGATATTTTTTGAGTTCTAGTATATTTTTGGGGACTAATTAAGTTACAAATTGTATTATTTGAATCACAATAATCATAAAAATAATCATTTTATTCTAAACGTTTAAAACTAAGAAGCCAATCTAAGTAAAGTTTCAATTATCTTGTAATGTACTGTATTTTATATTGAGAAAATAACTTATATTGTTGAATTGCATTCTACTATTTTGCGTCCAGTTTATACTGATATTGTTCAAAGCACGTTGCTCGCAGACTATTTTATCGCGGGGGATTTTATGATTACGACGATATTTTGTAAATGGCTGCCATTTTGTATTTCAAGTCAAATGTTTTTAAAAAAAATACAATTTCTTGGTTAGATATAAAAGGTTGAAGCGGTTTTATATGTTTAGCACGATCAAGTTCCTAAATTTATCTAATACAATTTTTTTGTGACGACCGTTCTTTTAAACACTAGCGATTTCTATTGGTTAATAATATACTAGGACACCGTTGTGGCGTTGTGGGTAGCGAGTCTGCCTTAAGCCTCGACGGTTGCGGGTTCGATTCCCGCTCGGAGCAGATGTTTGTATTAATCGTACAGGCATGTTTTCCGGTCTGGTTGTGTTTGTCCTTGTCATTGTGAATGTTTCCGGACCTCCGACACAGGATATAATTATCCTAATGGGGGCTGTTGAGTGTGTAGCGTTTATTTATTTATTTATTTATTTATATCATATAGTATAGTGGGGGAGGTATTCTACTGAGGGTCAATGGCTTAGGCAATTCGTCAGTGAGCTGTCACTCAACCATACGCGGACGCGTGTTCACCGCTTAGACCATTTCTATTCTTTATTCACGCTGAGAATGAGTTCTGTGATCCAGCCGTGAAAAGGGACAACCTTAGGATGCGCATTGATAAAAAGGCCTAGAAATGACATATCGTACAAAACGCTTAAACTAAGAAAAACTAATTATTATTAGCCAAAATTAATTTTGATTGTATTTCAAACGATTCCTTTTTGAAATGATTAACAATTGCATTATATTACATATTTAAAACGACGCCTGTGGTTTTATCAGTATTCATTTTGAATCAAACTAAGCTAAGGATAGCTTTGAGACTTCAACAATTTTATCACTTACATTACATTACTTACACAAGAAATTGCACAACACTTTTTTTTTTTTTTTTTTTATGTTAGAAGTTGGCAAACAAGCATACGGCCCACCTGATGGTAAGTGGATGCCGTAGCCTATGAGCGCTTGCAGCACCATTAGTAGGTGCCACTCACGCGTTGCCAACCTCGAGATATTAGTTCTTAAATCTCGTTCGCCCAGTAATTTCACTAGCGTACAATGCCCTTCAAACTGAACACAGTAGTGCCTAAGCACTACTATTTGGCGGCAGAATATTGGACACTGCGGTGGTACCTACCTAGCCGGCCTCTTGCAACAAAAGACCTACCACCAGTGTGACTGATTGCACTGGTGGAATAATCTCTGTTGTGACAGAGGTTATCCCAACAGCGGGCGATGGGGTCGTCACATCCCGACGCCTAATACTACAACTACTACGTCGGATTTCAATGATTCGTCCTTTTATATTCGGTACGACAATAAGTTTCTGTATGGTGATATATTGAAGTGACCATCAATGTGACGCTTCGTTAGAATGACGTCTTTTTTCAAATATTGTCTTTCTAATCCAACGCATTAAATAGGTTCTTTACTTCGTCATGCGCTAACATATTTATTTAGTCATCAAATGACTCATAATCAATATGTCTAATGAGAAATACAATATTTCCATTTCACTATAAAACATAAGAAGATCCCATGTTAGTTAGTTAAATTATGACTACGAATCAGCGCATCAAACCATCATGATAAAACTCGGAACGTCAAAAGTATAACCGGCTAAGCTTACACCACAGTATCAGCTTATAAAGTTCCGCATAAATTCCCAGATGCGATGTACCGGTGTAATGGGAGGAGCGGATTATTTATCGCTTGCGCGTGGGGCTTGGCAGATTGAGACTAGGGTGATAGACGAAGCGATTTCTTATATTTTTGATTTAATAATATTGTAACAGATTTATTGAGATTTTTTCTCAAAATGTTCGCAATTTTAAACCGACTTTATTTACGTAATTAACATGGCATACGTTTTCAGAAACATTGTAACACTCTTTAAAAACAAGAAAATCCTAAGAACACTAAAAACACATACAAACAAATACAAACTTTGAATTTCATATTTATTTATATCGAATCAACTAGCTAAAAAAAAATTTCAAGCTTCTAGCTCTAAAAATGACGAAACTTCCTTCCAACCTTTTCACCCCCACACTTTCAACCACTTACAACCACTTTTTCGCATTAAAAAGTTGTCTATGTCCTTTCTCAGGCTCTAGACAAATTTCAAATAAATCGTTGCGGTAGTTTTTGCGTGAAAGCGCGACAGACAGAGTTACTTTCGTGTTTACAATACAAAAAAGACACTCGCTGGTTTCAACACAATATCCATAGGCTTAAATAGCTTTTAGCGCGCCACGCTAAGAGCGCTCGTAATGACAATATTGATGTGCATTAATTATTTTGTAGGTAATACAGAAAGTTGATCTTTGACATAAACCGCATTTATGGTGCACGATTCATCGATGCGAGTCGTAAATTGGACTTTCTGTATAATAAAATCAGAAGATTATTGTTAGTGCAGAGCGTTCTATTTTATGTGTTCGATGCGAAATATTGTATTGTTTTTGACGTATGCTTTTTGTCTCTGTATATGATCGTGTCTTGTCTATTTATATAACTACTATTTGCCTGCGGTTTCACACGCGTGGATAAAGATTTTCAGTTATTGGACGTTCACAGTCGGGTGCGCTTACTGATCGGTAAACAACTTTAGGCGCGGTCAGTCACTAGATGGGTGATCGCATAGTGATATTTCCACTGAGCGTCTCCATGCTTCGGAGGGCACCTAAAAAGTCGGTCTCGGGTATAATAAATTGGGACAATAGTCGAAAACTCAAGTCAGAGGCCTATACGGGCGACCTGAACGACTCTGACAATAGGCTACTAACCACTTGGTAAGAAGAAGAAGAATGATTGGTTCCCCATAAAACTTGTATCCCCTATTTCACCACTATAAAAAGTAGCCTTTTCTATAGTCTATAGCCCCTTCTATATTTATACCAAAATTCATCATAATCTATAATATTTATTAGGGTTCCGTAGCCAAATGCCAAGAACGGAACACTTATAATTCCATAATGTCTGTCTGTCCGTCCGTAAGTAAAAACATTTTACTTGGAGTGTACTGGCTCTATTTTTATTTAGTAAATAAAAGTTTTTTATGAACTATTAAAGATATTTATTCCGTTTATATTTATATTTATATTTCCGTTCCGTGAGTAGGCTTTAATGCATAGATTTATACAGCCATATATATATATGTTGGAGAATGGAGATTGTCACAGACATCATCATCAGTGGTTACAACTCTTGTGGGCGTCATGTGGGTAAAATGTAAGGACAAAACAAGCTGTACAAGATTGATTTACTCCTTTTAACAAATCATAGTATCATATCATGTATTCGAGCAGTGGGTTCGGCGCACCGATCTGACTTCACCTCCCAACAATCTAAGAGTGATCCAACTCGATCCAACCACAATTTCACAATATATCTTATTCCCGTAAAACAACATAACTTTTGTTTCTTTTCTCATTCCCACTGACAGCGTTCAGATGGTGTCTCGACCCCACTAGAGGTTTCCCTCTACTCGATATGGCCAGTATTATAACAACCTAATAAAAACTTATACAATATTAAAAGGTGATAACAAATCAAATTAAATTAATTTATGATTTAAAATAAACAAATATCAGTAAAATTATTAAAGAAACGAGCTTCGTTTAACGTCCAACTTCGACATATATATATTTTTTCGTTCGTAACCTCCGTAACACTTACCCACTTATTTCTCTAAATATGCATTCAGATAGCTCTCAGAGAAATAAGGAAAATAGAATCGTCTGATGGAGCCCTAATACAATACAAATAGTCCAGAAACACAAACACTTGGTAAAAGACAAATACTTACAGTGAATATACAAATATTAGCCGCGCCAATATGTAAAGGTACACCACTCAGAGCTCTAAACATTCTGAACTAGATCTTAGCTTTATTTTTTGAAAATATTAGCATGGCTTTTTCAAGGCATTACTATTTGTATTGCCCCTCCAAATAAGCTCGTAGTTTGCGGTAGGAGTGGATACGACAACAGCTCAAGAGAGTCAGGATCGAACCCACAAATCCCGCTTTAACGGAGTGAATGACCCTTCTACCTGAGCTATTGACGCTTCATTTTTTTATTTTTTTTATTTTAGAAGTTGGCAAACAAGCATACGGCCCACCTGATGGTAAGTGGCTGCCGCAGCCTATGAGCGCTTGCAGCACCATTAGTAGGTGCTACTCGCGCGTTGCCAACCTCGAGATATTAGTTCCAGTAATTTCACTAGAGTACAATGCCCTTCAAACCGGAACACAGTAGTGCCTAAGCACTACTATTTGGCGGCAGAATATTGGACACTGCGGTGGTACCTACCTAGCCGGCCTCTTGCAACAAAAGACCTACCACCAGTGTGACTGATTGCACTGGTGGAATAAACTCTGTTGTGACAGAGGTTATCCCAACAGCGGGCGATGGGATCGTCACATCCCGACGCCGAAAATATTCATATTATACTACACTTTTTATAATCAAAAGTGTAACTATATTTATAAATCTTCCCATTTCTCTTTATAGCACGGAACCCTTAAACTTTTTCTAAAATAATAGTAGCCTAAGATACTCTTTATAACACCAGCTATATGCAAGTGAAAGTCCCGTTAAACTCGGTCCAGCAGTGTCAGAGATTAGTCTGAACAAACATTTTAAGATTTTTTTTTATGTAGGTACTCTAGGTTTATATAGATTTAGTGAAAAGCTGTTAATTTGGGATTACAAACAGACACTTCAATTTTATTTATTTGTAGAGATATTGTATCCAGTAAAAATCGTATACTGTAAAAATAATGAATTATTAAATTGTTAAATTCAGATTCATTAGTTTTTCTTGTTCGTATTTTATTAATATACATACGAGTACAAAGCGAAATCGTTGCCGAAATACGATGTTCTATACATTAGTCTATGTAATCTGGATGTTTTAATACTAGATGTGACTGTTATATAAAATACATTATAAATTGGTTGAATTAAATTGTTTGAAATATAAAAATAATAGAAGAAATGTTCTGTCTGTTTATACTTTGTAGCGGTTGTACGTACGGTAATGAAACAGCTACTCAAATTATTGCAAGGCATATGATGTGTCACTTTCTTTGAGAAATAAGTTAAAATATATGTTTTATTAATGGTCCTCCTAGCACAAATGCTCTGCTCTCTTCTTTTTTCCCTTGCTATCCCCTCCATTCCTTGGGTTGTCAACGCCCACATAATACTTCAAGGATGGCAAGGTTGCGGTGTCTGTTCACCACCAGGCGGTCTATATGCTTGTTTGCCAAGCGTCATGAACTAACAATATTTTTCAAATTATTGTACGTTCGGATTTCAAAATCTACTTAGCCTTGACAATCCTTTTAATTTAATGTGTTTGGCGATAACTGCACAACCATCGCTTCAATCCTTAATAAGTAGTTAGAGTTATGAGGTCATAGAAATACTTTAAAATAAAACATATTTGGACGAAGTTCTAAAGGTTTTTAAAATAACCAATCCAATTTTAACACAAAATTTGATTTACCTAATAGTGTACCTAATGCACCTTCCAGTAAAACATATATTTAACTTTACGATATTAGTACTGATATAGAAATGATATTACGCGAATACATCGGATTATCTTCGACGAAACAAAAATCAAATCAATTACTGGATACGTCTGGAATTGTTGTGTTTACTGTATATTTAATGTAATAAATGTTTCGTTTCAAATCTATTCTTTTCTATATCTTATCTGTGTATTCTAAACATCTTCAATATCTATATTTTCTATTATCTTTTATTATTTAATAAAAAAAAATATTACTTGGTACATTTCATTTAGATTAAGATTAACACTCGTCTAGATAATGCAAAAGAAAGTTTTTTTTTAAATCATTTCGAATGATGACGTTAGTTAAATAAGAGACAAAATTTCATACAAATCTGTCCAGCCGTTTTTGGTTGATCGAGTATCAAAAATCTGTAGGATGACAGATTAAAGTTCAACAAATCTACTTAGATGTAGTTCTATTAGGCCTACTGGACTTAACAGCGTTACACGGTGGGGGAGGAGTACTGAGACTGAGGAGTAAAATAGAGACAGTCCTAGCGGGGGCTCAAATTCGATTCTGTCCTTAGGGTGCCCAGCTAAGGCATAAATCGTCATGGGGAATGACAAAAGTATTCCGAACGCACTCACCACGAACGATGGACTCACCTGACGGTGTGAGCGAACGTGTGAAACAACACCTTGTCTTCACCGACGAAGACGGAGTTGGGTGCGTGACTGTAGCATTGTCCAATGTGATCTTATCGTCAGTCTTGTAAGACGTGCGTAGGAAGCCTTACGTAAGTCGGTTTGTGGAGATGTTTCTGTAGAAACAAAGAAACACAAACACTAACGACTTATAGACACAAATATCTGTATCAATAAATAAATTGTCAATCGGGGACCTTTTCTTAAGCCAGAAAGATATAAAACCTCAAACGTAATAAAAAATTGATAAATTATAAATACCTACTTCCACATTCTCTTTATGATGTAGGAATATAATGAGCCATGTTTGTAACTGGTAATGATCAATTATAACATTTCAGATCGTACATAATACTATACATACATATATAGATACAAGATTTCGTTATATCATTATATTTATAGTGTTGGGAAATTGTCGATGGCCGATGGATGTCGATGATTTTCAATACTTATTAGAATTGCCAGACGCCCTAATTTATTATACAGGCCTGTAAAAATACAATGGCATAGCTTGAAACGTGATTTTATCGTTTTTATTCTGAGATATCCATCTAATATCGTATTTATTTTCTATGTTATGTTCGAATGTTTGTTACTAAATATCGCAAAAACTACTGAACGGATTCAGATGCAATTTGACACAAATATAGATTGTTACCTGGATTAACACATAGGATGCTTTTAATATTAGATTTTTACGGTTCATCGTAAACGCTATTCACTTACGCGAAACCACAGGCAGTTGCTAGTTAAGAAGCAAAATATTATTTTAGAGTATGTTGAATTTGTTAATGTTTAAGGGTTGATAAAATATTATATCCAGATATTAGAGTCGTGAAGAATATTATAATGCAATAAAAAATCCAATTGAACTCGGATCAATATTGTGACCATTACAGTGACAAAACTGGCATGTTTTATAAACCCAATTCTTTTTTTAATTATCTTGGCTCAAAAACTTCTCTGCCCTATTTTTTTAAAATAAAATAAGCGCTAAACAGTCAACGGCACCACTTGAATAGTTAAACCCTGTGTCGGAGGTCCGGAAACTTTCACAACGACAAAGACAAAAACACCCAGATCGAAAAACGCGCCTGTATGGTCAATACAAACATCTGCACCGAGCGGGAATCGAAACCGCTACCTGTGGCGTTTAAGGCAGGTGCTACTGCTGCGTCACAACTTCGTCACAACGTCGTATTTATAATCATAAAGTTAATATTACACTTAAAGACAAGTATTTCTGGAAGTCGATTAATAAATCGCAAGTATCTAAGGCACTTAACAAAATACCCATAAGATATTATGTCTAAAACGACAATAATCCACTTTTATTGAGTGCGATCTATCGAATAAGTAATAACCAAAGACAAAGTAAACGTCATATTTTATCATTTATAGCTTATTTGATGGACCATCAAGAGTTTATCGATACTAAATCACATCCCTAGTTATGATATTGGTTTCATAAACTAATCAAATTCTATTACATTCATATCTCATTACTGTTTCGAGGGCATAGAAATGTAGGGAGTATATTTGGACACTATAAATAGCTTCGAAATTGTCTCGAAGCTTCTAGAAATTACCCATCCAAATTTAAAATTAGTTTCGTTTTGAATTTAAATATTTTATCAATTTTTTTTTTGTTACAAATTGGCAAACAAACATACGGCCCACCTGATGGTAAGCGGTTGCCGTAGCCTATGAGCGCTTGTAGCGAGATATTGGTTCTTAAATCTCCTTTACCTATTAATTTTACTAGCCTATAGTGACCTTCAAACCGTAATAAAATAATGCCTAAGCACTACTATTTGGCGGTAGTAGTATTTGACATATTTGACTACCTAGCCGGCCTCTTGCAACAAAAGACCTACCACCAGTGTAACTATATTTATACCCGACCTCTTTACTGATGGTGTTTGATCTTTTATTGGATTTTTATCAAAAAATTTGAGGGTAGTCTCAATTTAAATTTTATGATGATATACCCAAAGATACCGTAGATGGAGAGAGGAATTCTTCAAAATTTTATAGCCTATAAAGTTATGACCCATTATCGGTGCATCTAAAATGTTCTTGTATAAGTAATCTGTTGACTATTAAGTAGATTATTAAATAAGGTTCAAATCCTCACCCTTTCTTACCCTCTCCTTTTATTTCCTTTCTTATTCCGCTCCTTTCCGTAGGTTGCCATCATACTATGCTGCTTATGTTGCAAGGGTCTATAGGCTACGGTGACATTATCAGGCGAGACCTATATTTATTTGCCATCTGTTTGGTATACAAATATATTTCTTTTTAGGCTTTTAGTTCGCCATGTCCGTCTCTCCGTCCGTCTGCCTGCCCGTCCGTCCGTATGTCACAGTCATTTTACTCGGAGACTTTTGGCTCTATCTATACGAAATTTACTAAATAAGTGTATTCTATGAACCGCACAACGATTCTGTAATGAAATTTTAAAATATATAAGAATTAAGGGTAGCACTCCATACATGTAACTGAGTTTTGAACAAAATAATAGTTGTTGAGATATTAGCTCCTAAAGTCATAAAAATTGTGTACAAATAACTTTTGAACTACAGGATTTAAAATTGTGGAAAAATTTGAGCTTGTAGGATATCAAATAAAATTTCATCTAGTTTGAATAAGATAGGTCTACAAATTGAAGAGATATATAAGTTTTTCCCATAACTTTGTTTTTCATATAACTTTTATTTATTACTATGAAATTACCAACTTATTTTTGCAGTCGATTTTAATTCGTTATTATTTTGAAAGGCCTCAAGATTCTTCATAACCAAGCTGCGGAACCATTTAGTTTCAACGGTGCGTGGTCCACAACGCACTTGACTGCTAATTATTTCTTAATAGAGAATGGAAATCTGCAAAGGATGAGAGGAAATATAGGACAAGATATTTTGACATTTCAGATGGCAACACGCGATTTTGTTGCCACTTCAGGTTTTATATAGAGAAACTTAGATCTAATGCATTATTCTTTTTGACTTTCATTACTAGCAATATAATTTCTTACTTTTGTAAAATTCAATTCAACTCGAATTTTAGTGAACAAAGTTTATACAAAGGTTACTCGTTTTAAACGTATTTTGCAGAAGTTTTAAAAGTTTTCCAATATCAATAAAATAACTTAAAATTAATTTTACAATAATTGACTTTCGTACTTTGCTTTGTTCTTTTATATTGCAGGTTTTGGAAAAATAAATTACTATGGCTATGATGATATTACAATCTACAATAACTCATAAATCTTCTTTTCTAGTAAACTTATTAATATAAACTACGCTTGTTTATTAAGAAATAGAGTAACATCTGTACATATATTTGTATATCTTTTTCTTTACGCCCATTGTCTACGTACTTCCGTCTACGTCTGCATATTAAAATATGAACAAAGTTTATATTTAATATTTTCATTCACCATTAATCAGTAACAGACATTCCCATGAATCAATGCATTAATGCTACTTAGATAATTAATTGTAAAAATCAATTTGGGACAAGCGATTACACGTAAATTTTGAGGCACGATGGCCATGAATAACCCTTAAAATAAATATCTATGCCTTATATATAGCTTTCAAGCGACAAAAACACTGTGTCAGAATGGTAACTAATATAAATCGCATTTCCATAAATACATTAACATTTAATTAATTTACCATTAATCACTACAATTATCACGGTATGTTACAATATCAACAATAAACAATGAGGGAACAGAAATAAATTTCACTTAGCGCATTAACAATTTCATACACCCAGTACGAGGCAATTTAACGTTTCGTGCAAAAACTACAATTAAAGCGGTCCCACGTCGGGCGCCACTTTCTGCCATTCGCGTTTTATGTAACTTTTATAACAGTTAGTGGCTCCGAACTAATCTATTTTTATTTTATTGTCGGTTCCATTTTAAAAATATCCATTTCGAAATTAAATGCACTGTTTTAACAAACTATTTTACTGTGCTTGGAGTTTACACTTTAATTTGGTTTAATTTTTACACATGTCATATTATTAGTTAAGCAACTACAGTAATATTACATACAACTTACAGTAATATTACATACATACTTTTACACGTAAGCCAACACCGATTGCATTTGATTATTGTCTGAAGGATGGGGTCATTAACCGTGTTTCCGAGGTGAGAGACTTGGGTATTTACCTGGACTGCAAATTAACTTTCAAATTTCATATTGACTACATTATTGCTAAGGCGTACCGAATGCTTGGGTTCATTTTTAGAGTTGGAAAAGATTTTAAAAATCTTATATAATAGTTTTACTGGAGTTTGGTTCATCAATCTGGAATAAAAAGGCTTTTGTAAAAGTAACAAAAATTACATTAAACAAATTACATGACTAGGAATCGAACAATACTTTTATTACAATATATTGTGCTTATTCCTATATTTTACTAACAAAATTTTTGTAACTAATTGTACAATACATTGAATAGCATTATATATAATAGTTCGCGATTTAGAAGTTTAATTATTTTATTAATTTACCTATTTATATAACTATGCCGTATTTTTCATTTATAGAAAATGCTTTAATTAATTATAAAATTTATCTTTAATTAATTAAATTGTATGCTATTCAATATTTAAACTGAATCAAACTTTAATCATCGATATCTCGAAAACTAAGCAATATATCGAAAAATTTTATTTTTACTTTTCGTCTTATTTTCTTGTTAGTCTTTCGATCTGCTTCTTGTTTGTCATATTTATCAGTGGAAACTTTATTGGTTTGTGAACTATTTTATTGTTTTATTGCATTTAAGTATTATTGTATAACTGTATGTTTCCCAAATAAATAAATAAATAAATAAATAAATAAATACAAGTTAAATTAGTTGTTTTTCATACCCCGACTGCCGAGGCAGGGTAATGTTTTTTTTTCTTATTTTTCAATTGCTCTTCAACAAAGTGAGTTATCTCTATTTATTCAGTAAAAAGGCTTTTGTAAAAGTAACCAAAAAAGTACATTATGCCCCGCAATTCGATCTTTGGCTCGGTTTGACAATCACGGGTGGCAATGTCCTACTTCCCTCACGTGGTGCGTATACGATTTTTTTTCCTACCATGTAAAGTTCGCTGTTTTTAGTCGCTGCCACGAGAGATAAACATACGGTTGCTAGGTTACCGGGAAGTAAAGTGAGTTAATTAGAGTCATCTTGTCAGAAGAGAATCAGGCACTTTTCTCCCTCATACGAGCGACAAAAAGCGAACTTTTCATCAAGAATATCTGTGGCTGCTTATCTTAGTATGAAGAACCATTCTGCTTCACATATAAAGAGCATACAATACAATTATATCCTTAAGAAACAAACTAAGCACGGAGTTGAAAGCCTGAAACACATTGTTACGCTTGTTTTCTCATTTTAATTAAGATTTAGAGCGTTACTAAAACGTTCATTGTTTGAACACATGTGTATACATGAAACTCAAGTTCAAAATGCACTTGCATTGAAATAAAACAAAGAGTTTAGATTTGTACATCAGTTCCCTTGATAGGATATAATTATACTGAAATGGTACATTATTTTTATAAAGTGGGTAGTAGAATTGAACAGTATCTTCTTCTTCCTAGCATTATTAAGTATCCTGAGTCTGCTTATACTCTTATCCAGATTTGACGGGTTACTAGTTTTACCGAACCGGGTGAACCAGTAACTCATTGGTTAAGAGCAAATTACCTATCAAGAGTTAGCGATTTTTATCAGATTTTATGTGATAACAACCGGGACCGACAGCTTAACGTGCTCTTCGAGGCACGGTGGCTAGACCCACACGAACAAACGCCGAGACCGAAATAGATAGTAAGATCAATGCAAGCATCTGCTCGAACGCGAATCGAACCCGCAACTGTCGATGCTAAAGGCAGACTCGCTACTAACAACACCACAACGGTGTCAACGTACGAGTACCTATAGTATTGATTTCCAAAAAACACTTGACTATTTCAAATTGACGTAAAAACATGGGAGAGGAGTGCGAGACGGGTTGCGACAGCGAACGTAGCAGACTCACCCTGATGAAGGACCTCCGATGACTCCGAAACTAGTCGGTACTTAAACCGATTGAACGTGAGTGTTAGCCGTTCAAATTTCACATTAAGTTAATGATGTCTCACGATAGTTTTAATAATTTAATAACTCTTATCCAATGAGTTATTGGCTCGCCCTTAGGTGATATGGCAACCGCTCTGTGTAAAAACTAGTAACATGTCCGAACAAGAGTTATAAGCAGACCCAGGGTAAATACTCGTATAATACCGGGAATAATGCTAAAGAAGAAGAGGTACTCGAACGTGGGTAGTTAATACGTAAAACAACTCAAGCTAAACTCTACCTCAAATTTTATAGTATATTAAAACCTGATAAATTCTTAACGCAAATTGAAAGCGTGAGGGGTAATAACACCGCAGTGCGGTCTAACGCGTCTATTGACTGATCGGAAAATAAGGTATTGGATTTATGATCTAATATTGCTTGGGTATAAATTCTGATAGTGCGTCGCCGGAATTTCTAGAAATAGAACATTTTGTTTACGTTCTGGTGAATGACATGAACGATGAACGATGAACGATAAATAACCAGTTCAAAGAGACTAACCTTGAAGATAACATATATGATAGAAAACTTTCCTTACAATAATTTTAGACAGAGTAATTCTTAACTCACAATTTAATTTAAGAAAATTATGGACGAATTAGCAAAACAGATTTTGTCAAGGCGAAAAAAATTCCACGCCGACCTCCATCAAATTCCACTGACCAGCTATTTTGATAACGGAATATTTAAAATTTTGTATTACGTAGAAAACGTTTGAGTGATAGAAAACTACCAGATTAAATTATTTCTACCAATATGTACACGGAATAGAAATAAATTTATTTGAAATGGCTTTACGTTCAAGCTCCACATTTCAATATTGGAACCTAAATGTCCTTTATGGATCTCAAGATATATAATACCTGAATTAAATGTACCTGAATTAACGCTGAGTGAGATAGCCGGAGGCCCATTCTCCCACCCTCTCTGTTCCCTTCCTTTTTCCCTTCTCATCCCGTCCCTCCTGATCCTTGGGTTGGCAACACCCATGTGATACGTGAAACTTCAAGTATCGCAAGCGTTCATAGGTTACGGTGACTGCTTACCATCAGGCGGACCGTATGATTATTGGCCAACCGTCATGACATAAAAAAACGTTATGTTCTAGAATATGCTTTTCAATAATTTTTCGTATTTAATTCCTATCTAACATTTCATGACTTCATTTTAAGCCAAACACACTTCGCAAAGCTGAGTAATCCGGAATAGTAGCTAATAGGTATAAAGCAAGCCGCATAGGTTGCGGAAATTCGTCTACATAGGCTTAGGCACTTAGCCAGATATTGCCGACGAATTTGTCTAATGCATCTACCCACCTTATAGTATTTACTTGCTTTTATACTTGAGTGTGATTAATTTGTAGAACACTTTTAATACCGTAGTTTTGATTTCTTAGAATCTTGTTTTTGGAAAATATTCACCGATGAGATCATTATTTCAAAGACAGCTCTTAAAAAGTAGAAAATTAATTAGATATCCTAAAAATGGATCGATTACCCTAACATGCCAAAGCAAAATAACTACTAGGTAATAAATTCCATGCAGTAAGACAAAGAACTTAAATGCTTAGACAATACCATTCAAATTAATACTATTAATAATAATTTTATGTAAGGCTGCGTTTCCACTAGAGATATGCAAGATACGATAAGAACAAATAGAATATCCGCATTTATACCAATAGAATGTATTTTAACAGCGCTACCGAGTACGTGTGGCGTCAAATCCCGACAAGAGTAATGAGAAGACCCTGGGTAAAGACATATTGATTTACATAGCCTTTCTACAGCTGTTTTTTTTATGTCAGTCCGCCTCATGGTAAGCAGTCGTCGCAACCTATGAACGCTTGCGATACTTGAAGTATCACAAGCGCGTTGTCAACACAAGGAACAGGAGGGACGGGATTCGATGGGAGAAAAAAGGTAGGGAACAAAGGGGATGGGAGATTGGGCCTCCGGTACTCATCACACGAAACGCAGCAGTACTTAATGATACTGTTACTTGAAGCCGATTTTCTGTGAGAAGGTAGTACTACCCCGTAGTAGTACCCCGGTCGAGCCGGCCCTTTTATGTTGAGAAAAGCATGGTTCTACTACCGTAAGAAGCATGGCTCTCTCTCTACAGTAACCTAATACTCTACTATCATAATCATAGAGTGTAAAACTTTGCGGTGAGATAGAAAGGAATTGTGGGAAGTATTTTAGTATTTCCAATAAATTAAACATCTCATTATTATAATCCATTAATATTAAATTCTGTTTTAACAACGATTGACTGCTGTGCAAACATCGATTTCGAATCGTTCTGTATTAATTGGTATGTCAATGGGCTTATCTGCTTGCACAATTTGCTTTGGTTATAAAGGATTATTAACATTCTGTTAGATATAAACCTATATAATATCGTGACACCCGGTATTATTGATGAATACTAATTAGGCTGATACTATGAGGAATTTGTATTATTTTTTGTTACAAGTTGGCAAACAAGCATACGACCCACCTGATGTTGTGGTTGCCGAAGCCTATGAGCGCTTGCAGCACCATTAATAGGTGCCACTCACGCGCTGCCAACCTCGAGATATTGGTTCTTAAATCTCGTCTGCCCAGTAATTTTATTAGCGTACATTGCCCTTCAAACCGGGACACAGTAAAGCTTATGGACTACTATTTGGCGGCAGAATATTCAAATATTCTGCCGCCACTGGTGGAATAATCTATGCTGTGACAGAGGTTATATATAGAGGTATCCCGACGCCGGTGCAAGTTAGTTAGTTTGTTTGTTTGCAACGCTGATTGCTGGAGAATAGGATGAAATGGATTGGCAGTATTAGTAGAGCCATTCTCCCCCAGCACAATTGTCTGACCAGGTAGATACTACCTCAGTAGGTACTGTTACGTTACCTGCGACGAGTGAGACCAGAGACCAAATATCTCACCCGGACGGTTGCCTTCAATTTTTTCTTCTCATCCCTCATATCTCTTAGGTTGGTAAGGCGCATATGATACTTTAAGAATCGCAAGCGGTCATAGGTTGCGGCAACCGCTTAGCATTAGGTGGACCATATGCTTGTTTGCCAGCCGTCATGAAATAAAAATTAATCTTGTTTAGAAAAAGAAACTAAACTGTTATATTTTATGAATATTGAAAGTATCTAAACATTAATATATTCTTTTAAATTCCACGAAGACCCAAGAATTTCTAGAGATAGTCCGTAACGCAATATGGCCACAGGTTCAATTTGTTTTGACACAGAAAACCACATAATAATATCTCATTTATTTGTGTGTATGTAAGTTTATATTGATATCTGATATGACAGTGTTTATTTGTATAAGTGAGTCTAGATATATCCTAGAGGAGCCATTAAATGTGTAGCGTTTATTATTTTAAAGTTCGATCGGAACAGCTCTGTTTTTGAAATAAGCTTTTTAATTATTCTTTAAATGTTAAATAAGAGTAATAAATTATATTTAATAAATGAAAATTATACCTATCACGGTTATCATCTCTAGGTCTTCCTCAATTAAACGAATACCGTAATTTTAATTTAAATTTCGCGAATCAGACCGCCCCGAAATCGACATCTTTGATTTATGGATAATTAACTTGGTTTAAGATGATCATCTACCAAAAGCGATTATCTGGCTTTTATAGTATTCTATAAAATTGTTGTTAATTTTTATAATAAAAACAAAGATTATTACGTCAACGTTTATTACTGTTACTTTTTAATCGAATCTGAATTTATTTATTTATGCCATCTCTAAGCCAATTTCTTTTTATTTGAAGAGGTAGAGATTACTATATATATTTTTATGATCATTGCATACATTTTGTGTTAATTTGATTATTATTTAAATGTTCGTATATATAATTATGGTACGGCACCTTTTTATAATTTGTAACTGATAATTTTTGCTTTTCAATTTTCACATTGATTTTAAAAGTACTTGTAAAAGGGTGAAAATTACATACGAATTTAAAAAATGTAGAGACAAGTCACATATAAAATTTAAAATGCCGAATGTATTATATACTTTAAGATATATATTTCATTATCATCGGTAGTATAATCTGATAGGTTGTTATATAAATAAAAAATGTGGCGTCCGTGGTCACGCGTCAGGAACGAAGTTCTTTCCTTACGTTTTTGTTTCAACTCCGAATATAATTCGAAATAAAATATGTATATTTTAATAGGTTATATGATAAATAGAGACAGTGTCACAGAAAGAAAGAGAGAGAGTTGCGCACCCGGCTGCGCACTCACTTGCTCGATACTCACACGCACACATACGGCATTTTGTTATGTGACGATATCTACTAAATCGCACTAACTTCTCGAAGATCTACTCGAAAAAAAGATATTTTTCTTCGCTTTGCTCTTGCAATAGACGAAAAGCTTTATCGAAATCAAAGATATACTCCTACTAACGGTTAATAATGTTCCATCTCTTGTATTTTTAGTTTTGGATTTCAGCTAACCTAAAACATTGATTAATTATTTTCATTGTTATTTTCACTGTCACTGAACGACCCCCCCCTAGGATAGGTTTATCCTGTGTCGGGGCTTCGGAAACATACACAATGATGAGGACAACACACCCAGACCGGAAAACATGCCTATATTGGCAATGTAAGCATCTGCTCCGAGCGGGAATCCAAACTGAGACCTGTGGCGCTTAAGGAAGGTTCGCTACCGCTGATATAGGCTATTTTTTAATGCGAAAAAAGGGTTGTAAGGGATTTAAGTGGGTAGCGAGTCTGCCTTTAGTCTCGACGGTTGCCGGTTCGATACCCGCTCGGGCAGATGTTTGTGAAAATTTCTGTCTCCGTCTGGGCGTTTGTCTATGTGGGTCTTCTCACCGTGCCTCGGAGATCACGTTAAGCTGTCGGTTCCGGTTGTTATCATCACATCTGATAATAATATTTAACTCTCGATAAGTAAATTGCTCTTATCCAATGAGTTACTGGTTCGCCATTAGGGTTGCGGAGGTCAGATAGCAATCGCTTCGTGTAAAAACTAGTTACTTGTCAAATCCGGATAAGACTAATAAGACACTGGGTAAAATAAAATACCGGGAATAATGCTAGGACGAAGAAGTATTTTGTACACGTGGGCGTATGGTTGTATGTATGTGTGTGAGCGAGGCACAGACAAAGTTATCATTATACTAATAATAGCACCAGTAAAAGTACAATATTCTCTTAACTATTAAGAACAGTAACTATTCAAAGCCCTCATCAAGACATGCGAGTGCAAATTGCACCAATTAACTGAATTTACGTTTTAGTTACAACATCAGAACAGAGTACTGTGGAAATGGCATCAAATGTACGTTCAGGTGCACATTTTTATTGTATTTTAAAACATGCAATTTTGAAATTGTATATTCAAGTGAGGACAAATTTGTGCCTTATTTCCTTTTTTATATAGATATTTTTTATAATTTACACCGATATTATGGTATATCTAAATTTCTGATTGACCATGAAAACAAAAAAATATTCCGACTCCAATCTGAGTGGGGCTCCCGATGACGTTCCAAGCTTAGGCTTGACCTTGCAGGACCGTGGGACGGATTCAACTTGAGCTCCGCGCTCTCAATCCCTTACCGGCTGAGTTCTTCTGACCCCACCGGTGACGCTGTCAAGGTCACTAGGACCAATAGATACTCCGAAAAAAAAATATCCAATCTAAGATTTTTTCCAAAAAAGATTCAATTGTGTATTAAAATAATAATTATACCTTTATTGATATAAAAAAGGTATAATGATTTAGCATTCCCGAGCACCTGCGCTAGTAAAAACTGTTGCAGGTGCCAGCATCTTCACCCTTATTATAAGAAGAATAGTTTTACCTACAACAAATGGATTATAATAGTAAAAATATAAAAAATGAAACAAAACAACATATATAACTAAACTTAATTCTTTTTGGAAAACTTAACAAATTATATAAGGCAAGTAATTAGAGAAATACATACATAAATAATGTTGGGGTGTGCTCTCCGAGCTGTCTTTTAATTTGTTACTAACTATAAATAAATAAATAAATAAACGCTACACACTCAACGGCCTCCATTAGGATAATTATATCCTGTGTCGGGGTCCGGAAACATTCACAATGACAAGGACAAACACAACCAGACCGGAAAACATGCCTGTACGAATAATACAAACATCTGCTCCGAGCGGGAATCGAACCCGCAACCGTCGAGGCTTAAGGCAGACTCGCTACCCACAACGCCACAACGGTGTCACTAACTAGCCACTAAATTTAAAAAAATACTGTAGGTCGAAAAGTCCCTTATAAAACACAATTAGGGATAGGAGGATTAATACAAGACAAAGGAATAATGTACTTAAATTAATTGCCTTCCTTTCAAGATGGATGTTATCGAATTTTTTTTTTGTGTCATGATGGTAAGCAAACAAGTATAGGGTCTGCCTGATGGTAAGCAGTCACCGCAACCTATGAACCCTTGCGATACTTGAAGTATCACATGCACATTGCCAACCTAAGGGAGAGGAGGGAAAATGAGAAGGCAATATCAACAGAACTGATATTTTTACTTTACGCTGATTTTCCGTGAGAGATTTCTATGTCGCCCATTTATGCATACTACTACTAAACTAAATGTAGAGATCTGGTCTTGACGTATCATTTCTTTCTTATTCCTTAGTCTGAGGTCAGAATGTATATGTCCCTACTTCAGAGAACTGCTTATTTTAAAGATGCGGGTAAGGAAAAGTTCGAAATGAGATGAGCGTATCTTTACGTAGCCTATGTTAAAAGTTCAAATACAACCCAAAATTTCGTACTTTTTGGGCATATTTTAGCGTAAATTTTAGGGTACCTACCTTATTTACAATATGCATTACGTTTTTAGTTTTTGGAACGAAGTTAGTTTTTAGACCGAAGTTGTTTTATATTGCTTGTGACGTGTAGGAATCGGTATGTAAGGAAATAGCGTTATGTTTCCTCCATGTAACGATTATATGCGCATATTTGTAGGTTTTGTATACCTCGGCGAAGATTCTTGGCCTATAATTTTCAACATTTTTTTACATTGCAGCTAGTGTATAAAAATGATATATATTTTTTTCCGAATCACATTAACAGTTGAAATCTTAGGGAAATTCATTCTTAACAGACGTTTCCATGGCTTATTGTTATCAATACCAGTATTAGTGACAAGTATCTGGGTTCACTAGCAGTGCCAGAGACAGCGTCTATTGTCAGCTGATAACGGAGAGAAGGATGGAAAGTGAGGAAAAGAATGAGCCAGAGTTTATAATTTATCTGCCCACTGTCTATTTCCACGAGAATGGACGCTAGCCAGTCGATATATGGACGAACTATTCGAAAAATAGATTAAATTTCGAGACAAAGAATTTTCAGAAAGAAAAAGGTTTTATTCAAGGAAGTTAATATTTTACCTACATACGAAGACACGAAAAAAAGATAGTCAATTTTAAAGTAAAAAATATATGCACAAACTCATACGTTTTGCCCCAATTTCGAGATTTCAGCAAATGGAAGTCATTAATCAAAATACATGACGGGCACAAATTAATTGATCACATACAAAATACGACCTTATCTACAAAAACTTAAGAACCATATAAGGATGTACGTTGTATTCATTTACAATTCGCGAGGGAGCGTGTTCAACCGTCCTTATTTCAGTTGTAACTCCTAAACTTTGTGTTATGTTGTTTTTATTGTTGCAAAAGTTCCTTTATTTATGTGTTTTTGTTAATCCGCTCGTTTCCTGATTTATTCAAGTTTTAATTAACGCGTAAAAGCTCCGTTTCATCGCTTTCTAAGTGCTTATGGAATTATCTTACAAACAAGGTCAAATAAATTAGTTTTTTTTTATTACAAATTTTGGCTAACTTATAAACGACCGAAGACGTAACACAAAATACATAAAGACCGAAGACGTAACATAAAAATTTTCTTTCCTTAAAAGTCGGCAACGCGCCTGCATGCCTTCTGGTGTTGCAGATGTTCATGGGCGGCGGTGATCACTTAACATCAGGTGAGCCTCCTGCCCGTTTGCCCCTCTTACATAAAAAAAAACGTAACTGTGCAATAAGGACAGGAGAAAACGAAGAGCAAGGAAAAAGAAACTGTTCTGGTCTGTAACTAACTGCCACCCTTTATCCACACCCTACTACACAAGTATCAGCAAAACCCTTTTGACACTATTGGTAACGTCTGTGTCTATAGACTACTGATGATCACTTACCATCAGGAGTAGCTCAACCGTAGAAGGGCCGACTTCGCTCCGTTAACGCGAGAGTCGAGGGTTCGATCCTGACCCCCATGGGCTATTGTCGTACCCACTCCTAGCGCAAGCTTCGAACTTATTTGGAGGGTCAATAGGAATATTAGTAATGCCTTCAAAAAGCATTGCTAATATTCTTGAAAAAAAAAATCCTCTATATTCACCTGGGTGGGGGGTTGTCATCCCTCCCACTCTACTCGTTCCTGATGAAATCCTGCGTCCGCTATGTATTCTGTCTGCACAATAAATTAGTACATTCTTGACGACGATAAATACCAAGGGATTACCGTAATAAAAACAAAATGTTCCGTGCAGTGAGTTATGGGACGCGCTGTATCATGGTGTTACTAATAACGTAATGAAGAGAAAGCGAATTATTATACTGTATTTACAAAGATATAAAGATATAAATATAACATTAAAATAATAATATAAATTTCCAAATTATCATTGACCTTTTTTTATGTTACAAGTTGGCAAGCAAGCATACGGCCCACCTAAAAGCGGTAGCAAGCGGTTGCCATAGCCTATGAGCGCGCGCAACACCATTAATTTGTAGGTACCGCTTTGCCAACCTTCAGATCTTCTGGTTCTTAATGGTTTTTAAATCTCCTCTGCCCAGTAATTTCACTAGCCTTACAGAGCCCTTCAAACCGGAACACAGTAATGGCTAAGCACTACTATTTGGCTATCTAGCCGGCCTTTTGCAACAAAAGTCCTAACAGCAGTGTGACTGATTGCACTGGTGGAATAATCTCTGCTGTAACAGTGACTATCCCAACAGCGGGCGATGAGGTCGTCACGTCCCGAAAACGTAAACGACGTGACAAAAAGTAGGCACTATGTATTATTAGTAGTTGTACAGTCATGCTACTCCAAGCAAAAATGAGCCAGCTCGACCGGAAAATCGGCGTAGTAACAGTATCCGTAGATTCTATTGCGTTTCGTGAGATAAGACAGAGCACCGGAGGCCCAATCTCCCACCTAGTCTGTTCCCCTCATTTTTTCCCTTCTCATTCCTTGGGTTGGCAACGCGCATGTGATAAAGTACACTTTCATTTTTACCAAATTATCAGCTGAAATTACTGGGAGGAGGAGATTTAAGAACCAACAACCTACTAATGGTGCTGCAAGCGCTCATAGGCTACGGCAACCACTTACCATCAGGTGGGTCGTATGCTTGTTTGCCAACTTGTAACATAAAAAAAACTGTTATTTGAAATTACAAACAGACTTTAATTTTATTTATTGGTATGAATACTTTTGTTCAGACAATGGTTGAAAGCTCATATAGTATTTAAGGGAGTTGAAAACTAAATATTGCACTAGCATTTAAATATCTAAGCAATAGAGTTTCAAGCGAATGACCTCTGTGAGAGCTGAATTTATATTAAAGTGCACGTATCGTCATTGTGCTCTTACAAATGTGTAATAATATGGTTGTCTCGCACTATCGTCGGGAAAAACGACTGCTAAATTATTTATAGGATATTTTCAAGTAAAAATTAAATTTGCTGCTTGGTTTTTAGGGTTCCGTAGCCAAATGGCAAAAACGGAACCCTTATAGTTTCGTCATGTCCATCTGTCCGTCCGTCCGTATGTCACAGTCATTTTACTCGGAGACCATTGACTCTATTTATATCAAATTTACTAAATGGGTGTATTCTATGAACTGCACCACGATTTTATAATAAAATCTTAAAGTATATAAGAATTAAGGGCCGCAGTCCATACATGTAACTGACGATTGAAAAAAAAAATTTCACGTATGGCAATGTGTGAGATATCTTTGGATAGGTCTTTCAAAATGATAAAGAGGTTTGATTTTGGCTTTTTTCATTAAGCCTGTAGTTGTTGAGATATTAGCTCCTAAAGTCGTAAAAATTGTGTCCGCCCCCCTCTAACTTTTGAATTATGGAATTTAAAATTTTGGAAAAATTAAAGCTTGCAGAATACCGCACGAACTTTCATCCACATTTAGTTTGAAGAAGATAGGTCAATAAATTAAAGAGATATATAAGTTTTTCCCATAACTTTGTTTTCCATATTACTTTTAATAATTACTATGATATTGCCAACTTATTTTTGCGGTCGATTTATATTCGTTATTATTTTTAAAGTCCCTAAGATTCTTCATAACCAAGCTGCGGACCCCTTTAGTTTCAACTGTGCGTGGTCCACAACGCACTGACTGATAATTTTTTCTTCATATTAAAGTTTATTTTATACTAGCTTCTGGCAACGGCTTCGCTTGCATTCGATTTCGAGTAACATAGGCCTATTTTTTCATATAGAAACTAGGACGTTTTACACCTTCAAAGTTGGTTCAGTTCTTTCATACCGATTTATTAGTACCGATATCCGAGTCCCAGTCTTCAACTATCTCTTATCTAAGTTGTTACTGTGAACATGAAGAGTGGTATCTGTTGTCTATCAGTCCGAATTCTTTTTACCTATGGTGGTATAAAAAAAATTATAACTATATATATATTTTTTTTATGTTAGAAGTTGGCAAACAAGCATACGGCCTACCTGATGGTTAGTGGCTGCCGCAGCCTATGAGCGCTTGCAGCACCATTAGTAGGTGCCACTCACGCGTTGCCAACCTCGAGATATTAGTTCTTAAATCTCGTTCGCCCAGTAATTTCACTAGCGTACAATGCCCTTCCAACCGGAACACAGTAGTGCCTAAACACTACTATTTGGCGGCAGAATATTGGACACTGCGGTGGTACCTACCTAGCTGGCCTCTTGCAACAAAAGACCTACCACCAGTGTGACTGATTGCACTGGTGAAATAATCTCTGCTGTGACAGAGGTTATCCCAACAGCGGGCGATGGGGTCGTCACATCCCGACGCCTTAAAATGCCCTACCTCTTCTTATCCAATGCCTTTATTACCTTTCTCTATCCCCATAGTCTCTTGGGTTGGCAACGCGCTTGTAACACTGCTGGTGTTGCGTGCGTCTTCGCATGCGTCTATAGCCTACGGTACCCGCTGACCATCAGGCGAGCTATACCCTTGTATGCCACTTTTATGGTATTAAAAAAATCTTAGATCATAGAACTGTGTGAGAAGAATCAGTATAGTAGACACGTGAGGCATACTAAATTAGATTTCAGGATGGCTGCTTGGCAACACGCGTTGGGTTATTGGGCGTTAGCCAACAGGTGGACGGACTGCCGGCCTGGACGTGACTTAACTAAATTTGAATTTTCTTTTAATTTATCGCTAGAAATGTGCGTCAGATTTTTATTGTGTTCTTTGTATAACACAAAAGGATTGCCGTTCTAATTACTTACGTCAAGGTTTCTTTGAAATTTACACTCTTTTTAGTGAGACAGGAAAAACACTAGAAAAAGTTGTGCGGTCGAGGAACCCCCGTCAGAAACGAAGGTCCTTACGGTTTGCCATCAACTTCAAATGTAATTCGAAATGAAATCTGTATATTTCGATAGGTTAAAGGAAAAAAAGAGACAGAGCGACACACACACACACACACAAACACAGCACATAGCATTTCGTTACGTGACGATTTCTACTAAATCGCACTACTCGTAAGCCGCGTTAAGGAACTTCGTTGCTTGTTTCAATTTTAAATGTTTATATGTTTTATATATTAAATATGCTCTCTCAGTGATTGTGAATGCGTTGTGAATGTACAGACTAAAAAACACTAAGAGTTTTAAGATTGGGAAAATCAGATCGTCTGTTGAAATCGCAATAGTAACATATATATTTTTTAACGTTACACACTCAACGGCCCCCAATAGGATAGTGATGTCCTGTGTCCGTAAACATATACAAGGACAAGCATATATACACCTAGACCAAAAAACACGCTTGCATGGTCAATACAAACATATAAGGCTCTCAGCGGGAATCAAACCCGCGACCTAACGCATTTTAGGTACGTTCACTACCACTGCGCAAATAGTTTTCGAAAAAAAAACGAGTACGTCGTTCTATTATTCTAGTAAAATTTTAAAAATTTAAAAACGTGAACACATATCAAATTAAAATTGTTCATTGTTAGTTCAACAACTACATTCATTTATAATGAAACAAGCAGGCCAAAAAAACGATAAACTAAAACTACAACGGTTAAAATGCGGGAAAATCATATTTGCTATTTTAGTGGCAATGTTATTTGTATTATAAGATAGCATAATTGGACGCAAATAAGCAATACCATGTCAACCCACAAAATCGAAAAAACTGAGTTATATATGCAGAAGTGTTGGTGAAGTGGCTGAAGTACATTTTTCTTCAATATTTGTAGGGTTTTAGGCTTTAAAACTTCTAAAAAAGACAACTTTTTAATAATGCAATTTATGTATTATGTTAAACTTTTTGGGTTATATTATATACGAAATATGCAGTTTGTATACTTATTTATTGTGAAAATTAAGTAAAATAACTTGCATAAATCTGAAATTGCCAAAAACTTGACCAATACATAAAAATAAAATCATATAAAGAAAGTTGTTCAAAATTTTCAAACGCGTTTTTCTCGAAATGACAATCGTGTGGGTTGACATGGTGTTGCTTAATTGCGTCCAATTATTTACGTTTCAATAAAAATATAAGACATATTAAACCTCTGGAGCAGTTCATTTTTAATCGACTTAAAAAAGGAGGAGTACATATGGACATATATGTTTTTGTTTTGTATGTTCACCGATTACTCCGTGATTTTTTCAACCGATTTTAATAATTCTTTTTTTTTTTAAAGGATATATTATGAATTTGGTCTATTTAAATTTTTCCCATTAGAATAGTTATATCCTGTGTCGGGGGTCCGGAAACATACACAATGGCAAGGACAAACACACCCAGACCGGAAAACATGCCTGTATGGTCAATACAAACATTTGCCCCGACCGCTGCGGCGCTTAATTCAGGTTCGCTACCACTGCGCCACAGCGTCACAGTCTTTAAATTTTATAAGTACACTTATAGCGATTTAAGTATATTTTAAAATAACTTGTCCATTAGCTCCACATAACCATTTCCTCATGACGATCATAGGTGGCCACCAAAACTACACAACTAATTTTTCACGGATTACGACACATTTTTAAAACCGTTTTAAAATTTATGGTTTGGATGAACTGTATCCTTTGTCTTTTTCTGTACCCCTGACAACGTATTAGTACGAATTGATTAAATTAAAATTCATCGAGTCTCATTTAACACGCGGTTAAAGTGAAACTTTATCCTCTGGTTAGTTTGTAAGAGAATTAGTGGAGTACATCATGGAGATGTCAAAAAGAGAGATAGGGACAAAAAAATATAGTTCTCTCTTTTTCGTTAAACATTTTTCGTTTCATAAAATCAACCCGTCCCAAGAGAAGTTTCACTTCAAACATTATTCATTTCTACTACAATACTAATTACGTCGAAGCCACATTGGTATCTCCCGTTTTGCTGTTCTCTTCCGGCAATTTGATACAGATAGTTGGCGGAGCAACCATACATTTCTGTAATGGGAGCCTTGTCGTTTTCGTCCGAGAAAGTACGATGTAACGTATGTCAAACGGCAGTACCTATTCAGTCAACCCTAAAATACCTAGACCAATCGAAGTACCCTTTCAATGTTTCCATTATTATTGTGTTAGACACAGATAGGGTCAACAATTGTAACATTGGTTCTAGATTTAAATATAGGCCTCTTTTATTTTCCATACAGTGATTTCCAAGGAAGAAATCGCAGAGATTGTTTAGAGACATAGCGTCAGCTTATGGATTACAGTCACTAGTGGCACAGCGTGGTACAGTGGTTAGTGGCACAGTGGCACAACTTAAAAAACAAAAGCGACAATTTTGAAATTTCAACGACGCTTGATCGTACTATGATATGCATAGACATACCGCATCAGTAAAATTTCAATAGCAATCTGTCCAGATCTGATTTTTTTTTTTTTTTTTTTATGTTAGTTGGCAAACAAGCATACGGCCCACCTGATGGTAAGTGGTTACCGTAGCCTATGAGCGCTTGCAGCACCATTAGTAGGTGCCACTCACGCGTTGCCAACCTCGAGATATTGGTTCTTAAATCTCGTCTGCCCAGTAACTTCACTAGCGTACAATGCCCTTCAAACCTGAACACAGTAGTGCCTAAGCACTACTATTTGGCGGCAGAATATTGGACACTGCGGTGGTGCCTACCTAGCCGGCCTCTTGCAACAAAAGACCTACCACCAGTGTGACTGATTGCACTGGTGGAATAATCTCTGCTGTAACAGAGGCTATCCCAACAGCGGGCGATGGGGTCGTCACATCCCGACGCCGTAAAAACACAGTGAAAACGTACAGTGGTCAGTGGCACAGTGGCACAACTTAAAAAACAAAAGCGACAATTTTGAAATTTCAACGACGCTTGATCGAACTATGATATGCATAGACATACCGCATCAGTAAAATTTCAATAGCAATCTGTCCAGATCTGATGATGGAGTATAACCTTCAAGCAAAAAATAACAATCCAAATTGGCCCAATAGTCTTCTAGTGATGGAGCAACAAACAGTCGAATTGATCTTTTTAAAATCAGTTGAAAAATATTCTTACCCAAATTATGTTTTCTTAAAATAATGGTATTATTCTCAAGAGCTGAATGAAAATTAAAAGTAAACAAGCACTATTATTGTTAAAGGATACTGAAGCTTTGCTCTGGGAAAAATGTTATTATTTTGGGAATTCCTCTACAATCTTGGGGGAGACTATCTTTTGGATAGTTTAGACTAATATATATATGTATTATTATGTGATATTTATTAATATTTCATTCATCAATAATTATGTAGTAAGAGTGATGATTTCGAGTTTATATTATTTTCTTATTTTAAAGTTGTCTATAATGTTGCAAGCACTATATACAACGTTTAATTTTTTTTTATTTCAAGAGGCCGGCTTAGTATCACCACAGTGTCAGTTTTTTACCGCAAAGCGTTATACTGCGTTTCGGTTCGTTACAGCTAGTGAAATTACTGGGCAAAACAGCTTTAACAACTATATCTCGAGGTTGGCAACGCGTTTGTGACACCTACAAATGGTGTTGCAAGCGCTCATAAGCAATGACGACAGCTTACCATCAGGTGGGCCGTATGCTTGTTAGCCAACTTATTCACATAAAAAAAGGAAATCGAAATACAATACTGTTCATGATGTTATGAGCCCATCTCTTACTGTATAGCTTTTCAAATTTAACAAATAACTGAAAACTATCTCAAAGGTCCCAGGTGGATTTACGTAAGTATAATATGCTTAAAAGCTTTCCGATCGTACCTATGGATCTAAGATAGAGCCATTTTTCAATACAATTCGAATGATTGAAACCCGACTTTAAAGCCAACTGTTCAAGGTTAGAATTCTGGTCTTTTATTTTCTGGAATTTTACCAATTTTTGGTAGAATAAGACATACTGAAATTGAGATATTGGTGTTAAGTTTGTTTTGAAATCGACACTTTGAATTAGCCATCAGTTTAAAGTAGGGTTTATTGGTAATAGAATCTTACTGTTTTCGGTATAAAATAATGGGGGTAATTTTATTGAGGGAGGCATGGCATGAAGTGGCAAGAAATGATATAGGGTCATTCTTATGTCCCGCGACCTATTTCGATTTTTTTCACATTTCTTGTCTATTCCTCTATCTCTTATCCCAGGTGGCAAAAGAAAGTGATGCCTCTGATATTGATAGCAAGCAAGAAAATTGTTTTCTGCCTTGCTTGTATGTTTCTTTGCCCCCTATGATGCCATAACGAATGTTTGATTATGGGAGAGTCAACTGCGTTAGTATTTTGCGGGATAATCGCTATCATATTTTGCTAGTAGGTAATTAAAGTCTTAACCACTTTTTAAACATGAAACGCTAAGTTTTAACATACATTTTATCACTTCCCAAGTCTTTATCGAGAAACTGAAAATCTACATCTGTTCCCCGAGTTATTGTTTATTGTTTGAAGTGAAACTGTTTCATATCAGTTTTTGACTTTAAATTTTCTCACTACACAAGTTTTTGTATGCATAACGCTTGGATTGTTTGTGTAATGGATGTTTTTATAAATCCATCGCTTGGAGCGCTAGATACTTTAAGTAGAATATTATGAAAAAGCAAATTGTTTTTCGTTTTAATAATTAATTGGAAATTGTTTGTGTTTGTCTTTGATGTTCTTAGAAAAATGAACCTTCTTACTAATATTATAAATGCGAAAGTTACTCTGTCTCTCTATCGGTCTACCGCGCTTTTACGCGAAAACTTCGGGACCGATTAAATTTAAATTTGGTACATAGATATCCTGAAAAAGGATATAGACTAAGAAAAGTTGTATGGAAGTATCGTCATTTTTAGAGCTAGAAGTTTATAAATAATAAAATAAACGCTACACACTCAACGGCCCCCATTAGGATAGTGATATCCTGTGTCGAGGTCCGGAAACATACACAATGACAAGGACAAATACACCCAGACCGGAAAATATGCTTGCATAGTCAATACAAACATATTATGCTCCGAGCGGGAATCGAACCCGCGACCTGTGGCGTTTAAGGCAGGTTCGCTGCCGCTGCGCCACAACGTCGTCAAACTTATAGTTTGAAACTTATAGTTTACGCTATTGATTCGATATAAATACATATGACATACGAAGTTTCGTAGGGGAGGGGCATTGTCCGTTCAGAGTTTGTAATAAAATCGTTAATCACGCGAGCGAAGCCGCCAGCATGAGTTAGTTTAATATACTTACCATCATTTCTAAATCTTTGAATCGCGCTTCTTACTGCTTATTGGAACCGTACCTGTAAATAAAATGAAATTTAATTAATAACAACAGATTTATTTTTATGAGATATTATATTTATAAGAATAATCCTGTATTTCTTTTGAAACTTCAATAATGAAAAGACTTTTTTCTTCTTTGTTTCTGTAATTACAAAATAAGTTAACTTAAGTCTGGAATAGTTCAATATTCGATGTCAATTACACCAAAATGGCGGTACTTGGATATTTTTTTTATTTTTTTATGTTAGAAGTTGGCAAACAAGCATACGGCCCACCTGATGGTAAGTGGTTGCCGTAGCCTATGAACGCTTGCAGCACCATTAGTAGGTGCCACTCACGCGTTGCCAACCTCGAGATATTAGTTCTTAAATCTCGTTCGCCCAGTAATTTCACTAGCGTACAATGCCCTTCAAACCTGAACACAGTAGTGCCGAAGCACTACTATTTGGCGGCAGAATATTGGACACTGCGGTGGTACCTACCTAGCCGGCCTCTTGCAACAAAAGACCTACCACCAGTTAATCTATCTCAACTAGACAAATGGCAATAAATAATAAATATTAGATATTCAATAATTGTTAGTCTCTCTGCTCCCAGCTACGCATATCTGGACTATATACACGTCACTTACAGCCTCCATTTCAAAACTCTTCCCATGAAAAGTTGCAACTCTGGCTGTGTTTGTATTAGTATGTAAATAAAGTTTTGTTGGAAGAGCGAAAGCATCACAACTTAAAACTCCCGTACATTAGTTCCACTTACTTAAGGAGTGCAAGTAGACTCTTCTTCATCCTAACTCTTGGGCCAATAACACTCATGCAACGGTACTGGTGTTGGAAGGGTACACTACGGTGACTGATTACCGTTATGCGGGCCACCCTCGTGGCATAAAAAAGTGAACACTGCGACACAGGATACAATAGTGGGAAATAAAACTAACAATTCTATCAATTTAGAAACCGAAAATCAAAACAACCGAAAAACTACAAAATCAATTAAGCGATCCACAAAGTTTAAGATGAAATTAATTTAAATAGTCATTCCGTAGACCACCCGAGCAGAACCAGCCACTTTTCACTTTACCCTATTCCACATTCTTAACAGTAAATTAGTGAGGGTACCGTCCCCGGGGGGAGTCGGGTGGCGAGAACTGTTTTATGAGAACGCTTAATTCTTGTCTTAAGATAATGTTATGTTACGAAGAACCACGGAGTACATTTTTATTTAAGTTTCTATTTTAAACGCCAAATTTATTAGAAGTGAAAATTACAACATACGCCGTTATTTAATATTAAATATACGGCAATTTATGTGTGGACGGCAATTTATTGCAATAAACTATCCTGTGGTTACCAAAGCTTCAAATAGTATTCATTCAAAATTTCTTCAAATCTGTTTTTTTACTTCATGACGATTGGCAGACAAACATTCGATCCTCCAGATAGTAAGCGGTCACAGCAACCTACGAAGGGTAGCGATACTTGAAGTGTCACAGGCACGTTACCATCCCAATGGAGGGAAGGGGTGAGAAAGGAAAAAAGGAACGGAGTGGGTCGATTGGACCTCCGGCGCTCTCACTTATCGCAAAAAACATTACTTCCCCAGTCGAGCCGATGCATTTACGCCGGGATAAGCATGGCTCCACTACTATTAACTGTTCAGTTGGTTAGTCATGAAAAGGCATCAATTTCTGTCAAATTTATATTTTTAGCAACGTTTACATCACAACCAAATAACTAAAGCTGCGTTAAATATTTGCAACTATCCGAAAACCATTTTTACGCTAAAGCAATATATTGGCTATTTAACACTATAATTCCCTCGCTGTCAACCGCTCGTTGATCACGCTAGATGGCGTTAGTGCCCAAACATACAAATCACGTCAGTCGGGCGGCGACCTCGCCTGCGGGCGGACGTTATTTATGGGTCACGCAAGTGGTTTTATTGGGAATTTGTAGCCGTGTCACCATTCGGTTTAACATTGGATAATGCATTCTAAATTTATTACTCTTCCACAGCTGATGCAGATTAGAAAAGCAAGCATTTTTGTACGAAAATTTAATTTCAAATTTCAAATTTTCAGTTGTGTAACCGATGAGTCTATTTTCGCTTTTTATCATTTTTATCGTTATACCTTGAACTCGAATACGTACATAACAAAGCGTTTTAATAATTACTCCAAATTAGTAAAGACATAATTCATCAACCCTCCTTTACGAAAGGCAGGTACTTTCGACCCACCTTAAAGTATCAAAACAACCACACCCGATACTTGGGCGCTCATTAACGAAATGGGCCGTTGTAGAAATGAAATATTTTATTTGGCGTGAATTTAACGTTTTCCACCGAGCTCAATGATCCGTTAACGTTTTACGGTTGCACGTATAAAGTGAAAAGCTGTTGTAATTATAGTGTCCCCGTTTAATACTATCTTACGATGGTATTCTTGACAATTTTTGTATTACTTTTTTGTTATTTTTTAAGAAAACCGTCCTAATCAATCCACGTTTATTAATTTGACTTAATAAATAACAATACACAATGTTTTAATTTGTATCTAAAAAATCTTATCTATTTACTCTATTTTATTTTGTACTGTTTTTTTCTTTTTTTTTATGTTAGAAGTTGGCAAACAAGCATACGGCCCACCTGATGGTAAGTGGTTGCCGTAGCCTATGAGCGCTTGCAGCACCATTTGTAGGTGCCACTCACGCGTTGCCAACCTCGAGATATTAGTTCTTAAATCTCGTTCGCCCAGTAATTTCACTAGCGTACAATGCCCTTCAAACTGAACACAGTAGTGCCTAAGCACTACTATTTGGCGGCAGAATATTGGACACTGTGGTGGTACCTACCTAGCCGGCCTCTTGCAACAAAAGACCTACCACCAGTAAAGTGTTTCTATTTATCAGTCTGTGAGTGGCATATAAATTACATAATTTTATAAACAATGGTTTTTATTACGAAACATGTCTATCTAAGATTGCTTGTATGAAATATGATCCAACTTGTCGTTTTGCCTAAGACTAAATAAAGTAATTTTATAGCAGCAAAGTAAAACTAAACTGTACAATGCGGATATAATAATCGTTGCTCGGGAGCGGGATTATATTTTCCAAAATGCCACACGAAAAAAAAAACAGGCGATTTTTTTTGTTTAAACTCAACTAAAATTAATAACAAAACAAAACTCAACATTCGTGATAGTAATAACTATAAATCAGAAAAATATATATTTACCCTGGAAATAGGGTCGTAGGGACATTAAAAAATAAAGTCATCAGTGTAATGAGCCGGGGTTAATGTGGCGTGGAGCGCGTGAGGGTTGGTATCGGGCTTGACGGCCCGACAAAAACATGTGTTACATTTACGCTTGCATGTAATTTTTGTTTTTAATTTGTCCTAATTAAGATAATACACTATACAAACGTGGAGGTGCTTTATATTTAATTAATTTACATTATAACTGGACGCAAATAAGCAATACCATGTCAACCCACACGAATGTCATTTCGAGTAAAACGCGTTTGAAAATTTTGAACAACTTGCTTTATATGATTTTTTTATGTATTAATCAAGTTTTTGGCAATTTCAGATTTATGTAAGTTATTTTACTTATTTTCACAAAAATAAGTATACAAACTGCATATTCCGTATATAATATATATAACCCAAAACGATTAAAAATACATAAACTGCACAAATATTAAAGAAAAATGTTCTTCAACCATTTACCAACACTTCTGCATATATAACTCAGTTTTATCAATTTTGTGGGTTGACATGGTATTGCTTATTTGCGTCCATCTTATGTACACGAATATGGCATTGATGTTAGTATAATATTATTTGGCTAATAATTTATGGTTATTGTAGTCTTATTAAAAAGCTCATTTCTAAAAATTTGTTAAAAGGGTTTATAATTATTATAAGCATTTCATAGCAACAAGAAACACAAGCTTTTGGATCACTGATTTTAATAAATTAATTTTAAGTAAGTAACAGCCTTGTTGTGAAACACTAAACTAAATGAAAGTGATCCGTCTAATTTTTGATTTTTCTATGTTATGTGGTGATAATACCTATTAAATATTTGAATTATTAATACATATAAGGTATATATGTGACACCGTTGTGGCGTTGTGGGTAGCGAGTCTGCCTTTAGTCTCGACGGTTGCGGGTTCGATAACAACAGGCAGATGTTTGTTAAAATTTGTCTCGGTCTGGGCGTTGTCCGTGTGGGTCTCCCCATCGTGCCTCGGAGAGCACGTTAAGCTGTCGGTCCCGGTTATTATCAATAACATCTGATAATAATCGTTAACTCTTGATAAGTAAATTGCTCTTATCCAATGACTTATTGGTTCGCCCTTAGGGTTGCGGAGGTCAGATGGCAATCGCTCCGTGTAAAAACTATTAACCTGTCAAATCCGGATAAGAGTAATAAGCAGACCCTGGGTACATAAAAATACCGGGAATAATGCTAGGATGAAGAATAAGGTATATATGTATTGGCATTGTTTACTGATTTTAAAAGGATTCAAAAACACCCTCTTAAAAAACATCAGCCAATTTGCAACCTCATGTTGTAATCTTAAAAAAAATATTTTAAAATATCATAATCTCGGGAATATTTCAAAGGAATATTAAATTTACATTCTCGTAGCGATGAAAATAAAAATTTTAAAGCTACACACAGACATATCTAATAAAGCATACATCTTAGCTGATTGCTTATAAAACGGGGACTAGCGAGTCCTTCACCCCGCTTCATTAAACATTCTTCATGGTTAACACTATAATAATGCAGTCTGGATAAACTTAAAGAGCGCTGACATAAGTCTCTTATACAAACGGAACGATAGTTTTTCATCATAGCGTTTTGCCAGCGTTTATTAAACGCTCGTTTTTATTAAAAATTGCCATTGACACAATTATTTAATTATTTTGTAGTTTTTTTTATTAATCAAAATAATATTTAAATATAATATTTGGTAAAGGTCGCGGGAGTCCGCTGGATGCAGGTGGCGCAGTACCGGTCATTGTGGCACTCTTTGGGGAGGCCTAGCAGTGGACGTCTTTCGGCTGATATGATGATGATGATGATGATTAAGTGTAAAAATATTTGGATTTTAAATATAAATGACGTGGCAGCGTACCTGCCTCAAGCGCTGTCAATCTTTTATCTGCCTCAGCATTTCATTAACTCTTACAATTTTCCCCAAAAGCATCTAAAGTAATAATAAATAAATAAACGCTACACACTCAACGGCCCCCATTAGGATAGTGATATCCTGTGTCGGGGTCCGGAAACATTCACAATGACAAGGACAAATACACCCAGACCGGAAAATATGCTTGCGTGGTCAATACAAACATATGCTCCGAGCGGGAATCGAACCCGCGACCTGTGGCGTTTAAGGCAGGTTCGCTACCGCTGCGCCACGAGGTCGTCAATTCAAGCTTTAGAAAGTAAAGTTTCGTCCGGAATATACAGAACTTTATATGTATGCTTACACTGCAAAACACGTTGCTAATTCCAAACTCAAAATCAACATTAAAAATCTCAAGAGACTTGGCCAGATCAACAATCGTGATCCGTTTTTCAGATTAACATATTCTACCTACATTTCTAGCTAGCTAGGTAAACATTAAACATCGTATGTAAACAGACTTAGCTCTCAAAAATTAGTTAGATTAAAAGGACTCAAGTTGTACGTTCCCGCATTATGGTAACATGTTTTAATATAACATGTTGTAACATGTCTCAAAATCAACATTAAAAATCTCAAGAGACTTGCCCAGTTCAACAGACGCGATCCGTTTTTAAGATTAACTTGTTCTATCTACATTTCTAGCTAGCTACGTAAACAACATCAAGCCTCGTATGTAAGCAGACTTAGCTCACAAAGATTAGTTAGATTAAAAGGACTCAAGTTTTACGTTCCTGCATTATGGTAACATGTTTTAATATTAACAAATTCATCATAATTATTTACTTTAGAGACGTTCTCATAAATATACAAATTAGTAAGAACTTGTTTAGATACAGAGTTTGAGTGCTTTTAATATAAAATAAATAACTAGTTCACTCCGAGTTGAGACTCTCTTCTAGTGAGATATTCTGGATCTTTCTGCTTCAGACACCGTTGTGGCGTTGTGGGTAGCGAGTCTGCTTTAAGCCTCGACGGTTGCGGGTTCGATTCCCGCTCGGAGCAGACGTTTGTATTAATCGTACAGGCATGTTTTCCGGTCTGGTTGTGTTTGTCCTTGTCATTGTGAATGTTTCCGGACCCCGACACAGGATATAATTATCCTAATGGGGGCCGTTGAGTGTGTAGCGTTTATTTTATTTATTTATTTAAATATTTTATTTAAAAAAACGAAAGTCACAGGAGTAATGCTTTTTTTTGGTCTGGACCACACGCCTTTATGGTTAATACATTTGTCCCTAGGGGGAATCAAACCCGCGACCTGTGGTTCGCTACCACTTCGCCGTCGTCGATACGTCGTCTTCTTTAAAAGTTTAATATAAAAAATTTTAAGCAATAAGTAACAAGTCTACAAGACCGAAGCCTTTTATCACATGCCAAATATTTTATATTTCTTTGAGAGAAATTATAAGTTTTCGAGTGACGAAAACAACAATACTATATTTTTAATTTAATGATCGAAATTTTCATTTAATAGTCGCAATAACTACATAATATAAATAAATAAATAAATAAACGCTACACACTCAACGGCCCCCATTAGGATACTAATATCCTGTGTCGGGGTCCGGAAACATTCACAATGACAAGGACAAATACACCCAGACCGGAAAATATGCTTGCATGGACAATACAAACATATTATGCTCCGAGCGGGAATCGAACCCGCGACCTGTGGCGTTTAAGGCAGGTTCGCTACCGCTGCGCCACAACGTCGTCAAAATATAAAACAAAGTCCCACGCGTCTGACTGTCTATTCCTGATAACACTAAACTAACGAACGGATTTTCATACGGTTTAATATAAGAATAATTCGTTGAAAAGAAAGAATAAGACGACGTTGTGGCGCAGCGGTAGCGAACCTGCCTTTAACGCCACAGGTCGCGGGTTCGATTCCCGCTCGGAACATAATATGTTTGTATTGACCATGCAAGCATATTTTCCGGTCTGGGTGTATTTGTCCTTGTGAATGTTTCCGGATCCCGGACACAGGATATCACTATCCTAATGGGGGCCGTTGAGTGTGTAGCGTTTATTTAAAATAAAATAAAATAATTTATTTAATTTATTATTTATAATTTATTGTTGAGGAGGGTTTACAGATTATTGTTAAAGTTTTGTGTAAATAGTTTGAAAAATGACGATAAATATTAAAAATAACGGATCCTATGTTGCCATAGCAACGCGTGGCCAAATCTGCTGATTTTTATCAAAAAGAAAACCTTACCTATATTTTATCTTTTAAACAATACATTAGGTTATTTGGCTCGTTCCTTAACTGAGTCGAGATTAAACTGGTTTGGCTCGAGACCTTGGACACCATCCATAGCAAACTATACGAACGCCAACTTAACTATAACAAATTAAACGTATGTTTAAATATTTAAAGTTATGAAAATTTTTGTAAGATCAAAAGAAGACTCCGGCGTCGGGACGTGACGACTAGTCTCTGTTACAGCAGAGATTATTCCACCAGTGGAATCAGTCACACCGGTGGTAGGTCTTTTTTCCAAAAGGTATGTCAAATACCTTACCGAAAAACAGCAGTGTTTCGGTTGAAGGGCACTGTAGGCTAGTGAAATTACTGGGCGAAGGAGATTTAAGAACCAATATCTCGAGGTTGGCAACGCCTGAGTGGCACCTACTAATGGTGTTGCAAGCGCTCATAGGCTGTGGCAACCGCTTACCATAAGGTGGGCCGCATGCTTGCTAATATAAAAAAATCCCAAATAATATAAAAAAAATTAAATACGATTTATTACATAAAAATCGGTTTAAATTATACACATTTTGTACTTCTTTACAATCGGTTATCCTACCCATACATTTAAACTAAGCAATTATACGTCTCTTATTAAACTGTACAAAAGAACGCCTTAACATCCTTTTCCTGACATGACCAATTACATAATAACTGTGCCAATTATGACTCAAGTGCAAATTAATTGCAGTCCATGGGACCCGCTCGATATTAAAGTTACTCGAATTAAACAATTTTCTTTCATAAGGATGGTTAATTACAAAATCAAAAGCATACATTTGAAGTATAATACCTTTAAATATTTATTTTATTTCACTTAAAAACGAAGGTCCTTTTTTGGAATACTGTACCCAAAGGATGAAAATAGAACCCTATTACTAAGCCTCCTCTGCTCGTCTTTCTGTCTGTCACCGAGCTGTATTCCATGACCCGTCATGAGCAGAGAGTTGAAATTTTCACAGAATATGTATTTCTGTTGCCGCATTATTGACAATTACTAAAAATAAAATAAAATTTTAAATTAAAGGGGTCTTCATACAAGAAACTTCATATTTTTTTATGTTATTTGATGTATTTATGTGAAAAACCCGGATCGTTCGTGGTACGATTTTTTATTCCTACATAATATTTTTTCACATTTTTTGTAATTACATAAATTTCGGACAATTTTAATGGGAGAGTTAAGTGTCAGGTTGGTCAAAGTATGCGAGCTAATTTCATGTAATCACTGCATTCGTCTTGTTTTTCCAATAAAATTGTTAATCGTGATTGGATTCAGTTTGAAATAATAAATGAATAGGGATATATATAGGACGCAAATAAGCAATACCATGTCAACCCACACGAATATCATTTCGAGACAAATGCGTTTGAAAATTTTGAACAACTTGCTTTATATGATTTTTTTATGTATTGGTCAAGTTTTTGGCAATTTCAGATTTATTAAAGTTATTTTACTTATTTTCACAAATAATAATTATACAAACTGCATATATATAATATAACCCAAAACGTTTAACATAAAAAATGGCTTTTATAGAAGTTTTAAAGCTTACAAATATTAAAGAAAAACGTTTTTCAGCCATTTACCAACACTTCTGCATATATAACTCAGTTTTGTCAATTTTGTGGGTTGACATGGTATTGCTTATTTGCGCCCATATATGCATTGTATATGTAGAATTAATAAAGAACGTAGTTTTTTTTGTACCTACAACACAATATAATTTTTATAATTTTTTCTCTTAATGTTCCTTTTCTTTTAGAGGTTTCTGATAGAGATAAGTTGATTGTGTACACTGCCGTTTTGTATTTTATCGCACTAGTGGCATAATCTCCGCTATAAGAGATTATCCCAACAGCGGGCATGGGGTCGTCACGTCCCGACGCCTGAAAAACAGTTTTGGTACAGAAATAAATAAATAAAAATTTAATCGTTCGATTTTCCGTTTACAAAAAAACACATTAAAGAATTACTGGACAGCATAATAGTCTAAATCAAAGAAATTTTATAGTTAATAACAAAGCCATCAAGCAAACATAACTAAAATACTAAAACGTTTAACCTAGTTTTATATTGGACTCGTAAAAATAAAAGGGACCGTGTCCTAGAATCAAGAAGAATCAATTTATGGGTTCTTAAATCTCATAGTTACGTCTTTTTCAAGTTTTTATGTCAATACAAGGTCATTTATTAATACGTATAGTTTTACGTCGATGTAGATAATAAAATTCTTCTATTAAGATACCTATTTCGTCTTTAACACTAACACAAGCATAGGTAAATAAATAACAGCCTTTTATGTCACTTAGCGAAGTCCTTTTCACCTTTAGAAATAATTTTGAATGTACATTATGCCATCATAGATAAATAAATTAAAGAAAAAATAAGCGCTGTATTCGGTTTATGTTTCATGTCTAAAATCGGCAAGACTTTCTTAACCTAATCCAGTTTCTCCAACCTGTGTATTTAACTCTTTTTTTAGGGTTCCGTAGCCAAATAGCAAAAACGGAACCCTTATAGTTTCGCCATGTCCGTCTGTCCGTCCGTCCGTCTGTCCGTCTGTCCGTCCGTCCGTCCGTCCGTCCGTCCGTATGTCACAGTCATTTTACTCGGAGACCATTGGCTTAATCTATACGAAATTCACTAAATAGGTGTATTCTATGAACCGCACAGCGATTTTGTGATGAAATCTTAAAATATATAAGAATTAAGGTGAGCAGTCCATACATGTAACTGAGTGTTGAAAAAAAATTTCAACGTATGTCAACGTGTGAGGTATCTTTGGATAGGTCTTTTAAAATGATAGGGAGGTTTCATTTTGACTTTTTTCATTAAGTCAGTAGTTGTTGAGATAGTAGCTCCTAAAGTCGTAAACATTGTGTCCCCCCCTCTAACTTTTGAACTATGGGATTTAAAATTCTGGAAAAATTTGAGCTTGTAGAATACCACATGAACTTTCATCCACATTTGGTTTGAAGAACATAGGTCAACAAAATTTTGAGATATATACGTTGTTCCCATAACTAAAGGCGTCGGGATGTGACGACCCCATCGCCCGCTGTTGGGATAACCTCTGTCACAACAGAGATTATTCCACCAGTGCAATCAGTCACACTGGTGGTAGGTCTTTTGTTGCAAGAGGCCGGCTAGGTAGGTACCACCGCAGTGTCCAATATTCTGCCGCCAAATAGTAGTGTTTAGGCACTACTGTGTTCCGGTTTGAAGGGCATTGTACGCTAGTGAAATTACTGGGCGAACGAGATTTAAGAACTAATATCTCGAGGTTGGCAATGCGTGAGTGGCACCTACTAATGGTGCTGCAAGCGCTCATAGGCTGCGGCAGCCACTTACCATCAGGTGGGCCGTATGCTTGTTTGCCAACTTCTAACATAAAAAAAAAAAAAAAAAAAAAAACTTTGTTTTTCATATTACTTTTAATAATTACTATGAATTTACCAACTTATTTTGCGGTCGATTTTAATTCGTTATTATTTTTAAAGTCCTTAAGATTCTTCATAACCCAGCTGCGGAACCCTTTAGTTTCAACTGTGCGTGGTGCACAACGCACTTGACTGATAATTTTTATTTAGCATTTTGATGCTTATTTGTGATTCTGCCAACGGCATCGCCCGCGTGATTAATGATTTTCATACAAACTTTGAACCACTTTCACCACTTCAGGGATGGAATTTTTAAAATCATTATCATTTTCATTATCTTTAGTTGTTCGCAAAAAAGTCTCATGGGTCTACTTTTAAAAATGACGGACATCCCATACGAATTGGATTTGATATGTATTCTTATTACACGACATGAATGATGAGGATATTGTATTATTAATAAGTATTCTGTATCGGTTTTTAAAGAAACAATTGAATTCAGAAACTCCTTCTTTATGAGGTCGGTTATATAAACACAATGTGATACTTCTAAACATCCCTTGCTATAATTAAACTTATAATTTAGAACACGACAAAAGTTATTACCACTAACTTATTCCAGTGAAATGTGTTTCGTAAGTAAAACAGCCCAAATATTATACAGCTTTCATAATAATGAGAGAAAAGTTTTAGAACGAATGACCTTAAGCGTCCTTAGTATAAGTGTCCTATAGTAGAAGAGCCTTGCTGTTTTCAGTATTAATGTTTCATCTCTTTTGAAGCCTCAATAGCTCAACGGTAGAAGGACAATCCTGACCCATTTGGATTATTGTCATACCCACTCCTAGCGCAAGCTTCGAGCTTATTTCGAGGGGAATAGGAATATTAGTAATGCCTTGAAAAAAGCATTGCTAATATTCTTTGTATAAAAAAAAATCTGTCTCTGACCAATTTAAGGTATCTATATAAAAGTTTAATTAATGTAATAAAGTAAGCATATATATATATATATATATTCTTGATATTTCAAGGTTTTTACATAATTAACATGCACATTTATTAATAATTTTTTTTTTTAATTTAAATTTTTAATATTAAATTTAAATGAAAGATGTTTTCAAGACTTAATTTTTATGAAATTAAAAACCCTCTATAGTCATAGTCAACTAATTAGATAATATTCTAATATATAAAATTCTCGTGTCACAATGTTCGTTCCCATACTCCTCCGAAACGGCTTGACCGATTCTTATGAATTTTTATGCATATTCAGTAAGTCTGAGAATCGACTACTATCTATTTTTCAAATCCCTAAGTGATAAGGGGTGTCCCAATTTTTTTTTTTTTGTAAAATTTTTTTATTTTTTTATTATGTGGCATTGAAAAATACATACGACCCTAAATTTTCACTTTATTATCACCAACCGCTGCTTTTTAATAGCCATATTAGTCAATCAAAATCTTTCACCGGGTACAGGGCGCTGCTATCGGGTCCCAGATTTTTTCGGGGCAGGACAACGTCTGCCGGGCCCGCTAGTATTTTTATAAATCAATGAAAACTATTTTGGTTTTAAGTCTTAAATGCATTATTGTTTATGATAATAATAGCGCTATCTGTTTCCTTAAACAAATAAATAAAGAAACAAAATTAATAACCCGGCTCGACAGGAGCAGTACATATAGACTTGGAGTAACAATCTGTACAATTGCGTTTTGTGCGAGCGCATTATTAAGTGGGAGCGCCGGTGGCCCAAATCTACCACCACTTTTTATCATTTCCTTATTTCCCTTCCTGTCTGCTTCGCTCTCTTGGGGTCGGCAACACACTTCTGATGCTAGTCGTAAAACAAGCATCCATAGGCTACGGTAGTTTGCCACCGAAGTATTATAACAACCTAAATTGAATATGCATTTGCCCGCTTGAGTGGACAGAGTTAGAGGTTCTAAGTTCGGCCGCTTAAAGCGATGATTGTCTACTCCAGGTTCATCATGTTGCAATATATGTATGTCAGTAGGTCGAGTTGTTATGCTGGGCGTCCATTTAAGGCTGTGTTTCCAACAGAGATGTGTCGATTTACTTAGCCTTGCTCAGCGCAGTTCCTGGCTTAGTTGAGCATATAGCGATGAATACACAATGAAGCGATTCTATTGGTAACTAACAAACAAATCCCTTGGTACGCATCTTCACACATCTCTTATGAAACAGCCTAAATCTAGAAAGCGTGCTTTTCTTTCTTTCCTGACAATATTTGTTCGATTCCCGCTCGGAGCAGATGTTTGTATTGATCATACGGGTATGTTTTTCGGTCTGCGTGTGTTTGTCCTTGTCATTGTGTATTGTTTCCAGACCCCCGACACAGGATATAACTATCTTAATGGGGGCCGTTAAGTGTGTAGCGTTAATTATTTATTTTTATTAATATGTACCCTAAATTTCATATTAATTAGTCAGTTGAGATAAAATCTAACATTCCCATTTATAACATTAGTTAGAATGTTATATATATAGTTAAATACTGCTAGTCTATAATTATATTTATAATAATGTTGTCGTTTGTTAATATAAGATAGATGTGACGTGTTAAACGAAGCTTTATTACCGGGCGTTGAAAGCACTCAGGACCTTAGAACAGTAGATGTCATGAAAATAGCATTAAAGTAGCAATTAAATTGTACTGTAGGAAAATAATACTTTGGGTTACCATTAAACAAATTTAATAATAAATAAAGTAAACAGCAAATAATAAAAAAAATCTATTAAAGACAGAATAATTAACTAATGAAAACTTAATGCCAATGAGAGAAAATGCTGACAAGATTTACGAAAAAACCGGCAACGGCAATAAACCGATGTGCCTTTTGTTTATTACGAAAAAAATATATTTTATGAAAAAGAAAACATAGAATTTTATTTAAGAAACTGTCATAATTTTTATGCTTAAATATTTTATTTTCAGCACAAATGAAATATGAAAATTTCATTTATATAGCACAGAGAATAACATTGAAATTGTTACAAATATTGTATTATAGATACCATTTCCATTATATATTTTAATCCACTGTACATCCCATCAAAGGCTGGTTAAGATAAAAGGAAGTATATCACATAACATGCATTATGTGTCTCGCATTATCTAAGTGTCATAATAAAAGTTTAGTAGCAAGAAAAGAATCTTTGAAGAAATAGACATCAACAAGTTATACATAAGGTTTATTTCGCTCGGAGCGCTACTTCCATCTCCGATAACGTCCTTAGCCGTGGTTCGTCTTCGCAGGAGGCACCCTAAGGACGGAATCAAATTTGAGCCCCGTGAGGGCTGCCCCTTTATCACGGCTGAGTCTCTGTACTCAAGGGTGACGCTGTCAAGGCCAGTAGGGCCAACAGCAATACACATTCCGAAAAAAAAATTAAAAAAAAGGTTTATTTTTTGTTATGTTTAAAAGGTAAATAGAAGTCTAGCCTTTATCAATCTCGATTAATCTTAAAAAGAATAATCAAGAATACTTTTGAACGCAAGACCTCGCGTATCATACACAGAAAAACACGCACACATTGGCCGACCCCTTTCTGAAGTCTGATAAAAAAATTATTGTACTATTGTATTAAGTTTACATTTTTTTTTTTTTTTTATGTAAGAGGGGCAAACGGGCAGGAGGCTCGCCTGATGTTAAGTGATCACCGCCGCCCATGAACATCTGCAACACCAGAAGGCATGCAGGCGCGTTGCCGACCTTTAAGGAAAGAATAGGCTCTTCTCTTGAAGGTTCCCAAGTCGTATCGGTTCGGAAAGACCGCCGGCGGAAGTTGGTTCCACAGAGTGGTTGTGCGAGGAAGAAAATGTCTTCTAAATCGCGCTGTTGTGGATTTCCAGACATCGAGGTGGTATGGATGGAACTTAGAGTTTTGTCGCGATGTCCGATGGTGAAATTCTACCGGCGGGATCAATCCAAACAATTCCTCAGAACACTCTCCGTGATATATGCGATAGAAGATGCAGAGTGATCCGACATCTCTACGCAATGCCAAAGGATCAAGCCGATCGGAAAGGGCTTGATCGTCGACAATTCGAGCCGCTCTACGTTGGATGCGGTCAATTGGAAGTAGCTGGTACTGGGGAGCTCCCGCCCAGAGGTGAGAGCAGTACTCCACGTGCGGTCGAATTTGCGCCTTGTAGAGCTTTAGGCGATGAGCCGACGTGAAGTAGTGCCTCGCCTTGCTGAGCACACCAAGCTTTTAGAGGCCAATTTGACCTTTCCTTCCAACTGACCGCGGAACTGAACGACGCTCGAAATGTCGACACCAAGTATTCCGATACTAGCTGTGGCAGCCAGGGAGTGTTCCCAAAACGAGGAGATACGACAAATGGTGATTTTTAGCGGTTAACGCGCAAACTTGTGTCTTCTTGGGGTTGAATTGGACTAAATTTTGTCGGCCCCAGTCCGAGACTTTGGTCAATGTAGTCTCGACTTCAGAAACAAGTTTGTTCCGGCACTCAATGACGTTTTCCCGAGAAATATTAGCGCGGCCGGTGTATAAAGCGTCCACAGTGCTGTCGTCGGCATAGCAATGAATGTTGGAAATTTCCAACATGTCATTGATATGCAGAAGAAACAAAGTAGGGGACAGTACGCAGCCTTGCGGGACACCAGCATTAATGGGTTTTAAGTCAGAGCATGCACCGTCGACAACGACCTTGATGCTCCGATCTGCCAAAAAGCTGGTGACCCACTCGCATAATTTCTCAGGAAGCCCATAGGAAGGAAGCTTCGAAAGAAGCGCCTTGTGCCATACCCGATCGAAGGCCTTCGCTATGTCCAGACTGGCCGCTAATGCCTCCCCTTTGGACTCAACTGCTTCCGCCCACCTATGTGTCAGGTAAACTAGAAGATCACCAGCTGAACGACCACGACGAAAACCGTACTGGCGGTCGCTAATCAACTGGTGCTCCTCTAGATACCGCAGGAGCTGGCAGTTGATAATGGACTCCATTATCTTTGAGAACAAGGAGGTAATGGCAATTGGCCTATAATTGGACGGATCCGAGCGGTTGCCTTTTTAGGGATCGGGTGCACTAAAGCCGTCTTCCATGAGTTCGGGACGACGCCTGATGAGTAGGAGTACCGGAAAAGACGCGTTAAAACCGGCGCCAACTCAGGAGCACATGTCCGCAACACGATCGGGGAGATTCCATCAGGCCCACTCGACTTATGAATGTCCAAGGAAAGAAGTGCTCTGCGAACTACACTTTGCCGGAATTTAACCTCCGGCATCGTGGTATCACACCGCTGGATTGCCGGTGGTGACTTTCCTTGGTCATCCACAGTCGAGTTGGACGCGAAGAGAGAGCACAGAAGATCAGCTTTCTCTTTCGCGGCATGGGCCACCGAATCATCGTCCCTATGCAGAGGTGGAAATGATGGCTTACAGAAATTCCCTAAGACAGACTTGGCGAGGGACCAGAATGCACGTGTACCCGAAGGAAGACGCACTAGTCTCTCGCCAATTCTGCCGATGTGCTCCGATTTTGCTTTAGCAATAACCCTTTTGAAGGACCTGGAGGCAGAGTTGTACTCCTTTCTAAGTGCGCTGGTATTTACATCACGAGACGTCGACGCCTTAGCCCAGGCTTGGTAGCATTCCCGTTTTCGGCGAAACGCCGTTTTACAGGAGCGACCAAACCAAGGCTGAGACTTGCCTCCGATGGGCACTGCCGAAGCCGGAACAAAAAGTTCCATGCCCTGGAGTATCACATCGGCGACAGAGTTGGCAACGACGTCCGGATCATCCGGCGAGAAGCAAATCTGTCCCCATGGGTAGGACGCAAAGAAAGAACGCATCCCGTCCCAGTCTGCCGACCTGTAGTGCCAAACGCGGCGGTAGCCCGCGAAGCGGGGCCGTGCTGGGCGCGAGACCGGCACTGTACTCCGAACAAGGCAGTGGTCCGACGAGCCTAGAGGAGGATCGACGGATACCAGATAGTTGTCCGGATGAGAGGTCAACAGAAGATCCAACAGTGAAGGTGTATGATCCTCTACATCTGGGATTCGCGTTGGCGAGGTTACCAGTTGTGTCAGATCATATGCCAAAGCAAAGTCGAGAACAGATCTCCCCGCGTGATCGGTGGTACGTGAACCAAGCCATTCGGCATGGTGGGCGTTGAAATCGCCAAGAATCACGATCTCAGCAGATGGGATCTGTTGCAGCACGGAATCTGTAGCCATTTGGATGTGCTCAATGAGTCGGTCAGTTTCGGCATTTCCGCTATGGGACCTATAAAGGCACGCGTAGATTCGCGGATGGTCATCGCAGTCTACGCGCAGCCAAAGAATCGATAGGTCCCCTACTTCAAGGCTGCCGAGGCGACGAGAGCAGACATCCTCCCTGACGTACACGCACACACCAGCCCGGGGTACAAAGGAATGTTCCAAATTGTATCCCGGGTAGGAGAGGAAAGAAGTATCAGCCAGAGAAGATATCTGGGTCTCGGTGAGAAAAAGCAAGGCCGGCTTCGCCGTCTCAAGGTGGTGATGGACGGCGTTCAGGTTGGAATTCAGCCCTCTAATGTTACAAAAGTCCACAGTTAGCGTGGAAGGGGTTGCCTCAAGTTGCCTGCTTCGTTTGCCCCGAACAGTTTTTGAGCGCGCAAAATTGCCCCCCCAGAATTCGGAGGGCAGCCTGGGCATCCATGCTCAGCTGGAGTTCGTGCTGAGCATGGACGCTCAGAGAGGGATTCTCCACCGCGAATGCAGGTGGTACCCTCCTGGGGTACACGAACCGAATTCTGCACGTCCATAGAAGGGAGGGGGTTAAGAAGGCCTCCGGGACTCTCACTCACCGTACGAAACGCGACACTTGTCACTTCACGCCGGTTTTCTGTGAGAGAGTGGTACTTACCCGGGCGTGCCGGCCCAATTCGGCTGCACAGAAAGAGCTGTGCAGCGTGGCACTACCACTAGTTGAATTGACTAACTGCACTGGTGGAATAATCTCTGCAGACAGAGATTATCCCACCAGCGGGCGATGGGGTCGTCACGTCCCGACGCCGGAAAGAATACTAACTATATATATACATACTAATTGCATCAGAATCTGATGATGAGATCTTGGAGAAATCGAAAGAAATCTATAAATTTGTATTTATAAAATTCACACACTATAGACACGAGTATGTATAACTGGTGATAGGCCTTTAATGCAAGAGGCCGGCCAGGTAGGTTCCTCCGCAGTGTCAGTTATTCTACCGTAATGTAGTATACTGTGTCTCGATACTACTGTGTTGTAAAGGACACTGTAGCTAGTGAAATTATTGGGCAAAAGAGATTTAAGAACAAATATCTAGAGTTTGGCAACGCGTGAGTGACACCTACAACTGGTGTTGCAAGTGCTCATAGGCTACGGCAACCACTTACCATCAGGTGGGCCGTATGCTTGTTTGCCAACTTTTAACAAAAAAAAAAATATTACAAGATACGCCATATTACCCGGTAGAAGATAAAACAACATTTTATTTCTCGATGACGTAACAATGTTAAAAAGAGCCACGATAACAATTCATATTTTCGACCCCGAAGATAATCTATCCGTCCATTATAACGAACAAGGCATTGACCCTTCAATAACAACTTATAATGGAAGGCCTCCCTTCCACTTAAGAATCTATCACATAAATTTGTCAAAGCACCCCTCACAAAAGAAATTTAGCTGTAAGCAAGCATAAGTCGCTATGATATATACTTTATAAATTGAGCTAGATTGGTCTACTGAGTGGATACCGCTTCGCGTATAGATTTGATAGATAAATTGATATTTAAATTAAATGGTGTGTTGTATTATGTGGCGTTGTGGGTAGCGAATCTGCCTTTAGCCTCGACGGTCTCTGGTTCAATTCCCGCTCGGACGGATGTTTGCTTTGATGTTACAAATATTTGTTTCGGTCTCGGGGTTTGTCCTTGGGCCCCCCACCATGCCGCGGAAAGCACTTTAAGCTGTCGATCTCAGTGGTTATCACATAACATCTGATAATTATCGTTAACTCTTGAAAAATAAATTGCTTTATGCAATGAGTTACCGATTCGCCGTTAGGGTTAGGCAGGTTAGATTGCAATCGCTCTATGTAAAATCTAGTAACTTGTCAAATCCAAAATAAGCAGACCCTGGGTAAAATACTCGTATAATACCGGTTATAATGTTAGGGCGAAGAAGAGGTGTGTATCGTATGTACGTTATATTAACTAACTTAGATAAATTATGAAAAAATGTAATGTTTTATTGTAATGTCGCAAAGTAAAACATTATCGTTGCGTCTTTTCGCATATTCAGATAATGCTTTAGATCTACGGCCGGTTTCAATAAGCATTCTCGATCCATTTTTACCAATCTGAGATTTTCCAATATCAATCCAAAAATGCGCACTACCGATCGATTGATAAAGATCTCAATCCGAACATTTAATGAAACCGGCCGTTAATGTATTGATACTGTCACTTTACCATATCACTGGTGGTAGGTCTTTTGTTGCAAGAGGCCGGCTAGGTTACCACCGCAGTGTCCAATATTCTGCCGCCAAATAGTAGTGTTTAGGCACTACTGTGTTCCGGTTTGAAGGGCATTGTACGCTAGTGAAATTACTGGGCGAACGAGATTTAAGAACTAATATCTCGAGGTTGGCAACGCGTGAGTGGCACCTACTAATGGTGCTGCAAGCGCTCATAGGCTGCGGCAGCCACTTACCATCAGGTGGGCCGTATGCTTGTTTGCCAACTTCTAACATTAAAAAAAACCATTAAGTCTGAATTAGATTAACGTGTAACATTGCCGTCACAAGTGTACATACGCAACGTGTAAAACGCGTTACGGAAGAACAAAAAAGGAATAAATAAATAAACGCTACACACTCAACGGCCCCCATTAGGATAGTTATATCCTGTGTCGGGGTCCAGAAACATACACAATGACAAGCACAAACACATCCAGACTGAAAAACATGCCTGTATGGTCAGTTCAAACATCTGCGACATGTGGCACTTAAGGCAGGTTCACTAAGTTTGCGCTACAACGTCGTCAAAAGTAAGTACAAATAAAAATTCAATTATATTCTTATAAATGCTATAAAAAAAAAAACTAAAGCTGACAAGGACAACAATAATTTTAGTTCAACTACCAACGCAAGTTATGTATACCAATTCTACATAAACCGTCTAGAGTGCATATTCCCACATAAGACATGAACCGCCGTGTCAGCGTCGCAAGCCTCAAAAGGAGGAAGCGACACCCGCCGGGTGCGGGCCCTGAGAAAGCAATCTTTGGTCCCACTTCGACCGGGAGTCACTAGGCTAGTTAGGTTAAAAATGTATTATTTTATTAATAAAATTTAATTTAAGTAAAATGGAGTTTCTTTTGCATTCGGCGGCTGTAGCATACGTAACTCGCACGTACACAAGAGAAATAAAAATAAAAATTAACATAGAAAATGAAAACACTATTCTTTCTGAAAATAACGCATTCAACGATAAATGTAACGATATTACCATTATAAGCGTTGGATTAAAATAACTGTTTCCCTTTGTACGACTTACTCGACTAATCCACTTGGAAAATATTCTGCGTTAATGGATGAAGCCATTCGAGCAGAAGAGCTAAATAGCCTCGCGATCCACACGATATAGCACCGTATCGCGCTATAGTACGTGCATTTTTTTTCATGAGGGTTAACAAGCAAGCATACGGTCCGCCTGATGGTAAGTCAGCACAACCTATGAACGAGCGTGATAGTTTAAATATCACATACGCGTTGCCAATCCAAAGAATAGGAAGGAAGGCATTCAGACAATGGGCCTCCGGCGCTGTCAGTTATCGCAAGAAACGCAACAGTACTGTGTTGCGTGACGTAGTTTTTCTGTGAAAGGATACGTACTTCCCTGGTCGAATCGACCCATTTTGCTAATACAAGCCTGGCTTTACTAATGTCAATTTATTCAATAAGCAAATCGACGTATAGTATAGCTTTAGCTTAGCTAGTAATCACTGGATGTCAGGCCTCCCCCTCTAATGAACAACTCAGCGGTTCATTATAACAGCGGATTAAAAACTGATTCCTGTTGGGGAGTGAAACAATTTACTCTTATCGGATATCAGGGCCTTTAAGATCACGCTTTGTTACATAATTCAATGTGCTGTAAGGGCGGTAGTACATAGAATAAAATAATCGGAATCTTTAAGGGATATAAGCTGAGTTACAACATACGAGATAATTATATTAATTAACTGAATGACCGAGTTTTGCTCAGTATTTTTTTTTGGAAAGCTAGATTTTCTAAATATAAATCCTAGCTATATCGACTTATCACTCCCGAAACCCTTTGCATACTAAATTTCATCAAAACCGTTGGAGTCGTTGCCGATATTTAGATTTTTTTTTTTACTTTATTAGGAACACCAACAAGGAATACAATTTTACAAGACATAATAGGTAGTAAAAATCTTATGGAATAAATGTTAGTACTTCCTTAATTATGGGTTTGTGTGTGTATATGTATATATATTATATATTTATTTATATTATACATGTATATAAATTATATATGTATATATATTATATATGTATATCTATTATATAAATTTCTCGTGTCACAATGTTCGTTCCCATACTCCTCCGAAACGGCTTGACCGATTGTTGTGAATTTCTTTATGCATATTCAGTAAGTCTGAGAATCGGCTACTATCTACTTTTCAAACCCCTAAGTGATAAGGGGTGTCCACCCCAAATTTTTTATTTTATATTTTGAATATTTTGTTTAAATATTTTTTTATTATCTCGCCGTGAAAAATACGTACGATCCTAAATTTTCACCCTTCTACCGTCAACCCCTATTTTTTAATAGCCATATTAGTAAATCAACAACTTTCACCGGTGTCACATCTAGACTCGGCTAGAGGGCGCTGCTATCGGGTGCCAGATTTATTCGGGGCAGGAAAACGTCTGCCGGGCCAGCTAGTATATTATATATGTATGTATATTATATATTTACAAGAATTGCTCGTTAAAGGGTAGATTTATATAGTTCCGTTCATGAGTTTGAACCTTTTTATTGAAAAGATAAATTAAGAACTTTTTAGGATCTTTAAAAAGCCTGATTCTGCATACTATTTTTTTTATACTTGCTAAGCTTGACTATCGAAGGCCGCCATCATTGAGGCAAATTTTTAGCATTTGTTGAATGAAAGGGATTAATCACTTTTCTTTTATGTGTTCTTAATAAACCTTCACTGACTATCTGTGAGTCTTCAGCGGGCTGTATCTCACGACCACGACCACGAGTAATAAGTAGAGAGTTAAATTTTCACAGAATTTGTATTTCGGTTACAGCTACAAAAAACATTAAAAATAAAATAAAATTTAAAAATAACGCTGGTACGGAAACTTGTATGTGCAAGTCCAATACGCACTTTTTTCCTATATATAAACTAAATTTAACGCGAGTAAATCCGCGAGGCGTTACTAGAATCACATAACTTAGAAATCGTTGATTAAACAATATTATATTGTTACAATATCAAAGGAACGCGTAATTACAAAGTCCCTTTAGAACTAAGTCACTGCATGGCGATTCATTTTGAAACGTCAAAAACAAAGATCCGACCACTTAAAAGTACTTTGAAGCTGAAATAGGTCGGTTAATGAGGTTCTAATGTTTACAATATGGATTTTATCATGAATCTTGGGAATTTTCTTAGTAATTTCTCTATTACTTAATAATTACCTGATTTTAATTAATTAATTTTTTGATCATTTCAGTATTTTTCTGTCAGCGGAAAACAATAACTAATTATTATTGAAACGAAGTTCCTATTCGCTACAAGCTAGACCAAAAAAAGTGTAAACAGACTGTTTTCTGACACCGGAGGTTTTTCTAATATGGTATTAACCGATAGCTTCATATAAATTTAGCTTCTGAAAAGTTTAAGTTGACCTCTGATGAAAATAAAAATATCCATCGCTGTTGTTTCTTTTTATAAGGAGCAAGTTTGGCTTTTTGACTTTTACATATAAACTACACAGAATTTCATTTGTACAAAAGAAAAAAAATAAATAAATTTTATTTTAAATCATTTTAACCGACAAAAATAAAAATCAAAATCAATTGTACAACTACGTTTTTTAACGCAAAATTTTTTCATCTGCGAAAATGGACAAATGGACTTCGTCAATTTAGGACGGAACCCTTCCAAGTATCACTATATAGTATAAAACAAAGTCGCTTTCTCTGTCCCTATGTATGCTTAATCTTTAAAACTACGCAACGGATTTTGCAGAGGATGGTTTATATGTATAATAACATCCATTACATAGTGGAGAAAAATGTCGTAAATAATTACATTTAACGCGTACGGGCCACGAGCAGTAATGAATAAATTTTTTCAGTGAATGACATAGACTATATATTTTATACCCGTGCGAAGCCGGAGCGGGCCGCTAGTTGATAATAATATCTAAATTTCCTTGAGTACACCTTAGATCTTAGGTGTGTGTAGAAGGTTACTTCTTTTTTATTTCATATTCTTATATAAAGATACTGGTACATAATTTAAATTAATAAAAGAAAGACACCGAATATTAAAAATAAAATGCGAGATCTTAATGGAAATGTGAAGGACGGACAAATTGCAATTACATTTTCTTTTATGGTCGAGAAAGTCATCAATTTTAGAGTTCCATCGCCTCTTCGATGAATAGGTTAAAGCTTGCCAAGAACAAAGGGTACCCTTAAAAGCTTTTCGGGCCAACAGCCTGACCAGACAGTTGATTTGTGTTACGGCATGTTATTAGCAATATTGTATACGTAAATTCATATACTATATTCAAAATTTACCTCATTCAAGTAAAATTTCTATAACACATTTTCCGGCGTCGGGATGTGACGACCCGCATCGCCCGCTGTTGGGATAACGTCACAGCAAAAATTACTGCACCAGTGCAATCAATCACACTGGTGGTAGGTTTTTTGTTGCAAGAGCCCGGCTAGGTAGGTACCACCGCAGTGTCAAATATTCTACCGCCAAATAAGTTAGTGCTTAGGCACCGTAAGATAGTGAAATTACTGAGAAGAGGATATTTAAGAACTAATATCTCGAGGTTGGCAACCTACTAATGGTGCTGCAAGCGCTTGGATAGGTTACGGCAACCACTTACCATCAGGTGGGCCATATGCCAAATTTTTTATACGGCCATCTGCTAATACGCGATTGTCGTAGCCTATGAGCGTTTGCAAAGCCATTCATTTGTAATTGTCACTCACGCGTTGCCAACCTCGAGATTTTTTTTATTTTTGTTTTTTTTTTTTTAATAGTAACATTGCCTTTTTCAAGGTATAGAGGCCGCAACTCTCACGTTAATGGAGCGGAGTCGGCCATTCTACCGTTGAGCTATTGAGTCTTCATATCATAGAGGTCTTCTTTGGCTAGTAATTTCACTAGCTACAGTGTCCTTCAAACCGAAACACAGTATAGTTATTTACGGTAAAATACTTGACAGTGCGGTGCTTACAGTAAAATCGCTACCACCAGTAAAAGCGATACAACTAATTCCTCCACAGAGTTTCAAAACCCGAATATCTTTTCAATTTAACAACACAAGATTCACTTAAATCAAAACTCACTGATCAAAGAAATTCAATACCAAAATCTTATATTGAATTCCATTGACTTATCAATCAATGAACCAAACAATCATCTAGACTCACCAATGATTTAAGCAAAGCGATTGTATAAGATACTAAGGGTTCCATTGAAGGCGTTTGAAACAAAACATTCACTGATACAAATGAAATTAGACCTTATTACATAACGCTAGAGGTGATAGTGGTGTGGTGTGATGATGGGTTTTGAGTAGCTCAAAAGAGCAAGGGAAACAAGTCATTAATAGAAAATAACATATCAGTTGGGGGATCAGAAACAAGATGACTGCTTTGATAAGGGGTAGAATAGAATTGTATTTCATTCCCCCATTGTTGTAATATTTAGGGGAGTGCTTAAATTATATGTTAATGATACGAATGCAACAACATTTTCACTAAATTTAGTAATTTTAATTAAAAATTCCTTATCTCGATCCGAAAGTGTTATAATAACCAACTTATTAATTCGGGAAGTTGTTGAATAGTGAAATCATTTGATAGATCTACGAAGCTTGATTTATGCTTGTGTAATTATAGGCCGAAGACGTTTTAGGGGAAACGTTAGACGTTTTGGGAACAATTTTAATCTTGAGGTTCAGATGTATTAACGGACAATTTAAGTGACAATTTACAATTGACATCGTTGTGGCGTTGTGGGTAGCGAGTCTGCCTTTAACCTCGACGGTTGCTCGATTCCCGCTCGGACAGATGTTTGCATTGATCTTACAAATATCTGTTTCGGTCTGGGCGTTAATCCTTGTGGGTCTTCCCGCCGAGCCTCGAAGAGCACGTTAAGCTGTCTGTCCCGGTTGTTATCACATATCTGATAATAATCATTAGCTCTTGATAAGAAAATTGCTCTTATCCAATGAGTTACTGGTTCACTCTTAGAGTTGCGGAAGTCAGATGGCAATAGCTTTGTGTACAAAGTTGTAACCTGTCGAATTCGGAAAGATGAATAGTAATAAGCAGACCAGATAATAATACCGGGAAAAATGCTAAGAAGAAGAAGACGAAGTTTCAATTTACAAGTACATGCTATAGGTAAAGTATTTCCCAATCAAGTGATTCTTATTTCAAGAAGCTTCTCAACCGGTTGTTTCTTTTTTGCTTGTTACAAGACATTTTCGCCGTTTATGAAATGATTTTGATACTTTTTTAGCAAATTATCTATGATAGCTGTGACTAAGCGTTTTTTCATGTATGTGTCATTAATTTTATCATTCTAATGATTGACGATTGTCTTTAGTGATTCTTCGTCTTTTAGCTTTTGCGATGTTTGTAAAACAGAAATATTTTTTCAAAGATAAAAACGGTCGATTGACCTTATAAATGTAACCGCATGATCATGTATGATGATGAGTACTGTCAACGTGAATAAGCCTCTCAATATAATAGGCATAAAATTAACCAAGTTTATTACATTTGTACCATAATAGTAAGTTAAACGTTGTCAAAGAAAACTCGAAAGTCATTACGTGAGGGATATTTTTACAATTTATTAAGAAAATTTGTATATTAAAATAAAGATAATGAATTAAACTTAAATAAATTAATGACGCTCTTAAATGTTAAAGTGGTAAACTTATTAACAAGTTAATTTAACCTCTAACATACAAAGTACTTATACCTTCCTGTGATTAACTCAAAACAATTTTCACACTTGCCTTAGTTAAGCGAAACTTTCTCCAATAGCGCTCATTAACTGAAGCCTGTTTTATGTTTAAAATTATATACAAGTTATTAAACTTACGTTTAATTAAAAATGTTTTAAATTAAAGATGGCTTAGAATATGATAAAAAAATTAATCTATATATTTTTTTTTATGTCATGACGGTTGGCAAACAAGCATACGGTCCACCACAACCTATAAAGGCTCGCAATACTTGAAATATCACATGCGCGTTGCCAACCCAAAGGAAGGAAAAACATTTCCTTCTTATTTCTTATCTGCTATTCTTCTTGTTGGAAGGGAACAAAGGGGGTGGGAGATTGGGCCTCCGGCGCTCTCACTAATCGCACGAAACGCAATAGTATTGTGACTTTGCGCCGATTTTCTATGAGAGGGTAGTACTTTCTCGGTCGAGCCGCCCCATTTGTGCTTGGGGAAGCATGGCTAGTACAACGATACGTGCAGAGAAAACTGCAGATCCCTTTTTTAGAATAGTGTCTACTTGTTACTTTTTCACAAACAAAACCGGTATTAAACATGACGATATTTTGATATAAAGATTTTTGTTATTTAGTTTTATTCTTGAAGAAAAACATAAGACACTTTTATGGCGGTAAATTGTAGTACAAGCGAGTAAAGTCACAGACAAAATCAAGCAGTCAAATTAATTATAATTATGGTGCCAAAAGAATATTTTAAAAATAATTTGATGTCCCCCAAATACCAATATGTAAATAAGAACGTAAGTAACACGAACACACCTCATTTTTTCTTAAACTTCCAACCCTCGAACGTCGGGGGTGACAAGTTTAATCTAAAGTTGGTGGGCCGAATAGGCCCCGGGCCGACTTTGAACGATTATAAGTTGGAAGTGCTATTTTTAATGAGTTTTTGCGGATTTAAATATTAATACCAAGGATTCGAGTGTCAAAACTCGAGTTTATATTACGTAGTGCCCATTTAATTTCCGCAACATAAACCCGAGGAATGAGAATCATACTTAGAAGCAAATTGCGTATATCAGAAAAATGATATTTTTTCTTCAAATCGTTCTTATCTTTAACATTTCTTTTTCTGATGATTTTTCTCCAATATTTTTATATAAATGTGAATTTGTATTAAGCTAACCTAAAACAATTATAGACAGTGCCTAAGCCGAAACAAAGACGCAGGCCAAAACTAACTTCATGGAGTAAAAATAAGATACTATATTAGAAGAGGCAAACAGACAGGCGTTACACCTGATACTAAGCGATTACAACCGCTCATGAACATCTACAACACTAGAAGGCATGCAGGTGCTTTACCTACCTTTAAGACTGGCTATACCTCGAAACACGACTGACAAGTCAGTTTTATGAAATAATGGTCTAAGAGCCGGTGGGAGATCGTCCTTCACCGATCTGATAACCAGATGAGACGTGTTTTTTATCAAATATTTATTATAAATTTTTGATGAAAAAAAATCGATAAAAGTTAATTTAATTAAAAATAGCCATGAGCACTTTTCGATAGGCAAGCAATTATAGGCATATTTGTTTATAATAAATATTTGATAAAAAATACGTCTCATCTGGTTATCAGATCGGTGAAGGACGATCTCCCACCGGCTCTTCTACTATAAAAAGAATATTGTAAACATCCTCCCTCCCCTTTCCATACAAGAACTACGGGTGCCGAATGTCTCCGATGTTATCACCTGTGGCATCAATCCTTCGCGAACAAAGAAATCTGCCAATTCTTTTATTTGTCGTACTTCTAAAAAGTGAAACTCATTGCCGGCTCACGTGTTCCCTCCTTCCTACAATATCGGCTCCTTCAAACGAGGCGTGAAGCACCCTCGCCCTGCCTTGGCTAACGCGATTGCATTCCGCAACTGTGTTAGCCACCTTCGCGTTTGGACTTTATTTCCACTTACCATCAGGTGGGGTAGTCATCTGCCCTATTTTGAAAGTAATAAAAAAATCAAATAAACTAGTGGCCTAGATTAATTTTTCTATGTTAAATTTTATTATTTCATACCAAACAAGAGACTTACGTAACAGATGGCAGATGGCTAGCGTGCTTTCAAAACTTTTTTACACCCCAAGTGACCATTACCTCTATAACAATAAGGGTCGTATTCGCTCAATATAAATTATCACATATTTCCCCAATGGCTGTAGATCAAAATATCATTCGAGTGTGCCGTGGATATAATATTCAAAATATATGAAATCCCTTCTCAAGTGTTTGGGGATTATTAAATGTATTTTCGTGTCGCAGATGTTTCTACGATCTTTATACGGATCAGGGAGGGCTATTTTTGGATTATCTGAATTGATTTCGAATGACAAACAAGCAACATTTGAAGGGTTGACGGAAATGATGAATTGGAGTTTTGTGGAGAAAAAATGACACCTAGTTACTTAACATGAACTCTCATTGCTATTCAAATATAGACTGTCATTCCTTTATCGTAAAATATTTCAGGTTTGGTTTCCGCACCAAATTTGTTTAGTAGTGTAGCATACATTAATTTATTTTATATAATTATATAAACTATATTAATATACTACATAAACAAGTACACAAATAAATATATACATAAACATACACAAATATATAATACACAAAAATATACACATATTATCATCCACACATTATACAAACGGATATTTTTCTTTAGTCTAGAGGTTTGAGCTTTTATTTGTGTTTAAAAACTTATACTTACGAACCAAAGGAAAAACCAAACCCTTCAACATTACATACAAAGCTTTATTCTAAAGCTTCCTTATTACTTCATAATTAAAATTACAAGTAAATTCAAAACACGAAATTGGCTCGAAACAAGTATCAAAATTCATAAACAGAAATCTCCACAATTACGTTAAAGTATCAAGAACATATACCACAAGCTGAAACTTTTCGGAACGAACACAACGCGTATTTACATTTCAAAACAGCATAAGGTCGAAACAAAGAAACTTTGCCCCACTTGGCTCACGTAAGTAAAATAAGGCACCAAATAATACGAAGATCCTGAAATAAAACCGCAAACTGCTAAAGTCTTGCGTTCAGGAACAGATAAAATCGTGAAGTTCAAATGTTTTGTAGAAAACAAAAAGACAATGATAGTTAAACTTTAAGGCCAGTTCATTTGGACAAAGAAGTACAAAAGACAATCTGAGGCGTTAAACGTTTGCGGGGCAATGCTTTAAAATAAGCTTCATCGGGGATACTTAGCCCTTATCTAAATTGCTCCGTTTATGGTAATAGGTCCGCAATGAAAATAACGACGTTCAGTTAATTTGCGGACTTGAACTTTTACAAGGCTTTAAAATTTTATATATACTCAATAATTAGCTTAATTTATCACACAAAAAAATAAAAATAGCGCTACGTGAGAGACACATAATAAAGACGAAAGCCGTTGCCCCCATGCATATGTGTAAAAAAATAACAAACGTACCCCGGCGTCGGGATGTGACGACCCCATCACCCGCTGTTGGGATAACCTCTGTCACAGCAGAGATTATTCCACCAGTGCAATCAGTCACACTGGTGGTGCGTCTTTTGTTGCAAGAGACCGGCTAGGTAGGTACGACCGCAGTGTCAAATATTCTGCCGCCAAATAGTAGTGCTTAGGCATTACTGTGTTCCGGTTTGAAGGCCACTGTACGCTAGTGAAATTACTGGGCAGAGGAGATTTAAGAACTAATATCTCGAGGTTGGCAACGCGTGGGCGGCACCTACTGATGGTGCTGCAAGTGCTCATAGGCTACGGCGACCACTTACCATCAGGTGGGCGGTATGCTTGTTTGCCAACTTGTGACATAAAAAAAATACAGTGCGTCAGATGGTAAGCAGTCACAGCAACTTACGAATGCTTGCGATACACGAAGTGTTATATGTGCGTTGCCAAGGGATAGAAGAGAAGGAATGACAAGGGAATAAAGGAAGGGAAGTCATCGCACGAAACGTAACAACACTGATACTGTTACTTTACGTCTATTTTGTGTGAGACTGTGGAGGTGACGACGTGTGGAATGTCCCTCCAACACTACGGGAGGATCCTCCGACCCGGCGGGTGATATTGCCTGGCGGGTCGAAGCTCTGGGCCGAAGCCCGACGACTTACGTTGGAAAGTTGTATATATTCTCAAGAGCGTAGGAAACTTTGATAGCGCGATTTAGGATCGTGACGTTCGTTGGTCGCCCATATCGTTGCGTAGTAAGCCCTGTAGGTGTCGTTGTAGCTTGATGCGACATTGTGACAATCTTGTCTTTCTATCGCGTTACGTCGTGTTGCGTGTAGATGTCGCTACAAGACTACTACCCTGGTCAATCTGGCCCATGTAGGATAGAAGGAGTATGGCTCCACTACTGGCTCATGCGTTTATTAAACTAAAATTAAAAAATCTTTAGATAGAAAGTTTTCTATTTGGAATTGCTTGATGAATATTAACTAAGAAATAATTGGTATATTTCATTATTGAAAAAAATATTCCAAAAGTCCAAAACTGTGAGCAAAATTTAGTTTTTACATAAAATAGAATAGAAAATAAATTCAAAGTCCACAGACGACCGAATAATGACTTGGCAAATGTAACTTTAATTTAGGATAACCCAAAGTAAGTCGAAAGTCTCTTCAAATTTTGGTCAAACTTAGAATTGCTAAGTACACTTTTGCTATGGATATTTTCATATAATAACGAGTGTGGCTTTATTAAAAAAGTTTGTCCTTGTATTATAATATCTTTATAACATAAAAAGTAAGATTTAGGTAAAAATATTTTAAGTCTCATTAACCATTTTAATTTGAAGTCATGATGGCGGCCACCATTAGGATAGTAATATTCTGTGTCGGAAGTCCGAAGACACACAAAATCCCAAACACACCTAGACCAGAAAACATGACTGTATGATCAATATAAACACTTGCTTCGAGCGGGAATCGTACGTGTGACCTGTGGCGCTTGAGGCAGGTTCGCTACTACTGGGCCACAACATCATCAAAATTTGAAGGGTTACTAATTTTCTACAGTACTAGCTTCGGCTCACGTCTTCACCCGCGTGACTACCGATTCTTAATGTAGCAACTTTAATGCAATATAGACATTATTGGTACATACAAACTTTCTTTTTTTATTTAAAAGGGAGCAAACGGGAAGGAGGCTTATCTGATATTAAGCGTTCTCCGCCGCCCATGAACATCTGCAAACCATCCCCTATTTCAACTCCTTCCAGACTATGACCTTTTTCAATATCTATCTCTGAACCAAATTCCATTAAAATTGGTTCAGTGTTTTAGGCGTAAAAGCAAGACCGACAGACAGAACTACTGTCGCATTTATAATATTAGTGGGGACAATTGCTATCTGACATCATTACAATGGCGTCTCAACTGTCATATAAATATTATATTTGCATGCCTATTTGTGGTTGCCGTGGCTGGAATTATTTCGTTATTATATCACCTGTTTGTAATCCAGCTTGCAAATAAATGATTTGATTTGACATCTAAACCATCTACAATGGCGAGTGCTTCTTCCTCACTAAAAATGGTCAAATACTAACTAGTGTGTCAAACAGTTAATTTTAAATAATAAAACATATATATAGCTTTTTAGAATATATTTTAATACAATATCTTGCAGCTTTACGGTAGTGGTGTTATATTTCATAGCATCTTCATATAATTTTAAAGCTTCGCGTGAGGAGTGTTTTGTTTCCCGAAGACTCTAGAAAGTCGAGTATTCTTCGCTTTAAGCTCTGCAGTGTTTTAGATATAAATATAACTTGGTGAAAGTTTTAGAAAAATGTTGAAAGTGTTTTGAAGATTTAAGATTGTGTTAGTACACAAGATCAGGTACGCATTTTTAAACAGCACACTTTCATAACGATATCATAAAGATTATCTAAATCTAAATACGTGCCATATTTTACAGGTTTTAAGGTATTATGTGACTAAGTTAGTTATAAAACAAAAAAAGTGTGTATGTACTTATGTACACGCGTTAGAAGTTATACTTCTTTTGCGTAGCAATATCAAAATCTTTTCAAAAATTTTGTCTTTTGCCTTATTCTACGTTTGTAAAAAAAACGACACTAACAATAGAAAAAGGTATTTAATACATTGAAAGTTTTATTATAACGCATTATCTAGTTAAATAGATTTTATTGAAATTTAGGACACAAATAGCTTACTATAGCTAACTTCAGGGTGTCGGATTTTGTGACGGTGTGCGCGTGCATCGTAAAAATTTACTCTTTAATTTTTCCCTAACGCGCCAAAAGAAGTATAACTTCAACAAAAATCGAATGTTTGTTACTCAATCAGGCAAAAATTGATTGGAATGAATGAGAGAAATTCACTTAGAACATTATTTACTTGCAATTGTTTTATTTCAAATATCGAAGCTTCAATAGCTCGACGGTTAAAGGACCGACTCCGCTCCGTTAACACAAGAGTTGTTGGTTCGATCCTCACCCCTTAGGATATTGTCGTACCCACACCTAGCGCTAGCTACGAGCTTATTTGGAGTGGCAATAGGAATATTAGTAATGACTTGAAAAAGTGTTGCTGACATTCTTTATAAGAAAAAATATATCTTTGAAGTTAATTCTAATATCATCGCAGCCGACGTCACGACCAGATGCCATATACAATAATTACAAATTGGCACAAAACCATGTTCTATTTCCATATCAACCTAATCTTCAATTGATTTTTCCGAATATACAAACAAAATAAACCACGACCTAATAACCGTTTCCTTAACTCATTGCCTCAATGAACCAGTTTATGAAATCACCCGCACTTCAATTTAATGGCACAACCGTCAGGCAGTTACTAAGAAGTCATAGCCCACACAACGATATCAATATAAACGCGACGAGACATCAAACGCTTATGTTAAAACATACAGATCGTAAATTATAATACAGTGGTAGCACCAAAACTGTTTTAGTGCAAGCTTCCTGCCTTTGATATGTTTTATCTTTATGAATGTAGTCATCCATTTGATCATACTATTAAATAAACGCTGCACACTTAACGGCCCCCATTAGGATAGTGGTATCCTGCGTCAGGGGACCGGAAACACAAACATGGACAAGGACAAATACACCCAGACCGAGAAATATGCTTGCATGGTCAATACAAACATATGCTCCGAGCAGGGAACCGCGACCTGTGGCGTTTCAGGCAGATTCGCTACCGCTGTGCCACAACGTCGTCAAAAAAAAATAAAGTCATAGACAGATGAAGTTCTGCAAAATAAAAGTGTCCAGGCTGGTGGTAAGGTCATAGGTCCTACGAAGAACAGACGAACGTGGCTATGAAAAAGAGAGGTAGAGGATGACCACTAACCACGTGGATGACAACATTAAATGTTCAAAAGGAGAGAAATGGAAAGTGGGGTGGCACAATTGGGAAAACCAATCCCGCAGGACATGGCGAGGCCAAAGAAAGAAGACAGGTTACTTAATCCGTCTTCTTTTTTTTACTCTGAATGTGTATTTTTAAGAAGGGTACCGATAAGAAGCCTAACCAATTTTTTAACGGGGAAGAAACTGGCTGACTGTTGCCAAATACCCTAGTTCCTAGAGAGGAGAACCTGGTTATGAGGAGTTCTTTTTAGAGATGGTAACGTCGTGAAGCCCCAGTGCTAAATACAGAAAAATGTAAAGGAGAAAACGACGACATAGATCTATCTACTTAAGTATATACATAGGTAGCTTTCAAAACTCAGAAAGATGAATATTTATACAATCAAATTCATTAAACAAAATTATTCAATTTCCACGTACGAAAACATTTTATATTCAACCCTATTCTATCTATTGATGTTATCATTTCTTAAAGTAACATAAAGTATACAAAGTTCTTCAGTAAATGATTCTTAATTAAATAAAGAGTTAAATCTTTTCCATCTCGAAACTAACTTGAAACAATTCACCCGGACTATAACTTTATAATAATAATAAAGTTGTTGCCAACTTCCGCGTAGTAACTTTATTCGTTCATTTTTCACCGGGTTAATAGTAAACTAGTTAGGCGGTCTTTGCGACCCGAGTTAGGTTGGCTAGTCTTTGTAACATCTATCCAAATCGAATTATACTCCGGGTCGGCAAGCCCCGAGGCGAAGACCCTTTGCTATGGTTCAAAATATAAGATTTAAGCTATATTAATTAATATCATTACGTAGTATAAAACAAATTCGCTTTCTCTGTCCCTATGTATGCTTAAATCTTTAAAACTACGCAACGGATTTTGATGCGTTTTTTTAATAGATAGAGTGATTGAAGTGGAAGCTTTATATGTATTATAACATCGAACGTAGAGAAAAAAAAAATTGAGGTTTCTAATATGATGTCGTAAATAATTACATTTAACGCGTGCGGGCCACGGGCGGTAATGAATAAATCGAAACTACTGGATAGATTTTTATCATTTTTTCAGTGAATGACATAGGCTATATATTTTATAACCGTGCGAAGCCGGAAGCGGGCCACTAGTTTTAATAAATTTTCTTGATAAGGTTAAGTACTCTTAAAATGTTTCTAAAATTAGGTAATTAAACTTGTAAAATGTCGCTCGTTTCACTCATATTTTATAATATTATTTACTTGAAATAGTTGTTGACATTTTGGAGCTGATTACGTAAGCTGACTATTACATCAGACAGGCGAGACAGTATGTTTATGAGACATTATATGCTATTTTAAATGGGAAAATTAAGCATATATTTTTTTTCATTCGTAACATCTATTGGAGCGACTTGACAGCATAAGGATCTTTAAGCGTATTATTACTGAGACGCTCATAGCCGAGTGCACCCGCTGATCGGTAAACGATCGGTAGGCTAAGCAACTTTAGGCGCGGTCAGTCACTAGATGGGTGATCGCATAGTGGTATTTCAACCGAGCGTCTCCGTGCTTCGGAGGGCACGTAAAAAGTCGGTCCCGGCTGTTGACAATTAGACAACAGTCGATAAGTCAAGTCAGAGGCCTACGGGCGACCTGAACAACTCTGACACTAGGTTGACCACTAACCAATCGATAAGAAGAAGAAGCGTATTACTTATTTGATGTACAGAATCTTGTTATATGGAGGATATAGTGGGTTGGACAATATAGAAAACCGCAGATTATATGTAATTTATTGGACACACGTAACAATTGTATGAGTACCCAGTACCGACTCAATATAAAACCTGTGGCACTCGGGAGCTGCCGCGTTAAAGCTATTGCATAGCATTTTTTTTAATTAATTATTATTATTATTATTTTATTTATTATTCTAAGATTAATAAAGATTAAATATTAATTAATTAATTTATAATATTATATAATAATAACATTAATAATATTGTAGAAACTATTTACTACTAATTATACATATGTAGTTTGACGCTGCCATACTAGATGGCAGTAAGATAGAAGTTGTCATTTCTACATCGCGTGGCCTAGGCCTCGGATATAGTATTTACAAACCATTTTTTTACAATTTTCGCTTTGTTTATTATTTAATTTTGGAGATCTGTCATTTTTGACACTCCGCCGCTTATCATGTAGCTCGGCCGAGCGTTCGGTGTTAGGTTTTATTTTTGTTACGGAATTTCTTGATTCGGTCGCCGCGCTCAAAGCCTGCGATAAAAGCTATGAAAAAATGTTTTTATGCAATAAAAATATTGAATAAAGACTTATAATTTCGTCATCATATCTAAATACGGATCGAATTATATTTGACGATTCAAAAGTGCTTAAAAGCCTATTTGAATAAAGAATATTTTGAGTTTGAGTTTGAGTATAACGATGATGCTGACGGCACAGAATCGTATGCCGTGACGCCTATAAATGAACATCTTCTGCCATCATGACTCCCTACACCACCGCTTCTTATTTTAATCTATATTATAATTAGCTTTGATACCTACCTACAAATACATTACAAAAATAAAAAGAAACATATATAATTGAAAAAATCTAACCAAAAAGCTCTAAGCTCGTAACTCAAACAAACTCAATGTTTGTACTTTGTACCAAAACTTGTAACGCTATTTTCATTATATCTTTGGCAAGTGCTTAGTGAATTTCCGTGTGCTTAGCCCTTTGTGCACAGAGCGTGTTTCAGATTTTAGGTAATTAGTACGGACTGCCAACTCCCGGACATGTTTAGCAAATAATACAAATATCTGTTACATTGTTGTGACACCGTTGTGGCGTTGTGGGTAGTGAGTCTATCTTTAGCCTCGACGGTTGCGGGTTCGATTTCCGCTCGGTCTCGCTTACAAGTTATGGTCTTCTGTTTTGGTCTGGGCGTTTGTCCCTTGAGGAGCACGTTAAGCTGTCCTTCCCGATTGTTATCACCTAATCTGATAATAATCGTCTTGATAAGTAAATAGCAAAAGCTAATAAAGGCGTCGGGATGTGACGACCCCATCGCCCGCTGTTGGGATAACCTCTGTCACAACAGAGATTATTCCACCAGTGCAATCAGTCACACTGGTGGTAGGTCTTTTGTTGCAGGAGGCCGGCTAGGTAGGTACCACCGCAGTGTCCAATATTCTGCCGCCAAATAGTAGTGCTTAGGCACTACTGTGTTCCGGTTTGAAGGGCATTGTACGCTAGTGAAATTACTGGGCGAACGGGATTTAAGAACTAATATCTCGAGGTTGGCAACGCGTGAGTGGCACCTACTAATGGTGCTGCAAGCGCTCATAGGCTGCGGCAGCCACTTACCATCAGGTGGGCCGTATGCTTGTTTGCCAACTTCTAACATAAAAAAAAAAAGCTCTTATCCAATGAGTTATTCGTTCGCTCTTCATCATATGGCAATCGGTCTGTGTAAAACTAATAACCTGTCAAATCCGAAGAGTAATAAGCAGACCCTGGGTAAATACTCGTATAGTACCGGGAATAATGCTAGCAAGAAATGTTACATTGTTGTTTACAAATGGATGTATTTTAGTGAAACCATGACACGGTTCGGGTATTGGCATGTATTGTAATACCTTCGTTACAATTCAATTAGTGAACTACTTAAGTAAAATAAGGGTCTTTTGAATGTTAATGTTATGTTGATTCAAAAGACTTTTTTGACAAATATTGATAGTATTAAGTTCCTTATCGCGCGTTGCGAAAGGTGGCTAGACGATTTATTAATAAAAGAAAAAAAATTGTAACAACACTTTGCTATAGTTGTAAGCCGTGCGGCATGCGTTTGTTTCTCTGTCTGCCTGTCTCTCTCTCTCTCTCTCTCTCTCTCTCTTTCACTAGTCCTTAAACCAACATTCACTAACGCAAAACACAAAACTTTGCGGTAGAATATCTCACACTGCGGTGCTACCTAGCCGGTCTCTTGCAATATAACATAGCACCAGTATAATACACCACTACCTACTAGTACCACCTTATCAAATTGTCAAATTCTATGGTCAACGATAAAATTAAAGTAATTGAATAAATCTTTGAAAACGAATATAATAAAATGTCGTATGGCTTAAAATCAATAAATTCAGTGGACTCGTAGCTGTCACATTGGGAATTTGACATTAATTGGCGTTTTATACTTACGAGAGGGGTCTGTCGGACCCTATCAAATTCACCATTATTAGGATCGCTCATATCATCGGTTTGAGAAGTGCATTAATGCTATCTTTTTTGACGACTTAATGGTATAGAGGTAAAGAAAAAATAAAGTAATTAATGTTTTTGAAACAAAAGCGATATTGAGTATTAAAAAATAATTTTCATTAAGAAATGTAGGTATTCTATTTATTAAAAAATCTTAATATTTTCAATGCGCAACATATAAGCGCCAACATCTATTTATATTTTACTTAAATGACAAAAACCGAACTCTTATAATTTCGTCATGTCTATCCGTCTATGTCACAATCATATTACTGGGAGACTATTGGATCTATCTATACGGAACTTAGTAAATTGATTAAGTCATTAGTCGCTGAGATGTAAGCTCATAAAGTAATATAAATTGTGCCCTCTAAAAATTTTGGAAAAATTTGATTATTATCAGATGTTATGTGATGTTCTCAGGACCGACAGCTTAATTTACTCTCCGATGCACGGTGGAGGGACCTACAAGGACAAACGCCCAGACCAAAACGGATATTTCAAGTGAAAATCGAACCCGCAACCGTCAAGGCTAAAGGCAGACCTGCTACCGACAACGCCACAACGGTGTCGCATATTATAAATAATATGAAGCCTCAATAGCTCAACGGTAGAAGGGCCGACTTCACTCTGTTAACGTGAGAGTCGAGGGTTCGATCTTGACCCCCTTGGGCTATTGTTGTACCCACTCCTAGCGCAAGCTTCGAGCTTACTTGGAGAGGTCAACTTCCGCCGGCGGTCTTCCCGAACCGACCTAACCGAACGATACGACTTGGGAACCTTCAAGAGAAGAGCGTATTCTTTCCTTAAAGGTCGGCAACGCGCCTGCATGCCTTCTGGTGTTGCAGATGTTCATGGGCGGCGGTGATCACTTAACATCAGGTGAGCCTCCTGCCCGTTTGCCCCCTCTTACATAAAAAAGGCAATAGGAATATTAGTAATTCCTTGTAAAAAAGCATTGCTAATATTCTTTAAAAAAATACAATTTAATTATGTTATGTGTTATAGGCGTCGGGATGTGACGACCCTATCGCCCGCTGTTGGGATAACCTCTGTCACAACAGAGATTATTCCACCAGTGCAATCAGTCACACTGGTGGTAGGTCTTTTGTTGCAAGAGGCCGGCTAGGTAGGTACCACCGCAGTGTCCAATATTCTGCCGCCAAATAGTAGTGTTTAGTCATTACTGTGTTCCGGTTTGAAGGGCATTTTACGCTAGTGAAATTACTGGGCGAACGAGATTTAAGAACTAATATCTCGAGGTTGGCAACGCGTGAGTGGCACCTACTAATGGTGCTGCAAGCGCTCATAGGCTGCGGCAGCCACTTACCATCAGGTGGGCCGAATGCTTGTTTGCCAACTTCTAACATAAAAAAATAAATAATAATAATTATTATTATTATTTCGAATATTATAATTATACTCATATATGCATTTCTATCTCTAACTACAGAAGCACCAATTTAAATAATTCTAAATCAAATACAGACGCGATAAGGAACAGACTACCATCCTAACCGTACTTGACCGGTTGTGAACTGTCAAAACGTCTAATCACGTCTTAGATCGTCTGATACGTACACTTACCGGTATAGATCAAAGCGATAGCGATTAGGGTTGCCAGACGTACTTTATAATAAACTCTTCTTCTTCCTAGCATTACTCCCGGTATTATACCCAGTATATACCCAGGTTCTGCTTATTACTAGGATGAACTCTAAGGATGAACCAGTAACTCATTGGATAAGAGCTATTTAAGTATCAAGAGTTAACGATTATTATCAGATGTTATGATAACAACCCGGACCGACTGCTTATCCCACAAGGACAAAAGCCGAGACAGAGATAAGTATACAAACATCTGCTCCGAGCGGGAATCGAACCCACAACCGTAGCGGCTAAAGGCAGACTCGCAGATATGATACCTTATTTTGACACTATGTACTTTTTTCCTACCTTGAATCACCAATGTACTTTAGTTACCCGAAAAAAGGTGGCAACCCTACCGTAAATACTGATAAGGCATCTTCACATGAATTCAACAAGTTATTTTTTACTGTTATTTCTGTTAAATTTACTTCTTAAGTGTACACGTAACCTATGCGAGTTAAACTCCTGTGGTTTTTATTATGACGTGATGGTAACCAGATGTTGTAGGAATGAGTTCTGAAATGAGCATGCCCAGAGTTTGACGTGCTTAGTTTTTTTCTTGCAGACTCTCCGTTATGATTCCAAGGTGGGGAGACCCACGAAGACAAACGATAAACGCGAAAATGGGAATCGAAGCTGCGACCGTCGAAACTACAGTCAGGCTCACCACCAACATACTACATTGATCAACGGTTAATGAATATAACTAGTATTTAAAGCCGATATCGCCGTGCTTCCGATAATGAACTTTATAATCCTACTAATATAATAAATGTGAAAGTCTGTATGTTTTGATGTTTGTTACTCAATTAAGCAAAAATGGCTTAACGGATTTTTATAAAATTTGGTATAAATAAATAAATATTTTTTTTTTTTTTAGAAGTTGGCAAACAAGCATACGGCCCACCTGATGGTAAGTGGATGCCGTAGCCTATGAGCGCTTGCAGCACCATTAGTAGGTGCGACTCACGCGTTGCCAACCTCGAGATATTAGTTCTTAAATCTCGTTCGCCCAGTAATTTCACTAGCGTACAATGCCCTTCAAACTGGAACACAGTAGTGCCTAAGCACTACTATTTGGCGGCAGAATATTGGACACTCCGGTGGTCCCTACCTAGCCGGCCTCTTGCAACAAAAGACCTACCACCAGTGTGACTGATTGCACTGGTGGAATAATCTCTGTTGTGACAGAGGTTATCCCAACAGCTGGCGATGGGGTCGTCACATCCCGACGCCTTTAAAATAAACATTAGACACTCAACGGCCCCCATTAGGATAGTGATATCCTGTGCCGGGGGTCCGGAAACACATACAAAGACAAGGACAAATACACCCAGACCGGAAAATATGCTTGCATGGTCAATACAAACACATTATACTCCGAGCGGGAATCGAACCCGCGACCTGTGGCGTTTAAGGCAGGTTCGCTGCCGCTGCGCCACAACGTCGTCACGTCGTCGTATAGATATAGATTATTACCTTGATCAAGCCATAGGATACTTTTTATCCTTAAAGGCTTAAGATGTTTGTTACTCAATCACACAAACGGATTAGCACTGGGACTGGGACGATATTTACCACACAGATACTTTATTATCTGGATTTAAGACAAAGGATACTTTGTATCCCAGAAATGTTAGGTTCTTGTATGATTATAAATACACATGCTAAAGGACGTATTCGATTGAAATTCGGTATAGATGTAGTGTTTTATGGAACTTTATTTACTTACAAACAATTCATTTCTCTCTGGGGCCAATTCTAAGGTCACCGCTGTCTAAGTCGCGGGCAGATGCTAGTATTAGATAATTGAAATGCCTATGTGGGCTAACTGAACTGTACTGACCATTAATTTATAATATTTAGGCACTGGACGGATGTGCACATATGGAGGTATGCATATGTGCAATTAGTAATAAGTAGTTTTATGGTATTCATATCATTATACTAACATTACAATAAGTTTTTACTAACAAATTATTATGGATATTGATCTGATATTAAAATAAATTAATCAATTAATAACACCACAGCTAGAAAACAAGTTTCGATCATTGTAGTGTGTGTATGCGTATAGAACATTTTTAAAGTTACTACATTTTCAATACACAATCCTGGCAGGGTAATGACAGACGACTTGTTTAGTTGATTGTCTTTGATATAACTATTTAATAGAAAAAATAAACGCTACACAATCAACGGGCCAAATAGTTATATCCTATGGGGGTCTGGAAACATTCACAATGATAATGACAAATACACCCTCAACGGAAAACATGGCTCTATGGCCAATACAAACATCTGCTCCGAGCGGGAATCGAAGCCGCAACCTGTGGCGCTTCAGGCAGGTTTGCTACCACACACACACACACACACACTAATACACAATTTATCTCCCACTAACATACACGTCTTTACGAAAACGCACACTAGCAGGATCATCATCCCTTTATCTGCATCCTTAGCATTTACGAGTATACATTACCATCTCATAGTCAATAAACGACAGCGCATATAAACATACATACATGTGTGTACAACGCTATCAGTATCCGCTGAGCTGTTATTTACAGTGGGACGCTTGTATACGAATCCCAGTTTTTCCTCCATAAACATTGACCGAGGACGGTTTTTGATTGGTCCAATTTATAAGAGAAGTGTATTTTATTGTTAACTCGGGAAATTGAAAACATTGCTCATGGAATCAAAATCGGGTCAGATTTCCTAACAATATTTTACGTTTATCAACTCAAAATAAGCAATTTTTGTGTCTGTTTTTTTTACATTTTACCTGAATTTTATATTTGTAGTGATTTTACATTTGCGATTACTATTTAGAATCGAAATATAAAACTATTAATAACATTTTCTTAACATTAAGTGCTAAACATTTCAGTTACACGATAAAAAAGGAAGGATAAATCCGTTTGTTTCGCCGCACTAATTTAAATATATATAATCATCATCGTCGTCATCATTATCACCAGCATCATCATAATCATCATCGTGATCAAATGCCGCAATGGCCCAGGATCAGTCAGAGATATTACATTACAACCAAATTCTAATTCAAAGTATATAAATCGCTTTGATCAAATTCCCTCTAATCTCTTGTAACTTGGACCACATAATCACCGTATTAGAATGGAAGGCTGAGTCGAATGTATAAAAAAAATAGCGGAAAACCCGGCAGTAAGGCGAATACAAATCTAAGTATCGGGTCGTCTTTTGTTTAGGTTTTTTTTTATCTCTTATTCCTTCAGGTCTTAGGTCAAAGAACGAACTATAAATAACAATGCCTTTTCGCTATGAAAATGAAATCTTTTGTTACTTTTCAATATTTTACCGGTTTTTTCCGATCTTAAAATTCTTGACCTATATCGAATTTATATTTTAATTTCGGTTATGGTTTTTCGTTTTTATATTTGGTATCTATTTTAGCTCGTTATTTTTAAAATATTTATTTTCACAAACGAACTTAATTTTAAAAACTGGGTTTATTGTAACTTTCGATACGAACTTATTACATATTTAAAACCTTTATGGTTTTCAGTAGTGATGGGACGACTTGATAGAGTGAAGTACTATACAACAAATAAACGCTACACACTGAACAGGTCACATTAGGGTAGTACGAGAAGGTAGTGGGTATTTATGTCGGGGTTCCGGAAACACGAAAAATAAGGAGAACCCACAACCATTGGCGGTTGGCAACCACACCACCACAATTGTGAAAGACATGAAGGTATGTCGTGTTAACTGTGTCGAAACGTCACTATCAAGCATCAGGAGTGGACACATTATATGATATTTTTCTTAGTATGAAATCATGAACTATACGTAGGGTAGATAATTATAACTCTATTAATTATATCAATTATTAATGGGATGGTCGGTACGCAACTATAATGACAATCAAGAGAGGTTAGGTCGGAGTCGTTTAGCGAAACGTCCGTACACCAAGGCGCAATCGTTAGAAATACGTACAGATACTACGCTGCATGGCTATTTATAGAGGGCTACATGTCTTTTTTTTTCGGAATGTGTATTGCTGTTGGGCCTACTGGCCTTGACAGCGTCAACGGGCGGGGGGCCGAGTACAGAGACTCAGCCGTGATAAAGGGGCAGCTCTCACGGGGGCTCAAATTTGATTCCGTCCTTAGGGAGCCTCCTACGAAGCCAAACCACGGCTAAGGACGTCATCGGAGATGGAGGCAGCGCTCCGAGCGCATTCTATACGATAGCGATACAAGTCTAACATCTTATATCTTACTGGCACGTTTTGTCTAGATAAGATAGAATAATCACTACATAGTATAAAACAAAGTCGCTTTCTCTGTCCCTATGTATGCTTAAATCTTTAAAACTACGCAACGGATTTTGATGCGTTTTTAATAGATAGAGTGATTGAAGAGCCTTCCTCTTTATATGTATAAATATAGTAGAGAAAAAAAAATTGAGGTTTCTAATGTGATGTCGTAAATAATTATATTTAACGCGTTCGGGCCACATGCAGTAATGAATAAATTAAAACTACTGGATCCATTTTAATTATCTTTTCAGTGAATGACATAGGCTATATATTTTACACACGTGCGAAGCCGGAGCGGGCCGCTAGTATTAATTAATACTTAAGTACTTAACGACTGTTGTTTCGGTGGTCGCGAACCCGTCTTAAGCGCAATTGGTTGTAGGTACGATACAGTTACCACTAGGCAATGTGCTTTATAGCCACCTTGAGTAGTGCTTTTTTACCATCTAGTCATAATTGCATCACTACCGTCATTATAAAGTGCTTATAATTTATAAGAAAATCTCAAAAAGTAATACTCCAAAATTAAATATGAAAGTACATCCACTTATTCGTTTATTAAATAACAAAATTTAGAACACGAAAAAGAAATACATTTTTAATAAAATCTAATCTAAAAAGTTAATAAAAAGTTCGCATCTACTTGGAGCCGACAGAATAAATTCTATCTATATATATAATACTTGTCAGTTTGTACGCACTTATACGTAGTCGTTAAGTTCACGTAACGACATCTCGAGAACAGAGGCTAGTTTTGTTAAAATGTAGTTCAATTCAGACTCTTATATATTGATACAAACTCGTCAAATAAATAAATAAACGCTACACACTCAACGGCATACTAGGATAATCATATCCTGTGTCGGGGCTCCGGAAACATTCACAATCTTCTTATCGAGTGGTTAGTGGCCAACGTTGTCTAGTGTCAGAGTTGTTCAGGTCGCCCGTATAAGCCTCTGACTTGACTTATCGACTGTCATTAAATTGACAGCCGGGACCGAATTTTTACGTGCCCTCCGAAGAACGGAGACGCTCAGTTGATGCGATCACCCATCTAGTGACTGACCGCGCCTATAAAGTTGCTTTACCCACCGATCGTTTACCGATCAGTGAACGCTCCCGGCTATGAGCGTCTCAACATTCACAATGACATGGATACACCCAGACCGGAAAACATGGCTGTATCACATGTGGGAATCGAACCCGCGACCTGTGGCGCGTAAGGCAGGTTCGCTACCGCGGCGCCACGTCATCATAATAATTTATACGGCAGAACGTTTGCCGGCTCAGCTAGTATTTTCTTTTTTTTTTGGGAATGAGTATCGATCACGTGACATAACAAAATCAAATATTGCTTTTAGTGACGGAGTATACTTCCTATGTAATTGTATGTCCATAATTACTATGGTCTACGCATATAATAGCAGATCATTTACAACAATTACAAAAAGTCACACTGGTGGTAGGTCTTTTGTTGCAAGAGGCCGGCTAGGTAGGTACCACCGCAGCGTCAAATATTGGACCGCCAAATAGTAGTGCATAGGCTTTAATGTGTTCCGGTTTGAAGGGCATTGTAGGGTAGTGAAATTACTGGGCAAAGGAGATTCAACAACCAATATCTCTCGTTGGCAACGCGTGAGTGGCCCGCGCTTACCATCAGGTGGGCCTCAAGCTTGCTTGCCAACTTGTAATAAATAAATCAACCTCAAAAATATAAGGTCCATAGTTCAGTAACGCCTAGACCATGTTATGTTATCGTATTTTGATTAAACCGCACGATAACTAGAACAAGCTATAATTTAATAGGATTTCATGCTGCTATGCTAAAATGAAGCTATTATGTTCACTGGGCCTGATAATAAAATTTATAAATCCTGTTAAAATTTAATCGGATTTTAAAATTTACTGCAAATTTTCGTAAATTTCTATATTAAAGATAATAAATTTGTATGCGACTTAGCTCACGTTTTATTATAGCGTTTCTTGATAATAATAATAATAATAATAATAAAGACATTTATTCATCAAGCAAGCATAATTATAAATTGTTACATCGATTAGAACTAACATTAACCATTAAGTACTGCTTGTGAAAAGGCCATCGACTCAGCTTACAGCTGCTTTTCAGTCAAAGCCTGTACAAATGCTGCCAGCACGATGTGTAGATGCTTAGGTACAAAATAAATCTTAAGTAGAAAAAGAAAAATTAAAAAATAAAAATAAAATGAAAATAAAATGAAAATCTGTATTTGTAAGTATAAAGCAATATCATGAACTGCATATAGGAGCCTGTATTTTAATTTATAAACATATAACCTGCGTTGGAGAGGAAAAAAAGCTGTCTGTCTAAACAATTTAATATAACTTAATATTCTGTGGTTACTAACTTAATAAAATATTTTATGACAAAATAAACAATAACATTAATAAACAATTGAATTGAATATCAAATAAATTAATTGCCCTGTGTTGGTAGCCTCACTGCGGACCAGTTAGATTGCAATTTTTGGCAATCAAAAAGCCATTTTTTACACAAAATTTTGAATTTACCAAGAGAAGACGCTGATCTTATAGGGGGTGGAATATCATTCCAGCATTTGGAGGCCGCGAAACGAAAACTACCTCTGAATGATACTATGCGCGGTGGAGGCACAACTAAATTTGATTTGCGTAAAGATCTACACTCATTACTTTTACTGTCATTTAGCCAATTCAACTTTTCAAATAAATATAAGGGAATATTATGTTTTTTTAAATTATAAATAATAGTGTTGAGCTTAAGGGTACGGCGGTTCTCCATATTTAAAAGATTGTACGTGTTTAAATATGGGGTAATGTGGGAGCCACGAGGAACACTATTACAAAAGCGTACACATGAATTTTGGACTCTCTGAATTTTTGATTCAGTTTGTTTTAATAAGCATGGACCATATACTACATCACAATAGTCCAAATGAGAAAGGACTAACGCATCTATAAGCTTATTCCTAACAGTGCCACTTAGGAATGGCCTAAATTTGTAAAGCATCTTAAGAGCGGCGTAGCATTTACCTATTTTTCTTTGGACATGTTCCTTAAATCTTAATGATCCTTCGAATAAAACTCCTAGATTTTTAATAATGAAAGCCTCTTTAATTGAACAATTTTCAATCGAAATATTTGGTTTCATCTGTTTTATTATTTCAACTTGTTATTAGTACCAAAAATAGTAAAAGTACATTTTTGAGGGTTTAAAATAAGATCATGATTATTGGACCAATTATAAATTGATGATAAATCTTTATTTAAATAACGAATGCCATCGTGCAATTCTTTATTTGAAAGTGTATTAATTTTTACTAACAATTGTGTATCATCTGCATACATGTGAATTAAGGCGGATTGAACGCAAGTAATTATATCAGACGTATAAACAGAGTACAGCAGAGGTCCTAAGATTGATCCTTGAACTACGCCTTTGGTTACTGCAAGAGGAGATGATCTAGCAAGTTTTCCAAATCTATCTATGCACTCAACAACTTGCAAGCGATTACCAAAATAACTACTAAACCAATTACACACAGAATCATCACAACCGTAAAGCCTGAGCTTATCGATCAAAATTTTATGATTAAGGCAATCAAATGCACGACTGTAATCCAGTAATACTAATATAGAAGCTTTATTTTCGTTTGAGGCAGACAGAAGCTCATCAACTATGTGCAGAAGCGCAGTAGTAGTGCTGTGGTTTTTACGAAACCCAGATTGCTCAAGTGGTATAATTTTATTTTTATTGAAAAAAATAATTAATTGGGAATTGACAATTTTTTCAACTATTTTAGATAGAACTGGTAGCAATCCTATTGGTCTTAAATCTTTTAAATTTTCTATTTTATTACATTTTGGTAACGGTTTGATTAGGGCGACTTTCCACTGATGGGGGAAATGACTGCGGCGCAAAGAGGAATTTATAATATGAGTAATGGCACTTAGCGAATAGGGTAATGTAAGTTTTATCATTTTTATGCTAATTTTATCGGTTCCAGTAGCATTCGAGCTTATAGAATTTATTATTTTTAGCACATCTTTTGACGTAACCTTTATAAATTTAAATTTAACTTTATTTTCATTTAGTATATTGTATTTTTTAAAAACATCGTAATTATTATTATTTGTAACCGTTGGAATTGTTTCTAAGAAGCCTTTATTTATTTTATTGGGGTCACAAAGATGATTTGGGAGTACGTTAGGAATTGAGGTTCAATGTAATTTATGAAATACGTTCCACATTTTTTCGGACTACTAACATGTAGATTGATTTTCTGATTAAAATAATGTTTTTTTTCATTACGTGTAGTGGACAGAACTAAATTTCTAAGTAATTTGTAAGCACGCCAGTCAGATTCATTTTTTGTAAGCTTAGCTCGCTTACATGCTTTATCTCTGTCGATCATTAGTAATTTTATAGTATCTGTAATCCAGGGTGTTGGGGGATAATTAAATTGTCTCGTTTTCACGGGCACAAAATGATCAAAAAGACCTAGTATTTACACTGTAACAACTTTTTCAATTTTTTTTTAAATGTATAGAGGAGGAGTATCGTATATCGTATATATGAGGAGGTATACTGGCAGAAGGCTCACTTGATGTTAAGCGATCAACGCCGCCCATGAACATTTGCAACATCAGAGGGCAGGTGCGTTACCGCCCTTTAAGGAAAGAATAGGCTCTTCTCTAGAATGTTCCCTGGTCGGAAGAAAATGTCTTCTAAATCGCACTGTTGTGGTAAATCCACAGACAGACATCGAGGTGGTAAGGGTGGAATTTCGATGGTGAAATTCTACCGGCGGGATCAATTTAAACAAATTTTGTACAAGCTTTAAAATTCGTTAGCGATTGAAATCCAGATATTAAAAATGATAATTAAAATAAAAGTACTACCCTCTCATAGAAATCAGCGTAAAGTAACAGTATCAGTAGGTACTGTTGCGTTTCGTAATAGCGCCAATTTCCTAAACACTCTTTTCCCTTCATCTGCCACTTCCCGTTCCCTGCTATTCCTATCCCGGATCGGGATCGTAGGTTACGATGACTACTTACCAACAGGCGGACTGTATGCTGATATGTCAACTGTCATGAAATAACAAGGACGTCTTCTGACAAGGTGGAGTAATGTTCTTCGCAAGATAGCTGGTAAGAGCTAGTGACAAGTACTTGAAGTGCTCGATTGTCAGCACTGGACAGCAGTATAGACTGATGATGATAACGATACACACCTCCACACGATACACAACACCACACCTCAATTTAGGAGTCGAGCAATAACCATTCATGAATCAGCATGGCAAACTGTAGTCAAGTGTTTAAAGGCGTCGGGATGTGACGACCCCATCGCCCGCTATTGGGATAACCTCTGTCACAACAGAGATTATTCCACCAGTGCAATCAGTCACACTGGTGGTAGGTCTTTTATTGCAAGAGGCCGGCTAGGTAGGTACCACCGCAGTGTCAAATATTCTGCCGCCAAATAGTAGTGCTTAGGCACTACTGTGTTCCGGTTTGAAGGGCATTGTATGCTAGTGAAATTACTGTATTTAATTAATTATTTATTAATTAACTAATATCTCGAGGTTGGCAACGCGTGATTGGCACCTACTAATGGTGCTGCAAGCGCTCATAGGCTACGGCAACCACTTACCATCAGGTGGGCCGTATGCTTGTTTGCCAACTTCTAACATAAAAAAAAAGTACTCTGGCTATGAACCAGATCTGTATACTTTTAATATTAACATAGATAAGATTACAGCCAGCAGCTAGTTATAAAAATAAAACCAAAAAGTTGTTTTCACAGCCACGTGGGTGTGACAATGTCAGCAAAAGAGATTTTATTCACAGATAAAACGTTTGCGTAGGTGTTGATAATATACATAAAGAAATATGGCATCTAACAGCAAAGAAATATAAAATATCATGATATAAAAAAATTACCCTTTAATAAACCTGTTTAGAATTCCATAGCGAAATGGCAAAAACTGAACCCTTATAATTTCCCTATGTCCTTCTGTCCGTCCGTATGTCACAGTCATTTTACTTGGAGGCTGTTGGCCCTATGTATACGAAATTTAGTAAATAGGTGTATTGAATGAACCGCACCACGATTTTGTATCAGTAACTGAGAGTTGAAAAAAAAAATTCAACGTATGGCAACGTGAGAGATATTTTTGGATAAGTCTTTCAAAATGATAAGGAGGTTTGATTTTGACTTTTATATATAAGCTCCTAACGTCATAAAATTTTTGAAATTTGAACTCTGTAGATAGCAATAATTTATTTAAATAACTCTGCAAATGTCCGTTAAGTCTATACAAATGTTAGGACAAAACTATATCAAAAGTACACAAACCGAACGGTCTGTTCTGGTAGCAAATAACACAATGCTCTCGGTCGCTTTTACCGCATTCTAATATACACCCGAAGACCACAATCTGACCGATGTGATAACGCGGTTTGTGGTCCAAGTTTAATCATACATAATAATAATAATAAACTTCTACCCTCGCACAGAAAATCGGCGTAAAGTAACTGTAGATATCGTTGCGTTTCATGCCCCCTCATTCTCATTCCTATTCTCAATCCTGCCCCCCTATCCATTGGGTTGGCAACGCGCATGTGATACTTCAAGTATCGCGCGCGTTCCTAGGTTGCGGTGAATGCTTAAGGCTGACCGCATGCTTGTTTCCCAACCTTCCGAAAATGTCATTTGTGTTGAGAAAAACATGGCTCTACTACAACAAAATATATATAAAATATATTATGTATTTCTATGTAACAAAAATTATTACTTTTTTTGTTTCATTTGAAATTGAAATAGTCATAATGAATATTGCAACACAACAACACTTAGCGAAGACGACCAAAAACTAGAAAGTAAGTTAATAAAAGTGTTAATTAAAATCAAACTAGTGCAGAGAAATCAAATAAAAATTACCCCATCAAAACCGAGTCGATTGCATCGTAATAATTTCATTATCAATCATGCCGCGGAACGGTTATCGACGAAACGAATTCCACGGCTACCATAAAAGCCCAGATCTAAAAGCAACAATGGAGATTAAAAAAATTAAAACTGTAGAAATCTAATCAAAACTGGCTTTAGTTCCACGCCTCCGACATCTAGAACGCGTCAGACTCCGCCCACGTAAATTCGTCCATGTCATAAGATTATGCGATTTAGCTATTTTTTTAAGTTTTATAGTCGATATAAATTTATAAATTTACAATCACCCATTTCCAATCAAAAAGTGGTAAAAAATGAAGGTTAAAGTAGGGGTACAGAATTTGCAAGAATTAAATTAAATCTCATAAAACTCATGTAACGCATGTACTACCAGTGTAGTTTTACTGTAAATGTTTAATTTTATGCTCGAGCCGACTTATTTATCGCGAACGGCATGTTAAAATTATAATAATATTTTAAATTAAATTGCTAAAAGAAAAATATATAATTTATGGACCGATTTTTGTATTGCTAAAACACCTTCCCATGATTCACATTAAATGAAACTATTATGTTGTTTATAACCTATTATCGACATAAAAGTAGAATAGTAGTAGATTATTAGTAGAATTTTATACGCTTTAGCTTTAAGTATAAATATATAACATACATATAATATGAAACAATATCATATTAATACATTAAAAACTAGCTCCGCACGCGGCAGCGCTCGTGTGGTGTGCCAATTTTTACGCGAAATCCTAATTCCTTTTCTTAAACTAAAAGTAGTCTGAGTTAGTCTTTATAACATTAACTACCTGCCAGTGAGTCACATTGAAAATTTAAAAAAATATTTATCATAAAAAGTCCGTGTAAAAATCGCTAAATCTTAACGACTCGCACCGCACCCAAGATCAGCGTACCATAAAATATGGTCGAAAACTGTAACCAAAGGTAATTACAAGTAAGACATGTGAACCCATTATATATAGATTAGGGAAGAGCGAGCTTATTAAAGAAAAAGATGATTTCACGAGATAAAAACCATAAATACTATTAAACGAAGATTTACTACGAGATTTTGTATTTTAAGTAAAACTAAACTCAGCATATTATGTTATAAATATGAATATAAAATTTTGTTTGGTATTTTTAAATGAGTTTTAAAATCAATGATTCTTTAAATTTTACGAGAAATGTGTTTTTAAACGTGTCCTTCTTACAACCTGGGGTCCTTCAAACGAGGCGTGAAGGGGCATCTTGCGAGTTGGCAGGGCGAGGGTGGTTACCGCAGTTTGCCTTCTGCATATTAGCCATCTACACGTGTGAACTCCACTTCCACTTAACGTCAGGTGGAATAGAGTCATTTCCTCCCGGGGTTATAACAAAAGAAAGAGTCAAGGAAGGAGTCATAATGATTTTCTTGTCATGCATTGCAGAGATAAGAAATGGCAAACTCTACTGAAGAAGTTTCAAGTGACTTTCACACAAAATATTGAGGTGGAGTAGCCATGTTGTGGACGTTGTGGGTAGCCTGCCTATAGTCCGCCTTTAGCCTCGACGGTTGCGGGTTCGATACCCGCTCGGATAGATGCATTGATCTTACAAATATCTGTTTCGGTCTTACCGTACCTCGGAGAGCACGTTAAGGTGTTGGTCTCGGTTGTTATCACATAACATCTGACAATTATCATTTATTCATGATAAGTAGATTGCTCTTATCCAATGAGTTATTATTCTGCCGCCCTTAGGGTTACGGAGGCCAGATGGCAATGGCTCTGTGTCAATACAAGAGTAACATAAGTAGAATCCAGGTAAATACTAATACCGTATGCATAAACGCTACGTCACTTTAATTTCGTTAACCGACTCTGCGAGCAATCGGGTTTTTTGTCGAACAATTCAATTAGACTGCAACGTAAATGGAAAAACCGTACAACTTTTTACTTTAAACTAGCATCTGCCTCGACTTCTTAAAAGTATTTTATGTCTTAATCCATGTCACAATCTATATCTGTGCTAAATTTCATCTAAATCCGTTAAAAATTTTTGAGTGATTGAGTAACTAATATCCATTCAAACGTAAAAACTTTCACATTTATTATATTATTAGGATTGATTTCAGGCTTTCCGTTTGAAACATGAAATTTTTATCTAAGCATCAAAGCCTATACAAAATTTATTCTAAGAACTTTTGAGACTACTCCATACATTTTAGATGATAAATTCATCCAGCGATTAAGTGTGTTGGTGTATGCCTAATCACTATCACCGTTACTGAAAAATCTGATAACGTTTTTCAAGACTATCCCATTGACCTAAGATAGATAGATAAGACAAGACCTAGATAGTTTTTCTTACCTAATCATATAAAAATTACCAGTTAAGTGCGTTGTGGACCTAGCACAGTTGAAAGTAAAGGGTTCCGCAGCTTGGTTATGAAGAATCTTAAGGACCTTAAAAATAATAACGAATTAAAATCGACTGCAAAAATAAGTTGGCAATTTCATAGTAATTATTAAAACTTATATGAAAACCAAAGTTATGGGAAAAACGTATATATCTCTTAAATTGGTAGACCTATCTTCTTCAAACCAAATAAGGTTGAAATTTTAATTGATATAAGCTCAAATTTTTCCAGAATTTTAAATCCCATGGTTCAAAAAGTTAGAGAGGGGGACAATTTTTACGACTTTAGGAGCTAATATCTCAACAACTACTGACTTAATGAAAAAGTCGAAATCATACCTCCTTATCATTTTGAAACACATATCTAAAGATATCTCACACGTTGACATATGTTGAAATTTTTTTTTCAACACTCAGTTACATCTATGGACTGCTACCCTTAATTCTTATATATTTGAAGATTTCATAACAGAATCGTTGTGCGGTTCATAGAATACATCTATTTAGTAAATTTCGTATAGATAGAGCCAATGGTCTCCGAGTAAAATGACTGTGACATACGGACGGACGGACAGACGGACATGACGAAACTATAAGGGTTCCGTTTTTGCCATTTGGCTACGGAACCCTAATAAAAAGGGTTTAACAATTTTTTTTTCTATGCGACTAAGTTGGCAAGCAACCTTACGACCCACCTGGTGGTAAGCGGTTGTCGTAGCCTATGAGCGCTTGCAACACATATTTGTAGGTGTCACTCACGCGTTGCCAACTTCAAGATATTGGTTCTTAAATCTCCTTTGCCCAATAATTTCACTAGCTATTGTGTCTTTCAAACAGAAACACAGCAATGCAAAAAACACTACTGTTTTGCAGTCGAATGGTACCTACTTACCTGGTTTGATTGTACACTCTGTTTCCCCGTTCCTAATACATAGTTCAAAGGTTTGGAATACCCTCCCGACCTCCATCGTCCCTACCACCTACAGTATGGGTACCTTCAAATCAACGCTGTACCAACACTTTGTATAAGGTGTGCTAATACTCTTTTTTTTTTAATGTTAGAAGTTGGCAAACAAGCATACGGCTCACCTGATGGTAAGTGGTTGCCGTAGCCTATGAGCGCTTGCAGCACCATTAGTAGGTGCCACTCACGCGTTGCCAACCTCGAGATATTAGTCCTTAAATCTCGTTCGCCCAGTAATTTCACTAGCGTACAATGCCCTTCAAACCGGAACACAGTAGTGCCTAAGCACTACTATTTGGCGGCAGAATATTGGACACTGCGGTGGTACCTACCTAGCCGGCCTCTTGCAACAAAAGACCTACCACCAGTGTGACTGATTGCATTGGTGGAATAATCTCTGTTGTGACAGAGGTTATCCCAACAGCGGGCGATGGGGTCGTCACATCCCGACGCCTGTAGAACTATCCTTTGCATTTTCAACAATTTTGATTTGAAAACCATTTTGTATATAAATCGATATTGGCAACTATCTACAGATTCTCGTATATTTTTAAATTATGCTGACTAAGTAATGGTAGCTCGACACAGGCTCAAGATCGGATACGACGCAAGGGTAATCAAAAACACATAAGCAAAAGCTCAAACATTCATATCGAAACTCTCAACAGCGGAAATGAAACTTGTGACCTTTAGCATATTAGATAAAATCACTGCCACTGTCCTATATACTTTGTAAAATCTAAACTATACTAGAACTATAGTAGGGTTATCTGTACACCTAATATATTTATATATTATACTTTATTTTTGTCTCTACACCGTCGTGGCGTTGTGGGTAGTGAGTCTGCCTTTAGTCTCGACGGTTGCGGGTTCGATTCCCGCTCGGGCAGATATTTGTTAAAATTTCTGTCTCGGTCTGGGCGTTTGTCCGTGTGGGTCTCCCCACCGTGCCTCGAAGAGCACGTTAAGCTGTCGGTCCCGGTTATTATCAATAAAATCTGATAATAATCGTTAACTCTTGATAAGTAAATTGCTCTTATCCAATGAGTTACTGGTTCGCCCTTAGGGTTGCGGGAGTCAGGTGGCAATCGCTTCGTGTAAAAACTAGTAACCTGTCAAATCCGGATAAGAGTAATAAGCAGACCCTGGGTACATAAAATACCGGAAATAATGCTAGGATGAAGAAGACTTTGTTTTTGTCTCTGTCTGTCATTGTGATTTAAAAACATACGATAACCTGCTATAGGATAACATCATATGTTATAACCTACTTAAGCATATACACATCTAGCTCCCTCAACAACATTACTAACTAAAGAAGAAAAGAACAGCAGAGATTATTCCACCAGTGCAATCAGTCACACTGGTGGTATGTCTTTTGTTGCAAGAGGCCGGCTAAGTAGGTACCACCACAGTGTCAAATATTCTGCCGCCAAATAGTAGTGCTTAGGCATTACTGTGTTCCGGTTTGAAGGGCACTGTACGCTAGTGAAATTACTGGGCAGAGGAGATTTAAGAACCAATATCTCGAGGTTGGCAACGCGTGAGTGACACCTACTTATGGTGTTGCAAGCGCTCATAGGCTACGGCAACTACTTACCATCAGGTGGGCCGTATGCTTGTTTAGCAACTTATAACACAAAAAAAGTGACAGATTGGGTCTGTGCGTGCTCTGTAAGTAATTCTTCGGTCTAGCCGGCTCATGTGTGCTACCCTTTAAATAGTATCGTCTCACGAAAATCGACGTATAGTAATAGTAATGTTGCGTTTCGTGAGATGCGTGAGAGCGCCGGAGGCCTAATCTCCCACCCCTCTATTTACTTCCTTTTTTCTCTTCTCATCCCTTCGTTGGCAAAGCGGCACTTCAAGTACCACAAGCGTTCATAGGTTGCGATGATTGCTTACTATCAGGCGGATATGCTTATTTGCCAACTGTCATGAAATAAAAAAAAGATTATTGGTCAAATAAAAAAAAAACAAAATACAGCTTCACAATATTAGCATAGAGATCAGACAGAAATCGTACTGAAGTGGTTCGACATTAAGTTTAATATGTGCGGCGTTTCTTCACGCCACAACAACTGTGCCTGCTGTATAAAACGCAGGTACGGTCTTGCGTTGAATATTGCTCGCACCTCTGGGATGGCTCCGCTAAGTACTTGCTTGATGCCCTGGATCGGTTGCAGCGACGCGCCGTTCGAATTATTGGTGATGTGGAGGTTTCTAACACCCTCGAACCTCTACAACAGCGACGTGAGATTGCCGCTCTCAGCGCTTTCTATAGACTATACCACGGCGAGTGTTCAGAGGAATTATTTTTCCTCATCCCTCCCTCCTCCTTCCATTCAAGAACTACGCGTGCCGGTCTCCGATGTCACCGGCTAACTGTGGCATCAATGCCATCGCGAACTAGGAAGTTTGCCAACTCTTTTCTTTGTCGCACTTCAAAAAAATGGAATGCTTTACCGGCACACGTGTTCCTCATTCTTACAACCTGGGGTCCCTCAAACGAGGCGTGAATAGGCACCTTGCGGGTAGGCAGGGCGAGGATGGCTAGTACAGTTCGCCTTCTGCAACCATATTAGCCACCTTCGCGTGTGGACTCCACTTCCACTTACCATCAGGTGGAGTGGAGATATTTGCCCTCCGGCGTTTATATAAAAAAATAAAAAAATAAAGTACCATTGTGACCAAATTATATATATTTCTTTAGTGAATATATTTCTATTTTCTATGAAAATTAGACTATTTATTAATGTCGCTTGTAAAAGATTTATATTACAATGAGACATTGCCAAATTAGTTTTATTTCATTTTGTATGGCTTCTATTCTAATTTTCTAGACAAAAAGGATAATTGACTAATATTTTATATTAAAAACCAAATCAATTCTACAAATTACGTTAAAATATTAGTTTTTATTTATCGTCTCGTACATTTGTAAAATTAGTAAAAAATACAATGAGCATTTATTCTATGGATAGTTTTACACAACATGTATTGTTATAAATTCATTTATTAAAATAAGAAATATCTATATATGTATATATTATACTACGACCCGGCGACACGTTGCTATGGTAACAAAAGGTTGTACATCCACCGGTGACGCCATCGATGCCGCTAGTGCCAACAGAAACAGACACTCCGAATAAAAAAAGGAACCGGCTTGAATTTTTAGCATCGGCTTTCATTAAGCATTTTTCAAAACCTAACCAATTTACACTTCATAAATCACTCTGTCTATTAGTGAAAATCACATTAAAATCCGTTCAGTAATTGAGTTTATCGCAAACCGACAAACAGAAGAGGCGTTGGACTTTTTTTTATAATATGTCGTGTAATTATAGTTAAATCAGACTACTACTAGACTACTAGAATCGATAGTATAAAAAGCAAAATGGCTATCACTACAACAAATAAAGAAATATCAAAATCATTTTCTATGTGACTAAGTTCGCAAGCATGTGGTAAGCGGTTATTGTAGCCTATGAGTGCTTCGGCACTTAAAATGTCTGTCCCGGCTTTTATCCATTTGACAATAGTCGAAAAGTCAAATCAGCTTATACGAGTGACCTGAACAACTCTGACACTGGGTTGGCCACTTACTACTCGATAAGAAGAAGCGCTTTTTTTTTTTTTTTTGTATCGGGGAGGAAATCTGTTCACAGATACCTGGCCTCCTGGGGAGGAGAACCGGGTTATGTGGGGTTCCATGAGAGGTGGTAAGTCATGGGGACCCACTAAAACCTCCTCGGTGGCCGACCTCAGTGACAAAGAGAGGCTCCGGGATCTCTTAGAGAACTCTGAACCGGTGCTTCTCGAACACTGTGCTAGCAAAGCTCGGTCCTAGGGGCGAGATGGAGTGCACCCCTACGCTTCCCACGCAAGCGCACACGGCAGTTGAGGCCTCACCGTCTGCCGTCCTCCTCAGGGCCGCTCAGCATGTACGCACAGGTTCCCCAACCTGCGCGTCCACGGCCCTAGGGCACGCCCTATTTATATACCCCGGGTAAAGGGTTTGAGGGGCCGGGACGGTTAGCGACATCAGGTGGTCGAGGCCGCCACCGTCGCCGTCGAGCAGGATCGGCCCTCTCCCGAGCCCGCTCTGCCGTCTCCTTCTGGACCATGACGCTCTCACAGAAGGAGACAACGGCCCTCCACGCCGAATCCCCGCCCAGCATCGCCGAAACGACTGCGGGCAGGGATAGATCTCGTCCGAAGAAGAAGCGCTTATAACATCCATTTAATCACCCGTGTCAATCACCCGTGGCCAACCTTGAGGTATTGGCTATTAATTCTTCTTTGCCCGGTAATTTCATTAGCTACAGAATCCTTCAAACCGAATCACAGTAATGCCAAAGACATATTTCAAACTGTGGTGGTACTTACTTAGACTACCTACTGCATTAAAAGGCCTAACAACAAAACAATGATTTCACAAATGGCAAAAATATATACCCTCATCCATTTCGAAGTCGGCTAAAAATAGCAGTTAAACTAATAACGTATAAGCAATAATACAAACTCTATTGTCCTTTCACGGTTGTCATATTAACACGGACAGACAGATACACTATTCTGGAACGTTCGATATAACTCGAAGCGAAGGGAACTCGGAGTAGGCACATTTCGCTTGTAATAATTCTGACAGCATTATATTATTATGATATTTATAGTCAATTCACTAGTATTGGTATATTATGTTGATAATATAGAAACCAAATTAGATTGTGGTGCAGCGGTATTGAATCTGCCTTACGCGCCACAGTTTGCCGGTTCGATTCTCGCTCGGGGCATGTTTGTATTGACCATTCAGGCATGTTTTCCGGTCTGGGTATGATTGTCATTGTGATTGTGTATGATTCTGGATTCCCGACACAAGATATAACTATTCTACTGGCGCCCCCATTATTGAGTGTGCAGTGTTTATTTATTATAAAAAAAAAAAAAATTATTATCATTTTCAGATGTTATGTGACAACAACCAGGACCGACAGTTTAACGTGCTCTAAGAAACATGTTTGGGAGACCCACAAGGACAAACGGCCAGACCGAGACCGATATTTGTAACATAAATACAAATATTCGGACCGAGCGGAAATCGAACCCGTGACCACCGAGACTAAAGGCGGGCTCGCTACTAATACGCCACAAGTTCGTCGCTCCTATATGAAACATCGTACTAATATAATAAATGTTAATGTTTGTATGTCTGTTAATCAATCACGCAAAAATGGATAAATAGATTTGGATGAAATTTACCCTACAGATAGCTGTGTTTATTTAGGTAAAAAAAAACTGGCGCTCTTTAGCATAACGCTATCCACAAACAAAATTATGCATTTTTCACGGTAGCCATACATTATTATAAAACCACAAGCGTAATTATTCGGACACCTAATATTTCCCACAATTTGACTCACTTTGAAGAATTTCGACCTCCAAATGTCCTCAACTCTATGCTTAATACAATAAGGTTCATTTCGCCACGTCATTCTGCCAATATAGACAATAGGTATTAAATAATTACGTTCTGTATAACAGGTTATGACAGTGACAGATCTGTGATGTTATTCGACATGAGATCTAGTTTTTTGTTGTTGTATTTTATAAAATGTAATTGTATTTCGTTGTAGTAAAAAACAGTTTAAATTCTCAGAACACGATTCGATTATTCCGATTAAGAATTATATTTAGTGGATTAAAATCACAAAAAAGGTAATTTAGTACAAAGGACTATAGAATTAATAAAAGTATTTTCGGTAGTAGAGCTCCGTCCAACACAAATGGGCCGTCTCGACGACATAGGTACTACCCTCTTACAGAAAATCGGCGTAAAGTAACAGTATCAGTAGGTACTGTTGCGTTTTGTGTTATGAGTGAGAGCTTCAACCTCTGTTCCCTTCCCTCCTATCCCTTGGGTTGGCAACGAGCTTGTGATACTTCAGGTATCACAAGTGTTGATAGGTTGCTGTGACTGCTTACCATCATGAGGATAGTATGCTTGTTTGCCAACCGTCACGTAATAAGTCTTCTGTATGGCTTTGACTTGACTACTATCAAATATAATAACAGTCGGGGACGACTTATTACGTGTTCTCCGAAGCACTCATACCCTCTCTCTCATACAAAATATCACACCGGTCACGCTTCTATTGACCTCGCCCCAAGCTGTTTAACCTACTGACCAGCTACCGACCAATGAGCGCTTTTGGATTTGTGGGTATCTCGTCGTCAACCTATAGACGTCCACTGCTGGACATAGGTCTCTACTAAATGAAGCCACCGGAAACGATCCTGTGCCACTTGCATCCAGCGGCTCCTACCGACTCGCTTTACGTCATCAGACTACCTAGTAACAGGCCTGCCGACGCCGCGACTTTCGGTGTATGGTCGCCATGCCCTGGGCACAAGCATCTCATTGCCACTTCACTTCACTTGAGAAAAAAAAAAAAAAAAAAAGATATATCTAGCTTCCATTGGCCTTTCGTCGGGGCGTCATGGTTGCGTGCGACAGCGATCCCATGGCGTCCCAATGTGACGAGGTCGGAACGCAGAGTTTTAGTGGGTATTACCACCTGCTTTACAGGTGGTGGAGTCCCACACTACCACTCGCTAGCTTGCTCTTCGGAACACGCTAGGCGAGTGGTGTGCGTAAATGCATTTCTCTGCGAAAACAAAAAAAAAAGATATATCCAGCTTGTGATAATGCTTGTGTAAATAGAACTCAAAGCTAATAATTCACGTGAAGGCAAATGATTTCATATATCACACCTTCAGTAAAGCAATGAATTACTTCAATCTTGTCAAATCAATAGCTTCTAAGATGACAATGGCTACTGAATAACGTAATTATAGACTAGACTTAATTATAATACCACAATAGTTGATAGTTGATAGTCTATAGACAATAGTAGTTCCTAAGGGAAGTTATGGAATAAGTTTTTGATAGTTTGCTTCTTTTCTTATGTTGTACGAGGTCATCTGTAGACTTCATACAATTTTTATATATGTACTTCTAAGGGTGACTAACAAACATAATAATTCTGATGGAAATGGCAGAGACCATATCTTTATTTATAAGGTTTGGTTTTGCCTTTTTTTTTGAATCAGTAGTTTTTGTGACATTAACTCCTAAACTCATAAAAATTGCATCCCGCCCCTTAACTTTTGAACTATGACATTTTAAATTCTGAAATTTTAGGTTGTAGAACAGCAAAAGAACTCTTCACGATAATTATTTCGAAGATAAGTCTAAAAATTTTTGAGATATATAAGTTTTTTGATAACTTTGTTTTCATATTACTATTCATAATTACTCTGAAATTACCAAATTATCTGTAAGATCGATTCCCGCTCGAAGTATAATGTGTTTGTATTTAAAGTCCTTAAGATTCTTTATCATCCAGCTGCTGAACCTTTTACTTTTATAATTTGTAATTTTTCACCTAAAACAAAGTGTCATGCTTCTAGCTTCAAAAATACAAACTTTCTACCATTTTTCACCTCCTTAAAGGTTGAATTTCGCAATACAATTTCTTAGTGGTCGTTAACATTTTAAAAACAAAACCTGTGAAAAAAATATTTCTAGGTCCAAGAGTGTAAACTGGGCGTTGATATATCAGTGAGGTCCTCCCCGTTCTATTGCTTACAACATCGAACATGTCTCTCAGTTGTTCCAACTAAATAATTAGATTAACAAATCAGTTCCACTAATCATAATAGGTACACGTAATACTACATAGTTTTGACTTAAATTACACTTGCCGAGGTAATAACATTAGTTGTCAAACATTACACCAGCCGAATAAGTTACATAACAAGCAAAGTTAGAACGGGGCACGCTTGAACGACGTTGTACGATCTTCAATGTTACATGCCTAAGTGAGCAAGGCAGCTAAATGAAGCAAGGTGTTGACATTCTAGAGTAAGTTAGTATTAATATATATATGGAAAGTTCAGTTTGTTATAATTTGAAAAGACAAAAACCGATTTTTCAAGTGAATAAGTAAGTAGTAAAGCTTAGCTATTTTTCGTGACAATTGGCCTGTTGATTGGAGATATTCGTGCTGCCGTGAATTGTTCAAAAATTATAAGAAGACTCCTTTTTGTGTTGAGATCTGCACCCAGATACCCGGCCTCCTGGGGAAGAGAACCGTGTTATGTAGGGTTCCATGTCTGAACATGGCGTACCATTAAAACTTCCTAGGTGGCTGACCTCTTGCGAGAGTCTTCAGGAACTCCAGTGTAACGCACTCCGAGGCCCCTCAAACACATCGCTGTACCCCTGTGCCACTTCGTGCTGGCGAGCAGCAAGGCAGCCCATGATACTCCGACCGCCGTCTTCCTCTAGGCCGTGTCATGGGCACACAGGTAACCCCTTTTTTTTTTTTTTTTTGTTGACGCAGAGAAATGCATTTACGCACACCACTCGCCCTAGCGTGTTCCGGAAGAGCACGCAAGCGAGTGGTAGTGGGGACTCGACCACCTGTGAGGCAGGTGGTAATACCCACTAAAACTCTGCGAATCCGTCAACGCCATAATGGGACGTCATGGGACCGCTTTCGCATACTACCATGACGCCCCGGAACACACAGGTAACCCCTGTGAGGTAGGACCCGAGGCAACCTTTCATCATAATTATGCGATAAAGCAAGGTGATGCAGGTATTTCCAGTGAATAAAAACTACGGTAGATTTTCCGTTAGGTAGGTTTTGGTAAGTATACTTGTTTGATAATGTTATAATTGTAAATAACCATTTATTATAATTAAATTTACCGATAAAAATCCAAACCAATTACACAACCAGAGTACACAATTTGATAAGAAAAACCATTCCACAGTTTTTCATTACCGAAAACGAGGAATTCATTGTGAATCATCACAATCGACTCCCGGACTATCAGATTTAAATCGCTCAATCGGTTTTTTGGCGAACGCAAATAACGGTTTATTGGTAAATAAGAACAACAGAAATGTAAATCGATTTTTTAATTAAAAATCGGACAAGTGCATTCGATTCAAAAATCGTTCAGCGATACAATGCAAAATTCAGAATTTTCGATTTGCATGAGAATAAATTTAAACGTTGTGGCGCACAAGTAGCGAACCTGCCGAAACCGAGCAGATGTTTGTATTGACCATACAAGCACATTTCCCGGCCTGGGAGTTTGTCCATGTCATTGTATTTTTCCGTACCTCCGACACAGGATATCACTATCCTAATTTTTTCTTCTTATCGAGATGTTAGTGGCCACCCTAGTGACTGTTGTCAAATTGTCAACAGCCGACTTTTTACGTGCCCTCCGAACTATGCGATCACCCATCTAATGAGTGATCGCGCCTAAAGTTGCTTCAGCTACCGAACTTAAGAAGAACTATCCTAATGGGAGCTGTTGAGTGTGTAGCGTTTATTTCTTGCTATTTTTAAAGTACAAAATTCTGTCGATTCGCTTGACCGTCGTAAAACTAAGAACGTACATATGCTTTCGAGTGGAACGAATCCATTTATAGTAACGTTAAGAATTTGAATATAAAGCAGTTTTATATATTCAAGACATTTTCCAGCTTCCATATTTCTTTATTCTTCTATATAATAAATAATTCCCATTCCTCTGCAAGTAAAATCTTTTTCTAAAGGTTTTAAATAAATTGATGATTGTATTGTTTTATATTGGAATGTGAAATGATATTATTATCCGACATTAAAAATTAGTCATACTTTTTTATAACTGTTGGAAACAAAGCTTACGGTCCACGTCATATGGATAGTAAACGAAGGTAAATTAAAATCCACGAAAGCACCTCTGAGCTTTCAAGTACTTAATTTGTATTTCATGCTTAGCGGTGGAGGGAAACATGGCGGTCCCTTATTAGTGATAGGGCTTAAATGACCGCTACCACTTCACATCAGATGGAGTTCACAACTTCTTATTGTTGGTTTAGTAATTAAGTTTAACCAACTTGCGTTACCATTTATAATATTAGTTACTTTAGTGTAATATTGTATCGAATTTCATACTCAGCTTTTAAGAACCATACCTCAAATTGTACATTACAAATATATTGGTAAAATACAATTTTATTACCATTTTATGATGCTACTTTATCCTGCGTGTTTTCTCAATACCTTTTGCCCATAAAATTTTTCATCAAACTCTATTCTATTGATTCAGCGGTAATAAAGACTGATGGATACTATACTATAATTATATTTAATGTAGTTTTGTGACATTTCATGAACATTAAAGTAATTCCGTTACTATAATAATATTAATTTGACGAACGCTGTGGCGTATATAGCGGGTTTAATTCTCGCTCGGGGTAGATGTTTGTATTGACCATACAGGCATGTGTTCCCATCTGTAAGGGTGACCTATTTATGTAATTAATAGAGCAGTAGGCTCACCTGATGTTACGCGATTACCACTACACATGAACATCTGCAACACCAGAGGGCATGCGGCTGCGTTGCCGACATTTTAGGACACAACTAATTATACGCTGGCTGGCCTCGACTGATGAGCATCACTTTATGTATGTTTGTGTGCCTTTTAAGCCCTACTACCAGCATATACATGTCTTAGAATTTTTTCCACGACATGCAGACTTCCTCACGATATTTTCTACCGTGATTCACGTTGTAGAACAATGTAGTTTTCTATCCGATGGGCCACCTCAAGTAATGAATGCCTGTGCAATTGTGGATGTAGATATAAAAGTCATTTCCGTATCGGACAACCTCGGAAGCGGCTCCAACGGATGCAGGGGGGGTTAGCATTTCGGGGGCGATAAATCGATCAAGCTAGGATTCATTTTTAGGAAATATCAATTTATCCCTGTTTTCAGGCAATGAAACCCCCGATTTGAGTCTCCAGACCGATTATTTTTCCCTTTTTTCCACTTCCTTCTTTTGTGAAATAAACTATTATTTTTCTTCTTCCTTCTTTTGTGAAATAAACTATTTTGTGAAATAAACTATTATTTTACAAAAACACGATTTACCAGATCATCCAGGTATATTAATAGGCCAATTATACACATGCTTCAGAAGTAAATTAATGATAAACGTTCCAAATAAAAGGTTTAAGCGGCATTTATTTTTAATTAAACCTGATCCGAAAATGACGCGCTCGTAAAATGAAGGCAATACCCAAGTTTACAATTACGTAATTCGACGACGGTCATTAAGATTAAATTAAAATCTATATAAGCATCAATTCGTAGAAGGTTTTTTGGGACCTCACCGTACTTACATCTGTGAAAATATTCGACGTGATAAAATTCTTAAAAGTATTTGTGTTTTTATAGGAAATGACTGAATTTAGGCGCTTTAAAATAAAAAAAGATAAAGTGCCTATAAAAGTGAAAATTGTACAAAAAATGGACCAAAATTATGTGGGCCGTTGAGTGTGCACCGTTTATTATTTTTCACGTTATTTTTAATAATTACTATGAAATTACAAGCTTATATTTGCGGTTTCTTTTAATTCGTTAATATTGAAAGTCCTAATACTTAAAACAAAAATAACTTTTTTTAAAGAATATTAGCAATGCTTTTTTTATCATTACTAATAATCCTTTTTTAATAATTGCTACACACTCATTGGTATAGTAATATCCTGTGTCGGGGTCCGGAGACATACAAAAACAAGGATGGATGTTTAGACTGAAAATTGAATCAGCGACCTGTGCCGCTTAAGGCAGGTTCGCTACCGCTGCACCACAACGTCGAAACCACAGACCCAGAAGTCATCTCTCGCGATGACGGGCAGAAAGACCTACCCTTCTACCGTTCAACTATTGTCCACAAAAAGTAACCAAGGTATACACACCATAAAGCATTACACTTCTTTGTTCAAAGTCAGATAATTAAACGTTTAAATAATCGCTTTTATAAACACATATTCATATTACTAAAACAATACCTTTTGTATGATAATCTCAAGATAGTATAAATCTATTAAACTCTCTAATGAAATTTAAACCTTGATCCGAGCGTGTCCTCGTAAAGGGACCGTGTCGGTTTTATTGACGCTTTACAGCTTCTGTTTTAAGTGTTTCACTTAACTCCAGGTGTATTGAGATACTACATGTATGACAGAATTATTGAGAAATTTAGAATTATATTCTTCTTATCGATTGGTTAGTGGTTAACCTAGTGTCAGAGTTGCTCAGGTCGCCCGTAGGCCTCTGACTTGACTTATCGACTTTTGTCAAATTGTCAACAGCCGGGACCGACTTTTTACGTGCCCTCCGAAGCACGGAGACGCTCGGTCGAAATACCACTATGCGATCACCCATCTAGCGACTGACCGCGCCTAAAGTTGCATAACCTACCGATCGTTTACCCATCAGCGGGTGCACTCGTCTATGAGCGTCTCGGAATTATATTGTTTCATCCTTACTACCTGTGATGTCTTTGTGGCGTGGTAGTTGCGAGAATACGTTTAGACTAAAAATCGTGGGAACGATTTTTGCTCGGGGCGGATGATCGTACTGAGCTTATAAGCATCTGATCCTACCTTGTGGATCTACCGTGCTTCTGAAAGCATGTTAAGCTGTTAGTCCTATCATCGTATTATCCAACGAATTTCTGATCGGCCCTTAGGGTTGCAGACGTCAACTGTCAATCGTTCTGTGTAAAAACTAGTAACCTGTCAAATCCCGATAAGCAGACTCAGGGTAAATACTGGAAATAGTGCTAGAAAAAAAAATTCTTAGTTGCTGTGATGGAAAATAAATTTTTAATATTAATTTGAGTTAAACAAAAAAAATGTTTGCTGTTACAGGACCTGATTAGGGTTTCGTACCCAAATGGCAAAAACTGTCCGTCCGTCCGTATGTCACAGTCATTTTACTCGGAGACTGTTGGCTCTATCTACACGAAATTTAGTAAATATGTGTATTCTATGAAACGCTACACGATTATGTAATAAAATCTTAATATATATAAAAAATATGGTTAGCAGTCCATACATGTAACTGAGGATTGTAAAAACAAATTTCAACGTATGGCGACCTGTGACATATCTTTGGATAGGTCTTTTAAGTTGATAAGGAGGTTTGATTTTGAGTTTTTTCATTAAGTCTGTAGTAGTTGAGACATAAGCTCCTAAAGTCGTAAAAACTGTGTCCCACCCCTCTGACTTTTGAACGGATTTAAAATCCTAAAAAAATTGAGGTCCACATCACACTTCACTTGAAATTACAACCACATTTAGTTTGAATATGTATAAAATACACAACTTATTCCCATATGCTTGTTTTTCATATTACTTTTAATAATTACTACGAATTTACCAACTTATTTTGCGGTCTATTTTAATTTGCTATTATTTTTAAAATTCTTAAGATTCTTCATCATCAAGCTGCGGAATCCTTTAGTTTCGACTGTGCGTGGTCCACAATACCTTAACTGATAATTTTTATATATGTACAATCGTAGTATGAAGCCCTATAACCAAAATATAAATCATGAATAATACATATTGTTCCCGTTATTTCTGCTCACTATATTATTCATTAGCAATGCCTTTCAAATGTTCTATTAAGTGTACTTCCATTAGAGCTAATTGGCGAAAATAAATTAATTTGCGCGTTCAACTGTATCGGACTGACAATATTAAATACGGATTAGGCAGCCACTATTATTTAATATGTTTCACCGAGACACAAATTAATGGATATTATACAATCTATATTTTAAATATTAATTGCACTTAAAAGGAATAGTATAGGAAAAAATTATTCCAAAGCTATTATAATAATGCTGCGTTTCCACCAGATACGCGCGAAAATGCTGGTAATTCGGGTAATTATAAAGAACGCGTAAATATATTTTTTTTTTTATGTAAGTCACCTGATGTAAAGTGATCACCGCCGCCCATGAACATCTGCAACACCAGAAGGCATGCAGGCGCATTGCCGAATTTTGATATTATATTTTTTTGTATCTTATTTTTCTTGATTTTGGGTTTTTTTACTGCAAAAAATGACAGAAGTAAGACTCACGATAGTTTGAATTTAGAATTTAGAAATTTGAATTTTGATGTCGCAGGAATAAACAGTTATGTGTTGACTACAATTTTTAAGCATTTTTTGTTCCGGTATATCACACGCCTTAGTACGTCATGTCATAGGCCATTTTCCTTTCTAAAAATGGCATTTACACGTCGATTGCACCTTTTATGAAAACTAAAAAAGTGGCAACGACAGTCTAATTCTAATTTTCTTTATGTTACCATGTTGGCAAACAAGCAAATGACCCACCTGATAGTAAGCGATCATCATAACCTACACCATACATTTGTAGGTGGCACTCATGCGTTGCCAACATAGACATATCGGTTCTTAAATCTCCTTTGTCCAGTAATTTCAATAGCCACATTATCTTTACCCGAAATACAGTATACAGCTTTACGGTAGAATAACTGCCACTGCGGTGGTACCTACCTAGCCGGCCTCTTGCAAAAAAGATTACCACCAGTGTTTGTTAAAAAATTAGCAGGTAACTTGCATGCTATTGTCGGAATATACGAGCAAGCTTTATTACCATTTTATACTCCACGTCCTATCGTGCGGTAATCTTCCAGTCACTAAAGTCAACTATTCCTTAGTCGCTTTCACCGCCCGTAAACATTTGATAGCTTTTTAGGGTTCTGTAGCCAACCAACAAGGATTTAAAATGCTGGATTAATATAACGTAATTATTTTAAAGAAGATACGAAGAAATTTCAGAGATAGGTTTTTTCCCATAACTTCGTTTTTTCAATGACGACGTCGTGGCGCAAAAGTATTTCGATTCCCTCGCGGAGCAAATGTTTGTATTGACCATACAGGCATGTTTTCCTACATGGGTGTGTTTGTCCTTGTCATTGTGTATGATTCTGGACCCCCGACACAGGAAATAACTATCCTAATGGGGGCCGTTGAGTGTGTACCGTTTATTATTTATCACGTTATTTTTAATAATTACTATGAAATTACAAACTTATATTTGAGGTTTTTTTTAATTCGTTAATATTGAAAGTCCTAAATATTCTTGATCAACAACCTGCGGAATAATCCACCAAGCACTTGACTGGTACTTATTTTATTGACAATTCTTCATATAACTTGATGAATTAACTTAACAATTCATACAAAAGGAGTTATAAAGGCTAATTATTTATTATTGTCATTTCATTTTTGTAAACAGTTTCACTATAGGTTGATGAATAAAATAATTCTCCAAGAGGTAGATCGATAATTTTAATGTAACTCTTTATTAATTAATTTGAGTTAATGAAAATAAAGATCATTGCAAAATTGTTGTTTTTATTTAAAAGTAGGGCAAGACTCTACTTCACCTGATGGTAAGTGTCAATAATATCCTAACGCAAAGGCAGGTAATATAGAAGGCAACCGCGTTAGCCACCCTCGCTCTGCCTACCCGGAAGATGCCTCTTCCCGCCTCGTTTGAAGGAGCCCAGGTATTTTTCCAATAATAAAAATACATTTATTTTTATTTTGGGGCAGTGGTTTAAAATATAATGCCACGTTTTATTATATAAAGTTATGGCATGTATTCATATTTATAAAGTAACAGCTTGTTGTCGTCACGAGGCCGAGTCCTTCCCTATCAGGGTAAGGGATTTTGAGCTTAATTCAACAAACTGGTCCTTTCATGAAGGCATATGCTTTTAGAGATTTTTGTTCAAAAATAGGTACTTAAGTATAAGCCAATGAAGAGATTCAACAATAAATAATTAATTTTTAGGTTTTTGGTCTTGTCGTTGTCTATATTAAAATTTAAAAATAAACGCAACACACTCAACTATGATAGTGATATTCTGTGTCGGGGGTGACACTGCTGTGGCGTTGTGGGTAGCGAGTCTGGTTTAGGCTCGACGGTTACGGGGATCCCCGCTCAGGCAGATGTTTGTTAAAATTTCTGTTTCGGTCTGAGCGTTTCTCCGTGTGGGTCTCCCCACCGTGCCTCGGAGACCACGTTTAGCTTCCGATCTCGGTTGTTATCTCATACATCTGATAATAATCGTTAACTCTTGATAAGTAAATTACTCTTATCCAATGAGTCACTGTTCAGATGGCAATTGCTCCGTACAAAAACTAGTAACCTGTCAAATCCGGATACGATTAATAATCAGACCTTGGGTAAATAAAATACCGGGAATAATGCTAGGACGAAGAAGATCCTATGTCGGGGTCCGGAAACATACACATGGATAAGGACAAACACACTCAGAACTTATGCTGCTAGCGGGAATGAAACCCTCGAACTGTCGCGCTTAAGGCAGGTTCACTACCGCTGAGCCACAACGTCGTCAAAATAGATAGATCTTCATTATTTTATGTTTATGTAAGTTATTAATAATGAATGTGTCAACTTACCAGTTCACAATACAGGAATATGGAAGGCGTATAATTTACCTGAAAACAAGAAACAAAATACATTATATTGGACTACGTCAATTTTCGTCCGTGAAGACGAAAACACCCGATTTTTTTTACAAAATATGAGGCAGGCCCTAGCACCGTCATATAGGGTTGAAAAATTTAAGAATTACTATCAAATATAAGCGAATGGAGCTGACACTTTTGTTTTTACTCGGTGCGATAGAAAAGGACGCAATATGGTTTCATAAATATAAAAAAGGCGTCGGGATGTGACGACCCCATCGCCCGCTGTTGGGATAACCTCTGTCACAACAGAAATTATTTCACCAGTGCGATCAGTCACACTGGTGGTAGGTCTTTGTTGCAAGAGGCCGGCTAGGTAGGTACCACCGCAGTGTCCAATATTCTGCCGCCAAATAGTAGTGTTTAGGCACTACTGTGTTCCGGTTTGAAGGGCATTGTACGCTAGTGAAATTACTGGGCGAACGAGATTTAAGAACTAATATCTCGAGGTTGGCAATGCGTGAGTGGCACCTACTATTGGTGCTGCAAGCGCTCATAGGTGGGCCGTATGCTTGTTTGCCAACTTCTAACATAAAAAAACTGTACAAATAATTATTATTTTTATTTCAATTATATTCAATTTATGACAAGATCGTTTTACTCATTATCCCTTCATTAAAACCCGGACCTAATGGATACGTTACACAAATTGTATTATCTTATGGACCTTCGTTAGTCCTCTGATGGGTAGCAATTACGCATACCTTGAATTTAGATTAAACGAAAAATAGATTTCTAAATAATTACAATTGCTTAGTTACCCCATATATTGGTGAAAAACCCGTGAAGTGACTACCCGTCAGCCTTGTTTCGAGGTCAGGCAGCGTAAAGCCACTTCCATCTTACATATATAAAACAGCCATAGATATACAAAAAAAACTGTCGGAGTGGAGACCCTCCTCAGGAGCAAATTTTCTTACATTTTGAAATGAAATCTGTATATTTCAATAGGTTTTATGATAAAAAGAGACAGGGACAGAGAGAGATAAAGAGTTGGCACCCGGCTGCGAACTCACTTGCTCGTGTGCTCCTTTGCTTGTAGTAGACTCAATACACAGACGCACACGTTGCGTGACGGTCTCTACTAAAACGCACTACCCGTAAGCCGCGTTAACGAACTTCATTCTTCACAATGATACACACAAGCACACACAGTTGGGCAAAGAGAAAAATAAAAATCTAATCGTGTCAAATAATTTTCTTTTCAATATATTATCAAATTTGTTTAATCGTCAAAACACAGATTCTGTTTGAAAACCCGTCAAAAATTGATGAAATAAAAACCACTTTTTACAAGATTTTAAGCCGATTAATCCTCCGATGATCGCGTTCATGACAGACTAAAGGATTTAAACGTTCAAAATCCCGCATCGAGAAAATACAACAAAAAATTTACACCGAGCTGTGGCAAGTTATTTGGTCAATATTTTATATGCGGTTTAATACTGTACTTTTTAGGGTTCCGTTCCCGAAGGGTAACCCTATTACGTGGCCTCGACTGTCCGTCCGTCTGACAGCGGGCTGTATCTCACGAACCGTAATAGAGAGTTGAAATTTTCATATAATTTAAAATAAAAAGGCAGTAACGGAGACTGCCGACAGAAGTGAAGACTAATATTAATTAAACATAAAAATGTAATTTTACACATTCAAAGAAATCATCATGCTTATGAAATCAAGCAATACAAAGGATAAATATATAAACACGACACACTCAACGGCCGCCATTAGGATAGTGATATCCTGTGTCGGGGGTCAGGAAACATACACAAACACAAGGACAAATACACCCAGACCGGAAAATATGCTTGCATGATCAATACAAACATATTATGCTCCAAGCGGGAATCGGACCCGCGACCTGTGGCGTTTAAGGCAGGTTCGCTACCGCTGCGCCACAACGTCGTCAAAAAGTCAAAGTCAAAGGATAAATGTATACATGCGTGTTAATGTACACAGTCCGATGCGTGTCGCCAACTTGCCACACGTCAATAGCTTATCAGTGTCGCGAACCCATAAGTTTTGCCCTACCAAAAATCGCGAAAGCCGGCTAAAGTTTTCATTTAAAGATTGGTCTAAATTTAAAATTTCACCATTCTCTTATAGTAGCTATTAGAGGGACGATATAACAATGTCTAAAAATGGCATTTGAAAATTTTCAAAGCCATTAAATATTACAAAATAATTCGTTTGAAGCCTACATGGAATTTCAATTTTCAGTTAAAACCCATACAAAGCTGTTTTAACATTCAAACTAAGCCACAAAACGCTATTATCTTGGCAGGAAAGGCGCAATAAATATTAAATCATACCCTCGTCCACACAGGTTTATGAAAATTTGATACGGAACGCCTTTTCAATTACGCTTTGTACTGCTATTCAAAAGACTTAAAATTATATTTTATGTCATGGCGGTTGGCAAACATGCATACGGTCTGCCTGATGGTAAGCAGTCAATGCAACCCATGAACGGTTTCGATTCTTGAAGCGGCGTCGGGACGTGACGACCTCATCGCCCGCTTTTGGGATAACCTCTGTCACAGCAGAGATTATTGCGCGCACAGTCACACTGATGGTAGGTCTTTTGTTGCAAGAGGCCGGCTAGGTATGTATGAGGCCGGTAGGTGGTATGTAGGACCCAGGGCTCCCTTGGTTGGGTTTACCGGGGCCTTCTGGTCCCGGTCGGTGGGTCGCAAAAGCGCCGCCGTGTATTGTATTTATGTAATATATGTATTAGTATGTATATATACCGGCAGTATGGTGCCGTCCAAGGTGGAAGCCGAAAGGCCTGGCGCGTTCGCGCGCGGAGGTATGTATTTATATATATATATGTATTTATATGTATATATGTTTAGTAGGTCGCCGCCACCGGTGGGCCCCTCAAGGCAAGCGCCGGGGCGTCGCGGTTGTATGCTTCGGCGACCCCGTGGCGTCCCACTATGGCGCTAGATTGGACCTTGGAGTTTTAGTGGGTAGGGGGCTCGGCTCCGAGTCCACACACCTTCTGCGCCATTGCACCCGTCCCGGCGCTCGAGTGCGTAACTGTATTTCTCCAAGTAAAAAAAAAGGTATGTACCACCACAATGTCAAATATTTCAGTCAGAATGACACACCCGTATTCCCATTTCTAGCTATCCAGTACTACTGTTTGAGTGTGAAATAATATCATTAACGAAAATTATAAACAAACAACAACAGTTTCCAAGAGATCATCTCAAACTAAGCATCAATGTTATCTTATTGTTATCACTAAGCCCCGAGACGGTTAAATCAAACTTTGTTAATACCTGACCTTTATCGTCAATTATTTTAACCATTTCATTCAAAACTACATTTAACTAAATATAGCATTAGTTTGATAATCAAATTGTCTTAATAATTATTTGATTAAGGTTAAAAGATACACACTCAACGGCTCCCATTAGGATAGTTATATCCTGCGTCGGGAGTCCGCAAAAATAAACACAAGGACAACACACCCAGACCGAAACACATGTCTGTATGGTCAATACAAACATCTGCTTCGAGCGGTTTTCTAGGTTCCTTACCGCTGAGCCACAGCGTCATCAAAATTTAAAATTTTGTGGTATATATTTCTTACTTTTTTAAACCGTTTATTTATGTGCAATCACTACGAAGAAAACATTTTTATATTTTTATGACAGTTTTTTTTCAATCCTAATGGTAAGCGGTTATCGTAGAGTACGAAAGATTAAAAAAATAGTAGGTGTTACTCAACATTGCCAAGATCGAGATATTGGTTCTTAGATCATCTTTACCCAATAATTTTACTAGCTACAATGTCCTTTACACCGAAACACACTACTACTTTGCGGTATCTGAAACTACGGTGGTACCTAGCCGATCTCTCGCAATAAAAAGTGGAACTCATTGCCGGCACACGTGTTCCCTCCTTCGTATAATCCTTCAAAAAAGGTGTCAAGAGGCATTTTCTTTATGTTAGAAGTTGGTAAACAAGCATACAGCCCACCTGATGGTAAGTGGTTGCCGCAGCCTATGAGCGCTTGTAGCACCATTAGTAGGGGCTACTCACGCGTTGCCAATCTCGAGATATTAGTTCTTAAATCTCGTCCGCCCAGTAATTTCACTAGCGTACAGTGCCCTTCAAACCGGAACACAGTAATGCCTAAGCACTACTATTTGGCGGCAGAATAATTGACACTGCGGTGGTACCTACCTTGCCGGCCTCTTGCAACAAAAGACCTACCACCAGTGTGACTGATTGCACTAGTGGAATAATCTCTGCTGAAACAGAGGTTATCCCAACAGCGGGCGATGGGGTCGTCACATCCCGACGCCGAAAAAATCTTGTAGGTAGAAAGGGCAAGGGTGGCTAATGCAATTGCCGTTCGCAACTGTATTAGCCGCCTTCGCGTTTGGACTTTACTACCACTTACTATCAAGTGGAGTGGTGTCATTTGCCCTCCGTATCAAATTAAAAAAAAGTAATTGTATAATAATTACCTTTTTTATTTGACAGGACTATAAGAGACAGAAATAAGTACAATTCACAAGGCTAATTAATCACGGGATATCAAAAACTATACAAGGTATACACATCACTACATAGTATAAAACAAAGTCGCTTTCTCTGTCCCTATGTATGCTTAAATCTTTAAAATGCGTTTTTTTAATAGATAGAGTGATTGAAGAGGAAGGTTTATATGTATAAAAATAGTGGAAAAAAATAATAATTTTTGAGGTTTCTAATGTGATGTCGTAAATAATTACATTTAACGCGTGCGGGCCACGGGCAGTAATGAATAAATTAAAACTACTGGATCGATTTTAATAATTTTTTCAGTGAATGACATAGGCTATATATTTTATACCCGTGCGAAGCCGGAGCGGGCCGCTAGTACACATATAAAGAAGCTCTCTCGAATTCTTTGTCCGATTCTCATACGTGTCCTGTACCCATTTCAACGAGCAAGGCTCCGCTCAACTAATTCCACGACTCACTAGTGCCAAATTAATTCCCGAACTAGAGATTCGAAACACGTTCCGTCTTTACCTCTCTATTTTTTAAATGTACTAAGTGGCTTGTCCCGATGTTAGTGCACATTTTAGCTTATTAAAGAATCATTTTAATGAATTTTGGATTAAGGCTTTTCGACCTAGTTCCGTTGTACGAAACGACATGACCAAGCAGTTTCCAAGTCAGTAAATGGGTCACGGGTTTGGGCGATTCCGAATAATGATATTATATAGATGTTTTTATTTTTGAAAATTTCTTAATGGCGTTTTTTATCTTGTGTAAAGACAGTACAGCACTGCTTTTCATTTAATTACTTATATTCCTATTGCTCAAATTAAGCTTGTAGCTTCCGCTAGGTGTGGTTACGACAATAGCCCAATAGGTTTAGGAAAGAATATGCAACCCTCGCGTTGGCGGAGTCGGCCCTTCTACCATTCGATTATTGAGGCGTTTTTTATACAAAACAAGGTTTACAATTTTCATCTATCTGTCTTTCACTGGCAGATAGCTGATGTTATAAGAAGTAACTCAGGCTATTTTTATTTTAGAAAATTAGTTAGGGTTCTGTGCAATAAAGAAAAATAGGTACCTACACCACGCGAGCATTATGTATAGCGAAAGTTTAAAATGTTGTAAGTAGCTTAATGATATTAATAGTATTTCTAAAACGTCTTTCCCTAATTCCATATTACCAGGACTTCATAATATCAGCAGCTGAGGACATCAAAACATTGTACGTTTGGAATACGACTATCATTTCACGCATGACTTATTATGTAATATGTACAGAGAAAAAAACCTTTTACATAATCCGACCCAGCGACTCTGTGAAATGAAACGTAACTCCCGTAATGACAGAATATTATACGTCTGTGATGTTTATGAAAATGTTGAGCATTTCTGTATGTTCATGTTGGTTTCTGTTTAAATAAGTCCTTTGTTTTTTTATATTAAATTATGCAAAAACGTAAATTAAATTATGAATTAAATTAAAATATTTACACTGGTGGTAGGACTTTAGTTTCAAGAGGCCGGCTAGGTAGATACCACCGCAGTGTCAAATACCGTACCGCCAAACAGTAGCGCTTAGGCATTACTCTGTCCCGCTTTGAAGGGCACTATAGGCTAGTGAAATTACAGATGCAAAGGAGCTTTAAGAACCAATATCTTGAGGTTGCCAACGCGTGAGTGGCACTTACTAATAGTGCTGCAAGCGCTCATAGGCTACAGCAACCGCTTACCATCAAGTGGGCCGTATGCTTGCTTGCCAACTTGTAATATAAAAAAAATAAGTCTCAAGCCACAGGGTCTGCTGTTACGGCTTAAATGCCCACCTGGTTAGTTACCACCATACGTGAAAAACTTGTGAAGGGATTGCTCGTCAGCAGAGTTTCGGAATCAGCCTGCGTATAACCTGTTGTTATTAAAGATCAAGTTTGGCAAGAATTGTTCAGATTGTCTTAGACAACCTTTGTAAAAACTCAAAAATTGGGACCGATAGACGATGAGGTTAAAAGCAGTACGAACACTGGAAACCTTAATACTATTACGAGCTGGGGTTCGCTGATTTGGAAACACACCTGATTCCCCTAAAAGAGACTTTGATGGGATCTTCGAGATCATACAACTTCACAAATCACAAGTCCAAATCACAGGTCAATCGTAGTCCAAAAGAATAGCCGAGGTCATAAATTATCGCACTTGTGCTCTTGCATCCCTTGTAGTTTCTTCGCTTGTTGCTGAGAACTGAATGACAGTCGACGTGCCGGGCCGCTTATATAATGCGGGACACGGTTTCGAGGAAGTTCCGTCCACGGAATGTTATCCGGCACTTTTCGAGAACACATCTTTCTAGAACCTATGCGAACGAAGCAAATAGACAAAAACGGTAGCAAGCGATTTTTAACCTTATGCCTCCATGATAAGGTTCACCATAACAATACATAAAAATAGGCTTGTCTTTTTAGATTCTCAATTAGTATATAATAAAATGTATGCTCGATGCTCTTACGTCAAATTTCTCCCCGATTTTAGTGACTTGTCAACTCAATTGTATGTATAGATCATTGTTTGGGATTGTGCTATCAGGAAGATCTGAAGATAAACTGATTCATTTGCCAAAATTCACTGTCAAGGACATACAGACATACTTACTATACTTGTTGGCCTATGACGAAGTATAGAACCTGTTTAATAATTAATCACTAATACCCCGCTTATCTAACTTATACAATAATATCTCGAAATCAGTAGCCGATGTAGATATTTTCCATAATAGCCTGTCTCACTTCAAACGCAACATTTTAAATTATTTAAAAACTAGTCCTTGTTGAAGTATCTCGCAATCGACCTAGTTATTGATTATTGTATTTATTTACAGGAATTGTGACATTTTCTACTTTTTTTTTTTAATTATGTAAATCTTTAAAATTATGTAAATCTTTATATTATAATGAAATTTAAATTTAATAATTTTATAATTTGTTACTAATTTTTAATGATCATTTTGTATTTTTATTTTTATTGACTTGTAATAACTGACTATATTTTATAATGTGATGCTTTCTAATGAATGATGTGATGACCTATAATTAGTAGAACATTTATCGAATAACTTCTGATCTTAATTGAAATGTCTAATTAATGTATCTACTGTTGGTTATCCTAAAAATAAAATAATAATAAAAATAATAATAAATAATACGTTGGATTAGAAAGACAATATTCGAAAAGATGTCATTCTAACGAAGCGTCACATTGATGGTTACTTCAATATTTAACCATGCAGAAAATATTGTCGTACCGCATATAAAAGGACGTATCGTTGAAATCCGACGTAGTAGTTACAGTGCTGTGCAATTTATTGTGTTATCTAATAAAGTGATTAAAAGCATTGTTGGTTAAAATAAGTTGTTCATAATGTTAACCTACTTGGATGAAATTGATAAAGGCTTAAGGCTATCCATAGCTTAGCTTCATTCAAATGAATACTGACAAAAGAACAGGGGTGGTTTTATACTATAGACGGACCTTCTCTACAGACAAAATATCAAAACAAAGCAAAAGTAAGTGGCTAACTTCATTCGACTGTGTTACAAGCTTTGTATGTATGGAAAGGCCTGTCCATAGTAGGACGCAAATAAGCAATACCATGTCAACCCACTCGAATTTCATTTCAAGAAAAACGCGTTTGTAAATTTTGAACAACTTGCTTTATTAAAGGCGTCGGGATGTGACGACCCCATCGCCCGCTGTTGGGATAACCTCTGTCACAGCAGAGATTATTCCACTAGTGCAGTCAGTCACACTGGTGGTAGGTCTTTTGTTGCAAGAGGCCGGCTAGGTAGGTACCACCGCAGTGTCCAATATTCTGCCGCCAAATAGTAGTGCTTAGGCACTACTGTGTTCCGGTTTGAAGGGCATTGTACGCTAGTGAAATTACTGGGCGAACGAGATTTAAGAACTAATATCTCGAGGTTGGCAACGCGTGAGTGGCACCTACTAATGGTGCTGCAAGCGCTCATAGGCTGCGGCAGCCACTTACCATCAGGTGGGCCGTATGCTTGTTTGCCAACTTCTAACATAAAAAAAAAAAAAAAAATTATATGATTTTTTTATGTATTGTTCAAGTTTTTGGCAATTTCAGATTAATGTAAGTTATTTTACCTATTTTCACAAAAAATAAGAATACAAACTGCATATTTCGTATATAATATAAGCCAAAACGTTTAAAATAATACATAAATTGCATGATTAAAAAATAGCTTTTTTTGAAGTGTTAAAGCTTGAAACCCTACAAATATTAAAGAAAAATGTTCTTCAGCCATTTACCAACACTTCTGCATTTATAACTCAGTTTTCTCAATTTTGTGGTTTGACATGGTATTGCTTATTTGCGTCCAGTAAATAGTAAGTCCACGATTTTTACTTCGTTGTATTAAATTTGTTATCTTGTTAAAAGAATAACCGCCCAAAATATCACCAAACCCAAAACACTATTAATCAAAATCGTAACCTTCTATACTTGATGGTAGAACGAATTTGTAAACAGTGACGTCACACAGCATTGATACAAACATCAAAGCTTTATACATTTCAAGCAACGACATCACTGAATGCTCGGAAGTTTAAATCCAATCCCGTTAATTGAATGGGACAAATACTCCTTATTCTGTTTATATTTGTTATAAAGGGGTCTTAGATATGTATTGGTTACAAAAGGTCATAGTATTTTGACTTAGGTATAAGCAATGAATGACTGAAGAGGCTTTCGACATGATTTTAGGAGTTAATTTTTGTGTGTGTCTGTGTGTATGTGTGTGTGTGTGTGTGTGTGTATCGAACTAAAAGCAAATGAGAGAGTGAGTGCGCCAGTCTGGTGCGCAACTCTCTCTCTCTGTCATTTTATGATCTCAAAACCCTAATAATAAATATGAAAGTTTCTGAGAATTGATTGATTGAGAAATTATGAGATGTTATGTGATAACAACCGGGACCGACAGCTTAACGTGCTCTTCGAGGCATGGTGGAGAGACCCATAAAGACAAACGTCCAGACCGAAACAGATATTTATTACAAACATCTGCCCGAGCGGCAATCAAACCCGCAACCGTCGAGACCGTAAAGGCAGACCCACAACGCCACAACGGTGTTCAATAACCGATAATAATATTCCTATATTATTAATAACCGTAAATTTCAATCACGGCACGAATCGGTAAATCATCTTGAATAATCAAATGACATCCGATAGTTACATACAATCATTAGATCATGCTATTCAAGCGTTGCTTAGGAATTAAGGTAGACTGAAAACGGTCGATTTTAATTTATTAATTTAACCGTATATCCGTTGGTGTGTTGGTAGCGAGCCTGCCTTTAGTCTCGACGATCTTGCGTTCGTTTCCTGCTCGGAGATGATCTATTGATATTACAAATGTCTGTTTCAGTCAGGGCGTTTCTGCCTCAGAGAGCACGTCAAGCTCTCTCTCGGTTGTTATCAAATAACATCTGATGATCATCGTTAACTCTTGATAGGTTATTAACGTTGCAGCGGTTGCAAACTACCTAGAATAATTCTAGAAAGACTAAGAATGTATTCATATTGTTGAGGTACGAAGTTGAAACAGCAACAACATTGTAGTGATATATAATTTACTTAAACTGTCATGAATTACAGTAATATTTGTATACTACTTATTTAGTAAAGTAAACCTAATACATCTTTCATTCATTAAAACATTATACTAACTAAAACAAAGTTTCGTGTTCCCCTTTAATAAGACACAACTGTCGCACGTCAGCACGTCTGCGGTCAGAATAAGGCATGTCGAATTGACGTGATATAACGCAATATCGGGCGACATGCTGTACAGTGTACACCCATGGGGGACAGTTACAGCGTTATTCACCTTAATATACTTGTACAAGTTAACGCATTAATCATTTACGTTTGTTGTTTTGATGTTTGAACAAGTATTACTTAATTTTAATAGTCGTAAGGCCTTGTTGTTTCGAGCTAGCTTTTTTTTAGAGCGAAGTTTCGTAACGCGGCTTAGTGGTAGTACAATTTAATAGAAATCGTCTCGTAACAAAATCCAGTATCTGTGTGTGTGCGTGTGTGTCGAGCCTACTACAAGGAAATGAGCACACGAGCAAGTGAGTGAGCAGCCGGGTGCGCAACTATCATTCTCTCTCTCTGTCCCTGTCTCCTTTTATCATATTACCTATTGAAATAAGAAGATTTCATTTTGAATTACATTCGGAGTTGAAGAAAAAACGTAAGGAACTGCGTTCTTGCGGGGTCTCCTGAAAACACAATTTTTTTATTTAATGACGGTTGGTAAACAAGCATACGGTCCGCCTGACTATAAACAGTCACCGCAACATTGCGATACTTGAAGTATCACATGCGCTCTGCCAACCCACGAGACAAGGGGAAGGGATGAGAAGATTAGGATAAAAGGAAGGAACAGAGGCAGTGGGAGATTGGGCCTCAGCGCTCTCACTCATCGCATGGCACTACCTATATACTTACTACCTTTGTAAGGCGTCGGGATGTGACGACCCCATCGCCCGCTGTTGGGATAACCTCTGTCACAAAAGAGATTATTCTACCAGTGCAATCAGTCACACTGGTGGTAGGTCTTTTGTTGCAAGAGGCCGGCTAGGTAGGTACCACCGCAGTGTCCAATATTCTGCCGCCAAATAGTAGTGCTTAGGCACTACTGTATTCCGGTTCGAAGGGCATTGTACGCTAGTGAAATTACTGAGCGAACGAGATTTAAGAACTAATATCTCGAGGTTGGCAACGCGCGAGTGGCACCTACTAATGGTGCTGCAAGCGCTCATAGGCTGCGGCAGCCACTTACCATCAGGTGGGCCGTATGCTTGTTTGCCAACTTCTAACATAAAAAAAAAAACCTATATGGCAAAAAATAATTCAAACGTCAATACTTCAATATAGAAATCCTTAGGATAACTAAATGCCCCAATATTTTGAACACTATTCTATATTCGCCACAGGTCCCGGGTTCGATTCCCGCTCGGAGCAGATGTTTGTATTGACCATACAAGCATGTTTTCGAGTCTGGTTGTGTTTATCCTTGTAAATGTGTATGTTTCCGGACCCCGACACAGGATATAACTATCCTAATGGGGGCCGTTGAGTGTGCAGCGTTTATTATAAATTTCACTCATCTGAGTAATATTAATGTTACAAACTTCTGCTCGCGTTTATGATACATGCATGTTTCATACCCCACCACCGCAACGGAACGATGTCGCTTTGTGTACTCCAAAAGTTTTCCCGATCGATTAACATGGTTAAAGTTCTCCTTTTAACGTATCCTAATTATTTATAAACAATTAGCATTGTTAATAAACATACTGCCTATCTAAGATTTGTTTTTTGACGTCGTTGTAAGTGATAATTCTTCATCCTAGCATTATTCTTGGTATTTTTATGTACCCAGGGTCTGCTTATTACTCTTATCCGGATTTGATAGGTTACTAGTTTTTACACAGAGCGATTGCCATCTGACCTCCGCAACCCTAAGGGCGAACCAGTAACTCATTGGATAAGAGCAATTTACTTATCCTGACTTAACGATTATTATCAGATGTTATTGATAACAACCGGGACCGACAGCTTAACGTGCTCTCCGAGGCACGGTGGGGAGACCCACACGGACAAACGCCCAGACCGGGACAGAAATTTTAACAAACATTTGCCCGAGCGGGAATCGAACCCACAACCGTCGAGACTAAAGGCAGACTCGCTACCCACAACGCCACAACGGTATCGTTGTAAGTGGTAATGCAACATATTATTCTACTAATTCAAATATTTTGGTGCCGTGAAATTGCCAAGTTTCAGTCAGTTCATGAGATCTTACAACATTTTGTAGTAGAAGAACTGCGTTACGATATTTGATTTTTGTACATTTTGTTTTTGATGGGATGTAATTTATAAAAATTTAAAACTATAAACGTTTTCTTATAGCACGAAGGTCAAATAAACGTACGGGCCGCCTGATGGTAATTCAAAATCAAAATCAAAATTATTTTTATTCAAGTAGACTTTTAAAAAGTACTTTTGAATAGTCAAGCGCTACCGACGGTTCGGAAGGTTGATTCTATCGAAAAGAACCGACAAGAAACTCGACAGTTACTCTTTTCAAATATATGTTTTTTTACAATTGTATTTTTAATATAAAATTTGGTTCTTGAATGAGATCCAGCAATATTAAGAGTCCCAAGCATTTTTATCAGAAAAATATTCTTCTAACGAATAATAGGCTTTATTGATAAGTTTATTTTTAATTTATTTTTATTTTTATAATAATATAATATTTAAGTTTATTTTTAATTTAGAGTCCAGAGGAGAGCAAAATGACTCATTTCCTTCTATAGTTATTAATTAAATTGTACAAAATGCATTATATTCGTATATTTTTCAGTATTTAGCAAGGTCCAGAGGGGGCTGCCACCGTTGCTACCTCCTACCTCGCTACGCCAATGGGCTGTAGCCTAGTGACGCTTGCAATCCCAGTAGAATTACGACGAGAAGGAAAATAAAAGGCAATGGGAGAATGGGCCTCCGGCACTCTTTTCTTGTTTGCCACCTATATGGCAAAAAATAATTCAAACTTAAATATTCCAATTTTGAAATCCTTAGGATAACTAAATGCCCCAATATTTTGAATACTATTCCATATTCGCCACAGGTCGCGAGTTCGATTGCCGCTCGGAGAAAATGTTTGATCGCTCCCACTCATTTCCCCACTCGAGCCGGCTAATTACACTCAAAACATCAAGGCTCTACCACTACAAATTAAAAACCATCTGAAATCAATTTAAAAATCCTTAACATCGTTTTAATTATAACGAGGGAGATTAAAGTACTTCCCTAAATTCAACTAATTTACCCGAATTTTTACCAACGCCGCAGCGTAAACTGAAATTGCATTAAGCGTCCGCAGAAAGAACATAATCAAATTGAAGTCAAAACTCAGCGTGAAACTCGATTGTCGCAATATAATAAAATTACGCGTCAAACACATTTTCAGCTGGTAATTGCGAGACTTTTAACACGATTAAGGGTGCTTTGCATAATCATTGTATACTGACGTGACGTGACGGCTTCGCTAATTCCACGTTTCACTTTTAATTGCTGTGTATATTCTACAAAGAGAAGACCTAAAAGTTGATCGATGTGTATTTACTGTGTTTTATATATTATTGAATGTTATCAGAGTATAATAATAATAATCGTTTATTTGGAACCATCATAAGATTACATGCAAATGTGAACGATAATAACTGCAATAGTTTAAAACTGTGACGCAGTTACTAACGCCCGCCACAGAGCGACATTTATATTTCCACCTTATAAATAAATGCTCAATTTAAAAAAAAAAAGTAAGCAAAATACCTAAAAGAATTATTAATTTACAAAAATAAAAACAAAATGTATATATATAGTATCATAGCATTATTCCTGATATTTACCCAGGGTCTGCTCATTTGACAGGTCTTTACACAGAGCGACTGCCGTCTGACCTTCACCGCTCATTGGATAAGATCAAATTACTTACCAAGAGTTAATGATTATTATCAGATGTTATGATAACAACCTGGACCAACAGTTGGACACGGAACAGTGGGGAGACCCACAAGAAAAAACGCCCAGACCGGACTACATATTTATAGCAAACATCTCCCCGGGACAGTCGAGGCTCAAAACAGGATCCCAACCAGCACGCCACTATGGCTGTCGCTACGTTACATTGCGTATCTATACAGCATCATTATTTTACTACTACAACTACGCTAATGAAAGCTTAATTATAATGATTGTCATAAAAAGGACAGCACCTTTAATTCGTGTTTTTCATGTTAAAGACCAAACGGGCAGGGGTCTCACTTGGTAATAAGCGATTACCACCGCCCAACAACATCTGCAACACAACAGTTGCAATTGGTTATGCGCTAGCTGACCTCTAAAAGCGGCTGACGAACAGTCACTTCACGAGGTCTTCACCAACATACGGTGACGGTAATCAAGTCATTTATTCGGATTTTTTTTCATGACGGTTGGCAAACAGGCATAAAATCCCCTTGATGGTGTCAAAGTCTTCAAAACCTTTAAACGCGATACTCGTACCACATACGCGTTTCTATCCCAAGGGATAGAGAAGGATAAGAGAAGGGAAAAAAGGAAGGGAGAAAAGAGGGTTAGATATTGCTGACAATTTTACTGTAATCACAACTCAAGCCTTTTTTGCTGATATTTTTTATTTTTTTTTATATCAAGCACAATTTTGAAGCTTATTATACCTCGACAATAATTTCGTTATAATCAAGTTTGCGAGATATAAATTTAGGACTTTTCTATCTTTTCGCTGAAACGCATTATGTACGATAATCGCGTAAAGGTAGGGGAAATTTCATTACACAGATAATATAGATATGGGACTAAAAGGGTCAGATGGAAATTTATGAAGTATTACCTGCTTTCTACTATATATAATAAAATATTGAAATTTGTTTTTTTTTTTTGTTTTTAAAATTAAAAAAAAAATCTTTCCTAATTTAAAAATCAAAAAGTAAATATTATCGGTGAGATGTCCGAAGTAGTTATATTTTATTTTGTAAAAGGCAGTTATCAATTCAAACGTTTTATTCCGACTGAATCATGACACAGGTGACCACTCAGATTAAAAGATTATTACCTATCTCTATCAATATAATATAGTATATGGATTTATTAATATGTAAGTTCTATGTATTTATAGATATTTATATATGTATATGTATGTATTTATATATATGTTTATATTTTATATATATAATTATTTTATTAATATGTATGTAAGGTATTTGTATTTAATGTTGTATCTATTAGCACATAAGGTACCGACTTCTTTTGTAAATAATATTTTTTTTGCTTTTCATTTTTGAAATGGGTATGTCGGGAACATCTTTTATTTCCTCTTTTTTTTAACTCCTTATCTTTTTAGTGATCCTGAATACCAGTAAAAATCACAAGAAAGCAAAACAGACAGACAATTCCGTACACTTTTGTGAAATATCAAACCAAGGCTGAGAACCTCCTTTTTTTAAGTCGGTTAAAAATAGTTATTGTTAGCTTGATCACTGACTCACGATTTTGATATAATTACATCTTTACGTAACGTAAGTTGCCCATAGAGGCATTGTGATACCGACAACCTTGGTTTACTTATAACATCAAGTAAAGAAAAACTACTACCCACTACAAAATAACAAATACTTTCATTACCAATCTTAAATAACTTATTATATGGCCTATAAGATTTTATCCCAAATAAAATTCGTCATAAAGGTATCTTTATTACCTCGAGAGGAGAATCCTAAAACAATCATACAAAAATATGTATGCATGGCCGTTCGGGGATAATCAAAGTTTTATCGTCTCGACAAAACCCGTGGATGAATGACCTATTTATTTTATTACGTTGTTGACTTCGTTAAATATTGAAGCGAAACATTTTAATGGATCACAAACGAAATAATGGGATGGTGGAATGTGTTCAATTTAGAATTAGAAATATGCTATCTGCCCGCGCCTTTGTCCGCGGTGATCTAAGAATTGGCTCCAGAGAGAAACGAATCTATAATCTAATATTATGAATGTAAAAATTTGGATGGATGGATGTTTTGTTACCATTTCACGCAAAAACGAATGGATAGATTTTCATTAAATTTGGTACACACATAGCTTATTACCTGGATTAACATAAAGAATACTTTTTATTTCAGAAAAATGTTAGGTTTCCGTGGGATCGCCAAGAAAGTAGGTACTTAACGCGAGCTGAGCCGCTGGCACACATAAAACACGTATGTTTTTTTACATAATTCCACAAGAATCAATCAGTTCTTCGTGATAAAACCATACCATGTAGCCAAATTTCATCGAAATCTTCTCCCATACCATTTTTGCATGATTGAGTAACAAACATCTAAACATCCAAATTACAAATAGTATGATCATTCCTCATTTTGTCACGCGACTTAGTTGACAAACAAGCAACACTTGATAGTAAGCGGTTATCACGATACGCCACGGCGTATAACCGCTTATAACACTACACATTTGTGTCTAACGAATTGCCAATCTCGAGATATTGGTTCTTAAATCACCTTTGCCCAGTACTTTCACTAGCTACGGTGTTCTTTAAACACTACGGCTTTGCGGTCCTACCTAGCCGGCCTCTTGTAATAGCCCACCATTTTCAGACGACCATTTTATACGACCTCGCTCGTATAAAATCGCCCTTAGAAAACAAACAAAAGTTAAATACAAAAGTTGACAAGGTCTTCAAGAGTAGCTGATAGTTGAATCCCCTTAAAACCTCTCAACTAAAACGGATAGGCAAGGCTAAAGGCATAAATAGACCGGCGCTAAGCCTAGTCTCTCGACGCGAGGGCTCTGGACATGCAAAGCTAGTATAATTGGAGTTGAACCACTTATTTGAGCTGACAACTTGACAGAGCGTGCTCGTAGTGTTTGTTGGAGATTACATTTTAGCGAAATATAGTGATGACTAAACGCAATTCTGGATAATATAGATGTGGAATCGTGAAACATTATTACGTGTGACTCAAGACTAAGGACTTTGGAATTTCTTAACGTTGCTCGTGTTGAACATATACTTTTTTACTATACATGAACTTTTTTTGGAATTTCGTCGTCACATGGCAGACACAGAACCCTTGTAATTTCGTCATATCCGTGTGTCCGTCCGTTGGTCTGTCTGTAGAGTACAAATTATAGTTATTTATCTAAAATGAAGTTTCTTTTTCCTTTGTATAAGGTTTCATCCCTCTTTAAGATGTTTTATTTTTTTTAAATCTTGGAACATCGTTGTATAACTTTTTTTTTGTTTAGTTTGTTTTTTTTTTTTTTTGTAATTTTTATTTTTTATTGCTTTTTATTTGTGTTGAAATGTGCACATAAATAAAGATATTTGATTTTGATTTTGAAATTCAGCTATCCTTCACTATGTTTTATTGTAACCGCACTAATGTCGCATTCTTTTAAAACGACTCGGACGATTTTAATGAAATTATATTTCGTAAATTCGATAAGTATATAAGGTCGTATAGTATTATTCAATCTCCAATTCCCATTCATAATATCGATTTAAGTATTTTTGTACGATACATATCCAAATAAGTTAACCGTCGTTCATTTACGTGAAGTCATTTCGTTCTGCATTGGTATTTGGAGGTGAACCTCCTGGTCGCCTGACATAAAAAAAGATATATATAAATTATAAAATAAATGTAACGCATTTTGTTCTGACACATTTTTTTTTATGTAAGAGGTTGGCAAACGGGCAGGAGGCTCACCTGATGTAAAGTGATCACCGCCGCCCATGAACATCTGCAATACCAGAAGGCATGCAGGCGCGTTGCCGACCTTTAAGGAAAGAATACGCTCTTCTCTTGAAGGTTCCCAAGTCGTATCGGTTCGAAAAGACCGCCGGCGGAAGTTGTGCGACATATACATGTCTTAGAATTTCTTCCACAAGATGAAGGTGTCCTCATGAAGTTTTCCTTCACCGTTAAGCACAAATTAAGCATTTGAAAACTCTGAGGTGCTTGCTCGGATTTGAACCCGCGACCTTCGGTTAAAGTCTACGTTTTCGATCCATTGGGCCATAACGGCTTATATGGCAGAACAACATGTAGTCTAAACTTAATTCAATAAAACTACAACGTGTAACCATATCCTTAAATTATTTCGAGAAATTCACACAATACCCAAAATATACACGACCGTATTAACATTCTGAGCGCATCCCGCAACACTGGAATGTCTACGAGTATATCTTCTTGACATCTTGATTTACATTGTATTTACCGGCTTTAACCGCGAAACACTCCTTGAAGTGTCAGTTAGATGGCGAGATCCAAGAAATTATCAGTCATATGCGTTATGGACCACAGTCGAAACTAAAGGGTTCTAACATCTGGGAATGGGTTATGAAGAATCTTAAGGACTGTAAAAATAATAACGAATTAAAATTGACCCCAATATAATAGTATTGATTAAAAGTAATATGAAAAACAAAGTTATGATAACAACTTATTTATCTCAAAAATTTGTAGACCTATCTTCTTCAAGGAAATATAAGCTTGAAAGTTCATTTGATGATCCAGAATTTGAAATATCATAGTTCAAAAGTTGGAGGGACACAATTTCTATCACTATATCTCATAAAGTCAAAATCAAAACTCCTTATCATTTTGAAAGACCTATCCAAAGATATCTCACATGTTGATTTAATTTTCAACCATCAGTTACATGTATGGACTGATACCCTCAATTTTTATATATTTTACAATTTCATTACAAAATCATGCAGAAGTTCATAAAATACACCCATTTACTAAGTAAAATGACTGTGACTTTGACACCGTTGTGGCGTTATGGGTAGCGAGTCTGCCTTTAGTCTCGACGGTTGCGGGTTCGATTCCCGCTCGGGCAGATGTTTGTTAAAATTTCTGTCTCGGTCTGGGCGTTTGTCCGTGTGGGTCTCCGCACCGTGCCTCGGAGAACACGTTAAGCTGTCGGTCCCGGTTATTATCAATAACATCTGATAATAATCGTTAACTCTTGATAAGTAAATTGCTCTTACCCAATGAGTTACTGGTTCGCCCTTAGGGTTGCGGAGGTCAGATGGCAATCGCTCTGTGTAAAAACTAGTAACCTGTCAAATCCGGATAAGAGTAATAAGCAGACCCTGGGTACATAAAAATACCGGGAATAATGCTAGGATGAAGATATCGAGTTGATTCGTATGCTTGATTACCAACTTAGTAACATAAATAAAATGATTTCCAAAATAACATCATTCAGTTGAATCATCAAGAAATCTTGACATGTAAGTTGCTAACATAATATCTAATTAGGCGCTTGATCAGATAAAAATCTGATGACTTGAATGGGACCGGGTCAAGTCTCAGTCCCCAAAATGATTAATGACCTCGTGGACGCACACTTCAGATAAGGACAGCTGCATCTCCGTTCAAAAAGAATTAATAAACTTACAGCTTTATTAGACACTTGATATGAATATTCGAGATGATATTTTAATTCTGTCGCCAAAATTATGTATGAATAAAATTATCAGTCAAGTGCGTTCCACCACGAACAGTCGAAACTTAAGGGTTCCGCAGCTTGATGATGAAGGATTTTAAGGCCTTTAAAATAATACCCACAAACCACCACAAAAATGAGTTGGTAATTAAAAAAAAATTAAGGGAATTGAAATATTAACTGCTACCCTTAATTTTTATATATTTTAGGATTTCATTACAAAATCGTGTTGCGGTACATAGAATATACCTATTTACCAAATTTCGTTTAGATAGAGCGAATAGTCTTAGAGTAAAATTACTGTGACATACGGATGGACAGGCGGACATAACGAAATTATAAGAGTTCCGTTTTTGCCATTTGGCTACGGAACCCTAAAAGCGAATGTCACATGTCCTTGTTTGTTGTCACTTTCAATTTGTGATGATGATATTACAGCGAATGATTAATTATGATGTTTTTTATGAATGATTAATCATCAGACTATATATTCTGTAGTCAATTTAGGGTGGTCCTCATAAAGAATTTTTCACATTATCAAAAAATCATGGCTTAAAATCTCGAACCTAATTTAAGTTTAAGCCTCAATAGCTCAACGGTAGAATGGCCGACTTCGCTCCGCTAACACTATTTCGATCAAACTACTTTCCATCCAAATCCTTTGATGAGACATGCTTGTATCTACACAGACCGATGTAACCACCCGACAAAAGTAAGGCGTCCTAAGCACGTCCTGCAAGACCCTGACGATAGGATTACATTAGAAAATGCCCCTTACACAGCACAGACACGCACACAACACCGTCCTCGCCGGCGAGGACGAGGTCCTTTGTTTCGCACGTCGCGCCGCGCTCACACCGTCGGGTGAGTCTATCGTATAGAATGCGCTCGGAGCGCTGCCTCCATCTCCGATGACGTCCTTAGCCGTGGTTCGGCTTCGCAGGAGGCACCCTAAGGACGGAATCACGGCTGAGTCTCTGTACTCGGCCCCCGCCCGGTGACGCTGTCAAGGCCAGTAGGGCCAACAGCAATACACATTCCGAAAAAAAAAAAAAAAAAGCTCCTCTAACGCGAGAGTTGAGGGTTTGATCCTGAACCCCTTGGGCTATTGTCGTACCCACTCCTACCTAGCGCAAGCTTCGAGCTTATTTGGAGGAGCAATCGTAATATTAGCAATGCCTTGAAAAAGCATTGCTAATATTCTTTAAAAAAAAAAAGTTCAACTACATACGCTAAGGGATAGGAGGGAAGAGATGAGGAGGGAAAAAGGAAGGAAACATATGGGAGTGGGAGATTAGACCTCCGGCGCTCTTAATCGAAGAAACGCAATAGTAATCTGTAACTGCACCCCGATTTTCTGAAGTTGGTAACCAAGTATATGGTACCCGATGGTAAGTGGTTACCGTAGCCTATGAGCGCTTGCAGCACCATTATTAGGTGCCACTCACGGATTGCCAACCTCGAAATATTGATTCTTAAATTTTCTTTGCCCAGTAATTTCACTAGCCTACAGTGCCCCTCAAACCGGAACACAGTAATGGCTAAGCACTACTGTTTGGCGGTAGATTATTTGCCACTTCCAGTCGAGAAGCTTCAACTGTGCTGGGAGGAGCATGGTCGTACTATTTCTCCTTCTTCTTAACGAGTGGTTAGTGGCCAACTTAGTGTCAGAGTTGTTCAGGTCGCCTGTAGGCCTGACTTGATTTAACGATTTTCATCAAATTGATAACAGCCGGGACCTACCTTTTACGTGCCCTCCGAAGCACGGAGACGCTCAGTTGAAATACAACAATGCGATCAACCATCTAGTGACTGACCACGCCTAAAAATGTTTTACCCACCGATCGTTTACCGATCAGTGAGCGCACTCGGTTATGAGCGCCACCTACTACTAATTTCAAATTAAAACTATTCTCCCACTAATTCACGTAAAACATTAACCGAACGATTTAACAGATAACCATTGCATTCAATCATTAAGCCCATTAAAGCCCTTTAAATTGCAAGCCAATGACGTTTTAAACGCTGGCTAAACAAAACCATTAAATTGACGCGATTCTGACGCCACTCGAACTGAAATTATCACTGATTGACCAAACAATTTAATATAATTGAGTGATTAATTGACTATGTATACTGACAGGCATTTATTATCATGTTTTACCCATTTCAAAAATAGGGTTTCAAATTGTCTTATAGGCGTGACATTGTCGCCGAAATTGTGACTTATAAGCCAAGAGCGTTGGAGCATACATTAGTGTCGTTTATTCATTTAGCTTACCATTGCTGTATAAGCTATTCAATATCCGGTAGAGGTACAAGCGCAAGTAGCATTGTATTGTGAATGTTACGATATCGTCGTGCTCTGCGTATTTAGTAGTGACAGCTTGGTTAGGAGAAATCTGGTGACAATATTTGTTTTAAGGCTTGTTTGTTGCTGAAGTTATAAGCTACATTTAATTTAAACTTACCTTTAAGGTGTAAACCTTTTTAGCCTGTATAAGTAACTGAATGAAGGTATTTTTTTTTTAACAAATGAACTCTATACACTCAACGGTCTTCATTAGGATAGTGATATCCTATGTCGGGGTCTGGAAACATACACAAAGACAACCCACCCAGACCGGACCCCATGCGTAAAATGATTATTAAGCATGTAAGGTCAATACAAAACTACTCCGAGCGGGAGTCGAACCTGCAACGGTGTTTAAGGCCGGCTCATCGCTGCATCGTCATCGTTGTGTAAATGATCGCAAAGTTATCCAAACCCTTATTGTAAACCTATCAAACTATCACAGAAGAAACCATTATCTAACCAATAAATGGAGTCATGTAAAGCATACTTTAACAAAAATGTACCCGTTAAAAGCAAAAAACGACACTATCTTTAAACATGTCATACATTATCTGTTCCCACATCTTAATTGACACTTTGTAAGTACTCTTATTTTTTTTTTAGCGCCTGGTTCGCAGCCAACGACTTAAGAAGAAGCATCTTAGGTTTTATATTTTTTAGTATCTTATACGACCTAATTCTTCATATTGGAATTTTATAATCTGTTAAATGGTGTTTGAGGGTTAAAATCTGAAAGAACATTAAGTTTTTTTTGATTGTGTATTGCAGTTGGCCCTACTGGCCTTGACGGTATCACCAGGTGGGGGAGCCGGGTACTGAGACCCAGCCATAAAAAAGACACAGCTCTGGCAGGTATCATCGGGAATGGAGGAAACGCTCCGAGCGCATTCTAGTCGATGGACTCACCACAAGGTGTGAGCGCGTCGTGATGTGTGAAACAAGAGACCTAGTATTCGTTATATTGGCGAAGATTTTTTTTTTTTTATGTAAGAGGGGCAAACGGGCAGGAGGCTCACCTGATGTTAAGTGATCACCGCCGCCCATGAACATCTGCAACACCAGAAGGCATGCAGGCGCGTTGCCGACCTTTAAGGAAGGAATAGGCTCTTCTCTTGAAGGTTCCCAAGTCGTAGCGGTTCGGAATGACCGCCGGCGGAAGTTGATTCCACAGAGTGGTTGTGCGAGGAAGAAAATGTCTTCTAAATCGCACTGTTGTGGATTTCAAGACATCGAGGTGGTATGGATGGAACTTAGAGTTTTGTCGCGATGTCCGATGGTGAAATTCTACCGGCGGGATCAATCCAAACAATTCCTCAGAACACTCTCCGTGATATATGCGATAGAAGATGCAGAGTGATCCGACATCTCTACGCAATGCCAAAGGATCAAGCCGATCGGAAAGGGCTTGATCGTCGACAATTCGAGCCGCTCTACGTTGGATGCGGTTTGTGTGCGTGTTTGAAACATCAAGTAATGGCAGGTACTTGAAAGTGGTGTATGGGCAGGCTTAAGGCTCACCTTTAAGTAATTATTTATTTATCTATAAGATGTACCTCAACCCAAACCAATAATTCATTACATAAGAGCAAATTATTTACCAAAAGATTTTTTTCCTATCAAGAGTTAACGATTATTATTTACCAAAAGATTTTTTTCCTATCAAGAGTTAACGATTATTATAAGTCTATGAGATTAATCGATTTCACATAATATATTTCTAAGCATTATGATTATAGATCATTTCGTAACACAATTATTTGTTAATGTTTTGATATTGTTAGATATCATGTTTTACATAGATTTCGTATTTTACCAACACAACTACAAGCATCGGTGGTTCAGTGGTAGAATGCTCGCCTGCCACGCGGGCGGCCCGGGTTCGATTCCCGGCCGATGCAATCTTTTCATTTTTAACTATTTTTTGCTTTTATTTGTTACTAATACTAAGCATTTTAGAAAAGAAAAATCGTCTTATGTATCTCCACGGTTATTACATTACATTGTATACACTTATGTACTTAAAATATATTCCAAGCTATATATAAAGAAAATTACGTAGGGGTTTTTACCTAAATTCTTCTTGCACTTCACCAACTTATTTCGATTCAAAAAGTTTAATTCAAATTTTAAGAACAAACGAGTTGCCACTCCTAAGACAACAGCCGAAGGGGTCAGAATCGAACCTGCAACTCTCGCATGAACTCAATCAGACCCTCTGCCATTAAACTATTAAGACAGTTAAAAATACTCAACAATTTCAATCATTTTACTCTACTTACTTAAGCAGTAAATAAAGAATCATTCCATTGAAATAATAATGAAAATATGTAACGGAAAATTCTTAAAATATTTGTTTGAAAAGCAACAAAGGAAAGCGGTATAAATTAAAGATCAAACAGAAAAAAACCAACTTGAACTCCGACCGCAAAACCTTAATTACCCGCGGGCTATTTTGCTCGAACATCAAACGAAAACGATAGATTACAGTTACATTATATTTAATTATATTTTAGAGATCGCTAGTAAGGAATTGTTGTTAAAGACCCTTTTTTGAAGTAAAACTTCTTTATCAGCGTTGGCAAAAAAATTACGGTCACATTTTTCCGTTACGCGCCATCTTTTTCTTGTCCCTACCACGGTTGATTCGATTCGTACTTTCTCCAGTGAAGTAGGGATAGCATGTAATAATTCTATAACAATTAATGAAATGCTGTAATAATCTTAGTAGTAATAAGGTAAAATGAAATAATTGTATTATTTGTATTCATGTCTAAGCCTTTTGTTAAACTTTATCTAACCAATTTCTTTAAAGTTGCATATAGTAGATCATTTTTCGAAAAATTAGGTCATAAAGAAGTTTCACTTCTTACTTGTGTACACTAGTACTCGCACACATTTTATATTGTAAATCTATATTTTAAGCGCTACCTTAAGCGCAACAGGTCGCAGGTTTCGATTCCCGCTCGGAGTAGATGTTGTATTGACCATACATGCATACACACACAATATTAATAAGGAAGGTGTATGATTTGTTACGGTTTTGTGTTGTACTTGAAATATGAAGTGAAACAAATGTGAAACCGAATCCTCGCACTATTCCCGAGGCTACAAAGAAGTTTAAAGTAATCCAGTACATATAGTAGTCCATGAACTATCAAGTGCCAAATTCATACAAATTGCCTAGACCCTGAAGATAATAATAACCCATTGCAACTCGGTACAAATGTATGCTTACCTGAACGACGTGCTTTTTTTTTCGGAATGTGTATTGCTGTTGGTCCTACTGGCCTTGACAGCGTCACCGGGCGGGGGTCCGAGTACTGAGACTCAGCCGTGATAAAGGGACAGCCCTCACGGGGCCTCAAATTTGATTCCGTCCTTAGGGTGCCTCCTGCGAAGCCAAACCACGGCTAAGGACGTCATCGGAGATGGAGGCAGCGCTCCGAGCGCATTCTATACGATAGACTCACCCGACGGTGTGAGCGCGAACGACGTGCGTTTATTGTTATTTTTTCGTAATTATTTTTATAGATAACGCATTATGTCATTATCATCAACAAAATAAGTTTCAAAATATTGATATCTGCACAATCTTTCGTATATTGTATTTTCTTGGTTATTTACGTCAGTTATTCACGCTCGAATATGGCTATGTTTGGACTATTGTTACATTAAGAATTTCTTTGTAAGTCATTTTACGCTGATGACTAAATCTTTGTTTTTTTTTTAATGTAGTTTTTTCATTCTAAAGGTGCATTATATAAATAATTCAATAAAAAAACACATTTTAGCTGCGGAATACCATAAAAAAACAACCTGTTACCCTATTATTATCAACGTGTGTTCCACACTTGTAATTTCCGAGCCGATCCTCGTCATTAGACCGGCATTTTACGCCTTTGTAAGGACCTGTAATAACTTCACAAAGAAATAATACAGTTTGCGTTCCTCCACTAAATTTCCCACAGATTAAATATGAACAGAAATTGAGGGCAATTTTGTGGACGTTTTTAACCTTATATAGAAACAGCTTCAGTAGCGGTGTTCTTCAATTCTGCTAGGAATCATTTTTATAAATATTTAACGCTTAGTTATAAATATGACATACAGTTACTGTAAATATCATTATTAATTATATTGATATCACTACACATATTCTGTAGCTTACAGCTATAATGAAAAAATGCATTTTTTTTTTATATTTTAAAGAACTTAAATCTCTTTCGCACAGTAATTTCACTAGCTAGTGTCCTTTAAAACGAAACACAATATACCTACTTTTTTGCGGTAGTATAACTGCCACTGCGGTGGTACCTACCTAGTTGGCCTCACTTAATAAAAAGCCTACCAGTAAATACAATAAATCTGAATAAAACGTAAGAGGCACTCAGAGGAATGATTGATTTAAAACGATTCCCATTTAACGGATATTAGGATAGTCATATCCTGTCTTGGGGATTCGAAAACACACCAACACAAACAAAACCACCCATAGCAAGTATGATCAATACAAATAGCCTTGAGCGGGGATCGAACCCGCGAACAATGTCGTTTAAGGCAGGTACGCTGCCTCAATGCCACAATGGGCAGCAAATTTTTAATTTTGAGATTTAAATTTTAGACCATAGATCTATGACTATGATGAATACAGACGAGATTAAATAAAGTTACAGTTAAATCTTATTAATCGTAATTAACCTCAGTAACTAATATTTAGTAATAAATTTAATAACTTCCTTCTAATTTCTATTGCTCTGAATGAGCTGATATAAGTTTATGGTAATAAGAGCTGTTAAACGAGTAATAACATGCAGTCAACTTTGACGTAAACACACGGGAATAAGTTACGGCAAAAAACGAGGCGTTTTATCATTTAAATATTAGGAAAAAATATTACAGTTAATTTGAATCTTAAAATCCTTAAAAATTAATAATACAGAATATTTTCCTTCAAAATTATTTAAACAAAATATTCACCTTCAGCTGTCCAGTGAGTAGACGTTAGTGCGTTGAGATGGATATTTCTTTATTAACAAAAATTATATATTTTTTAAAGTATTCTTAACGTAACGTTCTACCGTTTAAAACAATAACCAATCCAATTAAGAATAACAACAAAATTATACATTTAAAACGATGAATAGGAACACTTTATTTGGTCGTCTAAAGAAGCCCCAAAACAACCACGTACGTAAAACGTCCACAAATCCATCCCGTATCCACCCATTCCCGTACGAAATTCAACGAAATTCTCGAATAAGTTGACTCGATTCGTATTCATAAAGTGGGAGCCAGAAACTAATATAAAACGTAAGCGAGGCTTATTACTTAAAACTTGTGAACATTTGAAACGGTGAATATATTGCGCCAAGTTTGTGTTTTGAGCTATTTGTATTTCGCTTTCAGGTGCTTTGTCGGTTTTAAAGTTTTTCATACTTAAATGTTTCCTTTTAACTCAACTCAAATCAAAAAACTATGGATAATAATATCATGGCTTTAGGAGTCGTTTAGACATAATAATATTATAATAGCCCAGTATTTTTTTTTCGGATATCTATTGCTGTTGGCCTTAGTGGCCTTGACAGCGTCACCGATATGTGGACCGGATCGGGAGAGCTACGTCGGTAAAAGCTTGTCAGCCCTCGCGGGCTCTAGTTGAAGTCGTCCCAAGGGAAGTCATCGGGAGGGTAATTGATTATTGAAAATATCTATAATTAATAATTTTCAATCCAAAGAAAAATTTAGTTAAGTTTTTATTTTTTAAATTTCCATTATTTATCTCTAAGATATCATAAAATCATCTAAAATCTCTCAAAAATAAATTATGAAATTGGCTCCATTATCAAAAATATTAAAAGGTCTGCTAAATTAATAACGTATTTCTTAAAAACATAATTAAATTTATTTCACTAAGAAGAGAGATAAAAAACTTCAACATCCAAACTTCACTTATTGTGCCAAGCCTTATCTATCGGAATTCCCATAAAAAATGTAAAAAAACAATCGTCATGTACACCAATAGTTTTCGAGGCACGTGCTTGTCACTGTTAGTCATGACTCGAAGCGTCGCTTACTTGCTTTGACAGGTGTCAAATAAAACCCGTAGATACGGTCGACGTAGCCTGACGGTTCCGGCTCGAGTACACTGTACATTGTACAATGTACATGTGAATTGACATTTAAGTTGGAAATATTCTCTATCTGCACCTATCTCGATTTTTTATGGTATATTGTCAGTGGAAAAACATTGCTAAGGCACTATTGTATTCAGCCGGAACTGAGATGAAGTCATTGAACTTATATTTCAATCGATCTATCTAGTCGTAATAATTTAAATATTAAAGATATTGTGGCGCAGCGGTAGCGAACTTGCTTTAAGAGCCACAGGTTGCCGATTCGAGTCCTAAGTTCACAGGATATCACTATCCTATTGGATTGAGTGTCTAGTGTTTATTATAAAAATGATGAGATGATAATCGATTTCTCCGCTGTAGCTTTAATTTCTGTTTATATTTATTTTATAACCAATATCGGTAGCTAACGAGCGTATGGGGCCTTGATAAAGAAAAGTAAATACCAGACGGCATGTTTGCTAGAAACATCAGTCACATCAGTACGTCATCTTGAGTTGCTACGTGAAATGATTAAGGTAACACAGAGGAAGAAGTATGAGAAGTAGAGGTCACAGAAAATGAACTTGACTTCCGACGAATACATCCTATTATCCTACCAATATTCTAAATATGACCGTTTGTATGTTTGTTACTCAATCACTCATAAATGGATAAACCGATTGAGGCGAAATTTAGCACACAGATAGCTTTTTTATGATATTCAATTGTAATTCAAAATTCAGTATTATGGAACATTTTTTTTAAGAATAAATTTCCAATTACGCTTGAAGCTTGCGCTAGGAGCGAGTACCACAATAGCCCAAAAGGGTCAGAATCGGACCCGCGACTCTCGCGTTAACGAAGCGGAGTCTGCCCTTCTACCGTTGAGATATTGAGGTTTCAAAAAACATTATTTCTTTACAAATATAAATTCACTTCTTTTTAAAACCAATTCTACATTCACCGCGGACTAAGTCGTGGACAAATGCTAGTACATAATGCGCGTATTCTATATGCAGATAATGCCTGATATAGCCTTCCCTCCTACTACTAATTATAATTATAAAACCTTACTAATTATAAAATATTGATGACAGTTGCGAATAATAGAAAATAAATTGCATCTAATCAGTGAATCCTTATTCGAAAACTTGTATAAGGTTTGATAGTAAATTTTAATGAGAATGCCAATTAATTATAGTCTTTTTTGTATGAATTCCAAATATATTAACATACTAGCATCTGCCCGCGGATTCGCCCCCGTGAATAAAGTTTTTTAATGAGGCTTTTTTTTATTGCAATATAAATGAACCTTCTTTCATCCCCTATTTCAGCACCTCAACGTTTTTTTTTTTTTTGCATCAAAAACTGGCCCATATTCTTGTCCAAAGTCCCGTCTATTTTTATACCCAAATTTATTAAAATTATTATTATTAGTCAGAATTCCATATGACCAACGAAAAGACTATAGAAATTTAAAGACTTCTAGTTCATTTTTTTATTATCCAACGCGAACATATCATTTTCCGGGATAAAAATATACTATTTCTTAATCCAGGTCACAATCTATATTTGCACTAAATTTCACCCAAATCCGCTCAGCCAAACAACTAAGTATCAAAACTTTCTCGTTATATTAGTAAGATTACTTCGAGATAGCACCATAGAGAAATGTAAACACACTTTAAAATGATTAAAAAAACTATCGAATATCACTTTACACCTACATCGGTCACTAAAATTTTAGTATTCGTTAAGTATTATTTATTTTGTGATAACGACGAGGTTTATAACGCTAGAGATAAAAACAAGTTTGTTTTTAAAATTTCTTAGTACACATAAAAGGTTATTGGTTCAAAAGGCAGTGAGTAAATAAAGATAAAATACGTTTTATGTAATACTTTTCGATATTCGTTTCTGTGGGTACAATATATTTAGATATACAAACAACATAACATACATTATATAGATATATATTATATACATTATATATTATATACATTTTAAGTATGAGTCACGAATTCAGCCATCTTAGCATTATTCCCGGTATTACCCAGAGTCTGTTTAAACAAATAATGAACGTTGCACACTCAACGGCCCCCATTAGGATAGTAATATCCTGTGTTGGGGTCCGGAAACATTCACAATGACAAGGACAAATACACCCAGACCGGAAAATACGCTTGCATGGTCAATACATACATATTATGCTCCGAGCGGGAATCGAACCCGCGACCTGTAGCGTTTAAGGCAGGTACGCTACCGCTGCGCCACAACGTCGTCAAATGTTTATTACTCTTATCTGGATTTGACAGGTTATTAGTTTTACACAGAGCGATTGCCATCTGACCTTTGGAACCCTCAAGAAGAACCAGTAACTCATTGGATAAGAGGAAACTACCTATTAAGATTTAGCGATTATTAGATGTTTTACTAACAAGCGGGACTGACAGCTTAACGTGCTCTCCGAAGCACGGTAGGAGACTCCATATGGACAACCTCCATACTGAAACAGATGCATGTAAGTTGAGGCTAATGGCAACCTAGCTACCAACACGCCACTACGGACTATTTAAATAATAATAATAAATAACTAAACGCTACACACTTAACGGCCCCCATTAGGATAATTATATCCTGTGTCGGGGTCCGGAAACATTCACAATGACAAGGACAAACACAACCAGACCGGAAAACATGGCTGTACGATTAATACAAACATCTGCTCAGAGCGGGAATCGAACCCGCAACCGTCGAGGCTTAAGGCAGACTCGCTACCCACAACGCCACAACGGTTTAAAAATATTATTTGTCATTTACTTTAATCATAAGTGGGAAAATGTTTAACTAACTAAACTAAACAAGGTTAACTATCTATTTAGAATTATAAATTATATTCCTAAGTAAACGCGGTAACCAATTCAAGGCCGGTCTGTAGAGGGTTGTGATGACTGAATAAACTAACATCCAAACATTCAAATTTATAACGTTAGTTTGACTTGACGTATCATATCAACTGAACTTTCAAGAGATTAATCGGCCGTATAATAAACTACTTGTGTTCCAAAGTTCAATTTTTAAACAAAAACACGAAATCAGTCTAAGTAACAAATGTGACAGCGATATTTAAGCTCCACTCGAAATCCCAAAATTACCGGACAAAAAACATCACTATTCCGGAATCCCTACATAATATTTCCCACAAATAAACATTAGCTGTCAGGGCAGATCGTTCCGTTATATTTAGAAGCGGAGGGGCGTTCAAATCAGATATATTAATGGACGAAATACATTACGCTGCGATACGAGACGTTCGTGTTAAATTCGAGATTAAAAATGTAAAACATGTTTTCTAGACTAAGGATGTCTTTTTTTCAGCTCAGTTTTTTAGCTTTAAAAGGCGCAAGTTTGAATGATTTTGAGTTGATCGAGGGTCCAAAGGTAGACTAAACTCCCGAAAGTATAAAACCTAATAATTAGCCTTGACCCTTTATTTAAAAAAATGTTTTTTTAAATCGTCTTATTATTATCAGGTGCACTCGCTGTTTAATAGCCACTTAGCGAGAAAATTTTAGCTTTTGATATGAGACCATATTGTGGTATTTCAACATATAGGCAGGCTGTTATCAAAAATTTTTTTTCATAGTTAAATTGAAAATAGTCAAAGGCCGATATGTTTGATCGGAACAACCCTGTAAATACGTAGAAAAAAAACTACAAGACAGGCGAAACAAGATTATTCTATTCCATTCTTTTGAGATAAATGATTCAAATTCTTCAAAAATTGGCGTGATGCAAACGTAAATTATAAAGCGCTTTATGAATCGGAAACCAGTCCAAACATCCCGAAAGAACAACAAAGAGAGAGAGTCCATTTTTAATTTTATCTTAATGGCTGTCAAAAATGTTTGCTCTTGTAAAAATGAAGTCGTGCTCCGAAGATAATATGCAAAGGCGAACACAAAGCCGGGTAAAGGAGCGGGCTAATTGTTTGGACAACCGGATGTGACGGACCGGAAAATCGTAAGGAAATACTCGACAGCTAGAGGAAGCCAAATATTTAATCCATGAATTATTTTACCAATAACCGGTTTATAGATCGTATTATATATCGATGTATTATAAGGTTTCTAATTGTTTTGGGATAGAAGGGAAACTAATTAGAGGATCATGTTCAAATATAATTATGCCGACAATATGACGTAGAGATCCAACAAATTACTGATTACTCTGAGAAGATTGAGTTCAGGATTTGATGCTTAAAAATTAGCGTCTATTAATTTAAGGTGAGGTTTACAGGAGGGCTGATTCATTTATCGCCCAAAGAATCTGTATTGCGATTCAGCGGGAATTGCAGCTAGCATTCTTGAGACCATTCCTCGTGGACATGATTTGTACAGTTGTAATTATTTATAAATATATATTCACCATCATCACCAAGCTGCGGAACTCTTTAATTTCGACTGTGTTGGTCCATAGCGCACTTAACTGGTATTTTTTATTTATTTATTTTAATTAATAAGACAGGCTATACAGACTTACTATATAGAAGGGACCCTATAAATAAAATGTAAAATATTCCCTTCTCCTTCGCTAATTTAATATCAACGGAACGAAATTAATCACACACTAATTTAGTTCGGTTTTGTTGCAAGCTTGTGACTAACTTCGTTTCTTTGCGTTGGTGTTGAATTTACGAGCAAGTTTTTGATATTTTATTTGTATGGTATCTGTTGTCTAGTATTGCGACAGCTAATTGGAAAGAAAACTTCTAGTAGTAGTTCCAAGAAACTACTAGTAAGTTTTCTATAGTTTAAGATACTATGAATATGGAATAAACAAATAAAAAAATACTTTTTATGTCTAACGTATTGTTAAAGTTAAGCCTTTATCACAATACTGAACGTATAAGAACCACTAAATCTACCATCCGTGAAAGCAACAAACGATTCATAGAAATTCCTAACATTTTTGTATAAAGCGAAGAAATAACACCTCGATAAAATCGTAAGACCGGGGAGTACTCAGCCGTAATAAGGTTGAAAAATTCACGAACAAATTCAATCAAACGCTTCAATAATAAAATGAGAGGGACCATCCATCACGTTTGGAAATAGGTCGATCCGCAGTTCTTTAAAACGTTCTCTTGAAAATGTTTTTAACTACATTTACCGTTTCGAAATAAGAGGTTATGGGGAAATTGGCTTTATGCTGTTGAAACGAAATTATACTATCGCTTGGGTTGACTGAGCGCTTACGGTATCACGCGACCTTAGACCCGAGATAGCAAATGTATAGATTAGGGAAGCACTTCAGTTGAGCGACATCTGTACATCTGATGACTGAGATAAGCGCCCGCTTCATATCGGCGTCTTGAAATCCTTTGAGAATAAACAGGGTACTTACTTTTATACACAAAGTTGTTAATTTAACACTAAAGTTAATATTTAAATAAATAATGAAAATACATGAAATTTAACAATAAATTAAAAACCACATCAACTTCCGAATGCTAAAGCAATTTGGATATAATTAATTAACTTTTAAAGTTAAAGGCATTAACGTACTATAAACTAATGAATGGCCTTTCCGTACAAAAAAAATGTCCAAATTCGTTGGTGCTCCTTCAATTCAAAGCTAACTTTAATCGATTATTTTGCAAGCTTGTGACTAACTTCGTTTCAAACGTAAACGCAAACGCTCGTAAATTGTAAATGCGGCACACTCAATGGCCCCGATTAGGATAAGTGTATCCTGTGTAGGGGGTCCGGAAACATACACAATGACAAAGACAAACACACCCAAACCGGAAAACATGCATGTATGATCAATACAAACGTCTGCCCCGAACAGGAATCGAACTCGCTAACTGTTGCGCTTAACGCAGATTCACTATCGCTGCACCACCAGAGTCTATGACATTTTGATTGTATGGAATGTCCTGTCCACGTAATATAATAAGTCTAAGGCAAGGGGGCTTTTATTCTGTATCATAGTTTTTGCTCAATTGCTCATAAAATGTGTATTTATGCAGGATCACGAAATCATACAATATCTAACAAGAAAATATAATTATTAAAACAGGTGTACAAACTAAAAAGATAAAGAAACGTATACTATATTTAGTTAAATGAAATCTCTTTTGCGGTTAAATTTATGAAAACTTGTACTTCATTTGCAGTGAAAATAATTGGAAATGGTGGCTTGCGTCTCATCAGAAACCCTCATAAAGAACATCTAAAACACGTCCAACACATGTCGGAATAGAGAATTAAGCTATTAAAGGCCTTTGCAACGCTCCGGGCCTCTCGTCTTTGACTTTCAACTATTACGTCATTATACAGCTTCATAACCCACTAGCACTTTACGTCACATATTAATGTACATTTCATTTCATCGTAGCTCTAAGTCGATAACTAGAATTTTTTTAGTCTATATTTCGAACTGAAATAGCAATGTAGATAGAACGTTGAAACGAATATTTTTGCACGATTCAATGATTCTTGTGTATACAGTGACTACGATACGCTTTTGTCAAATAAAATCGCTACTGTCCAAAAAAGTAAACCCAATTCAGAACTACCAATATGTTAACAGCGGTACGCTTCACTGGTTTTTAATATCACATCATCAATAAAACAAAAACCGTTGACGCTATTTTATGAACATAAAAAGAATGGCAACCAATTTATCGCCAAATGCAAACCTAGATAATTTACGATCTTGACGAAAAAATGGGTTGATGGCGAGAAATCAACAAATAGTTTTTAGGTGGTTAGAGATAAAGTTGCAAATTGTATTTGCCATTCGCTATGTTCATTTCACGCGTATGAAACGTAATAAGCTCTATAAATCTGGGGTGTGGAAACTTTTGACGAGGGTATAGAAAAATAGACTTTAATATTTGAATGGGTGAGTTTTAAGTTGATGATATTTTGTATTGAATGTGAGATGAATAGAAACGATACAAACCCCGTTTCGGTAGCGTAGGGTGTAGTCAGCAAACAGTGTGCTACCCCACAGCATGCAATATTTATTGCAGCTCCTAACCTTGGGGATGGAGATTATGAAAATGCAGATGCTGATTCGAAATTTATTTGATTCCATAAATTATGCAACAGAATACTTGAATTTTCTTTTCTGTTTATGAAATATCGTGAGTGGCTGGCGTTTTAATGAAAATACTTGCCGAACAAACTTAATTTGGACTGTCATAAATAACATTAGCAAAACAAATTTCTATGTTATTTTCTATTCAAAAGAGTACACTTAGCATTTTTTCTTGTCCACTATTTTTTCAGTTTATTTGTAGTAAGTGAACGTTCCACTGTTGGGCAAAGACCTCTTATGCTATGAAAAGGGTCCATTTATGACGTTGTTCTAATGTAAATTTGCGGATTAACTTCATAATTTTTCCAACATACAGGTTTTTTTACGATATTATTCTTCATAGTAAAGTAAGTCAATCATAAGATCCGTGGAAGTACCTGTATACTTGTTAATGAAGTGTTTTCCATTAAATGGTTAAATTAACAAGTTTAAACAAGTACGTGTTAAGTTAATAAGAACTTAAGTAAAATCTAGACAAGATGAGAATCTTCATTAAGTTTTAGGATGTTGTTTAAAGTTTAGTTTAGCAGACAATAGTTAACGCCTCGTGGGACTCGATTATCTAAGGAGCGGAGTTCAAATCCCGGGTCGAGTCCACGTTTGGCTTTCTAAACATGAGTCTGGATGGTGATAACAATTGTTTGATATTGCCAGCGATGCAAATGTTCGGCCTTTGCACTGGTGTGGGACAATAATTGAGTTTATGTTCCTGATAGAGATAGTTGAATGAGAATCGACGGAATATCTGTGGGAATACTTGAATTTTGATATTTCGAACTTTGTTTGGTTAAACAATTATTTTGATAACGATTTTCTTAGCTCTACGAATATTATATTATCCTTTGAAAATGCGTATGCGAAACTGTAAATGTGTAACAAGTAGGCTGAGTAATAATATTTTCTTTATTTGCAAGATTATAGACCACCAATTATGTGTAAATATAGCTCGGCGGGCCACATAGCTCCTATAGGCTATGGCCCAAAAAGCATGGCGACCATACACCCCATACACCAGATGTCGCAACGTCGGCAGTCCTCCTACTGGTTGGACTAGCGATATAAAGAGAGTCGAAAGGAGTGAGTAGACGTCTAGTTGTCTATAAGTTGACGACAATGTCATAATGAAAGCCTCAATAGCTCAACGGTAGAAGGGCCGACTTTGCTCCGTTAATGCGAGAGTCGAGGCTTCGGTCCTGACCCCCTTGGGCTATTGTCGTACCCACTCCTAGCATAGGAATATAAGTAACGCCTTGAAAGAGCATTGCTCATATTCTTTAAAAATAAAAAATAAAATGGCGACTTAATTAGCCAAAATAATAAAAAAAGGTCATTACGTCATAAAACAAAATAAGTCATCATAAAGCTTATAAAAATACAAAGAAAAGAAGAGAAAAAGCAAATGAAACAGTATCATGCAGTAATTCAAGACAAATTTATTGATAACTTTGAAGACGCCTCCGAACTTTTCCGTATTAAGGTTCCCGGAAAACTCTGGGTGTTTTTTTAACTCAAGTAGTTATTACCCAACTTCGCGAGTTATGAACGCGATGACGGGAAAACGAAAGCTGATGTTTCATTAACGGAAACTTTCGCCCTGTTCGCGATAAATAGGATGTTTTATTTCCCTTTCAGCAGTTTGTTATTTCAGACGAATCGTTAAACTGACGTTATTTCTCTCCGTGATCTGGATTTTGGTATGGTAATATAGATTTTTGTTTAACGATATTTATAACGATATATGAGTTTTTAACTTCATGCGCAACCACCGCATTTTAACCGCTCTATATTTACGACTAATTGAAATATACCGAAAGCTTTACGTGCTCCTAGGCACGATGGGGAGACTGACAAGGACAAACACCCAGACCGAACAGATATTTATAACAAACACCTGCTCTGAGCGGGAATCAAACCCAGGCTCAAAGGCTCTCTTTCGTTTAATCGCACAAATTTCTGTTATACATAATGACGGGAGCGGTTATATTAAGTTTTACAAATTTAATGTTTTCTACTCTCAATGTTTCAACTTACTGATACATAATACCAAGTTGATGAAACTCGAAGTGAAAGAGACAGAAACCATTACTAAACAAGGAATGGTAATAACATTAGCAGTTACAAGAGCTTTAATATAGAATTTCGCTGTCCCTCTAAATGAGGTCGAATGACTCTCAAACTCTTCCCATTAAAACTTATTACACACTGTAATAGATCCTCGGAAATCAACTGAGCCGTTGACACAAGCCAGATGTAAGGATCACTTTGGGAGTTGTCTGAAGTTAGTAACAAACTGATTTCAACTTGACGTTCTTGAGTTTAAGTGAAATTCGACATTCGTAATTCTAAATTCTGAAGAGCCACTTATAATTTTTATATCTCATGTCCGGAAGTTCTTTATCCGGTTTCAAATTCTCAAATGAGATGACTTTAGGCAATGTATTCGCTGTTTGTGAATCAGTATGATATAATTTTTTGTCCGGATACCCAATGTTTTCGTGGTTGTAACATACCACTTACTGTCAGCATTTCTTTATCTCTGGACTTATTTATCAAATCATCTTTCATAATGCGCACGGCCAAGGAGAGGAATGCTCTTCCGGCGTCTGTATTCCCGAACACATACAACCTGAACCTCTTCAAGGTGCGAGTACACAGGCTTCTTATGAGTAAGCTCGCTCCACCGTATACCTCATCTATGCCTCCACGCTCGATGGAGGTCAAGAGTTTACCCATTTTTCATCATCAAATTTAAAAGAGACCATCCTCAAACGACTAATTAATAAAAATCTGTAACTACATAAGTACTTTATAAACTCGAAAGTACTTAGTAACTAAGTTGACTTTACCAGTCGCGGTAGTACATTTATGAAAAACTCTCACTTTCTCTCTTTCTCTCTCTCTCTCTAACAAAAAAGGTCAATATAAGCCACTCTCCTGCAGATTTAATAGTAGAGCCATACTTCTCCTAGCACTAATGAGCCCGCTCGACCGAGAAAGTATTACCACTCACAGAAAATCAGGATAAAGTAACAGTATCAGCAGATAAGATTAGTGAGCAACGGAGGCCCAATCTCCCACCCCTCTGTCCCTTTCCCCTGTCCCTTAGTTTGGCAACGCGCATGTGATACTTTAAGGTTGCAGTGACTGCTTACAATAAGGCAGACCGTATGCTTATTTGCCAACCGTCATGATACAAAAAAATATCAGCTTATTACTCTCACATATCCATCAACGCATTTCACAGTCCGCTGGTTTCATCTAAATAACTAGATCACTGGAATTAATCTCAACATATCCAGCTTAAACAAAGCTTTAGAAAGCTTTAATGAGTATAGGTTGTACGCCAACCGTACTGTTGACAGAGCCACAAACAGCCTCTTGTCGTACCGCTTCGTTTCATTTAATGGTTTTTCTAGACCGGCTTTTATGATTACCTCATCCGTGTACATTTATTGTAAGGTATGGAAAAAATATTTTCCCGTGCAATATACTTACTAGATACCTATTACGGTATTAAGGATGTTACATAAGAATTTTATAGCATTGTTAAAGACATAAATTTTAAATATCAGCATTGATTGAAACCAATATAATGTGAACATTTTATCTATTTTACCAATATAAAAGCTACCAACTTCTGCCTCGCGATTATACCCGCTTAAAATTTGGTTACACATTTCTTATATGTATAGCCAAAAATATTTGAGCCATGCGATGTACCGCACAGATCTAGATGTAAGTTTCAAAATTCTTTTATGTACGCAAAATTTTCAGTAATTTTTAAAACCTTTTCTAAACCTGGCAATAACTGCTAAGGCGTTTTCTGTTTGCAATTTGTAATTAATTTGCATCTGATTTGCAACCGTCACCTCATAAATCAACTAAAATAGCCACAACACATTTTATCGCATTAACTATTCTTCACTTAATGCATACGGTTCTTCACGGTAGTAGATCCATGCTTCTCTCAGCACAAAAGGGCCGGCTCCTCCGGGGAAGCACTGCCCTCTCACAGAAAATCGACGTAAAGTAACTGTTGGAATAACCTCTGCCACAGCAGAGATTATTCCACCAGTGCAGTCAGTTACACTGGTGGTAGGTCTTTTGTTGCAAGAGGCCGGCTAGGTAGGTACCACCGCAGTGACAAATATTCTGCCGCCAAATAGTAGTGCTTAGGCATTACTGTGTTCCGGTTTGAAGGGCACTGTACGCTAGTGAAATTACTGGGCAGACGAGATTTAAGAACCAATATCTCGAGGTTGGAAACGCGTGAGTGGCACCTACTAATGGTTCTGCAAGCGCTCATAGGCTACGGTAACCACTTACCAACAGGTGGACCGTATGCTTATTTGCCAACTTTTAACATAAAAAAATTAAAAAAACCTACATTCCCTTTTCACCCCTTCTCTCCTGTTGCTTGGGTTGGCACCGCGCTTGTGATACTTCAAGTATCGCAAGCGTTCCTAGGTTGTGGTTCCTAATTACCATCAGGTCATTACGTAAGCTTGTTTGCCAACCGTCATGATATATAAAAAAAAACTTAATTCATCACCCAATTTAGCATATCAGGTTCAACGAATTGTAAAGAATACACTGATGACAGTTTAATAGATACGTTTAAAATAAATATTTCCCTAAGATAACAAGTAGTTCATAAAAGTAAAGACATACAAACTAAAACAAACAGACGGAATGCCAAAGTCCGTAAATGTTGACTGAACTAAGCCAACAAGTCTTTTGAGGCTGGTCTGTGCAACTTAAATTATTTTATTCTTACCCCAATAAAAAAATTAAGTATACAAAGGTCTAAGGTCTTTTATGGCCAGAGGTCGGCTAGTAGGTACCAGGTAGGTAGATGTTCGAAGGTCACTATTGCTAGTGAAATTACTGGGTAAAGAATATTTAAGAAGCAGTATCTCGAGGCATGAATGGTGTTGCAAGCGCTTATATGCTACTTCGCTTCTGAGACGCTTATAGCCGGGTGTACTCACTGATCAGTAAACGATCGGTGGGTAAAGCAACTTTAGGCGCGGTCAGTCACTAGATGGGTGATCGCATAGTGGTATTTTAACTGAGCATCTTCGTGCTTCGGAGGGCACGTAAAAAGTCGGTCCCGGCTGTCATTAAATCAAGTCGGAGGCATATACGGGCTACCTGAACAACTCTGACACTAGATTGGCCACTAACCACTCGATAAGAATAAAAAGAAGATATGCTACTTAAACCACTTACCATAAGGGTCGTATGCTTTTTTTATGTTAGAAGTTGGCAAACAAGCATACAGCCCACCTGATGGTAAGTGGCTGCCGCAGCCTATGAGCGCTTGCAGCACCATTAGAAGGTGCCACTCACGCGTTGCCAACCTCGAGATATTAGTTCTTAAATATCGTTCGCCCAGTAATTTCACTAGCGTACAATGTTCTTCAAACCGGAACACAGTAGTGCCTAAACACTACTATTTGGCGGCAGAGTATTGGACACTGCGGTGGTACCCACCTAGCCGGCCTCTTGCAACAAAAGACCTACCACCAGTGCTTGCTTGGCAACTTAAAAACACAACAAAATATAGTGTTATAGTTTCAAGCCGTTCAATCCTTTATCTCCGTAGACACTGGAGAATCAGGTCATAGCACAGAAGTATGAATTCAGAATCGTTTTTAAGTACGTTAACGAAACGCTATCAAAAATCAAGAATTTATTTTTAGAAACTGGCACAAGTTCCTAATAGCAATAGATACCACTTGGCAGCCATTCCTACCAAAAGAAATAGAACAAAAACTACTGAACCATTGTTTACATTAACAATCAACTTCATTAATGCACGTAATTGGACACAACAAAACGTAATTAACACTTTAATCCATCCCGCAATGGACAATATCCGATTTTACTTAATTGGAAGAGGCGAGGCTATGGACATTGTCATTAATTAAAATCCATATAAAATTATCACTTTTTTTTATTTCATAACGGTTGGAAAACAACCATCCGGTCCGCCTGATGGTAAACAGTCACCGAAACCTATGAACTTGATACTTAAAGTATCACGCGTTGCCAACCCAAGGAACAAGAATGATGGGATGAGAAAGGAAAAAAGACAGAGGAGAGGGGGGTGGGAGAATGGGCCTGCGGCGCTTTCAATCATCACACGAAACGCAGCAGTACAGTTACTTTTGATGCCGGACCATTTGTGCTGGAAGAAGCATGGCTCTATTACCATAAAAACCGGGCTTTTCTTTAGAAAGAATTACAAGATTTGACTAGTTACTAGTGTTCACAAAGTGTTGTGACTTAGCGTTATTAACAATCGGGATCAACCACACAACCAAAAATATAGCTTAACATTTTTCTGCGCCTCACCAAGGCACGCGAGACCCGCATCTGTGTTACTAATAAAAACATCTGCCCCCAAACTGGAATCGATATCCCGAGCAAAGGAGTAAAATGGATCATTAGTTCTTTAGTCTCTTTTAGCTCAAACGCTTATTTTTTTTGTTTTGTTTTTGATTAACTAAAGTATAATTTGTTAGTATTTATGTAGCTTTTGTAATAAATACACTTACACGACCTTTTCTTTAATCATTCTCAATATTTAGAAAATTGTCTAGAAGAAGTCGCTACTTAGTGATAAGACCGCCTATGTGTAACTACATTGTATTTTAAATTAATTTATGTCTGTTTTTATATAAGTGGTATACAATAAAACATATTCCATCTATCTATCTATAAGCCTTAGTACTTACATAGCTTATTAGATACATATAGGATACTTATTATCCCGAAAAATATTGGCTTCCGGTGGGATCATCAAAAAACTACATAACGCATGAAGAGCCGCGGGCATAGCTTGTAAAATCTAATACTATTGTATTTTTTTGTATATATATACATAAATGTATGTATATAAATGTAAAAGGGACTTTAAAAAAAACGATTCCCTAAATAAAGTATTGCGTAAGTTAAAATAAACGTGCAGAATACGTTTGCTCGAAGAAAATCTGTGGAGTTTCGAGTGTCCACAAACGGAGCCATTTGGGCAAATAAGATAAACATAGATAAGTGTTCCGTTGAGGCAAACAAAGTACTGACAAACAAAACGTTAGTGACCAAACAATGACTCACTGGAAAGTAAGACGGTGAGCATTTGTTATGCGTAAAACATTTTTTCGTCAATATTTTTGTTTTTTTATAATCAAAATTAATACTTTTAATAAAAAAAAATATTAAACCCAAAAAAATACAAAAATATCATCATTCTTTTACCTACAAAAATATTCAAATTCTCCTCCCCTATTCCTTCCTTTCTACATCTAAAGTCAGCAAAACGTATGATAAACTTTTATTATTACATGTGTTCATAGTCCGCCACTACACTAGTAAAAAAAATCACGACTAACCGTATCAAAAGCCTCTACAAAAACCAAAACGCTATAACGTAGAACTACCTACCAACATTCTAGTGATACAACATCGATCGTGACGAAACAAATCGTGATTTGCCGGTAATTAAACAATTAGGAGGCAACACCTCTGGGTGGGTTCCGATCGGATCGACCTCTCTAATTCAATTAATTGAAAACAGAAAACCTAATGACTGGTGGGTCTGATGACGAATCGGACTGTAATTTTCGAGTATTTTTATGGGGTAATAAAATTTTATTTATTATACGGTCGCGTGTCTGTTATATTATTGTTCACTGAGCGTGCTTATGAAAATGCTTCGCTTGCCTCTCTATCTAATATTATTAAGCGGAAAAATTCGGTTGTATGATTACACTGTCATCAAAATGTCATCGTCCTATTTTGGCTTTTTTATGACATAGCAAATAAGCATTACGGCCGGTTTTATAGAAAGCGCTTATCATGCCTACAGTAGTGGCAAATGTAAATTATCGATCACAGTGGTTTTTTTTTTCATGACGGTTGGATAACAAGCATACGGTCCGCCTGATGGTAAACAGTCATCGCAATATATGAAAAAGCAAGGGATCATAGAGATTGGGCCTCCAGCAGTCTCATTTATCGCGCGAAACGCAACAGTACCTACTGATACCGTTACTTTACGCCGATTTTCTGTGGCAGGGTAGTAATGTTTCCGGACCCCGACACAGGATATCAATAATATTAAAAAAATCCTCGGTGGAGCCGACTCATTTGTACTGGGAGAAACATGAATAAGGCCTTAATAGAGTGATGATAAAACTGCATCTCATGATACGATTTTATAGATAACTTCAATTGCTTTGTGCTTTGTCATTTTACAGGTGACGACTTGTATTCTTTCAGATACCAGTTATTTTTATCATAAAGAAGGCTTGACCTTATTAAAGTACATGATAATGTCAATATTGTTAAAAGAAAGCGTGGGCGAGAACAAAGTCAGTCTATTAAAAATAGATGTTTAAAGATAGAGTAAAAATAGATTCTTTTCCAGGGACGAAATATAATTATAAAAAAAGAAAACTGGTCTCCTAAAAGAAACTTCAGTAATGGTTTTAAAATATTTATGCAGAATATACAAGATATAAATTCTAAAAATATATATTTTAATATAAAAATACAAACGTTTTTTTAACATATAAATAAGCAAAGATATCAACACTATAAATTCTCATAAATCACATACATAAAAGCCAACATTTAAAAATATACAAGTGGGCAGACAAAATATTAATAATTTATGAATGTGTAATGAACATGATTGTCATAACGCATGGCTTCCATGGCTTAATTATTCATACGCATATAAATAAATAAATAAATAAACGCTACACACTCAACGGCCCCCATTAGGATAATTATATCCTGTGTCGGGGTCCGGAAACATTCACAATGACAAGGACAAACACAACCAGACCGGAAAACATGCCTGTTCGATTAATACAAACATCTGCTCCGAGGGGGAATCGAACCCGCAACCGTCGAGGCTTAAGGCAGACTCGCTACCCACAACGCCACAACGGTGTCAAATATATATATGCAAAAACAATTTGCCAATGATAAAATAATAATGAATAATCTGTTTTATTTAATATAAATATAAAGCTTCACTTCACTGTGGTGCAGCTGTAGCGAACCTGTCATAACAGTCACAGGTAGCGGGTTTGTTTTCCGCACAGAGCAGTCTGTATTCACCATACTGGTATGTGTTCTGATCTGGGTGTGTTTGTCTTTGTCATTGTATAATAGGATATATCCTAACTATCCTGATGGGGGCTGCTGAGTGTGTAGTGTTTATTATATGTTGTTTAGCATTATGTGAAATAACTTGATAATGTTTTGTCTAGTAAATTTTGAGGAAATTTTTTTGAGTGTTTAATATAGCCTATATAAGATATCAAATACTAATTTTTATTTAACAACTTCCAACAGTTTTCAGACATTTCTGAATCTGGTTCAAAAATCTTTGAGTGAACTGTGGACAGTGTTGATAAAAACAGTTTTTCTCCAGGTCAAAAATAATCTTGAAATAAATTCATGTCTTTATATCCATAGAATAGTAAATTTTTATTATAAACTTTTATTTTTTACCAGTATACAAATATGAAGCTTCTTCTAAGTCTTCTACTTATCTTTTGGATATCAATTTACTATGGTGGTAAAGTTTTTTTAAATCAAATTTTGCTCTTGATTAAATTTTCTTAAACAATTATAAGAATAAAACAATTTTTTTTTTTTTGTACTAATGATAAAATAATATTTTTAAAAAAATTGGATTGAATTGATAATAATTGAAGCTTTGATTTTGATTATGTCCTTGAGAAATTGAAAATTAATTTATTGGATAGCTGTAGCTCGAGAAATCATTATCAATGCGGGAATTTAATGAGTTTATAGATTCTAATACCTTTTTACTTTTCAAGACCAACACGAAACCGACAGCCGCGGAGGCTGTATATGGCGCGATCACGAACAGGTTGAATGACCGTGAAAAAAAGAAGATCATCTATAATTCTAATCTAGATTGCGTATCAAACTCATCTCAATGCAATTGTCTGGATTCAGAAGTACGCGTAATAATAGACAATACTTGGCACAGTGGAATCTAAAAATAGAAATACTCACTATTGCTATAACGATAAATATAGAAAATAAAAATAAAAAAAGATTTTGTTTATATTATTGAAACTTTAACTACAAACTCTTAGTCATATCAACTGATGAAAACTTTATTACTGAACATGCGCAACTGAGTTTTAAGAAGTAAACAAACTAACTTTCCGAAAGTTCAAAACATTTAACATTAACTTGAGAAGAACATACCTTTTAGAATTAATGTAGCTAATTCCAGACGAAACTTGAGCTGAAACACACTATCCAATCGGAATATTATCACAGCATTCCACTGTAAAACCACTCTAAGAAAACTGGTAGCTTCGTTCGCACTAAAGTTGCAGCACTTTTGAGTGAAAAACAAAATAAAACACTTTAAAATTGCACTCAGCACCACCAAATCATGTCACTAAACAACTTACTTGCAAAGTTTACAGTCAAAAAATACGTTTTATTAGTTAAAAACTTTTTAAATCGTCGTAAACAATCAGAGCTACAATCGGTACACGACGGCCATCTTCCGCCAAAGCGGGGTTTGAGGTTGCGTCCACTAGAGGGAGCTGTCCCATGTCAGAGGGATCAAAACAATACCACTTATATTATGACTTACTACCTACTATGTTATCATAATTAATTATATCACTTTTAAAAATATTTAGAAAGATACAATTTTAAAGAATAAAATTTATTTTTATTTTGTTTTAAGTTAAAAGGATGTGTTTAATAAATTTATGTTAATGAATTATTAAATATTTTAAAAAAAAAGAAACGTTTGCTATATGTTGCAAGTGTATTAATAATTAGTCTGACAGTGATTGGTAAATTACTTACTTGAATTAATTAATAACTATGTACATATTGTACAATACATACAATGTTGTTGACACAAATTTAAATAATACAATATGTTTATATTGGTTTACACCAAATGCAGCAACGTTTTAATTTTGAAGTAAACTAGTACTTATCTAATATGCATTGTACCGGTTACTAAAGCTACCATATTGTTTATTATAAAAGTTACGTTTTGGATTTACATAATTATGACCGTAGTTGATAAAAATCAAATTGATAATATTTGAAATTACAATACAGTATAATTATGTATATTTAGTTTTTGTTACTTTAATTATATAGTTTTGTTTAATAATTTATTAATTAAATTGAAATAAAATAAGGGGATATAAAAGAATTTATCTATTTCTAACCGTATAATGTCTATTTTTTTTGTAATTTATGTAGTTGAGATTCTCAATTTCTAGTATAAGGTTATTTTCAATTGTTATATAAGTATAAAAAATGTGAACACCGTTACATTTGTTTTAGTTACTGGCCTAATTTTTTATGGGCTGTGAACTAAATAAACAATCTAATTCAGTGGACGTATATTTATCATATTAAGTATAAGGTTAAAATATTTATAACATTGTTAAAATAGTGCTGTTGTTTTTCAAATTCTAATAACATTTTCATTTTATTTTAAATTAGGAAATAGTTATTATCTCATTGTGTAGAAAAACTCAAATAAGAAAATTGATTTACAAAGCTTGTAAGGTTTATATAGCTAGCAACATTATTAAATAACGTCATCCGAAACGTAAACACTAAACAATAAACATTATCATTACTGTCAAGACAGTCAATACGTTAAGATATATTTGAAATTTTGAATAATTTAGTCTTAGCAAAAATATACTAACAAGAGTATAATTATATTATTTGCTATTTCTATGTTTACTTCATACTTTATAGACATAGAAATTAAACCTTAAAAGTTTTTGCAAAAGTTTTTAAGTGCGAATTTGGTTCATTTTGAAATCGTATGTAACTATGATTATCATAAAACTACGTACTGAATAAAACAACAAAAATAATGTATGTTAGTTGTAATACAATTAGGATATCTCAGAACGCCCCCTGGTCTGTTTATGATGTTAATCAAAACTAGCCTTTTGTCAGGGACTCCATTGATGGTAAATTTTGTAACTAAGAGAAATCTTAGATGGCAATCTGTAATGAAGAATGTCAATTAATATATAGATTTCATTTTTAATTGAATTTAAATGTGTAATAGTAACAGTATCAGTATGTACTGTTACTTTTTGTGCGATGCTCTCTGTACACTTCCTTTCTTCCTTTCTCATCCCTTCCTCCTATCCCTTGGATTGGCAACTCATGTGATACTTCAAGCAAATATGCAAGTATTGTAAGTGTACATCGATTGCGGTGACTGCTTGTTAGTCATGAAATAAAAAAAATATAAATCAAATCAAATGGTGAAAACCACATCATAATCTAATTGTTTGCATGTGTAATAAAAACAATGTCTTTTTTTGTGTAATTTTTTTTATGTCATGACGGTTGGCAAGCAAGCATACGGTCTGCCTGATGGTAAGCAGTCACCGCAACCTATGAATGCTTGTGATACTTGAAGTATCACAAGCATTTTGCCAATGCAAGGAACAGGAGGTATGGGATGAGAAGGGGAAAAAAGGATGGGAACAGAGGGGGTGGGTGATGGATCCTCGGGCGCTCTCACTCATCGCACAAAAGGCAACAGTACCTAATGATACTGTTACTTGACGCCAATTTTCTGTGAGAGCGTAGTACTTCCCCGGCCCTTTTGTGCTGTAAGAAGCATGACTCTACTACCTTAAAGATTAATAGAATTGAGTTTCATATACATATTCTGAAATTAGTTAAATAATGAAATTAATTAATTGGATAAGCTCATATGATCCAATTACTTATATAATAACACATCATTATTTAGTTGTATTTGCTTTGTGTTCCTATTAGTATACCGGCTAATTATGTCTGCTTATCATTTTTATCAGTAAAACCTGGATTACAATTTCAATATTATATCCTAAATTAGGATATTGTGGCATAAATCACATTTTAAGATTATATTCAATCACTACACAGTATAAAACAAAGTCGCTTTCTCTGTCCTTATGTATGCTTAAATCTTTAAAACTATGCAACGGATTTTGATGCGTTTTTTTTAATAGATAGAGTGATTGAAGAGGAAGGTTTATAATAACATCCATTAAATAGTGGAGAAAAAAAAATATTCTAATGTGATGTCGTAAATAATTACATTTAAAGCGTGCGGGCCACGGGCAGTAATGAATAAATCAAAACTACTGGATCGATTTTAATCGTTTTTTCAGTGAATGATATAGGCTATATATTTTATATCCGTGCGAAGCCGGAGCGGGCCGCTAGTACTATATATGTAATGATATAACTGTAGATTTTGACAAATATTTAACATCATCCGGAGTTTTGTTTCTCAAAATGAGGAATGACATCCCTTTGATGGGAGACTAAATAATAAGTCATGCTTCAAATGTGTTGTGGGCTCATAGGAGGCATCCTTATGACAAACTCAACTTTAACTTAAGCCACTAGCGGTATCCCAAGTCACTTTGCTAAGGCCAATAGGGCCAGACACATTTGTAAAAAAAATCAGACAGTCTTTTGTTATAGTAATTTTATAATTGCCGGAATTCTAGCGATACAGATAGTCAAATTGATAACAAACGGGGCCTATTATCTACTACCAGTCACCAATCCATAGGCGAACTGTGCTTGAAGTGCTTGAACTGATTCCACTCACTGGTTGCTTACCGATGAGTGAGTGCATCTGTCTATAAGCGAGAATTAGTATGTAATCCATAAATTAATAAAATTACTAGTTCTTACACAGAGCGTTCTGCATTGTACATGACGTCCGCAACCCAAAAATCGAATCAGTAACTTCCAATGAGTTATGGATAACAAATTACCTATCAAGACATGTGCTCCGAGCAAGAACCGAGCGCGTGACCGTCGAAGCTCAAAGCGGGCTCACTGCTGGTGTGGAGGAATTATCATAAAGTAACTTATAAATACGATTGAATGAACTTTAAACGATATTAAAATTCAAGAGGCGTCGATAAAAATTTGTCCGACCTGGCATTTAAATATCCTACTTTCGGCTGAACTGTGAAATTCACCTAATTTGTATAACTGTCGCGTCCACGAGAGTTAAAATCTTAATTTGGTTATATCAGTTTTCTCCATTCGTCCGTACCCAATGGGAAACTATTTTACTCGCATTCATTTGAGTTTGATGTTTGGTACAATTTAGAAGCTCCTTTCGAAATTACAGCTACAAAAGCCAAAGAGAATTTGGAATAAACGTCATTAAAAATTGTAGTGATAAATAAATAAATAAATAAACGTTGCACACTCAACGGCCCCCATTAGGATAGTAATATCCTGTGTCGGGGGTCCGGAAACATTCACAATGACAAGGACAAATACACCCAGACCGGAAAATATGCTTGCATGGTCAATACAAACATATTATGCTCCGAGCGGGAATCGAACCCGCGACCTGTGGCGTTTAAGACAGGTTCGCTACCGCTGCGCCACAACGTCGTCATGATAGAAGTTTTTGTCAAGGAAATCCGTTTTTTGGGGGCACTGGTCTTCTTCCCAACATTATTCTCGATATTATACGAGTATTTACCCAGGGTCTTCTTATTATTCTTGTCTTAATGGATAAGAGTAATTAACTTATCAAGAGTTTACGATTATTATCAGATGTAAGTGATAACAACCGGGACCGACAGCTTAACCGTGCTCTCTGAGGCACGGTGCGGAGACCCACAACGCCACAAGGGTGTCATGTTTTGGCGGCACTGGTCAATTAGTTAATGGTTGAATCTGTCGAGGAACGACGTGTGATGTCTCTCCAACACAAAGGGTTTTGACGACAACAAAGAAGTATAAATTATTGTGTTGTTCCAAAACATAATTTCTTTGGAAGTAAAGCGTTTCTTTTTAGGGTTCCGTAGCCAAACAGCAAAAACGGAACCCTTATAGTTTCGTCATGTCCGTCTGTCCGTCGGTATGTCACAGTCATTTTACTCGAAGACCATTGGCTCTATCTCTACTACATTTACTAAATAGGTGTATTCTATGAACCGCACAACGATTTTGTAATAAAATCTTAAAATATATAAGAATTAAGGGTAGTAGTCCATACATGTAACTGCGTGTTGAAAAAAAATTCAACATATGTCAACGTGTGAGATATCTTTGGATAGGTCTTTCAAAATGATAAGGAGGTTTGATTTTGACTTTTTCATTAAGTCAGTAGTTGTTGAGATATTAGGTCCTAAAATGTGTGTCCCTCTAACTTTTCAACTATGGGATTTAAAATTCTGGAAAAGTTTGAGCTTGTAGGACATCAAATAAAATTTCAACCACATTTGGTTTGAAGAAGATAGGTCAACAAATTATAGAGTTATATAAGCTGTTCCCATATCTTTGTTTTTCATATTACTTTTTATAATCTCTATGATATTACCAACTTATCTTTGCGGTCGATTTTAATTCGTTATTATTTTTAAAGCTCTTAAGATTCTTCATAACAAAGCTGCGGAACCCTTAGGTTTCAGCAGTGCGTGGTCTACAACGCAATTGACTGGTAATTAATTTTTATATGTATTGCTGTTGGCCCTACTGGCCTTCACCGCGTCACCGGGTGGGGGAGCCGAGTACTGACCTCCCCAGCCGTCAAAAGGTGATAAACCTCGCGGAGGCTAAAATTTGATCCCGTCCTTACGCCAACTCTCCGAGCGTATTCTAGTCGATGGACTCACCTGACGGTGTTTGAGACTCGTGACGTGTGGAACAACAGAACATAAATATGAAACACAAGTTAAGCACTTGAAAATTGACGTGTTGCCCGGATTTAAACCCGCGACCCTTCGGTTAGAGTATGTTTTCGATCCTTTAATATTATATTATAGTACCTACTTATATACTACACTTGAACCAAACACATAATCTAATTGAGTGTAGTGAGAAGCGGTCAGAGAGGCACAAATGAGATTTATCTGTTGAGTCACTTTGGCTGTGTTTGTTTCGTTCTACTGCGCTTGCTTTTCAAAGCAAATATACTCTTATATCATTGACACTATTGAGTAATATGCTTTATTCGTGATTAAGGAGGCCAAAACATATTTTTATGTTTACATTTATAAAATATAGCGATGTCCAAAAATATAAAAAAAAAAAACAAAGTACACATTTCATATCTCAGACAACAGCGACTGACGCAAAGAAAAAGAATTAAAAAAATAAATTCATTCGAAATTCGAAAAGAAAGAGCGGCACAGCCGATCGCTAAAAACCGTTTCTAACAGTTTTCATATGCGAAAAAACTAATAAAAATCGCGGAAAAACAAATGGCTGAACGAACAATAAAAATATTAAAGCTGAAAAAACGCAATAACTCTGAACGAAACGGCTTTAAATGGAAGCCGATTGTTAGAGCTCTGTCTGATCTAGCTTTTAATTAGTGGAAATTCGCTTTGTGGGAACAATTTTATAGAGAATATTAAAATATAAAATGGATACATATTTTAAAAAGTAGGTTAAGAATTTAAATTATTTTTAACCGATTTCGGAATATCTGTGACAGAACTCTGACATGTCTAAACCGATTTGAAAAAGTTTTTTTGTGCTTGGACATACCCTATGCTTCCCTTTCGGACCCATTTAAATTTCAAGAAAAAATACCGTATGACTTAAATGTTAAGGTATGGAATTTTTTATTGGCTGGGGTATTTTGTCAATATTCTATTATTTAATATCAGAATTTTGAAATATGAACCGATTTTTAACCGATTTTCAACATTCTTTTTTTTTTATTTGAAAGACTACACTTTCAAGTTGGTCTCTTTGAAATTGTCATCAAAATGCAGCAGTTAGGGTTTTAAAGTGAAATAGCTGGATGACTGTCACTCGTGAAATAAAATTATCACTACATAGTATAAAACAAAGTCGCTTTCTCTGTCCCTATATCCCTATGTATGCCTAAATTTTTAAAACTACTCAACGGATTTTGATGCGGTTTTTTTAATAGTTAGAACGATTGAAGAGGAAGGTTTCAATGTATAACGATTTGAACATCCATTAAATAGTGGAGAAATACTGTTATATTTGAGGTCTCTAACGTGATGTCGTAAATAGTTACGTTAGTTTTTCCGCTTACATTGCAACAAACGCAGGCTGAAACCCTACGAGATTTATCAAAATAATATTTTTTATACCCGTGCGAAGCCGGAGCGGGCCGCTAGTATAATATATATTTTTGACCGTAACTGTCGACCATACGTAAACAAGCATACGGTCCGCAGGATGTTAAGCAATTACCGCAACCAATAAACGCGCGCGATTGAAGTATCGCATTCGCGTTGGCCATCCAAGGAACGGGAGGGATAGGATGAGAAGTGAAAAAGGATGTGTTTACGGTTTAAAAATTCTTTATTTCTCATAAAATTATAAAATCACTTATATAGAGAAACATAATTGATCCTTAGCCTTAGTTGCTTCTCATGAGTAAGCTCGTTTCCAACGTAGACCTCATCTATGCTTTCGCGCTCGATGGAGGTCAAGAGCTTACCCATTTTTGAATAAAAAAAAAAAAAAAAAGTTGTACAGGTGAGCATTAATACATAAAATAGGTAGATATATCCTTCACAATACACTCACAACGGTTTTAAATTACACTTTTAAAAATATCTTAGTTTACAATTTAAAACATAAAATGCACATTCAACATAAACTTAAACAACTGTATACTATTATATTTAAATTTTAACAGTTTTACTTATAGCCATTTTTAATATAAAATTATCAACCTACCTACATACCAATTATATTCATCATACGACGAAGTGTTCCATACCTTGTTTCCCGACGGGGTAGGAAATTGTGCCTCCAGAGCTCTCACTCATCGCACCAAACGCAGCAGAACTGTTACTTTACGCCGATTTTCTGTGAAAGAAAAAATCGACTTCTCCATTCGAGCCGGCCTATTTATGCTGGCAGGAGGCTATAGGACTGTACACAATATAAAACTTATATTCTAAGTTATTTATATGTTATCGTTTATAAATCACATGAAATACCTCAACATTTTAAAATACTACCCACAAGTTGTGATTGTAAGTTATAAAGCAAGAAGTTCCACCAACAACTTATTTTAATGGTCTATTTCTTACTTTTACAACTCGGACAGTTTAATAAAAGTAAAGTAAAAGTTATAGGCATTGCATCGGACATTATGTTGCGGTTGAAACTTATGGAATTGCATTAAAAACATTGGTAATTATTAATGTGGATGTCATAATTTTTATTTTGTTTTAGTTGGAAATTAAGCATATGACTTATCTGATGGTAAGCGGATCTGGTAGCCTATGTATCCTTACAACACCATACATTTGTAGGTATCACTTACACGTTGCCAACCTCAAGATATTGATTCAAAAATTTCCTTTGCCAATTAATTTCACTAGCTACAGTGTCATACCAACCGAAACATGACGCTGTCAAGGCCAGTAGGGCCAACAGCAATACACATTCCGAAAAATAAAAAACCGAAACACAGTAATACGAAATATGCTACCGCTTTAAGGTAGAATATCTGACACTGCGGTAGCCTAGCCTGCCTCTTGCAATAAAAGGCCTACCACCACTCAACGGTAATTAACATTAAATTTGAGGCTTGAGACGCTCATAGCCGGGTGCGCTCACTGATCGGCAAACGATCGGTGGGCTAAACAACTTTAGGCGCGGTCAGTCACTAGATGGGTGATCGCATAGTGGTATTTCAACTGAGCGTCTCCGTGTTTCAGAGAGCACGTAAAATTTCGGTTCCGGCTCTTATCAATTTGATGACAATCGATAAATCAAGTCAGAGGCCTATACGTGCGACCTGAACAACTCTTACTCTACGTTGGCCACTAATCACTCGATAAGGGGAATAACATTAAAATGAGGATCTGGACCAGTTTAGTAGACCCTTTATTTGCCATTACCTTAATGATGAAAAACAAGTGTACGACACACACCTGTAGGCAGAAAGACAGGCGACACACCTGGGCGCTTACCATTAACTCTTATTGCGATTTAAATTGAGGACCTACACTGAGCTACATCGCTCTCGTATGAGATATGTATTTATGCGTCATGCTCTTATAAAATTTGAATCGTTTTATCACCTGAATAGAATTTGATTGATCAGGTCATTTTTCGATCAAGCTGTTCGCTTGCTTGTAAGCTCATAGCCTATGGACGCTTGTACCACTTTTAATATCAAAGACTCATGCGTATTATCTTATGTGTATTTTAGTAGTAGTAGAGCCATGCGCCTCCGGGAAAGTACTACCCTCTCACAATCACACAAAATCGGCGTAAAGAAACAGTATCAGTAAGTACTTTGCCATTTCCCAGTCTTGAAAAAGGGACAGCCCTCAGTATGATAAATTTCAAATCCAAGATGGCCGCCACCACAAAATGACGAATTACATATTTTTTGTAGCTGCGTAATTTTTGTTTTATTTTCGTTTTTTTTACGAAGCTATCTAGTATGAAGCGCCTGTGGCTAAGCAACGTCAAAAACATGGAGGCTAGACTCTGCGTGTAGATTTAATAAATAATAATTTGACTGCTATAAAAAGTAGTTTTGATTAATTCATTACTGCCCGTGGCCCGCACGCGTTAAATGTAATTATTTACGACATCACATTAGAAACCTCAAAATTTTTTTTTTTCCTTCACCATTTTTATACATATAAACCTTCCTCCCCAATCACTCTATCTATTAAAAAAACCGCATCAAAATCCGTTGCGTAGTTTTAAAGATTTAAGCATACATAGGGACAGAGAAAGCGACTTTGTTTTATACTATGTAGTGATTAATTAATTCATTAAAAAAATATATATATTGTCAGGCTAGAGTTTAACTTTGCTACAATTTTTATTATTCCATTAGTTTTCGGATCGTATTTGTTTAAAATAGCATAGCAAATACATTAAATGTAACGAATAATAAGCGTTAGGCAATTTATGGAATAGCTATATAATTGACGCTTCCGTCTGCTTGTCTGTCTGGCGCGGCAATTAAGGTTTTCAGACTTGCTACAATCAAGTTAGTAAAAAGTTCAGGCTTGATTTATTAGTACACAGATTTCCACTCAGCTTATTAAAGCGAGGCTTGAATCGTTTTATATATTCACTATGAACCTGTGTCGTGAATGATGGATGAAGTTCCGCTTATGTATTTATTGTTGGCTTTGCTGTGCCGGGAAATGGTTGCTTTTTAGTAAAATCGTTTTTTTTTTTGAAAAAATTATACATATTGATTACATTTTTTATTTTAACCAGCTATAATTGGCGGCAATAAAAACACAAAAACTAATAAAGATGAGGATACGAATGAAAAAAATTATAAAAAGTAAAAAAAGTCAAAAATAAAAATAAAACGTTTTCACTAATTTTAATAAAGGAAATTAAACAAAAGTGGTGTGTTCCGAATTGGTAACCATCCAGCTTCCTTAGATAAGCACACCTAATGCTGATTTTCAATGGTACCCTTATTTTTTTATAAACGTAACAATTGCATTTCTAATGACTAGAATACGAGACCAACGCTGTTACTATTACAGTTCCCATCACATGTATAATCATCATAATCTTCATCATTTTAGCGTTTATCCCGGTTGATTCTGGAGCGTTCAATTCAAATGAATACCTCCCAGAAATCCTTTAACTACTACAGGAAAACAATTTATTAACTCGTGGATTTGCCATGATGATGGATGAAGGCATGCAGATGCGTTGCCAGCCTTTTTTTATGCAACTGGTTATACGCTGGCTGATCTCGAAACGAGTTTTTCACCAACGTACGAGTTGTAGCTAACCAGGCGGACCTTTCCATTCAGATTCTCACGTAGAATACTTAAAAAGACTTAAATACATTATATCTCTGTATGTATTTTATTAGGGTTCCGTAGTAAATGGCAACATTGGAACCCAATTATTCCAACAGCGCAGATCGATCACACTGGTGGTAGGTCTTTTGTTGCAAGGCCGGCTAGGTAGGTACCACCCCAGTGTTAAATATTCTACCGCAAAGCAGTAGTGTCTTTAGCATTACGGTGTTTCGGTTTGAATGGCACTGTAGGTTAGTGAAACTAAAGTTAACTAGGCAAAGGAGATTTAAGAACCAATATCGCTCATAGACTAGCAACGACTTACCATCAGGTGGGCCGTATGCTTGTTTGCTAACTTAGTAACATAAAAAAAATGCACTTTGCCGGTTTTTAAAGATCTGTATTAGAAAATAAAACGAAAAAGTTATGTATTTTTAACAAAAAAACAGAATCCTATTTTTATTATTTGTTCATCGTGGTACATAAACAAGGAATAAAATTATATAAACAACAAAACATATAAAGAAAGAGAAACGATCAATAATATAAGCAAAATCTCTCCAAATAATCACATCCTTTCCTCCTTTTTCCTCGTCATCTCCAACACGTGATGTAGCACGTTGTTTTAGTAAAATAACATTCTTCATGTAACTATTAAAAATATAATCGTTAAATGTGACCATCCATGGATATGGTGGGCTTTTCTTACAAATAAATAATCTTAAGATCAACAAGAAACTTATAGAGCAAACAATAATGTATAAAGAAGAACGAATGAAAAACAACAACGACGGTGAATCAGAACCGTGATGAGGTATAATCTCATCTACAATTATCACTACATTTAAATTAATAAGTAAACTGAATACACTTAGACTTAAACGTACATTATCAGCAATATCCAACAACATTGACGATAAAATCAAGATCACAACTATTAATGATGGAATAATGATCAATGCTGCTATACCAGCCGCTTGTCTGGCAACGACGAAAATAATAAAATTGTCTCCTGTGATATTTTTAGCTGTTGTACGGCTAACAAAGTTCCAACCAGAACCGTAGTCACTATAGTCAGACATACTAAATATATTAATAAAATCGAAATTCACTTTATACTTTAGGTTTTCCTTCGTCCCAAATTTAAATGTGCATGTCTGTGTATCAAACGGCCAGTTATCCAGTTTTCCATGGCATAAGGTTGTAAAGGTAACTGCTGGCGCACACATAACCAGACCAGTATCTTTAACTTCACATAAAGAATGACTGTATGCTAAGTCAATGGTGTCGTAACTGGTCTTATGTTCCAAAACTTCTATTGGTGACCAAATGATAAAGGATTCTATATGTATTTTTTTAATACCATCATAGTCTTTAGGGTTCCATTTGAGCATGGGATCCATCCAGATTAAGCTCAACCATACGTCTATATTAAAAAACTCTTCGTCTCCACTAAAATATGTATATTTCACAATGTATCCGACTTTGACTTTTGTTGTATTTGAGCATTTTAGTACCGTGCTATTGTATTTACTAAGAAGATCTTTATATAATTCAACATCCGAGCGGTTTTGAACATTTTTACTGTTAATACAGTCCAAGCTAACACTATTAATTAAAAATAAAATAAATATGGACACAAGTAACATCATAGCTGTAAGATGAATAACTGAATACACATGTTGAAATACAATACAATACGCCCCCATAGATAACGAAAAAATATCAAATTGATATCAAATTTGAAATTGGATACTACTGTAACGTAAAATTGATTTATAATTTATATAGTCTAAGTCTTCGTTTCCCGAAAATTCGAAAAAATTCATTTTCAAAAAGGAATGCTAGCTAGATCGATTTATCGCCCTCGGTCCGAAGGCATTCATGCATATTAAATTTCATGAAAATCTAATCAGCCGTTTTTAAGTTCCAGATTACATATACAAGAGTTACTCGTTAAAAGGTATTAATTAGATGTAAAGATGTTAAAAATGTACCAACTACACTCGATAAATCATAAAATACTATATCATTCTTCTTATTGTCTTCACTGAAATTTTATAGGGTTTGTATGATAAATTGTCCATTGCCATCTTGTACTAAGTCACTGGCATGGGCCTACCATGAAGGATAGGATGGTGCATTTTTCTTCTTAGCATTAATTCCGGTATATGTATGTGTAATTCTGGACTGAATTTTTATATTTTTAAATGAGGTCATTAAGAGTACAAAGATTATCCGCAACAAAATATTTTTACTTAGAAGAAATTAACACCTATACCATAAAAATTAAACATAGATAATTTAACATTAAATTATTTTAATATATTGGTAAGTACAATTTAGGAATACCGTATTCATTAAATAAAAACAATAATATTGTTTTATATATTTTTTTATTAACTTTTTACAATGCCATCATTTAAATACTTTTAGATGTTTGACATGTTGTGGTGTCGGTATGTAGATAAAAAATAATATACAATATACAGCGAAAGTAACATAAATGAATAAGCAATTAACAATATTAGCGCAGTCAACCCACACCTCAATAACACTCTCATCATCCGAAGCCCACTTTATAATCATGAGGCTCTTAACACGACTCTTCATTATATAATCATGTGACACACTCAGCCATGGATAAGGTTGACTTCTTTTATGTATTAGAAGCTTTAAAATCAAGCACAAACATGTAGAAACAGTACAAATAAAAACGGAGAATCGGACGAATAATACGATAGTTGCTGAATCTGAACCTTGATGTGGCATTATCTCTTCAATGGCCTTTAGTAAATGGAAGTTGATGAGTAAACTTAAGACAGTGAGGCCCAAACGAATATTGTTCTTGAAATCTAAAAATGTCGAACACATTATCAAGATGGCCACTATTATTGTCGGTATGACGATCACACCAGCGATACCAAGTGCTTGTCTTTTAACAATTAAACTCAAAGAAAGGCTCTTTTCTTTCGTACTGTTTGAGCGAAATGTATGATGAACAACATCCCATCCGAGTCCTTTTATTTCCTCATTTACTTTCATTTTGTATACAAATAACATCACGTTGTCCTTAATTCCATTTTTAGTACTTAAAATAATTGTGCAATTTCGGATGTCAAACGGCCAATTGTTCAATTCTACGTTACATATTTCGGTATGGATGCTGCGAGATTTACAGAAAACATAACCATCGTTACCAATCTCACAGTATTTAGGGTAATAATAAGAGGAAATAGCTTCGTAGAAATCGTTCTTGTGGTAAGGATTTCTTACAGGTGTCCATATTGATACAGAGTTTACGATCAGACTGGTCACTCCATCGTAATCTTCTGGATTCCACTTAAGTCGATGGTCATCCCAATATGTTTCCATACGAGTACTTATCGTAAATATTTCTTCTTGAATATCGAAGTAAAAGTATTCTAAGGCTATACCAACGATGACTCTGGTAAATTTTTTGTTCGGGGCTTCTACAGCATTATAATTACGACGTAGATCTCTTTGTAGTTTGAACTCCCAGTTGCTTAAAGTTATATTACTCTTCTCACACTGCATGTTCACATTTATAATAAATATTGCAATTATAATTGTGATGAGTAACATAACTGTTATATATCAATGATTAATTTTAACACTGATGATATGATTTTTTGTATTGGGAATATAATACGAAACGCCCACAAAGATAAGGTCAATGCCAGACAAATAATTCTATATATAGAAATATGTAGAAACGATGAAAATTAATTCTTTAACATTCAAATTTTCATTCAAATACGGGTCTTCTGTTATGTTCTTATCTGCTCGAAAACTTACTGGTGGTAGGTCTTTTATTGCAAGAAGTTAGCTTGTCCAATTTAGCCTGACATGTGGTGCACAGCAAAAAAGGTATCCGTTGATATACTCCAAGATTTGTATTATTTAAGGTACATGTAATAAACAATAAAGGTGTTATAAATTACTATAACCTTCTGTCATTCCGCTGAAATTTCGTACCGTTTCAATAGACGTTTATTCAGTCAGCAAATTTACCCATTTTTTAGATGTTTCACATGTTGTGGTCTCGGTATGTAGATAAAAAATAATATACAATATACAGCGAAAGTAACATAAATGAATAAGCAATTAACAATATTTGCGAAGTCAGACCATATCTCAATAGCGCTATCATCATTCGAAGCCCACTTTATAATCATGAGGCTCTTAACACGGCTCTTCATTATATAATCATGTGACAAACTCAGCCATGGATAAGGTTGACTTCTTTTATGTATTAGGAGCTTTAAAATCAAGCACAAACATATAGAAACAGTACAAACAAAAACGGAGAATCGGACGAATAATACGATAGTTGCTGAATCTGAACCTTGATGTGGCATTATCTCTTCAATGGCCTTTAGTAAATGGAAGTTGATGAGTAAACTTAAGACAGTGAGGCCCAAACGAATATTGTCTTTGAAATCTAAAAATGTCGAACACATTATCAAGATAGCTACTATTATTGACGGAATGACGATTACAGCAGTTGCTCCAAGCGCTTGTCTTTGAACAATGTAACACAAGGAAATTTTGTTTTCTCTCTTAGAACTTGTACGAATTGTATGATCAATAATATCCCATCCGGGACCGTTTTCAGCATTATTAATATATGGTGTATCAGTCGGTGGTTTATATAAACGGAAAATCACTTTTTCCTTAATTCCATCCCTAATACTAAAACTTATTGTGCAATTTTTAATGTCAAAAGGCCAGTTTTCCAATTTTACATTGCATATTACAGTGTGAGTGCTACGCGGTTTGCACTCAACGGAACCGTCACTATCAATATCACAGTATTCAGGGTAGTAATAATAAAGAACATCCTCGTGGAAGTCGCTCTTGTGGTAAAGAACTCGTAATGGCGTCCATATTGATACAGAGTATATATTTATTCGGGTTACTCCATCGTAATCTTCTAGATTCCACTTAAGCCGATCGTCGATCCAATACATTTCCATAAGAGTACTTATAGTGAATAATTCTTCTTGTTTATCGAAGTAAAAGTACTCTAAGGTTATGCCAAGAACGACTCTGGTAAAATTTTTATTCGGTGCTTCTAAAGTATTATAATTACGTCGCAGATCTCTTTCTAGCTTGAACTCCCAATTGTTTAAAGTTACATTATTCTTATTTGTACACTCCGTGTTCACATTTATGATAAAAAACGAAAAAGTTATTGCAATGAGAAACATGGTTGTCGAATAACTGCTAGAAAACTGATCGTATTGGTTATATAATACGAAACGCCCACAAAGATAACGAACAATTCCAGATGCCAGAAAATAATGGAAAATTTTTTAAGCTATTGCATAGCTTTTATCGTGGCCCTTGAGCGCGGCGACCGAATCAAGAAATTCCGTAACGAAAATAAAACCTAACACTCCCCACAAGCAAAAACTAAATTATAGCTCAATAAATGTATTGGAAAATGATCTTTAAATAATACACTTTTTCAAAAAGAATATATGACCTTTATACATAATTCTTATATATGCAAAGAATTTTCGTCTTTAAGTTACAGAAAATTAAGGCGACTCTATAAATTTAAAGTTCCATATAAAATGTATCTATTGATGATGTACTTGCGTTCCAAATTTGAATATTTTGAACTAGTTACGAAGTTTCTTACTTTATTTTAATGAAATTTTGAATTATAGACGAAATTGTATCTTGTTGGCTTGACATTAATGTTCGATTTCATTTGTATTTTAACTTTTTTTAAACAGCCAAGTATTTAAGTATTGCATAAGTTGATAAAAAATGCTATGCAATAGCTATACCGCGGCAGCCCCCGGGTGCCACAGGTTTTTTTTTATATGAGTCCCTACGCTTTCCTTCGACATGATGGTCGAAGACTTTGTTAGACTTATTCTTATTTTACAGTTATATTGACATATTTATGATGGCAACTTTTTTTTAAATATATTTATATGGCTTGTAATTTTTGGAGCATTGCCATGCATTACACCCAGTGTAAGAATACTGGGCGAAAGATCCTTTCCTTTTCTTCTATTCAGTTTAATATCCTGTCTTTTTTTCCATCCTGTTCTTCCTAAGTCTTGTTTTGTTCTATAAATATCTTCGCTGTGTGCTAAATTCTAAAAATTTTGCCTTTTCTTTTCTTCTCGCATTATTTCTTGTATTGTATCTTTATTTATTTTCGAGTCAATCTCAATTTCTAACTCATTTCTCTTTTTCCCAAACATCGAACATTTTGTACCTAAATGTATAATATTTTAATTTACCTCTGGATTACATCTGCACGATGGGCTGTCTTTTAATTTAAATGTATACAGGTAGATGGCAAAGCCTCCATGGCCTCTCAGCACCTGCACCATTAGGTAGACCTTTTGGTGCCCTCAGGTGTTGCAGATATTCATCGGCGGTGGTAACCGCTTAACATCAGGTGGGCTCCTGTCCGTTTAAGCTCTCAAATCAAAAAAATCAAAGCAGATTTTAAATTAATTGATGTCGATGTATTGTGTGATTGGGGCGTCATCGGGAACATCAAAATAAATTATAATATAAACTTAATATTTAAAATACATAATTTCGTTTATTTAGTATAACTCAACATCATTTATAAACAAATTATAATTTTATAACTCCTAAATATTTAATATTATAATTACAAAGTCATTTAACACATAGCGCCATAAACATTTAGACGTTAAAACTTTATAATAAAATTGTTAATAATTACTGCCAATAGATGGCGTTGTCACAGCCAATGCGTCCATATGTATAAAGTTGCAGAATGAAAACATTTAGAGCTTGTTGCGAACAATTACAGCGGTATCTCAGAAGAATTTAATAACGTAGTTTTCATTTATCAACATTGTATTCTGCAGGAAAAATTAAAAAGTATTACACGAGTTTATACATTAGTGGGTGTGTGGATTTATTTGATTCCACTGCCATTTGCTGGTTTTGGTTTTGAATCTCATACTTAAAATCATTTACAATCTGTGCAACTAGACAATTGATAACTAAGATAAGACTAAGCTGTGTGTCCAATTTTATTGAAATCTGTGTAGTAGTCTTTACACGAAAGTGTAACAAACAATTATGCATTAATTCATCCATCCATCCATTTATCCAAATATTCGGCCTCCCAAACTGTTACATTTATAATAATATTAAATATAACAGAACACAGATTTTCTGTCGTTTTGTTAGAACGCAATAGACTAGAAAAAGATTTCACGGTAAGTAAAAGCGATTTGATATTAATTTTAGGTTAAAATTGATTACTCATAATTAATAGATTAATTAAAACCGAAATAACTTTCCAACGAAAGCCATCAACAAACTCGAAACTCGATGTAAATAAAATAAAGCCGAGATATTTTCCAATTAAAAGTTGAGGTCAGGTTTGGCGACGTGTCCCCCGACACGTCACGAACAATCTGAAACTTGTTTATAGAATTTTTGGGAATTAAATTGACTCCATTTTTCTATATGTTTAGAATAAAATCTATCTAACTAATCTATACTAATATTATAAAACATGTGAAAATTTGGATGAATGGATGGATGAATGTTTGTTCTTTGTTGACTCTTTCACGCTAAAACTTTTGCACGGATTTGGATGAAATTTTCTATATAGATAGCTTATTACCTGAATTAACACAAATTATATTTTTATCCCGGAATAATATTGGGTTCCTGAGGATCATCAAAAGACTTCTTAAAACGAGAGGAGCGGCGGGCACAACTAATTAGTTATATTTTTAACTAACATCTGTCCGTGACTTCATCCGAGGTGACCTTAGATTTTACTCCAAAAATGAACCATTTGTAAGTAAATAATTTTCCAAGAAACATCTCTACCAAATTTCATTTTAATGCGTCCTGGAGCATGTTTTGTGATTTCGACCGAAACCTTTTTTTTTTTTTTTTTTTTTTTTTTTGAAACAAAAGTATACTATGTGATAATCCAGATAATAAGCTATCTGTGTGCTGAATTTCATTTATGCATTTCACAATCCATTAAGCCGTATTTAGTAAGACATTAGTAGGACACACAGCAAAATTTTAGAAAACAAATTTAATGTATTTGAAAAACAGAATCAATAATAATATTAAGCATCATCAGACACAATTTCCTCCTTATTTCGTGTAACAAGAGACAGGTGGGGATAAGTAATGTTATTTTTTCGTCACGGTCATTTATCAGTTCCCCGTCGGGACGACGTCACGTCAGGTGTGCTGACAAAAACAGGATATATACACAGCCTTTTTGCTCCACCCTCTTACCCACATGAGAGTACGAATATTTTGCGAGTTTGTTTTTCTATCTGAATAATATTATTCCGCGTGCTATATTTTTGTTTGTATCAAATACAATTTTCATATTCTTTTTTTATTTCTACGTAAGCTTAGTAATAAGGTTCCCTTCCTTTTGAGTACGAAACCGTAAAAAGAGGGTTTACTGGTGGTAGGTCTTTTGTTGGAAGAGGCCAGCTAGGTAGGTACCACGGCAGTGTTAGTTCTAGCGCAAAGCATTGTGTCTTTGACATTACTGTGTTTCGGTTTAAAGGGCACTTTAGGCCAGAGATATTACTGGGCAAAGGAGATTTAAGAAATCATACCTCGAGGTTGGCAACGCATGATTGGAAATTCTGACTCCCTTTCTTCCCAATAGCATAAAAAATAAGTTTCAAGCTTCTATTTCTAAAAATGACGATACTTCCGTGCAACTTTTCACACCCCCATTTCAACCCCTTACAACCCTTTTGTCAAACTAAAAAGTAGTCTACGTATTTTCTCAGGGTCTAGACTATCTGTGTACCAAATTTCATTTAAATCGGTTCAGTAGTTTTGGTGTGAAAGCGCGACAGAGAGACAGAAATACTTTCGAATTTATAATCTTAGTAAGGATTATTTATTTCCAATATTAAGTGGACGCAAATAAGCAATACCATGTCAACCCATACGAATGTCATTTCGAGAAAAACGCGTTTGAAAATTTTGACCAACTTGCTTTATATGAATTTTTTTATGTATTGGTCAAGTTTTTGGCAATTTCAGATTTATGTAAGTTATTTTACTTATTTTCACAAAAATAAGTATACAAACTGTATATTTCGTATATAATATAACCCAAAACATTTAAAAATACATAAATTGTATGATTGAAAAAATGGCTTTTTTAGAAGTTTTAAAGGTTAAAACCTTACAAATATTAAAAAAAAATGTTCTTTAGCCATTTACCAACACTTCTGCATATATAACTCAGTTTTATCAATTTTGTGGGTTGACATGGTATTGCTTATTTGCGTCCAAGTATAAAGTGTAGTTTATACATTTTCGACGAATAACAAGTTAGAACGTAACAAAATGGTGTCAGTATTCATTTAAAATTCAGTGAACGTAAGTGAATCGATTTCCGGTCAATTTCCGTCGTACATCGTTTTCAGTCGTCAATTATTCATTTTTGTACGATTTTAATAATTTAAATACTTTAAATAAAAGCGAATTTGTTCATACTAGTTGTAGCAGAGAGTTATGTATTATAATGTATCACAACAATTTTACCTGATCTATGAACATTTCTGATGACGTTGTGAAGCAGCGGTAGCGAATCTCCCTTAAACGCCACACGTCGCGGGTTCGATTCCCGCACGGAGCATAATATTTTGTTTTTTTTTTTTTTTTTTATGTTAAAAGTTGGCAAACAAGCATACGGCCCACCTGATAGTAAGTGGTTGCCGTAGCCTATGAGCGCTTGCAGCACCATTAGTAGATGCCACTCACGCGTTGCCAACATCGAGATATTGGCTCTTAAATCTCGTCTGCCCAGTAATTTCACTAGTATTTGTATTGACCATGCAAGCATATATTCAAGTCGGGGTGTATCTGTCTTTGTACTTGTATGTGTTTCCGAACCCCCGACACAGGATATCACTATCCTAATAGGGGCCGTTGAGTTTGCAGCGTTTATTTATTTCTCGCGGTGTAACATCAGTAGAGAAGGTAGCCTGCGAGTTGGATCTGACGCGGAAAGAGCTAAAGTCATCAAACAGCGCTTCGAAAACGGGGAGATCTTCAACAATGAGAACCAGCCACCGATGAATGAGGTCGATGACCCTACACTCTTTAATGAAGGTAAAAAGATTTCCGTAGTAGAATAAAAGGTAGAGCCATGCATCTCCCAGCACAAAGGGCTGGCTCGACTGGGGAAGTTATACCCTCTCACAGAAAATCGGCGTAAACTAACAGTATCAGTAGGTAGTAGAGGGCGCTGGAGGCCTAATCTCCAACCTCTCTATTCCCGTCTTTTTCTATTCTCATCCTCTCCTTCTTGTTCCTTGGGTTACCAACGCGTATGTGATACTTCAAGTATTGCAAGCGATCATAGGTTGCGATGACCGCTTACCATCAGGCAGACCGTATGCTTGTTTGCCAACCGTCGTGAAATAAAAAAAAATCCAAATGCTTCTTGTTTTTAAAGTAATTCCACAAGTTTCAACCGCAACATAATGTCCGATGCAATACCTATAAATTTTAAATTAAACTGTCCGAGTTGTAAAAGCAAGAAATAGACCATTAAAATAAGTTGTTGGTGGAACTTCTCTCTTTATAACTTACAATCACAACTTATGGGTAGTATTTTAAAATGTCGGAGTATTTATGTGATTTATTAAAGTACCTATAGTCAAAGTCATTTTAATAAAAAAATCGATTTGCTAAAAATAATAATTGGTCCTTAAAAACATTTGAAATAGTGGTAGGGCTATTAGTTATTAATACCCTTATACATTAAGAAATTTCTTTCTTATGTTTTCCGATAGTGTATTTCAGTTACTCCACTGGCCTTGACAGCGTCACCGGACGGGGGTGGTCGAGTACTGAGACCCAGCCTTGAAAAAAGGACAGCCTTCGGGGAGGCTCAAAGTTGATTACGTCCATAGGATGCCTCCTGCGAGGCCAAACATCCATTTTAAAAGTCTTTATGAATACGTTGCACACGTACCACGGGCAGGACTAGGGCGCGCGTAAGAACCGGTTCTGAAGTTTCGTTCTTTGTCTGTGGAATTCATTATATCGAAAAATCGATCAACCAGAAAAATTTTATGTGACCACCAGAGGTAAAAGTGGCTATGTAAAATAAAATACAATACATTTAATAATATTAATTTATTATAATTTATAGTTCTACATACGTCGCCATATTTGTAACCCCACATATATTAAAACCTCTTCGAATTCTGAAAAGAAATGGACATATTTAAATTGGTAATCAACTCTGCTAAAACATGTTGCATCATTCTAATACCTCATGTATCCGTCTTCCCCATTGTTTCCCCACCAGTTTAGAAGAATCCAATAGTCTCGAGTGTACCCTACTAACAGCATTGCATGATTTAGACTCCAAGGTACACAGAAAGGATCATCGTAGATACCGCTTCTAAAAGAAACAAAAAAAATCAAAATCAAACCTCGGTATCATTTTGAATGCCTATCCAAAGATACCTCACAGGTTGCCACGCGTTAATTTTTTTCAACCCTTTTTACATGTATGGACTGCTACCCTTAATTTTTATATATTTTAAGGTTTCACTACAAAATTGTATAGCGGTTAATAGAATACACCTATTTACTTAATTTCGTATAGATAGAGCCTATAGATAGAGCCTATATTACTGGGTTGACCTTAAAGGGTTACTAAGATCGGATTTCAATAGGTCTGCATAAAGAAGGGAAAGATGTTCGAAGAAGAAACATTTTTTCCTCTTTTTTTTGAAGTTTTGAGAATTGTATAAGGAAATTTCTCCATGTTAAACATTTTAATTAAGTAACTGACTCACTTATACAATTGAAATGTAAACGGAGCAGCGTTGACAGCAACAGCCAAAGGTCCAATAGTGGCAACAGCTCGCTCGATGGCATTTTCATCTCCTTTTGGCAATGTTGCCCACCTGCGAGCACGTATTTTTGTAGCTAGATTGTTGTGATGACAGTGGCCTTTCTAAAAATTAAGATATTATGGTTTATCTTATTACTTTAAATGTGAAATTCTTGAACACGATCTGGATCTTAATCTTGTCTAATTTACTTGTTTCGGCTCCAATCCTACCAATTTGTTTGTTATCAAAGAAATGATATTTTTTTTTATATTTAGGACCTAGCGGCCTTTTTATGGATGGGTGATCACAGTGATATTTCAACTGCTCGACTCTGTTTTGTCTGTAAATTCATGTGAATAGTTAATAGTTCTTCAACTATAAACTAACCTTTCCAATATAGGGATAGTAAGATTCCATCATAAGTCCATCTCGGGCAGCGTATCTCATAGCTGCCTGCAGTGACCCTCCATTACAACCCAAATTCCCATCTCTCCAGCTACAGTCCACAATCTGTTGGGGACTAAACAAACTCAGCTTGAAACGATCACTTATCTACCAGTTACTAGCATGCAGTGGTGGATTTACAAATTTCTAAGGTATAGGCTGTAAGGTTTTAACACCTTTGCCGGACTTGCCTTGGCGAAATTTTACTCTAGAATACTGAATATGGAAGTTTGCTACTCGGATAAGTGAGAGGGGAAAGTCATTGGCAAATTTGTTTCAGATTTCTACCTGTAAAATATCAGGAAACCGTCATGCAGAAATCTTTTTGATTTTTATGAGGTAGCAAAAAAAAATTCAGCCCCCAAATTTGACGCTCCAAAAATTTGCCGCCCTATGCTCCAGCCTACCTAGCATGCTAGTAAATCCGCCACTGCTAACATGAAACATCATGTTTTTTTAAAATGGTTTCAAAGTTTTAGCCCCACGAAAATAAAGGCACAGCAGAGAACACTAACAGAAGAATGCAAAGCTAAAGCTGGTTTGTCATTTTTTATATCCAATTATAGAAGTCAGTGTCGTAGCTCATGAGCTTCCAGAGTTTCTCACCAACCTGCTCACCGGGCGTGGTGGTGGCTAACCAGACGGGCAATTTTATGCCCTACCACGAGCATAAATATTAGCAGTATGAGAGCTATGGAGCAAGATAGCTTAATACCTGAGTTCCCTCCAATTTTGGTGTTTTTTATAAAGTTGCGCTTGTAACGCGTGAGCCACAGCAAACGCATAGCACGCACCGCAATGGAATTGTTCCTCTCTACGAGGTCTGAACCCTTTCGCTCGCCAATCTACCTGGAAAGTTCTTTCAATTAAGACAGTCGAATTTCATGAACGTGTATTGATATTCTGGAGTTAAAAGTAAATTTCAGATATTGGCAATTTGGAGTTATTTATAGTGTAGGTTGAAGATATTTTTGATAATTGTGTGCAGAATGCCATAGAGCCACTAGGTGATATAAAATTACCTCTTTTGGTATCCTCCGATGTAGGTTTTGACGATACGCTTTTTTTTCGTGATCTTCAGCTGGATCGAATAGTGGTACGGTTTTGATTAATTTTAATAACTGTTTTATATAAGATGTTATATGCTGAAATAACAAAAAAATATAAGGATCTTTGTTATGATACGTCTTCTTCTTTCTCTCCCTAGCGATTTACTTATCAAGAGTTAAAGATTATTATTAGATGTTATGTTATGACATCCGGAACCGACAGCTTAACGTGCTCTCCGAGGCACGGTGGGAAGACCCACAAGGACAATCGCCCAGACCGAAACAGATATTTGTAGGATCATCTTCCTATGATATATATTGATACATAAAATAATAATTTCCATTAATATTTGTAACACAAAGAAATAATGCTAAACTTTTTTTTCAACTCTGGGGACAAATGGCTCTGCTCCACGTGATGGTAAGTGGAAGTGGAGTCCACACGCGAGGTGGCTAATATGGGTGCAGAAATTGAACTGCACTAGTCACCCTAGCCCTGTCTACCCGCAAGACGACTCTTCACGCCTCGTTTAAAAGACTCCATGTTGTAAGGAGGACCAACGTGTGCCGGTACAGAATACCATTTTTTGACACGCGATAAAGGAAAGCGTTGGCAAACTTCTTTGTTCGCGACATTGGAGACCAGCACTCGTAGTTCGTGTAACCAGGGGAGGGAGGGATAATATGTGCCATGTAACCTAGCTACAAGATGGCAGGACTATTAGAGCCCAGCATCAATTCATAAAGTTCGCTGTAGACATAATTTCTGACTAGTTATATACTTATATAAGCATACATACATACCCAGTCGCCAAAATGATTAAGATGCAACGAGTAACTCTTTCCACCAGCCAAGTATTGACGATTATGCTCTGCTACGCGGTTCAAATTACTCCGCCATATTGAAAAAGCCGATTTTTCGTGGAGAATATTTGAATAAAACTTGTTATAGTTTGTCTGGAAAAAAATGTTTAAGTAAAATATTAACTCAGAAAGTCTAATGCAGTTGCAACTGTCCCCACAACTACTAACATACCAATGTTCGTTACTGATAGATAGATAATGTGTATTACACATCATATTAACATAATTATATTTTTAATATTTGCAAAAATCACCGATAAATGTAATTATTTTAGTAGGACGTCGAAATGTACCCTATCCAAATTAAAACATTCAAATGTATTGACAAAGGGCTAAGCTAAAAAAATTAAGAATTTCGAATAAATACGTGAAAATTCACCTTACCTTATAATGTAGCCAGTGTGAGTCAGGAACATCACTATTAATTAATAAACCATCAGATTTATTATGATTCACAGAATTATTTCTAATCTTATTCGAATGACAGTCAGTCACGTTATAATATTTCAAATATTCTCCAAATCTTTCTGTCTTCTCCGACAGATTAATGGTATTATCCGCGAAATTATCTAGATTCACATATTCTTCATTGATTTTGTCAGTAACGCATCGGCTTTGTCTATACGTTTTGAATTTATCAACTAGATATTTTACTTTAGACGTCTCATTAATTTGTAAATGGGATTTAACGAAGAATAGTTGAAATAAAAATATCACTTTAATCATGTTAAATGATATCGTTCCTAATACGGAATACGAAATTTACAATTAGATTAAGACAAATCACTTAAACGCGAATTCCATTTTAAGAGTTATCAATACTTATTATAATAAGAATAAGATTTAAAACAGCTTGATATACAATGAAAATTTTGTTTATTTAGCGGTTAATATAACAAATAAGCAATTTTGTAATTACGTGTTAAATTATTCACTCTAACTAATGTTATATCACGTTTTTTGTTTACATATTGTACACTAGTAATGCCCGTGGCTTCCCTCGGGTTATTATAGCTGTTATGTCAGACGATCTAAAAGCTATTTTTCAGTTATATACCTACATAATTATGTATATATGATACCATATTAATAATCCCACGGGAACCTTATCCCACAAGATAAAAAGTCATCATCTTTCTAGCATTAATCCCGGTATTTTACCCAGGGTCTGTTTATTACTCTTACCCGGATTTGACAGATTAGTTGTTTTTACACAGAGCGATCGCCATCTGACATCCGCAAACCCTAAGGGCGAGCCAGTACCTCATTGGGTAAGAGCACATTACAGATCAAGAGTTAACGATTATTATCCGATGTTATCATAGCGTCCGAGACTGACAGCTTAACGTGCTCTCCGAGGCACGGCAGGGAGAACCACGAAAACAAACCCCTAGATCGCGACAGATATTTATAATAGCAATACAAATATCTGCTCCAAGCGAGAATCGAACCAGCGAGAGATAAGGCAGGCTACGAACACGTCACAGCAGTCGTCCCACGGGATAAAAATTATACGGTTTTAATCCTGGTAATAAACTATATATATGCCAAATTTTATCCTAATCCGTACAGTTATTTTTGTTTAATGAGTAACTAATATCCAAACATACAAACTTTCACATTATTAAATTAGTAGGATAGGATTATTTGACAATAATGAGTTAAACTATTGCATTAATTACTCATGACCGCGAAATGGTAAATAAAACACACACACGCACGCACACGTTCACATACTCTAATTGTACTGGTGCTAGGCCTTTTATTGCATGAGGCCTAGGTAGGTACCGCCGCAGTGTCAGATACCGCAAAGCAATATTACTACCGTCTCGAAGATCCCCACATAAACCAGCGTGCCCAATTTCGGAACCTGGCTAGATCGGAAAACGGGTAATGTTACCCAGATACTTACCGAACGCGATTGTTTTACTCAGTTTCTTTTTCGATTTGGCAGAGAAGAGATGTCTCAATGTTACCATTTCGGAGGCCATCAAGACGATGCTCAAGATACTCTTGCAAAAGGTCCTGCTCGGGAGTTAGAATGACGTGTCTTAGTCAGCCAAATTGGGTCAGACATTTCATCATCATCGGTTGTGGTTGCTATGCTAGTAGAGGAAGCATCTTGGAAGTCTGTTATAAAGAAGGTTAACCGTTATGGTTAATAAGGGGGCCACTGAACGGGACTGGGAAAGGGCTGATCCCACTCGTAGAAGAAGAGGCCGACGTGGTTGTAGAAGGTAATACTTGGCAGTGCTATCTAAATGGAGTGGTGCTTAAAAGTGCGCTTTGGGTTGCACTGGAGGTCCCGGAGCACCCAAACTTATATCGAGAATGACCACCAAGGGGGTTTTATTGAAGGCCTTTTATTGCAAGAGGCCGGGTAGGTAGGTACCGCCGCAGACTCAGTCTACCTTAAAGCAATATTAGTATGTTTCGGTTTGAATGACACTGTAGCTAGTGAAATTACTGACCAAAGGTTGACAGTGCATACTCAGGCACACATTTGTTGTCCCGTGGTCTATGTTTCGCGGGGAAAATTGTTGGAGGCTGTAGTTCTATGCGTTATAATTCTATGCAGAGGGTATTGTAAAATTAAAAGTATATATTTGTTAAAACTATTTTTATTCATATTTTTTATTTTATTTTGCAATAAATGAAATTGTATAGACTTCGTAAGATTATCATGGCATAAACATATAAATAAATACTCTACCACAACTAACTAACAATACTTTTATCATTTGTCTATCTTGAATATGTTCTAATGGCGTAAACTGATACTGACAGAGCACAGAAATTTTCAGTTTTAATAAGATATCATTATCAACTTAACTGCGTTGTAATAGCGGCGAAAAAAATTGAAATTGCCGCCAAAATCGTAACCCTGGTAAAGCCATTTTTTATATAATAATGAAGCAGTGAAGTCGAATTATATTTATCACTAAAACGAATTTGAATGCTCAAAGCCAGCTTTGAGCAGCACCTTAAATGTCATTTTGACGTAATTTTCAAAATGGCCGATTTGAAACCACACTTCCAAGGTTAAATGCAAGCAAAAATATAAAAAAAATACTATTTACAAAACATTCGAAATTAAAATAAATTTGTCTACTTAAAACTAAAATTAACGACTAAGCTAATAATACTCTGTGTTATTTATATCTTAATTATTATACTTATTAAAAAGACTATCTATTGACTTTGTTCTTCATGTAAAAAAAAACAAGAAAGAACAGATAAAAAATTGTCATAACATTGAAACAAAAATGTCTTTATTAATAAATAAAATTTAAAAGTGAAACAGTAAAAAATGTAATGTTTAATGATATTCAATTCTATATTTACTAATAATACAATCATGTCATGTCAATTATTACTATTATTTGCATATTTTCGACATTAAATATCTATTGCGACGTGAAGTTTGGCAAACATTGGGACCAACTCACCAAGTGACATTGGGTCAAGGACAATATTGTCTAAATTTAAAAATATATGAATATTCCTCCTTGAATATTTGAAAAAATTTTAGTCGCGAAATTGTACTAGAAGTGGTAAAAATCTAGTTGAAAGTGTGATTCCAAATCGTTACAAAAATATATGTATTGCTCTAAGTTTGATATAATTTTATAATAATGATTTAAATTTATTTGATTACTCAAAATATTTTTGGACAAAATATAGTGTCAATAATTTGTCAATTTTTGAATTTCATCTAATATCTAAAGTAACTTGACCAAAAACTTAGTAATTCATCAAATAACTTACATTCTTTTTTATAATAAATAAAATATAAAAACATTGAAAATATGGATCCAAAAATATCATAATTATCAAAAAAATAAACGCTGTGTGTATAACATTATAATCAATACATAATTAATATATTATTGTTTATATAATATAAAAAGATATACATCATAAAATAAAGACAATTACTGTGATTATACGCGGTTATTGGTTCTTTTGCTTATAATACGTACAAGTTGTACAGAAATGAGTCATAATCTAAGTTAATGGTCAAGTTATAATTTTAACAAAACTTAAAACTATTTACAAGCAATACTTAACTACAATATATACAAGAGTTTCAATTCACAGCACTTTATAGAACTGGTACTATACAAACTCCGTTAGTCCAACCAATCAGGGCCGGATTTAGGAGAGGGCAAGGGGCCTCCACAAAAGAGGGGCCCCGACTATAGAGAATTCGGAAAAAAGTCTTTCAAATTCCGATTTATACTTAGTAAACATATTTTCCTTTGATACTTTTTTTGCTGTTTTACGTTTACCTAAAATTTAATTTTAGATAATTCTTCATTTACAATAAATTGATTATTGAAAAACTCGACTGAAAACAAGTTCATTTTATTTGGAAAATAATTTGGGGCCAGGGGGCCTCCATCCCTTTGCTGCCCCGATGCCTCCAGACCTCTAAATCCGGCCCTGCACTTAAGTCGTTTTTAGTGGGAAATTATTTAGTTGGACAATACTGAGTGCCCCTACCAAATTATTGTGGTTATTTTCGAACTAATTATTCGAGTTTCAAATAAGTATACTATTAGTGAGCCATTTTTATATCTGAGCAATGATTTTGTTTATTTTTTCTAAATACCATTTTCGTCCTATATTTAACTATGACTTAATAATCTAAACGAATACTTTGAAGAGAGTTATGTCAATATGGTAGGGTGGGGCGTAGTTTGTATTCACCGTTGTCGCGGGTTCGATGCCCCGTTCATACTCCGTAATTCCGTATACGGTCTCCGTCCTAGGAGCTTCACATCCTCGCCGTTAGATAAAGGGGCGTATTCACGACGCTTTCTGTACACCATGAGCCTGTAAATAAGAAAGAAATTGTATAAATAAAAAATAACACTATAGAGACCTTTTTCTTTAAGTCGGTTAACCAGAATAGAGATCACAATAAAAAGTCCTCTTAAAATATGTTTTAAATATATATAACTTAGTACATAATAAACGAGGCCCAATAATAAAAAAAAAAAGTATAATAACTAGTACAAAGCATTATGTATATGTATATAATTTACTTCTATGTAATGCTATTTACAAATGTTATATAATAATTATTAATAATTATGAATATGATTATTTTAATATAAATATTAAGTACAGGTGACAGTGGGCTAGTTTATATTTGCCTTAAGAATCGGGATTGCGATTCAACGAGGAAATGCAGCTAGCATTCTTACCACCATTCCCCGTGGACATGATGTGTACAGTTGTAATTAATTTTAAAATTAGTTAGTATTGAATTGTAAATAAAGAAAAAAAAATCTTAGTAACATTGGAAATTTTAAATCTTTGAATCGTTATTTTCAAATAAAAACCTCAATAACAAAAATATTTTATGTAAGCGATACTTAAAAATATAATTTATGATTAAAGTACACACGACATTGGTGTTAATGTGTACTTAGTATATTTGTACGATCTAATCTTAGGCAAATACATTTTGACAGAAAAATCAGTATCTGACGTCATTATTCAGTGGCGTAACTAAACATACGAAAATATTAACTACTGATAGTACACTATCAGTAGTTAATATTTTCGTAAATAAAATTAAAATAGATTTAAAATAATAAAAAAATTTTTACTATATAACTATAATATTTAATATTCGAATCTGAAAATGACTAGTCAAATGAAAATAGTTATTATAATATATTTATACTACCTGTAACCGCGGCTTCGCGTTACAGGAGTTTTGATGATCCCACGGGACCACATTTTTTTCTGGGATAAAAAGTATCCCATATGTCAATCCAGTTAATAAGCTATGTTTGTACTAAATTTCATATAAATCTGTTCAGTAGTTTTTGCGTGAAAGAGTAACGAACATCCATCAATCGATCCATCAAAACTTTTCATTTATAATATTAGTTAGATTAATAATGGCAAACAGGTCGACCTGATGGTAAGTGGCTAATACCGCCCAATGGACATCCTTAACATCAAGAGTATCAAGAATGCGCTGCCGGCTTTTTAGGAAAAGGGTTTTCAACACTACGCTTCAAAACCTCTAAATTATAACGCATATATAAAATCTTGGAAGATAATTCCATAGTTCTTACGAACAAATAGTCAGACAGCCATTATAGCCTTATGTTACGCTTAACAGAAGGAGAAATAAAATTCAATATTAACATGTAATAAAAAAACAAACAAAAACATGTGTTAAAAAAACTGAAATTAGCTTTCAGTGTCTAAAATAAATATAAAAGTAATGCGGTCCTCAGCTAGAGAAATTAACTATAAGCCACTGTATATACCGCTACGAAAAAATATGTATGGATCTAATTCCCCAATGTTACAGGGTTTTAAAATGTATAACTCATTATCTCATAAATGCAATTTAGATATATTTTCTGACAGTCTCATTAATTTTAAAAATACACTATATAAAAATATCTAGAAATATATCTTTTCTTGTTGTTATTTTATTAATTTTAGTAATAGTTTTATTGAATTCCTGTTTTTAGTTGTAGTTTTAGTAGCTGTGTCTAGTTTTATATTTTATGTATCCGTAAAAAATGTTGTGCATACTTTTAAGTTAAATTTATATAGAAGATAAGATATTAGTTAATTAGATACATCCATGTCTCTGTATAAATTTAGTTAACCTTAAAGAAATAAATAAATAAATAAAATTCAGTAACTTAACATTATCCAATAAGGCAACCGGGGAAAAAGTACCCACATCTTCTTCATCCTAGTATTATTCCCGATATTTTTATGTACCCAGGGTCTGCTTATTACTCTTATCCGGATTGGACAGGTTACTAGTTTTTACACAGAGCGATTGCCATCTGACCTCCGCAACCCTAAGGGTGAACCAGTAACTCAATGGATAAGAGCAATTTACTTATCAAGAGTTAACGATTATTATCAGATGTTATTGATAATAACCGGGACCGAAAGCTTAACGTGCTCTACGAGGCACGGTGGGGAGACCCACACGGACAAACGCCCAGACCGAGACAGAAATATTAACAAACATCGGCACGAGCGGGAATCGAACCCGCAAGCCTCGAGACTAAAGGCAGACTCGCTACCCACAACGCCACAACGGTGTCAACGGAAAAAGTACCAACATCATTGGTATTTTATAGAACCACAAAATTTGGTGAAAAGCTGTTAATGAATGTATAAATGGGATATTGTTATCTTAGTCTATTTTCCGGAGAAACAGTGTGAGTAAAAGAGATAGCTTATATGTCAACTTGGCAACGTCGCATCCTATGTCTAACCTGTCACTTGTGTCATATATCTAGTTTTATCTACTCAACGCTAGGTGCCTCCGTAAGCACATTCCAGTAAATTCTACAAAGATAATATAAACGAATTATACAATTGATAAAAAGATTACAAATAAATACCTATATTATCATATCTCTTAGATTAAGAGTTCACCTGATAGATTTACGTGGGCGTCTTTTATTAGCAATAATGACCACGTCAGAAATCAGCCACTAGATGGCATCACTAGTATATATACAGAAAATAGCATGCATACGCATATATTTGAGAAACGGATTTCGTGGTAATTCGATACGAATTGTGTCTTTCAAAATACCGTAATATTTTTAAGAATTGAAAAGTTAATTAAACATGAGAAAAATGGTGTGTTTATTGTTTTTAACAATTATTTTCGCCGCTGTCCAAGGTGAAGAACAATGGCCGCAGAATCAAAGGGAAAAACTCTTCGATCAGGACTTCGGATTGGCATTAACGGCTGATGATTTACTAACATCAATGATGGCACCCTGGATAACTAGAGATTACTTCCGACCATGGAGGTACATGGAATCTTTGACGCGGGACCTCGGATCGACTATCAAGACCGACAAAGACAAGTTTACAATTAATTTGGACGTTCAGCACTTTTCACCGAATGAAGTAACCGTTAAAACAGCTGATGGTTACGTGGTTATCGAAGCTAAGCATGAGGAAAAGAAGGACGAACATGGATTCGTTTCCCGACAGTTCGTGAGGAGGTACGCTTTGCCAGAAGGCGCTGAATCCGAGGATGTAGTGTCACAACTGTCAAGTGATGGTATTTTAACCATCACAGCCCCAAGAAAGGAAGTGGATAGTAAAGGAGAGAGGGTGGTACCAATAACTCAGACGGGTCCTGTTCGTAAGGAAGCTAGGGAAGATAATGAAGGTACTTGTTCCTCTGAGGAAAAGTGTCATTAAGTTGCATTACCTATTATTATAAGACTTCTACCATTATTTTAAGACTGATTTTTTAAATATAATTACAGTACAGTAAATAATTGTTTTATTGTTTAACATCCCTACTTACTACAATTTTTATATAAATGCGAAACCGCTGTGAACTTAACCGCTTTTGATGAAATTGGTTACATATACAGTACAGACGTTTGTCACAAAAAAGGGGTTGAGGGAGTTGAAATAGGGGATAAAAGTTGTATTTAAAAACCATTTATGTCTTTTGCAATAAAGCTCATCATTAAAAATAGTCATTCACGCGAGTGATGGGAGAGCCAGTAATTATATAATACGTCAAATACTTGTAGTACTATTGGAGAAAAAATCCCGGCGTCGGGATGTGCCGACCCCATCGCCCTACTGTTGGGATAATCTTTGTCACAGCAGAGATTATTCCACCAGTGCACTCAGTCACACTGGTGGTAGACCTTTTGTTGTAAAAGGCAGGCTAGGTAGGTACCACCGCAGTATCAAATACTCTCCGGTTCTCCGGTTCCGGTTTGAAGGGCACTGTAGGCTAGTAAAATTACTCGGCAGAGGAGATCTAAGAACCAATATCTCGAGGTTGGCAACGCGTGAGTGGCACCTATTAATGGTGTTGCAAGCGCTCATACGCTATGGCAACCACTTACTATCAGGTGGGCCGTATGCTTGTTTGTCAACTTGTAAAATTAAAAAAATTTACCCGACTGACTTATCAACGCCCAGGCTAAAGCATTTGGACCGCTTGCAGAAGCTAGTATTAAAATATTATTTAATAAATAATCAAGGAGATCAATTCAATCAAATGTATTATCGTTACCATGATTAAAGACATACTATTTTAACTATTTCACTCTTGTTGATAATAGATATAATACAATAGCATTGTTTAAGCTAGAAGCCTCTTAATAATTCAAGTTTATTATCTGACCGTTATAATAACAAATTTAATTTCGAAAATTAATGTTATTTTTATATTTTATTTATTTTTTTATGTAAGAGGGGGCAAACAGGCAGGAGGCTCAACTGATGTTAAGCGATCACCGCCGCCCATGAACATCTGCAACACCAAAAGGCATGCAGGCGCGTTGCCGACCTTTAAGGAAAGAATACGCTCTTCTCTTGAAGGTTCCCAAGTCGTATCGGTTCGGGACGACCGCCGATACACAATATAAATAAATTGTAACATTTTTTGTGGACGGTGATACAGATCCCTTTATTACGAGATACATTTGCATGGTTTTTAAACGGTGACAACCATATACACACAAAAGATTGTAACGCAGTTTATAATTGTCGCCCCATTCACGATTGCTTATAATACGACTTACAGATGCTACTTGTTTATGTCTTAGCTTTTATGACAGTAAACAACAGTTATAAATGGACGCAAATAAGCAATACCATGTCAACCCACAAAATTGAAAAACTGAGTTATATATGTAGAAGTGTTGGTAAATGGCTGAAGAACATTTTTCTTTAATATTTGTAGTTTTAAAGCTTAAAAAGCTTTTTAAGCTTTAAAACTTCTAAAAAGCCATTTTTAATCATGCAATTTTATGTATTATTTTAAACGTTTTGGGTTATATTATATACGAAATATGCAGTTTGTATGCTTATTTTATGTGAAAATATGTAAAATAACTTACATACATGTTGAAATTGCCAAAAACTTGACCAATACATAAAAAAAATCATATAAAGCAAGTTGTTCAAAATTTTCAAACCCGTTGTTCTCGAAATGACATTCTTGTGGGTTGACATGGTATTGCTTATTTGCGTCCAAATATCAATAGATCAACGGTACAAGACTCCGCACCGTTAACGCGAGAGTTACAAGTTCGATCCTGATCACTTTGGGCTATTGTACACTCCTAGAGCAAGCTACGAGCTTATTTGGAGGGGCAATGGGAGTATTAGTAATGATAAAAAAGCATATTTCAGGCATATGGACACTAGAACAATAATGGTCGCAAGTATTTTCCTATATTATAAATGCGAAAGTAACTCTATCTCTCTGTCTGTCTGTCTGTCGCACTTTAACGGCAAAACTACTGAGCCGATTTAAATGAAATTTGGTACACAGATAGTCTAGAGCCTGAGAAAAGACATGGGATACTTTTTAATGCGAGGAAAGTGTTGAAACGGGGATAAAAAGTATGGAAGTATTTTTAAAGCTAGAAGCTTGAAACTTAATTTTTATATATATAAACAAAGATGACATTCAACCTTTGGAAAAGTTTAACCCTCGAGATTATTTTACATAAATTACAATAGGGACTAAGGGATGTATGTCTTATTTGTAAAATAATTACCCTAAATATTTAAATATGTTACCCAAAGACACTATTCAACGCGGACGAAGTCGCGGGGAAAGCTAGTATTTTCATAAATACCTTTACATCATAAAGAACGGCCTGTATACAAAGGTGATACAATTGTAACAGCGAGAGGCGCACGCGCAATCAGATCTATTTTACTCTACACTTACAGAATATTCAGTTGCTTCTCGACAGTTCAGTTAAACAGACGTGTTTAAGGTTATTAAATAATTACGTATTTGCTTTTACTATTAGCAAAAGCGTTATCAGTTGGCAAGGTAAAGTGTGTTTTTTGTTATTTACTTAATATTATATGACAATTTTAGATTTACTTTTCGTGGAATTAGTTATATATTTATAACCGATTAAAAAAAAGAGCGACCTAATTTAAGCATTAATTGTATGTATATGTGTTTTTAGTAGCTTAACCCATTCGCTGTCCAGAAAATAAACACAAATGCCAAACAATAATTGAATTGATAATTTTATTATGACAACCTCCGGTGTTGGAGATAGGAAATGTTTAAAGAAAAATAAAAATAATTAACTTTAGCCGCTATTACTGAAAAAATTAAGGGTATAAATTTAATATTAATTTACAATTTTAAAAGAATTATTAACCAGTTCTGAATAATAAATAAATTTCAATCACATTTGAAGCCGCAACAGCTCAACGGTTAAAGAACCGACTTCGCTCAGTTAACGCGAGGGTTGCAAGTACGCTCCTGAAGCCCTTGGGCTATTGTCGTAACCACTCCTAACGCAAGCTTCGAGTTTATTTGGAGGCGCAATAGGAGTATTAGTGAGTCTTAAAAAATGATTACTAATCACTACATAGTATAAAACAAAGTCGCTTTCTCTGTCCCTATGTATGCTTAAATCTTTAAAACTACGCAACCGATTTTGATGCGGTTTTTTAATAGGTAGATTGAAGAGTAACGTTTATGTGTATAATAACATCCCTTAAATAGTGGTGAAAAAAATAATAATTCTTGAGGTTTCTAATGTGATGTCGTAAATAATTACATTTAACGCGTGAGGGCCACGGGCAGTAATGAATAAATCAAAACTACTCGATCTATTTTAATCATTTTTTCAGTGAATGACATAGGCTATATATTTTATACCGGTGCGAAGCCGGAGCGGGCCACTAGTAATGTAATAAAAATACGGGGTAACAGGTTCTATGTCCGATGAACCACATAATTATCGCTCAGTTTAATTGTTTAATTATTGTGTCTATTGTGTACACTGTACAAGGCTGTGTAACGCATAATTAAGTAATAGGTATAGAGTTTATTATTTTATTTTTAATATTATATAGTTTATTCTACTGGAATGCAACAGATATTAGTTAGTTTATTATGTATAATGTATGTACGGATATGTTCAGGTGGTGTTACTGAATCACGCTGTCTTAATTTTACTATTTTATGTTAAAACTAGCATGTGCCCGCGACTTACATACAATTATATGGCATGTGATTTTATGCCATAATTTTTATTTGTAATTTCTCACTGAACCCAAATCCCCTCTATTAGTCCACGCAAAGGAAGTTGCAGGTTGCTAGTAATTAAAATTGATGTAATATTTGTTTATTAAAAGCTACACAGATATATAAAATTTAAGTGTCTGTTTGTAATTTCATATCAATTATATATATTTAAAGTATATTTATTTAAATCGTTTGCCTATCTGTCTGTTTGTTCCGGCTAATCTCTGACCAATTTGAACGGAACTTCCACCGGCAGATAGCTGATATTATACGGAGTAACTTAGGCTACTTTTATTTTAGGAAAAGAATTAGGGTTTTGTGCAATAAAGAAAAAATAGTACACCACGCGGGCGGTCTTTGACTGATAAGGTTTTAAATTTGTATATAGGTTTAAATTTTAAGTAATATTTATTTTAATATAGTATCATATTAATTTTATTTCCTAAGAAGTGAATATCTTTAGCATTAATTCTGCATAAACGAAATGATGTTGATGAATTTAAAACGAAAAAGGATTTGTTTGGAATATAAAAAGGACGATAAAACTCATGGTTGAACCAGATAGCCTTGACATCATCACAGTACAGAGATCCGGTCGAGAAAAGAGACAGGGCTCGCTTGGGCTCAAGTGAAAACGTTCTAAGGGCTCTATTGACCTCTTGTTAGATTAAAAGACTTCAGACATCATCGGAAATCAAGAAAGAAACTAAATTATATTATTCTTAAGTAATATTATTTTAATGAGAAATATGCATTTTTATGTTTGAATTTGTAATGCACATATTGTATTGACAATTACTATAACGATTTTTATTATTTTATAAGGATTTTGAACTGGAAAAAGCTTTAAGGGCAATTCAAGTCTATTGTATCTACATATCTATATCTAAAAATTTGTATGAAATACGAAATTATTTTTGTTTGAATAAATAATCTAACAGTTGTGAGTTTCATTTAAAACTTATTTATATATAAAACACTTATAAATAACATTAAATATATATGATAAAATTATAATTCTAATGGGTGATAATCCAGGATTATACATGTAGAATGAAAACCCTCAATGACAGCATCCCCAATTTATTTTTAGTGATCATTGAAAGGGTGCCAGGACTTATTACTAAGATTCCAATGTACGTCCGTATGTCAACGGAATAGTTAGAAGTTTCATAGATTGTGTATTTCTATGGCCGTTAAAAAAAATCGAAAATAAAGGAATGTGTGTGTATGAGGATTGTTCAACCGTTTAAGTGCAAATCCGACACGCACTTTTTCGTTTTTTGGTAAAATATGACTAGAAAGATTTTGTATTAATAAGGGTTAAAAATACTTGGATACATAATAAGGCTAGAAATTTTATAGTAACTTTATCACTGCCTGAATTTTTATGGCATCGGGACGTGACGTGATCACAAGCTATTGGGATAGTCTCTGTCACAGCAAAGATTATTCCACCAGTGCAACCAGTCATACTGGTGGTTTTTCTTGCAAGAAAACAACCAGGTAGTTACCACCAAGCAAAGCAGTATTGTCTTGGGCATTACTGTGTTCCGGTTTAAAAGGCACTGTAGGGTAGTAAAATTACTGGGCGAAGGAGATTTAAGAACCAATACTTGGGGGCTTATCACCAAATAGGTTGTTTGCCAACTTAGTAAAATAAAAAAACTTTGTGATTTTAAATTAAATTTAACTAACATTAGTTTTATTATGGCTGTAAGCAACATAACTACGTAATTCTATAACAGCTATGTAGTACTTTTGTAACAATGTTTAACTTGTACAATGGAGATGTTATCTTGGTGACCTTCACGTTGGATTATACACAGGTACGTGAGGATGGCATGATAAGGTTAGTGTATATTGTTGGTTTTATTATTACTTGCTGGGGGTCTACCATGAACTTTTATTGCGATTTAATTGACGACCGAATCAATCTAATTCAGGCAATTAAACTATTCAGATTTTACGGTAGAAGAACTATAGTTTTCTACCCTCTTATAGAAAATCGGAGTAAAGCAATTTCCCTTTTTTTTCTCTCCTCATCCCCACTTGTTCCTTGGGTTGGCAACGCGAATGTGACAATCAATGAATCAGGCGAACCGTATGCTTGTTTTCCAACCATCATGAAATAAAAAATAATGACGTATATATTTCATGGTACAGTAGTATGTAGCTCCTGGTTTTTGCCCACGTTAATGACAATTGATAGAGTGGCAACATAGGTCCTAAGTATTCAAAACGACCCACCTGATGGTAAACGGTTGTCGTAGCTAATGAACGCTTGCAATACCATACATTGGTGTTACTCGTTACTCGGTTCTTAAATCATTACCAAAATGTACTATCGCTATTCACGCGGGTAAAAACTAGTTTATGACAAAAATGACGACGTTGTGGTGCAGCGGTAGCGAACCTGCCTTATGCGTCACAGGTCGTGGCTTTGATTCCCGCTCGGAGATGTTTGTATTGACATGTTTTTCGGTCTGGGTTTGATTGTCCTTGTCATTGTGTATGTCTCCGGACCCCCGACACAGGATATAACTATCCTAATGCCGTTGAGTGTGTATAATGTTATTATATATATAATTATTGAAATAATAAATCAGTGAAAGTGTCCTATGGTTATTCTATTCATTAAATAAATTAAAAAAATCGTTTAACTTTTAAATTGACTCGTTAATTGAATATCAGTTACAAATATATTATTGAATACAAGGCCGAGTAACCGGTCCCATTAACTGTAGTGATAACGAAATTAACTATTGTTTATACAATGTTATATAGGGGCTGTTATTCAATCATACATAATTAAATGTGCCTGTATTTTATGGAAATTACAACCTTTTAACCTGAATTGTTTAAAAGATTTACATATTTTTTTACCCGGCATTTTTCATTATTATCAGATGTTATGATAACAATTGCGACCGGCAGCTTAACGCGCTCTCCGACGCACGGTGGGGGGACCCACATGGACAAATACCCAGACCGAAACAGATATTTATAACGAACATCTTTTGGGATAACCTCTGTCACAGCAGAGATTATTCCTCCAGTGCAATCAGTGACACTGGTTGTAGGTCTCTTGTTGCAAGAGGCCGGCTAGGTAGGTACCACCGCAGTGTCAAATATTCTGCCGCCAAATAGTAGTGCTTAGGCATCGCTGTGTTCCGGTTTGAAGGGCACTGTACGCTAGTGAAATTACTGGGCAGAGGAGATTTAAGTACCAATATCTCGAGGTTTCCAACGCGTGAGTGGCACCTACTAATGGTGCTACAAGCGCTCATAGGCTACGGCGACCACTTACCATTAGGTGGGCCGTATGCTTGTTTGCCAACTTGTAACATAAAAAAACATCTGCACTGAGCGAGAATCGAACCCACGATCGTCGCGGCTCAAAGAAGGCTCACTACCAGCACGCCACAACAAAAAAAAATACAAATCGGTCCAGCCATCTTCTAGTAATCGACTACACATGCATACATATACATATACAGCCGAATTTATAACGTCCTTTTTGAAGTCGGTTAAAAATACATATCGAAAATGGACAGGAGAATAAATGTATAGTGAAAAAGTTTCCACAATGGTAAGATTTTTTTCCATTATGTCCGTGTGTTGCGTATTTTATGACGTAACTGATTGAGCAATCAGTGTCATTCCATCCTGTTCTTTGTCAAGGCGATGTATTCCAAGGTACAATGAATGGAGATGACGTATGTAGATTAGATACTGCACTTTGTATTAATGTTTATTTTAGGGTTTCGTAGCGCAATGGCAGAAATTTATATAATTTCTTCCTGTCCATCTGTCCCGATTATTTTACTCGGAGGCAATTGGATCTATCTAAATGGGATTTGGTAAATAAGTGTTTTCTAAGAGCTGCTATACAATCTAATGAAATTATGAAATATATAAAAACTAAGAGAAGCAGACCATGTAACTGATTGTTGAAAAAAAAAATTACAGCGCGTGGCATCTTTTAATAGGTCTTTAAAAATAATACTGAGGTTTCATTTTTACTTTTTGATTAGGTCAATAATTGTTAAGCTATTAGCTCTTAAGTCATAAAAATTGTGTCCTATTTTACTTTTGAATTGTTGATTATTATCTTTTGAAAATGTTTAAAAAGGATTTTTTCATTCAGCAGGCTTTTTTGTATGCTGTGCGATGTTTTTACCGATTGTATTTTGTTTGTAGATCAAGGACTTCAGAGGTAGAATTTTTGTAATGATGTAGCTAGACTATAACGTTTTAAAGCAAATTTAATAACAAAACAAAATCTTTGAAGGTCTATTTGTGATATGATTGTAGTAGTCAAAGTACATTTTGACACAGTAACACTTATCGCGGTGGGTGGCAAGCGGGTAAAAACATTTTTTATAAATTTCCGATTTCTACTTAAATTAATATTTTAGTCAAAAACCTAAAATGAAATTAAAAGACGAGAAGACCCTACAGAGTTTTATATTTTATTTTATTATGATAAAATATATAATTAATTATTATAATAAAATAAAATATTTCATTTCCTTTTGATTTTGCTGAGAGAGAGAGAGAATTAGTATCTGGGTTTAATGTTGAATATGGGGAAGAGGATTTGCTTTAATTTTTTTAGCTGAATATTTGAGAATTTTATTTATAAGATTATTATTTGTTATTATTTATATAGGAGGTTATTATTTAAATTTAATATTTTATTTAAAATTAACTTGTCCGTGTTATACTATAGTTTCATTAAAACAAATACGTAAGTCGAGACAAGGCTGGTAAAGGTTGAAAATAACAAGGAAGCAACAAGATTAAGTGTTCCCCGTCTTGGGTTTAGAAAGATCGCAACGGATCAGCTTGATTTATGGCGCTATATAAGGTGTTACCAACGAGTACTGATAAAAACAAATGTTTTAACTTTTCACAATTGTATCATGGAATAAGAAATAAGTTTTTTAAACGTGTTAAAAATATATAATGTTCTCAATGATATATTTCTCATGCTGGCAGTTGATTCAACGGATTTGATTTTTGAAGTGAAACTTCTTTCGAATCGTTGTAATTTCAAATCGGATGCAACGGAAAAAACGACAGGTAAGAGACACAAATACAAAAATGTGTAGGATTAAGCCGGCAAAGAATGAGACAGAAATATACTTACTATTTTATATTATATATATTTATCTCACTGTGTGTGAATCGCACACACATTTTACACAGACAGACCGACCGACCGACAGACGGACGGACGGATGGACGGACGGACAGACAGACAGACAGACAGACAGACAGATGAAGCCTTTACTCACTGACAAATTTTAGCTTAAGAAGTTTTACTTCAATCGTGTGGTCTAAAGCACACTGTTTTTTTTGCGGTTCAATTTCTATTTTTTTAAACGCTACACACTCAACTGGAATCGGGAGTCTGAAGACACATAGACGGATAAAGACAAACACCCAGACCGGAACACATACCTGTATGGTCAATACAAACATCTGTTCCGAGCGGAAATCGAAACCGCGACATATAGCGCCAAGAAAGTCCCCAATTTCTGATATGTTTGGCAAGCCATTCTTAAATTGATTACTATAATGAGCTGATTTCCGATAAGTCTGTTGCTCAAGAAATATTTCAAGGGGTTATTTTTGTTTTATGTTAATCGATTTCTTTGTGACGACTAGACCGAATTCGGTAATTATTTTTTTGTTTTAAAGGGTATATAATCCACTTGATTCTATTGTAATTTGATCATGTTCTGATGTACTCTTAAAATTTTATAGTCACTTCTATTGTGATTAGAATATTTTTAGAGTAACCTGTCCATTTCGAAATGACCTTTTTCAACCACTAGAAGAAAGGTTATTCTACGAGTATTTTTAATAGATAATAAATAAAGGGAAATCGATCGTGGTCATCTTTACCACAGCACCAGAACGGTCCGACATCTATATTTTATAACAAAATATAGACATCCATGCAGACAATGTTCTATGACACTATCACCTTTTTAATTTAATGAATAAATAAATTTATTTTACAATGTACTTTTTATTTTCTATCCTTTCAAGACAAAGTTATTCATTCAATGATATCTTCAATTTATTGAAACAGTAAACAGACTGACTGATTCTTTATAAAACACAAACATCTGCTGCTTGGTCTGCTTGTAGCAAAGCAAATATAGAGTTCTAATGAAATTATAAGCAATGGTTTGCCACCTGATACTAGTTGCCACCTGATACTGTTTAACAAACAGCCTAATCTATAGGATCTAATCGTCTAAGGAATACAACGTTGTAAGATAATTTTAGTACATGGATTTTACTTTTTATGAAAGGCCGAAATATAAAACGAGCGTGAATGTGTTAGTGTTATATTATGGATATTTAAAAGATGAAAACACAGGGTACTTACTACCCAATAATAAAAATAAAAATGGAGCTGACTGACATAAACCAACCAGCCATTGAAAGTTTAATTTTTTCATAGGTGTTGTTTTTAAAACGCAAACGAGCACTAATAATAATAATAATAATAAATTCAACCCTACCAATTTCAACCCTACAGGGGTGGAAAAAGAGATTTCGTTATTTTTTTAACTGAAAGCACGAAACTTTGTTATTTGGCGAACAATCAAAGATAAAGAAAGACGTGTTTTAATATTATATATATAAAACTCCAACTGAGGAAAACTTAAAATGGGATTTCGAAGTTTGTATTAAAATCGTTATTCATGACGGACGAAGCGGACAAAGCCGCTGGCCGAAGCTAGTTTTAAATATTAATGTTAGTATCATACAAAGTAAATATTTAAATCACAACCTTTTTATTATAATACATTCATAATTCTACTAATAATAATACAATATTATAGGAATATTAAATTATTCTATAATAATTCAATTATACATTATTCTATAGTATTACATAACATGCTTTAGAATCATATTAACTTAAACTTAATGGTAAAATATAATACAGTATGAAATAAATTAAGTAATAATCTACAGTCTACTACTTAAATATTCTACTAAGTTTGTACTACTTGGAATTACATGCAATGCCAAACTACTAAAATTAATAATTAAAATTATTAACGAGGTAAAAACTCCAATATTATCTAACCCTGATAAAATAAAAAGTATCTCATTTTTGGTTCTGACAGATGAAGAATAAAAAGTGTTTTCATACCGATTACCATCACCGATTTCTCAGAAACGCCTAAATCTATTACAATGGTTCGGTTATGAGACATAATATTTTATACGCCTAATTTTTGAATATGAAATTATTTAATAATCGAACGGAACGAAGTCCCTACGTTTTTTCTTCAAATCCGTATGTAATTCGAAATGAAATTTGTATATTTTAATAGGTTATGTGATAAAAAAGACAGGGACAGAGAGAGAGAGAGAGTTATGCACCCGGCTACGCACTTACTTGTTTGTGTGCACACGCACACACAGCATACCTCATTTCGTTACGTGACGATTTCTACTAAATCTGAATTCGTTCCAATTAAAAAAATATCCAATTAAAAAAAAATTCCAGAATCTCGAGCAAACATTTCATGATGAAAAGAATATTGAAATGAAAACTTCTCCAGCCGCATTGAACGATTTTTGACAGGTGTCAAAAGTATGGATACGCGCCACTACCACGCTTCATGTGACGTGTTACGTCATACTGGTGACGCGCGTGCATATTGGACTCTTTGGATATTACCGGACTAATGTTAACAATTGCTTTTGGAGTTTTCACCTCGAGTTATTATTAAAATAATAATAAAGGAAAGATCTTACTTTATTGGGCCTCATAATATTGTTAGGTATCACCAAATAAAATCTGAAACAAATCAAAAATCATCTATATTAAAATTTTCCAACTACAAAAAAAATTGTATACTTTTTCTTTGAATAGTAGAAAGAGAGCCGTTTGCGGCATGAATAGACCGGCTTGACCTGAGAATATTACCCTCATACAGAATATAAACGAGAAGGTCACTGGTGGTAGGTCTTTTGTTGCAAGAGGCCGGCTAGGTAGGAGCCACCGCAGTGTTAAATATTCTGCCGCCAAATAATAGTGCTTAGGCATTACTGTGTTCCGGTTTTAAGGGCACTGTAGGCTAGTTACAATTACTGGGCAGAGGAGATTTATGAACCAATATCTCTCGTTGGCAGACCGTTGCTTGTTTGCCGTTGGGCCGTATGTTTGTTAGCCAACTTTTAACATAAAAAAAAGTGGCAGAATTCGATAGACGATAGATTAACCATAGACAGCTAAGGCACTAGTATCAATAGTCTATAAATAATAAAGTTATCGTTAGTACAATCGATATTCTGAACAGTTTTCGAGGTCCACTATCGATTGTTTTGCAACATTAGTTCAAGCCAATTCTACTAAGGTTTCTCCAGTTTCTCACAGTCCCACTCAGATTACTCCACAGATTGTAGGAAAGCGAGAGGAAAGATGTTACACATATATATTACTGAATTCCTATTCCTTAGTCTCGGTAAAACTCGAGACCGATTCGATTAATTTTGGTTTTGAAATAGTTATGGAAGTCAAATGTTCAAATGGTCAGAAAATATGGAAAAGTTACGAGGCAAACAATAAAAACAACAATTTTATTTTCTCCTACAAACGTGTTCAAATATTTGTAATCTCGATGATAAGTTTTATCAGGTCGGTTAAAAAAGTCGACTCAACTCACCTCACCCTAACGTCCCCGCGGCCAAGGACGCTACGACGACCATGAGCGCCGTGGCCACGCCTCCCGCTCCCACAGCCGCTCCCCGCACCTCCCCGGCCGTCCCTCCCTCAGCGCCAAACGCCTCCGCTACAGACAACGTATCTGTCAAACAGCACACTGGTGAACTAACGCACCAGTGGGCTTCTAGACTTTGGGCTTGGGACTTTATAATAAAAAATTTTCATTATGTTGGCAGACATGTAAAAAAAAATTAAATGATAATAGAATCAGTAAAGACAAACAACTTAAAATACATTGTAATTTAGTCTGCCATTAATTTCTTTACGATAAAAAAATTACAAATTACATTTTCTAAAATAAAAACATAAATAATACGTGTCATAAGATAATATCTACGTGTACCGTAACCAATACTTGTCAACAAGCTAAGTAACTTATTATTAGTCTAGAATGCCCACCAATGCATGCATTATAAATAAAAATTAAACAATATAAATAAATAAATTATATAAAATACTTATATAAACACCTGTAAGAATATAAAAATATTTAGTATTATATTTAAAAAAATTAAAATTTTAACATAATTGCGATAATAAAGAAAATTAAATATATGATGTTAACATATTTAAAAATAAGTCATAAATTATTATTATTATTATTTTGAACATGCAAAAGCTTAAAATAGTATAGTTAATGCGCACATTAAAATAAATTTTTAACAATAATATAGTATAATTAAGTTAGAGAATACAGAAACAATTTTCTTCAATGTTAACTTAACAAATACAGCGCCCTCTGTAAGAACTACGATGTATTTTTTTTTCGGAATGTGTTTGCTGTTGGCCCTACTGGCCTTGACAGCGTCACCGGGCGGGGGTGCGAGTACAGAGACTCAGCCGTGATAAAGGGGCAGCCCTCACGGGGCTCAAATTTGATTCCGTCCTTAGGGTGCCTCCTGCGAAGCCGAACCACGGCTAAGGACGTCATCGGAGATGAAAAGATACGATGTATATTAGAAACCAACTAGTCCCACCCTAACTTCGGTTATGTTGCAAGATTATGACTAACTTCTTTCTATTGCGTTCATGTTAAATACCAAGGAACACCAGTCTTTGTCTCTATGAAAGGGCCGGTCCATAGCATAGAGTCTATGGCTAAGCCTCTACTTACAATTTAAATTGCTTTTATTCAAAATGCTTTGCTCAAAAGTAGTTTGTACTCTGTTGAATTTACTTTGTCGGTATGAAAGGGCCGGCCCTTTGTATATAGTAAGACTATGGGCTTTTAAAAGGAAATGAATAAGTATATGCATTTATAAAATACATAAAACGACTAAATTCATGCCATGAATATTAAAATATTTAATGAACAGTGTTGAAATTCGTACTAGAAGATGGGTTCTGATGGTTTATATTTATCAAAATCAAATCTATATTTAGTCCTAGCCTTTCTGTCAGTCTGTGCCAGCATAATCCCGCCCCCCTCCCAGTAAAGTGAATACTTGATTAATTAAATAATCAACATACCTTCACCAACTTCACCGATGATTGATGATGAAAAAAAAATCATTGATCATCATAATGGCATACATGCTCTGAAAATGTATAATCTGTTTCATCGATACGAACAAAAGGTTTCCATTGTTTCCACTAGACCTTTTGTACGACATCTATTGAAACGGACCACACATATGGAAGTAGTAAGTATACAAATAATGTATTCACGTTTTGTTACGATTCATGCATAATGAGGTTTTTTATGAATGGACGCTGTTTTCATATAAATGTATTGTAACTTAAAAATGTTAGATTGAAATATATAATGGAGCTCTGTAATCTGTATACTCAAGGTAAGCACAAATTTGTGCTCGTTTGTAGATTGACTATATACTATGGACAGACCCTTCCAATCAGGCAAAATGTCAGAATCGCTGGTCCTGGACGCAACGGAACGAAGAGTCACATACTAACTTCATTCCGTTGCGTTGTGTTAGTATATTAAGCGTGGAGATGTGACGACCATCGCTCGCTGCTGGGATAATTTCTGTCACAGCAGAGATTAATCCAGAAATCAGTCATACTGGTGGTAGGTTTGTTGCAAGCAGCCGGCTAGGTAGGTAGATATTCTACCGCAAAGCAGTAGTGTCTTTAGCCTTACTGTGTTCCGGTTTGAAGAGCACTGTAGGCTAGTGAAATTACTGGGCAGAGGAGATTTAAGAACCAATATCTCGAGGTTGGCACCCACTAATGATGTTACAAGCGCTCATAGGCTACCGCAACCGCTTACCATCAGGTGGGTCGTTTGCTTGCGTCCAAACTTAGTATCATCAGAACAAAATTGTATACAATGAAATTAGCTTAAGACATTTAGTCTTTATGGAAGGGTCTGTTCATAGTATATAGTATGTAATTTAATAATTGTAAGTCACATTACTTTCATATAATTAAGTTAATTAAGTATATATGGACGCAGATAAGCAATACCATGTCAACCCACAAAATTGAAAAAACTGAGTTATATATACAGAAGTGTTGGTAAATGGCTGAAGAACATTTTCTTTAATATTTGTAGGGTTTTAAGCTTTAAAACTTCTAAAAAAGCCATTTTTTCAATCATGCAATTTATGTATTATGTTAAACGTTTTGGGTTATATTATATACGAAATATGCCGTTTGTATACTTAATTTATGTGAAAATATGTATAAATAACTAACATAAATCTGAAATTGCCAATACTTGACCAATGTATAAAAAAAAAAATTTAAAGCAAATTGTTCAAAATTTTCAAACGCGTTTTTCTCGAAATGACATTCGTGTGGGTTGACATGGTATTGCTTATTTGCGTCCATTATAATGCAAATTAAGCTAGTTTAGTATATATAATGTATATGCTAAGTATTAAATTATATTCTTACCGCCATATTCATCTAGAAGGGACATGATAACGCCATTGGTCCAGCCAAAACCCGTTTGTACAACGTATTCACCGCCTCCCCCCAAACCGCCGAAAATCGTTGCATCGTACTGCAAAAATATTTTTTATTTAATATATTTATAATATGTGTAATTAAAAATGTGTTATAGAATTTTTGTACTTAGGCAATGTGGATGGTTGCCAATATAAGAATTAGAAAGAGAGAAGAGACGAAAAATGAAGAGTATGGAATTAGGAAATGGCACCCATTTATGGTACTAAAGATTTGTGATTCCTACACTATATTTTTTAGTATATAAAAAAAAGTGTAAGTGTAAGCATACTAGATTATTATGTACACACGTAAGAAAAAAAATAAGGACATGAATGACACCAGGAGTAGTAGAAAAGCATGGTTCTTCCAGCACTAATGTGTCGACTCAGCCGGGGAAGTACTATCCTCTCATAGAAAATCAGTGTAAAGTAACAGAGTACTGATGCGTGTCGGAGGCTCAATTTGCCGACATAATTCAACCTGAATGTAAATGAAATCTGTATATTACATTAGGTTATATGATAAAAAGAGACAGAGACAGAGAGCGAGAGAGAGAGAAAGAGAGTTGCGCTTTCCGTTGCGCACTCATTTGTTTATAGTAGGCTCGATACACAGATTATTTTTTTTATTTGAAAAGTAAGACAGATGACTCTACTCCACCTGATGGTAAGTGGAAGTAAAGTCCAAACGCGAAGGTGGCTAACACAGTTGCGGAATGCAATCGCACTAGCCACCCTCGCCCTGCCTACCCGCAAGATGCCTCTTCACGCCTCGTTTGAAGGAGCCCAGATTAAAGGACGGGCGAACACGTGAGCCGGCAATGAGTTCCACTTTTTAGAAGTACGACAAAGAAAGAATTTAAGCCTCAATAGCTCAACGGTAGAAACTCCGACTTCACTCCGTTAACGCGAGAGTCGAGGCTTCGATCCTGACCCCCTTGAGATATTGTCGTACCTTACCGCTAGCGCAAGCTTCGAGGTTATTTGAGGGGCAATAGGAATATTAGTAATGTCATGATAAAGCATTGCTAATGTTCTTTATAAAAAAAAATCAGTGTGCTTTAGACCACACGATTGAAGTAAAACTTCTTTAGCTAAAATTAGTCAGCGAGTAAAGGCTTAATCTGTCTGTCTGAAATGAATGAATGAATACATATGATATAAAATAGTATCTATATTTCTGTCTCATTCTTTGCCGGCTTCATCCTGTCGTTTTTCCCGTTGCATCCGGTTTGAAATCACAACGATTCTAAAGAAGTTTCACTTTAAAAATTGCCAAACTTCTTTGTTCGCGAAGGAAACAGTCGTTTATTATCGGGGCAGGACAACGTCTGCGGGGCCCGTTAGTTATGAGGACCTACCTTCTCGAGCATGGCGGTCTTCTGGCGCCACACCGCGAAGTTGGAGCGCACCCACTTGGCGGCGAGGTGCGCGGCCACGCGGCCGGCCGGCGCCACGCCCGCGCGCGCCAGCCCCGACACCACCATGTCCTGCAGCGGCGGCCACGCGTTGGGGTAGTCCCACTGCTCGCCCGAGTGCTCGAACGTCGTGGGATCCGCCCTCGAATATGTCCACCTGGTGGCAAACAAAACCACTTATACTTCCAGCTTCAAAAATATAAACATTTCATTTGAATATGAACCAAAATGGCCGCTTCTGCGCAGGTACAATCATGGACAAAAATTTTTTTCGCATGTACAAAAATAAATAAATAAACATAATAAACGCAGTAGTTCTTTCAATATAAAATGAACCAAAATGGCTTCTTCGCAGGTACAATCATGGATAAAAGTGTTGGACAAAAATATTGTTTTCGTCTTATTTAAATAGATTTTTTATAAAGTGAGAAAACGGAATTAAGTATATAATATAGTTATTGTTTCTTCTAAATTCAATTGATTATTTAGTCATTATCGTTATTAATTACTTAAATAGAAAAAAACAAAAAATAGTATAGAAAAAGATGTATACAAAAATAGTTAATGTACATTTTTAATCACCGTCACTTATTGGGATGACACCTTATCTTGAAATAAATTAAATGTTTACACAATTCGACGAAAAACAATTTATTTTAATGAAATTTTAATATTTTATTTTTAAAGAACTAAAACATCCGTGAGCGAGTGTACTAATCGGGTCTAGCGTCGCCATACCACATACGGTTGAGACCGAAAAACGTGTTACTGCGCATGGTTCAAGTTATACTGAAAGAGTTATATATACACACTCAACAGCCCCAATTAGGATAGTTATATTCTGTGTCGTTTCAATCTGAGAGTTTGCCCTTGTGTTACCACCGTGTCTCTCGGAGAGCACGTTGTTGTCAGTCTCATTTGTAAACCTCTGACAGTATTCGTTAACTCAGGATAGGTAATTTGCTGTTATCCAAAGAATCACTGTTTTCGCCTTGTTGCTGAGGTCAGGTGACAATCGCTCTATGTAAAAGTTAGTAACCCGTCAATTGAGGATAAGATCAATAAGCAGAGGTTGGGTAAGTACTGGAAATAATGCTAGAAAGAAGGAAATGTATTCTAGTTTTTAATTGAATATTCATAGCAGCGAAAAATCCATAATTCTATGGCTTACATGACAGCGTTTGTCCTTCGTCCTAGCATTATACCCGGTATTTTATTTTACCCAGGGTCTGCTTATTACTCTTATCCGGATATGACGGGTTACTAGTTTTTACACAGAGCGATTGCCATCTGACCTCCGCAACCCTATATGGGCGAATCCAGTAACTCATTGATAAGAGCAATTTACTTATCGAGAGTTAACGATTATTATCAGATGTTATGTGATAACAACCGGGACCGACAGCTTAACGTGCTCTCCAAGGCACGGTGGGTCCCACAGAGAAACGCCCAGACCGAGACAGAAATTTAACAAACATCCCGAGCGGGAATCGATCCCTGCAAACTGTCGAGACTAAAGGCAGACAAAGCTACCCACAACGCTACAACGGATGACAGCGTCTGTCCGTAACAGCTTAATATATAACTATGTACTTTATAGATATTTTTCCCGGCTTCGGGATGTGACGACCCCGTCGCCCGCTGTTGGGATAACCTCTGTCACAGCAGAGATTATTCCACCAGTGCAAACAGTCACACTGGTGGTAGGTCTCTTGTTGCAAGAGGCCGGCTAGGTAGGTACCACCGCAGTGTCAAACATTCCGCCGCCAAATAGCAGTGCTTAGGCATTACTGTGTTCCGGTTTTCAAACCGGAACACAGAAATGCCTAAGCACTGTACGCTAGTGAAATCACTGGGCAGAGGAGATTTAAGAACCTCTATCTCTCGTTGGCAACGCGTGAGTGGCACCTACTAATGGTGCTGCAAGCGCTCATAGGCTACAGCAACCACTTACCATCAGGTGGGCCGTATGCTTGTTTGCCAACTTGTAACATAAAAAAATACTCACATTGACCTTATCCAAATAATTAATGGCTCTGCTGACGAAATAATCTTTTCGCGCCTTATCATATGAGCCAGTCCACAGTGGAGCGATATTCGCTGGATGGAAATAGTCTCTCCGTCTTCCTGACTCTAGATTGAAATCCAACCAAGCGCCGACATCTTCGTGCCACAGGACCTGATAGTAAAATTAAATAAATAAATAAACGCACACACATCGGCCCCCCATTAGGATAATGATATCCTGCGTCAAGGGTCCGGAAACATACACAAAGGGAAGGATAACAACACCCAGACGTGTAAGCATCAATACAAACATCTGTTCCGAGCAAGAATCGAACCCGCGACCTGTGGTGCTTCAAGCAGGTTCGCTATCGTTGCGCCACAACGTCGTCACAAAATAAAAAAAAATCAGTGTGAGTGCACATGCGATAGAAGTAGAACTTTGTATACTAGTTAGTTTGTAAGAGAATGAGATGAACACACTGGTAGGTGGTAAATAAAGAAAGAGAAAGAGAGAGAGAGAGAGAGAGAGAGAGAGACAGTAGATAGATAGATGGATAGATAGATAGATAGATAGCAAAGTCTCTTTTTCGTTAAATAAATACACTTCCCATGATCCCAAAAAGAAATGTCACTCCAATCAAATCTTGTGTTGCGAGTCCGTAAACACACAAAAACAGTTTGTATGGCTAATACAAATTTTTAGTTTCAGCGGAAATCCCAATAACGTTGACTTTTACAACAGTTTCTATTCGAAGCATTAAATACGCCATATCCAACCGAAGCGATTTCAATTTAGTTTTTTTTTTTTGTTTAAAAAAGAAAAGGATACAGTGTTTTTGATTTGATTCAACAAAAATCTGTCAATTGGTTTGAAAGATTGATTATCTTCTAGTTTGTAATGAATGTCGGGTTTTTTTTTATAAACATTTTCATCTAAGGCTTACCTTTTCAATAGCTTCCATAATTCTCGCATGAACGTCTCTATAATATTGTGCCTTTTCGAAGTTCTTCAGTTCTGTGTGAAATCCGGTTAATAGCTGCGCGTTCCAGGATAATATCGCGTTGAGGTCTACCGGGACAATGGATCTAGTTTTCAAATTTGTTAAGTTTCCTGAAAACAGAAGAAAAAATATATAGGACGCGTTACGAATTTTCACCATCAATTTCACTTAATCATTGAGACGCACATAGCCGGGTGGGCTCACTGATCGGTTAAGCAACTTTAGGCGAGGTCAGTCACTAGATGATCGCATCGGGGTATTCCAACGTAACGTCTCTGTGCTTTGGAGGGTATGAAAAGTCTGTCCCAGTTGTTATCAATTTGACAACAGTCGAAAAGTTAAGTCAGAGGCCTATACGAGTTACCTGAACAACTCTGACACTAGGTAGGCCACTAACCCCCCCTGTCACATCGCCCTTTGCCTTCACGCCTACGCGGGTGGGGTGAAAAGCCGTACCCTTAGGTCATGGGGGCACAGGGTGCACCACCTGTGTGCCCATCACAAGGCCTTGAGGAAAAAGGCGGTCGGAGGTGGCACCGACTACCGTGCAGCTCATCAGCGCGAGGTGGCAGGGGGAGACACATACCTGTCCTGGCAAGAGCCGATGGCGTTGCCAGCACCCCCAGGGTGAGGGCAACGCCATCAGCTCTTGCCAGGATGGGCTCAGTTGAGCGATGTGCTTGAGAGGCTCCGGAGTGCGTTCCACAGGAGTTCTCGGAGCCTCTGGCACGCACTGAGTTAGGCCACCGAGGAGGATTTAGTGGGACGCCGTAGTACACGGAACCTCACATAACCCGGTTCTCTTCCCCAGGAGGCCGAGTATCTGATCGCAGATTTCCTCCCCGTCAACAAAAAAAAAAAAAAAGGCCACTAACCCCACTCGATAAGAAGAATATTTCGTTTCATATACCACACTACTCCTTACCACCCTTTCCCACATCACCCAACGCCACCACTTGCCATCCCACACTTTAGTACCACTTGCCACCCCACACATTGCCATCATTTGCAAACCTTTGCTACCCCTTTGTCAATTTTTGCTAATTTTTTTCATGATTTTCCAAAACTTTTCTATCTATTTATAAGACCTTAACTCAAACCTATTAAAGATAATATTAACTAATATAATGTCTCAGAATGGTTTTCGTTTTTATATGTTAAATAAAAAACAAAATATCAATTAAATCTCGTTTTATTTAATGTTAATTTAAAGAGCAATTCATGAAGTTCATTTACAAAAACAACCGTTTATAAATGCGCACCATTCATTTGTTCACACTCAGTTAACCTGGAGCTAAAATTTTCAATAACTCGCTGGAGCATCGCTCTTGGAACAAACTTGATTATTTCAGTGATTATTTGCTTCAAAACATTCAAGTTGGGTTTTTTTTTTATGTTAGAAGTTGGCAAACAGGCATACGGCCCACCTGATGGTAAGTGGCTGCCGCAGCCTATGAGCGCTTGCAGCACCATTAGTAGGTGCCACTCGCGCGTTGCCAACCTCGAGATATTAGTTTTTAAATCTCGTTCGCCCAGTAATTCCACTAGCGTACAATGCCCTTCATACCGGAACACAGTAGTGCCTAAACACTACTATTTGGCGGCAGAATATTGGACACTGCGGTGGTACCTACCTAGCCGGCCTCTTGCAACAAAAGACCTACCACCAGTGTGACTGATTGCACTGGTGGAATAATCTCTGTTGTGACAGAGGTTATCCCAACAGCGGGCGATGGGGTCGTCACATCCCGACGCCTTGATGTATGGGTGGCAATGGATTGTAAACTTTGCTTTTCAGGTAGACCCATAGGAAGAAACATCCATTACCATCGAACAAACAGACAAACATATAAACACAAATCACTTACCTTTATTAGTTCCGTTAGTTATGAACCATCTCGACGAGAAGTCCCAACCAGATTCCGCGGCCGCTTTTAACTCTGCATATAATTCTTCCTTTTTGGCTTGGGTATCGAAATGTCTGAAAAAAGTCATAAAATATTATAATATCTGTACTAATATTATAAACAAGCGTATCCAATTTCGGCCGCGGTCTTTTTCTTCTTATCGAGTGGTTAGTGGCCAACCTAGTGTCAGAGTTGTTCATGTCGCCCGTAGGCCTCTGACTTGACTTATCGACTATTATGAAATTGATAACAGCCGGGACCGACTTTTTACGTGCCCTCCGAAGCACGGAGACGCTCGGTTGAAATACCACTATGCGATCACCCATCTAGTGACTGACCGCGCCTAAAGTTGCTTAACCAACCGATCATTTACCGATCAGTGAGCGCACCGGGCTATGAGAGAGAAATTAATAATTCGTAAGTAAATAATGTTCCATAAGACACATTGATAACCAATATTGAGGCGTTGTGGATAGCGAGTCTGCCTTTAGCATCGACGGTTGCGGGTTGTATTCCCACTCGGACAGATGCATTTATCTTTATAAATATCTGTATCGGTCTGTCACCCCATCGTGACTCGGAGAGCACGTTAAGCTATCTCGGTATGTCACAAAACATCTGATAATAAATGTTCATTCTTGATAAGTAATTGCTCTTCGCCAATGAGTTACTGGTGCACCCTTAGGGTTACGGAGGTCAGATGGCAATCGCTCTGTGTCGAAAATAGTAACCTGTCAAATCTGGATAAGAGTAATAAGCAGACCCTGGGTAAATACTCGTATAACACCGAGAATAATGCTAGGACGAAGATACATTTATAACCAATTTTAATTAAATACATACTGTAGAATGTTCCGATACTCACAGGACACACAAAAACCCACAGAACCGATTTGGGTAAAATTTGGTACAGAGATAGACAAGACCTCGGAAAAGGGCAAAGACTACATTAAATTGCACAAAAGAGGCTTGAAGGTCTTCAAATAAAGGGTCGAAGATTGTATGGGGAACTCAAATTATTTCCGATATTTTTTTGTAATTACTAAATTTGCTATATTTTCTCTTTTTAGGGTTCCGTAGCCAAATGGCAAAAACGGAACCCTTATAGTTTCGTCATGTCCGTCTGTCCGTCCGTCCGTCTGTCCGTCCGTCCGTCTGTCCGTCTGTCCGTCCGTCCGTATGTCACAGTCATTTTACTCGGACACCATTGACTCTATCTATACGAAATTTACTGAATAGATGTATTCCATAAACCGCACAACGATTTTGTAATAAAATCTTGACATTTATATGAATTAAGGGTAGCAGTCCATACATGTAGCTGAGGATTGAAAAAAAAAATTTCAACGTATGGCAACGTATGAGTTATCTTTGGATAGGTCTTTTAAAATGATAAGGAGGTTTGATTTTGAGTTTTTTCCTTAAGCCAGTAGTTGTTGAGATATTAGCTCCTAAAGTCGTAAAAATCGTGTCCCCCTCTAACTTTTGAACTATGGGATTTAAAATTCTGGAAAAAATTGAGCTTGTAGAATACCACATGAACTTTCATCCACATTTCGTTTGAAGAAGATAGGTCTATAAATTTAAGAGATATATAAGTTTTTCCCATAACTTTGTTTTTTATATTACTTTTAATAATTACTATGAAATTACCAACTTATTTTTGCGGTCGGTTTTAATTCGTTATTATTTTTAAAGCCGTTAAGATTCTTCATAACCATGCTGCGGAACCCTTTAGTTTCAAATGTGCGTGGTCCACAATGCATTTGACTGGTATTTTTTTACTTACTTAGCGCAGTCGATATCCTCTTTGTAACTCTCTGGTCTGGGCCCTTGAGATTGATCAGTGTACCTTGCCAGCTGGTATCTGAAAAAAGAAACAATAAATATATCACGTATCGTTCCTTCTCCCTCTTTCTTCTATCTCATGAAATCATCTGTCTCTCTCGTTAACATTCTCGCGTAAAATTCTAGCATCGCTGTATAAGAAGTGTCTCTATAAAGAGCCAAAAATCATATAGGAGTAAATAATTAAATTTTAAAGTTATTGTCTATTATATGAACTAATCTATGGTCCATTTGAAAATAATCTATGCTCTTTATCACGCCCTGGCCCAACGTTTTTTATGAGACTAAGTTTGGAATCCTTGATCCACCTGATGGTAAGCGGTTGCCGTAGCCTATAAGTGCTTGGAACACCATTAGTAGGTGCCACTCACGCGTTGCCAACGAGAGATATTGGTTCTTAAATCTCTTTTTCGAAGTAATTTCACTAGCTAGCTATTCTGGTTTGCGGTAGAATATCAGAAACTTCTTTGGTACCTACCGAGCCGGCCTTTTCCAATAAAAGGCCTGCCATCAGCACTAGTATTATAGTAATGTCAATGTTAATTATTCGTTACCCCCGATTAAATAACTGTATAATAAATTACAGAGCGTTATGCCATTTACCGAATTCTGTATATTTCAATAGGTTATATGATAAAAAGAGACAGAGACAGAGAGAGAAAGAGACAGCTGTAGCCCACCCGGCTGCACACTCACTTGTTCATTTGCTTGTATTAAGCTCGATTCACACACCCAGCATACGGCATTTCGTTACGTGACGATTTCACGAAAATTATCATGTACTCACTTTTGTCCATTATGTTCAACATCCACAGTATGATTCTTCATCCAGAAATCGAACTCACGGTCCAGTGTTCCGATGTGCTGTCTCAAGAACTCGATGTCACCGAAATCGTCCATTATTAATTTCATCATTGGTATTAGGAGCGGTGGCTGTGACCTGTAAATAACAATTTGAGATAAATTAAAAAAAAGATACATGCCAGTTACCTATCAATAAAGAACTCCATTTAATTTTCGCCATAGGTGTTTAATACTATGAGAGACATTTAAAATTATCGGCGAGTGTTCAGAGGAATTATTCTCCCACATACTCCACTCCCATTTCCATGCTAGAACTACGCGTGCCGGTCTCCGGTGTCACCGACTAACTGTGGCATCAATTCCTTCGCGAACAAAGAACTTTGCCAATTCTTTTCTTTGTCGTATTTCCAAAAAGTGGAACTCTTTGCCGGCTCACGTGTTCGCCCGTCCTATAATCTGGGCTTCTTCAAACGAGGCGTGAAGAGGCATCTTGCGGGTAGGCAGGGCGAGGGTGGCTAGTGCGATTGCATTCCGCAACTGTGTTAGTCACCTTCGCGTTTGGACTTTACTTCCACTTACCATCAGGTGGATTAGAGTCATCTGTCTTACTTTTACAATAAAAAAAAATAAAAAATAAAAATCATGAAAAAATCAACACATGTCTGTCATTTTTATAAAGAATATTAGTAATGCTTTTTACAAGGCATTACTAATATTCCTATTGCCCTCCAAATAAGCTCGAAGCTTGCGCTAGGAGTGGGTACGACAATAGCCCTAGGGGTCAGGATCGAACCCGCGACTCTCACGTTAACGGAGCGAAGTCGGCCCTTCTACCGTTGAGCTCAATAGCTCAATATGCTTCAAATTTAGAAACGTCTATCTTTTTGTACTGTGTAAATAAAAAGTAAAAAAATGTAGAGCATATTCTCAAGTAACAGTTTGTTTTGGCACAGCGGTAGCGAACCTGCCTTAAACACCACAGGTCGCGGGTTCGATTCCCGCTCGGAGCATAATATGTTTGTATTGACCATGCAAGCATATTTTCCGGTCTGGGTGTATTTGTCCTTGTCATTGTGAATGTTTCCGGACCCCCGACACAAGATATTACTATCCTAATGGGGGCCGTTGAGTGTGCAACGTTTTTTTTTTTATGTTATAAGTTGGCAAACAAGCATACGGCCCACCTGATGGTCAGTGTCCGTAGCCTATGAGCGCTTGCAACACCATTAGTAGGTGCCACTCACGCGTTGCCAACCTCGAGATATTAGTTCTCAAATCTCTTCTGCCCAGTAATTTCACTAGCCTACAGTGCCCTTCAGACCGGAACACAGTAATGCCTAAGCACTACTATTTGGCGGCAGAATATTTGATACTGCGGTGGTACCTACCTAGCCGGCCTCTTGTACCAAAAGACCTACCACCAGTGTGACTGATTGCACTGGTGGAATAATCTCTGCTGTGACAGAGATTATCCCAACAGCACCTTTATTTATTTATTTATTTTTTTATTCTTACATTTGAATTTTCATTAAAATATGCTCACTCCGTCAGTTATTTCAATTTTAATGCTAAAGTATTTAATTTAAGCTAAGTATGAGAGAAAAATCTATAGCATAAGCATTTTTAAGTAAAATCTACTGAACCGGCGTCGGGATGTGACGACCCCATCGCCCGCTGTTGGGATAACCTCTGTCACAGCAGAGATTATTCCATCAGTGCAATCAGTCACACTGGTGGTAGGTCTTTTGTTGCAAGAGGCCGACTAGGTAGGTACCACCGCAGTGTCCAATATTCTGCCGCCAAATAGTAGTGCTTAGGCACTACTGTGTTCCGGTTTGAAGGGCATTGTACGCTAGTGAAATTACTGGGCGGACGAGATTTAAGAACTAATATCTCGAGGTTGGCAACGCGTGAGTGGCACCTACTAATGGTGCTGCAAGCGCTCATAGGCTGCGGCAGCCACTTACCATCAGGTGGGCCGTATGCTTGTTTGCCAACTTCTAACATAAAAAAAAAAAACCGATTTTGATAAAAATTGACAAACAAATAGCTTGTTATTACAGATAGTACTACCTGGATTAAGCTATAGGATATAGGATATTTCTTCTTCCTAATATTATTCCCGGTACTTACCCAGGGTCTGCTTATTACTCTTATCCGGATTTCACAGGTTACTAGTTTTTACACGAAGCGATTCCCATCTGACCTCCACAAGGGTGAACTAACTCTTAAGATAATATCAAATCATCTCATCAGATAATAACAACTGGTACCGACAGTTTAAAGTGCTCTACGAGGCACGGTGGGGGAACCACAAGGAGAAACGCCCAGACCAACACAGATATGTACAACATCAATACCAGGATTACCAGGTACATAAATCATTTTGTAGGACTTTTTTTCCGGAACAATGCTAGGTTCCTCATACTTACCTCATTAAATAATAGATTCTTCCACCATTTGGTATGAAACCGTATCTGTCTACAATGGATAAGAAGTTCTCCACCATCCCTCTAGCAGTGGTCCGCATTTCCGACAAGAGAAGACCTTTCAGAATCCAATAAGAATCCCAGTAGTAGAATTCACGGAATCTACCACCTGTAAAAAAAACCAGTCAAGTTGCGTTGTAGACTACGCACACTCGAAACTAAAGGATTTTCCGCAGCTTCACGATGAAGACTCTTAAGGGCTTTAAAAATAGAACCAATAAAAATAGACCGCAAAATGAAGTTGGTAATTTCATAGTAATTATTAAAAGTAATATGAAAAACAAAGTTATAGGAACAACTTGTATATCTTTAAAATTTGTAGAACTACCTTCTTCAAACCGAATGTGGTTGAAAGTTCGTTTGATGAACAACAACTCAAATTTTTCTAGAATTTTAAATACAATACAGACGGACAGACGGACAGACGGAAAGACAGACGGACATGACGAAATTATAAGGGTTTTTGCCATTCGGGTACGGAGCCGTAAATAAAATAAAGTTTAAAAATAAACGGGGTTTAAGGGTTTTTGCTGTATCTCATGAACTGTAATATATAAATAAATAAACGCTACACACTCAACGGATTGGGAGAGTGTAGATAGATAAATACCGCTACGGTGAACCTTATCCGTGAACCGGGTCATAAGGTTCAAAATCGCTCTCTCTGTTTATTTCCTTAACGTCGCGTGGGTTCTAGAAAGATGTATTCTCGAAACATGTAGAATCGCGTTCCGCGGACGGAACTTTCTCGAACCCGTGTTCCGTGTTATAAAGCGGCCCGGCGCGTCGACTGAGTCAATCAGTTCTGAGCAACGAGCGAATAAACTACAAGTGATACCAGTGAACAAGTGCGATAATTAGTGACCTCGGCTATTCTTTGGACCTGTGATTTGTAAACTTCTGTTGCGCAATCTAGATCTCAATTTTTTTTTTTTTTTTTTAAGTTGGCAAACAAGCATACGGCCCACCTGATGGTAAGTGGTTGCCGTAGTCTATGAGCGCTTGTAGCACCATTAGTAGGTGCCACTCACGCGTTGCCAACCTCGAGATATTAGTTCTTAAATCTCGTTCGCCCAGTAATTTCACTAGCATACAATGCCCTTCAAACCGGAACACAGTAGTGCCTAAGCACTACTATTTGGCGGCAGAATATTGGACACTGCGGTGGTACCTACCTAGCCGGCCTCTTGCAACAAAAGACCTACCACCAGTGTGACTGATTGCACTGGTGGAATAATCTCTGCTGTGACAGAGGTTATCCCAACAGCGGGCGATGGGGTCGTCACATCCCGACGCCTTTAAATCTCAATAAAGTCTTATTTAGAGCCATCAGGTGTTTGTTTCCAGATCCACGAACCCCAGCCCGTAACAATACTTTCTTACGTTAACCTATAATTTTCTATTGTGTTTTCGTTTAAATGGCATTTTTATATAATCTTGTAATTAGTCTCATGAATTAGTGATCAATCACTATTATTCCATTAAAGTAAATTGTTTACCTAACGATAGTGATTATCGGATGTAAGCTGTCTACAACACAGTGGAAAGACCCACAAGGACAATAGCTTAACAAACATTACTTATGTTCATTATAAATGTTTACCGTGAGTGGGAACCGAACTTACTACCATCACAAATTATTTTCAAAACAATTGTATTCAATCCTTACTAATATTAATCAAATCAAATCAAATATTTTTATTCAACGTAAAAAGCATATAACTTATTTGTTGAAAGTCAAGATTCTACTACCGGCTCCAAAATTAAACCTCTACCTGAGAAGAACCGGCGCAACAAACTCGGGGGTTATATCTTTTTAATATATTATTATTTTTAAATGTCCAAGTAATTTACATATTATGATGACTGAAAAGCCTGGAGTGACTGTCTCCTTCCCAAGGTGTGGTGTCCTCAAGGTATTCATTGATTTTATAATAGCCCTTTACTACACAAACGTGTCTTAACCTTTATTTTAAATTTATTAATAGAAAGTGTCTGAACGCTTTCTGGGATCCTATTGTAAAACCGTATAAATGCGAAAGTAACTCTATCTCTCTGTCTGTCTGTCTGTCGCACTTTCACGTCAAAACTACTGAACCGATTTAAATGGAATTTGGTACACAGATAGTCTAGAGCCTGAGAAAGAGCATAGGCTTTTTAATGCGAAAAAAGGGTTGTAAGCGGTTGAAAGGGGATGATGAAAATTTGTATGGAAATATGTGTAAGTAAGTGTTGGGATTTTAAGAGCTAGAAGTTTAAAATTAGTTTTGGAACGAAGTTCCTTATAGTTGTCACGACACTTTTTGCTATAGTAAGCTATTGTAAGCTGTGCGGCGTCGCATGTTTCTCTGTCTGTCTCTCTCTCTCTTATAGAAAGCAAGCCAGATATTTTCATTTCTATTTCGCATTGAACAGTGTGGTGTCGCGACGATTATTTTTGTTGAGTGTATACAGGTTTTGTGTAAATAATAAATAATGTTAATAATAAAAAAATATTATTATAACTTAAAAAAATAAAATTTTATTACAATTCCTTCACTAATTAATGGAAAGGAACTTCGTTCCATCCGGGTGTCCCTTGACACCTCTCAAGTTTTTTTTTGAGCCTGTTGATTCGATAGAAATAAATATGGGTTCTCGTAAGATTATCAAAAAACTACATTAAAGCCAACGGAGCTGCCGGCATGGATATAAAGAAAAGAATTTTGTAGAGGATACATCAGATAAATTTGGATTGCATGAAACCACCGAAAAAAGGTAGACAAAGTTGGTAGTAAAAATAAACTCACCAGGCACTATTACTGGGTTGTCCACGTATATAATGGAGTACAATTCTTGATTCTCTTTAACTTCAGCCTTCATTTTCCTACCGAGTTGTAACCACAGCCTGTTCAGATCAGACGCCCATTGGTGGAATAGTGGATCCTTGATCCTTTGAAGAAATGCTGTAATATAATATTTTAAAGTTATAATCTAAACTTTATTTATAAAAGCTTGACGACGTTGTGGTGCAGCGTTAGGGAACTTGCCTTAAGCGCAACAGGTCGCGGGTTCGATTCCCACTCGGAGCAGATGGTTGTATTTTGTCGGGACAACAAACTTAAAGAGGTTAAAATAGGTCATGAAAATTTAAATGATTTTTTAAATCAATATTTTTTATAAAAATTAACGCTACACACTCAACGGCCCCCATAGGGTAGTTATATCTTGTGTCAGGGGTCAGAAAGCATACACAATGACAATGACACCCAGACCGGAAAACATGCCTGTATGATCAATACAAACATCTGCTTCGAGCGGGAGTCGAACCCGTGACTTCGTCAAAATGAACCAATTATTCATATAAAATGTGCCTCCATAAAAAAATGGACGGAAAATAAGCAAAATAACTTACATAAATCTGAAATTGCTAAAAACTTGACCAATACATTAAAAAAATCATATAAAGCAAGTTGTTCAAAATTTTCAAACGCGTTTTTCTCGAAATGACATTCGTGTGGGTTGACATGGTATTGCTTATTTGCATCCAATTGTTATTCAAACGGGCTTAGGCACGAGCAAATGCAACAAAATGCTGTCATCGCAGTATTTGTACTTCTGAGAGTTTGATTTATATCTAAACACTAGTTGTTTTACGCATTGAGATAGATAATACATTATAACTCTCGTGATTTACATTACGCTAATCTCTGATAAGAGAAAAGTGGTACGTCAGTTATAAATGCATTTAAATATTATAAAATATATTGATACATAACCAATTATTAATAAAAGTTAAAGATCGTATTGTTTAGTACATGTTGGTAGCAAAAAAGCGAACGGTCTGCCTCGCGTGCTTATACACACGTGCCGGTTGCCAGGTAGCCGGTAGCGAAGTATATTTTTTTTTTTTTATGTAAGAAGTTGGCAAACAAGCATACGGCCCACCTGATGGTAAGTGGCTGCCGCAGCCTATGAGCGCTTGCAGCACCATTAGTAGGTGCCACTCGCGCGTTGCCAACCTCGAGATATTAGTTCTTAAATCTCGTTCGCCCAGTAATTTCACTAGCGTACAATGCCCTTCAAACTGAACACAGCAGTGCCTAAGCACTACTATTTGGCGGCAGAATATTGGACATTGCGGTGGTACCTACCTAGCCGGCCTCTTGCAACAAAATACCTACCACCAGTGATATGGGCATGTATGGCGCGCATGCAATCACGGTACATTTTTACGGTAGTAGAGCCATGTATCTCACGGCATAAACGGACCGGCGATGCGTGAGAGTGATGTTCCCCCCTCTGTTTCCTTCCTTTTTTTCCGTTCTCATCCCGTCCCTCCCGTTCCTTGGGTTGGTAACGCGCTTGTGATACTTCAAGTATCGCAAGCATTCATAGGTTGCGGTGACTGCTTACCATTAGGCGGACCGTATGCTTGTTTGCCAACCATCATGACATAAAAAAAATCAAAGGATAGAGGAGAAGGAAAAAGATGGAGACCGTTGAAAGAGCTTGGTTAGTAATTAATCATATCCAACAAATGCTCATTTAAAGTTATTAGATTAAAGTATACATCGGAAGGTTTTATAAACAAATATCTAAAATAAATAATAATAACGTGTGAAATTAATTAGTTTATTAATTGTATAATATTATAAATATTTACAATGTTATCACTTAGTAACTGATAAGCTACAAAAAGAGGAAATGTTCTACGACCTTTCAACCTTAATTATTGATTTATAAACATTTATGATATCACGCATTAAATTATAATTATGTTGTTATTATATGTAATTAATTGAAGTATTAGTGGGGTAGGTTAGTTTTATTAAATTAATCTAAATACATAAAAGGAGAAGACCTAAGTACATTAACGCCCAGCCAAATCCATTAGACCTAAAAAGCTGAATATTTTCACAGGTTGTTTTTAAAACATGAACGCGGACTATGAACGTATTTTTATAAATTCAACCGTTTAAAAAAAAAGGGGGTGTGTGAAAAAGGGGTTCCAAAATTATGTATGGGAGTTGAAAAGACACACGTGTTTTAACATTTTCTAAAATTCCACCCCTGAAGGGTTGTAATAGGGTTTCAAAGTTTGCATTAAAAACGTTATTGACGCGGGCGAAGCCGCGGGCAAAAGCAATTTTATCATGAAATGATTTTATAACATGGAATTATTATAAAAGGGAGAGGATCTTCGTTTGTCAATCGAGTTTTATAATTGTTTTATACAATTTTTGTACAACATCACCTAAGCCTGCCTATCATTGCATACAATGTTCCCTTCAAGAAGGAGGTCAAATCTGGATGGTGTAAGCGTTCATGGGCTGCGATGATCGCTTACCATCAAACATTTCATTGCATTATTAAGAATGGTAAGATTATCTTACCGGGATTGTCCTTCCAGTCTGTTGGTCGCCATTCCTCAAATTCAGAACCTTCAGGATCGAAGTTTTGATTCACGAACTCCTGGATGTCGGCCCTCGTTGGTCTGGAACCTGTCCTGAATGAAAAACGTATTATATAATAAATTTGTATACTTTATTATATTAAAGACAATATTTACTAGTAATGTATCGAAAATCGCTTCACGTAGATTATTTTTTGTATGTGTATTGCTGTTGGCCCTGCTGGCCTTGACAGCGTTACCGGGTGAGAGAGCCGAGTACTGAGACCTGGCCGTGAAAAAGAGACAGCCCTCGCGAGGGCTCAACTTGATTCCGTCCTTACAGTGTCTCCTGCGAGACCGAGCCACGGCTAAGGACTTCATCGTGAATGGAGGAAACGCTCCGAGGGATTTCTAGTCGATGGACTCACTCGACGGTGTGATTTGGTCGTGACGTGTGGAACAAGGGACTTCGTCTTCGCTTTACGTCTTAACATATCGTTGTTTTTGGTAAAATATAATTGTTATATCTATATTCCGTTTATTCAAGTTGTCAGTAAAAACTTTCCACCTTAGTTGTAGAAAAAAAACAGAAATATGAGTATAGCAATAGGTTCTCTATTCATCATCGGTTTTGGTTTTGTATACCAAATAAATTGTCAACTTTACGGTAAATATTGATTATGCAATTTGGGCATGAAGTTGATGAGCCGAGGGTCGCGTCCATGTATGATGCATCAGGACGATAAATTAGCTTTAGTCCCTTGTTCCTTTTAAGGACATTTCATATCCTACATCTTTTGACCCAAGTTATTGGGAATTGAAAAACGAGGCTGCAAGGACTATTTTGCATATCTGCTTCTATCCTGTATATTGTTGGCAAGGAGAGGTTCCAGTGCTGCAGGCCCAACTCCACTTCCAAAGTATGAGAGGTTTTAGAGGAAACAAATGATTACCTTATCATCATCTGGTTGAAGTGTTCCATGGTGATGTTTGGGGATATTTTGATCTTCATGTCGACAAAGGTCTTCGAGTCGTTGTACAGGCCGGCCATCTGGACCGTATCCAGCAGAGGTCCATGGCAGAATATCGTGCTGAAATTAATGATATAATAAGGTTAATTAAGTTAAAGACTTTATAGCATTAAAACTTTAAGCGTAGCCAAAGGTCTAGAAAGAATAGTCTAGACTGAAAATCTAATTTAGAGTGCTGAATTCTGCTTGATGAAAAGCAATTACTGTAGTTTAGTTTAATGGCAACACCAGTGATTTGGTGTACATTGCCACAAGAGATGCAGCAAAGGAGGAGGGGGGCGGAGCGTTATATCCGGATTCTTAAAGGGAAGGACCGGATCCAGGTGGATCCACTAAGGTTCCATGATAAGATGGTAACGACATGGGGCCTACTAAAACAACCTCGGTGGCCGACCTTAATGCGTGTGACAGATTATGGGGTCCCTCGCTAGCACACACATTGTTGGCGCAGCGGAAAATGGTAATGCTTCCCAGCGCTTCCCAGTCGCGCATGACAGTCGGAACCACCCTAACTTCCTTCCCTTTCAAGGCCGTTCAACAGGGAGTCTAAACCTAGGATCAGACTACTATTCCCTGGTCGAACTGGTCCATTTATGTGAAAAACAGAATTGATCTACTACGCATTATAATAATACACGCAATGCGAGCTTATAATAATTATTACATAATATAATAAGACAGTGGAATCTCGAACTAACAGGCATTAGTTTAAGCAAATAATAAAGATAATTTGCTAAACTATTAAAGAAAAATGCGATTCTGTAGTCTTCCAGCATAGATAAAAAAAAATGTATTGCATTTGGTAACCGAAATATACCAAATACAAATGGGACTTATAATAAACCAGAACAAGGTTGTTTCTTTGAATTAGACATAATAATTTAAAAGTATTTTTATTGAAGTAGACTTTTCACGCCTACACTCATCATTTCATAATTTTTTTTCATCTTATCGTGTGGTTTAGTGGTCATAAGGATAGAAAGTCCAAGAAACCTATTCGGCCTACAGATATAAGGACGCAAATAAGCAATACCATGTCAACCCACAAAATAAAAAACTGAGTTATATGAGAGACGACGTTGTGGCGCAGAGGTAGCGAACCTGCCTTAAACGCCACAGGTCGCAGGTTCGATTCCTGCTCGGAGCATAATATGTTTGTATTGACCATGCCAGCTTATTTTCCGGTCTGGGTGTGTTTGTCCTTGTCTTTGTATGTGTTACCGGACCGCCAACACCGGATATCACTATCCTAATGGGGGCCGTTGAGTGTGCAGCGTTTATTATTATTATTAATTCAAAACTATTTATATTCAAGAAATTCACGCCTTAACTCATGGATATTTGGATGCACGTTGTCAGGGTTCTTTTTCTTCATCTGATTCGTGTGGTTTAGTGGTCATAAGGATAGAAAGTCCAGGATAACTATTCGGCCTACGGATATAAATACATTGCGATATTATGCCTGGAATCATAGATATAGAGGACAATATATTGCGCCTCTATATGATGATTTAAAATTGAAAATAGATTTAAACAAGTAGCTAGGAACTAAAAAATGTCATCGTACGCATGACGTATCCATCTATCAATATACCAGCATGTCATTGGTCAATGCTCTCCATTCTTACTCTTATTTTTGTATATGCGCCATTTTTAGGGTTCCGTAGCCAAATGGCAAAAACGGAACCCTTATAGTTTCGTCATGTCCGTCTGTCCGTCCGTCCGTCCGTATGTCACAGTCAGTTGACTCGGAGACTGTTGGCTCTATCTGTTCGAAATTTAGTGAATAGGTGTATTCTATGAACCGTATCACGATTTTGTAATGGAATCCTAAAATATACAAAAATTAATAGTCCATACATATAACTGAGAATTGAAAAAAAAAAACAATCTATGCCAACGTGTGAGACATCTTTGGATAGGTCTTTCAAAATGACTTTGATGGGAGGTTTGATTTTGACTTTTTCATTACGTCAGTAGTTATTGTGATATTAGCTCCTAAAGTTAACGCGCCATGAGTCAAAGGCGTCCCTGTACCACAAAACATTAGACGAAAGCCCTTTTTTTATGTTAAAAGTTGGCAAACAAGCATACGGCCCACCTGATGGTAAGTGGTTGCCGTAGCCTATGAGCGCTTGCAGCACCATTAGTGGGTGCCACTCAAGCGTTGCCAACCTCAAGATATTAGTTCTTAAATCTCGTCCGCCCAGTAATTTCACTAGCGTACAGTGCCCTTCAAACCGGAACACAGTAGTGCCTAAGCACTACTATTTGGCGGCAGAATATTTGACACTGCGGTGGTACCTACCTAGCCGGCCTCTTGTAACAAAAGACCTACCACCAGTGTGACTGATTGCACTGGTGCAATAATCTCTGCTGTGACAGAGGTTATCCCAACAGCGGGCGATGGGGTCGTCACATCCCGACGCCGGTAAGCCTTTATATGGCTAAAATACTACCCGACCAAGTAAAATTACTTTAGTTTCATATCTTACTTTGAGTTGATTGAGGTTGGGATTATTTCTTTTTGATTGCATAGTCGCCAAGTAATGTATAACTCATTCAATATAAATTGCACCATGCGTGGTAATACATTTTTGGGTCTCAACCGTATGCTGTATGAAGGGGGCCGCGTAACTATAGTAACGCGGCGACGCTAGACCCGGATTAGTACACTCGCTCACGGTTGTTTTAGTGCTTTAAAAATAAATTATGAAAAATTTAATTAAAATAGAAATTATTTTTGTCAAGTGTGTGAACATTTAATTTTATTTCAAGATAAGGTATCATGCCAATAAGTGACAGTGATTAAAAATTTAAATTACCTATTATTATTTTTATATACCTTTTTTCTATACTATTTATTTGTTTTATTCTATTTAAGTAATAGTAAATAATTATAAAAAATAAATGTGTAATAAATAAATAATTAATTGAATTTAGAAGAAACAATAACCACATTATGTACTTAATTCCGTTTTCCCACTTTATGAAGAGTCTATTTAAATAAGACGAAATCAATGTCTAACATTTAAGTCTATGATTGTACCGGCGCAGAAGCGGCCATTTTGGTTCATTGTAAATTGAAAGAACTATAGATCCTTGTTTGCAAAATTTATAACTTCTCGTGATGGAAGCTATAGAAGAACGAAAGTCGTGTTTCTAACCCAGTAACAACCAGTTAAATCTAGATTCATATACACATGTTTTCTAAGCAGTACAGTAAACAAATTTGATTATGTATACATGGTATTATAGTTCATAAATCAATAGATAAATGAAGTATATTTGCACTATTAAATTTGAATAATATTAAGCATTGCTTAGAGTATAATTTATTCATAAGTAATTGGTTCACTATGTTTCAGTAACGTGGAGACTTCAGGAGACATTTAGCACAAAGATAGCTTATTAATTAAATTACTAAATTGAATACTTTTGTCCCGATAAAATCATCAAGGGGCTTACTATTAACTCTTATTGCGATTCCAATGACGACCTAAACTAAGGTAGATAGCTAATTTATACCATGCTCATATAAAATCTGAACCGATTCACTGTCTGAATTCAATTGGATCGAAATAGAAAAGTTAATGGTAAGAATTATTTTATAACGTTTGTAACTTAATTACGCAAACGGCTAAACGGATTTGGATGAAACTAAGAACACAGAACTGATTATTGTCTGGATGAAAATATGATTGATCATGATCAGTTCTTATAGGATTATCAAAAACGTGGACACGACGTACTCTCTTGTTGCATAATATAGAAGTTTCTTATGAAACATTATTTACATACAGATTTATTTCTCTCTGGACCCCATTCTAAGGTCATTGCGGACGAAGTTGCTGGCAGATGCTAGTAATATCACAGGGTTTCAATGTATTTGTAATACAGAATAATAGAAAAAACCACAATAAGTAAAATAGAGTATCAAACTATACAAGAGACCGGAAGTGTTTGTGACCTTGTCCATCTGTATATCATGCTAATTATTTAATTAATGCTTTGGCTTCTGTGTAAAATTGATTGTTTCTTGCAATTGGTTTCCCATAAAAATTATAATATAATTTACAAAATAAAAACACAAGATTTGTATAAATGCGATGAGTCCGTTATTGCTTACAATTAGAAGCCTCGACTCGAAATTTTATATTGTGTCTGCGCGACTCCACTCGCGTCAATGCAGTTTTTTGATTATCACACGGGATCCTGACATTTTTCCGGGATATAAAGGTCCAGTGTGTTAATTCAGGTCATAAGCTATGTGTTTGCCCAATTTCATTAAAATCTTTGTGCAGTTTTTAGCGTGAAAGAGTAACAAACTGGGCAGAGGAGATTTAAGAACCAATATCTCGAGGTTGGCAACGCGTGAGTGGCACCTACTAATGGTGCTGCAAGCGCTCATAGGCTACGGCAACCACTTACCATCAGGTGGGCCGTATGCTTGTTTGCCGACTTGTAACATAAAAAAAAAACATCCATTCATCCAAACATACCTCCATTCGCATAATCTTTTACGTTTATAGTATTAGTAGTAGCGACACCGTTGTGGCGTTGTGGGTAGCGTGTCTGCCTTTAGTCTCGACGGTTGCGGGGTCGATTCCCGCTCGGGCAGATGTTTGTCAAAATTTCTATCTCGGTCTGGGCGTTTCTCTGTGGGTCTCCCCACCGTGCCTCGGAGAGCACGTTAAGCTGTCGGTCCCGGTTGTTATCACAAAACATCTGATAATAATCGTTAACTCTTGATAAGTAAATTGCTGTTATCCAATGAGTTACTGGTTCGCCCTTAGGGTTGCGGAGGTCAGATGGCAATCGCTCTGTGTAAAGACTAGTAACCTGTCGAATCCGGATAAGAGTAATAAGCAGACCCTGGGTAGAATAAAATACCGGGAATAATGCTAGGACGAAGAGAGTATTAGTCGTAGCATTATTATAATATTAGTAGTAGTTACAGACATATATAATCCAAAAAACACGAGTATAATTGATAATATTATAATTATAATGTAAAATTTATGTGACTAGTAAATTTGCTGATAACATAACATTTTCTAGAATGAATCGAAAGTCTTTACCTTCACTTTTATTTATAAAAAAATGACATAAAAATGTCGTGACAAATAATTATTTAAATTGCTCTTGATTTACAGCACAATTAAATTAAATAAGCCGTCATGGAGACTGTCGATAGAAGTGAAAACTTGAAGCTTTGGAATAACTGTGTTTTTATTTATGTTTTATATAATTAATAGTAAGAATAATTCAAATATAATTTCTAAATTGACTTTATCAACATTCGATAGGTAACATCCAGAGAGTATGGCCTGACATGGCCTTACATATATCGGCATCAATCAGCATTATTTCTATAGAAAATAACTATGAATGCTGTATATTCGAACTACTCGCACCTAGGGGTAATGTGCTTGTATCTCTTTATTAACAAATGTAACGTCGAATATCATTCAGTAATAAAGTAACCATTGTCATAGCACGTACTGTCTTTCTTTTACCCGCATACAATATCAATGAAGTATGTGAATTCTCATTTCAACATTGGCTCGGATTTTGCATTTTTCTATTTTAAATGCGTATACAGTACTAAACACACCTCCAAGTGTGCTGAAGGATGCGAACGCATGCTTAAGAATGCTGAAGCATGCTGCATGCATGCATGCTGGGATGCTTAAGCATACGATGCTCATAAGTGTGTCCAAAACCATTCATATAAATGCTGGTCGATGCTGATAAATGTAATTCAGGCCTACAGGCACAAGCGTTACCAGTTTGACATAACATGACATGAAACAAAATGCTCTAAAAAGAAAAGAAAAAAAAATTTAAATTATATCCACCCATCAATTTATTTATTACTAAAATATAAAAGCTTGACGGGAGATTTAATTATGTAAATGTATTTATGAAATACGTGTTTTTTTTCGATTTTCTTTTGTCAAAATTAAGTTTCTAAATTGTATTCTTGTTTACCTACACAATCTAGCGTTCTATTAACTAGTTAACTAGTTAACTCAAATAAGCACTCGTTACTTATTCCAAATTTTATCTTTGCGCCGTTTGCAAAATCACATTGTTGCCGAATATTAGCGCTTAAACATTTTCTAAAGAATATATCTCATCTCTTAGTTTCGAAAAGTCAATTGGCCCTTCAAGCCAGAATCCAGATAACGAATCAATCCTGCTAAGCAATATAGCTAAAGTTTCGGTCGGGGAAGGTTAGTATTATAATAATTATTTCGTACTAGCTGTTGCCAGCGGCTTCACTCGCATGAATGTTTCAAGTTGGCAAACAAGCATACGGCCCACCAGATGGTAAATGGGCGCCGTAGCCTATGAGCGCTTGCAGCACCATTTGTAGGTACGACTCACGCGTTGCCAACCTCGAGATATTAATTTTTAAATCTCCTCTGCCCAGTAATTTCTCAATAGCTATTGTTGATAAGGCATTATTACAATAGAAATGACTGATTTCCTAACTAAAATGTCATCCCTCTTTCAGCCTCATCCTAATTTCCTTTTCGCGATAAAAATTACTCTATACCTAACCTTTTACTGAAGGTGGGCATTCTATTGCAAGAGACCGGCTAGGTTGGTACCTAGGTTGGTACCTGTGGTGGTCCACAGTTTAAGATATCTACCTCAAATCGGTAATGTATTTTACATTCCCGTCTTTCGGTTTGAAGTACACTGTAGGCTTATGAAATTACTGGGCAAAGGAGATTTAAGAACCAATATCTCGACGTTGGCAACGCGTTACTGACACGCTCATAGGCTAATCGCTTCATCATAACCGCTTACCATTAGATGAGGCATTTGCTTGCTTGACAACTTCTTCTTCGTCCTAGCATTATTCCCGGTATTTTATTCTGCCCAGGGTCTGCTAATAATCGTTAACTCTTGATAAGTAAATTGCTCTTATCCAATGAGTAACTAGTTCACCCTTTGGGTTGCAGAGGTCAGATGGCAATCGCTCTGTTCCAAAACTACTAACCCGTCAAATCAGCATAAGAGTATAAGCAGACCCTGGTTAAATACCAGGAATAAAAAATAATAATAAATAAACGATATTCACACTCAACGGCCTCCATTAGGATAGCGATATCCTGTGTCGGGGGTCCGGAAACATACACGACAGACTGGAGCACATGCGTGTACGGTCAATATAAACATATGCTCCGAGGGAGAATCGAACCCGCGACCTGTGGCGTTCAAGGCAACGTCATCATAATGCTAGGAAGAAGAGAAGAAGAAACTCACCTTGGACACGTCGGAGGCAACTGACTCCTATCCCCCATCACCACTTTCAAGAATACTAATAAAATACCTATCACAATCATTGTCAATATGGCACTTAACTACTTATGACTAATATCACTCGCTTAATAGAGGAACTATTAATATCACTTCTAAATTGTTTCCGTCACTTTGGTATTTACTATGTGTTAAGATAGTTGCAGAGAATTTTAAAAGGCTTGCTTCTGAATGGTTGACAGGTCATTCTGGGTGGTATTTTCGTGGGCTGGTTACTTCGTTATGGGGCACATGTGTGCCCAATTCTGTAACAAACGGAAAATTCAGTTAGTGAATGTTATTTGTGACTTTTTTTTTGAAAAACTACTATTTTATATATGGATTAATGTTTTAGTTTAGGTGAGTATTTGCCTAAATTAAATATGTATAACGGTAGTAGAGCCACCTTCCTCCCAGCACATATGGGTTGGCTCGATGGTATGTTCGACCCTTTCACAGAAAATGGGCGTAAAGTAACAGTATCAGTAGGTGCTGTTGCGTTTCGTGCGATGAGTGAGAGAAACGGAGGCCCAATCTCCCACTCCCTCTGTTCCCTTTCTTTTTTCCTTCTCATTCCTTCCCTCCTATCCCTTAAGTTGGCAGCGTGCATGTGATACTTCAAATATTGCAAGCGTTCTGAGGTTGCGGCAACTGCTTACATCAGGCGGACCGTATGCTTGTTTGCCAACCCTCATGACAAAAAAAGTAAGATCTTCATCTTTTTATAAGAGTGACATTACTTTAACCTCTCTTACTAGAAGTAACCCAAGTGGCAATTAACGATTCTTCTTATCTTTGTAGTGATCATAGGTTACAGCGATTGCTTTCGATCTCACCGCAAGTTTAATAAATAATAATAAATAAATAAACGTTGCACATTTAACGGCCCCCATTAGGATAGTAATATCCTGTGTCCGGGGTCCGGAAACATTCACAATGACAAGGACAAATACACCCAGACCGGATATGCTTGCATGGTTAATACAAACATATTATGCTCCAAGCGGGAATCGAACCCGCGACCTGTGGCGTTTAAGGCAGGTTCGCTACCGCTGCACCACAACGTCGTCAAGTTTGTCATCATACAAAAAAGATACGACATTTAAATAAAATATTACAAGTTGTCGGTATATTTTTAATTTTTTTGGTAAATCGTGTTTTTTGGAAATTATAATACGAATTACATAATGATGAAATATGAATAATATTTTACGACGCCATTTACTGAAGTAGTTAGGTAGATCGATTTATAGCCCCCGAAATACCCCGAATCCCCAGCATTGAGTTGAGTTGAGATTTGAGTTTGAGTTTGAGTTTGAGATATGGATTTTAAAAGAAAGCAGCTGTGTCAAAACGTGACTGACCTCCAGTTATTTAGAATCATGCCACCTAAATAAGAATCGATGCCGTGGAACACCCCTCGTTAGTTCCGTATAAAATATCTAAGCATGCAAATTTCATTAAATATCTTTCGCATTCATTATCATGCAGCATCATTAACAACTGTAGAGCAATCGAATTAATATTACTAGTTATAAGTATGATATAATTAACATTGTTATATTTTCCTTGTTACTCATAAGTTATACTTAGTTATATTCTAAGCGGTAGATGTTACAAATAATAAAACAACAATTAACGCTACACACTCAACGGCCCCCATTAAGATAGTTATATCCTGTGTCGGGGGTCCGGAAACGTACATAGTGACAAAGACAAACACACACAGACCGGAAAAAATGCCTGTATGCTCACGATGCTATATACCATGCTCCGAGCGAGAATAAAACCCGCGACCTGCGGCGCATAAGGTAGGTTTGCTACCGCTGATGATCAAATGATGTTAAATAGTCAGCTTTAATCACTTGTTTTATATTTACAAATCTTTCGAACTAAAATACTTCACGGGTATTGGAACGAAGTTCCTTAATGCGGATAACGGGTAGTGCGATTTAGTAGAAATCGTTACGTAACGAAATACCGTGTGTGCGTCTGTGTATCGAGTCTACTACTACTAGCAAATGTGCGAGCTAGTGAGTGCGCAGTCGGGTACGCAACTCTCTCTCTCACACTCTCTCTATGTCCCTGTCTCTTTTTATCATATAATCTACTAGCTTCTGCCAGAGGCTTCGCCCGGCCTGTACTGACTTTGAATGTCATATTTATTTATATCGAATCAACAACCTAGACACAAGTTTCGAGCTTTTAGCTTTAAAAATGACAATACTTCCATACAACTTTTCATCCCCCCCTTATGCCTTTACGACCCTTTCTTCGCATTAAAAAGCCTATGTCCTTTTTCAGGCTCTAGACTATCTGTGTACCAAACTTCATATAAATCAGTTCAGTGATTTTGGCGCGACAGACAGAGTTACTTTAATGTTTTTTCATGAAACCTTTAGTACGCGAAACCGACTCGCACTTTACACGTTTTTACAACAGCTATTAGCGGTCGATTTTATCTATTCCTAGAACATTAATAATATTTACGACCTTCAGGAGTAATTGTGTAACCAATTTACAGATAGACACCCGCATGAATGTAACAAGGTATCTAAATATTCCATTATAATTATTGAAATTACATCAGTCTGTGTGACCGTCTTTCACCAGGCTGTGTCTCATGAACCGGGATAGTTAGATACTTTAAATTTTCACAGATGATATTTGACGTAATAAATTTTATTTTGACGTAATAATAGCTACACACTCAACGGCTCCCATTAGGATAGTGGTATGTGTCGGGAGTCCGGAAACAGTTACAAGGACAAGGACAAATACACCCACACTGGAAGATATGGCTGTATGGTCAATACAAACATCTGCTCCGAGCGGAAATTGAACGCGACACCTGTGGCGTTTAAAGCAGGTTTGCTACGGCTGCGCCACAACGTAGTCATAATGTGCATATTTGTACAATATAAGCTTTAATTTTAAACCACTTTACACCAACGACATCTTCACACGAATCAGCAAAAGTGCAAAGGAAGCTATTTGTATTTTTAGAATTGTTACATTAACATAATATAATACCCAGACTGATTAAATGCTTAATAATGAAGATGATTTGATTGAATTATTGTGACAGTCACTCCAGGCTTTTCAGTCAACATAATATGTAAATTACTTGGACATTTTAAAAATAATAATATAAAAAGATATAACCCCGAGTTTGTTTCGCCGGTTCTTCTCGGGTAGAGGTTTAATTTTGGAGCCGGTAGTAGAATCTTGACTTTCAACAAATAAGTTACATGCTTTTTACGTTGAATAAAAATATTTGATTTGATTTGACTAGTTAAAACTACGCAGATAAATAAATAAGCTTTACATACTAAACCACCCCTATTAATACTGTGTCATCATCATAATATAGAAAATATAAACACTAATAGATAACAGCTCAACGGTAGAAGGGTCGACTCCGCTCCGTGGAAGTCGCGGGTTCGATCCTGACCCCCTTGGGCTATTATCGTACCCACTCCTAGTGCAAGCTTCAAGCTTTTTTTATTTATTCAAAAATGGGTAAGCTCTTGACCTCCATCGAGCGTGAAAGCATAGATGAGGTCTACGTTGGAGCGAGCTTACTCAAGAGAAGCCTATGTACTCGCACCTTGAAGAGGTTCAGGTTGTATGCATTCGGAAATACAGACGCCGGAAGAGCATTCCAATCCCTGGCCGTGCGCATTATGAATGACGAACGAAAGCGCATAGCCCAATTTCCTGCCATCATACCCCTGTTACCATTTTCCCTTCTCATCGCTTCCCTCCCATTCTTGGGTTCGCAAAGCGCATGTGATAGATCAAGTGTCGCGCGCGTTCATAGGTGCTGCGATGACTGCTTACCATCAGGCGGACCGTGTGTTTGTTTGTCAACCGAGTGGATTGAATGTCCTTTTATTAATAGCACGGTAGTCGCCACTACACTTAACAAACGTGCGAAATTTGTTTGCCAGTCATAAATTCAGGGTTGACGCTTAAGTCCTACACCTTTTTATATTTTTCATAATTTTATTTGATATCAAATTTCTTTCAGTATAAAGTGACCTGTTATTATTGGTAAAAAACCACAGAGTAAATTTCATAGCTTAACAAATCACGGAAACTCAATACCAGTTATATTTTATTTTTTAGACCCTATTCTCTATTTCACGTTAAGAATCACAATCAAATAGCGACTTATTAAAATGTAAAATATGTACGCCAAGGTTCCGTAGTGTAACGGCTCGCTTAGTCGCTGGAGCATGAGACTCTATCAGGGTCGTGGGTTCGAGCCTAACGTTGAGAAATTCTTTTACCATAACCACGCTCAGGGTTAGTCAAAGCCAAATTAATAATTCTTTACAAGCGCCATGGCATTTTTTAAGGCGTCGGGATGTGACGACCCCATCGCCCGCTGTTGGGATAACCTCTGTCACAACAGAGATTATTCCACCAGTGCAATCAGTCACACTGGTGGTAGGTCTTTTGTTGCAAGAGGCCGGCTACGTAGGTACCACCGCAGTGTCCAATATTCTGCCGCCAAATAATAGTGCTTAGGCACTACTGTGTTCCGGTTTGAAGGGCTACGCTAATGAAATTACTGGGCGAACGAGATTTAAGAACTAATATCTCGAGGTTGGCAACGCGCGAGTGGCACCTACTAATGGTGCTGCAAGCGCTCATAGGCTGCGGCAGCCACTTACCATCAGGTGGGCCGTATGCTTGTTTGCCAACTTCTAACATAAAAAAATCTACTTCGCACAAAAAATAATGCAACAACACTGATCATACTTTATTGAATAGGGGACTAAATTAATAGACTTCAAAGACCCAGCTCAATATTTCGTGCTTAAAAAAGTAGAGCCTTACAATATTTCGTGCGTTTGCGTTTCAATATTTCGTGCTTAAAAAAGTTGAGCCTTACAGAAAATCGTGGGTTTAAGTGTGATGAGTGAGAGCGCCGGAGGCCGAATCTCCCACCTCCTTCCCATCCTCTTGGGCCGGCAACGGACATCTGATATTTTAAGTATAGCAGTAGTCCATAAATTACGGTGACTGCTGACCATCAGCCAGACCATATGCTTATATGCCTTCTTCATCCTAGCATTATTCCCGGTATTTTATGTACCCAGGGTCTGCTTATTACTCTTATCCGGATTTGACAGGTTACTACTTTTTACACAGAGCGATTGCCATCTGACCTCCGCAACCCTAAGGGCGAACCAGTAACTCACTGGATAAGAGCAATTTACTTATCAAGAGTTAACGATTATTATCAGATGTTATTGATAATAAACGGGACCGACAGTTTAACGAGCTCTCCGAGGCACGGTGGAGAGACCCACACGGACAAACACCCAGACCGAGAAATTTTATCAAACATCTGCCCGAGCGGAAGCGGAGCGGAAACATCTACCCACAACGCCACAACAGTGTCAATATGCTTGTATGCCAACCGTCTTAAAAAAACTAGCAATACCAGGATATTTGGATGTGACGTGGACGCGGAAGATATTAAAATCCATTCTGTGACTGTATTGGTAGCCACTCTATATTCGATCTTGCCGACAATGAACTTTTAGCAATGACTGACCAATTACTTATATACCGTATTAAAGGTACCTCTTAAAATCGTTAACACGGGCGTAGCCGCGGGTAATGGCTTGTAATAAATGTATAACCTACAGTCGTCAATGTAACTGTTGCTGTCTGTACCTTAATGAGATATACAGGATGTAGAAAATTTTTGCCGACGCCTCCTCACCTTGTCAAATAGGTTTTAAATTCAAACAAATGGCCAAACGTCAGAGGACGATGACTTTTAACATTCATCCTGATGTATCACGCTTTAGGATGGAATTTTAACCTTGTCATAACAACTTAGGTTATAGAATGTCAGGCATACATTACATATTTAATTCTATTATCACTGTAATAACAGTAGGCGATTTTGAAAACTATTTGAATATCACCGTATTGTATGTATCAGGGACAAAGATATATTATGAATAGACCATCCATCAGACAAAATGTCAAAGACTTTAAAGTTCTAAAAAAACACACTTTTCTTAGAACTTTTAGAGGAATAATTCCATCATTCATGATTTTTGCTTAGCTTTAACTGTTTACACACGCAACGGAAGCTCTCCAAGGGAATATTTTTATTCCCGTTTTTCCACATGTTTTATTTATTTTCGTCGTGTGATATTATATATAATCGAGGAAGAGTATACACTATAGTGTAGTGTATAATCGAGGAAGAGTATTCAAAATAAAAAGAATATTTCAATTCAAACCAATTGAACCTGAGATTACCGCGGTCAACCAAACAAACAAACGGCATAGACACTATCATAACACCTATATATGCATATTAATAGAATTTTCCTAGACAAATTGGTGATAACTAAGAAATGGATGAGGAAAAAGATCAATTAAAAATCAACACATTAAAAAATAAAATCAAACAGTTCGAAAAAGAATCATCTGTATAAACAATAAGAACTAAAACTGATCCGTCTAAAAATTCTTTAAGCTTTGGTGACAACGAGCCAAGTTTTACTTCCACGTTCTAATAATACGTGTAAATATTTAGAGGACAAATGTTTATTACAATATTTGAGTGACAGATTGAAACACTGAATGACTTTATTTTTAAATTTCGTGTATGAGATTTCAGCAACCTACAAAGTCACAGGTGCGACGGTAAAGATTTTGAAGTTAAGTGAATTTTAGATATACTGACATTGACATGGGCGTAGCGAGGTAGGAGCAAGAGGGGGGCGGCTGCCCAACTCTAGACCTTGTTAAAAATACACACCTTTGAAAATTACACACATTGATACATTTAGAACTATTTAACCAATGACCGGAGAGAATAGTTATTTTGCCCCCTCTAGACCAAACTCAGGCTACGTCCGCGCTGAACAACTAGAAGAAGGGGTGTCAGGTTCTTAACTTTTCAACTTCAAAAAGTGGGAGTGGGAGTTATCAATGGTCAGCTTTTTGTCCGCACTTTAAGCAACCACGTCAGTGAACCATTTTCGATTACACACTTCCTCGTCAGTAAGGGTTGGATTCCGATGCGGTGCGATCAATTTTACGATCTCAACAAGGCCTCCGAAAACAAAGAACAAAACTCTTGAAGTCTATTTTTTTTTCATCAGTCCAATTATTATAGTATTATCTATGTAAGCGTGGTTATCAATTTTGATTCAATCATCATAATAAAAAGCAATAATCTGTCAGTTTAATGTTTTTTAGGAAGAAAGAAAAACATTGGAAAATTCTAACTCCGCGCAAGACAAATAACTGAGACTCGTGAAGACGATCGTTTGTGAGAATTTAGAATAATTTACATAGAAGACGTGAAATATTTGTTTGCAAAACGTGTTTTCAGCGGTAATAAAACGGGCAAACACGGAACGGCAAAGTGCGGGCTTCCGCCGTTTGATTTACGTCCAATTGACTGCGCCGTACCAATTGGAAGATTACGGGTTACCTTTGGCCAACCTTGGATGTCTTTCTCGTTGCTTCCAAATATTGGACTTTAGTATAAACATTGAAATTTAGTAGTCGATCACAAATGGGCAGGCTCGATCCGATAAGTAGCCTCTCACAGAAAATCGGCGTGAAGTAACAGTATCAGTTCCATTGCGTTTCGTGCAGGGGTGACAGCGCCGGGGGCTCAATCTCCCGCCCCCTCTATTCCCTTCACTCCGTCCTCTTTCCGTCCCTTTATCCCTCGGGTCGGACGCATGTGATACTTTAAGTATCGCAAGCGTTCATTGGTTGCGGTGACTGCTTGCCACCAGGCGAACCATACAATTGTTTGCCAATCGTCTAGCATTCAGGGTTTTAAGTAATGCACTTGTTAAAGTTTGTTTATCCAAATACATTCCTGATTGTATGTTATCAATAAGCCACGTGTAAATGCTTCATGCATTCCTAAATAAAGCTTTAATAACCATAGCATTACTAAATTACGATAAAAGCAAATATATATTTCTAAATAAACGCAAATAAAATTAGAGACGCCATATTAAAAGAAATCTGCTTTTAGTTGCTGCCATGTTAGCCCAAAATTTATACGTAAATTTTACCGAAAGTAGTCACTCAAAAATAATTTATATTTCTATTATAATACAAAGATTAACTCAATTATGCGTCCACCCTAATAAAAATTGTTACCGTTGCATAATGATATTCAAAAGATTGATAGATTTACACTGCTGCATGTTTCCTTTACATTATTATACTTGGTTCGTTTCCTATGATTTAAGTTAAGTTTCACCATTTTACTTATTTTATAATCATTATTTTTAAACTTTGTTTGCATTAAGTTAATTTTAAGTTGTCACAGTAGTGTATTTTATAATCTATCAATAAAATTATTCTTATTCAAAACAATACCGTCGTCATCGGAGTTTTTTTTTTTAAATAAGATGAGATGAAATACGGAAAGGCGAAGCAAGATGAAAAGGATAAGTATTGTGTAAGAGGGAACTCTCCCGATGGAGTTGGCCCATTCATAATAACCCCAAATACAGGAAACGATATTCTAATTATAAGTACAAATACAAAAGAAAGGGACGTCACAACAGAAACAAATTATAAACAAACGAAATCACGTGAGAAACGCCCACAAACTTGCGCAGGTGTGATGATGCTTTAGGATACATTCCAACAGTCACACCCCCAGGTCATATGACGTCAAAAACTAAAATGGGAAATCGGGTGATCTTAGGTATTCCATGTATAGGTATAATAGCTAGAAAATATTTTGTGATCATGCCAAATTTGTTGCTACAAAACATGAAGTTAGTTTAATTAAAACAGTCAATGATCCAATAATTATACAAAACATAATGGGCCATAAGATTATTGTTCCAAATCGGTAATCAGAAAGGTAAACACTATTCCGCGTTCGGACGTAACGACCCCATCCCCTGCTGTTGGGATAAACTCTGTTACAGCAGAGATTATTGCACCAGTACAATCAGTCACACTGTTGGTACGTCTTTTGTTGCAAGAGGCCGACTAGGTAGGTAGCACCGCCATGTCAGATTTAAGAACTAATATCTCGAGGTTGGGTACGCGTGAGTGACGCTTCCAAATGGTGTTACCACCAGGTGGAGCATACGCTTGCGTGCCAACTTAGAAACAAAAGAAAAAAATTAAATTTACCAATTAATATTAAAATCCCAGCTGACTTACTCCGGATTTACAGAGAAAATATTAGAACATAAGGGCTAAAATGGATTTTAGGCATTCTAATCCAACAATAAATTTTCATGGCATTTGTACAATAAAGGTCGTTAAAACACGTCCAGTTGCCAGAATTTTTATAGCCACAAGTCTGACACAAACGAGGGAGTGTCGTCCACAAGTATTGATATAGAACAAAACGAACATTTACGATAGTGAACTTGGCAAGATAATTTGGCACAATGTAAAATTTTCATCCGTGCGATCATTCGTTTGACTAAATATAAACTTTAGTCTCACCTTAAGTCAAGTGATCTGGAATCAGATGTTTGTGTTTAATAGCAAATATATTGGAATTGAACGAGTTCTTGGGTTAAGAGCTTGCTGTCGAGATGTATGGACCGGCTAGATAATTGGAGTACAATGAGTTTCCTTGGCTTAGCAAGATGCTTCTGATTCTGACTGGTTTGCCCTTTGGGCTGCAGTGGCCAGCTTCTTATCGGTCTGTATAAAAACTAGTAACTTGCCTGTAAGTAAGCAGACTGTGGAAAAAACACCTTGAACAATTTTAGGGAAAATAGTAACTAAGCAGATATTTGATTTAGTCAAAACAGATTTATTTCGTCAATAGCTAACTGGCTACTTCAAATATAACTCATTAATTCTAATTTTTCGAGCGCCTGAGGCTCATTCTCCCACACGCTTTCTTCCCTCTCTTTTTCCCATCCTAAGTCCCTCCTATCCCTTGAGTTGGCAACGCGCATGCGATACTGTCAAAGATTGCTGTGATTGCTTACCTGATGGTCCCCATGATTGGGGACCGTTTGCTTGTTTGCCAAACGTGATGAAACAAAAAAAGCCCAAGTGTTATAAAGGGAGAGTCAGCATGAGATGGGTACATCATAAATGAATGAATGAATGATTGAGCGAATGAATTGAACAAGATATTAAGGCTATAATTATGTACGACCTACTTAACATACTTGAAGTGGCAAATGTGAAATTCTTGATAAAAATAAAATAATATATCCTTGGCACACTTGACTTTTAGATTGTTTGAAGCACAGCATTAAAAATTATTATATATAACTATAATCGGCAGACGGCCTGCGCCGAAAAAAAAAAACTGGGGCCCGATAGAAGCGCGCCCTACTGGGTCCAATTGTGAATTTAAACCAATATCCAGCGTCGGGATGTGACGACCCCATCGCCCGCTGTTGGGATAACCTCTGTCACAGCAGAGATTATTCCACCAGTGCAGTCAGTCACACTGGTGGTAGGTCTTTTGTTGCAAGAGGCCGGCTAGGTAGGTACCACCGCAGTGTCAAATATTCTGCCGCCAAATAGTAGTGCTTAGGCATTACTGTGTTCCGGTTTGAAGGGCACTGCACGCTAGTGAAATTACTGGGCAGACGAGATTTAAGAACCAATATCTCGAGGTTGGCAACGTGTGAGTGGCACCTACTAATGGTGCTGCAAGCGCTCATAGGCTACGGCAACCACTTACCATCAGGTGGGCCGTATGCTTGTTTGCCAACTTTTAACATAAAAAAAAAAAAAAAACGGAAATCGGATGGAACACATAAAAAATGTCATCAAAATCGGTGCAACCGTTTAGAAGTGACATACACACGGACAGCAGGATTTTATATACAAAGATTGAGTTTCAAACCGGCCAAGTGCGTGCAAACCTTTAGGACTTTATTATTAGTATTTGCTATTGTAGAGGTAACGAAAGTTCTTCTATTTTGAATATTTAAACTCGAGTTATTACGGTTCGTTAGGTACTGACTGTATCAGCCCACTGACAGAGGCAGCCGTTTTTTTTTTTTTTTTTTTTATGTTAGAAGTTGGCAAACAAGCATACGGCCCACCTGATGGTAAGTAGATGCCGTAGCCTATACACACACAACACAGTAGTGCCTAAGCACTACTATTTGGCGGCAGAATATTGGACACTGCGGTGGTACCTACCTAGCCGGCCTCTTGCAACAAAAGACCTACCACCAGTGTGACTGATTGCACTGGTGGAATAATCTCTGTTGTGACAGAGGTTATCCCAACAGCTTTCCAAGTAGTTTTTAAAGATTTTACATACACGACAGTAAGATTCATATTAAAAATGCCTATCTATAAAATAATGTTAGAAGGTCATGGTTTTATAATAAAAGGTCAATACCCCTCAATCATTTAACATTGTACACCATACAATTTTTAGAGTTCACTGACTTCTTAGTCCAGTGAATAATTGACCTCTGAGTGACCTTAAGATATATTAGCTTATTTTATTCATGGAGAATACTACTAGTTAATTAGCACTAACCTACATTTTTTTATATAATACTAGTTATGCCCGCGGTTTCAACCCGTTTGTGGAGACTGTAGGGTGATGTTATAAAACAAATTTGATTACCACAAAAAGATAATTTTATTATTATTATTATTATTATAATTGTTAGTTAACCTTGAAAGAAAGAGAAGAGACATATTCTGTCTGTTCCTTTTTTTAAGAACCTTTAAAAGGGAAAAATTCCATGATACATCATTTTTACGTAACTGTTTACGCAGCGCACGCAACGGAAGACCCATTTACTTTCACAGAAAATCGGCGTAAAGTAACAGAATGCTCTTCAGTTTCGTCCGATATGTGAGAGTGATGGAGGCCCAATCTCCTTTGCCTTTCACACCCTCTCTCCTAACCCTATGACCTGCAACTGTGGAAGCTAAAGTCATTTATCACTAAAGTAAGAACACAGTAAATCTAAATCGGATCAACTTACTATGTGTATTAAAAGTGTCAAGATTAGGGTTGCCACTCGTACTTTTTAATGTTTAAACAAAAATATAACTTGAAAAAATATGTGTGTATTGATAAGAGATATTTGTCAGTACTCTATGGATGTTGACATAGTAGCTCCATAATAATATACATACAAATTAATACTATAATAAATAATATACGTACAGTTGTATGTATATTTTTTACCACAGATACCAATGTTTTTTTTCTGATTCTGTATTCCTGTTGTCCCTACCGGCCTTGATAGCGTCACCGGGCGGGGGTGGCTGAGTACTGAGACCCAACCGAGAAAAAGGGACCGCCTTCGCGGAGGCTCAAAGTTGATTTCGCCAATAGGTTGCCTCCTGCGAAGCCGAACTATCATCGGGATCCAATAATATACTATAAGATATACATAGATAAAAAAGATATGAATTTTTTGAGTCTCATTAATAGAATTTAATTTCTTGTCAATGTAACCCATTCACTGCCGCGTTAAAAATATGTACTTTAGCCTCATGCTGTTGTAGCTATTTACAAAACAATCGCTAAAATCTCAGTTCTTTTGTTGTTATTTGCCATATATATTAGAGTTTCAAATTGAGCCACCGGTTAGCGGCGTCGACATTAAATAGGTTAAGAAAAAATGTTTTGAAACACGATATTAAACAGTAGAAATTTAAGATAAATTCTGCCAAAAACTCGTAAAATATAATTTATTTTTTTAATAGTGGGCAGCCCTGAACAAGACATATATTCTCTTAATTACGTCATCAAAGCCTAACATTACACGGAAGATTAATGTACTCAATAATGATCGCTATATAAACATAATAAAGACTGTTATTGTGTAAATTCCTTGCACGTGTTTCGCCTCCGATGCGCAATTATGCATCTTAGGATTGCATAATGTTGTTGTCAAGTGGACGGTAAAAACACATCAGCATTTTGCAATAAAATTACTTCTTTTTAATAACTAGGCCTCGGAAACTTAGAGCTAGTTTATTCTTAGTTTTGCAGTTAAAATATTTTTAGGGCGTCACCGGCGTCATGACGTGACGACGCTATCACTCGCTGTTAGGATAATCTCTGTCACAGCAGAGATTATTCCACCAGTGCAATCAGCCGCACTGGTGCGAGATCTTTTGTAACAAGAGGCCGACTAGGTAGGTAGCACCGCAGTGTCAAATATTCTACCGCAAAGTAGTAGTGTCTTTGGCATTACTATGATCCGGTTTGGGCACTGTAGGCTAGTGAAATTACTGGACTACGAATATCTCGAGGTTGGCCCCACTAATGGTGTTGCGCGCGCTCATAGGTTACGGCAACCGCTTACCATCAAGCCCACCTGACCACCAACTTATTTGCCAACTTGTAACATAAAAAAGGGACAGACAGATGGACGGACAACGGAGTCTAAGTAATAGGGTCGTTTTAATCTTTGGGTACGAAACATTGAAAAGGTAAAGAAAATACCATCTAACTGACAATCAAAGTAATTTATTAGAAAGAAGCCATCTCAATAGCAAATTAAGTCACAATCTCAGTCAGTTTACGAGGGGATTGGTCACGTCGCTCCTGGCCCTTTGCCTTCTGCTGCATGGGTGGGACTTGGCGAAGAGGCAGGCAGAGACTTGGCAGGGATGTCTTACGATACTGCCGACGTTCCTGTCCCCTAAACAAGCTTCGGCAGCACGAGGGCAATGCCATCAGGGTGAGGGCATCACCATGATCTCTCCCCGGGATAGGCTCCGTTGAACGATGTACTTGAGAGGCCGAGTGCGTTCCCGAGAAGTTCTCGCACGCACTGTAGTCGGTCATAGGAGGTTAAGTGAGACACCATGGTCGGACATAGAACTTCACAAGGTTTTTTGGTTGATTTCCACACCGTCAACAAAAGGACTGTACTCTTAATGGTTTTTCTGTGACTTCTTTAGCTGCGTTGAGCAATTTTTCATAGGGGTTATGATGGGCTATTATGGTTTTGCGTCACTGACATGCTTCAATTTAATCAATTCCAATAAATAATCCGAAAAGAAAATAAAGAAACAAAAGTATTTTTTCAACGTAGAATTTAAAAAATACACAAAAAATCTTCACAATTTTAGTTTTTACAACGTGTTTATTAGTTTTTGGCACTTTTTATAAACATTCAAATAACAATAAACAAAATAACTATTTATTTTCTTTGCGTTTATGTAAGAAGTTGTTATGCCGGACGACCGTCTGTCTGCCAGTTATTTTTCTATTTAAAGACGCATCTATATATTATCAAGTGAATATATTTTTTTTAATTTATTTTATTAACAGTACCTTTTTAAACTATACAGAAGTTCTATTTTTTTTTTTATGTTAGAAGTTGGCAAACAAGCATATGGCCCACCTGATGGTAAGTGGCTGCCGCAGCCTATGAGCGCTTGCAGCACCATTAGTAGGTGCCACTCACGCGTTGCCAACCTCGAGATATTAGTTCTTAAATCTCGTTCGCCCAGTAATTTCACTAGCGTACAAATACCCTTCAAACCTACCTAGCCGGCCTCTTGCAACAAAAGACCTACCACCAGTGTTTCTATGAAACTGCACACCAGTTTGTTGGTACAAAATACTATCACTGATTCAAATAAAAAAAATAAACGCTACACACTCAACGACCCCCATTAGAATAGTTGTATCCTGAGTCGGGGGTCCGGAAACATACACAATAACAAACAGATTCAGACCGGAACACATGCCTGTATGGTCGTTACAAGCATCTGCTCCCAACGAAGGCAGAGTCGCTACCGCTGCGCCACAACGTCGTCCGAGTGTATATGACATTTTTCAACGATATTTTGCTTCTCGAACATTCTATATATAGTCTTGTAATGCGACGAGAACAATACGTGGGCGACAATAAGAGGAAAATTAGTTTAAATTAAAGCAAATTGCAGAATGAAACCGTTTATACGGACTTCCATTTAAGCAAGTCCTTAAGCAGTGCAGGATGTAAATATGATGTATAAAATTCTTTTGTCGAGGTGTTTGTTACTAAACTTCTCCGAAACGGCTCGACCAATGTCTAAAAAATTTTTCCGCATATCGGGTATGTCTGAGAATCGGTCAACATCTATTTTTCATACCTAATTGTTAGTCAAACCCAATTTTTTTGTACATTTTTTTATGATTCAGTATTTTAAAAAAACCCTCCAACCAATCCATTTTTATTTTTATTCTGAAACATACTATATAGGCATTTTTACTATAAAAAATCTAAAATGGCAACACCAATTAAGTTTCCACTGACATTTTTAACATGTATCGAGCTGTAAAAATTAGAAAAAGATAGAAAAAACTGCAATATCACTAACATATAAAAATTAATTTAAAAAAATTAAAAACAATTAAAACAAATTCAAAACTGTTCTCTGATTAATTAAATTGTATAATCAAGCAAGTATCAAAACCAAACTTGGAGAATTTACTATCATAATTTACACACGATCGAAATCTTCTTCTTATCGATTGGTTAGTGGTCAACCTAGTGTCAGAGTTGTTCAGGTCGCCCGTAGGCCTCTGACTTGACTTATCGACTGATGTCTAATTGTCAACAGCCGGGACCGACTTTTTACGTGCCCTCCGAAGCACGGAGACGCTCGGTTGAAGTACCACTATGCGATCACCCATCTAGTGACTGACCGCGCCTAAAGTTGCTTAACCTATCGATCGTTTACCGATCAGCGGGTGCACTCGGCTATGAGCGTCTCACGATCGAAATGAAAGGTATTATGAATATATTTAGATTTTACAAATAGAACATGAAAAAGTGATTTATTTCTTTGGGACATCTAAAATTAATGTTACTTAAAATACTTAGGGAACCAATCATATTTTTAATATCTACAAAAAACAATAATTATCAGTCAAGTGCGTTGTGGACTACGCACAGTTGAAACTAAAGGGTTCCGCAGCTTGGTTATGAAGAACCGTAAGCGCTTTAAAAATAATAACGAGTTAAAGTCGACCGCAAAGATAAATGGGTCATATCTTAGAAATTATTAAAAGTAATATGAAAAACAAAGATATGGGAACAGCTTATCACTACATAGTATAAAACAAAGTCGCTTTCTCTGTCCCTATGTATGCTTAAATCTTTAAAACTACACAATGGATTTTGATGCAGTTTTTTTAATAGATAGAGTGATTGAAGAGGAAGGTTTATATGTATAAAAATAGTGGAGAAAAATTTTTTTTTTGAGGTTTCTAATGTGATGTCGTAAATAATTACATTTAACGCGTGCGAGCCGGGCAGTAATGAATCATTTTTTATAATTTTTTCAGTGAATGACATAGTCTATATATTTTATACCCGTGCGAAGCCGGAGCGGGCCGCTAGTATATCTCTAAAATTTGTAGACCTATCTTGTTGAAACCTATATTGTTGTTATAGTTTGATAGACCTATGTTGTTGTTGTTGTGGTTGAAATTTTATTTGTTGTTCTACAAGCTCAAATTTTTCCAGGATTTTAAATCTCATAGTTCAAAAGTTAGAGATGAGGGGACACAATTTTTATGAGTTTAGGAGCTAATATCTCAACAACTACTGACTTAATAAAAAAAGTCAAAATGTAAAAAAAACGTCCTTATCATATTCAAAGACCTATCCAAAGTTATCTCACACGTTGACATATATTGAAATTTTTTTTTCAACACTCAGTGTATGTATGGACTGCTACCTTTAACTCATATATATTTTAAGATTTCATTACAAAATCGTGGTGCGGTTTGTAGAATACACCTATTTGTTAAATTTCGTATAGATAGAGCTAATGGTCTCCGAGTAAAATGACTATGACATACGGACGGGCGCACGGACAACGGAGAGACGGACATGACGAAACTATACGGGTTCCGTTTTTGCCATTTGGCTCCGGAACCCTAAAAATTGAGCCATCTCAGCTTATACATGTGACAAACTGACAGACACTGGACTAAAATTGTTTACACAACCCATAAGGTAAATACATCTAAGTACTTCTATAAATGTGTTATTTTCCGCTCAATTTCTTGTTTACCATTTACATCTTAATGTATACATTTAATAGGAAAATAACATTTTAATTGTAATAGTTTTTTTAACCAACTTTAGGCCTGGCTTAAAGCTCTCAGGTCGGGTTTTAGATTCCCGCTCTTTTGTATTGACCATACAGGCATGTGTTCCGGTCTGGGTGTGTTTGTCCTTGTCCTTGTGTATGTTTCCCGACCCCCGACACAGGATATAACTACCCTAATAGGGGCCGTTGAGTGTTTAGCGTTTATTATTTATTTATACATATTTATTTTATCTATCCATACTAACATTAAAAATGCGAAAGTAAGTTTGTTTGTTTATGAGATTTCAAGCTTAAGCTGCTGAGATGATTACGATGAATTTTGACATATATGTAGATGAGACGACGGAGGATATTGTAGGATACTTTTGGCCGCGAAAACAAAAGTGAAAAGTTGAATAGGAAATAAATATTATTATAAAGTGCCTAATAGAAAATCGTTATTCTCGCGGGCGTAACCGCAGACGGGAACTAGTTACATTATAAAACGAAAGGGTTAGTTTGAATGCGCTAATCTTTGTATGAAACTTAGAAAGGATCGGAAATCGGAAGTCGATGACAAACAAGGTTAAATCAAACTAAAAACGTAGAGGGTTTGTCAAAATATTCAGCAGCACACATTTTGTGGTACAAAGTGAATGGTTTACGAACGACCGAACGGAAGAACGAATGAAAGAACGTAAAAACCCAAACTTGTTTTAACATACAATTTTTTTTTATGTTACAAGTTGGCAAGCAAGCATACGGCCCACGTGATGGTAAGCGGTTTCCGTAACTATGAGCGCGCGCAACACCATTTAGGTGCCAGTCACGTGGTGACAACCTCGAGATATTGGTTCTTGAATCTCCTTTTCCCAGTAATTACACTAGCCGACAATGCCCTTCAAACCGGAACACAATAATGCCTAAGCACTATTTGGCGGCACAATATTTGACACTGCGGTGGCACCGACCTAGCCAGCCTCTTGCAACAAAACACATAATATAATCATTATTGTACACCACTTTAAATACATGAGTTACAATCACTTATTTTATAATAAGTGATAAGCATAGAGTCCGCCTGATATACTTATGTATGTATGTATGTACAGGTAGGCGGTTTTATCGCTACGTAGCGATCACCAGTGTGACTGATTGCACTGGTGGAATAATCTCTGCTGTGATAGAGATTGTGCCAACAGCGGACGATGGGGTCGTCACGTCCCGACGCCAATAAACTATAGAATCTTAATTTACGTTCATAAACAAGGGCGAATATTTAACATGTACTCAACAAATTTGGAGGTAAGATTAACGTGATTGATAGATTGGTTTATCGTGACACGTAGTATGATGGAAGATATACCATGAGCAATTATAAAGGGGAAAATTTTAACTTTAGACAAACGCAAAAGTGGCAAACAAGCATAAGAGTCCGCCTGATAGTAGATAGTGCACACAGACACCGTAGTCATAGGCGCAAAACCAAAAGTACCACAAGTATAGAAGAAGGGGGGAGAGCTTGTCTTTGGTATGAAGGGTCCGGTTATCCTTTACAATTCTATGCCACAGTATCTCGCTCTTCTTGTACTCTTTCGCCTTCCACTCCTACTGATCTTACGTGTTATTTATGGAATTAGCCTTGGGATAAAAGTATCGTATTTGTCAGTCCAGGTAAGCTGCCTGCGTACTAAATTTCATCCAAATCCGTTAAGCCGTTCTTGGATTGAGAGTTAGATCCTCAATACCCAAACAATATTACAAGTGGTGGGTATGTGGTTTTACGATTTGTATACTCCTGTTGGTGGAAAATTTGCACCTAGAATTCAGGAGACGGGAAGAGGTATCGTCCATATATCGATAAGACGAGGCGAATAAAAAGCGGAAGACGTCTTTAAGATAAGACAAAGTCGTCTTTAAGATGCATCTTGCAAGCTTAGGATTTCATAGGGAATGGAGGGAGTTCTCCGAGCGCATGCTGATGATGATATTTTGCCACGCAAGCATATGGCCCACCTGATAGTAAGCGGTTGCCATGAGCGCTTGCAACACCATTAGTAGATGCTACTCACGCGTTGCCAACCTCGGGTAAATATCCTTTTTATTACCTAGCCAGCCTCTTGCAAGAAACGCCCTACTACCAGGTAGACTGATTGTACAGTTGGGATAATCTCTGTTGCGACAGAGATTATGCCAACAGCGGGCGATGGAGTCGTCACGTCCCGAGCCCTATAATTTCAAGTTCGTTCATATACAGTGTTGTGTATGTGTTATGTGTAGTGAGTATAGTACAACATGCTCCGATCCGGGTCTTAACAAGTAGGTTTGTTAGCTCAACCTGTATAAATACAAGCCTCCGTATGGAAGACATATTAATACCAAATTTACCACGACATGGAAGTTAAATAGTCGCAAATGAATAAACTAGTAACAATGCATACATAGTTTTATAGAACAGATGACTACTAAAAATCCAAAACGAGTTATTAGCTAATTGACGTCTGTGAAACCAGATTGTGCTATTTTAAATATTTTTTGTCGTTCACTATGACTTTTTGCTTTCAATTTTATTAATATATACGCGTACGCCTACTTTTTTACATATTAAAATATGTGATCATAGTCACTGTGTAAGGCTTTTTGTTAGTCTTATATAATAATATGAACTTAAAAATTTAATAAGCACAAATATACTAAATATTGTATGCCCTTCCCATACTATAAAATAAGTCAGTGATAGGCCCTGGAGGCTTACCATTACCTCTTATTACGCTTCAAATTATGACCTAAATAAACTAAACATCATTCATCATGTCATGGGGGCTTATCATTAACTTTAGGTAACAATTCTATTTCGATCCAATTCTGACAGTAAACAGTTTCAGATTTCATATAAGCATGGGGCTTATACGTCTTTTTTATAAATAAACGCTGCACACTCAACGGTAGAAACACGGTACAACATTAAGATATTGGTATCCTGTGTCGGGGGTCCGGAAACACATACAAGGACAAAGACAAATACACCCAGGCCGGAAAATATGCTTGCATGGTCAATACGAACATATTATGCTCCGAGCGGGAATCGAACCCGCGACCTGTGGCGTTTAAGGCAGGTTCGCTACCGCAGCGCCACAACGTCGTAAATTTTTTTTAACTTAAATTTACTTAAATTCATGTTAAGCCCGCTGTTTTAAGTCGATTTCGAATAAGAAATTATTAAATGCTCAAAATGCTGGAAGAAGCTAGTTTATATTAAACAAAATTGTTTATGACAATTTTGTTTTGTTTAATGAAAGGCAAAAAAATTGGCAACATTTCAGAAATTGTTATAGGTAGGTACTCTAAATAAAATATTAAAATAAAATACAATTACTATTCAATGGCATAGTTATGTAATGAATACCTGACTGTATTTAATGTACCACCTGCATATTATTCCATTTTAAATTCATATTATGATAAAACAGTACTATAGATTTATGGTTTTAATCCAGAGTGGGGCGTACAAAAGAAGAAATTTGAGATAGTAGAACATCAAAAGATATATCTTTTTTTAAATATTTAACTGCGGAACCCTTCAGTCTCCATGCTCCATCACGCACTTGGCTGGTAATAGTTTAATTATACTTACAGGTGCATTAATACTTCAATGCGCAAGTACAAGTTATCGCCGCACTCCACCAGGCGATAGAACAACCGATGAAAACGGCTCATTGAACTTGACAGGAGTCACGATCCTCAGTAATGAGGGAGCGGAGGGTCTGCTTTTTACTCTTATCCGGATTTGACAGGTTACTAGTTTTTACACAGAGCGATTGCCATGTGACCTCCGCAACCCTAAGGGCGAACCGGTAATTCATTGGATAAGAGCAATTTACTTACCAAAACTTAACGATTATTATCAGATGTTATGATAACAACCAGGACCGACAGCTTAACGTGCTCTCTGAGGAACGGTGGGGAGACCCACACGGAAAAACGGCCAGACCGAAACAGCTATTTTAAAAAACATCTGCACAAGCGGGAATCGAACCCGCAACCGTCGACACTCATGGCAGACTCGCTACGCAAAATACTTAGACTATACCGTCTTAATTAAATTATTCATTTATATATTCTAAAAGTTTATACAAGCGCGAAATTGAGATAATTTCGAAGAAAAGTAGCGTATGTTATGACAACTTAATTACATCATTCAACGGAACAAGAATATTGCAGAGTGAACGGCACTAAAAGGACATGTTGTACGACCTTAAGAATTAGCTTTGCGAATCTCACTAGTAATAAATTTCACGAAAAATATTCATCCAGCTTTATAAGCCACAAATTACTATAGCCATTTTGATGAAATTTGTTTTTTTTTTTTTATGTTAGAAGTTGGCAAACAAGCATACAGCCCACCTGATGGTAAGTGGTTGCCGCAGCCGATGAACGCTTGCAGCACCATTAGTAGGGGCCACTCACGCGTTGCCAACCTCGAGATATTAGTTCTTAAATCTCGTTCGCCCAGTAATTTCACTAGCGTACAATGCCCTTCAAACCGGAACACAGTAGTGCCTAAACACTACTATTTGGCGGCAGAATATTGGACACTGCGGTGGTACCTACCTAGCCGGCCTCTTGCAACAAAAGACCTACCACCAGTGAGACTGATTGCACTGGTGGAATAATCTCTGTTGTGACAGAGGTTATCCCAACAGCGGGCGATGGGGTCGTCACATCCCGACGCCTAAGAATGTATGTATGTATGTATGTATGAGATCAACGATTTACGTGTATCCCTTTCAATAAAAGAATAATTTTAAAAATTGATTTATAAATGACGAAGTTCTGAGGTAAAGAATTGACCTAACAAAATTCGAGGCCATAAAAATTAAAAGCTTAAAATATGTAAGAAAGTAAAGAACGCAACTAGCGATATTTTCACTGTGTGTGTAAATTGTGTGTGCGTGTTTTTATCTATGTCCTGTTGTGGCGTGTTATGTAAATATTTGTAACATTAATAAAACTAGAGAGCCGGCCTTAAATCGGTCTTACGAACATCTTACGTTTCTGTCCAAGCGTTTGTCCTAATGGGTCTCACAGAGCACTAAGCTGTCAATCCCAGCTGTTATCAGATAACATCTGTTAATAATCGTCAACTCTTGATAAGGGATTTCTTTGTATCCTGATTTACTGGTTTGCTGTTAGGATAGCGGAGGTCAGATGGCAACCTCTCTGTGTTAAAACTAGTAACCGGATAAGAGTAATAACAGTAATAGGCCCTTGGATAAATACCGGGAATAATCCGAGGAAGATGTTTTATGCGATGTTTTTGCCACCAAATGTTTGTTTTTGCCACCAAATGTTGATTCTTTTATGCTTCAGTACCTACATGTGCTTTGGGATTCCATTTAATTTTTGGATATGAGGCAGTACGATCAAAATATAAATAAATAAATAATAAATAATAAATAAACGCTGCACACTCAACGTGTGGATCATTAGGATAGTAATATCCTGTGTCGGGGTCCGGAAACATTCACAATGACAAGGATAAATACACCGAAACCGGAAAATATGCTTGCATGGTCAATACAAACATATTATGCTCCGAGCGGGAATCGAACCCGCGACCTGTGGTGTTTAAGGCAGGTTCGCTACCGCTGCGCCACAACGTCGTCAAATATAAGCTTATCAGGTATTTGGGATCATTGTATTCTCAATTGTTTTCGTGTAATTTTTGTGCTACGCGAACTTTTTGAAGTGAAACTTCTTTTGACAAAAAGAATACCGAAATAGACACAAATATTAATGTATATTTAATTATTTATATCTCTCTCTCTCCCTCTCTCTCTCTCTCTCTCCTTCTCTTTCCCTTCTCTGTTTACGCCATATTGTATTTTGCCGCGTGTGAACTTACTCCCTTTTTCCAAACAGATTAGGTAATTAGTCATATAATTAATTTAAGCATAACTACCAATATATATATAAAATTACTATTAATATTGGTAGAAGATCAATCAAATAAGAAAACACAAAAAAGAATAGGAAAAATTACTATGGCTTACTTACGACGTTATTCATTTGAACACTTTCCACTGATCGTTTTTAACTGTCTATATTAAAATAATTACCAAAGCTGCAATGGATAGCATAATGGAATTGAATAAAAATTTACCTGTCGCAACTGATTTATATTTAATAAGCAAGTCTTGCATCACATACGCTTGCGAAGTATAATTAAAATAAGTAACTAATCCAATAATAATATCTATTGTCTAAAATAAAAACGAAAAGAATTCAATCCGATGATTGTAAACATGTAAATGGAATAGAATTCAATAATCAAGGAAAAAGATCGTAAGTGCCAATCAAATAAGCCAGTCTGACTACGTTAGGTAATAAAGGTCTTAACGTTGACAGTGGCAATTTACGTCACGAATATCGAAGTATTATAATAGTATAATACGAATTAAAATAAACTATTTTAATCATAAAGATGTTTCTAAATTATATCAATGAGAGTTTAATGAACGAAGAGTAATACATTAAAAATTACATTTCTTATTCAAGAAATTCCAAATCGTCTCCACTTCAAGGGTAAAACGCGAGGAGTTGTGCCAAAAAGTTTATTTCTGGATGTAGAATGTTCAGAGCGTATCAAGATCAATGTTAACAAACAATTCAATAGACAATACAACTCACCAAGTAATGCACGAGTTAATCCCACCACGACACAAGCGCACAATTACAAAATACGAAAAATTCGACTCTCGATCAACGGTACGTCCGTCCGCTTGACGATCCGGTATCAACTGACTGAAAAATGATTGTTTCGCCGACTATAGCGTAGCTAACACACACATTCATCATTCATTGGATGAAAGTGACGTATAGATACGACCGTTTATGTGTGCAGCGGACAACGATACTTCCATAATGACGCATTGTCGATTGCGTCCGTTGTCGAATTAAGTGGCTTTTAGAAAGACTATGGGCAAGGACGTGCAGTTTTGCAGGAACGTTGCGAACTGGTTTAAGAGCAAAAAGTTGATCTTGTTATATAAGCGTATAGTGTATACTAAGACTGCACGTCACGATACAATTCAAAGAGACAATCAATGATAAAGATCCTATGGGACTCATTTCTTTTGGACATTTCCTTTGAAAAGGAAACTTTCGATTACGCAAACGATTAAAACAATCCTAATCGATTTTAGATAAGATAATTTTATCGTTGATCTTTTAAAATCTATAATACAAAAGTAAATACTGCACGTTTACAGATGTACTTTTCCATTTGACGACGTTGTGGCGCAGCGGTAGCGAACTTGCCTTAAACGCCACAGGTCGCGGGTTCGATTCCCGCTCGGAGCATAATATGTTTGTATTGATCATGCAAGCATATTTTCCGGTCTGGGTGTATACGTCCTTGTAATTGGGAATGTTTCCGGACCCCCGACACAGGATATTACTATCCTAATGGGGGCCGTTGAGTGTGCAGCGTTTATTTATTTATTTATTTATTTAGGATTTATCATCAACGGACAATAATTTAGAGACATTATAACAAAAAACTTATCATTATGAAGTTTCAAAGACGTCGTGTTTAAAATCTAACCAATAAATTACATGGAGAATTCTAATATTCATCACATTATAAATATTGCCTTCATTAAACAATTGAACGATGATTTGCATAATTAAAGTCAAAACTATTAAATCATTAGCTTTTAGCGCCTCATATTTATCATCGTCGTTTCTTATAAAGTTATCAAGCGCCGTTCCACCGCTGGAATATTACAATTCAGTTTGTAGGTGCGCCTGCTATCTTGATTCTGATTGGCTGTTTGTTGTCTTTCGATCGCATGATGCAGATCCTTTAAGGTCTAATTATGACTTTTTACTATCTTGATGTATAATGTTTTTCATTATAGATACTGGAAACTCGTATCTAATATAAATTCTAATCGTACGCATTGACAGAACATACCGAAACTTTGTCAAAGATTCGCTGATTTTCGTTCGTAAACCCATTGATACTGCAACAAAACTTACTTAGTCACACGCCAAATTCTGCTAATTATGCTGCAAGCTTGAGACTAACTTCGCTTCTTTACCTCAATGTTGAATTTACGAAGGAGCACCACCGAGTCCTTGACATTTGGTTTGTGTGGAAGTTCCTGTCTGTGAGACGTCTATGAGGTAAGAAATATTTTTTAAAATAAGTAATCAGGTCAGTCATTGAAATAAAACAAATTATCCCAACTATTCGAAATAGTAAATTTTTATAATGTCTAATTACATAATATTTTTTTGTATTACTAAAGAAAAAACAATAGTTATGAAATATTATGATACCAAAATAGCGAAGCGTCATGCAGCCAGAACAATTAGTTTTTTTAGGTGACTCCAAATTTGATTAATTTTAGGTCGTTCATAACAATAGTTGGTATTCATAAATATTTTAATAGATAATTAGACGAAGGGCTTCAGGAATAAATCAAAATCAAAAGAATCACATTTCCCAAGTGTTTCATTTAATGTTTCAATTGGGCCGTAGAGTGTGTAGCGTTTGTTTGTTTGTTTTAATGTGTATTTATAGAACGATAAAAAAATCTAAAATAAAAAATATAAGCAATTCACACAAATAAACACAGGTCCGTGGAGAAAACAGAAGAGTATGAGACAAGTACAAGATAAGTAAAAAAAGGAGAGAGTTTGAAGAGAGAAAGAGATAAGTACAGGTGTTTTTTTTTATGTTAGAAGTTGGCAAACAAGCATATGGCCCACCTGATGGTAAGTGGATGCCGTAGCCTATGAGCGCTTGCAGCACCATTAGTAGGTGCCACTCACGCGTTGCCAACCTCGAGATATTAGTTCTTAAATCTCGTTCGCCCAGTAATTTCACTAGCGTACAATGCCCTTCAAACCGGAACACAGTAATGCCGAAGCACTACTATTTGGCGGCAGAATATTGGACACTGCGATGGTACCTACCTAGCCGGCCTCTTGCAACAAAAGACCTACCACCAGTGTGACTGATCACACTGGTGGAATAATCTCTGTTGTGACAGAGGTTATCCCAACAGCGGGCGATGGGGTCGTCACATCCCGACGCCTTTATTATTATCTGCTAATATCTATGGAACATACTCTGTCTAAAATATTCCTAGTAGTTATAAGGTATTTTGAGTACATCCATCTTGATCATAACAGGTTACGTAAGCAAACATAGACGATATCAGAGATGATCTCAATGCATCTATAGAACAAGTTCTAGTTACAAAAGACTGTATGTACATGTAAGCAGACCCTGTGACTCAAAAACCTTTAGAAGACAGAAATAAGAAGTCAAGTTATGAAGATAATTTATTTACCGATATCTTTTATTATATTAGAGGGGGCAAACGAGCTGGAAGGCTCGCTAGTTACTTAGCGGTTACCACCACCCACGTTCACCTGCAACACTACAGGACATGTCGCCGACCTTTAACATGCAGGTATACGCAGGCTGACCTTGACATGCGGCTAGCGAGCATTTATTTCAAGTGTTTTTCACCAACGTGTGGTGGTAGCTAACCAGGTTGGCATTTACGTCCTACCACCATCAAAATCCAAAATCAAAATAGATCATACCAATAAGATAATACGTTTTTCTCTAACGGTCAAGTTCCATTGACATTGGCAATGACACAAAAATCAATTAGAACGCTCATAAGATTATTTATGTGAGAATCAAGTACATTACAAACCTGAACATAAAGTAACAATGCCGGTTATAGTATATATAAGTGGGTGGTACCTACAAAGCACACTGTTTTGAGAACGCTGCCATCAATTAGATGGTCAAAGGAAAATACCGGACAGACGTAAATTCGCAGCATTACGTGCCAATATCTCTGGCATACAATAATAGATTATACGGAAAAGACTTTAAAGTTCAATTTTCTGAAGTAACAAGAGCCACAATTGATGGGTAAAGTCTACCGTCTTTGTGTTCCCAACCTAATGGTGCTTGGTTCAATTTATAAGCAATTCGTGTATAAAGATAGGAACAACACTGTGCAAAGATTAAGTTATAAGTCCATTCGACTTTTTTTGTCAGGGATGAAAGAGGGAAAAAGAAAGGAACCTTTGGCACTAAACACGTCTTTTAATAGAAAAGGAACCATGTTACAGTCCTAAATCTTTACTTACTACTTGTCGAAAGGCGTCGGGATGTGACGACCCCATCGCCCGCTGTTGGGATAACCTCTGTCACAACAGAGATTATTCCACCAGTGCAATCAGTCACACTGGTGGTAGGTCTTTTGTTGCAAGAGGCCAGCTAGGTAGGTACCACCGCAGTGTCCAATATTCTGCCGCCAAATAGTAGTGTTTAGGCACTACTGTGTTCCGGTTTGAAGGGCATTGTACGCTAGTGAAATTACTGGGCGAACGAGATTTAAGAACTAATATCTCGAGGTTGGCAACGCGTGAGTGGCACCTACATCAGGTGGGCCGTATGCTTGTTTGCCAACTTTTAACATAAAAAAAAATACTTCTCCTTTAGGCCCGCGAAGGCTAACAAATTTTTCCTGACCGGATACCAGTACTCGGCCGCACATTCGGTGACGGTGTCGAGGATAGCAGACCGAATAGTAATACACATTCACGAAAAATGCGACCGTTACGTAATTTTTACCGGTTAACAGCAGAAAAACCACAGAATAAGCCAGTCACTAGAGTCACTAAAGATTTAGAATAAAAATCTTTTGGGACACAATGTCGTATGAAATTTTTTTCATGAGGCGATTTCTTCACCTCAGAGATCCTTTATTTACTTTAAAAATCTGCCGTTCTCTGTTCGAGAAAAGAAAAATTAGGAACGAAACTTCTTAGACATAAAGATAATTACTCGCAATCTATGTATCTAAATTATTTTATTTGTATGGCTTATTATCTGCGTTGTCATGTAATGGCCAACCTCGTCTCAGAATTATCAAAAAACCAACGGCTTTAATTTTTTTTGAGACTTGTGCCTTTCTTACCACGTGTAGTGTAATGGACCTATTTCGGAATTATCCACAAAACCCATAGGCTTCCGATGTGATATTAGATGATTTAAGTCGGCTATTATTGAGAATTAGAAAAGGGTTTGTGTTATAAAATCTCGTAACTTACACCGTACAACATACCTATTGAAGCCCTACCTAGGTAATTGTTTGATAGAGTCGCTATAACACGTGCAATGAACACGAGTCTCGCCTACATCCGACAGTTCATACGACGGAGTCGTAAAAAGTTGTTTATGAGTTTAAGTTTGATCGAAGTTAGATTATTAGCTAGTTTGCAAGGTAAATAGGACGATTCAAACACAGTTCTATACGTAACTGTAACGAAAATACTTCTTTTAAGTCTGTAAATAAATAAACATTAAGTAATATATTTAGTGAGTTTGTGCACATTGATCACCATAATGGCTCTTTGGCTGGGCGAATTTGGGTAAATTTTTATTGATCTTCTTCATCCTAGCATTATTCCCGGTATTTTATGTACCCAGGGTCTGCTTATTACTCTTATCCGGATTTGACAGGTTACTAGTTATTACACGGAGCGATTGCCCTCTGACCTCCGCAACCCTAAGGGCGAACCAGTAACTCATTGGATAAGAGCAATTTACTTATCAAGAGTTAACGACTATTATCAGAGTTTATTGATAATAACCGGGACCGACAGCTTAACGTGCTCTCCGAGGCACGGTGGGGAGACCCACACGGACAAACGCCCAGACCGAGACAGAAATTTTAACAAACATCTGCCCGAGCGGGAATTGAACCCGCAACCGTCGAGACTAAAGGTAGATTCGCTACCCACAAAGCCACAACGGTGTCAAGCAAATAAAAATTATTAATAATATAAGGTAAATTTTTATTGATATAAGAAATAATTTTGGGAACACTTGGGAAATGCAGCAATTGTTAATTAGCAATGGCTTTTTTTGTTCAAGTAGGTAGGACAACAGCCCAAGTAGGTCAGGATCAAACCAGCTCTTTCATCAGAAGTCAATCACTTTTCTACGGTAGAAGAGCTGGCACGCTGGTGCCAAAAAAGCCCACGGCCTACCTTATAGACACTTAAAGATCAAAACTCCTTTACAGGCAAACCAGGATTTTTCCTTTTCTGCTCCTTTCCTCTCCTATAATTTCATTCGCCTTATTTTGAGATAGCTCGGTGCGCTCACGGTGGGTAAACGATCAGAAGGTTTCGGCAAGGTCTGTGTTTGCAAGGGTGACCGCATAGGGGTATTTCAACTGAACATTAAGTTTCTGGAGCAATTCTGATAGGTTGGCTACTAACCACGCTACGAGAATAATTTTTACTTTTGTGTTTATAAAAACCTAATTATTTAGATACCTTGATATAGTAGCACGGCTCTACTACTATGAGTACTTTCATAGTAGTAGAGCTGTGCTACTCCCAGCAGAAATGGGCCGGTTCGACCGGACAGTACTTTCCTCTCAAAAAAATCAGCGTAAAGTAACAGTATCAGTCGGCACTGTTGCGTTTCGTGCGATGAGTGGGAGCGCCGGAGGCCCAATCTCTAGCCCCTCTGCTCCTCCTTTTATCTCTTCTCATCTCTTTCCCACCATTCCTTCAGTTGGCAATGCGCATGTGATACTTCAAGTATCATGCGCGTTCATAGGCTGCGGTGACTGCTTATCATCAGGCGGACCGTATGTTTGTCTGAACAGTCTGAGTCTAAACAGCCACGAAATGAAATAAAAACAAAAATGATCTACTACGTTATCTCGCACAAAGCTAAGAATCCGTTCATTTTGATCTCTAAAAGTTAGCAAATTCCAAGATATAATAAACGTCAAAATGAACTGTCTAAACACGTCACAGGCAGTCCCCTAAAGAAATGTACTACGTGATATTACGCACGTGAGCTCAATATGGTATACAGTTGCGTGCTCTTTACTTTCGTTTATCAGAAATACAAATTGGCACAAAAATTTCGACTTTGATAAGTATATATTGGAAGCGCAACCCATGACTATGTCATATGTAAGCGGTTTTTTGCACGAGGCCGACTAGGTACTAGCGCAGTTTCAGTTGTTCTAAAGCAGTATGCTGTGTTTCGGTTTGAAGGACACTGTAGTTAGTGAAATTAATGGGCAAAAAAGATTTAAGAACCAATATCTCGAGGTTGACAACACGTGAGCGACACCTACGAATGAATGCCCTACGACAACCGCTTGCCATCAGGTGGTTCTTAAGCTTGCTTGCCAACTTAGTCACATAAAATAAAATAAAAATTAAATATTCTATTTATTATAGTTGCGGTCATCAGTGGTTCCACTTCGCCAAATTTTTTTCATAGAAATAGTGTAATTGCCTTGGGTGTGCCTCTAAAATTTTTAGACCTTGACAATTTTTTATCTCTTTCAATATAAAAAAAATAACTCTCTATTTATTATATAAGCTTTTCTGCAATGCGCAAATAAAATTATATAAGTACGTATCAAAGTCCAAAACATCATTATAAAAACTAAATATTTATAATAATTAGTATAATTTATTTTGTAAAAGTATAATTTATTCAAAATATATTTTTAGTCATTACGACTTTAGTAAAAACTTCTATTTCCATTCCATTATATACTTAATCTTTTTAATAGGAAATTTAAAACGACATACGTACATAAGCGATTTTTAAACCTATCTTATCATTTCTTCTGCTTAGCTTTTTATAACACCAGAAGTATTTACCTATGGTCTGCTTATCACTTTGGCAATAGTATGACAATATATTCTACTAATCTTCTTCTTACCAAGTGGTTAGTAGCCAACCTAGTGTCAGAGTTGTTCAGGTCGCCCGTATAGGCTTATGACTTGCCATATTGATTATTGTCAAATTGATAATAGCCGGGCCGACTCCCTCCGAGGGAGGGATACGTTCAGTTGATATACCGCTATGCGATCACCCATCTAGTGACTGACCGCGCCTAAAGTTGCTTAACCCTCCACCCGTTTACCGATTACTGAGCGCACCCGGCTATGAGCGTCTCGATAATATTCTACTAACTAAAATACATTAGTGTCTTGCAATTGCACGGTTTCAATCATGTTTTTATGGGATATTTTTCTGGATAATATTCTTTGGATCTATGTGAAATCGACAAGCGCAGCTATTATTATTGGCGAAAAATTTTGACGACGGTTTTGAAGCGGCGGTAGAAAACCTGTCTTAAGCACCCCGATTCCATGCATGTTCGAGGCATGTTTTCCGGTCTGGGTGTTGTTGTCCTTGTGTATGTTTCCGGACCCCCGACACAGGATATAATTATCCTAATGGTGGCCGTTGAGTGTGTTGCGTTTAGTTTACAACAATTAGCTTTTTACAATTTAATTAATGAACACAATAAAGTAAAAGGAAATAAATCAAATTAAAGCACTCAATTATAAAGCTTAGTAGCGCAAAAGATTATAAAAATATTTTTATAAAAAAAAAAAATTGAAGTGTCTGCCTGTCATTCCAAAAAACAGCTTTTCACCAAATGCATATGAAAGTATATACGGTACATACATAAAAAAAAAACAATTTTTAAAATTTTTGTCTGTCTGTTTGATCCGGCTAATCTCTGAAACGGTTGGACCGATTGCAACGGGGCTTTCACTTGCAGATAGCTGATATTATAAGGAGTATCTTAAGATACTTTGATTTTCGAAAAATAATTAGTGTTCCGTGAAAAATATAAAAATCGGTACACCATGCGAGCCATTTCCTTGAAGAAATTCCTTCCAGAAATTCAACCCGCTACCAACATAAATCTTCGAGCACTGCACCATACTGGTCAATATAAACGCGATTTAATTCTCGTTACTGATAAGGACTTGACTTATCAATTTCTTATCATGATTATCTTATTCCGCGATTATTATAAACTGATTAGGTAAGTATTAAAAATGTTATTATCTTTACTATTACGTATGATTAGTTGTGCCCGTGGGTCTGCTTACATTAATGATCTGTTATACAGGACCTATGCCAATTTTGAAGTGGATAAGTCCTGTAGAACTTCTTCTTTCTAGCATTAATCCCGGTAGTATACCCAGGGTCTGATCATTACTCTTATCCGGATTTGACATGTTACTAGTTTTTACACGGAGCGATTGCCATCTCACCTCCGCAACCTGCAGGGCGAACCAGTAACTCATTGATTAAGAGCAAATTACTTATCAAGAGTTAACGATTATTATCAGATTTTATGTGATAACATCCGGGACCGACTTAACCGGGAAGGGGACCGGGAAGCTTAACGTGCTATCCGAGGCACGGTGCGGAGACCCGTAAAGGGCAAACGAAAAGATATTTATAAGAGCAATAACCCGCAACCATAAAGGCTAAAGGCAGACCCACTACTATTACTTCTTTGATAATTCTACGGGAACCTAACATTTTTCTAGAGTTTCCTATATTTTAATCCAGCTAATAAAGTAAGCGTGCCAAATATAATTCAAATAGGTTTAGTAGTTTTTGCATTAAAGAGTAACAAACATCCATCCAAACAAACATTTAGTAGTAGTAGAGCCATGCCTAGCAGGACAAACGGGCCGGCTCGGCCGGGGAAGTACTACACTCTCACAGAAATTCGGCGTAAAGTATCTGACGAGTGAAAGCGCCGGGAGGCCCAATCTTCCACCCTCTCTGTATCCTTCTTTTTTTCCTTCTTATCCATTCCCTCCTATCCCTCAGGTTGGCGACAGTTATATAAAATATAATAAAAATGATAATATAAAGGTGATATTATAAGTTCTTAAAATAATGAATTCCGCAAATAACCTTACATTTCGTAAGAAATTACTCGAAGGGTATTTACAAAAGTTTTGTCGGAACACACGTACGGCGGCCATGTTGTCAGCACGACGAGCCTCTGAAATGTCGCTCTCTGATTGGCTGAGGATAACGCGCCTCCGTGACGTCATCCACTCCGGTGCAGCGATAACATGGCATTGTACGGAATACAGCGGTTTTACTGTTAGAGGTAAAGTTACTTATTCATCTGCGTTTATAATATCTCATTATTATTTTTTATATTTCGTCGCACAAAAATGAATAAAACTGTTTGACTTCACGGATATAGGCCTTTATAATGGGACAAGCGACATTTTCCTTTTTATCTAACATTTTTTTTTTTTTTTAATTTAAACTTTAAGTATAAATCAATGTTCTCAAATGTTGATAACTAATAAAAAAGTAGCGAAGGTCATTCAGTTTTTCCGCATTCTGATATCATATTAATATTTATAACGTATAAAGTTGAAATAAAACTGGTTTTTGATATTAAGATTTATTTTAATTTGAATAAGTAATACGAGAAAATATAAGTCTCTTTTGGAATTATAATTAAAACAGCTTTATTATGTTTTGCCAAGACCTGTTTATTAGTAAAACAAAACTATCGAAAATAATTATGATTCTTAGTGAGCCTTTGAGCATTCCGGCAATTAAAGTATATAAATTTGTTAGTGATGATGGGGCCAACATGTAGGCTTCTACGAAGGCCCCGCAACAACCGAGATAGACAGCTTGCCGTACTTAATAAGTCACATTGGGAATGTTGAGGACAACACTCAGTAAGATAAAATGATTTTTGTATATAACTAAAGTAAAGATTCATCAGTCCTTCAGGACATTGATGATAAGACAATTGGATGAGAATTGAACAAAGAAAATCCAAGTAGCCGTTTTAGGTTGGTATTATAATTGAGACTTATTTTTGAATTTTCTAATTGGTTACTATAAAGTGTGTACACGATCGTACATAGAAAATTCAATTCAAAATCAAAATTATTTTTATTCAAGTAGACTTTTAAAAAGAGTAAACTTTTGAATAGTCTAACACTACCTACGGATCGGAAGGTTGATTCTATCGAGAAGAACCGACAAGAAACTCGACAAGTTACTCTTTTCAAATATATATTTTTTACATTTGTATTCTTTGTTATAAAATTTGGTTCTTCAATGACATCTAGCAATATTATTAATATTATTTTAAAAGTTAATTGTCAAACATCAATGTCAAAATTATGTGGTTTTATTCAATAATATAAAATCCAGCACCTCTACAAAGTGGTCAAATCACAAATAATATCTCGAGGTTGGCAACGCGCGAGTGGCACCTACTAATGGTGCTGCAAGCGCTCATAGGCTGCGGCAGCCACTTACCATCAGGTGGGCCGTATGCTTGTTTGCCAACTACTAACATAAAAAAAGCTTGAAATAGCGTAGTCAGAGTATCGTTCCCCAAAACTTCACCTCTTTTGTCTTCTTCCTAATCCTCCTCTCCCTTGCTACCCCTTGGTTCGATAATCAGCTATGGTTGCCGCGACAGAATTCTTAACAATAATGTACTAGAAATGTAAAAAGTCGCTTATTATTTACAAAACACGTGCCGCCGTCTTGCCGCTACACTTTTCTCCCCATATTGTCACTACTACATAGGCAGAGCACGACGAAATCGTAAATTTCACATTACATTGCTATTGAATAGCTTACACTGCAACTACACTACACAACACTAATCCATGCTGGTACCGATCGTGGCTCATAAGTCACAATTGTCGTCACAAGGTCAAGTGGATATGTCGGTTCTAGTACCTTATTATTAAGATTAATATTATTTACGACGACGACGTTGTGACGCAGCGGTAGCGAACCTGCCTTAAGCGCCACAGGTAGCGGGTTCGATTCCTGCTCGGAGCAGGTGTTTGTATTGATCATACAGGCATGTTTTCCGGTCTGGTATTTGTACTCGTCATTATGTATGTTTCCGGACCCCCGTCACAGAATATAACTATCGTAATGGGAGCCGTAGAATGTGTATCCTTTATTATTATTACTATACAAAATTTAATTGTATCGCCATCGCTTATGCAGGTTGAGCTTCACCCTTTAGAAAGTTGAAGACCTTGGTTACGCCTATTTAGCAACCAGAGCAGACAGATAGGAATTCATGAAGTTTTATAATTCCATTTCTCTAAGTAACTTTAAAGTACCTTTATTACGTGGTTAGCCTTTAGCAGTAATAAGTCATATATGAATAATAATACATTAAAATGATTTAACATGCAGAAATTTCAATTATTATTCCTTAGGAGATATAAAATTATGCACTGTGGATTGTGGACTCTTGTAATAACACTCTGTGTCTTTAAGAGAATATTTTCGGATCCTGTTTTGATGGCAATAAAAGGATTTTGTTTGATGGCAATAAAAAGATGATAACAATTGTAATTTAATAAAATGGCGTCACGGCTCGTAGCTGGCTTAGTGTAATATTAAAAATTTTTTTTGTTCAAAAATGTGTGTGAAGTATAATAGATAATTTTATAATTGTAATCAGGCATACCCACCCGTAAGCAAAAGTTAGTAAGTAATACAAAACTAAATCATATATTTCTCGCAATCTTCGCCAGCGCCTCACCTGATATCTTTATCGTGCAAACACGTGAGTCAAGTTTCTTGTAAGCATGTGACTATGTTATTAAGTCTGCTTCACATTCACCACACAAACACTTTATAGTGACCAAACAATGTTCGCGGATTGCAACACGTTTATAAATTAGATACGATACTTAGAATATAATGAGTGTTTGGTGTCTGCAAGATATTCACTAATTTTATAAATTGCTCTACTAACATAAACGATCCTTGACCTTTATTTAATTTATTGATATAAAGTTAGTGAGCGCGCGTGAGGATCTTATTATAAAACCGTATTTAGTGACCTTTAAAAAAGGATGTTTGGTAGACGATAATCCATCTTCTTATCTCTTCCTAGAAGAAGTTCTTATCTCAACCAATGTATGAAACTTTGTAAAGAAATGACCGCATCAATAGTTCAACGGTAGAAGGGCCTCTGTTAATGCGAGAAGATTCCAGATTCCCTTAAGCTATTACATTATTACACACTCTTAGCACCAGCTACAAGCTTTTTCGGAGTATTAGGATAATTACCTAGTAATGACTTGAAAAAGTAATGATAAAAATTTGGATAAAAGGTCCCAGGTAAGCGTTATCCATCTTCAATTACATTATATTATTATATCATTTTAAAAAACGTTACATTCGCGTTACGATCGCGCGGTATTAACAATTATAAGAAATATTGTGTGGAAACGTCTTAATTTATTCCGTTTTATTGCATCTTGTTTAATGTTTGTATGTCATTGTCTATTTATGTAATGAAATGTGATAATACAACTTTCGTTGAACACGATTGAGTTATTTATTTGTCCTGCTTAAAACGGTTAAAATCGTCAAACACATCAATCTTTATAGGAATCTTCTCTTCAAAGAATTTAAACGTTGTTTAGGACATAATATAGGTACCTACTTGTCAAACGTCACGTAAGAAATGACCTTGGGCCTTAATCAGTTGTTTTGTCTTCTGCGCAAGAGAATCATAAGTCTTGCAATCAAAATCTTTCTCACAACCACATAGAGGCTATTTTCGTTTAAAAACTTTATTGTCAGGACGACGCAAAATATGTCGTTAAAATCACCGTACCAGCGTATCATTAACTAATTTAATGATCATATGTTCTCATAACATTGACATTCATACATTCCGTTTATAGTTTTAGAGTTCTGCAGGCAAATATCATTAATGTAATCGTAAAATATGAAAAAAAAAATTGGTACCCAAAATCCGAATATATTCAAGTCACAAAGTCTGAGATCGGCACCTGCAAGACACCCTGTAACGTAGTACACGCACAACGAACGTACAAGTCCTCCTCCTCAGGAAACTTCAGATTTCCAAAAAAAATGCATAGGAACGTTCTAACGTTTGTCCAAAAGTGAACGTCGAAACCTAAAAGTTTACGATGACGAAATTGTAAATAGAGAAAAGGGAAGATTCTTCTGTTCTTTAATCTCCTTCTCTATCTCTCTGCAGACAAATTGAATTCTTGTTTGGCACCTTTGGTTTTATTTTAAAAAAGCTGTCCCTTTACTCACACGTCTGCAGCCTAAAATTGATCACGCTTTCTCGATACGCTTATTTATAATTTGTTCCTATAGCTCCGTGATTCTTGGTCAAGTTTTACGATAGTATTTTCTCTATTTTAATATTTTTTTTGTGTGTGATTAAATTTTATACCCCAAATATAATTTTATTAAGAAGTGAGTGTATTAGCAAATACGTAATGTTAGTGTTCAACGTTTCTGTTATGCTGCGCAATTGGGTTGTATCTATACTAATATTATAAATACGAAAGTAATTCAAACTATCTGTACATACCTATCTAAATCCAGTTTATAAAATTAAAATCTTTTTTATTTATTTCAAAGTAAAAACGTAAAAAAAACTTTTTGATAATCGTCATTTGCTTATGTCACCAAGGACATATAAATATGCTAAGCCAAGGCTATGCGTTATCGTAAAAAGTACTGATTCCCGGACTAAGAAATTAAGAATAAGTATTACAATTTACAAATGGCGTCGTGTACGTGATGAAGGTCACGTACGACCAATGAAAGCGCGGCATCGCAGAGGCGCGGCGCTGACGCGTGTCTGACGCAATACATGCACACATTGCGCCATGAGCATTGCCTTAAAAGGGTTTAAGAAATTTGTCTAATTCATTTATTTTATAAATTTCAATTTTAGATATATCTTACATGTATGTCTTATTGGAAGAATATAAAATTTAATTAATTTCACCATTATAATTAATATATCACCAAATCATTTGGCTGTTTTTAGATACCTATAACCTACTTATGACACAGATGCCAAATAATGTACGACACATCTGAATAGTAAGTTGTCCATAAACCTGTACTTGCAAGTCTGGAAATATCACAAGCATCTTGCCAACCCTACAAGAGGACGAAATGGAGGAGGGGGACTAAAGAGAAGAGCAGGCTAGGGGTTTAGGCTCAGCTTATGATGATTATATTATGATTTTTTTATTGACCATACAGGCATGTTTTCGATTTTGGGTGTGTTTGTCCTTGTCCTTGCGTATGTTTCCGGACCCCGAGGATAAGACTGTCCTAATTGTGGCTGTTGAATGTGTAGCGTTTATATCCTACCGAAATAAAACACGGATATCAAAATCGGTTCAGAAAAATTTTAAAGTGCTTTTTGAAGTTGGTTAAAATATGTTATTTCTTGTACAGTACGTATCGTACGTACTTTCTTTATAACGAAAACAGTATATAGTATGGTTAATGCGGTATAATGAATTTCAACCGCTAGACGATAAAGACTATTTTAATTGTCTATAATATTTTACAATAATATAGCGCAATGAAAAGCGAATGATTTTAAAATAACAAATAACCATACATATTCCCTATTGTTGTGGTTTCCAAGAATGACATAATATTCGTTTTAGGCTTAAGTTTCCACAATTTATTTGTTTCATCGTAAATCATTATTTAATTATATTAATTCGAATGTTTTTTAAAATCAATAACAGACTTCAAATGCCAGTGGAATTGTTTTATTAAATAATATTTAAGATCGGGATAGCAGTTAAACAATTCTTACGCTTGGAGAAGTCCCGTTCACTAAATGTAAGAAATGTCAGAAAATCGGCTCATCAGCGATTTATGCGATGAACGAGATCGCCGGAGACCCAATCTCCCACCTCCTATATTTTATTCCTTTCTTACCTCCTATCCCTGTTGTTAACGCGCATGTAGCATTTCAAGTATCACAAGCGTTCATAGCATATGTATATATAGTACATGAACGAGTTGATCGTTGCGCTCAGTAGCCAGCACATTGGCTGTCATGTTGATGGCGTTTGTATAAATAATTTGAGTTACGCTGATGATATGGTGTTACTGAGCGCATCGATTTGTGGAATGAGGAGGCTGGTGCAGACTTGTGAGGAATACGCGTGTGGTCATGGCTTGAAATATAACGTTGCGAAAAGTAAGTGCATGGTCTTTGAGGCCGCTGGTAGAAAATGCCCTCAGGATGTGCCACCAGTGCTACTGTCGGGAGTTCCTTTAGACACAATGTTTCAGTTCAAGTACCTAGGGCATGTGATTACAATCGACCTCAAGGACGATGCTGATATCGAACGGGAGCGGAGAGCTCTGTCGATAAGAGCTAATATGATAGCTCGCAGGTTTGCACGTTGCTCAGCAGATGTTAAAGTTTCACTTTTTAAAGCGTATTGTACATCCCTCTACACGTGCAGCCTGTGGGCTAATTACACTAAGAAAAAGTACAGTGACCTCCGTGTCCTTTACAATAATGCCTTTAGAATGTTGGTGGGGCTGCCGCGATTCTGCAGTGCATCTGGTATGTTTGCGGACGCGCGAATAGACTGCTTTAATACTATCATACGAAAGAGATGTGCATCTATGGTGCGAAGAGTAAGGGGTAGCCCCAACACCATTCTGAAGGCTATAGCGACTAGGCTAGACTGTCATTATATTCGGCACTGCTGCGGTAGACATGTAGCAGTGTCAATGCCGGAGCGGAAGTTATAACATAAGGATTGGAAATGTAGTTTAATTTTAATTGTTATGTTTTAATTCTTAATTTTATTGTGAATTTTTAATTTTTAATTTTAATTTTGGGCTTTTAGTCTTAATTTTAATTTGTAATTTAATTTTAGACAATTTTGATTTTAATTTAGTTTTCAAATATTCTTACATTTATATTTTTGAATTTATTTGGTATTTATACGTTAGGTTTTTAACTGTTATCCAAATGTAAATGTATTTTTATGGGTGAATGCCTGAAATAAATGAAATTTAATAGCCAGTGGAATCATTTTCATTAAATAATATTTAAGATCATGATAACAGTTAAACAATTCTTACGCTTGGAAAAGTCCCGTTCACTAAATGTAAGAAAATCGGTTCATCAATAGGTTCAAGCGATGAGCAAGAGCGCCGGAAACTCAATCTCCCGCCTGCTATGTTTCCTTCCTTTTTTCCCTCCTTTCCCTTGGGTTGGCAATGCGCATGTGATACTTCAAGTATTGCAAGCGTCCATATGTAAAAAAAAACAATCTCCAAAATCCTCAAGCCCATAACATTTTTTTTTATTGCGGTCAACTTTGCCAACCGAAAGCCTTATAAAAACATGAACAAATAATTTAAGTCTTTGAATAGTCGATGAAGATATTGCGCAACATTCAAGAAAAAAAACAGCTGAATTGAGGAACACTTACTTTTAAAATCATTTTATAATATTAATCACAATCAAAAGCCACACCTCCACAATTAATGACGTCAGTTGTTATTTAGAAATATGATGTGTCATCTATTTAAGCATAAATATCTACTGACACACATGTTAACACAAATGACACACATACAAAAACATGTTCAGTAGTCTATCCTTGTATTGTTATATTTCTTTGAACGATGTTGGTAATAATCTAACCGCAATAGTGCGAAAGCAACCGCATGTATCCGAAGGAGGGTAATTAACGGTAGTAAAGCCATGCTTCTCTCAGCTCAAAAGGGCCGGCTCGACCGGGGAAGTACTACCCTCTCACAGGAAATCGGCGTCAAGTAACAGTATCAGTAGGTACTGTTGCGATTCGTGCGATGAGTGAGAGCGCCGGAGGCCCAATCTCCCAACCCTTCTTTTCCCATCTCATCCCTTCCCACCTGCTCCTTGGGTTGGCAACTTCAAGTATCGCAAACGTTCATAACTTGTAGTGACTGCTTACCATCAGGCGGACCGTACGCTTGTTTGCCAACCGACATGTTTTAAAAAAAATAGATCTATAATATTTTAATATTAGCTCAACGATAGAAAGGCCGACTCCGTTCTTCGCGGGTTCGATCTTGACCCCCTTGAGCTATTGTCCTACCCACCTAGGGGGCCCAAGCTACGAGCTTATTTGGAGGAGTTATAGGAATATTAGTAATGCCCACTAAATAGTACTATAGACATCCCATTCGATACGGACAAAATGTCAAGGACTCGTTGGTGCTCCTTCACAAACTCAACATCAAGGCAACGAAACGAAGTTAGTTCCACACGCAAGCATTATTCGATTACGTTGCAAGCTTGTGATATTGATAATTGTATATACAAAGGAGCTCTATGTCTATAGTATAGAGTAAGTCTGTGCCACTTATATTTTATCTAATTTATTCCCTTTTCACGGTTGATAAAATATTGAATTGGCAACGCGCATGTGATACCTACTACAAGTATTGCAAGTGCTCATAGGTTACGGTATGCTTGTTTGCCAAACGTCATGGCATAAAAAACCATTTTAAAAATTTTGAATTAATTCATTCATCTAATAAAATGACTATACTTGTGTATTAATTTGACTTTGGCCTTATTCAGTCAGTAATAAAGTTAGTTGAAACTGATTTATAAATTAAACAGGGTAGACGTGATCATAAACACGTACACTTTAATTTATAAAGGCTATACTCTCAACGACAAATTAGGATTTATATGCTATGCCGAGGTACGGGAACAAACACGGAGGGCAATAGATGTCTGTATAGTTATAAAAAAAAGCCTGCTCTAAGCGGAAATCGTTATCAGATATATTCGGACCACATAAGCGGTCAAGGGCGAGTTGTCAAGAAGTTGAAGATTCAAAGACGCGGACCGATATCATTCTTAATAATTTATAAAGTAACATAAATCCCGCCCGGTGACGCTGTCAAGGCCAGTAGGGCCAACAGCAATATACATTCCGAAAAAAAAAAAACGTTGAACTAAGGATCTTTTTAATCTATGCAAACTAATGTCTATATTTATAAATAAAATGGAAAATATTTTCTAAATAAATAAAATTTGCTCACGAGTTATTTATGTTACGCCTTTAATAGAGTATTGTATTCTTTGCGCCTTACAAATTAATATAATAATAGATATGAAATGTGAATTTGCTATAATAAAATATCAGGCTACATTCTATTTAGTATTCATAGTATTTATATAATTTTCTCACAGACTTGTCAAAAACAACTTTTAGGGTTCCGTAGCCAAATGGCAAAAACGAAATTTCTATATAGACGAAATTTACTAAATAGGTGTATGCTATGAACCGCACAACGATTTTGTAATGAAATCTTAAAATATATAAGAATTAAGAATAGCAGTCCATACATGTAAGTGAGTTTTGAAAAAAAAAATTTCAACGTATGTCAATGTGTGAGATATCTTTGGGAACCTTTCAAAATGATAGGGAGGTTTGATTTTGACTTTTTTCATTAAGTCAGTAATTGTTTAAATATTAGCTCCTAAAGTCATAACAATTGTGTCGCCCCCTCTAACTTTTGAACTATGGGAATTAAAATTCTGAAAAATTTTGAGCTGGTAGAACATCAAACACAATTTCAACCGCATTTGGTTTGAAGAAGATAGGTCTACAAATTTAAGAGATATATAAACTGTTCTCGTATCTTTGTTTTTCATATTTCTTTTAAAAATTACTATGATATTACCAACTTATCTTTGCGGTCGATTTTAATTTGTTATTATTTTTAAAGCCCTTTCAATTCTTCATAACCAAGCTGCGGAACCCTTTAGATTCAACAGTGCGTGGTCCACAACGCACTTGACTGGTAATTATTTTGACAACTCTGTGATATTTCTATTATCATCAACAGCTAGAGAAAACCGAATAGTAGGTGTATACAGCTCAAACAGATGCTGTCTTCTCTAAAAGCAAACACAACCATGTAGAATTTAAGATTCAAATGCCTGTAACATTTTATAATAAAAATTAAGGATATCTGACGAGAGCATAAAGAAAAGAGCATAAAAAATTAAAATCATAATCCCTTTTATATTAAAATAGGTGTGTAAAAGTATTTATTATGGCAAAACTTTTCTGCGACTTATTATCCTAATATTATTTTAATTTTTAACATAATTATCAATAACTAATAACTAAATAAATGGCTCAACACTCAACGGCTCCCATTAATATAGTTATATGCTGAGTCCAGACCGGAAAACATGCCTTTATGGTCAATACCAACATCTGCTCTGAGAAGGAATTGAACCAGCAACCGCTTATGACAGGTTTGCTTCCACTGCACCACTGTGAAGTAATAGTGAGACCCTAACCCTATCATATGTCTCAGTCATGAGCCTACTTTATACCATTGACAGTCACTTCCATACAGGCAAAATGTCAAGACTCATTGATGCTTCTCTGTAACAGACAGTCAATTGTGCAGGGGCTGCCTATACGAGGAAGAGACAGTCACCCATGTAATCCTGGACTGTACAGGAGTGGCTGACCAACGAGCAAAAATCCTCAAGGATAAGGAGGTCTCTCCAAGAAGTCTGTTAACGTCCCAGTAAAGTCCTGAATTTCTGGAAGGAGCTGGGCTGGTTGGAATAGACTAGCCAATCCTACACATAAAAAAACAAATTAGGAGTCTTATTGTGGAAAAGGGAGCCCTACTACTACTACTACTACTTGATGCTGCTCTTTAAAGTCTATTGTATATAGTAAGTCTATGGTCTCACATAATTTTTCTTAATATGTAGTGTTGGCTCTACTGGCCTTAACAATGTCACCTAGCAGGTGTTCTCAGGTAGTACGGTGATGCTTCTAATGTTGCTAGTGAACATATACAGTCTATTATAATAGTTTTATATCGAGCAGGCTGTGTGCTAGCTTGCCACCTTGGTTAGTAACAATATAAACACCAACAAAACATATAATTTTATTAGAAAAGTGGTCACTTTGGCGAGAAAGTCATAGTATAGTTTATATTTTCTTGAAGAAAAGGAGCAACACATTTTAGTATGGCTCATAACAGGACACTGTCCATTCAATAAAGACAATATAACAGACACAGATTGTATATAAGTCGTTTTACTGTCTGAAATAATGATAACATATTCAAATACTTTTATATGGGCTAATTATCACAGTTATCCAATAATGCTCCTACATTTTGTAGAATTCAGACATATTTTTGGCTTTGGCAATAACTTGGGGAGTATATTAAGTCTAGATATTATCAGGCACTATTGTTATAATATTAACTAAGTTTATAAATTAAGCCTGCCATACAAAACCCATCTACAAATACTGGCTTGCCACTGATAGATGTTATAAGTATATTAAGAATTTTTTATTATTTTATTTCTGATTAAGATTATATATTGTATTATAAAGGGTTATATTAAAAAGGGTCTTTTCTGCACTTGTTTTCTATATAAATTATATAAACTTCATATATTGTTAAATCAAAATACAATATAAAAATAAAGTTAGAATAATATAATAACTGTAGATAAATGGAATATTGTATTTTTAAACATTTATATAAAGTTGTAATTATATTAAAATATATATAAGAATAGAGCTGTGCCCGTTTATCTGACCTTTTTGCCCTTTGTAATTATTTTAAACCATAGGCCATCTTTCAATAAATATTGACCAACTCAATATTGCAAGTAAATTTATTTAAAAACCTTATAGAATAGCTTATTTGGAACTTAAAATTTAATAAACAAAGAAAATTTGTAAGTAGAGACAATAGCCAGAATTGGAGGTCTAATTAAAAAATAAAAATTAATAGCTTTTTGTACTTACAAACTCATTGATTGAAACTGATTCGAAAATCAAAATTCCTCCTGAAGTTTGTTATTTTTTTTTATCAAATTAACCACATCACACAAAGGGTTTTTTAACCAAGCACATTGCACTTAACATTTATTTAATTTCTTTAATATAATACTTAGATACACCACAAGTTCTTTTTTAATTAGAAACTTAAACATGCCGATATGTAAGCTGAAAAACAGCTGATTACTCTGATTATAGGTATATCTTACTGAAGTCGGTAAATGCGATGCGACGCTGTCGGCCTCTCGCTGTGCGATTTTGCGGTGACATATTGTGATATTGCAGTACATAATCTGTATTCTGCAGTTTTTAGCTTTAAACTTAGAAAATATTTTAATTGAATTAAGTAGGTATACAGTTTCAATATATAGTTAATTTCATATTAAATCACCTAACTAACAATAAGACAATTTTATATGTTATACATTTATGGATGCTAATTCTCTAACTTTAAAAAAATATAATCCGAAAGATCAAAAAACGTAAACAGTTTATGAAAATAATTGATTGATTAATTGACTTTAAAATAGTTTATTGATTAATAATTGATTTTTCACAATTTTTTTTTAGAAATACAGTATAAGTGAATAGGTAGGGTACCTCCATAGGATCTAGCAAATATGATAAATTAAGCTATATATATTTTTATATGTTCAGATTGTTTTTCTATAGGAGTTTTATTAACTGGAAATAAGATAGGTGATATAAAATGATAGAAAATTTTATATTAAATTGTTATAATCATTTATTTTACTTCCATGATTTTTTTGGTATTTTTTAACTTTGCTTCTTATTTCTATTCTAATCTTATAATAATACTATAAGTAATAATCAAATTATATATACATACAATCATAAATATAATTACAAACGAAATATAAATTTACCATACATACATATTATACACCAATAGATATATAAGAATACGATATTTATAAAATAAATATGTAATTTGTCTATACAGTGTCCATTATCGAAGCCTTGTTGTCAATTTAAAATCTATATTTTTGTAATTTACGCCTTACAAGATCCAGGAACTCTGTATTGAGCAATTTCAGGAACGCCGTTGACCTTCGGGTTTTCACCTTGGCGGATTTGATCCCTGTAAGAACGGAACTGCTGGTCAAGTTTAGGTCGGCAGACAACTTGAGCGGGCTGTACCTTGTACTTATCACCGGCGCAGTGCGACTGGCAAGCTGGCAACGGTGTCGTCGAAATACAGATTTCACCATGATTCTCGTAATATTGCACTTGGGGTCTTAATTCACAGGGCTGTTTATTCTTCAAGTAGTTCCTAGCTCTGTAAATTATCTGGGAACCCCATTCCTCTTCAGAGGATGAATGCATATTTCTCTGCCACTCTTCGTCAGATCGTAGGATAGCGGTGTATTTTTTTCTTGGCTGATAGGCCATTTTCTTCGCTTGTGATTGTAATTCTCGGTCCTTGGGATCGCTGTCGTCTTCAATTAGGACATACGAAGCGGCGTAGTACTTAGGTTCGTCGATTAGGCCATTGGGCGTAAGATAATCGTCACGAGGCTCACCGCTCAAGTAGCCACATATGCCTCTAGCGTTTCTGCGTTGTTGATTTGTAATAACAACAGCTCTAGATCCGTCGTACATGACACGAAGACGGTCCTTACGGATATTCAGCAACAATACACCATCCTCCTCGGTGTGGTATTCAAGAATAGGGGTCTCATCGACGTCATCCCAATATGATGTCTGTTCATCCGCGGAAACTTTATTGGCGTTCGTGTTGACCTTCACTTCTGGTTTATTCTGTCCTTCAGGGGCTGGTTTCACTTCAATTTCCAATTCCTTGCCGGTATGAGATCTATATGAAAATAAAAAAATGTTAGCTTAATTCGAAATTACTTTTGGATTAGTATAATTTAATTTTTTAAAAATTATATGGCTATAAATATTAACTATACCTGTAAGAGATGTACATTTCTTGTTTATCCTGGCTTGGTCTCCTTGCTAGTACTACTAAATCCTCAGCGTTGCCTGGCCTGTCGTCTTGTAACACTACATGCCATGAACGTGTTAACTTGTATTCATAGCCACGATTGCTGAATGTCCTTACTTTGTTTCCATCAACACTACAGTAAGCTGTAAATTAAATTTGATATAACAATAGTATTTATATTTATTACAAATGTTTTATGAATATCTTTTTTTAATATTTAATACTTACGTTGGTACTGGTGCTTGGTGTAATGATTAAGTACACGCTCAGTAGATTCAATAGGTTTGTATGCAGCCAAAGCACTGGGAACAGCCTTTGGAATCGCAACATTTCTTAAACGCATTTCACCATGGCGCGAGTTAAGACCAAAGTTAAGAGTGTGTGTTAAATATGAAGCTTCCATAGAAATTTCAATTTTTCCTTCAGGTGCAGCTTTTTGGGGATTTATTTCTGATTGCCATATGGTAACACCTTCAGCAATTCTGTATATTTGATGGGCAACATTCTTCGTCATAGGACTAACATCTTTGTAATTAACTTCGAATTTGAAGCTATCTGGAGCGTGTGCCATAACGATTGCCTTATGACATTTATGCTGATAATAATTACCGTTTGCAATATCTTGCTCACACTCTCTACCCAAAGGATGCTTCTGAAGCTCATCAGTATATTTCTTGGTCCTTTCAGCAGTGCCCCGAATATTAATATTTTCCTTTTGATTATAATGTATGTCAGCTTCAAAGTTCATCTTTAATTCTTTTTTAAGAGCTTCTCGGAAGTTCATAGCTGATATCCAAGTAGGTTTGGTAATTCTACCAACGCTATTAACTTGAACTGATCCATGTTGAGCTGAATTTCTACCAGCAAATAGTGCAAATTGAGTCTTAGGGTCTACATCGCTATGTCCTATGGCAAATGTAAGAGCGTATTCCAACTTTTCCGCTGAATTGCCACTGAACTGAGCACTTAAATCTACGACCTGCGCTTTGGCTGTCTTAATTCCTGCGGTCACACGTTTTGCTAACTCCTCTCGTCGTGAAGGACTATTGGCTGTAACGTCTTTCACTTCTGTGGCAACAGGAGACATTTCACCAGCATTCTTTTGGTTGTAAAGTCTTTCTGTAAATTAAAGTTAATAACTATTATTAAATATTCACTTCAAATGTAGTTAATATTTATCTCAGATATTAAGTTAGTTAACTTACCGTAAACTGCTGTGAAATCAACAGCCTTGTTCTTTGCCTGTTTTCCAAGATATCTCAAATTGAAATGTGTTTGAGCAATGTCTTTTTGTCTAACACCGTATAGGATATTAGACAAGTAATTGTCGTATTTTAAGAAGCTGCCAATATTCCTGTAATCCTTAGAGTAAGAATAGCCCTGTAGTTGGAATGGTGATCCTATTTGCTGGCCAAATTTATAATCAACAGACAAAACTTTATTAGGACGTGTTATTACTTTTGTAGTGGGGTCCTGTGAGAACGGAACCAATGTATCTTTCTTTTGATTGGATGAATAGGGCCATAAGCTGTAATGAGCAATAGTAATATCTTGTTCCAGTTCTTTAGGCTCTAGCCTAACTTTTACATCTCCAAACTTAGAATTCAGGTGCACTTTAAATGGAATGTGCAATTGGAATTTTTCTACGAGACCAACACTTGGATATTGATTTGAAAGAGTGTCTAAGAAACCAATACTTCCATCCTGATTTGCGGCATATGTAAATTGTACTTCGTTTTCTAAAGCTACCTCAACGTTTAAGTGCTCTCTGTCCTTAAAGTCGACTTTTCCTTTAGCACTACTTTGAAGGTGAACTAAGGTTGGCTCCTTGTATTTAAAGATGAAAGGTACACCAGAAGCGACTGGGAACATCACTGATACCTGATTTCTGTTAACAACTTTAGTGTAGTGTTTATTGATTCCATTGGGAAGGTTTGCTAAGTATTCTCCAACCTTGACGCCAAAATCTTTAATATCGTCTTCATTAAAAGCAAATAATCGTTGTTGGTTCATGTAATCTATATAGAAAGATGCCTCTAACGGCTCGTTATCATCTTTTTTGATGTTTAATATTTCTGATATTTTGTCAGCAGAATATTTGTGGTTTGACGGAGCGCCACGGTTTTCCTTGCTATTGTACATCTGGTCTAAGAAATAGTCAGCTACTCTTTGTGCACTGGAAGTGGCTGCAGAGAACTGTAAATATATTATATTAAAAATATTAAATGAAATTTAATTAAATTACATCAATTTTATTACATTTTAAATGACAAGCAATAATAAATAAGATATTTAAATAAATTGGCTTACCGCAGTTTCTTCGTCCCAGCCTGTAATTCTGTCTCTCCATGAAAACTTGACTGTTTTAGGGAAGAGGCTATCCTTACTACCTATGTTAGAAAGAATAGTTGCTATGCCGTAATCGTCATCCCTATCAGATAATTCCATCATGTTTTTCTTAGACTGCTGTGCACCGAATTCTTCCTCCGTAAGCATATCTCTCGCTGCTTCGGCTGTTCTGGCCCTAAAAAAATATTTTTGTTTTGGAAAATAAGTTTTAAAAAAACACTGCCTGTCGTTTGAAATGATTATACTTACAGTTCAGAGAAATATGGGTGTTTAAGCTCAGCAGCAGATTCAATAACAGATTTTAGTGTAGCGCGTACATGTTGACTTGGATCTTCTTTGGTCATCTGCGCCATTGCTTGCATCATTGCGCTTGTGGGACGACTCATGAAGATACTATGTATAGCAGCCACTCTCACTTCGTAGGGCTCAGCAGTATTTTTCAAAATACTGTACAATACGGCTCTGGCATGGTTATCTCCTTCATAAGCAAGAATATTCAAGCTTTCAACAATGCGTGTTCTAAGGTAAGTTGTTGCTTGGGTTTTGCCTTCAATGTATGGAGCAAAAACATCTAGAATAGCACGGTGTCCAAGATTTCCAATAGCTTTAACGTAAACTTGTGATTTATGACTATCGCCTTCATCAACAGAACGTTTCAATTCAGCACTCAGACGAGGTACGATGTCATCTACTACAAAACGGTCATGTTTACTTGATAATCGACCGTACATATGTGATGGATAGTAACGATGAGAAGTTTTATTATTAACTTGACCCATGTTTATTAATTTCGTGGCGGCAAGTAAAGCTGTACTGTTTAGATATCTTTGCTTGGTCACTTCAGGATCCGTAGCCAATTCGAAGAACTGTGTCATTGTTTCTTTAGTTGGATAACGTAGTGACCTAGCTAGTACTGCTACAACTTCTGCTGCTTCCTCCCCTTCAATTTTTTTATTTTCGATCCATGTCTTAATTTGTTGGAATGCTGGAGACGTACCAGCCTGTGCTACTGCATCTCTATAGATCATCCACATATCAGATTTAATATTATCGTTGCTGGACTTTGCGATTTCGATGCTGCGACTTGTTTGGCTAAGTTGACCGTAGCTCATTGAAGAAATAACACGGACGAGGATATTAAATTTGGACAGAAAGTCTGCTTTAGGCATATTGTTAGGGTTCTGTAACTGTTGCGCAATCTCTTGTACCAATTTTTGGGCATTCATTGGGTTTTGTTTCTTGTCACCATGAGGTTGCGGGTTCATATACATAGCAACATATGCGGGCTCGTTGTTTTTAGGAATATCGTCATTAACGTATGCAGATCCAGATTCACTCGAACTGGATGAATCATAGCTCTTCTGGTCCGTTTTAGTAATGACCTTGTTGACATTTATAACTGACTTTGATTTGGCTGAACGACGATGGCGAGAGTATTTATCTACCTGAATATGTTTTTCGGAAAATTCCCGAGATGAAGAAGACGATGAACTATCTTCGTCAATATCAATTGGTTTAGAGCTTAAGGAGTACAGAAGATTGGGTACTTCACGATTACCTTCAGATTTGGGCCACTCGGCTTCTGAATCTTGTTCATGGGAGACTAATTGAACTCTGACTTTACTGTGTACTTCTCCCTTTTGTTTGCCGTACAGATGGGGGTGTACGTGAACCGTTGAAGTAGTCTCGGCTTTATAAATAGGGCCATTTTTACCAACGAGTATTCTTGAAATTGTAGCCCGCTTAATAAACTGTTCTTTTCCATGCTTGTGTGCTGTGCCAGTCCATTCAGCTCCTTCAGGTACCCCAAAGTGATAGTCTACTCTATGATGGCAATGACCATAGTTCTTGCTCTTTGTAATTTCGATAGGATCTTCCTCGTTAGCAAAATTAGGGAGTTCACGACGCCATTCAGGGGCAGCAGGGGAGGCTGAATAAAGAGTCTCACAATCACCAGTGACGTCAGTTTCCATCTTCCTAAATAAGCCTTGTTGACTTTCCTTGTCATATATATCATGGGAGCTGTGGACATTGTGATGGGTAGATAAATCTACTTGTAGAGCACCAATCAGACCCTTAAGCAAGTTCTCTTGTGGGAGTGGGACAGATGATGGTAAGCTAATTGAAAGAACCCTGCCACCATCAAAGTTAATTTCGAAAGGCTTGTCAAGATGCGGAACGGGCTGGTATTTCAGGTCATCCGGCATTGGCTCATGTTGTTTCAGCTCCTGATGAACTTGAGCATTCTGCGCATTTTCTAGTCTAGCTTGCAGTTTTCCAGGAGCCTTTGCACGAACAGTAAAACGGGCCTTGAAGGAGTTTCCAGCACTTGCGCCGTCTGGATGACGAGCCAAGTTATGTGCTTCTACATCGTAACGGTATAATTTACCAGCTTCCCAGGGCCATTGGGACGGTTCTTGTTGATCGGTTTTACTGTTTAGCCGGCCCGATGACACGGCCACTGTCAAATAGAACAAATAATAACAACGTGAAATGAATAAAATAGTATTAATTAATTTTAGACTTATTTTTGCTAAGAGAGAAAATAAATAAAAATCACAAACGTATATTGAAAATAATTTTAAAATAATTAATATATTACAAAAAATTAACTTACCAATAATGGCCGCAAGGACCAAGATCTTCATGATGACTAACAGGCCGATCCGATCAGGTGTTGAGTTCTGTCAGAGAAGATCACTTCTGAGTCTCCCTAACTAATTTCACACTATATATACTCGTTGCGACGCGTGTAAGTTTTGACCCTAAGGTCTTGGTGTTTTAGAAGATAGTTACAATGTAAGCATTGATATCAATGTTAGAGGCCAAATCGATGCTAGGGTCAAAAGTTTTTAGGACCTAGATCTTGACGTCTGGGGAGAAACTTTGTTTTAATTAGATACGAAATAGTATGATTTTTAATTACAAATATTTGCTTTTTTTATATTAATCCATTTCTTTTAAAGTTTTAAATTTCTATTAAATTAAGTATAGTAGAAATTGTTTTTAACCCGTTTTGTTTTTAAATATTAATAAGGTAGCAAAAAAGTGAATAATTCCACCTGATGTTAAGCGGCCATTATGACAACCTTAAGGGGGTTGCAGACGCGTTTACTAGCCCTAGTGGCCTTAACAGCGTCACTAAGTTGGGTCAATTGTGGTTCTTTTTTTGGTTTACGTTGCGTATGATAGCGTTTCGATTTCTGAGCCGATTTTGGTGATTTTTTTTGCATAAAATATGCTATGCAAAAATAAATATGTCATATAATATACAATAATAATAGTATAATATTTAGGCATTTAATATAATACGAAATTTTTGTAAACATTTTCATGAATCCATGTAGATCTATATTTTATTTCATTAACGGCGTCGGGATATGAGGACCCCATCGCCCGCTGTTGGGATAATTCTGTCACAGCAGAGATTATTCCACCATTGCAGTCAGTCACACTGGTGGAAGGTCTTTTTCTGTTTAAAGGGCACTGTAGGCTAGTGAAATTACTGGGAAAAGAAGATTAAAAAAAAATTACCAGTCAAGTGCGTGGTGGACCACGCACAGTTGAATCTAAAGGGTTCCGCAGCATGGTTATATAATAATATATATAATAATAACTTTATTTCGACCAACAATGGATCATATGTTGTTAGTAATACAAGTATCTTACGCCTATTTGTTAGTAATTTCTAAAACTTATTTAACCTAAGACAGGATTAATTTGTCAGCACGTGAATCCGTTAGCAGTGGTTCACATACAAACAACTTCTATTAACAAATGCTCTCAGGACGCCACTTGAGCTGGAAAGAATCCTGCAGGTACACGCAGGTACACGCAGGGCGTTGTACTGTTTCCGCGTATAGTCAGCCCACAGGCTGCTAGGGTAAAATGTTTTTTTTTTTTTTTAGAAGTTGGCAAACAAGCATACGGCCCACCTGATGGTAAGTGGCTGCCGCAGCCTATGAGCGCTTGCAGCACCATTAGCAGGTGCCACTCACGCGTTGCCAACCTCGAGATATTAGTTCTTAAATCTCGTTCGCCCAGTAATTTCACTAGCGTACAATGCCCTTCAAACCGGAATACAGTAGTGCCTAAACACTACTATTTGGCTGCAGAATATTGGACACTGCGGTGGTACCTACCTAGCCGGCCTCTTGCAACAAAAGACCTACCACCAGTGTGACTGATTGCACTGGTGGAATAATCTCTGTTGTCACAGAGGTTATCCCAACAACGGGCGATGGGTCGTCGCATTCCGACGCCGGGAAAGAAGTGGTGCAGTAAGCTCTGAAAAGCGTTATTTTGACTGGTATTGAGCAACGAGCAATCCTGCGAACAATTATATTTGCCCTAACAGACAAAGCACTGCGTTCTCTCTCAATATCTGCATTGTCTTTCAAGTCATAGAATACTACATGGCCAAGATATTTAAAGCATTCAACTCTCTTTAGTGGAACCCCGTGTAACTTGATAGCAGGTACAATAGATGGAATCGATTTTCCCCTGGCCTGAAAGACCATGCATTCGCTTTTCTTACAGTTATAGACTAAGCCATGATGTTTGAAATAGTTCTCACAAAGACTTAGCAGTTTTGCTAACCCACAGACAGATGCACGCAGCAGAACCATGTCATTTGCGTAACTAATGTTATTAAGACAGACTCCGTCAATATGACATCCGACACGAGTGCTACTGAGCGTCTGTAATTCTGTATTAGGGCATTCACATACAGATTAAACAACTTGGGTGAGGTCAGGCCACCCTGCCTCACCCCCCATTCCAACCTTTAAGACCTTGAGTAGCTCTCTGACCATCGCACAACAGTAACCTGATTTTTATACCAAAACTTAAAAATCATGTTGATCTCTTCAGGCATGCCAGTGAGTTTTAATTTCTGCCATAAGATATCGTAATTAACCAGGTCAAATGCCTTGGATAAATCGAGAAAACAGGCGTAAATGGGTGATGGTAAGGTTATGAAGAATCTTAACGGTTTTACAAATAATAACGAATTAAAACCGACCGCAAAAATAAGTTGGTAATTTCATAGTAATTATTAAAAATAATATGAAAAACAAAGTTATGGGAAAAACTTATATATCTCTTAAATTTGTAGACCTATCTTCTTCAAACTAAATGTGGATGAAAGTTCATGTGGTATTCTACAAGCTCAAATTTTTTCCAGAATTTTAAATCCCATAGTTCAAAAGTTAGAGGGGGGGACACAATTTTTACGACTTTAAGAACTAATATCTCAACAACTACTGGCTTAATGAAAAACCTCAAAATCAAACCTCCTTATCATTTTGAAAGACCTATCCAAAGATATCTCACACGTTGCCATACGTTGAATTTTTTTCAATCGTCAGTTACATGTATGGACTGCTACCCTTAATTCATATATATATTAAGATTTTATTACAAAATCCTTGTGCGGTTCATGGAATACACCTAATTAGTCAATTTCGTATAGATAGAGTCAATGGTCTCCGAGTAAAATGACTGTGACATACGGACGGACAGACGGACAGACGGACGGACGGACAGACGGACATGACGAAACTATAAGGGTTCCGTTTTAGCCATTTGGCTACGGAACCCTAAAAACTAATATCTCAACGTTGGCCACGCGTGAATAGCACCTACTAATCTAATATCTAATCGCTCATAAGCTACGGCAACCGCTTGCCATCAGGTGGGCCGCATGCTTGCTCGCCAACTTGTAACATAAAAAAACATACATATATAATAAAATTGTTAATTTCACGTTTCTGTATATCCCAAATTTTTATGAAAAAACTATTTCATAGGACTAAAAAGTGATTAAATATTTTATCAAGGCAAAACCCCTTGACAAACTGAGTTGTTACTTAGCGTTGGTGTTGAATTTACGGAAAAGCACCAGCGAGTCTTTGACATTTTGCCCGTATAGAAGGTTTCTTCAATAGTTTATAGTGACTATGCTGTTATTATATACATAACTACAAAAATATTTAAAGACAAAGGAAAAAGGACAAAAAAACATAAAAACCTAATAAAAATATTTTATTTAAAAACTGAGCAATATCTTCGACAGCAGCTGTCTTAATGTAACTTAGAAATAGAATAAAAACTTAGGGAGCAATAAAGAGATCTTATATGGAAATGACCTTATAAAATACTCTAACAAAGAGATACATTGGAAAGCCTCCAAAAATTTTTACAATACATTTATCGTTTTTATTAACAAACGACATAATATCGAGCCTTAGGAACGTTTAAAATAACGTTGTAGGCGGCAAAAAACTATTTTCTTTTTCAATGTGACCTTGGAACCCTTGACCTCCCACCACAAACGGGCCGGTTCGACTGGGGAAGTAAACACTCTCACAGAAAATCCGCGTAAAGTAACACTCTCACACTATACCATAGCGTTTCGAGCGAAGAGTGAGAGCGCCGGAGGCCCAATCTCCCACACACTCCTCTGTTACTTCTCATCCCACTATCCCTTGGGTTGGCAACGCCCATAATACTTCAAGTATCGCGCGCGTTCATAGGTTGCGGTGACTGTTTACCATCAGGCAGACCGTGTACTTGTTTGCCAACCGTCATGAAATGAGTTACAAGTAGGCTTACAACCACGTAGACGGTCGCTACAATTTATTAAAATGCACATTATATTAATACTTATAAAATAATCTAAGTCTATAATATTTTAAATTACATAATTGAGCAAATATAGGTGTTATTGGAAGAATACTTAACTTATTAAAGTATTATAAAAAAATATCTTATAACAGCGTAAAAAACACATTAATATTTTATGTGTTAAACACAATTATAAATACGTTTAATAAAAAAATATTTATAAAAAATATACGACATTGTACTGTTTTTAGAGTTCCGTACCCGAAGGATGCCAACGGAACCATATTACTAAGCTTTCGATATCCGTTTTATATCGCAACTCACGAATCGTAATAAAAATAGATTATAAAACCCTTAACTCTGTCACCTTAATACTTTTCAATCTTTAAAAAGGTAAAATATCATGATTCATGCCGTTATGAAGTTATGAACTACTAACTAACATACAATATCGTTTTGAAGTAGCAAAGGGGCTACCATGAACTCTTACATATAGAATCTGAACCGTTTTACGGATCGCAATAGAATTATTACTAAAAGTTCATGGTAGACCCCCAGTTCGTACTGTTACGTTACGATGGACATTTATATAATTAAAATAATTATCTACGTTATTATTTGTATGTCTTACTAAAACTTAACTAATTCTATATCATTGGTCCCAATAACCTAAAGAGATGTGTTGGACACAGACCTCATCAATACATAAAAAACTAAAAACTAAATTATTGAGCTTACAATTTCAACCCAGTCTTTAATTGAGCATGTTATATACAGTCTTAAATAAATTTTAAACTAAAAAAAAAAAAAAAAAAAAGTTACCTAAGATTTATATTCCAAATGTCCTATTGAGTTTACAAAATTATTAAAACTCAAAGGTTCATACAAAGTCCTATGACATGACTCTTTGTAAAATCGTAAAAATAACTGTCATCCTTATTAAAAAAATAAAATCTGTGTAGTTTTTATCTTTAAAATTTTAAAAAAAAATTGCATTCTTGTAGACAAAAGTTACTGACAAAAACAAGCCTTATGGTTTGATCTAAGCATGACCACCTTTTTGATAATCTATGTTATCCCAAACGAAATTTATATGAAAAAAAAAAACAACTTTACACTAAAAATTGTTATTCTACTTGAACTTTTACACTAAGTAAAATTTTAATATAACACCTAAATAAGGCCGAAAATATTTGGCTCATAATATATGTGATCTGTCAAAATAACTTTTTCAATGAAAAAAATTTGTTTTATTAAACCTTAAATAATGAGACTCTTAAGTACGGATGAAAACTAATATTAAAAGCTCCCTTTAAATTATATATTACTTTCAACCTATAAACATTTAATTTGGAAAATTAAGAAAAAATAGGATGAATATTCATGTTCTTAGGCTATCATCTTTGGTTCGTCTTAAAAAAAAATTAAATTGACATATAATTTACATTTTTGCAATCTGGGTAGTGTCGATTTATCCCTAATACACCTCAAGGTTATCAACTTACATTTTTTGTAATCTGGGCACTGTCAACTTATCCCTAATACACCTCAAGGTTGTCAACTTACATTTTTTGTAATCTGGGCACTGTCAACTTATCCCTAATACACATCAAGGTTGTCAACTTACATTTTTTGTAATCTGGGCACTGTCAACTTATCCCTAATACACCTCAAGGTCGTCAACTTAGCTGGTGAGCTCGGTACTAGCTGTTCCTCGGTACGTCTGACGGGACGCGTCGACGGGACGCAAGCGCGTGGTACATGGTTTATATGAGGATGTGATTTTACGTGCTTCCTTAGTGATGATGGGTCGGTATACCGTTTTCCACAACCAATCGCTCCACATGCGTATGGTCGCTGAAATAAATTTATATAATTAGATAATTACTAATAATTAACGAAGCATTGTTACACAGAAGTGGAGACAATAAAAAATTGAATCTCTAAAAATTTACATCAAACGAGGATTTAGTTTCCAGCCTAACTTATAGAATATACTGTTACTAAACTAAATGAACTGAACTTGTAAGTAATAAATGAACATCATGTAATTTTGGATGTCAGGCGTTCAAAATAGCAGAAACCTATAGGGAACCTTTAATCAAGGAAAAAGTGATTTTTTCGAGGCATCGAAAAATATTTCAGAAGCAGACGAAGTTAGAGGGAAGAGGCTAATCAATTACATATATTGGTCTCTTTTACATAAACCTACCCCTAAGATACTATAGTTTATTGTAACTTAACATGGTAGTGCAATTTTAAATTAATTTTTAAATCGGAAGTTTACAGAAACGATATTTTTCATGTAAAAAGTAAATCCTATAAGTCGCATAAACATACATTTTCCTGGTTTTTTTATACCCCATAGAGCCTTATAAAATTATTAAAGCTATTTTAATTACATTACAATAATTATTTACATACATTAATTATTGGTTGTTATTAGAAAAAAATAATTAAGTACCTACCTATTTTGAATTTTATTATGATCATAACAAACCGATGGTATTTTAGCAATCTAACAATATCTACAAGCTCCTAAGTGCTAGATCATTGAAATAAACTTAAAATACTTACAGCATTAAAATGTGTACGCTGATGCTTAGCCCTGTCTGAGGAGTTGGAGAATGCCTTCCTGCAGTGCGGCGCGGGGCACGCGTAGGGCCGCTCGCCGGTGTGAGAGCGAACGTGGATCTTCAGATTCTCCAGCCGAGAGAAAGCCTTCCCGCAACCTGGGTGCTGTAAAAACGCTTTTATTATTATGTGTTCATAAAATTTGCGAATGTTTTTAAGGTAACATCCTAATAGGCTACGAAAGACGACCGGTGTGGCGTGCCAGTAACTTTGAGCCTTGACTGTCGCTGGTTCGATTCCCGCTTGGTGCAGAGTTTGGTCTGTCCGTTTGTTCTTGTGGGTCTCCCCACCGTGCCCTGAACAAATCTTGAAGGGGGTAAAATGGAGATGAAAGATTAGGTAGGTCTTTTGTTGCTAAAGACCGGCTAGGTAGGAACCACCGCAATGTCAAATATTCTATCGCCAAGCAGTAGTGTCTTTAGCATTACGGTGTTTCGGTTTGAAGGACACTGTAGGCTAGTGAAATTACTGGGCAAAAGGAGATTTAAGAACCAATATCTCGAGGTTGGCAACGCGTGAGTGACACCTACTAATGGTGTTGCAAGCGCTCATTGACTACGGCAACTGCTTACCATCCGACGGGCTGTATGCTAGCTTGCCAATTTAGTAAGATAAAAAATGGACGCTCAAAGTCCCTTCGACTCCTAGGGCTGATGATGTTTTGTTAAGAAGGTAGGTGGTATTAGATGGATGAAACAGGATAGAATATTGTGTGACTCTGGGAGACCTATCTCCAGCAGTTGATCGATAAAGGTTGACATGATGATGATGATGGTGATCATTATGGTGATGATTAAGACGTGAGACGCTCATAGCCGAGGGCACCCACTGTTCGATAAACGATCAGTAGGTAAAGCAACTTTAGGCGCGGTCAGTCACTAGATGGGTGATCGCATAGTGGTATTTCAACCGAGCGTCTCCGTGCTTCGGAGGGCACGAAAAAGTCGGTCCCGGCTGTTGACAATTAGACAACAGTCGATAAGTCAGGTCAGAGGCCTACGGGTGACCTGAACAACTCTGACACTAGGTTGACCACTAACCACTCGATAAGAAGAAGAAGAAAAAGATGATGATTAAGACGTGATAACTTACATGACATCTATTCGGCTTATGTCCGGAGTGCACTCGCATGTGTATGAGTAACTTGTAACGCGCGTTGAACGGACGCCTTGCGCGGGCGCAGTCTCGCCATAAACAACTGAATTCGTCACCTGAAAATATTTATAATTTAGAAAAAATTGAAAAACATATGCTTGGTCTTTTTCCAAAGCATTTTTATTTTTTATTTTTATTTTTTTTTATGTTAGAAGTTGGCAAACAAGCATACGGCCCACCTGATGGTAAGTGGCTGCCGCAGCCTATGAGCACTTGCAGCACCATTAGTAGGTGCCACTCACGCGTTGCCAACCTCGAGATATTAGTTCTTAAATCTCGTTCGCCCAGTAATTTCACTAGCGTACAATGCCCTTCAAACTGGAACACAGTAGTGCCTAAGCACTACTATTTGGCGGCAGAATATTGGACACTGCGGTGGTACCTACCTAGCCGGCCTCTTGCAACAAAAGACCTACCACCAGTGTGACTGATTGCACTGGTGGAATATTCTCTGCTGTGACAGAGGTTATCCCAACAACGGGCGATGGGGTCGTCACATCCCGACGCCGGTAAATATAAATATTGCTTTTTCAAGTCATGACCAATATTAATATTGCTTTTTCAAGTCATGACCAATATTCCTATTTCTCCTCCAAATAAGGTTGTAGCTTGCACTAGAGGAAGTATGACTATAGCCTAAAAGGGTCAGGATCGAACTTATATAGTTTGTTATTTTTTTAATCCCACGGCAACCTACCACTTTTCCGGGATAAACTGTATCTCTATCTTAATCGAGATAACAATTGATATTTGTGCCAAATTTTATCCAAATTTGGTCAGCTGTTTTTGGGTGATTCAGTAAGAAACATCAAAAACTATAATACATTATTATATTAGTAGGACGATTATAGGTTCAATTATAAAAATAAGTGCATATTCAATATTTCTGAATACTGGTATTTATCTTGAAGTAACAACTTCCTTTTAAATAAATTTTCCCAGAACCCTGTGTCATCATAAAGGATTGCAACTGAATGGATTAAGTGATTCATAACGAAAACGTTATATTTTTTAAATAAAATGATGACACAATATTAAAAATAACGTGCAGCAACGTACACATGATAGAAGTAAAACTTCTCAAATAGATATACAATATATGGCTATCTCTTTCCTTCTCCTTAAATAGATATATATTGTATAACTCTTTCTCTTTTTCTCAACGCTGTGTATATCTACGATATTATGTAGTGAAATGTGCCCGAACGTTCATAAAATTTCGCTTTCAATAATCGTCAAATTATCTTCTTCAAAAATTACGAAATAAATGTGCTAGTTTGGTCTGCAAAGAGCTGCGACACTCTAGACAAGTGGCAATCGCTCCGTGTCGATTAGTGTCGATGACGCTTGTGCGTTGTCCATCAGTGGGCAAAATAAGTTTAGAAAATAAATAAATAACCCAAAAATTATTAACTAGTAAGGTCCTAAAATAGTGCTATGATACATAGGCTGTCTTACGCTTAGTAATAGTGTCCGGTCGGCATATTTTTTCATTTGACTAAATTGGCAAGCAAGCCCATACGATGGTAAGCGTTTGTCGTAGCCTATGAGCGCTTGCAATACCATACATTTGTAGGGGCTACTCACGCACTGCCAACCTCGAGATATTAGTTCCTAAATCTCCTTTGCCCGGAAATTTCACAAGCCCGGTAATTTCACGGTGTCTTTCAAACCGAAACACAGTAAACTGCTTTACGATCGAAAAATAGACACTGCGGTGGTACCTATCTAGCCAACCTCTTACAGTAAAACTATAAACTTACCATACCTTAGTTATAATTTATAAGTCAAAAATAACCATCACCTAAAATATATCATAGCACTTGATGTAACTCACGATAGTTATGATTAATGCCACACACTCGACTAAAAGCATTTCCAATGTTTACTAAAACTATGTAAACAAGTCTTACCTTTGTACGTGTTAACGTGTGCTCTCTCAATGTGTTCTACCAGCGTGTTCTGATTCGGATATCTTTCAAAACAGTGCTCCCATAAACATACTCTTTCGCCTAAAACATAAACAATGATAAATTGATTTATAACTTTAACTTCGAATACTTCGGCGAGTTTCAAAGAGAGACAATTTTTTTTAAATTCCTACCAGATGCAACGGTTATTAAAATAACAATTTCTAAGTTGTCTGTTGCATTAACATTTAAAACAAATCAATATGTTCGTAATAATTAGAAGAAGCTTTGCTGTTTTCAACATGAATCGGCTCGACAGGGAAAGTACTAAGTTTAATTCGTACACTTTCATTTTTTCTAAGAGTATAATCGTCGGAGGCCGAACTACTTCGACCCTTTCCTTTTCTTTATCTTCTTTCTTTCTCCTCTTTCTCTTCCTCTTTCAAGTAATTTAGAAACGTACTCTGGAGTTCCTTGCCACGCTATGGAACGCTACGCTATAAGCTACAGTAACGGTAGGGTGCTTTCTATCAGCCAAATAATATACTTTTTCCCACCTAAATTAGCATTTAGAATAACAACAAACATATTTATTTGAACGATTTTTTTTTTTTTTTTTATGTTAGAAGTTGGCAAACAGGCATACAGCCCACCTGATGGTAAGTGGCTGCCGCAGCCAATGAGCGCTTTCAGCACCATTAGTAGGTACCACTCGCGCGTTGCCAACCTCGAGATATTAGTTCTTAAATCTCGTTCGACCAGTAATTTCACTAGCGTACAGTGCCCTTCAAACCGGAACACAGTAATGCCTAAGCACTCCTATTTGGCGGCAGAATATTGGACACTGCGGTGGTACCTACCTAGCCGGCCTCTTGCAACAAAAGACCTACCACCAGTGTGACTGATTGCACTGGTGGTATGTATGGTTTCTGATATTTAATTGAAATACAGATATATAATCAATACAATACCTACCTTGTGCTTTATCTTTATCAGCTCTCCTTTCATTTTGAACAGTTCTATCACTTTCGATACTACCAACTTCATCTCTTTCAAACGATAAACCGAAATCATCGAGATTTATAAACAGTTCATCTTCATCGAAGTTCTCAGAATTCTCATCGTAATAACCAGCGCTTTGCACATCGCTTTCTATAGAATCCGATATTGAAACTTTTCTTGTATTTCTATCAAAATTAAATTCAGTACAACTCGTCGGTGTATCGGGAAGAATATATTTCTTTTCGTTATCCAAATTGTACAATATATTATTAGGATAACTGTAGTGTTCTAAACTACTTATAACTTGAGTGCTATTTGTGGTTTGCATCGCATTAACATCATAGATGTTCTGTTGTAAATTAAATTCATCTGTATTGTAGCAGTTACGTTTAGCGAACGCTGTTTCTATAGATGGTAATAAATTATCATTACTTGTCTTTAAATAATCATCGTTAAATACATCTGGCGTAAAACGACACGATTCCCCATCTTCTCTACAAAGCTCATCAATTAATGATTCGTCATCAATATAATCATTATTCGCTTGATAATTAGAATTAACTTTTTTATTATCATCAACGGAATCAGATTTAAAACTTGCATCATCGAAGTCTATTGTATCCAAATCTAATAAAACCTCTTTTATATTTTGATCGTGAATATTACTATCGATGACTTCATCTATCATTTCAAAGTCTGTTTTATTATTATCTGTACTATTCCAATTATCCAAAACTTCAAAATCGAAACTCTCTTCGACGCCATATTTAAAACTATCATTTTTCGGTTTTGTTTTACTGTTTTCTAGTTCTAAATTGAATTGAGACATATAGTAAGCGTGTAGGTCTGTGACATTATCGTTTCTCTCTTGAAAGAGTTCGTCGTCATCGTACGAAGGTATGAGATCATAATCAGCCATGATTCTAAGTTCATTCGCCTAATACAGTTCACTAATCCCGCTACAGAGGTATGTAATTGACATGTGGTGTACGGGTCGCCGCATATGGTTTGCTATTATTATAAAAATAAACTTTCTCCGCGGAACATCTCGCGTGGCTTGCGCATCTGCGAATTATAAAATTAATTACTATTGTTATTAAGAAATTTCGCAACACGTGTTGACTTGTACCTTACATTGATCTGAGGAAGTGTTTTTTTATATTGTTAGTTTCAAAGGAAATCAGGCGGGAAATGATATTTTGATTAAAAAAATTAAAATAATATAAAAAATAAGTTATATATTTAATTAATAATGCAAAAATATGCTAATTTTACAATTATTAACTTCTTATGTGTAGTATATTCGTTTTTTCAATTATTTTTAAATTTTAATAATAAATGGTGATTGGTTTCTCTGATTGGCACATTTTAAAAAGTCTAATCAGATATGTAAGTAACTAAAAAGAAAAATATAAAAATGCTTTATCATTTATATTTTTAGGCTGTGCTTAGAATGATTAATAATGAAATATATTTTTGATTCCCAAAAATTTCGTATCCAATAATATCTTTATAATTTCTTATATAAAATATATTAAGAAAACAGTCATTTGTACACATGTAAAGATAGAGATATTATAATAATTGTAAAAAAAATTGAAAAATATCAAAAAGTTGATTAGGTATTATATAAAACTTACCACAGAAGAAATACACTAAAAACTATTTTCCGGTTTGAAAATCACAAAATGGCGCGCTGTCAGAATGACACTTGTCTTGATTGTCTGTGCACACACGAAGGGTTACACGACCGCACTGATTCGGCTATACAACGGGAATAACACGGGATAGCGAAAAAACTCCACAGAACTACACATGTGTTAAAACTACCACCATAAAAGATCTCTCGATCGCCATAGATACAACTTCTTAAGTTCTTTTGACTATAAAAATAAGATACATAATCGCAAATCAAATTCAATTTCCAAACGCAAATGCGATTTTACCAAGTTTACTGTCGTTTGGCGCCATAATACTCTTTTTGGGTTCAGTAATTAATTTTTCGTTTAATTGCCTTTTAATATTTTTTGTCTATTTCACGCATGACGCACGCGTAGCTTTTTTTTTTCTCTCAACATTTTTAAAAAGATACTTTTTCTAGGCATAACTATTTGGGTCGTTAACATTTTTGCATTAAAAATAATAAAAGGAGATTGTATTGCAAAAACATTAGCACTCTTCAAGGCATTTTCTTTCTGCCCCAATATATTAGAATCCTTTTTTTCTGTTTGTGTATTGCTGTTGGTCTTACTGGCCTTGACAGCGTCACCGGGCGGGAAATAATTCAAAGTAGAATTCTTTTCTCTGCTAAGACCATGACGCTAATAGACATGACTGGCAAGGGAACGCATGTTTTAGGAAACATCATGTTGAACGCGATCACACATACGCAAATCTTACTTAATCCAGTAGGATTAAAATATAACTAATATGAAAGTTTTTATTTTTGGGTTTTTGGATTTTGATTTCTCAATCACGTAAAAACGGGAGAAAGGATTGGGAAGAAAGACACGCAGATAGTTGATAGATAGATAGTTTGTGTGAAAAAAAAGAACTACAGGACGAAATAAATCCATTAGATAATATATTAAGGCCGTCTTATTGAATTAAAAGATGGCTAGTTCATTTTCCGCCCAGAGACTGTGATTACGATTCAGCGGGGCGCTCATAAGCTCGTATAAGCGCTTAGAATAAAGTGTAATAAGCACACACGAACAGTGTACACTTGCCCCTACCGGTTAGAGCTTACACGCCGCAGAAAATCCATATTCGGGTTTTTTTTTTACTGGTGAAATGAAACCTCCGTGTAAGTGCGTATGCCAAAACAACCGTGCTTGGAAAAGGAAAACCGCCTTAACTGTACGACATAAAATATTATAATGGTTTTAAATATTATGACCAAATGTGACAGGCTGTAAGGATAGGATAAGGATAGGGTAAAGATAAATATATATAAAAATCAATTAATTTGTATGACGTAATTAATGACACGCACTATCCCAGTCGAGCCGATCTATTCTTGTAGAAAACAGTAAGGCTCTATAAAAAGTCTGAACTATCCATACACTTATCATATATGGACAGGTCCTTCCATACAAACAAAATGTCCAGAGATTCGCTGGTACTCCTTCGTAAATTCATACTAATGCAATGAAATGAAGCTAGTCACGAGCTTGCGGAAATTTTTACAATTTTATTACAGTTGACAAACAAGCATACATCCACCTGATGGTAAGCAGTCATCGCGGCCGATGAACACTTCGTACCTAAACTATCACATGGGGAACACAAGGGGTGAGATATTGGACTGTGACTAACTTAGTTTCATTTCGTAAGTGCAAAACGAAGGAGCACCAGCGAATCTTTGAACATTTTTTCTATATGGAAGGGTGGTTCCTAGTTTATAATAAGTCAGTGAAACTACCCTAATAAACTGCTACCAATTTTATTATCGTAACACTTAAATAAATACCCAAATTTTTTGTTAAATAAAACTTTTACGAGCTCCTTAAAATCATTAACAGTAGAAGTATCGACAAAATACTAAAACACGTGTCTATCGAAAAAAGACTTCCCTAATCCCTTTTTATTTCTTTTTTTTTTTTTGTTTTGGGACACCTCTGTTGACGTCGTTACGTCTTTATCCCGATGTCAATTTTTTTGAGGTTTTTTTTTATAAAATGCTTTTAAATTTAATTATTCTGTTTTAACTAATATTGAAATTAAGACGGTATTAAGTTTTAACCGACTTCAAAATAGGTTCTGTGTTCGACGGTATGTGACGGTATGTTCCATTGTAATTTAGTTAATTTAGTTCCCAGAAACTCATGTTGGAATGTTGGAAAAATTAAGCTACCCCACCCGGACCTTTAAAATATTAAGAAATGAACGAAGCTTCAATAGCTCAACGGTTGAAGGGCCGATTTCGCTTCGTTAACAAGAGAGTTAACTTCGTTAACGAGAGTGGAGGGTTCGATCCTCACCCCTTTGGGCTATTGTCGTACCCACTCCTAGCGCAAGCTTCGAGCTTATTTGGAGGGGCAATAGGAATATTAGTAATGTCTTGTAAAAGCTTTGCATAAAAAAAATAATAATTACACATTTTGAACTGTTTAAGCAATAACTATTGGTGAAAATGGTCGTTTTGCCCACCTAAACTAAGATTGTCCCCTCCCTTGGGCCAAAACCTGGCTACGCCCATGCACTTACGCCGCTTACAGAATTCAACTTTTTCCTCAGCGGCGGAACGGGTGGCAACCTGTATCACCGTGACATGAGACGGAGCCAATATGTCGACGCAAGTAGCATCCCACAAGAGCTAGTCCTATAAGCCAACTTCAAAACGATCTTTTCTTTTAATCTACTGAATAAATGTACATATATTTTTGCTTTTTCGCTGTATTGAGACATCTTTTTTTTTCGGAATGTGTATTGCTTTTGGCCCTACTGGCCTTGACAGCGTCACCAAGCGGGGAGGCCGAGTAGAGAGACTCGGCCGTGATAAAGGAGCAGCCCTCACGGGGGCTCAAATTTGATTCCGTCCTTAGGGTACCTCCAGCGAAGCCGATCCACGGCTAAGGACGTCATCAGAGATGATTGAGACATCGCGACAATGCTGAGGCTTCTGAGAACATAAGGTTCCCATCTCGGTCCGTTGCTTTTTAATATTTACATTAATGACGTTCTTAGCACCTTCCATAATTCCGGTCTGGGTGTATTTGTCCTTGTCCTTGTATATGTTTCCGGACCCCGACACAGGATATCACTATCCCAATGGCCATTGAGTGTAGCGTTTATTCTAGAAAATTTCATTGTAATTCTGATAACGTGTATTTTCTCATCTAGGTGACCTGGGTGACCTGGGTGACCTGGGTTCATAGTCGTGGTTACTTAGTTGTTATCGCAAGGTTGTTATCCTAATAATGAGTAAACATATATTACACGTGTAATCGAAGATCACATAATTATTCACATGTATTTGTCATACATAATGTTGGAGATAATTGTTGACTTTGTATCAATTATTTTGAAATATGTGCATGCATCATTTTTAGGGTTCCGTGGCCAAATAACCAAAACAGAACTCTTATTGTTTCGTCATGTCTGTTTGTCCGTCCGTAAGTCATTTGTCTGTGTCTATACGAAATTTGGTAAATACGTAACTGTAATCTATGATCTGCTACATGTAACCGAGTGTTAAAAAAAAAAATTGTACGGTAACCTATGAGGTCTCTTAGAATAGGTCTTTGAAAATAAAGAGATTTCATTTCGACGATTTTTATTAAGTCAGTAGTTGTTTAGATATTAGCTCCTAAAGTTTTAGAAATTGTGTCCAACTTTTGAATTATGGGATTTAAAATTCTGAAAAATTTAAGAGTTGTAAAACATCATAAGAACGTTCAACGATAATGATTTTGAAGAAACGTTAAGAAATTTTAAAGATGTATTCTTGTATAGGTTGTTCCCATTATAATTTTATTATTTACTATGAAATTACAAACTTATATTTGAGGTCGCTTTTAATTCGTTAATATCCTAAATATTCTTCATCATCAAGCGGCGGAACCCTTTAGATTACACTGCGCGTGGTCCATCACGCACTTGACTGGTTTTATATTATCAAAATATTAATAAAACTGAACCTATTGCAGTTTTAGAAATATCCATCCTAGCTAATATTGACTTTATTGGTGGTAGGCTTTTCATTGCAAGGGGCAATGCTAGATAGGTTTTTTGTTTATGTTAGAAGTTGGCAAACAAGCATACGGCCCACCTGATGGTAAATGGCTGCCGCAGCCTATGAGCGCTTGCAGCACCATTAGTAGGTGCCACTCACGCGTTGCCAACCTCGAGATATTAGTTCTTAAATCTCGTTCGCCCAGTAATTTCACTAGCGTACAATGCCCTTCAAACCGGAACACAGTAGTGCCTAAGCAATACTATTTGGCGGCAGAATATTGGACACTGCGGTGGTACCTACCTAGCCGGCCTCTTGCAACAAAAGACCTACCACCAGTGTGACTGATTGCACTGGTGGAATAATCTCTATTGTGACAGAGGTTATCCCAACAGCGGGCGATGGGGTACGGCACATCCCGACGCCTAAATCCGCGTCAGATATTATACCGCAAAGCAGGGCACAGGAGATTCAAGAACCATATATGTTGATAACGCGTGAGCGGCACCTACTATCATCAGCCATCAGGTGGGCTATAAGCATATAGCCCACCTGATGGCAATGACCTTGGCAAGCAAGCGCTTGCCAACTTGTAACATATAAAAAGATATGTTAAAACAAGTTTGAGTTCTTACGTTCTTTCATTCGTTCATTCGTTCATTCATTCCTGCGTTCGGTCGTTTCTAAACGATTCATTTTATACCTCGGCACGCTCTACAAAATTGGCTTACACTACAAATTGAACTACAAGCGCTTATAGGCTACGACAACCGCTTACCATCAGATGGGCTGTATAAAACTACAAATTTTAAATTTAAAAAAAAGTCTGAAGTAGGACAACTTCTGACGGGTCAGCTCCTGATAGTATATATTTTAAAATTCATTAGTTTATATCAATATAACAAAATATAACATACAACACATATTAATAAATAATTACTATACTATAAATCAAGTTCAAGTAGTGATATGAATGCTCGTAAAATTTCCACGATGAACTAGATTCGATATTACTTTGATGGAAATTTTTGAATAATTATAACATTATGATAGCATATTAACTTATACGATTACACTTAATATAATTATAAAATCGTATGTAAATAATATGACTAAATAAAATCGCCCCCTCATGTATCGAAACAACGCGCGTTATATTTTTCTATTAAACTAATCTTTTAATCTGTGTCTAGTTATAAGTGTTTTTGGAAAACATTTTGATTGGTTTTTTTAAGCTAAGTATTGATGTAATCATAACCAGACACTTTTACGGACCTTAGAAGATGAGAAATAAGGTTTTTTAAGACTTGACCGTTCTAAGTAGCTACACTTATATCACTTCTTTAGGTGTAAGAAAATTACAAAATATTTTTATTTTTTATTTGTATTCTTTAAAAAATACAAAACAAAACATTAAATACAACCCACTAAAGAGACTTTGGACAATTGGATAGTAAACAATAATTTAATTTAATTAATTTGATAAATATAATATTTCTTGGTGCCGAGGAAGAAGTCTGCTACAAATACCACGCCTTCTGTAGAGGAGGAGGAGGGGTAGAGGTTCCTAGACACGATGAACATGATGGTAACCAACCATAGCCGCATTGCGTGTGCCAGGATTCCGCGAGACCACGCTTAACAATTAAAATATATAACCTGTAATTTTTTTTTAAAACAATGCTAACAATATTAGCAATGCTTTTTCAAGGCATTACTAATATTTCTATTGAATAAGCTCAAAGCTTGCACTAGGAGTGGGTACGACAATAGCCCATGGAAGGTCAGGATCGAACCCTTGACTCTCGCGTTAACGCAGCGAAGTCGACCCTTCTACCGTTGAGCTACTGAGGTTTCAAAAGTGGCTTGTGGTTCTCGAAACGTATCAAATACTATGAGAGCAGCTAGCACAGGCCTTATACAAGTTGGAGACATTTTTTTTTATTTGAAAAGTAGGGCAGATGACTCTACTCCATCTGATGGTAAGTGGTAGTAAAGTCCAAACGCGAAGGCGGCTAATACAGTTGCGGAAGGTAGACGCGTTAGCCACCGTCGCTCTGCCTATCCTCAAGATACCTCTTCACGCCCAAGGAGCTCAGTTTTTTTAGAAGTACGACAAAGAAAAGTATATATAATATGTAATATACAAAAGTTGAAAATCTAATCAAAATTAACAAGTGCAAATGTTAATCGATTCATGACATTGTAATCATACCCATAACAATATTTATGCGATGTGTAGTCATATTTTGTACTTGCTTCTACCCGCGGCTTCGCCCGTATTGGTAACGATTTTTAGTAAGCACCATTAATGCAATATAGAAATAATTGCTCTATGCATTTTTCGGCATTCGCTCTGTGTAAAATCTAGTAACCTACCAAATTCGAATAAGAGTAATAAGCAAACTTTGAGCAAAATACCGGGACAATGCTAGTGAAAAGAAGATTAAAAAAAAACAATATCAAAAACGATTTCGAAAATATTTTTTGCTCAATTTATTCTCTGACGAATCCAGTACAAACTGCCATTGAAGACTTATTGAATCGTCTGACACAAAGTGTATTTTATGAGTTTATTTATGTCTCGAGCAAATCGAAGTCAGATGCTAAAGATATAATTTTAATATCAATAACAGTACCGTTTATATACAATAAGAGCATAAGAAAGTTCTTAGCATTGATGGTGATGGAGGGTGTTGTCACATCAAAGCGACTACAATCTGTTAAATGGTAAAGGTCAGTTTTATCGTTACATAACGACTTTTTTCTAGAAAACCTCTGATTTTAATGAGCAATAAATTGAGTAATACTTCTCTATACATAAAACATATTATGAAAGCTAAAAACAGTCTCCGAGTTATAACTGTGACATACCGACGGACAGACAGACATGACGAATTATAAGGGTTCCGTTTTTGCTATTTGTCTACGAACCTCTATATGTGTACTAAATGTGTAGTTTTTTAAAACAATAGTACGTAATGAAAACTTTTTTAATTCTATCTAAGATTCTCTAGATATGATTTGCTGTGATAATTAAGAATGTAGTACTGAAAAAAAATGAAGATTTCGTGAAAAACGCATAAACAAAGTACATAAACAATTGGGTACTTCGAAAATCCTTAGTTAAACATATTTCCAATTTGCCAATTTTTAATTTATTAATATTTTTTCCATGTACGTAAAACCTATAGGTTGCCATTTCAAGTGAAAGGTAAAAATCCCAAAATGATGATTACTGCATTCTTAATTATCATTATAAATAAAACGAGTTATTCTAAGCGAGCCCAGTTTATGTGAAATGTTCTGAACGATATCGTCTCTTTTTATTATCATGTTGCACTTATGCATGACACGTGTGAACTCACACAGACATGATTTAAAGCATAAAAACATACATGCAAACAATTACAAATGAAAGTTATTGTAATAATACGAAAATAAGCTTTGATATAAAACCAACTAAATTTTGAATGAAGAACAGTTTTCTTTATAAAAAAATATCAAATTAATCAAATAAGATTCATAGTAAAAAAATTATCAAAACTTTATAGAAGACATATAAAAATATTAAGATGATACGAGAAACATAAGTATAAGTTATATTATATTATAGAATTATTATTCTCTTCTCTTCTATTTGAAGATATTATTTTGATAATTTTTCAGATTATTTTTACCAATAATAGAGATTTAGGATGAGTGTGGGGTTGATATCAAATCACACAAATAACCTTTCTTAAAAAGTTGCGAAAAACAAACCGAATTCTAGCGTCATATACATATATTACAAAAAATATTAATACAGATATATATTAAAGCTATATATATATATATATATATATATATATATATATATATATATATATATATAATATATTAAAGCTTTTAAACCTTATACAATTCGTTACTCAAACACCTTCTTTAATAAGGCCTTGATTGCAGACTTTCTGGTACACTGTATACCTTATACACTTCAATCGAAAGTTGGATAAATGAAAAATTGATTTCTAAAACGTAACATAGTATTAAAAACCGGCCAAGTGAATTTCGGATTCGCACATATAAAGTTCCGTACGGATGTAGAAAAAAAATCAAGAGTCTTGTACTGGGAAATTCAATGTTCTACCTATTACGGTACAGTGAGCATTGACATTTGACGCATGGACAGAGGCTTTGTAACAATTATTATTTTATTTTTTTAAATGTTTTTTATGGTAAGTGGTTGCCGTAGCCTATGAGCGCTTGCAGCACCATTAATAGGTGTCACTCACGAGTTGCCAACATCGAGATTTTGGTTCCTAAATCTCGTCTGCCCAGTTATTTCACTAGCGTACAGTGCCCTTCAAACCGGAACACAGTAATGCCTAAGCACTACTATTTGACGGCAGAATATTTGACACTGCGGTGGTACCTACCTAGCCGGCCTCTTGCAACAAAAGACCTACCACTAGTGTGACTGATTGCACTGGTGGAATAATCTCTGCTGCGGCAGAGGTTATCCAAACAGCGGGCGATGGGGTCGTCACATCCCGACGCCGGTAACAATGTCCATTGATTAGGTACGAAATCCTAAAAAATGGTATTTAAAAGAAAACTAGGAAGTTCACGAAACATTAACAAAGTACACACATGTTAGTAATAACTAAAACGAATCGAATACATTAAGAAAGAACAAGTAGATTTCCTTTAAAAAATATAATAAACTCAAGGCTATTGGATGATTAATGGTTATATTTAATTAACTATTGTTTTTCGTCTTATCTAGGACACGCCACCGCTCGAGAGATGCTTACACTTGTTGCTGACAGTTGCTCTAAAAGTTTTGACACATTATTATTAAATCTAACACCTTTAAAAGAGCAATTCTTGTATATATTGTAGTAGGCGGAGGGTTTCGGGGCTATAAATCGATTTAGCTAGGATTCAATTTTAGAAAATATCGTTTTATCCGTGTTTTCAGGCAATGAAAATCCGTGATATCTATTATCGTGTAAATAATACTTTCATTGCTTTAAAGACACAGCAACAATAAAGCTACTTAAGATGCGAAAGCAACACTGTCACTCTTTCACGTCCAAGCAATCAAGCGTTTTTAATGACATTTTGGTACAGAGATAGAATAGACCGTGCGAAAGGACATAAGCTACTTGATTACTTAAACGGGTTGAAATAGTGGATTAGTCACTTGAAGATCACTTATATCGTACTGTCAATGCCACTGTAAATTTATTTTTTGGCAAAACCAAATAAATTATCACAATTTTAGTTAGAGAAGTGAAATCAAGTTATATATTTCTTTTACAAAATGATATTTATCAAAGTTATACTCATAAAATTTGGTTAGTTCTTTTATAATAATAATATTAGTAATAAGTGAAAGGCTTAATAGTTTGGGAAGTGGTGATCGTCGCGGTGGTACACCAAATTAACACACTCGCTCGCTCCACCGCCGACCAAACTGCAGACCGCTTTTGAATATAAAATACTTAATAATATAAAGAACATTTAATAAAAATATTTACAAAAATATTTTTCAAGTCAATAGTTTGTTAAGACATCATACAAAAATGCTTAAAAATTGAGAATTTAGATTAATAAATAAATTTCGACTAAGACCATACTGAGACATTGTACGTTTTATACCTGAAGAAATAATTAGCAAACGTCGTAAATTTTTCTTATTAGGCTGTAAAACGATTGAGATTTTATATAGCCGTGATATATAAATAGTAAATACATATGTCAAGTATGAAGTAGCGATGTAACTCCATAGAATTACTTATATTAATTCTATGTGTAGCTCAGTTTAGGTTGTCATTTAAGGTTCCCAGGTATCATGTGCCTACTCGTAATTTAGGATAAACTGATAATATGATATTATTTATACATCATTTTATGAATTATATAGAATGTGTGATTGTTGTGATTATTTCAATATAAATAAATTTATTAATACTCAAAAATAAATCTTTAATTTTTAAAAGAGAAAGCATTAAAAGCGGGCCGAAGTATCACAACACGGGCGTCGCACGCGCAGATGTCGACGTACAGAAATAAATACAATACAGAAGGAGTAATTGCGCCTCACGCCCGCGCACATGAAAAAACTTTTATAAATAAACCTCCTTTGAAAGCTAGATATGATTGTTTTTAATCGCGTTTTTAATGACTTCAACGATCGCCTTTTTCGGACGGACGCGCCTTATTTTTAACTACACCGTGATTGTGCGGCATGTGGACTAAAAAGTCCTGCTTTTTAAATTGGTACATTAATAAAATTTGTTAATCTGTGCAATTTTGATAAGTCGATCATTGAAGTTTGTAACTTTTTAAAATACAAAGATAGGCCTGCGCTTGACTACAATAATGCCTTGTAAAAAGCAGTAATTTATCATTCTTGACTGCCTTCCACAGGTGGTAAACCTTCTACCGCTGGAATAGGCCTTAAGTATTACGGCTAGGTACGATAGGTACCATCGCAGTGTCAGATATTTTATCGTAAAGCGTAGTATATTTTGCATTACTGTCTTTAGATTTAAAGGAAATAATTAATTAATTAATTTGTTTAGGTTTTTAATGTAGCTAGAGAAATTACTGGGCAAAAGAGATCTCGAGGTTGACAACACCTGAGTGGCATCTTTTTTACGGTAAAGCCACGCTTCTTTCAGCACAAATGGGCCAAAAAATCGGCGTCAAGTAACAGTATCAGTAGGTACTGTTGCGTTCCATGCGATGAGTGAGAGCGCCGGAGGCCCAATCTCCCAACCCTCTATTCCCTTCCTTCTTCCTCCTTGTTCCTTGCGTTGGCAACGCGCGTGTGATACTTCAAGTATCGCAAGCGTTCATAGGTTACGGTGACTGCTTAACATTAGGCAGACCGTATCCTTGTTTGTCAACCGTCCTGATATAAAAAATAAAAAAAAATCTTCAAATTATTGTTGTTGCAAGCGCTCATTGACTACGATTACTGGTGGATGAAAAACTTGAAGGCTTGTTCTCTACACGGAGGCCGGGAGCCCGTGTATTACTCAACGTATGTTTTTTCTATATTAAAGGTATTTTCCGTTAAGCCCGTTAGCACTTAGGGTAGAAATTAAATTGCATTGTCACTAAAAACCTAAATTTAAACGACTTAAAAATTTAAAAGAAGGGTCTAGCAAGTATAATTATTTTACTACTTTATACCAGCCTTTTCATAAGTACAAAATGTTGTTGACTCGTTGGTGCTCCTTTATTTCAAAGTATGCAAATTATAATCGAATATTAATTGAAGAAAACATGAGACTAGATTCTCTCCGTTGCGTTGGTGTTTAATTTACCAAGGAACACCAACGAGTTGTTCTGTTCGAAAGTCATAAAACTATTTATTGCTAACAATTTCACATAATATATTTATTATCATACATGTAATACATTGCAGCGGAGGACGTAACCTTTCAACCTTTAAAAGATAATTATAATTAGTTTAATTTAATGTGTATAAAATTATATAAACAAGTTTCAAAGTAACGAACTGGCGCTTTTATGTAAAACGCAATGTTTGACATAATAGCATTGAGCGAATTTTGGTAATGGCAAAAATTACGTCATTTAGTTGGCAAACATACGCTCCACCTGATGGTAAGCGGTTATCGTAGCCTATGATCGCTTGCAAAACCATACATTTATAGGTGTCAATCACGCGTTGTCAACCTCGAGATATTGGTCTCTTTTGCCCAATAATTTCACTAGCAACAGTGTCCTTCGAACCGAAACACAGTACTCTTTGCGGTAGGACAACTGATACTACCTAAAAAATAGGCACACCATCATTACATAAAATGCTGTTTTTAAGACTGACAACGAAGAGCTACACTGATGTGTAGCGTAAATATCGAAATAACGCGATATTAAACAAAGCATCTACGATTTAAAAAAAAACCTTTCTCACGTGTGTCGCATGACATAACTTAATCATTACCATATGTCAGACAAATCATATAAAAAATATCACTAAAACACGTTTGGGAATACTAAATAAACCACTAACTTTCCATTTCGAATCGAAATGACATTTTTATGAAAAAAATTTCAACCCATTCGTAGACATGTGTTTGAGTTTTTTTTTCATCGTGAAGAGTTCAGTAACCAGATCGGGATTAAAATGTTTGTTTTAGAGTTTTTTTGTCGGTTCAGCGGTTTTGTAGTTTCTTACTATCGATATGATTAAGAGCCATGTGTCAGTGCGTTAGTGTTGGGTCGTGTCGATAATAAATCGATAAAATGCCAATTTGATATGCGTATTGTATTTACCTTCATGAGCTTCTGAACTTATGTTTAATCATTTGTCATACAATTAAAAACATACATGTACATCGCCTTATTTATATTAGTTATAATATACAAAAATAAAATCAAGTACTTATAGATTTTTTTATATTAAAAATTAAATAAAATAACAGTATAATATCAATTTGTAGAAAAAACATATATTTTTATAAAAGTAATATTTCTGTGATTTTAACCATTTTTAAATTGAATGATTAGTTGATGAGTTGGATAACATTATACTAAATAAATCACCTGAAACGTGACGGTGCTATTTTGCTTTATCAAGAGGTTTTTCCAAAAAAGGTTTTCAATAAAATTTGGCACAGATATAATACAGATATATTACCCGTTTTAACATATACGATACTTTTTATGACGGAAAAATTTTAAATTCCCGTGGTATAAACAAAAAGCTACAAGAAAAAAAAATACCAATAAATATTTTCATATTATTAGTAATTTAATTTTTTTTTAAATTACTAATAAATTTAAAAATAGTAGATTTAGTATGCCTTTATGTCGCGTGAAAAAGATTGAGGTAAAATAGGGTATGAAAGAGTGTTTATCGGGAACCACTTAGTTGTATTGCAATAAAGGTGCCTCATGACAAAAATTTATTCACGCGAGCGAAGCCGCGGGCAAATGCTAAATAAAACGAAAAGCGCTATCGATAAAATTATCTGCGCATCACTACATGTTGCACTTGTTCACTTCATAAATCAAACGCGAGACACGGTACATCGATGAAATTACTGCGACGTTTATATTATTTTTTTTTTTATAATATAAGCATTATTCCAGTATTTTTTTTTATTGTCACAGTATGACTCTAAACTGATTACTATAACAGTAGACATTAATTTCAATAATAAGTAGGTAATTGAATTTGTTTCAAAATAGCAACTTAAGAAATAAAGAAAAATAAAATAAATGATATGACCAGTAGACACTGCTGAGGAATTCCTGTTTTTTAGCTATGGATCAATACTGAGATACAAAAGGCACCATTACTTGAAATGGCACGCATATTGAAGAACATTGCACTTTGGAGCCCTGATTGCTGTTAGCTTGGGCTTTCTCCCTATGCTAATGGAACTCTATATAAATAGGAAAAAATAATCATGATGCAAAGACCATAATAGTCATTGCTATCATACTTATTATTATGTCATTTGTCTTTTCAGGTACTTCGTAAGCGACGATTAATATTTTTCTCAAGAGAAAGTTTTATTTTTACTAATTTTAAATTTTTGAAAAAATTTTTAGCTCAACGGTAGAAGTGCCGACTTCGCTCCGTTAACGCGAGAGTCGCGGGTTTTGTCGTGACCCCCTTGGGCCATTGTCATACCCAGTCTAGCGCGAGTTTCAAGATTATTTGGAGGGGCAATAGTAATGATGATGCCTTGAAAAAGCTAATATTCTTTAAAAACTACGTCTTTTATTATGAAATTTTTATTTACTCAACTGTCTTTCTCTCTCTCTCTATTTCACTAATTGTTATGTTATATCGAGCCTTTCAGTAAGATCATCACAACCGACATTTTTGGCGCGTACGATGATGATTCAGTGGACGTAACATTTGTGGCGCATGCGCTACTATAATTAATGATAGCCACGATCACGTGCAGTAAAACAAGAATACTCATATCCGTTGACGAAGACAGACGCGGACATATGATAGAAATGTCGTTACTTCGCTTGAAAAGAAATCAATAAAATAGTATAAAATGTTGCTTGTCGACGTCAAAACTGTTACAAAACCCAATTTATTTAATAATATTTAGTTCAAAATATTACAATTTATTTAATAATTCAAATAAAGACGACGTAGCATTGATTTACGAGAATTATTTGAATTGATTAATTGGAATAAAATTATTATGTTATCATTCTAGTTAACTGCTGAGTTTCTTGCAAATTATTTTTTTAGGATTAATTACCGGGTTAGGAACAGCTACCGGTTGATTCTAAAGTTATTTAGGCCTAGTTGTATGAAGAGTTGTAGTACCGCCATGCCTCTCCCAGCACAATTGGGCCGGCTCTACCGTTGAAGTACTACCCTCATACAGAAAATCGGCGTAAAGTGACAGTATCAGTAGGTATGTAAAGTGACAGTATCCCTTGGGTTGACAATAGGTTTACGGTGATTCCTTAACATCAGGTGGACCGTATGCTTGCTTAGCAACGGTCATGAAATAAAAAAACTACTTTTATGTTGCAATCTCCTGTCGTTCCGCTAAAATAGTTTTTGGTGTCAGAGAAGGCAAACGGACAGTAGGTTCACATGATGTTTAGCGATAGCCACCGCTAATGAAATCTGCAACACTAGAGGTCATGCATGTACGTTGCAGACCTTTAAAGGTGTTCCCTCCTTCCTATAATCTGGGCTCCTTCAAATGAGGCGTGAAGAGCCATCTTGCGGGTAGGCAGGGCGACGGTGACTAGCACGGGTTCCGCAACTGTATTAGCCGCAATCTCGTTTGGACTTTACTGCCACTTTCTATCAGATGTAGTAGAGTAATTTGCCCTTCTTTTCAAATAAAAAAAGGAAGTAATAGGCTTTTCTCTAGAAGGTTTCCAAGTCGTTCAGAAAAATCACGTCATTGAGAATAACACACGGGAAATAAAACAATGCGATAATTGTAATGATTTGGTTTAATACAACACTAATTAAGTATAATTTACAATTTTTAATGCAATCGGTGTTTAAAGTCGGTCGCCAATATTACAGTCATCTAAATACAATTGAAATAAAGGCAAATTAAGTAATTACAGAAATAATCTTTACAAGAATCGAAATTTATCGTTACATAGCTTATTGTTTCTTAAGTTATTATTAATTTTATTAGGGCGGTGTAAGAGTAACGTTTTTTTAGAGCGTATACGGTCGTTTACGCTCTTACACGCGCACTTAATTTCGAGCAGAACGCGCGTGAACGGGCTCATTCCGGCGTGGACGCTCGAAGAGTGGAGACGTGTGTCAGTAGCATAATTATATATTTATATTACGCTCTTATATAAGGCTATATTCACTTATACTGGTCTGAAACCACCACCCGTATTCTTATAAAACATAAACAAAGAATATAGATTTATATGAAGATTTATAATAAAATGAATGATTAATGACAAAAAACATACATATGAAATATTGCTGTTGTATTTAATTTCTTTAAAAAAGGTTACAATAAGCTATGCCCGATTAATTTATAAAATTATAATTGAAATTTAAAAAAAAATCTAATCCTTTATAACAAGGTTTAAGTTTCTCGTTCGGATAAAAATTAAAAAAACTAAACTGTCAATGCTATTTGACAATCATTTTAATAGAAATAAAAATAACAATCATATCTATAAAACTATCACTAGATAAACAGAAATGTATAAATTTGGCTCAACTGTTTTACTTCTAGGTTATTTTAAATGCGTATTTGAATATAGCCCCTTTATCCACCAAGAATATTTACTCGTCTAGAATACATAATTGTGATATGATTATTATTACCCTTTTTATAATTATTTGGAATAACAAGATCGAATTCTATTGATTAATTTTAATAAATGCTTACAAGAATATTATGAAACACTAAAAATTCTGAACGCGTTCGATGAAACAAAACATTTTTCAGAATCGATCGTATATTATACTGAAAATTTTTACTACTAATATTTTTTTTTCTAATATTTCCTACGACATGAACGATTTCAATATGCATTTATATTATAAGTGAACGTTTAAATAAGCCTAAATTTTTTTATTTCTAATATGATTCTCATATTGAAAATCTCGATAAATATGTACAGCGTAAAAACAATTCCAATAAATCACAAATTATATTAAAAAGTACCATCCAGTAATCCTATGGCACACTATGTAAATAAATCTTAAACAATATCAAAAAAAAAAAATATAACTCAGATCGTACATAAATCAATTCCGTATACTTTCGTACTTAATTATAAAAGCAATCTGGCTGTTAAAAAAAAACTTGAGATCTCCGACAATTTCTTGCCTTTATCAGCTTTTAAGTAGATTCTCATGCTTTTATGTGGACAGAATTTCACCACAGATATAAAATAATAGCTTTTTCTTCTTAGCGTTTTATTTACCTTTCTTTATTAATCCAGAGACATTATTATAAACCATCAAGGACTTTACCTACACCAGCAAGACTTACCTCATAAATGTATCAATTCATAAAGAATAACATAGCAAATACTATATAACCTGATGTTAAGCGATCAATACGGCCCATGAATATCTGCAATACTGGAGGGCATGCAGGTGCGTTGCCGACCTTTGAGAAAGAAATAGGCTCTTTTCTTGAAGGTTCCTAAGTCGTATTGGTTCAAAAAGACCGCCGACGGAAGTTGGTCCCACAGAGTGGTTGTGCGAGGAAGAAAATGCCTTCTAAATCACGCTGTAGTGGATTTCCAGACATCGAGGTGGTGAGGGTGGAATTTGGCATTTACGCGATGTCTGATGATGAACAATAGAATTATAACTGATTGAAGTTAGCGTGTGTTGGTTTTGAAATAACGAAAAGTCACCAAGGCAACAACGAGTCACATGTCCGTATGAAGGTGTCGAGTCTTAGTATATAGTAAGTCTATGCATTAGTGTATTGTTTTTTATGTTCTGAGATTTAAATGTCGATTTGATGAGAAAACGCTAAGAAGAAAGTACAATATTAACTAACAAGGAATGGACTTCAAACCAAAACGCTATGCGTATATATATATGTACCAATTATATCTACGACAGATCAATATCACTACTTATTGTTCTTATTTGTTTAATACAAATAATGATTATACATTTTTTTTCATTAAATATTGATATGGGCCTTTTAAGGTTAACTATCGTTGATTGGTTATTCATCCAACATTACGACTAATACTTACTTCTAATCTCTAACAATTCGAAATATTTAACTTTAGCTATGTTTATAAACCTTAGTAATAGAAATAAAAAATAAAAAAATAGAACGCTAAAAACTATAATACTTCAAAAATCCCGTTAAAACCGGGCAAATTAAAAATAAAACTGACAAAAAAAATATATTTGGTTATTCCTAAATCGCTTTTATAATTTTAATTATAAAAATCCAACAGTGAACACATTAAAACACCGTCCGCTAACTTGAAATAGATCTAAACCCGTAAATATAAATCGTATTACATACTGTGATATTACAGTCTAAGCTACACTATGGATTACTCGAAAAACGTCCATTATTGTAATAACCACGAAAAAAATCACTTCGTATTGCTATAAATTCAGTTCATAATTTCTTCATCATCGATCAGAATTTCGAACGATTCTAGAACGATCGATTATACATTCGATCAGTTCACAATAATTACGAACGCTTATATATATTTCGTTTCACGTTTAACACTGCAAGATAATGCCGTTAAAATTAAAATAGTATCACTTAAAGAACGGATCATAATTAGATCAATTCTGATAACTTCTGTTTTCAGCCTCTTACAAAAATGTAATTTATCAATAAAATATTGTTAAGTAGACGTTGTTTTAGAATTAGCTTTATTTATCAGATCTTTGTTCGTTCAACGAGAGGTTTTCGGCTTCGTCTTTAATGTGTGACATCGAGGCGCGGTATCTGTCCTCAGAACGGGGATAGTCGTCGTAAGGACTAGTCTCGCTGGAGCGATTGCTCGATGATTCTTTGTTGGAATTCTGGTAATCTGTAAGTTATTTATCAATCGTAGATATAATTTGAGAACAAAAGTTACGTCGATTTCTTTATTCCGTTACAAAATTATCACAGTTTTGTTGAGTTTGAAATACCGCGACAACTGCCTTTAAAAGTAAGTTATCATTTAGTATGATTATGGCAGCTCGATGAGGTAGAGGAAGTATTGCGCTCCGACAGAATATCGACGGGAAAAATCAGTTCATACATATAGTTTTCATTTGATAAATGGGTGCAACAGAGGTCCAAAGCTCCTACTCCATGTGCTTTCCTTGTAATGCTAGTGGTACAAGAGTCTATACTCTATATTATAGACTACGGTAACCACCTACTTTCAAGTTTGACAAATCCATTATATTAAATCAAATCCATTATATATATATATATTTGTCTTTAGATTGAATGGATTAGTTCATTGCTCATTATAACTATGTCAGTTAAAAAAAATTGTTTATATTTTTTTTTATATTAAAGGTCAACAAACACAGTAAATTCTCCCTTTGTCCAGAGTCACCATATTAGTCTTATTCTTCTTTCTAGCATTGCTCCCGGTAGTAAGGAGAATCAGTAACTAATTGGTCAATAGCAAATTCCCTATCAAGAAATAATCATTATTATCAGATGTTATAATGACAACATGATGAAGCACAGCGGGTCGACATACAAAGACGAACACCAAGCCGGAAACATATATTTATAAAAAACATCTGCTCCGAGCAGGAATCGAACCCAGGCTCAAAGCAGTTTGGGTACCAGCACGCTACAGTCGTCAGACACCTTATTAGTCAAGACACGCAATTTTGTATCAGTTATTATATAACTTCGATTCACTTTAATACATAAGGTGTCAATGTTACCTTTATTAGAATAGTCAGAAGCCTGCATCTCATTCTTCAGAGCGTATAAATTTGGCTTAATATCCTGTGCATCGTTGGCGCTAAGATCCTCCGCCTTGACGTCGTGCGAGGAGCTGCTGTTCCCATACCCGTTCATAATCGGTGGTCGACTGTCAATAAATAAATACCATTTTTAATGACACATATATAACAAAGACGACGTTGTGGCGCCGCGGTAGCGAACCTGCCTTAAACGCCACAGGTCGCGGGTTCGATTCCCGCTCAGAGCATAATATGTTTGTATAGACCATGCCAGCATATTTTCCGGTCTGGGTGTATTTGTCCTTGTCATTGTAAATGTTTCCGGACCCCCGACACAGGATATTACTATCCTAATGGGGGCCGTAGAGTGTGTAGCGTTTAATAATATGTTTTAAAGATAACTGACTTCAGACAAAGCAACATGCACATAAAATTGCGATTTGCAACAGGGTTTTCACAGGTTTAAGAACCAATATCCTGAGGTTATTAACACGTGAGTGATTCTTAAATGTATGGTGTTGCAAGCACACAGTATACCACCACCACTTACTATCAGGTGGGTCGCATGCTTGGTTGCTGACTTAGTCACATAAAAAAGCCTTTATTTATCTATTTTTTATTTAACTATAGTTGGAAAATAAATATACGGTCCGCCTGATGGTAAGCAGTCACCACAATCTTTGAAGGAGCGCGATATATTAAGTATCACATGCTAACACAAGGGATAGAAGAGAAGGGGGAAAGGGGAAAAGGAAGTACAGAGCAGGTGGGACATTGGGCCTCCTGCCCATTTGTGCTGGGAACAGCATTGCTCTACTACGACAACGGTATAGCTATCAGTACCAACCTGTAATCCTCATGTGAAGATGGGTACTCCTCACTCTGCATCATGTGATCATCGCCGGACATATACGACAGGTTACAATCTTCCATCATACCCTGTAAAACGAGTTTAAAAAAATCAAGATTCGTTTAAAAAAATATAAACCGTTTCACTTATCAAACTTGAAACAAAAAGTAAATACATGACAATCCTGATATAATTTATTAATTAAAATTATGATGTACTTTATCAAGTATTTGAAATATGTTTTTTTTTTAAATACTTATGTTTTTTTTACATATGAAGTTAGCTTGTAATTAACTTCGTTCTGTTGCGTTGGTGTTAAATATACGAAGCAGCACCAACGATTCTGTGACATTTTGTCTGTAAGAATCAGCCTTATTATTAAGTTAGTCTATAATTGTGGGTTACCTGAAGATTTCTCTTAAGGGCTTCATTGTAACTGTGAGGGCTCGTCATCATGGGTGGGCTTTGAGCTCCCATAAACCTGATATAAAAAATCATTTATATAAAATATGTATGCGATATATACAAAATAAATGAAATTTGTTTTTTTTTTCAATTAATTTTTAATAAAAAATAAAAATGAACATCATACCCCGGCCATCACAGACCTCTTCATAATATTTATAAAATAAAATTAGTGTTTTCTGTTCAAGTGTAAAACTTGTAAAGTGTCGAATTTGGAAGATGAAGCCAATTAGTTTGTGATAGTAATTTATGTTAGAGTGAATTAATGGTGAGTGTATGTGTCATAAAGATAAAAGATAAAAAGATAAAGAATAAAAAAGATAAAAAGGCAAGCATATAGAAAAAATATGAATAAAATAACTAAAACTACCATGCGACAGAAATGCAACGTGCAAAGCTTAAAGCCAAAACTTACCTTTTATGTTAAAGGAATCATGCAAGAATTATAAATGGGGATTACAGAGTTATCAAGATCTCATCTTACTTGGGTTTCCAACGACGATCTTCTTTACAGAAATTGTCATGCATAATATAATATTTATAATAAACATGATGGTTCTAGAAAACGTCTTTCTCAATTACGCGTAAATTATAAAAAAATAATATATAATATCATCGATACATAGCAACTTATTATGATTTAAGCTAAATATGATATATTGGTAGTTTTATTAAATAGTGATGTTAAATTATAACGCAAATTAATTATGTTATAGCGTCGCACTCTAATTCTATAATACTCATGTGTGCTTATATAAGTGGCCATTCATAAATTACGTCTTACGTCGTCACGTAAAGGTTTTTTTTTATCTTTATTTATTTCCTAGGAGTTAAATCACTGTGAGTATGATACTCCCGTTTTCAACAAGTATAGGTGTTGACGAAGTGTGACAAAGGGGTGGAAAGGGTCCTAAATTTCGTGACGTTGTATTTCGAAATCTAATATACCCACCTAAGAATTAATCAAGAACGAGAGAAGGTAAAAATCATGAACTTCTTGATTAAGGACAAAAACAGCAAATATATAAACACACATTTCTAAGTATTTCTCTATCGAATATAATAAACATGTGGCTCTAGTTACAAACTAACATAACATATTATTTTTCGTCTAAGCTTTAAGTACACCGTACATCGTTTTAAGAAACACCGATCTAATTTAAAAACAAAAATCATCACAGCTAGTGATAATTTTGAGTTAAATTTTAATATTTCACATACAACGCTATTTGGACGCGATCGCCCAACGATTTTCGCAAAACCGTTAATAAAGCATTATTCCATTTTGATCATTTAACATTGTTTCAATATTATTAGGCTTATAATTTTTGTATACATATCGCGTTTTTATTCACCGAACAGAGTTAAAATGATTTTTGTTGTAATTTTAAATTTACAAAAAAGACATGTCTACATTTTCAGTTTAGAGTGCGTACACAAGTATCAAAATGCTGCTGCTGCCGGTAAGTCTTTTATTGCAAGAGGCCGGCAAGGTAGGCCGCAGAGTCAGATATTCTAGCGCAAAGCAGAAATGTATTTTAGATAAATGTGTTTCGGTTTGAAGGACACTGTAGCTAGTGAATCTTGAGGTTGGCGCCGCGTGAGTGATATCTACAAATGAATTGTTGCAAGCGCTCATAGGGCTACGACAACCACTTACCATTAGGTGGGTCGTATGCTTGCTAAATTAGTAACATAAGAAATCTCTACTTTCTTCTCACTTTTAAATTTTTAATTTACAAGATATGATTAGCACTATTGTTGCAACCCCGACCAATGTTAAAAGTTGCAATTTTCCAATATTAAGTCTGTTCGGCGAATGGGCTACAGTTGGTCACGCGTCAGCTAGCGCAGTCTAGCCGGGAGCGCGAGTCGTTGGACGGTCGCGCGGAGCGGTAGCGCGCCCTTACTGTGCGGGCGCGGCGTTGTGTCCCGGCGCGGGCTCATACTTCCTTGGCCGGCCGCGGCTCAGGTGCCGTCTCTTCACGAACTCCGCGTCATCCACCATCCAGAAAGAGCCGAAGTCGTCTTCGTAGCGCACGAAACATTTGTGCAGTGACAGGTTCGTCCGGATCGCGTTCTATAATTCATCTATCTTTAGCACATGTTAAAAAACGATACCCTCACCGTTAGTTAATTATGAAAAGTGATGTGCTTCAATCGTTCGATCGTAGCGACCGTTCGATCGTATTATGAACGGTGATGAGACGATTGTAGCACATTTAGATCGTCGTCGTGTCGTTTAACATGCAGGATCGGCCCAAGATGAGAGAACCCCGGACGGGATTTATGATAGGAGCGAGGTTAATAGGCAAGCCAGAAAAATGTTATTTATCGTTGCGCTGAAATCCACGAACACACACAAATAACGAACCCTAAATACAAAAATTACAATAACATATTGTAACCTCGTAAACGACACTAAACGTCTCGGTTACAACGTCACTTACAAAATTCAAAATTAACTACACAAATAATTACAAAATTTAAAAATATCTGAAACGAGAAAAACGTTTATTTACACAATAACAATTAAATATATAACTAGATTAGATAGAAAATATTAAGAAGAGATTAATATGTTTAGTGTATATTGCAAAAGTGTAAAATGGTTTTTGTATTGTGTCACTTTAAGTGTTTCAAGATTTGTGTAAAACAGAGAATTTGATATATTTTTTTTTAAACCTAAAACTGTTTGTTATATCTTTTTTTTAATTTTAAATTGTTTGAAACAACATTTTGAAAATAAACTATGTAATATTCTGTTGTACATTTCTAATATATTTTATAGTTGATATTAGTTTTAATTCTTATAGTGTTGTTAAAACTATGTTAATATATAAAAACAATTTAAAAGGCAAAATGAATTATGAAAGAACCATTATTTCATAATCATCACATTAGTTATTGTTAGTTTGTTATACATATTATAGCATACAATTTTGCTACACATTGGGCATTATTATTATGTGCATTATTATGAAAAGTGTTATTGCGAAAAATGTCCAATTCTGAAAAATGTTGTTTATGTTTTTAAGTAAAATCTTGTTGTGTTTTAAGTGGTCTGGTTGTATAATTTTGTATTGTACGTGTTATATTAATTATTTGTCTTCAGTAAGGCTTAAAAGTTTTTGAGTTTTAGAAGTGTAATGTAGTGTTGTAATACTGATAAATGAAGCTTGTGTATTATGCATTTTAGTGACAATCAGTTTAGAAGTTATTTGTTAAAGTTTAATTGTGCCGTAATGTGTAAATTGTGTAAGTTTTTGGTTCATGTTATTAATTTGTAATAATGATTATAGTAAAGTTTTTTACTGTTGTTGTGTGATATGTGTAATTAGATTTCATTTTGTTACAATTAGATAAGTAGTATTGTTGAACTTGTTATATTATAGTGTAGTGTAAATTGTACAATGTATGTATAAAAATGTATAAAAAGTATCGTTATTACAATCTTATGTGTTTTATTAAATGTAAACGTTTATTGTAAGCATCCATTCTTTATAATTATAATCTTGCTACTAAATTATAATATTGTTGTATGTGTGACCTTATGTGATCAATCGTAGTGTGTCATTATTAGAAATAAAACAACCGGTAAGTGTTATTATATGATGTTATTTGTTATTGTATGATATTATTTGTATAACGTATGATCTATTATTGTTTTTAGTTAAGTATAATATCTTGTCTAGTATTTCTGTATGAATGTAGTTTTGTTAAATGAGTTATATGTATATTAGTAAAGTGTATTGTTTGATTATTATTTTGTAACTCTGGTTTATAATTGTTAATTGTGAAGTGTAATTTGTGTATTTTATTCATGAGTGTGAGTGTTTAAGAGGATTTTTGTATATATGTATTGTATACAAGTGTATTTTTGTGTATGTATTTGTAGATTTTTGCATATGTGTCATTGTAATTTGTATATGTGTATTTTGTATACGTGTATTATGTATACGTGGAATTTTGTACATGTGTAATGAATATTAGTATATTTTTGTAAATAAGGTTTATGTATAAGTGGATTGGTTTTATGTATAATTTTTATAAATGTGTAATGTGTATAAGAGTATTTTTGTATATGAGTATTGTGTATAAGTGTATGATGTATAAGTGGATTTTTGTATACGTGTATTGTGTAGCAAAGTGTAAATTATGCGAAGGTCTGGTCGGGCTCGGGCGTGTACCCGTGTAGGGGCGGCGGCGCGTGCGCGGCGCGCTGCGGCCTGCGCTTGTAGAACTCCACCTCGTCGACCGTCCACACGGCGCCCTTCACGTTCTCGACCCGCATGAAGCACTTATGCAGCGACAGGTTGTGACGTACCGCGTTCTGTTCGTACTCATCTACTTGTTATATGCTCGGTAATGGCGCGCGATATTGTCGCAACCACAACAAATATTTGTATGCGTCATACACGTATTTGTCGCGGTATTTGTATGAGGTTTTCGTTTCTTTTAATACAAAATATATCTATATATAGATATAGATAGTTTTAATTTTTTTATCTATAGCTTAACTTTACAATGCCGAAATAGGTATACCAAATATTGACCTCTATACATGTGAAATTTTGAATTGAAATGAAAATATCAAATTTCCTATCGTTTTTTTTTAAATTTTAATTACTACTATCGAGTTAGTAGCTAGGTATTGATTATTGGAACTAACTACAGTTTACCTTATAATTCTGCAGCGATGTACAATTAATTTTTTCAAAATTTATTAATATTGTAACGAGCATATCAATCAAATTTTATATATCTCTATGTATGTATTATTTTATTATATAAATCTTACCTTCCAAGTGGCAGCGTTACGTCTGAAGTAGCAGAATGTTGATTGGAACCAGTTGTAGATCTCGTTCAGTGTGAGCTGCTTATCTGGGGACTCGATAATCGCCTGGAATATATGAGTTTTGACCTTTATATATATATATATATATATTTTTTAAATAAACGCTGCACACTCAACGGCTCCCATTAGGATAGTAATATCCCGTGTCGCGGGTCCGGAAACATTCACAATGACAAAAACAAATACACACAAACCGGAAAATATGCTTGCATGGTCAATACAAACATATTATGCTCCGAGCGGGAATCGAACCCGCGACCTGTGGTGTTTAAGGCAGGTTCGCTACCGCTGCGCCACAACGTCGTCAAAATATATTGATCAATACATGAAATTGACACCGCTGTGGCGTTGTCTCGCTCGGGCAGATTTTTGCATTGATCTTACAAGACTGTTTACAAGAATAATAAACAGACCCTGGGTACATACTATAATATCGGGAATAATGCTAGGCAGAAGAATTTGCATTTCAAATTTTCGAAAACCCTTTAAAAGATAATCATGACTAATATTATGAGCGAAAGTAGGTTTGTTTTTGTAACGCTTTTACGTCTATACCATTGACCGGTTTTGATGAATTTTGGTACATTTGGATATAGATGAGATCGTGGAGACGGTATAGGCTTGTTGTCGTAAAAACATAACTCGAAGAAGTAAAAAGGCGGTTCAATTTTGTATGGGGAGCCATTATTACTATATTGCATTAAAAGTGTCTCATTAAAAATCTTTATTCATGCGGGTGAAACCGCGGACAGATAAAAGTAATAAATACATTTAATAAAAGGGAATAGAACGATCAACTTCATTTTTCATATTTATACATACGGGGTGCCTGAAATAATTTCCTAACCTATATTAAATGGAAGAAGATATGTACTAGGGTTTTGGGTCTTGGGTTGTAAATCCAATCACATTGTCGTGGTGCAACCTGTGCTTTGCCGAAAATTTGTCGTGAAGTTAGTCGCGGGGCGTAGATCGCTCCGGTATCTTTCAGCATGAACATGTGGCATCGAATTTTGAAGCGAGCCTTTGGTCTTTCATTTTTTCTTTGTTAAGTACCTTTTGTGTGAAATATTGGAAATTAATAACAATAGGTTTTTTTATTTCATGACGGTTGGCAAACAAACAGTCCGCCTGATGGTAACCAATCACCGCCACCTATGAGCGCGTGCGATACTCCAAGTATCATGCGCGTTGACGACCAAAGGAACGAGAAGGGGTGAGACGGGAAAAAAGGAAGGGAACAGGTGGAGTGGGAGATTGGGCCTCCGGCGCTCTCAATCATCGCACGAAACGCACCAGTCCCTACTGATACTGATACTTAACGCTGATTTTCTGTGAAAAGGCAGTACTTCCCCGGTCGAGCCGGCCCATTTGTGCTCATGGCTCTACTACCTTAAAAACAACAACAAAAATAGCTGGTATTTATTGTTGATGTCTTTATTGGAAAATTAATGTACTCTGAACAAACTTTACCAACCCCCACTTTTACAAACTTTGAATGTCATATTTATTAATATCAAATCAACAGCCTAAAACATAAGTTTCAAGCTTCTAGCTCTAACAATGACGATCCCCCTTTCCACCCGTTACAACCCCTTTTTCGCATTAAAAAGTAGCCTATACCCTTTCCCAGGCTCTAGACTATCTGTGTTACAAATATCATTCAAATCGGTTCAGTAGTTTTGGGGTGAAAGCCCGACAGAGAGACACAGTTACTTTCGCATTTATAATATTAGTAAAGATTTTAGAAGTGTAAATATTATGGTTCTCACCTGGCGGATTAATGAGGCATATGTAAATGGCGGTCGAACGTCCGCTGATTTGTAGAATTCGCGATTCCGTTGAATCTCTAAAAGTGATCACAATTCAGAATATATTTTACGTATTGTGTTAAAATATTTATAAATAGCACTGTTTTCAACAAAATGAAGAACATTGATATTAATAATTGTAGTAGAAGTAATTGAATTTAATAATGTATGACGTTTTGTGAATTGATTGCAAAAATAAATTATGATGCAAATTTGAAAAAAGTGTATTAAATCTAGAAGAAACAAATATACACTCATAGACTTATCCTGATTTCTCTTAAGTTGATCTAATTCATGTCAACTTAACATGCCGAATATGTCTGGAAGAGATTGCTTGTAAGCAATAAGACCGCCTTTTGTGCATAATTTTTGTTTCCTATATTTTAATGTCTATATGTTTTTGTATGTGGTGTGCAATAAAGTATTATTATTATTATTATTATTATTATTAAATACAGAATGCTCATTAGTTGAAGATAGCCGAAGATCAACAAACCCAATGAGCATTCTGTATTTGGCATGTTAAGTTGACATGAATTTGATCAACTTACGAGAAATCGGTGATTATCATGCATGTATTATCATGTATGTACTATGAACTAGCCCTTCAATACAGACAAAATGTGAAATTCTGGCTGGTGCCAACTCTATTTTATTGCAAACTTGTAACTAACTTCGTTTCGTTGCCTTGGTGTTAAATTTAAATAAGAGCACCAGCGAGTCTTAGATGTTTTGTTTGTAGGGTAAAGCCTATCCATTGACGAACGTTATGGCTTGTCGGTATCCTATAGTCTCGACGGTTGCGGATTCGATTTCCTCTCTGGCATTTATCCTGGACCTCTGCAATGTGCCTCGAAGAGCAGGTTAAGCTGTCGGCCCCGGTTGTTATCATAACATCTGATGTTTAACACCAGATCCGAAATCCGGATAAGAGTGATAAACAGACCCTGGGTAGATACCGGAAATAATGCTGGGAAGAGAGAAGGTTGGGCATGTCTAAAGTATATTGTAAACCTATGCTGAAACCCTAAATTTCGAAAACTGTAATAAAATTTTGAAGAGACTACAAAGTGGGCACATCTCAAGAAGTAAGTTATTTCAGTAGTAAGACGCTCATAGCCGAGTGCATCCAGTGATCGGTAAATGATTGGAGGGTAAAGCATCTTAAGGCGCGGTCAGTCACAAGATGGGTGATTGCAAAGTGGTATTTCAACAGTGTCTCTGTGCTGTGGGCACGTACAAGTCAGTCCCGGCTGTTATCAATTTGACAACAGTCGAAAAGTCAAGTCAGAGGCCTATGGCAACCTGAACAACTCTGACACTAGGTTGGCCACCAACCACTCGATAAGAAGAAGAAGAAGTTATTTCTAATATATTTTTACCTTGCTGAACATCTAATCCAGCTCTTTCGAGCATATATGGTAGACCTTGACGGGTTGACAGAGAAATATTCTTTAAAAATGGTTTACAAATCAATTAATATTCTAAATAAATGAAATTATTTATAGCTTACCACCCGCTATGGCGACACCGGATTTATCAGAGACGCGACGTCTTACTGGACCTGGAGACGCACCTTCGCTTGCTGGACCTGGATTTTTTTTTTGTAAGTTATACACGTAAATCTCAGCTATCTATGGACATTTTGTTTTTTCTGAAGGGCCCGTCAAGTAATTCAATGCTAGCGGCATAAATAAATAAATAAACGCTGCACACTCAACGGCCCCCATTAGGATAGTGGTATCCTGTGTCGGGGGTCCGGAAACATGTACAAAGACAAGGACAAATACACCCAGACTGGAAAATATGCTTGCATGGTCAATACATATTATGCTCCGAGCGGGAAACGAACCCGCGAACTGTGGCGTTTAAGGCAGGTTCGCTACCGCTGCGCCACAACGTCGTCGTTGGCATTTTGGTATACCAGGCCACTAATTGCCAGAAGGATAAATTTTTCATAAATCTTTAGAATGTCGGATTATAGCCGGCCGTGGAGACTTCATTCACTTTAATTTTAATTTTTTGTATCTACTTAACTATAACTTTTCGTAATTATGATTGGAACGCAATTCTAATACCCTAAATCAAATTAAAAGTTAAAGTTACACTTGCGTCGTTGTTTCATAAAACCACATCGTTTTTTGCCATTGAGCGCGAAAGTTATCATTAAAAATAAATTAAATGTTTTATAATATTTAATATGTATGTTAGTCTGTAAGGTAAGTATATACATACATACTCACACGAATGTCATTTCGAGAAAAACGCGTTTGAAAATTTTGAACAACTTGCTTTATAAGACTTTTTTTTGTATTGGTCAAGTTTTTGGCAATTTCAGATTTATGTAAGTTATTTTACTTATTTTCACAAGAAAATAAGTATACAAACTGCATATTTCGTATATAATATAATCCAAAACGTTTAACATACATATTATACATAAATTGCATGATTAAAAAATGTCTTTATTAGAAGTTTTAAAGCTTAAAACTTTACAAATATTAAAGAAAAATGTTCTTCAGCCATTTACCAACACTTCTGCATATATAACTCAGTTTTTTCAATTTTGTGGGTTGACATGGTATTGCTTATTTGCGTCCATATATGGGTCTTGTTACCTGGTTTAAAAAAACAATTAAATAAGTCTCCTCGCGAGTATGACGACACTCACCGTGCGGCAGCTTGGCGTGGTGGTTGTCCCTGGCGGCGTGCAGGTGCCGCATCATGGCGGCGAGGCGGTCGCGCTCGCGCCGCAGCTGCAGCTCGAGCTGCGCCACCACCTGCATCTGCACCCGCGCCTGCGCCGCCGACCTGTCGTCCAGCGTGTGAGCACCTTCCAGGTGCCTGGTGGACAACAGTTGGCTATTTTAAGTAACCAATGATGATGTATATCAGCGTCTCTTTATTGCTGTCATCCGGATTATACAGGTTCGCAACCCAAGGGCGAACCAGTAACGACAAATTACTTATCAACAGTTAACGATTATGAACAAATGTTATGATAACTGGGACCAACAGCTTAACGTACCCTTCGAAGCACGGTGGGGAGACCCACAAAGGCTAACGTCCTGATCGAAACAGATATTTATAGCAAACAGACTGAGCGGGATTAAAGCTTTGAATGCAACAAAAACATTTTATTAATCTTCCCATGAAGTTATTGCAATTAAGCTTCAATAGCTCAACGTTAAAAGGGCTGACATCGCTTCGTTAACGCGAGAGGCCCTTTTTTTTCGGAATGTGTATTGCTGTTGGCCCTACTGGCCTTTGACAGCGTCACCGAGCAGGGGCCGAGTACAGAGACTCAGCCGTGATAAAGGGGCAGCCCTCACAGGGGTTCAAATTTGATTGAGACCCGAGACCAAGATTGAGCGAGCGACCCGAGTTCGATGCTCTCTTGGGCTATTGTCGTACCTACTACTAATTTACTGTTTAAAAGCGCTTGGTTATCGAAAAATAATTAAATAATTCTTCAGTTAAAACTCATGCTAATAGTGCGTAGGCAAAATGGTATTTCTGGTAATATTATCACAAAGTTTGCTATTTACTTTATTTCTACTAATTGGTGTTTTGGACAAAATTCTTTAATCTTGTTTGAGATAAAGTTTGCTCACAAATAAGGATAAATATCATATTATTTAATTTATTCTGAAATGTAACAAAATACAACAAATTATTGAAGCAATAGTAAAATTGATATTTTCAGCATAAATTGACCAAATTAAGAGGGGAAGTAAAACCCAAGCAAAGGCGTCGGGATGTGACGACCCCATCGCCCGCTGTTGGGATAACCTTTGTCACAGCAGAGATTATTCCACCAGTGCAATCAGTCACACTGGTGGTAGGTCTTTTGTTGCAAGAGGCCGGCTAGGTAGGTCCACCGCAGTGTCCAATATTCTACCGCCAAATAGTAGTGCTTAGGCACTACTGTGTTCCGGTTTGAAGGGCATTGTACGCTAGTGCAATTACTGGGCGAACGAGATTTAAGAACTAATATCTCGAGGTTGGCAACGCGTAAGTGGCACCTACTAATGGTGCTGCAAGCGCTCATAGGCTGCGGCAGCCACTTACCATCAGGTGGGCCGTATGCTTGTTTGCCAACTTCTAACATAAAAAAAACAAAAAAAACCCTCACATAAAATGACAGCGTATCATTACTGTTGTAAAAATGTGTACGTCATACAGAGGTCCTGAGTTTCGTGACGTCACATTTTAAATGTAATATATGTATTTAATTTCGAAATGTATTTATTAACGAAAAACTTCAAAATTTCAATTAGGTAGTTAACTTATTCCGGAAGAGCTATTTTATGAAAATAATTTTTGGATTTAAAAAATTTGTGACGTCACACTATGGTGGGAGTCTCAAGGATGTGACCAGCTGTGACAAGGACGAGAAGGAAGTCAAAAAGTCATGAAATTCGTGTGATGTAATTTGGACGCAAATAAGCAATACCATGTTAACCAACACTAATGTCATTTCGAGAAAAACGCGTTTGAAAATTTTGAACAACTTGCTTTATACGAATTTTTTAATGTATTGGTCAAGTTTTTGGCAATTTCAAGATTTATGTAAGTCATTTTACTTATTTTCACAAATTATAAGTATACAAACTGCATATTTTGTATATAATATAACCCAAAACGTTTAAAATAGTAAATAAATTGCATGATAAAAAATTGGCTTTTTAGAAGTTTTAAAGCTTAAAACCCTACAAATATTAAAGAAAAATGTTTTTCAGTCATTCAACAACACTTCTGCATATATAACTCAGTTTTTTCAATGTTGTGGGTTGACATGGTATTGCTTATTTGCGTCCATTTATGGTTGGACACTAAACTTTGTTTGATAAAATAGGCCTATGCCATCTCATACCTTTTTCTCCGTTTTTTTTTTCTTCCAATTTTTGGAACGAAGTTCCTTATCGCGCGTTGTGAAAGGGGGCTAGACGGAAAAATTCTTACGAAAAGTTGTCACGACACTTTTGCTATAGTTGTAAGCCGTGCGGCGTGCGCGTATTTCTCTGTCTGTCTCTCTCTCTCTCATAGAAAGCAAGCCAGATATTTTCATTTCTATTTCGCATTGAACAGTGTGGTGTCGCGACGATTATTTTTGTTGAGTGTATACAGGTTTTTTGTAAATAATACATAATGTTAATAATAAAAAAAATATTATTATAACTTAAAAAAATAAAATTTTATTACAATTCCTTCACTAATTAATCGAAAGGAACTTTGTTCCATCCGGGTGTCCCTTGACACCTCTCAAGTTTTTTTTACTTATTTTTTCCTATCCCTTCAGGAATACACTTGTAACACCTTGTCCATTTACCTAGTATTCATAATTAGTATTATGTAGTACAAGTTGTAGTACTCTTGATGGTAAGTGGCAGCTCTTGGATAAAAACCTGGAAACCTTAAAAAATAAGAAATCATGGACTCACTTGAGGAAGGCTTGAAAGTCTTCAGCCAGAGCATCACATCCAGGCCACTTGCAGACACCGCGACCAAAAAGTGGGTGCTCTTCTATTTCACTACCCCAAAGCATTAAGCCTGAAAAAATGTAGTGTGGTGAATCATATCCAATGTTAAGGTCATTTGGTGATGAATTTTCTTCATCAATTATTTGGGCTGTTGAAAAAAGACTAGTACTAGAGCCATGCTTCTCTGAGGAAGTACCTCCCCTCTCATAGAAAACCGGCGGAAAGTAACAGAGTACTGGTGCGTTTCGTGAATTGAGTGAGAGCGCCGGAAACCCAATTTCCCACCCACTCTGTACCCTTCCATTTTTCTCTTCTCATCCCCTCCTTTCTAGTATCGTATAGATACTTCAAGTATCGCGTGGTTTCATTGATGGGGTGACTGCTTACTATCAGGCAGACCGTATGCTTTGCCAACCGTCATAAAAAAGGAGCAGAATTCTTAATTTTAATTTTGGCTTGTTTATTTGTCTTACCCCTCTTTTGCTACTCAGTCTTTATATAATATTACTAGCGGGCCCGGCAGACGTTGTCCTGCCCCGAAAAAAATCTGGGGCCCGATATTAGCGCCCTCTACCCGAGTCTAGAAGTGACACCGGTGAAAGTTGTTGGTTTACTATTATGACTATTAAAAAGCAGGGGTTCATGATAAAAAAGTGAAAATTTAGGGTCGTATGTATTTTTCAATGCCACATAATAAAAAATAATAAAAATAAAAATTATCCAAAAAATAAGAAAAAATGTTTGGGGTGGACACCCCTTATCACTGAGGGGTTTGAAAAATAGATAGTAGCCGATTCTCAGACTTACTGAATATGCATAAAAATTTCATAAGAATCAGTCAAGCAGTTTCGGAGGAGTATGGGAACGAACATTGTGACACGAGAATTTTATATATTAGAATGTCAAAACCCTTTATTACTACTGATGTTAATAGTGAACATAGATGGGAGTTGATTTATACTCCCAAAATAAATCCCATAATTTTGCAAAAAACGAGCAGTTGTTAGTTATTAGATTTAAGTTGGAAAAAGTTTTTGGGGGAGTTTTGAGATTTATGGGTTATTAAAGACCATTAAAAATAGGTTATTTCTTTTGCACTTATTTTTTGGATATAATCATTCTATTTACAACTAAATAGAAATTTCAGTATAAAAATATAATATATTGCTAAAAGCAAATGGGTATAAGGGCAAAACCTGGAGGAGCATTCGGTGGGACTGAGAGTGGTGCATGCATGAGGTACTGCCGCTGCACCGCCTGGAGCTGCTGGACGAGCTGCTGCTGCTGAGCTCCGAGCTGCTGCTGTAGAGAGCCTACCACAGAACACATCATCGTATACAAAGCTAGATAATACAATAATATTCTAGACGTGACGTAAGCCTTGCTGTAAATTCTGTGTAAAAATTCAAAGGCATGACGACATCATCGTCCACTGTTGGCATAATCTCTGTCACAGTAGAGATAATTCTACCAGTGCAATCAGACACACTGGTGGTATGACTTTTGGTGCAAGAGGCTAGCTAGGTAGGTACCAATCCAAATATTCTACAGCAAAACAGTAGTGTCTTTGAAATTACTGTGTTTCGGTTTGAAGGGCACTGTAGGCTAGTGAAATTAGTGGGCAAAGGAGATTTAAGAACCAATATTTCAAGGTTGGCAGCCCGTGAGTGGCACCTACGAATGGTATATGGTATATATATATGGTACGAATGGTAACGGGTGGGCTGTATTCTTGATTACCAAATTAGTTACATAAAAAAAATATCACATACAATATTGAAGAGCTTTTAGCAGGGTCCAATAAGTGCTTGTTAGGTGAGTGAAAACATCGGAGACCTAATTTTAGTATTTTTTTATCGTATTATTTTTTTTGTAAAAGGCAAAAGATATTGGGGTTTGCAGTTGTGTTGACATTGAGAAAGGAGGGAACTATCTTCTATCACGTTTTCCACGTCATACCGGTTCGTAAAGTCTGCTGGACACAACTGGTTCTAAGAAGAAACTTTTATTGAATCCGTCTGATTTCTTGGATCGCTACACGCATATGATAATTTGTTGATGAGTTAATAAATTACGGTGACGGCTTGTGATCAGGCAGGCCTTACGCTTATTTGTCATCTTGTATGTATGTGTGTGTGTGTGTGTGTGTGTGTTTTCTTGCACATATATATACTCATTCTCGTTTGTTTGCATGTTTTAATTACCAGGTGAGCTGTCTGGGGGCTGGAGATGCGACTGTGAGAGCAGGTTCAGATTGATCTGGTCCTGCAGTCGCGACTGTTCTAGCTGTCGTTTCGCAGCTTCCGAAGACATGTGCTACGTGGAAAAATAAACGTAATAAATGAAAAATGTTAATCTATAAAATTTTATGATCATAATAAATAATAAATAAATATTAATAGTAATAAGCGCTTAGACTCAACGGCCTCCATTATGATAGTGAAATCCTGTGTCGGGGGCCCGGAAACATTCACAATAACAAAGTCAATCACACCCAGAGCGGTAAACATGCCTACAGGTCAATAAGCACATCTGCTCCGAGTGGAAAACGAACCCGCGACCTGTGGCGCTTAAGGCAGGTTCGCTACAGCTGCACCACAACGTTATCAAAAAATGATAACCATTTGTAACCATTACAATAATATAAAATCTAGATAGATAGATAGATAGAATAATCTTTATTGTACACCACTTTAAATACAGCATGAGTTACAATAACTTATTATAATTACGTATGTACAGGTAGGCGGTCTTATCACTATGTAGCGATCTCTTCCAGACAACCTGGCTTCAGATGAAATGAGCAAAGAGAGGGTAGGTGGTGCTACTTCACACAGATAAAAATATAAATACATTACTAATACCATGCTACATATATACATAAAACTAACAAGATATTTTAATCTACTATGTGTCTCACCTGCTTTTGCATATGGTGTTGATGGAACAGTCGTTGTTTCATTAACGCCTGCAGCTGCGAGTGCTGGTCTAACAGCTGCATCGCCAGCAGATCTGGAGCCACGAGGGGGAGTGGGGAGCGCGGGGGAGCGCTGCTGCTTCCGGCAGGTGATACGGGAGCTGGGCTCGATTGTGCCGAGCCTCCTGTTGGGGAGGTTGGCGCTGACGCCTAGAAAGAGATGGCAAATGTTAACACGTTTATGAAAAACTAAGCTAATACTACGCGGAATTTTTCCAAAATGTAGAGGGCATCTTTAATCGTTCATAACGTCCGTTCGTCTTTTCTGTATTTTTTTAATTCGTTCATATTTAGTCGTAAAGATTTTTCCTGATCATGCTGCGAATCCTTTTAATTTCCAATGTGCGTGGTCCATCACCAACGTGACCGCAATTTTTTTTATATAAAGAATATTAGCAACGCTTTTTGAAGGCATTACTAATATTCCTATTGCCCCTCCATATAAGCTCGAAGCTTGCTCTAGGAGTGGGTACGACAATAGCCCAAGGGGGTCACGATTGAACCCGCAACTCTCCATTTAGCTATTGAGGCTCCAATTTTATTTACAATAATGGTTTTATTATACAAGACAGGTTAATCAATAACCAAGGTAATCAATTTACATACTGAAGATCGTTTTATTGAAATTTTATCAAACACTAGCTTCTGCTAGTGGTCTCGCTCGCGTAATAACATTCACATAAACCTTACATATTTCCATACAAACTTTCATTCCCTATTGTTATTTTACACCCTGGAGGTCAAACTTTTTGAAACTTTGAATGTCATATTTATTTATATCGAATCAACAGCCTAAAAAGTAAGTTTTAAGATTCTAGCTCTAAAAATGACGAAAATAAATACGAGACGATCTAAATTACTCTAAAATATACTTCCATAAAACTTTTCATCCCCCCCTTTCAACCCCTTACAACTCTTTTTTCGCATTGTAAAAGTTTTTTTATGTTAGAAGTTGGCAAACAAGCATACGGCCCACCTGATGATAAGTGGCTGCCGCAGCCTATGAGCGCTTGCAGCACCATTAGTAGGTGCCACTCACGCGTTGCCAACCTTGAGATATTAGTTCTTAAATCCCGTTCGCCTAATAATTTCACTAGCGTACAATGCCCTTCAAACCGGAACACAGTAGTGCCTAAGCACTACTATTTGGCAACAGAATATTGGACACTGCGGTGGTACCTACCTAGCCGGCCTCTTGCAACAAAAGACCTACCACCAGTGTGACAAGTAAAAAGTAGCTTATGGTCTTTCTCAAGCTCTAGATTATCTGTGTACCAAATTTCGATTTTTTTAATTTTGGCATGCAAGCGCGACAGACAAAGACAGAGTCACTTTGGTATTTACAATATGTAAGAATTGTATAAGAATTTGAATATAAGGAAACTCAAAAGCTACACTTTTACACTGGGGGTAGGTCTTTTGTTGCAAGAGGCCGGCTAGGTGTCGTACAGCAGTGTCAAATATTCTGCCGCCAAATAGCAGTGCTTAGGCATTACTGTGTTCCGGTTTGAAGGGCACTTTAGGCTAGTGAAATTACTGGGCAGAGGAGATTAAAAACTAATATCTCGAGGTTGACAACGCGTGAGTGGCACCTACCAATGGTGCTGCAAGCGCTCATAGGCTACGGCAACGATTTACCATCAGGTGGGCCGTATGCTTGTTTGCCAACTTGTAACATAAAAAAGGTATGAAAAATTGCTAATAAAACCTTGACAAGCTTTTCTTATGAGTCATTATTGGTGGATAAGTCATGACTTACACGTGCGAGTGAGAGCGGCTCATTGTTGGGTGGCGGGGAGCGTCGCGGCGGCGAACTGCGCCTACGACGCCGCGCGTCGCCTCCCCACCTGCCGGTCTCCTCTCTGCAACATCAACGTTGACTTCAAATGCTATTACTTTTTAACCGACTTCAAGACTTCGAGACGATCAAAGCCGCACCCGCTGATCGGTAGGTTAACAGGGCTGGGCAACTCTAGGCGCGGTCAATCACTAGATGGGTGATCGCATAGTGGTATTTTAACTGAGTGTAAGTCGGTCCCGGCTGTTGACAATTTGATGACAGTCGATAAGGCAAGTCAGAGGCCTACAGGCGACCTGAACAACTCTGACACTAGATTGGCCACTAACCACTCGATAATAAGAACCGACTTCAGAATTTTGTAATGGATTTACATCGATTACGCTGAGATTTATGATCCGATTTACGTGATTCTTTAGTTTGATGCAGAAAAGTTGCCATTTGATCCTATAAAAATTTAACATAGTTTTGCCCAGTAGTTTTCATTTTATGAACACGTTTGATGATTCTTTTTTAATAATTTAGTCCAGTTCCAATCGGTGCCATATCTGACAATGTATTACTTAGAACCGATTCCTGTTGTAGAAAACATATTTTTTTCTAGTTTTGAATTTAATTTTTCTATTCCTAAAAAACTATTTCTATAGTCAATATGCTTCATGGCACAAGTATTTGTTAGTATCGGTCCATGATCAGATGCTCTATCTAAAAGAATAATCCACACTTCGAGTGACCCAAGAACAGGCCGTTAAGTTGTGATTTTGAGGGTCACGGGAGATGACAAACGGCAGTGTCAGACGGCATGTGTCAGGCGGCGTTAACTACTTGGGTTCGTAACACGCCAGTTATTATAAATATTTTTGTAGGCTATGGTGAAATTTTAGTTGGAAATCAAGGATATAGGAATTTATAAAATACCTGTCTAAGCAGCGGTCCAGCTCGAATGAGTTGAGGGGCGGCGGCTTGGCTGTCCCACCTGGGCTTGAATTTAATGCCGGCTCCGGACCCTGGAAATAAAATATACTGAGTTAAAACAACGATTTTTTTAACTTTCCTTTCTCTTTCCTGCAAAATGTAGAAATGATTCGATAAAAAGGGACGGAAGTATGTAACATGGAGTCCGGGAAGCGCGCGTTATTTGATTTGGCCAATGAGAGCGCGTGGTGATTGTTATATATAACCTTAATTTTGCGTATTACCAAAGGTGAGATAGATGTTACATATAATACGACTGTAAGACTCGTTTTTTTTTAATGTGTATTTCCGTTGGCCCTTTTGGCCTTGACAGCATCACAGGGCGAGAGGAGACATAGTGAAAGAAAAAGAGACACCGCTAGTGTGGGCTTAAAGTTGTTTCCGTCCTTAAAGGCCGAACCAGGGCTTATGGCTTATGGGAACAGAGCTTATGACGTCGTCATAAGATTTTCTTTTAGGTAAAATTCGGTGACAAATTTAATTTGTTACGTATATCTTATCTTAGCAACTGAAATAAATTGGTAACTCTCCGCTCTAAAATGAAATCAACTATGTTGACAAAAATAATTTTCTAAAACAGAGTAAATAATTCCACAAACTCGCGTGATGATTAAAATTATCTCTTTGTTATCTTATAAATATTATTTTATCTAGTCGTTCATACTGGTTCAAAATTTTTATCAAAACTCACAGACCAGATAGCTTCAGCCGCTTTCCCTAGTTTGGAAAAAAGGTCTCGATGGATTTTTTCAGTCACCTTCTAAGAATGGAAATTTTGAAACAATACTTAAACCACTTATAACTTTAGTGCTACCGTTAAAATTCAATTATAAATAACTATAGGTAAGACAAAAAATTACCTCTATTAACAATACATTATTTTTAATATTTAAGTATTCCATTGTCGCTTTAGCTTCAAGGCGTATGATAAATTAGGTAATACAATTACTGTTAAAACAAACTACTCATGAGAATTATTAATCCCATCAAAAACATAAAATGTAAAAAAATTCAAGTCTCGCAACGCAGTTCTTCTACATAGTTCTGTGTACCGATATTTTAATTAAATATACTGACATGTAAAGAAAATATAATTTTTATTTTTCGCTTTTTAGTTTTTTAGATGTTGGTTTATTTTCAAATTATTTTGACAAAGAAAGTATTTTGAGAAAGAGACCTCTGAAAGAGGTTCAGAGCCTGCCAAACTCATACATAAAAATAAACATACTGTGACATCAAAACTCTTAATTCTCTTGGATACTAAAAACTTATTTTTTAGTATCCAAGGGAATTAATTACTTCCTCCTTTTTTGAAACCAGTAAATAGAAACTAAGTAATTAAAATTCCAAGCGAAGACACGGTAAAAGCTAGTATAAACATCTACACACCAAACCGTACATGAGCGTAAATAATAATGAGCAAATACTTTGCGACACACTTCTTCTATTTATTCATTACATTTTATTTTATTATACCTTAAACTTGTGGCCAAACAATTCAGTGCCGTTGATCCAACATCATTTACTTGGGTTTATAACATGTTATAATTACTTGCTATATCCGGTAACAAGGGCTGTCAATTAAACAAAAAACTATTTACTACCACTTTGGTATGAATACATTTTCGGTAGTAATTTTTTTGTAACTGGTTCGACCAGGCAAGTACTACCCTCACAGAAAATCAGCGTAAAGTATCAGTAAAGTTGTACTGTGATGAGTGAGAGCACCGAGGTCCCATCTATCACCCTCTCTGTTCACTCCTTTTTTTCCATTCTCATCCCCTCTTTTGTAACCCTTGGGTTGGCCACGCGCATCTGATGCTTAGAGTATCGCGCGCGTTCATAGGTCGCTACCTAGGTGACTACTTAGCATCAGGTGGACTGTATGCTTGTTTGCCAACCGTCATGACATAAAAATATTGAATTTGTTTTTGTGAGCCCTACAAATAACTAACTCCTAAAGATCTAACAATAATATGTTTTTGATGGTTGCGTTTTCTATCTTTTGGAAAAGAATGATCCAGCTGATAGTAGATTGATCTTTTTGAATCGAAACGACGGAGGAAACGTCAAGAAAAGAGCTGATTATTTCCTTAAGAGCCGGCAATACAGATATAAGCTCCTGATGTCACAGATATCCATGGGCGGAAGTAATCACTTTTAGGGGAGCCTCCACACCCATAATAAAAGTTTTAAAACACTTAAAGGCTTTTTGTGCCACACGGGGCATGTAGGTACCCACCCCTAAATGGTCTCATTTTAGTCAATTTCTATATAGCGCCCAAATATTTACCCAAGGGCTCTATCATAGCTTAAGACCCTGATGATCTTTGCCGTTCCAACTATCTTACATTCTTACCGAAAACAATCAGGTCCTATTACTAGTAATTTTTTTCAGAATATTAGCAATGCTTTTTTCGAGGCATTAGTTATATCCCTATTGCCCCTTCCATTAAGCTCGAGCTTGCGCTAGGGTACGACAAAAGCTTAAGGAGGTCAGGATCAAACCCTATTCTCGCGTTACCGGAGCTGAGGTTATTGATTATAATCCTTCTTATTCGAATGTAATTTTCAAATGGTCCAACTGCAATACAGTTCTCAATAGTAAAACATTAAATATCTACGCGACGCAAGTTATAACAATGAGAAACTTTCTGCTATCAGCCCTAACAAAAAGATCTATATGTATATATATGTATAGAAAAAATAGTTAATATGTTATTGAAGTGGGTAGCGAGACATAAACATGTTTGCACTATGAGCTCAGTGTTTTGATGGCTTTTGTAAACATAGACCAGCAAGTGTGCAGTGTAAACTATTTTATGTGACCATTTTTATAATAATATACTACTAGAATATAGACGAGTGTGACGAGATTTTAACGGTAGTAAAGCCATGCTTCTCTCAGCACAAAAGACCCTCTCACAGAAAATCGGCGTAAAGTAACAGTATCAGTGGGTACTGTTGCGTTTCGTGTGATGAGTGAGAGCACCAGAGGCCCAATCTCACGCCCCCTCTGTTCCCTTCCTTTTCCTTGGGCTGGTAAGGCTTACAGTACGTCTGATGATAAGCAGTCACCGCGACCTATGGACGCGTCCGATACTTGAAGTATCACATTCGCGTTTTCAACCCGAAATAAGAATGAGAAAAATGAAGCAGGGAGATCAGATATTAATTATATTACCGGCGTCGGGATGTGACGACCCCATCGCCCGCTGTTGGGATAACCTCTGTCACAGCAGAGATTATTCCACCAGTGCAATCAGTCACACTGGTAGGTCTTTTGTTGCAAGAGGCCGGCTAGGTAGGTACCACCGCAGTGTCAAATATTCTGTTGCCAAATAGTAGTGCTTAGGCACTACTGTGTTCCGGTTTGAGGAGCATTGTACGCTAGTGAAATTACTGGGCGGACGAGATTTAAGAACTAATATCTCGAGGTTGGCAACGCGCGAATGGCACCTACTAATGGTGCTGCAAGCGCTCATAGGCTGCGGCAGCCACTTACCATCAGGTGGGCCGTATGCTTGTTTGCCAACTTCTAACATAAAAAAATATTAAGCCTCCGGCGCTCTCACTTGTCGCACGAAACGCGACAATACTTTGTTAATTTGCCCAGATTTTCTGTAAGAAGTACTATCCGTACTTCCTCAGTCCTATAATCTGAGATCTGCTGAGTTTCTTGATGATTTTTCTGATTAACTAGTAAGATTTACTATCCTTTTACAGAAAATCTGCGCAAATTAACAAAGTACTGTTGCGTTTCTTGCGATGAGTCAGAACGACGGAGACACAATCTTCCACCCCCTTTCGGCCCTTTCCTTTTCCTTCCTATACCTTGGGTTGGCAACGCGCATGCGATACTTCCAAGTATCACGAGCGTTCATAGGTTGCGGTAACTGCTTACCATCAGGCGGACCGTACGCTAGGTTGTCAACCGTCATGACATAAAAAAGTAAATACTCGGCTTAAATTTCTTTTTATATTAATGGTGGCAAATTGGCAAGAGGCTTGGCTGATGTTATGCAATTACCGTCAATAAACATTTGCAACATGATAAGGCGTGCAGGTGCGTTGAGGTGCTTTTAGAAAAGGATAGGTACTTCGTCTTTTACTAGATAAAAATAATTTTATTGACGATGTTGAAGTGAAGCGGTAACGAAACTGCATTAAGCACCACAGGTCTCGGGTTCGATTCCCACTCTTGGCAGATGTTTGTATTAATCATATAGGTATAAGTCTCGGTCTGGGTGTGTTTGTCCAAGTCCTTGTGTTTGTTTCCGAACCGAAATAGGCGCCGTTGCGTGTGTAGCGCTTGACGACTGTTTTGACGTGCTGGTAGCGATTCTGCTTAGAGCTTCGACGGTCACAGGTTCGATTCCCGTCCGGAGCAGACGCTCTCACTCTTTTTCGGTCTGAGGTCCCCACCGATATTACATAACATCTGATAATAACCGTTAACTCTTATTTGGTTTCTGAATAAGTTACTGATTCGCCCTTATGTTTGCGGAGGTCAAATCTACCCGTGTGTAAAATCTACCCGTCAACCCGTCAAATAATGCTAGAAAGCAGAAGATTCTGTAGCGTTTATTTTATTATTTATTTATTTAATTTACTTTAAGTATTTTGTTAGCATGATATGATATCCGATAGCTCAAGAACACGTTCATCCAATACAATTAATAAACAATAATTACGCTTACGTATTATTTACTCAACTGTCACGTAGACGTAAATAAATCAACGTGATATACACGCTACGTTACTGAGAAGAATTTTCATAACGTAATACCAAATATGCTTATTTTGCGGAAATGTTTGGTAAAAGTCTAAACAATTGTTTTACTTTCTTTATATTTATTATACATAATATTATTTACATAATGAAGACCGTTGTGGCGCGTCGGTTCGATTCCCGCTTGGAGCAAATTTGTTATAAATATCTGCTTCAGTCTGGGGGTTTGTCTGCTTCATTGATGGGTTACTAGTTTTCTACAGAGCGATTGCCATCTGACCTCTACAACGATGAGAGCTAATTCCCTATCAAAAGCTAACGATTACTATCAGATGTTATGATAACAACCGGGACCGACAGCTTAACGTGCTCTTCGAGTCACGGTGGGGAGACCCACAAAGACAAAGGCTCAGACCGAAACAGATCAAACATCTGCTACGAAAGGGCTGGAAGTATCGCATGAGGGTTAAAAACACAAGGGATGGGAGGGAAGGGATGAGAAAGGAAAACAGGAAGTGAACAAAGGTGGTGGGAGATTGGGCCTCCGGCGTTCTCACTTGTCACACTAATCGCAACAGTACTGATAACATTACTTTACGCATTTAAAGGCATCGCAACGTGACGACCCCATCGCCCGCTGTTGGGATAATCTCTGTCGCAGCAAGAGACTATTCCACCAGTGCAATCAGTCACACTGGTGGTATATCTTGTGATGTAAGAGGCCGGCTAGGTAGGTACCACTGCAGTGTCAAATATTCTACTGCCAAACGTTAGAGCTTAGACCTTAGACAGAGCTTAGATAGAGCTTAGATTTTGTGTTCTGGTTTGAAGGGCACTGTATTGGGCGAAGGAGATTTAAGAACCAATATCTCGAGGTTGGCAACGCGTGAGTGGCACCTACTAATGATGTTGCGCGCGCTCATAAGCTAGGGGAACCGCTTGTCATCAGGTAGGCTATATACTTGCTTGCCAACTTGTAAAATAAAAAAAACGCCTATTTTCTTTAAGAGAGGTACTTCCCGGTTAGGACGGAACCAAAAGCTCTACTCAAAAAGTTACCATTACGATACTGTGATTATATACACGAGCGGTGACGCGGGTCAAAACTAGTTAAACATATGCTATGAGTAATATTGCTATCGAGTTGCATGTTGCATGTTTTGCTTTTTTACGAAAAACACGGCATGAGACGATCGACCTGTACTAACAATAACACGCTCAGGCAAACGCTTAATGTTATAATAATTGCTTACATGGAATGTATGTACCTAAATGTATGTTATATATTTTAAAATATAGAAGAAAGCGGTTGTAGTCTTAGCATAATGTAAAGCTGGTTGATTTTGATATCTTTTTTTTTGTGTCGGGGAGGAAATCTTCTACCAGATACCCGGCGTCCTGGGGAGGGCAACCGGGTTGTGAGGGGCTCCATGACAAGGTGGAAACGTCATGGGCACCCACTAAAACCTTCTCGGTGGCCAACGCCAACCAACGCGACTTGACAACCACGGTCCTGTGATTGGTAGCGGAGCTCGGTCCCGGGGGGAAGAGATGGTAAAGCCCCTCAGCGCTTCCCATGCTGCTTTTGGCATCTATCCTATCTGTCATGGTGCGTTTTTATTCAAGGGATCATGGACGGTCGTTTTCTAGGCAACGCCTATGACGGCTGAGGCACTGATTGATGAAATCTTTATGGCAGACACAAACATCAACCATGCAGATCTTAATCTAGCGGATTCTTGGACATACATATAAAAAAATACAGCTTTGTGGTGGGATACCGCGTTCCCTATCGGGACGTTTGTATTGATCTTACAAATGTCTTTGATTATAGAAATGTCTGTTTCGATCTGGGCGTTGTCCTTTCGAGTCTCCCAACTTACTTTGGATAGCAACTTAAGCTATTTGTCCCAGTTGTTATCATAGCATCTGATAATTATAATTAACTCTTGATATATTTACTCTTATCCAATGAGCTAATAACTCGGTCTTAGGGTTGCGGAGGTCAGATGGCAATCGCTCTGTGTAAAAACTAGTAGCCTGTCAAATAAAGATAAAAGTAATAAGCAGACCCTGGGTCAAATATCAGGAACAGTGTCACCAGGAAGGGGGAGGTTCAGACTAGGAGTTGTTGCATGATTAATGACGTTACACAATAAAATACGAAACTAAGTTAGTTACAATCTGGCAGCATAACTTATTGAAGTTAGCGTGTAACAAATTTCGTTCCTATTATTGCATATATCCGTACATCCTTTATATCTATGATTAGATGTTATGACTTCCCCTAGCCAGCTTATTTTATACAAAAAAAAATCTATACTAAAAATACTTCTAAAGCAATAAAATCGTTATTAAATAATTAATACACTTACTTGTCTCACAGCGTACAGCATCGCAAATCCTTGTATATTCTTCTAAGATTATTAATATGTAATAATAACAGGGTTCACTTGCTTATTAATAATAAATCTAATTTACGAACGCCCTATCAGTCATAATAGATTTGTTTATATTTGTAATTGTAATAGACGTGTTTATTCCCATAATATTGATCGCTCTATCATCATAATAATTATTGATCTGGAAAATTGACGCCATTTTTATTATTAATTTTAATCGTTGTTAAGTGTTGAAAATGAAAAAATATTATAAGGCAGATGAAGTGGTGTATTGTGCCTATTTTTTAAAATTATTTATTATATACAATAAAATTATTTTAATGTTTTTTTTTTTAATAATTAAAGACGGATGTAGCTAATTATTATTTTCATATTTTTGTCGTTTTAATGCGTTATATTTTGCTTTGCTTTATTATCTCATATTAGTCGCTAAAAGCTTAATAGAAAACAGTATAATCTTATGTATAATAAATAAATTATACACTTATTATAATGTACACTATGTAATAAATAATAAATCTTAAAAATAATAACTCTTAAGAACCGATATCTCGAGGTTGGCAACGCGAGTGACCCTACAAATGGTGTTGAAAGCGGTCATAGGCTACTGCAACCGCTTACCATCAGGTGGGTCGTATGATTGCTTGCCAACTTAGTAACATAAAAAAAACCGAATTTAAAGTACCTCCAATTCCTTAAAAGGCGTCGGGATGTGACGACCCCATCGCCCGCTGTTGGGATAACCTCTGTCAAAACAGAGATTATTCCACCAGTGCAATCAGTCACACTGGTGGTAGGTCTTTTGTTGCAAGAGGCCGGCTAGGTAGGTACCACCGCAGTGTCCAATATTCTGCCGCCAAATAGTAGTGTTTAGACACTACTGTGTTCCGGTTTGAAGGGCACTGTACGCTAGTGAAATTACTGGGCGAACGAGATTTAAGAACTAATATCTCGAGGTTGGCAACGCGTGAGTGGCACCTACTAATGGTGCTGCAAGCGCTCATAGGCTGCGGCAGCCACTTACCATCAGGTGGGCCGTATGCTTGTCTGCCAACTTCTAACATTAAAAAAAAAAAAAAAAAAAAATCGTTTTTAATAATTTCTCGGGACTCATCCAGGATAAAAATTAACCTATGCGTTAATCCAGGTAACAATCCACTGGTGTGCCAAATTGCAACTTAATTCCCGCTTAATTGCCGCTTATTCGTAATTGAGAAATAAACATCTAAACATACAAACTTTTACACTTATACTATTAGAGGAGGAGACATATCATCGTGATCTATTATTAATTTTATTATTAGATATAAATAAAGTCTTAAGATGGGTCGTTATTGATACTACATAACACTTTATATAGTTTTACAATACGAGTCTAATTTCACTAAGGCCGTGAAGCCTCTTAAAAGCGCCCGCCCGCCCACTGTTAAGCGCTCAAGGGCGTCCCTTTTCAGTAACACGCCTCTCCGCTGAAAAGAGACGCCCTGAATTTCATGATGGAGGATTGGAATTAACGATTTTCATATATAATAATATAGGTATCGCATTAAATGTAATTTTTTATGTTAATTTTGTTTTATTCGTAAGAGTTTAGTTGTTTTTTTTTTCGTTTTTCTTTTGAGAAAATCGTAATAACTGTTACCCTTACAATTGTTATTTACTATTGATATTATAAATGCGAAAGTAACTCTGTCTCGCTGTCTGTTTGTCTGTCTGTTGCGCTTTCATGACAAAACAACAGAACCGATTAAAATGAAATTTGGTACACCGATAGTCTGGAGCCTGAGAAAGGATATAGGCTACTTTTTAATTCGAAAAAAGTGTTGTAAGGGGTTGAAAGGGATTGTCATTATTAGAGCTAGAAGCTTGAAACTTATTTTCAGGCTGTAGATTCGATATAGGGACATACAAACTTTGTTTATATATTAAAGTCATTATTCACAAGAAGAATAAGAATCGGTATTGCGATTCAGCTGGGAAATGCAGCTAGCATTTTTTCCACCATTCTCCGTGGACATGATTTGTACCGTTGTAATTATTTGTAAGTAAATACAGTTAGTATTGAATTGTTAATATGTTGTAATATAGCGAAAATTAAAAAAATAGCGAAATATAATATTTTAGTTTACTTTTCTCTTTTTGAGGCCTCAATAGCTCAACGTACGTACAAGGGCCGACTTCGCTCCGTTAACGCGAGAGTTGCATTTTCGATCCTGACCCCCTTGGGTCGTACCAACTCCTAGCGCAAGCTTCGAGCTTATCTGGAGGGGCAAAAGGAATATTAGTTATGCCTTGAAAAAGCATTTCTAATATTATTTTTAAAAATTAAAAAAAAAAAAACAGAGTTAAATTTAATTAGATTTTAGTGATTGGAAACAATGAAAAATTTCGTACAGGACGTACAACACTCGTACAGAATGTAAAAGTCTTTCTACTTTTCTTCTGGTGGTAAATCTGGTGGTTTTTCTGTTATTTTAATCACTGTAGGCTAAGCTAACTGCAAGTGTATATCGGACTGACGGTCAAGTGTATATCGGACTTGCACGCAGAGGGTTCCGTAGAGTAAAATTATTAAGTTTCTTGTATAGGGACCCCAAATTAAATGAAATTAAATTTTTATTATTTTTTATTATAGCGGCCATAGAAATAAACAATCTACGAAAAATTCACCTAATTATATAGTAGTTCATGAGATACAGCAACAAACGTCAAACATATTAAGCTGCTTGTATAATGAATATTAGTTGACAATTTCAACTCGCTATCTATTACGGTTCTTGAGATACAACGCTGTGATGGACGGACGCACAGCGGTGGCTTCATTATAGGGATCCGTTGAATTCTCATTCATGATTATCTTATCAATTTATAGGGTTTCCCACTTGAGAAATACCGCTTTAAATTTTATCTATAACTTTTATAATGATATAATTTTTATATCGTTAATTCATGTCACTGGGTCACAAGATTCTGTCAAGTCATTTAGCAATTTATGTGTAGTGATTACTGTTTTTAAAGATTAGTCATTTAAATTTAGCCATCTGTCGCCTTTAAATAGGGCCTGCGCCTCCTGTCGACACGGCACGGCAGGGGATTTATGGGATAAAAATGAAATTAGAAGTTATTATCATAGTTCTAAGTTTTATATCTATTTGACATATATAAAGCCCCTGCTGGCATGCCACCAATGGGTGCAGGCCCTTAAGTGGCGAACGATAAACTTCAATCATAATACACTGGTGGTAGGCCTTTTATTGCGCGAGGCCGGCTAGGTATGTACCACCGCTGTGTTAGCTATTCTACGGCAAAGCTGTGAAATAACAGCAAAGGAGATTTAGGAACCAATATGCACACGCGTGGGCAACGCGTGAGTGACGCTCATAGGCTACGATAACCGCTTACCATCAGGTGGGTCGTATGCTTGCTTGCCAACTTAGTTTAAAAAAATGTTCGTTCCTGTGGGATTAACGAAAAACATGCTACATGACGTAATGAGCATTAAAATGATTAACTCCTTTGCCAATCGATTATTTTTATATCATAACGGTAGGCAAACAAGCATACAGTCCGCCTGATGGTAAGCAGTCACCGCAACCTATGAACAAGTATCACAAGTGCGTTGCCAACCCAAGGAACAACAGTGAAGAGATAAGATGTGAAATAGGCAGGGAACAGAGAGGGTGGGAGATTGGGCCTTTTATGGCCACCGCGGACGAAGTACGACTTCGTTCGACGAGCTGATGCTAGTTTTGTATATTTTATGTATAGGATCATAATATATAAAAATATGATTATTTAAAGAATTTTTTAAAACATTTATTTATCCGACTATTGTTATTTTATGTCTAATTTCATAATTAAATTTGTCAGATTTATTTTAAAATATTTAATATTTTAATAAGATATTCTGATTGATAACGTACGAGACCTATGGGTTTATTATTAATTATACCTAATCGGTAAAAAAAATCAATAGTACATAAATAAATTTAAAGGCGTCGGGACGTGACGATCCCATCGTCCTTTGTTGGAATAATCTCTGTCAAAGCAGATATAATTCCACCAGTCACACTGGTGGTAGATCTTTTGTTGCAAGAGGTCGGCAAGGTAGGTACCACCGCGGTGTCAAATATTCTACTGCCAAGCAGTAGTGTCTTAGGTATTACTGTTCCGGTTTGAAGGGCACTATACGCTAGTGAAATTAGTGGGAGAGGAGATTTATGAACCAATATCTCGAGGTTGGCAACGCGTGAGTGGCACCTACTAATGGTGCTGCAAGCGCTCATAGTTATCATCAGTTGGGCCGTACGCTTGCTTGCCAACTTAGTAACATAAAAAAAAATTATTAGTCGGGTAGGCGGAAATCGCTTAGATAAAAAATACATTTAAAAACTTCTTATCTTGACGACGTTGTGGCGCAGCGGTAGCAAACCTGCCTTAAACGCCACAGGTCGCGGGTTCGATTCCCGCTCGGAGCATAATATGTTTGTATTGACTATGCAAGCATATTTTCCGGTCTGGGTGTATTTGTCCTTGTCGTTGTGAATGTTTCCGGACCCCGACACAGGATATTACTATCCTAATGGGGGCCGTTGAGTGTGCAGCGCTTATTTAGTTATTTATTTTATCTTATAGTTTTTAAGGTCCCGTGCTACAAAAGGTGTCCTGCCGACAGTCTGTAGGTCGTGCTTGTCCTGAAGTGCCTGCACTGAAAAGTTGACTGACTTTCTCCACACTCTCTCCTCGGTTTTCTCAGGGCAGTCGGAATAATGAATCCCGTAATTTTTGAAATTGTGTCAGACCAACAGTGGCGGATTTACCAGCAGTCTAAATAGGCTTTAGCCTGGGGCGGTAGATTTTTGTGGCGCCGTATTTGGGGACCCAATATTTTTTTGCTTTCTTATGAAAATCAAAATGATTTTACAGGAAATTTGGAAATTTGCCGATGACTTTTCCTCTCCAAGTCGCTTCCACATTCAATATTCTAGAGTAAAACACCTAGTTCGCCAAGGTAAGTTCAGCAAGAGTGGCAAAAACCTTACAGCCTATACATTGAAAATTTGTAACCCCGCCACTGCAGACTAAAAAATAGGTGATCGACCCAATGATCTTTTGCCCTCAATCCTACTACAAACAATTTATCCAGATTGTCTGGTTGCCTCCGGGCAATATGACTAAAATAGCAGACATAATATAATATTTTTGGTAGCATGTCGTGGATAATCTTGTGGTAATATTCAGTTGGTCGAGAACGGACTTGTTAATAATAATAATGAACGCTACACACTCAACGGCCCCAATTAGGATAGTGATATCCTGTGTCGGGGTCCGGGTACATACACAATGACAAGGACTAACACAACCAAACCGGATAACATGCCTGTATGGTCAATACAAACATCTGTGGCGCTTATAAGATAGAGCAAAAACACACGTTGGTTGTTATCTTACTGGAATAGATAAATAGTTGGAATTTTCAGTGTGTATTTCAAAATTGAAAGATGTGTGTGCGATTCACACACGATAGAAGTGAAACTTTAGTAAATCCACAAAAGAATGAGATAAATATATTTTACATGATATAAAAATATTCACAAAACACTGTTAAATAATAACACACCACGCTGACTTCCAACTAAAAAGCTGTAATACGCAGCAGCATACATATATATATATACATACACACCGACATTTTCTCTCTCGCTCTGGCTCACTAAAGGATGGCGCAAAGAGGAGAGACCGATAATATAAAATAGTATGTATATTTCTGTCTCATTCTTCCTACACATATTTGTATTTGTGTCTCCTACATGTCGTTTTTTCCGTTGCACGATTTCAAATCACAACGATTCTAAAGAAGTTTCACTTCAAAAACTTGATTTATTCCACGGTACGAATGCCTTTGTTTTAAATATCATGTATATAAAATGTATATTATAATTATGATAGGGGATTTTCATGACCAGATTTATTTTTTATTTTTCAAATTAATGTTATATTTTATTATGAAAACAAGTACTATAATGTTATCATTATATTTTCGATGATCTAATAATGTAATAACCAACTTAATTAAGTTTATTATTTATTTATGAAAATTGATAATTTTAAATGAATCGCGCATTCATAATTATGTGACGACTAATGAGAGAACGTTAATCTGTCGGTCCCGTTTGTTAACATCTGATAAGAATAGTTAACTCTTGATATGTAACTTGCTCTTATCCAATGAGGTACTGGTTCGCCCTTAGGGTAGCGGAGGTCCGATGGCAATCACTCTGTGTAAAAGTCCCTGGTAAATACATACAGACCCTGGGTAAATAGTGGGTACTTCTGAAGAAAATATTCTGAAAAAATATTTATTTTTCGATTTTTAGTTTTGAAGTCGTTGAAAGAATATTAGCAATACTTTTTTCAAGGCATTACTAATATTCCTATTACCCCTCCAAATAAGCTTGAAGCTAATGCTAATAATAAGCTTATGCTAGGAGTGGGTACGACAATAGCCCAAAGAGGTCAGGATCAAACTCGACTCTCGCATTAACGGAGCGGCGTCGGAACTTCTACCTTTGAGGTATTAAGTCTTATTATATATTAAGCTACAATAAATATAAATGCAGCACATTTAAAATGTAAAACAAATTACATTTAGCAATAATTATCATTTTAAATGTCATGTCCACGGGCAATGGTGGCGAGAATGTTAGCAGAATTTCTTTAGCCGAACGAACCAAACCTATCAATGTGGAGGCAATGAGAGGACTAGTGGGATATTTTACAAATTGCTAAGCACTAGCACTCCATTTTTTTTTTTCAGAATGTGTATTGCTGTTGGCCCTACTGGCCTTGACAGCGTCGTAGCGTTCCATGGCCTAAGTGTTTCTACTGCAAACATAAACTCGTAATTTTATTTAATTTACATCAGAGGAAACACTTTAAGTTGCTGCTGAATATCAGCCTAAAAGGAATTGTTTTTTTATGTGACTAAGTTGGCAAGCAAGCATACGACCCCTGATAGTAAGCGGTTGCCGTAGCCTATTAACGCAGCATTTGTAGTTGTTACTCACACGTTGCCAACCTCGAGATGTTGGTCTTAAATCTCCATTGTCCAGTAATTTCACTAGCTACAGTGTCGTTCAAAACGTATCATATTAATACAAAATGCATTCCTGATTTGCGGTAGAATATCTGACACTGCGGTGGTACCTAACTAATACATAAACCTCTTTTTTTATTATGATAGGCTTGCGCTTGACTACAATCATTCCTCTTGGAGAGGAGTGATGCGGTCTAAGTTGGAGCGCGCTTACCTAGAAGATGCCTATTCACTCTAAACTTGAAGGTATTTATGTTGTAGCTGGTAGGGAACACGGAAACTGGGAGAGCGTTCCATAACTTTGCGGTTCGTATCAGAAACGTTGAGCAAAAACGCTTTGAATAACAAGCCTACCATTAGACCTTTTAGCTCTCAGATATTCGTCATACAGAATATCAAACAAAGCGCAAAAGTACGACACTGCCACTTCTTAAGAAGGCACTTCATAAGAAACAGCAAGGCTCTACAACTAATGTATATCCTACTAATATGATAATTTGTTTGTATGTATGAATAACACATAAATAGCTTATGAACTGAATTCACACATAGGATAAGTACTTTCTATCCTGTCAAAATATTAGTTTCATGTAGTTTTATGAAAGAACAAATGAACTACGTACAGGATACGTTGAATATAAAAATAACCATTAATAGCCTTTCGGCAAAACGTTACGGTACGGTTTGGTTATTTTATGGTAGTAGGTGCTTCTCCCCCCACAAATGGGTCGGCTCGATCGGGAACGTACTACCCTGTCGTAGAAGATAATCGGCGTAAATTAACTGTACTGTTGCATTTCTTGCAATGAGTGAGAGCCAGAGGCCCAATCTCCCACACCTCTATTCCCTTCCTTCTCCCCTCCTTGTCCCTTGGGTTGAAAACGCGCATGTCATTCAAGTATCACGCGCGTTCATAGGTTTCGGTGACTGCTTAACATCAGGCGGACCGTATGTTTGTTTGCCAACCGTCATAAAAAAAATCCGGATAATTCAGATTAACGCATGCGAAGCCGCAGGCATTGCTATAACATTGTTATATAAGCAGCGATTTTTACAATTATTTAATTAATGTTCATAGGAAACTTGTCAAATATTAAGTGATGTCTTCGAGGTTTTTGAACTCTTTTGGGCGTGAGCATGTCCTAAGGGCGTCAGGAAGCAAAATGCTCATGTTCACTACACTCGACGCTGCGTAACGACTAGCCTGCAATTGCATGCAATTTCAAAAACTTAACGCAATTAATAAAATATTGGATAGATTGTTTGAGATATGGCAGTGGATCCACTTCCACAGTGGATCCATTTTCGTGACGTGGTTGAATGATCTCCACACAGCTTGTCAATAATAATCAATGTATTGAAATGTGTGTGCCTTTTGCGATTTAAGTCGGCTGATTTGTTTAAAATGAAAGCTACTTTACTTGACCTACATACCATTTTAAGTATTTTGAAAAATCTCATAAAATAGGATGCGTGGATTTTATCAATTTAGTTTATTTTTAATTTTATATTTCGATTGCATTATTATTTGGTCTGCATTATTATATTAGAAAGCTTTAAAAAAAACATTCATATATTTTTTTAGTTCCTATTAAACTCTTCGGTAATTTTTATTTTGAAAACGTAATTAAATTTTTTTATTGAAACACGGAAAAAATTCTTTTATTCATAAAAAAATAACTAAAAACAAAATTTTTATTAACAAATCAACGCTTATTGAGGATTTGAATTCTTTTTTTTCTTACATATATCCAACCAAAAGTTTTTTAATTATTTTGTAAAAAAAAATAATATTAAATATACTTCACGAGCTCTCAATAAAATATAATTAGATATCTGTAATAGAACTTTTAAAAATCGAACATAGTACAACGCGGGAAATTTCGTTGCTTATCAGCTGTCAAACTCAGCACTGTTCAGCGGCTGACGCGATTGGCCGCCCGCTTATGAGCGACGCCTGTGATTGGCGCGTTGAGAACACATGAGCGACAGACCACGTGCTTATAAGTTCCAGGCGCCAATTCAAACTTTTTACGCGACGTTTCTTGCCCGTTCTGTTACAATACGTTTTTATTAGGAATTTCCAATGTATTATTATGTTTAATTGTTATAATTTAAATATTTTTTCGTTTATTGAAAGAGTTTAAATATAATTTTAGAGATATTTTGTATAAGAATTTTGAAATGTTATATTATTTTTTGAAAGTCGTTTTTATTTTATTATTACTTACGAATACACGGCGATACACCACTCACATCATTATTTTTGAATATGCAAATATAAATTATATCACAAATAAAATTTACTCGATAAAAAATATATCTCGATAAAATGAGTCCGTAAAAAAATCTCAAAAAGTCACTCGCGATCTCAAAAACCTTAAACTTCAAATAAATAAATATATCTAAACCATTAAAAAGAAACAATAAATAACCAACACTGAACAGCGACAAAAGTTACCACTCATAAGTTCCTGCACAAATGCAGTTCTAGATGCAAATTATTTACACTGCAATTAATTGCATACACTAAATAAAAATCTTTAAAAAACCTATACACTTTTATTAAAACAACGTACGCTATAATTGTAATGCTAAATTAATATATTTGTTCGGGCAACGCGCCTCTAAACAATACACAACAGCCTTCGACGCGGCGGTAACAACAATGCTAGGTCGAAATAAGCAAGAAATATTTAACTACCGAAGCGGGGAGGGGCGGGCACTGGCCCTCAGTATTGGCGCTACGGCTGTGGTAGTTATAGTTTACGTGATACACAGCTCAAATACAAATAATATAAACATTACAACTGAGCATGCGCGTTACCAGCAGACAGGGACGAAGCGACAGAACGACAGTCAGCTCCTGGATTATAGACAAACGAATTATAAGCGAAAATTCGTTCATTACATCTAGATTTATTACTTGAACTAGAAATTCTATACTGAATATCCTAAATCGCTTTTTTATAGACTAATTTACATATTTCTGACAGGGCCAGCAATCGTTTCGTTGTACGCATGCGCGGGATGAAGTGAGCAAAATGTTATTGACGATGCAAAATATTTATTTTTTGGCGCAACACCGACGCAGCTCCCGGCTGTAACGGAAACGCTGCCATTTTGAATTTTCGTAAATGAATCGGAAATGGAGCATTTGAATATTAATTCTGTGCTTAGAATAAGCATTACATATGCGTTATTACGATTACAAAAAAAGTGTTAATTTTTTTGTTAAATATTATGCCGTAGAAGAATAAGTATATTATATTTTATAAAATATTAGTTTTACAAGTCAACGGAGAGTTTGTAATGGATTTATTTCAATTATTATCGAAGATCGTACTACGCTTGCGCTTGGCACAATTTACACCGTTTAGCCAAATATGAAATTGAATTTATAATTTAAAAATTAATATTATAATGAAACTATAATATGCCTTACAATAAACATTGATACTACCGAAAACTCACTTTAAAAAAAAATTAAATATTCAAAATAATTAATGAAAATTTACTTTATCAGAAAAAGCGAAAAAATATATTCATAAATATTTAATAAAAGCGTGTTTGGTACTCTTTTTTACCAAAAACATAGCACCTGTGAACTGGCACAAGCAGTTGTGCCTGGACTAATCTGAGGGTTTGCATTTGCTAAACCAAAAATTAATATCGATTATCGATGTATAAAATTAAAAATATCGACACTATTCATCGAATATTTTATGTAAAAAATATCAAAAATTTTGACAAGTCGATTATTTGTATCCGAGTCTAAAAAGAGTTCGGTGTGATATACTCTCAGCACGGATAGGCCATTGACATTTTTATTAGGCGATGATTTAGTAGCTATTGATTGCGTCGCTGGCTCTCATCCGGAAGAATTTGAATTTAGGACCTCGATCTACTGACACTACGTCTAGACTTGATGAATTATCAAACATTTGAGCTACATATTCTGCATGAATGCAAGAACCAGAGACTGGTTCTTTATGTGAGGATATACATTATGAATTTCGTAGTTTATTTTAAAATACAAATGTATAATATACGATGTTATTAAAAGAAAATACGACCTCAATTTCATGTCAATTTCCAAAGGTTATTATTGATGTTAAATATAAATGTAGGCTTTGATGTTTTTTAATAAAATACAGTTTTAGCTATAGGGTTTAAATATTATAAAAGATTAATTGGATGTGAAATATGAGAGGTTTAAGAGGTAGCTTATAAGCGGGAAGGCGTAACCACGCCCACTGTACAGTGACGCCCAGTCTCGCTATAAAGCGACCGCCCTCGCTTTAGTGGCTGAAAGTTTATTTTTACATATATAACTAGAATATTTAACTAGTATTATTATCTGTGATATATTGAGGTCCAGTTCTCTTTTGTATTTTTTAAACATTTTTTTGGAATGTAAGTTTCACGTTGCTTAACCGTAATGTGATTTGTAAGCTTAGCGGCACTAAAATTAGTTTTATTTAACATGCATTCCGTTTTATATATATGCACCTATAAAAAAAATATGACCTCAAAAAAAAATAAATTAAGATTTTTTTATGGAGCTTTTTCTGGTATTTTTTTATTTTAAGGTCTATTGAGAGAATAGAATCAAAAGACAAGCTCGTAGATAATAATTAAAATGATAAGGATTTCTTTTTTGCAAAGAAACTACGCTGTGAGTTACAAACCTTTCAATGATTTGTTAATGTGAACAATATTTTATATATGAAAAAGAGAAAGTTGGTTTCTTTTTCGATGCAATAGAGATTTAATTATGACAAAAATGTTATTTTAAGAATTTATTAATTTGTGAACCTTATTAAAAATATCAAGCAAAAATTTGATTCGGCGAAATGTCTATACAATACCATAAAAAATATTTTCGTACAATTTATATTATAAACTAGATGTGCCCGCGGTTTCATCCGCGTTTAGTGTGTCGTAGCGTGATCTTATAGAACAAATTTGTTATAAAAAAAAAGATGGTAGTGAGTTAACCTTAAAAGATAGATATGTTTTAGTAGATTTTTTTTTAACTTGTAAAGGGGAACAAATACATCATACATCATTTTGGAGTAACTTTAAGTGTTTACGCAGTGCAGGCAACGGAAGCTTTCAAAAAGAATATTTTTACCGTTTTTTTTTCATTGATACTCCGCTCTTATTATCTGCAGACTTCTTCGATAAATGGACTGTTCAATACAAAAATAATTTTCCAATTCGATCAGGCAGTTCCTGACATTAGCTCGTTCAAACAAACAAACAGACAAACAAACAAACTGTTCAGCATTATAATATTGGCATTAATATGTAAATGCAAGGCTCATACATAAAAAAAAATATTTTAAATTTTCGAAATTAAAAGAAATAACTAAGCTGAATTATCGATCGAGCCGTCTCTCGGACTACATTCATTAATGGCGGCAAGCAATCTTTCCAGCGTGGAACAATAAAAGCTGAAATTGTCTTCTACGTTACAACTAGATCTAGGTAGGACTAGATTTATGGCTAGCGTAATGAAATGTCTTCGTTATTTCGTGTATTAAGAACAATTTAGATTTTCAAATAAAAGACATAGGTTATGAATAACCTACATGTTTTGTTTCGTAAAGATTTTTAAAGTTAACTTTTATTTTAATATTCACGCAACAGGACAAAAAATGTTTACGCTAGAAAATTCTTTTTTTTTTCGGGGTCAGATGACTCTACTCCATCTAATGGTAAATGGAGGTAGAGTTCAAAGACGAAGGTGGCTAATAGCGTTGCAGAAGGTGAACTGCAATGGTAGCCCTTACCCTGCCTAGATCAAGGAAGCCTATAAGCACTTTTGAATCGAAATTTTCAAATCAAATATTTTTATCCAACATAAAAACCATAAAATTTGTTTGTTAAAATTCAGATTTTAGTACCAAAATTAAAGTAAGAAAGAAAGAAAAAAAGGACCCGACAACAGCCGGCAAAAGAAAATCAGGGTTTTATATCTTTTTAAAAATATGTCTGAAAAGCCTGGTGTGACTGTCAAACTAACAAATTTCCACTCTGTTGTGTCCGTTTTACCGGCGTCGGGACGTGATCGTATCTACGTATCGGCCGCTGTTGGGATAACCTCTGTCACAGCAGAGATTACTCCACCAGTGCATACAGTCACACTGGTAGTAGTTCTTTTGTTGCAAGAGGCAACCTAGATAGATACCACCGCAGTGTCAAATATCCTACCCCAAAGCAGTAGTGTCTTTAGCATTACTGTGATCCGGTTTGATGGGCACTGTAGGCTAGTGAAATTACTGAGCAAAAGAGATTTAAGAACCAATATCTCGAGGTTAGTAACGCGTGAGTGGCACCTACTAATGGTGTTGCGCGTGCTTATAGGCAACGTCTTACCATCAGGTTGGCCGCTTGCTTGCCAACTTAGTAACATAAAAAAGTGAAGCTCCGGTAGCCGGAACATAAAATAATATTATCTATTTATTTAACTCACTGGGCTAATTTCAAAGGGTAATAAAATGTGTTTTCTCCTAACAATAAAAAGAATTGCTTCGTCACGACCATTTTGACAGATCGTTAGATTTAGCACCCGCAATAAAATCTATTTTATTGGCACAGTAAAGATTAGAAAAGAGTTGTTAACGGTAGAAATTACCTACCCAACCAATCTATACCTAATATAATACGAGGTAGTACTTATATATTGCCTATTTATCAATGAGGTAGGTTTTTTTTTACCCTGCGCGACGCAAAGTGAAGTAATAATCAATTTATGTATGTATGCATGTTTGTTCTTTTGTGACAAGTTGTGGCGTATTGGTAGCGAGTCTGCCTGTAGCCTCCACGGTTGCCGGTTCGATTCCTGCTCGGGCAGATGTTTGTATTAATCTTACAGATATATGATTCGGCCTTTTGTCTTTGTGAGTCTCCCCACCGTGCCTATTATCGCAATTAGCAATGCTTTTCAAGGCATTACTAATATTCCTATTGCCCCTCCAAATAAGCTCCAAGTTTGAGCTAGGAGTGGGTACGACAATAGTCCAAGGGGATCGGGACCGAACCCTCGACTCTCGCGTTAACGGAGCGAAGTCGGTCTTCTACCGTTGAGCTATAAAGGCCTATTGCCTCTCTAAATAAGCTCGAAACTTGCGCTAGGCCTAGGGGGTCAGGACCGAACCCGCGACTCTCTCGTTAATGGAGCTGAATCAGCCTTTCTAACGTTGGGCTTTTGAAACTTCAATTGTTAAATTTGATGATTTGATTAAGGTCACTTCTAGAATACCTAAGTCAAAACCAAATATACCCTAAGACCTAGGATAACTACTTAAGTACTAGTAATTAAACTCAAGTATATTCTTAATTCTCTTCGCTGTTTACGAAGAATCCCACTTGAACCCTAAGGGTGGAACCCTTATTTAATAAAAAGATCAGAACCTCATTTCCCTTTGAGACATATTACAATATAATTTTATATTTATTATATAACTACAAGCGTGCCCCGAAAAAAGGACCTGATAACAGGGCCCCCTACGGACACCGTTGTGGCGATGTGGGTATCGAGTCTGCCTTGAATCTCGACGGTTGCGGGTTCGATTCCCTCTCGGAACAGATGTTTGATAAAATTTCTGTATCGATGTGGGTGTATGTCCGCGTGGGTCTCTCCACCGTGCCTCGGGAGAACGTTAAGCTGTCGGTCCCGGTTGTTGTCACACAGCATCTGATAGTAACCGTTAACTCTTGATAAGTAAATTGCTCTTATCCAATGAGTTACTGGTTTGCTATTAGAGTTGCCGGGGTCAGATAGCAATCGCTCCGTGTAAGAACTAGTAACCTGTCAAATCCGGATAGGAGTAGAGTAATAAGCAGACCCTGGGAGAATAAAATACCGGGAATAATGCTAGGACGAAGAATTCCAATTTCTTTGATTTAATTCATAATTCACATACACACAGACATAAGAATAATATATATAAAGACTAGCTTTAGCCAGCGGCTTCGCCCGCGTGTAAAACATTCAAATAAACCTTACATATTTACATAGAAACTTTCATTCCCTATTGTTATTTTACACCCTTGAGGGTAAAACTTTTACAAACTTTGAATGTCATATTTACTTATATCGAATCAACAGCCTTAAAATAAGTTTCAAGTTTCTAGCTCCAAAAATGACGATACTTCCATACAACTTTTCACACCCCCTTTCAACCCATTACAATACTTTTTTTCACATTAAAAAGTAGCCTATGTCCTTTCTCAGGCTATCTGTGTTCCAAATTTCATTTAAATCGGTTCAATAGTTTTGACTTGAAAGCGCGACAGACAGACACAAAGACAGAGTTACTATCGCATTTATAATATTAATATTAAGTAAGGATAAGACCGTTGTGGTGTATTAGTAGCGAGCCTGCTTTTAGTCTCAAGGCTCCCACCGAGGCACGGAGAGCACTTTCAACCTGCCTCCTCCCACCTCCTCTTGGGAGCTAATTGTATTACGAAAATACTAGTAATAACAAAAGTTAGGATAGAGGTTATTAAGTCTTTTAGTTTGACTTGACTTTTCTGGGCCTAGGCTCCTTAATATGGCTCAGTGGATTAAGCGCGTAGTCTTTAACTGAAGGGAACCGATTCTAAGAGCAATAAATTGATTAATTTTATCTCGCATTTATTACGCCATTGGCGATGAAAGAAAACGTCTTGAACAATTCTGCATGTCTTGAAAGAAACTCTGGGACACGTATTTACACCTATCCGCGGTGGATTATAAGTCTTCTCAAGACTTTTCTTACTACAATAAATGATAATAAACTTAAATAAATCGTTTCTAATGGCACGCGTCGGCGGCGATTTTACCGGCGTCGGGATGTGACGACCCCATCACCCGCTGTTGGGATAACCTCTGTCACAGCAGAGATTATTCCACCAGTGCAATCAGTCACACTGGTGGTGTTCTTTTGTTGGAAGAGGCCGGCTAGGTAGGTACCAACGCAGTGTCAAATATTCTGCCGCCAAATAGTAGTGCTTAGGCACTACTGTGTTCCGGTTTGAAGGGCATTGTACGCTAGTGAAATTACTGGGCGGACGAGATTTAAGAACTAATATCTCGAGGTTGGCAACGCGTGAGTGGCACCTACTAATTGTGCTGCAAGCGCTCATAGGCTACGGCAACCACTTACCATTAGGTGGGTATGCTTGTTTGCCAACTTCTAACATAAAAAAAAAACGCAGCAACCGTTATTTATTCCTGGTTGACCAATTTTCCATTTTTAGTGCGTAGGTACATCGGTGAGCCATATAAAATATGTACAAAAGTTACATTCCTACAATTACTCAATTCCATGTTATTTTGAAGTGTATATTTGACGACTTTGTGGCGCAATTGTAGCGAATCTGCCTTAGGCACCACAGGTCGCGGATTCAAATCCCACTCAGAGCAGATGTTTGTATTGACCATACAAGCATGGGTTCCGGTCTGGGTGTGTTTATCCTTGTCCTTGTGTATGTTTCAGGACACAGAATATCAATATCCTAATGGGGACCGTTGTGTGTGTAGCGTTTGTGTGTTATAGCTTTACTTACCAGGATTGGTAGTTGCACCATTGGTCTCTGGAAAAAATAAGAAAATAATGACTTTATTATAATAAAAATGCAACTCGATTAATGTAAAAAATATACAGTAAGCAATAAATAATATAGAGAGCAAAAAAAAATCATCTTTTGGCACACAAAAAAATTACCTAAATATTAGGACCACTGTGGAGGTGACGACGGAAGTGAGAAATGCTTCCTAAAACAACGGGAGGATCCTCCGACCAGACGGGTGATATTGCCTGGCGGGTCAAAGCCCTGGGCCGAAGCCCAACGACTTACGTTGGAAAGTTGTATATATACCTCAAGTGGGTAGGAAACTTTGATAGCGCGATTTAGGATCGTGACGTTCGTTGGTTGTCCATATCGTTGCGTAGTATGCCCTGTAGGTGTCGTTGTAGCTTGATGCGACATTATGACAGTCTTGTCTTTATATCGAGTTACGTTGTGTTGTGTGTAGATGTCGCTACAACCACATTGAGTGAAATTTGGCACACATGCCCGTCCCAGCACAACTGGGCCGGCTTGAACGGGGAATTACTACCCTCTCACAGAAAATCGACCTCAAGTAACAATATCAGTAGGTATTAGTAGATCCGGAGGCTTAATAACCTACCCCCTGTGTTCCCTTCCTTTTTCCCTCCTCATCCCTTCCCTCATATACCTCGTGTTGGCAACGTGCATGTGATACTTCAAGTATCACACGGATTCATAGGTTGCGGTGACTGTTGAACACTAGAAGGACAGTATGCTTGTTTGATATACGTCATGAAATAAAACAATGCAATCAAAGATTTTTCATCCCCAAATATCGTTAGACACGGGACTTAGGTATATAAAATTGTGCATCATCACTACATAGTATAAAACAAAGTCGCTTTCTCTGTCCCTATGTATGCGTAAGTCTTTAAAACTTCGCAACGGATTTTGATGCGGTTTTTTTATTAGACGACGTTGTGGCGCAGCGGTAGCGAACCTGCCTTAAACGCCACAGGTCGCGGGTTCGATTCCCGCTCGGAGCATAATATGTTTGTATTGTCCATGCAAGCATATTTTCCGGTCTGGGTGTATTTGTCCTTGTCACTGTGTATGTTTCCGGACCCCCGGCACAGGATATCACTATCCTAATGGAGGCCGTTGAGTGTGTAGCGTTTATTATTTATTTTATTATAGATAGAGTGATTGAACAGGAAAGTTCATATTTATAACAACATCCATTAAATAGTGCAGAAATACTGTTATTTTTGAGGTTTCTAATGTGATGTCGTAAATAATTACATTTAACACGTGCGGGCCACGGGCAGTAATGAATAAATCATAACTACTTGATCGATTTTAATCATTTTTTCAGTGACTGACATAGGCTATATATTTTATACCCGTGAGAAGCCGGAGCGGGCAACTAGTTTATAAAATAAATATTATAGGCAAAGGTAATACTGCTGTCTATCAAGGCAATCTAGGCAAGGCTTAACCGCTTGCCACCTCTGTGTTATATAAACCGATCAAGTTCATGTCGAAGTCGCACGTATAGGGTTCCGTAGCACCATAGAAAATATAAAGTTTCTTGAATTTTGCCCCCTATAATTTTGAAAATATATTTGGTTTTATTATTTGTTATTTTAACGACCATAATAACACACAACCTACGAAAAATCTAAGCATTTATCTATTTAGATAAAGATTTATTTACATCAAGATAATAAAAGATCAGGGGATACAGAAAGAGAAACCAGTATCTTGAAGAGGCCTTTATTGTTATTACCCCACTGCCGAAAGAGGGTAATGTTTTTCGAGCGTATGTATGTATGTCTATTTCTTTGTGACGCTCTACAGGCTAAACCCTTTGACGGATTTCCACTTATAAGGTATCATTAGATTCGTCTAAGCTGTGAGAGTGATATAGGGTACATTATTTTAATGCGGCTACCGCAGAAGCAAAGATATTCAAAACGGAACATCACAGTTCGTAGCGCAAAAATATGATGATGATTCCTTGTAGAACTCAACAAAATAAGACGAAAAGTAAGAATACTATTTTTCGATACATTGCCTAGTTTTCGAGATATTGATGAAGTCTGATTTTTTTAACAAAAATTAAGAAATTTTAAGTATTTGTTGCTGTAGGTGTAAGTGGTAGAATATTTTTTTTAATTCATTATTTTTTTTAATCTGCGGAACTGATACGAAGTGAGCCTTATTCGTACGTGATAAATTATGTACGTATATCATAAGAATAATATTTATAATTAACAAAAAAAAACATTTTTATCTGCCTATAAGCTAGATCGGTCAAGGAAAAACCTTAACAGTTTTAAGTCAACCTCATTACCGAATACGATAAACATTAATAGACATAGATAAACAATATTTATAAGGATATTTATATCAAAACAAGGATATAATTAAATAAATATGGCGAAAAAATTATTAAAACTAGTGTTCGTTTAGTTTCATAAATACTATAAAGGTTCAAAGTCGTCAATACTAATGAAATTTTAAAAAATACCAGTCAAGTGCGTTTTGGACCACGCACAGTTAAAACTAAAAAGTTCCGCAGCTCCTTCTTCATCTTAGCATTATTCCCGGTATTTTTATGTACCCAGGGTCTGCTTATTACTCTTATCCGGATTTGACAGGTTACTAGTTTTTACACAGAGCGATTGTCATCTGACCTCCGCAACCCTAAGGGCGAACCAGTAACTCATTGGATAAGAGCAATTCACTTATCAAGAGTTAACGGTTATTATAAGATGTTATTGATAATAACCGGGACCGACAGCTTAACGTGCTCTCCGAGGCACGGTGGGCGACCTACACGGACAAACGCCCAGACCGAGACAGAAATTTTAAAAAGTTCCGCAGCTTCATGGGGAAGAATTAGGCAGAATAATAAGGCCTTTAAAATTAATGTGAAAAACAAAGTTATGGGAAAGGCGTCGGGATGTGACGACCCCATCGCCCGCTGTTGGGATAACCTCTGTCACAACAGAGATTATTCCACCAGTGCAATCAGTCACACTGGTGGTAGGTCTTTTGTTGCAAGAGGCCGGCTAGGTAGGTACCACCGCAGTGTCCAATATTCTGCCGCCAAATAATAGTGTTTAGGCACTACTGTGTTCCGGTTTGAAGGGCACTGTACGCTAGTGAAATTACTGGGCGAACGAGATTTAAGAACTAATATCTCGAGGTTGGCAACGCGTGAGTGGCACCTACTAATGGTGCTGCAAGCGCTCATAGGCTACGGCATCCACTTACCATCAGGTGGGCCGTATGCTTGTTTGCCAACTTCTAACATAAAAAAAAAAAAAAAAAAAAAAAGGAAAAAAATCTGTAAAAGTTGTAGACCTATCTTCTTTAAAATAAATGTGGTTGAAAGTACTTTTGATGTTCTACAACCTGAAATTTTTCTAGAATTTTAAAACCTATCGGTCAAAACTACTGACTTACACAAAAAAAGTCGAAATGAAGCTATCATTTCCAAAGACCTATCTTCTTCATCCTAGCATTATTCCCGGTATTTTATGTACCCAGGGTCTGCTTATTACTCTTATCCGGATTTGACAGGTTACTAGTTTTTACACGGAGCGATTGCCATCTGACCCCGCAACCCTAAGGGCGAACCAGTAACTCATTGGATAAGAGCAATTCACTTATCAAGAGTTAACGGGTATTATAAGATGTTATTGATAATAACCGGGACCGACAGCTTAACGTGCTCTCCGAGGCACGGTGGGCGACCTACACCGACAAACGCCCAGACCGAGACAGAAATTTTAACAAACATCTGCCCGAGCGGGAATCGAACCCGCAACCGTCGAGACTAAAGGCAGACTCGCTACCCACAACGCCACAACGGTGTCGAAACGGTTCCAAAGACCTATCTAAAGTTACTAAACGCGTTGCCATACGTAGAATTTTTTTTTCACTAACAGGCCGTATGCACACCGCCTTGTCACATAAAAATATCTTAATTCTTATGCCCTACTTAATTTGCATCAAGTTGCATGATAAGAATTTGGCATATTATTTTATTTAAACAGCAATCTTGACCTCGACGGTTAAAGGTCGAACCAGTAACTCGTTATATTAGATTATATTACCAGTTAGCAATAACATACGATAAATATAATTATTTGTGCGAAATTCCGATTTTAATTATCACAAACAAAAGTCAAAAATAAGGTTTTTTTTATGTTACTAAGCTGGCTACCAAGCAGCCTATAAGCGCTTGTAACACCATTTGTAGATGTCACTCACGCATTTCTAACGAGATATTGGTTATTAAATCTCGTTTGGCCAGTAATTTCACTAGCCAACAGTGCCCTTCAAACCGAAACACACTAATGCCTAAGCTCTACTATTTGGCGGCAGAATATTTGACACTGCGATGGTACCTACCTAGCCTCTTGCAGCAAAAGACTTACCACCACTATGACTAATTACACTGGTGGAATAATCTGTGTGACAGAGATTATGCCATCAGCGGGCAATGGGGTCGTTACGTCCCGACGCCGGTTTTTTAATACAATATTTTTTAGTACCATAATGATTCAATATAATCGTAAGACATTTGTAATCGTATTATTATTTGCACACATTATCTATAATACTATTGTGTAAACAACTGATAAGGTATTACTTGTAGATATTCAGAAGCAATAAAGATATTCGCGTAATATATGACGATAAATATTTACAAATTGTAAAGGAAATGTAATATAAAATATATTTTTCTCAAACATATATCCGCATAATTGGGGCGCGTTAAGACGTCAGTAGGCGCATCTAACTTTAAAATTTGTTTCATATAAATTAAGTCCTACAAACAACATCAAACAACCAATATCCTAATGGTGCAACAAGCGCTCATAGGCTACGGCAACCACTTATCAGCAATTGGGCTTATGCTTGATTGCCAACTTGTAGCATAAAACAAAAATTAACTCTTTAAAAGCAAAAATCGATTTTGAAGTGAGCTCTTGTTGAAATGACGCCCTAAACTAAGTGTCATCGCTATTTCGTAGCATGACATAATAGGTACCATAATAAAATCGATAAATTCCTGTATACACATATATGTTATATATAAGTTTATATATATAACATATATAATATTTATAATCTTATATATATAACATATATGTTATATATAATCTTAATCACGGAAACGGCTCAAATGATTTTCACGAAAACCAGTATGCGGGGTGTATTGGGGGCGATAACTCGTTTTAGCTTGAATTAATTTTTAGAAAACCCCGGTTTAAGAAAATATAACTATACCTGACATATCAACACTAAAGCTACTTTAGTAGATGGCATTGTAAAATGTAATTCATATTTCATCATTACGTAATTATAAATATGTTGGCGCATGGCGAAATGTAGAACCTATTTAATGCGTTGGATTAGAAAGACAATATTTGAAAAGATGTCATTCTAACGAAGCGTCACATTGATGGTTACTTCAATATTTCACCATGCAGAAAATTATTGTCGTATCGCATATAAAAGGACGAATCGTTGAAATCTGACGTAGTAGTTACAGTGCTGAGCAATTTATTGTGTTATCTAGTAAAGGGATTAAAAAGCATTATTGGTTATAATAAGTTGTTCATAATGTTAACCTACATGGATGAAATTGATAAAGACTTGTGGCTATCTTTAACTTAGTTTGATACAAAATGAATACTGATAAAACCACAGAAGTGGTTTTATTATTATTAATATAATTTCCAAAAAACACGATGTACCAGAAAAAATGGAGAGCAAAGCTCGGTCATTCAGGTACTACATATATTCTACGTCAATCATTTAACTACCCTGAGACGCTCGTAACCGGGTGCGCTCATTGATCGGTAAACGATCGGTGGGTACAGCAACTTTAGGCACGGTCAGTCACTAGATGGGTGATCGCATAGTGGTATTTTAAGTGAGCGTCTCCGTGCTTCGGAGAGCACGTAAAAAATCGGTCAGTTAGAGGCCTATGGGCGACCTGAACAACTCTGACACTAGGTTGGCCACTAACCACTCGATAAGAAGATTTAACTACCCTAATAGAATTGCATCGCAATAGAATCGTTACTAAAAGTTTATGATAAATCGACAATATGACAGAGGGTCAACATTTTTACCCTAACTTTATTTTTAGTTAAGAATAAAATGGTGACAGGTTCATCTATCCTTATATAAACAACTCTGAAGCCGAGATGGCCCAATGGAAAACGCAAACTGTAACCAAAGGTCACGTATTCAAATCCGAGCAGGCACTTTTAAGTTTCCAATACCTAATTTGTGTTTCACATTTATCTCGTGCTTAGCGTTGATAGAAAACATTGAGGAAACCTGCATGGTGTGGAAGACATTCTAAAACGTGTATATCCACCAATCTTAGTAGTGGTCGCTTGTTGGTGGTATGGCCTAAAAGGCCTGGTTAGCTACATTCCTACGTTGGCAAAAAAAATCGTGAAGTGCCTGCTCGTCAGCCGCATTTCCATGTACCCTCTGCCTGTGCTCAAAAAATCTGCCCCATGGATAAATAAAAATCTTCTGTATTACTACTACCTTATAATTGTAAGATGGATTGTCCCTTACTGTTCCGCAGATGCGTCAGACAAACGTATAACCTAAAGTTAATAAAATTCTTAATGAAAAAAAATGTTTATGTCCGCCTTGTTTTATGTTTTGAATCAATTTTTTCTTGTTTATAAAAACGATCAAACCGCACGAAATTTTGTTTAGTTTCACAATTCATCTCGCTTAGAGTTTGCGTTATGATAAATTTGATATTTTTTAAACATTTTGTGTAGTTTTTGTAAACATCAGTTATATTTTATATTATATAACTTTTGAGTTCTAGATTTTATATATAATTTTACTCTTGATTTTGTAGATAACTTGTCATATTAATTGCTCGGCGTCGGTTCGTGACGACCCCATCGCCCGCTGTTGGGATAATCTCTGTCACAGCAGAGATTATTCCATCAGTGCAGTCAGTCACACTGGTAGTAGGTCCATTGCAAGAGGCCGGCTAGGTAGTTACCACCGCAGTGCCAAATATTCTACAACAAAGCAGCAGTGTCTTTAGCATTGACAAATTGGAAGGTTTGAAGGGCAGTTTAGGGTAGTAAAATTACTGAGCAAAGGAGATTTAAGAATCAATATCTCGAGGTTGGCAACGCGTGAGTGGCACCTACTAATGGTGTTGCAAGTGCTCATAGGCAGGTGGGACGTACTTACGCAACTTAGTAACAAACAAAAAATTATAATCCTAATATCCTTTATCATAAACATAAAATTATTTTTTATTTCATGACTGTTGTCAAAAAAGCATACGGTCCGCCTGATGGTAAGCAGTCACCGCCAACCTATCATCGCGCGTGATACTTGAAGTATCACATGCGCGTTGCCAACCCAAGGGATGGGAGGAAAGAAAGAAAGGGAATAGAGAAGGAGAGAGGGGATTCGGCGCTCTTACTCATCGTTGCACGAAACGCAACAGTACTTCGTTACTTTACGGCGATTTTCTTAAAGTAAAAATGGGTAGTACTGTCCCAGTCAAGTCAGGTCATTTGTGTTATGGCACCTAACAAAGCATGGCTCTAATATCTAATTAATAATCGTTATTTACGTGAGTGAAGCCGCGGGAAGAAGCTAGTTTACTATATAAATTATAATCACTACATACTATAAAACAAAGCCACTTTCTCTGTCCCTATGTATGCTTAAATTTTTAAAACAACGCAACGGGTTTTGATGCGGTTTTATTTAATAGATAGAGTGATTGAAGAGGGAGGTTTATATGTATAATAACATGCATTAAAAATGGAGAAAAAAAATATTAATGTTTGAGGTTTCTAATGTGATGTCGTAAATAACTACATTTAACGCGTGCGGGCCACGGGCAGTAATGAATAAATCAAAACTACTGGATCGATTGTAATCATTTTTTCAGTGAATGACATAGGCACTATATTTTATACCCGTGCGAAGCTGGAGCGGGCCGCTAGTTATACTATAAATTGTAATTATGCTATATCGATCGCGGATAGGATATATATTCGATACCACCCGCGGCTCCAATCTTATGGTGTACTGATTTTTATTTACTGCACGGAAACTTAATTCTTTTTCTAAAATAAAAGTAGCCTAAGTTACTCTTTAAAACATTAGCTATCTGCCAGTGAAAGCGCTTTCTTTCTTATTGCTCGGCTTCTTTGTATCGTATCTTGATGTTATATAGGATATAGCCTTCCTAAAAAAATTACATGCACATTAGGTTAGGCAGTGTCAGCGTTTCGCCGGCACGCGTTATTCCATTAGTTAGTTCAGTTCACGTCAAATCCCCAATCGGTTCGCGTGTTATCATAAACATTTTACCATTTATTAGTTAATTGTAATTAAACATTTTTACTCTTAACTCTTATGTTTTAATAAATCTCTGTACGGCGACCATAACCCGTACAGTATCAAATGCAATATTATAATATTTTTTAATGATATTTTTTCAAATCCGACTTTTAGTTCCAGAGATTATCGTTCAACTAAACAAAGAAACTGAAGAGTTTTACAATATTGGTATCTTCTTCCTAGCATTATTCCCGGTATTTACCCCGGGTCTACTTATACTCTTATCCGGATTTGACAGGTTACTTGTTTTTACACAAAGCGATTGCCATCTGACCTCCATAACCCTAAGGACGAACCAGTAGCTGATTGGATAAGAGCAAATAACTTATCATGAGTTAAAGAATATTATCAGATGTTATGATAACAACTGGAACTGATAGTAACGTAGTAACATACTCTCCGAAGCACGGTAGGGAGACCAACAAGGACTTTTTTCCATAAAATCTTTTAACCATGTTTATTTAGAAAAAGTTAGGTTTACAAATTTTAGAGATATATAAGTTTTCCCATAACTTTGTTTTTCTTACTTTTAATTATAACTATGAAATTACCAAGTTGTTTTGCGGTCGCCTTTAATTCGTATTATTTTTAAAGTCTTTAAGATTCTTCATCATTAAGCTGCGGAACCTTTTCGTTTCGACTGTGCGTAGACCACAACGCACTTGACTGATAATTATGTTACACTATTGACGAATGTGAAATACGGAACTGCTCGAAGTTATTAGAGCTAAATTAAAAACCTCTAAATCCAACTTTTTGTGTAACCATAGCCTGTATCAGGTGGTACATGTCCATTGTCATTTTTAGAGTTCCGTACCCAAAGGATGAAACGGGACCATATTACTAAGACTTCGCTGTCCGTCTGTCTGTCCGTCTGACCCCAGGCTGTAACTCATGAACATTAGTTAATACTAAAAAACAGATATATTGATAATAGCAACAGGTAGACGCTTAGAATATTTAGTTATATAAAAAATATATAATTAAATTATAAAACAAAAGAAATATTTAATTGGGGCTCCCATACAACAGGTGTGATTTTTTTGCCGTTTTTATATAGTATACTCGCACTTGAGCGGCTTTTAAAGCAGTTCAGTTACCAACCAGCAACAACAAACAAAAAAAAAACAACTCCGCATCAACACGTGTAACGTAAACTTAATGAATATTAATATTTGCAAATAACCTTAAATAAAAAATAATTACATTTTTAATAAACAAGTTTTATAATACAATCTTTAAATCAATGTCAAAATTTGTTTTTTTTTTTTGCGAGCATCCGCTTTACTAAACCGTCGACTCATTCAGTTTCTTTACGAGAAAAGCCTTTTTTAAGCTTCGATAAAGGGCCCTCTTAATCTCACTTACAAAATATTTTTTCGTCTTTTTGTATTTCGAGGAACGTGATTTGAAAAATATTTATGACCCGTACTATTCAAAAGGCATTGATTAGGATTTACCTTTTTTTATGTTACAAATTGGCAAACAAGCATACGGCCCACCTGATGGTAAATGGTTCCCGTAGCCTATGAGCGCTTGCAGCACCAAAAGTAGGTGCCACTCACGCGTTGCCAACCTCGAGATATTGATTCTTAAATCTCTTTTTTCAGTAATTTCACTAGCCTACAATGCCCAGTAATGTCTAAGCACTACTATTCGGCGGCAGAATATTTGACACTGCGGTGGTACCTACCTAGCCGGCCTCTTGCAACACAAAACCTACCACCAGTGTGACTGATTGCACTGGTGGAATAATCTCTGCTGTGACAGACGGACGGACGGACAGTTACTTCACGAGTTTTTCATGTTTAGCTAACTTGGCATTTAAGACCTACCACCAGTTAAGGATTAATAATGTCGATCAGGTCTTCTCCATTTATATATAATGAGTTAAAACTTGCTTGTGTGTGTTGCATAAAAACACACAAATGCGACCCAAAACGTGTCCCCTCCTTCTTACAACCTGGGATCCTTCAAACGACGCGTGAAGAGGCATCTTGCGGGTGGCTAGAGCAGTTCGCCCTCTGCAACCATATTAGCCACCTTCGCGTGTGGTCTGCACTTACCATCAGGTAGAGCAGAATCATTTGCCCCCGGGGGTTGTAATAAAAAATTTACCACCACTTAGGAATGGCCGACATATTTCCTCAAAAACAAGGAGGCTTTTTTACGATTTTTTCCTTCATCGCTAAGCACGAGATTTTGAAACACAAACAACGCACCTGAAAACTCAGAGGTCTAAGTTTTCTATTTTCTATCCATTTTTTTTTTTTGTTGACGAGGAGGAAATCTGCAATCAGATACCCGGACTTCTGGGAAAGAGAACCGGGTTATGTGGGGTTCCATGTCCCACTAAAACTTCCTGGGTGGCCGACCTCAGTGCGTGCGAGAGGCTCCGGGAACTCCTGTGGAACGCACTCCGGAGGCTTTCTATCCATAGTGCTATGCCGGTTTTTAAGGTAATGCCTTACTAAATCAAATGTTCTGTCCCCCTATATACTGACTCTAGCTAAGCATAGAAGTAAAACCTTGAAAAATAAATTGTAATCTAAAAAAAAATGTTGACCATGAAAATCATAAGAATAAAAATAAACATTTTATTAATACGAAGTGCCAAAATCGTATACATATACGATATAAAAGATAAATACGATATAAAAGATATAAAAGATAAATGAGGTCTAATTACATAATTAGACCTCATTTATCTTTTCCTATTTTTTTGTGTCTCTTATACCACATAATTTTACCACAAAGGTCCGTTCTCCTCCTTCCTAGCATTATTCCCGGTATTATATGTACCCAGGGTCTGCTTGTTACTCTTATCCAGATTTGACAGATTACTAGTTTTCACACAGAGCGATTGACCTCTGACCCTAAGGGCGAACCAGTAAGTTATTGCATAGGAAACGTTATATATTGTATAGTCTATCTCTGTATAAATTTTCATCGAAATCAGTTCAGCGGTTTAAGCGTGAATGCGTATCAGACACAAGGGATTCTTGTTTTGATAAAGATGGATCAGTATGATTATAAGATTTCTATGTATAAATACAAGAGATCACCCCGGTTTCACACGGGTAATAGAGCATATAACCACATATTCCTCTGACGTCCCTATGTACCCTTCTTAGTTTGCTGCGTCTTATATATGGATAAGACCTTAAATTCATTCAATAAATTGGTTAAATCTAAGATGAGAGAGAGAGAGAGAGAGAAAGAGAGAGAGAGAGAGAGACAGAGAGAGAGAGAGAGAGAGAGAGAGAAAGGGTTGCAGACAAACGTTATTAAGTACGTACATACGAGCGTAAAAGCTTAATTTTAGAAGCGCGTATAGACGCATTTATCAAACGCGCATCTCGTTAGCGCCCATATAAGCTCGTTTACGTACATAATATAAAGCGCAATATATATATTTTATTGCAAAATAGGTTTGATAAAAAATAAAAGAAAAACATATGGAAACCCAATTATTTCTATTAAAACATTATATGCATTAAAGGCACCACATTAAAAATCGGTATGTATTTATGCAGGTGAAGCCGAGGGCAGAAGCTAGTAGCTATATAAATTGTTTGCATAAATTTCTGGTGATTAGAATAATTTGCCACAAGTCTTGAGTTCGATTCGGGCATGTGTTTGTCAGCCAACCCTAAACACAGAATATTAGTATCCTAATGTGGGCCGTTAAGTGTGTTGCTTGTATTATTATCAAAAAAATAAATTGAAGAGCACTTCCGTATTAAATAACTAGTTTCGTGATTACTGTGTGGTCAACCTAGTGTCAGAATTATTCAGGTCACCCATACGGGCCTCTGACCTGACTGATTTTCATGACGTTTAGAACAGCCAAGATTATACTAGATCTCGAAGTCGCTATGTTTAAAAAAACTACGTGTTCACCCATCCATAAATTGTCCGCACTCAAAGTTTCTTATCTCAATCGTTTACCGACTAGTAAATATATTATACATAATATTATTACTTTATATATATTAATAATGTCGCTCTTACCTTACCTTATAAATATCAGAAAAACTGTAATTTTTTTATGTGAGATGGGGCAAACGGGCATGAGGCTCACCTGATGTTAAGCGGTCACCGCCGCCCATGAACATCTGCAACACCAGAAGTCATGCAGGCACGTTGCGGACCCTTAAGGAACGAATACGCTCTTCTCTTGAAGGTTCCCAAGTCGTATCGGTTCGGAAAGCCCGCCAGCGGAAGTTGATTCCACAGAGTGGTTGTGCTAGGAAGAAAATGTCTTCTAAATCGCGCTGTGATTTCCAGACATCGAGGTGGTATGGATGGAATTTAGAGTTTTGTCGCGATGTCCGATTGTGAAATTCTACCGGCGGGATCAATCCAAACAATTCTTCAGAACATTCCCCGTGATATTTGCGATAGAAGATCCAGAGCGATCCGACATCTCTACGCAATGCCAAAGGATCAAGCCGATCGGAAAGAGCTTGGTTGTCGACAATTCGAGCCGCTCTACTTCGGATGCGGTCAATTGGAAGTAGCTGCACTGCGGTACTGGGGAGCTCCCACCCACAGTTGAGAGCAGTACTCCACGTGTGGTCGAATTTGCGCCTTGTAAAGCTGTAGGCGATGAGCCGACGTGAAGTAGTGCCTCGCCTTGCTGAGCTCACCAAGCTTTTAGAGGCCAATTTGACCTTTCCATCCAACTGACCGCGGAACGGAACAACGCTCGAAATGTCGACACCAAATATTTCGATACTAGCTGTGGCAGCCAGGGGAGAGCTCTCAAAACGAGGAGATGCAACAAATGGTGATTTTTTAGCGGTTGCAGAAATCTGTTTGATTTCTACATGGTAGCAAAAAAAATCGATCCCCTAATTTGCCGCCCTAGGCTCAAGCCTACTCAGGCTGCTGGTAAATCCGCCACTGCTTACCAGCAAGAGCATCATTTATATTACCACAATCATTTTGTTACCAACGTAACGAAAATCGAAATAGAAACTAAACTAAATTCTAGACAGTAAATTATATAAAAAAAAAAGATAATGACGTGTTTCCTTATCTATTATTAGACAGGCAGAGAGGTTGCATTCTTTAATATAAAAGCTAATATTAACCAGCGGGTTTGCTCATTTAGATTTAGTTTAGCCTTTTTTATTTTTTTATTTGGAAAGTGAAGCAGATGACTCTACTCCACCTGATGGTAAGTGGAAGCAAGGTCCAAACGCGAAGGTGGCTAACACAGCTGCGGAATGCAATCGTTCTAGCCACCCTCACCCTGCCTACCCGCAAGATGCCTCCTCACGCCTCGTTCGAAGAAGCCCAGATATAAGACGGGGGTAACACGTGAGCACGTGATTTAGCATATTATATTAGAAGCCTCAATAGCTCAACGGTGGAAGGGCCGACTTCGCTCCGTTAACGCGAGAGTCGCAGGTTCGATCCTGACCACCTTGGGCTATTGTCGTACCCACTCCTAGCGCAAGCTTCGAGCTTATTTGGAGGGGCAATAGGAATATGAGTAATGCCATTAAAAAAGCATTGCTAGTATTCTTTAAAAAAATATTAACTTGCTGTTTCCAGAAAAAGAACATGGACCAAGTCGATCAGAGAAGTAGAAAGAAACTTCTTCTTATTATCGAGTGATTAGTGGTCAACCTAGTTTTCGAGTTGTTCATGTTGCCCATAAAAGCTTCTGACTTATCGACTATTATCAAGTTGATAAAAGTCGGGACCGTCTTTTCTCGTGCCTGCCGAAGACACAGAATGTGGACACCCATGCATAGAGTTACCGCGTCTTATACCTACTTAACCCAATGATTGGTAAGCAACCAACCAGTGAGCGCACCCGGCTACAAGTTTTAAGTACAAACCTCTCACTGAATATCCGCATATAGGAGCTTTGAAGGCCAAACGCCCAGCCTAATCCCTCAATTTTCTGTTCCTTCTGTACTAGGTGAAAAGAGGGAAAAGTAATTATTTTTCCTTGAGTGCACATCATGCTTGTATCAAACAAACACCTCGAAGAAATACCAAATTCCAAATACTCTACTTAAAGTTACTTAAATTAAAAAAAGAAATATAATATAATTGACAAAGGAACCCGCGTCAAAAATGTAGTATGTAGGTATGTTTATATTTACATAATATTAAAAAAAATATGCGTGTCGTAGCCAAAACACGTGTATTGCCAAAACTCGCTTCAAGGCCGACCGGTGGATAAATAATTTATTTTTCCTTTAAATCAACAGTCAGGAAGTTAAAACTTAATATGACGAGTTTTTATTTAAAACATAAGAGTTTTTAAACTGGTTAATAATTATACTGAAATAAGTTAGTTTTGAGTTTTGTATGTAAATTATATAATAAAATGACAATATTTTCATGATGATTGGGTATTTAAAATTTTTACTATCGATTTTATTAATTCAATGAAATTTTAAAAATCAAAATAAAATTTTAAATACGGTCCTTTGTGATTACGAAATCGATGAAAATGTTTTTTGATTATTAAAAAAAAAAACCATTGTGTTTAATATAGTGTGAATAATTATATTTTTTTAGATGCACAAGTTTAATAGATTAATTTTTGATGTAATCGTTTTATACTTCTGTTATAAAAAAATTGAAGTACTGTAAAGCAATATTATAATAAAACAACACAGTTTTATTTTTGTACTCACCTTTAACATTGAAATTGAATTGCTATATCTTGATAATTTAAAATGTAAACATTCAAACTTATAACTAAACGCAAGAATTAAACTAAAATCGTACTTATGGCTTAATTTTTTCTTATTATTAATAATAAAAAATCGTTATAAATATTTACCGCTTCATCTAAGTTGTCACCATCGTGGTCGTCTCGTTGGAGACACATCCAGGTATCACAGATCGTATTCTTTTCTTACGTCACTTCACATGAACCGTTGATATATTAAATTAAAAGTTTGTGACCAAGCAACGTGCCCTGCGGTACTCTTCGCGTGAGCTCTTGAAATGACTGAAGCGGTACGCCTTAATGTTTTGAATACAATCTGTAACAGTACAGAAAAACAATAATAAACTTCACTGCTAGTAGAAACGGTTTCAAGTACGTAAGCTTATGATATACCTAATCAAACGCTTTTGATAATTCAACTTTGTGGTTTTTGTGATAAGGTCGATTTTTCTTTAATAGTTTTCGAGCAGATGTTCGTGGTTGTTTTATGGAATACTGTTTAATTTTTTTATGTTTGTGTAAACAAAACCTTATAGGTATTACAAATTATTATAAGTCTCGATAACATGAGGCTATAAAAATCGAAATAAAAATTGTATTAACCAACTTAAAAAGTAAGGAGTTTATCAATTATACTATTTTGGTAATAATTCTACTTTTGGCTAAAGTATTTATTCATGGTGGACCGAAACAAATCCCGAAATGATCTATCTGATAATGATCATGATTTGTATGGGTCCACTCTAGGACTCCAGCGATAATGGTTAGATGGTTGAAGGCTGTAATAATTTTTTTTAAATAGTACATTTATAACTGCATTCGTATATATATTTAAAATACCGGCCAAGTGCATTGGTTGACCACGCACTGTGAAGACTAAAGGGTTCCGCAGCTTGATAAGGAAAAGCTTGATCAAACAGAACTATAGTAGTGAAAGAATGAAGTTTATCAATAAAATTACTTAATTTTTAGTGAATTTTTGTGTTGTTTTTGTCATGAACAAGCCTGCTCTATAGGGAAAGTACTACTGTCACACAGTACAGTAAGAAAGTTTCATTTTCCCCCCTGTCCTCTCTTTAAGTCTTTTTTATTCTATATTACTGTTGAACCAACTGTAATTGACAGGTGACGTCACCGGGTGGAGGACCAGGCTACTGAGAGCTAGCCATGTAAAAGGAGCAGACTTCACGGGGCTTACAGTTGACTCGTCTTTAGCCTCCTCCGATAGTCCAGAAGATAACAATTTTTTACTGCTGAAAAATGTGAAAGTTTGATTGTTCCGATGTTTGTTACTCAATCACGACTGAACGGATTTGGAGGACATTTTTCATACAGATACTTTATTTACATGCCACACTATCCCCCTCTTGCCAAAACTCAAAGCTCCTCTTCTGACAAACGCTTCCCAAATGTAACTTTTCAATGGACTAAATAAAATAAATTTATTGAAGTGAAACCTCTTCAAAATCGTTGTGATTTGAAATCGTGCAACGGAAAAAACGACAGGTAAGAGACACAAATACAAAAATGTGTAGGAAGAATGAGACAGAAATATACTTACAATTTTATATTATTGGCATCTCCCCTCTTTGCGCCATTCTTTAGTGAGCCAGGGCGAGAGAGCAAATGTCGGTGTGTATGATAATGTATGCGGCAGCGTATCACAGCTTTTTAGTAAGAAGTCAGCGTGGTGTGTTATTATTTAACAGTGTTTGTGAATATTTTTATATCTTGTTACATATATTCATCTCATTCTTTTGTCGATTTACTAAAGATTTACTTCTATCGTGTGTGAATCGCACACACACCTTTTTTTTTAATAAACAGCTCAACTACATGTACACTTTCAAATATACTGGTGACCTAATGTCAATAGTTATTTTCATCAGGTCCATGTTTTGGCTGACACCCGACACCCAGTTTACGACACACAGGCACAAGATTTCCTAAACAATATATACTGTAACACAAAACAAAACGTAATTCAATCTATGGACGAATTTCAGGGCTGACTGTTTACTAATTGATCGCTAAAATTGGAGTTCTTAGTTTAGGAAAAGTTGGAAACTTAATAGAAAAAATAATTTCTAGAACATTTTGTTATCTTTACTATTACAATTAAAAGCCACAATAGCTCAACGGTACAAGGGCCGACTGCGTTAACGTGAAAGTTGCTAGTTTGATCCTGACCCTCTTGGGTTATTGATGACGTTGTGGAGCAGCGGTAGCGATCCTGCTTTAAGCGCAACATGTCGCGGTTTCCGCTCGGAGCAGAAGTATTAACCATACAGGCATGTATTCCGATGTGGGTTTGTTCCGTGTCCTTGTGTATGTTTCTGGAGCCCGACACAGGATATCACTATCCTAATGGGGGCTGTTGATATTGTAACGTTTATTATTATCGTAGCCTGTCATATCTCAACATCGCAGCTTATTTAGCCTCTCTAAAGTAGGAATATTAGTAAAGAAAACAAAAAGCGAATATTCTTTTTAAAAAAAGCCCATAAGTTTGTTCGGTAGAAAAGCCCGAGAATATCTTCAAAATCAAGAGTATAATTTTGATTAAAAATTTTGGAAATAACCTTTGAATTTTTTCAATTGGAATAAATAATTATTGTACTATCACCGGACCTTTTATATTCAAAATTCATCTTTTTCCGTTCCATTATATTCCATTATTATACATAAAACATAATTATATAGACACTATATTATATAGGTTGATTGGATATGGATGGGTTAGTGTGTCACTAACTTCATTCCAAAGCGGTGATATTGAATTTGCGAAAGAGCACCAGCGAGTTTTTGTCATTTTGTCTGTACAGAAGAGCCTGTCATATAGCAGGTCATTTTTGTTATCGTGTATTGCTGTTGGCCCTACTGGCCTAGACAGACGAGAAAATAGGACAGCCTTCGCGGAGGATATTACTTGATTTCGTCTCTAGGTTGTCACTTGCGAGGCCGAATCACGGCAACGGACATCATCAGGAATGGAGGCAACGATGACGCTGTTGTAATCCTATAATCAGTCTCAGATTATTCCACCAGTGCAATCAGTCACACTGGTGGTAGGTCTTTTGTTGCAAGACGCCGGCTAGGTAGGTACCACCCGCAGTGTCAAATATTCTGCCGCCAAATAGTAGTGCTTAGGCATTACTGTGTTCCGGTTTGAAGGGCACTGTACGCTAGTGAAATTACTCGGCAGACGAGATTTAAGAAACAATATCTCGAGGTTGGCAACGCGTGAGTGGCACCTACTAATGGTGCTGCAAGCGCTCATAGACTACGGCAACCACTTACCATCAGGTGGGCCGTATGCTTGTTTGCAAGCATTTAACATAAAAAAACATGCTTAAGACGCCTGAATTTAGCAGGTTTGTCATCTCTGTTAGTATAATACAAGCCTGTCTGATCACAGGAATCGGATAGCTTGATCGAAATAGCGTTGCGATAGTCGCTTAAAATGTTTGGAGATCTAATCGATTTCAAAATCCCTATATGATTAATACATTGTAGACAAACGATTTCTTGTATTCACTATCTAGAGCTCTAGAAGTAGTAATAGTAACCTACAATCTATGATAAGATTATGTTTATTAAACTCATAGTAGAGGATTAAGTCATAAGCTCTAAATATGAGAAACAAAATTATAAAATATAATTTTGACATTGAAATATGTATGAGATTTTTTTGTTTTAGAAAACAATAATTAAAAACGTAAAAACACGAGCTCTTGCGATTAGTGTTATCATTTTTCGTCTACATTACTTAGTTTTATTATAGTAAATGAGTTTCCTTTAATAATTAGTTTTTAGGGATCCAAAGGCTACAAAAGAAACCCTACGCTGAGCGAACTGAGCCTTCGCTGTCTGTCAGTACGTAGCGAATCACCAATCGTTAAACTGTAATGAATAGAGACTTAGAGAGTCGTCATTTTCATAGAATGTGTATTTCTGTAACATCAATAAAAACTAAAAATAAAAATAAATTTAAAAATAAGGGACCCCATACAAGAAACTTGATATATTTTGCTGTATCTAAGAACTATAATAGAAAAATCGTTGCATTTTTTTTTGTGTTTCTATGGTCGCTAAATAATAGAGACAAATTTAATTGTATATTTATAAAGGTAAGTAAGGTAAGGTAAGGTACTTTTTACTTAGAACAATGAACAGACGCTGAAATGGATCTGACAGGCTTGGCTTGAATTTTAGACTATTTCAAATATCCACCCAAAGTTTGATTTTAAATGAAGCAAAATACATTTATTTACAATTTTACAACTACATATTTAATATTTATTTATTTTTAGGGACAAAGATCTTTTTTTCACCGTATAATAAGCGTATCAAATATACGATCCTTTTATAGGGAAAATAAGTTTTAAAATAATAATTTTTAAAACGTTGTTCATGATCATGAATATGAGAAATCTCAATTTCTTCTCAACATTCTTAATATTCATTATTACAAAAATTACAAAAACTATATACAGCGCCATCTATATTTCTCTCATTAAACTACGTAATCGCAATGAATACAGCGCCATCTATCGTACGTAACCTGTACCATTGTTTTTTCACAGTCACGCCTGTTGCATACGGCTATACAATTGTTTACACAACAAAAGACCCTTGTTTGTTTTTCGCTAGACGTTTCCTGGTTTATTTTGTGTGAACTCGCTTTATGTATGTGTTTGTGTTTTAACAGCCGTTTGTACGTACACAAGGTGTTGTTCTAGTAATAAATTTTGTTCGATATTAGTTGCTGTTGTAGTTTAAGTTTAACTGTTTTATGCTGATTAAGTTATTATTTCGTTACGATTATTCGTTTCTTTGATTTATTTATTATATAATTATTGCATTATACTTTTTAAGATTGTTAGTTAGAGATTCTAACGTTGCTTACGTTAGAATCTCTAACTTACTTGAGTTATTAGGACTTACAATACAACAACTTTTAATTTAATTTTTAAAGAATATAACAATGCTATTTCAAGTCATTTCTAATATCCCTATTGCCCCTCTAAATAAGCTCTTAACTTGTGCTAGTCGTTACGACATAGCCCATAGGCGTCAGGATCGAACCTGCAACTCTAACTACAGTTGAACTACCGCTAGACTATCACCCATCCAATGATTGGCCGCGTCTAAAGCTGCTTAACCCAGTAATTGTTTATCGAGCATAAGAGCACGTCTATGAACGCATTCATCTGATCGTGAGTATAATTAGCATAATGTGCGCCGTGTGGTTTTATTGTTATCTCCGATATTTTAAAACATGGTCCTTTATACATAAAAATGGTCAAGTTATAATTAGTGTAAGTAGATTAGTCTCACTCACAAAATCGTCTTACTTACAAAATCGTCCTTACGTTTATAATCATACTAGCTTCTGCCAGCGGCTTCGCCCGAGTAAATAACGTTTTTTATAATAATATATTTATATAATAATAAAAAGTAAGTTTCAAACTTCTAGCTCTAAGAATGAGGGTACTTCCATACAGCGTTTCAACTCCCCCTTTTCAACCACTTACAACCCTTTCATAAACTAGCCTATGTCCTTTCTCCGTTTCTAGACTATCTGTGTACCAAATTTCATTTAAATCGGTTAGGTAGTTTTGGCGTGACAGACAAGCGCGTGTGAGACAGACGGACAGACAGAGACAGAGTTACTTTCGTATGTATAATATTAAGTTAGGATTAGGTCATTTGATACAGAATTAAGCCTCAATTGCTTGTGGTATAAGGGCCGACTGTGTTCACGCTGTAGCTGTAGGTTCGATTCTGACCCGCTTTAGTTATTATATACCCACTCCTAGCAGAAGGTGCACTCTTAAAGTGAACGGAATACACAAAATTCGTTACCAGATACCCGGCGTCCAGAAGAGGTGAACCGAGTTATGCGGGGTTCCATAACAAGGTGGGAACGTCATGGAACTAAAACTTCTTCGGTGGTCGACCTCAGTGCGTTTCTCAGGTTACGAGAACTCTCGCAGAACGAACCAACGCGACCTGACAAGCACTGCGCTCCGATAGGTAGCGGAGCTCGGTCCCGGTGGGGCGAGATGGTAAAGCTCCCCAGCGCTTCCTAAGCAAGCGTGCATGACAGTCGGGACCACACCGTCCTCCTCAGAGCCGCTCATCATGGACGCGTAAGTTCCCCATACTGCGCGTCCATGGCCGAAGGGCACGCCTTATTTATATAGCCACGGGTAAAGGGGCCGGCACGTCTAGCGGCATCAGGTGTCATCGCATAACTAAGTACTCTGAGGAATCAGCTTTTCATCTTCGGTCTTTCCGAACCAATACATAATCGTAGCAAGGCCCACCCTGGACCTTGTTAAATACTCATAAATAGAAGAATATATTTAGAAGAATTGAACTAAGTGAAGTGAATAGTCATTTTACAACCCTCTCCCCTAGATTAAGATTTTGTCTTCCCCTGGGGCAAATCCTGGCCCATGCTTCCTTCAAAAGGAGAGCCTATTCCTCTCTTAAAGATCGGCAACTCATTTGCATACCCGTTTGTATTGCAGATATTTAAAGTTGGTGGTTAAAGATGGCCAAGTGCTGTGACGTCACGCCTTCGTGTGATCTGAGACAGCCTCAAAACGGATATGTAAAAATTCGCGACCTTCAATTAATAATATAATATAAAAATAAATCGTTATGTAAACTGCTGTGAATAATTTAACATAGTTTTATAGTATAAGTAAATAATAAATATTTAAAAGTTATTTTTTGCAAATTTAAATTCAAATGGTATACTTTTTATGGTAGGTTGTTTTTTGTGTTAGGCAAACGGACAGGAAGCTCACGCGCCATGTACATCTGCAACACCAGAGGGCATACAGGTGCGTTGCCACCCTTTGAGGAAGGAATGTGCTGATCTCTTGAAAGTTTCCAAGTTATATCGGTTCGGAAAAACCGCTGGCTGAAGTTGGTTCCACAGAGTGGTGTGAGGAAGAAAATGCCTTCTTAATGACGTTGAAGTTGATTTCCAGACATTGAAGTGGCCAGCGAATTTTGCATTTTGACGCAATATCCAATGATGAAATTCTGCCAGCGGGATCAGCCGAAGCAATTCCTCAGAATAATCCCCGTGATAGATGCGGTAGATGCAGAGAGATCGTATCATTATGAGAGTAACCTCAGCGTTAAAGAGCAGAAGATAAGGGAAGAAAATAATGTGCAGTCTTCTTCTTCTTCGTAGCATTATTCCCGGTACTATACGAGTATTTACCCAGGGTCTGCTTATTACTCACGTCCGGCTTTGAAAGGTTACTAGTTTTTACACAGAGTGATTGCCATCTGACCTCCGTAGCCTTAAGGGCGACCCAGTAACGCATTGGATAAGAGCAATTTACTTATCAAGATTATTATCAGATGTTATGTGATCACAATTTGCACCGACAGCTAAACGTGTTCTCCGAGGCACGGTGGGGAGACCCACAAGGACAAATGCCTAGACCGAAACAGATAGATTTGTACCCTACCACGCTACCCACAACGCCACAACATTGTCAAGAAAATATTGTGCAATATGCATCTTAAGAAACTGAATAGAAAAGCTTAGAATTAGAATTTATGGAAGCAAATTTATTTATAATGTGCAAGGCAGGTGCGGTCGATTGGTGAATATTTTTCGTGATTTTTCACCTTGGACAGTTTTTTGTATAGGTTTACTCAAAAATTGCAAATCTTTTTTTTCCTTGATGCTAATGTTCAGCGTTCAATCTCCAAGTGCGCTTGCACCGTTTTGAATTTTGTTAATTCTAGCCGGTGCTATGTAAAATATCGACAATCTTTGTCCTCTGAATCAAATTTTCCGTAGAAAATATTATTTTATACTTTTTAGTTATGAATGGAAGTACTTAATGATTAATGCAAATTTAATACTTATACGGTTTTCTCATGGATGCCATTGTCGGACCAAACCGGGACCCATGGGAAGCACCAGCTATCATATAAAAAAGAATCATCAAAATCGGTTCCTTGATGGACTGATGGCAGTTCCCATAAAAACAGTGGAATTGAGAACCTTCTTTTTGAAGTCGGTTAAAAAACCGCACAAACCCCGCGCCACCTACTCAGTCCAATTGCAAATCTAAACCATCCATGATCCAGGGCTTAAACATACACAAAAAACTTGAGAGGTGTCAATGGACAACCGGATGGAACGAAGTTTCTTTCGATTAATTAGTGAAGGAATTTTTATAAAATTTTATTAATAAATTAATTAAATAAATTTAATTATTAAAGTAATAAAATTTTTATTTTAATAATCGTCGCGACACCACACTGGTCAATGCGAAATAGAAAGACGAAACGAAAATAACTGGCTTGCTTTCTATGAGAGAGAGAGAGAGAGAGAGAGACAAACAGAGAAACACGCGCACAGCGCACGGTTTACAACAATAGCAAAAAGTGTCGTTACAACTTTTGGTCTTAATTTTTGACGTCTAGCCCCATTTCGCAACGCGCAATAAGGAACTTCGTTCCAAAAATAATAATTAAAATCCATACGGAATTACGAAACACGTGTACTTTTTTTTGGCACATTTTTTTAAACTATAATCATTATTTAGCAGCACTTTATTTATATATGTACCATAAACATGAATATTTAAAATAAACTTTTTTATTTATATTTTTTTCCACTACATTGTGGCGGGCATGTGTTCCGGTCTGGGTGTGCTTGTCCTTATCCTCGTGTGTGTTTTCGTACCCCTGACACACGATATCACTATCATAATGGGGGCCGTTGAGTGTAGATTTAAAATAAAGTTTTTTACTTACTAGGTATTAGACATTAGTAACGGATTTCCTTTTTAAGGCAAACTTGGACACGCGGTTACAGACACGTTTTACTTAGTATTAATGACTACATATATTATTATTTCGTTAGGAATAACCCATAAATAATTTATGACGTTTACTGATGATAGGCGTTTTACTACAAGAGACGGACTAGGTAAGTCCCAGTGTCAACTATTCTCCCATAAAGCAATACACTGATTATGATTTGTAGGATACTGTAGGTGGCGAAATTACTGGGAAAAGGAGATTTAATAACCACCATCTCGAGTTTAGCAATGCGTACGAGGCACCTATAAATGTTTAGTGTTTCAAGCTCTTAAGGCTACGAAAAACGCTAACCATCAGGAAGGTCGTATGCTTGCTTGCTAACTTAGTCACATTAAATAGTCACACTATCACGCGTCAAGACGGTGGGTCAATGTGTGACGTATCTTATCATAATCAGGGCCGGATTATTCATTAGGCGATGAAGGCAACTTCCTAGGGGTTACTCCTTTATAAAATTACTGTTATCGTGACTCCGCTCGCATTTGGCAGAAGAAAGAAAAACTGAAGATTTTCACATTCATTAACATCAGATATCGGCCAGTGAAAATCGTACCAAAATAGATTCAACTGTTTCGAGATTAACGGGAACAAAAATACAGACAAAAATTTTGAAAATGTTTTTTCTGTTATAAGTACCGTATATACTTTAAATTACAATGGCATATCTGATGATTTCGTACTCAATTTTATTTATATAAAAAAAGCAAATAACGAAAAGTGTTTCAAGCAATAATTCAACCTCGAAAAATATATCTATGACATACATTTTGACACAAATTGTTATTACAGACGAAAAGATAAAAAATTAAAATGTTTGTTTAAAAAAAAAACTTATAATCTTATCGTAAATGTTTATGTAATCTAAATAACTGTTTGCGAATAAAGAAATATAAAACTACAAACACGAGATAAGCTTTAATGTAATACGATTCTTGTTATTTTTGTGACTGGACTATTTTAATTTAATTTTTTGATATAAAAACTTATACTCCCTTCGGTCTGGGCGTTTGTCCTTGCGGGTCTGCCCACCGTCAGTTAAGCTGTCGGTCCCGGTTGTTACCACGTAACATCTGATAATAATCGTTAACTCTTGATGAGTAAATTACTCTTATCCAATGAATTACTGGTTCGCTCTTAGGGTTACAGAGGTCAGATGGTAATCGCTCTGTGTAAAACTAGTAACTTGTCAAATCCGGACAAGAGTAATGAGCAGACCCTGGGTAAATACTCGTATAGTACCGGGATTAATGATAGGAAGAAGAAGACCCATATCCTGTAAGACCCTGACGACAGGATTGCGTTGGACAGTGCCCATTGCACAGCACAGACACGCACACAATACAGTCTTCGCTCGCGAGTACGAGCTCCCTAGTTTCGCACGTTGCGAAACGCTCACACCAGCTGAGGACATCGATTTGAATGCGCTCGGAGCGACACTAAGGACGAAATAAACTTTAAGACTCCGCGCTTTTTTTTCCGGGTCTCAGTATTCGGTCAACCGCTTCAGTAACGCTTTCAAGGCCAGTTCAGCCACAGCAATATACAATCACACAAAAATGGGTCACCGCAATGCTAGTGACGTATGCGACGCCCAGCGGCCTATATAATACATGAATACATACATAATAATCACTGTTTGCGATAAACTCAATAACTAAAAACGGATTTTCTTGCGGTTACAGCGAATAGATAGAATGACTCATAAGGAGGGTGTAGGTGTAATTTGTTAAGGTTTTTAATAAATTGGTTGAAATATGACGATAAAAATTGAAAATGTTGGTAAAAGTAAAGCTAAATCCTTTATTGCTAAGCAACACGTGTATAGTGTGCCTTTTGGGTTTTGTGTAGTATAGATCAGATCATTGCGAATGTATATTTTTTAATTTAATGTGACTAAGTAGCCAGTGAGCTTTTGCAACACCATACATTTTCAGGTGTCACTCACCACTCACCAGGCCTTGTCAACCACGAGATATTAGTTCTTAAACCTCCTTTCCCCAGTAATTTCACTAGCTACAGTGTCCTTCAAACCGAAACACAGCATACTGCTTTACGGTAGAATAACTGACACTGCGATGGTACCTACCTACCCGGCCTCTTGCAATGAAAGGCTTAAGTGGTAATAAGCGTAGTCTAATACAAGTTATTTTCATGGAAAATGATTTTGTATAACCAACTGTCAACAGAAGCAGCTAGTAAATAAAATATTTAGGAAATACCACGTTACGTAAAAATACATCGTAAAATCAAATTAAAACATGGCGTAAAGTATTATGTTGTGTAATATTTGTTTGTTAAGACGAAAAACAATGAATCTATGGGAAAATGTCTCGCCTTTCGTAACACACGCACACATACAAATAAACTGTAATGATACGTAAAGGCTCTTTCACATGGCTTTTAAAATACTTTTTTTTAATGTAATAATCAAAATCCAATTAAATATCTATGTATGGATGGTGGATGGAGTGGCAGACGAATTTTTGGAACTAAGTTCTTCAACGCGGCTTGCGAGTAGTGCGATTTAGTATAAATCGTTACGTAACGAAATGCCATATGCTGTGTGTGTTTGCGTGTGTGTATCTGGCCTATTACAAGCGAATGAGCACACGAGCAAGTGAGTGCGTAGCCGGGTGTGTAACTCTCTCTCTCTGTCTCTCCGTCTCTGTCTCTCTATCTCTTTCTCTCAAAACTCAATCCTTTAAAAATACTTTATATGGCTTCATCCGATTCCGCAGATGTAAGGACCTGTAATCTTGTCTATTGTAAAAACACGAGCACATTCTAAAAAAATTTTTTTTCAATTTAATAAAACTTCTTTCATTTTTCAGTTACATGAACACAGCCTTACACGCGTGAAACGCATAATTTTCTATGAGTGCGGTTCTGTTTGTAAACAAAAGCAAGTCTTGATTTCGGACTGGTATACACGGTAATTGCAACCTTACTTAAGCTATTATACCACTAGCCATACCCGCGGATTTCCTCTTCTACTAGGAAAACTTCTCAAGTTGTTTTTGGCTTCCCGTAAGGCTTCTTGAAAAAAGCTGAGAGAGGCAAGTTGTTATTAGTATATTTATTTGACTTAGTAGTATAACTTTAACTGATCTTACAGTCAAACCAATTGTCAGGTTTTGTAAGACTTTAGTATAAAACATATTGTTAAGAAATATTGATAAATAAAAATAAAAAAATAAAGTGGATAGGAAACGTAGACTTTTTTTTACGGTAGAGCCATGCTTCTCTCAGCACAAAAGGGCCGGCTCGACTGGGAAAGTACTATCCTCTCACAGAAAATCGGCGTCAAGTAACAGTATCATTAGTTACTGTTATGTTTCGTGCGGTGAGTGAGAGCGCCGGAGGCCCTATATCCCATTTCTTCGGTTCCCTTCCTTTCTTCTTCCTTCTCATCCCGACCCTCCTGTTCCTTGGGATGGCAACGCACTTGTGATACTTCAAGTATTGCAAGCGTTCATAGGTTGCGGTAACTGCTTACCATCGAGCAAACCGTCTGCTTGTTGTCACATGCGCGTTGCCAACCCAAAGAACAAGAAGGGATGGCAAAGGAAAAAATGGAAGGGATATAGAGGGGTGGCAGATTGGGCCTCACTTATCCCACAACAGTACAGTTACTTTACTCAGATTTTCTGTGATAGGGTAGTACTTCCTCGGTCGAGTATTTGTGTCGGTCCATCCGTTCGCCCGTGAAATATATCGTATAAAAACAATTTTAATTTCAAAATTAAATTAACATGATATTTTTATTCCAGTAGTGCGAAACCCTTGCCAGTATTGTTAACCATTACGAATTCAGTTGGTGACAACCCTGTGGCATATTTTTCAAAAGACGATCCTTAAACTTTCACCCATTGACCTATCTTTATTACAGATAGAAAGGGACAGATATATTTACGTCACAACTTTTAATCAGTACAAAAACAAGCACTGTTTATTATCTGTGCCCGATAAGAACGATCCAAAAGCAATATACGTGTGAACAGTCTTACTAATATTATATAAATAGGCTCTTCCATACAGGTAAAATTACCAAAAAGTTATACACTAGCCGGTTAAGTAGCTTCAGGCGCGGTCAGTATGTGGATGGGTGGCAAAGTAATTTCGACAGTTAAGATTTGACAGGTTACTAGTTTTTACACAGAGCGATTGCCATCTGACCTCCGCAACCCTAAGGGCGAACCAATAACTCATTGGATAAGAGCAAATTACTTATCAAGAGTTAACGATTATTATCAGATGTTATGTGATAACAACCGGGACCGACAGCTTAACGTGTTCTCCGGGACCGAAACAGATATTGGTAAGATCAATGCAAACATCTGAGCGGAAATCGCAACCGCAACCGTCGAGGCTAAAAGCAGACTCGCTACCTACAACGCCACAACGGTCTCATGAGCGATATGGACTACGGTGACCATTTACCCGGCGGGCTAGTGTGAAAATAAAAAAGGTAAAATGGACGCAAATAAGCAATACCATGTCAACCCACACGAATGTCATTTCGAGAAAAACGCGTTTGAAAATTTTTAACAACTTGCTTTATATGATTTTTTTATGTATTGGTCAAGTATTTGGCAATTTCAGATTTATGTAAGTTATTTTACTTATTTTCACAAAAACAAGTATACAAACTGCATATTCCGTATATAATTTAACCCAAAACGTTTAACATAATACATAAATTGCATGATAAAAAAATGGCTTTTTAGAAGTTTTAAAGCTTAAAACCCTACAAATATTAAGGAAAAATGTTCTTCAGCCATTTCTGCATATATAAATCAGTTTTTTTAATTTTGTGGGTTGACATGGTATTGCTTATTTGCGTCCAAATATAGTCACAACAAAAACATGTTACAAGTTTAACCTTTATATCTCTTTAGGTATCACATTATATTATCACAATTATTTATCACGAACAACGATTTTATGTAACCTAGGTGGTAGATAATGTTCTGTATGTCCATAGAATACACAGGGGGCCCACCATTAATTCTTATTGAGATTCATATGACGAACTGAACTGCGCTGCATCGCAATTTCTTACCATGACATAGAGACGCTCATAACCGAGTAAGATCTGTAGGTTAAGCAACTTTAGGCACGGTCAGTCACTAGATGGGTGATCGCATAGTGGTATTTCAACCGAGCGTCTCCGTGCTTCGGAGGGCATGTAAAAAGTCGGTCCCGGCTGTTGACAATTAGACAACAGTCGATAAGTCAAGTCAGAGGCCTATACGGGCGACCTGAACAACGCTGACACTAGGTTGGCCACTAACCACTCGATAAGAAGACCATGACATATGTATATATTTTTACGTCATGCTCATATAAAATCTTAAATCTTAAATCGTTTTACTGCCTGAATTGAATTGAGTCGCAATAGAATTGTTTTTTTCGGAATGTGTATTGCTGTTGGCCCTACTGGCCTTAACAGCGTCACCGAGCGGGGGCAGGCCGAGTACATAGACTCGGCTGTGATAAAGGGGCAGCCCTCACGGGGCTTCAAATTTGATTCCGTCCTTAGGGTGCCTCCTCCGAAGCCGAACCACGGCTAAGGACGTCATCGGAGAAACAAGTTCCTAAATGAAACATTTTTTGTCATTAATCTAATTTTTACTTACAAATTCACACAAAGAAATATACATAAATAAATAATTTATTTCTTCTAAAGCGAAACAATATTCAACAAGCGAACTTTAACTTCCTGTTTTATGACATAAAAAATTGTAAATTCAAATACATCGTTCCACGAGTAACTTTGCCTTCTTTTGACGTGATGCAAATATCTTTTCCACGAGTAACTTTGCCTGTATTTGACATACGAAAGATGCTAATATCTTACAGACGACCGTTGAGGCGTGCGGGCTCGCGGATTCGATTCCCGCTCGGAGCATAATACGTTTGTATTGACCATGCAAGAATATTTTCCGGTCTAGGTGTGTTTGTCCTTGTCATTGTGAATGTTTCCAGACCCCCGACACAGGATATTACTATGCTAATGGGGGCCGTTGCGTGTGTTATTTATTTATTTTTTTATGTTACAAGTTGGCAAGCAATACGGCCTACCTGATGGTAAGTGGTTGCCGTAGCCTATGAGCGCTTGCAGCACCATTAGTAGGTGCCACTCACGCGTTGCCAACGAGAGATATTGTAACTGGCTTAAGCTTAGCTTGTTAAAGGGACGCAACTTATTTTTGGATCTTCTTCTTGAGGAACAACCGCCATCTTGAAAAAGGAATGCAATTTGACGTTCATTGTAATGTTACGTTGTTTGAGGTTAGCGTATAATAGAGGACGCAATTTTATTTTTTGGATGTAGCGTGAAGATATTTCCAAAATTGTGGGTTCACTAACCCGTGTGGGTCAGCCGCCATCTTGAAATAGGGATGTCAATTGTAAAATCTTTGTTTTTACGCTCTATCGGGTTCTTTCTAGGTATAAACAACAGAAAGCAGACCAATTAATTCGCTCGGCTGCGGCTAACCGCTTAAGTTTTAACAGTGTGACAAAAAACGCAAAAATAAACCTAAAAAAATTAACAAAAGACCTCGTAAGTCTTCTGTATAAACCGTTCAAAATAGAAATTGGACCCATGACTAAATTTAGTCTGAAAATAAATCTACCGTTAGAAGAAATAGTTAAACAGTTATTTTTTTTAATAGCGCACGATTTAGTATTTAGCTCTAAAATTTTAAGTAGATAATTTTTAAAATGTCATTGTTTTATTCATTTTTAATTAAATTAAATATGACCATATATCAATGAAGCGCCTTTGATGTCCTTTAGAACGGTAACAATATATGGACGCAAATAAGCAATACCATGTCAACCCACAAAATTGAAAAAACTGAGTTATATATGCAGAAGTGTTGCTAAATGGCTGAAGAACATTTTTCTTTAATATTTGTAGGGTTTTAAGCTTTAAAACTTATAAAAAAGCCATTTTTTAATGATGCCATTTATGTATTATTTTAAACGTTTTGGGTTATATTATATACGAAATATGCAGTTTGTATGCTAATTTTATGTGAAAATAAGTAAAATAACTTACATGAATCTTGAAATTCCCAAAAACTTGACCAATATATATAAAAAATCATATAAAGCAAGTTGTTCAAAATTTTCAAACGCGTTTTTCTCGAAATGACGTTCGTGTGGGTTGACATGGTATTGCTTATTTGCGCCCATATACGATAGTACAGCCATGGTGCTCCCAGCACAAATGGGCGGGCTCGACTGGGGGAAGTATTATCCTCTCACAGAAACTCGGCGTACAGTAACTGTGATGTTGCGTTTCGTGCGATGAATGAAAGCGCCGGAGGACCAATCTCTCACCCCTCTATTCCTTTCCTTTTCTGCCTTCTCATTCCGTCTCTTCTGTTCCTTGGGTTGGCAACGCGCATGTGATACTTCAAGTATCGCAAGCGTTCATAGGTTGCATTGACTGCTTACCATCAAGCGGACCGTATGCTTGTTTTCCAACCGTCATGAAATATAAAAAAATTGGTACCCCATACAAAATTTTAATCCCCTATTTCACGCATATAAGTATTGTTTTCTATATCTATACCAAAATTAATCATAGATAGATAGATAAACTATTTATTTGTATAAACTGAAACATACATCGATCTTAGAAAATACAAATATGACTTATAACTAAAAGAAATAAAATTAAAAGTGATTACTATCACTAACATTACTGTCAGTGTGGCGGTCGTATGTCACAGTGATACAAATGGGCAATATCTCAGTATATTTTACTCAAAAGAGCAAAACACTAATATTCTGATACTACCCGAGGGCAAACGGAGAATATAATTCATTCTAAATAAAATATAACTTAAATATAACTTGCTCGAAGCCCTGCATAGGTTGCAGCGACGAGCGATTCGCATCATTGGCGATGAAGAGGTCTCCAACACCCTCGAATCTCTTCAACTGCGTCGTGAGATTCCCGCCCTAGGCGCCTTCTACCGAATGTATCACGGCGAGTGTTCAGAGGAATTATTCTCCATCATTCCTCCCTCCCCTTTCCTTACAAGAACTACGCGTGCCGGTCTCCGATGTCACCGTCTAACTGTGGCATCAATTCCTTCGCGAACAAAGAAGTTTGCCAATTTTTTCTTTGTCGTACTTCCAAAAAGTGGAACTCATTGCCGGCTCACGTGTTCCCTCCTTCTTACAATCTGGGCTCCTTCAAACGAGGCGTGAAGAGGCATCTTGCGGGTAGGCAGGGCAAGGGTGGCTAACACGGTTGTATTCCGCAACTCTGTTAGCCGCCCTCGCGTTTGGACTTTATTTCCACTTACCATCAGGTGGAGTGGGTGGAGTTTCCAAATAAAAAAAAAAAAAAAAAAATTACCAAAAGTACAACTGAATGACAATAAAAATAAATAAATAGATAAAAATAAGAATAAAACATATATAATTATAGTCGTTATGATTTAAATGATGGAAGAGACAAACATTATGTACCTATATAGACATAAGTATAAAAGTTTGCTTTACTTTTTGTCAGTTCAAACTACTTATTAGCGAATCAGTACACATGTAAATGCCAATACTACGCAACTGCTGCAAAACCCTCTTTTTGATTTTCTAGTAATAAGTACTTGAGTTGTTTTTTGAAAGTAATCCTGGATGTAAGAGATCTTATTCTAATTATATAATCATACAGTTTAATTAATTAAAAAACTAATCAGTTCAGCGGGTTAGGCGTGAACGTGTCACAAACAAGCAAAAAAAAAACAAACTCACTTTCGGCTTTATAATATTATTTAGGCAGTTTATATTTGCTTTATTTTAATGCCACAAATACATGTATATATGACTTGATGAATTGATGTTTCACTTTCATTGTACCGTCATAACTTTGTACTAACGTTATCATATGGTTTAAAAGATCTTATGATATACCGCAAACTTATCAATAACGCTTGATACTACGCCTGATAGTTTAGGTTACTGTAGCCTGGGGTGCAAAAGCCGGTCACCTCCACGTGGTGCACCCTGGGCAACGGCGTCGGTGAACTCGTTTAGTTCACCGATGACGGCTGAGTACCGGCTCGGCGGTTGGGCGCGGGGCGTTTAACGTCAGACCGCGCCCGGGATGGTTTTGCCACAAGGGTCGCTCCTGGTACTTCTCTGAGTAGCAGAGTGGACCTGGGAGTGACTCTATGGCAAGGGCGGGTCGTGCCCCGCTGGGAAGTTGAGGAAGAAAACCTCATAAAAATTACCTCGCTTCCACCTGCAAAGGTTTGAGAGCTGGCAAGGGTGCTGTCTCCTTCGACTGTGGTGGTCTTGAGGGGACGGCCTGGTGGGGTCGCGGGAGCCCTGCTGGACGGGGGTGATTGGCCACGTCACCCCTGGCTCTCTGCCTTTCTCGCCTGCGCAGGTTGGTTGGGGAAAGGTGGTGACAGGGACAATGGTGGCGTCTTATCGATGCTGCTGGCGTTCCTGTCCCAAGCCCACACGCCCGGGCTTTAAATAGGGCGTCGTACCCTTAGGTCGTGGGTGCACAGGGTGGGGTCACCTGTGTGCCCATCGCACGGCCTAGAGGAAGACGGCGGTCGGGGTGGCACCGACTGTCGTGCTGCTCGCCAGCACGAGGCGGCGTGGGGGACAATGCCATCAGTTCCCCTAGGGTGAGGGCAACACCATCAGCTCTTCCCGGGAAGGGCCCATTTGGGCGATGTGCTTGAGAGGCCCCGGAGTGCGTTCCACAGGAGTTCCCGGAGCCTCTCACTCGCACTGAGGTCGGCCACCGAGGAGGTTTTAGTGGGACGCCATGGTTAAACATGGAACCCCACATAACCCGGTTCTCTTCCCCAGGAGGCCGGGTATCTGGTTGCAGATTTCCTCCCCGTAAACAAAAAAAAAAAGGTTACTGTAGCCTAAAGACACTTGCAACACGAGAAAGCGTAGATGAGACGTTTTCATCCCCGGGGTACAACACCGTCGGATTTTTTTTTTGGTAAGTAGAGCAGATGCCTCTACTCCACCTGATGGTATGTGGAAATAAAGTCCAAACGCGAAGGCGGCTAACAGAGGATTACAACCGTGTTAGCCACCCTCGCCCTGCCTACCCGCAAGATGCCTCTTCACGCCTTGTTTGAAGGAGCCCAGATTATAGGAAGGAGGAAGCCGGCAATGAGTTCCACTTTTTAGAAGTACGACAAAGAATTGGCAAAATTCTTTGTACGATATCCACAGGATGGAAGGGATGTTGAGCGATGTGCTTGAGAAGCCTTGAAGTGCGTTTAAAAGATTCTGGAGCCTCTCGCACGCACTGAAGCCACTGAGGTTTTAGTAGGACGCCATGAATGTTAGACGATGAAGCAAAAAGAGGGGAGTCCGGCGCTTACGTTCGATAGTAGAAAGGGTAGTAGCAGATACTGCTTATTATTCTTCTTATCGTGTGGTCAGTGATGAAACTTGTATCAAAGTTGTTCTTTTCGGCCATACTGATATCGATATGTGTTTTATGCAAGCGCAACCGCGTTTTACCATAGTCGCTCTATCTAAAATAAGGAACTTGTTAAATCTGAATAAGAATATATAGATCGTAACACAAGGCTAAGAAGGCTATTTATCCTGTGTCAAGGTCAAGAAATACACTAGCACAAACACCTACACTACAACCGAAATGTATATTATTCTGTCGTCAATATGTAATCTATATTTATATTTAATGGCAAACGAAACGGTGGCATAGACAGTAGAAGTGACTTGTCTGCACAGTAATATTGGCATTACATTCTGTTGCGAACTGTACTGCGTGTGTGTGTGTGTGTGTGTGTGTGTGTGTGTGTGTTTGTGTGTGTATGTATGTAGAAGAAAAGGTGAGAGCATGAAGACAAAGATCCAATAAATCCATAAATGATACATTATCACAGTAATATCCTGTGTTGTGGGTATGACACACACAACTAACAACACACCTAAAGACATATTCCAAGACTTAAAAACATGTCTGCATGGTCAATACATACATCTGCTCAGAGCGCCAACTAACTATTAATAAATTTTGTTTCAAGCAGCAATCGAATCTACGACCATTAGAATATCTAGTAGATTTTGTGCCTATGCTCAAGATTGAATAAATCCTGAAAATGTATCAATGACGTAATGCACTAAAAAGATGTTTTTTTTTGTTTATAGTTGGCACGTGCCACGCTTAGGACACCCAACGAGGTCGGAAATACAGATAGTCATTTATTTAGAATTCGAGGTCGCTTCATTATTTAGGTTGTTTTGTTTTATCAGCGGCAAGGCGCAATTTCGTATAACACGTAGTATATGCAAAGTTTAGAACGCGCCGAAATATATCGAACGGGGCTCAAACGAATCGAACGTTTTTTTTTGGAGGTTACTCCTTAAGAATCGATTTTCATATAAGGCACCTGATATAAAATAGTATGAAGATTAAAATTTAGTCATCAAAAGCGTTATAACTCGCGGCAAATAAGATGAACTATAACCTTCAATGCGCAGTAACACAATTTTGGGTCTCAATCGAAGTGCGTCATCATTTATTTTATTTATAATGCGTCGGAGCATGACTGACACTGTGTGTGTTTTTTTAAAGAATATTAGCAATGTTTTTGCAATTTATTAATAATCAAAGAAATCAATTATAATAAGTTACTGAATACTATGTTAATAATAATCCTATTCCCCCTCCAAGTAAACATGTAGCTTGTATGAATAGTACGACAAAGGCCTTTAGAATAGAAAATTTTTCGTGTGATTTTTATTTCACTATCTGTATCCGCGGCTTCCGTCGTGTTTATATAGTAAAAAAGTACTTGAAAACTAAGGGCTGCCTGATCAAATTTGAATCAGAATTGGACTTTTGGTTAAAGTTTAGGCTATCTATCCATTGTCTCGTTACGGCTTTGCATTGTATTATTGTCACAATCCCACGAACAAACCGTTTTTCTGAATGTCAAAATGTATTTCTTGGATTTGTTTGAAGTAATAGCATATCAATCTAGAAAAGCATTATATAATTAAGTATATATTCTATGTATATAACATGTGAAAGTTTGTGATGGATGGATAGATACGCAAAAATTATTAAACGGATTTAGATGAAATTGGCACACAGATAGCTTATTATCTGGATATACGTCGCTTTTATCCCAGAAAAATGTTAGATCGCTTATTATAAAAAAGCTACATTAATGCGAACGTAGCCGCTAGCACACTTTATCTTTTCTAACCTGAAACCTCTAAAACAAACCCCTTAACCCTAATTGGGAACTGGGGATCTACCATAAACTTTGTACATGGGACCATGACATGACATGTTAATAGCAATGCAGCTAAGTTTAGATCATTTGACTCGTAATAAGAGTTCATGGTAGCCTCCCAAACCAGAGAATATTTATTTCGATTCAACATTTAAAACATAAATTTAAAAAAAAAACGTTAAAATAAAGCTACTAATTAAAAAAAATATAAAACATTAATATTTCAAAAAAGTTGTCAAATTGCGGACCTTAGGAACGCTAACCTGTTTTAAAATTTTGATTTTTTTTATGTTTTGTCAAATTCTTATTAACTTTAAAATTTGTATACAAATCGTGTTTTAGATAAGACGTTATCGATTTAGCATGTTTATGTCGTAATTACGATAAATTAATGGACTTATTATAAATATTTATGTTTTTTTTTCTGTCGGATGCGAAAATTGTTAAATTAATACAAATATTCACAATATTTGAATTCGTTGACGCAATTTATGCTTTACGATTTTCTCATTTATTTACTTAACGTAATTGAATTGAATGAAACAAGATTTTACTGGCACCCTTAGATATGGATTTTAAAGTGCTGAAGACCATAGAAGTACGGAAGCTTGAATATTTTGGACATAACATGAAGAATGGCTGGTATAAGCACGTGCTAACTAAGTCAAACTCAAAATATTCTTTATTCAAATAGGCTTTAAGGTCTTTTGAATCGTCAAATATACAATCTGTTATGTCCGCCTAAGTGAAGCTAGCGCCGATTTGGAAGGTAGATTCTGCAGAGAAGAAACGGAAAGAAACAAATTACATTTGTTAAATGTACAATTAAGCTATATATCCCGCATGAAATTCAACGTATATTAATTTCATACCACATTATCTGAAATATATTTATTAACGGAATAATAAGCTTTATTTAGTAAACACCGTTTAATATAAGATTTAAATTTCAAAAGTGGCAGATTCAAAATTGTCTGCGGAGTCTACTAAAAAGCTTACTCCATTGGTTTGGACAAAAGTACCCAATTCTTGTTCTTAACAGCAGTCTTAATTGTTGCCAACCTCCGATAGGGGACGGCACCATAAGAAGAAGATGAATAATTGAATAGTTTCGTAGATATAATTGTTATAAGTCTAAAGTTAAATCTTTGAGTCATTGAATATATTAATTGCTTTAAATCTTGGCAAGGACAACACAATTTTATGTTTAAAGTGGTTTTTCACCGCATTCCTCTGTAAATTAACGTTACAGATCCGAGCATTACATCGGCGAGGCAGGGGGAATAAACAATAAGGTGTGACTTAATCAATTAATGAGTTAAATGCTCAAAATTTAATCATAATTATTATGCTACAGGCGAATGCTTGCGGTGAGGAAAATTTACGATTGAAAAAAAAAACGCATACAAAGATAAATAACGTAACACAACAGCCATCACAAGCTTAGGTATCCTAGTCAGGAAGTTGATAATTGCACATGTATTTAAATCATAATTATCTATAATATAATGTTGAAGAGTTTTTATATGTTTGGTTGAATGCGCTAATGTCAGGAACTACTGGTCCGATTTCAATAATTATTCTTGCGTTTGATAGCATATTTGTTAAGGAAGGCTATATCATCACGATACGATACTTAGAAGTCGAGCAATAATAAAGTGCGAACGAGCGATAAGATGCGATGAGTACGAGATAGTAAGCTGTCTTCGTCATTTCCTATACAAATATAATAAAGCTAATAAATTGTGACCCGCCCCGCCCGGTGACGCTGTAAAGGCCAGTAGGGCCAACAGCAATACACATTCCGAAAAAAAAAAATTCGTTTGTTTAACTAAACAATGACTATGTAGACTACGCGACCAAAGTCGCGGGCAGAGCTAGACGAGGATATATCGAAACTAAATTTAAAAAAAATTGGATTAAATTTGGCATACTTACACATAGTGTAGGTATACGTCATACGCGTAGTAAATTTTCGTCCCGAAAAAATGTTAATTTAGGTTGGGTTACCTGGAAGCTTATCAGGTAAATAACTAAGGAATGTATCTAACTTAAATATAAAGAATTACTTTAAGATGATTGTTCCGCATAGTAGCTACATTAACGCGACCAAACCCACGGGAATTGCTAGTGGTAAATAAATCCACGCTCTAATTAGATGTATACTAGTGACCAAAAGCTACGGAAAATATGCAAATAAATAAATTACTAATCCAGAGGTGGGACGGGGTAACAGTTCCCCTTATCTTACCGCCGTATACCCGCCGACGTGACACTGACACAAATCGTCTGACCTTGACGATCGATTAAAAGAAAACACCTGAGTTTCATCTAAAACATACGCATGTACTGTATGTTTGTTGTATATTTTTGCAAGGCTCAGCCGATAATGTTATCGCCCGTCACGCCTACACGCACACACACTTCGGGCAATATTAAAACATTGCTTGTTACTAAGTTGCCTAAAAATGTTTTAAGAATACCAACATTATTTCGCAGCATTATAATCTAATTGTTTGTTTTTTTATTTATAATTAGTGTCAATTTACATAATTCGAAACTCACGTAGGCCGTTTTCGTCGTATTTATTTTTAGGATTCAGTAATGAAGTCGTTAAACCTACATAATATGTTGGGAATTTGTTTAGGTGATAAATCTTTGTGGACTTGTTTAAATAATTTTTCATTTACTATATTGTGCTGTTACAAAAATATATGTTTTAAAACGATATTACAAAAGTGTCCACTTCTTACATAATAATAATCATTTAAGTACTCTTTTTACTACCAAGAAGCGTACGGTCTGATGGTAAGTTATAACAATCTTAAGGCCGTTTGCAAGGGTTTGAAGAGGTGGAAAAGGGGGGTTCATATGGAAGGTTACAGATTACGAATACCACTAGATGTCCTATGATAGGGTTTTTTATGTCATGACAGTTGGTAAATAAGCATACAGTCCACCTGATGGTAAGCAGTCACTGCAACCTATGAACGCTTGTGATACTTGAAGTATCACGTGCTCGTTGCCAAGCCAATGAAAAGGAAGGAAGCGATGAGAAGGGAAAAATTAAGGGAACAAAGAGGATGGGAGATTAGGGCTTCGCCGCTCTCATTCATCGTACGTCCAGCCGGTCCGTTTGCGTCACATAGACCCAATTCAATTAATAATGTCAATACAGTATTTTTGACTTTAAGATTTTGGTCTATACATAAATCAGGTAAAGACGGGATAAAAATTCTGTATAATGTGACAAGACGTGAAAAAGACCTATATTGGCACGTGTAGCATACGTAAAAATTCAGCTGTTTCTCGGCTTCGTATGAAAAAATTCGAACTCATGTCTGGGTTACATCATGACTTCATTAGGTATACCATGACCTTAAGACAATTTTGAATTTTATTATACACTCAGATAGGAATAAAGATTTGAATAATTGTATTGTTATAGACTACACGTCAACGTTGTGGCGTGTCTGGGCGTTTGTTCTTGTAGGTTTAGGGTATAGCACTTTAAGAGGCCCCGGTTGTTATCACAACATCTGATAATTCCATGCTTGCTGTTATCTAATGAGTTTCTTGTTCGTCCTTAGGGCTGCTGAGATTAACAACAGAACAGAACGTCTCCGACTGTCAGTCCAGTGGAGTTTGGCTTTATAGACAACGGATATATGGACGCAAATAAGCAATACCATGTCAACCCACACGAGTGTCATTTCGAGAAAAACGCGTTTGAAAATTTTGAACAACTTGATTTATATGATTTTTTTATGTATTGGTCAAGTTTTTGGCAATTTCAGATTTATGCAAGTTATTTTACTTATTTTGCCAAAAAATAAGTATACAAACTGCATATTTAAAATAAACCCAAAACGTTTAACATAATAACTACATAAATTGCATGATTAAAAAATGCCTTTTTTAGAACACATTAGAACTTTTTTAGAACAGCCTATAAATATTAAAGAAAAATGTTCTTCAGCCATTTACCAACACTTCTGCATATATAACTCAGTTTTTTCAATTTTGTGGGTTGACATGGTATTGCTTATTTGCGTCCATATATTAGTGGAGTGACAGTTACTTCTACTCAATTTATATACAGCCACAATTTCAATTTATATACATAGTTTTTTTACAATTTTTATAAATAATTGACACTTAAAAAAAAATGTGCCATCGGAGAACCTCCGTCAAGAACGAAGTTTCATACGCTTTTTTCTACAACTCCGAATGTCATTCGAAATGAAATCTATATATTTCAATAAGCTATATGGACGCAAATAAGCAATACCATGTCAACCCACACGAGTGTAATTTCGAGAAAAACGCGTTTGAAAATTTTGAACAACTTGCTTTATTTTACTTATTTTGACAAAAAATAAGTATACAAACAGCATATTTCGTATATAATATAACCCAAAACGTTAAACATAATACATACATACATACATTGCATGATTAAAAATGGCTTTTTAGAAGTTTTAAAGCTTAAGACCCTACAAATATTAAAGATAAATGTTCTTCAGCGATGTAACAACACTTCTGCATAATAACTCAGTTTTTTCAATTTTGTGGGTTGACATGGTATTGCTTATTTGCGTCCATATGAAAAAATAGTAGGCTTGATACTTACACGAACACTGCAAATAGACAAGGCATACGGCATTTCGCTACGTGACGAATTTTAGTAAATCACACTAGTCGTAAGCCGCAATAAGGAATAAAGTACGGAACCTAACTATTTAAAATACACGCCTATCTTCTAACCAAACGTTGTGTGTTAGTATATTGAACACGAAAAGGGAAGTTTGTTTAAACTTTATCTATAGTCTTAAAACAAACTAATGTTAGCTCAAATAAACAAAAAATAAACATGTTACATATTTGCAAACACTGTGAAGTCACCGAAGAGATAAGAATATAACGATCGTTAAATATTTCACAATAATTTCAACTGAATTCATAAGATTCTACCGCAAAGGAGTGGTGTGCTTTGCATTACCTTGTTATGTTTGAAGGACACTGTAGCTAGTGATACTGGGCAAAAGAGATTTAAGATCCAATATCTCGTTGGCAATGCGTGAGTGACAACTACTAATGAATGGTGTTGCAAGCGCTTATAGGCTACTTTTCAGGCTAAGGCTAAAGTAAATTGCTTGCCGGTAAAAAAAGCGTATAAAAATTTTTGTCTTAAAATATGTTATAAAAGATTTTTGTCTGTTTTGTGATTTTTTTAATAATATATTACGTATCGGAAAGCTGCGATAACCGTTTACCATCAGGTTGGTCGTATGCTTGCTTCTCAAGCTTGCTTAGTAACATAATGAAAAATAGAAATCTATTGGAACATAAGACTCTACTGTTAAGATATTTCTTACATTATTATATATTTAATATATATGAATTTCCTTCCGCGAACCCTCCGGCTGTGGAATGAGCTCCCTGCTGAGGTTTTCCCAACACGCTACAGTATGGGTTTATTCAAGGGAAGGTTGAAAAAGTTTTTAAGGGGTCGGCAACACGCATGCGATACCTCTGGGGTTGCAGGCGTCCATAGGCTACGGTGACCGCTTACCATCAGGCGGGCCGTACGCTTGTTTGCCACCATCGTGGTATAAAAAAATATATATATTTAATAATTATTACATCTTACGACTGGGCAGGGCAAGGACGCCTTCTGCCGCCTTCGCATTTGTAAGGTAGAAGGACTTAACTTCAACTTACCACCAGGAATAATAGTCATATCCCCTAGGTGTAATTTCGGTACTCCTCTAAAACGCACTCCCATGCCTAGTACAAAATATATTACACCCATAACCGCATTCTATATTAACAGGCCCTTCGATACATACAAAATGTCAGACTCGCTGGTGCTTTTTAAATTCAACATTGACGCAACGAAACGAATAAAGATACCATATTAGTATGAGTTTACGATGGAGCACCAGCGAATCTTAGGACATTCTTTCTGTTATAATAAGTCATAATCCTAGACTAAGGATCTTATAGAGGAAGCCATGCCATATTACCGCTCTTGTAACGGTATTTTAAAGGAGATATTGTTATCTTAGTCTGTTGCTCGTAGCACTTATACGAGTAAAAGAAAGAGATATATATATGTTTGGCAACTTTTTTTTTATTTAATGTCAATGTTGGCATGTTTTATGCCCGGTTAAGACTGTCATTTATATAGGTGTATTTGTCAATTATAGGTAAAATATTAGCACGCGGTTTTTATCTAATGCTCCTTCTATCTTCTTTCTCTTTCTACGAGCATTACTATAACGTTTAAGTGGACGCAAATAAGCAATACCATGTCAACCCACAAAATTGAAAAAACTGAGTTATATATGCAGAAGTGTTGGTATATGGCTGAAGAACATTTTTCTTTAACATCTGTAGGGTTTTAAGCTTTAAAACTTCTATAAAAGCCTTTTCTTAATCATTCAATTTAGGTATTATTTTAAACGTCTTGGGTTATATTATATACGAATTATGCAGTTTGAGTATACAAACTGCATAATTCGTATATACTGCATAAATATGCAGTTTGAGTATACAAACTGCATAATTCGTATATATGTGTATATTTTTTGTGAAAATAAGTATAAATAACTTACATAAATCTGAAATTGCCAAAAATTTACCAATACTTAAAAATATTGAAAAAATTCATATAAAGCAAGTTGTGCAAAATCTTCAAACGCGTTTTTCTCGAAATGACATTCGTGTGGGTTGACATGATATTGCTTATTTGCGTCCATTAATTTCTTTCACATATTTTATGTAACCATGGTAACTAAGTCAAATAAATAGATCAAATAACTAAACACAAAACTCCTTTTATTACGTACAATCGGTTCAAATCCTTAGAAACGATTCGAGTATTCTTAAAACTGATTTTTTTTTGTTTTCGAACTCGAAGGAAGTTCAAAAGGGCTTAGTACCCCTGTTTTTGTACCAACCCTCTGTTTGCCTTTCCCAGTCTCGTTCGACTAAATATACAAAACAAAAGTGTTTATTGGAAATGGTATGCGTCGTATTATAAATAACGATTTATCTCTTCGTCCTAGCATTATTCCCGATATATTATTCACCCAGGGTTTGCGTACAGCTTAACGTGCTCTCCGAGGCACGGAGGGAGGACGACAAGGGGAGGGAAGGACAAACGCCCAGATCGAAACAGATATTTGAAAGTCGAGTTGCCCACAACGCCACAACGGTGTCAATAAATAACGATTTATCTGAAAGAACGTAAATAAAATTTTGAAATAAAAAATATTTAAATTTTTAAAAATAGAATCGGTTGTAAAATGTGTCAACCGATTTTAACCGCTATCTATAGGTCAATGATCGCGAATCATTAGCTCCTACTTTAAGGAACTTCATTCTCATCTAAAAGTCCTAGATCAAATCATCATAAAAATTAATATAGGTCTACTGTTAATAATAATAATAATAAAAATAAGAATACGGGGTAGTTTTCTTGGTAACAAAAATCATTACAAAAATAAATATAGGACATAAATAGGTGTAGGTCACGAATCATTAGCTCCAACTTTACGGAACTCCGTTCTCACCTAAAAGTAGATCAAATCTTCATAAAAATTAATATAGGGCTATTGTTAAAGCACTTAATCCAAAATAATGGGTCACGTTTTTAAAACTGACAACCGACTTCATCAAATAAAGGTCAATGAAAGCGGTTCAATAGCTTTTACTTTAAATTCCGAGACGCTCATAGCCGAGTGCACCCGCTGATCGGTAAACGATCGGTAGGTTAAGCAACTTTAGGCGCGGTCAGTCACTAGATGTGTGATCGCATAGTGGTATTTCAACCGATCGTCTCCGTGCTTCGGAGGGCACGTAAAAAGCCGGTCCCGGCTGTTAACAATTAGACAACAGTCGATAAGTCAAGTCAGAGGCCTACGGGCGACCTGAACAACTCTGACACTAGGTTGATTAACCACTCGATAAGAAGAAGACTTTAAATTCCGTTCTCATAAAAGGACCTAGGTCCGAATCACAAATAAAAAAAAATCATTAAAATAGTTTTACAGTTGTCTAAGATATCATATAATAAAAAAATACTAAAAGCGTTAACCTTTCTTTTTTTAAGTAAATAAAAAATTTGAGTCCTCTTACTTTAAAAACTAAAACGTCGGATATCTAGCCTAAACTTTGAAACTACGTCCGATTGCGGTAATTTTGCATAATGACTCTATTTGCTATATAAATGCTCACTAAAAGCGGATTTTATGATAGTCGAAATTTTTAAACCAGGCACAAAATGGACTGACAAAAATTTATATATTATATTCATATTATATTATAGCATTTAATTATTTAAAATAATAATTTAAATAACTTTATTACTAGCGTTAATGACGTTGTTATATTTAAAATTATATATAAGAATATTTAAATTTTTAATTATAATTGAATGCAAAAATAATCTAATATAATATATATAAGGCAAAAAAAATGTATTTCTTTTTATTTATTCAGAGATAATATTCTAACCAGTTAATTTTATGTTAATATTCAAAGAAATAAGTACACGCGTTACACGGTTCAAGGCTATTCATTTATATATGACATAGTATTTTATGTATGTTTGTTACAATTTTATTTTTCTTTAGTAGTTTTTTTGAGCTGAAATCGTTCGTTGTATAGGGTCATTCATATATTACGTCACACGTAATGGGGGAGAGGCTGACGTGTGACGTGTTGTGTGACCAAGAGGTGGGAGGGGTCTGTAGTTTCGTGATACCAAACTATAAAATCTAAGTATTTAAACGCGAAAATGTTAGTAAAAAAATTACGTGTTCTCCTACCTCCATAAAAAGTTCACCTGTTGTCCCTTGTACGAGGAAGAAAAGTGCCCGATTCTCCCCCGACAAGATGACATTAATTAAGCTAGCTCCCTGTAACCTAGCAACCGTATGTTTATCCTTCGTACCACGTACCGGGAACGCACCACGGGAGAAACGTAGTACATTATTACCCGCTATTGTCTTGATCGTCACCGCGATCAAATCGCGGGTGAGAATGTCTTATACTACTATTAACAAAATTCTGAACTGCTGTTTTATTTCATAATTTCTAGATGTAACATTGTAAAAGTAGGAATGTCATGTAACACTAGGGATGGGGGAGTCTCATAAATGTGACAAGCTGTGTCAAGGATGGGGAGGAGTTAAAATCATGAAAAATGTGACGTAATTTATAGAAGGCGCCTATGAGAACAAGTGAAATCCGTACCAATCTTTTCAAGCAATGCTCTGGAAAGTACTATTACCCCTTAAAATAAAAATAATAGTTTGGGCTTCCAGTAGGTATTTTCCTCTCTTTCACGAAGGCTGAAAAACAAGTATGCCGCCTGATGGTAAGCAGTCGCCGGCAACCTATGAACGCTTGCGATACTTGACTTTACTAGATTCCATAGAATGGGAAAGGTTGAGAAGGAAAACAGGAAAGGAACAGAGAGGGTGGGAGACTGAGCCTCTGGGCCTCTCATTCACCTCACCGCGCCGTATTTATATATGTGTACGCGATATCGTAGAACCGCGATCTTATCTAGACCTTCAGAGATAGGACAAAACTTCTCAAAGTATTAAAGTTAATTACCCACATTCACTGCATCCAAATACCTTAGGCCATTTTAGTAATTAAAATTTTAAAAAACAACCCCTTTATTAAAAATACTCATAGTACGTACGCTATAATTAAGTATATTATATATTAAATTATTATTAGTGATCGTATCGCAATTTTATCATTTCGAGCCATGTTTAGCACCTGTTTATATAAGGTGACTTCAACCGAATCGGAAAAATACCAGGAATTATAACACAATTATAATAATAACTAGAAAAAAGTAATGTTTAACTGTTTTGTTTAAATGCCTTCTTTAATAGACTTAGCTGTAAGGCTTATAAATAAAAACAATTTGGATGCAGTTTTTGTGGGTAAACAGTTGTTATACTTTGAGGAGCTGTGTAAATCCCGTTTTAAAGTCCATACTAAAGCTATCTTGGTTATTAATTTTATTAAATTTTTAAGTTTTAAGTTATATATTTAAAAAATAAATGGGTAACGTTCTGTAGTTTTTAGTGTTCCGTAGCTAAACGGCAAAAATCTTTATAATTTCGTCATGTCCATCCGGATGTCACAGTCATTTTACTCAGAGACCATGGGCTCTATACGAAATTTAGTAAAGGTGACTTCTATAAACTGGTACACATATCACTGAAATAATAAGATAATATAATTGTTAAATACATAATGTAAATTAGGGTTGAAAAATAATTAGCGTATGGCAACATGTGAGAGATCTTTGGCTTAAAGACCTTTAAAAATAATAAAGTAGTTTTTTTTTCTCTTTATTTATTTTGGGATTTTTATTCGAGACGAACATGTCAATCCCATTGTACCCTATCTAACATATTTGACAAACACACAAAAGAAAAAGTAATTATAATCAAACATCAAAAAAGCCGCTTTTTTATGTAGTCTACATAGATATAAGACTACACAACAAAACGGCTTTTTTGATGTTAACTGGGAAAGAATCGTTGTTTAATTTAGAATTTTTGATTGCACTTGCTTGACAAGTCGCGCACTGGATCATTCTACAAGAGGCGTAACCTATCACGTGCACTGTGGTCGGCCACCGAAGAGGTTTCAGTGGGTGCCCGTGACGTTAACATCTTGCCATGAAACCCCAAATAACCTTGTTCACCTCACCAGGAATTTGCATACCTGGTAGCAGATTTCCCCATCAACAAAAAAAAAGATACGGTGACTGCTTATCATCCTTTTTGTCACCATCTTCTCCTTCTTTCTACTATTATTCCCGGTATTTACCCAGGGTCTACTAGTTACTCTGATCCGGATTGAACAGGTTACTAGTTTTTACACAGAGCGATAACCATTTGACCTCTGCAAGAACCAGTGACTTAAATTATCAGATGTTATGTGACGACAACCGGGACCGAAAGTTACCCGTGCTCTCCGAGGCAAGATGGGGTGACCCACGTGGACAAATGCCCAGACCGAAATAGTCCGTTGACGATTCAGTTGACGATAAAGGCAATCTCACTCACCTTGTTAGCCACCATCGCGGTATAAAATATATAAGCATGTGTCATCTCAATATAAGGCGGACGAAACCGCGTGCAATAGCTAGTAGTGCACAAAATATTGCACTAATTGAATACTAGTTTAATAAAATCCAAAACTAGATATTCTTTTTAATGTGCTGCAATAAATTTTAAAAGCGAAAAAGTTTTTATCATAAAATTTCTTAAAAATGCTAAAAGAATTATCACCAGATAATGTTAGTTTTAAAGCTTGCAATTTTAATCTGTGTGTTACTCGGACCATGAATACAATAACTCAAAATTAATTAGACAAATAATTATAACATTTTGATAAAAAATGAATAATTTTATAATAAATTAACTAACAGCGTGTCCGCGGGTTTCAGCTCTGACCAACTATCTTACTAACCGAACCTTATCACCAACACGCAATTTATTTCTTATTTCTCGGCTTCTAAGTATCGCATCTTGATGTTATATAGCCTATAGCCTTCCTCAAGAAATGTACTATCAAAGGCAAAAAGAATTTTTCAAATCCGATCAGTAGCTCAAGAGATTAGCGTGACCAAACAAACAAACCCTTCAGCTTTATAATAAGATACAATTAAGAACGGATATTAAATAGACTTCAAAAAATGAGGATACATAGATACCAATAATTAAATCAAAGAAAAGAAGTCTCTTCGTAATGTCAAACTAGTAGCTATTTTAGAAATGCATATGAAATAATGATACAGCAAAAAGCTTTCAAAGTTTTTGTCCGTGTTTGTTCCGGCTAATGTCCGAAACGGTTGGACCAATTTTTAAGGAAACGATAAAGCTGATGTCATAACGAGTAACTTGGCTACTTATATTTTTGAAAAAGAATCAGGGTTCTCCGCAATTAAATAATTCTGTAGACCACGCGAACCACGACCACGAGCACAGCTAGCCAGGATTAAAAATGGTCCTTAACGGATTACGTAGCTTAGAGACCGCATATTTCAAAATAGTAAGTCAAGTCAGAGGCCAGTAAAAGCAAGCTGAAGATACTTGACAATAGGTAGGCCTCTACAAGGCCAAAAGAAAGAGTCAAACCAAAGCCTGAAACTTACACCTTACAAAAGCCTGATATGACACATTGAATGAATGAATGAATGAAAGAATGAAAGAATTAATGAATGAATGAATGACGATGCTTCCAAACGTTAATCGATTATTCAAACGACGAGATGTTTTTTGACTCAGCTTGTATTGGAAGTTGACTGACAGATATAATTACGTTAGGAAAACACGTTACGCATGCATTTCGTTCGCTGGGAGCGCTGGATCCTCAAACCTCCAAAGTCTTGGTCCTCCAATTCTTTGTTTTACCAAAACCCATATGTCCTGGTCTTACAGACAGGTTACATTGATCAACATAAACAGAAATGTGGTATGAAAATAAGCGTCTATTGACAACTTTATTTACGTAACTCTGACGCGCTCACACCGTCCAAAGTGTCCATATAGAATGCGTTCGGACCTCTACTTTCGTTCCCGATGCTAAACCGTTGTTAAAGGACGGAGAAAAATTTGAGCCACGCGAGGGTTGTCCATTTTACACGGCCGGGTCTTAGTACTCAGACGCTCAACCGGGGACCCATACAACGCCAGAATGGCCAAGAGCAATACAGATTCAGAAAAAAATGTGCTGTCGGGGACCCCTGTCAGGAACGAAGTTCCTTCCTTCTTTTCTTTAACTCCGAATGTAATTTGAAATGAAATCCGTATATTTCAATAGGTGATATTATAAAAAGAGACAAGGGTAGGGAAAAAGAGAGAGAAGAGAGAGAGAGACAAAGAGTGTTGCGCATCAGGCTACGCACTCACGTGCTCGTGTGCTTGTAGTAGGCTCGATATACACACGCACACACACACGGCATTTCGTTACGTGACGATTTCTACTAAATACTACCCGTAAGTCAAGTTAGGAAAGTTCGTTCCAAAATCGTTCCTCTTGAACGTCTCGGGGCGTTAAAATGTGACAATGTGTAAGTCAGGTTTGCGACATTTAATCTTAATCTAAGAATGTCACATTAGTCATTTTTATTTGTAGAATTGTGAGATATTATGGTCTGTATTTTTAACCAACTGGCTGTTTTATAACTCCGAAAAAGTGGGCTATGATTTTTCCGCCATCTTGTGTCTGTCTTAATCATATCGACTAACTTACGGTGATACTCAGCCTGATGATAAGCAATCACCGCAACCTATGAACGCTTGTAATACTTAAAGTATCACAGTATAGGAGGTAAAGGACGGAGATTGGGCCTCCAGCGCTCTCACTTCATCATGCTGTTTCTTTGCGCTGATTTCTGAGAGGTTTGTAATTCCCATCGAGCCGACCCATTAGTGCTTGGAGGAGCATGGATTTACTACAACTTAGCTGGTTTTAAAAACTGTGTTTCTCTCACTTATAATAAATAAATAAAATAAATAAATAAACGCTACACACTCAACGGCCCCCATTAGGATAATTATATCCTGTGTCGGGGTCCGGAAACATTCACAATGACAAGGACAAACACAACCAGACCGGAAAACATGCCTGTACGATTAATACAAACATCTGCTCCGAGCGGGAATCGAACCCGCAACCGTCGAGGCTTAAGGCAGACTCGCTACCAAATAATTTTTACAAAAACCAAAATAATTTTTACAAAAAGCGATCAAATTTAAAAACATATACTCAAAATACAAAATTGCTAAACGTATAACGTCACACTTGAGCGAGACACGTGATTGCGACTCCAAATTAAAAGCACGATGACTTTTACTTAAGAAATATATGATATGATTTAATATATACATGACACTACCTACACCCGCGGCTTCGTTTACGTGGTGTAAAGATTTTTCTTTACAACACGGAACCCTCCTTCGTATAATCTAGGCTCCTTCAAACGAGGCGTGAAGATCTTGCGGGTAGGCAGAGCAAGGGTGGCTAACTCGGTTGCCTTCCGCAACTGTATTAGCCGCCTTCGCGTTTGGACTTTACTACCATCAGGTACTTACCATTAGGTGGAGTGGAGTCATTTGCCCTCCATATCAAATAAAAAACCCTAAACCTTTTTGTAAAATAAAAGTAGCCTAAGTTACTCCCTATAACATCAGCTATCTATTTGCCAGTGGGAGTCCCGTTAAAATACGCCCAGCTTATCAACAAACATACAAACACAAAAATTTTATAAATTGATTTTTTATGTAAGTATATTCTTTCATATGTATTTAACGAAAATCTGTTAATTTGGGATTACAAACAGACACTACAATTTTATTTATTTGTATAGATCTCTAGATCTATACAATCTATTATAGGCGTTTTTGTTCTACAAAACAATACGTTAAATATCATAATTAAGTCTTTGTGTCGAACTTTCACATCGCTATACTTAAGTGAAAATTGACGTATTAGACGGAAATGGTATACAAAGCCGAATTTAAAACAACTCATATTAAATTCAATTCATGATAAGGTTTTTCGCACAGAATAATTGCATAATAATTTTTCTCCGTTATGTATAAAGCTTAATACGTTTACAAAAAAACGTATACACGTGTTTTGTAAATATTAAGGTCAAGAGCCTTTATTAATAGGAAATCCAACGAATTTATTTTTAAATTAAAATTATATATTATATAAATGATTGTCGTTGTGATAGCTGTTTTAGTTTATATATGGTGGGTTCGTTCCGCGCTGAAGTATTCTGAGTATCATTAGTTATTTTTATGAAAAAATTTGGCTTTTAAAATTACTAATATTGCTATTGCCCCTCCAAATAAGCTCGAAGCTTGCGCTAGGAGTGGGTACGACAATAGCCCAAGGGGTCAGCGTTGAACCCGCGACTGTCGCTGTCGTTAACAGAACGAAGTTAATCGCCAACTTTGGTTAAGGGTATCAGACTCAAGTCTGAGATGCTCAGGTCTTCCATAGAGCCTCTGACTTGACTTATCAATTGTTGCTAAGTTGATAACTGCTGGTACCGCCTTATTAGCACGGATACGCTTAGCGTAGCGAACCTGCTTTAAGCGCCACATGTCGCAGGTTTGATTCACGCTCGGTGCTGATGTTTATATTGACCATACAGGCATGTTTTTCCGGTCTGGGTGTGATTGTCCTTGTCATTGTGTATGGTTCCGAACCCCCGACACGGGATATAACTATCCTAATGGGGGCCGTTGAGTGTGTAGCGTCTATTACTATTATATTATTATCAACACCACTATGCGGTCACCCATCCATAGACTAACCGCGCTTAAAGATGCTTAACCCATTCGTTTCATATTTTAAAAAAAATATTACGTCATTTTTATTCTATTCTATAAGAAGCTGTGACTCGCGGATTTGCCGGTTTTTTATTGTATTAATATTTCTTCAAATTACCATTTCCTCCACACCTTCCTCTAAGGACATTTTCATTTTTATCGTGTTTGTCGGTCGGTCGGTCGTAGTTGTGAAAATTCATTGAAGGTGGCATCTCTCTGTCAGTTTTGCAATATTGGGGTCCTGGCATTATTTCCAGGATCTGCTTCCGGATTTTACAGGTTGCCAGTTATCTTCTTCTTCTTATCGATTGGTTAGTGGTCAACCTAGTGTCAGAGTTGTTCAGGTCGCCCGTAGGCCTCTGACTTGACTTATCGACTGATGTCTAATTGTCAACAGCCGGGACCGACTTTTTACGTGCCCTCCGAAGCACGGAGACGCTCGGTTGAAGTACCACTATGCGATCACCCATCTAGTGACTGACCGCGCCTAAAGTTGCTTAACCTACCGATCGTTTACCGATCAGCGGGTGCACTCGGCTATGAGCGTCTCGGTTGCCAGTTATTACACAGAACGATCATCGGAACTAGTAACCCACTGAATAAGAGTAACCCATCAAGAGTTGACGATTATTATCAGACTAGCATCTGCCCGTGACTTCTACCTTATCGCACAGGAACGAGACATTCCTCCGGGATAAAAAGTATCCTATAGTAAAATGCAGATAATAATCTATCTGTGTGCTAGTTTTCATCCAAATCTGTACAGCCATTTTGGCGTGATTGAGTAACAAACATACGCATTTTCGCATTTATAATATTGATAGCATAATGGTAGGACTAGGATGTCATGGGATGAGCGGCCCTGAGGAGGGCGGGAGTCGGCGTGATTCCCAAGTCGGCCAAGGAGGTTTTAGTGGGTCCCCATGACTCAGTCACACTGGTGGTAGGTCTTTTGTTGCAAGAGGCCGGCTAGGTAGGTACCACCGCAGTGTCCAATATTCTGCCGCCAAATAGTAGTGTTTAGGCACTACTGTGTTCCGGTTTGAAGGGCATTGTACGCTGGTGAAATTACTAGGCGAACGAGATTTAAGAACTAATATCTCGAGGTTGGCAACGCGTGAGTGGCACCTACTAATGGTGCTGCAAGCGCTCATAGGCTGCGGCAGCCACTTACCATCAGGTGGGCCGTATGCTTGTTTGCCAACTTCTAACATAAAAAAAAAAACGCATTTTCACATTTATAATACTGGTAGGACTAGTATGTCATGGGATGAGCGGCCATGAGGAGGGCGTGAGTCGGTGTGGTCTCCAAGTCGGCTGAGGAGCTTTTAGTGGGTCCCCATGACTTTGCCATCTTATCACGGAACCCCACATAACCCGGTTCTCTTCCCCAGGAAGCCGGGTATCTGGTAGCAAATTTCCTCCCCGTTACCAAAAAAGAAGGATGTAATGGCATAGTAATCATGACTGACAGCTTAACATACTCCCCGCGGCCCCATTAGTTATGTAACATTAATTTTTATTTAGATAATAAAACGAAGAAAAAACTAAATTCAATCCTTAATGGGTGTGGGCTGTCAAGTTTGAAGCTAAATAAATATTTATATATATTTTTTCAATTTAATTAAATACAGTTTATCCATTCTACATTGATAATATTCATACTGGATGCAAATTTTTTATATAAAGTATTACACGTGTAGCAACTATTTACTATTCCAAATATATAAGGAAGCGTTCAACAAATATGTACATTATTTATTTTTTACACTAATGGCCGTTTTAGACCAGCGCTTTTTGAAACGACGTTCCTTAACGCGATTTACGGGTAGTGCGATTTAGTAGAAATCGTCACAAATCAGCAACGAAATGCCGTACTCTGTGTATGTTTGCGTGTGTGTGTCTACAAGCCAATGAGCACTCGAGCAAGTGAGTGCGCAGCGTGCTGCGCAACTCTCTCCTCTCTCTTTCTCTCTCTCTCGCTCTCTCTCTCTGTCCCTGGCTTCTTCATATCGAATTATATTCAGATTTGAAGAAAAAACATGAGGAACATTGTTCCTGTCGGTGGTCCCCCGACCAATGAATTTTTCGAGAGTAGTCAATCGTTACTGCATACGATCTTACACGCGCGCTACTGACCGCCCAACGCCATTACACTTGGACTTAATCCGGCGTGTACGCTCAAACCGATCATGGCGAATGTCAGTAGCATAATTATGGGGCTTTACATTATACGCTTATTCTTCTTCTTCCTAGTATTATCCCGGTATTTTTCCCAGAGTCGAATTATTACTCTGAGTCTGAGTCGAATTATTATCCCGATTTAACCGGTTACTAGTTTTAAACAGAGCGATTGGCAATCGCTCTATCAAGATTTTAGGATTATTATCATAATAACCGGAACCGACAGTTTAACATGCTCGCCGAGGCACGGTAGATGTTTGGAGTCGAACCCACGACCGTCATGGGTGAAGGCAGGCTCACTACCAACAGCCACAATGGTCGTTAATTATATATATTACACGCTTCTACAAACTTGTAAGCGCGTCAACGGTACGAGTTGCGCGGAGTAAAAGTTTTTCTTTAATGGAAGAGGGGGTAAACGGGCAGGAGGCTCACCTGACGTTAAGCGGTCACTACCGCCCATGAACATCTGCAACACCAGAGGGGCATGCAGGTGCGTTACCGACCTTTAATGAAAGAATAGCATTTCTTAACATCTTACGCGCGCTTCGAAAAACGAGCTTTTACGCTCGTATAAAACGCCTGTCTGTAAATGCCCTAACGTTTATACGAAATGTCTTTAAATATTCGCTGAATTTGAAATTCGCTATATTTGAATTTGTGCCCGCCTAATTCTGAAGAGAAAAATTGGTATCAGTTTAGGGTTCCGTGGCTGAACAGTAAAAACTTTGTAATTTCCGTAATTTAAATAAATTTGTCCGTCCGAATGCCACAGCGATTTTACTTGGAGACTATTGGCTCTTAGGCCCCAACAGAATTTTGCAGTGAAATAATAATATATATAAAAATTAACGGTGGCCCATTGACATAGACATTTTATGTAGACGGGGGTTGAAAAAAGTCCAGTAAGGCAATGTGCGAGGCATCTTTGGATAACTCTTTAATGACTTTTTTGCATACTTTTGTTTGCCATCTTTGCGGTATACAAATATGGGATAATTTTTTTATATGGACAATGACTTCATAGGGACAAAAGGTCAGGATTTTCACCTGATGGAAAGTGACTGCTAACGCCCATGGTAACGCCAGAGAGGCTTGCTTTTGAGACAGGTGACGGAAGCGCGAAGGACGATCGTAACCAGGTGCGCTCACTGTCCGGTAAACGAGTGGGTTAACCAACTTTAGACACTGGCCGTCAATTTTTTTTTTTAATTTACAATTTGGCAAACAAGCATACGGCCCCTCTGATGGTAAGTGGTTGCCACTCACGCGTTGCCAACCTCGAGATATTGGTTCTTAAATCTCTTATGCCCAGTGATTTCACTAGCCTACAGTGCCCTTTAAACCGGAACACAGTAATGCCTAAGCAATACTATTTGGCGGCAGAATATTTGACACTGCGGTGGTACCTACCTAGCCTCTTGCAACAAAACACCTACCACCAGTGACTGATTGCACTGGTGGAATAATCTCTGCTGTGACAGAGGTTATCCCAATAGCGGGCGATCGTCACATCACGACGCCAAAGATGGGTAGTGGTAGCGAACCTGCTTTTTTGTCTTTCGCGAATTCATTTGTTTCATTTGATGAAGGTGCTTGTGTCTGTATAATTTCCGGACCCCGGACACAGGATATTACTAATGAGGGCCGTTGAATGTGTAGCGTTTATTATTATTTATAATAATTATGTATTATACCGGAAACATAAAAAGAGACAGAAATTACATATGCATGTAATATGTATGGTAATACACATATTATTTTTTTGCGAGAATTGCGCGCGTGCAAAGAGGTATGGACAAAGACCCCCAAAATGACTATTAAATATTTGACCCCTTTTTGAGCCAGTAGCAGCATTATGTATTCTCAATTTCTTGTAAATAAAAGCATTTAATTAACCCATATTAAGAGTTCTTTTTTCTGTCTCCTGTCGCTGATAAGATCATCACCAGTTTGTATCGCAACTGCCTACAGAAGAAAAAGATACAAGTTCAAATTGTAGCGCAGCAATAGCGAACCTGCTTGAGCGTGCCTTTGGGCAGACAAAGTCACATTTCATTATACGTCGCGGCTTCGATTTCCGCTCGGAGCAGATGTTTGTATTGACCATACAGGCATATTTTCCCGTCTGGGTATGTTTGTCCTTGTCATTGTGTATGTTTCCGTACCCCGGACACAAGATTTAACTATCTTAATGGGGGCCGTTGAGTGTGTAGCGTTTATTTAATAATTATCAATAACGAAATTAAATAGTTCTGAAATGTATGGAAATTGGTATATGCTTTAGAAATACCACGTGACCTTTAGTTTTTGACTGACATCGCACAAGCGTATTTGACTTTCGAAATGGAATCGACACGGAGCGATTTGCCGCTTGTCCCCTTTGAGGACCCTAGATCGGAAATTCGATTTCCGCAGGGAGCAGATGTTTGTATTAATCATACACGCACGTGGCTGGATGGTTGTGATTATCTTCATGTGTTTTCCAAACCCCGACACAAGATATCTCTATCCTAATGGAGGCCTATGAGTGTGTAGCGTATATATATCGATAAGAGTGTATCCTAGAGACAAAATCTTTTAAAGGGGGTAGACCCTCTTTCTTTTTCCTCCTTCTCTCTGTGTTCCTACTCGTCACCTAAGGTGACAACTGACGGTAATGCCTCTAGTATTACAATTAAGTAATGATGATGGTAGCCGCTTAGCATCAGGTGGGCTTACATTTGTTTTGCCACCATAAATCATATTATAAAGACTGAAAAATGTAGCGTTTCCATGTGAAATACTGTTTTATGCTTAACTATGTTATGAAGATTACGATTCATCTAACTAAATATATTTTTCAGTAGTATCTATAAAATATTATTAAATAAATAAAAATAATTACATTTAGTGTGGGACGTTTTTAGAAAAAAAATACAATTCTACTATACTATATAATAATTACCGGGAATTAAGTTATTAAATTAATTATAATCTATTATCTGCAAAATTTAGTGTGCGAAAATTATATAATAAATAAAAGCAAAAAAATAATCACAAAATGAAGGCCTTTATTATAAAAACAACACTGTAATTAGGTAATAATCGTATTTTCATTAAAAAATTTGCGTCATGAAAAATGATTTCCCTATTTTGACGTAAATAAGCAATACCATGTCAACCCACAAAATTAAAAAAAAAAAACTGATATATATGTGCAGAAGTGTTGGTAAATGGCTGAAGGACATTTTTCTTTAATATTTGTAGAGTTTTATGCTTTAAAACTTCTAAAAAAGCCATTTTTGATTTATGTATTCTGTTAAACGTTTTGGGTTATAATATGTACGAATTATGCAGTTTGTTTACATATTTTTTTTTGTGAAAAGAGGTAAAATAACTTACATACATCTTGAATTTGCCAAAAACTTGACCAATACTTAAAAAACATATAAAGCAAGTTGTTCAAAATTTTCAAACGCGTTTTTCTCGAAATTACATTCATGTGGGTTGACATGGTATTGCTTATTTGCGTCCATTTATTGGAATCATTCGTGATTATTTCGTATTTATTTTGTCAAAGGATAATAGAAATTAAAAAGTCACCTCATCAACGTATCTTCGCCTAAATACATGACAAGTACTCCCCCTCCTCGATCCCCCCTTACATAGTGACAATAACTACGCACACAGACGCACGTATTGTTTGTACACTCGCACATACAAATAACCGGCTAGGTATTCAGTTTCCCGCCACCGGCGCGAACACGCACACAAAACACCGTGAACAAACAATACCAACACACAAGTAAATTTAAACTCACCTCAAAATAAATCCATTAGAAAACACACTTGTTCAAACAGCTAGCGCTTAGCCTCGAAAACTCGTTGAAAAAACACTCGCCGCATCTGATGTGTGCTTAACACTTTTCAAAACTTTCTGTCCTAACTAAACTCCTTCGTTAGCACCAAACCTTCCCGCCAAATATTTTGAAACTTCTACCGAGCCCGCGAACTTGTACTACATTTTATGACGATTTGATTGAGACACCTTTATCTTTATTAATTATTAAAAATAAATTGAAAACTAAAATTAATCGCAAAATTTTTCGTTCAACTTCCACCGATCAAATATTAAAACAAAATAAAAGAAACACGCCGAGGCCCCAACACAATTATTAGCACACGTTGCGCGGTAAAAATAAACTATGATTAACTGCTATTAAGATTCGCGGAGACACCGGCGAGCGACATGCGACTGAGCGTTAAAAAAAATTATTATTAAATTATTGTTGCCGGCAATCGCGAAAATTGTTGTCCGTTGCTATTTTCGTAGCTTAAACGTTATGAATAATTATCGTCAGAGACCGAACATCGACGCATAGTTGTCGTTTCATAAAACGTTCGCGTTAAAACTGAGTCGAAAGGCTCGCCCCGTGGTAGAGCATAGCGCCGAATAAAATAAACAACAATATACCTAAATAAGCGGCACGACGGGCGCGGCCATGTGTGCGTCGGCGGCGGTGTGTGCGTGTGTAAACAAGGGGCGACTCGGCTCGTATGGCGTCCTGACAATCGCAGATCTTACATCCTTTTTAATTGTTTATGTCGTGGACACAACATGAGACATTTGTATGTATGTCTTACAATCAATATTAAAAATCTTTTTGACGCACGTGATGTTATCTCGTGTTTTGATTTTATGCTAGAAATGGCTGTGTAAAACATGAGGTGAGTATACATTTAAAATTATTGTAATAATTATTGATTTTATTTAATAGTGGCTTTACCTGCGTGAATAAAAATTTATGATTAAGAGACATCTTTAATGCAATATAGAAAAATAAGTTACCATATAATAAACATTCCATATAAAAAGTAGCCTTGGTATAATCATGGTCACTTTTATTTATGCACCGAAGTTCATCTTTTTTTTTTTTTTTATGTTAGAAGTTGGCAAACAAGCATACGGCCCACCTGATGGTAAGTGGCTGCCGCAGCCTATGAGCGCTTGCAGCACCATTAGTAGGTGCCAGTCACGCGTTGCCAACCTCGAGATATAATAATATCATCGTAATAGCTTCAGCTGATTAGGCATGAAAGCGTCACAGACAAAAAAACAAGCACACTTTCGTATTTATAATTTTATTAAGGTTTAATTTTATCGACTAATTAAAGTCAATAAAATTAGCAACACTTGTTACCTAAGATGAATCAGTTCATTAAATAATTAATTTATATTATCCTGCAATTCATTGTGAATAAGTCTACTAAATTCTTGTCATTACTTTAAGAAGCCGCAAAACGAAGTCTCATTAAATATTAAAAAATATATATATAACGTAACCGCAATCAATCCATTCGTCCCCGATTCCCCCGCGAGAATAAACATATGACGTCACCGACGGGTAAACAAACAAACAAACACATGCGCGGCGTTCATGTTTCCTTAATACAATTATTATTTCGAATGTGGAACGCGGGCGGGACGGTTCTGCCATAGCCTATGTGATTTATTTTTAATTTCGCGAGGTTATACCATATGCCTGGCCAGCGACAACTCGCGAATTCATTGTCTATGCGAATTAATTATGAACGCGCTGTTTAGAAATACATATTTTTAGGCTCAGAACTAAAACGAGAATAGGAACGTTTTTTTGTTTAAAATATAGTTTTTTACAGTATCGCCACTTTCGTTTTTCGAATTTAGAACGGCTTCGTCAGTTATAGAATTAAGTTTTATTTTATTATTTTAATAGTATTAATATAATGGCCTTGTAAACTATGTTTTGCATTTGAGTTGAATATTGCATACTTTTTATATAATTTTTAAAATATTAATACGAGAAAACGCGTGAAACGGAATGTAAACAATTTCTACTCTTACTTAATTTATTATTTCTTTTGTATTTTGTGCATTTGACAGTCTATAACAAAGGAATTATCTTATATGAGGGTTTCTTATTTACCTTTTGCCTCAAGTTTCGTTCAATGAATTGAATAGGTTGTATTAAAACCTTTTTTCTTATTTTCGTTGCATTCAGAAAAGTTTCAATCACAAAGGTCATACATTAAAATGCGTTTCAACTAAGAATACGACTGAAAAAACTAGATCTTGTACCGGAATGGTCAACAGAGTTTTCAGTAAAATTTGCAAAAAAGTCAACAATCGAATGAACATATTTTTAAGAACGTATTTTAATAAATTATAATAATTTTCATAATCTAGACATTTATAATAGCAGCTACTCGTTTCAGCAGAAAAGTATAGATGAGATACTACTAATTTTAGAAAAATATTCAATGAGACAATGTAATTTCCTCTATTCAATCGTTATATCTTTAATCGTATAATTATTTCGTTATGATCTACAAATTGTTTGTCTTGGAGTTTGTTTAAATTATCAAATTTATTCAATTTATTTTATTTTGATTTTTATGGATAGGTATAATTATTAATAAATAAAATATGAAATACAATACAGTTTTTTTTTAATCTGTATTTATTTTAATATAATTATAGTGTATAATTTATTGTACTAACACTATTTTTACTTGATTGCCAGTATGAAATTAGCAAGTCCTATTCTTATTTGAATCACACTATACTTTTTTTTTTTTTTTTTTTTTATGTTAGAAGTTGGCAAACAAGCATACGGCCCACCTGATAGTAAGTGGCTGCCGCAGCCTATGAGCGCTTGCAGCACCATTAGTAGGTGCCACTCGCGCGTTGCCAACCTCGAGATATTAGTTCTTAAATCTCGTTCGCCCAGTAATTTTACTAGCGTACAATGCCAAAATACTTTTTATATACTTTTTTAATTCTATGAATCACATAAAATATAAACTCATGAATCCGTTTGAATCACACTCGTTATGATCATTTTTAATTCGATTTTATTTTAAGATTAAATAAACGACTAACTTCCATTTACAAATGCTCGTATTTTGCAGACTTCGTTATAAATTAATTTAATTATTGCTTTTATATTTTTTTAACTTTCTGGTGATTATTTTGCTTCCTGTGCAAAGTCGAGTCACGCGTTTCCATGTTTGTGCTAATTTGATGCAAAATTATAATTTTGCATAAACTTACTATATACTTTGGACTGACCGTTTCATACAAACGAAATGTCACAGACTCGTTGGTGCTACTTTGTAAATTCAAAACCTATGTCATCAATAAAAAAACTTGAAGACTATTGCCCTGAATAAACCGAGAACAGCCCTTACATACCAGAAAAATATCGAAAGGTTAGCTGGTGCTCCTTCTTATATTCAACAATACAGAACGAAACCAATTTACTCGCTAACTTCATTCAATTTTAATGTTTCTAGCTTGTGACTAACTTCGTTTCGTTACGTCGATGTTTAATTTAAGGACGAGCACCAGCGAGTCTGACATTTTCTTTTTACGGAAGGACTTATCCATATACAATTATACAATATTTTTATTTTGGAAACGGATTTTTTTATTCAGCGGGTGTTTTACATTCTCCATGTCAGTACTATTTTCTCCTGTGCCTGTAAACCTACTTTTTGTTTAGTAGAGTTGTAATTTTATCAATAAAATTAATTCAATAACGTTTTTGTTCGAATTACTACGACTAAACGGACACAACAATGATTATTTCCTCATGCAAATTTTCATTTCCTATTTCAAACCATCAAGTTTTGTTATCGCTACAAAAAGCCTATGTTGTCCACCAAGGTTCCACAAATTTCTGTACCAAAATCAATCAAAATTGGTTAAGTGGTTTAGGGGTAAACGAGATAAAAGGGATAAAGTTTATATCAATGGAAGTTTGTTACTTTTCACAAACAAAACTACTGAACGGATTTGGGTGAAATTGGCACTCAAATGGCATATTACCTGTACTAACATACAGGCTAATGTCTATCCCGGAAAAATTGTAGGTTCCCTTGGGATTATCAATAAACTAGACTAATGTGTCTACACCTACGTTATACTTTGTATACCTATAGGGCATACCTTGTATATATAATAGGTCAAGATCGAACCTACAAGTCTAAAGACGATCGTATTTTTAACGCTACATTGTATAAATAAATTTATTTAAAATCTATTGTATTATGTGTGCAATGTTTTGAAATTACAATTACTAAATACATTTAAATGTAGCAATCCAATGTATGTAATTGTGCTAGCTAAAAACACATTTTTAAATAACAATATTATAATATCACTTGCGGGCCCGGCAGACGTTGTCCTGCCCCGAACAAAATCTGGGACCCGATAGCAGCGCCCTACCCGAGTCTAGAAGTGAGACACCGGTGAAAGTTTTTGATTGACTAATATGGCTATTAAAAAGCAGGGGTTGGTGATAAAAAGTGAAACTTTAGGATCGTATATATTTTTCAAGGCCGCATAATAAAAAAATAAAATTAAAAATTTTATCAAAAAATAAAAAAGAATTTTTGGGGGTGAATACCCTTATCACTTAGGCGTTCGAAAAATACATAGTAGCCGATTCTCAGACCTACTCAATATGCATAAAAAAATTCATAAGAATCGGTCAAGCCGTTTCGGAGGAGTATGGGAACGAACATTGTGACACGAGAATTTTATATATTAGATTTTACTCGGAGACTATTGGTGCTATCTATAGGAAATGTAGTGAATAGGTGTAATCTATGAACCGCTACACGATTTCGTAATGAAATCAAGAAGAATATAAAAGTTAAGGGTAGCAATCTATACATTCAACAGTGTTGAAAAATAAAATTTCAATCTATGGTGACGTGTGAGATATCTCTGGATACCTCTCTCTCAAAATCTCTCAAAACGATAAGGAGGTTTGATTTTGAATTTTTTATTACGTCAGTAGTTATTGAGATATTAGCTCCTAAAATCATAAAAATTGTGTCCCCCCTCTAAATGTTGATGATGGAATTTAAAATTCTAGAAAAATTTGAGGTTGTAGATCACCAAATGAACTTTCATCCACAATTGGTTTGAAGAAGATAGGTCAACAAACTCTAAAGATAGTGGTTCCCAAAACTATTTTTTCATATTACTTTGAATATTTACTATTGTTACGGAGAACCTTATCACAGCGGCATAAGGTTCAAAATCGCTTGCTACTCCTTTTGTTTATTTCTACTACCGCCGCGCGGGTTCGAGAAAGATGTATTCTCGAAACATGTAGAATAGCGTTCCGCGGACGGAGCTCTCTCGAACCCGTGTTCCGCGTTATATAAGCGGCCCGGCGCGTCGACTGATTCATTCAGTTCTGAGCAACAAGCGAAGAAACTACAAGTGATACCAGTGAAAAAGTGCGATAATTAGTGACCTCGGCTATTCTTTTGGACTGTGATTGACCTGCGGTTTGGACCTGTGATTTGTGAAGTTCTGTTGTGTAATCTAGATCTTAATAAAGTCTTACTTAGAGCCAGCTGGTGTTTGTTTCCAAATCTACGAACCCCAGCCCGTAACACTATGAACTTACCATCTTATTTTGTGGCCGATTTTAATTCATTCAACGATTGACAATTCGATTTTTATTCATTTAATTCTTAAACTCCTAAAGATCCTCTATCATGAAGCTGCGGAACCCTTTAGTTTCGACGGGGCGTGATCCACAACGCACTTGACTGATAATTATTTATAATTTTTTTTTAATGTCACAGTAGTTTACATATTATGTTCACCGAAAAGCCTCATGAGAGACTGTCTCATTCCCAAGGTGTGGTAGGTACTTACTAATACTACTACCAAAACTGATTATCGAAATGGTGGTATTCACTTTGCTATAGATGTATTTTATGGAACAATATTTACTTACAAATATTTCATTTCTCCAGCAAATTTTAAAGGTCATCGCTAATGAATTCGCGGGCTAGTATAGTTCTCTCAATTTAAAATGAACCAAAATGGCCGCTTCTGCGCAGGTACTATTATGGACAAAAATGTTAAACAAAAATATTGATTTCGTCTTATTTAAATAATTTTTTTAGAAATTGGGAAAACAGAATTAAGTATATAATATAGTTATTGTTTCTTCTAAATTCAATTAATTATTTATTAATTACCGTTATTAATTACTTAAATATAATAAAACAAATAAATAGTATAGAAAAAGGTATAAAAAAATAATTATTTACATTTTTAATCATTGTCACTTATTTGGATAACGCCTTATCTTGAAATAAAATTAAACGTTCACACACTTGACAAAAATAATTTATATTTTTTATTTAATTTTTAGTCATTTATTTTTAAAGAACTAAAACAACCGTGAGCGAGTGTACCAAACGGGTCGAACGTCGCCACGTTGCTATAGTTACGTGGCCCCCTTCATTCCGCATTCGGTTGAGACCTAAAAATGTGTTACTGCGCATTGTTCAACTTATATTGAGAGAGTTATAATAAACATATTTGATTTCTTTTTGTTCTTATCAGTGTTTATCGTGATTTGGGTGTTGATGTGTGGGTGATTACAGTGCTAAAATACGAATGACCTTATTATTTGGGACAATGGAAATAAATTGCAAGTAATGGGATTTGAATATTTTCTGTAATCATAGCTAGCATTTTTCTATGACTTTTTAACAAAAAAGAACTTATTGAACTCAAAAACCCTTGCCAACAAACTCGTTTTTGTTGAAGTAGGATCTCTCGTATGGAATAACATTTTTCTTCCTGAAAATATAAAAGCTCTGCTTCTCGGGGTGTAGATAAAAATAATTGTTGCGGCGCAACGGTGTGGCGCAGCGGTAGCGAACCTGCCTTAAACGCCACAGGTTGCGGGTTCGATTCCCGCTCGGAGCATAGCATTCGCCCAGAAATTTCACTAGCTACAATGTCCGTCAAACCAAAACACACAATGCAAAACACACTACCGCCTTGCGATAGAATATCTGACCTTCTGTTGCGACATCTACACGCAGAACAACGCAACTTTACAAGCACAACGTACTTTTTTTCTCGCACAAACACTCTGTGGAACCAGCTTCCGCCGGTGGTCTTTCCGAGACGAAACGAATTGGGAACCTTCAAGAAAAGAGCCTATATCATAGGTCGGCAACGCAGCTGCATGCCCTCTGGTGTTGCAGATGTTCATGGACGGTGGTGATAACTTAACATCAGGTAAGCCTCATACCCGTTTGCCCCCTCTGATATAAAAAAATAAACCTACCTAGTAAACTACTAAGCGGACGAAACCACAGGACGTATATAAAGAAAGAAAGAAAGAAAGAAAGAAAGAAAGAAAGAATCAATTTATTGGGACAACAACAGACATAAACTAAACATAAACATTAAAAAGCATTATAGTTAAAAGAAAAACAAAACACTATAAGAATAATATAAAAAAAATTAAACATAATTAAAAACTTAATCCTAAAAATTAATTAAAGCCTCAATAGCTCAACGGTAGAAGGGCCGACTTCGCTCCGTTAACGCGAGAGTCGAGGGTTCGATCCTGACCCCTTGGGCTATTGTCGTACCCACTCCTAGCGCAAGCTTCGAGCTTATTTGGAGGGCAATAGGAATATTAGTAATACCTTGAAAAAGCATTGCTAATATTCTTAAAAAAAAAAAAATTAAAAATAACATAAACAAAACAATAATAAGAAAGTGTTGTGTCCCAAAAAGGGTGGACCATTCAGTTAGTTAGGCGAGTACACCTAACACTGTTTTTCAATGGTACCCTGTCTATGACGTGCTGTGACAAACCGATCCTATACTTTACGTCGATAACAAATACAATTAAAAATATACTATAAGTCGGCATAATTATGACAATCGGCAACAAACCATGGCACGGGGATATATAACTCATTTATATTTTTATTATTTGTTTAGAAAAAGTTATCTCGAATAAAGCACAGATTCGTATCCCGGTCAGTGTGTTATCATAACAAACGCACACACTCACATCGTGTTAGCACTATCTCTGTTTACAAGTATGATATTAGATTACGTTTTGTACTAAATAAATCTTAATTTGCAAACTTTTTTATCATTTTTAGAGTTCCGTACCCAGAGGGTTAAAGCAGAGTAGGTAAACGATCGGTGGGTTAAGCAACCCAAGGCGCGATCAGTCACTAGATGGGTGATCGCATAGTGGCATTTCAACTGAGCGTCTCCGTGCTTCGGAGGGCACGTAAAAATTACTTTGATAACAGTCGATAAGTCAAGTCAGTGGTCTATACTGGCGACCTGAACAACTCTGACACTAGGTTGGCCACTGACCACTCGATAAGAAGAAGTAGGATAAAACGGGACCCTATTACTAAGACTGCGCTGTCCGACCGTCTGTCTGTCATTCTGTCACTAGGCTATATCTCATGCACCGTGATAGTTACAGTTGAAATTAAATAATAAATAAATAAACGCTACACACTCAACGGCCCCCATTAGGATAATTATATCCTGTGTCGGGGTCCGGAAACATTCACAATGACAAGGACAAACACAACCAGACCGGAAAACATGCCTGTACGATGAATACAAACATCTGCTCCGAGCGGGAATCGAACCCGCAACCGTCGAGGCTTAAGGCAGACTCGCTACCCAAAATTTTTACAGATGATGTATTTCTGTACTGAACAGAATGAAATAAATATTTAAGGGACCTCCCATACAACAGACATGATTTTACCGTTTTTATGGATAATGGTACGGAACCCTGCGTGTGCGAGGCCGACACGCACTTGGGCGGTTTTTGTTTTTATCTACAACTATATTAAATTTTAAATGTAAATTGACAATTATACAAAATCTTAACCGGATTGAACAGGTTTCTAAATCGTGTCACACAAAATTCTTGTCACAATTATCCGTTTAAACCATGAAAATCTTTTGTTTTATATGACTAAGCTGGCCAGCAAGCGTACGACCCACCTGATGGTAAGCGGTTGTCGTAACCTATGAGCGCTTGCAACACCTTTAGTAGGTGTCACTCACGTTTCCAAGGGGATATTGGTTCTTATGTCACTAGCTACAGTGACATAATGTCCTTGAAACACTGTATACTGCTTTACGGTAGAATAACTAACACTGCGTAGGTACCACACCTACCTAGCCGGCGCCGACTACTACCTAAGCAGATTGTTTTTTGAATCAGGGTTCACGGTTAATAAGCTCTGAAGCTTTGAAGAGTTTTGTTTAACGCAAATCAAACAAAGAAAGATTCACCAAAAAGTGAAAATATCCTCAGAATGAACTGACTTAGAAAGTATGTACTTGTAAGGCATTTTTTTAGACTTGTGGAGGTATGACGTGTTTAAATGCCTCCAACACTATGGGAGAATCCTCCGACCAGGCGGGTGATATTGCCTGGCGGGTCGAAGCCCAACGACTGACGTTGGTAAGTTGTATATATAGGTCAAGATCGTAGGAAACTCTGATAGCGCGATTTAGGATCGTGACGTTCATTGGTCGTCCATATCGTTGCGTAGTATGCCCTGTAGGTGTCGTTGTAGCTTGATGCGACATTGTGACAATCTCGTCTTTCTATCGCGTTACGTCATGTTGCGTGTAGATGTCGCTCCAGACTTTTTAATGTCTAATGGTTGAAGGTGCTAATCCCTGGAACTATTCGTGGCATTCTTTTTGCATTTGATAGTACATTTCTTCAATACGCTATAGCGTATTACGATACGATACGATACATAGAAACCGAGCAATAAGTAAGAAAGCGCGGGCGGACGATATGATACGGTGAGTTGGTTGAAAAGCCACACAATAATAATACAAAAGGATTGTTCGTTTGTTCGCTAACAAAAACAAACTAAATAATAACTTTAACTCCCAGGAGAATAAAGTAAATTTTAAAATAATAATAATAATAATAACTTTGTACGAGCGACGCCGCAGGCACAGTAAGCATATATACAGAAATTCGACTATATGTATTTTAGTTTTAAAGGTAATTTGGACGAAAATAAGCAATACCATGTCGACCCACAAAATTGAAAAAACTGAGTTATATATGCAGAAGTGTTGGTAAATGGCTGAAGAACATTTTTCTTCCATATTTGTAGCGGTTTAAGCTTTAAAACTTCTAAAAAAGCAATTTTTTAATCATGCAATTTATGTGTTATGTTAAACGTTTTGGGTTATATTATATACGAAATATGCAGTTTGTATACTTATTTTTGTGAAAATAGGTAAAATAACTTACATAAATCTGAAATTGCCAAAAACTTGACCAATACATATAAAAATTCATATAAAGCAAGTTGTTCAAAATTTTCAAACGCGTTTTTCTCGAAATTACATTCGTGGGGTTGACATGGTATTAGTTATTTGCGTCCATTTATGAATGTGTGGTGTTTATATTTTTAAGAATTAATATGCAAGTTTTGTATTAAATTTGATTAAAAAAAACTAAATTAATATAAAGAAATCAGAAGGTTTAATATCATTATGGAATACAAAATAATTATCATAAGTACAAACTAAAAATCAAAATAAACATTAAGATAATATTTTTTTATGTTGATTTAACCTTGACTAAAGAAAATACAACGCGAACAACGATCGAAATGATAAGATAAATGGAGTAACAAATAGATAGCGGTAACACTTCCCAATGTAAAGGCAAAGTGACCTAATTGTGCCTCGAAACAGAGCAATATCAGTGCAGTTCAGTTCCCGTCTGCCCTAACTTCTTGGTGCCCAAATCCTTAGTAGCAGATTTACATATTTTCAAGGTATATAGGTATCATCACTACATAGTATAAAACAAAGTCGCTTTCTCTGTCCCTATGTATGCTTAAATCTTTAAAACTACGCAGCGGATTTTGATGCGGTTTTTTTTTTTAATAGATAGAGTGATTGAAGAGGAAGGTTTATATGTATTATATGTTCATAACATCCATTAAATAGTGGAGAAAAAATAACTTTTGAGGTTTCTAATGTTTCTAATTACATTTAACGCGTGCGGGTCACGGGCAGTAAATAAATAAATCAAAACTAATGGATCGATTTTTATATTTTTTTCAGTGAACGACATAGGCTATATATTTTATACCCGTGCGAAGCAGGGGCGGGCCGCTAGTAACAAAATAAAGTTCGGTTCTCAAATTTGACGCCCCAAAAATTTGGCGCCCTAGGCTCTAGCCTACTCAGCCTGCTGGTAAACCCGCCACTGCAAATCCCTTATATCTTAATGCCCTAAGACGTGGTACTCGAATAAGGCACCCTGAAGAAGTGAAGACTAAACCTTTTTGACGGCCGCATCTTAGTACTTGGAACACCCAGGTGCCGATGTTAAGCTCAGTACACAAATATACATTCAGAAAAGAAAAGAAATGCACAGCTCACAGGTTTTTTCCAACGGACACGGGAAATTATCATATTTTGCTGGAGATGGGGCTTAGACGCCTGGCTGGCTGCCACAATACCTTGGTAGCCGTGAAGTGATTCTTCGTCACCCGCGTATCGAACTCAGCCAGCGTATAGCCAGTTAACCATCTTGAGGGTAGGTAGGGCAAGAGGATCCCCTCTTGCAATGCAGTTAGCCTTCTACAACAGTACTAGCTTTATTTCCACTTAAACTCAGGTGTAGTAGAGCCATATGCCCCGAGGCTGATTAATAAAATCACAAGACTGGGGCTCTAGTAATCAAACGGAAGTAACCGCCGGTTGCTACTTCTGGACAATGGCTTGACGGCTTATGTGTACTATTGTGTATATTTTGTATGAATGGTTGTGTATACCAATGTATAATTGCTAACATTGAACACTTTTTATTTCAACTCTCTACCTATTATAGAAGAGGCATTATAACAGGAATCCGTTGGCACCTTTTGAATATGGAATCCTAAAAAAGGCAAACAGCTTTACACCTGCAAATCGATCCAGATGGCGTAACATCGTCACCGAAAAATTGATCAGTGGAAGTGGTCATGACCCTCAGTAACGAGGAAATGGATGAAAGGTGGAGGATTCTCGCTTCAGCGAATATACCTTTTGATCGTCATAATTTATCGGCGTCGAGATGTGACGACCCCATCGCCCGCTGTTGGGATAACCTTTGTCACAGCAGAGATTATTCCACCAGTGCAATCAGTCACATTGGTGGTAGGTCTTTTGTTGCAATGGGCCGGCTAGGTAGGTACCACCGCAGTATCAAATATTCTGCCGCCAAATAGTAGTGCTTAAGCATTACTGTGTTCCGGTTCGAAGGGCACTGTACGCTAGTGAAATTACTGGGCAGACGAGATTTAAGAACCAATATCTCGAGGTTGGCAACGCGTGAGTGGCACCTACTAATGGTGCTGCAAGGGCTCATAGGCTACGGCAACCACGTACCATCAGGAAGGCCGTTTGTTGCTTGTTTGCCAACTTTTATCATAAAAAAAAAACCTGACGCACTACAGAACCGAGGCATACCCATGCGACCGGTGGGTTAAGCAACTTCAGGCGCTGTCACTAGTCACTAGATGGGTGATCGTATAGTGATATTTCTTCAGGCTAATCACTAAATGGGTGATCGTATAGTGGTATTTAAATTAAGCGTCTCCGGGCTTTCGTGAAAAGTTGGTCCCGGCTGAACAATTCTGACACTAGGTTGCCCACTAACCGCTGGATAAGAAGAAGACAGGCTGAAAGCGTAAAAAGTTTGACAGTTGACTCTAGTATGTCGTTTGAGGTAAACAATGTACAAACCTGTGGGCCTAGATAAAGTCAAATTTAATTATCGATTACGAAATTAGATAATTCCGAAATGTATGGAAATTGACATAAGCTTTCGATATACCACGTGACCTATTGTTTTTGATTGACATGACACAACCGTAAGTGCTTTTCACAGGTTCCGGTTGACGGATAACCGGCGCCAGGTATCCGGTTACGATGTGTATGGGCATGTATGGCAGCTTTCACACGTACCGGCGTAATTTTGTTCGGCAAGCGATCGCCGGGTGCACGCAGGATTTACCACTGTGCATAAGAGCTACTAGATTCAAAATTGACGAGTCCGAAAACGAAATGAGTTACCGGATATTCTGCGCCGGATAACCGGCAACCGGCACGTGTGAAAAGCCACTGATAATTGAAAATATGTTACCAACACGGAATCATAATCCTATCTAGCGTAACGAGTCCACAATTTTTTTTTAAAACACGAATACATTATTTTTTTAAAGTCTACTTAAAATATAACCATGCGAGTGTTTAATTTGTCAATAAGATAAATCAATCAAACAGCTTTCATTCACATGGACGGCATGCTATACCAACGAGGTGTGGCGATCACAGAACAGAAGTTAAAGTAAAAATGACATGTAACCACTAGGTAATATCGTATTTATGTAGTGAAACATAGGTGTTGAAAATAGAATAGTTATAAATAAAATTAACAACTAATACAAGAGCATATTTACAATTAAAAACTAACTATACTTTCTAGTAATAATTACAATTATAAAAATCATGTTTACATGGATGGCATTACAATGGCAAGAATGATCTCAATCCTTTTTCATAATTTTTGGATGAAAAGTGAACCAATCCTCTTACTATGGAGGCAATGAAACAGGGCTGTCATACTTTTGTTAGAACTAACCTGTGAATTAATATAATTAAACGCATACTGACTCAACATTAACAAGTTCTAAGTACATGAAAACACTACGGTAATGCTATTTCTATGATATTAATAGTTCCATGACAAAGCCTTATGACGTCACATTTGTAAATTCAGACTAATTAACATACAAATCACGCACACATTCGTGTGTCTATGTGTTACCGTGACTTTTTTTAATTTGCAAGCGCAAAATTCTATGAGACTTTATATTAGTAAATAAATATTTAATTTGTCTTAAACTTGAAGCAGTAAATAACTCTTTTTTACACATTTATATATGTCAAATCTTATAAATAGTACTGTATAATATTAGTACTAGAGGCTGAATAAATTATATCCTTGGTCCATACCTCTGTTACGTATAGAATTGCGGAGGAGTCCATTTTTAAATGTTGGCGCCATTTTTTACTAAAATCGAGCAAGATAAAAATTAAAAATACTTGAATTAAAAATATTTTTTGATAAACGCTACAGTCTATATCTTTTCTTTCTACAATAATTATCATATACAATCATTTCATTATACTTAACTTCGATAATAGTTATTAGACAATTGTACAAAAAGAATTAAATATTCCTAATATTTTAGGGAGCTTTATATTATATGGGTGAAATTGCGGGATGCAACTAGTACAGTAATATAGGTATGCTTAGAAATTTCTTTTCCTCTGTGATTGTTTACTTTACACATATTTACGAAACTAAACTTTCACATTATGTCAAGAATCAAGATGTCTCTATGGAGAGACGTAATGAGGCATGAGACATAATTGATAAAGACCGTTCTGGTGCAATGTTAGTAAATCTACTCCGCTTGAGGCAAATAATAATAATAATATACTTTATTGCACAACACACAAAAACATACAGACATGAAAATATTAGATACAAAAATTATGCATAAAAGACGGTCTTATTGCTTACAAGCAATCTCTTCCAAACAACCTTTATGGTTAGGAAAAAGTTATAACTGCTAAGAGATAGGGTGGTAAGACGGTGTACATAGAAATTTATAAGTTATATAACCTAATACTTATATTAAATAAATAAGATAAGTATTATCCCTTGTTATATCCTTGAGGCAGATGTTTGTATTATCCCCTTCAGAGTACAGACTGATCTGGATCGGGTTTTTTATCGCGGTTGGCAAACAAGCATACGGTCCGTCTGATGGTAAGCGGTTGTCGTAACCTATGAGCGTTGCAATATTAGCGATATTGATTCATAAAAATCCTTTGCCTAGTAATTTCACTAGCTATATCCTTCAAAGCGTAAATACGGTGGTACCTACCTAGCCAGACACTTACAATAAAAGTAAACAATTCTTTACTTATGGGTCAGCCAGTTAGTACAAAGGTATATATGTGCTTCTTGCACTTTGAACTCTACTTCCAATTACCATCAGGTGGAGTAGAGCTCTCCGGTGTAGACACAGAAAGAAACAATGAATCAAATATCTTTATAGTCTACACAAAAAAAAAATCTAATTCGCAACTAAAACTTTTTTTTCGGAATGTGTATTGCTGTTGGCCCTACTGGCCTTGACAGCGTTACCGAGCGGAAGGGTCGAGTACAGATGACCGGCCATGAAAAAAGAATAGCTTTCACCTTAGGGTGCCTCCTGGGAAACCGAACAACGGCTAAGGACGTCATCGGAGATGGAGGCAGCGCTCGAGCTCATTCTATACGATAGAATCACCCGACGCGACGGTGTGAGCGCTTGTGTTGTGCGCGTATCCGTGCTGTGTAAGAGGCATTGTCTAATGTAATCCTATCGTCAGAGTCTTGAAGGATATGCTTTAGGGCGCCTAACTTTAGTTGGTTTACATCTGTCTAGTAACTTTGACCTTTTAAAGTAATCGCTACTACTACAAAAAACGCCCATAATGCTATAATGATATTTAATACACATACAAATAGTAATAAGTTTCGAGACAAATAAAATCTACATTATATTACTTCTAAGTATTTCGTCTAAACAAACGTCCACTGTCATAGCTCACGCATACAAAACAATTTTATAGTTAAAAAAGGCTAAGCGAATATACAAAAAAACTAAGGCTACCATATATTTTGTATTTTGAGGACATGTCCCGATTAAAAGCGGTTAGTACTATTGCACTGTATTCCATTTTCATAAATTATCATATTGATATGGCATAGTAGCGATGCCATTCCAATCAGCCCTTATTTAAGTTTTTCATACATTTCAACATTTTTTAAACTTGTTTAATGTCGTCCATTGTTGCTTCAGACAGTTCAGTCAAGCAGTCGAAAAATACCTACTACGGTTTATATTTTACTTTCTTATATGGTCACAGGTTATTTGGACACCAGAATTAGTCATCACACAAGTACACAGACAGAAAGACAGAGTTTCCTTTCAAATGGTAATTCAAGTAAAATAAGTCTTAACTGCTCCTCATTTTATTTTTCAATAATACAAACACTTTTACGCTCAGAACCTTCGTTTCCTTCAACGATCAGCAACCGAAAGACCTCTCGCCTCTGGCGACGATTATTTCTGTTTACCTGCAAAATTCGGCCTCCCGATTGGCCCATGACATCGAATCACATCCATGTCGAATTACAATCGCTGAGCGACTCAACGACAATCACGAAATTAATAAATGTTGCTATTATAAAAAAAATCATTTATAATTAAAAATAAACCTAACAATTCTTTGATGTTTTAATTATATCTTGTTTCATAGTTTTAATTCAAGAAGATGGTTAAATAATCTTGCGCAATCTAATTCTAAATAAGCCACAAAATTATGTCTTGTGATTAATTAAAAAAAAAATTGCAACATGTTTTTTTTTTAATGTCACATGTTGGCAAACAAGCATACGGCTCACCTGATAGTAAGTAGTTACCGTAGCCTATGAGCGCTTGCAGCACTATTAGTAGGTGCCACTCACGCGTTGCCAACGTCGAGATATTGATTCTTAAATCCCCTCTACCCAGTAATTTCACTAGCATACAGTGCCCTTCAAAGCGGAACACAGTAATGCCTAAGCACTACTATTTGGCGGCGGCTTAATATTTGACACTGCGGTGGTACCTACCTAGCCGGCCTCTTGCAACAAAAGACCTACCACCAGTGTGACTGATTGCACTGGTGGAATAATCTCTGTTATGACAGTCGTTATCCCAACCGCGGGCGATGGGGTCGTCACATCCCGATGCCGGGAAAATGTGTAGGGCTTATTAAGTTTACTTTATAATTATGCACTCTTCAACTATTTGATATGATATTTTTTTATTTCTTTACCTGTTTCCGTTCAATTTCGTAGTTTTGTTTTAATCTTCAAGATTCTTTATCAAAATTATCCCACGATGTATTAATATTAATTCGAAGAATTCTTGATTTCACACTTGTATTTTTTATTTTAACATAAATGCATACTGCTTTAAATAACTTATAATTTATGCAACATATTTCTGGTTTCATATAGAAATGTCAGTTGCTAAGTCACTAAATTTATAATAAAAGTTAGTTATGTATTTTTAGTGTACAAAAAAGAAAATAAAAACGAGTAATGTTAGAGTAATTTGAGATAATATAATATTTTAATTAAAACTAAACAATATACCTTTGATTAAATATAAATTATGATGACGCGTACTTTTATTTAAAATAAAATACATCCAAGTGAGAGATTGTCTAACGCGTTTTTTGGGATCCGAATAAAATTCACGATTGGCTTTCTAATTTACGTAAATGTATTCATAAACTTTTTTTAAAAGTTATATTATAATGATTTTTAAATAAAGTCATATGTTTAATTGTGCTTTATATAATAGTCTGCGTCTTTATATCATGGTTCGTGAATACCTACATATATCTTACACACAAATTAGTATTTTGAATGATATTATTACACAAATAATTAATTATATTGACAAATCGAATAAAGTCAAGCATTCTAAGCCTGGAAGACCCTAACTATAAGATAACGTTCGACAATGCCTCAAGCACAGCACAGACACGCTAAACCATCTTCACCAGCAAAGATGAAGTCCCTTGTTACGCGCGTTGCAATGCGCTCAAATTGTCAGGTGAGTGTATCTCCCTCACCACCCATGACGCTATCAAGACCAGTAGGACTAATATACTAAGACGCGATGTATAGGTCCATGGATGCGTATTTTTACTTATAACTATATATATTTAGGAATAGGCCACCATTAATTAGGTATGAACTTACGAATTAGACATGCGATAACTTCATACGGCTATGATTACTACAACATAATATCCGAATGAAGATCACATGTGTCTAAGTTCGTTCCGTTGCATTGATGTTTAATTGTAAGCAGGATGGTAAGCTGTCACCGCAACCTACAACCGGATAGGGGAAGGGGTTAGAAGGGAAAAAGGAAGGGAACAGAGGGGTGGGAGATTGGACGGCGCTCCGGCGCTATCACTCGTCGCACGAAACTCAAACAGTACTGTTTGAGTTTGACGAGTGACAGTCAAAAAACTCAGCAGGACTGTCCTGTTCCTAACGTATGGTCACATTAGAAGTATGTTATACGTGTGATTATGTAGATATATTTTTATTTGCAAATCGTCACTCACGTCGTGTTTCAAAGCAAATAGTTAATGACATTTATGTTTTACTAATATGGCACGTTCCGGCGGCCATCTTTAAAATTCAACTTCAAATATTGAAACGCAAAAGAAATATTTAATTTTTATAATGTGTATTTTTGGAAAATAATTATAATAGTGACAAAGGTTTAGTAGGTACTCATATTTTCTTTATTCATAAAAAGCAGTAGTTAACTCGCGCTTCGCGTTACTGTTTCGTTTGTCACTGTTGGTTTAGCATATAAAAATCATTACATTTTATAAAATGAAGTAATTTCCGCTGTCTCTTTGCTTAGATATTTGAAAGTGTTTATTTTTATTTATTTAAAATCAGTTTAAAGGATTTTGATGCCGTTTTCAGCAATAGATAGAACGATTCAACAGTAAGGCTTATATTATGTATAATACATACATATTATAGTACTGAAAAGCCGAATAATAATCGATGGCCGATCGCATCGATGGCAACGCCTCGCCCTATAGCATCACTATCACTACATAGTATAAAACAAAGTCGCTTTCTCTGTCCCTATATCCTTATGTATCCTTAAATCTTTAAAACTACGCAACGGATTTTGATGCGCTTTTTTTTAATACTAGATATTTTTTTTAATAATAGAGTGATTGAAGGTTTATATGTACAATAACATCCATTAAATAGTGGAGAAATACTGTTATATTTGAGGTTTCTAATGCGATGTCGTAAATAATTACATATAACGCATGCGGGCCACGGGCAGTAATGAATAAATCAAAACTACTGGATCGATTGTAATAATTTTTTCAGTGAATGACATAGGCTATATATTTTATACCCGTGCGAAGCCGGAGCGGGCCGCTAGTTATATATATAATTCGTAGCGAGAGCAAGATGCCGTGCGAAGCTGGGGCGGGTCGTTAGTTAATTTAGTAAAGCCTCTCAAATCATTTCGGTTTTTTTCGCTGTTCTGAATTCGCAGAATTAGAAAATACAATAATTTAAATCAGCCTTATTATTATTTCTTGGCTCGGGACACAATTTTTAAAAATATGGTCTATAAAAGCCAATGTAGATAACTACACTCTTAACTTTCATAATATTATAAATGCGAAAGCGAGTTTGTTTGTTTGCTTGTTTGCTTGTGACACTTAAACCGCTTAACGGATTCTGTTGAATTTTGTTTATAGTTATAAATCGGATCGGATCGGACCATGGAGTTGGTTTTAGGATGCTTTTTTTTCGCGAAAACAAATCTTGATGGATGGGAAAAGTGGATGAAAATTTGTATGGAGAAACAATTATTTTGTTATTCCTTTTTCTACGTAAAGCTCTTAATCAATCAGATAAAGACGCAGGCAAAAGCTAAGTATTCTATATTCTTAAAAAAAAGTGGACGTTGAAAAAGTTATAAGAAACTGTTACTACGCACAGCCAAGCCGATAGCTTATAAAAACTAACGCTTCCTGTTTCGAATAAATAAAATATATTTCATTCAATTAATACAATATGTTAACACAACAATACAAACATACACAATGTCTAAAAATTTACATATGAATACATAATCATTCCGTCACATGATTACAAAAAACTTAAATGAGCATAATATGGCATAGCCAATGCTTATGCACGATTTACATAATCAGAGTTAAGAAATTTGCTAGTGTGATTTAGTAGAAATCGTCACGTAACGAAATGCCGTATGCTGTGTGTGTGCGTGTGAGTATCGAGCTTAATACAAGCAAATGAGCACCCGAGAAAGTGAGTGCGCAATAGGGTGCGCAACTCTCTCTCTCTGGCCCTGTCTCTTACTATCTTTTTTTATGTCATGACGGTTGGCAAACAAGCATACGGTCCTCCTGATGGTAAGCTGTCACCGCAAGCTATGAACGCGTGCGATACTTGAAGTATCACAAGCGCGTTACCAACCCAAGGAACAGGAGGGACGGGATGAGAAGGGAAAAAGTAAGGGAAAAGAGGAGGTGGGAGATTGGGGCTCCGACGCTCTCACTCATCGCACGAAACACAACAGTAACTAATGATACTGTTACTTAATGCCGATTTTCTGTGAGAGGGTAGTACTTCCTCGGTCGAGCCGGCCCTTATGTGCTGTGAGAAGCATGGCTCTACTACCGTAACATCATATAGAATATTGAAATATAAATATTGATTTAATTTCGAATTACATACGGAGTTGAATAAAAAACGCAAGGAACTTCATTCCTGGCGAGGGTCTCCCGACCGCACAATTTTTAACCACCGTACGTTGGTAATAAGCTTGTGAAGACTGCTCGATGGCCGTGATTCGAGAGCGGGTGTAATCCTGACCCTTTTGGGGTATTCTCGTACCCGCTCCTAGCGCAAGCTACGAGCTTATTTGGAGGGTCAATACAAGTATTAGTAACAGCTTAAGCATTGGTTATATTCTTTAAAAAGAACAGCAACGCACCTGGTATGCCCTCTGGTGTTGCAGATATAGGTGGAGGTAATCTCTTATCATTAGATAACATAAAAAAAATTAATTATAACAAAATATAGATGCACTCGTAGAGCATAATCTTGCTTTTGGCATGGGTTAGCTCCACATTGGAAGTACTACCCTCCGAAAAAGATCGAAGTAAATCTCTAGTGTGCATTGCAACATCAACCACGGATGTAACAGTGTATCCACTGTCCAGTATTTGACCCAGGGGTAAACAAAATCCTAATTTAGGGCCGAGGGGGACATTACCATTTTCAAAAATATTTACTCTATTAGTTACAAATGGGTTGCACAGGTTGCACTATTAAAAAGATTATGGAGATTAGTAAAATCATTACGCTTTTCGATTTTAGCGACATCTTGTTTTATATGAAACATCATTTCAGCGTCTAAGAATTCACTTTAAGTAGTACATAATAATTTCGCTAGGTGGCACTTCTATTATTTGTTATTTTTTTTCTGAACTTTAAATAATACATTTTAAATAGGATTTTATTTATTATAATTATGCAAAATAAATTATTAATACTTAAAATCAATCGATACATATTTTTAAATTTTATAGTTCTACTCAAAATTTTCGTTTAGAAATTAAATACGTGGCTGTATAAAAACGTTCCGTTACCACGAACGACAAGGCAACAAAACAGTCACAAAAACCCAACAAAAAGTGCGAGGCAGCAAAGTAAATGGCGTCTCAAGTTGTTTTTATTCGCTACCAATGTGTTTCTAATCACACTAAGTCATTTTAATTGTTGTCGTGTCAGTAGCATTAACTCAAACGGTATCTTTAATGTTTCATTGACGATTAGTGGTTATTTAGTCGACGTTTCACCTTTTGGTGTAAAACAATGGCGTCGAACGATTCTATGGAATCCCACGTAAAAGTTGGTGAAAATCTTGATATCGTGGACGATTGCTACAGTTCAAGCAGCGAGACGGACGCCGGTGAAGGCACCAAGCGTCGTCGGGTGACTCATGACTATCGAAAACTTTCGAAATTGGGATACGATCCAAGTGTGCCAATTAATTTGAAACACGCATCATCCAGTGATTTCAATGGTAAGGAGTCTTTATTTTATACATACGAATGAAAGTTTCACTTTTCTTTTTTCTATTCATTTACACTTATATTATATCGAATCTAAATCTTTTTGGGGGGAAAAGTATTAACCTATATCATGCAAGTTACATCACTATAATGGAGGTCATTACTGTTTATAAACATTTCGAACACATTTATGGTATTTTCATCGCTTAAAAACAATAAATAGGGGTGCAAAACTACTCCAATCGACATAATATTGTAATATTTATTGCTATGGAACATCATTCACTTGCATCATGGTTGACCTTGCTGGGCACTGCAATCTACTTTCTATCTATTATTTCTTGATATTTCAGTTGTGTTTAGAATCCACATAAAATTATTTAATTTTTTTTTAATACTTATTACGATACTACTCCAAATTGCCTTTGAATCACATGGAAATTGGAAAATTCCAAAAACACCATACATTCCAAGGACCACCATACATGCAAGACTAAATTGTTTCATTATTTAAGGTGTGGCAGTGTACCTAACAAATTAATAATTCCTTTAATAAAGTAAAAAATTACTCATCATGTATGTTTGTAACTTTTTGTTGTTTTTTCTTAAGTAATGTAGCTATACATTACTTCAGAAATCTAAATAATAATATTATGTATATTCTAAAGGACTTATATCTATTATTTTTGGATAGATATATGTCATTTTACTATATCATAGCTTGCAGTGTATTATCATTACTTAATATCAATAATAATATAATCAATAATTTTTTCAAATAATTTACCTTTATTTAAACAAAATTAAACATGCGAATATTGTTATATACAACAATTTATGTATGTTTTATTGAAAAAAATGATTTGATACTTAATAATATCAATCAACAATCATTCAACACTAAGTCACCAGTCAGTTGTAAGGATGACTTGTTTTCCAAGTCCAGCTTCAAAAATAAAGCCAATATCTCAAGCCTTTTAGGAAGAACATCATGAGCTCCAAAAACTTCAAAACTGAATTTACAAAGTAACTTCTGGATCAGGGAATTTGCGAGTTCAAAGTAATAATAAATAATACAATAATCAAACAATTTTATGAAAAATATCATAAAAATTAGGAATCACAAAACCTTGTGTTAATAATAAAACTTTAATTGTAGTTACAATTCTCTTCCTTAAAAGGCACAATATCATCAAAATATTAAAGAGAATTTGGGATACTATCATGATGGGCTATTCATATAAATGATGGTAAATTTACAAGTATATTATTATTATTTTTTATTTATTTATTAAAAACCTTTTTAGATAACAGCTTAGTTTTTCTATTATTTATTTCTAATTAATAATAAGAAAGACAGTAATAATAGTGCCTCTCTATTATTACTGTCTTTATTTTTATTGCAACTATCAAAAATATACAAAACAAAGAAATAAAATAAAAATGCTAAGCAACCAAGTTTGATTACCATTACCCTCTATACTAGTTGGACTGTATGCCGGTAGGATAACAATTATAATTGTACTGTTGAAAACAATATTACTGAATTCAAAAACTAAGGCTCTGTTGTCTAAAAATAGTATATAGAAACAGTAATTACTGTAAATTGGGTTATAGAGTTGGATTTTGCATAACAATACACTTCTTTAGATAGTCAAAAATGTGAAATCTTCTTATGAGTGGTTAGTGGCCAACCTAGTGTCCAGAGTTGTTCAGGTTGCCCATATAGGTTTCTGACTTGACTTTTTGACTATTATCAAATTAATAGCAGCCGGGACTAACTCTTTACGTACCCTCCAAAGCATGTTGACGCTCAGTTGAAATACCACCATGCGATCACCCATCTAGTGACTGACCACGCCTAAAGTTGCTTAACCCACCAATTGTGTACCGATCAGTGAGTGCCCCCGGCTATGAGCGTCTCACAATTGTAGAATGAGACCTAAATACTATTTGAGATATATAAACAAATATTTAAATTAATATACAAAATATGGGGACCTAAATTAGAAAGCTATCGCTTTTTAAGTTATCCAGTGAAAAGGTACTTTAATAACACATATTTTAATAATTTACGATTTCAATAAACAATAATATTACATTATATTCTCATGTAGAATCATGAATAAATGGTATTGGGGTTCTTAATGTACATATCCCAAGCAAATCTAGTTTCTGGCTAACATAACTTACCTGCTATATTATGATTTATGTATGTATATTATGAAATTTATCAACATTACACAGAAAGTCACTCATTCTGATAGCCACAATTATTTGTATTGTTATAATGTCCTTCCATACCAACAAAATGTCAAAGACTTGCTGGTGGTTCGTCATAAATTAATCTTCGATCCATCGAAACGAAATTAGTCACAAGCTTGCAACATAATCAAATAAAGTTAGTTTGTGACTAACTTATTTCATAGAAATTACGAAGAAGCACTTTCAAATCTTAGGTCATTCATTTTTATCTACATTGAAGTACCGGTCCTTAGTCGTTAGTTTATAATAAGTTTAATATCTCCCATTCATCAAATTTGTATATGTCTAAATCTTTAAAGGCATTTAGTTTATAGTGTGAAATACACATGCATAATGAAAATCATTACCAACCATGTATATGTATTTATATGTATTTATCATCAAAATATTAATATAGTAAGTAGCACAGAAAAATTTATTAATTTTGAGATAAATAAAAAATTATTAGTAGTAGAGCCACACTTGTCCAAGCACAGTTGATCGCCTAGACCAGGGAAGTACTGCCCTGTCACAGAGAATTTTCTCCGTCTGTCTAATGAAAACTGTCATAACGTCACTTATTTATGCAAAAGGAAGCTTTTCTTAACAGTAATGGATGACTGTTAATCAGCATAGATTTGGATGAATTCGGGTCATTATTTCCGAGGTCTTTGATAAGGTCTCTAAATATTGGATGGTATCATTGTAAGAGAATACATAAGCTACACATGCAACCTATAATTTAAAAAATATAACTAAAAAAATTACAAATAAAATACTGATATTATTTTTTTATACCACAAAGTTAACAAACGGGCAATAAGGCTCGCCTGATTTTAGGCGGTAACTGTACCCTATAGACCAGTGGTTCCTAACCAGTGGTGTATAGGCTACGGGCCGTTAGTGGTCCGCAGGCAGGAAATATGGTCCGTGAAAGATTTTACGACATTAAAAATGTCATAAAGTTGGGAACGATTAAATGTATGACGCGCGAAGTTAATCCTTCTAAGTGAAAAAAAATTATACCGGTTCATAAATGTCAAGGTTACAAACTTAAAAAAATAAAACTGAATTGCAAACCTCGTCCTTGATAAAAGTTAGTTTTCGGATTGATTCAGGAACCACTGCTATAACACTACTAATAGCATTATAGTGGTTTCTGGTTGCTGACGTAAAGGAAGGAGACGACAGAGAAAGGGAATAACAGGAGAGGATACGAAAGGGTGAGAGTTTGGGTCTCAAGCCCTCGCCCACTCACCAACATTCGCACTAAGCGCTTTCAATCGTATCTCATAATGCGCACGGCCAGGGAGTAGAATGCTCTTCTGGCGTCTGTATTCTCGAACACATACAACCTGAACCTCTTCAAGGTGCCAGTACACAGGCTTCTTCTGAGTAAGCTCGGTCCACCGTAGACCTCATCTATGCCTCCGCGCTCGATGGAGGTTCTGTTGGAGAGTAGTACTTCCTCCGTCACTAGACTAGGTACCTACTACATTATCGAATAAGCACAATTATATCTTAGACCAAATCAGAAATCATTTTTAGTGTTTGGTATGGTTAAGAATTTTGCCAATATTTTCCTAAACAAAATTCAATTTCGAGGGTAAATTAGGCACTTTGGCACTTTGCTTAGGCCTATAATTGTGTATCGCTAACTCGACGGAGTATCAAATTTCTACGTTCAATTGTTTACGAGGAAAATTATTGTGAAAGACACGCGGACTGACACGTGACTGACTTTATTGAGAATTCCTGTATTTCGTTTAGTTTCGGAATACGATACGAGAAAATGCGCTAACATTTCAGGGATCTTGAGAAAGGACGCTTAACATGACGTTTCTTTAGTTTGATAACGTATTATAGTGTAAACCGATTTTTATAAATCCTTCTTTATTGAATACGGGAAATCAAAAACTAATTACACTGACATACAAAAGGCCATACATGTTTAGTAGATAGAAAGTGCTACATCTAAAAAACACAACCTTATATTCCTTGTGGTCTTATAAGTGGATTGGGTAAAATGTGAAAATTTGTGAAAATGAATGTATGTTTGTTTGAACGGATTAGGATGAAATTTAGTACACATAGCTTTAACGTGGATTAACATTTTGAATACTTACAATATTTGTCGTGTAAAAATGTTAGTTTAAATAGAGTTATCAAAAAAACTACATTGACACGAATGAAGCCGGCGTGCACAACGATTACTACTTATTTATTTTTATTCTTATCTTCTTCTTCATCCTAGCATTATTCCCGGTATTTTTATGTACCCAGGGTCTGCTTATTACTCTTATCCGGATTTGACAGGTTACTAGTTTTTACACAGAGCGATTGCCATCTGACCTCCGCAACCCTAAGGGCGAACCAGTAGCTCATTGGATAAGAGCAATTTACTTATCAAGAGTTAACGATTATTATTATCAGATGTTATGTGATAACAACCGGGACCGACAGCTTAACGTGCTCTCCGAGGCACGGTGGGTAGACCCACACGGACAAACGCCCAGACCGAGACAGATATTTTAACAAACATCTGCCCGAGCGGGAATCGAACCCGCAACCGTCGAGACTAAAGGCAGACTCGTTACCCACAACGCCACAACGGTGTCAAAGGTTTTATTCTTATTTTATACTAAGCATTTACAACCCTCGATTTATATATATTTAAAAGTATCCTATATATTAAACCAGGGTATATTCTGTACAAAATTTAATCAAATATGTCTTAAGCCTTTAAGAATATTAGAGAGCATAAAATCATGTACAAAAATCATAGATAAAAAAGTTGCTGGTGGATCAAATTTTTTTTTCGGAGATAGAGATCCGAAATCCGGTTACAACTAGATTTACTCTTCTTACATCATCAAATGGCGTATAACAGAAATTAATACAATGTTTCTTTTTTACAGTGAGGAAGCGTAAACTCAGTGACGAAGGTGGCAAAGAACTCTGCGTGTGGGGGGAAAATTCGAGGCCTGCGAAATACAGCAAGATATGGCCAGTATTTGATTCGGGAGGGTTCGGAGATACCACAGTATTAAATCTAAATATACTACAAAAGCAGAAACCAATGAAAAATCCTTTACTATACGAAAGACATAATGATATACAGTTTGATATTCCTCTAAACCTTGATTGGTTTGGTGGTATCAACGCATCGTGGAAGCAAACGAAACTATCAAACACAATACCTCAAGATGATTTAACGAAACGGATCTATTCGTCAGTGTCACGACAGCTGAGGATAATAAACGGACACTTCCAAACGTCGATGTTCAAATACAAGTATCCAAAAGTGTCGAGAGCGAATGTACTTCTAGAATCTTCGACATCGAGACGTCTGTCGACACATATCAATCTATCATTGAAAGCTATCAAGTTCCAATCGACTCCACGGAGGGAGTTGCCATGTTATGGTAATCTTGAGTTGCCGCTGAAGATTAAACAGGACGCGTCATCTCAATTCTATCCCGCTATTAGAAGTGTTAAAACTGAAACTGATAAAATTCAAAGTGCTGTCAAAGTGAAAGTTGAACGGGATGTGGAAAGAGAGAAAGAGAAAAACAAAGATAGAGAGAGGGAGAGAGATAGGTGAGTTATCTTATTTTTACTGACTGGCTGTCTCTGAGCATCGCTCTTTTGGTCTTCAGCTGTATACTTTAGGTTTCTTATTTGGTGGATCCCTAATACTTTTTTATAATAAAATCAGACTAAACCTTTGCCCTACTAATGTAGTGTCACCTGTAATTGAGATACCATTAGTACTTGTATTTTAATCATTAGACTACTTTAATCTTGTATTGATGTGTGTTTTGTTAGTGACTTATAAACCACTACATAGTATAAAACAAAGTCGCTTTCGCTGTCCCTATGTATGCTTAAATCTTTAAAACTACGCTACGGACTTTGATGCGGTTTTTTTAAATAGAGTGAATGTAGAAGAAGGTTTATATGTATAATAACATCCATTAAATAGTGGAGCAAAAAAAACTAATTTTTAAGGTTTCTAATAATCCTGAAACAGACGGATGCATAATTATACTTCAATTATATTTATTTGTATAGTTAAGCATTCAATTATATTACGTTGCGTAGTTTGAAATATAAAAGATTAATAATGTTGTTTTCACTGCACTTCTAAATAAACAGGCAATATTTTCAATGCTATTGTAAAACACTGTTTAGCGCTTAAAAAAGCGGAAAAAATATCGAATTTGTGCCGGCTATGTAACTTTTTTATACAGAACAATTTATCATTAACCATCACTGTATTGTTATATTCAAACTTGAATCCTATATAATAACGTTGCTTTTGATGATTCACAGTTTTTTTTATATACGACCTTCTAATTACTTTTTAAAATAATTTTTTTTTATTGACGGGGAGGAGATCTGCAACCTGATACTCGGCCTCCCGGGCAAGATAACTGGCTTATGTGTAGTTCTAGCTGTAGCTTATGTTCGACCATGGCGTCCCACTAAAATCTCCTCAGTGCGTGCGAGAGAACTGAATCTATCCCGAGCCGAGCTGTATTTATGTCACTAAATTAAACAAGCATACGACCCACCTGATAGGTTGTCGTAACCAATGAGCGCTGGCAACACCGTACATTTTTAGGTGTCACTCACGCGTTGACAACCTCGAGATATTGATTCTAAAATCTCTTTTGCCCTGTAATTCCACTAGCTACACTATCCTTGAAAAACCTTTTTTTAATTGTGTATACCCTAATAGCCTTGACAGCGTTTCCGGGGTACAGAGGGCAAGCAAAGCCAATCCCTTACCCAGTATACTACTTCGAGCTAGAATAACTGACATTGCGATGACACCTAGCCGGCCTCTTGTAATAAAAGACCTAGTAGCAATCGAACTATTATTTGACTGTAAAATGAAATAAATGAGCTAAATTACTGTAAGAAAAGAGTTACTAGGACAAAATCTTTGACTTGAAATAAGGTTTCCTAACTCTCGCTCGTAAGATCGACACCGTTGTGGCGTTGTGGGTAGCGCGTCTGCCTTTGGTCTCGACGGTTGCTGGTTCGATTCCCGCTCGGGCAGATGTTTGTTAAAATTTCTGTCTCGGTCTGGGCGTTTCTCCGTGTGGGTCTCCCCACCGTGCCTCGGAGAGCACGTTAAGCTGTCGGTCCCGGTTATTAACAATAACATCTGATAATAATCGTTAACTCTTGATAAGTAAATTGCTCTTATCCAATGAGTTACTGGTTCGCCCTTAGGGTTGTGGAGGTCAGATGGCAATCGCTCCGTGTAAAAACTAGTAACCTGTCAAATCCGGATAAGAGTAATAAGCAGACCCTGGGTACATACAATACCGGGAATAATGCTAGGATGAATAACTCTCGCTCGTAAGATCAATCTGGCGATAGTGTCAAGCGTACCGTATATTCTCAACTTAGAATCAAAAACCGAAATAATAGAATTTATTTCCAATTTTCAGAATCCATTTCCAGATTTACATAACAAAAAAACTAAGTATTTACATTCATGTAAACAACCCTAATGTTCAATAGATTTTAAACCTTATGTTCTGGAGATAATAGAGTTTAAATTTGACTGATCGACGTTGTCTCAAAGAATCTACCTATATTTGGGCTTGCCTTGATCACTCCTCGTCGTATTGATCTCTACTTCCCTACTATTTATTTATTTTGTATCGCGACTCTGTCTGTCTGTCACGTTTTCACGTCTAAACCACTGAACCGTTTTTGTTTTTTACAATGTAGATATTGGGAAAGGCCATGGGCTTCTTACTTTTTATCGCGAACGAAAGATTATATATTGGTTTTTTTTTTAATTTCATGACGGTTGGCGAACAGGCTTACGGTCCGCCTGATGGTAAGAAGTCACCGCAAACTATGAACGCGATACTTGAAGGAACAGGCGGGAAGGGATGAGAAGAACAGAGGGGGTGGTAAATTAGGGCCCGGCGCTTTCACTCATCGCACGAAACGCAACAGTACCTATTGATACAGTTGCTTTACGCCAATTTTCTGTAAGAGGGTAGTACTTGTCTGGACGATCCAGCCCATATGTGCTGACAGGAGCATTACCTACTACTAAACACACTACTACTACACTACTGTCCAATAAACTTACGTTAAAAACCGTTAATCATGCGGGTGAAACCGCGTGCAGAGGCTAACATCATAATTCTTCCAGATCGTCCCACTCGTCTCGTCACTCATGCCAGCAGTGCCGTCGCAGGGCTCGTGTGAAACGCTGCTCCATCGGTGTACAGTGTCGAAGAGAACGTACTGGACCCGTTTGGGGTCCTCTGGCGCATAGTTTGGACTTGAAGGGACTAAAATATCATAGGTAAATATTGATTGGTTTCATTCATTTCAAATACATATTTTTTCTTCATACTAAAAAATAATCTACATATTTTTTTTTATGTTATAAGTTGGCAAGAAAGCATATGGCCCACCTGATGGTAAGTGATTGCCGTAGCCTATGAGCGCTTGCAGCACCATTAGTAGGTGCCACTCACGCATTGTCAACCTCGAGATATTGGTTCTTAAATCTCCTCTGCCCAGTAATTTACTAGCGTACAGTGCCCCCTTCAAACCGGAACACAGTAATGCCTAAGCACTACTATTTGGCGGCAGAATATTTGACACTGCGGTGGTACCTACCTAGCCGGCCTCTTGCAACAAAAGACCTACCACCAGTGTGACTGATTGCACTGGTGGAATAATCTCTGCTGTGACAGAGGTTATCCCAACAGCGGGCGATGGGGTCGTTACATGCCGGGAAAATAACATAATTATTATTTAGTTAAACAAAAAGACGAAGAAATCTATCGCTATATTATATATATACTTACTATATACTCTTGACTGCCTCTTTCATTTGTACAAAATGTCACCAACTCTTTAGTGCCTGCATTTTTTTTAAAGAATGAAGCAATGCTTTTTCAAGACATTGCCCCTCCAAATAGGCTCGTAGCTTGCTCTAGGAATGGGTTAGGTCAGTCAGGGCAATATGAGTGGGTCAGGATTCGGCCCTACTGAGCTATTGTGGCTTCAAAGTCACAAGCTAACTAAGAATTACTATGTACATTAGTTATAATGTTCCATATAATAACGGAATGAATATAATAAGTCCGTAATATATAGTAAGTCTGTCCTTATTAACTTTATACCTGTTTTAGAAAGTTGTTTTGACATCAAATTTAACATAAATAATTGTTTTCAGATTAATGCGAGTTGAGACACACTTGAATGGTGGCGCTAGTGTCGTGTATCTAAATCAACAAGATGTGGACATGCTGAGTCCTCCGCAACAGGAAACACTAGCAAAGGAGTTTCTAAAGGTATGTAAACATAGTCATTAGTTATAGAGCAGTGTTTTCCAAACGAGTTTTCTTCGAGTAATCAGGTACATACAAAAAAAGGTCGAATTGATTACCGCCTTTTTGAAGTCGGGAAAATAGAAAATATAACTGTGACTGTGTTTTAACTTTTAAATAATAAATTTTTTGTTTATGCCCCAAGGGGGTCACCAGAACTAGTCAACTTGTAAAGGGGTCGCGTATTTAAAAGGTTGAGTTGGGGTCCCTCGACTGCACATTTTTTATGTATTTTATATCAAGACCTGATGGTAAGCAGTGACCTTATCCTATAGACGCGCGCGATACTTTGAGTACCACATGCGCGTTGCCACAGAAGGGACATAAAGATAAAATAAATAAACACACTCAACGGATTACATTACAACGGATAACATTAGGATAGTTATATCCTGTGTCGGGGTCCGGAAACATACACAATCCGGAAACAAGGACAAATACAACCAGACCGCGAAATATGCTTGCATGGTCAATACAAACATATTATGCTCCGAGCGGGAATCGAACCCGCGACCTGTGGCGTTTAAGGCAGGTTCGCTACCGCTACGCCACAACGTCGTCATGTGGTACATGTAATGGTGGTGGTACAAAGAGGTGGGAGTTTGGGCCTCCAAAGAACACTCATCGCTCGAAATGCAACAGTACATTCTGATTGACTGTTACAGTATGCGGGTTTTCGGTGATTTTTGCTAAGCCGGCACGACTTGGTTCTGAGACACAGGGCCATCATCTTAATTTTACTCTATAGCTTATCGGACTAAGGCGAATACGTCTTTATTGCTGGCTCTTTACACCAGATATATATATACAATTTTAATTTATTATCTAATTTATACATATTTACAACTTTTACAAATTTATTGACTTCCGAGGTTTTTTCCCCCTATACAGTGCCCTTCACACAACTTTAATTATATATCTATTATCTATTTTTAAACTTATATTATTACTCAATTTTAATCTTATTTAATAACTTTATTCATTTGCGTGTATCGTTTGTAAAATATGTTTGTCGCGGACCGTACCCCGCAAAAACCAGCCTCCTCGACCGCCACGGTGAGGAAGAGCATTGGTGAGTGGGAGGTTAGAAAGTCGGACAAGACACCACCGCCATCCACATCTAGGCCATACGTCGACACGGCGGCTCCGACTAAAACAAAAAAGGTGCCACCCAGGACAGACAAGACGGATACCGCCCTCAGGTCCCTCGACCAGGATAAGCCTAGACTCGTCGAGGAACCTGAAGACGGACGTCAAGAAAGACGTATTGGCGGTGCTGGACCGCCTTTATCAAATGATAAAGGAGGCCGAAAGAGAGAAAGAGAGCGAAGAAAACAGTGGGAAAAATCAGGCGGAAAAGAGAAAGGAGATAGGACAGAACGAAGCGACCACTCCCACCGATACGGTCCAAATAATGAAGGATCTCATGGGGGAGCTAAAAGACCACAAAAAGGCCATGGAGGAGTGTAAGCTCTCTACACTTGCACTCACCCAGGACCTTAAGGAGGCAGCCCCCCCACGACTCCCTGGCGCCACCTCCGAGGGAGGTACCTACGCACTCGCAGTGTCGAGCCGTAGCGCTCCAGCTCTACGACCACTGCACTCTATCATAGTGTCTTCTGAAGACGCTATGGACACTAGTAGTGCAGTGATGGAAAAGATAAGGACCGCTGTTGATGCCAGAGAGTCGGGACTGAGAGTTGATAAAGTCAGGAAGATAAAGGATCAAAGAGTGGTCGTGGGATGTGGTACGAGGGCGGAAGTGGACCGCATAGCCAGCAAAGCTCCGCAGCGGGCTTAAAAGTGGAGGAGGCGCCTACTAAGGATCCCCTGGTGGTGTTGATGGACGTGTTGAGTTACAACACGGACACCGACATCACCAGGGCGATCGAAAGCCAGAACGCCCATCTCTTGGCTGATCTGCCGAAGGAGGAGGTGAGGATGGCGGTCAAGTACAGGAAGCGAGCACGTAACGACCTGGAGAACCATGTGGTGAACCATAAAATACAGGCAATCAGTGAAATATATACAATAAAATAAATAATAAATAAATAACCTAATAATAATAAAATAAGTTAAATACACAATAAAACATGATCAAACCATCAAGATAAGCAAATAAATAAACAATAAAACAATAAAATGTATAAAAATAAGGGAAACCTATATATAAAAATGTAAATAACAAAAAGCAGCGTGTGAAATAATGAAATTAAAATGTTGGTAATAATAATAAGTACTAAAAAATTATAAATAGTGCATTAAAAGACATAAACAAAAATACAGCAAAATTATAACAAAATCTTAAAAACTCAAAAATACGTATGAATTTGATCATTGAATAACCAGGGCCCTGATCAAGTTAGGGGAGAAGAATGACCCTCACAAAAAAAAAAAAAAAAAGTGGTTGCCATAGTCTATGAGCGCTTGCAGCACCATTAGTAGGTGCCACTCACGCGTTGCCAACGTCGAGATATCTCGATATATTCTTAAATCTCCTCTGCCCAGTAATTTCACTAGCGTACAGTGCCCTTCAAACCGAAACACAGTAATGCCTAAGCACTACTATTTGGCGGCAGAATATTGGACACTGCGGTGATACCTACCTAGCCGGGCTATTGCGACAAAAGACCTACCACCAGTGATTTGACGGATTGGGTAGTACTTCCCCTGTCAAGCCGGTCCATTTGTTCTGGGTGGTAATATGGCTCTACTAGATTTACCATTGAAAATCAGCGTTAGGTTTGCCCACCTAACAAAAGCTGAATGGTATCCATTTTCGGACACAGCACAGTGGTGATGGTAGTACTTTTCTCTGTATAATTTTAAATTTTTTTTAACATCATTTTTTTTTCCTCATTGTTTTTTATTTTTTATTATCATTACCTTTGTTATTGTTGTAAATTATCTCAAATCTTGGTTTTAGTTATAGTTTTTATTTTATTTTATTAATATGCTGTGTTCTGATAATAAATCTTTCTTTCTTTTTTTTTTTTTTCGGAATGTGTATTGCTGTTGGCCCGATTACAGAGACTCAGCCGTGATAAAGGGGCAGCCCTCACGGGGCTCAAATTTGATTCCGTCCTTAGGGTGCCTCCTGCGTGAGATACTATTATAATAAATTCTGTTTTCAGCTGGTATTCTCTGAGAACAGCGAAGGTTGGGCAAACTTTGTATGCGGAGTCGTCCGTGGAGCGGCTGCGAGACTTCCCTGTCTGTTGCAGTACCTATCAGAGAAATATCCGACGTTGACGGTCAAGGCCGGTGTACTCGCGAGGGCGTCCGATATTGAAACAACAACTATAAGTAAATATTATCAACAGGTAAAATACATTTTGCTTTTTTTTTATAAAAACGAAATTTTTAATTTTTTTCTATTGTAACCTTTTTGAAGTGAAACTTCTTTAGAATCGTTGTGATTTCAAATCGGATGCAACGGAAAAAACGACATGTAAGAGACACAAATACAAAAATGTGAAAGAATGAATGAGACAGAAATATACATACTATTTTATATTATATATATTCATCTCCTTCTTTTGTCGATTTACTGAAGACCGACAGACAGACAGACCGACCGACCGACCGACTTGCTGACTAATTTTATCTAAAGAAGTTTTACTTCAATCGTGTGGTCTAAAGCACACTGTATTTTTTTAGTTATAATAATGTGACTATATATTAAATTGTTGCCCGCAGGTCCAGCAGTCGTACTCGGCGGGCACGTTCCGCTCGGGTCCGCTGCACCAGATCTCGCTGGTGGGGACGGTGCACGAGGAGGTGGGTGGCTACTTCCCCGACATGCTGCGCATGCTGAGCGACTGCCCCTTCCTCAACCTGGTGAGTCCCCATCTCTTCTAGAATGAGGGTTTCTAGCCTTTTAACCAACAATTTATAATTATAAATAAATAAACGTTTCATGCTCAACGGCCCCCATACGGATAGTGATATCCTGTGTTGGGGTTCGTTAAAATACACAAGGACAAGGACAAACACACTCAGACCGGAACACATGCATGCATGGTCAATACAAACATCTGCTCCGAGCGGGAATCGAATCTGTGACCTGTGGCGCTTAAGGCAGGATCGCTCCCGCTGCGCAACATCTCACATCTCACATCATAATTAGTTTTAATGTCTTTCTTGATTTCTTATTTTTATTTGCAGACAATGCCTTGGGGTCCAATGTCTGCCGTTGAAATGGAACCTCAGGAGTCTAACGATGGTCCAATATTATGGATAAGACCGGGAGAACAACTCGTACCAACCGCAGAGCTTGGCAAGAGTCCCATAAAGAAGAGAAGGTATAATTTATTTTCTTTAAATACTTAAATTATGCTTTAATTTTAACAGCAATTAAACTAATTAAAATGTAATTAGAGGTGTGTGATTAATTCGAACTTACGAATTATTCGTTTCGAATCTAATATTAACAATCGATTTATTCGATTTATCGAATTTATAGATTTTTTTCGAAATATTCGAATTTTCCAATTATTCGATATATATTGATATTCGATTCAATTCGGTATTCGCACACCCTTAAATTAAATATATAAGTAATGAAATAAAAATTAATAACTTTTAAAATAAACATTTATTTTAAGTATTTGGTATTGCATACATCCTTAGGCTCATTGACTTTCTCTCGCGCGCAGTCTTATAATTATTATAGGTTAGGTTACGATGGGGCTGACATGTCCGTGTCGGATAAAAGTCCCTAAATAAAAATTGATTAAAAAATCCTTAGGCTACAGTGAACACTTTCTGTTAAAGAGGCGTTTAACTTGTTAGCCACTGTTGTAGTATATAAATATTTTGAAGACATAAGACATTAGTCCTCAGTCCAGTTGTGTCTTAAAGAAAACGCTATTTATCGTTAAGATCAACTTTTTAAGTGTTCTAGTGTAACTGTTTGGTTATATAACGTGTTGTATGTGTGTCTGTCCCCAGGACGGGTATGAACGAGCTGCGCAACCTGCAGTACCTGCCGCGCTGGAGCGAGGCGCGCGAGTTCCTGTTCGAGGACCGCACGCGCGCGCACGCCGACCACGTGGGCCACGGCCTCGACCGCATCACCACCGCCGCCGTCGGTGAGCCCGCGCGCGCGTCTAGTGGCGTGCGTACACGCACACGGGGACGTCCTCACACGCGCACGCTCGCTGGGACGTCCTTACACGCGCACGCTCGCTGGGACGTGCAAACACACGCACGCTCGCTGGGACGTGCAAACACACGCACGCTGGCTGGGACGTGCATACACACTCACGCACACGGATTTACACAGACGCACGCAGACTAGGACGTATTTACACACGCACGCACGTTGGCACGTACTTCCACACACATGCACGCACACTAGGACGTACTTACACACACACTCACGCACACTGGGACTTAAACATACGCATGCATATTGGGACGTACTTACACGCACGCACACTGGGACATACATACATGCGTACGCACAAGGTGACGTACACGGACGCTTAAAGGGACGTATACACGTACGCACTCAAACAGGGGCGGGCACTTGGCCCCTACCACTAGCAAACTACCACCACTAAGGTTGACGGATAAACATTTCTAGATCTTGAATTAGATCTACGATAAATTCGAAATACAAATGAAGCACTTGAAAACTCGAGATGCTCGCCCGGATTTGAACCTGCGACCTTCGTTTACGTAACGTAACGTAATGTTATTTATATATTTGTAGGTGTCCTCAAAGCGATACATTGCGGGGACGAGTCGGACCGCGGCAGGATCACGAAGGACGTGGTTGCCTTCCATGCCGGGGACTTCAACAAGCTGGTGCAACTCCTACAGCTGGACCTGTACGAGCCGCCCATCTCGCAGTGTGTTACATGGTAAGTGATGTAATGCAATTTTTGGAACCAAGTTACTTAAAGCGGCTTACGGGTTGTGCGATTTAGTAGAAATCGTCACGTAACGAAATGCCATATGCTGTGTGAGGTTTTTCTTTAATGAATAAACTATACACTAAGCGGCTCTCAGTAAGATAGTTATATCCTGTGTGGGGTTTCGTAAATAAGAAAAAAGATCCAGACCGAAAAACATGCCTGTAAGAAAATTACAAACACCTGGTCCGAGCGGGAATCGAACCGCTGTGCCACTACGTCGTCACTCATCCATTTCCGGTGCTCTCACTCATCGCACGAAATCCAACAGCAATGATACTGTAACATTACGCCCATTTTCTATAAGACTAGTTCTTCCCCAAACGAGCCAGCCCATTTGTACTGAGGAGCATAACTAGAATAAGTTTAATAAGAATAAGAATAATATTTATTAAGCTTAACAAAGTTCGTAACAACATTTCTCTTAAATTATCCCTTAGTACTAATACAGAAATACATAAAATGTGAGTAGGCTGTGATTCTCAAACTAGGCGACAGCCTGTGACTTGAGAACCAGAGTTGTGTATTATCTAAAACAATCGTATCCATAAATTAGGCACTGAGGTTTAAACAAGTATGTTGCAAACTTTGGGAACTAAAAATTAATGTTTAGAAAATAACAAGATTAAAGAGAAAAACAGAAAAAAAATTATAAATATTAAAAAAAAAAAAAAAAATAAAAATACTACAATCTACTAATACTACTACTACAATCTCTGTTTTGATAAGTGAAGATTTATTAAACAAAACAGTAACTAATTAACTCTTTATATTTCAGGTTGGAAGAGGCAAAATTGAATCAGCTACGTCGAGAAGGTGTCCGGTACTCAAGACTACCGCTATGTTCAGACGATATTTACTTCTTACCGAGGAACATTATACATCAGTTTAGAACTGTATCAGCTGTTACGTCTATAGGTAAGAACTTTTACTAACTATTGAGACCTACGGAATTCAATGTAACTCTTAATTATTTTTCAAAATAAATGTAACCTAAGTTACTCATTATAATATCAGCTACCTGTGAGTGAGACTCCTTCTAAAATTAGTTGAGACGTCGGAGATCAGTCTGAACAAAAAATTTTTGTATAAGTACCATATATATATTTTTTTTTAATGTTAGAAGTTAGCAAACAAGCATACGGCCTACCTGATGGTAAGTGGTTGCCGCAGACTATGAGCGCTTGCAGCACCATTAGTAGGTGCCACTCGCGCGTTGCCAACCTCGAGATATTAGTTCTTAAATCTCGTTCGCCCAGTAATTTCACTAGCGTACAATGCCCTTCAAACCGGAACACAGTAGTGCCTAAACACTACTATTTGGCGGCAGAATATTGGACACTGCGGTGGTACCTACCTAGCCGGCCTCTTGCAACAAAACACCTACCACCAGTGTGACTGATTGCACTGGTGGAATAATCTCTGCTGTGACAGAGGTTATCCCAACAATATATTCTTAATAAGCTGATATTTTATCACTAACAGAAACTTTAATTTTTATTTTATATACAAGTTCTTTTGTCAGGCTTTTTTAAGAAGATTACTAGCAATCTTATTTCAAATCATTAATAATATTATATTCTTATTTCCCCTCGAAATGAGGTTGTAGCTTGCGCTAGAAGTGGGTACGAAAATAGTCCAAGGGAGTAAAGATCGAACCCACAACACTCGGATTACATGCCCTTCTACCGCTGAGATATTGAGGTTCTCATTAATGAATTATGTTTTATATCATTCTAGCGTGGCACCTTAGATTAAAGCAGTACTATCCATCGTCAGAGGCATCTTCACCAGCTGACGAGAGGCCTCCTCCAGATCAGAACACGACCGACCACAATGGTAATTTACTTTTGGTATTCATATCTTATATTAAACTAGCTTTTGACCGTGACTTTCAAATGAGCAAGCAAGCATCTGTATGCTTGCTGCTCACCTGATGATAAGTGGTTGTTGTTAACTATGAGCGTTTGCCAACCCCGAGATATTGTTTTTCTAGTAATAAAGTTCGTAAGTCTTGTTTTTCTAGTAATTTCACTAGCTAGTGTTCTTCAAACTGAATCAGTAATGCCAAACACACTTACTTGCGGTAGAATATCTGACTCCGCGGTGGTACTTACCTAGCCGGCCTCGCGCAATAAAAGGACTTCAACAACTGCAATAGAGTTGATTAGTTTCCCATACTAAACTATTTAACAATTTTTTAGTTTTTTCAGCTTTGTTTGAAATTTATCAAAATTGGTCAAATGTTTAAGCGGTAAATGCAAAAAGTACAATGAGATGAATTTTTGATTTATTGGAAAATAACTTACTGTTATATATAATTTTTACAGATTCTAAAAAATCAACAAAACATAAGAGCGGCGTTATAGAAATGAGAGCCTTAAGCGCAAAATATAAAGAAAAATCAGCACTCAAAATATCTGAAAACCGAAAGAGTTTAGATTCCCAAAATAAAGATAAAACTGATGAAAAGAAAGAGAGACGGACGGACAAACAAGAGAGGACAGAGAAGACTGACAAGAGTGACAAACATACGCACAGACATAGAGACACAGACAAGCTCAAAAGGGATAAGTCAGAAACTCGGATATCCGATAAATTAACAAATGACAAGCCAACAGAAAAATCAGAGATTAGGGTATCTGATAAGGAGAATAAATCAGATGTTAAATCTGAAAGACTCGAGAGAGGCGAAAAAATTGACAGGCCTGATAAAGATCGGTCGGATAAATCCGAAAATCGATCAGAGAAATCCGAAATCAAAACCAGTGACAAGAACGATAGGTACGAAAGATCAGAAAAAGAACGAACGGACAAGACAGAATTAAAGACGGAGAAATCTGAAAATCGATTAGAGAAATCTGATAGTCGATCAGAGAAATCCGAAAATCGATCGGAGAAATCGGATAAATTAGATCAGAAATCTGACAGAATTGAAAAGGAGAATAGAACAGATAAAGATAATAGGTCGGAGCGATCCGACAAACCCCACGACCACCACAGAAGACACTCATCATCCCGTCACAAATCATCACATCACAAGTCGGACAGATCCCGGGACCATAAGGAACATAAGAAGGACCACAAGACAACAGACGACAGGAAATACGATAAGCCGAAGGACAGAGAAGTGAAAAGTGTTGCCGATTCAAAAGTTCAAAGTGATAAGTTACCGCAAGTGATTCATCGACCTCCTGATTAGATTCTGACAGTGTTTGTGACAATGGCTTAGTGAGTGTTTTGAAAGATTCAGACCTTGTGACGGTGAGTATTACTTTCAATGTTTTAAAGAATCGAGATGACATATCTCAAAATATGTAATAATTATATATTTAACTATAATTTTTTGAACTGTTTATTTTTTGGTCAAAATTGTCGAAAATTTTTTGTAGTCGAAATTAATTTTGTACAGTTTAAATTGATCTCTATCTCGACTGCACAAGGATCAGAATTTTATAAACCCATTGAGCGGAAATTTCGTACTGTAGAATAAATCCTTGTAAATATTAGGATAAGAGTCTCGTAGAGGCTAAGGGAAGGATGGTTGAACACGCAGTTTTAGATATTTTTCTATATCACTTTCAATACATTTATATTATTTTGTGATCTAAACTAAACTCAAATTAATTGCCAATCTGCCAAATTAAGTCTCATTTTCTAGGTTTTTGTTTGACCTTTTCATATTTATTCTAAATAAAAGTTTGTTGTATTGATAAATTATAAAAAAAAATTATATTAAAATATTACCAAAATTAATGGTGTGCTTTTTAATTCATACCTCATTATTAAATTTTGTTTTACAGTCTTGATTCCTTTATTGTGTATCTGTGCATATGTGAAGAGGCAATTATCTTTAAAAGCAAACTAAAAATTATAGGCATTCTACAATAGGTAGAGTTTTTATTCTTTGGGATAACCTTACAGAATAACTTTGTGTATTCAAAAAGCACAATTTACTGTAATAACATCTGTCTAGTTTCCCAAAAATAGAAGAACGTAAAAATTTTAGTTCAGCAACATCTAAAACTGCGTTATGATTGTGATTGCAAAAGTTTTAATGAAGACGAAGAAATATAATAAATAAATTTTAATAAAAAAAATATTCACACATATTTCTAAAGAACTTGCACTAAGAGTAAAAAGATATATTAATAATAATAGTTAAGGTTAGAGTACATTTTTTTTTGTGATTTCTATTAAATTATTTATTACGTCCCTTGTTAAAGTGGCTAAGTAACGGAGAGAAAGAACTTTAGCGTTCTTGTTATTTATTTAGGAAACGAATTATATGTGAATACGTGAATATTTTATAATCCTAATAAGATTCCAGTGAATTAAAGAAAAAAGTATTAAGAATTACATTTAAATGTTGGTTTACTATAAATTTGAAATGTTTGTACTTTGTAATTTCTTTTATAATGCAATAAATCTGAGAATAAAATACCCTTTGATGTTGCATACATATACAGCTTTTTACGTAGCAAAAAACTAATGAATTTCAAAACATATTTTACGTAAAGCCAAGGAATTATAATGTTTTTTGTTATTATAAAACTAAAACTTTGAAACAAACCAGAAAATAAACAATTTAAACAGCTTCTTATGGCTTTTCATTCAGGTAATTGTAGTGCTAGTTTAATCAATAAATCCGATTTACCTAAAATAGTCATTTATTAGAATTGGGGAATTAAAAAAGTTTTTTCATCAACATTATTAATATTTAAATGTGATTCTAAATATTTAAAGTGGACTAAGTCATGAATATTTTGTTACTAATCTTTAACACCTGATTTTATAAAAGACGATTTCTAAAGTTTAAATTGTTAATTTAAATCGAAAACCTTCATATTTTACTGTCTTAAATATGTACCATTTATTTTGTTATTAAGAATGAAACAAAATTAGAAAATCATAGTTTGAATTAACAAAATATTAAAAAAAAGAACTTGCTCATATTGGAAGAGAATTATTTTCTTAAGAATATTTCAAATTAAAATATAAAATTATATCATGAATAATATAGAACATGGTTGATTCGCACCGAGAATTCCATTAAATTATTACAGATTTTTGCAAAAGAAATCAATATTTGTATTGACAAATCAACGGGAATAACTTTGTCTAGAAACCGGAAAAACTTTGTCCGGAAATTGGATAAACTTTGTCCAGAAACAGGAAAAAAATTAATTGTCTTGTCAAAGAAGATGTAAAAAGTTATATAAAAATATTATTATATATTTATGTCACATTATAAATTTATATAAAGTATTCAAAAACAATGAAAGACCATTTATGATTGAAAGCTGAATTTCCATTTGGTTTTTATGTCAATTGTGATGATAATTATGATGTTTATGTTTAGATGGTTAATTTATTGTTTCACGTTTCCTATATTTTTTTTTAAATAATAAATAGAGAGTATGATAGATCTTTGTATTTTTCTTTGTAAATCCTAAATGCAAAACCTGTAATAGTATTTTGATTGTCTATTTAGCTTTAATGGTTATAAGTTTACAGTTCCATGTCCCATTCCTTAGCAAACTCCAGTTATTAAAGAATAGGATTAGGAGTTTAATCCACCACACTGTTCCTTTGTGGATGGATGGATAATATATTATGTCTCAAAATTACATCCTTTCAAATATTCCAAAACATGTGGTCACCATGACTGTGGTCACCCATCAATTGACTGACGCGCATTGCTGGACTACAGCGGCAAAGTGACAAATTTCTTGAATAGTTTAGTTCTAGTTTCAGGTAACCCTTTTTGTATGAAGAAAGACGAAGTTGGTTTTAAGAGGCGATGTAGAGAGCTCTATGATATTCTGTTAAAAAAAGACCCTGAAAAATTTAACAGATTTAAATTAAAAAAAATTAAAGATTTTAACCTCGTTTATCACCTCAATCAACCCTTTTGAAATCGTTTACTAAAAGAAACAATATTTTTATTAAGGTTCAATAGAAAGAGAAACAAAGCATTTAAATAATTTTCTTTATTATTGCTTATATATATCGCAGTTTGTGTAACATATCAAAAAACATCGACACAACAGTATTTAAGTACAGAACAATATTGAAAAAAGTTATTCAGTCAAATGAATTTACTAAAGAGTAAAAAAAAAGTTTTTGATTACAATAAACATGCTATAATAGATATATTAAAATTATTGTCACATAAATAATATTCTAGGCTTTTTATTACAATTGATGTTATTTTACTTATTACTTAAATTATAACAAATCTAAATAAATCAAATTTTAATTTTGTGTTTATTATTTGCTCAATGGCACGTTGTATTCGTATTTTTAGCGTAATCATAATAATATCGAATGGGGTGGAATTCTCTAGACTTCAACATTTTGTGTTTTTAAATTTTCGTTTTATTGTTTTTTTTTTTTAATATTAATGTGGTTACTGGGATATTTAGATAAAAAAGAAAGTATGAACTCAAACTAAAATTGCCATTCCTTTTTTGTATTCAACAGATTAAAAAATTTACGAATCCTGAACGTGTTAAAATAAAAAAGTAAACAAATGAAAAAAAAAATCTTTGTTTTAAACATATTAGTAAAATCTCGAGAAATACAACTAATAAAATAATACAAATAGTTATAGAGAGAGATGTCAGAATAAACAGCCATTTTGGCAAGATTTATAATAAAAATTATTAGAGATTCATAAAAATTAACTCGCTTATTAATAACGCCTCACATGTCAAATTAATAATAATTATTAATATAAATAATCTTGTAAAGTACGTAACTCTTATATATTTCTATTTAAATATATCAGAAAGTACACAATAATAAGGCACCAGTTTTTAAAAATGCAATCACTATCAGTCCTATAACGAATGTAAATAAATATATGTATATTTTTTCATATAAAACTTGTAATATCTAAATAGTAGTGAGTTTAATACTATAAAAATCGGTTTTCATTTTAGACTAGATCTAATAATGGATAATTTGAAATGAAAATAACGAAATAACTGAAATAAGTTTAAAAGTTTTGGCGGGTCGGGTGTTTCGACCGACGCCATGTTGGTTTCGTCGAATCACGTGACTTGATTGGTGAAACGAATACTAAGATGGTTTCTTTGATTCCCTTGATTTGACAGACGCCATGTTGGTTTCGGCGAATCACGTGACTCGATCGATGCAACGTTTGGACTCCATGCTGTGGTTTCTGTGAGTCACATGATTCGACAGACGCCATGTTGGTTCTAGTGTCACGTGACTCGACCAACTCCTTATTAAAAGTGCAACACGTGACTCGACAGTAATAAAACTAACTACAATTATTGATGAATGATATAAAAAATTAAAATCGGATTCATATAAAACAATGAAAAATGACTACTACTAATATTAGTATATGAAAATATTAAAAAAGACACGTAAATGAATATATTTTTATATAAATATAGTCAAAAGTATAAAAATCAGATCTTAATATTTGAGACGAGATTTCTTTTATTTAAATTAGTGGCAAGATACTTAAATGTTTTACGGTGTTAACGTAATGCTTTGGTAAATTTTGAGGCGGTCCCACATTTTCACTAGATGATCACTGTAAAAAGAAACACGCTTTTCATAATGAATAATGTCACAAAACAGAAAAAACCGGCCAGGTACGAGTCGGACTTGCGCACGAAGGGTTCCGTATCATCTATAAAAATATTTAAAAAAATGTATGTCTGTTGTATAGGGGCCATATTGTCTATGGCCCTTAAATATTTCTATTATTTTATATTCTGTGAATATTTGAAGCGACTGCCTGTTGCCATTATCTATATCGAGCAAAAAACCACCAGAAAAATAATGATTGTTGTATGTTGTAGCCCCCTAAAAATATTTATTTTATTGTGTTTTTTAGAATTTGTTCTTATAGTGGCAACAGAATAACATCATCTGTGAAAATTTCAACTGTCTATCTATCATGGTTCATGAGATACAGCATGGTGTCAGATGGACGGACAGCGGATCCTTAGTCTATTACTAATAATTGGTCCCGTTTTACCTTTTGAGTACGGAACCCTAAAAAACAATACAGTTTAACTCACCACAAATCTATTAACTTTAGTGGCAAATGATTTTGTCACGGTCGTTGTTTGAACTTTCATGTTTTCGAATTTCTCACGTAAACTGAAATTAGAAAAGTAATTTTTAATATTGACGTATGTTCATTGATTACTTCGTCAATTGTAAAACGATTTTGATAATTCTTTTTGAAGTGAAACTTTTTTAAAATTGTGATTTCAAACCGGATGCAACGGAAAAAACGACAGGTAAGAGACACAAACACAAAAATGTGTAGGAATGAACGATACATAAATATATATTAGTAGCCAGTACAAATTTGTATAATTTTAGCAATAAAATATTTCTTATTATTAACTAATGATGTAGCTCACACATTATAGGTGCCTTAATTTAATTAATTTTTCTGTAACTTCTAAGTCACTGGTTCATAGGTTTTAACTCGGTTTTAGCAGAATAACAGCGCTGCATGCTTTGTAAACTTGCAGCAGTAATGCTGAGCTGAGACCCTTTTGTTATGATGACACACTTATGATTTTATGTTAATGATTTTAGGTTCAATTTTTGTAATTTTAGCTTATTTAATAAGTTATGCATACTTGTTATTTTTTTATTTTTATTGTTACTTTTTTATTATTTATATTATTTTACGTTTTATTTTTAACTTTTTTTCATTTTAATTTTGTAAGTTCTGCATGTTAAAACCACTTTTGTTTTATTTCATTTATATTTTTTAGTTTCTACTATTTCTTTGTATTCTTGTGTGTTGTTATAGCAAATAAATTTATTATTCATTCATTCATTCAAATATACATACTATTTTATATTTTATATATTCATCTCATTCTTTTTTTCGATTTACTGAAGACAGACAGACAGATCGACCGACGGACGGACGGACAGACAGGCAGATTAAGCCTTTACTCGCTGACTAATTTTAGCTAAAGAAGTTTTACTTCAATCGTGTGGTTTAAAGCACACTGTATTTTTTTTTATTTGACAGGATATTTTATTTTGTATATTTCCAAGTTGGTCCCAATGTAGTTTAGCCAGGATCTGATGATGAGATCTTTGAGAAATCGAGGGATTTATGGCACTTTAGATTTTCCAGACTCCATTAGCTCCGGCAAGCAAGACTTGTCATTGCCTTTTGTGCAGATATTTTACTTAGAATCAACTTCTGAAAAAATGTTCTGTAGAAAATATAAATTTTTTGCTTTTGTTTTGAAGTCGGTTTTATGATTTTTTAACTTAAAATATAATTCCTTAGGTGCACAAAAAACAAATTGGTGCAATAATTTTGTATGTTTGTATGTTTGTTTCATTTATTTGTATGAGTGTAATTTTCATCTTATATTTAATTGTTTTTATTTTTATATGGACGCAAATAAGCAATACCATGTCAACCCACATGAATGTCATTTCGAGAAAAACGCGTTTGAAAATTTTGAACAACTTGCTTTATATGATTTTTTTATATATTGGTCAAGTTTTTGGCAATTTCAAGATGTATGTAAGTTATTTTACTTATTTTCACATAAAATAAGCATACAAACTGCATATTTCGTATATAATATAACCCAAGACGTTTAAAATAAAACATAAATTGCATGATTAAAAAATGGCTTTTTAGAAGTATTAAAGCTTAAATAAAACCCTACAAATATTAAAGAAAAATGTTCTTCAGCCATTTACCAACACTTCTACATATATAACTCAGTTTTTTCAATTTTGTGGGTTGACATGGTATTGCTTATTTGCGTTCACATAGTATTAGTATTTCTTGTATGTTCATAAGTTTTTTGTCATGATTGTTGTTAATGGCAACCGTTACATATACATGGGAACATTAATATTAAATTTTTTCTGACTTTTACATTATGAATATTCAAGAGAAGTACCATTTCTTATGTGTACACACACACAAGGTTTTTAAGGTTTTCAACCAGAACCACATAGGTTTCGTCAAGTCACGTGGTTTTTACCTCTTAGCGGTCTCCAGTTGCGACTCCCCGTCCTCCTCCCCGTGTGCGAGGAGCGCGGAGGGGGGGCGCGGTTCGTTGTCTCGCTCGCTCTCGGACCAGTGCTCGAAGCGATCACGGAAACTCTTAGTTCTGGCGAGCTGTTGAGCCTAATAATAAAGTTATAGTACTTTAATATTAAATAATAATAAAAAAACGCAACGGTAGCGAATCTGCCTTAAGCGCCACGGGTCGCGGGTTCGATTCCCGCTCGGAGCAGATGTATTGAACATACATGTATGTTTGTCCTTATCACTGAATGTTTCCGGACCCCCGACACAGGATATAACTATCGTAATGGAGGGGGCCGTTGAGTGTGTAGCGTTTATTTATTTAATATAATACAACTCTGCAACATAATGGAATAAGTTATCTTTTAACTTTGTTTCGTTGCGTTGGTGTTGATTTTACAAAAGAGCACCAGCGAGTCTATGGACATTTTATCTATATGGAAAAATGTCTGTAATATAAAGTACTTCTATGGTCACTTGGTTAGTAGAATATTAAGAGAATATTAAAAATGCTTTTGAAAGTTACTAATACGCCTATTGCCCCTCAAAACAAGATCTACGCTTGCGCTAAGAGTGGGTACGACAATAGCCCAAGGGGGTCAGGTTCGAACGCGCGACTCTCCGACGGAGTGGTGTCGGCCCTTTAACCGTTGAGCTATTGAGGCTTCGACTATAAGTACCTGTTTCAAAGCCTCGTCATGTTCCCTCGCTTCCACGTATCGCTGTTGGCGTTCGTCCTCGCTGTCGTACTCCTCGTCGCTGTACTCGGAGGAGGAGTCTGCGTTGCGGTTCTCCTCGCCGGGGAGGGGAGTGAAACGCTTTAGCGGCTTCGGACCTGATTATATAAGAACTTGTTTCTTTTCTTACTAACTTCATTGTAGTAAAATGTTAGATTGCGAAACAATATGCGTGAAAGAGACAAAAAATAACATTCAAAAATTGTAAAAGAGCATATTGATGCCCGTTTTTTTATTCAGTTTTGTGTTTCTATTTGCTTGTGTGCGTGTGTTTGTGTTTTTTGTGTATATGGCAATTTGTGTACTAGAAGCAAAATAAATTTATCAGATATTGCATTCAATTTTTACCTTTGAACAATCTTCAATTTCAATTTTTAGCTGATGTTTTTAGGATTCCGTACCAAAATGACCGAAACCCAATAGGGTTTCAAAACCCAACAGCGAAAGCTTAGTAATAACTAAGCTTTCGCTGTCCGTTAGTCGGTTCGTCCATATGTGTCTCTCGCTTTAACAACAAATACAAAAAATAAAATTAAACTAAATGAAGGTGATCCTGATACAAGAAATTTGATATTTTGACTTTTTTCTTATATATTCTAAGATTGTATGGAACCCTGTATGTGCGAGTTCGTCACAGAATAGGCCGGTATTTTTATAGCAAAACTTTTTACTGTGTAGTAGTGTGTGTATCTTAACATTGTGTGGGTAGACAATGTTCGTGTGTATCTATGCGTGTGGTGTTTGTACATGTTTATGTGTGTGCATGTATGTGTAAGAAAGAACAAGTTTATTTAGAACACAGTACAAAATAGTACAAAATAAAAATAATAATAAACAATAAACAACTCAGCTTAAAAACATTAAAAAAAATAATAAGAAAAACAATAATGACAAATGTGTGTTATGTGGTACTGTGCGCACAGTGATTGTGCATGTGTGTGTGGTAGTGTGCGCACAGTGATTGTGCATGTGTGTGTGGTAGTGTGCGCACAGTGATTGAGCATGTGTGTGTGGTAGTGTGCGCACAGTGATTGAGCATGTGTGTGTGGTAGTGTGCGCACAGTGATTGTGCATGTGTGTGTGGTAGTGTGCGCACAGTGATTGTGCATGTGTGTGTGGCAGTGTGCGCACAGTGATTGTGCATGTGTGTGTGGTAGTGTGCGCACAGTGATTGAGCATGTGTGTGTGGTAGTGTGCGCACAGTGATTGAGCATGTGTGTGTGGTAGTGTGCGCACAGTGATTGTGCATGTGTGTGTGGTAGTGTGCGCAGTGAGTGCGTGTGGTCGTACCCTGGTCGCGGTCGGGGCGGTCGCGGCGCTCCTCCATCTGGCGGAACACGGAGATCATGCGCGAGGCGGTCTGGCGGCTGGCGGCGAGCCCCGCGTCGGCGGCGGGCGACGCGGCGCGCACCACGCCCGGCTCGTGGTACGGCTCCGGGGACGGGGACCGGGCGCGCTACACACCACGTACCTCTTTACTATTCCATACCCTCAACGACAGCTGTTGTGAGGGTTCCGTAGACAAAGCTTAGGCGTCGGGATGTGACGACCCCATCGCCCGCTGTTGGGATAACCTCTGTCACAGCAGAGATTATTCCACCAGTGCAATCAGTCACACTGGTGGTAGGTCTTTTGTTGCAAGAGGCCGGCTAGGTAGGTACCACCGCAGTGTCCAATATTCTACCGCCAAACAGTAGTGTCTTAGGCATTACTGTGTTCCGGTTTGAAGGGCTACAGTGCTCGAGGTTGACCACGCGTGACTGGCACCTACTAATGGCGTTGCGCGCGCTCATAGGCTGCGGCAGCCACTTACCATCAGGTGGGCCGTATGCTTGTTTGCCAACTTCTAACATAGAAAAAATGGCAAAAACGGAATCCATATATCATCATGTCTATCTGTCCTTCCGTATGTCAGTCATTTTACTTTTAAAGACTTCTTTCCTAACAATTTCCTAACGTTTGAACAATGGACAAGTTTGTAAATTTTTTTTGCTTGTGAATAAATAATACCTACCAAATGTTCAGATCACCATATGGGTGCAGCGTACTATGTGACTTATCGACAGTACCCTAGAGCACAGTACAATCAGTCACACTGGTGGTGGGTCATGCTAATATATGTCCAGCCGTTTCAGAGATTAGTTTGAACAGACAGACAAAATTTTTAATTTTTTTTTAATTAATGAAAATACCGTATATACTTTCATGTGCATTTAGTGTAGTGAAAAGATGTTTTTTTTTTGAAAATTTGGAATTACAAACAAACACCCGCTTACCCGCACTTACCCGCTCGCAGCAGATGTCCTTATTGAATGTGGCATGTGTTCCGGTCTGGGTGTGTTTGTCCTTGTCATTGTGTATATTTCCGGACCCCCGACACAGGATATAACAATCCTAATGGGGGCTGTTGAGTGTGTAGCGTTTATTGGTTACCTGTGGGTGTCTGGGCGGTGTCATCCGGAACTCCTTGCGTTTGGTCTCCGGCTTGTAAGTCTCGAAGAACTTGAAGCGATCAGATATGTCAGCCGTTTCGATCTTCACGTCTTCAAGTTTATCAGCAGCACGTACTACGTCCTTTGGCACAAAGGGCTGGAAACAAGTTTTGAAGTGAAACTTCTTTAACATCGTTGTGATTTAAAACCGGATGCAACGGAAAAAACGACAGGTAAGAGACAAAAATACAAAAATGTCTAGGATGAAGCCGGCAAACAATGAGACAGAAATATACATACTATTTTATCTTCTTCATCTTCTTCATCCTAGCATTATTCCCGGTATTTTATTTTACCCAGGGTCTGCTTATTAATCTTATCCGGATTTGACGGGTTACTAGTTTTTACACAGAGCGATTGCCATCTGATCTCCGCAACCCTAAAGGCGAACCATTGGATAAGAGCAATTTACTTATCAAGAGTTAACGATTATTATCAGATGTTATGTGATAACAACCGGGACCGACAGCTTAACGTGCTCTCCGAGGCACGGTGGGGAGACCCACAGACAAACGCCCAGACCGAGACAGAAATTTTAACAAACATCTGCCCGAGCGGGAATCGAACCCGCAACCGTCGAGACTTAAGGCAGACACGCTACCCACAACGCCACAACGGTGTCATACATACTATTTTATATTATATATATATATATATATATATATATATATATATTCATTCATTTCAGACAGACCAACAGACAAACCGACCGACCGGACGGACGGACGGACTGACGGACAGACAGACAGATTAAGCCTTTACTCGCTGACTAATTTTAGCTAAAGAAGTTTTACTTCAATCGTGTGGCAATCTAAAGCACACTGTATTTTTTATATTTGTAGTAGTAAAACTATGCTCCTCTCCTCCTCATGGGGAAGTACTACCCTCTCACAGAAAATCGGCTTAGCGGTACTGTTGCGTTTCCTGTGATGAAAAAAAGCGCAGAAGTCCAAATCTCCCACCCCCTTTGTTCCCTACTATCCCTCGCATCGCCATGTGATACTTCAAGTATCAAGTGATACTTAAAGTATCATAAAGTGTAATGACATAAAAAAACAGAACTAATGATTTTTTTTCACGTGAGTCTTCAAAGTTGAATGAATCAGTCCCCAAAAGTTGATTCAGGTCTCGTAGACCCTACAATATTTATATTGAATTAAAAAATATATACAACCATTGCATTTTCATGGCCTTACTAATACCACTTGTCCCTCAAAATGAGCTCTAAGCTTGCGCTTGGAGTGGGTACAACAATAGCCCAAAGGGGGATCGAATCCGCAACTCTCGTTTTAATTGAGCCCGTCGGCCCTTCTACCGTTGAACTATTGAGACTTCAAATTATATATAGTTAATACTGTTACGGAGCACCTTATCACCAGAGCATAAAGTTCAAAATAGCTTGCTACTCTCTCTGTTTATTTCCTTCACAACGCGTAGGTTCTAGAAAGACGTGTTTTCGAAAAATGTCGTCTAACGTTTCGCGGACGGAACTTTCTCGAACCTGTGTTCCGCGCTATATAAGCGGCCCGGCGCGTCGACTGAGTCATTCAGTTCTGAGCAACGAGCGAAGAAACTACAAGTGATACCAGTGAACAAGTGCGATAATTAGTGACCTCGGCTATTCTTTTGGACTGTGATTGACCTGAGATTTGTGAAGTTCTTTTGTGTGATCTAGAAGATCCCAGTAAAGTCTTATTTAGAGCCATCAGGTGTTTATTTCCAAATCCGCGAACCCCAGCCCGTAACAATACTTACGATTTCCTTCCTTTTAGGGGCTTCTTGAACAGGCGGTGAGAGAGGAGCCATGTGTTTCGCATTCGCGTCCAATTCCAAGAATATAGATCTGGATTTTTTGGCTATACCTGAAATCAGAAGAAGTACATAAATAAACGCTGCACACTCAACGGCCCCCATTAGGATAGTTATATCCTGTGTCGGGGTCCGGAAACATACACAATGATAAAGACAAACTCACCCAGACCGAAAACTTTTTTTTTTATAAAGAATATTAGCAATGCTTTTTACAAGGCATTACTAATATTCCTATTGCCCTCCAAATAGGCTTGAAGCTACCGCTAGCAGTGAGTACGACAATATCTCAAGGGGGTCGGGATCGAACCCTCGACTCTCGCGTTAACGGAGCGAAGTCGGCGCTTCTACCGTTGAGCTATTGAGGCTTCTGCCTGCCTGTATGGTCAATAAAAACATCTGTCTCGAGCGGGAATCGAAACCGTGTCCTGTGGCGCTTAAGGCAGGTTCGCTACCGCTGCGCCACAACGTCGTCAAGAAACGGTTTTAATTAATTTAATTGATTTCGAAAGTTAAATTACGTTATTTTTCACGACTTGAATCGATAAATTGAAACTATTAAAAATCGATTCGACCAATTTATGGTATTTTGATTTTTAATCACTGACTGTTAAAGGGAGGAAAAGAGGGGTGGGAGATTGAGCTTCCGGCGCTCTCGCTCGTCGCACGATTCACTGATTTTTTTTTGTTTCGTGGAGGAAATCTGCGGAGAACCGGGTTATGTGGGGTTGCATGACAGGTGGTCAGTCATGGGGACCCACTAAACCTTCCTCGGTGGCCGACCTCAGTGTCAAGGAGAGGGTCCGGGGTTTCTTAGAGAACTCTAAACCGATGCTTCTCGAACACTGTGCTGGCAAAGCTCGGTCCTAGGGGGGCTACTGATACTGTTACTTGACGTCTTCTTCTTCTTATCGAGTGGTTAGTGGCTAGTGTCAGAGTTGTTCAGGTCTCCCGTAGGCCTCTGACTTGACTTATCGACTGTTGTCAAATTGTCAACAGCCGGGACCGACTTATTACGTGCCCTCCGAAGCACGGAGACGCTCAGTTCAAACACCACTATGCAATCACCCATCCAGTGACTGACCGCGCCTAAAGTTGCTTAACCCACTGATCGTTCACTGATCAGTGAGCGCACGCGGCTATGAGTGTGTAATCTTCGCCTTCTTTACGCAGATTTTCTTTGAGGGGGTAGTACTTCCCCGGTCAAGCCGCGCTCTACTAAGAACACCTTACCTTCATTAAAGAGTGTGGGATCATCGACCTCCCTCTTCGGCGGCTGGTTCTCATCGTTGAAGATCTCCCCGTTTTCGAAGCGCTGCTTGATGGCTTTAGCCTTCTCCGCGTCCAGGTCTAACTCGCGGGCTATCTTCTCCGCTGAGGTTACACCTGGAGAAGGTTATAGATTAGAAATAAAGAAATTTATTAGGACAGAACAGAAAGAAACTAAACTTAAACATTAAAAAGCATTATAGTTGACAAGAGACAAAACAATATAACAATAATATAAAAAAATTTAAACATAATTAAAAACTTAATCATAAAAATTACTTCTAGTACAAAAAATAAAATTAAAAATAACATAAACAAAACAATAATAAGAAAGTGTTGTGTCCCAAACACTGTTTTTCAATGGTACCCTGTCTATGACGTGCAGTGATAGATATAATTAAAAATCACTACATAGTATAAAACAAAGTCGCTTTCTCTGTCCCTATGTATGCTTAAATCTTTAAAACTACGCAACGAATTTTGATGCGGTTTTTTTAATAGATAGAATGATTGAAGAGGAAGGTTTATATGTATAATAACATCAGTAAAGAGTGGAGAAATACTGTTCTTTTTGAGGTTTCTAATGTGATGTCGTAAATATTTACATTTATCGCGTGCGGGCCACGGGCAGTAATGAATAAATCAAAACTACTGGATCGATTTTAATCATTTTTTCAGTGAATGACATAGGCTATATATTATATACCAAGTTTGCAATCAAGCATACGGCCGACCTGATGGTAAGTGGCTGCCGTAGCCTATGAGCGCTTGCAGCACCATTAGTAGGTGCCACTCGCGCGTTGCCAACGAGAGATATTGGTTCTTAAATCTCGTTCGCCCAGTAATTTCACTAGCGTACAGTGCCCTTCAAACCGGAACACAGTAATGCCTAAGCACCACTATTTGGCGGCAGAATATTTGACACTGCGGTGGTACCTACCTAGCCGGCCTCTTGCAACAAAAGACCTACCACCAGTGTGACTGACTGCACTGGTGGAATAATCTCTGCTGTGACATAGATTATCCCAACAGCGGGCGTCAGTAAGGCTCTATTATAAAGATAATGATTTATTAATTTTATAATACCACTTACCCTGTTCAGAGTGCATCACAGATTGCTCGTACATTTCCTTTATTTTAGCTTGCTTCCCTGAAAAAAAATATATTTATTCCTAATTTCTTTTAACCGACTTCAAAAAGGAGGAGCCTTTTTTTTGAGATTTATGTTCACGGTATTATTCTTTAGTTTGATGCGGAAAAAATCCCGTAAAAATTTAACACAGTTTTTAAACATAAACATAGTCGCGTAAGAGTAGTTACTAGATAAGATATAGGCCTTAAATTATCATTAATCATCATACATAAAAAAATACCGACTTCAAAACTGAAAAGAAATAAATATTTTCTATATCAGAAGTCGCCGTCGTTTGTGGTGATGTTTTACTTAATACTGAAATGATGATGATGACTATGATGATTGTGATGAAAATTATCACTATGATGATGATGATGAATGTGAACAAAATGATCACTATGATGAAGATGACTATGACGATGATAATGATTATGATGACTATGATGACTATGATGACTATGATGATTGTGATGAAAATTATCACTATGATGATGATGATGAATGTGAACAAAATGATCACTATGATGAAGATGACTATGACGATGATAATGATTATGATGACTATGATGATTGTGATGAAAATTATCACTATGATGACGATGATGAATGTGAACAAAATGATCACTATGATGAAGATGACTATGACGATGATAATGATTATGATGACTATGATTGTGATGAAAATGATCACTATGATGATGATGATGATGACGATGATATTAGTGATAAATACTTACAAGGAACAGTCGGCTGCGTATGTTCTGTATTTCCTGTTTCCTCTGGTGGTGCCTGTTCTCGGTGAGCGGGCCGCGCTCGAAGCGACCGACCAGCTCGTTCATATCGCAAAGGGACGTCTGCTCGCGGACCGTGTTGTGGGCGTACGAGTTCTTCAACACTGAATCTTCATCTATATTGGAGATAAATACATAATTTGATACGATGTATACATAAAAAAACGCTACATACTCAACGGTTCCATTACGACAGTCATATCCTGTGTCGAGGGTGAAATATACACAGTGACAAGGACAAACACACCCAGACTGGAACATATGCCTGCATGGTCAATACAAAAATGTGCTTCGAGCGGGAATCAAACCCGTGAGCTGTGACGTTTAAGGCAGATTCGACATTTAAGATATATTTTTGAATGAAACGTCTTCGTCAATGGACTTCATCATGTTTAAATTCAATCGTTTAAGGAAATTCATTTTTAATTATTTAACTAATAACCACTCAAGAAATTTTTCTTTTTAGGCCTAAGGCAAAAGCTGGTTCGATTTATAATTATATTTGATCATACAGATATATTACGCGCCCTGGGTATTTGTGCAATTGAATAATGAAGACTGCACTTGAACCCACGACGAATGGTAATTAACACAGGTTCGCTAGTACTGTGCCCATAGATATATGTACAGACATACCGTCCTCTTCAGCTTCACTAGAGCTGCGCTCGACGGGCACCCCGTTGAGGTACTCATCAGAAACACCAATATCCATGCCCTTCGCTTTGAACCTAGGATAGGATAAAGTACAAAATTAAAATACGCAAAACAAACAACTAATAATTATAAGTACACGGTACTCCTTTGTATAACTCCCTCAATATAAGTTGAACCATGCGCAGTAACACATTGTTAGGTCTCAACCGTATGCGGTATGAAGGGGGCCGCGTAACTATAGCAACGTGGCGACGCTCGACCTGATTAGTACACTCGCTTACGGTTTTTTAGTTCTCTTAAAATAAATTATTAAAAATTAAATTAAAATATAAATTATTTTGTAGATGGCGTCATCTCAATAAGTGACAGTGATTAAAATATGCACATTCACTATTATTATTTTTTAAATAAAACGAAATTAATATTTTTGTTAATGATTGTACCTGCGCAGAAGCCGCCATTTTGGTTCACCTTAAATTGAGGGAATTATAAAATGACTTTGACATACGGACGGAGAGACGGACATGACGAAATTATAAGGGTTTTGCCATTTGGCTACGGAACCTTAAAACATTGTTGTTGCTGTAATCATGAGTAATAATGAATCGGCTCGACCGGGAAGAATATTCTGTCGCAATATCGAAGTAGCAGTATCAGTACTATTGCGTTTTGTTCGATAATTGCATGCGTCGAAGCCTCAAACAAACATATCGTTTGACATTTTGAAATAAAAAGTTTTTATTTGTATTATACAAATAAATAATTCTACGAAATCAAAAATCTCTTTTTAGAATTCCCTAGCCAAATGGCAAAAATGGAACCCTTATAGTTTCGTCATGTCTGTCTCTCAGAGTTGAGAGACAGACTGTTGGCTCTATCTATACGAAATTTAGTAAGTAGGTGTATTCTATGAACCGCAATGCGTATTTGTCTATACAAGTAACTGAGTGTTGAAAAAAAAATTAACGTACGGCAACGTGTGAGATAGATAGGTCTTTCAAAATGATAAAGAGGTTTGATTTTGATTTGTTTCATTAAGTCAGTAGTTGAGATATAATGTCTTAAAGTCATAAAAATGGTGTCCCCCCCTCTAACTTTTAGGCTATGGGATTTAAAATTCTAGAAAAATTAGAGGTTGTAGAACATCAAATGAACTTTCAACCATATTTGGTTTAAAGAAGATAGGTCAACAAATTCTAGAGATATATAAGTTGTTCCAATAACTTTGTTTTTCATATTACATTTAATAATTACTATGAAATTACCAACTTAATTTTGCGGTCATTTTAATTCGTTGTTATTTTAAAAGTCCCTACCATTCTTCATCATTAAACTGCGGAACCCTTTAGTTTCGACTGTCCGTGGTCCACAACGCACTTGAATGCTAATCACGTATTTTAAGTCGGTTTATCAAATTTGAGCCCCCATGAGGGCTGTCCCTTAATCACGGCTGAGTCTCTGTACTCAGCCCTCCCGTCCGGTGACGCTGTCAAGGCCAGTAGGCCAGTAGGGTAGCAATACACATTCCGAACAAAAAAAAAAAGTCGGTTTAAAAATTTGAGCTATAATAATCCTCAATATATAGTATTTGAGGTCACTCACACACAAGATAATAAGCGAAGCCGCAGGCGAAACTAGTCTTTATAATGTTAATAACTTTTTAATATAACTTCAAATACTCGTTACATAATTTTGATCTACACTTTTCAACCAGCGCACAGCGACTGCACATAGAGATTGTTACTAGGTTGATTGTAGACGGATGCTTTCTTTTTAAATTTCACCAATTTATATATTACATGTATATAAAAAAGCATCGCTTTTATTCTAATAAAATAAAGTTCAAAATTGATTGCATTTTACGAAAAAGACGTAATAACGTTTACCATTTATCACGAAAGGAAACCCTCTGTTTTAATTCGACGCTATTTATTTGTTAGAGATTCATTGCGTGTTTTTATATAGATTTTAATTTAAATTTACCGTTAGCAAGTAATGTATACGCTGGTTAAATTATAATGAAAGAAGCCACATGTTTATCGAAACACATGTTTGGGGGATGTAAAAATAGTTTGATGACGCAAATTACTAGACGTTATATATGAACCGACATAGTTTAGTACTTTAAATTTATTTATAAATTAAAATTAAGTTTTTTATTGTGTTGAGTTTTTCTCTCTGCGACTCCAAAGTAATATATTAGAGTATTATATATTATACGAAGCAGTCATTTTATCTTTTCAAATAAAAAAAATACAGTGTGCTTTAGACCACACGATTGATTTCTTACTTTATGTGATTTCTCTTCCTAAGAAGCGTAAAAAAAGAGATAGAGTGAGTTGATAGATAGAAGATGATTTTAACTAATATTGTTAATGCCTAAAGAAGACCATATAAAAACAAAAAAATCATTTTTTCATCAAAAATTTTATATGATAAAAAGCTATAATTTTCCAAAAAAAGCCATTTCGACGTTTGTCGATCTCGTGATGTAAAATTATAAATTTTTACTTTTAATTTATTCCAGTTATAAGTTAGTGTCTGTATTTTACAAAAAAATGAGAAAAATACAAAAAAAATAAGTTGATATTTTTTTAAATATTGGGGTTATACTTATCTTAATGTATCCTTTAAGTAGACTATTCAAGTATCAAATCTATTTGACACTATAATTTATGAACTCCTTCTAATTTTGTTTTTCTTACATATTATTATTTAATATATATCGATGATAGGCCACTTTTTTTTTTAACTTAACTTCTTAGTATATAAGCGGGCACTGCGCACGCTCAACATGGTTTCCACTCAAATCCATATATTCCATTGTACTGAGGGTGAATTTACTAAACTTAGTTTTAAAATTGCTACACTATCGCTTCGTCCTAGCATTATTCCCGGTATTTTATTTTACCCAGGGTCTGCTTATTAATCTTATCCGGATTTGACAGGTTACTAGTTTTTACACGGAGCGATTGCCATCTGACCTCCACAACCCTAAAGGCGAACCAGTAACTGATTGGATAAGAGCAATTTACTTATCGAGAGTTAACGATTATTTTCAGATGTTATGTGATAACAACCGGGACCGACAGCTTAATGTGCTCTCCGAGGCACGGTGGGGAGACCTACACGGACAAACGCCCCGACCGAGACAGAAATTTAACAAACATCTGCCCGAGCGGGAATCGAACCCGCAACCGTCGAGACTAAAGGCAGACAAGCTAGTTGTAATATGTGTGTATAAAATAAATAAATAAAATAATAGTAACTCACTTAGCCAACTTGGAGAGGAGCGCAGTGCTCTTTTCCCTCGGAACGCGTGGCTCGAGGGTCACGGGTTCCTCCTCCTTGGCCTTGCGCTCGAACACTTCAAATCTAGACTTCACGTCCAGTGTTGCCAGTTCTTCGAGACCTAGATCGGGCTTATCGGATGCTGTAGAAAAAATATTTTTATTTTATATACATTTAATGTTTTTTATGAAAGGTTGGCAAAAATGCATGCGGTTCACTTGATGGTAAGCAGTCACTGTAACCTATGAACGCTTGCGATACTTGAAGTAGCACATGCGCGTTGTCAACCCGAAGGGTAGGAGGGAAGGTATGAGAAAGGAACACGGGGTGGGAGATTGGGCTTCTGGCTCTCTCACTCATCGCACAAAACGCATGTTTTCTGTGAGAGGGTAGTAGTTTTTTTTTATGTTAGAAGTTGGCAAACAAGCATACGGCCCACCTGATGGTAAGTGGTTGCCGCAGCCTATGAGCGCTTGCAGCACCATTAGTAGGTGCCACTCGCGCGTTGCCAACCTCGAGATATTAGTTCTTAAATCTCGTTCGCCCAGTAATTTCCCTAGCGTACAATGCCCTTCAAACCGAAACACAGTAATGCCTAAACACTACTATTTGGCGGCAGAGTATTGGACACTGCGGTGGTACCTACCTAGCCGGCCTCTTGCAACAAAAGACCTACCACCAGTGTGACTGATTGCACTGGTGGAATAATCTCTGCTGTGACAGAGGTTATCCCAACAGCGGGCGATGGGGTCGTCACATCCCGACGCCTTTACTACGTCACTTCCCGCTCAAGCTAGTATTTTTTTGGTATTTTATTAATTAAAAAAAAAATCTTTCAATGCAGTTGCTTCAATATTTCAATATTTTACCTCTATCGACAGTCTCCATGACTCCGAATTTTTTTTTATATAATGTCGGTTGGCAAATAAGAATACGGTCCGGCTGATGGTAAGCAATCACAGCAACATATGGCTGGCAACGCGCGCGATACTTGAAGTATCACATGCGCGTTGCCAACCCAAAAAGGAAGGGAACAGAGGGGATGGGGATTGGATGTTTTTATTATGATAAAACTTAAATTACGAGTATATGTAGATATTATCTACTTAGTCACTGGGTGATAAGGCAAATTCTATGTATCTGTTTCTTAGTACCATTTAATCTATCTATCTTTTCGTCAATTTGTCAATCTTTTTGTCTGTATATCTATGTATATATTTAAAGAACATTACAAACCTCTTACGACATCCGGTGGCAATTCGACCGGTTGACTTTCTGAGATAATCATTTGATGCTTTTTGGGGCGGCTGTAACAAAAGTGATAATTGTATTATCAATGTTATAATATGACATGGAATGGGGTGTAATAAACCGCTTTTTTTTATGTTAGACGTTGGCAAACAAGCATACGGCCCACCTGATGGTAAGTGGTTGCCGTAGCCTATGAGCGCTTGCAGCACCATTAGTAGGTGCCACTCACGCGTTGCCAACCTCGAGATATTAGTTCTTAAATCTCGTTCGCCCAGTAATTTCACTAGCGTACAATGCCCTTCAAACCGGAACACAGTAATGCCTAAGCACTACTATTTGGCGGCAGAATATTTGACACTGACCGCTAGCTCTTCCTTACCAGGCGGGTGATATAGCCTGTGGATGATGTTGGTGTGTTATATATATATCTCCGGTGAAACGTCGTTCTCTTCCTAGCATTAATCCCGGTATTTTGACCAGGGTCTGCCTATTACTTTTACCCGGATTTGACAGGTTACTAATTTTTACACAGAGCGATTGGCATCTGATATCTGCAACCCAAGGGGCGAAACAGTAACTCTTTGAGCGAGAGCAAATTATCATGAGTTAACAATTATTCAGATGTTATGATAACAACCGGGACTAATTGCTTAACGTGCTCTCCGAGGCACGGTTGGGACACCCGAGCAGGAATCGAACCCGCGACCGTCGAGACTCAAAGCATGGTCGCCCTAATTTTCATTTTTCATTTACTGTGTATATTTTTTTCTTACCGTCAACTTCGTCATCATCATCAACAGGCTTCGGCTCAAATAGATGTTTGAAATGCGGCTTGCAGTACAACGTCGTGTGATCGCTCTGGTATGTTTCTACTCTGTAACGGAAAGTTTTAATTAAAAAACCATTTAAAAACGCTACGGTAGTAGAGCCATGCTACTCCCAGCACAAATAGGCCGGCTTGACTGGGGAAGGACTACCCTCTCACAGAAAATCGGCGTAAAGTTACTGTAGTGTTGCGTTTCGATCGATTGTTGCCAGAGGCCCAATCTCTCAACCCTCTGCTTCCTTCCTTTTTAAAAGGTGGAGGTAACGGCGTTATGAATACCTTCCAACACAAAGGGAGGATCCTCCGACCAGGCCAAAGCCCAACGAATTACGTTGGAAGTTGTATATACAGGTCACGAGCGTAGAAAACTATGATAGCGCGATTTAGCATCGTGACTATCATTGGTCATCCATATCGTTGCGTAGTATGCCATGTAAGTGTCGTTGTAGCTTGATGCGAGATGTGACAATCTTGTCTTTCTATCGCGTTACGTCGTGTTGCGTATAGATGTCGTTACACCTTTTTACCTCTTCTCGCCTATCCCTTAGATTGGCAACGCGCATGTGATACTTCAAGTATCACGCGCGTTCATAGGTTGCGGTAACTGATTACCACCAGGCGGACCGTATGCTTGTTTGCCAACCTTCACGAAATACCAACCATAACAGGATTAATTATCCTAACAGTTAAGTGTGTAGCGTATAAAAAAGACTCTGTGAAATGCCAAAAAATCCTAATAAAAAATAAATAAACGCTACACACTCCACGGCCTCCATTAGGATAGTCATATCCTGTGTCGGGGGTGCGGAAACATACACAATGACAAGCACAAACACACCCAAACCGGAAACATGCCTGTATGGTCAATACAAACATTAGCTTCGATCCTGTGGCGCTTAAAGCAGGTTCATTTTATGTGATATATAGTTTTTATTTTTTTTATAAAGAATATAAACAACGCTTTTTTCAAGTCATTACGAATATTTCTATCGCCCCACTAAATAAGCTTGTAGCTTGCGCTGTGAGGATCGAACCCGCAACTCTCGCGTTAACGGAACGCAGTCGGTCCTTTAACCGTTGAGCTATTGAGGCGTTAATTTTGGGTGTTACTTACGTTAATTGCTTATTGCATTGTACGCATCTGAAGCACTCCTTGTGCCAGACTCGTTTCTCCGCCTTAACCCGCTCCATCGCGTACACGGGGCGTGCGCATTTCGCGCAAGTCGGGTTTTCAGTATCCGCTCGCATTTTCTTGTGCAACTTCTCTGAACTTTTCGACTGTTGGACACAAAAATTAAGTATTTAATCACAGTGTATACCATAGGGTGTCACAAAATCCCCAGCAGTCCCTCATTATGTTTTTTTATGTAACTAAATCTTTTTTGCTGTATCTCACGAACTCTACTAGATAAATACTTTCTTAATTCTACTGCGGTAGTAGGGACTCTTTTTGTAGTTTAGGTAATACTTTTCTTTACGAAAAGTCATAAACAAAATTCATTACAGAGCATGCAAGTGACCAGCAGGTTTCAAATTGTGATTAAATATAAAATTTGTAATTTAGTTACTTGCTACTATCTTAATTAGAATTGAACCAAATTTAATTTTCTATTATAATACTAACGGACTCGGCAGACGTTGTCCTGCCCCGAAAAATCTGGGACCCGATAGCAGCGCCCTCTACCCGGTGAAAGTTTTTAATTGACTAATAAGGCTATTAAAAGTTGGGTTGGTGATAAAAAAGTGAAAATTTAGGGTCGTATGTATTTTTCAATGCCACATAATAAAAAAATAAAAAATTATCTAAAAATTAAAAAAAAAAATTGTGGTGGACACTGAGGGGTTTGAAAAATAGATAGTAGCCGATTCTCAGACTTACTGAATATGCATAAAAATTCATAAGAATTGGTCAAGCCGTTTCGGAGGAGTATGGGAACGAACATTGTGACACGAGAATTTTATATATTAGAAAGATGTACCGTATTATACTTTCATATGTGTTTAAAACAGTTATTTAATCGTTACGAAAATACCGTTATGTACCGAATTCAAACCTATATTCAAAAGATCCCATTAAAAGAGGAATAAATTATAAATTAAAATAAAACGTATAAGAAAAAAAAAGTGCCGACGAGGATGGGATTCGAACCCACGCGTGCAGAGCACATTGGATTAGCAGTCCAACGCCTTAACCACTCGGCCACCTCGTCATATTCAAAACTCGCAAAAATTACCATCGATTTAAACATCCATATATGGACGCAAATCAGCAATACAATGTCAACCCACAAAATTTTAAAAACTGAGTTATATATGCAGAAGTGTTGGTAAATGGCTGAAGCACATTTTTCTTTAATATTTGTAGGGTTTTAAGCTTTAAAACTTCTAAAAAGCCATTTTTTAATCATGTAATTTATGTATTATGGTAAGCGTTTTGGGTTAAGTAAAATAACTTACATAAATCTGAAATTGCTAAAAACATGACCAATACATAAAAAAATTCATATAAAGAGAGTTGTTAAAAATTTTCAAACGCGTTTTTCTCGAAATGACATTCGTGTGGGTTGACATGGTATTGCTTATTTGCGTCCATATAGTCATTCTTTTATTATCGCCTTCTAGAATAATTCCCAGTAGTTTTGCCAGGGTCTGCTTATTACACATATCGGGATTTGACAGCTTACTAGTTTTGACAAAGGCGATTTCCACCTGAACACGCAAACCCTAAGGGTAAACCAATAACTAATTCTATAGGAGCAAATTACCAAACTAGATATGAGACGCATATAGCCGAGTGCACCCAGTTATCGGTAAACGATGGGTGGGTTAAGGCAACTTTAGGCGCGGTCAGTCACAAGATGGGTGATCGCATAGTGGTATTCCAACTGAGCGTCTACGTGCTTCGGAGGGCACGTAAAAACGGTCCCGGCTGTTATGAATTTGACAACAGTCGAAAAGTCAAGTCAGAGGCCTACGGGCGACCTAATAATAAAAAAATAATAAATAAATAAATAAACGCTGCACACTCAACGGCCCCCATTAGGATAGTAATATCCTGTGTCGGGGGTCCGGAAACATACACAAAGACAAGGACAAATATACCCAGACCGGAAAAAGCTTGCATGGTCAATACAAAGATATTATGCTCCGAGCGGGAATCGAACCCACGACCTGTGGCGTTTAGGCAGGTTCGCTACCGCTGCGCCACAACGTCGTCAATTGTTATCAGATGTTATGTAACAGAGTAGAAGACATGCAACATTTGTTGATCGTGTCAAGAATCGAAAACAGAGAATATCACTGTTTAAAATCGTTAATTTGAATGTTCTTGATGTCGGTCTGATGCACACGATTCTTTGTCAGGCAACATGAAAAAAAGCTGTTTTATTAAGTACGCTTATATCTAGATTATAATTATTTTTGAGTTTGTTAAATATGTTAGTTAAATAAGGTAGGGGATTGACATGTTATTTTCGAATAAAAATCCATAGAAAAAAGAGAGAGAGAAAAAAAAAGATGTTATGTAAAATATATTTGTCAGCGTTGTTATTAATCAGATTCTTCAAATTGTAACCTGTGTGGGGAAGGAAGACGTGCATCACCTTTTGATGGAATGTGTCCGTTACAAATCTGGCCGAGAAACCTTGATGAGGACCCTTGAGATAAACAAATTTAGTGTACTTTTGTCAACTCCTTCATCGGCAATATCAACAAATCTGTTTATACTTTTCAGTCATCATTAGGGTTTCTCCTTGTTGGGGTTGGATCTAGACTAGTTTTTGTTTTTTACGTTATTTAGGATATGATGGAATTGGCATATACATATGTAAAAAAATTCCTTACAATAAATTTAAAAAAAAAAGCATTGTTATATTAAACATTCACTATAATGGTGTTGTTCTGCATTGTTGCTGTGTAAAATTAAAAACACCTGTGTAAACAACGAATAAATTAATTTATTTGGAACACAACAATTTGGGTCGTGACATAATTAATGCGTTAGTAGTAGACTTCTTACTAATGGAAAGTCAGTCAGACGGTCAAAATAAGATATAGATGTGATAATAAGTATTGATGAAATGTTTTTTTTTTTCATGACGTTTGGCAAACAAGCATACGGTCCGCCTGATGGTAAGCAGTCACCGCAACCTATGAACGCTTGTGATACTTAAAGAATCACATGCGCGTTGCCAACCCAAGGAACAGGAGGGAAGGAATTAGAAAGGAAAAAAGAAAGGGATCAGAGAGGAGTGGGAAATTGGGCCCCGGCGCTGTCACTCATCGCACGAAACGCAATTGTGACTATTGATACTGCTACTGTACGCCGATTTTCTGTGACAGAGTAGTACTTTCCAGGTCGAGCCGGCCCATTTGTGCTGGGAATAGCATGGCTCTACTACCGTCAAAGTGTTATTTAATGAAATGATAAAAGAAGTAAAACGAAATTTGCGGCGTGTTGGTACAGAAAGAGAAAGAGAGAGAGAAGATGTTTGTTATAAATATCTGTTTCGGTCTACGGACTTGTCCTTGTGGGTGTCCCCACCGTGCCTCGGAGAGCACGTTAAGCTTTCGGTCACGATTGTTAGCATAATATCTAACTCTCTCTTTTACTCTTGACAATTTTCTCTTATTCGTTGAGTTACTGGTTCGCCTTTAGGGATGCGGAGGTCAGGTGGCAATCGTTCTGTGCAGAAAAAGCACACCCTGGGTAAATACAGGGAATTATTCTAGAAAGAAGAAGCCTCTTCATTCTTTAAAATCAGAATCTTGTTAGCGATGTAGTATATAATTAAAATCTGATCATAATGAAAGCCGAAATTCTGATTCGATATAGAAGTTTCTTAAATAGTTAGAAAAATACCATTACTTCCAAAGAGCATAATTGGAATTGGATGACCTGGTGATAGAAAACAAGGAAATACAAAAATAACTAGTGGAAAAGATGATACATTATTGCAATAAACAACTCGTGGGCTGTATATTTCTTGAACGAATAGACAGTGGACGAGATTTTATGCAATGCAATTTGTGCAGTCTTTTTCCAAAAAAGTTTTATTTAATTTTATTTAAGGATAACCAACAGTAGATACATTAATTAGACATTTCAATAAAGATCAGAAGTTATTCGATAATTGTTCTACTAATTATAGGTCACATCAAAAGCATCACCTTATAAAATATAGTTAGTTTAAATATAATATAAAGATTTACATAATTTTAAATTTTTTTAAAAAGTTTTAATTAGTATTTACCACAGATATGGAACCCTCATCTTTGTGCCGCCTGGACTTGCTCTTCTTCTTCACCAGTCTCGTCTCCGTCACTACTTCTTGGTAGCTGTGCCTGGTCTCCGATTGTATGAGGGACTGGGACGCCTCCATTGTGGTAGCCATATTTGTGTTCTGAAAACAATATGTAATAAGTTTTAGTCGCATATTTTTGGCAGGGATTCCAGTCAAAGCTGAAACAGTTATAGAAGGTGTCAATAAAATTGGATATCTATGCTTGAAGTGCCCCAAAATAAGTAGCAAAAATCCTGAGTTAAAAGTTTTTAGTATTCTACTAATATAATAAAAGTGAAAGCTTTCATGTTTAGATGTTTGTTACTCAAAAATGGGTGTCCGGATTTGGATGAAATTTTGCACAGATATAGAATGTTTTTTCCCGGAAAAATCTAAGGTTCTCATGGTATTATCAAAAACATGGCGGACATATTCAATTGATTTCGGCATAGATGTATCTTATTTACAAATCAATCATTTATCTCCAGAGCCCATTACGACGACGTTCTTACGCAGCGAACCTGCCTTAAGCGCCACTGATCGCGACTTCGATTCCCGCTCGGAGCAAATGTTTGTCTTAACCACACAGGCACGTTTTCCGGCATGGATATGTTTTTCCTTGTCATTGTGTTTCCGGACCCCCGACACAGAATATAACTGTCCTAATGGGGGTCGTTGAATGTGTAGCGTTTACTTTTTTACGCGAACGAACTCGAAGTCACAGTGCAGCAAAATTATAAAGTCACCGCGGACGAAGTCGCGTGCAAATACTAGTTAAGAAATATAATAATGATGAAAACAAATCGTGTAAAAACTCTATTTTTGTTTATATTTATGTAGAGATCTTTAGGTTTGTTATAAGGTTTGTTATATAAAATATACAATTTTTTTTAAGAATATTAGCAGTGCTTTTTCAAGGCATTACTAATATTCCTATTGAAGAACAAGCTCGAAGCTTGCGCTAGGAGTGGGTACGACAGTAGCCCAAGGGGTCAGGATCGAACCCGCGACTCTCGCATTAACGGAGCGGAGTCGGCTTTTCTACCGTTGAGCTATTGAGGCTTCAAATTTTAAACTCTTATATTTATATCGCTCGGCGCCATGATCCAATTCCACGATGTTTTGTTTAGAGTACAAAAATAACCGAAAAATTCCAAACACCGTTACAACACTTTATAACGAACCGATAAAAATCAAAGAGGTAGGACGTGTTTATTTATATGGCAACATTAAATAGTAATCGTGATTATTGTAAAAAATGTTATTCAAAAAACAGCCAAGTGCGTGATGGACTCAAACATAAAGAGTTCCGTACCATCGAAGAATAAAAATATTAAGTTTCTGGTATTGGGACTATTTTTATTTGTTGTTGTAGCGACAATAGTACACATTCTGTGAAAATGTCAGCTCTCTACGGATCCTGAGATACAGCCTGCTGTGAGGACAGAGGAGGCTCAGTTTGACACCTTTGGGATACGGATACCCTAAAAATAATATTTTTTTTTGATCCTAGTGATTGAAATAAACGATTATTATTATTATTATTATTAAACAAAAAAATATAAGAATTAGGAAACTAAAATATACTTTTGAGACTTCAGGACCATTTATTGGTTAAAATATGGATTTCGAAAACAATTTCTTGTATCTATTCGATTAATAATTAAGAGGTTAAGTTCTAAGTACTTGTTTGTGTCCTAAATACTATAAGGAAAATAATAATACAACTGTATATTTATTTATAATATTAATAACAGGATATTCTGTTGTTTTCAAGATATTACAAGTTACTGTATTACTACAATTTTACTACAAGAATTCATTGTATAAAATATTGTATTATTTTATGTAAGTGGGCCGTTTGCCGGCGTCGGGATGTGACGACCCCATCGCCTGCTGTTGGGATAATCACTGTAACAGTAGAGATTATTCCACCAGTGCAATCTGTCACACTGCTGGTAGGTATTTTGTTGCAAGAGACCGGCTACGTAGGTATTAAAGCAGTGTCAAATATTCTGACGCCAAACAGTAGTGCTTAGGCATTACTGTGTTCCGGTTTGAAGGGCACTGTAAGCTAGTGAAATGACTGGGCAAAAGAGATTTAAGAACCAATATCTCGATGGTTGAGTGGGACCTACTAATAGTGATGCAAACGCTCATAGGCTACGGCAACCGCTTACCATCAAGTGGGCCCTATGATTGCTTGCCAACTTAGTAACATAAAAAAAAACTTGTTATTTAATTGATTGATGTTTCCAACAACTACCACTAGAATTGACAGATGTACATTGTACATGTCTTAGTAATTCTTCCATGACATACTAATTTCATCACGATGTTTTTCTTCACCTATAATCACGAGATAAGTTTGAGATAAATTAGGAAATTGAAAATTCAGTGGTACACTTTCATTCTCCGCTTTTTTATGACCGGGTCTCAGACCACGACCACCCCCCACCTGGTGACACTGTCAAGACCAGTAGTGCCTACAGCAATATACAATCAGACAAAAATAATTAAGCCCGCGATTTTCGGTTAAAGATTACATTTTCCATTGGCCCATCTGCGATGTGGATGGACCATTTGTGATGTTTGACACATTATTGAACCGACATGTACTATGTAGTTCGTGGACAGAGTAATTCGGTGAACGGTTTATTTTTGTTACCCGAAACAATATTAGCTAAGCTAATGGGGTATGTATTTATATGTATCATTTGGTTTGTGTGAATTATTAACCTTTAAGCGAGTGTAAAATATGATGCTTGAGGTATTTTTTGCTTCATTAATCATAAGAAGATTATGTATACTGAACTAGGTTCTGAGTGAATAACGATTATAATACAAACTTTGAACCCCTCATTTCAACCCTTCAGAGGTTTTAAAAATATTAAATCAGTTTTTCTTTGCCAATTGTTCGCCGAAAAACTTATGAATTTCAAAAAAATCTCTCTAGTTACGGGTAGATCATGAGAAAGAAAATGTATTTGTCGGTTAAGCTGTTTTGCAATAACGTATCATAACGCGCAATTCATTTTTTGGTAGTGGTCTAAGATATAGTAGAATATTTAATAGCGAGATGAGACACATTTTTTAATCAAACCTTATTGATTTGTAAAAAACGTCTGGCTGGTCAGCCGGAACTTTTAATAAAAATATTTTTTAATTTGGCAAATAAATAGGTGTGACAGAGAAAGTAGAGCATCCAATATCCGTGCAATAGAAAAGGATACAACATACGTGACATGTCCATTGAATGTAACAAATGAAAAAATTGCCAGCAAAATTACATTGTGAACAATTAAATACCTAAGATGTGAATTAGAATTAGATCTGCACTCACACCATCGGGTGAGTCCATCGACTAGAATGAGCTCGGAGTGTTTCCTCTATTCCCGATGACGTCCTTAGCCGTTGCTCGGCCACGCAAGAGGCACCGTAAGGACGGAATCAAATTTGAGCCCCCAAGAGGGCTGTCGCTTTTTTACGAATTTAGATCCCTGAGTAATTGTTTATTTCTTCAAACTTCTAGAAATTACCTCTAATGTGACATGTAAAATGAGTGCATGTGCATGTAGGCACGCTGACTAGCTGGTTGACTTTTCACTCAACCTATTTATAGAGACCATTACGTCTGTTTATAACCACCTGAATACGCGACATTCAATGCGAGACGTGATTTTATTCGTAGATTTTCGACATTTATAATTCGGACGAGAACATTTGCTAAAGATACGAACTTTTGAGTAAGTGATTTGCTTTTTTCAGCATTTCAACCGGTCGAACCGGTGAAAAACTACCCACACAGAATATTGACGCGATGTAGCAGTATTTCACTATCACGTCGTTTCTTTTTTTTTTCAGTTTTTGCCACCTGAGTCACTCACGCGTTGCCCACCTCGAGATATTAGTTCTTAAATCTCCTTTTCCCAGTAATTTCACTAGCCTACAGTGCCCTTCAAACCGGAACACAACAATACCTAAGACACTACTGCTTTGCGATAGAATATTTGACACTGCGGTGGTAGGTAGCTAGCTGGACTCTTGCAACAAAAGACCTACCACCAGTGTGACTGATTGTACTAGTGGAATAATCTCTGCTGTGACAGAGATTATCCCCACAGCGTTCGATGGGATCGTCACGTCCCGACGCCTGTGTCGGTGATTGTAAAGGTCGAAGGGTGCAGGTCCCTTGGGTTGGTAGTAAGTATGTGGGTCCTTTTTTGTCATGACCGTTGGCTTACGGTCCGTAGTGAGCAGTCAGGGCAATGTATGAACGAACTTGCGATACTTGAAAGATTACATGCGCGATGCCAACCCAAGGGATGAGAGGGAAGGGATGAGAAGGGTAAAAAGGAAGGGTACAGGGGGGTGGGAGATTGAGGCACTGGCGCTCTAACTCATCGGACGAAACGCAGCAGTACTGACATTTGACGCCCATAGAGCCGGCCCGTTTGTGCTGGGAGCAGCACCTATTAATGCTATACTAAAATACCATAATCGGTTCAACGGTTAAGACGTAAAAGCGTCGCTTACCAAACAATTTAATCGAAGATGGCCCAATGGATCGAAAACGTAGACTTTAACCGAAGGTAACGGGTTCAAATTCGGGCAAGCACCTGAGTTTTCAAGTGCTTAATTTGTGTTTCAAATTTATTTCGTGCTTAGCGGTGAAGGAAAACATCGTGAGGAAACCCGTCGTGGAAGAAATTCTAAGACATGTATTTGCTGGTGGCTTAAAAAAAAAGGTCCGCCTGGTTAGCTACCACCTTACGTTGGTGGAAAACTCGTGGAGTCAGCCAGCGTATAACCAGTTCTATCATAAAAAAAAGGTCGGTAACGCATCTGCATGCTCTCTAGTGATAAAGATGTTCATGGGCGACGGTCATCGCTTAACATCAGGTGAGCCTCCCGTCCATTTGTCCTCTGACATAAAAAAAACTTACTTTTGCATTTATAATTTTAATTAGGGTCCGACCGAAACTGGTTTTCAAGCCGAAACCGAAACCGAAACCGAACTTTCGGCCTCCCTTTCAGTTTCGGCCGAAACCGAAACCGAAACTTTTTAAAAAATATTTGAAATTACGTTTTTTAACTGAAATATGAATTTCAAGTTTTTTTAACATTTATTTGCATGTATACATTTGTAGTCAACTCATTAGGAATGGTAAATAATTTAGTTAAATATTTTAAAAGTTAAATTTTTTGAGATACTGTTTGTTATAAAGTATACTGTTCAATGGTGTGTACTTTTTCAAAGCTAAGAATATTTTAATATAGTTTATTTAAAAAGAAATCTCTGGCATCGAAATTGCTCATTTACTGGCTGACCATCTCATTAGGGAGAGCAAGAGTTAGTATTTTATATTCGATTTTTAAAAAATAAACCTGAAATACAAAGGCGGAAAGCTTTTGTATTTTTATTTGGCGTCATTCTTTAGTTAATAGTTTCGATTTCTAAAATTAATAACACAATTTATTATTTAAACAAGGGTCTCTTATTTAAGTTGTGAAACGACCAAGCGAAAACAATTTTATCTCAACGTAAATGGCCATACCGTAAAATAGCTTATCATTTGATTTGCTCCAAAAGTATGGTTTTCAACGCTTTGCAATATTTTCAAACCTATAAAACTACTAAAACTGTGTACCTAGAATAAAATTTAGATCGAAGACTGGTAACAGCTTTATAAAAAGTTCCCATTGTGGGCTCTGTAATTATTAAAAGAGAAATATTTGGACTAGAACTTAGTGGCGAAGTTACATGGGAGCTTTAACACGAAAACGATCCAAAATATACTTCACTGTTTATTAAACGATTTCTAACCGGTGAACTACTATCAGTTTTAGATTAGCCTGCCAATCTAGCCTAGCCATAAATTCTTTGGAACAATTGGACGCAAATAAGCAATACCATGTCAACCCACACGAATGTAATTTCGAGAAAAACGCGTTTGAAAATTTTTAACAACTTGCTTTATATGATTTTTTTATGTATTGGTCAAGTTTTTGACAATTTCAGATTTCTGTAAGTTATTTACTTATTTTCACAAAAAATAAGTATAAAAACTGCATATTTCGTATATAATATAACCCAAAACGTTTAACATAATACATAAATTGCATGATAAAAAATGGCTTTTTTAGAAGTTTTAAAGCTTAAAACCCCACAAATATTAAAGAAAAATGTTCTTCAGCCATTTACCAACTAACGAAACGTGTCATTATTTGATGTAAATTTTTAATAGAAAGCGTAACTTTTTAAATGAATTTAATATAAATATACATTTTTCTTAAGTGTCCTTAATTACTTGTCTAGAGTATATTACCACGAAGGAGAAGTAAAGTTGAATTTTAATTGTTGTTATTTTTAATTACAATCCATTCCAATAACTATTTATTTTATTAAGAAAACATTGGTTAAATGATCAAGATCAGATCAACATTAAAAAAACGTAATGAAGAATTCATGTAAACTGAAATTACGGAAAATATAAATAAATGCTACTCTTATCATACTAGGGTCCCTAATTAGTTGACCACCACTGTATATAATATAGACAGTTAAATAGAGTTAAATAAAATATAAACTAAAAATTGATTAAAGTCATAACCATTTTTTTTTTCATGAATATACAGGACTTACTATTATGAGTAAACTTAAAAAAACAAACAACTTGTAGTTAGATATACTAGGTACATAACTAACTAGTAAATACTTTTTTTGGAGATTTTTGGCCGCGTCAGCGAACGGTCACGAGTTAGCCGCGAAGTTTACCGAACAACGCACGAAAACTCACGAACACTATAGTTTCGGCGAGGCCGAAAGTTTCGGCTATATTTTGGCCGAAACCGAAACTAAAGCCGAAACTAGATTTTTGGCCGAAACTGGCCGAAACCGAAACTGAAACCGAAATTTCGGTCGGTCACTGATTTTAATTGATGTATCCGTAAAGTGATCTTTTAAAACAAGTTCCCTGTTTAAAGTTGATATGACAGTGTTGTTTTAAAGTGGATCTTTATTAGCTGAAGGGTGAAATCTACAAGTCCCTCATTAGGCTCTATTTACCATACATGTATAAAATGCGAGTTCTACCACTTTCGCTTTGATGGAATCCAACGCAACCACGTTCGAAAGCAACAGTGTAATGTAAAGTTAAATACAAATAAAAAGTAATTACAGTGTATCATAAATTAGTGAGGATTATTTTATATAGTAATTTTTTTCTAGTATTGTATATGTTATTTCAGGTAATAAGCTATATCCTCCCCGACCGCAGAAGTAAAACTCTGCGATATCCTGGGCTTGTCGTGCCGGGGCGGGGACGACATACCACAATTACACTTACCGCTTTGCTTACCATCAGGTGGAGTAAAGTCATTTGCCCTCCTTTTCAGATAATAAAAAAACCCCTACTTAATTTATTGTCTTTAACCCTACCGTTCATAGATTTTGACAGTTATACTACCGTTGACTCGGTGACTCGCACGGAAAATGGCCGAAATCTACCAATGTATAGTCTAGTCTATTATATAGTCTATTTCATTTCAAATAAAAATTATATTTACTTGGGAATAAATATTTAATTGTTATAAGCCTATAAATATCTTATACGTGTTTTCAAATATGTTTATATATTTTGTTTTAAAAATCTGTAACAAGAAGGTATCTACGTCGTAAGAAAAATAAACATTTTTTGCGACGTAAATGATTGTTGAATATAATTCATAAGAACAAAAATATAGCGATAGAGATTTGATATATAAATGAACGTAAGCGGGAATTTAAATGTAGCAATTTTCCAGAAATAAAAGATTAAAAATACAGACGAAGGAAAATTTTCGCATCTTTTTTTAAAACGCAGATGTTGAAACTCGTTAACGGATTGTTTAAATCACGCCGATCACACTGTTTTTCGTTTGGAAAAATTAAAAATGTAACTTGTAATACATTTCCACATGACGACGTTGCGGCGCAGCGGTAGCGAAGCAACCTTAAGAGCAATAGGTAGCTGGTCTACTCGGAGCAGATGTTTGTATTAATCTCTAGCAAGCAGAGGCTATTCCGCCAGTGTAATCAGTCACACTGGTGATGGTGGTGCTAGGTACCACCGCAGTGTCAAATATTCTACCGCAAAGCAGTAGTGACTGGCATTACTGCGTTTCGGTTTGAAGGGCCCTGTAGGCTAGTGAAATTACTGGGAAATATCTTGAGATTGTCAACGCGTGAGTGACACCTACAAATGGTGTTGCTCGCGCTCATAGGCTACGGCAACCGCTTACCATCAGGTGGGCATACGGCCCACCTTAGTAACATAAAAAAAATTAAATTTTGTAGACTCTGGAATTATAAATATAGACGGTTTTAGTACCGCGTTTCGCATTCAGCGATGTTCTCACTGTAACAAAATATTTCGTTGTTTACTTGTATATTTGGACCGTGTGGGTGGAACGTAGCCAGAAGAATTCCGTACTCGAATTGATCTTCCCAAGTTTATAGGATTTTACATTTTAAACATTAGTAGCCGATGTATGTTATGGTTTAGGATAATGTGAAACCTCTTTTGTAAATTTTTATGTAATAGTTTGAACTGTTGTCGATAGATGGTGCTTACTTACAATTTTATTGAACGAAAATATAACAAATTGATCGCGGATTTTTTTATTATTCGAGAGCGTATTCTGTAAATCTTTAATAATAAAATTAGTCAGTATCAAAATCAAAACCTTTTTTGTTAGCAAATCCTACAGCTTTTTAATTTTTAAAAATAATACCTACGTTTAAAATAAATACAATATTTATATTAGTGTCTCAAAAAAACTATATATAATTGCCTCGATTTTGAATGTACGAAGGAGCACCAGCGAGTCAGTTATATATTATATATATCCATATAAATAAACAATCACAGCATAAAACCAACGAATTTATAACATCCCTATTAAAACCGATTTGTCTATGAAAATTGGAACAATTATTTTGAAAAATACGCCAGATAATTGTTATAACTCTATTATAAATGAATATTAATTAAATAACGGCGTACGTTACGGTCAGACCCATCTTCAAGTCTCAAGACCATGTAATTAATTGTCACGATCAATCTAATTTGTTCGAAAGCGTGTAAATACGCAATTTTGCATTCCAGTTTTTTTTTCACCCACCTCACGCTGACTTTCTTGCGAATAGTAATGTGATCTTTTCCCTGATATGTGTTTTAATCATTCTTTTCTGAAAACCCTTTGCAAAGTTTTTTTTATACATCGTTGGTGGCAAACAAGCTTACGGCCCGCTTGCTGGTAAGCGGTCGCCATAGTCTACGAATGCCTGCAAGCCCTATGGTATCGCATGCGTGTTGCCGACCCCTTAAAAACCTTTTCAACCTTCCCTTGAAGAACCCCATATTGTAGTGTGTTGGGAAAACCACGGCTGAGGGGTCATTCCACAACCGGAGGGTTCGCGGTAGAAAATTCCTTTGAAACCCCACTTAGCGCTGATATAGGTTCCAATGTGTGTGGATGAATACCCTGCCTATGGCGAGCGGTGGTGGAAGTTTGCTATAGGTATCAAACAATTCTTCGGAACATATCCCATTGTACAAATTATAGTCATTGGAAGAAGGACAGGAGACCACGCGATTGGAGAGAAAAAACGTAGGCTCATAATAATTAACTGATTTTTCTGTTTTAATATGGACAAGCCCTATTAAATTATGTAATCTATATATATAAAATTGACATGCTTGGACCAAGAAAGGATTTTTCTGATTTTTTTACAGGTGTTGTTTAATAAAGAGACACGTGTTTTAACATTTTCTTAAATTTCACACCCTGGTGGAAACGTGGGTTCAACGATTTTATTAAGCCCGTTATTCACACGGGTTAAGCCGCTAGCAGAAGCTAGTGTTTTAAGAAAGGACGGGATCACTAAACCGATCACGAAATTTTGCATACATGTTGTCAAGCATACAGTAAAGGACTTGGACTACTTTTAATCGCATAAAAGTACTGTTCTCGCAGGATACAAAAATTTATTTATTTTTATTATTAAAACAAAAGATTTGTTTACAAGTCTTATATAAGCCCTGAATTCCAAACTAGCTTTTTGCTGTGTTTTGGAATTCAGTTCCTTCCCAAATTTTGTTACAATACTTATTCCTTAACATATTCAACAAAGAAAGAAAAAAATTAAAAAGTTGTAAAGGTACAAAAGCTATATCTTAAAATAAACTATATAATTATAAGTGAGCACGCATGTGCGTGTGTGTGTGTGTGTGTTTGTGTGTCTGTGTGTGTAAGTTTAATAATATAAATGCAACAATAATTTAATATAAGTTTATAAAGTTACAATAGTTACAATAGTCTTAAGTTAACAAATACTCAGTTTCCTCATAATCAAGATCTATAAGCCATTTTTTAAGGATTTTCTTTATTTTAAAGTCAGACAAGTTCCTTGTTTCATAGTTAATATTAAGTTTATTATATAGTCTAGGTGCTAGTGAACTATAACAGCGGCGTGCAAATTTACTTTTGACTTTAGGAACTGGACAGACATCTCTTCTTTTATTAGTTGGCTTCAATAATGGTACAGTAATCTTATGATATCTGCGAATACATTGATATATGAATAGTTTGCGCACAGATAACACTTCGACATTTTTGTATAGTAAGTGTGTAGGATGTCTAAACGGTAACCGTAGTAAAATCTTTAATACCGCTCGATGTGCTCTCTCCAACTCAATGAGGTGAGTTTTTACAACGGACCCCCACGAACAGATACAATATATTATAGTACATTCAGCTAAGGCCTTATAAGTTTGAATAAGCAGCTTAGTGTTGTTTATAATTCGAAAATAAGTTACCTAATTATTTTTACGTCGAACGAGAGCCTAAAACGAGTGACAAAATCTATGTTATCGCGAGCGGGCTCTGTTAAAAGCTATAGTTCCAATCGGTAACTTTTTTTATGTAAGAGAGGGCAAACGGGCAGGAGTCTCGCCTGATGTTAACTGATCATCACCGCCCATAAACATCTGCAACACCAGAGGGTATGCAGGTGCGTTGCAGACCTTTAAGGAAAGAATAGGCTCTTCTCTTGAAGGTTCCTAGGTCGTATCGGTTCGGAAACGCCGGCGGAAGTTCCACAATGTGGTTGTGGTTGTTGTTGTTGTTGTTGTTGTTGTTGTTGTTCGAGAATGAACTTTTTTAAGCTTTAATCAGTCTCTTAACTAAAGTACCAAACGCAACATTATTTATTAAAACGAAGAATTTAAATCTTAAAAACCTGTCAAAGAAATTCGCATACATTTTCCTAAATCATTATCCGAAATCAGGTCAGGTAACAAAACCCGGATAATAATTGTGAGTGTTAAAACTTTAAGCACTGTTCTAAATCCATCCAGGAATATACAGTTAGTATGAAGATAGTTCAAAGAGTAATTTAAATCAAGTGTGTCAGATCGGTATGTTCCTCTCACCTGAACACTTGGCAACACGCCTCGGGGTAAAATTAAACTCGTTACTTAGAAGGGTAAAGGGTAAAATATTTACAACCTCTGTTATTTACTTGTGCCACTTCTGTGCTATTGAGATCTTTATGTTTATGTAATGTTGAAAACATACGCGGAAACGAGGTGAAAAGCATTTTAGTGTTTACTGTCGTATTTTAGGCATTTTGACATGGCTTTTTCCACTGTTCTCTACATAACTGGATAAAGGATCTATTTGGTGTAAAATTAATTCTGTGTCTGGCTCAAATAGAAATTGTTGACACGCCATTTTTTTTTATAGTAGGTATCTTATCTGGTTCTCTTTGTTCGAAAAAATCAACACTTTTTCAGTTAAAAGATAATGCTGAAGATTGCTTGGCAATTACTAAACTTATAATAATTTTCAAGGGCTTTTTGAGGAAACAGGTATTGATAGTTTTTAATTGAAATAAATTATAACAATTGCATTCTTGCCCTAGCCTAGCCCTTGCCCTGCCTACCCTCAAGATGCTACGCACAATTATACAAAGTACAATTATATAAAAACGCAGCTAACGAGCAGACACTTCACAAATTTTTCACCATCGTACGACAGAACCACACAACCACTAGCCAGTGTACTTGACGAGTACACTGCGTACAGTAGTACGTACGTAGCACTGCGTACGTAGAAAATAAAACAGGTATCTTTTACGGTATACAGTTTTCCTCGCGATGTTTTCCTTGGACCGAAATACAATATGTTACATATTATAAGCATTTGAAAACTCAGAGATGCTTATCAAGATTTGAGACATGGATTGGGCCATTTCGGTTTGTAGCGAATTACGAGTTATTTTACGTAGTTATAAATAGAAATTGATAGACGGAACACAGTGTAGTAAATTTTTAATGTGTTAAACAGTGCCACTGAACTGTTGCTACGAAATTTATGAGTGTTTTCCTTTGTCGTAATTAATTCATTATACACTTAAACGGTTAATTATTGATTCTTTTTATTTGTATTTTCTTTTTAGTCAAGTGAGGAAAACGGTTATTAGCATTTTTTTACAAATTATAACAATTATATTAAACTGTGTGGGCTATGTTGTTCTTTAGACGTAAAAATATCATATATATCAACGTCTAGAAAACAACATATAAAGAAATCACCATGCTAAAACTATATCATGTCTAAAAAGTCGCTATGGTGACAAGAGTACTTAGCAATTTCCAAAAAATCGATAAAATTTTGTAGATTTTTCACGCGAAGAAAACGTAGTCATTATTATTTTCGATTTATTGTTGGAAAGTCAAAGTATTTTAACCAAATAATTTACCAATCACAAAGCCAGACATACACATTAAACACAAACATAGGACACTATACATTCATTAACAATTAGTCTACCAGTACTTACAATTATACACAAAAAGTTTTTGCTCTGATTTAGTTTAATTGGAGACGATAAGACAAATTGTGTCTAATAAAGTATTAAAAATATCATTAAAAATTATTTACCGATAAAATTCACGTTGAATCGGTTTAGGTAGTGACTAGTTTCGGACCCCTTCGGAGGTCCTTTATCAGGGTGAGTGGCTCAGTTAGTGGACGCGACCCAGACAAACCCTCGCGAAAAATACTATAAATTTTTAGTTTTACATTAAGTTGAATTGCGGCTGAAATTAAAAAAAAATTAAGAAATGTCTCCCATTTTTTTTTAAATTTTGAATATTAAAAAAAGTATTTTAGCATTGCATAGTGATTTTATGAGTTCAACACCCTAAATCCGCGGTATATTCGCAAGTGGCAACACCGACACCTGCAACGATGCGCTGGCGCTGACGATTGGTTAATTATAGAAACAGTTGTGTCACAATGCAGCGTACATCGTTTAATACGCATTTCCTGGTTGCATTTCTATTAAGTCGGACACTGGTAAAATGTGTCAGGTAAAATTATATCTGTTATCTTTACTAATATTATAAATGCGAAAGTAACTCTGTCTCTGTCTGTCGCGCTTTCATCCCAAAACTACTGAACGGACTTAAGTGAAATTTGGTACATAGATAGTCTAGAGCCTGAGAAAGGACATTATAGGCATACTTTTTAATGCGAAAAAAGGGTTGTAAGAGGTTCCAGGGGGGGATGAAAAGTTGTATAGAAGTATCGTCATTTTCAGAGCTAGAAGTTTGAATCTTATTTTTAGGCTGGTGATTTGATATAAATAAATATGACATTCAAAGTTTGTAAAAGGGGGTGGAGGGAGGGTTTGGTGAGGGTGTGTTCAAGGTTTATATTAAAATCGTTATTCACGCGGGCGAACCACTGGCTTTTCCATAAAATATTGCCAACCTATATATATATAGGAGGGAATGAAAGATAAAAAAGGGAGGGAACCGAGAGAGATTCCTTCGGCGCTCTCAGTCCTCGCACGAAACCCAAAAGTACAGGTACTGCTACTTCACTCCGATGTTCTGTGAGAGGGTAGAACTTCCCTGATCGGAGCGTGGCTCTGCTACTAAGCAGACTAGATAGATAAGATGTTTCATACTTTAACTCACACAGACATGATTTTGTTGGCGAAAAAGAAATAAAATAGTTTTGTACGAGAACAATGACACAGTTATTTTACTACGTGCTCAAAGTAGACATATCTTTTACTATCTTAGTACTAAGTCGTGACGCTGTACTTTGCCTAGTTTAATTGTTTTACAGTAACCATAACAGAAATGTGAAAGAACTGTTATCTATATTCTATATCTACGGAGATATTGTTATCTTAGTCTGTTGCTCGGAGCACTAATGCGAGTAAAAGAAATAGATATATATAGGTTTTGCAACTTATTTTTTTATTCCCTAAATATTATATAAATGTCGGAGTTGGATGTTAAACGAGCTTTTCTTTAATAATTTTACTGATTTTTGTTCATTTTAAATCATAAATTAACTTAATTTGATTTGTTATCACCTTTTAATATTGTTTAAGTTGTTATAATACTGGCCATATCGAGTAGAGGGAAACCTCTAGTGGGGTCGAGACACCATTTGAACGCTGTCAGTGGGAATGAGAAAAGAAACAATAGTTATGTTGTTTTACGGGAATAAGATATATTGTGAAATTGTGGTTGGATCGAGTTGGATCACTCTTAGATTGTTGGGAGGTAAAGTCAGATCGGTGCGCCGAACCCACTGCTCGAATATATGATATGATACTATGATTTGTTAAAAGGAGTAAATCAACAATAAATATTGTACAGCTTGTATTGTGCTTGCATTTTACCCACACGACGCCCACAAGAGTTGTAACCACTGATGATATGAGCCACTGATGATATGATATGACCGATGTCTATGAGAATCTCCATTCTCCGACATTTAAATAATGGCATGTTTTATACCCGGTCAAGATTCTCAATATATAGGTGCATTTGTCAATTATATAAGTAATTTGACATTACGCACACATAAATACGTAGAATATTGGGACGCGGTTTTAGTAGTTCCTCCTATCTTCTTTCTCTTTCTACGTCCATATTTGACGACATTAGCGATTCTGCCTTAAGCGCCACAGGTCGCGGGTTCGATTCCGCTCGGAGCAAATGTGTGTATTGACTATACAGGTATGTGTTCGGGTCTGGGTGTATTTATCCTTGTCATTGTATGTAGCCGGACCCCCGACACGGGATATAACTATCCTGGGACCGTTGAGTGTGTAGCGTTTATTTATACACGATTAAACGTAGTGATTTTAGCTTAGATTATGACATTTTAGACTTTGATATTATGCTAAAGTTGACTATTTTGTTTTGACAATGATTTTTGACATCGCAGTTTTTTATATATAATTTTTTTTTATGTTAGATGTTGGCAAACAAGCATACGGCCCACCTGATGGTTAGTGGCTGCCGCAGCCTATGAGCGCTTGCAGCACCATTAGTAGGTGCCACTCGCGTGTTGCCAACCTCGAGATATTAGTTCTTTAATCTCGTTCGCCCAGTAATTTCACTAGCGTACAATGCCCTTCAAACCGGAACACAGTAATGCCTAAGCACTACTATTTGGCGGCAGAATATTGGACACTGCGGTGGTACCTACCTAGCCGGCCTCTTGCAACAAAGACCTACCACCAGTGTGACTGATTGCACTGGTGGAATAATCTCTGTTGTGTATAATAAATAATGTAATTTCACGGCGGTCATGAAATAAAAAAGAACTCTTATCCTGGTCTGACGGGTTACTAGTTTTTATACAGAGCGATTGCCATCTGACCTCCACAACCCAAAATGTTAACCTTTTTTTTTTTTTTTTTTTTCGGAATGTGTATTGATGTTGGCCCTACTGGCCTTGACAGCGTCACTGGGCGGGGGTCCGAGTACTGAGACTCAGCCGTGATAAAGGGACAGCCCTCATGGAGGCTCAAATTTGATTCCGTCCTTAGGGTGCCTCCTGCGAAGCCGAACCACGGCTAAGGACGTCATCGGAGTTAAATGTTAACCAGTAACTCATTGGTTAAGAGGACATTACATATCAAGAGTTAACTATTACTATCAGATGTTATGATGACAACCGGGGCCGGGGCCAACCCGAGCGGAAACCCGCGACCGGTGGGGCTCAAAGCAGACCCGTTACAAGCACGCCACAACGGTTTTAAAGTATAAAAAAGTAGTTAAACTGCTATTGTTAATCCTGAGAAGCTACCTTCGATTTTGAATGGAGATTGTATTGAGAAAATTTAGTAATTCTATTGTTACATAATTATACAAAACATATATAAATAAATAAAATTGATGTGTCTGTTTGTGTTGTCAAAATAACAGCTTTTTACTTAATGCATATAAAAGTATATACGGTACCATTTGTCTGCTGTTCGTTACGGCTAATCTCCAAAACCGAATATATAAACCTTTTATTTAAAAAAGAAATTTAAATTTCTTGGAGATGTTTATCAAACGTTAAGATCATCTGACAATCTTAGGCTTCAAGTACCAAAACATAATACAAAATTTTATAATTCTTCGTTCGCTGTACAAGCCGTTCTTTTATGGAACTCGCTACCTCTCCACATTAGACGTGCTCACAACTTATCTCTATTTAAAAAACAAATAAAAACTTACTTTTTGAATCAAACGCCATATTTATTTGTGTATATATATATATATATATATATAACGATATGTATATAGTTATTTGTTTATATATATTTATTAATATATATATTTGTATGTTTATTCATAATTATATCATATACTATTTATATATTTAAGTATTTATTTACCTATTTTATTTGTGTATACTAAAGATATTTTTAATATTATATAGATAATATTGTTCTGCTCATCTTTTACGCCACCTACTTATGTTTCTCAAAAATTCTCCTATACCCACAGGTAGTCTGGCAGAAATTGCATTTTATCAATAAGACCGCCTGGTTGTACCAATTTATCTGGTTTTGTAATGTCTTGTAAATTTTTTATGGTGTACAATAAAGAATTTTATTATTATTATTTATTATTATAGGAGTACTATTTCTTAGAAGATATATATATAAGAGATTTCGATAAGTTGGAGCATCGGAGGTCCAAATTCCCATCCCTTTGCATTTTGTTTATTGAATCATAACATGGCGTAACATTAGGTAACCGTAGGCTTGTTTGCCATCATTTTTATAAAATAATAAAAAAAGTCTTTGAAATAAAACACACAAATTTTAAAAAGCCACACGGTTTTTGTAAGCAGGTTATAATAATAATAAGCGCTACACACTCAAAGGCCCCCATTAGGAAAATTACATCCTGTGTCGGGGATCAGGGAACATACACAATGACAAGGACAAGCACACCCAGACCGGAAAACATGCCTGTAAAACTGATTTTTTTTTTTATGTTAAAAGTTGGCAAACAAGCATACGGCCCACCTGATGGTAAGTGGTTGCCGTAGCCTATGAGCGCTTGCAGCACCATTAGTAGGTGCCACTCACGCGATGCCAACCTCGAGATATTGGTTCTTAAATCTCGTCTGCCCAGTAATTTCACTAGCGTACAGTGCCCTTCAAACCGGAACACAGTAAAGCCTAAGCACTACTATTTGGCGGCAGAATATTTGACACTGCGGTGGTACCTACCTAGCCGGCCTCTTGCAACAAAAACCTACCACCAGTGTGACTGACTGCACTGGTGGAATAAACTCTGCTGTGACAGAGGTTATCCCAACAGCGGGCGATGGGGTCGTCACATCCCGACGCCGGTAATACATCTACTCCCCACGGGAATCTTACCCATAACCACCGGTGTTAAGGCAGGATCGCTACCTACTGCGCCGTTTGTCACACGTTACGATTTGTCTATTGTATGCAATAAGCCTTATTAGTACTTAAACCACAAAGGTTTTCGTTATCATAACATTCAGACTGCACAAAGGCATGGTGACTCAGAAGTAATGATTTATAATTTTTATAAGTATGTTAAGTTGTTATAATTCATAGAATTATATTCGACAATTGACGTAATGACGGGAATAGAGATCTATTAGGGACCTTTGATAATTTAGATCAAAAGGATGTGATGGGATCTTTCAGGACGTGACGCCCTATCGCCCCCTGTTGGGATAATCTCTGTCACAGCAGAGATTAATCTATCAGTGTAATCAGCCACACTGGTGGTCTTTTATTGCAAGAGGTCAGCTAGGTAGGTATCACTGCAGTGTTAAATATTCTATCGCAAAACGGTAGTATCTGTGTTTCGGTTTTGAAGGGCTCTGTAGGCTATTGAAACTACTGGTCAAAAGAGATTTAAGAACCAATATCACGAGGTTACACCTGCTAATGTTGTTGCGCGCTCATAGGCTACGGCAACCGCTTACCATCAGGTGGACCGCAAGCTTACTTGTCAACCGTAATGAAATAAAAATCAATAACAAAGAATTTTTTACATAATAGCAGTTGTTACATCGGAGAAAGCCATTTGGCAACAACACTGATGCCAAATGTAACAGAGTCTGTGTATCGCTTTTTTGTTGTAGATATTGTCACTACCCAAATAAATGAAACTATTGACATATGAATTTTTCTAGGTCAAACAATATGTGCCAAGTTTAACCGAAGAAACGTAAATATAGCTGAGAAAATTTCCTTTAACGTTATTATTCAAATATAGATTTCGGTCATTATGCTTAAAAACTATTTAATTTGGTCACCCTTCTACAAAAGAAATGCGAGGCTTCGCAAGGGTCTGCACTAATACATAGTTGATGTAGGTACCTAAGACACTTTCTCGTTCCTGATACTTTCGTCAAGATCTGAAATCCTTCACGTCTACAGTCTGGGTACCTTCAAATCAAGAGTGAATAGGCATCTTCTAAGCTAGCGCCCTCCACCAAGCGGTACCATCAGCTTACATCACATCAAGTGAAGAGCTACGTTTCAGTTTATCAGAATATACTGTTAGCGGTTCCTGCGACACCGGTCTTGATGTCACCAAGGAGACGCGAGGATTTTGGGCCTTCGCCGCTTCTACTCATTAAACGTAATAAATACATCTCCATCAACACATTGTTACTTCATTTCGATATTACGGCAGGTTTGACCAAAGTATTCGTTCATTCATGGCGAAAAAAGGGTCTTCTACTAATAAAATTAGTATTATAAACCACAAGTATTTGCTATCAAAATTATTCGAGTAGACTTTTAAGAAGTACTTTCGAATAGTCAAACGCTATCGACGGTTCGGAAGGTTGATTACATTTTTCAAATATATGTTGTTTATAATTGTATTCTTTATTATAAAATTTGGTTCTTAAATGAGATCCAGCGATATTAAGGGTCCCAAGCATTTTTATGCGAAAAAGATTCCTGTAATGAATAATAATATGCTTTATTTATAAGTTTATTTTTATGTAGATTTGAAACTTGTTTATTGGCAGTTCCAATTAGCAATCTGGAATTTGGTTAAAATGCGAATACCTAGCCCTTTAAATTAATTAATGACGTTACGCAGACGAAAGATTACAAAGTTTATTTTGTTTCTAGTATTAAATGAATGTACATTAATATTTTTGCTAAACGATTTTAAATTATTCCTAATAAAAGAAGTTAGAAGAAGCAAATTGTGACACCACAGTCATTATACCTATATCCTTTAAAAAAACATCTCTTATAGAGGCTCGCGCTCCTAAATTATAAAGCCCGAAGTACCCTTTTTTGAAGAATAATAGTAATATCAGAATTAATGTCATCGAAACAAAGTTGAGGAAAAACATCTTGTACACAAAACTTTCACCGTAACATACTTTATATTAAGACGTTTCAATATAATCTTGAATAAAGGTGATAATAACATACAGCCACAAAAACGTATAAAATTGTTTTCATTACAGACAAATGCGACGAAGATGTTGTGATTTGGCACACGTTCCTAAAACACTGACTCACGTGAGAGGTGATAGCTTTCATGAATCACCAGGTTTATAAAAAGAGGCCACTATTTGACTTTTCGCTGCATTCAAATTACATTAGCAATACAATTTTTTTTTATGTAATGCTGTTGGTCCTAACGGCTTTGACAGTGTTACCGGGCGGGACGTTGTGTGCTGAAAACCGGCCCTGAAGATGGCGACTTGAGTGCGTCACCGACCGAGGTCCAGTACTGAAGACCCGGCGTGACGATGGGACATCCCTCGGGGTTCAAAATTTATCCCTTACTTAGCTCACCCGCGGATTATAACAAACGCGAAAATCGCGGGACGCGTGTAAGTAGGACTTACACGTGGTGCTTACGATGTTTTTCCTAAGATGAAAGTTTAGTCCCTGGTACGAGGGACAAAAAGTGCCCGATTCTCTCCTGGCAAACCGAACTTTTCAACAAGATCAAGAAAAAATCTTTTGCATTTTAAAACGCTGGGTAAATTAAGCGACAATGTGATATCCATTCTGGCTTCTTCATGTGCACTTCAAACATTACGTCTTTTTACACGGTGATGGTGACAAGCCTACATTCAGCATAAAAGTAAGCGGTACAACGGGGCTTATACAACTTGAAGATCATCATAATATGCCTGTCTCCACCATTAAGGATAAGGAGTGGCAACAACAGAAGAATGAGTTCGGTGTTTAAGCCTTCAGACCTTGCGATAAAAGGGTAAACCTTTTTATAATATAAGGCGTCCCCAGCGTCGGGATGTTTTCCCGGCGTCGGGATGTAACGACCTCATTGCCCGCTGTTGGGATATCCTCTGTCACAGCAGAAATTATTCCACCAGTGCAATCAGTCACATACGGCAACCACTTACCATCAAGTGGGCCGTATGCCTGTTTGCCAACTTGTAACATAAAAAAGGGGGCATAGCATAAGGTCTACCTGTAGTAAGCAGTTATAGCAATCTTTATAATTGTAGTTTAGTTTATATTTTCTACCACGAACCCTCCGATTGTGGGGTGATCTTCAAGGGATTGCGGTTTTAAGTATTCAACGCCGTACACTTGTTTGCCACCTTAAGGTATAAAAAAGTAACAAAAGCGGTATAACCATGACATGCGTTGCCACCTGGGATAGGGGCTAGGAGAGAAGAAAGGAAGGAGGAAACAGAAGAACACAGCGAGATTGCGGGTCCGGTGACGTTCTCACTTAACGAAAGAAACGCAACAGTATGAATACTACACAACTATATTCTATGTTTTTTATTTTTTTTATGTTAGAAGTTGGCAAACAAGCATACGGCCCACCTGATGGTAAGTGGTTGGCGTAGCCTATGAGCGCTTGCAGCATCATTAGTAGGTGCCAGTCACGTGTTGCCAACCTCGAGATATTCGTTCTTAAATCTCGTCCGCCCAGTAATTTCACTAGCGTACAGTGCCCTTCAAACCCGAACACAGTAGTGCCTAAGCACTACTATTTAGCGGCAGAATATTTGACACTGCAGTGGTACCTACCTAGCCGGCCTCTTGCAACAAAAGACCTACCACCAGTGTGACTGATTGCATTGCACGAGATGTCAGGATAGTACTTCTCCGTACTCAAATCAAGCCCAAAACCATACATGCCGAAAATTGCATATCTCCTGCTCATAAAACAGCAACTAAACTTTACGAATGGTCGTTGAAAGTTCCCAACAATTTTCCAAAATTTAGAAAAATAATTCGTACCCAAATTATGACAACCTAATTTCATATAACACTTTTCTATAACTAACCATTATTTGCATAGTACATTTAGTTTTTGTTGACGAAACCAACTACAAAAGACGGTCTAACGGTTTTCGAAATCGTATAGAATTACGAACGCTAATATTCAGACGTTCGCTTCTACATAAATACACCTCAATCTAGTTATTTTGGTAACAAGACAAGATTGATAATTTAGCAGAGGCCATATTTAAGATTACAATTAATGTAGCTTTTATAGTGGTATATAAATATTGAATTGATAAATTCACACCTTCTTAGTGAATCGTTGCAAATTGTCGTTGGTCCTTGATAAGAATGCAAAAATTCGATTAAATCCGACATTTTGAAGGTCAATATCGTGTTCAAAGTTTCAGTTACTTTTGAATAGCGTGTTAAAAATTATGTATTTCTTCAATTTCATATCGATAATGTAATTCAATATTTGTCATTGCAAATCAATAAATAGGAAATTATTAAAGAAATACATTATCGTTTTAGCATCACGAAATAATTTGCAATTCACACTTCAATATCGTGATGGCGTGATGACTGAAATGCAGTGAAAGTTGGCATATCATTTTTAAATGAAATTATGTGGAATATTCAATTAAAATTACACTATCAATCAATGATGACGGTCGTTGTGATATGCTGGTAGCTAGCTTACTTTCAGTCTCAACGGTCGCGGGTTCGAACGCGAGATATTTGTATCAATTGATCTTACAATACCCGTCTCGGTCTGGGCCTTGGGGTCTCCCCTTCGTGTCTCGGAGAGCACGTTAAGCTGTCGGTCCCGGTTGTTTTCATAACGTCTGGTAACAATCGTTGTCTTGATAGGTAATTTGCTTTTATCAAATGAGTTACTGATTCGCCATTAGGGTAGTGGCAGATCGTAATTGCTCTGTGTAAAAACTAGTAATTTGTCAAATCCGGATAAGAGTATAAGCAGGAACGAGCAAGAACGATCAGTGGGTAAAGCAACTTTAGGCGTGGTCAGTCACTAGATGGGATCCATCAGTGGTATTTCAATTGAGCGTCTCCGTGCTTCGGAGGGCATGTAAAAAGTCGGTCCCGGTTGTTATCAATTTGATGACACTCGATAAGTTAAGTCAGAGGCCTATACGGGCGACCTGAAAAACTCTGACACTAGGTTGGCCACTAACCACTCGATAAGAAGAAGAAGAAGAAGACTGACAGCTTAACGTGCTCTCCGAGGCACGGTGTACGGCCAGACCGAGACCGCAATCGAATCTACAACCGTTGAGGCTAAAGGCAGACTCGCCGAGACCAACGCTACAACGGTGTCAATCTTGTTGACTAGACTATATAGATAAAACTTTCATACTATATTAATTATAGAATGCGCTCGGAGCGCTGCCTCCATCTCCGATGACGTCCTTAGCCGTGGTTCGGCTTCGCAGGAGGCACCCTAAGGACGGAATCAAATTTGAGTCCCCGTGAGAGCTGCCCCTTTATCTCGGCTGAGTCTCTGTACTCGGCCCTCCCGCTCGGTGACGTTGTCATGGCCAGTAGGGCCAACAGCAATACACATTCCAAAAAAAAAAAAAAAACTACATTCAATGCCATCAAATCCACAGTTCAATTAATAATACGTATAGTCACAGCATTGCTCAAAGACATTATCAATTCTCATTATTTATAAAGTATAAGCTTTATTGATAAAGAAATGTTTACCGACCTAATTGAATCGTTGTTACCAATCACATCAATTGCACATAACGACTAATGATGAGACATATTTTTGGCTACTTAAGGATAATTCTGATGTTCTCACAATGAACAACTTAATGAAGCAATTAGACGATCCTGCAAGACCATTGCAACCCGCGATTGTCGCTGTCGGATTGCGGGTGAGAATGTCCTACTTTTTTCCATAGGTGCGTAATGTACCTACTATTTTTCTCTCATACAGCGAATTGTGCCTAAACCTGTCACATCCTTAAATTTTCTCTTGCAGGATCGTCTAATTGTAAAAAAATTATGCGCACCACAGAAGAAAAGTAGTACAATGCCACCCGCGATTGTCGGATCTCGGATTAGATAATGTCCTAATTTCTGTCGTGTTGCGTATACGATTTTTTTTCCTACAATGAAAATTTTCGCCTCTAGGGAAAAACATGCGGTTGCAACGATACCGTTCATACCGATAAGTGAGTTAATTAGTGTCATTTTGTCGGGAGAGAATCGGGCACTTTTCTCCCTCGTACAAGGGACAAAAAGCGAACTTTTCATCGAGGTAAGTACAAAAAGATATAGCGTATAGAAAATCAGAAAGAGAACTGTACATTGTGTAACTATTTGAGAAGTTTTACTTCTATAAAGAGTAATCATACTCGCATCAGCATGTTTTTAGGGTTCCGTACCCAAAGGGTCTGCGGAAACATTACTAATCTTTCACTGTCCATCCATCCAAGTTTTCACAGAATGTATTTTTCTGTTGCCACTAAAAAAACAAATAAGTACTAAAAATAAAAAAAAACAATTAAAGAAACGGATACAAAAATTTAATATTTTTACTCTACGGCGGTACGGAACCCTTTGTGTGCGAGTCCGACGCGCACTTGATCTTTTTTTTATATTTGTGCGATATAAAACTGATTTTATATTCTTTAACAAACAATGTCATACATAAAAGCTACAATTAAATAATAACAGATGTTCCATTTCTCGTAAAATTTAATACAGTAAGAAATTTCCAGTTTACACATTATAGTGAATTTCTGGAAAATTCTACGTGAAACGACTCCAATGGTCCGCATTAACATCCCTGCCAAGTTTTAGTTATGTTTATATTAATTTTGACGAATTGAACGCTACAAATTCGCAGAAGTACTACATCCAGAACATAAAGACTATGGCTCATACAAGTAGTTGTATAGTCATATTTCTCCCGATGACGTCCCAAGCCTAGACTCGACCTCACAGGAGGACGGATTCAACTTGAGCCCCGCGCGGGCTATCCATCTTTTACCAACTGAGGTCTAATCGGTGAGTCTGTCAAGGCCACTAGGGCCAACAGCAATGGACACTCCGAATAAAAGAAAGTGATATTCCTCTGAATACAAATGGGTCAGCTTGACAGGGGAAGTACTACCCTCTCACGGAAAATTGGCGTAAAGTAACAGTATCAGTACTGTTGCCGTTTCTACCCCTTCTGTTCCCTTCCTTTTCTCCCTTCTCATCCCTTATCACTGGGCTTGGCACCGAACATATGGTACTCCAAGTACAACAGGCGTTCGTAGGTTGCGGCGACTGCTTACCATCAGGCACGTGTGCTTGTTTGCCAACTGTCATAATTGTCTTGTATGCCTCTACATCTCACACTATCATAATTTTAAGTGTTTGTAACATCTGTATCAACTTCAAATTGACTAACTTTTTAATTAACATGGAATGGTATGTAAGTTCCTGGATGACGGAGATTTTTTTTTTTTGTGGAAAATTGTGTTTTTTGGAAAATAATAGTTTTTCTCACAAAAGAATGAATTTGAAAAAAAGGGATAAAAAATCGTACTAGAGACATCCGCGCTTGAATTTTAGTTTCATTGCCTGAAAACACGGATAAAACGACATTTTCTAAAAGTGAATCCTAGCTACATCGATTAATTTATGGCCCCCAAACTCCCTTCATATTAAATTTCATGAAAACGAATTCCATTTAAAAATGTTTCCAATCAAAAGTTTCTGAGATTATACATCTTTATAAAGGGGGTGAAAAGACCGTTAAGCTATTTGAATCAGCTGTTATCATAAAATCTGATAATAATCAATAACTCTTGATAAGTAAATTGCTCTTATCCAATAAGATACTGGTTTGCCTTTAGGGATGCAGAGGTCAGGTGGCAACTGCTCTGTGTAAAAATTAGTAACCTGTCAAATTAGGATAAGAGTCTTTACTCTTATCCTGGGATAATGTTAGGAAGAAGATTTGGTTATGATTTGCACAGCATAACTATATGTATTTGTGTACAAGAGCACCAATGAGTTTATGACAGGGTCAGTCCATGGTAAGTCTACGACAATATGCAATTGCATCCTGCTACCTATTACATTATTTCATTTAAATACTTTAACAAAGTTATCAGCTATCCATAGAATGTGTTTACCGAGCTAATGGTTAAATTATCTACCACTTAGTCGTGACTGATATACAAATTATCCTTTAAAAATAAACATATCTAAATGGTACCTTACATAGATTGTTCTGTTTTATTTAAAGATTTTTAAAACGTAGACAGTACATCTATAACACAGTCTGTATACTTTGAAAGAAAATTTTACGAAATAATTAATTATTTAGTCAATTGTTCAGTTATAAAATAATTTTATTATTTAGTATTAATATACGGATTTTTTTTTAAATAAATTTAGAACATTCTTGATATTATGTAATTTAAAATGAGAACATTTTTGAAGTTCGAAACTATTTAGGCTAAGGTAAAATATTATTTCAGGTACTAACCCTCACCTAGTGACACAAATCTATCGAGTCATTTACGTTAGTCAATCCAGTATTGGCTATTTTAAGAAACTGTAACTCGCTCGAAAATTTTCAATGAAATAAAAAAAATAAATCGCGCCAAAATGTCGATAAATAATTCACTTTATGCATTGACGTGACGACGCAAGGCTAAAGGAATGCATGTAATGCAACAGATGATACGGCACAAAGGTTTTTATTTTATTTTTTTAGTTCTACTTTAAGCGTTTCCGGAAAAGGAACCGGTTAATTTGCCAAAATAAGACTTAATTCACATGTTCATATCGTTATATTGCTTATATTATAAGAATAAATATAATTTTAAGTTAAAACTTACTGTTTTTCTTGATCACTACATAAAAAAATATTCAGTACAAACTACACACACGTTCACTGTGTACACAACTGCACTGCAATCTGTCAAACTTCTGAGATTAGTGTTGCTACTTTCTTTACTAGTTTTTCCCTCTATCATTAGACATTTTAAAGAAATACCGTATTAAATAAGTATGATTTCAAATGATTTCAAAAAAATAAATTTTATAATAACTGTATAAAAAGAAAGTTTCGCAACATTTTTTTAAAAAGAGTTTTAAGCTCATTACTTTTTCAAATTATTGCTATTGCAAAAATATTAATCTCCCACAGTTTGCACTCGAGGAATTCTTTGCCAGCTGAGAGGTTCACGTTACCTACCTTTTATTATTATTAGCGTCGACTAAAAATAGGTCAAATATTTAAAAATGCCCGTTGGCACGATTTGCTGTCCTGAGTAGTTGTAATCAGATTTGCAGAAGTGTTGAGTGTTAATATATGTCCAATTTATACTTTTTTACGTATCTAGAAAAAGATAAGTTTTTAGGTTTCAATTAGGTACAGTTACTATGCGTTAATGTTGACTAAACAATTTTTATTTATAATTATGCTGTTACACATTTGATCATTTAATTTAAAATTAAAATTATTGAATCGCCTTAGATTAAAATTTACTAAATTATTTCCATTGAATTGTATGTATTGTTAATTTACAACAATAATACGATGGTTTTTTCTTAAATATGTGATTCTATAAATATGTACCTATTGTAAGTATTTTCATTCTTGTGTTTGAATTAAAAATATAAGTAATACAGTACATAGAACTTAAAAATATTTGTTTTTTTTTAATGTACAATAGCCAATAATTACGGTAAATCGGCTGTGTTGCCATTATGATAATCGAAGAAAAGTTCAATGATCCTGAGCGAGATCGGTAGAGCACCGAGAAAATTAATAAAAAGAGAGAATCATAAATCGGGTTTATCGACCAAAGTTTTAATGAAACATCATTTCGAGAACCTTACGACTCAGTCTTGGTTTATGAGTCGAATACTTTGTGTATTTTTAAAGTTCATTGTGACATTTAAATGTTAATTAATTTTAACTACCTATTTTAGGTGTCTTACACATTGTTTTCATTTTAATAAATTAAGTTATAGTGTTTTTATGATGTATTGCGGTATGCGGTTACATTTTTATATTTACAGCTTTAGAATGAAAAATCATTCATAACAACCGAATGAATTGTTAAATATCACACATCACATCGATTTACTATGCAATATGTGTTAGCAATGCATTTTCAAGGCATTACTAATATTCCTATCAACCCGCTAAATAAGATCTTGGCTTAATAGCTTGCGCTAGGAGTGGTTACGACAATAGCCCCTAGGTGGTTAGGATCGAACCCGCACGCATTTCGTTTTATCGGAATGGAGTGCCCTCTCTTCATTTAAGCTATTGAGGCTTTTCTGTTTGACCTGACCCTGTTTGACATGCTGAAATGGGTAAGGCTCTACTACACAAAAGTTAGATATTAGAAGTTGTGTGGAAATATCTTCTTCGGTATGTGTGTTCATCACTGAACTCCTCGTAAGTGGCTGGACCGATATTGATCAATTTTATTTCTGTTTAGTTCCTATATCCATCGGGGTTTTTTTCTAGGATTATTCCAACATACTATTACAAATACATCAACTATTTAAGCTTGGAAGTGGTAACGATGTCATCACTCTCAACTGAGGCTGCGTACTCTGTTGCATTTCTAAATTTTTAATCAACCAATCAATTTAAAACCGAAATTTATTTAGTACCTACTCAGTGTGTTTAAAAGAAGACAGGTGCGAAATAATAAAACACAAAGGGAACAGTAAACATTTTCATTTTATTGTAAATATTATTTATTGTATCATCCGGGACTCGCGACGTACTATATATAAGCTAACTGATGGGCGTTATATATGTGATTATATACTTTACATTATAGCGGTTAATGTTAGGCACATGTTTCTCCTTAACATCTGGCAACGACACTTATGCGACACTAGTGTCTTACTAAGACATATTAATTATAGCATTATTACACTAAAAATATATTTTTAAACTATTTAACTGAAACATACACAAGTAAGATTTATTTTAGCAATGATATATTCCGGTATTTTTTTATTTCGGTAAAATAAATACCGCTAGAAATTACGCTACAGATTTAAAGACGAAAATATTATTTTATAATAGATAGATTATATATTTAAGTTAAGTATTGCAATATATCGGGTCATATTTTCAAACTTCGTTAGATTTCACCTAAAACTAGTTTATTTGATTTAGTAGTCGTGTCGTGAGTACCAAGCTTTAGTCATCGCGAGTAGCTCCTTCAGAAGGTTAAGCATCTGCCACTACGTAAATTCAGTCGGCTCATTAATGCACTAAGACTAGATTTTTCTCCATTGAGCTTTACCTAAATTATGAAAAATAATATACGTAATATAAATAGGTTTTTAATTGGGGCTACGATTTACGAATGGATGTTCTATAATATTATATTTTGTGTTGCTTGGTACCTATATTTTGTTTTCTGTATTTTTGAGTTTTTAATTATCTTTAACTTACTAAGTCAACTGGTCTAAAATATAAAATGCAAATGTGGATTGTGAAAGTGCTGAAATCATATAAACATGTGTTGCTAGTGTGAAAAAATATTTATATATTTTTTTTTCGATATTGTGAGTGAATGTGTAAAATCAAAATTACAATTACTTAAAAATATTTAATCAACTTAATTTATCAATGTTATTTTGTTTAAAATATTTCAATTATAATGTCTTAGATAGAAAACAAAATGATAGATGGACAGATCGATCGAGAAACAAAAATACAGTCCAAAGAAGTTGCTTTAAGTTGGCGAGAAAAAAAATATTATTTGATTGTTTTCATTCTCTATACCAATTGTTCGTTACAGCTTTTCTTCATTGTTCGATAAAAAATATTTAATAGTTTTTATAATGTTTATTTTAAATTTATTCAAAATTGAAAAAAAATCTGTCCTTAAGTTATCACCAACAAAAATCAATATTTTTTACCCTATTTTTTGTTTCCGTTACTTACCAAATTATTATACATCGTTCTATTGCAAAAAAAATCAGTTTATCATAATAAAAGTTTTTTTTATTCTAGAATAATTATTCAATATGTGCAATGCACATGCGCAAAGATTTTTTGACTGCATTTTATTTTTAAATGAAATAAAATATAATTAAGTACTGTGGACTAAAAAACACGTTTATCGTAAAGTAACGAAAACAAAAACAAAAAATAATAGTCGAATTAACTAAGCACTAGTTAATTAATTAATTAAGGTAAGGTTTAATTTTTTAAATAATAAGAGACTTAAGTTGTTCCTAATTTTTTATAATACAAAAAGTTTTGAACAAAAAATATAATGGACAAATGATTTAAGGAAAGAAAATTATTAAAAATCATTTTCCCCGTCAACCTAAGACGATTTACAAAGTAATCCAGCTAATGAAACCAATGGATAATTCAAATTCAATTTGAAGCCGATTTTCATCCCTCGCCACTAGCTGTTTCCGATTTAACGTCTTATTCGGTTAATCCTAAACATTTGTTTTAATTTTTTTAGCTAGTTTTTCATTATGTTAGCGTAGAAGAATATTTTTATTAACAAATATTGTTAAAGTTTTTTTATATATAATATAATAAGTCGAATAGATTTTTAGTAGAATCTAGAGAACATTTTTACTATAGAGACTTTACTATACTACATCGAAACAGTTTCTAAACAATTTTCCGTGTGTTTTGTAAAGAAAAGGTTTTCGTTATCGGCCATTAAAATTGTCAGTGATAGTGACAGCCACCATTTTAACTTTTTAATCTGTTCTTAAGTTTTTATTTTACAAAAATACAAGGAGAATTTGATAAGTTTAGGTTGAGGTAAATTTCCTAGAGATATGATTTGATGTAATGCTATTATTATTAGAAAAATATTGTTTTTAGTTAGACAAAATTGCAATGAAAATTGCACTACAGCCTAAATAACATTTGGTAAGTCGTCAAAGAAGAGTTAAGGACTTGCGAAGGAACGAGTTGTGAATGTGACTATCAAGTCGGGGTCACCATTGTGGAGAATTAGGTTGTTATGTGGCGAGATCACGTTCGACCGTCAGAAATGAAGGGTATGCTATTAAGTCATATAATTTGTACTTTAAAATCTCCACGATGGAACGATGATCAACATTCAACTTTGGGTTGAACCCGACAATGGATAGCAAAAGACAACAGGGCCACTCGACGAGTTATTTAAAAACTGTATTAAACTGGAAAGTAAGATTGGTTTTTTCGTACTCTCATAACACACTGAATTTTACCGATCTGAATCTACGGAGATTAACCGCTTAGAAGCTCTGTAGTTTCAGAGGTCAGATCAGTGACGCCCAAAGCCAAAAGAAACTTCGATAGCGCGATTCAGAATTGTAACGGTTTTGTAATCGATCTTGTCTTCTTATCGCGTTGCGTTATGTTGCGTTTAGATGTCGCTACATGCTTAAAATGTTCATTTAAATCTTTGACTTTAATTATTAATGATTGTAAGCATCTTTTTATAAGCATTGCCCTAGGATATTTCAAACTAAATAAATATAAAAATAGATGCCAAGAAGAGTAATTTAATTGTTACCATTATGTTTGAATTATTCTGATTCTCTTTAGGGGTAAATAAATTTTATCTCATCAATCACATATACAAACTTGCACAAAGCGATATGTTTTAATTTATTGTAGCAATGTTTTTACATGTACTTGCTGGAATCCGTTTCAATAGAAATTGTACAAACTTCAAATATCAAAATAACTTTACCTTCCACAATTTTGCCTTCGTTTTTAGGGACCGTATTACTAAGACTCCGCTGTGTTTCTCATGCACCGTGATGGTCAGACACTTGAACTTTTCACAGATGATGTGTTTCTGTTGCTGCTTTAATAACAAATACTAAAAAAAAACAACTTAATAAATATTTAAGGGGCTTTCATACAAAAAACGTGATTTTTCCCGTCTTTATAGATAATAGTACTAGACAGATTTTTATTTATTATTTTTGCCTGGGCTTTGATTTACTTACTTTTTCATTTTATACCAGTGCATGTCAAAACTCTGAATGGTCTTGAAGTTATTTTAAAATTATTTTGTTGTCGTTTACTGTTTGTACATGTTCTATTGAAACGACTTACGTATATTTCATTATATCAATCATGTTATCAAATACTAATCGTAATGTACACATCTAATACATCGTTATTCGTTCCAAATTAAATGTCACTAACTGTACATAAAGCTTTTATTATAAAATAAAATCTAAAATCCCTTTTACACTAATTTAAACTAAGCTATGCTTGCTTAAATTTATAAGACGCCATTTTGTTGTATGATCACAAAATGGCCGACACTAACATTACCAATAAAAAGAGCGGCATCACAGTAACATTTTGAAAGAAAGCTGCTCGAATGATATTATAACAACGACATTAGCAAAATAAAATACTATAATTAATGTTTTTTTTTTCGTATGAAGCTTAAAACCAGGAGGAAGCACCGCCCAATTTTGTCGAAAGCTCTCCAATGCCGCGTCCGAACATGTTGCCCATCTGAGAAAATTAAAATCATAATTGGTATCGTATAATGTTAGCTGTGAGCTTTGTCTTTATAGTGGATGTAAGTCTGAAAATTTTAAATTCGACATCCATTCTGCTTTATCTTGATTTTTTTATTATTGCATGATATTTGGCAAACAAAGAATACGGTCCGCCTGATCGTGAGCAGTTACCACAATCTAGGAACACTTGCGAGAATTGAACTACATGCGCTATGTCAACCAAATGGGAAAATAGGAGGTAAGGAATGAAAAGGAAAAAAAGGCAGGGAACAGAGGGGGTGGGAAATTGGGCTTCTGGGCACTCATCTCTCGAAATGCAACAGTATTCTGTTACTTTACGCCGATTTTCTGTACTGTACTGTACAGAAAATCTGTTCTGTACTGTACTGTACTGTACTTTCCCGGTCGAGCCGGTCCATTTGTGCTAGGAGGAGAATAGCTAATTCTACTACTATCAAAATGCCCTAAGTATTTGTTTGACCATTGATGCCGTATCGCTTTGGATTATGCCTCGGAGATAAGTTGGCAATTCCTCGGATTATCCTGAGATCATATCGCGAGTCCCAAAACCTTGCCTTCAAATATGTGATGCTTTAGTGATAAATGTCCGTTAAAGCCGAAGAGCAAAGGGCACAACTAATTATCAAATAAAGTATCAAATAAGTACACTAATTATTTGATATTAAAATAACAGCACATATTTAATCGGAAAAGCACAAGTGTTTCCTTACTTTGAATTTTTTACCAATTATCAAGATCAATATTTATTCCAAATTACATAGGATTTCTAGCGCCATCTATTGATAAAATATAGTAGATGGTGACAATACTTTAGCAGCATCCAAAAACCAAACAAATTTTTATTTTTTTTTGTTTGTAATGACTATAATATATTATAATTATTTATTAAGATTTTTTTTACTATACGTCATTAATTTTACGTATTATTTATGGTTTTAGTGATGGTATGGATTACTAAGCAAGAATAATATTCTTGGCAAAGATTTAGTGAAACATTTTATCATTCACGAATTTTAATATTTTTTTACATCGTATTTTGCTTAGTCACATTCATAATTATAGGAATTTATTTAATTTAATGCCAGGGTAATAGTTTTATAAACAGCGTTTGCTTTTTAATATTAACTTGCATTATGTAGCAAAAAAATCTTTTATAATATTATTACAGAATTTATGGAATACTACATAATAAGGTATTGCTAGTATAATCTTAGAGAATTGTTAAAAAATAATACCTTGCCAACTACAGCTGTTACATTTCCCAGTTTGGCGTCTTCTGTCAGTGACTCTAATTTAGATTTTCCACCTCAGGCCCCTCTTCTGAGCCACCATCATCCCCGCTTCTGAAAACATATAAATATAAGCCCTTGAGTGCCGAATGATAAAGAAAAATAATAAAAGTGATGCTTAAAAAAACATATTAATACATTTTCCTGATTACTGAAGATGGGAAGGAATCCTTTTTTTTTTTTAAAGAATATTAGCAATGCTTTATCAAGACATTACTAATATTCCTATTGCCCCTCCAAATAAGCTCGAAGCTTAAATTAATATAAATTATAATTAATAAAAAAGTAAGTAAATTATACCTAATGAAAAAATAATGCTGAATAATATCTGTGTATTTTAGTAAGCCTGATCGTAGACCGTAATACCTACACTTCATTCACTTCATTTATAAAATACGGGCGCACAATTGTGCAGAGCCAAGTTAAGTGTCGAAATTATGTTATGTTAAAAATAATTGAATTATTAATTATATTATTAGGCATAATATGCTACGAATTAATATTTAATTATTATGATATTAATAATGTAAAAAAAACGTGGTAATGAAATAATCGGCTTACATAATTATAAATACTAAATTATAGACTATGTTCTAGTTTTTGGAAATATTAAGAAATCCTGCAGTTTAGCTATGCTAAATACCCTTGGTCCTGTTGCGCAAGCAGCAAACTGCACGTAGCCTCCTCTGTATGCATTCGTGATGCGACTGCTTGGTACGGTTTTGTATTGAGCTTGTCATCGATGACACCTTGCAGCTCAAAATCACTGTACATTTTCTGTGCAAAATATGAAGAAAACATCTTAAAGTTAAATTATAATATATACATATATCATTTCTATATAATGGATCAGCTTCAAATTAGAAATCAATATATAAAACAAATTATGAATCACAGCCGATTTATAGCGGCGATTTGTGTAACCTTGATGTCAATAGGTTTGCCCTGTACTGATAAGTAATCCTTTATATATATCTAGAAAATCGTAAGAATGATACTTGTAAGTGATTCTGTAGCAGTCTTGCTATTTTCACCAAGTAGGTATCAACATTTGAAATGTGGAGAATTAAGAGATTCTTCTCTTGATTCTTCACATCCTGATCTATCCTAGAAAATTTAATATATAAATTTTCTAGGTCTTCTCCATTTATATATAAAAATAATGCTAAGACCCTCACCGCCTTTATGCTCTTTCTTTGCTTACCATTCGTTCACTCGTTTGTAAACATTCTGGAATAACAATGGCCAAGAAGTTTTAACATAATAATAAACCATTTCTATTTACCTTGAGAACGATGGAAAGACAAGCGACTTGCTGTGGATGTAGTGCTGGTCGGTCATTCAGCCACGTCGAAATTAGTCCTATTTGAACTCCGTACCATTGTTCAAAGAGTTGTAGAATCCACAGCTCATCTGTCACCTGCAATTTTATGATGTCATATTTTATCACTAATACACTTTCTCATATAGATCCCTGGAAAATATTTTTTATTATTTCCTGCAAAAAAAAAAATGTTAATTAGTATTAGGTGTTACACGTAATTATTAAAAAAAAACACGCGTTACCTTATTCCCTGAAACAGAAAGTAAGTATTATGATGAAATATGACCTGGATATGTTTTGTATATTTTTCTTTTACCTTCGATCTTATTTGGTCCATGGAATTTCGCATGAAGTTGACATATCCTTGACCGATGTCTTTTCCGGATCCCGAAACGTTTGCGATTGTCAGTATTGAGCCTATTAAACTGTAAATATACAATATGAAATTCTTAATAGAAATATCTCAATTGTCGCATAAGCTGCTAAGTATAGAAAATTACCACTTGTTGGTTATTTGAGCTATAATTGATTTTTTACACCACACAGATGATTCCCGATAAAATAAGAAAGGAGGATAACAAAATATAACATTAAAAAGTAGATGGAGTGTTTGGAAAACATTTTTGCTTGCCATTCCAGAACTTCCAACCACTCAATGGGTAAAATGCAACTTGCTATTTTGCTATGAAAGGTTGGTCCTTCCTCGGTCAATCCTTTATATTGAAAATTATAAATAGTTTGCACTGTATATTTATATTTCAAGTATATGCTAGTTTTTATCAATATCTTTCGCTTAGCTATTGTATAACTATTAATGTGTAGTAAACATGTGTAAATGAGAATGTGTATGTTAAATTTCTATGATTTCGAAGAATTACAATGGTTAAACTTTTCAAATTTAATAATATTTATATTCAATATCTCGTATTTTATTTAAATGTGGTTTTGTCAATTAGAATAACCTAATATTAAATATAAATTTTTTTGATACCAATAATAATAAAACCTGATCCTTATTTAAATACTTGCGCCAATTCGTCCACGTTAGTCGGATGTTGCAGCTGAAGCGACGAGGCTGAACGATGTGGCAGCTTGTTGACTCACCTGCCCTCGTCGAAGCGCGCGATCTTAGCGAGCGTCGCCTCCAGCACGGCTGACAGGCGCGTCGTCATACCCGTTGACATCGCGTGTAGACACGCCTCGATCTGAGCATCCATTTTAGCATGGTACTGGTACTGTGAGAGATTGCGGGTGTTAACATTTAAAGCAAGCAGCAAAATAATACCAGCAACATGCTAACTGTGATCGATTCTCATTCTCCACTCCTCCACAAACTTCGAAGCTCGAAGCTTGCAGGACAGTCTCTGGCAACGATGGGCGCCATGCTTGACTTGCAGTTTTGTGGAAATTAATCAGAATAAAACCTAAAAAAAACTGCGATCAGCCATATAATTTCATGCAAGACGTTCACATCAGGCAAATCAATATTTACTACAGATGCAATGGCGTCACAACTTCTGCAAATCATGCATGACCCACAAGATGTTTAATTCATTGCAAGTGAATTAAGTGTCGTATCACGTTCAAGTGCCAAATGAGTTAAACCTTAGAGTAAATCTATTATTGAATCTTTTGAAACAGTATTGATATGAGCATCGGTTGTATTGAGTGTAGTGTGTCTCCAAATTGTGTCTATTATGTTAATTTGTGGATGGTCAATATAATGTTACATACATTCATTCAATTTAATATTATTATATTTTAAATTGCCTAGATTATAATTGTGATGGTGTACTGAGTTAGACTTATTTGTAGTGATTTTATTATTTACATAAGCTGGATGTAATTATTGGCAATTGAATGTGTTACGACTGCAAGAGCTATTAACATGACAGCTTGTGGGTTTATTCAAGTTTATTGGTTTTAGCATCACTGCATTACGTAGCACGTGCAAGACTAGTTTATTAAATTGGTGTGGGTCTGTTTTGAACTGTGCCTCTTGCTCGTTTTCTTAATAGCAGCAGCATGCTATGCTTGGATCAAGGGAACAAGAGGCACTCAAGTAATGTGTTTTTGTATATGAAATTTTTAAAGTATCAATCCAAATTTCAAGTTCCTCTTTTATATAATACCTAAACAAAGTTGCACTTATTCTACTGTTGTACATGCATGTAATAACATATATTCTACAGCTGTTGTTTTTTATCTGCTGCTTTGTGGAATACATCTAATGGGGCAAACATAAGCTGCGGTGGTCATGAATGATAAAACGCTTATGATTCGTTATTTTTCGATTCCTGCGATGGAAATATAAAAGCATGAATGAATGAATAGTGATGTTTGTAATTGTTGCAAATTGTTGTTAGTTGCGATGTTGTTGTAAGCATCCCAATTAATTATGGTATTATATTATGATACTTCGAAAATATCATGCATGATGATTTGTTGCCTTTCGTTAATGGGACTTGTGTAAACATAGTGAATGAAGTACCAAAATTATTCGCTAAAAGTATCAGGTGCATGTAAAAAAAATGGAAACAACTCGCATTCACATGTCAGTAGCTCTTGTAAATCATTGATGGTGATATTTTATTTTAGAGTTGGATCACTTTACATAAACATTGATGAAGCTTTTAGGTAACACAAAAGCAAGATGATAATGATCGGGTTAAGTAAATGTTCCAACTCTGTCAAATTTTTAAATAGTTTTGCTAGTCAATCGGTAGAGTTATTTCCTAATGAAACCGAAGTCATTCTGATTATTGTGTTAAATAATTTCATCCCAATCACAAATTTAAAAGCTTTCTTAACTAATCTATAACAAATAACACGTGCTTATTTATAGTGCTTAAAAGCATCTATTACTATTAGTGGAACTATTTTTATGATAGGGGTCTAGATCATTTGAATGGTATTTTTTGCGGCAAAACATAGTGTCGATTGATATATGAACAAGCTATACATTAATCAAGACTCTCAATTTTATCAAGGTACCCATTTCAATGGTAATAAGGTTATTTCAAAGAATTTATATATTTTGATTTTAAGCTACATATATTCCAAAAATTACGGGGACTAAAACAAAAACTTATTTTTGAGTCGTTTTAAAAATATGCAAATTAAAAACAATGTCGCTGAACTTAATGTTATGTTGCAATGATTGAAGGTGATAAGTTCAAAATGGCTTATACTTACGATATCAACACCTTCGACTGCACACAGCTTCAGCGCTTGATTCTTAGCGTCCAGCGCCACATTCACCATGGCGCAGATTTCCGCCGGCAGGATGTAATCCGTTGACATGAAGGTCACACTCTTCTTCAACCATGCCTGCACATTTGAATATTGTTATGTTTCTAAATCAATTTGAGTCATGAATTGAGAGAAAAAGCTTTTCAATGAAGAATGCCGCAGTTTTTAGAAATAATTTGATATTTTACTTGAAAAGAAGCTTCTGTCCTCTGAATACAAGTTTCCATCATATCGCTAGCCATTAGCTTCAGGCGTTGCTCGAGGTGAGAACGGAATTCTGGCTCTGGCCAGTGCAGGTCCCTGATGAAGGACTGCAAGGCATCCAACTTCCAGAACAACTCCTCGCTTGTTGAGCAACCATTTCTGAAATCATTTTTTGAAGCTTTTTATAAAAAATACATTAAAAATTATTAATAGTAGAATAAAAATATACTATAAATAAATTTTATACAAAAGGGAATAATTTCATTTGTGAATTTGCAAAAATCCAAGAATAGCTATTTACCCTTTAATCTCCCAACGCTCCTTCTCGAAACCTTTGTGAAGAGATTGCGCTATAGATGATTCCATTAGATCAACGTAACGTACAACAAGCGGTGCAAATGTGTCTCGCAGATGCTCATGAAAACGCCCATTCCTCAAATTTTCTGAAATTTTATTTTATTGCACAGTTAGTTTTCAAAAGAAACAGCTTTGTTTTAAAATATTTCGAAATGTTTTATAGTAAATGAATAATTATTAGATTTAAATTAAGCTCTCACCGTCTGTTCTCAAGTAATCGTTTAATATCTGGAACAGCGGGAAGGAATCCCAAGTGTCTGGTGGCTGTTCCGAAAGGACACGATCCATATCCACGGCAAATAAAGCCCAAAAAATTTCCGCATGTTCTATGAGGAGCTCCGAAAACCACGCAAAAGCCTGCACAAAGGGTCGAAATATGATAATAAAACGTAATAAAAGAACGAAAAACTTTAAAATTAAATGTAGAACTTGTCAATGCACTTCCGTGCACCTAAAGTTAAACAAAAACGATAAATCATATTATGAAAAATTGTGAAAAGTAATGAGATGTAAAAATATTGCTCGATAGTTTAACATATAACAATTATATAAAAATTTTGGAAAAACTATCGCAATATATATTTTATAATATTGAATGAGGTTTGTTTACTCTTTAAATATAGAAATTAAAACAATGATTGATGAGAAAAATTTTATGAACATTTAAAATTTTATTTTCATTTGTATTTTCTACTTCACATTCAACTAAATACATGCAATCTACTAAAAGCATTATCTATTTTTTGATCTATTAGAAGGTCGTAGTGAAGCTGTGCTGGAAGATGGAATGCTAAAATATATTATGTGGCTATAGAAGGTTGAAATATTTCTATTAATTGCACATATATAAGAGCATGTGATAAGCTGCGAGTTATATACATGTTATACTGTACATGAACCCCATTTACAAACTAGAATTATTAGTAAAAAATTGCATGTCTTGAACACATACCTGTAGGGGTTTTTACTCCACATAAATGAATTGTAAATCGGGTTTAAAAGTATAATTGTATATAAATAGTGTTCATTTTAAGAATAATTTCTTTTGATATGTGAAAGATTTTAAGTGGAATGTTTAATGTATGTATTGCAATGTAATTGATGTCCAGTGTGGTATATTAAATATATTTTCAGACTTAGCTAGCGTCAATACTTTTCATAATTTTTCTATTGTAGACACATTTTAAAATAATTTTATTTATGAAAATAATTGTATAGGCCTTTTAATCAGCATAAGGTTTTATGTCACTTTTGAATGATAACATGTATTTAAAAACACATTTGTCTTCATAAAACTAGTTTCACAAATAGGTATTCTACTATTTTAAGAATTGATGTAGAATTATTGATTTATATTCTTTTCAGATTATAGATGTATGATAAGTTTTGTACAACATTTTTTGTCTGTATCAGTGAAGTAAGCGATTGGATGATAATATGTGAGGTAAAACATCAATAACGATATATTTAATATGGTGTTGCATTAGATAAATTCATTTTTAACAGATCTATCTAAAGCAATATTTCCACCATCAGGCTTTTAATTTGCATGTAGCCAATAACATTACATGCAACAATTTAATTCTAAAATTTACTATACTCTCTAAGCCAGTGTTTTCTATTGAAATAACGCCACGTGTCTACAGTTTTTATTTAGAACTGCGATCAATTCAGAGTGAGAATGATTAAGACCTAGTGAACGAACTGACAAGTGATTTGATCAGCCGAGCATTCAATCAAATGAGTAGTTACATTTTGTTGACCGCTAGAGTCCGGTTTTGTGTTATAAACCTGCGGAGAAATAAAAAATAAGGTAGAAGTGGAATATAAAAAGTTATATAGTAGTCTGCGTTAAATGCCACAAATGAATTTTCTTTTATTATAATATAAGGTAAACAAATTTATTACGAATATTCATGAAGGACTTTTGTCATGCACTACCGTGCGCCCAAATTGACAGCATTAACGAATTATTAAATATTTATTGCCTGTTAGTCAAAATGCCTAGACAAAATTCATTTGTGGATAAAGCGTCGTAAAATATTATATAAATAATCCATAACATAATATCACATAAATAATTTTATTTATAAATATAATATAGACCTAGCCGAATTTAAAACTTCTGTTTATTTTAATAAGGCTATTCTATTTATGAAAGTTCACTACGAAAAATTAAAAACCAATGAAACTTATTAAATTGATTAAATTTTACATAAATATCTTAGGGCACTAATAGAGCTGAAAATATTCTAAATTCTTATATTCTATCTAAATCTCAAAATCCAATATGTTCTAAACATAATTAGCAAGGGCCAGACGACAATCAGTCTATCAAGAAAGTCGTATGTGCTTGGGACATAATTATAACGTCAGCTATCATCTTCAGAACAATAATTGGACTTTTCAATAAAAGTCCTATCTATATAGAATAAAAGGTCAAATAATTTATTTGGAAACATTTTAACTCTATTTATTTATATTTATGTTGTTTTACAGTATGTAACAACATTTTCAGCTCTAAATAAAAATATATATAGTACCGTCATTTCCCACACTAATAGCCACAAGAGAACAGGGTGCTATGTTCAGCAGACACTTATAGTGGTAAAACTTTTTAAGGTAAATCTCATCAAATAACACACACATTTCAACGAATATTAACAAATAAGGCCGTGAGACTAAGGCATAAAGACAGATTTTGACAGGGTCAGTTACTGACTCCAAGTACGAGGCAAGTCAGTGTTAACTTGATACTTTCATAGTGTAAATTGAAGACCAATACTGGGCTTGAAGGCATATTCACACTGGGTCAGTAAAAGGCGTTAGTGCTGGCGCCGAAAATAGACTCACTCTGTTTTTTTTTTTGTTGTTGCCGGCAATCATTGACAATTGCTTGAATTTAATTAGTAAATGAATAATAACAATAACGATACAGTTAAGTAACGATTGACAATTGAACATGATCGTATCCTACACGGACCCACAACCTCAACGGACCCCGTTAAGGTATCAGCTTGGATATGGGCGTAGCCAGCATTTGGCCTAGGGGAGGGCAAAATCTTAATTTAGTGTCTATGTGTTAAAATGCATATAGTCTTCAATAGTTGAATTAGTTAGATAGTTCCAAAATGCATTATGTCCGTGCATTTTTCAGTATTTTGCAAGGTCTAGGGGGAGGCAGTCGCCTGCCCTTGCTCCAACCTTGCTACGCTTATGAGTTTGCACCTATGACAATTTTTAATGATTCCATGAAAGCATAATAATACGATTTGGAATTTTGTTTTTATACAAAACGCTTAAAAAGTTTTACCGCAAGAAACAACACTTAACACACGATACATATCTATAATATTTGAAGTGTAACCCAATATATTTAAAAAATCTATAAAAAGCTATTTTTACGAATTTGTAAGCCAATTATTACAAAGGAATTTATTTTTTGCTACATTAGGTCGCACTTCTAAAAGTTGTTTGATCAATGATTCTAATATCTAAATAAGTAAAATTTCTTCAATCATGTTGAAGTTTAGATTTCCCAGTTTTTATATCTTTTCTCTCTTATACGTTACAAATTATCTTTTAATCAAACAACTATGTATACAAATTTCCCACTTCCAATTTTCATATTACCTCCGCGTAATGTTCTTCATTCTGCTGGAGTAAATCGACGCACAGCTCAGCAAGATGGATTAGGTCTTCTAGTTTCTTGGCTGGTGTTACCATAGTTTCACCTCGGAGATCCTCTGAAAAGTGTGGTTAATCTTTTCAGTACAAGTTCGAAATAAAAATTTGTTAGTATCTTGAAGATTGATCGCAGAATATATTTTCCGAATTCAAAACGTTTGAAAAATAATGGACTATAGAATGATTTTTAAGCTATTGCATAGCTTTTAAAGCGGGCTTTGAGCGCGGCGACCGAATCAAGAAATTCCGTAACGAAAGTCAAATCTAACACTCCCTACAAGAAAAATTATAGCAAATACCTCAATAAATGTATTGGAAAATGATCTTTAAATAATACGATAAAAGACTAATTTTCAATTTTCAAAAAATAATATATAACCTTTATACATAATTCTTATATATGCAAAGCATTTTCGTCTTTAACCCAAATAGAATTAATGCGATTATTCTATAAAGTAAAAGTTCCATATAAAATATATCTATTGATGATGTACTTACGTTCCAAATTCAAATATTTTTAATTAGTTACGAAGTTTCTTACTTTATTTCAATGAAATTTTGAATTATAGACGAAATTGGCTTGAAATTAATGTCCGATTTCATTTGTATTTTAAAGATTTTATGTATTGCATAAGTTGATAAAAAATGATATGCAATAGCTTTACCGCGGCAGTCCCTGAGTGCCACAGGTTTTTTTTAAGACTATAATATAAAATCAAATTTTTAGTTAACCTAAAAATCATATCACTTATTTATTGAAAGTCAGATTCTACCACCGGCTCCAAAATTAAACCTCTACCTAAGAAGAGACGGCGAAACAAACTCAGAGGAGTTATATCTTTTTTAATCATTTTTTTAAATGTCAAAGTAATTTGCATATTATGTTAACTGAAAACTCTGGACTGACCGTCTCATTCCCAAGGTGTGGTGTCCTCAAGGTATTCACTAATTTTATAATAGCCCTTACCACACAAACGTCCATTGACATTTTTCTAAATTTATTAATAGAAAGCTTCTGAACTCTGATAAAAATTGAGGGTTCACAAGTTGTAAGTTTTTTTAGTGAAGAGAACACAACAATTTTTTTTTTTTAATTTTTACCACTTTTAATTTAGGGTTGGAACTCAGCCACGAAGTAAATCCATTATTAGATATAATCTTCATATGTTTTGACATAGGAATAGGGTAGAAATAGCAATAGGGGTCCACCGAAACCAGTACAACCTTGAAAGTTGTCTACGAGACGAACCAAAAAAAACCGAAACGAACCGAAAAAAAACCATGGGAATCTCTGATTTGAAATTAGTTACGGTAATTGGTGTCAATCTCTACAAAATTTAATTTAACATTTACAACTGTTTTATTTACATTTTGTTTAAATATTTACCTTCAATGTTGGCTTTCTGGCTCAGGGTGGTGTAATTAAGAAGAGCAGCATTCTCTAAGCTTGTCTGGATCGCGGTCCGCACATCTTCAGGAGATACTGGTGTTACTACGTCCTTCATTAGTACCCGCTCCAATAGTGATAGGGTCGACTGTAAATATAAGGCTGATTCTTGAAAATGGGCGTCATGTTAAGAACTAAGATACTAGAACAGAATGTGGTAAAAGAATCACAGAGACTTTGTAATTAATCCTATAGTCTTGAAAAAAGTGCTTTAGATTTTTTTTTTGTTTTGGATATTTAACGCAATTTTATTTTTCGATTCGAATGTCTTTATCTAAAATTTCGATACAAAACCTTCTAATAATGTGGGAAAACGAAAAACTTTAGTGCAATATTTAAGTATCTTCAAAGCATATCTGTTCTCTCACGATGTTTTCTTAATTCGATCCATTCCATCTGAACTTAATTATTAAAATAAAAAGATAATTTTCATTTAATTTTTAGTTATTTGTGTGCACAATGTATCACTATATTTAATTTGTATGAGCAATTAAAAAAGAATCACCTTCAAAGCGCCTTCTGGTCTTCCGAACGGGAATGCATATCTGAAGTTAGTGATCTGATGCTGCAACAGCGTCTTCAGTCTCTCTTTTATCTCAGCGAACTTCTCCTTCTCTTGCACCGTTATGCTGCCAACTCCGTCTGGCCTGCCAGGCAACGTGGCAGTACTGTGAAAGGGTTTCTGGCTTACTCTAGTAGGGTGGAAGCAGGAAATAGGGTGTGAAGCCCGCGAGTTTTTTCCCTATAATTTAGTAAAATGCTATTGCTAAGATATTTTTTGTTTCTCTTTCTGTCATTATAATCAGAATAACGAGGTAATAACCATCCTATACTTTGCAAAGCTAATGCCAATTCATTGACAAATCAATGATAATCTTTTTTTGTTGTCTCATGACTGATGACTAATGAACGAACGCGATAGTTGAATTATCACACGCGCGTTGCTTACCCAAGTGATAGAAGGGAAGGAATCAAAAGGAAAAAAGGAAGAGAATAGACGATATGAAAGATTGGAGCTCCGGCGCTCTCACTCGTCGCACGAATCACGACATTACGACTAATAAAATTAAAACGCCATTATCAGAATATCGCGAACTCCACAACCCCGGAAACAGAATGTTAGTATGCGTAGAAAGTTAAACACAAAAGCACATAGATCCACAATAGAAAGAGTAAGATAGACAAACAGATGGTAGAAAGATATTACTAGTTAGGGGAGTATATACAATAACATCAAAGACAAGCACATGGACATTCATTAAATACTAACAAGTTTCTTAACATAGAACATCATAAAAACACACAATAAAAATATGAAATGTATTTAGTACACTAAAGTGTTGTAGAAACACGAACAATTATTGCCGAATAAAGGAATAAGGTCTGTTTATGTTTATTAAAAAGTGTTATCATGTCGACAAGGAGTCACGGAGGGGAAGCGGTTAATTAGCGTGCCTTTCACTTCAAATTCAAATTCAAATTTTTTTCAAAGTAAAAAGTTATAACTTATTTGTTGAAAGTCAGATTCTATCACCGGCTCTAAATTTAAACCTCTACCCGAGAAGAGCCGGCGAAACAAACTCAGGGGTTATATCCTTTTTAACGTATTATTTTTGTTAAAGTCAAAGTAATTTACATATTATTTTGACTGAAAAGCCAACCTTGAGAATGAGACAGTCACTCCAGACTGTCTCATTTCCAAGGTTTGGTGTCCTCAAGGTAACTAAATAACTACTATCTAACCGCTTCCCCTTTAATCAAAGCTAATGAGGACGCCATTGCAGTGGCAACTTTATATGCCCAGTTTATTTTAAAAATGAACCATTGACTTGATAAAAAAAGAAGAGAATCCTTTGGATACAATTATTTTAAAGAATTTACACTTACTGATAATAATAGACGCACAGCATAACACGCTCTAGAATCTCAGAATTTGGATGAAATCTTTTGGTTACCCAAATGATTAACAATAAGGGAAATTTCGGAGGTCCTTAAAGAATTTTTATTGGCCAATTTAAGTAATGCCATGATGAATTAATTTAATAGTGTTAGTACCAAGTGATACGGACATTATTGTAAAAGATGATGTTTGTTAAAATATTAAAACTATCGTTAGATATTATTTAACTTATTGTAAAATAGAAGCGGCTAAAACTCACGTTCAATTGGTTTAGGTGCCGACTAATTTCGGACCCATCGGAAGTCCTTCATCAGGGTGAGTGGGCTATGTTCTTAGCCGCGACCCAACGACGGGTCATGTAAACTAATTGAAGGTGAGTTTTAGTCGTATTTTTTTCAATAAGTTAAATTATGTTTGTTATGTATTTTGCAAGATTTACACACAATTACTACATCAATACAACATCGATAACTTACCTGTTACCGTGGACGTGGCTAGCGCAGAAGGCGAAGGAGTAATGCATGAGAGTCGGGTCGACAGTTTGTTGTCCACTCTCCGCGACATCGAGTAGATCAGATAGATAACAGAGATGACGGTAGCAACCTCTCACGCCATATCTCGCACAGTACTCATCTAAAACGAATACCTGGCCTGGAGAGAACCAACCCTGGAAAAGGAATTAGTTTCTTTTGACGTATCTTATATGAAAGATATGATATTTTTATGCCAATATTAGTGGCGCTCGCCATGCCTGATGGAAAGTTTTCGCACATTTTTAGTATTTCTGCAATTAGCGTTGTCATTTGAGATTACATGGCGAGGGGAGGTGCACTGGTGGCCCAATGAACCATTACGAATACTGCTACTTTATGTGGATAATTTTACGGAGGTACTTTAGTGTGAGAAGGAATTAGGTTTTGACGAATCATTCAACAAGGTGACCGATTAACACCATACTAAGATTGGACTTCTTGAAATAGCTAACTAACTATATTATTTATGCGTTCTTAGTGAGCATCTTCATAGCAAAAGGAGTCACTATGAAAAATTTCAAGTCCATCGGGCGTGTAATTTCAGACTTCAGGTGAATCTCGTGAAAGTGTGGTATTTCACTTATGTATTTATAAATATTATATTCTATACTAAATTAGCATAGTTAAGAGTTTACATAATTTTGGCTTCAGGTTTACCAAGGAGCAGTACGGATCTTGAAGGCGATATTTCAAGGTGAGCGACTGGAGCATCGTGAAGAGCTGGTGATGATCGAATTGACAAGGATCTGCCTGAATGTAGTCTTCCATTCCATGCTTTCGAGCTTTGTCGGCATCTGAAGACGTGTGATTATAACTTTAGAAAACGTTTACTTCGTTATTCTTGGACATGTTTGTGGGAAAAGTTATTTGATACTAGCATCTGCCCGCGATTTCTTCCGCAGTGACCATACAAGGGTCTAGAGAGAAATGAATCATATTTAAGTAAATAACTTTCTATAAGAAACAGTCTTGTAAATATTTTTAAATATTTATACATATACTAAATTTCAATGGAATACGTCTTGAAGCATGTTTTTGTTAACAATCCCACGGGAACATAAAATTTTCCCGGGATAAAAAATTTCCTATGGAGGTAACAATCTATATCTGTGCCAAATTTCATCCATATCCATTCAGCCATTTTTGTGCGATTGAGTAACAAACATACAAACACACACAACATTTATTATATTAGTAGGATCAGCTCTGCCCATGACTTAGTTCTAGTTAATATGTTATCTCAATGATAATATTCAATAAGTTAAAAGTCTTTAAGGGCGACCTGAACAACTCGGATACTAGGTTCGCGGACCACGTGACCACGTGGACCACGTGATAAGAAGAAGAATTTGTACTTACCGCCCATTATCTTGATATGGGTGTCAGAGGTAGTTGGTGGTGTGGGCTTGTGGCTCTGACCCGTGGCTCGATACAAGGCCATTACCCAAAGATGACATTCGTTTTCATCACTCACCCCCATCAGAACGGACTCACCATCCCTAACCGCGTTCATGAAATACTTGGCACCTTCCAATTCTAAAAATAATTTGGTTAGAAAATTATTATAGAACGAAGTTCCTTAACGCGGCTTACGGGTAGTGCGATTTAGTAGAAATCATCACGTAACGAAATGCCGTATGAGTATGTGTGTGCCTGTGTGTGTATCGAGCCTATTACAAGCAAATAGGCACTGGAGCAAGTGAGTGCGCTCCGGGTGCACATTTGCACAACTCTCTCTTTCTGTCTTTTTTTTAATCATATAACCTATTGAAATATATAGATTTCATTTCGAATTACATTCGGATTTATAACATATTAAAATGTATGGAACTTCTTTCCTAACGGGCATCCTCCGACCACACAATTTTTGAATACTAAAAATCAATTCGAGAAAGTTTTTTAAATGTTTAAACTAGATTCGATTATAAAATTACGTAACCCATTTTATGGTTGGAATAATATAAAAGTAGCTATAAATAATTGTTTCATTTATAGTAAATTAAGTTCTAAGTTTATATTTCATAAATAGTTATAAAAGTAGCATAAACATTTTCTATTTAAATTTAAGTGAAAGAACAAACTTATTATAAGCTTTTTCTTTCATTTTGCTTTGAGGACAGACGTCTTTCATTTTGCTTTGAACTTTTCTTTTAAATTATCTTTCATCGGACACAACTTTTGATACGAACTTAAACCGTATAAAGTAGTACAATCTAGTTAATCTTTACAAAGAGTAAGTTTTCTTTCATCTTATTCAATTATTTATATCATTTGAATTTCTCTAGAAAATGTTGTTTATAATATAATTAAAATTAATATAAGTAAAATTGAATTTTTATAATTGAATGTGACATACCTTGACCGACCATCAACTGAGCTGTAAAAAAATAAAAAGTATATCATAACTAGAGATGGTAAGTATACAGTTCGGAATGCACCACCGGATGACTGTGAGCCTGCTGTAAGCCTAGATGGTCGCGGGTTCGACTCCCAACCGCGACGCCCCGGCGCTTGCCCCGAAGGGCCCGTCTGGGGCGGCAACATAGTGCCGCCATACATACATATAATTACATACTAATACATATATAGTATATAAATATACCCTGGTGCGCGAACGCACCCAGGCCTTTCGGCCCCCGGCTGTGGCAACATACTGCCGCCATATATACATAAAATACATATAATACATATATAAAATACGACAAGGCCTTTCGGCCTCCGCCTGACCGGGGCTTAAGGCCCCGGTTAAAACACCACCGGTGTCGCAGGACTCCCGCTCGGAGCATATATTTGTTATTAGTATCTGTTTCGAAACTGGCCATTTGTACTTGTGGGTCTTCTCACCCTGCCTCGGAGAGCACGTTAGGCTGTCGGTCGCGGTTGTTGTCGTATGGTATAGCATCTGATAATAATCCTTAAGTCTTGATAGGTAATTTGCTCTTATCTAAGGAGCTACTGCTTCGCTCTTAGGGTTGCAGAGGTCAGATGGCAATCGCTCTGTGTAAAAACTAGTAACCTGTCAAATCCGGATAAGAGTAATAAGCAGAACCTGGATAAAATACCGGAATAAATAGAAGAAGAGTTCTGATGCATCACCAGTGGCACAAAGTCAATCCGCTCATTAAGGCGAGTCACAAATTATTAAATATACGAATCATAATATTGACGACGTTGTGGCGCAGCGGTAGCGAACCTGCCTTAAACGCCACAGGTCGCGGGTTCGATTCCCGCTCGGAGCATAATATGTTTGTATTGACCATGCAAGCATATTTTCCGGTCTGGGTGTATTTGTCCTTGTCATTGTGAATGTTTCCGGACCCCGACACAGGATATCACTATCCTAATGGGGGCCGTTGAGTGTGTAGCGTTTATTTATTTTATTTATAATATACATTTGAGAAGTGCTACAGTTAACGATTTGTAATCGTGACGTTTGCTCAAAGTTTACCTTAAATGATCTCGGCTTGAAATAATGAACAAGGAGTATTTGTTGTTTTTGCACGTTTAAATGTAAAAGCATGTTTTATAGACTACATACAATACTACCTTACGGATGAAAGACCTTTAACAGCAAGAGTTATTCTACCGTAATTCGGTATCCTGTGTTTCGGTTTGAAGGACACTGTAGGCTAGTGAAATTACAGGGCAAAGGAACGCGTTAGTCACACCTACAAATGTATGGTGTTGCAAGCTATAGGCTACGACAATCGCCTACCATCAGCTGGGTCATACGCTTGCTTGCCAACTTAAACCTATTTACGTGAAAAATAATGATCTTTTGGCTAACCATTTCACAGGCACTATAACTTTTCTTTTGAGTCAAGACTGCCAGTTGCTTTTATCTATTGGCTTAAACTCAATATATGATATATGACTATATGATATAAACATTTTAGTTTTTAATGTCAACATACCGCTGGCCAGTTCGATATAATCCACAGTGAATCCATCTAACTGCATCATCTCAGCCGGCTCAGATTTCTTGTCCTTGTACGAACATAGCGCGAATGTATATTGGCTCACTTGTACAAGAACCATGTATCGTTTTTTCCATTTGCGCCATACATTCTTACCGATCATGTGTAGATAGCTAAACAGAATTGAATTTTTTTTGCATATTGATTCAATACATTTAAATATCCTATCAATTTCATAGTGTTTTCAACATCATCTATTGTGCGATATGTAATTGTAGTTTTTATGGGCGATCGCCAGGACCTTACGAAGACGATCCCTTAGTCGTTGGTCTGACCCATTAAAAAATGGCGAAATTCAATATTCCGACCGCCCTAAGAAAAGCCACTTTCACTATTAATATTTATTCGTCTCTGTCTGTCTGTCGCGCTTTCACGCCAAAACTACTGAACCGATTGAAATAAAATTTGGTACACAGAAGGTCAAGAGCCTGAGAAAGGACATAGGCTACTTTTCAATGGAAAAAAGGATTGTAAAGGGTTGAAAAGTTGTACGCAAGTACAGTAATTTTTAGAGCTCGAGGCATGAAACTTTTTTGTAGTCTGTTGATTCAATATAAATCAAAGTGACATTCAAAGTTTGTAAAGGCCCCCTTTATCAAAATTTCAGAGTTCAGATTTATTATGGATCAAAATCGTTATTAAGGCTGGCGAAGCCGCTGGTAGAAGCTAGTATGATATAATTGGTAGAGCCGACAAAAATCTAATAATTGTTATCGTGCTGAAGTTTCTTGAATATTAGATAAGACAAGAAACTCTATATGAGTTTACTAGATGTAATAAAATTATTTAGTATTTTGTTTTCATTACCCGCAATGCTTCATATTCAACGGTTTGTCCATTCGACACGCAATTTTAATCCTCAGATCTTGATCAGGTAAGTTCTTTGGTACGGTCATTCGGTGCCATTCCGGAGCCTGAATATCAAAATTTCATGCAAAAAATTATTAAATTATTGTAACAAAATTAAAAAACGTGACTTAGACTAGAAAATTTCTCTATCAGTTTATAAAACCTAAAAAAGGGCATTTTCTGGCATATCTAACACAATAATTAATGTTCAATCGAACATTAGAAGACTGTGTTAACGCGAGAGTTACAGGTTTGATCCTGACCCTTTTTAGCAAAGATCACGTTAGTTATAGGAATAATAGGAATGACTTGATAAACATTGCCAATATTACTAAAAAATAATTCCAGGCGTACTGGTAGTGAGCCTGCTTTGAGTGCTGGGTTCGATTCCCGCTCGGAACAGATATTTGTTAGAAATATCCGGTTCTGAATCCTCCCCGTTGCGCTTCAGAGACCACGTTAAGGCGTTGGTTCCACTTTAACACAACATCTGATTATAATCGTTAATTCATGATAGATAATTTGCGGTTGCAGAGTTCAGATGGCAATCGCTCTGTGTAAAAACAAGTAACCTGTCAAATCAGGAAAAGAGTATAAGCAGGCCCTTGGTAGTACCGGGAATAATGTTAGGAAGAAGAAGAATTACAGTATTTTATGTGTAACTCCAAACTATTCAATAAATTTAAAATTAAATACCTTGCTTGATAAGGGAGTTGGCCTAAGAACCACTTTTCCCAATTCCTTATCTTCGAGTGCGAGTACTCCAGGATTTTCAGTATAAAGCTTGACTTTTACAGCTGGTAAGGGCTGGGTTGTACTAAAATCTCCTTGTGTATCCCACCTAATTCAAACAAAGTTTTTTGAAACATAAATCTATACAAATAATTAAAAAAGTGTCTGTTTTTAATTCCAAATTAAAAGCTTTTTACTAATTGCAAATTAAAGTATATAATTTACTCGGTACTACTGGTTTTACAGGACTATCACTGATGGATAACTGATATTGTAAGAGCTAACTTAGGCTACTTTATTTTAGTAAAAGAACTATGGTATAATGCACGGACATTAGGAAAAAGCCGCGGGCGTAGCTAGTCCAATATAAAAAGTATTCATAATCTAAAATGAATACAACGAGAAGAAGAAAAAAAACTATTGGATAAATCCAAACAGGATATTTCTAAATTAATTTGAAGTTAAATTACAAGTACATACATAGGCTTAGACGCTTCAGCCTGATCGGTTTGCAATTTATCTCCTCCTTCGACTTCCATGGTGCAGTAAACTATTCTGTTAGGTGCTAATGACTTCAATCCTTTCACCTCCATAACAACCACCTAAAATTCATCGAAGTAAGACATCGGAACTAAAAAATCTAAATAAAATTATTGCTTCAACCCTATTAATTCCTTGAATTTGGTATTTTTTAGTAACTTCATTGGCAAGCAAGCATATGGCCCACCTGATGGTAAGCGGTTGCCGTAGCCTATGAGAGCTTGCAATACCATTAAAGGTGCCTACAGTGCAGTAATTTCACTCGCCTAGAGTGCCCTTCAAAACGGAATATAGTAATGTCAAAGACAATACTGCTTTGCGGTAGAACTGACACTGTGGTATCTTGCAACAAAAGACCTACTACCAGGATGACTGATTGCACTGGTGGAATTATCTCTGCTGTAACAGAGACTATCCCAACAGCGGGCGATGGGGTCGTCACACCTAAATAATTCTTATCATCATTTTCAAAAATAATATCAAAATATACATTATAATCATCACCATTACCTCAATCTGGAATGTAAGAACGACATCCATTTTTGTTAGCTGCGTATCTACGTCGCCGCAGTCAATTTCCCCCGTCAACTTGTTCGCAAGAGATCCTTGCGATCTGAAACATAGCTGCTTACTCAACCTTGGACTCGGATCTGGTCCAGCATTTGATCTGCGCTCAATATTAACCACCAAGCCATATGAAATGAAAAGTTTTGTCAGTCCATAAGAATAAGTTACTCAGAAAAATATTATTATATCACATCAAAGATTAAATTATTTTGCGGTGGAATCAAAATCGATTTCAATGTACATTAAGTTCGCGTGTTCAAAGCATATTTATAGAAACGTGTAATATAATAAAACATTCACGGGTGGGACAAGAGGTGGCATAAAAAGGAACCATCACCGAGACCAAGAATGATTAAGCATAGCAAATGGGAAATGTTAAATAGTTTTTTGCAATCACAATATACATATATAACTAAAGGCATGGGATAGATGGGTAAGGGGTTAGTAAAATATGTTAAGATGGGTCGTGGAAGCGAAGCGCTTAAAGCATTAAGCGTTTATATAATCGTGTACTCTTTCCTAAAATGTCACGTTTAGAAAAATTGTGAAGAAATATGTAAGATTGTAAGCCGTGATTTTATTATTATAAGCCTCATTGTTAGTATGTGTTTTGCATATTCGAGTGGCTTCTACATTTCTATCTATCATTACACTAAAATTATATTTTAAGCTAAATGAAATCTCGTCTAGCAAACATAGCTCAAAAGGTTTGATTCTGTAAGCTTTTCCTACCGCTTTTAAGCTTTATTTATCATTTTATCTTTGTTCATTAAAACCCTTTTTTCGAACCACATGCTAAAATATCTTGTATAATATACAAATGTGGATAAATATTGATTCAAAGGAAACTGATGAAGAAACAAGGAAAGTAACCGAATTTTGTAATGTAAACCAATATTTTCCTAATCTTTCTCTTTGTTCTGATAATGAATATTAATAGTAACTATATATTTAACTATATTTTTGATAACATAACAATCTAAACTAATTTTGTTAGTGTTGTTTGGTTTGAATTTGTAAAGTATATTTGTATCTTCATTAGTTGTGTGTTCACTATCTCTACTGACTATAAGAGCTATATCTACAGTGGTTTTATTAGAGACAATAAAAGGATTGTCAATATTGTTGGTGTCAGGCGGGTGTCGGGTTCCTACACAAGACACGTGCTGATTATCATAAGATGGAATCATTACTTGTACTTCCTTTATACCGTCCGGTTATGTGCCAGGGACAGAAAAAACCAAAACAGGAATGAACAAGAAGAAAAATAGCAGGTAGAGACATTATTTTGTATGTAAGCAAATCATTTTTAATCGATACTATCCAACGTTTGAATTTGACTTTGCTATTTACTTCTGGTATTTTATAAACCTTACTGTTAAATTTAACATTTATAATCGCTGACTTGATTACATCAAAATAACCACAAAGGTCTTTAACATTTATTTGACAGATAAACATTTTAATAATAAAACAAAATTAAATTATTCAACAAGGGTTGTTGAAGTGCAGTTAGGGTAGTAATTTGTTGAGTATAATGATAGTTTAAGTTTTGCCTCCGATAATTCTATTTTATAACTTTACTTTCAATCCGAGAATAGTATATTTGAATCTGTAGCTTCTTAAAAATAAGATCTTAAATTAATTATCAGCTAAAGTAATATATATGTATTTATATGAACACTGACCTGTGATTATACCGCTTGATCTTATGAAGGCCGTATTTGGAGTCTGCACCCCCCTTCGAAACAGGTAGGGATTCCAAGTTTGCCATCAAGAGATTGATGGATGATTTCAGCTCCTCGATGTAGAGAGATTCCATTTCTTTCAGCACAAACTTGGGCATTAACTTGCGGTTCTAATGTAACAATTTAGTCAAAGTTTAAATTTTTGATAAATCCCAAAAGTTAGTCATTATACCAATTTACTTTAGATAAAAATATTATTCGCAAACAAGCATCTGTTTGCGTGGATTTCAAAATGATGTTTGGAGAGAAATGTCAGTAGGTCGAGATATTACGCCGGAGGAAAATATAAAAGTTTTACGGCAGAGTAGTTAAAATATGAAAGCGTAAAAACAAACAAGGTTATCGTATTTATAATATATTTTTGGATGTTGCAGCGAATTTTACCTTTTCCATTTCAGCAACTTTTTGTAATCGGCCATCTAATTCTCTTCTAATTGCTGCAGCTTGCTCGTCGGCTGAGTCCAACTAAAACATTTTTTGAATTAATTTGTCTGTTTGTTTTGTAAAATTGTATATATAAAGTTTGAATGTTATAAAACCCTAAGAAGAAATACAATTGAGCAAAACAACTGAATTTGGGCGAGATATTATGAAACTTTCATAGAACTTTTAACGAGAGCATTTGTTTGAAACAAAAGTTTTGTCTGTTGTTGAATAGCACTTTTAGACATTATCTTTAATGCTGCAATATTATTTTCACTTTGTATTCTCCTCAAATGCTTTAGTTGGAAGGTAATATGCGGGTACAAGAATTCCATTCTTTCGACAAACAATGGAAAATGTAGCACCGAGAAAGAACGTCACTAATGAAATTTCCAAGGTTGCGCTGTGAAATTATGGCGTCTGAAGTATTTGTTATTAAAGAGATTTTACAAATAGCTTTTCTTGTGAATATTAATTTTTATCAGTCGTACAAGGTCAAAGCAAATTAAAAATGTCTGATGGTAGCTTTCAGTTCAAGTGTTTTTAGTCTAAAAATTTAAGGGAAAAAGTTTCCAAGAAATATCAGTATCGCTGTGGCTAATGAGATTAAAAATATTTTTAGATTTCACCAGATAACTCTGATAAGCCAAAATGAACCTGAAAATATTGAGTCTGATTTCAGAAATGAAAATTTATAAATTCTTATAATTCAAAATTTTATAAAAGTCAAAAATATTTTGACCCCAGTCAATTATACTAACACGTGTATGCTGAACTTAAGTATTTCACGGCTATACAAAAAGTGAGAATTTTAAATTAAAGAATCCATATAAAAGACGACATTACTGACTGGCTCTTTGTCTGTGACAAAAAGACTAAGCACACTTAGATAATACATAGAGGCTGATATGACGATGAACCTACCAAGAGGGCGTTAAATAGTAACTGATGTTCGAATTTCTTGACTCCTAAGATCTGTTGGAACATGTCATAGAGTTGTTCTTTGCTCAGAATACATTCAGCATTGAGACTTTGTTGCTGTGCACGCGATGGCCTCTTCGTTTCATCATCACCAGGTATACCTATTGAGGGAAGCATTAATATCAAAACCTTTACTATAATTTGTATACTTTTAAACGTTTCATTCATCATCATTTTATCATCAATATTAAAATTGGGTGTCCTTGTATTTGTTACAAGTTAGACATTATGTAAAAAATATTTTGTGTTCGTTTTAAAGTAATTATATAAAACTGTCTCTAAAAGTTGATAAAATTTAAGTAAAATACCTGGTAATTGGTTATAAAGCAAAACTAGTTTATTTAACTGAATATAATCGAAAGCGTCATGTTATTGTCAAAGCTAAGTTTTAATGAAAAATACTAACAAAAATTTTTATAATGTGATCAAATTGACCAAATGTCGAGTGTTATAATACAATAATAAAGTGTCTGAATAGTATTGTGAGAATGTAATATTTCTAGTAACTTGTGAATTGCTCACAAGTACGGCTTCATCTTTTGGTGCATTAAAGTGTTTATAAGCATCTACAACAACAACAACAACAACATAACAAGCAATGACACGTGACGTAAGCTAGAAATCTTATTAAAAAGAAAATGAACCGTTTTTCCAGCTGTACCTGTTATTCCTGGGAGGTGTGAAAGGGACAGAAATACATACGTGAGACAGATGCAAGCAACACACATTTAAGACACATCCAATGATTTACACTGGCAGTGTAGAGTCAGCAAGAAATATTAAATGCATCAATTGTAGAAATCTCAAAAAGTAACAGTAACTCTCTTTTTTGCTGACTCTGGGTAATTCCAAACAGTAAAATATGTCTATAAAAAACCGTGACATTTATTTTTACCAAAAATAGATATTTGTTTCAATAAGAGCTTCGGTCATGATTTTTACAGACATACTTAATTTATTTAATTATTTTTTTTCATTGGCATTTTTATATTCTACATTTTAGATAATATTTTATTGATTATGTATTTTATGATCATCAATCAACTTAATGTTTAAACTTTATGTCTGAGCATAATCATTAAAATATTTATAAAAGTGAAATAAAATTGCAGTATTTGAAAGACTTAGGTTGAAATATTTTTACTGGAAGCTGTAGTCTCGAAATTGGTCATCCACTTTAAACTACGCATTCGCTAATATTAAATTTGACTACTTTGTTGCTATTATTATTTTACTTTAGACATCCAAATGTTGCAATTTTAATTCAATTTGTTATATTAAATTAATAACATCAATGCGTGTCAGGCAACATTTAATTATCACACAAGATACAATGATAGATGATACACACATGGTGCAAAGACACACAACACACTTAATTCTGGAAAGGAAGTTATTTTATGCACCTAATTACAACCAAATTGTGCTATCATCATAGTGTTTTTTGAATCAAATTAAAGTGCCCTGAGCTGTCTCTGTATCTAATAGTCTTAAACCTAAGTGTGAGTAGTTTTGGGATAAAAGTTATAGTACTATCAGTTATTGTATTTAACTATTTAATGTCAAAGGAAGGTAGCTGCAAATTCAGTTTACAATACAGTGGATAATATTATCTTCATTTAGTTTCTTAGATTTATAATAGTGTTTAATGTGAAGAGCTCAAAACATCAACGTATATTGAAGAATTAACACACATTCAGAGGCTTGTTGCAGACTAAGGATGCGTTTCAACTGACGTAGAGTTGGGAGGAGTGGAGAAGAGTGGACCGCGAATTGGCCAATCACAGTGCTCGAAATCTCCACTCCGCATCAATGAAAACACATATACACGGCGGAAGAGCCGAAGAGCGGAGATGCTCAGAGTTGATTGAACTATCAAATAAAGTATAAGAACACGCTGCCTTGAGCTGGACAGAAAACGACACGGTGGTTAGCTCCAATAGAAACACTTGTCACATCATCACAGAAGAGCAGTGAGCTCTTCTCCGCTCCATTCCACCAATCTCCTCATCAGTTGAAACGCACCCCAAAGCATTAATTCCACACAATGCTTAGCACACATTGCGACATGCTAATTGTTTCACATTTCTAAATATCTAAAAGATATAAGAACCAGAAATAAAGATGTTATACGAAAACAGTAACAAGCTATTTAAAATTAAGCTATACAGTCTTTTAGAGTTTATATTAAGAATATATTAAAATTTACGAAGCCATTACTTATCGTTGCAAATAAGATCAAAAGGCTCAAAATAAACTCGGTCGCTAATTCCAAACAAAAAGTTGGTTCTGTTGTAAAAGGATAAGTATAACTGTTGTTGAGTGTGCAGCGTTATTTATTATTTATTTATGTATAACTTCTATCGGAGATATTTCTAAAATGTTTAGAAAGTCTTCCATATTCCTAGAATTTATTAATAGCAGTTGCTTTTATATTTAAATCTTGCGTAAAATATTCGCGGTGGTAATTGGCAATCTTGTTGTTCAATATAATGTTGTTTAATATTTTCCTAGAATTTATACGTCACGTATTTTTCTTTCATCTTAGCTTGTAGCTGTTTTCAACTTCTTTTAGGTTTCTAATTCTTATATCTTATTGATCTTGTGTACGTAGTAATAAGTCAATACAATTTGACTCACCCGTCCCTTTCATTATACAGTCTAATTTAGCGAGCCACGTTGTCAAAACTGTTTCTTTACTTAGTCCATCGATTTCTGGCAAAGACCTGTAAATTGACTTAAAACTTTAATTTTAATAAAAATTAATCATTTGTATTTTTATATCACGTAGGTGCCCGGCAAGCGGTGACTGAAGCCTATATGCCCTTGTAATATCAGTAGATTTACAAACTTGTTGGCACTCCAAGGAACGGACGTAAAAGGAAATAATAATAAGGGGTTTGGGTTTGCTTTCACATATCGAACAAAACGCAACAGTACGATCACTATTACTTCATATTCACATAATTTGGGACGGTAGTCCTTTCCTGATCGATCCAACCTTTTCATGCCTAAAACAGCAAACCTTTTCTACAAAAAATGTATTAATGATACTTATAGTGCCATCCCATACAGTCACCAGTTTATGAGACTTAACAAATTAGTCTTAGTAGGCGGTTACCGGTTTTCTCTTGAGTTTTACATTTCATTGAGAGAGAGAGAGAACACTATATTGGAAATACAACAAAAACTTCTGTTGCGAATCCTGTATTAGATCATCCTTGAAAATAGTTGTGAAGATTATCACCAGCAACATTATAACTCGTATGTACTTAATTAGTATTTCCAACCTGACACGTTTTTCAATGTTATTCCTGAAAACTTCACGGAAGTCGTGATGAGAACATGCTCCAGCCTTGACCATTTGTTCAACTCTCTCAGACTTGAGAAAAACATCGTAGTAAGATTGCACTGCATTTTGGAAGGCCTCGTCTGCTAAGATCTGCGTCTCTCCTTTCAAAAAAGCCTGTAAACAATTTAAAAATACAATACTTTGTAACTAAAAACTGTATTAGTTCATCTACTTTTACTAAGTTAGCAAGCACCAGGCCTATCTGATGGTAAGCGGTTGCCGTAACCTAAGAGCACTTTCAACTCTCTTTGTAGGGTTCAATTAAGTGTGGCCAATTTTGTGATTTTTTTATTTTTTTTTTATCGCTACACAATCAACGGCCCCCATTAGGATAGTGATATCCTGTGTCGGGGGTCCGGAAACATACACAAGGACAAGGACAAATACACCCAGACCGGAAAATATGCTTGCATGGTCAATACAAACATATTATGCTCCGAGCGGGAATCGAACCCGCGACCTGTGGCGTTTAAGGCAGGTTCGCTACCGCTGCGCCACAACGTCGTCAACATATTATTATATAAGCCCAGTAATTTTACTAGCTACAGTGCCTTTTAAATCCATACACAGTAATACTAAAGGCATTACTGCTTTGCTTGGCTTTGGTAGAATATCTGATACTTCGGAAGTACCTACCTAGCCTCTTGCAATAAAGAGCCTACCATCAGTAATTATACGTCATTTAAAACGTATCTTGATGGATCTTGAATATTGTACCTGAAACCTAGCCTGTATGGTTTCTAGCTGGTGCGGGGTCAGTTTTGTGTGCCTTCGCGTCATGTCAGTTGGTTGTTTTGCGTTGAACGGATGAGCGATACAACGTGACACGAAGACATAGAGCTGTAGGCGGCGTTTCTTATCCTCTTCAAGCTTTTCTATTTTCTCCTAAGAATCGAAATATTTATCATTTATTACTATCATTTCATTAGAGGTCAGATTATCTTCAAGAAGAAAGATAAAGATAGTGGTTTCAAAATATTTACGCAAAATCTGAAACAGATATAAATTATCTTTTTGAAAGACTCGTTAAAAGACCACTTTGAGGTTAATTGAAGAGAAAATTACTTCGAAGTTAATCTTAATCCTGAACTGACATTAAAAGAAAAAAACTTAATTCGTCTCCTACATTATAAATACCTTCTTTAATTTGCCTTTTTTTTGTAAGTTTTTGGCAAATAAAAAAATTGGTCAAGGAACGTTTGTTTTATGTTGAATAAAAATATGTGAATTTGAATTTGGTCAAACGGCTTAGGCGTACGTACAGCGTACTGTCTTTGAGCATGTTCAACATCATTGCATGATTCTATAGCCTATAAAATTATCCAATAAACAAATTATCTAACACAAAAAAATCTGAATAGTACCGATAGTTTCTAAGATTAATACCTTAAAAGGAAAGTGGTATAGAACACAAAATATAGAAGATGATTTACCTGTGGATCTTGGTCCTTATCAGAATGGCTTGCGCCGGAAGGACTCGGTGATGGCGTTGGCGGCTCTCCTGAACTTGCGCTTCCAGTAGAAGTTCTGCGCAAGAACGATCTAATCGATCGGGAGTATTAAATTGAAAATGTTAGTGATTGATGCTTCACACAAACTGACCAATAACTAAAAATACTGTTACCTTAACTCCAATAAGTCCTTTAATCAAAACCTCACTTTTAAGGTATACTTTTCGATTTCCTATTATATTTATGTCGATAATTTTTAATTTAATTTTGTTTTGTTTTATTTTGTTGTCAGTGTGTGTAAATTTATGGTTATGTTATGACTCTATAAGCTATTTATTACTATTTTTATTGCATTTAATTAGCTCTACAAGCTACAACCTTTAATCATATTATATATTTACTATAATGACTATAAAAGTTAGTATAGTAGTAATAAAGCCCCCTTCCAACATAAATGGATTCTGGATCGACTTGGGTAGTACTACTCTCTAATAGAAGTCGCCGTAAAGTAACAAAATACTATTGCGTTTTGTGCGATGAGAGAGATCGCCGGAAAACTCCCATCCCCTATTATCCCTTATATTTTATCCCTTCCCATGTATCCCTCTTCTGTGTTTCCTTGTTTTTGTTTTCCTTGTTGTTGTTTGTTTCCTTGGGTTGGCAACGCGCATGTTATACTTCAAGTATCGCGTACGTTCATAGGTTGCGGTGACTGCTTACCATCAGGCGGTTATGCTTGTTTGCTAACCATCTTGAAATTAACAAAGAGAAGAAGAGATAGAGAGATTATATGAAGCATTTAGTTTAACTGTTACTCTACTGCTAATGTTATTTAAATCAATAGGCAATTTAAATGCTTTTACTGATATTGCAACTATAGTTAGTCTACGCTTTAACATAATATGTTTTATGAGACGAAATGGACATGAACCATTATAGGAATATATTTTATTATTCTAAATTACTTTTTGAGCCATTTAAATAATATTTATTATTTATTCGCTGCGGAAAATGTTTGCAGTAGAAACACTTGGGTCATGGAGAGTGCTAAGCAATTATTAAAAGGATCTTAGCAAACATTATTAAAGGTTTTTCTAAATTATTGAAAATTTATCAGTTAAAACTCACGTTCAGTCGGTTTTGGTAGGTAGTTTCGGACCCATCGGAGGTCCTTCATCAGGGTGAGTGGGTTACGTTCGTGGTCGCGACCATCTCACTGTTTCATTTAGTTAAATAACGTCTCATGATAGTTTTAATAATTTATCTTTCCAATCGTGAAAGTTAATAAACACTAAACAAAATTTAAATGGCCCACAATATTATAAACTAAAATTATTAGGTATATATACAGTTAAAAAGTATTATAAAGTAAGCAATTCCTATAGTTTATGTATATGTAGTAAAAAAAATCGCCGCCACCACCACCACCTATAGCACAAAACCACATAAAAGATTCCATACCACTGTAGAAAAAAAAAACAACTTTACTGTGTGGGGACACAGAAATAAAAATTCTGTGAAAATTTCAACTCTCTACATATTACGGTTACATATACAGCCCGCTGACACACAGACGGACGGACAGCGGAGGCTTTGTAATGGGGTTCCGTTGACAAGAGTGTCAAAGAAATAAAAAAGAAATAAAATTTGACAGCCTCAAAATAAATATAGCACAGGTACGAAAATAATCTTTTCATCACGGCTAATTAGCTCTTGTAATCTTCACAATCTTATTAGAACCTTTGATCAGGTAAGTATATAATTTTAACCTTTGAAATTTTTCACCCTTATGGACCTCATATTAAAATTAATTTACTATATTATATACATACACTTATTAGGGTAGTTTGAGACTAGAGGTTTTTTAAAGCGTATAGTATACGGCCGTATGGGGCATATGCGCATGCACGCGCGCTTCAAAAAGCTGAATGCGCGTATACGGGCTTATTCCGGGATTTACGTTAGAGCTAGTGGTGGAGAGTGTCAGTAGGATAAGTATAGCGCTCTATATTACGCGCGTACACGAGCTTGTAAGCGCGTCACCGAGTACAAGTTGTAGTAAAAGGCCCGTTTTACGCGTTTTAAAACACTGATCTGAAGCTGCCTTTAGCGAATATATAATAAAAAGAATTCAAAATTCAAATAGATTGTTTTTAAAAACAATCGAAATAGAATTCGATTGTTTTTAAAAACAATCGAATTCAAACAGAATTCAATTGTTTTTAGAAAATTACCTTTATAATAATATTAGGAATTGTTTACGTTATAAAACTTTCCAAATTCCACGTAATACTTACGCATGTTGTGGGGGAGCAAGCGCAGCCGCCTCCCTCTGTCTGGTAGCAGGGTGTAAGGGGGCGGCGAGGGGCGCCGACGTAAGAGGGCTTGCTCCTATTCGCATAATACGCTTTATTAATTTTAAAGCTTATTCTAGATTGGCGTGCAGATAAAACGACTTTCATTTCGGTTTTGTTTTTAATGAAATTGTAGGGGATTCGTATGTAAAATTGAATTTGATAAAAACAAATTGTAACATATTTTAAAGGATTTAAAAGTCATTAGTGGTATTATTTTTATAAAATTCAATTCCGTAAAATTAATTTATTTTGAATGAGAATCATTTTTTAATTTTATTATTTTATAATATCACTATTAGAGTAGTTGAATAAACACCTGTACATCAAAGAAGAAATAATACTCCTTTTTTTGAGGTCAGTTATAATACGTAGCGTAACAAGGAAAGAGTAGGTAAATTCAGATCTCCTTTCAGTGATAAAATAAGCAAGTATTAAAAGTTTCATAAACTATAATCTACTATGAAAGTTTGACGCGATGATTGCGTTACTGAAGTATTTTCTGTTTTCTCAGAAGTAAAAACTTTCTATATTAAAAGAGTTATGAACATTATTACTTTGCACAGTTGTTTTATTAGTTTCTTCGTTAATAAATAGTAAATGAAATAAATAAATTATATTATGTTATATGTATTCATTCAACGGCTGGTAAATCCATGTCTTGAAAACACTGATAAACACAGGATAGGCACAGGCGCAATTATGGCAGATGCCTAAAGCATGATTTATATTAGGCCTTGGAATGCACGACCGTTGATTTGGTCAAACTTATAACACCAAACTGCGCTGAAATCCGAAATTATGGAAGATGTCCATCACATTTTGCCGGAATGTGTTCGCGTCGAAGCTATGTTTCTATGCATAGAAGGCTATTTACTATTTTACACAATGTAACACATATGGATATAGGTGTATATAACTCAATTCTTGCACTTCCATACTCCTCCGAAGCAAGACATTTGTTTGTATAAAATAGTAAATTTATGTTATATGCGTCGCGTTTAAGTGTGTGTACAATGAGGCTGGAATGTTCAATTTGTGAACAAATCCTCTCTTTATAAAAAGGATGAAAAAAAAAACAATTAAAAATGAGAATCCACGCTGGATTGTAATTTATAAATCTTAAGACTATTTTATAAGAAGCTGTTCATGCTTCGCAGTGCCGCTCCCACGTGCCGGAGGAGACTCGGCCATGCCGTGGACATTTTTTGTGAATGTCTCACCGAACAGCGTCATCGTGTGGGGAATATTAATCTATTCAGTTATTACTATATTTACCTTGAAGACCCGCTGTAGACCCTCTTGGAAGTTCTGGTTTCCCTCTGACTGATGGTCGTCCTCCTGCTAGCGAGCCTGGTGGTACCACTATAGAAAAAGAAATAATTTATATGATGGTAATTTTTTTACCACGACAATTCGCGTGATAGGAAGCGATAACTGTAATATACGAGAAACAATCATACGACCATCCAAATGGAAAGTTGGAAACCAAGTAGAACTTCCTATACTAACTTAAAATATCAAAGGATTATGTGTCTGTAAGTGTCAAGTGGTAAGTTTATATATATATTTTTTAGGTAAATAATTTTGCAAGCATACGGCTCATCTGATGGTAAGCGGCTGTCCTAGCCAATGGGCACTTGTTACACAATTCATTTATAGGTATCGTGTCTGTGTTGCCAACCTCGAGATACCTTGAGATTAAACTCAAAAATTTCACCAGGTACAGTGTCCTTTGAACGGCCTCTTGCAAGGCCTAAAAACAGAACTAACCGATAGATCTACTTTCGCATTTATAATATTAGTCGCATTTTGTACCTATCACTCCAACTCCATTTAAGGTTTTTCTCCATCTGCAAGTTTCCATTTAATCGAATGTCTTTGACATTTGACATTCAAATAAACTTTCTTTTTATCAAAATTTTCTTTAATAACATGGCGGCGTTCCAATCTCGATTCGAAGCCATTTTATACTATGATTAAATAACTTTGACTTTGATATAGGAAAATTCATGAAAATTGTTTGAAAATATCTTCAATGATATTTTTAAATTCGAAAGTCTTCGATTATTTATTTATTACACTTTTATATATTTTTCCATGACGGCTGGCAAGCAAGCGTACGGTCCGCCTGATGGTAAGCAGTCACCGAAATCTATGAACACACGCGATACTTAAAGTATCACATGCGCGTTTGTCAACCCAAAATTAGGAAGGGGAAGTGATGAAAAATGGAAAAGGAAGAGGATAAAGGGGGTGGGAAATTGGCCTTCCGTGCTCTTATTCATTGTACTAAACGCAACAGTACTTTGTTACTTCATGCCGATTTTCTGTAGTACGGGAGAAGCATGGCTCCACTACTTGAATTTACTTTTTTTGTGAAGGTGTGAAATGGGGGTTCAAAATTTGTATTAAAATCGTTATTCACGCGGGCGAAGCCGCTGGCAGAAGCTGTTATATTATAAGGATTTATAATTCTTTCCCATAAAATATAACACTTTTATAATATTTAAAAGGCGTCGGGATGTGACGACCCCATCGCCCGCTGTTGGGATAACCTCTGTCACAACAGAGATTATTCCACCAGTGCAATCAGTCACACTGGTGGTAGGTCTTTTGTTGCAAGAGGCCGGCTAGATAGGTACCACCGCAGTGTCCAATATTCTGCCGCCAAATAGTAGTGCTTAGGCACTACTGTGTTCCGGTTTGAAGGGCATTGTACGCTAGTGAAATTACTGGGCGAACGAGATTTAAGAACTAATATCTCGAGGTTGGCAACGCGTGAGTGGCACCTACTAATGGTGCTGCAAGCGCTCATAGGCTGCGGCAGCCACTTACCATCAGGTGGGCCGTATGCTTGTTTGCCAACTTCTAACATAAAAAAATAAAAAAATAAAAATATTTAACGGGAAATAGAACGTGTAGTAAGGAAATTGAAAAACGATTTTCCTTTTAACATATTATTTTTTACATATTACCCTGCCTGTCTGATAGAAAGCAATTACCTTCACCGATTTTCACTAACAACGCCAGAGGCGGACTTTGTCATCTGAGGAGTCATCGGAGAGGGGTTATTACCAGGGTCGGATTATGCATTAGGCAGTGTAGGCAACAGCCTAAGGCCATGATATAACTGTCCTAAATGGGGGCCGTTGAGTGTGTTGCGTTTGTTGCGTATATGATATAACGTCATCTTTTACATGACACTGTTTGATATTTGTTCCCTATAAACTATCTCAAACGCAAGTAGTTAAAAATATTTTTACTAGAGGTGCTTTCATAGACTTAGCACACAGTAGCATCTACCCGCGGCTTCGCTCGCCTCTAATTACGTTTTGTAATGAGGCACCTTTATTGTAATACAACTAAATGATTCCCGATACAAACTTTACTCCCCTATTCCCCGTTTTACGTTTTTTTTATTTGCGACATAAATAGGCCTAGTCCAAAGTCCCATCTATTTCTATACCAAAACCACAAAGGTCTTTTCTTTTTCGGGTTAATATATCGTCTATAACACTCAAAAAATTTCAAAATCGGTTCAAAGTAGATTCAGAAATTACCCCTACAATCTCCCAAAACCTTACCTTTACCTTCCCGACAGACAAAATGTCTAAGACTCGCTCAACTTTGCAACATAATTGAATTAAGTTAGCGTGTGACTAACTTCGTTTCGTTGCGCTGCTGTTGAATATAAAAAGAAGCAGCAGTGAGTCTTTGAAATATGTCCATATGAAAGGGCCTGTTCGTAATATATAGCATATGGGTATTTTTCATATATTCAGCATTGATTTTCAGCCGAATTCAATAACTGGATTTTGCAACGCCGCACGCATCTAACATCAAATTGGATCTCACTCACGTAAAACTTGTACATTTGTCAGATGTCGAATTTCAAAACCTTCTCCACTATCCATTACGCAGTCGATTCTCGTCGACTCATTGTGTATTAATGATTTACGCTAACTGAAACTCGTGCTATACGATCGATGAATTCTTTCGATGTTTTGGAATATTTTGGGAACTTAACTTCAAAAATTTGCTCTAAAAGTTTACCAACTTCATTCCTAGAATTGACAAAAGAAGACCGAAATTATCTCCAGTTTTTGTTGGGACGTCAAACTGAAAATACTCAAAAAATTGATTGGTCTGAGATTCAGAATCGTATAAAGCTAGAATTGTTTTGAAAAAAATTAAGGCACTTCAAATTACTGAAGTAAAAAGTAAAAAAAATAGTATTATTCATAGCATGTAACAATAATAGAATTATTTTCCGATGAACAAAGATACGATAAGAAAAATAGAACATGTAAAGATGAAAGAAAGAAAATACGCCCCAGGGTACGCTTTGGTCCCCAATAATTGTATTCTTCACAAAAATACGACTTCAATACTTGTCATAACAAAGCCAATCGTTTGCGTCATATCCATCATCTAAAATATAATCATCAATTATAACAAATTGCCAGACCTTTTTGATAAATTAAATTTTTGTGATAGAAATATTCAATATTCAAAATAAATACTTTTTATACTTAGAAACAAAAATAAAGTTCCTTAAATTTGTAGTGGAATGTTAATAAAGTTGAATATTGTAATGTCCCACCAGTTACATCATACAAAGGGTATCATTCAAATGAATTCTTAAAAAAGGAAACTCATTAAAATATGGGATACCAAAATATTGTGGAAGAATAATCGTTTTAGAAAAAATTCTTCGAAAACAGTTTTTGGAATTTTTACCATTACCACTTATTGCCAGAAACTAATGATGTTACCTTTAAATACTTATGTGTACCTACGTAGTGTACTTATGTAATATAATTATTGTAAAGACACGTAATACTAGATGCTTAATTACTCAGACCAAAGAACGGAACACTTAAATATCAGGCATTACCTACAGACATTTGCTTACATTATTGCAGATAATATATTTGTATGTCAGAGGGTGCAAACGAGCTGGAGGCTCATCTGATGTTCAGCGATAATCGCAGCCCTTTAACATTAGCAACGCTAAAGGGCATGCTTTGCCACCCTTTAGGATAAACTGGCTGACCTCGAAACGAGACTGACGAGCAGTCACTTCAAAAGTTTTTATTAACTTACGTAGAATATACAAACATGTCTTACAATTAATAATTAATTAATAATTACATTCAATAAATTTCATTTCTCTAAAAGCGGAGATTAAAAAAGAATCATCAGAGCTGAGCCTCGAAAATGAAAGAAATAATCATATCTCTGGAAGAGCCGTTGACGCGAGCTTATATAGTACACGCTGCATTACTGGCTGTGAAACTATTGGCACTAAGTCCCCTAGCCTCCTTAACATGGGTTAGTAAAGGAATATTCTCAAATACCGACATCGTACGACGCGCTTATCTATCGGAATTAAAGAACTTATCGCCATTTTGGATAATTGGTGCTCTGTACCTAACTACGACACCTTCAGTTAAATTAGGTATTAGTCTATTGAGAATAAATACAGTGGCCAGAACAATAATTATATTTGGATATGCCACAAAACCTCTGCCGTCATCGATAACAGATTTCGCCCTCATATTTAATAACGTTTTATATGGCTGTATGGGTTATTTTCTATTATAGAAAAGCTATATAAATCGTATACATAATAAAAGTTATTAATAATAAGTACTTGACAATGTATGTTATAAATAAATGCTATAATGCTATAATTTCTTCCACGACAGGCAAGTTTCCTCACGATGTTGAACACAAATTAAGCATTGAGAATGGTCGGATTTCAATGCCACAACCATCGGTTAAAGTATACGTTTTCATTCGGCCATTTCAGTTTGATTAAGATTTGGTTTTACTGACTCGCAAATCTCATCGCAAAGGATTTGAGTTTTTATCCAAAGCATTACAGTTTCCAAACATATTTAGCTTTTTTTATGTTACAAGTTGGCAAACAAGCATACGGCTCCCAATGATGGTAAGTGGTTGCCGTAGCCAAGCGCTTGCAGCACCATTAGTAGATGCCACTCACGCGTTGCCAACCTCGAGATATTAGTTCTTAAATCTCGTTCGCCCAGTAATTTCACTAGCGTACAATGCCCTTCAAACCGGAACACAGTAGTGCCTAGCACTACTATTTGGCGGCAGAATATTGGACACTGCGGTGGTACCAGGTCTTATAAAGCCATTGGCCTCTTGCAACAAGACCTACCACCAGTGTGACTGATTGCACTGGTGGAATAATCTCTGTTGTGACAGAGGTTATCCCAACAGCGGGCGATGGGGTCGTAATCCCGACGCCTTTAACAGCTATTTAGCTACTGACAAATCTATGGCAAAGTGCTCCCAATAGTGTGAAGTTGTCAAGGATTACGTTATATAGCATACCTGGTAATTTGTTAGGCTGTTTCTTGTGTTCATCTTCGCTATCTTCTTCTGATGAACTTGGGTCAATCATGGTGCTACTTCTGAAACAAAAAGAAAACGTTCAACCATTTCATTAATCAGCATCAACAGTCAACATCATATATGGACGCAAATAAGCAATACCATGTCAACCCACAAAATTGAAAAAACTGAGTTATATATGCAGAAGTGTTGGTAAATGGCTGAAGAACATTTTTCTTTAACATTTGTAGGGTTTTAAGCTTTAAAACTCCTAAAAAGCCATTTTTTAATCATGCAATTTATGTGTTATGTTAAACGTTTTGGGTTATATTTTTTTTTTTTTTTTTTAAAGAATATTAGCAATGCTTTGTCAAGGCATTACTAATATTCCTATTGCCCTCCAAATAAGCTCGAAGCTTGCGCTAGGAGTGGGTACGACAATAGCCCAAGGGGGTCAGGTTCGAACCCTCGACTCTCGCGTTAACGGAGCGAAGTCGGCCCTTCTACCGTTGAGCTATTGAGGCTATTATATACGAAATATGCAGTTTGTGTACTTATTTTTCGAAAGTAAGTAAAATAACTTGCACAAATCTGAAATTTCCAAAAACTTGACCAATACATAAAAAAATCATATAAAGCAAGTTGTTCAAAATTTTCAAACGCGTTTTTCTCGAAATGACATTCGTGTGGGTTGACATGGTATTGCTTATTTGCGTCCATATACAGATAAGGTTCTGACACCGTTGTGGCGTTGTGGGTAGCGGGCAGATATTTCGATCTGGGCGTTTGTCCTTGTGGGTCTCCCCACCGTGCCTCGGAGAGCACGTTGAGCTGTTAGTCCCGGTTGTTAACACTTAACATCTTATAATAATCTTTAACTCTTCATAAGTAAATTGCTCTTACCCAATGAGCTACTGCTTCGACCTTAGGGTTGCGGAGGTCAGATAGCAATCGCTCTGTACAAAAAATAAACTGTGAAATGTGGACAAAAGTAATAAGAAGACCATGGGTAAATAAAATTACGAGAGTAATGCTAAGATGAAGGATGTTGGTACTTTTTTGGGTACGAAATCTAAAAAATATAAGATGTGAAATCTTTATATTTACAAGTCTCTTTGACGTTAAAAAAGTCTTTTCAACTGCTGAAAGCTCAGAGTATCTTTTATCAATCTATATGTCAAAGTACCAGCTAAAAATAGCGGTGTGACGTTCCGTAAATGTAAAAGAGAAGCACAAAAGCCTTCTATTCAGGCATATCTTTTATTTGAACTTTTGGGGGATGAAAAAGACGTCGTTTGAGCTCTATACATATTTTTATAGACACTCCTATTGCGATTTAGGTATTTTTATCACTAATAATTCATTGGTGGCCGAGCTCTGTTCTAAACAATCTCATTTTTCATGAAGGTTTCAACTCTGTGTATAATTTTTTTTATGTTACAAGTTGGCAAGCAAGCATACGGCTCACATGATGGTAAGCGGTTTCCGTAGCCTATGAGCGCGCCTAACACGTAGTATATGCCACTCACGCGTTGCCAACCTTGAGTTATTGGTTCTTGAATCTCATTTCGCGTACAGTGCCCCTCAAACCGAATCGAAGTAATACCTAAGTGTTGGTTTTAAATATAAACAAGCAGTAAGGCAGAATTTTTCGATATTTAACCCTTAAGGGGATGAAAAAAGCTTTGGAAGATGATGTTAATGTATATAATAAAATGATGTAACAAATAAATATTATATAGTGTCACGATTCCACCATGACTCAAAGAGAATAGGTTCTAATCACAAGCAATTAGGATACAAATTGCTTCAATAAATTACCTCGTTAAATTGAGTGTCATTTTTGTGGGTTATTATGAGAAATAGTTAATTATTTGAAAGGTTTTTGTGGTATAACATACAGTAATCTATATAGCTTCAATCAAATTTACCTTCAATCAATCAACACAAGATATTTCCAGAAAAAGAAATTTTTATTTCTTGAGCAATATAATGAATCACTAATCACGGGGAATGTTCTGAGGAATTGTTTGGATTGATCCCGCCCGTAGAATTTCACCATCGGACATCGCGACAAAACTCTAAATTCCATCCATACCACCTCGATGTCTAGAAATCCACAACAGCGCGATTTACAAGACATTTTCTTCCTCTTACAACCACTCTGTGGAATCAACTTCCGCCGGCGGTCTTTCCGAACCGATACGACTTGGGAACCTTCAAGAGAAGAGCGTATTCTTTCCTTAAAGGTTGGCAACGCGCCTGCATGCCTTCTGGTGTTGCAGATGTTCATGGGCGGCGGTGATCACTTAACATCAGGTGAGCCCCCTGCCGTTTGCCCCCTCTTACATAAAAAAAAATGAGGTCGGGCAACCTCCGTCAGGAACAATTCTCCCCGTCAGGAAAGAACTAGAAGATAGAGAGAGAGGGAGAGAGATAGAGGTGCGCACTCATTTACTCGTGTGCTCATTTACGCGTAGTAGTCCAACGAAATTTCTGAGTGCTGCGATCCTATTGCAAAAAGCATTACTAATTGTGTGCAGTCTAGTAACTGGCATTGTTAATTTATAAATAAATAAACGCTGCATACTCAACGGCCCCATTAGGATAGTTATATCCTGTGTCAGGGGTCCGGAAACATGATAAGGACATACACACCCAGACCGGAAAACATGCCTGTATGGTCAATACAAACATGTCCCGAGCGGAAATCGAAAGTGTCTTATTCTAGTGTAGTATTCTAGTTTGTGAATTAATTTGTAAAAAAAATCTTAGTTGAAGCCTATTTATAAATGTCAAAAACATTTTAAAGTCAAAAGATTTTATAATTGCTTCTCACTTATTCAAATTCATTTTGAGGCAATATATTCCCTTTTATTTCTAAAAGGTAGAAAATCTACGTGATCTTCATTCGACGTTGTAAATTAACAAAATTTTATAAATTCTCTTTGATAAATAATAAATCTTTTGATAGACGACGTTGTGGTGCAGTGGTAGCGTGGTTCCCGCTCAGAGCATATGTTTGTATGGACCATGCAAGCATATTTTCCGGTCTGGGTGTATTTGTCCTTGTCATTGTGAATGTTTCCCGACCCCCGACACAGGGTATTACTATCCTAATGGGGGCCGTTAAGGGTGCAACGTTTATTTATTTATCTGGGGGCACGGCAGTGCCCCCGCCAAGTCGAGCAAAAAGCGGCACGGCCGTACTATCCTTTTCTCGAAGCACTTCAGGCCATTTTCGACGCTCTATAACTTCGTTGTGGATAAAGCTATAAGCCTGAATTTTCAGTAACCAAGCGGGCATTGTATAGACACGGTATATTTCAAATTTCATTCAATTTGAACCAGTAGTTTTAGAATTATAACTAGTCAAATTTCTTAATTTTGTCACTCACTGACTGACCGATCATCAAAACTCTAAGGCACTTGTAGCAGACATGGAAGCTTCAAGTTTAGAATATAATTAGTGTTTAGTGTATAAGTAAAGGAAAAATTAAAATATTTTGTAATTTCGCTCCAGTTTACTAGATACACCAACTACATAAATAACTTTGTAATCGCCTATAAATGTATAGGATTACAAAGTTACATTTGCAGTCAGATACGTACTTATATAATTTTCAACCTCCTATAACTTCGTTGTGGCTAAAACTAAAAGCTTGAATTTTCAGTAACCAAACAGGCATTGTATAAACACCAAATATATCAAATTTCATGCAATTTGAAAGTGTAGTTTAAGAATTATAACTAGTCAAAAATTTCTTAATTTTGTTATTTATTGGCTGACCGTCATCAAAACTCTAAGGCACTTCTAGCAGACATGGAAGCTTCAAATTTAGAATATAATTAGTGTTTAGTGTATAAGTAAAGGAAAAATTAAAATATTTTGTAATTTCGCTCCAGTTTTCTAGATACACCAACTGTATAAATAACTTTGTAATCTCATATAAATGTATAGGATTACAAAGTTACATTTGCAGTCAGATAAGTACTTACATAATTTTCAACCTCTGATAACTTCGTTGTTGCTAAAACTAAAAGCCTGAATTTTCAGTAACCAAACAGGCATTGTATAAACACCAAATATATCAAATTTCATGCAATTTGAAAGTGTAGTTTAAGAATTATAACTAGTCAAAAATTTCTTAATTTTGTTATTTATTGGCTGACCGTCATCAAAACTCTAAGGCACTTCTAGCAGACATGGAAGCTTCAAATTTAGAATATAATTAGTGTTTAGTGTATAAGTAAAGGAAAAATTAAAATATTTTGTAATTTCGCTCCAGTTTTCTAGATACACCAACTGTATAAATAACTTTGTAATCTCATATAAATGTATAGGATTACAAAGTTACATTTGCAGTCAGATAAGTACTTACATAATTTTCAACCTCTGATAACTTCGTTGTTGCTAAAACTAAAAGCCTGAATTTTCAGTAACCAATTAGGCATTGTATAAACACGGTGTATATCAAATTTCATTCAATTTGAAAAAGTAGTTTAAGAATTATAACTAGTCAAAAATTTCTTAATTTTGTTATGCATTGGCTGACCGTCATCAAAACTCTAAGGCACTTCTAGCAGACATGGAAGCTTCAAATTTAGAATATAATTAGTGTTTAGTGTATAAGTAAAGGAAAAATTAAAATATTTTGTAATTTTGGTCTAGTTTACTAGGTACACCAACTGCATAAATAACTTTGTAATCCCATATAAATGTATAGGATTACAAAGTTACGTTAGCAGTTACATTTGCAGTTAGATAGGTATTTAAATAATTTGCGACCCCCTATAACTTCGTCGTGGATAAAACTGAAAGCTTAAATTTTCAGTAACTAAACAGCCATTGTATAAACACGGTATATTTCAAATTCCATTCAATTCGAATAAGCAGTTTAAGAATTATAACTAGTCAAAATTTCATAATTTTGTTACGCACTGGCTGACCGTCATCAAAACTCTAAGGCACTTCTAGCAGACATGGAAGCTTCAAATTTAGAGTATAATTAGTGTTTAGTGTATAAATCAAGGAAAAACTAAAATATTTTATAATTTCGGTCCAGTTTTCTAGATACACCAACTGCATAAATAACTTTGTAATCTTATATAAATGTATAAAATTACAAAGTTACATTTACAGATAATCAATCAGTGTACCTGTATAGTATACACATAATATAATGGAATAATAGGTGTAGGTGGGTACCTAGATAATATACGATTACATTCAAGAAGTGGGTAGAAAAAATAGGACTTTCTACAAAAAGATATGAGATCCCATAAAAACATAAAATGTAAAAATTGCCAGTCTCATAAAGCAGTTCTTCTACTACAAAAAGTGCTGAGATCTCATGTATAACTACGCCTGAAACTTGGCAGTTTTACGAATCTAAAAGTATTTGTATGAGTAGAATAAGTTGCCGTACAACGGCCAAGTTTCAGGCGTAGTTATACATGAGATCTCAGCACTTTTTGTAGTAGAAGAACTGCTTTGCGAGACTGGCAATTTTTTTACATTTTATGTTTTTATGGGATTTATGTATTTCCGGACCTCCGACACGGGATATCACCATCCTAATGGGGGCCGTTGTGTATGCAGCGTTTATTATTTATTATTTGACACTCAAAGATTTCGTGCGCAACATTGCTCTGTGTACACCCTCACACCAGTGAAAGATGTATGTATGTTAAGATCATTTTAGAATGTTCTCGAAACGAAGCTGAAAGATTTCACTTTTTTGGAATTAGGTTTTTACAAAAGTGTTCTTGCAGCTCCTCAATCTGTCAATCTGTCTGAATCTCACAAACCATTATTTAATATATATAAAACGTTTATTTTTGTTACAACTTAACAATAATGTTAACGATACAAAAAAATAAAAAAATTAAGTAAACTTGATATTTTTGACTTTTTATGAACTGTAATAAATAAATAGTTGGAATTTTCATTGATCGTGTATTTCTTCCTTGATTGCATTTTTTATTAACAACACATGCCAATAATTTGCATTCTTTGCTACCCAATCCTTACCACCCCACTCCTTGCCACTCTTTGCCACCTAACACTGACAACGCTTGCCAAACGACACTTTAAAAAAACAAACAACGCGAGTTAACGGTTTTCTGCCAACGCTTTCTGATAACTTTTTTCCGACTGTACTAAGCGGATAAGGTAGGTACTTCATTTCAAAAACAATTTCTCATTTTATATTATAAAAAAAACACTACGAGTTCTAGGTTTTTTCCATTATAATAATAATGCTATGCAAAATAAACACTTCGTGTCTAACCCAGTTTTGTCGTAAAGTTAAATTATGAAGGTATTAACTTAAATGTCAAACTTCGCTGTAAAACAACGACCCTTTCTTTTGTTTTACGACGACCCTTTTATAAAAGCTGCTTTAAATCTTAATCTCTTGAATTTTTTAAAAGCAAATGTCTTGCTTTGTAGAACATAAGTGTTTGTAATTATTTGGTTTTTACGTCGACCTTTTGATTGGGTTTCAGTCTCACTACTTGGACAGTCTGATGTTTGTGTGTCTTTGATAATTGTGTGTAATGTGTATTCAACAACTGCCAAGTTATTGATATATTTTCCGGGAATCATAATATTAAATGAATATAGATGTTTAAGTTCGAATTTTTAAGCCTGCCTATAGCCGTGTGGTCGCGGGCGCCGAGCGCAAACAGATCTCTGTATGAACTAGGTATTACGTGTGGCTGAATCTAGGTACTTACAGTTAACTCTTATAGCGATTCAAAATCAATCAAATCCAATTCAGACATTCAGAATTTATTGATAAATCTCGTAGGGTTCAGCCTGCGTTTGTTGCAATGTAAGCGGAAAAAATGTAATTATTTACGACATCACATTAGAAACCTCAAAATAATCAGTATTTCTCCACTATTTAATGTTATTATACATATAATCTTTCCTCTTCAATCACTCTACCTATTAAAAAAACCGCATCAAGATTTAAGCGTACATAGCGATATAGGGACAGAGATACACTATGTAGTGAAGACGTATAAAATATATTTATGTGACGACATTTGAATCAATAAGAGTTAATGTATTTTAGAGGATGTTTATCACATTTTGCAGGAGTGTGAACGAGCAAAATTAGAAAGACATGTCACCTTTGGTCAACGTTCATATAACTTAGGTTTTTACAATTCTATTTTAGCCTTCCCATTATCAGAAAGGGCTAAATTGCTTTATAGTTTAATTAAACTAATTCTTAAACGTAGGAATATGTAATTTGTGTTTTCTATTCGTTACTATATATAAAATTTTATTAGTTTAAGTTCAGTTATATTATGTGTTGTTGATTGATTAATTTGTATGTTACTACGAGGGTGAAATATTCACTTTGTGAAAAAACCCTTTAGAATAAATAAAGAAAAAAAAATAAAAATAAATAAGAGTTAATGGTTAGCCCGCTGTAGTATGAACATTAACAATAATTATTTCGGTATGGGTTTTATCCTTGTGGGTTCCGTTTAGCTGGTGGTCCCGGTTGCTATGAAATAACATCTGATAATATTTTTTAACACATAAATAATTTACTCTTGTCCAATGAAATATTTGTTCACCCTTAGGGTTACGGTGGTCCGTTTGCATCACATAATCACACTGTGCAAACTAACCTGTCAAATTTGGATAAGAGTAATAAGCAGACCTTAGTAAAAATACTGGCAGTGATACAAAAAAAAGAAGAGGCAAGGCAGAACAATGATATTTTATATAATAGGTAAATAGTTATAATCTCTATAATAAAATTCCGCAGACAATTTTGAATCTACCACTTATGAAATTTAAATCTTATATTAAGCGGTGTTTACTAAATAAAGCTTATTATTCCGTTAATGAATATATTGCAGATAATGTGGCATGGAATTAATATACGTTGAGTTTCATGCGGGATATATATCTTAATTGTACATTTGACAAATGTAATGTGATTATTTTTGAAAAGGTATTCTATAGTACTATCAATAGGGTAGTTTAAAATAAAATTAGAAATAAGTCACTTATTAATTACCAGACACATGTTGCCACCTTGATTTCTCCTACCATGCTGTCACTACTACATAAGCAGAGCATGACAATATCATAAGTTTCACATTCCATTGCTACTTGCGCTTGTACCGTACTGGATATTTAATAGCTTGCACAGACATGGTAAGCAAAGTAATTATACGACACTAATGATTGTTTGAACCGGTCGTGGTTAATAAGTCACAATTGCGGCGATAAGGTCAGGTGGATATTCGATTTCTAGTGCCGTATTACCAATATAACTATGAGACGTTCATAGCCGAGTGCACCCACTGATCGGTAAACGATCGGTAGGTTAAGCAACTTTAGGCACGGTCAGTCACTAGATGGGTGATCGCATAGTGGTATTTCAGCCGAGCGTCTCCGTGCTTCGGAGGGCACGTAATAAGTCGGTACCGGCTGTTGACAATTTGACAACAGTCGATAAGTCAAGTCAGAGGCCTACGGGCGACCTGAACAACTCTGACACTAGGTTGGCCACTAACCACTCGATAAGAAGAAGAATATAACGACATAGTTCTTTACCGAACCATAGGTAAAGCTACCTGTGGGTAGTCCACGCGAGCGGAACACAAGAGCACAGCTAGTATGTAAACGATTAGATTGCAATACGTCTCAAAGATTAATGAAAATTTTTAAGTCACAAAAGTTTGTAGGCCATACATTTTTCTCACTGTTTCATTATGCATAGTATTATATGGCCTACTTAAAGCTACGTTTTAAGTATGAGGGTCCCTTAGAAAGGTTATGGCTTAAGTGGTTTCCCGTAATTTATATTGTAGGTATAAGTTATGACCTTAACTTGGTCTAGACTTCTCTTATGAACAACAATAATGAAATAAGGACTCATAAGGGAAAATAATGAAGCTGGCTTCCACAGATTACTTTCAATATTTTTTTCCATGCCTGAAAGGCACTACATACTCATATAGGTACCAGCTGCCAGGAGTTAAGCGTCTATAGGTGCGGTCACTTTATGGATGGGAGACCGCTTAGTGGTATATTCATTTTAAAGTTTGGTGTTTTATTGGGCTTGTTAAAAAAGAGTCCCGGCTGTAAGAAATTCGAAAATACACAATAATCACAGGATATAAACATTATTTACATAAATGAAATAAGTTACTATTGCATTAAAATTTAATCTAAGTTATTTTGAAATTGTTTTAAATAAATAAGCTATTCTCAACGGTTCAACCCTTTCCTTCTAAGCTACATTCGGTGTTAATTTGTTTAATGCATTATGGTAGGGTCTTTATTAGGGTTCGGCTATTAAGGGCCCTTAATAATTTAACGTAAAGAGAGATAGAGCATAAAAGTCGAAACTCTAGATCGCGGATGAGACTGGATGGTAAGAGAAGGTAGAGTCAAAACGCCAAGGCGGTTAATACCCTTGCGTTGCAGAAGATGAATTGCATCGGCCATCCTTGCCCTGGCTACCCGCAAGATGCAACTGAGTATACCCTGGCTGTCCTCGAAATGTGATGAGCAGTCCTTTCTCGAGTTGTACCAACGAGTGGTAGATAACCAGGTGGGAATTCAAGACCTACCACCAGCAGTTCTATCACCAATTCTAGTTTTGCGTGTATCTCAAAAGCAGTAATGTTCTACAAACATTGAAACCGTTGTGGCGTTGTTATAGTTGTCTGCCTTAAGTCTCGACGGTTGCGGGTTCGATTCCCGCTCGGGCACATGTTTGTTAAAATTTCTGTCTCGGTCTGGGCGTTTGTCTGCGGGTCTCCCCACCGTGCCTCGGAGGGCACGTTAAGCTGTCGGTCTCGGTTGTTATCACATAGCATCTGATAATAATCGTTAACTCTTGATAAGTAAATTGCTCTTATCCAATGAGTTACTGGTTCGCCCTTAGGGTTGCGGAGGTCAGATGGCAATCGCTCTGTGTAAAAACTAGTAACCTGTCAAATCCGGATAAGAGTAATAAGCAGACCCTGGGTAAAATAAAATACCGGGAATAATGTTAGGATGAAAAAGTTCTACTAACATTAAAAAATTTTCTTGAAAATCAATAACTTCATCGGACTTCGTCGGATCTACATACAATAAAATGAAAATATTGTACACCTATTTAATATTATGTTTTGTAGTTAATTTTCTAACGAGAACGCTACTCCGCGTTGTTATTAAAAGAGCTTGATGGAGGAATTATTAATTAGTTTCATAAAAATTACTTGCCTTTAAACAAAACAATTTCTAAAAGATATTACCCCGATTGCCTCCATGGTGATAGGAGGGCTGGTTCATATTTCACCAAAAGAATTGGGATTCAGCGGAGAATTCAGCTAGCACTCTTGCAACCACTCTCCATGGACATGATTTGTACAATTGTAAATATTATTTATTTGTTTGGAAAGTAGGGCAGATGACTCTTCTCCACCTGATGGTAAGTGGAAATAAAGTCCAAATGCGAGGGCGACTAACAGAGTTTTTTTATTTTTATTTTTTTAATGTTAGAAGTTGGCAAACAAGCATACGGCCCACCTGATGGTAAGTGGCTGCCGCAGCCTATGAGCGCTTGCAGCACCATTAGTAGGTGCCACTCACGCGTTGCCAACCTCGAGATATTAGTTCTTAAATCTCGTTCGCCCAGTAATTTCACTAGCGTGCAATGCCCTTCAAACCGGAACACAGTAGTGCCTAAGCACTACTATTTGGCGGCAGAATATTGGACACTGCGGTGGTACCTACCTAGCCGGCCTCTTCTCAACAAAAGACCTACCACCAGTGTGACTGATTGCACTGGTGGAATAATCTCTGTTGTGACAGAGGTTATCCCAACAGCGGGCGATGGGGTCGTCACATCCCGACGCCTTTAAATAAATTTAAAGAGTTGCGGAATGCAACCGTGTTAGCCACCCTTGCCCTGCCTACCCGCAAGATGCCTCTTCACGCCTCGTTTGAAGGAGCCCAGATTGTAGGAATGAGGGAACACGTGAGCTGGCAATGAGTTCCACTTTTTGGAAGTACGACAAAGAAAACAATTTAAAATATAGTTAGTATTGAATTGGAAATATGTTGTAATATTGGTTGTTAATAAAAAAAAAGTTACAGTATAATGTGTTTCGGTTTGAAGGACACTGTAGCTAGTGAAACCGCGGAAAGGAGATTTAAAAACCAATATCTCGAGGTTGGCAACGCGTGAGTGACACCTAAAACTGTATGGTATTGCAAGCGCTAATAGGCTACGAAAACCGCTTACCATCAGGTGGGTTGTATAAACACATAAAAAATATCCTATCGGTAAAATTAATTTTTGCGACATCTTTAAAAATTTGAGACTAACCCCCGGTTTCTCAAACGTTGATCAAATTCATGTCAACTTAACATAACAAATGTAGTACACTCATTGGTTAAAGATAATCGATGATCAACTGGCAACCAGATTCTTGGAGTTCTGTCAGGATAATGACTTCAACATCGGAGGTACTTTATTTATTTACGGGGAACACCATAAACACACATGAAATTCACCCGATGGTGTGACCAAGAACCAAATTGACCATGTTGCCATCAACGCCAAGTGGCGCTCATCACTGCTAGACGTCCGTAGTCGCCGTGGCGCTGACATCGACAGTGATCACCACCTAGTTGTGGCCGAAGTGCGGCTCAAAGTAGCTGTTGCTCGTCCGGCTAAGACGATCACCAATATAGGCAAACAGTTCGAGGTAAACAGGCTACGAGACCCGGATACTGGCAAAGCCTTCAGATTAGAGCTGCGGAATCGCTTCTCCACTCTTGAGACGGACTCTAATTCTGTCGACGCGGAGTGGAATCACATTAAAATGGTCTACGTAGAGACCAGCTCCGTTGTTCTTGGACATAAAACACACACACGAGAAGACCGGATGTCACAAAGAACCTGGGACCTCATCGAAGAAAGGCGGGACCTCCATCTTCGACTTTTGCTGACCAGTGATGAGAAGGTGCGCCAACAACTAAGGATGCAATATAGGCAGTTACGCAAGAGCATCTACCGCAGTACCCGTTGTGATCGACGAGTATGGGCGGATAGTGTGGCGGATTGCGCCCAACGTGCTGCTGACGCTGGTAATCTCAGGGAGATGTACAAGGCGACGAAAATCTTGGCCGGGAACCGGAACCAGAGGAAGAAGAAGCCCTTGAAAGACAAAGAAGGCCAGCTTATTGTTTCGCCGGAGGGGCAACTTCGACGCTGGCGAGAGCACTTCGAGGAGATCTTCCGAGTCTCCAGCGACCCCGCACCCATAAATACACCTGCTCCCAGCTTGCCCAAACAAAGCCTGGACATTGACGTGTCTCCTCCCACTATGGAAGAAGTAAAAAATGCCATCCATTCTCTCAAGGATGGTAAAGCTCCAGGAGTCGACCTCATCGTGGCCGAAATGCTAAAAGCTGACGTAGCTACCGACGCAAACGCGCTGACACCTCTCTTGTGAAATATCTGGTCAGCCGAAGAGTTACCTGATGACTGGAACAAAGGCCTCCTCATTACCGTCCCCAAGAAGGGAGACCTCAGTGAATGTTCCAATTGGAGAGGTATTACTTTGCTCTCAATTCCGTCTAAGGTGCTCTGCAAAATCATCCTAAACAGAATATCGGAGGCCGTTGAACCTCTTCTCCGAAAAGAGCAGGCTGGCTTCCGTCCCAACAGATCGTGTACGGACCAGATCAACACCCTGCGCATTATCCTCGAACAGGCTTCAGAATGGCAGAGGGAAATTTATATAACCTTCGTGGATTTCGAAAAAGCCTTCGATACGCTGAGGTGGAGTTGCATCTGGGACAGATTACGTGAAATTGGGGTCCCTGAGAAAATCACGAATTTGATTAAGGCCATCTACAGGAATTATTCTTGTAGAGTGAAACACGACGGCCTCATCTCGGAGGACATAGCGGTACATGCGGGAGTACGACAGGGGTGTCTTCTGTCACCTCTACTCTTTCTTGTTGTTCTGGATGGCATCATGATCAATACGATCAACAACAAGCGCCGCGGCATAGAATGGGGACTATCTGGTGTCTTGGAAGACATGGATTATGCCGATGACCTATGCCTGCTGAGTCACACACGCGCCGACATGCAAGCCAAGCTGGACGACCTTCGGCGAGAGGCAAAAAAGATGGGACTGAAAATTAACACCCGAAAGACCCAGGAAATGAGACGCGGAGCGACAAGCTCTTTGCCGTTGCTCATCGAAACAGAGACTGTGGAGAGGGTCCAGAAATTCACCTACCTCGGCAGTGTAGTGTCCGACACTGGAGGGGCCGAAGAGGATATCGCTTCGAGGATCGCCAAGGCAAGAGCAACCTTCGCACAGCTCCGTCCCGTGTGGCAATCGCGGAAATTGACTAGGAGAGTTAAGCTCAAGATATTCCGGTCCAATGTAAAAACCGTGTTGCTGTACGGGTGTGAGACGTGGAAGGTCACAAAGGACATCTCGCATCAACTCCAGGTCGCTATCAACCGTTGTCTTCGCCGTATCCTTGGTGTCTACTGGCCCGAGAAAATCTCCAACAAAGATCTGTGGAAATGCTGCGGTGAGACCCCGATCGACCAGCAGATCAAACGCCGGAAGTGGAACTGGATCGGCCACACGTTCCGAAGGGATCCTGATCATATTCCAAGACAAGCTCTTGACTGGAATCCCCAAGGAAAGCGGAAACGTGGTCGCCCTAAGCAGACCTGACGGCGGACCATCGTCGCAGAGGCGAAGAACATCGGGAAGACCTGGAGTGAAATGAAGCACGAAGCACATGACCGAAAGGGATGGCGACGCACTGTGGACGCCCTCTGCCCCAGCTAGGGGACAAAGGAAAATAAGTCAAGTAAGTCAACTGGCAACCAATGAGCGTTTAGTATTTGCTATGTTAAGTTGACATGAGTGTGATCAACGTTCGAGGAACCGGGGCTAAGTGTCAGGGCTTGACTTGTCAGGATTTACTTCAAATTATATGTTCATTCGTATAAAATGATTACGTAAAATTCGTTGTTTACGAATGTTAAATGTAATTTTAAGGTACCAGAGTATTTAATGATGATTTCCCAACGGGACCAGTTTCTAAAGCTCTTAGTCCTAAAAGGTAAAGTTTAACGATTTTTTTGTTTGCCTCAATTAATGAGGCAAATTAACAAAATAAAACTGACAACGTGAATGACATCCATCAAGTCTGTGCCATAAAAAGAAATACTTGAAATAAAATATTTTATTGTTTAGTTTAAACACTAGTTGACGACCGTAGCGACCCTGTTTTGAGTCTCGGTTCGGTTTCCGCTCAGAACAGATGTTTATAAATGTCTGTTTCGGTCTTGGAGCTTGTCCTTGTGGGTTTCCCCACCGTGCCTCTGAGAGCACGTTAAGCTGACTGTTTCGGTTGTTTTCATAACATCTGCTAATAATCTTGATGGGTAATTTCCTCTTATCCAATGAATAACTGGTTCGCCCTTTTTGTTGCGGAGTGTAAAAACTAGTAACCCTTCAAATCAGGATAAGAGTATAAGCAGACCCTGGATAAATACCGGAGGTAATTCTTCAGGGCCCGGAAACATTAAAAAATACAAACACGGTAGGAGCGAGTTCGCCACAAATATCTATAAATCTATAGAAACGCCAAATGTGTGAAATAGTGTGAAATGCTATTTACTTTTTCATGAACATCATTTTTAGCATCGAATTTTTTTGGGATAAAATCCGATTTCACGCGCGGTTAACATAAAATTCTTTTGAACATGACACATTATAAATCGTTAAAAAAGTTTTGATTGAGAAAGCTTTTTATAATTTTTTAAGAGAATAAGTCTCTCGCTCACTCTCTGAATAATATAAATTTAATAGTACATGTATTATAATCTTAATTTCCTCGGATTTTATATTTGTATTTAATTATTATCATTTTTATTATCATCAATACTAGTAACAGCGCCCTCAAAGGGTTCTATTATAATTATATAATATAATAATAGCTAAAAGTGAGACCCGATAGCAGCGCCCTCTACTGGGGTCTAATTGTTAATCTAAACCATTCTCGAACCCACCGTTATACACACAAAAACATCAAAAACGGTCTAGCCGTTTAGGAGGAGTTCAGTGACATACACACGTACAGTACAGTTACATTCATAAAGATAAGATTGACATTTATTTTGTAGATAATCTAATATGATATTATTTTAGCGCAAATGTAACTTAAATTAATTAATAAATGAATTCGAGCGTTCTTTTAAATCTTTTAGTTTCATTCAGTTTTTTATCAGAATAATTATTATTTACCGGGGTATCTGTGTGTTAATCAAAGAATAATCTATGTGTGTGTCAAATTTCATCAATCCATCCATCCAAACATACATTTATAATCGTAATATTCTTGTGAAACATCTATGGTGAACAAATGACAATTCAAATTGTTCAAAATAAATGTACACTCATTAACAAATCTCCTTAATTTTTATTACCAAGTACTCCTTGACATGGAAACTAATTAGACTTTATCGCGGCATATCGTCACTAACATAATGAAAACTGTCATCAATTTATAAGATACCCCCGATAACAGTTGTTTGTGACTGTACTTCGTAATCCAATTAGTGAGGCCGTGTTACGTTACTATTATACAGCCAAAAGAAAACTCTTTTGTTTATTTTGAACATCAAGAATGATTGTTATCTTATATTTGATGGGATAGCTTCGTTAAAATTAGATTTTGGATATTTTATTAAACGTTACTTACGTTAACCGTATGCTGTGTGTGTGCGTGTGTGTATCGAGCCTACTACAAGCAAATGAGCACACGAACAAGCGAGTGCGCAGCCAGGTGTGCAACTCTCTCTCTCTGTCTCTCCGTCTGTCTCGTTTTATCATATAGCCTATTGAAATATGTTATAAATAATATCGAATTCCATTCAGAGTTGAAGAAAAAACGTAAGATATTGATCTCCTGACCGCTAATTTTTTTAAATTGTTTTTTCTGTTTTATGACGCTTGGCAAGCAGTCACCGCAACCTATGATACTTGAAGTATGACATGCGCGCCAACCCGAGGGATAGGAAGGAATGAACGCCCGAAATCCAAAATGCCTATTGATACTATTACTTTACGCTGATTTTCTGTGAGAGACTTCCTCAGTCGAGGCGACCCAATTGTGCTGGAAGAAGCATAGTACTAATATATATTGTGTCGGGAGCACAGAAATCTTAACAATAAGGCCCTAGAAGTGTTAAAAGTAGCTTCATATTTGGATGCAAATAAGCAATACCATGTACCTACAAGAATGTCATTTCGAGAAAAACTTGTTTGAAAATTTTGAACAACTTGCTTTATATGATTTTTTTTAGGTCAAGTTTTTGGCGATTTCAGGTTTATGTAAGTTATTTAACTTATTTTCACAAAAATAAGTATACAAACTGCATATTTCGTATATAATATAACTCAAAACGTTTAACATAATACATAAATTGCTTGATTAAAAATGGCTTTTTAGAATTTTTAAAGCCTACAAATATTAAAGAAAAATGTTCTTCAGCCATTTGCAAACACTTCTGCATATATAACTCAGTTTTTCAATTTTGTGGGTTGACATGGTATTGCTTATTTGCGTCCAAGTGTACTTTAATTTTATCTTTGAAGTTATGTAACTCTTAATCGGGTTGAGCTCTTCTCTAGGGCTTATAATACAGTAATCGCATTGCGTCTTCGAGGCACGTTTTAATCTTCTTAAGAGATTATATCATCAACCTTATAAAAGAGGGCATGCATTTTACCGCCTTGGATGAAAAGAGGATTCCTTCAATTCGTTTGCATATTTTATTATTAGTTTTCAGTTGCCGCGATGGATAGACGACTTCAGAATACCCAGTGGAGACCCAGTGACTACCCAGTGGAGAACCAGTGACTACTCAGTGGAGATCCAGTGACTACCCAGTGAAGAACCAGTGACTACCCAGTGGAGACCCAGTGACTAGCCAGTGGATAGGCACCTTCTTCTTCTTAGCATTATTCCCGGTATTTACCTAGAGCCTGCATGTACTTTTATCCAGATTTGATGGGTTACTAGTATTTACACAAAGAGATCTGAACTCCGCAACCCAAATAGCGAAACTCATCAAATAAGTAAAAATTACCTTTCAGATGTTAAAGTTTGTCATATTTTAACGCAATCTTGGAGAATAACTCCGAACTTGATATGTTTTGTGACAAATGGTCAAATATTTATTTGTATCTTTTAAAATATTGTGAGGAAATAGATAATGCGTAGTATCGTATGAAGTTGCTGTAATATTATTAGTATTACAAATTATAAAACACATTGTATGCTAGCCTAATTAGTGTAATTGGTCTTGGACCGTACTAATTAGAATAAATAAATAAAATAAAATAAATAAAAATGTGATGACAACCGGGACCGACAGCTTAACGTGCTCTCCGAGGCACTGCAGGGAGACCCGCACGGACAAATATCTGCCCGAGCTGGAATCGGACCCGCAACCGTCGAGACTAAAGGCAGACTCGCTACCCACAACGCCACAACGGTGTCAGGGAGTTCAAAATCATTGTAATATAGTGTACCAGGAACGTCTATCTGACCTCTCCTTCCTAGCCGTTGAAAGGCACTCTTCAGTGTAAAGCTGTAGCAATATTATGGAGTTAATAATTGCCAGTCAAGTTGGTCGTGGACCACGCACAGTCTAAACTAAAGGGTTCCGCAGCTTGATGAGGAATCTTTAGGACTTTTAAAAATAATAAGGAATTAAAACCTAAAAAATTTAAAAGTAATATGAAAAACAAAGTTATGGGAACAACTTATGTATCTCTAAAATATGTAGACCTATCTTCTTCAAACCAAATGTGGTTGAAAGTTCATTTGATGTTTTACAACCTCAAACTTTTCTAGAATTTTAAATCCCATAGTTAAAAGTTAGAAGGGGGACACAATTTTTATGACTTTAGGAGCTTATATCTCAACAACTACTGACTGAAGAAAAAAAGGAAAATCAAACCTCGTTATCATTTTGGAAGACCTATCCAAAGATATCTCACATGTGCACCGTACGTTGAATTTTTTTTTTAAACTCTCAGTTACATGTATGGACTGCTACCCCTACTTTTTATATTTTTTAGGATTACATTACAAAATCATCACTATGAAATTACCAACTTAATTTTGCGGTCGATTTTAATTCGTTATTAATATTAAGTCCTATATTATATTCGTCATCATCGAACCCTTTAGCTTCGACTGTGCGTGGTCCAAAACGCACTTGACTGATATTTTTAGTTATATTAAAAATATACCTACCCAAAATTTGGACAAATAGAAAAGCTTGTTATATAGCTATAAAAATATAAATAAAGTTGAATATAAAATGCCTACAATTCCTATTAAATTAGTAATAAAAACATTGTTTTTCATAAGTACTGTAGGTTTTGTTGCGTTTTGCTTATCAGTAAACTTATCACGCGAGCCCCCTCCACATGCGATGTGGTTATTAATACAACAGCGCTTGTTTTAAAATCGATTATGAAATGTGCTAAGTACGCAACAAAAGATTTTTGCTATTTTTTCGACCCCATCGGCCGCTGTTGGGATAATCTCTGTCACAGGAGAGATTAGTCACACTGGTGGAAGGTCTTTTGTTGCAAGAGATCGGCTAGGTATGTAACACCGCAGTGCAATATTCTACCGCCAAATAGTAGTGCTAAGGCATTACTGTGTTCCGGTTTGAAGGGCACTGTAGGCTAGTGAAATTACTGGGCAGTGGAGATTTAAGAACTAATATCTCGAGGTTGGCAACGCGTGAGTGGCACCTACTAATGGTGCTGCAAGTGCTCATAGGCTATGGCGCCCACTTACCATCAGGTGGGCCGTATGCTTATTTGTATGGAGATTCAAAAACCACAAGCGTTCATAGGTTGCGGTGACCATCAAGCTGGCTGCATGCTTGCTACCCAACCGTCATGAAATACAAAAAAATGGTCAACTTAGTGTCTGGGTTTCTAGATCGCTTGTATTAGTCTCTAATTTGACTACATAATTCTTAATAAGTAGGTACTAGAAACGTTAAAAGTGGCTTATTAAAAAATACGTATCGCCGTCTTGCCGTTAGATTCCTCCCACCATGCATGTCACTACTAAATACGCAGACCACGACAACATCGTAAGTTTCACGTTACATGACTAAATACGCTTGTATCGCTCTGGAAATTGAATAGCTTATACAGCAATGGTAAGCAAAGTGGATAAACGACACTAATGATGTGACATCTTCGAAGCGCTCGTGGCTCATAAGTCACAATTGCTGTGATAAGGTCACGTGGATATGCGAGTTCTAGTGCTTAATTATATATTATATACATATATAGTCGCGACCAACTTTTTACTACGCGGTCACCCATCTATACCCATACCGCGCCCTAAGCTGCTTACTTGGATGTTCAGAAGTGAGTTTACTCGTTATGAACAACCCTCGCTTTTCCTTTGTGACCCTACATAATAATAATTTGAAACATCTTTTATTAATTTAGATGATAAAGGAAGGGATGAGATTGGGGACAATCCTAATGACGGACTCTGGATATAAAGATTAGGTATATGTGTTTTTAGGGTTCCGTACCCAAAGGGTGCCAACGGAATCCTATTACTAAGCCTCCGCTATCCATCAGTCTGTATTTCAAGAACCGTAATTAATACAGTTGCAGTTACAGACTTCTATATATGATTGTTACGATCATTTTAATTATTTATAGGTTTTTTAACTTGGCGTTTCACATAATAATTACATAAGTCATTTAAAATAACACTGAATGAGATTGTAAAAGTATTAAACTTGTTATTTAAATTTTATTCAATAAAAAAAAACTCCTACAATTGATTTGAAAACTGTTATTTTTATACAATGATTGCGGATAAAGAGCCCTTGACACTTATTTTTCGTCCTCATTATGGGGCCAACACGGATACCAAATCGGTAAAAATATCGCATGGAAAACACAAAAAAATCTACACGAATTCAGAATTCGCTTCTTTTCAAGAAGGCTAAAAATAAATTCAAAGCAACTATAATCAATAACATTATAAAATAAAGGCATCAAACGTGGTTAATAATTACATTTGTCTAATTCCTATCAAATTTAATTTATTACATCATAAAATTTACATAGGATAAGGTCTCAGACCTAGGCTTTTAGTATTATGTCATAATATGAGTTCCAAAATTGAGACGAAATTCAGAAACTACTCTGAAAAACCCGGTAAAAATTAATGTCAAATTTATAAGTGAGATAGTTTTGCGTCTTATATAAAACCGTATTGTATTATGTAATAAATAATTTAATAACTGAAATCTATAGACAAGAAGATATCTTACAAAATGTTATTATGACGTAACATTTTTAAGTCGTTCTATTTTCAGATGAGAACGATTACAATAGACATTTTGCAACTAACTGCGCCAAATAATCGTAATTTTAGTTAAAAACAAACCATTTTCCGATATGCGTTTTATGTAATAACTTGTGGACTTAATATTATTTACAAATATATATTTAATTAAACAAATTGATTATAGGAAGACCGTTTAAAATAAGATCAACTTACCTTCTCCACTAGGCACAAGTTGACATAGAAATTCAATTCTTGCCTTTTAATATCACAAGATATTTACTGTTGTATTTACACGTAACGCGAGTTTCAGATTGGTACTGAGTTCGAGTTAAACGTCAGTTTTGTCCGCATATATTCTGCGCATGTACCATGATGCCTTTGGGTCGATAGTGGTGTATGATAAGGCTTTAACCTCCCCATCCATTTCGACGCTGCGATATGCGGTGCTGTACCACGCGATGTTAGTTGCTCTTGCTTTTTCTCTTGACGGTTGGCAAATAATCATACGGTCCATCTGAAGGTAAGCAGCCACCCCAACCTATAAGCGCTTGCGATAATTGAAGTATCACTTGTTCGTTGCGAACCCGAGGGATAGGAGGGGAGGGGTGATAAGAGAGATTGGACCTTCAGCGCTCATACTTATCGCACGAAACGCAACAGTACCTACTGATACTGTTACTTTAAGCCGATTTTCTGTGAGAGGGTAGTTATTCCCCGACCGAGCCGGTCCATTTGTGCTGTGAAAAGCGTTCGGCTCATGCTGTTCTGAGAGTGCGGTATATGGTGCATAGCTGATGTGAAGATATTGATTAAACCGCAATGTATTTCAAATTAATTTCTATATGGTAACAAATTTACTTTTACCAATAATTAACATTTACCTTAGTATCCCAATCCTTTTGTCATATAATATGGCGCGTCGTCGGTCATCTTTCGTGAACGAACAACAAAAATTCTATCGTTATCTATTTCGCTCACACGCTTTTCGTGCGTGAATGTAGAGCGTTAGTTATTCGCTATTTTCACTGGACGATAAGGCTTAACTGCGCCCCCATACTGGGTGACATTGTGAAAACGGGGTAATGTTTAGAAACGAGGTCACTCTTTTGTATTAGCCCGCGTTTCCGGCTAGAGTTGCAAGCATCAAAAATATTAAATTAAAAAAGGTATTGCTAGCAACAATTATACTAAATTTTCTTTTATTACCGAATCTTTGTTAACACTAACGCTATAGTTTCAAATGTAGCAGAATTTTTTCTATTTAGTGTAAATAAAGTATGAATTCCGTAATTTAAGAAACAACAAAAATATTTCTGTAAAGGCTCTGCGTTAATATTCTATTAGTATGATGGAAACGAAAGACCTTCGGTAACAACAGACAGTGTGGATAGGTGAAGTGCCTCCAGGGATCTATTCTCAAGCCATTTCTGTTTCTTAGGTATGTAACTGACTCACCTTTTTTAAAACCAAAAATATTATAAATGAAACGAAATAGGTATGACCCTGGATTGTTTTTTATTATTAAATAATTAATGACGATTCATAATTATATAACATTTGAATTGTTACTCAATCTCATCACAATTTTTCTGAAAGAATTTTAATGAAATTTGATTTAACATATCGGACTAATAATGCCGGAATAATATTATGTTTCTGAGACCATCAATTAATCACATGTAAAGGGGGAGGGAATTGGGAGGATCGATGAAGAATGACATTGTGTGACAAGGGGTAGGAGGGTTCTTAATTTTGATTAAAACGCTTGAACTGTCAACGAAAATTTTTAAAATATGACTTAATTTATTGAGGAACAGCTGTTTTAATAAATAAGTTCTAGATGTAATATTGCAAAAATATGTGATGTCACATTAAGGAGGAGATTCACAAATGTGACCAGCTGTGACAAGGATGGGGAGGGGTCAAGTTATGGAATTAGTGTGACGTAATTTATGGCCCCTATGGTATTATCAAAAAATGAATTACAGGATATATCCAGTATTTTTTTTTAAGAATATTAGAAATGCTTTTTCAAAGCATTGCTAATATTCTCATTGACCCTCCAAATAAGCTCGAAGCTTGCGCTAGGAGTGGGTAAGACAATAGGCCAAGGGAGTTAGGATCGAACCCTCGACTCCCGCGTTAACGGAGCGAAGTCGGCCATTCTACCGTTGAGCTATTGAGGCTTCAGTACATGTATATTATTACTATTTTTACTTTTTTATTGTTTCTTTTTGTGTATAGATGTCTATGATATAAAGTAACTTTTACATGTTTGTCCAGCAGGTCAGCTAGATTCACGCTAGCTGTTGCCACTGCTGGAATTAAATAAATAATAAAATGCATTGATAAATTTAAAAAATATTTTATTTATATTTAATCTTCATCAAAATCAGCAGACAGGTATCTGACTTCTGAATCATGAGAGTTGTCATTACCGCAAAACTTCGCAATCACAACTTTACCATCCGACCATCGTGCCATTGTCACCCATACTACAACAGCAATTGCCATAACCACACCTATTGTTATAAATAACGCCTTCCACTTGCCAGAACTGTGTGAATCATCTGTAAGAAAACAAATAGTTAAAGCTATACATTCAACGGTCCCATTAGGATAGTTATATCCTGTGTCGGAGGTCCGGAAACATACATAAAGACAAGGACATCAATGTCATCAATACAAACATTTGCTCCGAGCGGGAATCGAATCCGTGACCTGTGGCGTTAAGGCATGTTCGCTACCACTGCGCCACAAAGTCGTCAAACGAAAAGAAAAAAATCTTATTGTAAATCTTCTCGAAACCGAAAGTGGAAATAATGGTTGTGACAATTGCAAAAAATAAAAAAGGAGTAACGAAAGGAACTCGTTTCCTGAGATTCCAATGTGGATCTTGGATCATAAACCATACCCATTATCAACTACTAAACTAAAATAACACTTGTGGATCTGTGATCTGAGTAACCCTCGCAAGTCTCTCTTTGCATAGCTTAAAACCTAAGGTTTATCGAATGAAAAGAATGGTACAAAAACGATTTGTGGCATTTTTAAAACTGAAAGCAAAAATTAGCATAAGAGCACTTTAAGCTATTGGTCCCGGTGGTTATAATAATATCTAGTAATAATCGTTAACTCTTGGTAAACAAGTTACTCTTATCCAATGAGTTACTGGTTCGCCCTTAATGATGACAATTGGTCTATGTAAAAACTAGTAATCTGTCAAATCCGGATAAGAATGTAAGCAGACCCTTGATAAATACCGGGATGAGAAGAAGCAAAATATTTATCAGGTGATCAGATGATACCATCTTTTGGCGTGATAAAGTGAAATTAATAAATGATTGTACCTTTGTTTTGTAAATGGTCAAGTTTTCTAGTTTCTAGTTGTTCTTTCTTATTTTCTTTGCTGATATAACTTTTGTCAATCTTAGGTTTTCTTGTTAATACAGGTGAAAGAGTGGCCGAAGTTGTTGTTGTTGTTTGAGACGTGAATGTTGTTGTAGGAGGATTTGTTGCTGTAGTTTTTTCAGTGGTACTTGTTACTTTAGGCGTAACTTTTGTTACTACTTTAGTAGTTCTATATGTAGGTTTCGTGGTAGTAAATAATTTAGTGATTGGTCTACTTGTAGTTTTATAAATACGAGTAGAAGTTTTTGGTGTCGTCGTTGTTGTTGTCTTCATAGTTGTAGTAGTAGAAGTAGTAGTTCTGGGAGTTGTAGTAGTAGTTGTTGTACTTGTCGTAGTTCTTGCTGTAGTTGTTGTTGTTGTTGTTGTAGTTCTAGGTGTAGTAGTGGTAGTAGTAGAAGTAGTTGTACTGGTTCTAGGTGATGTTGTTGTATAATCTGCAATTAGTTTTTGTGTTTGGGGCCAAACTTCTTTATCTGATACCATGTCATCTGATATCGACCGGGGTTCTGAAAGTAAATAAGATTAAAATTTTAGAATGGCTATTACATATGTATTTCTTTTAAGTTTTTTGTTGTTTTATTTTTGAAAGATTTACTTGAGGAATTCTATTCACCATTAATAATCACTAGAAGATAAAAATGAAATATCTTGGTACAAAATATAATTTATAACCATGGATTTATTATATTATACTAGTCCCATCCAAACAAAAAGTCCAAAGATTCGCTAGTGATTACAATAAAACGAAGTTAGTCACAAGCTTGCGATATAATGGAATGAAGTTACCGTAACTTGCAGCATCTCTACATAGTATAAAACAAAGTCACTTTCTCTGTCCCTATATCCCTATGTATGCTTAAATCTTTAAAACTACGCAACGGGTTTTGATGCGGTTTTTTTAATAGATAGAGTAATTGAAGAGGAAGGGTTATATGTATGATAACATCCATTAAATAGTGGAGAAATACTGTTATTATTGAGGTTTCTAATGTGATGTCGTAAAGAATTACATTTAACGCGTGCGGGCCACGGGCAGTAATGAATAAATCAAAACTCCTGGATCGATTTTAATCATTTTTTCAGTAAATGACATAGGCTATATATTTTAAACCCGTGCGAAGCCGGAGCGGGCCGCTAGTAATCCAATAAAGTTAGTGTATGTATTCGTTTCGTTGCGTCGGACGGACGGACGGAAGATTTTGTGGACATTTTTTTCTGATCTAATATTTACGAGTAGGTTATAGTAAATTAATGTGTATAACGAATTTCCCACATTCTTACTAAAACTGGATATTGATTAGGACTGAAATTATCCTGCGCGAGCATTTCGAACTTTGGCTGAGAGCCAAACTGTAAACCTTTAAATCAATTTAAGCTACACTATAGACCACCACTTTAATTTTAATAAAAACTAGATTTTGCTTGGAATTTTATCTATCACGTATTTTCGATTATAATATACTCAAATAAATTCTAGTATATTTTCTTCGTATTACTTCGGTATAAGTTCGTTTTTCTTAGTAAATACAAGAACTTTCTAAATCAGATAATTGTCATCAATATGTGACGTACAAACTTTTCAAAATTACTTCGTTACAGGGCTTCTGCCATTGGGTTTTTATGCGCTAAGTGGCATCTTATGTAATTTATTGTAATATTTCCAATACTTATCATAGTAAAAAGATGAAATATATGAAACTTTTAATTTTAATACAGTAAGTTCTATAAAAATCATTATAGATAAAGGTGAGGGATAGGATTTTGCCTTTATTTTAGATGGTAGAAATATTAGTAGGTTTTGATTAGTATATAACGAAGATGCTTTTCAATTTGAATAAGAATAATACGCAGAAATGCTAGGAAAAAGTGTATATAATAATAACAAATGTTTGTGCAGAAATATCTGCTGCTAGTGTAAATTGTAATTTAAACTATATTAATCACTGGTAAAGGCAAGTTAAATTATTTATATTTAGCTTCTTTCAATCTCAATTCGTAGAAGACTATATACCCCATCTCAGAAGAACTGGTTATATTTCGCCCTAAGAATTAAGATTGCAATTGGCCGTGTTAAGGTAAAACTAATGGGGGCTCAAAATTAATTCCATTTTTAGGATACCTCCTGTATATCGTTAACCTGATAAGTAAATTGCTCTTATCCAATGAGTTACTGGTTCACCCTTAGGGTTGCGGAGGTGAGATGGCAATTGCTCCTTGTAAAAACTACTAACCTGTCAAATCCGGATAGTAGTAATAAGCAACCCTGGGTACATAAAATACCGGGAATAATGCTAGGATGAAAAAGAAGGGTACTTCCTGTGAGGTCGGACAACAGCTTAGCTAGGACTCTTGCCACCGTTTAGCGAAGATTTAGTTTTAACTTACCGAGTGCGAAAACGCACGTTTCTAAGAAGTCAGCACAGCAATCATCATTAAGTACGCACATCAAATGACATGCGCATCCAATATACGTGGTTTTGTTTGTACACCTGTTCTCGCATGAATCAACTGAAACGGATAAACTACGTTATGGCTTTGCAATATTCCATCTCGACCCTGGGACCGAGCTCAGCCAGCGCATTGTTCGAGATGCCTCGGCTTTGAGTTCTCTAAAAGATCCCGTAGCCTCACTCTTTCACTGTTGTCAGTCAGCGAGGTTTTAGTGTGTCCCAATGTGCGACCACTTTTTATGGAATCCCACATAACCCGGTTCTCCTTCCCAGAAGGTCAGGTTTCTGTGAGCAGATTTCCTCCCCGACAACAAAGAAAAACCGCTTTGCAATATTGGTCATGAATCAACTGGTGTACCTAATCAATCATATATATTACGATTAATGATTGATTATTAATGTTACTAAGTTGGCAAGCAAGCACACGGCCCACCTGATGGCAAGCGACTGCCGTAACCTATCAGCGCTTGCAACAAACTATGTGAAGTTGGCAACCGAGTATACAATAAATAATTTTTATGTTCACCATTCGATTGCACCACGTTTGTACCGGATTGTACCACTTTTAAAATCGTTTGTACCTGAAAGGTGTAAAAGATATGTGGGTCCGAAATTATAGTAGAAAACGAATTTTCGATTTCAGGATTTTTGATGATGGCATCTAAAAGAGTATCGTTTGTACCGGATTGTACCACCAGCAGAAATTTAAAAAAAATTAAGCAACACATTTGCCCGTTACTTATATTCATAAGTTATGAAATTCGAAAAACTCAAATAAAAAATTAAAGAAAGGCGTTTCGATTTATATCATTAAGATGTAAACGAGAAAACTATGGGTACAAACGATACGAACAAAGTCCTAAGTCCTAAGTACCTCACAAACGATAGAACCTAGGTTTTGCCAAGGAACCTAGGTTAATTCACAAGTAGTTAGTTCAGTCGAAGAACGTAGGTGAGGGCGTGCGTGTCTCGCTCCCGTGACAGCTGTCAATGTGTGTGTGTGACTTAGCTGTGTGAATTTGCACAGATAAAGCAACAGAGAAAGATAGCGCTCGGTCAGCCGCGAGCCGCAGGCGCACGAAGCTTCGCCGATAGATAGCCGATAGGCGATCTCCTCCCCAGTCCCCGCACAGTCACCGCGCAGCGCTACTGGCGAGCAGACGCTTATGCCGAATGTTGACGCGCTAATTAAAAATATCCTTCAACATTGACCTTTGGACTTTATTTCCACTTACCATCAGGTGGAGTAGAGTAATCTGCCCTATTTTCCAAATTAAAAAAAATTATAAACTTACAGTTATAAGGTGGTGGAGTTGCCGCAGCAATTTTAGCAGACGTACAGTTATCACCATGAAGTATTGCCACATCATCAATCGCGATGTCACTTGTGAAACTTCTGCCTCTGATACCCTCGATCACAATCTGTGAATAATTTCATTGGCAAAAATGATTAAAAACCTTATTATATAGGTTCTATTATCACCTAAACATTATATATTTTATACTAAAATTTTTTTTTTTAGTTTTAAAGTCGGTATTTTTTTTTCTAAAAATTATTTATCACGGTTGTACAAATGGTCCGGCTCGTCTGGGGAAGTACTACCCTCTCACAGAAAATAGGTGTAAAGTAACAGTGCTGTTGCGTTTCGTGCATTAAGTGACAGCACAGAGGCCCAATCTCCTACCCCTCTACGAGTATTCCTTACTTTTTTTCCCTTCTCATACTTACCTTGTTCCTTGGGTTGGCAACGCGCATGGGATACTTCAAGTACCAGCTCCATAGGCGTCCATAGGTTACGGTGACTGCTTAACTTCAGGCGGACCGTATGTTCATTTACTAACCGTCATGAAAAAAAATCAGTATGGTCACAAATCAGTATGATCTTTGTGCCACACCAACATCATACTACAGATGAACTACGTAAGTATATACTCAAAAATTCAAAAAGCTTAAATGTATGTCTCAAAAAGCATTTAGGCGTTGTCTTAGACCACTTAAGTTGTTAAATAGTCTAAGGACGTAGTGAGACGGACGTCAAACAGAAATAAATAGCGTCGAAAATGGCCTGAAGTGCTTCGAGAAAAGGACTATCCTTTTACGGCCGTGCCGCTTTTTTGCTCGACTTGGCGGGGGCACTACCGTGCCCCCAGATATATGGCTTTGTTCCTTGACTAGTAACGTCAATAATTAATAGTACATTACGCAATTAGGGAGAAAAGAAGGACAAACAGACAGTACATTAATGCTGAGTGGTGTATGGCTCTACTATTGCGATAGGTTAGGTTAATCTTTAAAGAAGAAAAAATACCTGAAAATTACTATCCAAATCTAACAATGGAACAACAGCATTGAACCAATAATCCCCCAAATTTCCCCATTTTTCAAAAAGAATTAAATTCGTTTCGTCCTGTCTCTGAAGAATTAACCTTTGCAGTCGCACATTTTCTGGTTTCTGATAAACTCGAAGTCCACCAGTGGAGCTACGAAATAAAATTAAATATAATAATCAGTATAACAGAATACACACTCAATTAGGATAGTTATATCTTGTGTCGGGGGCCCGGAAACGGCAATGACAAGGACAAACACACCTAAACCGGAAAACATGTCTGTATGGTCAACGCAAATATCTGCTCCGAGCGGGAATAAAATACGCTACGCCACAACGTCGCCAAAAATTTTATTCCACCATACAAGTTGATTTAATCGGTAGCTATCAATCGGAGCACCGTGATTGTCAAGTCACGTTAGTATGTTCTGCGAGAGTTCCCGTAACCTGACAAACACACTGAGGTAGGCCACCGAGGAGGTCTTAGTGGGTTTCCACCTTGTCATGGAACCCCACATAACCCGGTTCTCCTCCCCAACACGCCGGGTATCTAGTAGTAGATTTCCTCCCCGGCACAAAAAAAAATCGGTAGCTATACTACGAGTAAAATCTATGGAATAAATGGTACATTTAACATAAACATATAAACTTAAACCATTGTTTCTGAGAACGTTATTCCTAGGAATATAAGGTTCGAAATCGCTATTTACTCTCTCGGCCTCTTTCCTAAGTAATGCGTACATTCTACAAAGTTATATTCTAGAAAAATTCCAAATAACATTCCGTGGATGGAACTTTCTCGAACCCCTCTAGCGCAATATAAGCGGCGGGCAGTTGAATCAGTCATTCAGTTCTGAGCGATGAAGAGCGAATCTTCGTGACTTCGGATATCTTTCTAAACTACGATTGACCTGTGATTTGGAATTTCTGTTCTGTAACCTTAAAGATCTTATTAAAGTCTCAGATGTTTTAATCCAAATCTTCGAACCCCAGCACGTAATACTATTCACGCAATATTAATATTCTAAAGTTTTCTACTCAGCGGATATTCCAGAACATACAGGTTTCCTTAGTAATGTAGGCTACATTGGAAAATAAGAGATGACTCTTAAAACTTAAAGGTTAATAATTTAAGTTTTCTGTAGACTTTATATTGGCTCAGTAATTAGGGTTCTTTAGCTAAACGGCAAAAACTGAATATTTTCTTCATGTCTGTCTGTCCGTTCGTATGACACAGTCATTTTACTCGCAGTCTATTGGCTCTATCTATATAAATTATTTGTCCCTCTCTAACTTTTGAATGGGATTGAAATAATTTAAACTTCTATTTGCGGTCGCTTTTAATTTGTTAATAACTCAACGATTATTCACCATCAAGCTGCGGAACCCTTTAGTTTCCACAGTGGATGGTCCACCATGAACTTGACTGATTAATATAATTTAATATTAATATTGATAATTTGATTAATTTTAATAAAAACTTACTTTCCGAACATGTGATACCAGAATGAAAAGCAGGAATCTTCAGAAACTTTGGGTCCATACACCGGTGAAATAAGACGGGCTGTGTCATTTTCTAATCTAGATGTACTTTCTATATACATGTAGTAGCCTGTGAATTAAAAAGATTTTTAACGTTTGGACCTTATAATATTCGCTAAAAATAGAAATCGGTGACAATTTTTTTTTAAATAAATAAATGCTATACGGTCCGGTAACACGCACAATGACAAGGACAAATATATCCAGACGAGAAAACATGCCTGTCATGCTTGGTCAATACAAACATTTACTCCAAGCGGGAATCGAACCCGCAACCGGTGGGCGCTGAACGCAGGTTCGCTACCGCTCACTATTGATAATAAATGTGTGCCCAAACATGCTGGCTGCAGACGGTATTTCGCCACTGATAGAAACTAATAAATGTCTTTTGCATAACCCCAAGGTATCGCAAAGTTCTCCGGCGTCGGGACGTGACGATCCCATCGGCCGCTGTTTTGATAATATCTGTCACAACAGAAATTATTCCACCAGTTCAATCAGTCACACTGGTCGTAGATCTTTTGTTGCAAGAGGCCGGCTAGGTAGATACCACCGCAGTGGCAAATATTCTACCGCCAAGCAGCAGTGTCTAAGGCATTACTGTGTTCCGGTTTGAGGTGCACTGTAGGCTAGTGAAATAACTGCGCAAAGAGTATTTAAGAACCAATAAATACCATTCCTTTAAACACCATATTTTTTGTTTAATTTAATAATTTATTTTATTTGTTTAAAAGGAGATACTTTCAAGTTAGTTCCAAAGTAATTTGGCCAGGGTCTAATAATAAGATCTTGAAAAATGAGGAGTCTCTTCAAACCGTTAAGATACTATTTGCTCCAAACATTTGGTAAAGTAAAACTCCTGATAGTGATCACCTGTGGCTACCGATACACAATATTAATAAATATTTCACAGATTACTATACAATTAGGTTTTTTAACCTATGAGGGCTTGTAGAACCATTAGTGTGTGCCACTCATGCGTTGCCAACATAGAGATATTGGTTCTAAAATCTCCTCTGCCCTGTACTTTCACTAGCATACAGTGCTTTTCATAAATTTTATATACACCTCGTAGTTTATAACAAAACAATCACATAAAATGATCAAACAGTTCTGTTTAACGATCGTGCTCAGTCCGCTAGGTGTTAATATGTTTGACTAATATTCAAATATTCTGCCGCCAAATAGTAGTGCTTAGGCATTACTGTGTTCCGGTTTGAAGGGCATTGTACGCTAGTGAAATTACTGGGCGAACGAGATTTAAGAACTAATATCTCGTGGTTGGCAACGCGTGAGTGGCACCTACTAATGGTGCTGCAAGCGCTCATAGGCTGCGGCAGCCACTTACCATCAGGTGGGCCGTATGCTTGTTTGCCAACTTCTAACATAAAAAAATAAGAAAAAGCAATACAGTAAATATTTTGACAGAATATTTTCTTAAGCTTTCTGCTCCCGTGCCATTATAAGTCATTATTTTTTGTCACAAACCTGATCCTCCTTCACCATAAGTATGATCATAAGAAGGTCCAGTTTTAAGAAAATAGCTGGGAGTTGCCCCGTTCATCCTTTTCCAGTCAAAATCGTGATACTCGTCTTGCATCCAACCACAAATCCCAGGCTTTTCAAAGTCACAACTTAGCGCGCTCGTAGCTGATGAATCTGAATCGTAACAAGAATGGTCACAAGCTTGGTTCGGACAAGATAAGAAGACCAATGCACGAGATAGAAAAAAACCGGCTAAGTGCGTGTTGGACAAACGTAAACCGTACCATCAAAGAATAAAATTATAAAGTTTCTAGTAATGGGAAACACGTGCTTGGCCGGTTTTTATATGTATTGCCTTCTTCAGCAAAATTACATCTGATGTTCATTTCTTTTTTTTATGCTCTTAAGTTATGGCCAACAGTAATGGACACTATGAAAAAAAACTTACCATCACATATAGGTGCTGTGCCATTCCACTTTCTACCGTCACAGTAAATAACAGCTGAGCCTACCATCTTGTATCCGGGGAGGCAGAAGTATATTATCCAGGCATCATCGTAATTAGGCATCGCGATTCCATTTTCTATATGTGGTACTTTGCAGCCGGGACCTACGTATGAAAAAATCATTATGTATAATCCGAACTCAATAACCAGAACGACTTTCCACAACTATAGCAGTGGACGCAGTCACGCTGTCTCAATCCTTTGGACATACACTATTAACTAATTATATCGCTTCGCCTACAAAATCAAAAACCTCCTTCTAAAATATTTACATAGTAAAATCCTTAGCCTTGGCTCAGCCTCACAGGAGGACGGAATTAAATTTGAGGCACCATGAGGGCTCTCTCTTCTTCATTGCTCGGCCCCCAACCGGTATGAAAAATTTCAAGAATCTCGGCCCCCAACCGGTATGAAATAAAATAAATAAAGGTTACACACTCAACGGCCCCTATTAGGATAGTGATATCCTGTGTCGGGGTCCGGAAACATTCACAATGACAAGGACAAATACACCCAGACCGGAAAATATGCTTGCATGGTCAATACAAACATATTATGCTCCGAGCGGGAATCGAACCCGTGACCTGTGGCGTTTAAGGCAGGTTCGCTACCGCTGCGCCACAACGTCGTCAAATATCTCTAATCGGCCCCCAACCGGTATGAAAAATTTCAAGAATCCAATAAACAAATCGGCTATCTGATATAACACGTCAAATGAAGCATGTCTGTGACGCACATCTATTCGTTTAAACCCTTTCAAAAATTGCCCTTTCAAAAAAAGTTTTTACTTTAAAATTAAATTCAAGTTATAGAATAAAATGGAAATGAATTATTTATCAACTCACGTATACACACAGGTATCGGATCTTCCCATTCTCCATTTTTACAAGTTGCATATCTGCTACCAATTAGCTCATAGTTTGGTAAGCAACTAAACTTCAGTAGTCTTGAACGCTGTCGTGCTCTAACACGGCCATTTGGAAGCCGAGGTGGTGTGCAAGAGCCTCTTACGTAGTCTGGAAATAAAGGAATTCATAATTAGTACCTGGAAGACCGGGCTTTATTGGAAATTATATTTAGATCCGAATATACATATACATAATTATGAAATATATTTTACAACGCCATCTACTAAAGTAGCATTAGTGTTGCTGCGTCGTTAAAGCAATAACAGAATATCTCGCTAATAGATGTCAGGGGTTTTCATTGCCTGAAATCACGGATTAAACGAAAATTTCTACAAATGAATCATATTTTTTTGGCAAACAAGCATAAAGTCCACCTGACGGTGAGTGGCTCGTCACGTCACGACGCCGGGGAAATCCTAGGCAGATCGTACTAAATTTCGTGAAAATGTTGAAACCGTTTCCGAGATCCGATTTATATTGTTTTATTTTTACTGGTAATTTAACAGATTTATACTTTTTTAATTCTTAATATTATAAAATAGAGGTCATTAAAGGTACCACCCACACTGTGGTACGACGGAAGTTCGGAGCGTCGAATCGTGCGTCCGGCCGATAAAATTTATTTATTCTATATTCATGTACAAACTACATGAGAAACAGGAACAGAGACGGATGACACGAGTGAGATTAAAATATTCCTCTGTAAATTTTACTGAACATAGCCGAATTATAATCTTTTTATCTCATAATATTACTACCAGCTGCGTAAATCGGCGTAAAGTAACAGTATCAGTAGGTTCTGTTGCGTTTGAGCGTTGAGGCCCAAACTCCAATCTCCTTGGTTCCCTTCCTTTTTCCCTTCCCATTCTTTCCCTCCTGACCTTCGCGTTGGCAAAGCAGGCAATGGTATGTGATACTTCAAGTATCGCAAGCGTTCATAGGTTGCGGTGACTGCTTACCATAAGGCGGGCCCTATGCTTGTTTGGCAACCGTCACGAATTAAATAAAAATGCGTAGCCTATGTTTCCAACCCTTAATATAACTTACCATACCATCAGTTACGATATCAATAATCTTCTATGTATGATGGCTAATTTTGAATATTAACTATTACATTTTTTGGACTACATAGCAAATAGAGTCAATATGAACAATTTTATGTCAAAGATCTCGAGATGAGTGAGTGGTATTTCGTATATACATTTAAAACAATTGGTTTGATACCCTTTTACCAATGAGTTACTGGTTCGGCTTAAGGGTTGCGGAGGTCCTGTCAAATCCGAATAAGAGTAATAAGACAACACTGGTCACAACACTGGAATTAATGCTAGGAAGAAGATACTCGACTGCAACTCATCCTTTTGATAATCAAAACTGGTGCTACTTTAATTTTCAATGACTTATTTCACACACTGTACACTTGTGGGGTTACTTTTTTATTTAGCCAGGAGGAAGCTGTCTCTACTCCACCTGGTGGTAAGTGGACGTGAAGTCCACACGTGAAGGTGGCAGATGGCAATGTGTGCTAGTCACCTTTGCTCTGTCCACCCACAAGATGCCTCTTCAAACCTCGTTTGAAGGACCCCAGGTTGTAAGAAGGAGGGAACACGTTTGTGTGTCTGTGTGCGTAATAGCTAACCAGACAAAGGACAACCAACAGGATTGGTCGATATGTCTTAGAATTTCTTCAACAGATTTGGATGAAATTTGGTACACACATAGCCTGCTACCTGGATTAACATATAGGGTACTTTTCATCCCAGAAAAAAATTGGGTTCCTGTGGTATCATCAAAAGACTACATAACGCGAGTGGAGCCGCGGCCACAGCTAGTACTATATAATATACAACAATATATTGTTTACATCCTATCCTAGGTACTGTATTTATTTATAATATAAACTTTATTCTGATAATATAAGAGGAAAAAACATAAAACATTCCTGCCGCATTACATTAGTGTAGCATTCCGCACCATTATAATGAGTATTTTATTATATTATGAATATTTTATATTTTATTTATATAGTAATAAATGGATAGTACATTTTTCGGAAGTAGGCAGTGCCTAATTGCCTATATCCAATGCAATATCCGTATGCACACCAAATTCCAGTTTGATTGATACGTAGAAAGAGAAAGATTTATATATATCGCACGTTTAGGATTAAAACGAAGTAACTCAAAAAAGCAACTTTTTGTGAATTTTTGAAGTTTAAAAATATTGACACCTGCACTATCTTTCGTATATCATATTTTCTTAGTTATTTACACTCGAATATGGCTATGTTTGGACTATAGTTACATTTAGAAGAATTTCTTTTTAAGTCATTTTACGCTGATAACTTTTTCGATGCTTTTGTATTGTGGCTTTTTCGTTCTAAATGTGCGATATAGCAATAAAATAAAATCAAATCACTTACCAGCATCAATTGATCCAATAATGAATAAAAACAAAAAATAATGAACAAACATTTTTGTAAACACAAATAAATAATACTATAAATATACTAAAAATTATTTCATATTTCACTGTTGTATTGTCTACATTAGAACTAGTTATATAGTCGACTGCAGGAAATTTTAAAATATCCAGAATATTATTTTTACAATTTAATAAAGATTAAATAACTCGCAGTGGCGACAACTCTCTCGAGTACGATGCCCATACAAAATTATAAAATATACTTTTTAATTACACACATAAAAAATTACGTTCTTAATATATTGTTTACTTATTTATAAAAGTCTCTGTTCACAATTATTTTTGAATATATTTGTCTAATTTTTTTACAGCTTTAGATTTCTTTTTAATGTTTTTTATTTTATTTCATGTTTAGTTTGTAAAAGTACGAAATAAATAATAATAATAATAAACGTTGCACACTCAACGGCCCCCATTAGGATATTAATATCCTGTGTCGGGGGTCCGGAAACATTCACAATGACAAGGACAAATACGAAAGAAAACATTTTCGATAATTCAACATTTTGTTTATCCAAAGTGTGATATATTATTTAAAATTCTTAAATTGCAGGATCTTACTCAAGAATCAAATTTTGTAATAAGGCAATTGTAAGCATTTTGTTGTTTGAAAAGAGTAACTGTCGAGTATCTTGTCGGTTCATCTCAGTTGACTCAGCTTTTCGAACGATTGTAGCGATTGACAATTTAAATTTTTTAAAGTTTATTTGAATAAAAATTAAAAAATCACAATCTTAATTATTTTGGTTGTAGGCATAAAAGTATGAGTAGAATCAATGGTCTATATTAGTTATAATCTTTGCAACAGAAGCGATATGCGGTCAAAGTTATCAAAGGAAGCAGCCTTTCCAGTGATACTACTGAATACTATCAGCACTCGTTTTGACAAACATGTTTAATAAAAAAAAATCCTAAATCTTATCTCAAATACCATGATTCATTATACCAAATTTTTGCTTAGTAATGGTATTGCTATTAGAGATAATAAATGTTGGAGGAGAGGGACTAGAGAGAGGAAAATTATAGCAATTCAAAACTCTTTTTTATGTGAATAAGTTGGCAAGCAAGCATACTAATAACGAGCGCTTGCCAAACTCGACATATTAGTTCTTAAATCTCTTTTGCCCAGTAAATCCAGTAATTTCATTAGCTACAGAGTCCTTCAAACCGAAATACAGTGCGTTAATGCTTTGCGGTAAAATATCTGGCACTGTGTTGATACCTGGCCGGCCTCTTGAAATAAAAAGCCAAAAGTAATATTAAATAAAAATTTATAATCATCTTAGTGTTAAATCCCGATTGCGTTTGGAGCGTCCGCTTCATAGCCTGGGGATTAAATAAATAAACGCTGCACACTCAACGGCCCCCAATAGGATAGTGATATCCTGTGTCGGGGGTCCGGAAACACATACAAGGACAAGGACAAACACACCCAGACCGGAAAATATGCTTGCATGGTCAATACAGACATATTATGCTCCGAGCAGGAATCGAACCCGCGATCTGTGGCGTTTAAGGCAGGTCCGCTGCCGCTGCGCCACAATATCATTAAATTTCTTTTTCATTTTTATTTTTTAAGTCAGGTTCCGTACCTTAGCCCATCAACGCCCGTCAGAATATTTAGATCTCTGTTTTAATCTATCTTTTAATTGCAAAATTTTGGTCGGTGTGTCGATGTCATAAATGCTAATGTATTACTTAACATTGACTTGTGTTGTAGAAAATATATTTTTAGCTTTTTAGTTTTGAATTCGGTATTTATTGTAAAAGTTGTTTATCCTTTCCTTTTATCTTCCTTGTCTATCTGGTCATGCTGCTGATATTTGAAGTGTATGTAAAACAACAATAAGAGAAAAAGCAAATAAAATGAAAACAGAGGCTTTAACCTTTATCTCATTTTGTTTGCCATTGTGTAAGCTAACTTTCTCTATAATGATGTACCTAATCTATTGTATTACATTATTTCAGATTTGATAAATTGACATTGACAAGTGCAACCAAAATAAAGCTTGTGATTTGTGAACAAAACAAACTTATTACGGATAAGTGATAACTCTAATTTAATCCAACTATATTGTAGTATAATATGACTAAACATTATGAAAGGAATCTTGTTTCTCAAACGTTTCAACTTAGATAATAGAAATGAATGATCTCAAACCGAAATTTATAGAACAACTCTTGTTTAGAAATAAGTAATTTACTTAATAAAAACAGGACGCTTTGTTAAAAATGGAGAACACGTGTAGATTGTGTTTAAGTGAATCATCAGAGATCGTGGAAGAGCTGTGGGAAGGATGTGTTATCTTGAATAAGCTATCATTTTCTCTATCACATTATGTATGTTTTACAATTTGAAAATATCTTGTTTTTGTGACGATTATTGTTGCCGCTTTTATGATTATTTGAAAAAGACAAAAAAATGTTACCTAATTACTAACCAGCTACAAAAGAGGTTTTTTCATATGAAATAAACTGATGTGTAAAATCGTTTTTTATTCAAAAGGTTATCCTCCAGTACTTTCAAGATATAGAGTTACTATATACTAAAGACAGGCCTTTCCAAAAAGACAAAATGTTCAAAGACTTGCTAGTGCTTATTCGTAAATTCCACATCAATGCAACAAAAGAAAGTTAGTCTCTCACACTCACTTTATATTATAATATTGTAAGCTTGACTGACTTTGTTTCCTTGTGCTTATGTTGAATTTGGGAATTTTCAATCAATCTGTACCAGTGAGATTTTGCTATAGTTTAAAGTCAATGAGAACAAAGCTCTTCAAAATATAAAAGCAAATATGCCCTGATCATGGTATTCACTTACACATATTGTCGCATTAAATTGTAATTGAATGATAAATGCTTTACTTTCTTGCAGGTATCTTTAGTACAGGAATTACCAAACAAAATATGCTACCCATGCATTGATAAAGTTCAAGATATATATGCATTCCATCAGACAATCACTCAAAATGAATTAATATTACAAGAAAAAATTAATAATATATGCCATGATAAAACTAATGATATTAAAATTGAAAATGACATTTATGATGAGAGTGAACCTTTACATAATAATAAAGAATTGTTAAAAGATATACCAGAAATGAAACAAGAATTAACAGAAAAACCTGATAACAAAATTAACGAAAATAATCGTTTTGTTACACTAAACAACATTAACAATAAAAACTTGTTAAACGTAAAAGATTTTAAGTCTGAAAAGACACATACAATAGAACCAGATTATACTAATAATGATGATAAACCCTTGAACATGTTGAAAGAAAATCAAAATCCTACAAAAGAATTAACAGTACTCAACGATTCAAAGAGATTCATGTGCCTAACATGCTTTGAACTATTTCCTCATCAACTAGAATTATTAAGACATTATCAGACTGTTGAATTGGATAGATATAACGAAAACAATGCTGACATTAACAAAAAAGAAAACCCTGTTCAATATAAAGATTACAAATCCGATGATGGCACTTTAATGTATAAATGTGAGAGATGTTATAAGAAATATAGGCATAAAACATATATCGAAAGACATATAAAAAGTCATATTGAAAAAGAGGCCTTTTTATGTAAACTGTGTGGTAAGTTCTTTTATTATATAATTATAAACCTTTATAAATAGTACATCCTTGCAGTTTTCATTATGAATGGCCCAACTCAACCAAGGAAGTATTATATAGTAATATACCTATATTTAGGTATTATATATTATGTGGGTTTCCCTACCTGGCCTCGAAGAACAAGTTAAGCTGTTGGTCCCGGTTGTTATCATAACATCTTTTCACTCTTGATAGGAAGTTACTGGTTCGCCCTTAAGGTTGTGGTAGTTGTGAAATTCGGATAACAGTAATAAGCAAGACTCTGAGAAAAATATTGGGGTAATGCTAGGGATAAGAAGTAAATACCTAGGTATGGATAGCATATTTGAATTTTTGTAATGTAGGCACTGTTTAGTTGCCTTTATGTGTCTGTATGTTTCTTTCCATTCAATGACTTAGTATAAGTTCCAGTTTTAAATAAGAAATAATGTTTCAGGTAAGACATATCAGACTGCCTCGATCATCGTAGCTCATGGGAAAATGCATACAGATCAAATGTATGTTTGTTCGTACAATTGTGGATATAAGTCAGTACATAAGCATGTTGTGAAAGATCATGAAAAACGTCATAGGAAAGAATTTAAGGTGAGAAAAATTTATTAATTACCACAATCAAAATAACTAATAAATGGTGTCTAAGTACTGAGTCCTTGCTATTATCAGACATTGTAAAGGATCTATTCTAGTTATATTAGCAATGATTTTTGAAGTCATTATTAATATTCCTGTTGACGCTCCAACAAGCTAGTAGCTTGTTCAGGAATGGGTACGACAGTAGCCTAAGAGGGTCATGATCAAACCTGCAATTCTCATGTTAAGGGAGTTAAAGGAGTCAAAGGTGTTAACACTGGCTTTAAAGGCAGTTCCTTAATAACAGATCCCATAGTTAGGACTAATAAAGAGAATGAATTGAGTCAAATTTTGTTTCAGTATAAATGCGAAACATGCGGTAAAGGTTTCCAAGTGAGAACCTCATATGACCAACACCAGAATATACATAAGGGTATTAAACCGTTCTCTTGTGATATATGTGGGATGACCTTCCATTTACACAAGTAATTATGACTTTTTTAAATTTGGCACTAAATGCGGGTAAAGGCAAATAATGTTGGAGCTTGAGTGAAGGGATCTTAAGTCTTTTAAATAAAAAAATCTGTGACATACGCTTAAGCCAAGCGCCTGGCTACCAAAAGAATTATAATTTACACGGTGAATGGAAAAGTAGATTAAAAATTAAATTTCTTACTAATATACACTTGTGGGATTTGAGTATTTTTGGGAGAAATGCAAGGCTATTGATAAATCAGTGCATTATAGTAATGGCATGCTATGCTTAATCTATTGATTTCATGCATGAGACACATAATTATGAAGTAATTTATCTCCAGGCGCTGATGTAAAAATTGGAGTCCCTCAAGGCTCTATTGTTTGTCCACTCTAATTCCTTATGTATATTAATGACTTTATGTAAGAGAAACTTTGTAAAACATAGTAGGGGTTTCCTATCATATATATTTTAAACATATCACTTTTTCTAATTTTCAAGCTAAATAACAATCGAGATTGAAACAAAATTGGCATAGACAAATTATTTAGGCTTATCAATTTTGTATTTTTCAGATATCTAACAACGCATCGTAACAACATTCACCCCCAGACGTCGTTGCGAAAGCCTTGGGTTTGCAAGCAATGCTTACTGCCTTGCGATTCAAAGAACAGTCTAAATTTACACTTGAAGGTAAATTATTATTAAGATTGATTTTAGCGTCTTCAAAGATTTTCTCAATTCAATTTTCTTTTTAAGCATGCAATATAAATTCATACGTAATAGTACATTACGTACACACACCGTTATGGCGGTAGTGAGTCTGCCTTTAGTCTCGACGGTTGCAGGTTCGATACCCGCTCGGGCTGATGTTTGTTAAAATTTCCTTTTCGGTGGGCGTTTGTCCGTGCGGGTCTCCCCACCGTGCCTCGGAGAGAACGTTAACTCTTGCTAAGTAAATTACTCTTATCCAATGAGTTACTGGTTCGCCCTTAGGGTTGCGGAGGTCAGATGGCAATCGCTCAGTGTAAAAACTACTAACCTGTCAAATCCGGTTAAGAGTAATACGAAGACCTTGGGTAAATAATATACCGGGAATAATGCTAGGACGAAGTACATTAGGCTCATAGGGAGAGAAGTAGGACATTCTCAGCTGATTATTGTGACGATCGATCAAATCGATCAAAGGGTTCGATCCTGACCCCTTTGGGCTATTGTCGTACCCACTCCTAGCGCAAGCTTCGAGCTTATTTGAAGGGGCAATAGAAATATTAGTGATACCTTGAAAAAACATTGCTAATATTCTTTAAAAAAAAAGACAATCGCGGGTGGCAATCTCCTACTTTACTCCCGTAATGTACGATTTTTTTTTTCTACAATGTAAAGTTCGCTTTTAGTCCCTGGTACGAAGGGCTAACATACGGTTGCTAGGTTACCGGGAGGTAAAGTGAGTTGTAGCAGCATCACCTACGTGCAGTTATAGGAAATAATTGTACGCAACACATCTTTTATTTATCTTTATTTTCTACGTCATCGTTCGGAATAGATGAACGTAGGTAGCTCTGAAAAGAACTGTTTTTATAGACGCCTTCAAAGTATGGTTTGGTATCAGAAAGAGATCGCTCTGAAAAGAGCGGTTTTAAGATGCAGATCCGAAGATCTACAGTTTCTTCTTTCTTCAAGCTTCCAATAAGAATCTTCACAGTACTACTTCAAACAATATGCGACGCGGGAACCGAACACGGACAACACGACCTCGCTGCACTCGGCGCTCGACGATTCTAAGGCGACGGCGGGTCGCATCGGTCAATTATATTAATTCGCGCGCGTCTCTCCCGCGCGCCCCTCCCGCTTCAGATAGCGGCGTGCGGGGCGCAGGACGCCACCTATGAGAGGCCGTGTATTAAAGTAGCCATTTTTATTGGGAATTTATTTTGTAATTTTATATTTGATTTTTTACTGTTTTTCTATTGGCTAATTACTTTTTCATTTTTTGTATAAATACCTGTTTAATTTTCAAATAAATTATTCCACTACATTCCACTGGAGAGTTTACTTATAACTACGAGTCCTCAACGATTAAGAACCACAACGGCACACTGGTACAGTGGTTAAAGAGTTAAATAGTGTCATCTTCTATCATCTTTTTGTAGGAAAAGCACGGCGTTGTAGCAAAAGTATCGATACTCTGTGACATCTGTGGTAAAGTGTTAAGAGATACGCAACAGCTTAAATATCACAAGAGGTCCGTTCATCTTAACATTAAGCCATATTCTTGTGGGTAAGAAGTTTCAATATTTCATTGTGTTTGATATATGTAGGAGGGTACTTAGAAACTAGGCTTTTAAGAGTGGAAAAAATACTCCAATTCTGGCCAATAAAAAAATGAAACAGTTTAAAATATATAACGGTTTTAGTTATAAAGATTTCCCTTAAGCAATTTCTTTTAATCAAAAATTTAGAAGATCTGGGGATCTACCATCTACTCTTATTGCGATTCAAATGACGATTTAAACTAAGCCGCATCGTGATTTCGTAGTTCGTACCATGACATCCTACTAGTAATTCATTATTAATAATCAATATATTAAGTTAATAGGAAGACAGACGTTCAATTTATTTTAGAACGTTACGTCACGCTTTTCATACCTGAACAGATTTTAAGATTGATTATTTGAATCTTATTGTGATCTAAATGAAAAAATTCACATTTACTTTAACTTCTTTTATTTATTAACGGAGGGCGATGTACTACACAAGATGTACAATATATTTTTAGTAATATTAACACTACAATTTTTAATAATAAAGAACAAACTTTACGGTTACTTTTTGTGATGGACTACTTGGCTATAGAGGAAGTTATATATATATATTTTTTTTTGGCATAGATAAACAATTGTCAAAATAGACAAAGTCAACAATTGAATGTTAGGCTTTTAGCCACCAATAATATTTTTATATTGCCATTTAACAAATCTGTGCCACTGATGGGTGAAATGAACTATAATTTCTTAGTATAATAAATGATCAATATAAGACGCCCAATAATTCATAACATAATGTTGTAATTACAGAATATGTAGCAAGTCATTCCCGAAGAAGTTTTCTTTGAAAGTTCACGAGCAGATACATTCAGGGAAGCTGTACTCTTGTGATACATGTGAGAAGAAGTTTTCAAGAAAGAGCACACTACAGAGGCATTTACAACGGTATGCAATATTTAAATAATATATTTTAACTTTAAAGGCGTCGGGATGTGACGACCCCATCGCCCGCTGTTGAGATAACCTCTGTCACAACAGAGATTATTCCACCAGTGCGATCAGTCACACTGGTGGTAGGTCTTTTGTTGCAAGAGGCCGGCTAGGTAGGTACTACCGCAGTGTCCAATATTCTGCCGCCAAATTGTAGTGCTTAGGCACTACTGTGTTCCGGTTTGAAGGGCACTGTACGCTAGTGAAATTTCTGGGCGAACGAGATTTAAGAACTAATATCTCGAAGTTGGCAACGCGCGAGTGGCACCTACTAATGGTGCTGCAAGCGCTCATAGGCTGCGGCAGCCACTTACCATCAGGTGGGCCGTATGCTTGTTTGCCAACTTCTAACATAAAAAAACACCGGCCGAGTGTGTACCAGATTCGCACATAACTATGTTATAAAGAAATATACATATGAAAATTCCAACTATTAATCTATTGCAATTCATGAATTACAGTGTCAAAATATCATGTTTCTTATAAAATATAAATATATAAAAATAGAGGAGTCCTTTGTTTTAAAAAGTTTTTTTTTATTGTAATGGCAACACAAATACTGATTCTGAAAAAATTAAAATCTCACCCTACTGTTCGTGAGATACAGCCCGCTGACATACAGAACCATAAAAATTGTAGGACGCTATTTGACTGATGTACTAGTCAGTAAACGATCGTTAGATTAAGTGGCTTTAGGTTTGGTCAGTCAATGGATGGGTGACTGCGGTATTTTAATTGCCCAAATCCTTACTTCAAGCACGTTAAAAGTCTGGCTGACAACAACTAAGAACTGTCACACCAGATTGGCTAAAAACCTAACCATATCAATCAACCATTGATTGTTAAAAATTTTTTTTTTGTTATAGATTTCATATGGGTTCAAAATTCGATTGTCAGAGATGTGAGAAATCTTTCCCGTCTAAACTTAAATTGACAGCGCACAGAAAATATTGCTCCGAGAATACTGAAGAAACAACAAAGACATGATATTCGCATTACTGTACTAAAAAAAATTAACAATTAATTAAAGAGATCAAACATTTTTATTTTTTATTTTGTATCTATTCCTATCAGTGGCTTAACAATATGGTGGCAAGATGGCAAAATTCCGTGCCGTGAGCACTGGGTGATCCAAGAACCTAACAGTTCACAAGAAGTCAGAAATTTTTTAATATTATTGAAATTTAATATTAAAACCAAAATAGTGATTTCATTTCAATACACTCTTAATATCAGGTGTATAATTATTGTAATATCGTTTTTATGCTTAGCCTAATTTACGCGATTTGTTATAAAATAAAAATACTATGTATAGTCTGTTCAATGTAAGTTGAACCCTGCGCGGTAACACGTTTTTGGGTCTCAACCGTATGCGGTATGAAGGGGGCCGCGTTTAGTACACTCGCTCACGGTTGTTTTAGTTCTTTAATAATAAATTATTAAAAATTAAATTACAATATAAATTAGTTTTATCAAGTGTGTTAACATTTATTTCAAGATAATGCCTCGACCACAATTAACTTTAAGGAGGCGGGAGAGAAGCATGGTATTTGACGTTTATAGTTATTTTTTAAAGGAAAATAATATACCTAATTCTCTGAATAATGCTGCGGAAGATACGAAGAAGTCTGTCTCACTATTAATAATATATATTAACTTTTTTTTATATATAGGTACCTTTTTTCTGTACTATTTATTTGTTTTATTCTATTTAAGTAATTAATAACGATAATAAATAAATAATTAATCCAATTTAGAAAAAATAATAACTATATTATATACTTAATTCCGTTTTCCCATTTTATAAAGAATCGATTTAAATAAGACAAAACCAATATTTTTGTCTAATATTTTTGTCCATTATTGTACCTGCGCAGAAGCGGCCATTTTGGTTCAAGTTACATTTAAGGAACTATAATAAGTTGTTTCTTTATATTGAAAGAGGGACTAGGGAGAGCCCCATCGAATCAATTTTATTCCAATTTTGGGGCTCTGATATTACTTTAGAGGGGACAGAATTTTCGACACTGGCAGCACTAACTAAAAAAAGTACGAACTGTCTGATGTCTGTAAATTCAATTGTCATTTGTCAAAAAGAAAACGTCAATTTTTGAAGGGGCTCTTCTCACTATAATGTTCTATTATGCATTTTTAATTTATACCGATAATAAAAATATAATTATTTATTAAATATAGTTAATATAATAATATAGTTAACATACTGTTAAGGAAAACATGACATATAAAGTCTGTGTTAGCTAAGAAATGTACTATTTACAGTCATAGTTTCAAAATATCTAAGATAATTTAGGGCAAAATGGAATATTGTTTGGGCTGTTTGTGTCATACCAGCGATGATATGAATTTACAATGTTATAAATTACAATTTGATGCACTGAAGGCTTTATTCCAGGTACAAATATAACTGTTCTCCATCGTAAATTGTGTTATAGAATTTATTATTTCAAGAAATCTTTGTTAGTTTGATGATGTTATTTCTAGGTGGACTCTTTACATCTATGCTACATCTGTAAAAGATTGATCTACAAATTTGAACAGTTTGTTAAGTATGTTCAAAACAATCAGATATATTTGGAAAATTTCAAAAATGTAAGTAATTAAGTAAATGTACATTAATTGTGAGATAACAAGTGATTTAACAGCTTGTTATTCTTCTTCGACAATGGTCGTATGACGATACCAGTAATTAACTCATTGGATAAAATCAAATTACCTACTTATCAAGAGTTAACGATTATTATGACATGCTATGATAATAACCAGGACCAACAATTTAACATGCTCTCTTAGGCACAGTTAGAAGGCACAAGTGGTCACATAGATGTTTGACTTCGGCATTTGTACCCTCACTCAAGTTACTAAATACAAATACAAATACAATACAAGTGATACAAAAAGACCTTAAATGTGTGGGGCAATACGGATTAAAGGCTAATAAAAATTTTAAAATTAAGTACTAAATTTACAAATCTAGTGTAACTTTGGTTAACAAAAATATATTTATATCTGCAATTCTGAAGGTTACAGATACAACAATCCAGTCAAGACGGAACCAAATTCAACAATCACAACATCTATCAATGGCTATTTTAGAATCTATAGAATTGAACGACAATAATGAAGAAATACAAGAACCTATATTCATTACGTATGGTAGAAGTAATAATAAGGACACTGAAGTGAAATTAGAGTTGAAGGAAGAAGGGACTTTGGATTGTTTTGACGAGGAATTAGTCTATAATAATGGTGGGTATAATATATTATATTTATTATAAAGTTTTTTAAAACATTTAGAGTCTCAACATTAGATATAGTGGTATATATTTGATGACTGTTGTGGTACAGTTGTAGCTAACCAGCCTTAAGAACCACACCGTTGTGGCGTTGTGGGTAGCGAGTCTGCCTTAAGCCTCGACGGTTGCGGGTTCGATTCCCGCCGGAGCAGATGTTTGTATTAATCGTACAGGCATGTTTTCCGGTCTGGTTGTGTTTGTCCTTGTCATTGTGAATGTTTCCGGACCCCCGACACAGGATATAATTATCCTAATGGGGGCCGTTGAGTGTGTAGCGTTTATTTATTTATTTATTTACAGGTCTCAGGTTCAACGCTGCTCGGAATTAATATTTGTATTGACCATACATTTTATTTATCTATATACCATATTCGGTTTACTGTGTAGTTAATGTAATAAGTGTTCACTATTATATAAAATTGTTAACACAGAACATGGTTAACCGGCCTTTAGAGCCTTAGATCTTGTGTATTAACTATCTCCAAAATTTGTAAGAGTATTAATATATTATGTTATGTTTGTATTGCATTGTTTTAGAAAATTTAAAGCACAATTGTAAAATCTCTATTTTATTAAAAAGGTAGATAAATAAGGCTTCAGTTTTTGTCAATTTGCAGTTTTTGGTTGTAAGAAAACTTATGATTAATTTTTATCTTTTATCTCTACAGAATTTGATGAGTCATTTGTAAAAGAAGATGATTTTGGTGTCAAAACATTGATAAAGGCAGAAGAAACTGAGTTGTTTGATGACATAAGTTTAAAAAAACTAAGTAAAACATTAAAAAGCGGTAAAGATAAAAAGAAAATTAATAATATCGAAAAACAAAATACAGGCGAGTGTTTTATTACAAATTTTAGTTTAAGGTAGAAATATATAAAATCTAAATGTTTAATTTCACAATAAGGAAATGTACCCACACTAGGTGAGAAGAAGGCAGTTTTTAAAATGCTCTTATTATGCTTACATAGTCAATAGAGTTGAAAAGTAATTGTGTGTAAAGGACAAAAATACAAATTACTAGCGACTTACTATTTAATTTTAAATTTTAAGCTATTGCCTTTCTTATTAATTTTTTCATATTTAATCGTCGGTGCTTGACGTTTTGATCAGGTTAAATTGACAGTGGGCACAAGAAATATATTTCGACAAATAAAATTATCAATAAATGGGTCACATAGAATGGGTACATTCCCCAATATTCATGTGTGTGTTTCCGGATCCCCAACACAGGATATTACCTAATAGTGGCTGTTAAAAAAAAATAAGTTTTTTAATGAAGAATTCAGTTTTATAATAATTTTGAAAGCATCCAGAAACAGAAAATGGAATTCAAAGTATGGGTACTAATAAACCAAGATCATTGTTTCATGGTTGTCATAGTAATTACATTTTAATTATTTTAGACAGTTTCATAACCGTGGTACATATAACACGAGAACAGTGTATCAAAGAAAGGCTAAAAATGTCAAAGGATCAAAAATACTTGAATGCTGCATACAAATGCGAGAATTGCATAAAGGGTTTCACTTTTAAGGAATCATATGAAAAACACATGGAGAAACACAGCAAGGTGTGTATATGTTTGCATTGACCATACATACATTTTATTATTTATTGACGACGTTGTGGCGCAGCCGTAGCGAAGGTGGCTTTGGGGACACAGGTCGCTGGTTCGATTCCCACTCGGAGCAGATGTTTCTATTGATCATACATGTTTTCCGATCTGGGTGTATTTGTCCTTGTAATCGTGTGTGTTTCCAGATCCCCGACACAGGATATAACTATCCTAATTGTTGAGTTTGTAGCCTTTATTTTTATTATTATTTATGCATGAAAAAAAGAAAATAAAAATAAATGATGCCTTACAATAGATGCATATGATGTGTAAAGTGTGACATCTCACCTAGATAATAAGCAACATGCCTTTCAGGTATGAAAAAAAAATATAAAAGTAATCTGAGAAAGCCAGCTTGCTCGTAGCGGTTAACTCACTATCAGTATATAACAAGCAACGTACGCGTTCGTTTGGTCATATAAAATAGCGCACTTCGTTGATCAAATCAAATAGCGTGCGCTCATTGGTCATATCAAATAGCGCTCTTCGTTGTTCAAATCAAATAGTGTGAGCTCATTGGTCATATCAAATAGCGCACTTCGTTGGTCAAATCAAATAGCGTGAGCTCATTGGTCATATCAAGTAGCGCACTTCGCTGGTCAAATCAAATAGCGCTCGTCGCTGGTCAAATCAAATAGTGTGAGCTGATTGGTCAAATCAAATAGCGCACGTCGATGGTTAAATCAAGTAGTGTGAGCTCATTGGTCAAATCAAATAGCTTGAGCTCATTGGTCAAATCAAATAGCGCACGTCGTTGGTCAAATCAAATAGCGTGAGCTCATTGGGCAAATCAAATAATGCGCGCTCATTGGTCAAATCAAATAGCGCTCATTATCCTGGCTATCCCGTCCCATTTCACGAAATCACTCCCATAGATTGTGGGAAAGCGAAAAATGCCACTATGTAGTTATGTATATATTTTTTCCAGGCGATGGGCGAATACGAATGCGACATTTGCAAGCAGAGAATGGGAACAGTGGATAAGCTTTTAAGCCATCAGAGATATCATAAAGTGTAAGTAACATTTTACTATGTACAGCCTACTTGGTGGTAAACGGTTCCTGTTGCCCATAAATTTTTAAAAAAGCAACGGCATCACGAGCGCAATATTATGTCAAATTTATCTCGTGTTTAACAGTGTTCTTCTTATTGAGCGGTTAGTGGCACACCTGGTGTCAGAGTTTTTCGGGTAGCCCGTATAGGCCTTTGACATGACTTTTCGACTATTATCAAATGGATAACAGCCGACTTTTTACGTGCCCTCTGAAACTTGGAGACGCTTGAAATACCCCTATCCGGTCACCCATCTATTGATTGACTTCGCCTAAAGTTGCACCCGGCTATGAGCGTCTCTATGTTTAACGGTAAAGGGAAACATCGTGAGGTGGTGGAGCTTATATGTAGCCTGGTTACCATCGAAGGTTGGTAAAAACTCGTGAAGTGACTTCTCGTCAGTTGCGCTTACATTAAGCTGTCGGTTCCGGTTGTTATCACATAACATCTGATAATAATAGTTCATATCCAATGAGTTCCTGTTTCGCCCTTAAGGCTACGGAGGTCAGATGACAATCGCTCTGTGTAAAAACTAGTAATCTGTCCAATCCGGAAAAGAGTAATAAGCAGACCCTGGGTAAATATTCGTATAATGCCGGGTATAGTGCTAGAAAGAAGAAGATGTACTGTTACTTGATGCCCTAAGCGCCTTCTAAGGACTTTATCACGGCGAGTGTTCAGAGGAATTATTCTCCTTCATACCTCCCTCCCATTTCCATACAAGAACTACGCGTGCCGGTGTCCGATGTCACCATCTAAGTGTGGCATCAATTCCTTTGCGAACAAAAAGTTTACCAATTCTTTTCTTTGTCGTACTTCCAAAAAGTGGAACTCATTGTCGGTTCCCTCTTTCCTAAAATCTGGGCTCCTTCAAACGAGGCGTGAAGAGGAATCTAGCTGGTAGACAGACAGGGCGAGGTTGGCTAGCGCGTCTACATTCCGCAACTGTGTTAGCCACCTTCGCGTTTGGACTTTATTTCCACTTACCATCAGGTGGAGTAGAGTCATCTGCCCTACTTTCCAAATAAAAATTATTTATATTATTATTTATTCCAAATAAAAGTTATATTATACTTTTTCCCGGCGTCGGGATGTGACGACCCCGTCGCCCGCTGTTGGGATAATCTCTGTCACAGCAGAGATTATTCCACCAGTGCAATCAGTCACACTGGTGGTAGGTTTGTTGCAAGAGGCCGGCTAGGTAGGTAACACCGCAGTGTCAAATATTCTGCCGCCAAATAGTTGTGCTTAGGCATTACTGTGTTCCGGTTCGAAGGGCACTGTACGCTAGTGTAATTACTGGGCAGAGGAGATTTAGGAACCAATATCTCGAGGTTAGCACTTACCATAAGGTGGGCCGTGTGCTTGTTTGCCAACTTATAACATAAAAAAAAATCCGTGAGAGGGTAGTACTTCCCCAGTCGAGCCGGCCCGTTTGTTTTGGGAGGAGCATGACTCTGCTATTTTTTTTCTTTTCAGACGCTACAAATGCAGCGAATGCGATCTGACCAGAATCAGTCGCTTAACGATACAGGATCACTATACAGCGTTCCATTTGCTGGATACATTCCAATATGGATGCACACAGTGTAGCAAGAAGTTCAAGTAAGTATTTCAAGTAGATATAAAAACAATCTGTTTGTTTTTAAGCTAGTTACGTATACCAATTCTACATAAATCGCCTAGAGTGCATAAGTCCATATTTCCACATAAGAAATATGAACCGCCGTGTCAGCGTCGCAAGCCTCAAAAGGAGGAACCGACACCCGCCGGGTGCGGGCCGTGAGAAAGCATTCTTTGGTCCCACTTCGACCGGGAATCACTAGGCTAGTTAGGTTAAAAATGTATTCTTTTATTAATAAAATTTAATTTAAGTAAAATGGAGTTTCTTTTGCATCCGGCGGCTGTAGCAATACGTAACTAGCTATTGTCTGAACGGCCCCCATTAGGATAGTGATATCGTGTGTCGGGGGTCCGGAAACACATACAAGGACAAGGACTAATACACCCAGACCGGAAAATATGCTTGCATTGTCAATACAAACATATATGCTCCGGGCGGGAACCGAACCCGTGACCTGAGGTTCGCTACCGCTGTGCCACAACGTCGTCAATAATTCGCGGCACATAAGTTGAACTTTTGATATGACTTTGAATGCGCAGTAACTATAGCAACGCGGCGACGCTAGCCCCCACTCAGTCGCATTCCGACCCTTGAAGACAATCGCGTACAATTTTTTTGTTCTTTAAATTTTATACTTTTTTAATTTATTGTTTAACACCTAAAGACCTTGTTTCTATACTATTTATTTGTTTTATACTATGTTACAAATTAAAAATAATAATTAATAATTAAGGAATCGAATTTAGAAGATACAATTATATACTTAATTCCGTTTTCATTCTTTATAAAAAAACTATATAGATAAGACGATAACACGTTTGTTTTCTTTTAAGAAGTTTTCACTTCCCGGTCAACCGCTAAGCATTGTTCTAACATTTTTGTCCATGACTGTACCTGCGCGGGTGACCGGGATTTTGGTTTAACTTATGTTCCGTGAATTATAATGAGTTGCTAATATTTTTTATATATAAAAAGCAACAACATTAATGTATACATTTTATTTATTTTTGCACATTTTTTACTCTCTTTCCTATTGCATATTCAAAGACTGTATACTTCAATAGTGAACTCCAGTCGTGCGTCACACACACACTCACAAATAAAAAGTAAAAGTTTTAAGTTGATGGAAAAGCATAAAGAATTATCTTTTAATTTTTATTGTAGACGTCAAGTATCTCTTAGGAAGCACGTCGCGTACGCGCACGCGAAGAAAAAACGTGTCAAGTGCGATTTCTGTCAGAAAACTTACGCGAATAAGGAAGTCTTGAAGATACATATGATAGGGTAAGTGCAACTAGCTATCTAATACATTTTTATATAAATTAAACTGTGCTTAGTACAATAATATATTCGTTTTTATCAGTTACATAAATAAGGTCAGGGCTAATACATTAACCATGTCATTATTTCCAAAATATCCCGAATTCAACCAAAGTTCCCTTTCCCACTTTTTTTTCGCGCTACCACACCCCATTTTCCCGCCAATTTTTCTTTGGCCCTGATTGGCCAACAACAAAAAACTCGGGGTCCTGAACAAGGTGCGGCGTTATTTCACGCCACAGCAACTGTGCCTGTTGTACAAAACTCAGGTACGGTCTTGCGTTGAGTATTGCTCGCACCTTTGGGATGGCTCCGCTAAGTACTTGCTCGAAGCCCTGGATAAGTTACCGCGACGAGCGATTCGCATCATTGGCGATGAAGAGGTCTCCAACACCCTCGAATCTCTTCAACTGCGTCGTGAGATTGCCGCCCTAAGCGCCTTCTACCGAATGTATCACGGCGAGTGTTTAGAGGAATTATTCTCCCTCATACCTCCCTCCCTTTCCATACAAGAACTACGCGTGCCGGTCTCCGATGTCACCGTCTAACTGAGGCATCAACTCCTTCGCGAACAAAGAAGTCTTCGTACTTCCAAAAAGTGGAACTCATTGCCAGCTCACGTGTTCCCTCCTTCCTACAATCTGGGCTTCTTCAAACGAGGCGTGAAGAAGCATCTTGCGGGTAGGCAGGGCAAGGGTGGCTAACGCGGTTGCATTCCGCAACTCTGTTAGCCGCCTTCGCGTTTGGACTTTATTTCAACTTACCATCAGGTGAAGTAGAGTCATCTGCCCTACTTTTTATATAAAAAAGTCCGCCATTGTTTTCTTTTTGGCCAATCAGATACGAGTTGGTGTTGTCATTTATAAATGTTATAAAATGATTGTTCTTTAATTAAGAAATAATGACAATTTAAACGAGCAATTCTTGTATATCTGTATGTATATATAATTCAAATCTCGGAAACGGCTCCAACGATTTTCATTAACTTTAGTATGCAGGGGGTTACGGTGGCGATAAATCAATCTAGCTAGGATTCATTCTTAGAAAATGTCGTTTTAGTTATCTCTCTCTCTCTGACTCTCTCCCTCACTCTCCCACTCTCTCTCTCTCGCTCTCTCCCTCGCGCTCTCTCTCCCCCTCTCTCCCCTCTCTCTCTCTTCGACTCTTCCTGTATAGACTGTACTGTACTGTACTGTACTGTTTCCTGTATAGTTCTAGATTATATATTTATATACAAGAATTGCTCGTTTAAAGATATTAGATGAATAATTAAAATTACATAATTTGTAATTTTCAAATACTATACACGTGTCTCGCCAATCTTGCGTAACACGTCATAATTTAGACGTGACGACCCCATCGCCCGCTGTTGGGATAACCTCTGTCACAGCAGAGATTATTCCACCAGCGCATTCAGTCACACTGGTGGTAGGTCTTTTGTTGCAAGAGGCCGGCTAGGTAGGTACCACCGCAGTGTCAAATATTCTACCGAAAGCAGTCTTAAGCATTACTGTATTCTGGTTTGAGGGGCACTGTAAGCTAGTGAAATTACTGGGCAGAGGAGAGTTAAGAACCAATAATTACAGGTTGGCAACCCCTGAGTGGCACCTACTAATGCCTTACCGGTCAGGTGGGATGTATGCTTGCTTGCCAACGTAAAAAAACGAAAAGAAGTTGTCATTTCATCCTCTACATAAAATAGGAAACATTCATCGGAAGTGACGTCAGGCGAGCGACCACTCAAGAAGCACGTCTGTCAGGAATGCGACATGGCTTTCAAGGCGCCCTCGCAACTAAAACATCACATGACCAAGCATTCGTTGATACGAGATTATTACTGCGTTGAGTGTGACAGGTCAGTCATTATTTTTTATAATAATAATAAACGCTACACACTGTTGGGATAACCTCTGTCACAACAGAGATTATTCCACCAGTGCAATCAGTCACACTGGTGGTAGGTCTTTGTTGCAAGAGGCCGGCTAGGTAGGTACCACCGCAGTGTCCAATATTCTGTTGCCAAATAGTAGTGCTTAGGCACTACTGTGTTCCGGTTTGAAGGGCATTGTACGCTAGTGAAATTACTGGGCGAACGAGATTTAAGAATTAATATCTCGAGGTTGGCAACGCGTGAGTGGCACCTACTATTGGTGCTGCAAGCGCTCATAGGCTGCGGCAGCCACTTACCATCAGGTGGGCCGTAAGCTTGTTTGCCAACTTCTAACATAAAAAAAAAAAAAAAAACACTCAACGGATAGGATAGTTGTATCCTGTGTCGGGGGTTCAGAAACATACACAACGACAGAGACAAACACATCCAGACCGAAAACATGTATCGAGCGGGAATCGAAACCGCGATCTGCGGCGCTTAAGGCACGTTCGCTACCGCTGCGCCACAACGTAGTTCAGTTATATTTTTGACCGGTAAATCTAAAAAGTATGTTTTGATTTTGAACATTTTTTAATGTTGTAATAACATTGTATGAACGGTTCGCGCGAAAAAAATTTTATAATTCTTGTCTGTCTGTTATTTTCACGATTTTGATGAAATTTTACATAGACTATTATTACCCCTTCAAATAAACCCTTAGCTTGGGCTAGGAGTGGGTGCGACTATAGCCCAAGGGGGCTAGGATCGAACCTGCAACTCTTCCGTTAATACAGTGGAGTCGGGCCGATAAGTTTTGAACTATTGAGATTTCTTTCGGAAAGGATAGGAGATGAACCGTTGTATTAGAAACAATTATATATATTGTATTAAAGTCTCATTAGTTAGTTTTTTTATATATCATGTCGGTTGGCAAACAAGCATACGGTCCGCCTGATGTTAAGTAGTCACTGTAACCTATGGACGCTCGCGATACTTGAGGTATCATGCGCGTTGCCAACCCGAGGAACAGGAGGGAAGGGATGAGGAGGGAAAAATGGAAGGGAGGAGAGTGGGTGGGAGATTGGGCCTCGCTCTCACGAGAGGCATCAGTACCTACTGATATTGTTACTTTACGCTGATTTTCTGTGGGAGAGTAGCGTGACTCTGCTACCGTAAATAATAATCAAGTTTTTAAAAAGAAACTAATGATTTGTCAAATCTAGAACATTGTAATACTATAAAAAATGCTGTAAATTTTCAAAAATGAAATGCGTTTTTTTTATTTTCTGTTTTAGGAGCTTCAAGTCAAATAACGCTTTGAAGCAACATTTGAAAATCGCAGCACCGCACGTCAACTATATGGAACTTCCGTATGTATATTTGGACGCAAATCAGCAATACCATGTCAACCCACAAAATTGAAAAAATTAAGTTATATATGCAGAAGTGTTGGTAAATGGCTGAAGAACATTTTTCTTTAATATTTGTAGAGGTTTAAGCTTTAAAACTTCTAAAAAAGCCGTTTTTTAATCATGGAATTTATGTATTATTTTAAACGTTTTGGGTTATATTATATTCGAAATATGCAGTTTGTATGCTTATTTTATGTGAAAATAAGTAAAATAACTTACATACATCTTGAAATTGCCAAAAACTTGGCCAAAACATAAAAAAAAATATATAAAGCAAATTCAAAATTTTCAAACGCGGTTTTCTCGAAATCACATTCGTGTGGGTTGACATGGTATTGCTTATTTGCGTCCATTTATAATAATAAATCTTATATATAAAATTCGCGTGTCACAATGTTAGTTACCATACTTCTCCGAAACAGTTTGACCGATTTTGATGAAATTTTGTGTGCATATAGGGTAGGTCTGAGAATCGGTCAGCATTTATTTTTCGTTCCCCTAAATGTTAAGTGTGGTCCAATCCAAAATGTGTTTTCTTCGACAATTTTTTTTTTAATGATATGGCATTAAAAATACATACAACCTTAAATTTTCACCCTTCTACCATCAACCCATATCTTAAATAGCGATATTCACAATTACATTTTTTTTGGGGTAGGATACCGTCTGGCGGACCCGATAGTAATTATATAAAACTAGCGGCCCGCTCCGGCTTCGCACGGGTATAAAATTTATAGCCTATGTCATTCACTGGAAAAATGATTAAAATCGATCCTGTAGTTTTTAGATCATTACTGCTCGTGGCTCGCGCGCGTTAAATGTAATTATTTAGGACATCACATTAGAAACCTCAAAAAAAAAAAAAAATTCTCCACTATTTAATGGATGTTATTATACATATAAACCTTCCTCTTCAATCTATATATCTAAATTCGTTACGTAGTTTTAAAGATTTAAGCATACATAGGGACAGAGAAAGCGACTTTGTTTTATACTATATAGTGATGTATGTGTACTTATGTACGCACGTAATATCGACTAACTTCATAGTATTGAAAATCGTTGCTATACGTGCATTATTTCGAAACGTATCTATATATATATATATATAATATATCATCAGATATCAGAAAATTGTGCTTAAAAAAGTAATGAAAAAATACTGTGAATGGCCTCTCAGAAAATCGTACGAATGTAAAAATTGCTTACTTTTAATGTTAAGAATTGCATTTACGGACACCATTACTAGATAGTAGTTTTATGGGTCTCACCGTTAGCTCCTTAAACAGTACTACCCAACTTTTCCAGCGCCCCTTTCTCCGAGAACTTTCAATGGAGTTGCTTTCCTCTGAGACCGACCGTGTCAATTTTTTAAAGAGGACTTTCTTTTCCACCTGACCTAGGTCTAAAAACTCCAGTTCCACAGAGCCATTTTGATAGTCAGATTTGTACCGCAGTGACCCTTGCGACATAACCGTCTTAGCACTCGGTTATCCATCGTCGACGCCATTACCCACGGTGCATCACATGGAGATGACAGACTTTGCACCCCAAAAATGTAAAAACCTTAGATTTTTTACAAACAATATTAGAAATGCTTTTTCAAATACTCATATTTCCTCCCCTAATAAGCTCGTAATATCTTTGTATTACCGACTCGCGCAAAAAAAATTTTTAATTCTCAACTACTTCACTCCATCACTACATAGTATAAAACAAAGTCGCTTTCTCTGTCCCTATGTATGCGTAAATCTTTAAAACTACGGAACGGATTTTGATGCGGTTTTTTTAATAGACAGAGTGATTGAAGAGGAAGGTTTACATGTATAATTATAATGACATAGGCAATATATTTTATACCCGTGCGAAGCCGGAGCGGGCCGCTAGTAATATTATAAATGTAAAAGTAATTCTGTTTGTCTTTTACCCGTTCACGCCTAAAGCTCTGAATCGCTTTTGGTTAAATTTGACACACAGATAGACTACACTTTAAAAAATATATATCCTATTGCCCCTTCAAATAAGCTCCTAGCTTGCCCCAGGAGCGGGAACGATGATAGCCCAAGTAGGTCAGAATCGAACCAGCAACTCTCGCGTTAACGGACCGAACACTTTAACCGTTGAGCTATTGAGGTTTGTAGAAGGTGAAGATCACGTCGGGCTTCATCACTGTGAAGGTGATGATGTGTGAGAAATGTATCCAACACTGCGGGAGGATCCTCCGACCAGGCTGGTGATATTGCCTGGCGGGTCGAAGCCCAACGACTGACGTTGGAAAGTTGTATATATACCTCAAGTGCGTAGGAAACTTTGATAGCGCGATTTAGGATCGTGACGTTCATTGTACGTCCATATCGTTGCGTAGTATGCCCTGTAGGTGTCGTTGTAGCTTGATGCGACATTGTGACAATCTTGTCTTTCTATCGCGTTACGTCGTGTTGCGTGTAGATGTCGCTACAACGTTTACACGATATTCGTGCTTTCCAGTTTGCCATGCGAACAATGCGAGAAGCGTTTTGGAGTACGGAGGGATTTGGAACGACACATGAACAGAGTACATCTGAATATAAGGCCTTTTCAATGCGACAAGTGCGATAAGGTATATTAATTTTTTACTAATGTAGAATTTAAACGGCTAACACTCACGTTCAATCGGTTTAAGTACCGACTAGTTTCGGGCTCATCGGAGGTTCTTCATCACCGTCGCCAGCGCATCCCCCGCCCGCCGCCCTGTCTAGCCGCGCGATACGAGCGCAAGCGCGCAGTGCGAGACGGGTTGCGACCGCGAACGTAGCCCACTCACCCTGATGAAGGACCTCCGATGAGTCCGAAACTAGTCGGTACTTAAACCGATTGAACGTGAGTGTTAGCCGTTTAAATTCTACATTAAGTTAATTATGTCTCACGATAGTTTTAATAATTTAATTTTTTACTAATTTATTCTTCTTCATCCTAGCATTAATCCCGGTATTTTTATGAACCAAGGGTCTGCTTATTACTCTTATCCGGATTTGACGGGTTACTAGTTTTTACACAGAGCGATTGCCATCTGACCTCTGCAACCCTAAGGGCGAACCAGTAACTGATTGGATAAGAGCAATTTACTTATCAAGAGTTAACGATTATTATCAGATGTTATTGATAATAACCGGGACCGACAGCTAAACGTGCTCTCCGAAGTACGGTGGGGAGACCCACACGGACAAACGCCCAGACCGAGACAGAAATTTCAACAAACATCTGCCCGAGCGGAAATCGAACCCGCAACCGTCGAGACTAAAGACAGACTCGCTACCCACAACGCCACAACGGTGTCGTGTGTGTTTTTAATAATGTATTATAATACTCAAAGTAGTTCTGTCTATCCGTTTGTTTGTTATATTTTTCGCTAGAATTTTTAGACTGGGTAAAATATAATAAGGGTAGTGTATCAGCTTCAGAAGTAGAAGAAAGTAATATGAGAGGGAGATGGAAACAGAGCGAGAGAGAGAGAGAGCTGACCCCTTCACCAACGATAGTAATATAATAGGCCCAATCTCTTACCCCATCTATACCCTTCCTTTTCCCCCATCTCATTATTCCTCCTGTCTCTTGGGTTGGCAACTCGCATGTGATATTTCAAGTATCACAAGTTCATAGGTTGCGGTGCTCACCATCAGGGGAACCGTATGCTTGTTTGCCAACTGTGATGAAATAAAAAAACCCGGTGCGGTAAAAGTAAATAAATTTTGAAATATTTTATCTTAGGCGTACGTAAACGGCTGGTCCTTGACGGAACACAAGAGGTTCACTCACGAAGGTCACAAGAGACCCCTGAAGTTCCCTTGTCCGCAGTGCGACAAGGTATTTGATGTGAGTTTATATTTTAGTTACATTAGCGGTTCATACTAATCGAGACTAATATTATAAGTGTATAATATATAAGTGCTAAAGTGAGTTTGTGTGCCTGTTTTTTTTGCCTAAAACATGGCACATATTTTGATGATTTTTAGTATAGAAATAGATCGAACGGAGAATGACACAATTATACTATTGCAATAAAGATGCCTCGGCAAAATATAGTCATTTTTAAGTTGTCTTTTTTTCTTTAAAGAAAAATTGGTTCTTTAGATATTAATCAGAACATCTGACATCTAACCTTGGTAATAAGAAACAGGAACATTAGCACCGCGTGCGCTCATTGGTCGGATCAAATAGTGCGCACTCATTGGTCAATTCAAATACCGTGCGTTAATTGGTCAAATCAAATACCGCGCACTAATTGATAAAATCAAATAGTGCACACTCATTGGTCATATCAAACACCGCGCGTTCATTATTTAAATGAAATAGCGAGCGCTCATTGGTCAAATCAAATAGTTACAAACTCTACAAACGCAACGGCCCCATTAGGATAGTGATATCATGTGTTGGGGGTCCGGTAACATACACAACGACAAGGACAAACACACCCAGACCGGATACATGTCTGTATGGTTAATACAAACATATGCTCCGCAAGAACAGGGGGAATCGAAGCCGCGATATGTGGCGCTAAAGACAGTTTCGGTACACCACAACACTATATTTATATATTTTTTGTCTCTTTTCAGCGTAACGCCACCCGCAAAGCCCACATCCGTACACATACAGGCGAAAGGCCGTACTCGTGTGACAAATGTCCTGCCAAGTTCAGCCAGGCCAGTGTACTTGGAACACACGTCAAACTTGTCCACCTCAAACTAACACGAGACGGACGACCGAAGACATTGGCAATTAAATAAATTAAAAAAATAATGATTGTTTATTATTTACTCTTGTGCCTAACCTTATTAATCTTATCCAGTTTTGATATGCTACTACATTAAGAGCGATTGCCAACAGACCTCAATAGCTCTAAGGGCGAATAATAATAATAATAATAAAATTATTACAATCTGGAAAATGAATAAAGTTTACATTGCTCCGCTGGTATTATCCAGTACGGGAGTTATTCCTAAACACCTTCTACAATCTCTCAGAGTCATCAAAAAAAGAGATACGATTTAGATAATGAAATTGACACGAAAACAAATAAAGATACAATACTTCTTGTATAATGCGAGAAGAAAGGTAAAGACAAAAATTTTTAGCATTTAGCACAGACATAGCCAAGATAATCATAGAACAAAACAAGACTTAGGGAAAAAAAAACAAGTTATCTTTCGCCCATTGTCCTTACACTGGGTGCTAAAGACCATAGGAATGAATAGAAAGAAAAAATAATAATAATAAAATTAATTAAGCAGTCTAACAAAGTCTTTGATCATCATGTCGAAGGAGAGAGTAGGGACTCACATAAATTAAAAAAAAAAAAAAACATACCTGAAAACACATATATAACGATGCAAAAAGCCGCAATATTAAATACATGTCGCATTGTCCGTAAATTTCTTCAAGAAAAATTAAATCACTGACCCATTATAGAACATGGAATTCACTTGGCTTAGGCCCGTGATTTCATGATATTTACCGAAGTGTCTTAACCACTCCGAGATAAAAAAATGTACAAAAATAATAATAATTTATTTCAATCAACGTAGATCATAACTAGTACAAAAATCCTATCTAATAATAATAATAATACCTAATAATAATATAATAAATTATTTTATAATTTAAAAGCAATAATAATAATAATAGCAATAAGTAACTCATTTTATAAGAGAAAATTACCTATCAAGAGTTAACGATTGTAATTATTATTATCAGATGTTATGTGATAACGACCGGGACTGATAGCTTAACGTGCTCTTCGAAGCATGGTAGGGATACCCGCAAGGCGTAACGCTGAAACCGAAACAGATTGTAAGATCATTACAAACATCTGTCTCGAGCGGGAAACGAACCCGCGACCGTCTAGGCTAATAGCAGGCTATCGGCATCGCTACTAACACGTTACAACGGTCCTCTGTTCTATTTATTATATAAGAACTCTCCGTGATGGTAAAAACCGCACTAAATTCCGTAGCGTGGTTTAAGAGTTAGAGGAAATTAAGGCAGTGTCGTAAAAAGATTTTTTACAATACTATTTAGATACGAGAAAGTAGGTCATAAATCATATGGCGCAAATACCCATTAAATATTGCTTACTAATATTATAAATTCAATAGTGAGCTTGTAACGCTTTCACGCCTAAGCTACTGAACCGAGTATGAGTAAATTTGAGACGATTGTAGGCAGCTTTTTGTTGCGAAAACAAAACTTAAGGGGGCAAAATAGGGGATGGAAGATTGTATGGGGAACCAATAAAATCAGAGCAGCAGAGGTTCTCAAACTTATTTCATCTACCGCCCACTTTTATTATGAATAATATTTCAGGGCAACTCATTTTTAGGGTTCCGTACCCAAATGGAAAAAACGGAACCTTTATAATTTCGTCATGTCCGTCTGTCCGTCTGTCCGTCCCTCCGTATGTAACAGTCATTTTACTCAAAAACTATTGGCTCTATCTATACGAAATTTAGTAAATAGGTCTATTCTATGATCCGCTACACAGTTTTGTAGAGAAATCCTAAAATATATAAAAATTAAGGGTAGCAGTCCATACATGTAATCAAGGGTTGAAAAAAAATTCAACGTATGGCAATGAAGTATCTTTGGATAGGTCTTCAAATTGATAACGTGGTTTGATTTTTTTTTATTAAATCGGTAGTGGTTGAGATATAAGCTCCTAATGTCGTAAAAATTGTGTCCCCCCTCTAACTTTAAAACTATGGGATGTAAAATTTTGTAAAATTTTTGAAAAAATGAGTGTGCGTGGTCCACTACGCACTTGACTGGTAATTATTTTAACTCTACCACTTGTTAAAAGGACGCAAATAAGCAATACCATGTCAACCCACAAAATTGAAAAACTGAGTTATATATGAAGAAGTGTTGGTAAATGGCTGAAGAACATATTTCTTAAATATTTGTAGGGTTTTAAGCTTTAAAACTTCTAAAAAAGCCATTTTTAATCATGCAGTTTATGTATTATGTTTTGGGTTATATTATATACGAATATGCAGTTTGTATACTTATTTTTTATGAAAATAAGTAAAATAACTTACATAAATCTGAAATTGCCAAAAACTTGACCAATACATAAAAATAAATCATATAAAGCAAGTTTTAAATTTTCAAACGCGTTTTTCTCGAAATGACATTCGCGTGGGTTGACATGGTATTGCTTATTTGCGTCCAAAAAATACAATGACCTTAATTACTTTAATTAATTTCATTATAGTTTGCTATATAATTATGTCTGGACTAAAGTTAACGCTTACATTCTAAAATAAACTTTTTTTACCAGTGAGAGCAATTACAACCCAAAAATATAATATGAGAGATCAATCCCTTCCCTAAGCTCCTTCAAAATTTTTTTATGGGCCCCTTACCGTCTTCTAGGCCTCCAACTCCTACAAGCGCTGTTAACGCTCACTTTGAGAAAGACTGCTATATTGCAAAAAGACAAAATAGTAGTCTTTGTAAAGTTAAATCAAAACGCAACGTAATTAACAAATTTTCATAATACATTTTCGTGAACGTTTTACATGTAGGTCCAATATTTTTGTTTACAATAGGATGTGATCAGAGAGAAGATCGCGAGGCAGGGGACACACGTCCCACGGGAGCGGCGCGACTTCCGCCGACGCGCGGATGTGCTTAGATCCGGCGTTACACATCGGATTATGAGTTGTGATATTTTAATATTATGTATTATATAATACAGGAACTTTGTAAATAATTATAGTCTATATGTATATCTTTTTATCGTTGTCATTTTTAGGGTCCCATAGACAAATGACAAAATTAGTTTTGTCATGTCCGTCTGTCCGTTCGTACGCCACAGTCATTTTACTCGAAGTCTATTGGCTCTATCTATAAGAAATTTGATAAATAGGTGTATTCTATAAACCGCTACAGGGCTTTTTTTAGTGAAATAATAAAATATTTCAAAAATAAAGGTTGTCGATACATGTAACTGAGGGTTGAAAAAAATTCAGCGCACGGCAACATACTATTAGGCATCTTTGAATAGGTTTTTAAAAATAATAAAGAGGTTTAATTTTGACTTTTTTGATTAAGTCAGTCAGTCAGTAGTTGTTGAGATATTAGCTCCTAAAGTCATAAAAATTGTGAGATTTAAAATTATGGAAAAAATTGAGGTGGTAGAATATTAAAAGTACTTTAATAAATTATGGGAATGAATGTTTTCCGTGTTATCTGAGGCTTACACCCACACAAAACAATACCCTCAACCATCAGTATTAAAGGAAGGTTCTCTGATTCCCTATCGCTACATTATATCAGTCGTCCAAATGATTTATGATGTATTTTAGCATAAATTATTAGTTGATTTATCAATCACCACGAAATGCGAGGGTAATCAGGGTGGAATATGTATGCCCCAAATAGGGTTGTGTACTCAGTAATTTTCTGTTTGAAATTGCAAATAAAAAGTCTATTAGGCATGTAATCTTAGGTGTCACGTTTTATATTTTACAATATGATTAAACTAATTTCAAGATTTTTTAGTTTTGACGAAAATATAGGCCTATATATTTTTTTCGAAATCGACAACCCTGATCTTAAGATACCTTCCAAGGCAGTGTAAATTTTAGGGATTGTATCGATTGACCTACTTTCCATATACTTCTTAAGGGTCACAAGATTTTGCATTACGGTTTTATTGTCAGTGCGAAAATTATTTTTTGTATGGCAATGGGTAGTATGGAAACGGTCATCGTAACCTATCTTCACTTGTAACGCCAGAAGCATAACAATGCGTCATCAGACACGTGCAAGGAGTTGGACAATAAAAAGAAAGAGACCAAGGAATTATGAAGTTTTGGCTTTTTTGATTATTTTTCAAGCTTCGCACGTGTTACACTGTTGAATGACAAGCTCCAAACTTATTGATAGTGGTCTTGACTAAATAAAACACTTTTCGATATAAAAATGGACTGTATTATTGCTGATTGTAAAGATAACTGCATGTGTCTGTGCACGACGAGAGGCGGCGAGCGAGTCCCGATGGCGGGGCACGGCGCAGCGCGGGAGTGGTGGTCACGGAACCGGTTCGACCACTCGTTGCTGGCGCGCCTTGATGTGACGTAGGAACATACACAGTGGTGGATTTACCAGAAGGCTGAGTAAGGGCGGCAGATTTTAGGGGCGGCAAATTTGGGGACCGAATTTATTTTTTACTACCTCATAGAAATGATAAAGATTTCTGCACGACGGTTTTCTAATGTTTTACTGGTAGAAATCTGCAACACCAGAAGGCATGCAGGTGCGTTGCCGATCTTTGAAGAAAGAATACGCTGTTTTCTTGAAGGTTCCCAAGTCGTATCAGTTCGGAAAGACCGCCGGCGGAAGTTGATTCCACGCAGTGGTTGTGCGAGGAAGAAAATGTCTTCTAAAGAGCGCTGTTGTGAATTTCCGGATATCGAGGTGGTATGGATGGATGGATTTTTGAGTTTTGTCGCGATGTCCGATGGTGAAATTCTACCGGCGGGATCAATCCAAATAATTCCTCAGAACATCCCCGTCTTATATGCGATAGAAGATGCAGAGTGATCCGACATCTCTACGCAATGCCGAACGATCAAGCCGATCGGCAAGAGCTTGATCGTCGACAATTCGAGCCGCTCTACGTTACGTTCGTTTTATATTATATATTTTTCTGTTATACAAAACAATAAAAAAATACTTACTTCATAAACATACTTCATAAGAGTAAACCTACCCTTAATAAATATGACCTTACGAGACTTCTTTGGATTCATAAATCGACAAGATATTAATGATTTTTTTAGTTAGTGTCAAAAGTGTTATAAAGAAATACGAAACAGTTATTTCTATTAAAAAAGTTTTCTTAATCTTCCAATTTTTAATAGATGTCATCAAATTGAAAGATTAATTACGAATCTCATCTGTCACATAATCTCAAAAGGCTCAGACAGAGATAACAGAGATAGGACGGTTCAAAGTTAGGGTTAACAGGAAAATACCAAACAACAACATTCAAGTTAGATGCTTACATTTTAATACACTTAGTCTGTCTGATGGTAATCGGGTAGTGTCTTCGCCTACGGACTGCTTATCCAGGCTATAGATTTTGGAGAACCTGTACGTTAAGAAGAAGAAGCAGACCCTGGAGAAGAAGACGAATTCAGTGACAAAGTTGCAAACGATACGTTGTACACGTTTTATAAGTCTTATAAGAAGAAATTTGAAAAAACAAAGGAAAAAAATAGGACTGGGGACAAATGGACTCGAACCGGGATAAAACGTCATTTTCTAAAATTGAATCCTAGCTAGATCGATTTATTTTTTATGATTTTTTAAAAGAAAAAACTTTTCTAAATAATGTTTGAGAATGTTTCTGAAGACGCACATTTGATATAACTAAGGTCTTCTTCTTCAGAATAAGATGATTAATAATCGCTTGTCACTTCGCTTTTTCAGAATCCATAAACCCGCCTTATCCCTTATTATTAACGGTCTTATAGGGTTCGTATGTGAATTCATTTTTGTGAATTTTACTTCAACCTTTTAAATTTTTATGATCATCACATCAAGGGCTTAATATTTTAAAAAGTTTTAAGGTTTTTAATTTTAATAAAAAAAACTAAACTATAGTACATAGTAACGGTGAAGGTAACCGTAATAGTCTAACGGTAGTAGCGCCTTTTTTTTGTTTACGGGGAGGAAATCTGCAACCAGATACCCGGCCTCCTGGGGAAGAGAACCGGGTTATGTGGGGTTCCATGTTTAACCATGGCGTCCCACTAAAACCTCCTCGGTGGCCGACCTCAGTGTGTGCAACTGGCCTCACAAGGGAGGGAAGTCTCACAGAAAATTGGCGTAAAGTAACAATATCAGTAGGTACTGTTGCGTTTCATGCTATGAGTGAGAGTGTCGGAGGCCCAATCTCTCACCCCCTCGGTCACCTTCCTTTTGACTCCTCTTTCCTCTTGTTGACGGTTCACGCGCATGTGATACTTCGATACTTCAAGTATCACAAGCGTTCATAAGTTGCGGTAACTGCTTACCATCAGGCGGATTTCATCAGCGTTAAGTGGTAGGTAACAAGGCGAGCATTTAAGTCCGTCCTACCACTAGCAAGGGACCACCACCAGGATTAGCGTCAATACATGTCTTAAAATTTCTTTTAAAACATGTAGGTTTCCTTATAATGTTTTCTCTCACCGCTAAGAACGAGATAAACTTGAAACAGATATTGAACACTTGAAAACTCGAAGATGCTTACTCGGATTTGAACTCACGATATTCGGTGAAAGTCTACATTTTTCCATTGGACCATCTGGATCTTTTGAGCGAATGTTTTATTTTTAAATTATTTATTATGGTATTTTTGTCTTAGCTGTATTATAAATCAAAGTTTAATTTCAATTGTTTTGTGAACACACCTGACAACAAAGGCTCTATATAAAAGGTAAGGTATTTTGTATAATGCATATGATGTGATAAAAACTTAATGTAAACAAAACCTTAAACCAAACAAAATAAGGCACGTTTTGTTTATGCATTCCAACGACTTTCCATAATGAAAGAGAAAGTGTCGTTAAACTCTGAAAACATTGCTGTAGTTGAAAAGGAAACCTTTTTACAAGGAATAAGGTTGAAAAATATTTGGTTTGTTTTGAAATATACAACCTTTTTGGTTTAAATATGTCTCCGTCGTTACTAAGTTTGTGAAGCTTTGGGCGGGAAATGATTTTCCCGTGTGGCAGCCATTATTAGATAATATGTAATTTTTGCTTGAAATATCTAAACCTTTATAGAGTGAATCCTTAAAAATCTTTGTATTTCGAAAATATTTTAAGGGATAGTTTATAAATATGCATTTTTAATTACATAAGGTAATTATATAAAAGGAGAAAACTGGACTGACATATCAACGTCTAGCCTAAGCCTTTGGACCTAGAAAGCTGATTTTTTTCTTTCTCACAGGTATTGTTTTTAAAACGTAAACGAGCACGAAGAAAAGATTTTTCGATATCAACCCTAAAGGAGGTGATAAAGGGGTTGAAAATTTGTATGGGACGTCTGTTATTTTTTAAACTAGAAATATGAATTGTGTCGTGATGTTATATAGTCTATTGCCTTCCTCAAAAAATGTGACGAAGGTCGGATGGCAATCGCTCTGTGTAAAAACTAGGAACCTGTCAAATCCGGAAAAGAGAAATAAGCAGACCCCGGGTAAATAATCGTATAATACCGGAATAATACTAGGAAGAAGTAGAAGAAATTTCAGGGGTGACAATTTTGTGAGAAACTCTAGTAGGGTGGTGGATGCTGTACGCATGCGTGAGATGTATGATCCCTTGTTCCCGAAATTCCTTCTTTGTCTGCAATCATCTGAGCTGAGCGAGGGTGTTGGAAGACGAAAAGACTTAGGGCGGGAATTTCGTGAGTACTTCTACGTTTTACAAATTCATGAGTTGACTTAATATATTATGAAAATGAATTGTAGAGTAATAGGAAAATATGTGCGTTCGATTCGTCTGTATTTTGATATACATAGAGTAAATTTAAAATTTTACTAAATCGATATAAGAGGTTTTTTTATATTGAGGAAGAGGAGAGGCTCCTATAATGTTATGAAGGAAATTGAAAATATTTTTTGCCATTAATTAATTCATTCATGAAAAACATCTAGTATTAAGTCGCAGTAAGTGATTCCGCCTTTTCTAGTATTTTTACCGTAATATCGCTCTTTTTCGTAACGTAGTAAATAATAAATATAATTTTTTGTTGTGTCGTGAACATTAAAATAAAGCTTTAATAAAAATACTTTTGATGGTCATGATAATTTTTTTATTTTTATATTTTTAAGTTAACTGCAAGTAAATACGTTTATAAATACAATTTAATGTTACAATTAAATATTAATCTACTAACCCTTTGGATCATATTTGTGTAAATGAAAATAATTACGCTATACAAAACCTTACATCTAAATTGTGTTTGTCCGAATTACATGTTATTTAGTTTAGTTCTATATTATTTGGCATTGATTTATAATATTCAAAGATATAAATATCTTTATATCTCGTTCTACGAAAAAAGTAACTAACGAAAATGCTGAATAAAACATTTTTCATTTTCTCAAGAAAGGGTAATTTTCGTTTCACGTACTGCGATTATGACAAAAGGAAATAATTACGAGCGAACCCACTTTTTTCTCGTAATATTCTACATACAAAGTAAGAATACGAGTACATAATTATAAGTCAAATGCGTTGTGGACCACGCACAGTCAAAACTAAAGAGTTCCGCAGCTTGATGATGAAGATTCTTAAGGACTTTAATATAATTAATACCGCAAAATTAAGTTTATCATTTCATAGTAAGCGCCGTGTAGGGTTGAAGCAAAATTTCTTAATGTACTTAGCTCTTCATTTTTTGATGTTACCTTTATAGTATTTTGTTATACGACGTTAACCTATAAATGGTTGGAATATTAGTAATGTTACAAACAGAGAGGAGGAAAGGAAAAAAATATCAGATGGAGTGGGAGTTTGGGCCTCTTGTGCTCATATTCATATGCACGGAAATAGTATGTTTATACTTGTATTTCTCGTCTCAACCCGCATATATGACAAAAACTACATACATATTTACTGAAATATGTAAATCATTATGCTTTTTAGAATGCTTTGTGAGCCACTCCAAATCTTGCACCGGAGATCTGGGCTTATAAATAAAACACTTTCTTAACAGTAGGCTTCTTGGTATAATCAACCATAATCAACCGACGCTAAACACTCAACAGCCACCATTAGAATAGTGATATACAGGATATCGGGGGATTTTGGGGTGTCCGGAACATACTAAGACAAGGACAAACACACCCAGACACATACTTGTATGGTCAATACAAACATCTGCTCCAAGCGGGAATCAAACCAACGACCTTTGTCGTTTAAGGTAGGCTTGCGACCGCTGCGTCACAACGTCAAAAGTAATGTTCAAGTTCCATAAATTACAATTTCGATGTCTTTCATAAGGTTCCTTTAAGAAATTGGAGCAAAAATATATAAAAAAAAAAATTTAAAAGAATATTACCACTGTTTTTAAAGGCATTACTAATATTTCTATTGCCCCTCCAAATAAGCTCGAAGCTTGCACAAGGATTGGGCCCAAGAGGGTCAGGATCGAACCCGCGACTCTTCCTTCTACCGTTGAGTTATTGAGGCTTCAAACGTATTAAAAATATTATCAACAAACTGAGATCATGATGAAATCTTTCATTGCTTTGCGTTAAAATAATATCAAGAATTACTTTTCTTGGTTTTTTTTTAAATTTATGTTACAAGTTAGCAAACAAGCATACGGCCCACCTGATGGTAAGTGGGCGCCGTAGCCTATGAGCGCTTGCAGCACCTTAGTAGGTGCCACTCACGCGTTGCCAACCTCGAGATATTACTTCTTAAATCTCCACTGCCCAGTAATTTCACTAGCGTACAGTGCCCTTCAAACCGAAACACAGTAATGCCTAAGCACTACTATTTGGCGGCAGAATATTTGACACTGCGGTGGTACCTACCTAGCCGGCCTCTTGCAACAAAAGACTTACCAGTGACAATTTCTATACAGTCTATTTTTGAAAAGAAGCCCTACGCGCGTCTTTATTCGATTTTATTGGAAACTTATACACGATAAGAAAGCTGCGTGCTACGCCCACATTATGTCTGGGGTGAAGTTGATACTTGATATAAATAACACGAAGGTTTTGTAACTTTCCATTAATCAATAAGTGTACTTGTTGATCGGTAAATGTTTGCTCAGTATCAAAGTGAAACGGACACTTGTAAGGGACCAGAACAGATACCTTTGTTTTGGTTAGGACTTTCTTTATTTCTTTTATTAATTATTATAAGTAATTATCTTTTTCGTTTTTAGGGTAGCCAAATGGCAAAACTGAACCCTTATAATTTCTTCATGTCCGTCTGTCCGTATATCATAGTCATTTTACTGGAAGACTATTGGCTCTATCTATAATTTAGGAAATACATGTATTCTATAAACCACTACACGATTTTGTTATGAAATCCCAAAAAAAATATAAAAATTAAGGGTAGCAGTACAAATATATGTATATGGCAACGTCTGAGATAACTTTGGATAGGTCTTTCAAAATGATATTGGTTTTAACTTTGTCCGTGAATGTTGATTAGCTTCTAGTCATAAAAATTATGCCGTCATAAAAGTTATAGTTGGGGACCTCTAACTTATGAACTATAGGATTTAAAATTCTAAATCGAGGTTGTAGAACATCAAATGAATTTTCAACCACAATTGTTTGCAAGGTCTACAAATATTAAAGATGTATAAATTGTTCCCATTACTTAGTTTTTCATATTACTTTTAATAATTACTATGAAATTACCAACTTATTTTTGCGGTCGATTTTAATTCATTATTATTTTTAAAATCCTTAACATTCTTCATCATCAAACTGCGAACCTCCTTTAGTTTCGACTGTGCGTGGTCCACAACGCACTTGACTGATAATTATTTACCTCTTCTACTTAACGAATTTCAAAATTACTAACGGTTTCTTTGAATAATTTTCTTTGAAATACCCTACAATTTACAGTGAAATTAGCTGTATCAAAAACTAGGTAGCATTCGAAGCTGTAACAGGACCGACAAACGTAACGACGCAATGGAATAATCTCAACAGTCTAACAAATGGCTCTGTAATAACAATCGCCGATCAATTTATCTAGCCGAGGCAATGTCAACGAGTCAAACTCCCGCGATCCCCTGCGATCCACACCATCCGGAGGGTCAGAATTGTCGAACGAGCGAGGCTCATAAATTCTTTCAACGACTGACAGTTGAAGGGTTCACATGTAGATAATACTATAGTGGTTGCGATGCTAGGAACTTCTATCACATTCGTGCTCAAGCATGTGGCGGGACAACACGCACCTGTCAAATACTCCGCCGCCATTTTGTCGACTTTGACGTTTCTCGTTGCGTTCAGGAATCGCGTGCTCGGTTAAGCGTTTTGTGCTTAGTGTATGACAATGTTTGTGTGTGTGTTGTTATAGTGTACGTTGTGGTGCTGTGGTATTTTATAGTAAGTTTTTTGAATAGTTTTAAAGTTTTAGAATATCTCTCATACTATGTGCGTGCTAAAAAATAAAATAATTCCGCCACAAAATTCGTTTTGGAGTGAATGCTTTTTACGGCAGTCGTAGTGTCCATTTCTTCTTCTTAGCAAGTGGTTAGTGGCCAACCTTATGTCTGAGCTGTTCACGTCGCCCGTAGTAGACCTCTGATTTGACTTTTCGACTCAACTAGATAACAACCTCGACCGACTTTTTACCTGCCCTCCGAAGCATGACTACGATCACTTGAAACACCACTATACGATCACCCATTTAGTGACAGACCGCGCCTTAAGTTGCTTAACCAACCGATCATTTACTGATCTAATTTACATGAACTTCCGGTTAGCCCTTGAACGATTCAGGAGTAAATGTGTCAAATCCAAAACAGCTTATTAAACAAATGTAAGCAAATTTAAAAGAAATTAGAAGAAAAACAATGAAGAGCATTGGCGAGGGAATATTCCAAAAGCGCAATCATATTTAACTTGTTTATTATGCTTACTTTGTCCAAGCCGTAATCCATCAAGAACAAAAATCATGATTTTTTTTATGTTAGAAGTTGGCAGACAAGCATACGGCCCACCTGATGGTAAGTGGCTGCCGCAGCCTATGGGCGCTTGCAGCACCATTAGTAGGTGCCACTCACGCGTTGCCAACCTCGAGATATTAGTTCTTAAATCTCGTTCGCCCAGTAATTTCACTAGCGTACAATGTCCTTCAAACCGGAACACAGTAGTGCCTAAACACTACTATTTGGCGGCAGAATATTGGACACTGCGGTGTTACCTACCTAGCCGGCCTCTTGCAGTAAAAGACCTACCACCAGTGAAAATGGCCAATGCCATGCTATACAAGGCCCAGTAAGCTTGGACAAGTTTTTTGGCCTAGACCAAGTAAAGGAGTCACGTATATGCAACTAAATGATGAGTCACGTATATGCAACTAAATGTATCTATGACACCAACTCATCTATGGTTTATAGGAACCCCATTAGTAATATATTCACTAAAGTTATTTGGTAGTTCAGTAAAATTCTAAAACGTGATTAATTTGAAATGTTTGAGAGGACTGAGTGCCTAATTTATAGAATAGCAATTCGTATATTTTCCTTATTGAAGAATTAATAATTAATGAAACTCAGGCGTTTTTTTTTGTGGCAAGTGAATGAAAATAATAATTACTACATAGTATAAAACAAAGTCGCTTTCTCTGTCCCTATGTATGCTTAAATCTTTAAAACTACGCAACGGATTTTGATGCGGTTTTTTTATTAGATAGAGTGATTGAAGAAGAAGGTTTATATGTATAATAACATCCATTAAATAGTGGAGAGAAAGAAAAAATTGAGGTTTCTAATGTGATATCGTAAATCATTACATTTAATTGCATGCGTGCCGTGCGGGCCACGGGCAGTAATGAATAAATCAAAACTACTGGATCGATTTTAATCATTTTTTCAGTGAATGACATAGGCTATATATTTTATACCCGTGCGAAGCCGGAGTGGGCCGCTAGTTATTTATGTATAAGTATAGATACTAATCATTTCTTCAGTTTAAAATACGTTCGTACCTATATCTTTATAGCTAGTAAAAATTCAGATTAGAAGACCTTTTGACCAATCTACTAAAGCACGTTTTTTCTGAAATTTAATTTAAATAAATAAATAGAACGTCGTATCATTTTAAGAGAAGCCTTTGACAAATGACAATATATTTTTTTATATAAATCCAACGTAGTTAGGTTAGATACAATTGTGAAGAATGTTTTTTTTTATCCATTACAATTTAAATAACGCCACGTTCCAGACGTTCGCTACTAAAGTAAATGATAGGACTGTTTGTATCTCATTAGATATACAGTGAAAATAAAAAATTATGTTAATCTGAGAACTCATGGAGAGTTTTCCAGTTTTAAATGAATAATAAAAATATTATACGCATATATTTTAATGTACGTATTACTTTGTTTTGAAAACTTTTGGAAATTCATTCCGAATTTTGAAGAGTGAGTGTAATTAAATTATTAAAACTATCGTGAGACATAATTAACTTAATGTAAAATTTAAACGGCTAACACTCACGTTCAATCGGTTTAAGTACCGACTAGTTTCGGACTCATCGGAGGTCCTTCATCAGGGTGTTACATTCGCGGTCGCGACCGCGATGAGTCCGAAACTAGTAGGTACTTAAACCGATTGAACGTGAGTGTTAGCCGTTTAAATTTTAAATTAAAGTGAGTGTAATAGTTTTTATTTGCAATTAGCATGTGACACCGCTCATATTAAGAACTTTTGCTAAGATTTGATTCAGACGACTTTATGCCGCACCGGCACCTGTCTTAAGAGCAATAGGTCGTACTTTCGATTTCAGCTCAGATCAGATATTTGTATTAACCACACATATACATTATTATTTGAGTTTTCTCTTTTTTATACTTGAACCGTCAGACTTATATACCTACAGCTCTAAAAATGTAGGTTTTTTCTTCATCTTATGGTCGTGAGATTGTCACCAACCCTGTATCAGGGTTCAAGTCTCCCGTATTTTATAGTAAAGGTAGGCCCCGTATATATTGAGCATCTCTTCCAACACTTTTTTATTTTATTTTAATTTAATATCTACCACCAAAAAATTCAGCTTTCTAGATACAAGGGTTTAGGCTGGGCGTTTATAAGTCAGTCAGGTCAGCTCCTTTTATATATATATAGAGTGTATACCATCTGAAGGTTTAGGCAGACGATGTCTTGTCCTAAAAAAAAAATTAACCTGAAAGCAGCACGTCCTACTCGGTCCAGTAGTTAATCCAAACCATCCAGGAACTCATACACACAAAACCTTTCCATCACCTCAACCAGTCAAGATTTAGAATGTCAATACTTTTTGACACGCTTTTTGTACTAATAATTATTTAGACAGGCCGTAAGTATTGTTACCTTTGTGGTATATATTGTGTTGACGTTGTGGCTTAGCGGTAGCGAACCTGCCTAAAACGCCACAGTCCGCGGCTTTGACTCCCGCTCGGAGTAGAATTTTCCGGTCTGGGTGTGTTCATTCTTGTCTTTGTGTATGTTTCCAGAGGATATAACACAGGATATAACTATCCTAATGGGGCCGTTGAGTGTGTAGCGTTTATTCATTTATTATAATGATATTACCATATCCTAGGTATGAACTGTATACTAAATATAAACACTTCCGTATTCATGATGGTGCTCCATGAAACTATACATAAAGTATCAATGCTTGTTATTCTATTAACCAATTTAAATTCAACGAAGGCATCCATCACCGTGTTTTTCCTTTTGGCTACATAGATATTTAGCAAAATCGTCAAGCGTAATCATAATTCTATATTAAACTGGCCTTGAAAAAGAGGATGTTATTGACTCATCTTTTTTGTGTTTGTTTTCATGTTGTACGATATTTTTGCCGTTAACTTTTACGGTAGTAGAGCCATGCTTCTCTCAGCACAAAAAGTACTACTCTCTCACAGAAAATCGGCGTAAAGTAACAGTATCAGTAGGTACTATTGCGTTAATTGCGATGAGTGAGAGCGCCGGACGCCCAATCTCCCACCCCTCTTTGCCCTTCCTTTTTTCCCTTCTCATTCCGTCTCTTCTGTTCCTTGTGTTGGCAACGCGCTGGTGATACTTCAAGTATCGCAAGCGTTCATAGGTTGCGGTGACTGCTTACCATCAGGCGGACCGTATGCTTTTTTGCCAACCGTCATGACATAAAAAAACTATAGCTGTAGTCTTAAAATTTATAAATCAGAACGTATTGTATATCAAGAAATTAATTGTTCCAGATAAATATTGAAAACAGTACAAGATACTTATCTAGTCGACGTACTTCTATAAAAATGTTAATACAGATTCCTTGACTGATAATTAATTAGCTGGTGAGGGAAACAAAGAGTGTGACAGAAGTCAAGAAAGAGGAGGTTTAGTAAGTAGTATAGAAGAAAAGAACGAGATGGATACTAAAAATGAGGCACGTGGCGATGACATTGAACTGAGTGTTCAAGGAGTCAGTAGCAAGCCCAGGTAAGATTCTTAACTTCGTTTTATAAGTTTAGGTCCTAAAAAGATCGATTAATAGAGTTACATATTTGCTACCAATTGTTCTATATTTAAGTATGACATCAAGTGCCAGTTATTTTAATCACAAATCCACAAAAATCATGGTCTTAATTTAGGACTTAGGTAACACAATAGCGCAGATCATAATGCTCATGATAATTTCTTAAATTTATTTCCCTATTCATTATTCACTCTTGTTTTTAGTGTTGTGGCGACAAAATCCGATCTCCCTGAACGAGGGTCATGGGGTAGCAAGCTGGACTTCATCCTGTCCGTTATTGGTCTAGCCATTGGTCTTGGCAATGTTTGGCGTTTCCCTTACCTGTGTTACAAAAATGGCGGCGGTGCTTTCCTTATTCCATACTTCCTTACGCTATTCCTGGCTGGTATTCCGATGTTTTTCATGGAGTTGGCAATGGGACAGATGCTTACGATCGGTGGCTTGGGAGTGTTTAAAATAGCTCCGATTTTCAAAGGTAATATTTTATTTATTTTCCAAGCGAGTTTCACTAATTTCATAAAATTTGTCAAATATATTTTGTATTGTTATAGAAGATAATTCCTTAATTGGATGCCATTAAAGTAAAATTTTCTATTATACGGTCTAATTGAACCCTTCTATTGTTTATTTCGATGAGTGCCATTAATATATAATATTTTCTCTTCAAACCAAAGTAATTTTCTTTATGACTTCAATTAGAAGGGTTCCAGAAATTTATGATAATATAAATTAAATTTATTTCTCAGGTATCGGTTATGCGGCTGCTGTTATGTCTTGCTGGATGAACGTGTACTATATTGTGATCCTTGCTTGGGCTATCTTTTATTTCTTTATGTCCATGAGATCAGGTAAGAACACTTCAGTCGTAAATAAATTTATAATAATATTTATGAAATTTTTAAGGCTATTTGGTATTTTGTTACTGTATACGGTTTTACAATAGGATCTCAGAAAGCGTTCAGAAACTTTCTATAAATAAATTTAAAAAAAGGTCCAAGAACGTTTGTGTGGTAAAGGCTATTATAAAATTGGTGAATACCTTGAGGACACCACGCCTTGGGAATGAGACAGTCACTCCAGGCTTTTCAGTGATTATAATATGTAAACTAATATCAGTTTAAAAAATACATATAAAAAAAGAGGTTTAATTTTGGAGCCGGTGGTAGAATCTGACTTTCAACAAATAAGTGTAATGCTTTTTATGTTTAATAAAAATATTTGATTTTGATTTTTGATTTTGATATCAGAGTTACTTAATCTAAAATAGGTTTGAATGATAATTTACTTGAATACACTTTTAGATGTTCCTTGGCGTACATGCGATAATTACTGGAATACTGATACATGTGTGAACCCCTATGATAGAAAGAACCTTACCTGTTGGTCCGATTTTGACATGTCGACTTTTTGCACACTTAATGGCAAAAATGTTAGCAAAGCTATACTATCGGATCCTGTAAAAGAATTCTGGGAGTAAGTCTGAGTTTAAGTCAACCGTATCGCATACATATATGTATTCTGTTGTATCCAAATCAATAAACTTAAATCTTAATACGTGTCTTGCCCTTGCAGACGACGCGCTCTTCAAATTTCAAGTGGAATTGAACATATTGGTAACATTCGTTGGGAGCTCGCTGGTACTCTCTTGCTTGTTTGGGTTCTTTGCTACTTCTGCATCTGGAAAGGAGTCAGGTGGACCGGCAAAGTTGTTTACTTCACTGCTTTGTTCCCTTATTTCTTGTTAACCGTATTGCTTATAAGAGGTGAGTAATAATACCTGTGTATTTGTTAATTTACAGAAAATATTATATTTACGTAGCAAACTTTAAAAACAACATTGTCGTTATGAAAAATAAAAATATTCTAATTTTAACATTAATCAGCATTACTTTTAAGACTTCTTGCTCAACATAAATAACAGTCTAGTGGTGTATTTGAGTGCATAAATGTATAAAATACAAATATAAGTCTTGTATTATTTGAAAAATTATAAGCCATCTTCATTGTATCAACAGGTATAACTCTCCCTGGTGCGATAGAAGGTATAAAGTTCTACGTAATGCCCAACATGTCGAAACTTTTCGAATCTGAAGTGTGGATAGATGCTGTTACACAAATATTTTTCTCGTACGGTCTTGGATTGGGAACTTTAGTAGCTTTAGGAAGCTACAATAAGTTTACAAACAATGTTTACAAGTGAGTTAAAATATTATTTAAAAAAATTGCATAATTTAAAACAGTAGTTGCTTTTGATTTGATTTTCAAGTTTTTAATTTTTGTCATTGTCATTTATTTAATGATCCTCATTTTAGGGATGCATTGATAGTCTGCTCAGTGAATTCCAGTACATCAATGTTTGCTGGATTCGTTATATTCTCTGTAGTTGGATTTATGGCTCATGAACAACAAAGGCCTGTAGCAGAAGTGGCAGCTTCGGGTAAAACTTATATTTTCTTGCTTAAATATAGAGCATTGTAGTCTTCATAAGAAGAGGATATTATTGATAGAAGACTAGATAAATCATCCATCGATCAATCGAGAATAAGAATAATATCTGAAAAATGTGTTTACTTGATAAATAGAGATAGGTCGAAAAAAAGGTGTTAAAAAAGGTTGTCTATACAAATATATTATATTTTAACTATTTCTATTTTCAGGTCCAGGACTGGCTTTCCTTGCTTATCCATCAGCAGTTCTTCAACTTCCTGGAGCACCGCTTTGGTCATGCCTGTTCTTCTTTATGCTGCTCCTTATAGGTTTGGATAGCCAGTTTTGCACTATGGAAGGTTTCATCACTGCTGTTATTGACGAATGGCCAAAACTGTTAAGGAGAAGGAAGGAAATATTCATTGCTATTACATGCGTTATATCATATTTGGTCGGATTGTCCTGCATTTCTGAGGTAATTTCCGTAGTATTGTAACTTATGTTCAATTAAAAAAACATGGTATATTTTACTTATTGGCATACAAAGATGGTTGTATGTTTCGCCTGGGATAATATTTACAAAATCTTTCATCATATTTTAGGGAGGTATGTACGTATTCCAAATTTTGGACTCCTATGCTGTATCTGGCTTCTGCTTGCTGTTCCTGATCTTCTTCGAGTGTGTCTCTATATCCTGGGCGTTTGGAGTGAACCGCTTCTATGATGGAATCAAGGAAATGATCGGTTACTATCCTACGATTTGGTGGAAATTCTGTTGGGTCGGATTCACTCCTGCTATATGCATCGTAAGTATATTATACTTGAATATTCTAAAGTATTCATTTAGTAGTTACGTTTGAGTGATATAAATATAAAATTGTAAAGTTTGTGATGCTAAGTTTTAAATACTTCTATTATATTATGTTTCCAAATTAATTCTGTTTTAAAATTGAAAATACGAACTAAGAAAAAAATATTAATCAATCCTCAGAGCGTTTTCATCTTCAACCTGGTACAATGGAAGCCAATTAAATACATGAATTATGAGTATCCATGGTGGTCACATGCTTTTGGCTGGTTCACTGCGTTGTCTTCTATGCTGTGCATTCCTGGGTACATGATATACTTGTGGAGGGTTACTCCTGGGACGAAGATGGAGGTTCGTTCAAAACCCAGTATTTTTAAAATAGTTTCATTTGAATAGCAAGTCATTCAATAGGTGTAGATAATGTTTTGGAATAAAGAAATTATGTTGTGTTTTCTGAGTTAATTAGTTTCATTTATTATAAAATTTCAGAAATTTCACACGATCGTTCGGATCCCTGAAGATGTTCCCTCCCTGCGCACAAAGATGCAACAAGAGGAACAAGCTAAACACGGAAAAGCTTAAGTACAACACTTACCATCTTTCGATCTCAATCGGGTAGAGATTGGAAAATATGAGTATTCAAATTTAGCAATGTTTCTGAGAGTACTTCAACTACAATATATATTAAATAATTACGCACAATTTTATTATTATCGAAAAATTTGTGTCATAATAGCTAGGTTAAGTGTATTTAATCTGTAGTTCGTAAATTTAAATTTTATGTAGTTTTATGAAGTTTTTGTTCTTATTGTAGTATTATTTATAAGGTTTCGTTATTAAGCGTTTTAGTCTCATAAATGTTTTTGACTTTAGGATTTTTGGTGCGTTGCGATGCGTTCACGTATGTTTCTACGTTACGCTATATTGTTAGTCTTAGTTAATTTTAACTTTACGTTTATCAGAATTAATGTTAACTATATTATTGTTGTCTTCCATATAGTAAATGCTTTATAAAATAATAAATACATCATTAGAAATATATTGTCTTGTAGATCAACTATTAAATATACAATTTTGGTAGATCATATCAAAATTGGCATATATCAAACATTTGTAGTAATTGTATCAGATTAAAAAAACATATATTTATCTTTTAAAATGTATCCTTAAAGGATCTAGTTGTAAGTTTATGAATGACTATAAACGTTAGAATAGTAGTGAGAATTTTATGAAAAACGCAATGAGACGCGATATCGTATAATGAATGTGGTTATTTAAAATGTTAAATGTTAGATTAATCATTTCAAATATTTGACTATATTATATAATTTACAGCATGTGCATGTAACATGTTTATTTTAAATAATTATTGAAATTTAAATGTATATATAAGAGTCTTTGATAGACTGATACTGTTAATTTCATCTTTTGGTTCAACAGCTTTAACAAAATTATTTATGTCGAGTATTTAGATTATTACTTCTATTTCTTTTTTACTTTCTCTTAAGGAGTTAGTAAAATCACTTTTAATATCAAATTGAACAACTGTGTTCCATCCGAGACCAAACTTTGAACGAATATTAAAAAACTCTTATTACAATATCAGATATTCTTCAAAACGCTATATACTGTAGATTTTTTATAAGAAACTGCACAATATATTGGCCTAATATAAGTTTTATTTACATAATATTTTTTATCAACTATTTACCAGCAATTTATATCTCAAACTTTAATAACTTTGTATGTTTATACCTTTGAAGGAATGTTTATCTATAATAAAAATATTTCTAATGGAATGTGTGGATTTCCAAAAAACTAATAGTGTTCAAGTATTTTTGTGTCTAACATTGTCTATTTATTGTCAATTTTCATTATATCTTAAATGTTAGTGAATGTTAGTATCCCTTTATAATATGGATGTAGAAAATATTCAAAATATTTAAAAAATATATTTACTCTTCTAGGTGCCAAATTTACATTTAGGTGTTATGAAATGAGTGTACGTTACGTAATCTTTGTAGATCATTACAAGTTACATATAAATATAAACACCGTTTTTAGAAGATAGGACAAATAATTATCCAATTTAAATTCATCGTCATTTTCTAATTTAAGAATCATGATATTAATTATATTATAATTTTGCGCTTCCCTATATTTTTAAACTAGACGTTGTACATTATTCTACTAAGTTACATAAACATTATTTTTCATCTGTTTTCAACAAATATTGTATAACTTAAAAAATAACGGGTCGTTAAATTTAATCACCTATAAAAGCATCAAAATTTTGGAATATTTGTGCCAAAATTTTACGTCATCTTTTAAAACAGTTAAGAACGCAAAAGAAGAAACATGATTTCGCGTAACAAGAAGACACGACAATTAATAAAAAGAAGGCAAAGTTAACTTTTATTGTTATACAAAACCAAGGACTTAGAGTAGGTTAGAACCCACAAGCCTTAAAGCCCAAAATCTGATTTTTTTAAATATCAACAGTTTTACAGACGATTAGCCATTGGTACTATGACGTTTTTATACTATCTGATGTACATGCGGTATCTAGACTACTCTAAATCTATGTACAAAACCTTCATTTAAATGGAAAAGATTAGCTAATGTAACAATAGAAATATAAACAATAAAGTAGTTAAAAAAAACAGCAGAAACAATTCATAACATAGTAATAATTTGCAGGCTTTTTGTTTGAGCCAAAATTTATCTAATAAGATTGTATCTGGATCCTTAATATTCTTTAATTTTAAGTTATTTAGTATCATAATTATTACAACATATTAAAATAAACCAGAAGTGTTTTTGTTTATTCAAACTTATGTCAAATATAATGCTGTAATTTTAGAAATTAATTTATTCATTCCATTAAATAGTAAATGATAATATCGTGTTCTTTATTTTCTCTAAATATTTATGTTTATTCCTAAAAGTTTTATGATTGATGATATTAATATTAATAATGATAATGATGATAATATTAATATTAATAATGTTAGGAAAAGGCTTCCTGAAGAACCTGCTAGGAAGAAAGTTTAGGAGCAGCTACCGCAACCTATGAACGCTTGCGATACTTAAAGTATCACATACGCATACACAACAGGGAAGGGATGGGAAGGGAAAAGAGAAAGGGAACAGAAGGGTTGTGAGTTTGGGACTCCGGTGCTCTCGCTCATCGCATGAAATGCAACAGTACCTACTGATACTGTTTCTTTATCTCCATGTTCTGTGAAAGGGTAGTTATTCTGTCAAGCCGGCTTATTTGTTGAGAAGAAAGTGGCTCTACTACAAATACGGCATGGCTCTACTACTACGTGAACATGTTTTCAGGTTTCTCTAGATAAGGGAACATAGAAACGTCAGCGGCGCTTGGAATTTGGCTACATTCTTTTTTGTCGTGTGCTCTTGTTGTTTTTAGAGTTCCGAGCCCAATGTCAAAAACGGAACCCTTATAATTTCGTCACGTCTGTCTTTCCGTCATCTGTCCTTCCGTATGTCACAGTCATTTTACTCGGAGATGTCACAGTCATTTTACTCGGAGACTGTTGGCGCTATCTATACGAAATTTAGTAAATAGGTGTATTCTATGAAGTGCTACACGATTTAGTAATGAAATTTTAAAATATAAAAAAATTAAGGGTAGCTGTCCATACATGTAACTAAGGGTGAAAAAAATATTTCAATTTAACTTTCAAAATGATAAGTAGGTTAGATTTTGACTTTTTCATTACGTCAGTATTTAATTGAGATATTGGCTCCTAAATTCATGCAAATTGTATCCCCTCCTCTAACTTCTGAACTATGGGATTTAAAATTCTGGAAATATTTGAGCTTGTAGAACACCAAATAAACTTTCATCCACATTTGGTTTGAAGAAGATTGTTCCCATAACTTTGTTTTTCATATTACTTTTAATAATTACTATGAATTTACCAACTTATTTTGTAGTCGATTTTAATTCGTTATTATTTATTAGTTCTTAATATTCTTCATCATCAAGCTGTGGCACCCTTTAGTTTCGACTGTGCGTGGCCCACAACGCCAAGTGCGTATATTTTCTTATTTATTAGTTGGTAACGGGATTATCATAACATCTAAGTATTTTACTTTCCACTATTTGTCAACGAATTAAATTCTTGTTTAATGTAAAATTTAAACGGCTAATACTCACGTTCAATCGGTTTAAGTACCGACTAGTTTCGGACTCATCGGAGGTCCTTCATCAGGGAGTGTGGAGTGTACTGCAGTGCACTGCAGTGCGAGACGGGTCGCGACTGCGAACGTAACCCACTCACCCTGATGAAGGACCTCCGATGAGTCCGAAACTAGTCGGTACTTAAACCGATTGAACGTGAGTGTTAGCCGTTTAAATTTTACATTAAGTTAATTATGTCTCAAGATAGTTTTAATAATTTAAATTCTTGTTTTTAAAATACTTTTGTTAATAATATCAGAAAAGAAGATTAGGCTGCGCCTTTACAAACTTTTAGAGCAATCTTTTTAATGGTCTTACGTCATGGGCGATGGACAAAATTCGTTGACACTTATAAGATTTCCTTGTTACCGTCAACGAATAAAATTTCTGTTTAGCAGTCAAACGGATCTTATTAGCATTATTAGCGAAGTATTGTTCCCGTGTTAATTATTTGGTTATTTAAATTCGACAACCATTGTAGCATGCCGGTAGCGAATCTGCTTTGAGACTCACAGTCACGGCTTTGATTCCCGCTCGGGCATCTGTTTGCTATAAATATCTGTTTCGGTCTGGGCGTTTGTCATTGTGGGTCCCCCCATCGTGCCTCGGAGTGCACGTCAAGATGTCGGTCCCGGTCGTTATTATAACATCTGATAATAGTCGTTAACTCTTGTTAGATCATTTGCTTTTATCTAATGATCTAATCTCAAATCGCAACTTTTTGCTATATACTAATTTTTTTTCCGTCTTATGTCACTCTGTGGCGCATCGGCAGCGAACCTGCCTTAAGCGCCACAGGTCGATGGTACATACAAATAAAAAAATATATAAATATCCGAATGGAGATTCACCCGTTTTTTTGAAGTCGGTTAAAAATGTTTTCTATCACCAATATACCGGTGGGAAATACGTTTAAACATTCATAAAATTCATATCAAAATCAGCACTAATATACTTACTAAAATTAAGTTACTATAAAAGTAGTTCAAACTAGATCAGTAGCTTGTTTCTAATTTTAGCATTATTTTTCTTTACATTAAAATCGTCTGTACAGAAAATTTCACTTGCATTACATAATCTAAATAGACGCTAAGTGGTTTTAAAAATGATGGATGACAAGATATTGCAAAGTACATGTCAAATGAATCGCGTTTTTAACTTTTTTATTAAAGTGAATTTTGAAATTTAAACGTTATTTTTGTATGTTAGCAGAATGTAATTTATTTAATAATATATCGCCTCAAGTAGCCATAGTTAACAATGGTCTCATAAAATTTATGAATTCGTAAAAAAACTGTCCCACAGCAAACTGATAAGAACCGATAAATCAGTCCTATGGAACCTAAATAGCTCTGACACTACGCTCGCCACTAACCACAAGAAAATGAAACTCAAATAAAGTCACAAACTTTAGCCAACTATTGTTTTTTATGTTACTAAATTGGCAAACAAGCGTACGGCCCACCTGATGGTAAGTGGTTTACGTAGCCTATGAGCGCTCGCAATACTATCAGTGGGTGCCACTGGGAGATATAGGTTCTTAAATCTCTTTTTCCCAATACGTTCACAGCCTACAATGTCCTTCAAACCAAAACACAATTAAGTCAAAGACACTACTGCTTTGCGGTAGAATATTTGATATTGCGGTGGTGCCTAACGAGCCGGTCTTGTGCAACAAAAGACCGACCACCAGTGTGACTGATTGCACTGGTGGAATAATCTCTGCTGTGACACAGATTATCCCCACAGTGGGCGATGGGATCGTCAACTTGTCACGTCCCCCGACTAATTCATAATATTTACAGCTTTCCTTCTTGTCACAAAAAACCTAGTTCATAATATCAAATCTTAAAAACGCTCGCCATTGTACATCAACCTTTCCGCACGTGTAGGTGTTAGCACCTTTTTCGTATTTTAGCGTTTCCACGTAAATGCTTATGTTAACAATATGTATGATGTAAGGTAGTTTGCCTTGATGTCTAGGTTGCAAAATTAATTTGACATACGTATTAACGACCATAAGGTTGTAAATCATCTTGTATATATATGTATACTAGCGGCCCGCTCCGGCTTCGCACAGGTATAAAATATATTATTTTGATAAATCTCGTAGGGTTCAGCCTGCGGTTGTTGCAATGTAAGCGGAAAAAATGTAATTATTTACGACATCACATTAGAAACCTCAAAAATAAAAGTATTTCTCCACTATTTCATGTATGTTGTTATACATATAAACCTTCCTCATTAATCACTCTATCTATTTAAAAACCGCATCAAAATCCGTTGCGTAGTTTTAAAGATTTAAGCATACATAGGGATACAGGGACAGAGAAAGCGACTTTGTTTTATACTATGTAGTGATGATAAACGAAGAAGACCTTACTAACATATCAAGCATCGCCTAAACCCTCGGATTTCGTAAGCTGATTTTTTCACATGTGTTGTTTTTAAAGCGTAAATTAGCACTAAGAAAAGATTTTTCAAAATTCGATCCTTCAAAGGGATGAAAAGGGTTTCAAATTTTTGTATTCTAACATTTTTGAAATTGTAACATGAAACTTATAATAAAGAAACATCTTTTTTAATTTTTTTAAAGTCTACCTCTGGAGGGCTGAAATGGGGGTTGTTGTGAATGAAGTTGGTGTTAAAATATCGTGTCATTATTCACGCGGGCGAAACCGCGGGTAGGAGCTAGTCTTTTATCATGTGGGATGTTTTCTTGTTTAATGGAATTATTGTTTTAATTTAATTGATTTATGTATTGAGGTCTATATTGCTTCATTTAAATCGACACACTTATGTGGGAAGTTAAGGTTTTATTATTATTATATATTGATAAATAAATAAATAAATGAAAGCTGCACACTCATACTACGACATTGACGTATACACACATATCGGAAAATATGCTTGCATGGTCAATACAAACATATGCTCCTAGCAGGAATCAAACTCAAATTTTGATTGATTGGAAATTGATCAAACTATTTTAAGATATACGGGATGGTGTCCGCAGACGTTTATTGATCTAAAAATGTAGATATCTCTTTTTCACATACATAGTTAATTAAAATGTAATACTATTCATTCTATTTTATGGACTAGGTAATCATTAAATCAATCACCTGATGTTAAGCGATTACCGCCGCCCATGAACATCTGCAACACAAGAGGTCATTCAGGTGCATTGCCAACCTTTAAGATGCAACTGGTTGGCTGACCTCAAAACTCGGCTTTTGAGCAGGCTTCCACAAGCAAATAATAATCGGTAGTCGCTTAATCGGTAGTAAGTGAGGTGTTGCATTTATAATTTACAAGGTTACATGTAAAAAAGCTCAAAGACAAGGTCTGTAACAGTAAGATCTTGAAGAATGAAAAAATATATTCCAGCTATCAAATATTCTACACACACCCACGTGACCTTCACCAACATATTGGTACGGCAATTCGTTGCTAAAACTATAAATTGTATACACAGGACGTGTCTTTGAATATAAATTGTAATTTAGTCTCGCGTTCCGACATAATAATTTTGTTATATGACTTACAAACTAAAGCATATACAATTTGTGGTCTTTCCGATCTTATATCACGTGGTTTTTAAGACTTGACCTTCATCGAGACAAAATGCGGAAGGTCAGATGTCATCGGGAAGGTAGAGCCATGCTTCTCTCAGCACAAATGGGTCGGCTCGACGTGTGTAGCTCTCTCGCAGAAAATTGGCGTAAATTAACCTATTAGTACTGTTGCGGCTTCGTGCGATGAGTGAGATCGCCGGAGGCCCAATCTCCCACTGCCTTTTTTCTGTTCTCATACCTTATCTCCTATCGCGTATATTTCTTGTGTTCTTAATACTTCAAGTATTGGCAAGCGTTTATAGGTTGCGGTGAGTGTTTACCATCAGGCTGACCGTATGCTTGTTTGCCAATTGTCATGACATAAAAAAGGAAATTATATTTCTAATGTTTGATAATAAATATAGGCTACGATAACCGGTACCACCCACCTGACTATGCTTACATACCGGCTTTGTGGTAAAAAAAGTCCCTGATCAGACAGGCTAGTATTTATACAGACAGAGATGACAAAGCGACTTCAATCAGGCGTCCTTAGCACGTCCTGCAAGACCCTGACGAAAAGCATGCACATACACAGCACGCACACAACACCGTCTTCGCTGGCGAAGACTAGGTCCCAGGTCCCTTCTTTCGCTCGACGCGACGCGCTTACGCCGTCTGGTGAGACCATCGATTACAATGCGCTCGAAGCGCTGTCTCAATTCCCGATAGCGTCCTTTTCTGTGGTCACCACCCAGTGACGTTGTCAAGGCCATAGAGCCAACAGAAATACACGCAAAGAGATAAAAATATATATATCTATATGACTGCGTCAGGTTGTAAGACTATAGCCAAATATATATTGCCTCTTTAATGCGAAGTAATTTCCTGTTAGATGCTACATCATTTAAAATACATTATGAACAGCATTATCGTGCAATGTTTTACATATTTTGTAAATAAAAATATATGTATACTAATATTATAAATGTGAAAGTTTGGATGGACGGTTGGATGGATGGATGGATGTTACTCTCTCACGCAAAAACTACTGCACGGATTTGGATGGAATTTACTACATACATAGGATTTTTTTTTATGTTACAAGTTGGCAAACAAGCATACGGCCCACCGGATGGTAAGTGGTTGCCGTAGCCTATGAGCGCTTGCAGCACCATTAGTAGGCGCCACTCACGCGTTGCCAACCTCGAGATATTAGTTCTTAAATCTCCTCTGCCCAGTAATTTCACTAGCGTACAGTGCCCTTCAAACCGGAACACAGTAATGCCTAAACACTACTATTTGGCGGCGGAATATTGGACACTGCGGTGGTACCTACCTAGCCGCCCTCTTGCAACAAAAGACCTACCACCAGTGAAATATTTTATTAACCAGGATACTTTTTATCTCGGAAAATGTTGGGTTTCCGTGGCATAACAGATAGTCTAGAGCCAGAAAAGGGACATAGGCTACTTTTTGATGCGAAAAGTGGGTTATAAGAGGTTGAAAGGGTTGGATAAAAAGTTGTATGGAAGTATCGTCACTTTTAAAGCTAGAAGCTTGAAACTTATTTTTTAGAAGTGTTACCTTCTAGGGTGTAAAATAATGATAGGGAATAGGGAATGAAATTTTGTAAAGAAATACTGCAAATAGATCATTAAAGTATGTATAAGTATGTGTCCTATTTATAAAATAATTAGTAATTAATAAACGAAATATTTACAAAATTCTACCCAACGACACTATTCCACGCGGACAAAGTCGCGAGCAGAGCTAGCAACTTATATAGTATCTCCGTAATTCAGACATGTGACCTTGAGGTCAAGAGCAAATACAATAAGAACGCCAAAGGTTCATATGTCTGGATGGTTCTGCAGACAATGAGATTTATCCTTCCGAGAACTGGGTTTGTTTTTTTATTTATATATTTCTGTATTTAATATTATATGAAAATGAGTATTAAGATCGTCCAATCTGCGAGTGTGTAGCGTTTATTAATCTGTCACACCTCTATGCGTCTCTGACCCATTCATTCAATTGTTAACAAATGTTGCCGAATTATTGTGTGCGTGGCCTCGAAGGCTCAAACATTTGTAAACAAAAACGTTCCAAAAATGGTTTAAAAAATCCAAAAATTAAAAAAAATATATTTTCTGAAACAGTAGTAAAATACCACCACAGAAGGTTAGAATTATATTGCAAGCTTGTGAGTAACTTCATTTTGTTTCGTTGGTGTTGAATTTAGAAAGGAGCACCAGCGAGTCTGACATTTTGTCTATATGAAAGAGCCTTTCTATAGTCTATAGTAAGTGTATGGTTATAAGTAATATTTGTAACAAGTAAATGTTGTATGTAAAAAATATATAACTACAACTTACATTACATTAATTTCCGTTTTTAAATAAAAAACGTGCGCACAGAAATACGAAAAATGGGAAGGATGAGAACATCGTTCGCACACCGCAAAAAGAAGCCTCAAAATATATCAGAAGGAATTGCAATAAAACGTTCAAAACTATAAGAAGTTCTCACAACGAATAAACAAAATATCATTATTTATATTGGCATCTGCAAGTTCTTAGAACGGATGATAACGTCAACAAATATAGCAGTGATAAGAGACGCCGTCTCTGAGACGCGTCCATTAGTACTTTCTAGTGTTCAAATAAAGGAAAAGCTTTATCAATAAAACATAAACTACTCAGCTAATAACTTATGACATATAAAATAATATTTCATCTTGTTCCTAACATTATTTCCGATATTCTTGGGTCTGCTTATTACTCTTATCCGAATTGGACAGGTTACTAGGTAACTCGTTGGATAAGAGCAAATTACCTATCAAGAGTTAATTATTATTAGATGTTATGTGATAATAACCCGGACCAACAGCTTATCTTGCTCTACGAGGCACTGTATGGAGACCTACAAGGACAAACACCCAGACCTTGTGGGTCTCTCCATCCTACCTCAGAGAGCACGTTAAGCCATCGGTCCCGGTCGTTATCATACATCTGATTATCATTGTTAACCCTTGATAGGTAATTTGCTCTTATCTAATAAGTTACTTGTTCGCCCTAAGGGTTGCGGAGGTCAGATGGCAATTGCTCTGTGTAAAAACTAGTAACCCGCCATATCCGGATAAGAGTTTAAGCAGAAGCTGAATAATCTTAGGAAGAAGAAGCCATTTGAGTATTAGGTCAGTTTTAGCCTAACTCTTAGTGGTCATAAATATTAAGTCAATAAGGTGGGTGTTGCCGATAAAAATATATGTGGGTGAAGCCGAGGGGCATATTTAGTCATTTGCATTTCGTAATACGTCTTTTAAACAGATCGATGCAATATAATTTATTGCCTTTTCTCATTTTTACAATAACCGTTGTGACGCAGTGTAGTGCCATTAATCGTGGGTTTGCCGTTTGATATCCGTTTAGCGACCGTCGAGGATAAACGCGGGATAGTACATTAATCAATTTTTACATATCTAACTATTACTTAAAAAAGGTGCCTCGGCAAGCACTTTAAGCTGACGGCTCCCGAAAAATTACCCGAGATCATCATAAGCCTCATTACTTTTTGAAGGCTTCGATTATAAGGTGGTGCAAATAAGAATAGTTATTTTATTTTAATAAGACCACTTTTTTTTAGATTATGACAATGCCTTAATGAAAAAAGATATTCTAAAAACTTTTAAATAGAAGATCCGAATTATTAAATACATTTTCAATTTACTGACATAATTATCCTAGTTACATTTTTATAATATGTTAAAAGAAATAGGTTTTACAACACGAGTTATAATAATATACGTATAGTCCTTGTTTTCTACTTCGTCCTAGCATTATTCCCGGTATTTTATTTTACCCGGGATCTGCTTATTACTCTTAACGGGTATTAGTTTTTACACAGAGCGATTGCCATCTGACCTCCCCAACCCTGAGGGCGTACCAGTAACTCACTGGATAAGAGCAATTTACTTATCAAGAGTTAACGATTATTATCAGATGTTATGTGATAACAACCGGGACCAACAGCTTAACGTGCTCTCCGAGACACGGGGAGACTCACAGACAAATGCCCAGACCGTGACAGAAATTTAACAAACATCTGCTCGAGCGGGAATCGGTAGGCACGCTCCCACAACGCCACACCGGTGTCGTACAGTCCTTGTTTTATACAACATAATTTCCATGGTCTAAAAGGTTTTACTCGTATCATATTACAGACGGCTGTTAACAGGCTTTAGGCTTACAGTCCCTTTTGATTTATTACGAACTTCAAGAGAAAGTAAAAAATATAATGAATTTTCATTAAGCCCTACAAGAAAAAGTCTTGTTAAATGTCCTGCAGCATCTTAAGATGCGGACTTGTAGGGAGGGATAATATAGATTATGATAAAAACAGAAACTACACATTTCTGACTTTACTGCCTACACGTATTTATAATTAGAATATGTGACAATTTAGAACGATGAACACAGAAATGTCTGTCTGTTTGACGTATTAAAAGCTTATATATCTTGCATAGATAACGGAATTCGAAGATGAAAAGTATGTGACTAGGCCAACTCTATAGAACATTTTAAAAATCGTTTTTAATGGAGGTATTAAAAAATTTAAACGTCTTTTTAAGATGTTGCTAGAAAATACTGATTACTACGCCTTTTTTCGAAATATTTAAAAACCGAAAGTTATTGAAAAAACATTATCCACTGCACTGTGAAAGTTATTGCTAAATTCTCAATGGAAAATAATTTATGTATGTATGTATACGAACCTATGATTTTATATAACTTTAGATTGTCATATCTACAATAATAAATCTTTGACAAGACAGAGACGGCTGCAACACACGGCGACCAAAATAGATCGGATCGCGTACGCACTGTGAACGGACTCCTGCGCAGCGTACAGGATCCACGTCTTATTCTTAATACAAAAATGCGATTTGTATAAGCCGGTCGTGTTATCTCTCTCACACGTATTGATTTTAAGTGAAATGTAGCAAGTGTCAATTATTAATTTATATATTTTGGGATTTTTTATTTATTTTCATTGTGATAATGTGGTATTTAGTATTATGCCTAGCCGTCCTGCCCTTTGTGCGTGCGCAAGGTAAGATATTTATTGACAATTGTTTTCGTGCTTAACATTAATGAAGTACCTATTTCTCAAGATAGTAAACATACACTGCCACTTTTAGCGGCGTCGGGATGTGACGACCCCATCGCCCGCTGTTGGGATAACCTCTGTCACAGCAGAGATTATTCCACCAGTGCAATCAGTCACACTGGTGGTAGGTCTTTTGTTGCAAGAGGCCGGCTAGGTAGGCACCACCGCAGTGTCAAATATTCTGCCGCCAAATAGTAGTGCTTAGGTATTACTGTGTTCCGGTTTAAAGGGCACTGTACGCTAGTGAAATTATTGGGCGGACGAGATTTAAGAACTAATATCTCGAGGTTGGCAACGCGTGAGTGGCACCTACTAATGGTGCTGCAAGCGCTCATAGGCTACGACAACCACTTACCATCAGGTGGTCCGTATGCTTGTTTGCCAACTTCTAACATAAAAAAAAAGCTTCTTGAGGGAGAAGATGAGGGAAAGGAGGAGAGGTGAGGTGGAGGAATAGAAAAATGTAGTAGTAATGTAAGTAGAGCCATGCCAAGTATTACCCTCGCACAGTAAATCGGCGTAAAGTAGCACTATTAGTTTCGCGCGATCAGTGAGAGCGCCGGAGGCCTAACCTCCCACCCTCTATGCTCCCGCTTTATCCCTTCCCTCGTATTTGGGTTGGCAACGCGCATGTAATACTTCAAAGTATCGCGCGCTCATAGGTTGCCGTGCTTACCTTCAGGCGGGCCGAATGCTTGTTTCCGTCATGACATAAAAAATAAAGAGGGCAGTGTTGGGGCTGGTCCTCTGGTGTTCAGGACTAAGAGAGAGAGAGTAAAAAGAAAATGATAAAGACATCGGGGTAGAAATTAAGGGAGTAAGAACATTACTTCCATACCTCGATGGGTAGTCCTTCTCCGTTCAAGGACACAAGTTGAATCTGATGTAAATTTATATAAAACATTAGCAGACTCGGCTACTCGGTGCCTGCCTTAAGCATCACACGGTCGTAGGTCTGATTCTCGCTCGGGGTAGATGTTTGTATTGATCATACAAGCTTATTATCTGGTCTGGGTGTGTTTGTGCTTGGCGTTGTGTATATCTTGATCATCGGCGGAAGGGATCTGTTTAGATTCCACTGTGCCAGAACAGTTGTCAATTAATTATTATAACCTAGTGTAGTCGCAATCTAATTTTTGTTTCTTATAATCTATACCAATTGATAAAGCTGAAGAGTTTGTTTGAACGCCTTTAGAGGCGTCGGGATGTGACGACCCCATCGCCCGCTGTTGGGATAACCTCTGTCACAACAGAGATTATTCCACCAGTGCAATCAGTCACATTGGTGGTAGGTCTTTTGTTGCAAGAGGCCGGCTAGGTAGGTACCACCGCAGTGTCCAATATTCTGCCGCCAAATAGTAGTGCTTACTTAGGCACTACTGTGTTCCGGTTTGAAGGGCATTGTACGCTAGTGAAATTACGGGGCGAACGAGATTTAAGAACTTATATCTCGAGGTTGGCAACGCGCGAGTGGCACCTACTAATGGTGCTGCAAGCGCTCATAGGCTGCGCCAGCCACTTACCATCAGGTGGGCCGTATGCTTGTTTGCCAACTTCTAACATAAAAAAAAAAAAAAACGCGCTAATCTCTGGAACTACTGATCGGATTTGAAAAACTTTTGCATTTGATAGTACATTTCTTAGAGAAGGTTTTACCGGCGTCGGGATGTGATGACCCCATCGCCCACTATTGGGATAACCTCTGTCACAACAGGGATTATTCCACCAGTGCAGACAGACACACTGGTGGTAGGTCTGTTGTTGCAAGACGCTGGCTAAGTAGGTGTGGTACCTACTTAGCCAGCCTCTTGCAACAACGTCAAACTTGCAACACAGTGTCAAATATTCTGCCGTCAAACAGCAGTGCACTACTGTGTTCCGATTTGAAGTGCACTGTACGCTAGTGAAATTACTGGGCGGACGAGATTTAAGAAGTAAAATCTCGAGGTTGGCAACGCGTGAGGGGCACCTACTAATGGTGCTGCAAGAGCTCATAGGCTACGGCAACCACTTACCATCAGGTGGGCAGTATGCTTGTTTGCCAACTTCTAACATAAAAAAAAGGTTATAGGCTATATAATATCACGAGACGATACTTAGAAGCCCAGGAATAAGAATGAAAGAGTGGGCGGTTGATATGATGCGGTTAGTTGGCACAGCTTTTATAACAATTACCCATCTCGCCTCCCCCGGGACCGAGCTCCGCTAGCCACGAGTGCTTGTCAGGTCACGTTGGTTGGTTCTGCGAGAGTTTCAGTAACCTGTCAAACGCACTGATGTCGGCCACCAAAGAGGCTTTAGTGGGTCCCCGTGACGTTACCATCTTGTCATGGAACCCCACATAACCCGGTTCTCCTCCCCAGAAACCGGGTAGCAGCTTTCTTCCCCGTTATAAAAAACTTAACAATTATAAATCATCAATTAATTACGACTTTATTAATATAAAACGATTTTAATATGATAAAGTTGCTTTTCAATATTTATACTATATCTAGCCCGTGTGTCTGTACATCTGGATGTGCAATTTTATTTTCGTTGTGTTAGATTGTGAACAACACATTGTTTTGATATACAAATACACAAGCGGCCGGCTAAATAGGTATCACCGCAGTGTCAGATATTCTACCGCAATGTTTGGCATGACTGTTTTGTTTTGAAGGACACTGTAGCTAGTGAAATTGCCAGGCAAAAGAAATTTAATAACCAATATCTCGAGATTGGGAAAGCATGAGTGACACCTACAAACACATGGTGTTATTGCTCATAGGCTTGAAAATCGCTTACCAATCAGATGGGTCGTATGCTTGCTTGGCAACTTACCATAAAATAGACGAAATAGTCTCATAGTATAATGACTGTGACTGATGGACGGACAGACGGACATATGGATAGATGGGATTGACCAAATTATAAAAGCTCGTTTTTGCCATTTGCCTACGGACCCCTGAAAGACGATTGAGCAACTTTACTCTACCTGATGGTTAGTGGCAATAAAATCCAAACGCGAATACAATAATAATTTAAGTTACGGTTAAAATCGGTTACTTGTAATTTTATTTAAAATACCGATTATTTAAGTTGAATAGATATTCACTAGTATTAAATTATTAAATATGTAGATTTTACAAAATGTTTTCTTTATTTTTTGATGATGTCCTTCTTGGAATAGATTGTAGATATAATAATATAAAAACAAAATGTATTTGATACTTCCTGCTAAATTAATTAGTTTCTAAATTAAACTTTGATTTGTACATGTAGTATTTAAGTGTCATAAAAGTTAAAACATAGTTTCTATACTGACTTTAAAGAGGTCATCGATTCGATTAGCTTGTTTGTAGATAATAACTAGCGGCCCGCTCAGGCTTCGCACGGGTATAACATATATATTTTGATAAATTTCGTAGGATTCAGCCTGCGTTTGTTGCAATGTAAGCGGAAAAAATGTAATTATTTACGACATCACATTAGAAACCTCAAAAATAACAGTATTTCTCCACTATTTTATGGATGCTATTATACATATAAACCTTCCTCTTCAATCACTCTACCTATCAGAAAATACCGCATCAAAATCCGTTGCGTAGTTTTAAAGATTTAAGCATACATAGGGATATAGGGACAGAGAAAGTGACTTTGTTTTATATTGATTGCTTTCGGAATATTGTCATACACTTTATTCATTATCAATTTTTACGATGATCTTGATAACTTTTAATTCTGAATGCTTATTGCTGTTGGCCCTACTGGCCTTGACAGCGTCACCGGGTGGACGACGACGGATTGCGTGAGCTCAAATTTAGTTCCGTCCTTAATGTACTCTCTACGAAGCATCTATAATCACGGAATTGAACCTCTGGTCAACCGATGGTCACTGCGGACAACTGTTGTGGCGTGTTGGTTGCGAGCCTGCCTTAAGTCGCGACGGTCGTAGTAGCGATTTCCCCTCGGGGCAGATATATTGTATTGATGTTATGTATATCTGTTTCGGTCTAGGCCTATACCTTACCCAATAAGTTACCAGTTCGCTCTTAGGGTTGCGGAGGTCAGATGACAATCGCTATCTGTAAAAACTAGTAACCTGTCAAATCCGGGTAAGAGTATTAAGCAGACTCCGAGAAAATACCGGGATTAATGCTAGGAAAAAGAAGAAATTGCTTCATAGTCGGTTGAAGTTATTTAAAAAATTTCAACTATTGTACTAAAACTAGATTTAATGTTAAACTGGAAAGTTTTGTGAAACTGTAGTGTCACGTATCTATTTCAATGTTGGTTTAGTGATAATCTTGAAAACTATATCATAGATGATAAGAGCATTGCTCTACATTATATTTATCATACTTCCTACTTTCTAACTTTAACTTAATGTAAAATTCAAACGGCTAGCACTCACGTTCAATCGGTTTAAGTACCGACTAGTTTCGGACTCATCGGAGGTCCTTCATCAGGGTGAGTGGGTTGCGAACGTAACCCACTCACCCTGAGTGTTAGCCGTTTAAATTTTACATTAAGTTAATTATCTCTCACGATAGTTTTAATAATTTAATAATTTTAACTTTTTTGTGATTTTTTTAATTAGCTGATTCTGAAGCTATTATATAGCCTAGCATTTGACTGCTGTTACACCTGGTGAAAAGTGATGACAGCCTAAGGTAGAACGTGCTTGTGCAGAAGACCAATTCTATCTTTTTGTGTTACAAGTTGGCAATTCAACGGCTCACCTGATGGTAAGCGAAGATGGATTAGTAGGTGCCACTGAAGCGTTGCCAACCTCGAAATATTGGTTCCTATATCTCATTTGCCCAGTAATTTCACTAGCCTACTGTGCTGTTTAAACCGGAACACAGTAATGCCTTACCACTATTGTTTGGCGATAGAGTATTTGACACTGCGGTGGTACCTACCTAGCCGGCTTCTTACAACTAAAGACCTACCACCAGTGAAAATATCTTGATTTGAAGGTAGTGTAGGGAATGGGGAAGACGGAGGTCGGGAGTGTATTCCAGATCTTTGTGGTGTGTATTAGTAACAAATAAATAAAGCGCTTCGTGTCTTAAGTACGTTGACTTTGTAGGGGCGCAGACCCTTGCGATGCCTCGCTGTTAAAATTCGCAGTCGCATGGTAAAATTCTTCTTAATTAAAATAAATATTATCAGTGGTAATAAATTGTAGGTGGGAAAGGGGAGGAATAGAAAGAGATGCGGGAGACGGAATAAAAAGATTTAAAGTTAGGTTAGGTTTAAACTCAGGAGTGTTGAGCGGCCCTGAGGAGTACAGCAGTCAGTGTAGCCCGAATGCCGTACACTCTTGCTTGAGAAGCGTAGGGAGGCATTCCATCTTCCCAGGAGGTCGGGTATCTGTGAAGCAGATTTCCTCCCCGGCAACAAAAAAAAAAAAGGTTTAAACTCGGGTAGAGTGTGCATGAACTTATGGTTTATGAACTTTGATAAATGAAATATGGTGTTAGTATGATAAAAAGTATCATCAAAATCGGATTACAATTTGCAAATTGACGATGTTGTGGCGCAGCGGTAGTGAACCTGCCTTGAGCGCCACAGGCTGCAGGTTCGATTTCCGCTCGGAGTAGATGTTTATATTGACCATACAACCATTTTTTCGGGTGTGTGTGTTTCCGGATCCCCGACACCGGATATAACTATCCTAATGGAGGCCATTGAGTGTGTAGCGTTTATATTATTTATTTATTTATAAATTTTCACTCCTTATCATACAATATATTGTCCTAATTGTACCTTCATATATGTAAGAAACCAACTTCCGCCACATCAACCTACTTTGCCTTAGTGATGAAAAGATAAACAAAAAGAGAGCTTTCTTTATAAGTTATAAATAATTCCACACTACTGCCAGGTGGCTACGAGATTATCTTAGGCAGATATCCGTAATTAAGTTTATCTTTATAATTAGGTTATACGATTGAAGAAAACATTGTAAGGTAATGATTTAAAATTTATTTTCGTGCGTACACATGCCGAATCGATACGACCTGGAAACTTTCAAGAGAAGAACCTATTCTTTCCTTAAAATCGGCAATGAACCTGCAACGGCAACCTCTGGTGTTGCAGATGTTCATGGGCGGCGGAGATTGCTTGACTTAGGTTGAGCGCCCTGCCCGTTTGGCTGCTCTAATATGCTCTTTTACATGCTTCTCTCAGCAGAAAAGGGCCGGCTCGACCGAAGAAGTACTACCCTTTCACAGAAAATCGGCATCAAGTAACAGTATCATTAGGTACTGTTGCGTTTCTCATGTGATGAATGAGAGTGCCGGAGGCCCAATCTCCCACCCCTCTGTTCCCTTCCTTTTTTTCTCTTCTCATTCCGCCCCTCCTGTTCCTTGGGTTGGCAACGGAAAATAGCAATGTCATAAAAACCGCTCGAACCGGTGAAGGCAACTGACAGTAGCATATTTATAGCACTTTATATAATGCGCTTATACGAGCTTATAAACGCGTTAACGCTCGAAAACGAGCTTATACGCTCGTATTAACGCTGGCGTGAAACCGCCGTATAACGAACAAACCAGTTGATAAAGTTATTTTCATCGTCGAAATCAATGTCAACTTAATTGGATCTCGGTAATGAGGACAATAATCTTTGACTCACTTTCTCGAAATATTCCGTAAGAAATTACTCAGGATTCCGCGATTCGATAATATCTGACCGCGGATCTAATTGACCTTTTCAATTTAATTACAACTAATGACACAACATCTTTACAATTCAAAACTATATTATTATTATTATTATTATTATTATTATTATTATATTTTCAAATAAATAAATAAACGCTAACCACTCAACGGCCTCCATTAGGACAGTGATACCCTACGTCGGGGGTCCGGAAATATACACAACGACAAGGACAAACACACCTAGACCGGAACACATGCCTGTATGGTCGATATAAACATGTGCTTCGAGCGGGAATCGAACCAGTACTTAAGGCAGGTTCACTAACCCTGCGCCACAACGTCGTCTCTCAATTAATTATAACTGTAAAAATCATGTTCATGTGGATTCCCCGCTGAATAGCTATTCCGATTCTTTGGGCGAAAAATGAACTGAATCACATTTTTTGTCACCTATAAAGGCAATGAGAGATGTAAGATCTTTTAAAAATTGGCTGGCACTAATGCCCAAAGGCACAAGTGTTTCAACTGGAAACGGTACAAAGATATAATTTGGAATAAGTAATACTAAATTTAAATTTAATAATTAAATCTATGTATGAATGGTCCATACAATCATTTGACCTGACCAGAAATTTTACACGCAATCATTGAGCGTTAACGAATTGGCGGAAGATTTTATCTAAATCTACAAAACTCAAGTAATGCGGATCTATTTAAAAAAATTATATTTCTTTAGATATCCATTTTATTGAAGAAGGTAAAAACCTTCTTTAATACCACAATAGTGGGAAACAGTGAAGGTAAATGCTTGCTTGTTACTGTGCATTATCATCTAGGATAAGGGTAGGAGGTAGGACCATCATGGTTGTTTGCGCAAGCGACCCCATGACGTCGCACTATGGCGATGAGGGTTCCGCTGAGTTTTAGTGGGTGTTGCCGTTTTATTGCCGCTTGGCGGCCGAGTCCCACATTACCACTACGTAGTGTACTTGATACTGCGTGCAGTTATGTACGTAAATGCATTTCTCGGCGTAAACAAAAAAATATGAGGTGGGATGAAAAGGTCAATAAATCTAATAAACATCGACGCATTCTAATAAAACGTAGATAAAACTAAAATTTCATTATCGTGGTCACTTGTCATCTGGATTAAAGTAATAGTAACAGGCGGAGGAAATGCCAAAAAACAATAATAAGATTGACCTGACTAGGCCATTGCTTGCAAAAATTACCAATGTCACGGTCATTAGGCATGGCACTATTTGCCATTTTGTTAGCAACTGGAACTAAGGTGTGACATCGTGACATCACTAATTCTTGTACTCGATCAGTGTATACATAAACAACATTATTTTTAAATAATATTTTTATATTTTATTGAATGTAGTAGAGCCATGACCCTCCCATCACAAATGAGTCGGCGCGGTCGGAGAAGTACTATCCTCTCACAGAAAATCGGTGTAAACTAATACTACTGTTTCGTTTCGTACGATGAGCGAGAGCGTCGGAGGCCTAATTTCGCACCTACAAGGAAAAAAGGAAAGGAAACAGATTCCTTTCCTTTTTTCCTTCTCGGCAATACGCCTGTGATACTCAAGTATGGCTAGCAAGGTAGCGGTGACCGTACGCTTGTTTTTTTTTTTTTTTTTATTAGTCCACAAAACTGACTATAATTATGCAAACGACTTAAATTAGAAAATGAATACAACATTATGTTTCAATTGAGTCTTCTCGATGTGGACATAACATGCTTATACTTAGAGGGTACTAAAATAAAAAGAAGAATAGTAAAATAAACTTAAATTACGAAACTAAAAATTAGAATGAAAATGTGAATATGAGATGAATGAATGATATTAATAATAAAAAATAAAAAAATCTAATTAAGCACAAAAGTTACCTACAGATTTTCTAAAAATTAATTAATTAGTAAGAAATTCGAGTATAAATATTCTTTTTAATGGTCATGACATTATCGTTAAAAATATCTATTGTATCTCTAAAACCACTTGTTTGCCGACTAACATGAAAAAATTTGAATTTGAATAATTTGAAATAATAATGGGAATAGAAAGCATTGATTTAAATACAAAAGCAAGAACTCGTGAATCTTTGCATATCCACCAAAATATGTAAAATCTTTTGTATTGTTTCATTTATAAAATCTTTCTGATCACCTCATCATTAACATTTCAAATATCAATACATTGTTGTTTCTCACGATATAAATACGCAATTCTGACTACTATCATTTACAATATAAATAACATATTTACAAATCATAAACAATAATTCTTCTGCATACAAAACAATGTTTACAAATGACTAGTAACATGTGATATCCGTGTTTGATAGTCGTGTGAGCGTTTGAAACATTTCTTCTTTGAATCACTATTTTTAGCGATTTTTGTATTGACCATACAGGCATGTTGTTCGGTCTGGCTGTGTTTGTTCACAAGGACAAACATCAAACAAAACAACAAAACATTTTATATTTTGTTTTATAGTTTCCGGACCCCCGACACAGGATATAACTATCTTAATGGAGGCCGTTGAGTGTGTAGCGTTTATTTATTTATTGTCGAGTAAATTAATCGCACATAAATTTTTAACAACATATTTTATTGTAAAAAGGTTACAACTATGGTCCTAAAAATTTTTGTCGTGTCCTATAACTTTTTGTCAACCAGAAACGATGAATCCAAAATATGAACCATTTTAATGAACCATAATTAAACTTGAGCAATATCGAAAATTGGAATGTATTTTGAATTTCCAATTACTTATCTGTCATTTTAATTTTTTCGGTATTTTAATAAATAAACAATAAATAAACGCTACACACTCAATTATTATTAGGTATTTCTGAATGTGTATTGCTGTCAGCCCTATAAGACGTACCATCAACTCACAGACATACCTTCATTTATTAAGACATAAGATAGGAAGTATGAGTAGTAGTAGTATATGTAATTGTTTGAATTTTGATATGTATCAGCAAACACTATAAAATTATGAACGCTTATCTAATCTCTGGCAGTCGAGAGAATGCGATCCTGTACGTTTGACCAATGCAACTGCTGCTTTGATTTAATAAATTTTGAGATTTAAAATGGCAAAAAATATGTGACGTCACACCAGAGACGGGTGGGGAGGTGTAGTATTCGTGTTGTTTATTATAGTTACTCATATTAGGCATTTATTTTATAGCTTTTAATGCGTGACTTATATCTTATATCTATACATTGCAAGTAAGTGAGAGGGGAGATGTCTCCTCCTGATAGCTGTCAGTGTTGCAAGTCCTTGGTAGTTTCCAATTACATTACTATAGGAGGAGTCTCACAAAATAGCAGTGACGTGGATGGGGTCAAAAAATCGTGTGACGGAATTTATGCATGGCCTCTACCCTTTAAACAGTGTATTTGAAATCTTAAAAGTACTTTGGGTTCTCTTAAAAATCAGAATGTAAGCCTCTCATTCTGATATTAGGTTTTTGGTATGAATATGCCGGCTTGGCCAGAATAGTACAACGCTCACACAGAATATTGACATGAGGTAGCAGTATTCCTACTGTATACCTACTATAGTATATATTTATGATGATTTAATAAAATCTAATGGAAATGCAAATTCCATGAATCTGAGCTCACCTATAGATAATTTACAGTGAAGCGACAAAGGCCCACCGCCTATGTAATGTATTAATGGCGTCGGGATGTGACGACCCCATCGTCCGCTGTTAGGATAACCTCTGTCACAACAGAGATTATTCCACCAGTGCAATCAGTCACACTGGTGGTAGGTCTTTTGTTGCAAGAGACCGGCTAGGTAGGTACCACCGCAGTGTCCAATATTCTGCCGCCAAATAGTAGTGCTTAGGCACTACTGTGTTCCGGTTTGAAGGGCATTGTACGCTAGTGAAATTACTGGGCGAACGAGATTTAAGAACTAATGTCTCGAGGTTGGCAACGCGTGAGTGGCACCTACTAATGGTGCTGCAAGCGCTCATAGGCTACGGCAACCACTTACCATCAGGTGGGCCGTATGCTTGTTTGCCAACTTCTAACATTAAAAAAATGTCTCTACTACTCCTTTGGCTCATCAACACGCACGATCGCACGATTAACATGGAACTGCTACTGTTATTGCAAGCCTTCATAGGCTAAGGATTACTATTAGTTGGGCCGTACTCTTACACTTGTTAACCATCATCGTGATATAAAAAGTATACTACAATATATATAATTATATTCAAAAAGCAAGCTATAATAAGCCGTATATCAAGTGTCAGGTCATGGCATCTTTACTGTTAAAGAGAGGTCAAAATAATAAAATATTTAATTACAATTCGTATTATGGCCAGATCGTTTCAGAGAAGCAGGTCTTTCGTCATTAAAATAATGGTGCGAGAATGGCTATACAAAATACGATGTATGATTTTACCTCTGTAAGAAATTGTCAATTTTTTCTTATATCTTTATCTAGTATAAACAAACTAAGACAATAGTTGTTTTACAATTATGAACCCGAATGACCAACTTTCTTTGTCCAAAATAAATAAACCCTAACTAAGAGTTTATTTTTGGCTCATTATGAGTCAGATTGTAATTTTATTGCTGAAAAAATATTGATGATATACATTCACATACGTGTATCAAAAATACAAATAATTCAATAAGTCAAAACAAAAGCTTTGTAATTAATAAAGTCTGCCTTAAAAATACATTCCTAGGAATCTCATTCGTTAATTTTTTTTGATTGAATTGTGATGTAATTCCTGTATATAATATTTCAGGGTCACTTGGAGATCAGATGGCAGAAACTATGCAGATATGTTGCAACCAAGGAACAACACACGCTCGCAACCACTCTGCTGATGACTGTTCATCATCAATACCCCCCGATGTTCCGTCCACTCTTGGTTCTCTATGCATCTTTGCAATGGATCAGTGCTGCAAAGAATATTTTATGTAAGTCATTTAAAATATCAAATTTATTTTATGTTTGAAGGTGGAGGTTTTTTTTTTGAGCTTATTTGGAGGGGTAATATTCCTATTACCCCTCCAAATAAGCTCGAAGCTTTATGGCTAGCGCGTTAACGGAGCGAAGTCAGCCTTTCTACCGTTATGCTATTGAGGTTTGAATATTAGTTACTCATGGAAAAAACAATTGATGGATTTCAATGAAATTTAGAACACAAGACAGTTTATTATTTGGATTAATACATATCCTATGTGCTTTTTTATCCCGAAAAATATTATATTCCATATAGGATTGTTAAAAAAACGTCCAATGGACATATTAACTTGAAATTTTGTATAGATCTGTCTTATGAAAAATTATTTATATATAAATATTTAATTTTTTCTGGAGCCAATTCAAAGGTAATTGTGGTCGAAGTCGCGGACAGATACTAGTATAAATATACTGGACAAACCACTGCGTCTTCAATTAAAACAGTATGCAAAATCAATCACTGATAACTTTTCAATATGTACTCTTATTCTGATGTAGATTGAGTTCAAATTGGATTGAAAGCCAAAGATATGCAACTTTAATACAGTACGAGTTATTTATTGGATAACCGAGTTGTTTCTTAGTTAAACTATAAAATAAACTATACTGATGACACAAATACATTTCAGAGTAATTGAACTAAGCAAATGAAGCTTAGCCAATTTTAATTATAGGTTAGTGAGTTCTTAGAAATGTTGTTAGTGGCAGTAAAAATTTTAAAGGGTAAATATTTGATGAATGAGCTAAAGAAGTATCTATTTCTTATCTTTTTTGTGACCGTAAATAACAATGAAATGTGACAAGAAAAAAATGCTATTCCGTTTTTTGATTGAGATCTTTATCCAGGTATTTTGGTTCAAAAACCAAAATACCAAATTGATTTTGATTTTTTAAAACTGTAGCGTTTCAAATAAAGATTAAATTAAATTCGAGCCCATTCGAAAATGAATTCCCTATTTTTCCAGCCTTGGGGATAGTATTTTTTTTAATTAAAATGAGACCAAAAGAAAGGCAGAAAAAAACTCCAAATCGGTACATAATTGTCAGTGTGGTAAAATTGGTTCATAAACATAAAAATATACAACCTAATTGAGAACCTCCTGTAACCTCCTTTTTGAAGTCCGTTAAAAGAATTATCAAAACTTAAAATCAAAACAAAAAATATCAATAGTAACAACAAAAATGTTTTTTTTGTTTACATAAACAATTACATACGCTACGTATCCAAGAAATAAACGGAAAGCCAAAAAAACAAATGAAAGTTGTAACTAATATTCTATTTAAATTCTTCTATTTTTCAAATTACAAAATACTGATGGCCAGTACAAAATAATTATTTCGTGATATTCTACCTTTTAAATAATTCCTCTAAATATTTCCATGAGTGATATAATTGTATCGCAATCCTTCACGTTGGAAACTTAAGAAGTTATTTGTTTTCGTAAACATCGTATTTCGGTTCATGTACACATAATTTTAGCAGCTTATTTAAGCTGCTTTGTACTGGTATGGTATTTCGTCATGCTTCCTTACTAGTATATTTACAGGCATATTATTTATTACCCGACTGCCGAAAGGAACTTAGGCGTTGAAACGTGACGACTCTATCGCCCGCTATTGGGATAACCTCTGTCACACCAGAGATTAAGATATTAAAAATATATCCTATTAAATATTGCAATTCTTATAGCGCCAAAATCTGATCACGGTTCCTTGTAGAATTTGAAAATAAGAAAAAAAATTAAAGTAATTTTCGTTTTTTTAATAATTGGTTCTTTTTAATATTTTTAATGTAGCATGACTACAAAGTAGTCAACCAGTATAAGCACTTTCGCCTTTTTGAAGCACTAAGTAAAGCGCGCGTCAAAGAAAAAAAAATAATGCTAGTCTGTAACCATCCTAAGATAATAATTATTATTGTATAAATGAAAAGCCTACAATAACAATTTAAACTGGATTGGTCAATCAATTCTATTAATAATATTGTTTTTGATTATAAAAGGAAAAATGTATTGTGGTTTTATTCGTTCTTGACCTTATGAAACACTTTTAAATGACCCAGTTACAATATATGTTACTCTTCATTTTTCCTTGTTTGAAATGTTTTACAATTCACACACCAAATTATTTATTGATTAAATATCATAACCATATCTATTCTTACATATCTATTCCTACATACATATCTATTTTTACATAACTAACGGTATAACTCCCTCAATATAAGTTGAACTATGCGCAGTAACACATTTTTGGTTTTTAACCGAATGCGGAATGAAGGGGGGCGCGTAACTATAGCAACGCGGCGACGTTCGACCCGTGTGGTACACTCGCTCACGGTTGTTTTAGTTCTGTAAAACTAAATTATTAAAAATTAAATTAAAATGACAAAACAAATTATAATACGAGAATTCTGACATAGAAGATCTCACACACAAGTCACAACTCACAAGTCAAGTCATAGCTCCTGGCCCAAGTTCTGGTATCATACCAGTGGCAGTGATTAAAAATCTACATCAACAATTTTTTATATGCCTTATTCTATACTATTTATTTGTTTTATTCTATGTACGTAATTAATAATGATAACGAATAAAAAAGAAGTTGAATTTAGAACATACAATAACTATATTATATACTTAATTCCGTTTTCCCAGTTTATAACATTTTGTCCATGATTGTACCTGCGCAGAAGCCGCCATTTTGGTTCAATTGAGGAACTATACAAAGTATTTCTATATATGACAGTTACGATGTTACATAACATTGATCATAATACAGGAAGTGAAGTTTTACTACCAAGCCAATAACAAAAAAGGCAAAATAATAAAAAAAACGAAAAACCATGCAATAAATTAAGATGTCTTAAACAAAATAAGCTAAGTCAAAGTAAAAAAGATAAAATAAGTATTATACATTTATGACTAACAAGCTAACTTAATGCTAAAAAATCGAAGCCTTAAAACAGTAGGCTCAACGGTAGAAGGGCCGACTCCACTCCGTTAAAGCGAAAGTCGTGGATTCTATCCTGACCCCCTTGGGCTATTACGTACCCACTTCTAGCGCAAGCTTCGAGCTTATTTGGAGGGGCAATAAGAATATTAGTAATGCCTTGAAAAAGCATTGCTTATATTTAAAAAAAAATCGCTTAGCGAATCGCGAAAAATGTTAATGTCCGGATCGCGATCTATAATTATTCGTAATTTTGTGACGTATTTTTTTCCCCAGAAAGCAAGCTGATTGTCAAAATGGGATCGATATAGCGACGAATTTAAAAGCTGTAGTTCTATAAAAACTCCGCTAAGGTAAGATAAATCATCCTATTAATCCTAGTAATAATAATTATTAATCAAGTGCGTTGTGGACCACGCACAGTCGAAACTGAAGGGCAGATTGATGATGAAGAATCTTAAGAACTTTAAAACAATAACGAATTAAAATCGACCGCAAAATTAAGTTGGTAATTTCATACTAATTATTAAAAGTTATATGAAAAACAAATTTATGGGAATAACTTATATATCTCAAAATTTTGTGGACCTATCTTCTTCAAACTAAATGTGGATGAAAGTTCATGTGGTATTCTACAAGTTCAATTTTTTCCAGAATTTTAAATCCCATAGTTCAAAAGTTAGAGGGCGGGGGTGGGACACATTTTTTTACTTTAGAAGCTTATATCTCAACAACTACGGACTTAATAAAAAAGTCAAAATTAAACCTCCTTATCATTTTAAAAGACCTATCCGAAGATATCTCACACGTTGGCCTACTGTAAAATTTTTTTTCAACATCTCAGTTACATGTATAGACTGCTACCCTTAACTCTTATGTATTTTAAGATTTCAATACAAAATCGTAGTGCGGTTCATAGAATACAGCTATTTAGTAAATTTCGTGTTGATAGAGCCAATGGTCTCCGAGTAAAATGACTGTGACATACGGACGGACGACGGACAGACGGACGGACAGACGGACGGACGGACATACGGACATGACGAAACTATAAGGGTTCCGTTTTTGCCATTTGGCTACGGAACCCTTAAAACTACACAGCTAATTAGTAATAACCTTAAAAAGCTGTGCTATTTTTTTTTATTAGTGACTATTTTATTACAGAAATGTTGCAACCAATGCAAGTCTGGTGTCGTGGTGGGTAAAGCTCGAGGGTTAAGCTCTTGCTCTGTGTCAGCGAAAGGAAACAGCGCGGAACAAATATTAGCTGGTGATGCCTTCACCGAGTGTTGTAAGGTAAAAACTAGAATAATAGTTTTATTTCACGAGTTGGCAAACAAGCATACGGTCTGCCTGATGGTAAACAGTCACTGCAACCTAAAAACGCTTGCGATACTTGAAGTATTATAAGCGCGCTGCCAACCCAAAGAACAGAAGGGAAGGGATGAGAAGGGAAAAAAGGAAGGGAATAAAAGGGGTGGGAGATTGGACCTCCAGTGCTCTTACTCATTTTTTTATTTTTTTAGTTTATTGGTCCATAAAACAAAATGACAATCAAAATAAAAAGTACATGTAAGCATAACAATATATGTAAGAACTTATCTATGATTTCATTTCTCTAGATATAGACACAACATGCATTCTCAAGTATAACAATATAACTAAACTAAGCATCTAACCTAAGGTAGCTAGACAAATAATAATAAAAAATTTAAAATTAATAAAATTAAATTACAAACTAGTTACTTCAAAAGATCTTTTAAAATGTTACGCAAAGAGGCTAAGGAACTATTGGTAAAAATATCATATTTAAAACTAATACTATTATAGGATGCACACATTCGGTATAGGGGCGAGTGGCTGATTATATTTGATCTCGCGTTGGGAAGACAAAACGTCTTACGATTTTGTAAGCGACTATTAGGACGTGGAATTGAAAAATGTATGCACTGTAGGATCTGAGATGAATCGATGTGTCCATGAATTAACTTATACAGAAAAACGATATCATTGATTTTTCTGCGTGTATGAAGAGAAGTTGTTTTGTAAAAAAGGAGTCTTTTTGTGTAAGAGTTGAGCTCATGGCAATTATTATCTGTATACGAAACGTGATATAGGAACCTCTTCTGAACACTTTCAAGCCTATCTATATGGACCTGATAGCTGGGACTCCACACAACACTACAATACTCTAGGATATTTCGGACTATGCTATTGAATATAAGTATAGAAATCATAGGTTGTTTAAATATTTTTAACTCTCTATGTATGAAACCAGATAGTTTTGATGCTTTTTTCACGATATGGTCAAAATGTAATCTGAAACTTAAAGATTTATCGAATATTATGCCTAGATCACGAATGCTTGTAGCTTCTGGGATAGATTGGTTATTAATGTAATATGTTGTAGAATCGGGAGCAATTTTGCGAGTAAATTTTATATGGAAACATTTTGTAGGGTTTAGGTACATTAGATTTAAATTACACCAATTAATAATAGAATTAATATCCGCTTGCAATATGAGTTTGTCTGAATAGCTATTTATTGTACGATAAACTTTCAAATCGTCTGCAAAAAAATTGAAATTTGATTTAATATCAGTGCAGAGATCATTGATGAAACATAAAAAAAGTAAAGGGCCTAAATGTGATCCTTGGGGTACTCCAGAAGCTACTTCGCATTCATTCGATTTAAAACCACGGACACTTACCAATTGAGAACGGTTTCGTAAGTAAGATTCAACCCATCTCAATAAACTGCCATGAATCCCCATGTTTTTATTTTTTTTTAGTTATAACTTGTGATTCACAATGTCGAAGGCTTTTCTGAAGTCAGTGTATATAGCATGAACCTCTTTTCTCTTGTCTAGGGTATCTGCAATATCTGATACATAAGACACTAAATTTGACATTGTGGATCGACCAGGTAAAAAACCGTGCTGATTACAATTTATGTATCTACGTATATGGCTTAACATTTCTTTATGGACTATTGATTCTATTATTTTACCACAGCAAGATAGCAAAGAAATAGGGCGATAAGTAGTTATATCACTTGTATCACCTCCTTTGTGAATTGGTGATAAATTTGCTTTCTTCCACTTGGATGGAAATATCCCCGTTTCCAGAGACTTATTATAAATTGCAGTTAAAGGCTTATACAAATTTTTTGCACATTTTTTTAGAAATAATGGTGGTATTCGGTCAGGACCAGCAGCTTTATTCGTATTTAAGGACTGAAGACGTGTTAAGACGTCATTTTCATCTATGAACAATTTACCCAGCGATATATTGTTGATGTATGTGTTATTGGTTTCTGATGTTAATGGACAGGATTGTATATGGTTTATGTTATATATACTTTGAAAATGTTTAGAAAAAAGATTAGCTATTTCCTGGCCTCCCACTACTTTTTCGTTGCCCATAGTCATTTCGTTAGGGATGGAAGTACAGTTACTCTTTTTGCATTTAAAGTACTTCCAAAAATATCGTGGATTACGTCGTAAAATATTAGGTATATTATTTTGAAAATTTTCGTAACATTCCTTCAGCAGCAATTGACATCGCTCTTGTAATATTAAGTAACTTAAATAGTCCATATCATTTCCATAAGTTTTATACCGTTTGTGATACTTTGATTTTTCTTTAAGAGCTCATCGCACGAAACGCAACAATACCTACTGATACTGTTACTTTACCCCGATTTTCTGTGTCTTTCCCGGTCGAGCCGGCCCTTTTGTGCTGAGATAAGCATGGCTCTACCGTACCGTAAGATTTCATAGCATAAATAAAAAATAAATAAACGCTACATACTCAACGGCCCACATTAGGATAGTTATATCCGGTGGCAGGGTCCGGAAATATACAAAATGACAAAGACAAACACACCCAGACCGTAAAACATGTATGGTCAATACAAACATCGAACCCGCGACCTTTGGCATTTAAGGCAGGGTCGCCTACCACTGCGTCACAATGTCGAAAGAAGGTTTATATGTATAATAACATCAATTAAATAGTGGAGAAAAAAAAATGAGGTTTCTAATGTGATGTCGTAAATAATTACATTTAACGCGTGCGGGCCACGGGCAGTAATGAATAAATCAAAACTACTGGATCGATTTTAATCATTTTTTCAGTGAATGACATAGGCTATATATTTTATACCCGTGCGAAGCCGGAGCGGGCCGCTAGTTACATAATAATTTTAATTAATGTTAATTTATTATATGCTTGATACATCTTTTGTAGAGAGCAGCTAAAGATGACAGCAGCCCCAGAAGCATTGTTAACGTAACGAAACCGCCTGAAAAATGTAAGATAAGGCTTTTTAATTAATCTAATTTTAGTCAGTTTTAGGAAGACATCTACATACGTGTTTACACGAGCGCTTCATTTTGCGAAAAGCGCGTCTATATGCGCCTATACGTGCGCTTCATTTTGCGAAAAGCGCGTCTATATGCGCCTATACTTGCGCTTCATTTTGCGAAAAGCGGGTCTATATGCGCCTATACGTGAGCTTCATTTTGAGAAAAGCATGTCTATACGAGCCTAAGCGCAATGCAAATAAATATTTATTTTTAAAGTGGATATATAACTAAATATTCTGTGAATATTTCAATCGTTTACCTGTTGCCGTTATCAATTCTTCTTCTTATTTTTTTTTTTTTTTTTTATGCTAAAAGTTGGCAAACAAGCATACGGCCCACCTGATGGTAAGTGGCTGCCGCAGCCTACGAGCGCTTGCAGCACCATTAGTTGGTGCCACTCGCGCGTTGCCAACCTCGAGATATTAGTTCTTAAATCTCGTTCGCCCAGTAATTTCACTAGCGCACAATGCCAAGATAAATCATCTTACTAATTTATTGAGCGGTGAGTGGCCAAGCTAGTGTCAGAGTTGTTCAGAACGTCCGTGTAGGCCTCTGATTTGACTTTTCGACTATTATCAAATTGATAGCAGCTTGGACCGACTTTTTACGTGCCCTTTGCACAGAGACGCTCAGTTGAAATACCACCATCCGATAACCCATCTACTGATGGACCGCGACAAAAGTTGCTTAACCCACTGATGGAGCAAAAACGAGCAAAAAATCATGTTTGTTGTATGTTGTTTTTAGTATTTGTTGTTATAGCGGCAACGGTAACATCATCTGTAAAAATTTCAACTGTCTAACTGTCAAGGCTCATGAGATATAGCCTAGTGATAGACAGACAGACAGACATATGGATGGACAGTGGAATCTTAGTAGGGTCCCGTTTTACCCTTTGGGTATGGAACCCTAAAACACGCTTATACGCTCGCATAAAACGCTTGTCTAAAACCATCGATATGTTTTTAGCTTTATCAGTACTGCCTTCAATATGTGAGGAGTACGCACCCAATGAGCTTTGTGCACACCATTGTATCCCAATACCTGGTTCGTATAAGTGCGAGTGCAACCCTGGTTTTATGCTTATGGCTGATAGAAGAAATTGTAAAGAGGTATACAAACTTTCATTTTTCTATTACAATTAATATAAATATATCTTAAATTTTTTCATTCGGAAACACATTATATAAGCATTTGTAAATTTTGAAGGTCGAACATATCTGGGACAAGAGTCTCTTTTTCTTAAGTCCTTTTTTGGAATTCTTTTCATGCTTTACAGTGACGTAAAACATCGTGAGGAATCTTGCTTGTCTTGAAAGAAATTTCAAGATATGCATTTCCACCAATCCTTCTCAATAGAAGATGAGCCATTTGCCCAGTAATTCGATATTAATAGGACTAGATAGAAATAATATATTTTTTATATTTAAGGTAACAAAAAACAGATGCAAGCCACACAATCCCTGTCAACATAAATGTAACGACAATGGTGTTGAAGTAAAGTGTTCTTGCAGACGAGGATATCAACTTAAGTCCGATGGGAAATCTTGTGAAGGTAAGAAGCAAGTAAGATTAAATACCAGATTATACTTATATACTTACTACGCGCGCCGGTCTCCGATGTCATCGTCTAACTGTGGCACCAAAAACAAAGAAGTTTACCAATTCTTTTATTTGTCGTTATTCCAAAAAGTGGAACTCATTGTCGGCCCACGTGTTCCCTCCTTCCTACAATCTGGGCTCCTGGGCACGGTTGTATTCCGCAACTCTGTTAGCCTGCTTCGCGTTTGGACTTTATTTCCACTTACCATCAGGTGGAGTAGAGTGATCTGCCCTACATTCCAAATAAAAAAATTAAAAAATATTGGTCCAGGTAATTACTTGATTGGCGCAAATTTCGATTAATATCAATTTTTTAACGACCGTAACCAACATCTGAAGCATGGAAATGCTCAATAATTTACAATTTCCAAAATTACTTTGATCGTATAGTGAATATTGATAAGACGGGGTTATTGGTCTGGTACTTGGTCTTGTATAAATTGTATTAATCTTCAGATATAAATCTGTGGTTTTTCGCCATAATTATGAGGTAAATATAAGCCAGAATTAAAAGCCTCAAATAGAAAATAAGAAAGAAGAAGAAAAAAGCGTAAAATAGCGAAACCAAAAAATATTTTTTAATTCTTCTACTACTTATATTCTAGTTTTATATTCCATCTTCTGTATTCATTTCAGATATTGATGAGTGTAGCCTAAATCCACCGGTATGTTTACCGAACACTGACTGCTTTAATATCCAAGGTTCATACAAGTGTATTCCAAATAAGCGAAAGAAGCATAATAAGCAAGAAATTGGCCAATGCCCTCCAGGATTTGCGAGGAATCTTCTTAATAATGCCTGCGATGGTATTTATAATAGCTTTTTTTCCAATGTTTTAGACACATGATCTTTTTGTTGTTGATTTCTGGTGTTTAAAGTATCCAGTGTACTTTGTAGACTTGGCCAAATTTTATAAATTTTTTTTTGAACTAGCATAATGAAAAAATAACATGCGAAAAGCCAATTTTCAATTTATTACATTGATAGGGATGCATAACTTTCAGGAATATTGCACATATAAAAACAAAACATATACAGAACATTCTAAATACGGTAAAGTCAAATTAAATTGTCAACTAACAATTTGCAGATATAAATGAATGCAAGTTACCTTCCCCACCATGTCCAATCTATCTATGTGAGAATACCATAGGCGGGTACAAATGTGGTGGTGTGTCTGGTGATCCAGTGAACTTAGGCCATAAGCCCAGACCAGCAACTGATGATAGATGTCCTCCGGGCTTCAAAAGTGGATTAGACGAGGAATGTGAAGGTAGGCAAGGGGTACCTTGAATAATTTAATAAAAGGTATTTTATTATAGTTAGATAGCGGTAATAAGTTGGCTGACCAGTTAAGTAGCTAGATGGGTGCAAAACCTGCAAAATTCTACTAGGTTAAGGTTCTATAATGAACAAAAAAATTTCTTCTTTTACTGACGACAAAAAAAAAACCCAAATTACGGTTTCAGAGTAACTTTGATAACAATTAGAGGTAGATTTCGTCTAGTAAGGGGTTTAAATTCTTACGCTTTTGTGAAAAAATCATAGTATGAAGAAGACAAAAATAATATTTATTGATTTACAGATGTAGACGAATGTATAATCGGCAAAGATGATTGCAACAAGCTGTCACAATTTTGCATAAATACAAGAGGATCATTTCATTGCCAGGATAAGGTTTCAAAACACTGCCCACCTGGTTTCAAGACAAATCCATCGACGAATAAGTGTGAAGGTATGACTAAGTAATATGTAATAAAAAAACGGTTTCATTTCAAAGAAAGAGAGGTGAAGATTTAGTATTCTAGAATTCTAATTCATCGGAAGCATTACTTAGCGCTGTAGTGTGGAATTAATTTGTTTCCGTTTGAAGAAAAATGTAGCTAGTGTAATCACTGGCCAAAAGATATTTAAGAATCAATATCTTGAAGCTGGCAACGCGTGCGTGACACCTAAAAATGAATGGTGTTGTAAGCGCTCATAGGCTGCGTCAAACGCTTACCATTAGGGGTCGTATTCTGGCTTGCCAACTTAGGAACAAAAAAACTAAGTTCTGATGATAGTTTTGATATTATAATAAATTCATGTAGAAATTTATATTTATTTTCATATCCTAGATATTAATGAATGTGAAGACGGCGAAGATATATGTAGACCTGACCAGATTTGTGTCAATGTACTTGGAGAATACGATTGTAAACCAAAAGCAGATCTAAGGTATCTTTGAAGAATGATTTAATTATTTTTATCAATTCTACTTTAATCATATTCATGATTGACACATTATATATATTTTTTTTACTTATAGGAATACCATAAATAAGTGCCCTGATGGTATGAGAGAAAATCCAGCATCAAAACAATGTGATGGTGAGATTTTTTAATTTTATGTTTTATCTTAATTGCAGAAATCATGTACAGTTTCATATTTCATATGCTCTATAAAACGCCTTTTAGAATTCAATTTTTATATATTATGGTTTATAGACATCTTTTTTTTAATTTTAAAATGATGTGTATGATTGCCGGATGTTATTGTTACAGACATTGACGAGTGTGTCGAAGGTACTCACTTATGTGATCAGTATCAAAATTGTCTTAATACAAATGCAAGTCACGAGTGCTATTGTAAAGCTGGATATGAACAGGATTCTACTACTGGAGCTTGTATTGGTATGTATTTTGACCAAAAAATTGAAAACTTAAATATTCTCTAACACCTGGCCTGCCATAATGATGGCCTGGCCATCTTCCCCTGAACTAGAATTTCGAATGAGTGAAATCAACAATTCATTCTTTTCTTGTTTTACAAGTCTATACTAGAAGAATTACTATTAAATATTATAAAATGCTTGTAGATATTAATGAATGTGCAACGGAACAAAACGATTGTATACCAGAGTTTCAGCGCTGCGATAATACTGTCGGTTCTTTTCTCTGCATAAGAATGTTGTCTTGCGGCACAGGATATATAATTCATCATTCTTCTGGCATTTGTGAAGGTTAGCCACTTTTAAATTTTTCTTTCTTACTGTAGTGAATATGCAACCATAACTATTAAAGCCCGAAAAAAAAGCTTTAACAAAAACATATCCTAATTTTTTTTGTATAGACATAGACGAATGTGCCCATGGCACTCATAATTGCGACCGTGCTGGCCCTGAGTACCAATGCGTCAATATCCCTGGATCTTTCCGATGTCAGAAGAAGACTACACCAGCTCCACCAGAGTATTACGACATTTATTACGACTCTGAGTAAGTAAATTGATCATAAGATGAATTTATTTTTAATCTTTGTTATAACATTTTCATTAATAACATAGCTTATTAATATTGTCAAAGATAAATTAGTTTCATTTCTATTGTACTTTCAGCGAAGTGATTGAAGAAGAGGATAAAAATCCAAACTCTACTAATATTGAAATTGTCACAACAACTACACCTAAAATTACATTTACTGAATCAACACCAAAAAAACCAGACGTAATCTTATCAAAAGAAATAGCAGAAAATGATCTGAGTAACAGTATTAATGAGCCTACAGAACCGATACCAACGAAATCTACACCAGAACAACCTAATATAGTTTATGAATCTAATGAACACCAGACTTTTCCAACCATATCACCAAATGAACCAATCTATCATTTTCAACCTGAAGTACCACAAGAACCACGAATCACACAAACTTATGAATCAAAGCAACCAAGCCACGTTCCCACTGAACCAAACAATGAATTATATCCTAAATTTATTGAAACTACATACAGTACAAGTGAAAGAGAAGACAAAACCGAAACAAAGTTAACATCTACATCACCAAGAAATGAATTTAGTGCTTCTAATGAAAGGCCGGCTGTTTGTCAAAATGGTTTCGAAATGGATTCCTTTGGTGCTTGTTTCGGTAAGAAATTTGCACCTTTTTTAATCATATAAATAAATATTTTACAGTAGTATAAGTTAGTATAAATTTTAGAATTAATGATTTTGAAGTAATCACAAATTAAAAAATAATCTATTAACAGCAATATGATTATTATTTTTATCCAAAACTTATTTGGATTTTTTATTTTAATTATTGTTTTCGTATTTCAGATATCGACGAATGTGCTACAAATCGACACATTTGTTCAGGTCTAACAGAAGCGTGTCGCAATACAATGGGTGGTTACGTATGTGAATGTGCTATAGGTTTCAGGAGAGATTTGGCCACAGGAGCCTGTTTTCTTATTGCAACTTCTTCATCAACTACTACGAGTACCACCACTAGCACTACTACTAGTACCACAACTCCCCCCACTACAACCAGTACCACTACACCACCCCCAACTACAACTAGTACGACCACGCCTCGTCCAACAAAAACTAGTACGACTACGCCTCCTCCAACAACAACTAGTACTACTACGCCTCCTCCAACAACAACTAGTACTACTACGCCACCTCCAACTACATCTAGTAGTACTACGCCACCTCCAACGACAGCTAGTGTCACTGTGCCTCCAACTACATCTAGCACTAAAAGTAATTATATTTTATTAATATTTTTATAAACTTGTATATTATAAAAATGAATTTGATAAAACATAAAGGATTTAATAGTTGCTACATTAATTTTAATATTTAATATACTCTCTGGTTATTTAAGAGATATTAAATTTTATTTTTATAAGGATAGTCGAACCAGGACAAGGGTTTAGTTGTAATGTGTGTTTATTGACTCCATATGAGATTTGTTTTTCCAGACTACTTCTGGATGTATCCAGATCAACGTAGAGTGACCTCAAAGCCTTTCCTGGCAAGAAATAACTGCGACTTTGGTTACCAGTTGAATTCTATAACGGGAAAATGTGAAGGTATAAATCGCTGTGTTTCTTAATTGTCTTAAAATTTGTATGATATCTTTTTTAATAAGATAATGAATTCTAAATATTTTTTTTAATTTATTAACTTTCATATAGAAATTATTGAATATGCAATATCTCTTGTTTGTTTTTAAGTGTTTTTCTAATTAGATTTATTATTATACGTGATTGTAGATATTGACGAATGTACAAATGGTCAAGCCAACTGTGCATCTGTTGAAAATTGTGTCAACAATGAGGGTGGCTATAGATGCGAATGTTTACCCAATTGGACATTAGATCCGGAGAGGCACAGATGTGTACCTAAAAGGGACAAGGACATATTCCCACCTGGATATAGTAATATACCTTGTAAGTAGGTGCTTTTTCCGTTAACTTTATTTCGTTATCAATACTGGTAAACTAATTACGTTTTACGACGTTTTGCGACGACGCCTTAAGGGCCACAGGTCGCGGGCGCTTTCCGGTCTGGGTGTATTTGTTCTTGCCATTGTGTATGTTTCCGAACCCCGGCACAGGATATAACTGTCCTAATGGGGGCCGTTGAGTGTGTGGATGATTCAATCTAACGGCACAGGTTCTAAAAAAACAAACTACTTATGATTAAGTAGATGTGCCCGCGGCTCCACTCGCGTTATGTAGTGTTTTGATGATCCCATGGGAACTCAACAATTTTTCGGGATGAATAGTGTCCTATATGTTAATCCAAATAATAAACTATCTGTGCACCAAATTTCATCCAAATCTGTCTCGTCGTTTTTGCGTGTAAGAAACATCCATCCAACTATCATTTATGATATTAGTAAGCTTTACTTAAGAAGAATAATTATATATTACTAAAACATATAAAAATGAAGTCTGTTAAAAATGGTATACTCCATGTTCGATGTGAGAAACGGGAGTCACTTTTAAACATTAAAATTTTGAAAAGTTTGTTTTAAGTTTTCGGAAAAATTTTAAAATACCTATATTGGTCTAAATTTCATTGAACCCACTACAGGTTCACTTTAATTACGCCGAAAGACCAATGGTCGCCTACTTAATGCAACCGGCAATACGTGGAAAAGTCAAAGCCATCATAATTATTTTGTTTGTATTTCCTTTAACATTTCAAATGTATCTTCATATAATATTTGCTACTTACATACATTTACTAACTTCACTAACTTTTCGTTGTCAGTATATAAAATGATATAAATATACGCATATACGACTCACACTCAACGACCCCCATTAAGATAGTTATATCCTGTGTCGGGGGTCCGGAAACATACACATGTACATTGTACAAGGTTAAACACACCTAGATTAGAAAACATGCTTGTATGGTCAATACAAACCCGCCTCCTAGCACAAATGGGACGGCAGGTTCGCTACCGCTGCGCTATAACGTCGTCTTATACTTGGTATTTACGAGTTTTATAACAATTTTTCAGACTACACTCAAGAAGATCCTAATAATATTATACCGGGCACAAAAGGAGGTAGAACAATTGATAACCCAACAATAATACAAGTCGAAGATAGAGGATCAGTGTTCAAATGCCCCTGGGGAACCAGACTGGGAGACGATAAAACGTGTATAGGTAATTAGAAGTTTTCTCCTTTCATTTTCCCGTTCAATTACTTACATAATTTATGAAAAGGTCAAAGCAATTTTTGGGTCAATTTGGTGACTATTTTGCTTGCTTATGTACCGTGTTGTTAGTGGCCAGATTAGTTCCACATTTGCTCAGGTTTGCTTCTACATGCCTTCGACATTGGAAAACAAGATTACGTTCTGCCTGATGGTAAGCCGTCACCCAACCTTAGAATGCTTGCGATACTTGAAGTATCACATACACGTTGCCCCCCTCAAGCCAAGACAGGATGTAAGGATAAGAAGGGAAAAAGAAAGGGAACAGAGGAGATGGGAGGTTCTCCATTGCTCTCAATAGTACTGATACTGTACGCTGATTTTTCGAGTTGGCCCATTTGTGATGGGATGACCATTGCTCTATTACTACTGAACTGACTGACTTGCTCAATGGTCAATTTACGACGTCTTCCTTTAAAGTTGGGCAGAGATAATATAAACGTCTGTGGTTTTATCAGTATTCATTTTGAATCAAACTAAGCTAAGGATAGCCTGGAGCCTTTATGAATGTCATCCAAGTAGGTTAACATTATGAACAACTTATTGCCAACAATGCTTTTAATCCCTTTACTAGATAAAACAATAAATTGCACAGCACTGTAACTACTACGTCGGATTTCAACGAATGGTCCTTTTATATGCCGTACGACAGTAATTATCTGTATTTTTTTTTTTTTATGTTAGAAGTTGGCAAACAAGCATACGGCCCACCTGATGGTAAGTGGTTGCCACAGCCTATGAGCGCTTGCAGCACCATTAGTACGTGCCACTCACGCGTTGCCAACCTCGAGATATTAGTTCTTAAATCTCGTTCGCCCAGTAATTTCACTAGCGTACAATGCCCTTCAAAACGGAACACAGTAGTGCCTGAACACTACTATTTGGCGGCAGAATATTGGACACTGCGGTGGTACCTACCTAGCCGGCCTCTTGCAACAAAAGACCTACCACCAGTGTGACTGATTGCACTGGTGGAATAATCTCTGTTGTGACAGAGGTTATCCCAACAGTTATATAGAAATATTGAAGTAACCATTAATGTGACGCTTCGTTAGAATGACTTTCTTTTTAAATATTGTCATTCTAATCCGACGTATTAAATAGGTTCTATGCTTCGTCATGCGCTAACAAACAAATATTGCGTATCCATATTAAATTTGTTTTAAATCGGAACCTCTGAACGGACTGACGTGAACGCGCTGTACATATTCTGATTTATAATTTTCTCACACAATATTCATTTGTTCGATTCCTTTAGTTTGTTTATTATGATTTTATATTATTCTTCAATTTACTTCAATTACAGATATAGACGAATGTGCAACAGGTGAAGCGCAGTGTGGTCCTCTTCAAGTGTGTACTAACTTGCATCGTGGTTATACCTGTAGCTGTCCGAAGGGACATAGACTGATCGGTGATCATCAGTGTGAAGATATTGATGAGTGCTCTTTGAATGATAATGTGGTAAATAGAAGAATATGTTGTATATTTATAAAAGAAACCGGACCTAAGTGCTAGACTTTAAGACAAAAATATAGTACCTGAATGACCGAGATTTTGAGCTTATTATGTTTTAGCCAAATTCTATATATTCTAGTAACTATAATCCCAATTCCGAATGGTATCTTTTAGCAATATGAATATGCCACTGATCTCTGAGCGAGAATGAGTATAACAGTTCTTCATAATCAAATCAATAAAGCCTCAACCGGCTAAAGGGTCGACTCCACTACGTTAACGCGAGAGTTGTGGGTTAGCTCTTGGGCTATTGCCGTACCAACTCTTAGAGCAAGCAAAGAGCTTATTTGGAAGGGCAATAAGAGTATTAGTAATGACTTGAAAGAGCATAATTTATATTAAGGTAATTTTTTTATAAAAGCATATTTTCATTTCAGCCAGCTTGTTCACAACACGCCGACTGCATCAACACAATAGGTTCTTATCAGTGCAACTGTCACGAAGGGTTCAAGTCCGCTCAAGTCAATGATAAGGTTTGATTTTTGTTATCAATCTTCAGTCTTATTAATGAGATTTTAATTTAATGCGATGTCGGAGAAAATCTCGATCGATTATCGTTTTTGAAGTTATACTTCTTTAGACACGTTTTGGAAAAATAATGAAAGTGAATTTGTATTACAATTCTCAACACCATGCAGTGAGTCAGTTTTGTTACGACAGAAACAAAATGGCGGAACGATCACACCTAATTGATAGATTAGGTTAGTAATTTCATCACGTACTCTTATAGCTTCTGTAAGTAAGGAGGCAGTTGCCTTTGATCACTTCATCCCCATAGTTTAGTTTAGCCCAAAAAATTCTTATTTAGAGCAATTAATGTCATCGTGAATTATTTGATGATAACGACTGGTACCGACAGCTTAACGTGCTCTTCGAGGCACGGTGGGGAGGACGAGGACAAACTTCCATACCGAAACATATTAATAACAAACATCTGTTACTATATCAGGCTATTAATCCCATAACATTCCAAATATTAGGTGTGCATTGATGTGGATGAATGCGTGGAGTCACGAGCTGGCGCACTCTGCGAACAGCGTTGCAATAACGTTTGGGGCTCTTACCGATGCTCATGTCACCGCGGTTACAGGCTCAACAAAGATAACCGGTACGTATATTTATTTATATTGGTATAGGCTGTAAGGTTTTTGCCGCCCTCGCCTCTGGTTGGTCACTACCTACTGGAAGAGGGAAATTCATCGCCAAATTTGTAGCAGATTTTTACCTGTAAAACATCAGAAAAACCGTCATGCAGAAATCTTTTTGATTTCTATGAGGTAGCAAAAAGAAAAAATTCGGTCCCCTAATTTGCTGCCCAAAAATCTGCCACCCTAGGCTCAAGCCTACTCAGCTTGCTGGTAAATCCGACACTGGATATCATAACGAATTAAAATTAGTTTTCCCTACTAAACAAGCATACGGCCCACCTGATGGTAAGTGGTTGCCGTAGCCCATGAACGCTTGCAGCACCATTAGTAGGTGCCACTCACGCGTTGCCAACCTCGAGATATCAGATCTTAAATCTCGTCAGCCTAGTAATTTCACTAGCGTACAGTGCCCTTCAAGCCGGAATACAGTAGTGCCTAAGCATTACTATTTGGCGGCAGAATATTTGACACTGCGGTGGTACCTACCTAGCTGGCCTCTTGCAACAAAAGACCTACCACCAGTGTGACTGATTGCACTGGTGGAATAATCTCTGCTGTGACAGAGGTTATCCCAACAGCGGGCGATGGGGTCGTCAAATCCCGACGCCGTGCTCCTCCATACATTGAAAGGAAAAGCATTCTTTTCACCCCTCTTACTTTTCACTTTGCTTGTCACTGATTTTAGGGTAGGAACTTGGTGTATTACTCTATTATGATGTTCCAAGTATTTCAAAAAATATTCCTATTAAATAACTTATTTCCATCCAATTCCATCTTATTTCGCAGTACTTGCTCCGACGTTGATGAATGCACAGAATTCAAGCACAAAAATCTGTGCATTGGGCGTTGTGTGAATAAACCTGGGAGCTATCAATGCTCTTGTCCACCTGGATTCAGGCTTTCTGAAGATAAGAGGAGCTGTATTGGTATATATTTAATATTTATATTTAACATATTATTATAGCATTCTTCTTCTTAGTTCTAGCATTATTCCCGGTATTTTTTATTTAATTAGGGTCTGCTTATTACTCTTATCCGGATTTGACAGGTTACAAGTTTTTACACGGAGAGATTGCCATCTGACCTCCGCCACCCTAAGGGCGAACTCAGTAACTCATTGGATAAGAGCAATTTACTGATCAAGAGATAACGATTATTATCAGATGTTATGTGACAATAAGTGGAACCAACAGCTTAACCTGCTCTCCGAGGCACCATGGGACCCACAAGGACAAACGCCCAGACCGAAACAGATATTTGTAAAATCAATGCAAACGTCTGTCCGAGCGAGAATCGAGCCCGCAACCGTCGAGGCGAAACTTGCTACCCACAACGCCACAACGGTGTCGATATATGATTTGATTTTGATGATGAGATTTCTATTCATTTTTATCATTAATGTTTCTTAAATAGATATTGATGAGTGTGAGACCGGTGAAGCTCCATGTGCGAGCAGCGCCCAGTACAAGGACACCAGTGACGTCTGCCTCAATACACACGGGGGCTATCGCTGTCACCGCATCACGTGCCCACCGGGATACAAGCTCGAAAGTAAACAGTACGTTTAAATTAAATATATACTTACCACATGTTTTAGTATTAGTACCTGAGTGAGCTTTGCTATATATTTTTGGTTAATCTTGTTTTGCGGCAGATAATAGTTTGTCTTACAAAAGAAGGAACTTGTAAACAGGGAAAAAAGGAATCCTAGCTAGATCGATTTTTCGCCCGCGAAACCTCTTAATAATATTTTGTATTGCTTCAAAAAGCGGTTATATTAAACACTTGTAGAATAGTTCGAAAGTTTTTATCTATAGAAGAAAATTCATGAACAAATAAGAAATAAAATTTATATATATGTATTAAAAACACACACACACACAAATTTGATTACCGTTTGGCCAAAAGCCCGCGATAATTTCGTAAGCCTCGGCAACGAGACAATCCTCAGTGATTACATCTATAATAATAATAATAATAATATTTATTTGCTAAAACATGAGTACACAAGGTTTTACAATAAATTATTAATTTTTAAATCATCATGTTTTGCCTTCTTGGCGTCCAATAATTTCAGAAGGGGCCACACATTTTTTTTTTGTTTTAAACAATGAATTGGCAATGCTATACTGTTATTAAATTCTAAAAATAAATATACACAATTCAAATAATTCAATGTCAGATAATAATCTAAGATCTCTTGCATACTACATTTGAATGATTTAGAATATATACAAAAATGGCTCATTTAAAGTTATTAGATAGATAGATAACTATTTCGACAAATGCTATCAATATTATTTTCTATCAAATTATCTTAATAGATAAAAATACATGTCACTGTGTTCGTTGGGTTTTGAAACCAAAATATCTATTTAAATAAAAAAACGTGTGTGTTTTGTAACGCCCAACAGAAATGTTAACTTTTTTATAATCACTTTCAAAAATGGTGATAGTTTATAGTATATGTCTATCACTCAAAACTGAGTGAGAGAGAGTGTAAGAGAGTGAGAGGGGGAAGTGTCTATTCGAAATACGGCTAGCGCTGTGTGTTAGAGTGAGGGAATAGAAACCTGCCTACCGCTGCCGTTTGCGTGAGAGAAAGGGAAGCTAGACAGATTGGTGCCGTAACGCGTTACGTTACGAAGCGGTTTACCCTCCCATAAGAAGTTATCATTTAAATTTTTTTTGAATAATATTCACTGAATATACAGACCGGTCTAGGTCTGTAGCTGGTTAATGTCTGTTCAAATTCTATTTTTTTCATGTATGAATTTATTTAGGTATTCTAATTTTGTATTTATGTGTTTTTGTAAGACAATCTAATTTTGCTTTCAATTTCAGCCGGTGCTCAATAATTCAGACATATTGTCCACCATCCGACTGGGAGTGCTCTCATAAACCGAGCACGTACTCCTACAATTTCTTCACATTCGTCTCCAACCTATACATACCAGAATCTAAGGTGCGTATGAGAAATCTATTTCCCCTTTTTTAGGTAAGAGGTGACAGAAGACCAGGGGTGAGCGTTCTCTTGATGATAAGCGATTACCGTCACCCATGAATATCTGCAACATCAGAGGGCATGCATGTGCGTTAACGAGCTCTTAGGATGCAACAGTTTTAATTGGTATTTCAAATATATAAGACGAAAGAAAATATTGTGAGGAAACTTGGATGTTGTAGAAGAAATTTATTTATTTATTTATTTATTTATTTTGTTGCATTCCACAATATATAGTATGTTGTTATATGATGATAGATACAGATATACATTGTGGACCCTGTCGGAGCACAGCAAAGTAGGAGAGAGGAAGACTGACATTATTATTATTATTTGTACATAATTATATTTTTAATTGTATTATTTTAATGTTTTTAATTTATTTATCATTTAAATATTCATTAATACTGTAGTAGCATTTAGATAGTAATAGTTTCCTTAGTTTATTTGAGAATGTATGATGTTTAGTTTCTTCTTTAATGGTATTGGGTAGATTGTTGTAGATTTTTATTGACATTACGTAAGTGCTAGTAGAATGCATCTTTATTTTGGAGGTGGGTAGGTTCAATTTATCATTGTGGCGTAGTGTATATTTTGATTGGATGTCTTCTCTTTTTGAATAGAAGTTATGGTATTTTTTAACAAATTTACAGATTTCAAGTATATATATACTAGGGAGGGTTAAAATATTATGCTTTTGGAAATGAGGTTTACAAGTGTTAGTTTCCTTTATGTTTGCTAAGATACGTATTAGTTTTTTCTGTAGTGTGAAGAGTGTAGGTGCATCTGTACTGTTTCCCCACAGTATTATGCCGTAACTTAACCATGCATAGGCATACGCATAGTAAGTAGTGAGGGCAGTTTCAAGGTTGGTAGTTTTTTTGACTTCTCTGAACGCGTAGATAAATTTTGATATTTTAGATTTAATACTATTAATATGCGGTTTCCAGTTAATGTTGGTATCTATAGTTAGACCAAGTAGGGTAAATTCCGGGACGTTTTCTATTTTAAAGCTCTTATATGTGAAATTTATATCTAATGGGGGTTTTTGATGGGGCTGGAAAGACATTATTTTGGTTTTGGAGAAGTTTATTTCTAAATTATGTTTTTTCATCCAATTTACTGTCTGATCTAGTATACAAGTTAAATTTTCATTTAAGTCTATATTTGTTTGGCATTCTGTCAAAATTGAGATGTCGTCTGCAAACAGGACACACGGGCCCTCTATATGTTTGGGAAGGTCATTAATATAAATAAGAAATAGGAGACATCCAATAACACTACCTTGGGGGATTGAGGCGTTAATTGTTATGCTGTTGGATTTGATATATCGTATTTTTTAGTAGTGTAGTCAAAATGCTCAATTTGTACTAGGTGTTTCCTATCTTTTAAGTAAGATGTGAACCATTCGAGAGCTTTACCGCGAATCCCTATTCCCTGTAACTTTTCTAATAATATATTATATTGGACTTTATCATATGCCTTTGTCATGTCAAGTAAAATGCCGATGGCATATTTTTTTGTATTAATTACATTTAGGGCTTGTTGTATAAATTTATAGACAGCTAATATTGTTGATCGATTTTTTCGGAACCCGTTTTGGCATTCGTCGAATATTTTATATTTTTCGCAAAAAGCGTAAACGCGTTCGCTCATACATTTTTCGAATATTTTTGAAGAGGTAGGTAGCAAAGCTATTGGGCGATAGTTGCAAGGGTCAGTTTTTTGGTTTTTCTTATGTATGGGTTTTATTACAGCGGTTTTCAAATTTTCTGGGAAGATGCCCTGTGTGAAGGATTGATTAATGAGTATTGAATAAGGTAAACTTAATTCATTTGCGCATTGTTTTATTAAAATGGGGGCAATTCATCAATTCCATGACTTTTTTTATTTTTTAGATTTTTAATTATTCTGTTAATTTCATATGGGGTGACGGGACTTAGGAATAAAGAATTTTCAATAGGGTGAGGCACACGGAAGTCCTGCGGCTCATTTTCTGTTAATTCAGACCTTTTTTCTCCGATCGACGCAAAGTAATTATTAAAAATATTTGCTATGTGTTTAGGATCCGAAATATTTATCTCATTAATTTTTAAATTTATATTGCTTTTTCTTTTTGGTTTTTATTAGTGCGCTCATTTATAATGTTCCACATAGTTTTGACTTTGTTATTAGATTTTTTTATTTTGTTTATATAATTTAATTTTTTTGCTAATATAACTATTCTTTTTAATGTCTTTTCGTAAGTTTTATAGTGACGTTTGATTATTGGATTATTTGTTTTAAGTGCTAATATTTTTAATAGTCGTTTGTTTGTGCATGAAAGTTTTATGCCCTTTGTTAGCCAGTATTTTTTAAATTTGGTTTTTATTTTTATTTGTCTTTTTGGTATGCATTGATTAAGAGATTTTATTAAGATTTTACTGAATGCGGAGTAGTTCTCGTTTATATTATTATCTGATTTAATTATTGATTCCCAATTCACATCCTGTATAGTTGTTTTGAAATATTGCATGTTACTATTGTTGTATAATCTCTTTTGAGCATACCAAGTATTTTGTTCATATATGTTTGCAGAAGCCAAGTTTATAATTATACCGCAGTGGTCTGAAAAACCTAATTCCTTTACTGTTATATTCAATTTATTGTTATTAAAATTTGTGAAAATCAAGTCAAGACAGGCTGAGGTGGTTTGAGTCACCCGAGTTGGGTCTTTGACCTGTTGAACTAATTTATACTCAAGCATTAAATTTAGGAACTTATTTGTTTTTGATGTGTTATTAAATATGTTTATATTAAAGTCACCTCCTATAATTATATTGCATTTAGAATATTTCTTATTTATATAGTTTAAAATTATTTTTAATTGATTATAAAAAATTTCTTCCTCTCTCCTATTCCAGTAAATAATAATTAATAATAAATTTTCTTTAGGTATTTCCGTTGCACATACTTCTATAATATACTCTATGGATAAGTTAGTTATATCATTTCTTTCTATATGTTCAATTTCTTCTTGTAGTAGGATGCATACTCCTCCACCTATACGGCTTTTCCGGCAGTACGCTGCTGCAAATTTATATCCATTAAACTGTATTATTTCTTTTTCTCTTGTGATAACCAGGTTTCTGATATACATATGGCTTGGTATTGTGGTGATTTTGTTATAAAACTCTCTAATATGTGCTGTTTGTTGTATATGCTTTGTATATTCTGGTAGAGGATTTTATATTGTTGGTCTTTGTTTACGAAATAACTGAATATCAGTTTCTTTGTGATATTTGTGTTGATCGCTATTGCGAGGTACAGATTGCCGTTCATAATTATTTTCTGGGGTACTTTGAATTGTTTCATTTGAAAGGTTTATTATCTTCCCTTCTATTAGTAGCTGGTTATTCCTGATTATCGCGTAGAGACCTTTATTTCGTGCTTTCATCATTTCTTCTTTCATTAAGCGTCTTTTTTTCCGTGTTTCCTCGTCGAGAAATTCAGTTACGGACAATCCACTCCCCTGAAAGCAGTAGCTGTTGTCTGTGATATATTTTGTCATCCTCTTGCTTAATAGTTCAATCACAAGAGGCCTGTTTTTAATATTTTTCGTATTTATTCTTCCTATTCTTTCTGTCGCTTCTATGTAGCCTAATAGGTCAACATGCATAATTTCACGAAACTTTTGTATTATTCTGATATGTATTTCAGTGTCCGATTCCCAAAAATGTTCCGGAAAACCGTGGATCACAAACTTTTTCGAGTTATTTTCAGTGTAATTTTTATAAGTTTTTTCCATTTTATTTTTTAAATTGCTAATTTCCATTTTTATTTTTTCGTTTTCGAGGGTTCTGAGGGTTTATAATAATAATATAAGGTTGTACTTTGCGGGTGGTAGATTTTAAATGCCCGCTTAGTTATCTACATGTTCTCTGGTGTTGCAGGTGTTCATGGGCGGCTGTGATCGCTTAACATCACATGAGCTTCCCGCTCGTTTGCCTCCTAAAAAAAGTTGAAAAACTCATGAAGTGACTGCTCTTCAGCTGCATTTTAATGTCAATTCAGTGTATTACCAGTTGGATCTTGCGAGTAGGCAGGGCAAGGGCAACTAGTGCAGTTTTTTTTAACCTAATCTGTTGGCAGGCAAGTATACAGCCCACCTAATGGTAAGCGGTTGCCTTAGCCTATGAGCGCGCGCAACACCATTAGTAGGTGCCAGTCACGCGTGGTCAACCTCGAGCACTGTAGCCCTTCAAACCGGAACACAGTCATGCCTAAGACACTACTGTTTGGCGGTAGAATATTTGACACTGCGGTGGTACCTACCTAGCCGGCTGGTTTGCACTTTACTTGCACATACCATCAGTTGGAGTAGAGTCATCTGCCTTTCGGGCTAAAGAAAAAACTTATACTCTTGGACAAACAGAGAAAACAAGATTAAAACTAGAAAGACGAAAATATTTTGAAACATGCAATATTCTTTAGTAAAGTTCCAAAGACAGGTTTGGTGAAGATGTTCCTTTTCACCTGCTAACCAGTGAAGTAATTAAAAAAACAATTTGATTTCAGGTTGATCTATTCACGATGCGTGGTCCGAAGTGGCCAAACGCTTTCATGAGGTTCTCATTGCGCATCGTAGATGTGGATGCACCACCCTCGGTCACAAGCAAGGCGGATATCAATGCATTTTTGTAAGTAAAATATAGTATAGTAAAATAATTTTTATGACCTTTATGTCGCCACGAGCTTTCGAATACCGTTTTTAATACAAACTATAAAAACAACACCCCCTCTCCCCAAACTTTAAATGTCATATTTATTTATATCGACTCAACTGCCTAAAAATGATGGTACTTCCTTACAAATTTCATCCCCTTCTTCAACCCTTTTTTCGTATTCAAAGTCGCCTATGTTTTTTTTCAGGCTCTAGATTATCTATATACGAAATTTCATTTAAATCGGTTCAGTAGTTTTGGCGTGAAAGCGCGACAGACAGACAGACAGACATTCAGACAGACAGAGATACAAAGTATATTATATGTTCATCAAAATAATAAGCTGTGTGCCAAGTTTCATCCATTCATATTTATTATATTGTGATAAACATTCTTTCTTTTTAGGTTGATAAAATCAGGAAATCAAGCGGTCATGTCACTCGTCCGGCCTCTCGAAGGACCTCAGAGTATTGAACTGGAGTTATCTATGGAACTATACAGTGGAGATCAGTTCGGTGGCATTGCTGTCGCTAAGTTGTACATATATGTATCGGAATATGAATTTTAGTTTTATTGTAATAAAGTTTTAAATTGTTTGTTTTATTTTATTAAAATAAGGTTTCTTGTTTTCGGGACGACGTTGTGACCCAGCAGTAGCGAACTTGCCTTAAGCGCCACAGGTCGCGAAGCAGATGTATTGATCATACAGGCATGTCTTCCGGTCTGATTGTGTTTGTCCTTGTCACACAGGAAATAACTATCCTAATGGGGGTCGTTGACTGTGTAATGTTTATTTCTTATTAAATGAACTACAGTTCATCTAGTAAGAATCTAGTTTTAGTTTAGAAACTACAGTTCATCTAGTTCAGGAACTAGGTAGTCAAAATATTATAATCCTGTATGTATAAGGTTAATATAAATAGATTAACTGTTAAGAAAATCGTTTTTAGCAAAGTTTTTTTGGCATAATATTTTCCCCGATTGTGATTTTATTTTGAGATAAAGAGAGATAATAACCGTTAACTTTAATAGGTAATTTGCTCAAGGGTTGTGGAGGTTAGATGGCAATCGCTCTGTAAACTGGGTAACCTTTCAGATCAGGATAAGACTAATCAGCAGAACTTGTGAACAAGTCTCAGGGCAAAATTTTCCCGAGTTTGTTTCGCCGGCTCTTCTCGGGTAGAGGTTTAAATTTGGAGTCGGTGGTAGAATCTGACTTTCAACTAATAAGTTTAATGCTTTTTACGTTGAATAAAAATATTTGAATTTGAATTGAATGCCAGGAAAAAGAAGCAGAAGTAAAAGTCTTTCAGTGCTTAAATAAAAGATCTAGTGATTTCTAAAATTCTTTATTTAACAACGCTAACACATTTAAGACTACTATAACTCAACTAATATAAGGTAGATAATATAATGAGATCTAAAACAGTCGCTTATCCCATACATTAAAACATTCATATCACAGTCACTGTATCTTAAAACATAAGAAATAGAAATTCAAAAAGAATATTTTGAAATTTGTTTAACAACAACCATGAGCAACAACCGTAAGTACCAATTAATTAGTGGTTATCGAAAAACCTCGAATGAATGCAACCCTACTCGTGTTAACTGTCAAATGCGTGATACCAACCGAAAGACCGAGGCGAAGGGGGAGAAGAAAAAGATAGGAGGGGAATTAAGACTACCAGGGGGAATTAAGGCCACAACCGTGGATATTGTTATTTAACAATTTATATTTTTTTCTCATTCATATTTAACAATTAACTGGTAAAGTAATTTAACATTCATTAATTATCTACGAATACTATCTATTACAATTAGGTATAGTATATTATGTAAATAATATTTCAATATTTCATGTAGTTAGTTATATGTCTAAAGTTTTGTACTATGGTTTAACCGGAATACTCAAATGAGCACAGAATTTTGCTCAAATGAAATGGGAAATCTATTATTCTACTAATACAGATCGTTATTTCGCCTAAAACTATGGAAATTTCTTATAAGACACCATTTATAAGACACTTAGTAGAGGTAAATAGTTCAGATTCTGGAAGTAATAAGAAAGTTGTAAGGTATAATTACAATTATATGAACCTTAAAATACTTACTAATATTATAAATGCGAAAGTAGCACTGTCTGTCTGTCTGTCTGTCGGGCTTTTACGCTAAAACTACTAAACCGATTTAAATGAAATTTTGTACACAGATAATCTAGAGCCTAATCTAGAGAGAGATTTTTAGGCTATTGATTCGACATAAATAAAATTCAAAATCGTTATTCACGCGGTCGAAGCCGCTGGCAGAAGCTAGTAAGTTATAAATTAGGAATAAAAAAATATACTTGAGAGTTGGCAAGCAAAATTTCTATAATCATGATCAACCATGATTACTACCATTATGACGCATGTTTGAAACTTATAATTCTTCATTTATGGATATAAATATTTTTGCATTCATCAGATGGAAATATAAAAATCTAGTGATAACTTTCTTGAATAATTCAGTAATCATAGTGATATTTCATACCTAATTTAAATTAATTTGCATGCTTATTTTATTATTTGATGATTATTTTTAACTTCTTACTTTTTTTTTTATTACGAGTATATTTAAATCTTTCTGTGCCTTCTGCGTAATTTTTTTTTCTATATAATATGTGGATAACGTTACCTGCAACATTGTTACCTCAGTTATGCAGCTTAGTTGTAATTATATTGTATGTTGTAGCTGTTTGTTATCCCTTATAAAAAAAAAAAAAAAAATCAGCACGACATGGCAGACCATATACCCTATTAGTGATAACTATACCATTGGGACATAGGAACATAAACGCGGTCAACGTCTACCACCATGTAAACAGAGAAAATCGAAGAGGCAGACGGGGCTCTGTATTATCCCGAGACGGATTTAAAAATCTATACTTATATATAAAGCCTGAAGAGTTTTTTGGTTGAACGAGGAACTCTAGATCAGGATTTGAAAAATTATTTTTGCTTTTGATAGCACATGTCTAAGGAAGGCTATAGGCTATATAACATCACGATACGATACTTAGAATCCGAAGAATAAGAAAGTGCGGGCGGGCGATAAGATGCGGTTGGTTGGCGAGACGGGAGCGAAGCCTCGGGCTCAGCTAGTGTTAAAATAAAAGCTTGCTACAATTTAATGGTACACACAAAAGACTCTATAGTAAATATTATGATCTTAATTTATTCGTAAGGATCAACGATGTTAAGCACGGTGAGGCAGCCATCTTGGGACGCGATAGCTAGTGCCTTTCCCGCGTGTGCACTTGCTATACCTGTCACTTCAGCTGGCGCTCGATATTCCGCAATCGCTTTGCCATCAACAGTTCTGTAAAGCAAATTGAAGCATGTTATTGTAGATTTTAGTTTTTTGCATAGATTTTAAAAAATAAGTGTAAAAAGTTCAAGTATTAATCCTTAATTTAATTCATAAGGAACGGATAATATGTCAATAATATTTCTTATTTATTCTATCTTTTAATCTACTACATAAAAGTTACCTGAAAACCCTCAGTGTCTTTCTTCCGCTGTGATAATAGAAGACGTAATTATCCGTTGAGCTAAACATTGTGATAATGGAGAAGACTCCCTCAGCGGCTCTTGAGATGAGCTGTTGTACGGAGGTGCCTCGTTTCAACTCGATCAGGTCGAGTCCACCTCTTGAGGGTGCACAGAGGCCAGTTTTACCGTCTCGTGTGCATGCGCCATTCCAGCGTGGAACAAATCTTTACGAGGACATTGAAAAAGTTGAATTTTGAATGGATCCCATTTCCTTTTATCCTAAATTCTTTCATAATTATAGCGATTGCTACCAAAATTCACAAATTTTTAAAGAGTAAAAAAGTATTTCTTTGAAGCAAATTATATACTAACCGTTAGCAATCACATTGACGTCCACTGGTCATCTGAATAGATAATACTCAGACCTGAACGAGCTCATATAGTTAGTCCAAATATAGCTACAGATTTTTATGTGACTCGGTTGCCAAGCAAGCAGCTTATGAGTGTTTGCAACACCAACACCCTCATAAGCCAAACCTTGAAGTATTGGATCTTAAATCTCCCACATCCAGTAATTTTACTTCAAACCGGAACACAGCAATCTACTGCTTTTCGGTAGACTAGGAAGGTGGAAGGAGTGAAACCTAGCTAGTCGGCCTCTTGCAATAAAAGTCCGACAAGTTTTTAAACCGAATTTTATTGACGCAAAAATAATTAAAAAACTTCTTGTTCACAAGTATTTTAATTTTAATAGAATGTCTGGTCCATTTTTCCTTGTTTTGTACTTTTTGGATACATAACGTAAAACAATAAAATAGTGTTTATCTGTCTACCAAATCTACTGATTTTTCTTAATCACTTACCTAACATGTCTCTTATTCTTGATGTCCAATATCCCAGCCTTATCATTACCGACAACAGCAACCCAATGTGGCTTATGAGGTAACGCAACAATAGACTGCATGTCTTTTATACCACTGTTCTTTATGGGTATCCTAGAATTTAAATTGTATTTGTTAATCTAGATACTTTCAAGATTCTTTAGATCAACATTAGAAGAGAGTTGGAAGGTCGATGCTTTTAAACGTAGTTTTATTCCACATTCCTATGGAATGCTTATAGTATGTACATGTTTATAATTAACTAAATGAAATTAATAATCATATAGTCATGGGTATTCAGTTCTATATTTTATTTACTTCAAGTTATTTTGTCCATTTCTTTTTTTTTTTTTTATAAAGAATACTAGCAATGCTTTTTTTAATAGCATTACTAATATTCCTATTGCTCCTCCAAATAAGCTCGAAGCTTGCGCTAAGAATGGGTACGACAATAGCCCAAGGGGGTCAGGATCGAACCTGCGACTCTCGCGTTAACGGAGCGAAGTCGGCCCTTCTACTGTTGAGCTATTGAGGCTTTTTATCATTGCATCTGATTTGATTTATCGATTATTATAAAGAGTCGGCTGATATTTATTGAACTTAGATATTTGGAAATGCGATAAAAGTGTTTAGATTTTTTATGAATGTTACTAAAGCTAGCATAACTTTTGCTACTTTCAAATAATAATGGTCAAACCTATGCAACCTTGCACCAGTCCTAGCATGGAAAACATGTAAGCATTCTCTGGAAGACTTATCCATCCCGGGAGCCACGATGTGATTTTCATCAGCGGACACAACAGCCGCTCGGTATCCTGTACCTCGGACTTCGTAATCTACGGTGTAGATTCTCTCACCATCTGTGCCATTTTACAAATTAAAACCTTTGCTATTTTGATCAATATACATCCCATCAAAAACAATGAAAATACTACAAACATTGTCATGTAAATATTTCTTTTAACAGTAGAATATACTGGCGTACAAATAACAGATCTCTTCGTGAACAAATAAAGATGTTTTTTGTACTAACCTGGTATACTTCTGGCCACGATATGAGCAACAGCTAAATTGTCAATATTATTCGTTCCCACTATCATGGAGACTGTTATAAGCTTGGTGCCATCTTCTAAAAGCAACAGCTGCTTCACACCTTTCTGTTCTTCTTTGAAAACAACCTTGAAAGCAATAGAAATGAAATGAAAACTTTATCAGATTTATAATTATACGCTTTATGTATGTATGTGTGTATTTATATCATTAATTTTAATTAATAAAGGATCCGTGGGCTAAGCCACTTTAGGTATGGTCAATCAGTATAATTATGGGTGACCGAATAGTGGTATATCAACTGAACATTTCCGACCTTATGAGGGTACGTAAAAAGTCAATCTCGAATTTATCAATTTGATAATACATATCAATAGTCTAAAAGTCAAGTTAGAGGCCGACAGTAGCGACTTGAATACTATGACTCTGACTCTATGTTGGCCAGCTACTTACTACTGGATATAAAGGAGAAATGTCATGAATTTTAATTTTGATAATATAATTGATAGCCTATTTATTTTCAAACCTGTCTATCAGGGGTATCCCATATCACGACGTTGCCAGATTCAGCTGTGACGACATGATCACCGCCGGGCGTGATGACGGCGTGCGTCACGATGGCGCCGAGCGGTGCGTCGGCCAGCTGCGCCAGCAGGCGGCCCGTGCCCGTGTCCCACAGACCCCAGCAGCTCCGCGTCACCGTCACCGCGAGCTGTTGATCTCGGGCTAAGCTGAACGCATATAATATCATCAGTCATCAAGCCTACATAGTTCAAAAGTAGAGAGGCCAATTCCTTTAGCGCGAGAGTTGTAGGTTTGGTGCTGAACCCATTTGGGTATTGTCGCGTAAGCTACGAGCTTATTTAGAGGAACAAGAGGAATCTTAGTAATGACTTTAAAAATCATTGTTAGTATTCTTAAAAAAAAGAAACGGCTCTTTAGTTTCACAGAGATTTTAATAAACTTACAAGTGAACTCGTGCAAATGATGAATAATTTTGTAAAAGGTAATGTGTGCTTCTTACACGATTTTAAAAGTAAAGCGTATCCTACTATCTTCAGTATTATAAAGATATATCAATCGGAACATATTAAAAATCTAACCTGATAGAATCGATAGGCAGTTCTTGTCTATCAATTTTATGAACTTGCTCAAAAATATTATCAATGTTCCAAATTTTGACAGTTCTATCTATGGACGATGTGATCACGTTATTCCAAGCCCCAACAGTCAGGGGCTCTAGTTGGACGATCCTACCGAAGTGGGCATCCAAGACCTTGATTAACTTTGTTGTTTCTAGACTCCAGACATACAGATTCTTCCTAAAAAGCAGATTGATTTTGTTATAAATTAAAAGAATTATTAGAATGTTTAGCTATTACTGTCGTTGTAACCGTTTGATCTCCATACTAATTGTTTTTAGGTGTCTTTGCTTTGGTGATTGTATGCGGTTATTGTTTTTTTAAACTGGTCAATCATTATAGAATGTAATAAATCATGTAATAATGCATATCAAACTTTAGCTTACCTTACCCCCGCTACAGCATAAATATTATTATTACTGATCATGAAAGAGTTAGATTGTGTCATTTTCGTTGAAATATTTCTAATAGTATGCGGTAGTTTTAAAACGATACCCTCCAATCCGAGATCCTTTTCTTGTACGTCTTGTTTCTCTTCCTGAAATGTATCGATAAAAGTTTTTATCATATTGTATTATGCCTTTTAGTATATTAAGTTTTATTTACTGTGAGCTGAAATTTCATCAGGAATTTCAAAATTTTAATTTGGAAGGAAAAAGATCTCCTAAAAGCATAAACGCAGTAAGACCACTACTCTATTCTTGTGGGCGATTACCCTATTAGGATATTTTTAAGAAAAATCTCTCTCAACAGTTACATCATAACTGTTATACGTACTTCTATATCTTCTTCTTTATTGTCATCACTTTCTTCGCTTTTTTTATCATCTACGTGTTTTCCTCTTGGTATGATGTTGTTAAAATCCCAGACCACAAAACTGTATGTGGTTGTAGCTGGAACAATTACCAAAAAAATATGCAAAAAATAGTGCCAGCTCCAGGTTGTAACAAGAAATTGGGTCAGCAGTTTAAGACGTTTTTTTAAAAATCTATTTGGACAATATTTTGTACTCTAGAAAATATAAAACAATTTGAATATGTCGAATAATATATGATAGTGCCTCAGAAAACAAAGTTAAGTCTTGCTTATTAATATGTAAAAATTGTATTTTAAGAAAAATACATATCAAAATCATCCAGTGGTCATGGATAAGGTATACCTTTGACACTCCAACTCAATTTTTCCATAACCTCAATAACGTAATTAACATCGCAAAGTAATTTTGTGCTGTATACTTACCAAAAACTACGTAAAGATCTACAAATTATCCACCAAAGTATAATATTCTTCGCCAAAGTTACATGAGCGTGGATAGCTTCGGTGTTATTCTATTTTATTGAGACTAATCTACATAAGGCGGGTTTATTTACCGAGTAGCATCCTGTCTTTTTTCCCTCTTTTCAGTTGGAGCATCGCCTCAGCAGTATCTGTCTCTTGATGATGTAGTTCTTCGATTTTGTTCCAAGTTAACTGTTCTTCGTTCAATTCAAATATTGAAATCTAAATTTAAATAATTGAATATAAATAAATAAATAAACACTACACATTCCACGGTCCCGATTAGGATAGTGATATACTGTATCGGGGGTCCGAATACACATACAAGGACAAGGACCAATACTCCTGCACTGGAAAATAGGCCTGCATGGTGAATACAACATTAGTTTTTTGTTTACATTATTAGTTCGATTTAATCTTTTCTGAATATTATTATTGTACTCTGTAACGTTACGGTTGACAGTATCACGACTTTCATTGACATTTCCACAACAAAAAAAATATTCAGAAGGATCTAGATTTTGTTTCCAATATTATCTTGAAACGTGACGTACCTGATAACCTCTCTCAGGATCGCTAGTATAAACTTTAGTCCAGTACTTGTTCATTGTCAAAGCTCCCCTACACCTCAACGGCTGCATCCAAGTTCCGTTCTTGCAGAATTGAAGCAACAACCGATCATCATCCAGATCTCCGCTCCACATTATCAATACCAAGTTCTCAAGGTCACGAAATTCTATGGCTGAAAATAAATCAGGATTTGATTTGCAATTGGTTTGATGTCTTCTTTTGACTTATTGAACTCTCTAACAGTAAATATTTATATAGATTAGTTTACACAGAAGATAGTCAAGAATGTTTACTCTTTTTTCTACTTGTTTTCTCATTTCATCAAATTGAAATTTCGATAATCTTGAAAACTAAAACAGAAAATATTTGCTTGTAAGGTTTGTTTCTAACGTAATATGATGTGCATAAATAATAAATAAATAAATTATAAACACTACACATTCAACGGCCCCCATTAGGATAGTGTTATTCTGTGTTGGGGGTCCGGAAACACATACAAGGACAAAGACAAATACACCCAGACTGAAAAATACGTTTGCATATAACATAAACATAATATAACTTCCTTTTTAATCAGTAAAACCAATTTAAACAATATTTGACAAAGGTCATCAATTGCTAAGCTTACACAATATTTCCCATGTGACATCATCGTACGGAGCCGGATCAGGAGCAGGCTTGGTATCTTCATGCTCGCCCCTCATGCTGTACTGCACCCAAGAGTGAGGGCCGTATATGAACATATGATGGTTCAAGACGTATACACCACGGACAGTATCCCCTGATATGAAAAAAATAGCTAGTCTAGATATTCTAGGTACTTTATTCGTATTATTTTCAGTGACGTGAGATTGCCGCTCTCAGCGCTTTCTATAGACTAAGCCACGGCGAGTGTTTAGAGGAATTATTTTCCCTTATCCCTCCCTCCCCTTCCATTCAAGAACTACGCGTGCCGGTCTCCCATGTCACAAACTAACTGTGGCGTCAATGCCATCGCGAACTAAGAAGTTTGCCAACTCTTTTCTTTGTCGCACTTAAAAAAAAGGAATGTTTTACCGGCACACGTGTTCCTTCAAACGAGGTGTGAAGAGGCACCTTGCGGGTAGGCAGGGCGAGGATGGCTAGTACAGTTCGCCTTCTGCAACCATATTAGCCACCTTCGCGTGTGGACTCCACTTCCACTTACCATCAGGTGGAGTGGAGTCATTTGCCCTCCGGCGTTATATTAAAAAATATATATATATATATAATAATATAAAATTAATTTTTGAATTTTGGCGTTATCTTTAGTCACGCTTTGATTACACTATGAGAGGTAAGTTAAGGCTACCAGAAAATAATATTGTTCCCAAAGGATAGAAAAATATTTTTGGTGGTAACAATATATTTTATTACTCGTACATTTTAATTTTTAAGTGTTCACTTACCTTCTTCCAAGGGATTATCGATCGTGATGTATTCACTTGTCAGCATGTTCAGCAAGATAGACTGAGAATGACATTGAAAAAGAAAGAAATATAATCAAATGTTCCACTGATGTTGTCTTTTAAATACTTTGTTTTGTTTACTATTATTTACTATGCAATAGCCAATCAAAGCAAGCTTGATGAAATGCCTATTCTTCCATTAAGAGCTAATATTAGTATTCAGAAGATATATATTATATACGAGTAGACAGACAGGTCTCTGAAATTACTCCGAGATATGAAGGTTGCTTCAACATTTTAGAAGAATTCGAAATGTTTTCGAAACTAAGAGGTTTGTAAACTAAGAGGTGCTGGCCCTGGATTTGAAATCGCGATGTTTGGTTAAAGTCTACGTTTTCCAACTACGGCCCAATGAAGGACTTTCGTCTTCAATACACAATTCAATGAACCTCGGCTTCAAAATCAAAATCAAAATCAAAATTATTTTTATTCAAGTAGACTTTTAAAAAGTACTTTTGAATAGTCAAACGCTACCGACGGTTCGGAAGGTTGATTCTATCGAGAAGAACCGACAAGAAACTCGACAGTTACTCTTTTCAAATATATGTTTTTACAATTGTATTCTTTCATATAAAATTTGGTTCTTGAATGAGATCCAGCAATATTAAGAGTCCCAAGCATTTTTATCGGAAAAATGCTTAGATACACATTCAATAAATAACTACAAAAATTTAAAATTGATCCTATGATTTCCTGTGAAGGAAACGTTCTGAGGCAACTCAAATGTCTCGGTAGGGACTTTGGGATATGTAAATCTGCCAATCAGTAAAACAGCTTGACTTACTTGAATTATTATGGAATAAGTTGCTACGATTAAATTTATTTGATACTTTAGTCTCATCTTCAATTCATTACTTGTAGTAAATTTAAAGATACATAAATCGTTACAATAGTTACCACAGAATTGTTGGTAGATGCAGCCGCCCATTTATTATCTGACGATAGTTCGAGATTCTGCATGATGCCTTCCAATTGAGGACACAGATCTCTAGCCAAGTCTGAAGTGGACAAGTCCCAGGATATGACTCGACTTGAAATCGATACCACATAACGCTTGTCTGAACTGAGGCGAAACGCGAACACAGCGAACTGGTGACCCTCCAGAGAATACTGAAAAGAAAAGAATACTGAACAATGACGACTTTGTGACGCAGCGGCAGCGAACGCCACAGGTCACGACCTATTCGGTCAGTTCGATTCCCCCTCGGAGCATAATATGTTTGTATTGACCATGCAAGCATATTTTCCGGTCTGGGTGTGTTTGTCATTGCCTTTGTATGTGTTTCCAGATCCCCGACACAGGATATCACTATCCTAATGGAGGCCGTTGAGTGTGTAGCGTTTATTTATTTAATGTCTTCTAAGATTTGAAGTATAATATCGTAATATTCTTCCTTTACATAAATTTGTCATTAATTGTATTGTTAAAAGAGCTCACTTTTAGTGCATTTTCACATGTGTCGGTTTCGGGTATCCGGCACCAACTGTCCGGTAACTTATTTCACTTTTGCATGAGCGAATTTTGAATCAAGTAGCTAGGACGGACAGTGGTGAACCTGGTGTGCACCTCGGGACTGCTTGCGAGCAAACTTACGCCGGCGTGCAGCCATACATGCCCTTACATTTCGCTACTGGATACCCAGCGCCGGATACCTGGCAACCGGCACGTATGAAAAGGCTCTTACAAAAATGTTGCCTTATGCTATTTTCTTGTAAAAACAAGATGTCTTAGTGATAAAAAACATTTGTAACAAAAATATAGCGCTAATAAAAATTATCCATTAAGTAACCTTTAAAGGTCCACCAGGTGTGTGCAGACAGTGGTGTGAAGGCAGCATAGCGCAGTGGTTTTTCCCCTTGTCGTTACACTGCTGCAACAGCGACGCCACGGCGGGGTTGCTCGGAGCCTCGGGCAGCAGCCGGCCCACCAGCTGCGGGGCCAGCATGTCGGGATATGCTCCTAAGATTGCACCTCCCAGGCGAAGAGCGTCAGCGACTAACATTAGTTCCCTGAAAGTTACGACAGCTAAATCATTAAATTAAAAGAACAGTTTTACTTCACTTATAGTGAATTTGTATTAATAATATTTTAATTTAAATAATTTTTTTGGCGTCGTGACGTGACGATCCGATCGCCCTCTGTTGGGATGGTCTCTGTTACAACAGAGACTATTCCACCAGTGCAATCATTCACACTGGTAGGGCATTCATAGGCTACGACAACCGCTTACCTACGCTACGCAACAGGTGGGCCGTATGCTTGGTTGCCAACTTCTAACACAAAAAAATGATAATAATCTATAGGTGGCACAACAACTAACATTTTTAATTTCGAAACACTTATAACATTTCTTTCTAGGCATGGAGAGCTAAGATCACATCTATGGTCATCTCAGTATCCAACAATACATATAATGACGGACTTCATACTTATCAAGGAAAAGTTTTTACCTTACAGCATCTTTGTGAACATGTAGCTTGGCATCTTCGAAATCAGCAAGAACAGCTTGCAGCGGACAGCAGTTTAGCTTGGCATGAAGCCACTCATAATTGAAAAGAACCTCCGCGTAGAGGTCCGTAAAACGCTTCGATCTAACCAGATGGAATGGAAGTTCACCAAACTGAAATATAATTTTGGAAAGTTTTTATTTTTGCTAAGTGTTAATCCCGGTTTTTACTCAGGGTCTACTAGATTTGACAGGCTACTACTACTAGTTTTTACACAGAATGATTGCCATCTTATCTCCGCAAACCCAAGAGAGCTATATGGTAACAATCGGAACCCACAGCTTAACTTGTACTCAGAGGCGGGGTGGGGAGACCCACAAAGAGAAACGCCCAGACCGAAACAGACATTAATAATAAACATCTTCTCCAAGCTGTAACAAGCAGGATCGCTACCAGCACACCACAATGGTCGCCAATATTGATATATCTCAATAAACATACGGCTCGAAATGGCCACTAATTTTTTGGTGATACATAAATGGATTACTAAAAATTAATGTTAAATTTTATATTGTATATGTCTTTTAACTCACCTTACGTAAATTATATCTCTTAGAAGAACCATCCGCAGATGTGAAGACGAGGGGTTGGAGAGGTACCTTCCTATCGGCAACACCCTCCCTATCGGCGAGATTAAACCTGTGACGCTGAATCTCGGTGTATTTGAAAGGTTTAGGTATACCACCACCCCATATACCTGAAATGACAAAATAAAGTTGAAACACAAATCCAGCAAACTTTAAAGGCGTCGGGACGAGACGACCCCATCGCCCACTGTTGGGATAATTTCTGTTACAGCGGAGATTATTCCACCAGTGCAATCATGCATACGGGTGGTAGGTCCTTTATTGCAAGACTGTATTTCGGTTTGAAGGGCAGTGTAGGCTAGTGAAATTACTGAGCAAAGGTCATTTAAGAACCAATATCTCGATGTTGACAACGCTTGCGTGCCGCCTTATAATGGTGTTGCGCGCGCTCATAGGCTACGGTAACCGCTTACCATCAGGTGGCCAATATGCTTGCTTGTCAACCTAAAAAAACATTTAAAAAGTTAGGTTTTCATGTAATTTTGTTGCCGTATCAATTGCATGAAATATTCTATACTTATTAAAAACATGGTGATATCCTGTGTCGGGGTCCGGATACACAAAGACAAACACACCCAGACCGAACATATGCCTGCACGGTCAATACAAACATGCGTATATTTTAACGGCGTCGGAATGTGACGACCCCATCGCCCGCTGTTGGGATAACCTCTGTCCCAGCAGAGATTATTCCACCAGTCCAGTCAGTCACACTGGTGGTAGGTCTTTTGTTGCAAGAGGCCGGCTAGGTAGGTACCACCGCAGTGTCCAATATTCTGCCGCCAAATAGTAGTGTTTAGGCACTACTGTGTTCCGGTTTGAAGGGCATTGTACGCTAGTGAAATTACTGGGCGAACGAGATTTAAGAACTAATATCTCGAGGTTGGCAACGCGTGAGTGGCACCTACTAAAGGTGCTGCAAGCGCTCATAGGCTGCGGCAGCCACTTACCATCAGGTGGGCCGTATGCTTGTTTGCCAACTTCTAACATAAAAAAAAAAAAAAAATGCTCCGAGCGGGATTCGAACCCGCCGCCTGGGGCACTTAATGTAGGTTTGCTACCGCTGCACCACAAAGTCTTCAAAACCTACTTTAACAAAACTTTTAAGTCTCCAAAACCTCAAGTCAATACGTATTATAATAACTTATGTAGCCAAAAGTTGGTAGAACATTTTTGTCAGAAAAGATTATCTCCAACTAACATTAGCATATTTCAGAAAATAATTAAGAAATAAGAAACTTACCTAAATAATAATCAGCGATCATCGAATGGAAATACATAGCCATGTTCATATTTTTGAAGTACCTCTCACGTGCCGTGTCTCGGAACTGTCTGTGATACCAGTTCATGACAGAGACGCCATCCGCTTCCCTCTCTGAGAGATAGTTTGGCAGATCGTTGCGGATTCTAGGATATAGGACGATATTAAGCAAAAATTCGCTTGAATCTTCTGGTCATCAATTGAGATTTATTGAAACCAAACATTGCTTATAATATTTTAAAGATTTGGAACACTATGCACCAGGCTGATTTTTTGTAAAACAAACTGTATCTTGTGTCTTTATAATTTTGATATAGATGGGACTTTGGATAAAGCCAGGCTACTTTTTATCGCTAAAACAAAACTCGCAGTGGGTGAAATAGGTGATATAATTTTTGTATTCGAAACCATTAATTTATTTTGCAATAAAGGATTGTCATTTTTTATTCATATGGATGAAGTGGCCAATAGGTAGTCTAACAAATATGTAGATATATGCAGAGACATTTAGATCTTATTCTAGTAAAGAATTCTGGAGTAAGGGTACCTAGTCCACAGCAAGGGCGGAATTCTTCTGACCGGCGGAAGATGGTACTGATAGACATCATCTAAGACTTTATCATCTAATGATATTAGGTCTTCTAATTCAGTCTCCGAGAGACCACTTCTAGCTGCAGTGATGTATGCTAGAGCGTGGAAGACCAGCAGACGCCCATGCTGTAAATAATATTTAAATACGTAGAAGCCTTTGTATTAAGGTACTAAAAGTGGCATATCCGCATGACCTTATCGCCGAAATTGTGACTTATGAGCCAAGTGCGGTCCGAGCATGCATTTGTGTATTTTATACACTTTGCTTACCATTGCTGTATAAGCTGTTAAACATCCAGAGCGGTAGAATTGTACTTACCAATGTAATGTAATTTCTTCTTTATTATCAAAAATCGAAATCATCGCTATATTTTTCTGTAAATAAAAACTCTAACCTGTTTTTCAATTCTCTCAAAGAGCATCATAATTGAATCCATTACTGTTGACGCCAAGTGCGTGTCTTGAGGTTTTGTGTAACTTCTCCATCGGCAAACCTGCATGTAGCAAATAAAAGGAAATCGTTATTTGAATAAGATTAATTAAAGTGCCTCAGGTACTACAAACTTGGGCGCTTAAATAAAGTGTTAGTACTTTAAGAAGATCATACAAGATCTAAGAGTTTGAATAAGCACTGTAAAAATTGTGGAAAACTATTGCAATGAGGCTGTAGAAGGTGAAAGAAATAATATTTTATCAAAGATTTCGTACGCGTATAGTAAAATTCCTCTCACGAGTGATCAATTGTTATAAAGTTTAACTAAAAAAACCTTTACGTTCTTAAGATATGAAAAAATAATAATATTCTAACCTCAGCGAATACGAGTTTGACGAAAATCGGTAAAGAACATTGTCCAATTGCGTTTGAAACTAAACGCCATTGATAGTTAGATAAGTCTCTTGCAGCGGCCGCCATCCACAACCTTAAAGTTACATAATAAATTGTTAGATATATTTTTGTATTAGTAGAGCCATGCTCCTCTCCCAAATAGACCAGCTCGACTGGAGAAGTTCTTCCCTCTGACAGAAAACCGGCGTAAAGAAATAGTATCAGTACTTTTCCGGTTCATGCGAGGCGTAAAAGCTCCGGAGACCCAATCTCCCACCCCAACTGTTCCCTGCCTTTTTACCCCTCTCATCCTTTCCCTCCTATCCCTTGGGATGGTATGCCATATAAGATAACTGTGTTTCATCAACAGTAAAAATAACCTGAAGTATTGTTAGGTAAAGTTAGTTATAAACATAAGACATAATTATATACATACTGTTACTTCAAGAACTACAAAGTTAACAATTCTTTGTTTTTTTTAAAGTAAAGTTATTGAAAATTGACGACGTTGTGGCCCAGCGGTAGCAAGCCTGCCTTAAACGCCACAGACCGCGGATTCGATTCCCGCTCGGAGCATAATATGTTTGTATTGACCATGCAAGCATATTTTCCGTTCTGGGTGTGTTTGTCCTTGTCCTTGTATGTGTTTCCGGACCCTCGACACAGGATATTACTATCCTACTGGAGGCCGTTGAGTATGCAGCGTTTTAAAAAAATTGGCTATGGCTATATTTGAATTTATTAAAAATCATTTTTAGTTTCATAAATTTTCAATATTTTATTCCTTTTCAGGAGAAGAAAATGTGTTCTTACTTCAGAACTTGCATTGCTAAATCTTCTCCTAAAGCCTTAACTTCTAGAAAATTTTCTTCTGAATCAATCATACGTCGAAGCACATCGTATTCTTTAGAGACTTCGGGATTTGTTTCTTCACACGCACATGTTACAATAATCTGAAATAAAATACGTCCTATTTTTTAAAAGTATTTTAAAGTCAGTCGTTTTCAAAAGTGTTTTCTGCGAGTGAAAATTAAGTCACTGTCAGTGAATTTGAATTTCTTTTCTCCACCTATCCCTATACGCATAGTAAGGAGCAGTTTTATTTTGAGATATCATCTTACAATTTGAATTTAATCTTTTTTAATTTCAATAATTATTGTAGTTTCTTTATCAAGAACTGACTCAGGATAAATTATAATTACCTATTCATATTTATCATTAACTTTTCGTGATTTTATTTTGAATAGTCTTTACCTTGCAATGCGCTGGTAGTCTTGTTGGCAGCCATGACACCTTATTGTTCTCAGTACCGATACCAGTAAGCTGGTCGACGGAATCCAGGAATAGAAGCAAAGGTTGCTGTTTTGTGGCCAGTGTTAGGAGTTGTTTAAAATGTGCGGTAAGAGGAACCAGATCGTCGGGTATGCTCTCGAAAGGAAGCGCAAAGTTGTATGAGATCTGACGGTGAAGTGAAAACAATAAACTTTTTTTAAGATCGTAACGAACGATAGTTATGAACGCTTACGATACTTGAAGTAACACATGCGAGTTGCTAACCCAAGGAACAGGAGGGAACCGATGAGAAGGAAAAAAGGAATGGAACAGAGGGGGTGGGATATTGGGCTTCCGGTACTCTCACTCATCGCACTAAATGCAACAGTACTTGCTGTTACTTTACGCCGATTTTCTGTGAGAGGTTAGTACCTCCCAAGTCGAGCAAGCCCATTTGTAAAGTATAATCAAAGAAACGTAAAGTATAAAAAAAAAATATAAAGACTACTTGTCTTTAATATAAGCATTTTGTTCCACCGCTCAATAGTTTTAAATTTCTCAGTATCCATATTTTAATAGTGAAATCTTTATATGAAATAAACAAGATTGTCTATAAACAAGAAACTCTAAACAAATCGAATATAACATCTAAGTGCTATTTGTTACCTGTTGACAAATTGATATAAGTGTTGGAGTTAGAGCACTTGAATCGGGTGTAGTTCCTAGGAATCGAATAATGTTTGTGGGACGTACTTCTGAGAACCAATTATCTAATGACATTGCAGAGCTCCTTGCTAATAGACTTGTTTTTCCACACCCACCTAATCAAAAAGAAAATATTTGCAAATTAATTTATTCCATCTGATTGTATGCAGCAGTTTAGTCTAAACGCAAAGTCGCTTAATATAGTTGCAGAAAGGAATCTGCAATAACCATCCTCAAGAAGCCTCTTTACGCCTCTTCATATCAATCTTGATATAAGGAGGCGTGAAGAGACAGAGTCCTGACACTTTATTCCTATGAATATATAACTATTTATAGAAAAATCTGCGTCTGTTAACTGGTACATTAAAAAATCTCCAGTATCCATTAGAAGCAGGCTATTACTGTGAATGCTGGACAAAGGCGTTGTCACTGTTGTTTGGTGGATAAACTCGTACATGTCATAGAATTTCTTGCAGGTTCGCAACAACCAGGTTCGAAAGCACGAGACAATTCGGATATTAATATACTCGAATCTCCCTTAAGATTTTTATACTCTGCGTCATCTTGGCTTTTAGTATCAGGAATACTTCTTCTGTACCCAATCATACCAATGCCAATTTTTTTATAAGTAACGAAATGAAAAATGAAAGAAATCAGCACACGAAAACGTTTTCAACTCAAAATCATAAATTCACTATAATATATTATTGCTAGTCGAATATTGATAAAAACAAAGTACCTTCTCCATACAAGACAAGTGGCTTATCAGAGTCATTCAACATGTAATTTTCGATGAAGTTCAGATCGTCTTGTCTTCCGTGGAACACTTTGACGGAATTGTTGCAGGCATGGAGATGCTGTAGTATCTCGGTCACTATCTGACCTTGAGCGCTGCTATCTTCTTTGCGCATTGCTCTGTTGATTAAAGAAAAGGCATAGATTTTGTAATGTAGTTCTATCGCTGGAAGCATTAGTTAGTGTGATAGATCCAGAACAATGAGAGGCCCTAAATCCCAGCCATTTTCTCTTCATTTTTCTCATGTTTCTTAAATGAATTTAACAACTTTCTATTTATCGTCATCGGCTTATTAAAGATACTCTATTTTTTTTATAACTACACGAACTATTGTACTAAATTGAATATGTGTATAGAATTAATATATTTTATAAACATAAAATGGAATTCTTATAACGTAGAAGCTGGATTAATCTCTACTGAAACTATTTCGAATCTAAAGTTATTTTTAAAAGTTTATGAATAGATTAAAAACTATTTACATTTGTTTTCATGCTGACAAATCTAAAAGCAGAAGCTAGTTATAAATATACCCAACCTGTCCACGAGTTTGATGATATTCTTGTAGAAGTGGGATATGAAATGATTGAGGTATTCGCCGTGAGTCTCGTTGTCGAGACCATCGCGCCCAATCCATTCAACTGTATATCTGTTAAAAATAATAATGTAACTATAACTATCTTACAAGAAATAAATAGAGTCAAATTAAAAATATATATAAAAAATAGTTTTCCAGAACATTATGTAATTTTCGTTAATTTTGAGTATATAATTTAAAGTATAAGTACTGCGTGTATAAGGACGCAGATATACATCTACGAAAAGGTAATGTTGCAGTTTGGTAAATTAAAGATTCTGCCCTCTGCATATAAACAAAAAAGGCTACATTTACTCTTGAAAACGTCCCTACGGGAATTAAATAAAAAAGAATATTGACAATGAATCGCAAACATAAGCATTGGCTAACAAAGAAATAAGAGTAGGTAATCATAGAAAATTGTTTTCTTTAGAAGAAGAAATGATTCTCAATATATTCTACAGTACAACATTAGCGTCTGCCAATTCAAAATTACTCATTGAAACCACTACACATTTAATAGAAGCCTTATAGAGATTTGATTTGTACCATGGCTCCAGTAAAAATGTCTGTCTGAGTAATGTCTTAAATTATATTAGGGGCTTCACATGAAAATGCGAGTGATCAGTAACAGGCAAGCCATATAAATGACTTACGAATTCATTAAATTGTAATTTGGATATCTGTATATATTATTCAATACAATTTGTATATTAATGAGGGCGGTTTGTAAATGAGACTTCATTTTGTAATTTGGTTTCTTTCTACAGAAGATAATGAGATACGAAAGCAGTATATTTTGTTGAATTAATTTTATTTTTACGGAATATTTTGTAAATGAAAATTGTATGTAAATTGACGTATCATAATTATTTTGTGAAAGTTGAAAAATTTTGTTAGGTAAAATGTTTTCAGAATATAATTTTTTGTACATCCATATATTTGACCTGCCTTAAGTGCCACAATTGAATTGAATTGGCAGAAGATCGTGGGTTCGATTCTCGCTTGGAGCAGATGTATAAACCATACAGGCATGTCTTGCAGTCTGGGTGTTTGTCTTGGTCCTTGGTTTCTGGGCCTCCGACACAGGATATCACTATCCTAATGGGGGCCGTTGAGTGTGTAGCGTTTATTATTTAATATTTACTATCAATAAATCAGTTAGACTTAAATAAAGTATTATGAAATTTAAGTATAGGAATTTAGTTCAAATCCACGACATATTTCTAGACTTACTTTTGAATGTTCGTCGTTTCGATCTTTTCTGGTAACCTGACATCCCTCAAATCGGCTAAGAGCTTGGAAGCCTCGGCGTCTAAGCTCCTGTTAAGAATATCAACGAAGTTGCTGGCCTTCTTCAAATTCTGTAGATTGATGTTATTGATATACCTGACATAGGCCAGACAATGGTTTTTTGTATTCTTCACATTTAAAATGCCGTTAATGACCTCCCGTTCAGTTACTACAATCAGTAAATGTTTTTTGGTTAACAAAGCAATCCTTGCTAAATCTAATGTAATATTATAAATGCGAAAGTAACTCTCTCTCTCTGTCTGTCTGTCGCGCTTTCACGCCAAAACTACTGAACCGGTTTATATGGTTTACAGATAGTCTAGAGCTTCAGAAAAATGGTTACCTTTTGGGATAAATAGTTGTATGAAAGTATCGTCATTTTTAGAGCTAGAAGCGTTAAACTTATTTATTGACTGTTGATTCGATATAAATAAATAAGACATTCAAAGTTTGGAAAATGGGGGGAGGGGCGTTCAGAATTTGCATAATAAAGGTTAATTACGCGGTTAATAGTTTAAGTCTATTTATGAAGTAAAAATAAATTGTCAAAAGGAAAATCAACATACCAGACATAAAATAATTGTGCATTGTATCCTTATCAACTTTTCCCGTATTGTACAATTGTAGTGAAGCTTTGCGGAATAGTTTTTGCATCTTGCTTAGAGTATCCCACCAGATCGCTTGATCCTCAGCTTGCAGTTTTGGGACCCTCTGAAAGTGCAAATAGCATTTCTTTCGTAAAACTGCGTCACTAATTAATGACATAAGAATAATATTGTGGTCGAGGGACCTCCTACAGGAACGAAGTTTCTTACGTTTTTGTGTTGAGTTGCACACAATATTGCAATAGGTTATATGATAAAAAGAGGCAGAGACAGAGAGAGAGAGAGAGAATTGCGCACCCCTCTGCGAAGTCAGTTGCTCGTGTTCATTTGCTTTTAGTAGGCTCGATGTACACACGCACGCACACACAGCATACGACATTTCGTTACGTAACGGCTTCTACTAAATCGCAATACCCGTAAGCCGCGTTAAAAGGTGTACTTGTTAATTTACGCAATTTATTTATTTTATTTATTTATTTATTTATGCACCAATAGATATAAGTTAGTGTACATTGGAAACACAAAATAGAGGTACAGAGGATATCTTATCTCTATGAAGAGATCTCTTCCAGAAACCCTAGGAGATTATTATATCATAAATTTTAAGTTAAACGTGGAGTAGGCGCAATAGATAATTATATTTAAATACGAATACCTAACATAATAAATACTAATCATATAAAAGTACATATATTAGTACATATATTACAATTTAATTGATTTTGAAGGTAAAGTGGAAAAATAGATCAAATATGTACACCTAGTGGTATCATAAGATATCAATAGGGGTGTAAATAATCCATTTATTAAGCCTAAACAAAGCTTAAGAAACTGGAATGAATTCCGAAAACCTTCAATACTAAGAGGATGTTCAACAAAGTTTAACGTGAATTTCTTGTTTTACGTTGTTATTAAGTTTATCAATTGTTCATTGAACGCCTGATTTATTTAAATAATCGCATAATTTAATGAGAAATTTCTCGAGTTAAATCTTCTTTGTTTAGTTGTATTCTTCATTTACTTCCGACGTTTGGGTTAGGATTATAAATTGTGATTACTTCTGTTAAAGCATTTTAGAAAATTGTGCAAAGACGAGTAAACAAGGAGTACTGTCTCTTCACAGAAAATAAGTATTTGTTGTTATATTATTAGTCCATGGTTTTATAATATTTTAAATAAATAAACTGTTTTTTTATGTGACCTAACTTGGCAAGTAAATATACGACCTAATACCTAATGGCAAGCGGTTGTCGTAGCCTATGGGCGCTTGCAACACCATATATTTTTAGGTGTCACTCAATCATTGCCAACCTCGAGATATTGGTTCTCAAATCTCCTTTGCCCAGTAATTTCACTAGCCTTACAGTGTCCTTCAAACCCTAACACTGCGGTGGTACCTACCTAGCCAGCCTCTTCCAATCTAAGGCCTACCACCAGTAGGAAGACAATATTCGGTAGAATGTAAGAGCTACTGTGATACTACAACTATCCAATTTGTCTACTTAGTAACATATTAAGAACGATACAATTCTGTAGTTGATAACTATATAAACGCTACACACACAACGGCCCCCATTAGGATAATTATATCCTGAGTCCGGGTCCGGATACATACACAATGACAAGGACAAACACACATAGACCACAAAATATACCTATATGGTCAATACAAACATCTTTTCCGAACGGGAATCGAACCCGCGATCTGTGACCTGATGATTAATGATGATAAGTTGCCTTAAGCTTACCTTATTATTAAAGTTGACTAGTATAGAAGATATAGGTTGCAGTACTGACACTGGTGGGACAGCATTTGAATCTTTCTTGTACCATGTGTCCAACAGTATCACATCAACACCGCATGCAGCTAGTTCATCTCTAAGCATTTGTAGCTCTGATGATAGTACATATGTTGGTATTGGCCTGAAATTTAATGATTAAAATGACATTGGATTTATTTTTAATTAACTTTTAAAACTTGCCAACTTTATTGATAAAAATAATGTCGTTTTTGGAAAAGTTCAAAATTCGGAGGGTACACCCCCCAAATTCCTAAGGTCACAATTTTTGTAACTGTAGGAGCTCGCTACCCACTGAACTAAAAAAATCCCAATCAAACCACTTTATTATTTCAATTGTATGAACTGCTACCATAAATTTTTATTTATTTTATTATTGCCTTACAAAATTGGATAAATCCCATAGTCTCGGAGTGGTTAAAAATTGTGGTGAAGTACGCACAGACAGATGGACAGGACCATAGAGTAATAAATTCCAATTCCAGTAATTAAATGCATACTTCAATGGAGAGAATGAAATTATTAACGTTCCTTTTTTCCATTTGGCAAGTTATAATATTAATTTGTCACTGCCCGACATACGTAATGACTACCATAGAAAATCAGTGTTGGGTATGTTTACCCAACAAATGCTGAATGGTAGCCATTTTGGAACACAGCACGGTAGTATTTTATTTTTAATAGCTTATTTTTACTTTTTTTTTTTACTTATTTTATATCTTTTGTTATTTTTTTGTTCATTTTTATTTTTATTTTTATTTTTTTTTTTTTTTTATATACTCATCTGTGTTTCCAATAAACTTGTTCTTTCTTTCTTTCTTTCTTTCTTTCTTTCTTTCATTTGACCTTACCTATAGCCATACTTTTGACCAAGGAAAACCACAAAATTAGGTCCCATAGACAATCTCTGGCAGTTCTTTATCTCTCGCATACACAGCTCTGTGGTCATATGATCATCAGTTGCTTCATCTCGGACACCCCATCTCATATCTACCACCTAAAAAGAAAGAGAGAGAAGACTAATATTAGACACTTATATAGCAAATGTAATTTACATAGCGATTTTTTTTTCTAACCCAGGGCGTCAAATGACTCTTTGCCACCTCATGGTTAGTGGAAGTGGAGTTCACACGCGAAGGTAGCTAATATGGTTGTAGTCTCGACCTGCCTACCCACAAGATGCCTTCACGCCTCGTTTGGAAGATACCACCATAGAGGGCAAAATACAGTGGAGGTTTTTTGTGATCAATAGAAATTAGACTTAAAGTAATTATGTATGACTAAGTATGACAATAAACTTAAAACGCGGATGACGCGCAGTCACCTCACGTTTCACCAACGTTCGGTGATAGCAAACCAGGCGGGCCTTTAAGCCCTACCATCAAAATTTACATACATATCTTAGAATTTCTTAATTCTTCCACGATACGCTGAATTCTTCCTTCACCGTTAAGCTGGAGATTAATTCGAACACACAAATTAAGCACTTGAAAACTCAGAGATGCATAGTATAAACCTTCAGTTAGTCTCAGTTTTCCATGCATTGGGACGGGGCCTTAAAACATTCGTTCATTCATTCTTTCAGTTATTCATTCGTTCTTTTTATCATTCGTATTTTCAGGATCTTACTCAACCATTTTAGTGCATTCTAATATATTATTAGATCAAAACGCAGCAACTGTTCTTATTCATTGTTTAATTATCCGCGCCATGTTTTCTATTACAATTCCAAACTATTCTTGACCAGAACTGGACGTAGTTCTTGTAAACATTTAAAGGCTCTTGTACATTAAAAGCTATGAAAAGCTTTAACAGAAGTTTTGGTTATGATCATCTGCGTAAATTATGTTGAATGTTTTAGTAATCTGTTCCACCGTAGAATACTGAGATCCGGTCGGTATTTCGCCCGGTGATGTTATCAAGGCCAGTAGGGCCAAACGTAAGTACACAATCAGAAAAAAAACCGCAGTTATACAGAAAAAACGTCAAAAATATCAGGTTTCTTGTATGGGACCTAATTTAATTTATATTTAATTTTATTTTTATTATTTTTGTTTTAGCGAAAAAGAAATTGTTCACCACGTTGTGGCGCAGCGGTAGCGTGCCTTAAGCGTCAGGCATGTTTTCCGGTCTGGGTACAAACTTTGAATGTCATATTTATTTTTATCGAGTTAAGAGCTTAAAAATAAAAAAACAACCTAAAAAGTAACCTATGTCATGCTCTAAACTATATTTGTACCTTTCATTTAAATCGGTTCAGTAGGTTTGGCGTGAAAGCGCGACAGCCAGACAGAGAGAAACAGAGTTACTTTCGCATTAATAATATTTTTTTATTATAGCTTATAACTCGCTTTTACATTACTTCAGCTACTTCACAACCCTTACAAAAACCAACAATTCCCAGTTGCAGGTCTATTTCTGTCGACGGAAGCTTGCCCACGTGCTGTATTCAACGTACTATTTAAACTCGGCTATGAAACTTGCTTACAAAATTCCTGCACTCGTATATTTTCATATTAGTTTTTTTTAACGCTGCTTGAAGTTATGGGCTTGTACTAAAACGGTAGTTTGAAGAATCATGACAGTTATGGCACGCTGGTAGTTAGCCTGCTTTGAGCGTCGACGGTCGTGGGTTCGATTCCCACTTGGAGCAGATGTTTGTTATAAATTTTTCGGTCTGGGCGTTTTTCCTTGTGGGTCTCCCCAGCGTGCCTGGGAGAGTACGTTAAGCTGTCGGTCCCGGGTGTTATCATAACATCTGATAATAATCGTTAACTTTTGACAGGGAATTTGCTCTTATCCAATGAGTTACTGGTTCGCCGTTTGGGCTGTGGAGTTTAGATGGCAATCGTTCTGTGTAAAAACTAGTAACCCGTCAATTCAGGATAAGAGTATAAGCAGACCTCCAGGGTCTGCTTGTACTCTAAATACCGGAAGAAGTAGAAGGCTGTTTTAAGAATCAGATGTTGGTGTTATTTATAAAGGGACAAAGTTAGCATGTTGTAAAACTCGCAATAAATAAAATAAATGAAAAACAGTTCAATCATTATAAATGCGAAAGTAACTCTGTATTTCGGTTATGTTTTCAAGTCCAATAAAAAAGGAGAAATGAAGGAAAGGAAACGAAAACTTGTAGGGGATGAATATTTGTATGGGATTATTGTTTATATAATCAGCGGCAATCTTAATAAATCACTACATAGTATAAAACAACGTCGCTTTCTCTGTCCCTATATCCCTATGTATGCTTAAATCTTTAAAACTACGCAACGGATTTTGATGCGGTTTTTAATAGATAATGGTGATTGAAGAGGAAGGTTTATATGTATAATAACAATCATTAAATAGTGGAGAAATACTGTTATTTTTGAGGTTTCTAATGTAATGTCGTAAATAATAACATTTAATGAATGCGGGCCACGGGTAGTAATGAATAAATCAAAACTACTGGATCGATTTTAATCATTTTTCAGTGAATGACATAGGCTATATATTTTATACCCGTGCGAAGCCGGAGCGGGCCGCTAGTTAAATACAAAAAGCACCATTTTCTAAGTTATCATAAAATCCTAAGAGACTCCAAATATATCTAAATTTCAAGTAAAGATCAAGGAAGAGATTTCACGATTGATGAATATTTCAAAGTAATATGTATCGCCTTTCGTCAAATTCATCGGAAAGCATTTAACGGATTAAAGACTTTTCAGTTCCGAAAACCGTTCTTTATTCATTTTAAATCAACGGATATAAACTTCCATTGCATTTCCTTGGAAAAGTCTCAGGATTTATGTCAAGATTATTATGAGAGACAAATAAAAGAACGTTAAGGGGTAGGTTGTACGAAGGGTAAACAATAATTACTATTAATCTATCTTTACATATATAATTCTACTGTACGTGTGTACGTCCCGAAACTCCTCCTAAACGTCTGGACCGATTTTGATGATGTTTTGTGTGTAGTTCGGTGGGTTCGAGAATCGTTTAGATTAACAATTTGACCCATTAGGGGGCACTACTATCGGGTCTCACTTCTTTTTCATTTTCGTGGCAGGACAACGTCTACCGGGTTTGTTAGTGTTATGTATAAAAGAAATCTGACTGACATATCAAGCCTAGGGGCCCAGCCTAGGAGTTTAAAGCATGGATTTTTTGAAATTCAACCACAAGGGGAGGTGCTGGAAAAGGGGTCGAAAGTTTGTATGAAATATCCGCTATTTTCGAAAATAAAACTTTGGTTTTTTGGCGAACAATTAAATATAAAGAAACATGTGAGTTAACGTTTATAAAATTCTACCCCTGAAGGGTTGAAATGAGGGCTCAATGTTTGTATTATAATCGTTATATAAGCGGACGCAGCCGCTGGATAGTAGAATGATAAAAATAAAATAATAAATTGTCTTACCCTTAACGTAAACAAGGATCAAGAAACTGGGAGACGGAAGATATAAATTTTTATTCCAGCGTAGATAATAATCATTCGCTTTCGAAGAAAAAGTGATACTTTTTTATGAATGAAACTTTTTTTGCTACGTAACCCAAAGATGACGTCGCGATAATCTAATCCAGCGGGTACTTTAGAATTTTAAACTCTTGCACTTTTTGAGTTTTAATCAAGTAAAATTTATAATTATTTAACAATTTCCAGCATTGGATGCCATAAGAGCTCAACGATTGAAGTTGTGACTACGTTAACGAGAGAGCTGTTGCCATCCTGATCCTTGGGATATTGTTATACCCACTATGTCGTACAAGCTAGAAGCTTATTTTTGTCTTTACATATTTTTTAATGTTAAGAGTTGTAAGTGGTTGCCGTAGCGATTGTAGCAGCATTATTAGGTGCCACTCACACGTTGCGCTGATGATGATGAAGATGATGAAGATGATAAAGATGATCATGATGATGATGATGAAGATGATGAAGATGATAAAGATGATCATGATGATGATGATGATGATGATGATGATGATGATGATGATGATGATGATGATGATGATGATGATGATGATGATGATGATGATGATGATGATGATGATGATGATGATGATGATGATGATGATGATGATGATGATGATGATGATGATGATGATGATGATGATGATGATGATGATGATGATGATGATGATGATGATGATGATGATGATGATGATGATGATGATGATGATGATGATGATGATGATGATGATGATGATGATGATGATGATGATGATGATGATGATGATGATGATGATGATGATGATGATGATGATGATGATGATGATGATGATGATGATGATGATGATGATGATGATGATGATGATGATGATGATGATGATGATGATGATGATGATGATGATGATGATGATGATGATGATGATACTATTGCTTTTATATCGATGATTATTTCAGTAATATTAATTCAGGAACTACTTCAAAATTACCTGAAATTCCAAACCATGCTTTTCACGGCAATAGTCCTTAATCCTGGGATAGCATTTGGCCATTAGCGTGTTCCTTTCCATCGTTGTATCTGTAACAATATTTTTATGATAAAATTGACAATAAATTTAGACCTGTACTCCATGGTTCCGACTCAATAAATGCTGCCAACATTATGGACAGCCAAATAAAATATAGGTAGGCTTAGGACTGATCCCGCTTTACAGCGATGACAGAGTATCGTTCCGATCCCTTATCCAATAGACTCTTTTAAAGATATAAATAAACTGTGATGTTATAGAATTTTTTTTTTTGGTAATATTATAATTATAATTCTTCTTATCGTGTAATTAGCGGCAATGAATGAAAATGAGAGATATGTATATAAATGTATGGCTGTTTAGACATCTGATTGTAGACAACCGTCAAGTAATAGAAAAAGGAAGTGATTTTTTATGCTCTAATATATACAATTCAGTCACTGTATCCATCCATAGACTGACTGGTCTATAGACTGACCGACCGCCCACCGCAAAAAGTACATACGCATTTTTTTCTGAATATATATATGTCGGAGAATGGAGATTCTCATAGATATCGAAAGCTATTTCGATCAAACTACTTTCCATCCAAATCCTTTGATTAGACATGCTTGTATCTACACAGATCGATGTAACCAACCGACAAAAGTAAGGCGTCCTAAGCACGTCCTGCAAGACCCTGACGATAGGATTACATTAGAAAATGCCCCTTACACAGCACAGACACGCACACAACACCGTCCTCGCCGGCGAGGACGAGGTCCTTTGTTTCGCACGTCGCGTCGTGCTCACACCGTCGGGTGAGTCTATCGAATAGAATGCGCTCGGAGCGCTGCCTCCATCTCCGATGACGTCCTTAGCCGTGGTTCGGCTTCACAGGAGGCACCCTAAGGACGGAATCAAATTTGAGCCCCCGTGAGGGCTCCCCTTTATCACGGCTGAGTCTCAGTACTCAGCCCCTGCCTGGTGACGCTGTCAAGGCCAGTAGGGCCAACAGCAATACATATTCCGAAAAAAAAATAGACATCGAAATCAGTGGTTACAACAACTCTTGTGGGTAAAATGCAAGCACAAAACAATCTGTACAATATTTATTGTGGATTTAATCCTTTTAACAAATCCTAGTATCAGATATATTCGAGCAGTGGATTCGGCGCACTGATCTGACTTCACCTTCCAACTATCATAGAGTGATCCAACTCGTTTTAATCACAATTTCACAATATATGTTATTCCTGTAAAGCAACATAACTTTTGTTTATTTTCTCATTCCCACTGACAGATGGTGTGTCGACCCCACTAGAGGTTTCCCTCTACTCGATATGGCCAGTATTATAACAACTTAATAAAAACTTATGCAATATTAAAAGGTGATAACAAATCAAATTAAATTAATTTATGGTTTAAAATAAACAAATATCAGTAAAATTATATATTGCTGTTGTCCCTACGAATCTGGATGTCGTCAGCAACCGGCCGTAAAAATGGGAAGCCCTCTTGATTCCGTCCTTAGGATGCCTCTTTCAAGGCTGAAGCATGACAAACCGCAGAGGTAAAACTCCCACTACGGCGCTAGATGGGACCTCGGAGTTTTACTGGGTATGGAGGCCAGGTCCTATAAAGACCATTGCATATGGCTTCGAGTTCGACACTCCGCGTCATCTTTTACCATCTGTCCCGGTGCGGAAGTGCGTAAATGCATTTCCTCAAGTAAAAAAAAAGACCGAACCATGGACAGCCTAATAGTTACCAGTTTATAACGATAATACGATGAGCATCACCATTTACTCTTCATTCTAGGTTACGAAGGAAAAGAGGCAAGCGAAGAGGAGAAGGAAAAATGACTTCATTAAATAAAAATCCAATCTGCTACATACAATTGTGGTGAAAACGGCAATTAATCGATTTATAAGTTAAAAGTTTATAAATAAAACACGAGGCCTGTCTTTGTTCATGTGCCTTACATAATGTAGGACGTGGTGAAACTTTGCTTCTTTATAATCTACCGCATCATGTCACGCGACCTGAAATATTTTCTGACTAAATAATAAGGGTAAGGCAAGGAAAATGAAATTATATACAGATCTATGCTTTTACGACAGATTTTTTGTGTACTATAGGATTGTGAAAGAGGTTAATAAATAAGCACTGCAAACTCAACGACTCCTGTTAAGATAGTTATATGCTTGGTGGTTCGGAAACATACACAATGACAAACACAACCAGACCAGAAGAAATGCCTGTAAGGTCAACACAAACGTGGGAAGATAGGGTTGTTACTTTGGCCTTTAGTGTCGATTGGAATGCTACTGTACAGATAATCAATAGTTACATTATTGCTAATGTTGGCAAGCATATTATGTATGATCCACCTTATGGTAAGCGGTTGGCGTAGCCTATTAGCGCTTGCAACACCATTAGTAAGTGCTACTCAAGCGTTGTCAACCTCGAGTTATTGGTTCTTAAATCTCGTTTACCCAGTCATTTTACTAGCTACGGTGTCCTTCAAACTGAAACACTGTATAATGCTTTGCGGTACAATAGCAATGGTGGTACCACCAGGTCAATTAGTCGATGTGAGAGTTAGTGCAGTAAAGCCTTCAAGGAGGCTGTCAATATACGCGATATCTCCGCCATTTAATAACATATAATCATGATGAAATATTCTTAATTCAAGAACAAAACTGGAAGAAATCGCTATTAAGCGATAAGACCGCCTTATTGTAAAGTCATGTTTTATTATTATTTTTTTTCTTTTATATTTTAAGTGTTTTGTTTGTTTCTGAGTGATGTGCAATAAAAGTATCTATCAAAACTTTATTTCGTATAGTTCAGTTGCTTTTAAAAAGTCAAATCATTTAATCTATTTTATTAACGTTTTCGTAAACTATTTCATGTGCATTTCTCCGTATTAGATTTCGAAATATCATTAAAATCCTGCGTCAAATGCAGCCGTATTGCGGATCACCGCAGTGACAGATACCGCTGGCGTACGGTTTGTGTTTATTGCGTAAATATAATTGATGTTTTATTGTTTTTAATGTATTAACTAGTAAGTAAGTAAGTAAGTAACTTATTACGTTAATAACAAATATAATAGGTTTTTTACATTGTAAAGTTAGCATAGAAACATTCGAGACATTATTAAACTTAATATAAAATTGAAACTCAAACTCACGTACAATCTGTTTAAGTACCGATTAGTCTAACCAATAAGTTAGTAAAACTCATTCACCCTGATGAAGGACCTCCGACGAATCCGAAACTAGTCGGGTGGCGGGTAAAGAACAGGGCCGCTGAGTGTGTAGCGTTTATTTATTATATTTATTATGTTACAGTTACCAATATTTACAAAATTCAAATTATTTTTTGGAATAATAAATATTGAATATCAAAGGAACTGTTGACGGAACTTATAATGAGTCAAGATATTTTTACGTTAAAAAAAATTTAACATTACACATTTTTACCTGCGGAAAGATGGCTGACATCCAACCTCATTAGATATGCGGCAGTCTGCCAAGAAACTCCGTATTATATGCCGACCAACAAAGATTTATTCATCAAATTAGTTAAATTAAAGATTTAAAAGAATATTACAGTCAATCCTATTAATATTAAATATGTGAAAGTTTTTTTTTTGGCGATTTGTAATATATTTGTTACTTCATCATTCAAAATCGGCTAAATGCATGAAATTTTGAAAAAAATTCAACGTAAAGTAACAGTATCAGTAGATACTGTAAAGTATCAGTAGATACTGTAAAGTGTCAGAAGATACTGTAAAGTATCAGTAGATATTGTTACTTTACAGTATATCAGTAGATACTGTTACTTTACGTTGAAATTAACGTATCAGTAGATACGTTACGATGTTACGTTTCGTGCCATGAGTAAGAGCGCCGGAGGCCCAATCTCCCACCTCTTCCATTTGGAAATAGTGTACAAATTTCTTCCATCAGAAAAAGAAGAAAAATCACTCCAGTTAGATAGTTAAGTTAGTTAGTTCACTTAGTTAGTTAGTAAGTCAAATTAGTATGAACTTAATTGAATTATGCCTGCCATCTCATGTGGCCCTATTTATAGATATTTCTACGAAATCCCCGATTTGGGATTTCAAGACTTTCAAAGCTTGTGCATTAATTCAAATTCATTAAGTAGGTAGTACGTAACATAACATGGGAGAATGTATACACTATTATAACAGAATCCGCAATAAATCTGCTGCAAAATTACGAATATATAATACTAACTTCTGCCAGTAGCTTCGCCCGCGTGAATATTGATTTTAATACAAACTTTGAAACCCCATTACCCACCTTCGGGATGTAATTTTAGAAAATGTTAAAACACGTGTTTCTTTATCATGAATTGTTCGTTTAAAAACTAAGTTTCATGCTTCCAGTTTCCAGAATGATGGACCCCCATACAAATTTTCAACCCGTTTTCACCCCTTTACGGATTGACTTTCGAAAAATCCTTTCTTAGTTCGCGTTTACATTTTAAAAACAAGACCTGTGAAAACATTCAGCTTTTTATGTCTAAGGATTTAGGCTGGGCATTTATAAGTCAGTCAGGTCTTCTCGTTGAATAATGATCTTTATCCTCATGATATTATTAAAAGTTATAATTTGTAGTAAATTGTCGTAAAAACATCTTTTTACTAATGTCTTCTTCATCTTCATTTTATCATTATTCCCGGTATTTTATATACCCAGGGTCTGCTTATTACTATTATCCGGATTTGACAGGTTACTAGTTTTTACACGGAGTGATTGCCGTCTGGCCTCCGCAACCCCAAGGGAGAACCAGTAACTCATTTGATAAGAGATACCTATCAAGAGTTAACGATTATTATCAGATGTTATGTGATAACAACCGGGACCGATAGCTTAACGTGCTCGCCGAGGCACGGTGCGGGGATCTATATGGACAACCACGCAGACCGAAACAGAAATTTTTAAAAAACATCTTCCCGAGCGGGAATAGAATCCGCAACCGTCGAGACTAAAGGCAGACTCGCTACCCACAACGCCACAACGGTGTCAATTGCAGATGCCAATTACACTGTCATAAATGCTTTTACTATCGTATCATCACTACATAGTATAAAACAAAGTCGCTTTCTCTGTCCCTATGTAAAATCTTTAAAACTACGCAACGGATTTTGATGCGGTTTTTTTAATAGATAGAGTGATTGAAGAGAAAGGTTTATAATATGTATAATAACATCCATTAAATAGTGGACAAAAAAAAATGAGGTTTCTAATGTGATGTCGTAAATAATTACATTTAACGCGTGCGGGCCACGGGCAGTAATGAATAAATCAAAATTACTGGATCGATTTTAATCATTTTTTCAGTGAATGACATAGGCTATACCCGTGCGAAGCCGGAGCGAGCCGCTAGTAATGAAATAAATTATTGAATGCATTGTTATTCAATAATTTATTTTATTACTACAAACTAATGTAAACAGTCTTACCAGTGAACGTAGAGCTTGTAAATATCCTCACGATCTTGGAGCTCACCGGTGGTAGAGACTTCAGTGAGCCGCCGAAGATTAAATCAACTGTCCGGTCATCCATCTTTTATTTTTTTTTTATCTAAAACAGCATAAAAATTATCCATAAATATATGAAATGCTAGCAGCATTTCTTGCCACTATTATGTGGGAACATGAAAATAAATTATGCATAGTATTTCTTGTAAAAATATGCCGCAAAGCTGCGGATTTAATACAAACCTTGAATATTTTAATACAAACACCTATTTCATCCCTTCAGCGGTGAAATTTTAGAAAACATTAAAACATATGTTATCCTGACCAAGGGGGTCAGGATAACATGTCAGTAGGATATTGTCGTACCCACTCTTAGTGAAAGCTACGACCATAATTTGAGTGGCAATAGGAATATTAGTAATGTCTTGAAAAAGCATTTCTAATATTCTTTAAAAAAACTCAAGGTGTTTTAGCCTTTGCTGCTACTTGTATTAGTTCTTCACCTCAACTATCTGTATAGAGGCTAAATGACCCCCATCAAGCTGACCCATTAATGGCAGAAACAATGTATCGGATGTAGTTGGACATTCGACTAGATAATGACAAAGACTAGTTACGCAGTGTGGTATCTGCACATTTGTAATGATTGGGTATTGGTGTACGGACCGTTGCCTCGTCCAACGATCCATTCAACCGCCCTGATTCTCATTGTCATTCTGTTGGTATTGAAATTATACCACAACCTACCTTCATTGTGATGGCATTATAGTTATATTCCGAGTTACTGTTACAACTATCACCAAATATCTTCTTTATTTCCGACATCAGAATACGAAAGCTATGCCTAGTAGCGTACACGTCCGAATATCCAACTACACCCGACAATTGCAAAGAAATGATAAAGACAACAATATTTAATCCTTATTATATTGTAACCAGATAGAACAAGCGATATGAATCAATCTCAGTACAAACACAAGTTAATTAGACAATACAACACGAACAGCGATTAATCACGACACGATCCTATTACACTAAAAGCTTATTTTATCAAATTTATGTACAGTGACTATCACGCTTGGTCGACCGAAAATCCTATCTCTAATGACTTGCAATATCCCGTGGTTTTGTTTCATTAGATGAAAACCTATTGATTTTAGTCAATAGCCATGATCCAGTGGCTAGAAAATGTAGAATTTCACTGACACAAAATAGTTTGCTTTAATTTTAATTATTCAATTTTATTGATGTACACTCTACAGATAATGGAAACTATATCGTCGGGAATAGTGTGGTGCCATGGGAATATTCTACCGCGAACCCTCCAGTTCTTTTTATGTAAGAGGGGTAAAGGGGCAGGAGGCTCTGATGATGAATATCTGGAACACTAGAGGGCATGCAGGTGCGCTGCCGACCTTTAAGAATAGAATAGGCTTTTCTCTTGAAAGTCACAAAGTGGTTGTGCGAGGAAGATAATGTCTTCGTTGTGCAGCGTTTATTTAAAAAAAAATCACCGTTGTGATCAATCCAAACAATTCCTCAGAACATTCTTCGTGATAAATGCAATAGAAGATTCAGAGTGAGTGAATATCTTCGCAATGCCAAAGGATCAAATCAAAGAATGAGCTCCCTGCCGAGGTTTTCCTAACACGCTACAATATGGGGTTCTGGGACAATACGTATGCCATACCTCTGGGGTTGCAGACGTTCATAGGCTGCGGTGACCACTTACCAACAACCGGGCCGTACGCTTGTTTACCACCATCGTGGTGTAAAAAAAGTACTTAATTTATGTTTCGAATTGGTGTCGTATTTTAGTGAAGGAACACACCGTGAGGAAACTTGCATGTCCTAGCAGCAGTTCAGAGGTATATACAGCCAATTCGCAGTGGATTAGCATGTTAAATTAAGACCCTACTCCTTCCGGCCTTCTTTGATTGATTTGACCAATAGAGACTTGCTTGTTGCTGTGGAGTGTTTGCGTAGTTGTTTTTAAAAGGCCGACTTGACTGGAGCATGTTGATTTTTTTTCCACCTACGAGAGTACCGAAGACATACTGTTACCATCTCGGTCCCAGTATTTATCGCTTCGTCCTCTCGATAATGGGGGATAAGATCTTAACTCATATTAAAATCTTTAATAGGTTACGATGACTACATATATCATTAACATTATTTATATATATATATTTATATTTATATCATTATATCTATTTTTATATATACATATACATACATATATATATATATATATATATGATTTGTCTAATATATTATCTATAATACTTATGACATATATATTTTTTTTTTCCTATGCGCTCAGGTTGTCTGGTAGAAATTGCTTTTTAGAAAGAAAGAATTTATTTATTAGGACACAACAGAAATAAACTAAACTAAAACATTAAAAAGCATTATAGTTAAAAAGAGACAAAACTGTATAACAATAATAAAAAAAAAAATTAAAAATAATTAAAAACTTAATCCTAAAAATTATTAAAAATATAATAAATAGAACAATAATAAGAAAGTGTTGTGTCCCAAAAAGGGTGGACCATTCAGTTAGTTAGGCGAGTACACCTAACACTGTTTTTCAATGGTACCCTGTCTATGACGTGCAGTGACAAACCAATAAGGCCGCCTGGTTGTACCATTTATGCTAAATTTATATAAATAAATAAATAAATAAACGTTGCACACTCAACGGCCTCCATTAGGATAGTAATATCCTGTGTCGGGGTCCGGAAACATTCACAATGACAAGGACAAATACATCCAGACCGGAAAATATGCTTGCATTGTCAATACAAACATATTATGCTCCGAGCGGGAATCGAACCCGCGACCTGTGGCGTTTAAGGCAGGTTCGCTACCGCTACGCCACAACGTCGTCATTATGTCGTCATATGGTTTTTGTTTTTGTTTTTCTTTTGTCAATGTCATGGTATACATTAAAGTATTATTATTATTATTAACTGCCACCCGAGATGATGGGTGTAAGGGTTTTTTTTTAAGAATATTAGCAATGCTTTTTCAAGGTATCACTAATATTCCTATTGCCCCTCCAAATAAGCTCGAAGCTTGCGCTAGGAGTGGGTACGACAATAGGCCAAGGGGTCAGGATCGAACCCTCGACTCTCGCGTTAAGTGGCCCTTCTACCGTTGAGCTATTGAGGCTACCAAGAGTGGACCAGAAAGAATAGAAAGAGACAGAAGGTGTCTAAGCTGTGGGCACGCACAATTAAAAAACAAAATGGCAGTAAACAACAACGCTTATAAACTGCCTTTAACGCCACAGGTCGCGGGTTCAATTCCCGCACGAAGCATAATATGTTTGTATTGACCATGCACGCATATTTTCCGGTCTGGGTGTTTGTCCTTGTCCTTGTATGTTTCCGGACCCCCGACACAAGATATAACTATCCTAATGGGGGCCGTTGAGTGTGTACCATAAAATGTAATTATGTATCATAAAATGTAATAAACTCCAAAAATGGTTTCGAAGTGACTAAAGTGGATACAAAAAGTTTACCAAAATGACGTGTTCTTAATTACAAGCTATCTTCTGATATTTCAAGGACCTGATAGCAGTTTCGCATGAAACTGCAATAATTTTATTGATAAATATAATGAAGGCTAAAAACTTGAATGAAATTAGAAATGTGTGATTTTTGTAAGTGATGTAAACTGGTTTTGTTGTAGGTACAAAATAGAAGATTAGAAGAATCTTAATTTAGGGTCCAGAGCGTCAAAATGATTATTTTCTCCAAAAATTATAATAAATGCTACACACTCAACAGCCCCCATTAGGATAGTTATATCCTGTGTCCCGAATCCGGAAACATACACAATGACAAGGACAAATCCACCTAGACCGGAAAATATGCCTGTATGGTCAATACAAACACCTGCTCCGAATCGAAACCGCGACCTCTGGCGCTTAAAACAGGTTCACTATTCACAATGCATATAATCATGCAATATTTAGTAAGGTCCAGGGGAGGGACAGGTAAATCCCCTCCTCTGTCCCCCTTCTCCTACCTCGCTACGCCCATGGAAACTTCTAGAGAAGAGCCCATTATTTCACGTAAAAGGTCAGCAATACACTTGATTGCCATCTGGTAAAGGAAATGCTCATAAGCGGAGGTAATCGCTTAACATCAGATGAGGATCGTACCCGTTTGCCACCTCTAATAGATAAAACAAATCGCACTTGATCGTTTTTATTATATTTAAACTATACTATCTAAATTCTATATTAAAAACTGATATGAGTGATAGTGATGTCATCGCAACTTAAAATGGCGCATTGAAAAGCTTTTGATAAAATTAATTAAATGCATGGTATAAAATTGTAAAGCGGCATATACAATATCTATAATACTAAAATACTACTAATAAAATTTTAACTTATCTGGAATATAAACGCAACAGAAAAAAATATTCATATATTTTAGGCGTCGGGATGTGACGACCCCATCGCCCGCTGTTGGGATAACCTCTGTCACAACAGAGATTATTCCACCAGTGCAATCAGTCACACTGGTGGTAGGTCTTTTGTTGAAAGAGGCCGGCTAGGTAGGTACCACCGCAGTGTCCAATATTCTACCGCCAAATAGTAGTGCTTAGGCACTACTGTGTTCTGGTTTGAAGGGCATTGTACGCTAGTGAAATTACTGGGCGAACGAGATTTAAGAACTAATATCTCGAGGTTGGCAACGCGCGAGTGGCACCTACTAATGGTGGTGCAAGCGCTCATAGGCTGCGGCAGCCACTTACCATCAGGTGGGCCGTATGCTTGTTTGCCAACTTCTAACATAAAAAAAAAAAAAAATTATTTATTTATACTTGCATTATTAATTGGCACTTAATATTATTGTATTTTAAAACAATTGTAATTTTATTTATTTTATGTATTTTAAAACAATTGTAATTTTATTTTATTTCAAATACATATTATGTAATTTTCCAATTTATATTGAATCACTAAAATTATTTATTTTATTTAAAATTTTTAATATTCTAAATTGTTCATTTTAATTTATACCTTATTTGTACAGTAAATATCAAATGAGTCACTGTTACTTGAAATAAATGATTTTTATTTTTATTTTTATTTTTATTTTTATTTTTATTTTTATTTTTATTTTTATTTTTATTTTTATTTTTATTTTTATTTTTATTTTTATTTTTATTTTTATTTTTATTTTTATTTTTATTTTTATTTTTATTTTTATTTTTATTTTTATTTTTATTTTTATTTTTATTTTTATTTTTATTTATTTTATTTATGTTACATTCTCGACCACGACTATAATATTATGATTTTTTTAAGAAGATACAGGCGAAGCCGAATGCTAAAGCTAGTTTATGAAATGGTTATATGATAAAAAATGTATTTATCATATTGAATAATCTATATATATAAAAATGAATCCCTATATCCCTTGGTCACGCCATCACGCGTGAACGGCTGGACCGATTTAACATTTTTTTTTTGTTGTGTTTCTTATTGTCAGGAGAAGGTTCTTATGACAGAAAATATTAAATATAAAGTAAATTTTAATTTTAACAGTAAATACCAGGTTTGTATGGAATCGACGGGTAGGGAAGGTCGTATGGAAAAAATGTATTACTTAATGTTTGTATTCAGGTAGATTATTATAAATGAAAGAACGAAGAACGAAATTAAAACTCTTACGGTAACGGGATAAACGGAACAATTTACTATGCACCCGGACGAAGTCGGGGCGGGTCGCTAGTAACTAAATAAATATAATTATTTATTAGGATAGTGATTATCTTCGATGACGTCTTTAACCGTGGTTCAGTTTCGACTCTAATGACGGAATCAAATTTGAGCCCCCGTAAGGGCTGTCCCTTTTTCCACGGCCGAGTTTCTGTACTAGGCCATATCGCTGACGCTGTCAAGGCGAACAGCAATACATTAAAAAAAACCCTTTTCTAGCTCCCTGAAGTCTGTAGTATTTTCCAACAATTTGGTTCGTAATTATGCTTTTTTTTTATTTCTTAACGTAGGTATACATAACATCGGACATTAAAAGACATAAAATACGACGTAATAAAAAAAGTCAATATTATTGTTACCTAGAGTTTGTTTCATACATTATTATTCTTGAATAATTATTTAAGAAAATAATACAGTCCTAGCTAGTAATTGTGTCGGGAAATCAGAAACATACAAACACAAAATATATTTTTCTATTAAACTAACACAACAAACAACAACAACAAGTAACTTTAAATAAAAAAAACAGCCAACATTAATTTTAAAAATAACAACTTAAGGTAACACAATATCAATATCTATTAATAATGTATACACATAAAAATGTCCTTGACACAATGGAATATGTAGGTAATCTTATAAAAATTTAATTAATGATAGAGAAATCAATACTAAACACCGTTAGTGCGAAAGAGATGGAAAGTCCGATAACTTTAAATCTATAAACTACACAAGACGCCTCACCTGCCCTAGTTTTGTATCGCCTTAAGCTTCAATCAATACATTGCACCATTCGAAATGTTAAGGTCAACATTGATTTTTCACAAAACTAATAAAATAATTACAATTAAATTGAAATAATCTTCTTTTTTTAAACTCTTGAAATGAGATTAAAATATCGCACTGATTTTTGAAATTCGAATGCGTGCTGCCAGTATTCTTTATCGAATGGAACTGCGATGATTTTGAAAACAGAATATTTTCAAATTGTTATCCGGTTGCTAGGTAACGGTTTGATTTGAGCATTTTGTTCGCGGTTTTCTATGAAGTGCGGATTATATGGTTATGGGGAGTACACTCGTTGAAAAAGTGTTTGATTAAAAATATAAGAATTTAAACTTTTAATTTACCAAATGTTATGATAACAACCGGGACCGACAGATTGTCATGGGCGAACCACAAGGACAAATGCCGAGACCGAGACAGATATTTGGACGCAAATAAGGAATACCATGTCAACCCACACGAATGTCATTTCGAGAAAAACGCGTTTGAAAATTTTGAACAATTTGCTTTATATGACTTTTTTATGTATTGGTCAAGTTTTTGGCTATTTCAGATTTATGTAAGTTATTTACATATTTTCACAAAAAAATAAGTATACATACTGCATATTTGGTATATAATATAACCCAAAACGTTTAACATAATACATGAATTGCATGATTAAAAATGGCTTTTTTAGAAGTTTTAAAGCTTAAAGCCCTACAAATATTACAGAAAAATGTTCTTCAACCATTTACCAACACTTCTGCGAATATAACTCAGTTTTTTCAATTTTGTGGGTTGACATGGTATTGCTTATTTGCGTCCATTGATAAGCCAGAATCAAACCCGCGACCGTCGAGTAATACTCGCTACCAACACGCCACAATTTAAATTTTAATTATGAATAATTTTTGCCTTATATTATTTCACCAGATCCAAGATTTCATACAAAGCTGTTTTATAATTAAAATATCAAATATTTTAAGAGCTCATTCGCGATTTTGAAACAAGTCTGGACACAATTTACAAGTAAATTATTATAAGATTTATAAAAGAAACTAGAGTCTTCAAGTTTTAAATATTTATTAAGCTACTACCAAACGTATCTAAAATCTCATTGGAAAGTCAACTGCTCTACTGAAACTGCTCGCTGGTGAGGTAGCAGCCATCTTCTTTTTAAAGTGTGGTTTGTGGCCAACCTAATGTCTGAGCTTTGCAGGTCGCCCATACATCTGAGTTGACTAATCCTCTATTATCAATTGGTAACAGCCAGGACTGAATTACCTCATGCCAACACCATGTAACCCATCCATAGATTGACTGCGCTTAGAGCAGCTTTTCTCACACACACATTAATTACAAAACAAAGTACAATTAAGATATTTTCTACACGAATGTACCAGTGGTGACATCACACGCATCGTAATAAAGGTAATATTATTCCCATAATACTCACATTTAGCGTTCTGTACACACACTCACATACCGAACCAATCCGAAACAGTTTTTTTTTATCTATCCCGGGGCCAGACAACTCGACCTGCTGATAAGTGGAAGTAAGCGCAAACGCGTGGTGGAAAAAGGTGGAAACCTCATAGGTGCTTCTCCAGATTTGAACCGACCTTCAGCAAAAGTCTTAGTTTTCTATTCATTGAGATTTATGTAATAGCTTTTTTGAAGTCGGATAAAAAAGATTGTGTACGCGACAATACTTGAAATATAGACACCGCCTGGCACCATTTTAATGTAGATCCACATGAAACTTATAATTTAATCTTTCAGAATAGCTAAACATTTAGGTTATTTATGAAGAAATTGTAATAAGGCGTGAATATTTTATATAATAAATCGTAATTTCATGTCAGGCAATTAGGGTGTGCTGGACCGTTGGAAATGTTTAATAACTATTGTAATCGCTTTGCTCAAGTTCATAAACTTGTTTTTATCCGTCATAGTTCACTATTAGTTTAGCTTCTTGCTTTATATAACAAAAAGAATAACTTAAAATATATTTAATACGAGTATGTAAAGAGAAAAAAATGTATCCATTTTTAAGTAAGTAACTCGGACCCCTGTAATCTATGGCGTCTTTTCAGTGTATATATATGTAGATCCCGCCCCGTGACGTTGTCAAAGCCAGCAGGGCCGACAACAAAACACACATAACACTGAAGCTCAATAGCTCAACGATAGAAGGGTCGACTCCGCTCCGTTAACGCGAGAGTCGCGGGTTCGATCACGACCCCTTGAGCTATTGTTGTACCCACTTCTAGCGCAAGCTTCGAGCTTATTTGGAGGATAAATAGGAATATTATTTATGCCTTCAAATAGCATTACTTATAAAAACAAAAAAATTAGCGTTTCTCAACGTTTCTCACGCATCACTTAGCTCTGCGCTCTGTTCCATGAAAACTTGGACGAAAACACAAAGACGAAAAAGACGAAAAAACGAAAAAAAAAACACAATTTTACAAATTTTTTTATTATTATTATTATTATATTTTTTATTTTTCAACTTTGTAAATGTGTACAAATTACTTAAGTAAAATGTTTCTTATTTTTTTTTTTTGGGTCATTATACACATGTACTGCCACAGATTTTTACCACTGTACCTATGTATACTTTTAAAATATTTTTATTGTATTGCTCATGTTTAAAAAAAAAAGTGAACTGTAATGTTCTTTATGAGTATTAAAATTCTTAACCTGAAGTCTGCATTTTTGATCGGAAGAACACTCACGCTCGACAAACGCTAATATCACAGCAGCCTAACCTCTCTGACTCTGTCCCCATCTATTGCTCCCTTCCATTCCCCTATCAGTTGTCACCATGTTTATGATACATGTGATTCTACTTGTAGAATATCATGATTTACCGTCTATGGGATGGCCGGTTGCTACATGGTGAGTACTCTGCTTTTTTACCACCGTCGTGGCTTAAGTAATCTCTAGGTTTAATTATTCCGGCTGCATATTGTCTCGCTGGCTCGACATGATTTATAAATATACTAGCGCCCCCGCCCGGCTTCGCACGGGTATAAAATATATAGCCTATGTCATTCACTGAAAAAATGATTAAATCGATCCAGTAGTTTTGATTTATTCATTACTGCCCGTGGCCCGCACGCGTTATATGTAATTATTTACGACATCACATTAGAAACCTCAAAAAAATTTTTTTTTTCTAATATTTAATGGATGTTATTATACATATAAACCTTCCTCTTCAATCACTCCATCTATTTAAAAAACCGCATCAAAATCTGTTGCGTAGTTTTAAAGATTTAAGCATACATAGGGACAGAGAAAGCGACTTTTTTTTTTTTTTATACTATGTAATGATTGGCGCATTACGAAGTGTCGTATTGTGAAGCTATAGTACCTATTTAAATTACAAACCCCGCATTAGGACTTACTGGCGATCCGGTCCACCTGGAGTTATCACCTTGTTCGATCATCCCATCCCATGGAAAGATAAAACCAAATATCTAGGCGTCATACTCGACAACAGACTTACCTTGAAGCTCATATCCGCAAGGCACGCGATAAAGCAGCGTTCGTTTTGGGAAGATTGTATGCGATGTTGGGCAGGCGGAGTAAACTGTCCCTTAGAAATAAGGTGACATTATACAAAGCCTGTATACGTCCCATACTGACCTACGCGAGCCCTGTTTTTCACACGTCCACGCCAGAAGAATTAATCATTTACAAATCATTCAGAACCGTTTCTTACGCATGGCCTCGGGCTGTCCGTGGTACGTTCGCAACGTAGACCTCCATAGAGACTTTGAAATCGATTCGATCTCCAAACATTTGAAGCGCTTATCGCAAAACTATTTCGATCAAACTACTTTCCATCCAAATCCTTTGATTAGACATGCTTGTATCTACACAGACCGATGTAAACAACCGACAAAAGTAAGGCGTCCTAAGCACGTCCTGCAAGACCCTGACGATAGGATTACATTAGAAAATGCCCTTACACAGCACAGACACGCACACAACACCGTCCTGAGCGAGCGAGGACGAGGTCCTTTGTTTCGCACGTCGCGTCGCGCTCACACCGTCGGGTGAGTCTATCGTATAGAATGCGCTCGGAGCGCTGCCTCCATCTCCGATGACGTCCTTAGCCGTGGTTCGGCTTCGCAGGAGGCACCCTAAGGACGGAATCAAATTTGAGCCCCCGTGAGGGCTGTCCCTTTATCACGGCTGAGTCTCTGTACTCGGCCCCTCGCCCGGTGACGCTGTCAAGGCCAGTAGGGCCAACAGCAATACACATTCCGAAAAAAAAAAAAACCTATTTAAAGCGTTAGATTAGAACGACAATATTTGGAAAACTGACATTCTAACTAAGCGTTACATTTGAAACAGATGCGTGTTTTGGCGTGGTTTTAGCATTTTGAGTTTTTATTTTGAATCAAACTAAGCTAAGGATAGCCTTGAGCCTTTATCAATTTCATCTATTTCTGTAGGCTTCAGTAAATTAACTTTATGGACAAGTTATTATAATCAATAATGCTTTTAATCACTGTTCTAAATAACACAATTAATTGTACAGCACTTTAACTACTGCGTCGGATTTCAACGATTCGTCTATTGTGATGTGCTACGATGATTTGCGTGATGAATAGTGAAGTAACCATCTCACTACCATCAATGTGACGCTTTATTAGAATGACAGCTTGTCAAATATTGTCGTTCTAAATCAACGTATTAAATAGGTTCTATAGCTTTAGTCTCACGACACTTCGCCATACGCCAACAAATATAATATCAAGTTTAATTCTAGATTATTATGGAGTAATGGAACTGAACGGAACCATATTAAATTATTAATAATAAGGTTTAGGTTCAATTTAAATTTAAATATCTAAATTATTTTAACCGACTTGTAAAAGGAGATTAAGACTTGGAAATATTTTTAGTCTATGTAGCCAATATATTTTCCAACAGTGAACCGGCTGTTGGGATAAACTCTGTCACAGCAGTGATTATTCCACCAGTGCAGTTAGTCACACTGGTGGTAGATCTTTGGTTACCCACTAGCCGGCCGGCTAGGTCACCCACTGCTGCCACCAGTGTCAGTTCTATCGCAAAGCAGTAGTGTCTAGTTATTATTACCGTGTTCCGGTTTGAAGGGCCACTGTAGGCTAGTGAAATTACTGGGCAAAGGAGATTTGAGCACCAATATCTAGAGGTTGGCAACGCGTGAGTGGAACTTACTAATGTTGTTGCGCGCGCTCATAGGCTACGGCAACCGCTTACCAACAGGTGGGCCGTATGCTTGCTTGCCAACTTGTAACATAAAAAAAAAGATTATACTGTTGTTGAAAGGCCTTATGTGCTGATGTTCTTCTTAGCAGACTTTTTCCATTATGAAATTTTTCATCGGGCCTTAAAATTTGAAATCTATAAATAATGTTGAATTATTTGCAATATTACAAGCTTTAATAAAATATACACCATTGCTTTATATATATTTATAGACAGCGCTATTCCATCTTTTTAGTATAATTTATTAATGTAATAAATCTTTACGTTTTTCGTGTTTTAACGTTGATAATTATTTTAGGAATAGTGGCTATAAAGCTTCATAATCTGTAACGATAATAAAGGGCATGAAAAGCAATCCATTAGCAACACTGTATGCAGGCCGCACCTTACTACTGGGCGTAGTCTTTAGAGCGTGGTCTAAGGCACAGGCGAAAGCGATTAGTAGGAAAGTGGGGCTTTTTACTGGAGTATATTCTTAAACTAGCGTTTATATGAACATAATTATAAGTTTGTTTTTGTTTTTATAGGCTCGTATAAAAGGGTAATCATTTTTGAATCGTTTAATACCTTTACTGACTGCAACATACCATTATTGTTTTGAGCGTTTGCGCCGGAATAAGCTCTACGAACGGTCGGCTTTTTGAAGTACGAAATTAAGTGCACGTAAAAGTGTGTATGCGAAAAACTACGGTATCCGCGCGAAAAAATCGATTGTCTGAAACCACCTTAAGAATAAAATTTTAATATTAATTTTTTATTACTTTTTCCAATTTCTAGAATATAATATGTTCTCAGAGATTAGCATATTTTTAAGATAGTTTGAATGTGTCTCTCTTTGTCTTTGTTTATGTTCCCGGACCCTCGACGCAGGATATCACTGTTCTGCTGGGAACTATTTAGGTGTGTGATTATTTATTTATTTCCATATCAGATATGGAGAAGGTGGACAAGGTAGACAAGGAGAAAGACGTAAAAAGGGACAAAGAGGAGTTTGGGCCTTCAGTGGGCCCACACATCAAACAAAACGACAATACAACTTTTATGTTGTTATATACTATAAGATATTATTACTTTTTTGAAATTTTAAATTTTTATGTTCACCATGAAGCTATTACAATAGAAAGAAACTATTTTTAAAGCCTTAAACTTTTATAAGCGTCTTCGAAAACAGCAAGCTTCCACAAACATAAATATTTGTTACGGAAATTTTTACACGTCGCTAGTTCTCGTAACTTGTACCATACACGAGCGGAAACGCTTCTATTTTTGTATCGATTCCTACCTGCTTTTCCACTATTAGAGTTTCAACCATAAACTTGGTTCCGCCGGCAACACCCACTGAACATAACATTTACTTCCCAAGTTATAGTTTACAGTTAAAATGTACAGGTGTCACAAATTACATTGTTATATTACTTTATGTAAATTCACAAGAACGAAATATTTATGGAGATCCGGGAACATGTGGGAATCATCTTTAATAAACTTGACGCTAAGCTTTGATATATTTACCGGCGTCGGAACGTGACGACCCTATCGCTCGCTGTTGGGAAAATCTCTGTCACAGCAGAGATTATTCCACCAGTGCAATCAGTCACACTGGTAGGTCTTTTGTTGCAAGAGGTCGGCTAGTTAGGTACCATCCCAGTTTCAAATATTTTAACGCCAAATAGTAGTGCTTAGGCATTACTATGTTCCGGTTTGAAGGGCACTGTAGGCTTGTAAAATTACTGGGCAAAACAGATTTAATAACCAATATCTCGAGGTAGGCACTTGCGCGCGCTCATAGGCTACGATAACCACTTACCATCAGGTGGGCCGTATGCTTGCTTGCCAACTTGTAACATAAAAAAGACATCCTAACTGACTAACTAAAGATTTGATAACACTAAAATAGCATTTCATGCAAAAAAATGGCAAAATGACCCATATTGCTATGAGAGTCTGAACTTTGCACTCTCCAGCTTAAGGGCCAATGTGATTGGCATTTAGAATAATTATTAGCAACTTTGTAGAAAGAAAATGTCAGCTGTTAAGGTCTAATAAGCTTTGTGCTGTTGTGAATAATATTGAACGTTGTACCCGGTTTTTCGTCTCATATAAATGACACAATGAATTTTTTAGGAGATTACTTCCCCGTCACCAAACTTTACAAGAGATCTTGGTACCCTTGAAAACACTTATTTTATTATTTACATGGGATATCGTCAGGGAGCAGTTGCCGACCTCAGTTCTTGTGACAATTTATGGGGTCTCTCGCGGAACGAGCCAGAGCGTCACCTGGCACTGTGCTTCACTCGTGGCTAGCAGAGCTTGGGATCACGTTGACTTCCGTCTTTCTCGGGGCCGCTCAACACTTTTTTTGGTTGGGAATCCGCACACATTACCCATTATGAGCACAAGTTACACTCTTAGTTGGAGGAGGAATATTCATGAAATTAGAAGAAATAAAAATATTAATTTTACGTCAAAAATCATCACGCTCCTTCACAGTTAGGTAGTAAAAGTTTCTTGCTGTCACGAAAATGGAATCGCCCTAAGGGATCGAAATAATTTTTTTTACCCATTGTAATTATGAAGGAAAAACAGCTACTCTATTATAACAATGAGTGAAATGGACTTTAAAGGGTCTACTATGACAGTCCAGTTATTATGTGTATGATTGTATGTCCGTGTGATAATTTGACAATAGCTGCTGTAGCTATTATTCATGTTACTTTCACCTATCGAAGACGAATTTACTTTATTTCAAGGTAGAAAAAAATTACACAAAATATTCAGTTTACAAGAGGCCTGATTTCTTATTAAAAGCCTTAAAAATAACACAAGCGCACATTGACACTAAGAATGTCGAATCCCTCCCCTCCAATCCCTTGGGTTGGCAACGCGCATAAGATACTTCAAGTATCACGCGCGCTCATCAGGCGGATAGTATGCTTGTTTGCCAACCGTCATGACATAAAAAAGACGGTTGGATGTTGGAGATTTGGAAAAATTCTAAATTCATAAAGACGAATCCGCTGTTGGAAGCTAGTTTCTAAATTGTCAAACTGGTTAATAATAATAAACGTTTTAGAAATAAGTTTAGAATTATAAATTAATGAGATGTCCCCCAGGGACCCCTCCATTTTTCGTGGCAGCTGTCACATATTTTGACAAGTGATAAATGCCAACACCGCGCCTTGTAATATAATATTGTTTAATGTGTTGGTTCCAGAAATCGCCCCACGTATAGAAAACTTTAACCGAATAGATTTTAACCGAAGGTTGATCTCGTTAAAAATCTTATCATGAACTTTTTTTTACGTAGTAGAGCCATGCTTCTCTCAGCACAAAAGGGCCGGATCAACCGGGGAAGTACTACCCTCTCACAGAAAATCGGCGTCAAGTAACAGTATTCTTTGGTATTGCTGCGTTTCGCGGGATGAGTGAGAGCGCTGAAGGCCACCCCCTCTGTTCCCTTCCTTTTTTCCCTTCTCATCCCTCCTGTTCCTTGGGTTGGCAAAAAAGGTTATGATTACGGTACGACAATGATTTTCACATATTGAAAAAACCATCAATGTGACGCTTCGTTACAAATATTGTCTTTCTAATCCAACGTATTAAATAGGGTCTTTACTTCGTCATGCACCAACATACGTACCATTGGCCATGTAATTTGTGCTAAATAGGTACAACTGGAAGCCATTATCCCACCAATAGAATTGAATTGATTTAGTTTTACATGAGGATTATGAAACAAACTCAAATTTGAAATTGGGTTTTCTTTTTCAAACCTTTGTAGCAGTATATGCATTGAATCATCAGTACTTTTGGAAGGGCACTGTAGGCTAGTGAAATTACTGGGCTAAGGAGATTTAGGAACCAATATCTCGAGGTTTGCAACGCGTGACTACTAATGGTGCTGCAAGCGCTCACAGGCTACGGCAACCATTTACCATTAGGTGGGTTGTATGCTTGCTAATATAAAAACTGCAACTTATAATATTTAAAAAAAACATTTAACTTAAGTTCGAGCACTGAGCCATAGGCGCTCGACCATCTGCGCGGCGGAAGGGGGAACGAGGACGGTGGCGGGCAGAGGGCGCGGGACGAGTGCGGCCGGGCGAGTCGACCGTCAACGCCGACCACTTGCCATCCTCCGACCGCAGGCCGACGCACGTTCCGTCTAATATCAATTGTCTATTTGCAATAAAAGTCTTTATACAGTCCACTAGCTTTCCTTTTCTCTCCAACAAGAATCAATTTCATTATAGAAATAAACCTTTAATTAAATTAATTAATGTTGTCGACCGCTGTTAATCGCCTTCTTAGTAGCGGATAATCTACCTTCAAAGCCGATTATAGTGCGTTCAATTCCGCTTGCATTGTTTCTATCCCTTTAAAATTACAGACCCGCCACAAAGGATACCTCAAAAATATTGTTTTATATTGACATTAGAGATATGCTCACCGTTGTGGCGTTGTGGGTAACGAGTCTGCCTTTAGTCTCGACGGTTGCGGGTTCGATTCCCGCTCGGGCAGATGTTTGTTAAAAATTTCTGTCCCGGTCTGGGCGTTGTCCGTGTGGGTCTCCCACCGTGCCTCGGAGAGCACGTTAAGCTGTCGGTCCCGGTTATTATCAATATCATCTGATAATAATCTTTAACTCTTGATAATAAATTGCTCTTATCCAATGAGTTACTGGTTCGCCCATAGGGTTGCTGAGGTCAGATGGCAATCGCTCCGTGTAAAAACTAGTAACCTGTCAAATCCGGCTAAGAGTAATAAGCAGACCCTGGGTACATAAAATACCGGGAATAATGCTAGGATGAAGAATAGAGATATGCTCTTCCCAGAACAAGTGGTCCGGAAAGACCGGGGATACTACCCTCTCACAGAAAATCGGCGTAAAGTAACAGTATCAGTAGACGCTCGTCGTGCGATGAGTAAGAGCGCCGGAATCCCAATCTCCCACCTTCTCTGTTCTTTTTGGTCTCACGCCTTCTCTCCTATCCCTTGGGTTGGCAACGCACATGTAATGCTTCAAGTATCGTAAGCGTTCATAGGTTGTGTTGACTACTTACCATCAGGCGGACCGTATGCTTGTTTGTTAACCGTAATGATAAATGAAAAAAAATTATGATGGCGTAAGTCTTTTAGTTACCACTTACCAGAATATGTTGAATTGTAACACAAGAGTCATGGACCATGCTTTTTCGGGTTTGAGAGGTAGGATAAGAGGATAAACAGAAAAAAGAAAAAAAGCATTAAGGGCATACCAATATCATTTTCTATAAACAGCAGTTACTACATCAAATAAATAATTTTATTAAAAAAATAATTATTTTATAAGTATGAGCTCTAAAACTTCTAAATATTGAGCTACTGTAAAAAAAATTTGCTAGAAATCTTGCCACCATTTGACATAGAACTTAATAATAATAATAAACGCAGCACGCTCATCGGCGCTCATTAGGATAGTTATATCTTGTGTCGGGGTCCAGAAATATACACATACGCAGACCGGAAAACATGCCTTTAAGGTCAATACAAACATTTACTCCTAGCGGGAATCGAAACCGCAACCTGCAGCGCTTAAGGCAGGTTCGCTACTGTTGGAGGGTGCCTTAGGGCGCACTACTTTGAAGTTTGCCAGGGCCTTAAGGTCTTGGTCGGAGGGCTTGTAAGCGGCAAGCGCCAGGGTGTCGTGGTTGAATGCGTCAGCGATCCCGCGACGTGCCACTGTGACGCTAGATAGGACCTTGGTGGTTTTAGTGGGTAGAGGGCCCAGGCTCCGAGTATTACCCTAAGTTAAAAAAAGGTTCGCTACCGTTGCGCTACTACATAATTATATAGCAAACGATCAAAAGGTATACAACATTAAATCCAGAGACGCGTAAGAAAACAACAATTTCATTTATTACACATTAAAACACAGTGTGGAAATACTTCGAAGCTATAACGTGTATCAAGCACGTAAATGCGTTGTTGGAAAATTGACAGTAAATCAAATTAACGAGCCGCTTTTCGAGACTAATTAGTTAATGTAACTTTTAATAGCTTGTAAGTAATGAAAGCTAGTTTCAGTCGTTTGATATTTTAAAGCATTAATTAAAGCAGTGTTTATAGTGAACTGGGCGGTTCGCTTGTGCATGTGTTTTCAACCGACTTCAAAAAAAGGATGATGTTCTCAATTCGACGATGTTGTGTGTTATGTTTGTTACCTCATAACTTTTGACTAGATTTTAAAGGCGTCGGGATGTGACGACCCCATCGCCTGCTGTTGGGATAACCTCTGTCACAACAGAGATTATTCCACCAGTGCAATCAGTCACACTGGTGGTAGGTCTTTTGTTGCAAGAGGCCGGCTAGGTAGGTACCACCGCAGTGTCCAATATTCTGCCGCCAAATAGTAGTGCTTAGGCACTACTGTGTTCCGGTTTGAAGGGCATTGTACGCTAGTGAAATTACTGGGCGAACGAGATTTAAGAACTAATATCTCGAGGTTGACAACGCGTGAGTGGCACCTACTAATGGTGCTTCAAACGCTCATAGGCTACGGCATCCACTTACCATCAGGTGGGCCGTATGCTTGTTTGCCAACTTCTAACATAAAAAAAAATAAAAGATAAAACAATGTTATGGTATCCCATCATCAGGATATTATTAACCTAATAGAACCACTTAGTTGCTAGCGTTTATTTTTTTTTAAAGAATGCGTATTTTGACTTATAATTATGAATTTTCATTTCTGTTCACTAAAAATTAAAAAAAAATACCGTATGTTCTCATTGGCTTTGACTTCTCTTGAAAAATGTTTTTTTTTTTGTGTGTGTGTGTGTGTGTATTTTTTTTAGTCTATTATATAAAGTCATCTACGCTTCTAAATTAATAAATAAATAAATAAATAAATAAACGCTGCACACTCAACGGGCCCCATTAGGATAGTAATATCCTGTGTCGGGGGTCCGGAAACATTCACAATGACAAGGACAAATACACCCAGACCGGAAAATATGGTTGCATGGTCAATACAAACATATTATGCTCCGAGCGGGAAGCGAACCCGCGACCTGTGGCGTTTAAGGCAGGTTCGCTACCGCTGCGCCACAACGTCGTCAAATTATAAGGAACATTATAAAACTACTTTCTGCCAGCGGCCTTTTCCGCGTGAAAACGATTTTAATATAAACTTTGAACCCCCATTTCAATTCTTCAGGGACGGCATTGAAAATAGCATAGTTCTAGCTTCAAAAATGACAGACCTCTCATAGAAACTGTTGACTCCTTTTTCGCTGCTTCAGGGGTAGAATTGTACAAATGATTAGAATACATGTTTATACAGGTCTCCTTAACACAAAGTTTCATAGTTCCAGTTTCAAAAATTACAGACTTCCATACAAACTTTCAACCCCTTTTTGACTCCCTTAAGGGTTGAATTTCGAAAAATCCTTTCTTAGTGCGCGTTTACGTTTTAAAACAACATCTGTGAAAATATTCAGTCTTCTTGGTTCAATGGTTGAGACTGGGCGTTTAAAATTTAGTCAGGTCTTTGCCTATAATATGATATTATAGATTAATATTTACTATAAAAAATGTGATAAAATAATTAAACAATATTTCCTACTACCATTAACGGCGCTATGATAATTTAATAATGACATAATGCGGACTTAAAATAATTAATTCATTTACATCCTGAATATTGAGTTTTAATTGCGGATGTACTTAGTATAATCGATGAAAAAAGTCTTAAAATTTGTTTTTGTATAAGCAATACCAATGGACAACCTTACGGCCTGTCAGATAGAAAATGGTGCACATATCTAAGTTTCTTTTTCTGGAGCAACGTTTTGTTGTTATTTAGCACCATTAGAATACAAAATGATGCCTAATTTTATTTGTTTGCGTTGGCTCACATTTAAAAACAATCAACATGTATTTACTTGGTCTTAAGCTGGTCTTAAGCACTGGTGGTAGGTCTTTTGTTGCAAGAGGCGGGCTAGGTAGGTACCACCGCAGTGTCCAATATTCTGCCGCCAAATAGTAGTGCTTGGGCACTACTGTGTTCCGGTTTGAAGGGTATTGTACGCTAGTGAAATTACTGGGCGAACGAGATTTAAGAACGAATATCTCGAGGTTGGCAACGCGTGAGTGGCACCTACTAATGGTGCAGCAAGCGCTCATAGGCTGCGGCAGCCACTTACCATCAGGTGGGCCGTATGCTTGTTTGCCAACTTCTAACATAAAAAAAAAAAAAGCGTTTTATTGCTAGAGGCCATTGTAGGTACCACCGCAGTGTCAGATGGCCTACTACAAAGAAATTGTGTGTTTTGCTTTACTGTGTTTCAGTTTGAATGGCACTATAGCTAGTGACGTTACTGGGCAAAGGAGATTTAGGAACCAATATCTCGAGGTAGGCAACGCGTGAGTGACACCTACAAATACGGCGTTGCAAACGCTCATACGCTATGATAACCGCTTACCATCGAGTGGGCGGTATGCTTGCCAACATTGTGGCAAAAAAAACAATCAGTAGCATTTGCATTCAACATAATATGTCGTTGATTCCTTGTTAATGCAAGTTATCCGCAGTATGAATCCCATGAGCCACATTCAAAAAATGGCAAAATTGTTCGGAAAAGTTGAAAAATGTTACCTAATGTTATTGTTTTGGAATATGGTGTTCCACAAATGTAGATGCAGTGTGGATGCCCTAAAAAAACTACCAACATCACCATGCTTTGCCACCCGAGATGAAGGAAGGGGAAAGGGGGAGGAGAAGGCAAAAAAGTGTGAACGGATGGGCCTCCAAAGCTCACACTACCTTTTTTTTTTTTTTTTTTTTTTGTTTTCGCAGAGAAATGCATTTACGCACACCACTCCCCTAGCGTGTTCCGAAGAGCACGCTAGCGAGTGGTAGTGTGGGACTCGACCACCTGTAAGGCAGGTGGTAATACCCACTAAAACTCTGCGTTCCGGCTTCGTCACATTGGGACGCCATGGGATCGCTGTCGCACGCAACCATGACGCCCCGACGAAAGGCCTATGGCCACCGCCTTAGGGAAGGCTCCGAGGGGACGTGTGAGAGCTGGATCTAATGCTCCATCATACTCCCCTCCTCAGCCTGGCGACTAGCAGCGGCTCCGGTTCGTGGAGCCGTTGAACCCTTGGTGGTGGGTGGGGAACAATCTTTCCCGCCCATAATGTGCTCCGAGGGCGCCCTGCGTCCGCGCAAACCGCGCACCGCAGCGGTCTGCTGCAGCCACGCGCAAGGTGGCCTTCGCCACCGCAGCGATAGCAGAGGCTGCCCCTCTCAACCTTTGATGGGCACGTAGGTCTTGTATGACCGATGCCCATACAACGGAAGCACCTGAGAGGGCGCTTCTCTACGACTTGGACTTTGGCCGAGGACCAGCCGACAAGAAGCCGGCCAGCCTCGACCAGTCGTTTTGCAGCCACGAGAGGTAGCCTTATCATGGCCGCACCCATTCCTCCGACGCTCTCGGTGATGTCCCCGACCCTCACGGAGTCTGAGGGGCAGTCACAGACACGGGAGACCGCCTCGGCAACACCCGAAGGGGTTACCGAGTCGTCCAGCCCGGTCAGCCTCAGGGTGCCCCTATCAGACGGCAGGGACACCGTCACCATATCGGTGAGGATGTGGCGCATCCGTTCCACCAGAGCCTCCGCTGCCTCCTGGGAAGTCCCAGAAGGCAGCTCCAACATGCGCCCATTCGTCACAGACCGACGAATGGACATGCCCGGGCCAATCCCTAACTGGGACAGCACCACCTCTTTTTGGACCTTCGTCAAGGCCTGCGCGAACGTGACCCCGCGCTTCTCCGCCGCCGGCAACAAATTCATAGCGATTGCTATGGACTTGTGCGCGGCGGGGAGTCTAGGCTTGGGTTGCGCGGCCTTGGAAGGTGCAGCCTTGGAACTCCTTGGTGCCACCTGTCTGGTGGGCTCCGCCGGAGGGGAGGACTTTTTGCCCTTACCCTTTCCCTTTCGACGGACGACGGCCGTCCACGTTCCTCCCCGAAGGCCCTGCGACTGGTTCTGCAGGAAGCGCCGGGGGCTGGGAAATCGTGGCGACCGGCACCGCTTCAAGGGTGTCAGGCGGTGTAGCAGGCGTCGCTACTTCTTTATTCGCCCTCGAAACTGTCCTCCTTGTCGGAGTCAGAACAAGTGAACCGGCCCTGACCGGCAAAGCGGGCGAAGAGGGCAAATCTGCCGTCTCTGGAGGGCGTCTCTTGCTCGCCGCCAGGGGAGGACGAACGTTCCTCGCCGGCAAGAGGCGATCCTCAATGCCGGCGAACTTTGCGTCGATCAACTCCCCGATCGACGCAAGAAGAGACGCCCTCAACTCCTCCATGGGCATCTCCGGGGCCACGGGTGCCGCAGCCTGTCTCGCCTGGTACAGCCGTTGGCGGTACGCCTCCAGCTCCTCTTTTAGGCCTTCAGCCTCGTCACGGAGCCTCCGGTTTTCAGAGGCCATTCGGCGCAACTCCTCGGAGACGGACCTCCTCGCCAGGGAATCGACGATCTCCTGGAGAGAGTCCGCCGCCAGCTTGAGTCTCCGCACCATCGGGCCTTGGAGGTGACCGGATTTGCGGGCGACCTCCCGCACATCGGTCACATTACGGTCCGCCAACAGCCGCAGCTCCTCGGGTGAACATCGCGAGATGTCCCGAGGGGGCTCCGACGTCGGTTCCTTCTGGGCAGCCACTTTCTTTTGAGCGGTCCTCGCCTTGAGCGCTTTTTCAAAGGCCTGCTCCTCGGCCTCACCAACTAACTGCCTCAATTCAGCACGGGCATGAGTTATGCCCGTACCACCGCGTTTGCTGGCCTTTTGGGTGCGAGCCGACACCCCTGCCTCCGTCTCGGTCTCCGAGCCAAACGGGCTCCCCAAGGGAGGCTGTGGGTTAACCCTTTTACGGGTCCCAACCGAGGCATCGGTCTCGTCATCCGAATCCAACATGTCAAACATACAGACACACAGGTAACACCGAAAAAATTTACAATTGCCGACGGGATAGTCGTTGGTTTCGTGGGTAAGCCCGGAACTCCGTTACGGTTCGTTGGACTTACACCACTACTCACAGGGGCACCACGGGAAGGTCACTATCCAAACCCCCCAAAGCTCACACTACCTAAACTAACTCTGGTTGTCTGTTTTCATGCCTAAGTCTCTGTTCCAATTCTGTTGATTTTATGAGAACAGGCTAATTTTGCTTGGGAACTAATTATTTATAATGTAATAGAAGTTATAATTCATGCGGGCGAAGCCGAAGGCAAAAGCTAACTCAATAGGTCCTCAATTACGCCCAGTCATTGATGCCAAAAACAGAAAGATTCCAATAGTGAAACTAATTGCAAAACTTGTTTTAATTAACTAAAATTTATTTGGTACTTCCTACTACCTTGAAATACCCTATTTGGGACAAGGGCTGAGTCAATGGACTTCAGAGCCCGTCTGAATTATAGGATCTCCCATAGGAATTGTGGCCATTTAAAATTGCCACCTTTGCATTAGTTTATACTAACCCTCTCCTGCGGTTTCACCTGTAGGAATAATTATTGTTCATATTTTACCGGCGTCGGGACGTGACCACCCCATCGCCCGCTGTTGGGATAATCCCTGTCACAGCAGAGATTATTCCACAAGTGCAATTATTCACACTGGTGGTAGGTCTTTTGTAGCAAGAGGCTGGCTAGGTAGGTACCACTGCAGTGTCAAATATTCTACCGTCAAGCAGTAGTGTCCTAGGCATTACTGTGTTCCGGTTTGAAGGGCACTGTAGGCTAGTGAAATTACTGGACAAAGGAGATTTAAGAACCAACATCTAGAGTTTGCAATGCGTGAGTGGCACCTACTAATGGTGTTGCGCGCGCTCATAGGCTACGGCAACCGCTTACCGTCAGATGGGCCGTATGCTTGCTTGCTAACTTAGTAACATAAAAAAATAATAAGACAATAATATAATAAATATAAAAATGGACTTTGTTACAATAGAAGTATTATTCAAATATAAGAGACAGTCTTGATAAACCAAATTACAGAATAGATTTTCATGCAGTTCAGTCATCACCGCATACTAACAGTGATTCATGAGCAAGGTTTACGTGTGCTAAGGTTTTTTGTGTAGAAGTTTGTGTACTGTGTTAAGGTTTTGTGTAAATTGCTATAATTATTACGATAGTCATTAAAAACTTCGGATAAAACCAAGGATATAGGATATATATATATATATCCTATATATATATATCCTTTGTTTCCACAGCAACGCGTCGCTAAACTTATATTATAAATATTAAATTAGTAAATCGACAAAAGAATGAGATGAATATATGTAACAAAATATAAAAACTATTCACAAACACTGTTAAATAATAACACACCACGCTGACTTCTTTCTAAAAAGCTGTAACACGCAGCCGCATACATATATATACATACACATCGACATTTGCTCTCTCGCTCTGGCTCACTAAAGCATGGCGCAAAGAGGAGAGACCGATAATATAAAATAGGATGTATATTTCTGTCTCATTCATTCCTACACATTTTTCTATTTGTGTCTCTTACCTGTCGTTTTTCCGTTGCACGATTTCAAATCACAACAATTCTATAGAAGTTTCACTTCAATAAGTATATTTATATGAGTAGTAATATTTTTTATTTGTCTCTAGACCCAATTCGAAAGAGTGCGGATGAAGTTGCAAGCAGATACTAGTATAGTATCTTTTCTATTTAGCCGGCTTATTCATGCAGAAATCATCTAGGCTATATAGTATGGTTCGTGTTCAATAAATTTAACTGCTTATCAATCAAAGCCTACATTTTAATATGTTCAAACTAAAGGCTAGACCTGTTGACACTTTCCTTAATAGCGCACACGATAAGGATTGATCTCCATAACAACTGGACTGCGGATTAATAAATAAATAAACGCTACACACTCAACATTAGGATAGTGATATCCTGTATCGAGGGTCCGGAAACATACGCAAGGACAAAGACAAACACACCCAGACCAGAAGACAGGCCCGTATGGTCAACACGAAAATCTGCTCCGAGTGGGAATCGAACCCGCGACCTGTAGCGCTTAAGACAGGTTCAGTAATATTCCAGAAAGTGTTTATTATTGAAGCGCCGCCAACCAACTGGGAACTAAATAATATCACCGCAGTGTCAAATATTCTGCCTCCAAACAGTAGTGCTTAGGCATTACAATGTTCCGGTTTGAAGGGCACTGTACGCTAGTGAAATTACTGGGCAGAGGAGATTTAAGAACTTATATCTCGAGGTTGGCAACACGCGAGTGGCACCTTCTAATGGTGTACCAAGCGCTCATAGGCTACGGCATCCACTTACAATCAGGTGGGCTGTATGCTTGCTTGGCGATTTAGTGACACAAATATATGTCGGAGAAGTCATTAGTACGGGAGCTGTTTTGACTATCGACACTACAACATGGAAGCTGATTTGACAACGAGCCGCAAGCGTCATCGAGACGACGCTTCGACGGAGCCTAGATGCGTTCGCGCGGCCGGCGACACTTCACTTCAGTGCTAGCCGCCGTGCTAACAACATCATAGGAACTGTCTTACGACTCGTTGTATATTTCACATTAAATCAAATAAGTGATTTTGTAGTATTCGTTTGTTTCCCGTACCCACATTTTGCCCACAATAATGTCGGACGGTGAAGAGTTTCGCCGAGATATAACACCCACCTCCGTCATATATATATAAGGATGCTCAATCTATATTTTTATATCCATGTCAAAAAGCTATTGAGTTCATTTGTCATATTAACCAATTTAGTTTCATATCTACGATCGTGTTGACAGATAACGTGAGGGATATATTTCAGCGTTAATAAATGGTTATAATATGGAAATTAATATTCGATGTTTGTCTGTGTTATTAAATTGTCACAAAGCTAATCATTGTCAATACAACGATCTGGTGCCGATATTTGGGCTTAAGTCATTTTGCCAATGTAAATAACTTTTTTTTTTTGCCCTTTTCCTATTTCCCCTCCAAATAAGCTCGAAGCTTGCGCTAGGAGTGGGTACGACAATAGCGCAAGGGGGTCAGGATCGAACCATCGACTCTTGCGCTAACGGAGCCAAGTCGACTCCTCTATTGTTGAGCTATTGAGGCTTTAACTTTAAATTTGTAATAGATTTTTAATTTTTATAAAAATAATATTTTATTTTACAGTTTATATAGAAATATTTCATCTAGCTTCTTGCGGATTATATTGTGGTATTATGTTATAACATAAAATCATTTTTTAAGCTCTTCGAAAGTAATAAAAGTACAGTTCTCGAGATATTTTAATAAGGAGTTTTAAGCCAGCTGAGTCTCTCGCTAAGCTATGAAAGGACCCCTTCCTTCAGTTCAGTTGTTTTTCAGTCTGGTTTACTAAAATTCATTAAAACTATCATGTCAAAAAAATAATTAATAATTCTTTCTTGTTGTGTAGTTGTATATCCGTAATTATTTTGTTGCTTTTCAAACAACTTATGACGCTTGACGCTTATAGCCGAGTGCGCTCAGTGATCGGTAAACGATCGGTGGGTTAAGCAACTTTAGGCGCGGTCAGTCACTAGTTGGGAGATCGCATAGTTGTATTTCAACAGAGCAACAAGCATGGAGACGCCGTGCTTTGGAGGATTTCAGAGGCCTATACAGGCGACCTGAACAACTCTGACACTAGGTTGGCAACTAATGGAAGAACCAACTCACCGTATCGCATCGCCCGCCCGCGCTTTCCTTCTTACTGCTCGCTTTCTATGTACAGTTACATGATGTTATATATGATATAGCCTTCCTCTAGAAATGTACTATCCAATGTAAAAATATTTTTTCCAAAGTCGACCAGTAGTTACAGAGATTACCGCGTTCAGCAAAGCAAACAAATAAAGTCTTCTTCAGGTTTATTATAGCCGTGGTCAACTATTATATTTAAATGTATTTAAAATATCAATTTAACCTACTCATTTACTAAACAATGACCTGTTTGGATATCAATACTTTAAAATAATAAAGTTATATTAAAACTAAACATTTTTCTTCACAACTGTATTTGAATCAAGGTTTCAAGCATTCACTGTCGGCTGCGTGCGCTGAGTGACAAGCGGGTATCGCATTTCAAATAGTATACATAACAACAGCAATCTATATTGTATCTTTACTTGTCAGATCGTGGACAATATTTCTTTCATATTTCATAATTTATATTAGAAACTGTCTCAATTATTCAAGCATATTGACACACCAATAGCTTAGATGATCAAAACTATGTCAACACCCATAATATTCCACCCAGGGTCTCCTTATTATTCTTATCCGGATTTGACAGGCTACTAGTTTTTACACAGATTGCCATCCCATCTCCGTAACTCCAAGAACCAGTAACTCATTGGATGAGAGCTAATTCTAATTCTTCTTCCATAATCTTTCTCCTTCAAGGCGTGAACAACCATCTTGCAGGTAGGCAGGATGAGGGTGGCTAACGCGGTTGCCACTTACCATCAAGTGAAGTAGAGTAATCTGCCCTACTTTTCAATTAAAAATAATACCTATCATAAGGTGAAAATTATTATCAGATGTTATGATAAGAACCGGGACCGACCGCTTAGCGTGGACTACGTTGAGGAGACTTGAGACAACGCCCAGACCGAAACAGATATTTAAAACACACATCTGCTCCAAGCGGATATCGACCCGCGACCACCGTAGGTCAAAGCAGGCTCGCTACCAGTATGCCACAACGATCATCAACTTCTCTTAGCGTAATACATAAATTAAATCCCAAATAAAGTAATTAGCTATTACATGCGTGTTTGAAAATATATGTGGCATTATTGGTGTCATTGCATATTTCTGAATCGCGCTGGCCAAAACCCCGGCTAGAGGTATAAGATGCTTTATAATGAACTAGCGGCCTGAAGATGGCTGATAGGAGTTCCTTGGGAACGCTTTCCCGTGGAGCTCCACCAGAAACAGGAAGGACACCTACGGATTTGCCCTGTGCGTCACTAGCATGCTGGTCACCCGCGAGGCCTCGTTAGCGGCGCCAACCACCGGACATGACGCCCGGATATACGACCTACAGGACCCCACCCTGTGACCCGCCCGTCTTAGCAGGCGGCGTTGAAACCACCATAAAAACCTTGTTTGGTTACACAATAAATACAATAGACGCTCCGAAAAAAAAAAAAGTAGCGGACCCGGCAGACGTTATCCTGCCCCGAAAAGAGAACTGAGACCCGATAGCAGTGCCCCTACTGGAACCAATTGTGAATCCAAAATATTCTCCAACACACACAAAAAATTTCATCAAAATCCGTCGAGCCGTTTAGAAGGAGTTCAGTAACATTGCACACGTACAGTAGAATTATATATATATACAGATATATATTTGGTATTTCAAAGGAAGTCTTGTAAGGAAGGAAGTCTTGTGATGTTTTATTTTAAGTTGGAGGCAGTTATTGGGTAAACAATTAGCTTTATTAATTCCTACAGTATTGTAGGATAAACAAGAAAAATTTCACACAATATATTTTCTTTAATGTAAAAAACGAATACAAATAGCCTTAGTATTCATACAGCAATTACCTTGAAGGCCTCTGTGGGTCTCTCACATCGAGTATCTATAAAAAACGGCCAAGTGCTTGTCGGACTCGAGCATGAAGGGTTTCGTACCTGCTTTATTTTTTAACTTAATTTTATTATTAGTTTCTATAGTTGTAACGGCAACAGAAATACACATTCTGTGAAAATTTCAAATCTATACATATTAGGGTTCGTGAGATACAACCCGTTGACAGAGAGGACGGACGGCGGCAAGGAACCTTACAAACTTTAAGAATTAAAACCTATTCATACATTTTTACCGGCGTCGGAATGTGACGACCCCATCGCCCGCAGTTGGGATATTCTCTGTCACAGCCGAGATTATTCCACTAGTGCAATCAGTCACACTGGTGGTAGGTCTTTTGTTGCAAGAGGTCGGATAGGTAGGTACCACCGCAGTGTCAAATATTCTACCGCAAAACATTACTGTGTATGTGTTGCTCTGTGCTGTGTGTGTGTTGGAAGCGCACTGTAGGCTAGTAAAATTACTGTGCAAAGGAGACTTAAGAGCCAATATCTAGAGGTCGGTGTGAGTGGCGTCTACTAATGGTTTTGCTCTGACGCTCATAGAATACGGTAACCGCTTACCGTCAAGTGATCCGTAAGCTTGCTTGCCAACTTAGTAAGATAAAAAAACAATGGCTTTCAATTTCTATCATACAACAAAAAAAACTCGAAGATTGTTTAATCTACCGAATAGCTCATAGATCAATTGTCTTAATTGAGTTTTATCGAGATATTAAAAAACAGTAGGCGGTCTAATTGTTTTCCGTGACGTGTTTATCTTATAGGAACTTATGTAACCAGTTCCGTCAGCAGTCCTTATAAAGAACTTAATATTTTATTAACATCTTTATTATTTCGAAAACTAAGTCAAGTGCACGAAAAGGAAAACTGAAGTATTTTTGTCATTTTTATTTTTATAATAAATTAGAATCCGCCCGCGACGTCTTCCGCGGTGAACTTAAAATTGGATTCAGAGAGAAATTAATTTCTTGAGATATCTCTGGTAGTGCAAAGTGATACCTACCTTATTACTAGTAAATGAATTAGTTATGGAATATGATTTTCTAAACCGACCACTTACCTCCAACCGACCGACCGACTGCACCTTCTCTACAACACTACCCCCTTCCTGTAAGACTCACGTGATTTCTGGAGGGTAGCTTATGCATGTCCTAGATCCAGATGATTTACCTTTATAAAGTATTAAGGTTTAATGTTTTTTTTTTGGGAAAAAATATATTAATATTTTTGAAACATGATTTTCACAAACTTGCCCATTTTAATTTTTTTTTTCTCTCTACAAATGTCTGTTTGTTTGTGCTCTCGACACACAAGTACATGTAAACCACACTGATAGTCGTTTGTGCAGAATTTTTATCTCATAACATCGACCATTAATAGAAACAATAAAACAGCATTGCCACTTAATATTTCGTTTCACGGATCTAGAGCACTGTACCAAGGCAATACTGATCGGAACGTGTCCGTGCGCGTGCGCATTGTATCACGATAACATTTTATTAGTCTACGCTTAATGAGTTATGCTTAATAAACGGATGTGGATCTGTTCTGGTGATTTATTGTAAAACTAGCTGCGGACACGGCTCCGCTCGCCTTTTTTACCGAATAAAATAAAAGAAGAGAAAGTTCTTATAAAATTGATCCAGCCGTTTCAGAGATTAGCCTGAACAAACAGACAGACATTTTTTAAAAGCTGTTTTTATGTAAGTTCCGTATATATTATCAACGCATTTGGTGTATAGATAGATGCCATTTTGTAATATTTTTTTTAAGAATGTGCGCAATGCTTTTTAAAGTTATTACTTGTACTCCTATTGCCCTTCCAAATAAGCTCCTAGCTTGAGCTTGAAGTATGTACGACAACATCCCAAGGAGGGCAGGATCGAACCCACAACTCTTACGGTGTCTGCCTTTCTAAAGTGCAGTTATTGAGATTTCGAGTTATTTTTAATTAATATTTTCTACCGATTTCAAAATGAAGGAGATTATCAATTCAACCGTTTATGTTTTTTTTTTATATTTGTCACACTATTTCTTTTCTTGTTTGCAAAGGTGCACTCCCAAAGTGGTTCTTGGGATGGCAATGTGATCTTGGAGAAATGAGGGAACTCTTTTTATTTTCTAGGCAGACCTTACATATTGCAATTTGGGTATCTTTGCTGATGATGACCACAAATGGCCACTAGAACTACACGAAACAAATAAGTGTTTCACGTTTTGCAGTACAGATAGTTGGTTTAATTATTATGATGGACGAAGTTTTATTATTGTACTGGTAAGTGTTGAATTAACATGAAAAGAAACCGACTTCAAAACTCCAAAGCAAATAAAAATTCTAAACAGAAGCTGGTGCCTTGTGTGCCGGTATTTTACTTTAAACTGATTTCTGTTGTAGAAATCTTTTATTATTTGATTTTCAGTTTTCAGAGTTTTGAGTCAGTTTTCTTTTTTTTCTTGTAAAATCTTTTTCAGTCGCGATGAGTGATTCTTAGTACGTATAATATGGACTTGCGTCACCGATATACAATAGACGTCAGATTGATTGGTGACGCACAGCTTGTACCATGAATGCATGTACCTGTGTACATTGATGCATATATTATACACTAATACCAGTGGCCATATGTTGCAGATTTCAAGGAATTAGAATCCGTGTGGTTGATGTTTGTGTCTGCCATGATAATTTTATCAATCAGTACGTCAGTTGGCATAAGAGCTACCTCGAATAACGACCATCCATGGAGGTACCATCCCTCGACTAAAAACGCATCATGACAAATAAGACGGATGTCAAAAGCCCACAGACGCCAGCAGCAAAAAAAAGCGTGGGGTGCATGGTGTCAATAGTTATAAATATTTTATTTACAGATATGAGTATTAGGATTATCATTTTGATACCGTCTTAAAAAGCAACTCTTTTTCAAAAACAAAATACATTTTTATTTTTTTTTAATTATTCTTATTATTGTCCTTGATAATTACACAAAATTTCAATTTAATCCAATGTTTTGATGGAGGTCAAAATCGTGTTCAAAGTTTCCTTTACATATGAAGCTAATAAAGGCGTGTTCGAAGCAAGTGTCATCAGGCGCCCCATCGACGTATCGAGTACCTTGTGACAATGGACCAGCGCATCGACTCTCAAAAGAAAAGTTCAATGTACCCACCAGCTGTTCTCATTCACGGTGGATTCATTTTACGTTACTTAGAATACTGGATAAATGATTTAAATATTTTAGTGACTTTTTGATATTTTTTTTTATTAAAAAATATTTTTAAAAGTCACTTGACATCTTCATGATGCTTTAGCATTGATTCCCACTCGGACAGATATGCATTGATGCGTTTGGCCTCGTGGGTCACCGTGCCTCGGAGAAGTTAAGCTGTTGGTCCCGCTTGTTATCACACACCATGTGATAATAATCGTTAACTCTTGATAAGTAAATTGATCTTATCCAATGAGATGCTGGTGTAGGGAAGCGAGTATTGAAACACACGAATGTTGAAATGATACTGTTTATTTAATTATGAAGTCGCCAATTATATAGTCTTACAGCTACGAGTATAGGATATATACTTACACCTAATACATACTTACACACTACACTGGTTCGCCCTTTGGGTGGTGGACGTCAGATGGCAATCGCTGTGTGTAACCTGTCAATTACGGACAAGAGTAATAAGCAGACCCTGGGTAAATACTCGTATAATACCGGGATTAATGCTAGGATAAAGAAGAACTTTTTAAAGTCGCTTAAAAAAGTTTCGTGCATTGAATGAGAGCCGGAGGTCCAATCTCCCACAACCTCGGTTCCATCCCTTTTTTTTTATGTTAGAAGTTGGCAAACAAGCATACGGCCCACCTGATGGTAAGTGGCTGCCGCAGCCTATGAGCGCTTGCAGCACCATTAGTAGGTGCCACTCGCGCGTTGCCAACCTCGAGATATTAGTTCTTAAATCTCGTTCGCCCAGTAATTTCACTAGCGTACAGTGTCCTTCAAACCGGAACACAGTAGTGCCTAAGCACTACTATTTGGCGGCAGAATATTGGACACTGCGGTGGTACCTACCTAGCCGGCCTCTTGCAACAAAAGACCTACCACCAGTGTGACTGATTGCACTTGTGGAATAATCTCTGTTGTAACAGAGGTTATCCCAACAGCGGGCGATGGGGTCGTCACATCCCGACGCCTTTTTTAATAAACGCTGCACACTCAATGGCATTAAGATAGTGATATCCTGTGTCAGGGTTCAGGAAACACATACAAGGACAAGGACAAACACACCCAGACCGGAAAATATGATTGCATGGTCAATACAAACATATTATACTCCGAGCGGGAATCCAACTCGCAACCTGTGGCGCTTAAAGCAGGTTCGCTACGGCTGACCCACAACGTTGTCAAAAATTTTTGAATCACGCAAAAACGACTTAACGGATTAGGATGAAATTTGGCACAGATATAAAAACGACGCCGGTAGACGCCCTTTTTTCCCTTCTTATCCCTTCCCTCTTACCTCTTGCACCGTACCGTTAGGGGGACGGCAATGCTTGGCAACCGTCATAACATAACAAATCTTAATTCATTTTATCTCTAATGTGACAAATCTATTCATATTTTTGTTAGAAAATGGCCAAGTGATTGGACCGCTCGGGTCGGGTCAAGACCTCGAAACAAATTACCTTTTACAGATATTTCACGTTATTCTTCAAAATATAACCTTAAAGGTCAAAGTGAGTGACGAATTAAATTTATTTATTTCGTTAGAGTTTTTGAGTGTTATATAAAATAATCTAAGGCTTATTAAATTAATACATAACTATGTACCTACTGATAAGAGTGTGATATTTTTTTGCCAAATTAATCAAAACTTAATGAGGGTTCAATGGTATCATTATACTTCAATCTAACAAACCAAACACTAACCCGATTTCTATAAACGTTTCGACTGTAAATTCTTTTATAGTAATAAACATCTTCTTCTTCATCCTAAAAATTACTCCCGGTATTTTATGTACTCAGGGTCTGCTTATTACTCTTATCCGGATTTGACAGGTTACTAATTTTTACACGGAGCGATTGCCATCTGACCTCCACAACCCTAAGGGCGAACCAGTAACTCATTGGATAAGAGCAATTTATTTTCAAGAGTTAACGATTATTATCAGATGATATTGATAATAACCGGGACCGACAGCTTAACGTGCTCTCCGAGGCACGGTGGGGAGACCCACACGGAGAAACGCCCAGACCGGGACAGAAATATTTAACAAAGATCGGGCAGATGGCCCGAGCGGAATTGAACCCGCAGCCGTCGAGACTAAAGGCAGACTCGCTACCCACAACGCCACAACGGTGTCTTTTATAGTTCTAAGCATATTGAACATAATATCTCTTGAAACGCGATTCAGACATTAGTGAATTTACTATTAAATTTTATATTCGTTCTAAATTATTTTACAGTAAATATCTTTTACAATTGTTAGAGATTTTATAACAATAGGCTTCTATTGTTTTGTTGATGGGGAGTAACTCTGTTATCAGATACCCGGTTTCCTGAACAGGAGAACTAGCTTTTTTATGTGACTAAGTTGGCAAGTAAGCATACAACCCACCTGATGGCAAGCGGTTGTCGTAGTCTCTGAGCCCTTGCAAAACTATACATTTGTAGGGGTTACTCACGCGTTGCCAACCTCGAGATATTGGTTCTTAAATCTCCTTTGCCCTGTAATTTCACCAGCTACAGTGTCCCTCAAAATGAAACAGTAAAAACAAAATCTTACGGTAGAATAACTGACACTGGTTTGGTACCTACCTAGCTGGTCTCTTGCAAAATAAGGCCACTTGTGCTTAGTGGAGCTCGGTCCCGGAGGGTGATAAATGGTGACTCTCTACTCCTACTGTACCTTCGAGACTTGTTGGTTAACTTCTTTAACAAGGTCAAGCATCCTTTCTGTTAGGCGGTTCTATTCTCCATCCTTTCATATCACACCCAACACAACGCAAAACGATACAACGCGATAAGAGGACAAAGAGGTCACAACCTTCATCGCGCTATCCAAGTTCTAGCGACATCTACACCCAAACAAACTAACGACGTTGAGAATGTGATCATCGGAATCCTGAATCGCGCTATCAACATTTCTAACGCGAAGCAACATATATAAAACTTCCCACCATAAATCGTTTTTTTTTTTTTTTTAAAGGTGGAGAAATCCTCATGGATACCCCGGAGCTGGGGCTGCCGGGGTTAGTTGAGACTCCTACTCCCTAAAACTCCACCAGGTTTCGTCTCTACGCAGTCGACGGCCGGGGGCATTCGTGCTGAGCACTTGACCCCGTCTGACTGCCTGACTGACGTCTGACCCCGTTTGTCTGCGTCATAAGCGGACGCAGACAAACGTAGCGACGGATGATAATTTCGGGCAATGTTAAGTCCGTGCTGACCACGGCAATAAGCCGCAGCCGCTCCAACGTCCACGCCGGACATTCCTCCAATGTATGCTGGGCGGTATAGTCTACCCCCCAGTCACACGACCGGCACACGGGGCTCGACTCCCTGCACACAATAGTATGCAGGTACCAGTCGAAGCACCCGTGACCATAAGTCGTTGGGCCGGGGCCCGTCAGGTAAGGTCCGCCTGATCGGATGATCCTCCCATTGTGTTGGAGGGGTAACCAGACGTGATCTATTCCTCAAATATTTTCCAATTTCCTATTATACCGGCGTCGGGATGTGACGACCCCATCGCCCGCTGTTGGGATAACCTCTGTCACAGCAGAGATTATTCCACCAGTGCAATCAGTCACACTGGTGGTAGGTCTGCTGTTGCAAGAGGCCGGCTAGGTAGGTACCACCGCAGTGTCCAATATTCTGCCGCCAAATAGTAGTGTTTAGGCACTACTGTGTTCCGGTTTGAAGGGCATTGTACGCTAGTGAAATTACTGGGCGAACGAGATTTAAGAACTAATATCTCGAGGTTGGCAACGCGTGAGTGGCACCTACTAATGGTGCTGCAAGCGCTCATAGGCTGCGGCAGCCACTTACCATCAGATGGGCCGTATGCTTGTTTGCCAACTTCTAACATAAAAAAAAAAAAATTCCTCTAAATAATCTGTGTAGCTTGTACTGGCAGTGACATTAGAAAGAAATTTAAGAGAATCCTTCTACCATGAGCTGTTGAGGCTTAATATAAATAGACGAATACATTACGTATATAGTTATGTACCTCGTGCGTCACTCGCTTGCTATCCGTCAATTGAGAGCATCTAGCGGCCTTGTAACATGGTAATTGCTATTAACATTACAAAGGGACCGCTTACAATGCGACTGAGATGCATTTACTGAGGTAATGATTTTAAAAACCTATCATGATGCTAGACGGCTTGTTACGTCGACTTTAAATCGGTCTCGGTTTTAAAGTGTATTATATATCACCTAAATTTTTGGGTTTGTCTTCACCATGTCGGATTATAGCCGGCTGCGGAGATTTCATTTATTTTAATTTTTACTATTTTATGTGTATTTTTGTTTGTTCGCTTGAATGCTTGCGTATCTATTGATATAGTTTTTATTTTTTGTTTGTTTTTAATTTTTTTATTAAGGTTAGGAATTCAATTTAAATACCTTAAATATAAAAAGTTAAAAGTTCCACTTACGTCGTGGTTTCATAAAAACACACATTTATTTTCAATTCAGCTATTTTTGTATTTATTTATCGAGCAATCAATAGTACTCATTACAAATGACATAATTATATTTCAAGTTATAAACGAATTGAAACTAAACTAATTAATAGATTTATATAAAAAAATTTAAAAGCATTATGATAGTGATATCCTGCGTCGGGGGTCCGAAAACACATATGACAAGGACAAACACGTCAGACCGGAGCACATACTTGTATGGTCAATACAAACATCTGCTCCGAGCGGGAATGTCGACAACGTCGACAATGAAAATTCCAAAAATAACACCAGAAAAACAACTGAGCCTAACAGAAAAACCTAATCACGAGATTAACGTTATTAGATCTTCAAGAGATGAAGAACACTTCATTTACTTAAAACAACTAAAAAGCCTTTTTAATTCACGAACTTTGACTTCTTCAAATTGTGCTTAGACAAAGGTTTTCGCATGGACGAACGCCCAAGGCCAAAAACACATAATTATACAAGGCCAACTTACCATTTCTTATAGTTTAATATTTTTAATAATTACTATGAAATGACAAATTTATATTTACCGTCGCTTTTAATTCTGTCTCTTTTTATTTAAGAGGCAATCGGGCAGGAGGCTCATCTGATGTTAAGCGATCACCACTGCCCATGAACATCTACAACACCAAAGGGCATGCAGGTGCGTTGCCGACCTTTAAGGAAAGAATACGCTCTTTTCTTTTAGGTTCTCAAGTCGTATCGGTTCGGAAAGACCACCGGCGGAAGTTGGTCCCTCAATGAATAATTAAATGAAGGTTTGATCATTAGTCATCCAGCTACTACAATTTTTATATAAAAAAAACTTACTTTGTAGTTTAACAAAAATGTAACCAATTCGATATCTCTGCAGAACAAAATTTTACACGAACAGTCGCAAGCAAAAGTGTTGTAATAAAATAACATTTTAGCAAACGTTTGTTACAGAAAAAGAAATAAAACTTTTCCTAGTTTTGTCGTAAAGAAATTCTCAACTCCATAAGATTTTAATCAACGAAGGTTATCGAACAGGATCAATATAAAATTTATTGTTTTCGGAAATAAAAGTGCAGAAATAAGCTTTAGTTTATTTCACTTAGTTAAGAGTACATACAAAATATTTGAGATAAGAAAATATGTATATCATAGACTTATTATATATGGACAGGCCCTTTCGCATAGACCAAGGGTCTTATTGCTCTTATCCTGATTTGACAGATTACTAGTTTTACACAAAGCGATGGTCATCTGACCTCCACAACCCAAAGCGCGAACCAGTAACTCTTTGGATAAGAGCAAATTACTTATCAAGAGTTAAAGATTATTATTAGAATAAGCGGGACCGACATCTTAACATGATTTGCGAGGCACGACGGGGAGACAAGGACACACGCTCAGACCGAAACAGACATTTATAACATCTGCTCCGAGCAGGAATCGTACCCGCGACCGTCAAGGTTCAAAGCAGGTTAACTACCAGCACGCCACAACGTTTGAAAGGCAGACCCTTCAATAGAAACAAAATTTCAGACTCGCTGGTGCTCCTTCGGTCCTCTTCTTTCCTTCAACATCGAAACAGAAACGAAGTTAGTCACAAGCATGCAACATAATCACAAAAGTTAGCGTGGTAAATTCGAAAACTATGCTAGTAATTAATAATAATAATGAATAAATAAGTGATTGAATTTAGAAGAAACAATAACTTTATTATACACTTAATTAAGTAAGACGAAATCACGATTTGGTTCCTTTAAGAAATTTAAAGTTCCAAGGCAACCCCTAAGCCCCCTTAGACCAATCTAAGGTTTTTGTCCATTATTATACCTGCGCAGACAGCCGCCATTTTGGTTCAGCTTATATTTGTTATAATGACTTCAAAAAGCATTGGTAATTTTCTTTGAATAGAAAAGTATATCCCACATAAATCTCCAACCTCTTCTCCTCACCGTCTTCATTTAGAGACATAATATGAATGACATAATCCCTGTTTATGTATTCCAACATACTGAAGACCATAATTATGGTCCAGCAAGGGTACGGAACAAAGTAAAAGCCATTAGCCTCGTTCCATCGTACGAGGCATTGTCACGCCGAGTGTGTACAACAATAACGTGACATCACTACGTTATAATCGTGATCTGAATCGTCCTTTGAGTTTATAGAGTTGTATTGAAAAACGGTAAACAAAAAAACCGTTAAATGTTTTATTGTTGAAGAAAATCTGAGAACCGATACCCGGCTTTCGGGGAAACATGTTATGTGGCCGACCTCAATGGTTACAGAGTCCCTTGAATGAGCAAGCATGTCTCCTGACAGCAGGAGTTGGTAATGCCTCCTTGTATTTCCTATGCAAATGAGCCTGACGGTATGGAGACTTTAACTTTTCCGTTCCCTTGAGCTACCAGAACTATGGTAGAAAAGAAAGAGATACTTCTAGCAAAGTAAAGTTCACTTAATGTGGTCACAAACTTACATAAGCCCATTCTGTTTTTTGGAATCAGGTTAGCAGTAGACTTTGCTGAATTTGATAGCATTACTAAATAGAAGGTACGTGTTGTATTCATATTAGTAGTAAAGGGACAAACCTCTCTTCCTTCAGCTCGGCTCAAAGTATAAAGTATGATAAGTTTTTTAATTCCCAACTTTGTTCCCGATAGCTCAATGTATGCTTTTAATCTTGTATTTGCTTTTAAATTACGGATTGCTAGTTTTTTATGTTATTATTAATTGCCATTAGACCTCCTCAACCCAAAGGTAGAGAACCAGTAATTCATTGAATAATAAAAAATTACTTATCAAGAGTTAATGATTACTATGAGATATTATGCTAACAACCGGGACCGTATTAACGTGGTCTCCGAGGCAAAGTGGGAGGACCCACAAGTACGAACGATCAGACCGAAACAGTTTATAACAAACATCCGCTCCAAGGATCAAAGTAAGCTCGCTACCATGCCACAAAAATTTGGTATTATATTCCTTAACAATTTAATACAGATATAATGGTATTTGCAGCGACGCCATGTCGTCGCGTCGTGGCGTGAGTAAATTACTGGAACTATGAGACACACATACAAATAAATCTCACGTTATATTGCCTGTGCGTTAATTAAATCTTGGTACCCAGAATATAACAACATTTTGTATAATTGTAAGCATTTTTTTACCCTAATAAAATACAAAAATAATGTTAATCTTCCTAGCATTATTTCCTGTTCCTGACAGATATTTGTATGATCAATACAAATATCCGCCATCAAACCCGCGACCGTCGAGAGTAAAGACGATTAATAATATGACTTACGATTATAGTTCTATAAACAACCAGTAGGTAAAGTAAATTTAGGTGCGGTCAGTCTTTGCATGGGATCGCTTAGTGATATTTCAACTGAGTATCTCTGTGTTGGGGAGGGTACGCAAAAAGTCAATTCTGGCTGTTATCTTGACAACAGTCGTTAATTCATGTCCGAAGCCTTTACGGGTGATCTGAAGAACTCTGACACAAGAAGAGAAAGCCTAATAAGCAGGAAATTGATGAACCAATGAGGAAATGACATACTGGTGTGCATAACTTCACTCGCAATTTTTTATTTTTTTTTTATTAGAAGTTGGCAAACAAGCATACGGCCCACCTGATGGTAAGTGGCTGCCGCAGCCTATGAGCGCTTGCAGCACCATTAGTAGGTGCCACTCGCGCGTTGCCGACCTCGAGATATTAGTTCTTAAATCTCGTTCGCTCAGTAATTTCACTAGCGTACAATGCCCTTCAAACCGGAACACAGTAGTGCCTAAGCACTACTATTTGGCGGCAGAATATTGGACACTGCGGTGGTACCTACCTAGCCGGCCTCTTGCAACAAAAGACCTACCACCAGTGTGACTGCTTGCACTGGTGGAATAATCTCTGCTGTGACAGAAGTTATCCCAACAGCGGGCGACGGGGTCGTCACATCCCGACGCCGGTCGCATGCCATTAGAAGCTTAGAACAAAATAGAAAAGAACAAAATACGAAAATGAGAAGTACATTTTAAGAGCATATTTCTTTTATCTTCTATCTATATAGTTTGAACTGACCGCACACCCATGTTTTCCGGTCTGGGTTTTTTTTTTATGTAAGAGGGGCAAACGGGCAGGAGGCTCATCTGATGTTAAGTGATCACCGCCGCCCATGAACATCTGCAACACCAGAAGGCATGCAGGCGCGTTGCCGACCTTTAAGGAAAGAATAGGCTCTTCTCTTGAAGGTTCCCAAGTCGTATCGGTTCGGAAAGACCGCCGGCGGAAGTTGATTCCACAAAGTGGTTGTGCGAGGAAGAAAATGTCTTCTAAATCGCGCTGTTGTGGATTTCCAGACATCGTGGTGGATGGAACTTAGAGTTTTGTCGTGATGTCCGATAGTGAAATTCTACCGGCGGGATCAATCCAAACAATTCCTCAGAACACTCTCCGTGATATATGCGATAGAAGATGCAGAGTGATCCAAAGAAGGATCAAGCCGATCGGAAAGAGCTTGATCGTCGACAATTCAAGCCGCTCTACGTTGGATGCGGTCAATTGGAAGTAGCTGGTACTGGGGAGCTCCCGCCCAGAGGTGAGAGCACTACTCCACGTGTGGTCAAATTTGTGCCTTGTAGAGCTTTAGGCGATGAGCCGACGTGAAGTAGTGCCTCGCCTTGGAAGTGGGTGTGTTTGTGGCTGGGTGTGTCAGGGTGTGTTTGTCCTTGTCATTGTGTATGTTTCCAGACCCCGACACAGGATATAACTTTCCTAATGGGAGCCGTGGAGTGTGTAGCGTTTATTTATTATTATTTATTTATTTTAATATTTCGAATGTTTTCGTTTCGTACATTGAAGAAACGCTATATACCTTATGTATACAATACGATTATGTAGGCAGGAAGTCGCGTCAGCTTTGAATATACTAGTTTAACATGGCGCCAGTAGAACCGTCATCCTTACACTTCAGTGTGCATTAAGCATCCAATCTCTATCTTTATAACCAGCCCGGTTATAATATAATTCTAGCTTACACCTACGGTTACTCCTGAGTTAATATAATAAAGGTCACCATAACAACGGTTACCATAGCAACAGTTATTCATGGTGACTTTTGAATAGTAATTTTTGTTATTAATAATTCATCTACATTGCAAATAGTTCATTATGCAAAATTTCAAGTCAAGAAGATCTATCGTTTCGGAGATCTCGTATTGAATGATTGAGTGAGTAGTATTTCGCTAATATGTAAATAGCTTAATATTGACGCCAGAATCAATCATTGGTAAAGTATGTAGTGTAGTGTTTTTGATAATCCCACAGGGATCTAACATTTTTCTGTAATTCAAAAAGAATCCCATGAGTTTATCCATATAATAAGCTATTTGTGTGATATATTTCATTCCAATCAGTTAAGCCGCTTATGCGTGATTCAGCAACAAACATCTAAATATCCAAACATATATTTCTAGTAGAAGAGCCATGATTCTAGTAGCATAAATGGGCCGATTCGACTGGGGAAGTACCCTCTCACAGAAAATCCACGTAAATCAACAGAATACTGTTGCGTTGCGTACGATAAGTGACAGCGCTTGAGGAGGTCTCCCATTCCTTCTGCTCTCTTCATTTTTTAAGGGTTTGAAGGGATAAGAAGAGTCCTTATCCCTTCTAACCCTTGGGAACGCGTATGTGATACTTCAACTATCGCAAGCGTTCATAGGTTCATAGGATGCTTACCTTGTTCGATCATCCCATCCCATGGAAAGATAAGACCAAATATCTAGGCGTCATACTCGACAACAGACTTACCTTTGAAGCTCATATCCGCAAGGCACGCGATAAAGCAGCGTTCGTTTTGGGAAGATTGTATGCGATGTTGGGCAGGTGGCGTAAACTGCCCCTTAGAAATAAGGTGACATTATACAAAGCTTGTATACGTCCCATACTGACCTGTTTTTCATTAAGATCTATCGTATAGAATGAGCTCGCAACGCTGCCTCCATCTCCGATGACGTCTTTAGCCGTTGTTCGGCTTCGGTGGAGGCACTAAGGACGGAATAAAATTTGAGCTCCCGTGAGAGCTGCCCCTTTATCACGGCTGAGTCTCTGTACTCGGCCCCGCTCGGCGACGCTGTCAAGGCCGGTAGGGCCAACAGCAATACACATTCCGAAAAAAAGGATGCTTACTAGCAGAAGGACCGTATGCTTGTTTGCCAACCTTCATTAAATAAAAAAGTACAATCATCCAAACATACAAACTTCAACATGATTTATTTGTAGGATTTACAACATCCTGTATGTTGACGTTTTCGTATGTGATAATCTGCCTGCAATTTTAAATAGTATTATGTCAGACAGGAAGTCAATGCAGTAGCTATAACTGTTTTGCATACGGATTTAGATTTTATCTATTGTTATTGTTACAATCATACTATTATGTAGAAATCTTCGTTAATAACAAGCGATTAAATGATATGTGTTTAATAATAATAATAATAATAATAATTTATTGTTTCCAATGTTGCTTACAATAAAAAATAAATAAAAAAACTGAAAACTTACTATTCTTTATCAACTTACATTAGGTTGACAGAACCTTAACAACAATCACAACAATACAAAGGGATGCGAGCTCAGCAATATTCCGTCACTTACATACCGTAACAGTGCTGATTTTCAGCTCGTTCCAATTACTTTTTAATTTACTACGCCGCACTACACACAGGAATCACAACTAAAAGAAAATAAAAAATAATAATAAAAATAATAAAATAATAATAAAAATAATAATTTAAATTGTACAACATTTTGTTTTTTTTTTAACAAACACTACACACTTAACTACCCTCATTAGGATAGCAATAGCCTGTGTTGGGAGTCCGGAAACACACATAAGGACGAACACAGCCAGACCGGACACATTTCTGTGGGAATTAAACCCGCGGCTTGTGACGCTTAAGGCAAATTCGCTACCGCTGCGCCACAACGTCATCTAATCTAGAATATTATTTTGTGATTTAAAATAAAAAATTAAGCAGAACTTTTAGGGGGATAAGGAGTTTTAATTTCAGGCTATCATGTTAGTAGGCTATCTGTTATTGCACGAGCCGGCTAGATAGGTACCGCTGCAGTGTCCGATGTTCTACCGCAAGGCAGTAGTGTCTTTGGCATGACTGAAATTTCCTAGTGAAATTACCGGGCAAAGGAGATTAAAGAACCAATATGTTACCAACAGGCTGCTAACGCGTGAGTGACACCAATAAATGTTGTTACAAGCGCTTATAGACTACGACAACCGCTTACCATAAGGTGGGTCGCTTGCTTGCCAACTTAGTCACATAAAAAATACCATAGACTAATGATATACTAAGGATTAGCCCTTTCATACACACAAAATGTCACAGACTTGTTATTCACTATATATAACAGAAAAATTTTACTCACGTGATTTAAAAAATTATTATTTAGATTTGTTTATTGCTCGGAACCATAAGTCTTATTCTAAAATAAAAGTAGCCTAAGTTGCTTCCTATAACGTCATCTGCCCGTAATTGGACGCAAATAAGCAATACCATGTCAACCCACAAAATTGAAAAAACTTATTTATATATATATATGCAAAAGTGTTGGTAAATGGCTGAAGAACATTTTTCTTTAATATTTGTAGGGTTTTGAGCTTTAAAACTTCTAAAAAGCCATTTTTTAATCACGCCCCTTAAACGTTTTGGGTTATATTATATACGAAAAATGCAATTTGTATACTTATATTTTGTGAAAATAAGTAAAATAAGTTACATAAATTTGAAATTGCTGAAAACTTGACAAAAATAAAAATACATTAAAAAAATCATATAAAGCAAGTTGTTAAAAATTTTCAAACGCGTTTTTCTCGAAATGACATTCGTGTGGGTTGACATGGTATTGCTTATTTGCGTCCATTATTATCCTGTTAATATAGTTTCAGCCGACAGATTTTTTTTTTTTTTTTTTTTTTTTTTTTTATTTATCAATTTACATAACAATACAGATACTTAAACAATAATAACAACTAAAAACCACTTAGGTTTAAACATGTGCTATTATTAGTCTAGATGCAATACATAGAAATTAACTAAGGTATATACATAGAAACTAGTCGCAAAAGTATTACATAAATAAAGAAAGAAAAAAATTAAGAATTTTAAGAGATTATAAACACTATTAATAATTTAAAAGTTTATATATATTTACGTATAAAGGTTACCTACCTTTTGACCGAGTGTCAATTATTTATAATGATTTAAAAAAATATTTTTTAATATAAATTTAATGTTTTTATTCGATATATTTTTAAGAAGATCTGAAGGTAAGTTATTAATTATTCGGGGAATAATGTATGCGGTAGTCCGCTTGCCATACATATTGTTTGCACGCAGTGTGCAAAGGCGATAAAAATTGGTTTTTGAAAACAGACACTTCAATTTTAATTACTGGTGTAGATTTTATAAATTCTTAATTTAAATGATTGCATTAAAGTAATAAATAGATTTAACTCTCAAGTTAAAACGCATTGAGATTTAGATTTATTAGCTTAAAGTATAGTAAGTCTATGTTGAAATTACTCTAAATTAAATACAAGATAATCATTATAGGTACTTAATTTGATGTATATTTTAAATAATTGGACTGTTTGATAAAAGAAAAAATTTCAAAGGACTTATACTCCCTTAGATATAAAGAATTATAAAATAATAAGTATGTACAAAAAAAAACTTGATCGCGCGTAACCCATTCTTATACTTTGATGATATTTATTTTTTCTTAATCTAGTCACAAAAAGATGTTTGTATTGACCATGCAATTATGTTTTCCGATCTGGGTGTGTTTCTCCTTGTATTTGTGAATGTTTCCGGACCCCCAACACAGGATATAAATATACTAATGGTCTAAGGATTATAAAAAACATACTTAATGTATCCACTTGAAGTTTGGCGTGGGTCTTATGAAATGAAAAAAAAACGAGCGGCCCTGAGAAGGACTGCAGTTGGTGTGGACCCGACTGCCGTACGCGCTTGCGTGGGAAGCGCTGGGGGCTTACCATCTCGCCCCCCGGGACCGAGCTCCGCTAGGCGAAGCACGGTACTTGTCAGGTCGCGTTGGTTAGTTCTACGAGAGTTCTCGTAACCTGACAATCGCATAGAGGTCGGCCACCGAGGAGGTTTTAGTGGGTCCTCATGACGTTACCATCTTGTCATGGAACCCCACATAACCCGGTTCTCCTCCCCAGGAAGCCGGGTATCTGGTAGCAGGTTTCCTTCCCGTTACCAAAAAAAAATAGAAAAGGGTCTTATGAAATAGAAAAATAGACGGTTGTCCAACAGTCTAACATAACAATTTTATATTGTTTGTTTCTATTATGTAAAGCTATTGGATTATCGGATTATCAATACACATGTAAACAATTATATTAATGCGAGTAGTGCTAGTCTATAAAAATTGAATCATAAATATCTGTTATCAAACGCTCAATATTTCGCATAACGAAAAGAAATTCAGAAGAATTCACACATTGAATTATTATTTTCTAGGCAACACAGAATTTTTTATATAGTATTAATTAAATAGAGAAATAAAATTAACATCTCCATTTAAATACATATTTAATATCGTACAATTAGCATTTATTGCATCAAACTCTTCAAGTCTTTTATGTGTAATGAAGTATTTGAAATGAATAAAACCTAGGACGATTTTAACATTTTATTATGTGACCCAATTATTCTTATTAAGGTCAGTGTGAGCCTTTGTATGAAAATAACATTTAATCCTCAGTTTTATCCGCAAACAAGCTGTTAAGCCAGCTTGGCCTCAAAATTAACAATTGAGATAGTAGGACTTAAATGCTTACCTGGTCAGCTACCTACGTACGTTGGTACAAAATATGTGAGGTGATTGCTTACCAGGAGCGATTCGAGGTCTTCAGCATATAACCAGTAGCATCTTGAGGGCAGGCGAGGATGGCTGATACTGATCGCCTGCTTCAACAGATACCATCAAATGGAGTAGAGTCATCTGTCCCTGGGTTATGTAAGGAAATAAAATTAATACAAGTGTTATAAAGGCACTTTTTATACGATAAACGCTGAGGTGGTTCAATTCCAAGGACCTTGATGAACCGTGAAAGGGACAGCCCTCGTGGAGGCTGAGTTGACATCGTCTTTAGGGTACTTCCTTCGAAGCAGTTCGGTAACAGTTCGGACCGTCATCGAGAATAGAGGTAACGCTCCGAGTTCCTTATAGGCCATTTAGTAACTCGACAAAAAGGAAATAGGTATGTGCAAATTAAAAAAATATATCGATAAATCGATATATTTTTTGATTGATTGATTGATTGATTAAAAATATTAAATTTTTTGGTAAACGTGTCTTGTAAACTTTCTTTTCAAATGCAAAGCACCTGTAGTTGTACCTTAATAAAATAAAATAGCATAAAATTCGTTTATTGATTTACGGAGGATAGAAATATTAACGATATTTATCGATTATTTTATGAAAAAATCTCGATATTTTGATTTACAAAGGACTTCGAATTTCCAATAGAAGATAGTGTTGTGTAGGTTTATAGTTTATTCCTATGAAAGCATAACAAAAAAAAACATTCAGATCGATTTCAATAAAACCGAGGCCAAATGGCACACTTATCGAATCAAAATTGTTTTTATTCAAGTGGACTTTTAAAAAGTACTTTTAAATCGTCAAACGCTAACCGTTCCGAAAGTTGATTTTACCGAGAAGAACCGACAACAAACTAGATGGTTACTCTTTTCAAATATCTGAAGTTTACAGTTGTTTTTAGTCCATTGAAATGCTACATTTTTTAGGTCTTACCTTGCGTTTTTTAGAGGACGCTGTAAAATCTTAGCTATTGACTTAATGAAAAAATGTCGCGTGTGAGAATTTAATTTGCAACAAAAAATGTTAACAATTTTTTTTATCAGATAAATAGTTTAAGAGATATATTGTAAAAACCATTTCAACCCCTATTTTCAAGATGGCGGCCGTAGGACAAGGGTGGCGACCCCACAAACTTGGTTTTAGCTTTACACTGACGCTCCTACACATCAAAAAAATAAAATTGCGTCCTCTAAAAAACGCAACTCCAAATGTAACTTTTTAATGGACTATTTATTGTTATAAATTTGGTTCCTCAAACAGTATTAAGCAAAATACAATTACCTTAATTTAATAACAAAAAAACATTTTTTCTTCTTCTATATTTTCAATTGTATTAAAACAAAAGACAAGATAAGAATACTAACTCAATTGTTGTCAAGATATAAGCAACGTATGGCAGGACTTATCGTTAAATTAGAATCTGTCGCACGTTCTAATAAAAAGCTCTATAGCTTTTACTGCTATGATGCAAACGTCATATGAATGAAAATATAAAATTATTACATTCCTGTCATTTTATGACCCCCATAAATCCATTTCATGTTAACGATGAATATATTAAAAGGCGCTTTATTGAGCTATTATTTTTAGGGTTTCATAGCAAAATAACAAAAACGGAACCCTTAAAATTCCGTCATGTCTGTCCGTCCGTCCATATCTCACAGTGATTAACTATGAAATTACCTACTTTTTGCGGTCTATTTTAATTCAATATTATTTTTAAATTCCTGATTCTTCATTTATAACTGCCGAACCCTTTATTTTGGACTGTGGCTGGTCCACAATGCACTTGGCTGATAATTATTTATCCTAAGCGTTGTCTGTTTTGTAATAAAAAAAGACATAGTGGAAAAGACATCGTGGACTAAATGGTTGAGTTTTTTTACGTATGGCAACTTTTTATGGATATGGTTCAGTAACGAAAAAGGTTGTAGCTTTAATATAATGTAGAACTGGTTGCTATTGACTTCTGTCGTATCTATCATGGTGTTTTTATTAAAAGGGTATCATGGATGGAGGTATTTTTGTGGCACAATTATTAAGGCAGACACGAACATCAACCACGTATATCCTAATTTAGCGGATTCTCCGACATATATAAATAATCTCAATTTCTCCCATGATTTCTGGCAGAGATCTCTTGTTAGAGATAAGTTGTCCTTAGTACCATTTTTATGTGTGTCCATTGCTTTAACTGTATTTTCTTTTTGGTGCATAAATAAATAAATAAGTTAATTAATATATTTTTATTGTATACATTGTATGTATATATAATATATCTATTCACATTCTCAAAAAATCTCACCCTCATCACCTCGATGTCTGAGAAATCCATGACAGCGCGATTTAGATGGCATGGCCTGCGGTGATGCAGATGTTCATCGGTAGCGGTGAGATGCTCATAGCCGAGTGCACCCACGAATCAGTAAATGATAGTTGGGTTAAGCAACTTTAGGCGCGGTCAGTCACTTGATGGGTGATCGCGTAGTGGTATTTCAACCGAGCGTCTCCGTGCTTCGGAGGGCACGTAAAAAGTCGGTCCCTGCTGTTGACAATTTCACAACAGTCGATAAGTCAAGTCAGAAGCAACTCTGACAACTCAGACACTAGGTTGGCCACTAACCACTCGATAAGAAAAAGAAGCTGTGTCGGGGTCCAAAACATACATACATACAAGCACAACCAAACAGCAGAACTCACCACATGTGAGTATGGTTAATACAAACATGCAATGCAATGCAATTAAATACAAAATCAATCTAAGTTTATAATTTATAGCCTCAATAATGTTATGTCATTTAATGAATCATTCTATAGAGCACGTTATACATATTAATGATTTTTATGATGACATAATTATTATTATTATATTCTCTGCATTAAATTATTAAGTCACACCGCTCACACGCATTTTAAAGGATTATTGAATACTAGCTTCATTCCGCGGCTTTGCTTGCGTCTAATTTGTACATTGCAAAGTTATACCGGTTTAAAAAAAGCACTTTGTAAATAACTCTGGTTCTAACTATGAAAAGCACATCCAATTTTCTGAAGTAAATTTGTGCGTACAAACATGCAAAATAAATAAACAAAAATTCGTTATTGTCTATGATTTCTAATCACTATACTATAGCTCACTATACTTTCTTTCTTAATTAATTTTTTTTTTTATTTTGTTTTTATTTGTGATGTTGAGAATATGTTGTTTTTTGTTTATATAGTTCAAGCAGACAGATAAAATTATTTACTTTGATTTAATTCATTCATTTTGTTAATTATCATCTTCTCCATTATTTTTATAATAATTGTTTAAAAATGTATTTCTATCTTTAAATAAGAGTTATTTATTGTTATCTTAATAAAATTCATTACTTTAACCTTTTTTCATAACTTACAAACAATGTTAACTTTCCATTGTTATAAATTAAATACGAAAAAATAAAAATGCATGTTAAGTTAGCTTATAATTGGGGTATACAATTTATGTCATAGGCCGATATGTACTATAGCAATAAGAAAAGAATTGTATACAACGTTGGCTTCCTATTAAATAAATAAATAAAGTAACTTAAATAACGATTCGCGATTTAGAGTAAGCGTTGTTTTTAAATTGTATTTTACGCAAATTGTCTTTTTTATGTGACTACGTTGGCAAATAAGCATACGACCAAACTGGCAAGCAGTTGTCCTAGCCTATCACACATTTGTAAGAGTCACGCGCCAACGCGTTGTCAATCTCGAGATATTGATTTTTTAATCTCTTTCGTCCAGTAATTTCACTACAGTGTCTTTCAATCTGCAATAGAAAACCTAACCACCAGTAAGACCTTATTGTTGGTGTTGTAACTGAAAAATGGTTTTTTTTTTTAATGTTAGAAGTTGGCAAACAAGCATACGGCCCACCTGATGGTAAGTGGATGCCGTAGCCTATGAGCGCTTGCAGCACCATTAGTAGGTGCCACTCACTCATATTAGTTCTTAAATCTCGTTCGCCCAGTAATTTCACTAGCGTACAATGCCCTTCAAACTGGAACACAGTAGTGCCTAAGCACTACTATTTGGCGGAAGAATATTGGACACTGCGGTGGTACGTTGAAACAGTTTGAATATTCGATGTCTGTCATTATTGAAACTTGAATAGAAGCACGAAACTTTGTGTTTGGTGAACGATTAAATATAAATGAAATCAAAATCAAATCAAATCACTTATTTACAAGCTGAAGGTACAAACCGGTAATATAATAACGAAATAATTCCAGCCACAGGAACCACAAATTGGCATGCAAATATAATATTTATATGACAGTTGAAACGCCATTGTATAGATTAATAATAATAACAAATATAGCAATTAATCAAATTATTAATATAATATAATATAGGTATTCGCATTTTTTACAAAATTCCAGATTGCTTATTGAAACTGCCAATAAGCAAGTTCCAAATGTACATAAAAATAAACTTATCAATAAAGCCTATTATTCGTTAGAGGAATATTTTTCCGATAGGAATGCTTGGGACTCTTAATATTGCTGGATCTCATTCAAGAACCAAAATTTATATGAAAGAATACAATTGTAAAAAACATATATTTGAAAAGAGTAACTGTCGGGTTTCTTGTCGGTTCTTCTCGATAGAAACAACCTTCCGAACCGTCGGTAGCGTTTGACTATTCAAAAGTACTTTTTAAAAGTCTACTTGAATAAAAATATTTTTGATTTTGATTTTGATAAATAATAATTATAAATTAATTAACGAATGATACAATGATAGAATTTACAGTACATAGAACAATGTTAAAAGAATAAGATGTGATGAATTATTACCATAAAAAAGGTTAACATGATTATAAAAAAATGAATTATAAAATTATCAATAAAGAAACACGTGTTGTAATATTTTCTGAAACTGCCCCCTGAAGGGGTGAAATACAGGTTCAAAGTTTGTATTAAAATCGTTATTCAGGAGGGTAAAGCCGCTGGCAGAAGCTAGTTTAGATTAATTTCGTCTTAACGAAATGCGATTATTTCCAATATTCCATTATTATTGAGGGTATGACGATCATTTGAGCTGGCGTCAGTGTTTAAATTAAATTAAACGCTACACACTCAACGGCCCCCATTAGGATAATTATATCCTGTGTCGGGGGTCCGGAAACATTCACAATGACAAGGACAAACACAACCAGACCGGAAAACATGCCTGTACGATTAATACAAACATCTGCTCCGAGCGGGAATCGAACCCGCAACCGTCGCGGCTTAAGGCAGACTCGCTACTCACAACGCCACAACGGTGTCTGACAGTGATAGATTCGATCCCTTCTATCCCAATATACTCAACCAGATATTTATCGGCATCTGCGTTGTCTAAACTTATTTTCTGTACTAATTGTTACAATATATAGTAGGTTATTTAAAATTTGGGTCTCCCCAACGAGCCACGGAGAGCACGTTAAGCTGTCGGTCCAGGTTTTTATCATAATAATAACAAAAATAAAGGCTGCACACTCAACGGCACCCATTAGGATAGTGATATCCTGTGTCGATGTTCCGGTAACAAATACAAGAACAAGGACAAATACACCCAGACCGGAAAATATGCTTGCATGGTCAATACAAACATATTATGCTCCGAGCGGGATTCGAACCCGCCACCTGTGGTAAACTATTAAACTGCCAAATCCGGATAAGAGTAATAAACAGACCCTGAAAAATAAAGGGATTAAATCTAGAAGACTTAAAATAAATAATTCTTCTAGATTCTTCATTTCTTCTTCGTATTATCACGTCGTACAGTCGGCACTAACACACCTGAAAGTTTGCTCACCTAATTAAAACACAGGTTAGAGCAACAATTCAGGCCCATCAGTGTACCGAACTTCTTCTTAAGCTTCTTCATTAATCTTCCTTATCTTCTTCATTATTCTTCTTTCTTCTTCTCTTCTTAGCGTGTATCTTCTATGTTTAAAATATAAAATGACACGTCTTACCTCGTATCCATATTGAAGCGAAGCCACTGAAGCTAATTTTAATTTTGATTTTTTAAATTTCTAATACTATCTCCAATATAACTTGAGCGTAAGTTTTATGGAAAACCGTTATACGTATCTAAAGTCAATCCGTGAACATTGGTGTATTACTATTCTTACTAGAATTTATTTATTTTCATTTATTTACACTACAAGCGAAACTAACATACAGCATTTTACAGTACAATATTTTGACACATAAATTTTATACAATTGCCAACAAGGGTTCCACCACTGTATTTTACATTAAATTAATGAAAACATTGATATAGTAACTATGATAATATATAGTAGTTCTATTTTCAGAGAACATTATGTGAAAATTACTTTGACATGTAAAATAATAATAATACATTAAAAAAAGGATATAATATGAGTTTGTTTCGCCGGGTCTTCTCGGGTAGAAGTTTAATTTGGAGCCGGTGGTAGAATCTGACTTTCAACTAATAAGTGTAATGTAATGCTTTTTACGTTAGATAAAAATATTTGAATTTGAATTGAATTGAATTTAAATATGATTTGATATGATGTGATCGAAGACAATAATGTAAGTTCAAATTAATTAAAACAACCTTTTCTTAACCGATGAAACGTTAGTGCTAAGCAATTTCTAATAAATATTACACCCCGACTCATTGCCTCCACAGGTGACAGGGCTGGTTCATTTGTCTCCCATAAATCGCAATCCGATTTAATGGGAAAATGCACCTTGTATTCTTTCCACCATTCCCCGTGGACATGATTTACAGTTGTAGTAGTAGACCAATGCTCCTCTCAACACAAATGGGCCGACTCGACCGGGGAAGTCTCACAGAAAATAGGCGTAAAAAAAAGAGCGCGTGGCGCACATAACCGAATGCACCCACGAATGGGTAAACGATCGTTAGGTTAAGCAACTTTAGGCGAGGTCAGTCGCTCGATGGGTGATCGCATAGTGGTATTTCAACCGAGCGTCTCCGTGTTTCGGAGGGCACGTCAAAAGTCGGTCCCGGTCGCGCGCGTTTATAGGTTGTGGTGTTTGCCAACCGTCACGTGACAAAAAAAAAAGTATAGAAACGCTAAAGAAGTTTTTTAAGGTGATAATAAAGTTAATGAGGTCATAAGGTTTCGTTGTTAATCAGTAACACGTTTACCTATAATCCAATATAATCTTTTATTATTAAATTAAGTACACAATAATTATAATATCTTACTAATATAAAAAAATGTGAAAGTTTGGTTTTTTTTTTATGTTAGAAGTTGGCAAACAAGCATACGGCCCACCTGATGGTAAGTAGTTGCCGTAGCCTATGAGCGCTTGCAGCACCACTAGTAGGTGCCACTCACGCGTTGCCAACATCGAGATATTAATTCTTAAATCTCGTTCGCCCAGTAATTTCACTAGCGTACAATGCCCTTCAAACCGGAACACAGTAGTGCCTAACCACTACTATTTGGCGGCAGAATATTGGACACTGCGGTGGTACCTACCTAGCCGGCCTCTTGCAACAAAAGACCTACCACCAGTGTGACTGATTGCACGCGTGGAATAATCTCTGTTGTGACAGAGGTTATCCCAACAGCGGGTGATGGGTTCGTCACATCCCGACGCCTTTTTTAAATAAACGCTGCACACTCAACTACGGCATTAAGATAGTGATATCCTGTGTCGGGGTTCAGGAAACACATACAAGGACAAGGACAAACACACCCAGACCGGAAAATATGATTGCATGGTCAATACAAACATATTATGCTCCGAGCGGGAATCCAACTCGTGACCTGTGGCGCTTAAAGCAGGTAAGCTACGGCTGACCCACAACGTTGTCAAAAATTTTTGAATCACGCAAAAACGACTTAACGGATTAGGATGAAATTTGGCACAGATATAAATTGTTACCTGCGTTGGGACATAGGATACTTTTTATCCCAGAAAAATGATAAGTTTCCGTAGGGATTATTTTGTTTTTCTGTTAATTTTCAGTGTTGTTTGCTGGTTTTGTGATATTTCTAACATCATTATAAACATTTGCCCCAGCGGGAATCGAATCGGCAACCGTCGAGTCTAAAGCAGACTCGCTAACAGCACGCCACAACGGTGTCTGAATATCAATCGGTGCCTGATTGCCACCTGAACTGATACAAACGGTATTTTTAAATTTTATTAAAAAGGTATGTGTGTTTACATAATAACTCTAATAAATTATAACTATGAAATGTAAACATTAATAAATATGTTTTAAAACGAATACCAGTAATGCTAGGAAATGTATTGGAAATAGATCAATGTATTTATACATTGTATAAAATATACGAATATACATTCCATTTCATTGGAATGTGTAATTGTATAAACAGAACCAAAATAAGATACTGAAGTTGTGAGCCAGAAACAAATTTAAACCTATCGTGTTATGTTACAGAATTGAGATAGGAAAAATATACAATAGGAATAGACCTTACTATATGTATATTAGGGACCAGACTTTTCATACAAAGTGTCACCGAATACTTGGTAAATTCAGTAGCAACGCAACGGAACGAAGTTAGAGAACGACCTTCATTCGGTATTCGATTCTCCATTAGTTTAGTTAACTCCGCTAGTGTTTAAATTACGAAATGCACCAAGGAGACTGCATCATTTTCTGTGCGAAAGGGTCGGCCCATAGCACATAGTAAGTGCCTTTTTACGTGCCGGTTGCCGGGTAGCCGGCGTCGGGTATCCGGTAGCGAAATGTATGGGCATACACGGGAGCTTTCACACGTAGCGACGTAATTTTGCTCGGCAAGCGGTCGCCGGGTGCACGCCGGTTTCACCACTACGAGCTACTAGATTCAAGTTTGGGTCGTGTGAAAGCGATATAAGCTACCGGACAATCGGCGCCGGATACCCAGCAACCGGTACGTATGAAAAGACACTAAGTCTGTGAAACAAATAAATGCTTGTTCACATTTGCTATCATAATTGGAAATCTACACGTCAATAAAAATCACTCCATAAAATAAAACTAACAAGTGTTACGTTACAAGAGCCTTACAAACAAACACATGTCCAAACAAGAATAATATCTAAATATTGAATCTACATTGTTAGGTTAACAATGATGGTGGCATATAAAAAGGCGCGAAAACACTCGCGATTTGACAGCTGTCAATTAGATGTTGACAAATGAGATTGTGACGCATCATTAGTCACGATCGATACGTTCTCGGTGCGATTATTCACAATAAAGCGCGTAAAAATCTTTTGTCTCTTACCTAGTTGGTTCTGCACTGATTTATCGATTAATGTAAATAGTTTTTTATTGGCAAGAGGTCAAGGCTTGATATTTAACGAGAAATTTATTCAACAATGAGCGAGATAGCGATATGTTTCGTCTCATGAATCGTTCTCGCACACATTCGTCGTTTGAATTAAATTCTTTTTTTCTGAATAGGCCATAGCATGAGTGACGGTGACAGGTCATAGGAATTGCGTGTTTGTTTCGTTAATGGCGGTAAATTGGTTTCATTATTGTTCTTTGGACTTTTGTTTAGTTTTTTATCGACTTTCTTAATACGAGCTCTTCTATTCTTATCTATCTGATTATTGGAAAAGAGAAAATGACATATTTATTTTGATGACATTCAAATTCAAAAATATCATATGTGCCTTATACCTTTCATGCAGGCAAAATGTCAGGCTCGCTGGTGATCCTTCTTAAGCTCAACACCAATGCAACGACCCGAAGTTAGTTACATGCTAACTTCTTTTGAACTACGCTCCATTGCGTTGGTGTTGAAGTCCCTGAAAATAATATCTTTGTTCGAAATTATTTATAAATCGATTTTAAAATGTTTTATTTAGTATGGACTCATTGAATAACGTGATACAGCCATGTTTTAATACATGTGGTAACGATAGGTTATCTAAGCCATTAGTAGTAACAATTTTAGGAAACCGCAGCACGGTGCAGGCACGCTAAATACAGATTTAAACCAATGAGTACTTAGACCACAAAAGCTGGTTCGCTAGGTAAACTATCATTAGGTTATTGTAAAATTAAATGCATGTAATAGACACAGAGGACGTTAGGGTGCAGCGGTAGCGAACCTGCCTTATGAAAGTAGCACCAGGTGATTAAAAATTAAGGAATGGAAGACTATCCTGGTATGGGCACGTTATGCGCAGAGATGAAAGTCATGTCACCAAAAGAGCGATGGATTTGAAAGTGAGTGGCAATGTGAAGAAAGGATGTCCGAAAAAGACGTTGATGTAATGTGTGGAAGAGGATATGCGTAGAAAGGGAGTGAGTGCAGAGATGACGAATGATAGAAAAGAATGAAAGAAGAAGACGTGCTGTGCCGACCCCACTTTTTTTTTATGTTAGAAGTTGGCAAACAAGCATACGGCCCACCCGATGGTAAATGGCTGCCGCAGCCTATGAGCGCTTGCAGCACCATTAGTAGGTGCCACTCACGCGTTGCCAACCTCGAGATATTAGTTCTTAAATCTCGTTCGCCCAGTAATTTCACTAGCGTACAATGCCCTTCAAACTGGAACACAGTAGTGCCTAAACACTACTATTTGGCGGCAGAATATTTGACACTGCGGTGGTACCTACCTAGCCGGCCTCTTGCAACAAAAGACCTACCACCAGTGTGACTGATTGCACTGGTGGAATAATCTCTGTTGTGACAGAGGTTATCCCAACAGCGGGAGATGGGGTCGTCACATCCCGACGCCTTTAAAACTTAGCGTGGGATAAAGGCAAGAAGAAGAAGTCTGGGTGTATGTTTTGTGGGTCTCCCCACCGTGCCTTGGAGAACACGTTAAGCTGTCAATCCCGCTTGTTATAACAAAATCTGCAAGTGATAAAGTTAGCTCTTCATAGGTAATTCGCTATTATTCAATGAGTTACTGGTATGCCCTAAGGTTTATGGAGTGCAGATGGAAATCGGTCTGTATAAAAACTAGTCACCTACAAATGCGGGTAAGAGTATTAGCAGACTGTGAGAAGAAGAAGATGAAAGATTTTCATGTTGTATTTCATGTGGTGATCACTTCTACGCAATTTTTTTTTTTTTGAATTTTATTTGAGCTATGGAATATGTAATGCTTTTGGTCTTTTTGGCCTTTGCAGTATCACCGGGTGGGCTGAGTACTAAAACCTAGTTGCAAAAAAGGGAAAGCCTTCGGAAGGGCTGAAAGTTGATCGTCTTTACGAAATTGGACCTCAGCTTAGGATGTCATCGAGGAATGTCGACAGCGAACGAGCCACGGTCTAAGCCAGGATTTGGCCTAGGAGAGCGCAAAATCTCAATTTAGAGGGAGGCAAAATGACTATTCTCTCCAATAGTCATTGGTTAAATATTTCTAAATGTATTGTATTCCTCCATTTCTTACTATTTAATAAGATCCAGGGTGGGATAGCTGTCCCTCTTGCTCCTGGCTACCTTGCTACGCCCATGCACCGAGCGCTTTCTAGTGCATCAGAAATTTCGCTGGAGTGTGTGGTAGTCACTGCTTTTCATTTCATAATAAAATACTTATCACTACATAGTATAAAACAAGGTCGCTTTCTCTGTCCATATGTATGCTTAAATCTTAATCTTTAAAACTACCAAACGGACTTTGATGCGGTTTTTTTAAATAGATAGAGTGATTAAAGAGGAAAGTTTATATGTATAATAACATCCATTAATTTTTTTTTTTTATGTTAAAAGTTGGCAAACAAGCATACGGCCCACCTGATGGTAAGTGGTTGCCGTAGCCTATGAGCGCTTGCAGCACCATTAGTAGGTGCCACTCACGCGTTGCCAACCTCGAGATATTGGTTCTTAAATCTCGTCTGCCCAGTAATTTCACTAGCGTACAGTGCCCTTCAAACTGGAACACAGTAGTGCCTAAGCACTACTATTTGGCGGCAGAATATTTGACACTGCGGTGGTACCTACCTAGCCGGCCTCTTGCAACAAAAGACCTACCACCAGTGTGACTGACTGCACTGGTGGAATAATATCTGCTGTAACAGAGGTTATCCCAACAGCGGGCGATGGGGTGGTCACATCCCGACGCCGGTAAATAGTGGAAAAAAAATTTTTTTTGAGGTTTCTAATATGATGTTGTATATAATTACATTTAACACGTGCGGGCCACGGGCAGTAATGAATAAATCAAAACTACTGGATCGATTTTAATTATTTTTTCAGTGAATGACATAGGCTATATATTTAATACCCGTGCGAAGCCGGAGCGGGCCGCTTGTTACTTATAAATATGAATTAAATTCTAAAACACCAACACATTTCTTAAAATATAATATAATATTCTAACAACGAATAAACTATATAACGTAATACCTTATCGATTCTAAGAAACGACAGCCATATGTGTGGTCTAAATTGTTTTCATACTTTCATAGCTTATATACATCGGTTATGTGACCATAAATATAAATAATATTCTATTACATATACAATGCTTAGTAATCGGTAATCAATATTACAAAGGAATGTTCATTTTGTAGCCGCTCATAACCATAATAATTAGACCATTATATATAAGATAACTTCCGTGTAATTTACGTAAAATGCAAGGTTTGTTACATTGTACATTGACACCGTCGTGGCGTTGTGGCTAGCGAGTCTGCCTTTAGCCTTGGCGGTTGCGGGTTCGATTCCCGCTCGGAGCAGATGTTTGTATTAATCGTACAGGCATGTTTTCCGGTCTGGGTGTGTTTGTCCTTGTCATTGTGAATGTTTCCGGACCCCGACACAGGATATAATTATCCTAATCGGGGCCGTTGAGTGTGTAGCGTTTATTTAACGTTTATTTATAGTTATTTTAGGAACAGAAAAGTTTGTCTTTAACGGCAGAATTGCGAGATCTCATATAGGAATTAAAATTCTTCTTATCGAGTGGTCAATGGCCAACCTAGTGTTAGGGTTGTTCAGGTCGCCCGTATAGGCCTTTGACTTGACTTATCGACTTTTGTCAATTTGATAACAGCCGGGACCGACTTTTCGGGGACTCCGAAGCACGAAGACGCTCAGTTAAAATACCACTATGCGATTACCCATCTTGTGACTGACCGCGCCTAAAGCTGCTTAACCCACCGATCGTTCACCGATCAGTGAGCGCACCTGGCTATTAGCGTCTCTTTGAAAATCCTAATCGATAGAGAAATATCGCAGATAAAACCGAATTGGAAATCTTCTCCAATTCCAAGTAGGTTTCAGACGCGGTTTGGAAAAGTTTTCAAACGCAAAAAGAAACCCACAAATCGATACGAGAGATAATAAAATGTGAAATGATAACGTTTCTTTGCCAACAACAATAACCCTGAATCAGTTACGCTGCGTCATGGAAATTGGAACAAAAAACCAATAGGCGTTACGAAATCAATAACAAATAGAATCTATGGTATATTTTAATCAGTTATTGTTATACTAGCTTTAGCACGCGGCTTTACCCGAGTGTGTAAAGATTTGTAATGGCACCTTTCTTTTTTCTAGCATTTCGACACCGTTGTGGGTAGCGAGTCTGCCTTAAGCCTCGACGGTTGCGGGTTCGATTCCCGCTCGGAGCAGATGTTTGTATTAATCGTACAGGCATGTTTTCCGGTCTGGTTGTGTTTGTCCTTGTCAATGTGAATGTTTCCGGACCCCCGACACAGGATATAATTATCCTAATGGGGGCCGTTGAGTGTGTAGCGTTTATTTATTTATTTATTTATTTTATTTATCCCAGGATTTTGTCCAGGTGTTGCTTACAAGGAGCGATTGCCATTTGATCTTCGCAAGCCTATGGGCGAACCAGTAGCTCATTGGATAAGGGCAAGTTACCTATCAAGATTTAACACGTCTGTCTGTACAAACAATAATAACATTTTTCCGAGCGGGAATCGAACTCGAAATCCTCGAGGATAAAGGCGGACTCGCCACCAGTAGGCCAAACCGGTTCAAGATACAAATGTGATCCCCTATTTCCAGTGACTAAAAGTGCCCTATGTTCTTCTCAAAAGTATAAACGCTACCCACTTTGAAGCTATCACAAACCTGAAGTAACTAAAATTCAATTCAAGACTGTAAGAAGAAAATATCATTTTGTTTAATGCTATAAATTTTGTTTGAAAATTAGGTTAGGTCATAATAATATATACCATATTATTTATTACATACCATATACGACAAGATATTAATATTAAATAAATTATTATATAAAAATGTCTAAGTCGTGAGAACTAAGAAAATAATTTAAAATTCCACCTTAGATATGAAACGTAATAGAAATGGTAACACGTAGATGCTGCATCATAAAGTTCTTTTATAACCCTTATGTTATGTATAAATAATTTTATTGCGCCCTGTTTTTTAGGGTTTCATACGTTATAGGTCCCAAAAAGGGCTAAATTGATAAAATTTGCCTCATAGACATGTAAGAGTAGACTACGCTAGTAATGGGACTATCGTGTTATACTTAGATAAAAAGAGACGGATTGACCTGAGTGTGCACTCTTCACTCGCCGTGCGTGAAGTGATTGGTCGCGGTGAAAAGGAGAAACAAGGAGCGTTATAAATCGTTCTCTTTTTTATGTGACTAAGGTGACAACTAAGCCTACAGATCACCTGATAGTAAGTGGTCACAACGTCACTCACGCGTTGTCAACTTCGAGATATTAGTTCTTAAATAGCTTTTGCCTATTAATTTCACTAGCAGTGTCATTCAAACCGAAACACTGCAATGCAAAGTACACTACTGCTTTGCGGTAGAATACCTGACACTGGGATGGTACCTAGCAGGCGTCTTGCAATAAAAAGCCTACCACTTCCACAGTCTATTCTTATATATCTATGGTTTGCGACACCATGTGTGACAGAGACGACAGATTAGTGACATTTTAGATTCGCTTCTTAAATGGCACGGATTCTACCGATAAGTCTGAACGACTCGCCAGACGACGCCGATAAGTCAGAACGATCGCCGGGTGCACATCTATAGAGATAACTCAAATTGTAGAATGTAACATGACGTCACATATCTTTACGTCTATAAACTTAGTTCTATTATATTTCGCTTTAGACCCCTTCGTCTAGACGTGAACATACATTTTATTACATTTTTCGTTACGTGCAAGCAATAAAAATTAAAAAGTTTGGTTTCTTCATAGCTGCAATGGGTTCTTCTTGGAGATTCTTCCGCAGAAATTTTGAAGAACAAATCAATTTTAAAATAAAATGTCGAGTTTTGGATTTTGAGTCCCATTATATTCTTATCAGTAGTACCACTTATTATAAACGATTAAGTCGTCGCAAAAATAAAATGCGTTCTTTATACTTGCTTTAAAATAATTGGACTGTTCCAGAAAGTGCAAGTGAGATAAAAAACAGTTTAGATACTTACAATGATCACGGTTACATATTTTTTATTCTTTGCGAAGTTTTGTTCTCATCGAAGTAATTGATCACCTTTCTAGACAGGGTTTGATAGATTGTTTATGGCGACAAAAATGAATTGACAAAAAAAAAGTATTATACCTTTTTTTTTTTTGGAAAGTAGGGCAGATGACTCTACTCCACCTGATGGTAAGTGGAAATAAAGTCCAAACGCGAAGGCGGCTAACAGAGTTGCGGAATGCAACCGTGTTAGCCACCCTTGCCCTGCCTACCCGCAAGATGCGTCTTCACGCCTCGTTTGAAGGAGCCCAGATTGTAAGAAGGAGGAAACACGTGAGCCGGCAATGAGTTCCACTTTTTGGAAGTACGACAAAGAAAAGAATTATGTATAATACCTTACTATATTCTAATTATTTCTATTTAATTTGTGACCTATAGACCTGTTTCACCTTTGCAAGTACAAGCGAGTGCACTAGACGGAAATACGACCCTCCCACATACACCCACACTTATACGTATAAAGTCACAGGCAGTTAAATAACCGGTTTACAAAATGAATGAACTAAAGTGAGATTTTGCAATTTTTGCCTTTGATAAGGCCAATTCAAAAGAAATCTCGATTAATTATGAAGTTTCATCAGTCTTTAACACTTTTAGATGAATTTCTAATCTTCTATAAAACAGACTCTGGTATAATTGGCTAATCTTTACTGTCTGTCATTTGTTTATCCAGGCTTCCATATCGGGGGAACCAATTAAGTCAGGCCTTTTATTGTTCAACAATTATTTCTTAAATAATCTTAGGTGTTGTTTTACCCGTAAATATCATCAGAGGCCTTTGTCATCTATAAAAGATGTTATATTAAAGCAACCGTTTGAGACATTCGGCACTTACAAACATAACACGGAGGTACAACATTGACCCGAAAATCTTGGAAAAAGCTTCAGAGGATCGTAGCTCTTGGAGTAAAACGTTATCGAGAGGTGTTGTCGTGCACGATAATGCCTGGTTTATAAATTAGCCCAAAAATGTGAACAACGTCACCATCGGGCTGCTTTCTTTGTATCAGCATTAAATTTCGTATACCCTAAATATATGCTGCTAGCAATAACATTAAAAATAAAGAATTGTATACTATGGACCTTACAACGGCTAAAAAATAGAATTTATAGAGTCGGCCTAAATCCTTTTCATTTTAATAAAGCATTACGTAAAAATAATTTATAATTACCTATTTAATAATATATCAAGGGAATAAAAGGTGGCTTATATTTTTCTGAACTTTGCGAACAAAGGATTTGAGATTTTAAAACTTGACACTGAAAATTTTAAACTGTTTGTTCCACCATTCGGTAAACAGCTTTTTAGTAAAACCTTTTTATTAGTTTTAGTACTTTCTCACAGTGGATTAGTATTTCATAGAAATAGCTGTGTATATTGTCCATAAATTAGAAGCTCGAAGAAAATAATGTTATCTAATACCTTTAAACGATTATTCTTGTATATATATAATCTCAGTCTCGGAAAAGCCTCCAACGATTTTCATAAAATGTATGCAGAGGGTCTAGCTGGGATTAATTTTTAGAAAATGTCGTTTTATCCGTGTTTTCAGGCAATGAAGGCCAGTTTGAGTCCAGATGTCTTTAGTCTGATTATTTTTATACAAACAAGTATACGGCCCACCTGATGGTAATCGGTTGTCGTAGCCTATGAGCGCGCGCAACACCATTATTGTAGGTGCACTCACGCGTTGCCAACCTCGAGAAATTAGTTCCTGAATCTCATCTATACGATTGTAAAATACACCACTGGTTTGAGATAAAATTGCTGACACTGCAGCGGTACTTATCTATCTTCTTGCAATAAAAGATAAACTCTTTAGAGGAATCATTAAATACTCATAAGTCATACTCTAGTACTGAATTACTCCACAAACGAAGAAATTACTGTACTATTTGATGCAAGTTTTAATGACCTAAGAACCTGTCCGTGACAGGTTAGGAGTCCTGTGAACACGGTACATATGTAGAAGTAGCTGATATTTAAAACTGCATTAGTACACGTATGGTCATGATTACAACAGTAGAAACAACTGGTGGTAGAAGGCCCATCAGGTTAACTACCACCGTACGCTGGTAAAAAAATCGTGAAATTACTGCTCGTCGGCCGCGTTTCGAGTTGTGAGATTGTGAAAAAAGGAATTCATTATTCAATTAAAATTCGGTACATATGTCTTCTTTACTTACAAATTGTGATTAATTTTCCTTAGAGCCAATTCTAAGCTCACCGCGAATGCAGTCGCGGGTAGATGCTAGTCCTCAATAATTCCCACCAAAAAGATATCAACCATCAAACTCATCACAGACACGCTCACACACACACAAATGCCATTATACATTAGCAATTAATTTCATAACATTTCTTCGGCAAAACATGAAATTCAAATATAAAATCGTAACTTACTTCAAGGGCGAATAACTCCGTGTAAAATTTCCAGTGAATGTGAAACTATAGTTCATGGACCTTCGATTGGTACTCGTATAAATGACATTTGTATTCGACAGATTTGGCCTCAAATGCATGTTACATATAACATTTCAAATATAATGAATTCAACTTGTCGTATTTATATTCGCATTCACTGGAACTATTTTCTTAATTGATCTAAATATAACGGCTAAAGATTGGTTTTACAAATATATAAATAAACGCTGCACACTCTACGGCCCCCATTAAGATATCCTGTGTAGTAATATCCTGTGTCGGGGGTTCGAAAACATTCACAATGACAAGGACAAATACACCCAGACCGGAAAATATGCCTGCATGGCCAATACAAACATATTATGCTCCGAGCGGGAATCGAACCCGCGACCTGTGGCGTTTAAGGCCGATTCGCTACCGCTGCGCCACAACGTCGTCAATGATTTCACTACAAACTTTGAACCTTCATTTCATCTCTTCAATTAAAGAATTTTAGATTGAACCAAGGAATCACGTTGTCCCATACAAACTTTGCCCCCCCCTTTTTACCCCTTAGAACTAGAATTTCGGAAAATCCTTTCTTATCGGATGCCCACGTCATACAAAGAACAAAGCCTCCAAGTTTCAGACCTCTACGATCAATGGTATAGGCTTTGCGTTGATCCGCCAGTCATTCATGACAAAGCCTTTTATAATATATAGATAATAATTAAATATCAAGAAACATCTAAATGACAGTGGTAAAAGATAGAAGAATGTTTTCTACACAATAATAATATAAAACATATTCTTAATCCCCCAAAAAAGATTGAAAAGCCGTGCCAAATAATCCTAGTAACTTACAAGATAGTGATCGTTTTCCGCCAGACCTTGGTAACTTTATTGGGGATCTGGTAAATCCAATACGATAAAAAGAACCAAATTACTCTATAAATAATATATTTCAGACCGCCTTCGAATAATCTATTATGTAGATATACATATTAAATCAGTAGCACAGATACAAATACAACTATAATTATATAATATATCAGTCATATTTATATCTATACAAGTGAATAAAGAAGGGTCTTTGTAATTCATCCGAAACATAATGCACATAAAGGTAATTTTAAAGGCGTCGGGATGTGACGACCCCATCGCCCGCTGTTGGGATAACCTCTGTCACAACAGAGATTATTCCACCAGTGCAATCAGTCGCACTGGTGGTAGGTCTTTTGTTGCAAGAGGCCGGCTAGGTAGGTACCACCGCAGTGTCCAATATTCTGCCGCCAAATAGTAGTGCTTAGGCACTACTGTGTTCCGGTTTGAAGGGCATTGTACGCTAGTGAAATTACTGGGCGAACGAGATTTCAGAACTAATATCTCGAGTTTGGCAACGCGTGAGTGGCACCTACTAATGGTGCTGCAAGCGCTCATAGGCTGCGGCAGCCACTTACCATCAGGTGGGCCGTATGCTTGTTTGCCAACTTCTAACATAAAAAAATAAAATAAAATAAATAAAGGTATATACGCTACTTACATTTAAAAAAAAAGTATCTGTCCGTTTGTTCCGACTTCAATGGCAGATAGCTGATGTTATAAGGAGCAGCTTGGCTACATTTATTTTAGAAAAAGAATTAAGATTCTGTGCCCTAAATAAAATCGCTACACCACGCGAGCGGAGCCGGGGTGCGGGGTGCGGGTGCAGCTAGTCAGTATATAAATAGGTTCATCATTAGCCTTAACAATGTATAGTAAAATTATTATTGTATAAGCTGTAATTTTTAGATAATCTCATGGAACCTGCGACTCTCACGTCAACGGAGTGAAATCGGCTCTTCTACCATTGAACTATTGAAGCTTCAAATTAAATTCAGATATCCTCAGAAATTCCCGGTGTCGGGATGAGACGACCCCATCGCCCGCTGTTGGGATATCCTATGTCACAGCAGAGATTATTTCACCAGTGCAATCAGTCTCAGTGGTGGTAGGTCTTTTGTTACAAGAGGCATTTTGAAGAGCACTGTAGGCTAAAAATTACTGGGCAAAGGAGATTTAAGAACCAATATATCGAGGTTGGCAACGCGTGAGTGGCACCTACTAATGGTGCTGCAAGCGTTCATAGGCTACGGCAACCACTTGCCATCAGGTGGGCCGTATGCTTATTTGCCAACTTGTAACATAAAAAAAATATATAACAAAACAAGTAACAGATAAAAACTTAAAAAGCCTCTTTACATTTTGAAGCCGCTTAGATAGGAGCAACTAGCCGCTCGCGTGACCGCATCGTGCCTTTGTAATTGAATTAGCCATTTCCATCCACTTTAGTCCATCGTAAAGCACATTTTTTCTATTACTTAAAAGTTTTATCGGCGGTGGATTAATTGAAGCTTGATAAATTGTTCGGGGAATAGACTTAAGTGTATGCAATTTTGGTTAATGGCTTATTTATGGGAAGGGTATATATTTAATATTAAACAGTAGCTTTTACTACCATTAGGACTAGACATGATAATATTGAGATTGATGGAAGTATTATAGTCTAATTCAGACTATCCAGGCCATATATTATAAATGCGAAAGTAGTTTAGTCTGTCAGCCTGTCACGTTTTCACTCCTATACCGTTAAACCAATTTTAATAAACTTTGGTATAGATAGAGATGGGGATCTTGAATATACACAAAAGATACTTTTTCTCGCGTAAGCGAAACTTGAAGCACTTGTAAACTTGAAGAACATGAAGTTTGGATGGGAAATCTATAGCAATACAGATGCCTCAATAGCAATCACTGTTATTTAAGTCGACGAAGCCGAGACAAAAGCTAGTATGAGATTTAAAATTAGGTTTATGTTATATCAGGAGAAATTTTATACTTTGTGGGATTTTGTATCATATCTTCAAAGCTGTTGACAAGATCGGCACAAATGTATATGAGATGAACTCGAAAACAGATGCTATGCAAGAGCAAAAATGAAGACGATCAACAAACAATGAAAACATGACGTAATAATATACCCACAAAAACGTTCGCTCGTCAAGAAAAAGACAATTTTAAATGAAATGTAAAACAATAATTAATAATTACCAATTTGATTTTAATTGCTTTATAGTATACACTCAAAGCTGAAAACTCAAAATTAATTTTTGCCACAGCAAAGGTAATATTAAAATACAGAAAGACCGGTCAGTCCAAGTAAACCGAGGTACACTCGCTGGCAAATAAACTGAAAAGTAATTAACCGCGATTCCAGTGTCTGGCAATAAAAATGAACTACTTTCCATCAAATTGGTACGTCCTAGATAGTTTTATTGAATACTCACGATTGTGCTCTGACTCACACTCCAATGTATATCTGTAACAGAGATAGATAGAATTATAATAATGTCAATCTTAATCTGTAATTTATATGTAAGAGTACCGTTGTGACGTGTTGGTAGGGGCGGACATTTTATTCTATTTTATACTTGACGGATAATTTGCTCTTATCCAATGAGTTACTGATTCGTCCTTTGAGTTGTAGAGGTCAGATGATGTCAATAGCTTGATCTGGATCTTCTACTCTGGAACGTCTAGGTAGAGCCACCGCCACCGCACTAAAACTAACCACCGGAAGTAACAGTGTCAGATATTCTATCCTAAAGCAGTATTGTATTTTAGATTTCTGTGTTTCGGTTTGAAGGACATTGTGACTAGTAAAATTACTGGGAGCATTAAGAACCAATATCTCGAGATTGGCAACGCGGAGTGGCCAACAAATGAGTGGCGATACAAAGGCTCAGAGGCTTGACAACCGTTTACCATTAGGTGAGTCATATGCTTGCTTGCCAACTTTGTTGCGTAATTTTTTTATTTTTTTATCTTCCCTATGGTTTCTTGGAAAATATTGTCAATTCAAATTAATAAAATAGTAAGACCATATTGAAGTATTTGAAAAATCATTGCAATATTTTGAAAAATCCAAATCATTTCACTATCAAAAAACACACGGCAATTGTATATAAAGTTACAATGTAATAAAATTAACAAATAGTCCATAGCATATTTTAAGCACACGATTTAAATAATTAGAATTATAACATAATGCATTTGAGTAATTTATTTTGATTTATTTTCATATTGAAGTGCATATATTTATTTATTAGCTTCCGCTAAATTATAGTAATTTGATTTTACGTTAAGTTTTTAAATGTATCAAAAACTAAACGATTCTTTAATTAATTTTTACATATTTTTCAATTAAAATTACACTTTTAATCCAATTTTTTAATTATAATTACGTAAACAGAATTACAGAATTGTTTGTGGAACTTTTCCGAAACGTTCCACCGCGGAACTTTACAATTTAATTCAATTAATTGATTAACAAGTTTAGAAACATTTCACAGAAAAGAGCAGAGTTCCGATAACATTAGTGTCTATTAACGCTTACATTAGGGTAATGAATTACTCATGTATGAAATAACTACGAGTATTTTTTTATTTCATGACGATTGCCAAACAAGCATACGATCCGCCTGATGGTAAGCAGTCGTCGCAACCTATGAACACTTGCGGTACTTGAAGTATCACAAGCGCGTTGCCAAAACCAAGGAACAAGAAGGAACCTTTCATCTCAAAGCTTACATTAATAATACATCCTATTACAACCCTATCGTCCGTATGTGTCGTCTTTACAATGACATTGCAGCAACAAATGACAACATAGACATTTTTGATAATAACATTGCCCGATTTAAGAAAACTGTTCAGCAATACATATCCTCGTCGTGACGATTAATGTACAACTTTTGTTTCCTTTTTAAATTGTACCCAACTTAATAATAAATTTACTCTACTTTTCTTTTTCAGCAACATTTAATTTAAGCTATTTTATATATTATTATGATTGTATATAAAAACAAGCAGTATATTAATAATCTTAGTATAAATAATTATGGAATCTTCAATTTCATTCGATTATAAGTAACTGTAGCTAGCTCAGTATTTAGTTAAGATGTGTACACATGTTCTTGGGTGCCAACTTTGTCTAAAACTTTTACCGCATGTTTATGTTAAATTATTTGTAGTTGTTACCTGTTTTGTGTGCCATACGAAATAAATAAATAAATAAATAAAAAAAGAAGGGATTAGAAGGGTGGGAGGTTGGTCCTCCGGCGCTCTTACTCATCGCACGAAACAACAGTACAGCTGTTTTCTGTGCGCCGATTTTCTGTGAGAGGGTAGTACTTCCCCGGTCGAGCCAGCCCATTTGTGCCGGAAAAATCGTGGCCCTACTGCCGTATTTCGGAATTTATTGTTTGAAAATAAAACGTAATTAAAATAGTGATCATAGCAAATAGTGAAGATTATAGCCACTTGTAAAACTTTGTAACTGTCATATCCGCATCAGAATTGTGACTTATAAGCCACAAGCGAGCGGTTTTTTTTTATTAACTTTGATTACCATTGCTGTGTAAGCTATTCAATATCCGGAGCGGTACAAGCACACACAGTAATGTAATGTAAATTTCAGATATCATAGTTCTCTGCGTATTTAGTAGTGACAGCATTGGTAGGAGGAATCTAGTGGCAAGGAGGCGACACGTGTTTTGTATGTAATTAGTTTTTAATAAAAAAATTCAAATAATACTTCATACATATTTTAAATTGTGATAAACATTAAAAAAGCTTTGTTAAACGTGATTTTTACAGACACGCGTTATGTTTACGGCTTAGAATCTTGGCATTTAGACAGCGAAATGGTATTATAATATATTAATTGACTATAAAGTTTGTTCACGAGATATATTGCGATATCTTTTCAAATGTCAAAATAAAACTGACCTGGCAATAATGTGGTGCAGTTCTTACGAAATGAAATAAACGGATTCTGGATCAAAAGCTAGATAAATAACTTAATAGAAATTAACTAATAATATTTTTGTTCACATGATGTTTTTTTTTGCATACCTATAAATAAATAGGCAAAGATAACACTGTTTAGTACCTTTTCCTTAACAGTTTGTCAACCGACCTTTTTTTTTCATTTTCATCCGAGATTATGGTCGAATATCACGAAACCAGATCACTAGCAATATAATAATGTGTTCAACAAATATTAATTCTTTCTAATTTTTATATTTACACATCCTTTAATTGCCAACGAAATTAAGCCTTCGCTGTCCACCTGTCTGTCTGTCAGTGGGACGTAACTCACGAACCATAATATGTACAAATTTTCACAGAATATGTATTTCTGTTGCCGCTACAACAACAATTACTAAAAATAAAAATTATATATAAAAATACTTGCAAATTTATCATTAAGGTACGCAAGCTATCCTCAAAATGAAATTTTACCCTCGTTAGATATTTTTAATATGACTTTTATATTAAAATAAACATATAACTATTAGAATTTATGTAAAAGAATTCCTCTATCGACGCTATTCTAAAAGATATACGTCTCGCATTTGACGGACACACGCCAGACGCACGAGTCAGTTCATGGTTATAGACGGTAAAATACAAGCGATAGCGTTTTTTGTATGTGTATTTATTTTATTTTAGTTTTTTATTAGTCAATATAATGTTTACAATTTGTTTTATATTATAGTCTCACAAAACCAGACAATTGGTTTGACTGTAAGATCAGAGTCACTATTAAGTTAAATAAATATACTAATAACAAAATTTTACATTTAAATAAAATATAATGTATGTCGGCGCAAATACGAATTATTTGATCATGTCACTGGTAATAAATAATATATATACAAATAAATGTAACAAAAGTATGACAATAATGAAAATAAGAATAATAATAATAATAATAAAACAAAAACATTAACACAGTATTTTTATTATGTTGAAGTTGAACGCCTTAAACAAGCATACGGCCCACCTGATGGTAAGTGGCTGCCACAGCCTATGAGCGCTTGCAGCACCATTTAGTAGGTGCCACTCACGCGTTGCCAACCTCGAGATATTAGTTCTTAAATCTCGTTCGCCCAGTAATTTCACTAGCGTACAATGCCCTTCAAACCAGAACACAGTAGTGCCTAAGCACTACTATTTGGCGGCAGAATATTGGACACTGCGGTGGTACCTACCTAGCCGGCCTCTTGCAACAAAAGACCTACCACTAGTGTGACTGATTGCACTGGTGGAATAATCTCTGCTGTGACAGAGGTTATCCCAACAGCGGGCGATGGGCGTTAATATAAGGATAGAAATTCTATCGTTATATAATGCATATAATCGAAATTATTTCCTGTTAGATATTATAAGCGGTAATCCCTAGATTTTAAATTATCAGGAAAAACAAACAACAAAACGCATAAAGGTTCCGTAGCAAAAGCGACGTAAAATCAAAATTAATTCTAATAAAATTAATGATCCGTCAATTTGAAACGCCATTTACGTTACGAGCATTTGTCCAAGGACCCCCAATGTCCATGCAATTTTATTAAAGCAAGTCTTCCAGATAATTACGTTTGCTAATTCATAAAGCACGTAGATAAAAACACGATAAGGGTCGAATCAACATCTTAGACATGCCGACACACGTTCTTACACTGCTCCAAAACCCACCATTTTAAACACCTGTCGTATAACTCGCAAGTTCTTCACATCGTCATTATTATCATCTACATATTCAATTTCTAATGCTATAGCTTGGTTTACACCCGCGTAACGTATTGTACTCCTATAAAAAAAGAGTCAAACATAAGCTTACAAAATAATAATGGTGATAACAATAACAAGAGTTATAATTTTTTAACCGTTACATAAATTAAAAAAATTAGAAAACTATTTAGAAAACTTAGACTTTAACTGATGGCGGGCTCAATCCTGACAAGGACCAAATTTTCAAGTGTGTAAACTCAAACTCAAACTCAAAATATTCTTTATTCAAATAGGCTTTTAAGCGCTTTTGAATCGTCAAATATACAGTCTGTTATGTCCGCCTAAGTGAAGCTACCGCCGATTCGGCAGGTAGATTCTGCAGAGAAGAAACGGCAAGAAACTAATTTATGCTTTAAACTTATCTCGTGCTTAGCGGTAAAGGAAAACATCGTGAGTAAACCTTTATGTAGCAGAAGATCCGTCAATTCTAGTGGTGATCACTGTATACCTAGTTAGCTACCACCGGACAGTGGTGAAGTTACTGCTCATCAGCTCAGGATAGCCAGTGCTAGGGCGGCTAGTGCAATTCACTTTCTGTAATGGTATTGCCGCCTTCGCGTTTGGACTCTACTTCCACTTACCATCAGGTGGAGTAGAGCTGTCTGTCTCATGGCTAAGTTTGTGGCGCAGTGGTAGCGAACCTGCCATAAGCGCCACAGGGTGAGCATATGTTTGTATGGACCATACAGGCATGTTTTCCGGTCTGGGTTTCTTTGTATGTGTTTCCGGACCCCCAACACTGGACATAATTATCTTAATGGAGTCCGTTGAGTGTATTGAGTGTGAAAAAAAAATATATCCACTCTACCTGAGCTAAGAGTAAATGGGTTTGTTTTCAGGTCGAATCGATACAGAATTTTACTATCCTAATGAGGAATTGAGTAAGTTGCGCTTAAAGAAATACTCTACGGCGGAACTCTCATAACTTGGACCGATCAAAACCGATGCGAGCAAAATGGATCGATCTTACATTAAATTTATTTCTGGAGCATAAGATTAATATTTTGGCAGAAACTCAAAGAATCTATACGCCGAAAACTAGCTACGGATCCGTTATTTCTTGATGTACTTCATATTTAAAGCTTTCTAAGAAAAAATCGAGGTTATTTTCATTTAATATTATAAAGATGAATAGCATTTTTGAATTTCATGACGGTTGGTATATAAGTATACGGTCTGCCCGATGGTGAGTAGTCACCTCCATCTTCGATGACGTCCTTAGCCTTCGTTCGGCTTCGCAGGAGGCGCCCTAACGACGGATTCAAATTTGAGGGCTGCCCCTTTTTCACGACTGAGTCTCTGTACTTGGCCGCTCGGTGACGCTGTCAAGGCCAGTAAGGCCAACAATACACATTTCGAAAAAAAAAAGTGGTCACCGCAGACTATAAACGCTTGAAAAACTTATTTATTTATTTTAACGACGTTGTGGCGCAGCGGCAGCAAACCTTCCTTAAACGCCATAGGTCGCGGGTTCGATTCCCACTCGGAGTATATGTTTGTATGGACCATACAGGCATGTTTTCCGGTCTGCTCGGAGCATAATATATTTGTGTTAATTAAATTCAAGCATATTTTCCGGTCTGGGTGTATTTGTCCTTGTCTTTGTATGTGTTTCCGGACCCCGACACAGGATATCACTATCCTAATGGGGGCCGTTGAGTGTGCAGCGTTTATTTATTTATTTATTTAATACTTGAAGTATTTATTACATGCGCGTTACCAATCAAAGGAATAGGAGAGAAGGATAGCGTAGGAAAAAAGGATGAGAGCAGTGTGAGTGGGAAATTGAGCTTCCGGCGTTCTCACTCATCGCAAGAAACGCAACAGTACCTACTGATACTGTTACTTTACGCCGATTTTCTGTGAGAGGGTATTACTTCCCCGGTCAAGACAGCCCATTAATGCTGGAAGATCAAGGCTTTACTATTATATTTCATTGGTACCAGATTCACTCACTAAACATAATGCAATTTTGTAATTCATAAACTCCTAACTCCAGTTATATACAAGTTAAGAAAAGGCTTAAGTTATTATATTATTCAATACGTGTTGTATTTAAGCAATATTCATTCCGCTCACGAATTCTCTTCAATAACAACTGACAGTTACAATATAATAAATCAATTTATAATCCTGTTCATAATCTGATTTGTATAGAATATAGGTTTCTAGCAACGTCTATTAAAAGAGGTGCACTGTTTAACTTACCACCTGATCTTCTTATCGATTGGTTAGTGGTCAACCTAGTGTCAGAGTTGTTCAGGTCGCCCGTAGGCCTCTGACTTGACTTATCGACTGATGTCTAATTGTCAACAGCCGGGACCGACTTTTTACGTGCCCTCCGAAGCACGGAGACGCTCGGTTGAAGTACCACTATGCGATCACCCATCTAGTGACTGACCGCGCCTAAAGTTGCTTAACCTACCGATCGTTTACCGATCAGCGGGTGCACTCGGCTATGAGCGTCTCAAAACCACCTGATGGTAAGCGGTCACCATATATCATAGAACAGAGACAGAACAGAAATCAATAATTTTGCAGCGCCCTATTTTTTTAAGTTTAACACTTCTTACAGCCAAATTACACTAATGTGAAGAATTCATCGTCACCTCAACTTATTCCACATCCGCAACTTTTTCTGGGCTTTAGTTACCCGACCAAAAGAAGGGCCGCAGAAAATGAAAACTACTTGGAAAATGCCGCTGGAGAGCTGGAGCATATTACTGATACATGAGATTCTTCTTATTATAGCAGGTATGGTTAGCGGTAACTTTTTTTTTATGTTAGAAGTTGGCAAACAAGCATACGGCCCACCTGATGGTAAGTGGCTGCCGCAGCCTATGAGCGCTTGCAGCACCATTAGTAGGTGCCACTCACGCGTTGCCAACCTCGAGATATTAGTTCTTAAATCTCGTTCGCCCAGTAATTTCACTAGCGTACAATGCCCTTCAAACCGGAACACAGTAGTGCCTAAGCACTACTATTTGGCGGCAGAATATTGGACACTGCGATGGTACCTACCTAGCCAGCCTCTTGCATCAAAAGACCTACCACCAGTGTGACTGACCTAAACTTAATATAAACTTTTTTTACCTCTATATATAGGCTCTCTCTCCTCTAACTTGACTTATCGACTATTACCAAATGATAAAAGTCAGAATCAGCTTTTAACTTGTCCTCCGAAACAAGGAGGCGATCAAGGTATCAATATACGATCATCCATCCATAAACTAAACTAACTAACTAAACGTTTACAAATCATTAAAATAAAAGAAATGTTTGACGAGAGAGTGTACTTCAAACAGGAACGAAGTTATTGGAAATGAAATCTGTATATTTCAATAGGTTTGGTATATGATAGAAAGAGACAAGGGCAGAGAGAGAGAGAGAGAGAGTTGTGCAACCGGCTGCACACTCACTCGCTTGTGTGCTCATTTGCTTGTAGTAGGCTCGATACACACGCGCCCACACATAGCATACGGCATTTCGTTACGTGATGATTCCTACTAAATCGCACAAACATTTTTTGAAGTCGGTTTTTAATGACAATACATAAGATTAATTATTAAACTCTAAAATGCTAATGGATATTATATCTGAAAATGTATTTTTTAAAAGTACGAAAAAGTAAAAGTAGCAAAGAATTCCCCGTGCCAAACCAATTACTAGATATCTGGCTTACATTGCCAACGTAAAAATTGCTAATTGACAATCTTGGCGAAACCGGTTCACTTTGATTCTCGCTGATTAACAGCCGACAACCACGAAAATAGATCACAGATCAGATAGTATTAGAAGTGACATTGACAAGAACCAGCAAGTAAATGAAAAGATAATAGTCATGAAGACTGTCGATAGAAGTGACAACTTGTAAACAATTAGTTTTTTATTTAAAGAATAAATTTTTTAAGGAATATTATTTTTTATACCTATTGCCCCTCCAAATAAGCTTGAATAGCCCAGGGGGACATGATCGAACCCGCGCCTCTCGCGTTACCGGGGCGGAGTCGGCCCTTCTACCGTTGAGATATTGAGGCTTGGAAGTTTCGAAGTTCCAAACAGTTTAGATAATTAAAGTTTCATAATTTGTCAATTGTAATACGTCACATGAAGCATGTTGGTGACGCGAATCCATACGTTTCAAAAATCATAATATCATCAATCGCTCATCGTGGTTATAGAAATTTTCACTTCAACAATAAAGTTTTTTATAAATTTTTTTCGGCGAGTTTCATATTTTTACTAATCTTTATTTATTGGTAATAGTAGTATTATTTATTAACTAGTACTTAGGTATTTATAATTATGGTCTTTCATTGGTTGGTAAACAATCAGTCAATGGTCAATGGATGGGTTATAGTACTGCCTGGATCATAAAAATAAAAGTAAAAATATTTTGTTATACTAAAATCGTTTCTTTTTTTTTTTTTTATGTTAGAAGTTGGCAAACAAGCATACGGCCCACCTGATGGTAAGTGGCTGCCGCAGCCTATGAGCGCTTGCAGCACCATTAGTAGGTGCCACTCACGCGTTGCCAACCTCGAGATATTAGTTCTTAAATCTCGTTCGCCCAGTAATTTCACTAGCGTACAATGCCCTTCAAACCGGAACACAGTAGTGCCTAAGCACTACTATTTGGCGGCAGAATATTGGACACTGCGGTGGTACCTACCTAGCCGGCCTCTTGCAACGAAAGACCTACCACCAGTGTGACTGATTGCACTGGTGGAATAATCTCTGTTGTGACAGAGGTTATCCCAACAGCGGGCGATGGGGTCGTCACATCCCGACGCCTTTATGTAGACGCCTTGTGAAATAATTATTGTAACCAATTCTGACAAATGATTTTTATAAATATTTAAGCATTAAAATATTGTTTTGAGAAACCCTTTTAATACATGAAATATTACAAGCATTTCAGTCAAATCCTTTGACGGGTAGCCTATTCTTCCCCACATAAGTGACGCTGTCAAACTATGTCCGATTAAACCTTTGGGCTCAAAGCAAAATGCAATGCAAAAAAAAATTAATCTAAATAACTAGGAAGCGATAGCGGGAATTGATTATACGCCATTCAAGCTACCAGTAAAAAACAGACCTTAAACCTACAATACAATTAAAACATAGATTAAACATGCTGCATAAACCTTTATAGGGAATTCAGTTCCCCTTCCTTTGGGAGATGTCTGGCAATCCAAATGTTGGACAAGTATTCCCAAACAGTTTCAAAAGATTCGTTTTAAAGCAGAAAAATCTAACCGACAACGAAAAATGGAGGGACCATATTTTTTGTAACACACCAAAATGAAAACAAAAGTGAACCAGCTTAATGGAAATCTATTACCGTAGCTTAAGTAAAACAAACCATTTTTAAAATTTCTGTCACTCTGTGTCGAAACGGTTAGACTGATTTTCTCAGGACCTTAAATGACAAAACCGGTAACGCATCCGAGGCCACTAGGACTAATAAACACATTCAAAAAAAAATTCAAAAAATAAAAATAAAAAGGTCATATTATAAGAAGCAACTTAGGCTTTTATAAAGAATGCGCTCGGAGAGCTGACTCCATCTCCGATGACGTCCTTAGCCGTGGTTCGGCTTCGCAGGAGGCACCCTAAGGACGAAATCAAATTTGAGCTCCCGTGAGGGCTGCCCCTTTTCACGGCTGAGTCTTTGTACTCGGCCCCCTCGCTCGGTGACGCTGTCAAGGCCAGTAGGGCCAACAGCAATACACATTCCGAAAAAAAAAGAAATATAGGCTTTTATTTTAAAAATGAAATGGGGTTCCGAGCCCAAATAAAACTGAGTGGTAATTCTGTAGACCACGCGAGTGGAACCGAGAGCATAACTAGTTCAGATATAAGATAAAGAAAACGGATCAGCTTAATAAAACGATAAATTAATTCACTTTGTGTTTTCGTAACAATGCCGCTGGCAGTGGAAGGCGATTATAATTTTTTAATAAACCAATTATTACGAAATTATTTACAACAAAAAATTGCCTTTAGCTAAATTAAGTAAGATTATGGATTATAATTATACGTTTTTAGGGTTCCATAGCCAAACGGCAAAAACGGAACCCTTATAATTTCTGTTATGTCCGTCCATCTCTCTGTCCTTTGGATAGATTAGGCTATAGGCTTTCAAAATGATAAGGAGTTTTGATTTTGCGTTTTTTAATCAAGTCAGTAGTTGTTAAGATATTAGCTTCTAAAGTGATAAAAATTGGTTGAATTTTATTTTGCGCATTTTTTTTAAATTTTTTCTATGATGTTTGAAAAAAATTCATACAACCTTTAATTTTCAGCCTTCTACCATCAACCCCTATTTTTTTTTGGTGAAATTATTAATTGATTAATTTTCACCGATGTCACTATTGTTCACAATTGAACTTAGGAGGCACTGCTATAGAACCCCAGATATTTTTGTGGCAGGACGTCTGCCGGGGCCACTAGTAATTATATAAAAATAGATAGATAGATCTAATAATCGAGTACCTACCTATAAAAGGCACCCGCTCGCTTTTATCCTAAATAAGCGATTAGCTTAAGGATGAATAAATCTCAATTAATCTAAAGTGAGACCAATTCATCGTGAGAATAGTTTTGGCCACCAATTTATTAAAGCAGACTATCTTTGTGTATACAGTGAACCTGATTCGAAATTAATACAACTAGATACGAGTATATTTAATCTCTTATATAATAGAAGCATTAGATTTAGTTCATGAACAATCTAGAAGTCAGGAATGTAAAAATTAAAAAAAAAATGATGAACATTTGTTACCGTAGATTTTCTAATATCTTTGATTTAACCACACGAGGAGATGAAGAAAAGAATAAAGGGACAGAAATAGAGTTTCTAGTCTCCAATGAAAGAAACGAAATAGGACAGTTCGCCTCCCTCTCCGATAACGTCCACAGCTGGAGTTCAGCTTCCCAGGAAGCACTCTATGGACGAAATCCACATTGAGTCTCTGCGAAGTATAATAAACTTTAAACTATCGCGTTTCATGTTCATATTAATTAATCGGGAGGATGGTTTCAAACTTTCCACGGCTTGGGATCCAGTGATTAGCAAAACAAAACCGAAAAATATAAAATCGTTGGGGTGTATGGATACAGTGAGTGTGGTGTGCCGCGTACCTTATACAGACAATGCAACAACGAGGGTGGACAGAAAAATACTTCCACCTCAAAGACGGAGTGATTCGCTGAGCCAGTCTGTTTGTGACCACGGTCAGTGCAACCTAACCGAAACGTCAAGCACCGAAAAAAGGTAATTCTGCGAAGTATGTCCCTTTTTCTCGGCCGAGAATGACGCTTTCAAGGCCAATGACGCTTTCAAGGCAGCAATACACAATCCTTACTTATATTGGTGGTAGGTCTTACCACCTCAAAGTCACTTCTAAAAAGTTCGGAAAAGCAGTAGTGTCTTTGACATTACTGTGTTACTAGTACAATTAATGGGTAAAGGAGATTTAAGAACCAATATCTCGAGGTTGGTAACGCGAGAGAGACACTTACAAATGGTGTTGCAAGTGCTCATAGGCTACGGCAATCGCTTACTATCAGGTGGCCCGTATGTTTGCTTGTCAACTTAGTCACATAAAAAAATCAGAAAAAGAGTCAAACACGAACAAAGATAGTTGAAAAAAGTTACTACTAATATTTGCAAAGAGGTTTGCGAACGGTATAGATAAATGAGTATTTAAACGAATCTTTTGAATACTATCCTTGAACTATTATTGTGGTCACTGAGGTGTAGGTAGTTCTTTTTTTTTTTTTTTAAAGAATATTAACAATGCTATTTCAAGGCATTACTAATATTCCTATTGCCTCTCCAAATAAGCTCGAAGCTTGCGCTAGGAGTGGGTACGACAATAGACCAAGGGAGTCAGGATCGAACCCTCGACTCCCGCGTTAACAGAGCTAAATCGGCCCTTCTACCGTTGAGCTATTAAGGCTTCTAGGTAGGTAGTGAACTGCCCAAGACACACATATCATAGATTTATTGAGACATGACTAATAACTTCAAAGGATTCCCTTAGTTAAGAAGGTCAAGCTAGGGATTTGTATATTTATATATATGTATAAAGTACATCTTCACAATTTTCTTATTCTAATCGTGTGATTAGAGGTGTGAGTATGAGAGCTGTTCAGATCACCCTTATAATTCTCTGACTGGACATATAGACTGCTTGAATCATCAAAACAGCAGAGACAGACGTACGTACCTTCCAAAACACGGAAATGCTGAGTTGAATAACCTCTATTCAAACCCATCCATAGACTAACTTAGTCTAAAGTTGCTTAGCCAATGGTCGCTTAGCTACTAATCTGAACTTTGAAAAACAAATATATAGATATACATTCACTAAACAAATAAAGATTTTTTTGTCTGTTGCAGAGTTCTTACAAAAACAACCTCATCAATAAATATAATACACCAATGATACATTTGATAATAACAAATAAATTAAGAGAAAGCTACAATTATATGAAACGACATCGCAGTAATACTCTTTCCTGAAGCAAATAAAAATAAATCAAAGTAATAAACCATAGTCAAGTTAAGCAATAACCATTACGATTCATAGAACACGAAATATTAATCATAAACATTAGTGACAGCCTATTCAAAGGAAGGATATAACAGACTTAACTTTCCGAACGTAGAAACTGACCAATAATTCAATTAAATTTTAGGTTTACTTTTAAGGATTTATGAAAAACGCTTCAATGCACTTCTCAGCTTACAAATCAGCTATGCAGATTTTATTAGCTGTTATTCCTGACATAGTTCGTGAAACCAATGCTTTCTTGAAAGACTAATGAAACTATCTTAAGGGACTGGGTTCTAAGTATTCAGCTATATTTGAAAAGTTTAGAAAGTACAATGTATAATTTCAAAATTTAACTCTTTATACTTAAAAATTATAATTTTCTTTGCTTATGCCTTTCACTTGAGTAAATCTGTTACTTTAATATAACGAGGCATAGTCTGTACGTTTTAATTATTTTTCGAAAAACTAATTGGGATCGACTTTTAAGAAGTCTTGACATCCAAAACTTTTATCATTTTCAGTCCCTTTTATATGGTATTATACTAAAACTATGAAAAAGACTATGGTGGGATTTCTACTGTTGCTTTCAATTTAACTGAAGATAGAATTTGATTTTGAACAATTCGTAAAACAAAGAGATAGTTTTGAATAATACACTAAGTTCTAAAGCAATTTTATTCTAGATTAAATCATTCTTAAAGTAAAAGCGAACAGAAAACAAGCAAAGTTGGTCATAGAAGTACTCATTCAGTGTTACTATTACACTTCATTTAGAACAATGGCACTCAAGTGATGGTAATCAATCTCTGACGTTAGGAATTGAGAGCGAAAATAAATCGGGCGAATCGCTCCAACAAAGACTTGGAAAACAGTTCAAATTGTTGGACGATGGATGAATAAGTTTCCAATAGTTTGATTGAATTTTTATCATTATAGTTCTGAAGTTTTTGTTAAAGAAATAGAATATAATATTCTTAGATAAAAACGAAAATGATTTATAGACATTATAGTTATACTAGCACACTTGACGTGGTTGACGTTGCTATGGGACATTTTTTTTTACATGTTACAAGTGTGATCTTTGTAATCCAAAAAAGACGTCGTCGGGATGTGACGACCCCATCGCCCGCTGTTGGGATAACCTCTGTCACAACAGAGATTATTCCACCAGTGCAATCAGTCACACTGGTGGTAGGTCTTTATTGCAAGAGGCCGGCTAGGTAAGTACCACCGCAGTGTCCAATATTCTGCCGCCAAATAGTAGTGCTTAGGCACTACTGTGTTCCGGTTTGAAGGGCACTGTACGCTAGTGAAATTACTGGGCGAACGAGATTTAAGAACTAATATCTCGAGGTTGGCAACGCGCGAGTGGCACCTACTAATGGTGCTGCAACCGCTCATAGGCTGCGGCAGCCACTTACCATCAGGTGGGCCGTATGCTTGTTTGCCAACTTCTAACATAAAAAAAAAAAAAAAGACATACTATTATTATTAATATTAATCAGCATCAATTTGCGTTGCCACCAAAATGAGTGTCGAAAGAAGAAAGGAAAAATATGACACACCCCATGAACGCTACAAAAAATATATTTTTAAGTTACTAAGTTGGCAAGCAAGCGCGTCGCCAACCTCTAGATATTGCTTCTTAAATCTCCCATACTCAGTAATTTCACTAGCCTAAAGCGCCCCTTAAGCCAAAACACAGTAATGCGGGATAATATTTGATACTGCGGTGCTACCAACAAAAGACCTACCATCAGTGTGACTGGTACTGGTGAAATAATCTCTGCTGTGACAGCGATTATCCCAACAGTGGGTCGTCACGTTCCGACGCCACTAAATTTTGTATATGAAGTCCATTAGCACCGGGCAATGCTAGTACAATAAATAATTACAGAGTAATATTTTGTGTTAAATCAGCAGTCGTTATGATAGTTAAATAATTAACACCAATGATTCAGTAGGCGGTGCAAAGTTAGCAGAACAATTAACTTGTATACGAACTGACACAACAAATCCTAATTGTATACAAATATTTTCGTAAGGTTGTTTGCTTTGCCCTTTTAAAGTAACTTGATCCATTATAAAAAAGGTTTCATGGCTCCATTTAAAGAGAGCAACACAAAGGTGTGCTTAGAATTTTTCGTGAGTTGAATAATGTTGAATGGATTTTTTAAGAACCAACTTTTAAAATACAATCTCCTCGAACAACTAAGGTACATACTTCGAGAAACGGATCTTTGGATTAATCACTCTATAGAATGTATACGGCTTATTTTTTCGGCATGAATGAGCCTGTTCAATTAGGAAACATTCTAGACTACCAAGGGGATGTGAAGTTACAGTCTGGCATGTTTCATCGCACTGAGGAGTAACGCCAGAGGCTAAATCTCCTACCAAGCCATTTTCTTCTCTCTCCACTAATATATCCTACATAACCCATCTTCAGTCGACAATACGGTGAGATTAGCCGTAAAAACAGACAGACGAAAATTAAAAAAAAAATATTTTTATTAAGTACCGTATACACTTTCAAATACATTTAGTGAAAAGCCTCTAATTTGGGATGTGAGACACTACAATTTTATTTATTTGTATAGATGAATCATAATCCTCAATTTTGCAATGAACCAGTTCCCTATAATATAATAGTATAAAACAACCTACTGTCCTACATTTTTTTAATATTATAAACAAAGCAGTTAAGAATCTCGTTAAAATAGATAGCGTATACATTTACAATAGCGGGAAGAAAGATTGCTCCAAAAAGATTACCACTTTGATTCACAATCAGCACATATATGAGACTGTACCTAATGACAGTACAGCTAACGACTAGGAACTGTAAGGCATATCACACACTGCACTACGTATACTTTCTTAGAGGTCCATAGCTAAATGGCAAAAACGGAAACAATACTGAAGAAATGAAATAAATGATTGATTCAGTATTAGTTGGGATATCAACTCCCAAAGTCATAAAAATTGTGTCCCCACTCCTAACATTGGAACTATGGCATCCAGAATTCCGGAAAAATTTGAGTTTGTAGAACGTCAAGAGACTTTTAACTATATTTATATTTATAGTCCTTAAGATTCTTCATAAGCAAGCTGTGGAACCCTTTAATTTCCACGGTGCGTGGTCTTCAGCGCTTGGTAATTTTTTTAGTTTTGAATGTGTATTGCTCCTAGCCCTACTGGACATGATAGCGTCACCGGAAACCAAGCCAAGTGCAGAGAGCCAGTCGTGAAGAACAGACATCCCTCGCGAGATCTCAAATTTGTTTCCGTTCTAGGCCGCTAGGCCGAGCCACGGCTTAATCATTTAATGGTGGGAAAACAAGGGACCTCGTCTTCGCTGTTCTATATCTGTGCTTAATTTCAGCTAAATCCTTAGTTAAAGTTCAGCCCTTTTTGCGTGTTTAAGTGCCAAACATATAACCTTTCACATTTATTATGTTAGTAGTAAATAGCAAGGTAATATTATGCAATAATATTGATGGTGTACGGACCGCCTTACAGACAAAAGCATCATCTGTACGATGAACAAAGACCACTCATATACAGCGCTAAGATGAAGATGATAAAATACTATTTTGATTATCTTAATAAAACTATCGCTATGTTAAATGACGTGCCATTTCGTTATGCAAATTGAACTATATCAGATTTATTAATGGAAATAATCAAAATGTCCTTAATGATGATTGAACGCAGAGGAAATAAATTTGCTGAAATATTTTATTTATGATTAAATTTCAACAAAAGGTATATTACTATTACTCTACATTTTTAAGTACTGCTATCTTCTTTTATCGAGTGTTTAGTAGCCAACCTAGTGTCAGAGATGTTCAGGTCGCCTATAGGCCTCTGACTTGACTTATCGACTGTTGTCAAATTGTCAACAGCTGGGACCGACTTTTTACGTGCCCTACGAAGCACGGAGACGCTCAGTTAAAATACCACTATGCGATCACCCATCTAACGACTGAACGTGCCTAAAGTTGCTTAACTCACTGATCGTCTGCGTCTGACTGATCAGTGAGCGCACCCGGCTATGAGCGAAGAAGAAGTACTGGTATTTCATAATTGTTTCTGAAATTTTGTTTTCATTGATATAATTTGTCATCAGTCATATAATTTTTCATTAAGGCTATATAGATATAATGCTTGATAGGATCTCCTGACTAAAAACTATATTTTTGGATGAATTTTCTCTATTTTTTCTGGAGTTTTAAACAAAGCCTATATTAAAGACATAGATGTATCTTTCAGCTGTCCACGCCGACTATGGTTTTTTTAGTCCCGGTGGCAGATAACTCTGCTACACCTGATGGTAAGTACAAGTGGAATCATCAAGAGGGTGGCTAATACCGTTGCAGAAGACCTGCCTGCCTGCCCTCAAGATGCAACTGGTTATACGCTGGCTGACGAGCAGTCAATTCACGAGTTTTCACGAACAGTACGTTGGTAACTAACCAACAAGGCATTTAAGTCCTACCATCAGCAATATTAATTATCCATAATACCCAGATAAAAAAATTACCTAATATTTATATATGTAACAAATTTCTTCCTGAAAAGATCTTGATACGATACGATATACGATATTTGTTAAACTTTAACCACGCTCATAGACTTTCCAATTAAAATTTTGAATAAAATTAAAACAGACCCTCATTCATTCATTGGTTATAAATGTCGCTTTGCATTAAAAAAATGCTAAATTGAGAGCGACCTATTTCTTGACTTGAAGTAACTAAAAATAATATTCAAAAGGTAATACCTTAAAGATATAAGTATAAAGATATTTGATATTGCACCAAAGCGATCTAATGGGTATTGCCTCAAAGAAGATTAATTTCAATTTCCTAGAAGGAAAACGCTTTTGATTGTGAAAAGACCCTTTTGATGTTAGTAATATGATTTCGCGATTTATCAATTTTTCTGTTATAAAAATAGGAAAAGTATCTTGAATTTTTTTCTTTTCTCTATCATATTCATTTTTTGGAACATCTCTTATCATCATTTTATTGATATAAATTCAGCGTCTACTTTTTAACTTAACTGGACTTCAAAAAAGGAGGTTTCTCAATTCGACACGTTGCCAGTCCACGTCGTAGAAAGGAAGGGATAAGTTAAAAAAAGAAGGGAGATTGGACCTCCAGCGCTCTGACTCATCGCACGAACACAGAACTTTCTATTTGCCGATTTTCTATGATGGATTGTACTTCTCTGGTCGATCCGGCCCATTTGTGCTGGAAGCTTGGCTCTACATTTTTTTTTATGTCAGAGGAGTCTCATCTGATGTTAAGCGATCACCTACCCAAGAACATTTGCAACACCAGAGAGCATGCAGGTGCGTTTCCGACTTTTAAGGAAAAAAATACTCTCTTCTCTTGAAGGTTCCCAGGTCGTATCGGTTTATATCGTCGGAAAGACTGCAGAAGTTGGTTCCACAAAGTGGTTGTGCGAGGAAGAAAATGTCTTCTAAATCGCGCTGTTGTGGGTTTCCAGACAATGAGATGGTTAGAATTTCGAGTTTTGTCGCGATGTCCGATGGTAAAATTCTACCGGTGAGATCAATCTAAACAATTCCTCAGAACATTCCCCGTGATAGATGCGATAGAAGATGCAGAGTGATCCAACATCTGTACGCAGTGGCAAAGAATACTACTATTGTTGCTTTTTTTTTTTAAGTCCGAGGGAACAAACGGGCAGGAGTCTCAATCTTTTTTAGGATACTACTGGTTATACGCTGGCTGACCTCAAAACGCGGCTAACGACCAGTCATTTCACGAGTTTTTCACCAAAGTACGGCGGTAGCTACCGGGTGGACCATTTAAAAATGGTATCCCTACCATCAGCATATACAAATCTTAGAATTTCTTCCACGACATGCAGGTTTTCCTTTACCGTTAAGGACGGGATAAATTTGAAACACAAATGAAGCAGATGAAAACTCTGAGGTGCTTGCCCTTTGAACCGACCTCTCTTTTAAAGTCTACGTTTCGATCCATTATGCCATATCGCCTTTTTTTAAAATAATACATCGTTTGCATATTCATGACACCGTTGTGGCGTTGTGGGTATCGTGTCTGCCTTAAGTTTCGACGGTTGCGGGTTCGATTCCCGCTCGGGCAGATGTTTGTTAAAATTTCTGTCTCTGGGCGTTTGTCTGTGGGTCTCCCCACCGTGCCTCGGAGAGCACGTTAAGCTGTCGGTCCCGGTTGTTATCACATAACATCTTATAATAATCGTTAACTCTTGATAAGTAAATTGCTCTTATCCAATGAGTTACTGGTTCGCCCTTAGGGTTGCGGAGGTCAGATGGCAATCGCTCTGTGTAAAAACTAGTAACCCGTCAAATCCCGACAAGAGTAATAAGCAGACCCTGGGTAAAATAAAATACCGGGAATAATGCTAGGACGAAGAAGATCGTTTGCATATTCATATACCAAAAGTTTAATAACCAAGCTGAGTAAATGATATGACAGCCAAAATTAAGAGACACAACGTTCTCAGAACTTCCTCAGATGTAATTTAGTACGTGATCCACGATGAATGTTTTATAAAAACATGAATTACAACCGTGTCATATTTATCTCTTACTTCACTTTTTTAGGGTTCGCTACCCAAAGGGAACGGAACCATTTCACTATGCCTTCACCAATCCTGTCCGTCCATCCTTCTTTCAGCGGAATAAGTAGAAATTTTCAAGTAAGGGGGTCCCATAAAAGATACATATTTTCGACGTTTTTTATTGTATTTTATGAGCTGTTACTTATCTGTTTAATAGTATTTATCAATAGTTGGAATTTTCATAAATTGTGTATTTCTGTTGCTGCTATAATAGGAAATCATATAAACAAATTAAATTTCAAAATTGAAGATGTCTATATACTAGACCATTGATATTTTATCTATCTTAATACGGAACCCTTTTGTGTCTGATACGAACTTGGCCAATTTTTAAATTATAACTAGTGACACACGAGAATTTTAAAATGAACCGTATTTATATTTGCAATATGATATATAATATCTTAGCAAGAAGTTACAATTTTGAGCCAGACGTAATATACTTGAAAAAGTTTATCTTAGTTTACAATGGCAAGAACTTAAATTGTCAAGTGATAAGTTTTAATAGGAGCGTAAAATATACATTTGTATGTAATTGTACCTTCGAAGTTACTTTAGAAGGTTTGTGGATAACGATTCAAACGATTCGAGACGAACGAGAAGTTCCAGAAAACTCTCATTAATTTCGAAATATCATATAATAATTGTAAAATAACCTTTAGTGATCGAAGTTTGTCGTGATTGGTAAAGTTGAGAATTGTTTAAAGTCAATATTAGATACGCAACTTTCAGATATAAAATAATATTTAGAAAAATATACTGTAGTACCGCGCGGTAGGGCGGTACGGTAGTACGGTAAGTATAAAAAAGGCTAAGTAAAATATGGCCCCAAGAAAATATTGTGTAGAAAATATTATTTTTATTTTATAATTTTTATTTCCGAATTTAAAGGTACTTAATTCAAATTTAAGACTTATATGGTATTCTCATGGATGCCGTTGTCAGAAGTGGACCAAATCGAAATGGGACCACACGGGAAGCACCAGCTTTGGAATTAAAAAATCAACAAAATCGGTTCACCCAGTCAAAAGTGATTGAAGCCTCAATAGCTCAACGATAGAAGGGCCGACTCCGCTCCGTTAACACAACAGTCGCGAGTTCGATCCTCACCCTTTTGGGCTATTGTACGCACTCCTAGCGCTAGCTTTGAGTTCATTTGGAGAGGCAATAGGAATATTACTAATGCCATGAAAAAGCATTACTAATATTGTTTAAAAAACAGTTACAAGATAACTAAAAAAATTACAGTCAAATTGAGAACCTCTTTTTTTTGAAGTCGGCTAAAAATGAAGTTAAAGTCAATTAATTCCCAAGCACAAAGAGAATCCGAATTAATTGATTTATATACCAGTAGAATTGTTGTCTAGTTAAAAAGAAAGAAAGAACTTACCCTCTTTTGAAGTAGCATTTCAGAAGGATGAAGATAATCGGCGGAAACTTCCATAACTTCTCTTGGTATACTTTCACTAAGGACTGAGGTTTAGGGACGAAACGAACAAGGAAACAATTATCCCTTCATCAAGCAAGGATTACGGATTGAAGAGATTGTGCTCAAAACGCGTTGTTAATAAGTTTAGAAAATTATGAAAGAGATTAAAAACATCTTCGATTAATTTCAGGAGGAAATTGTTGAATAAATTCCTTAAATACGGTTCAGAAACGAAAGAGTATAGGATAAATAGTTTTAAACTATTAGGAATGTTGGCGATTTATATTTATAGATATACAGAAAATGTTCGAAGGATGTCCGCGTTGCACGAAAATAATTTATTTGAACTCCATTAACACGACCAAACGATGTTAGTTAACCTAAAACGCATAGCCCACGCGATAATTCAAATTCTAGGTTAGAGTCTAATTAACAGACGTAGGCGAGCTGACTCACTCATTTAACGTAACGAAACAAATTAACGCGTATTATCGTATCCGTATGGAGCCAGAACGAACCGTTTCCCTCGACACCACGTGTCCTACTGAACGTTCAGCAGGAATGTCACTTCTTATAAAGGTCCGGCATGGTGTGCGCGCGCACACACAATAAACCTAAATGCCAGCGCGCCCCATAAAGTGTCCTCATTAGCGAAAGGGCGCGTCAGGGTTTGTATACACGCCTTTATTGCAGGTATGACGTCCCTCATTTGCGGATCATCTGTTTATTTTACTTTAAGGTCGTTCCTTGTCTTTATTATCGGTTGTTTTTGTGACTTATCGGGGTCGGTGTAATAATGTTGAGCGCTATGGGGTCGCGGTAATAGAGTTATATGGCACCGCACCCCGTTCTAAGCAAATGTCGAAGAAAATAGGTGGGCTGAAGGCTTTTGTTTATCACAGGGTGCGGCCGGGCGGGGTAGGTTAGGCGATACAGCGTGATTTATCAAACGTGAAAGAATGGTCCGGTGAGTGCCATGGTCTTTACGATTCGACCCTTATCGTGTTTTTATCTACGTGCTTTATGACTTAGCAAACGTAATTATCTGGAAGACTTGCTTTAATAAAATTGCATGGACATTGGGGGTCCTTGGACAAATGCTCGTAACGTAAATGGCGTTTCAAATTGACGGATCATTGATTTTATTAGAATTAATTTTGATTTTACGTCGCTTTTGCTACGGAACCTTTATGCGTTTTGTTGTTTGTTTTTCCTGATAATTTAAAATCTAGGGAATACCGCTTATAATATCTAACAGGAAATAATTTCGATTATATGCATTATTAATATAAGGATAGAATTTCTATCCTTATATTAACGCCCATCGCCCGCTGTTGGGATAACCTCTGTCACAGCAGAGATTATTCCACCAGTGCAATCAGTCACACTAGTGGTAGGTCTTTTGTTGCAAGAGGCCGGCTAGGTAGGTACCATCGCAGTGTCCAATATTCTGCCGCCAAATAATAGTGCTTAGGTATTACTGTGTTCCGGTTTGCCGGTCACTGTAGGCTAGTGAAATTACTGGGCAGAGGAGATTTAAGAACCAATATCTCGAGGTTGGCAACGCGTAAGTGGCACCTACTAATGGTGCTGCAAGCGCTCGTTGGCTACGGCAACCGCTTACCATCAGGTGGGCCGTATGCTTGTTTGCCAACTTGTGACATAAAAAAACACAGTATGTAGAACAAATCCGAAAGAATTACTTATAATGCAAAAAAATATAGAAAGTATTTGAATAGATAGAATTTTCTCAATTTTTTATGTGATCTGATCTCCTATAATTATCATATACTACTACACTTATTTAATTTACTATAATTATTTTTTAAGCTAGTGAACCGTATATACTAAATCGAAAATGTTTTGTATATTCTGCTGACGAATAAATCACATTCTCGTTGGGACGCACAAAGTGGCTTAAAGCTGCTTCCGGTTAGTGCGATTTAGTAGAAATCGTCACGTAACGAAATGCAGTGCTGTGTGTTTATCAAGCCTACTACAACCAAATGGGGACACGGGCTAGTGACTACGCAGCCTGGTGTGCACTCTCTCTCTGTCCCTGTCCCGGTCTCTTTTTTTTTTTTTATGTTAGAAGTTGGCAAACAAGCATACGGCCCACCTGATGGTAAGTGGCTGCCGCAGCCTATGAGCGCTTGCAGCACCATTAGTAGGTGCCACTCACGCGTTGCCAACCTCGAGATATTAGTTCTTAAATCTCGTTCGCCCAGTAATTTCACTAGCGTACAATGCCCTTCAAACCGGAACACAGTGGTGCCTAAACACTACTATTTGGCGGCAGAATATTGGACACTGCGGTGGTACCCACCTAGCCGGCCTCTTGCAACAAAAGACCTACCACCAGTGTGACTGATTGCACTGGTGGAATAATCTCTGTTGTGACAGAGGTTATCCCAACAGCGGGCGATGGGGTCGTCACATCCCGACGCCTTTAAATTTTTTATCATATTATCATATTAACCTATTGAAATATATATTTCGTTTCCAAATACATTCGGAGTTAAAGATTAAGCGTAAGGAACTTCGTTCCTGACGGGGTCCCCAACCGCACAGTTTTTAATGACCAACATGCCGCAAAAATAGCATACCTTTCCTAAACACCATACAAACATTCGTTCATTACGTACGTTCAATTTAAGAATAACAATGCATCTACTAAATGTATGTAAATCATAATATTTAAACAAGAGGAACAAACATTAAGCCTGTTCGTTCTGTGCCGATATTTTTGTTAGCACCGGCTGCTGTAGAAATAAATAAATGAATAAACGCTACACACTCAACGGCCCCCATTAGAATAGATATATCCTGTGTAGGGGTCCGAAAACATACACAATGACAAGGACAAACACACCCAGACCGAAAATATGACTGTATGATCAATACATTCGCTGCGAGCGAGAATGGAACTGGTGACTTGTGGCGCTTAAGGCAGGTTCGCTTCATAAGAAGTCGTCAAGATTTTTTGTTTATATTATAATTTTGATGCATACGGAAGTAATTGTTCCTAATTTAGTCCAAAACTGATCTTAAAAAATATCCCAAAACCACGAATTAATAATAGTGTAATTTTTCTTTATGTCATGACGGTTGGGAAACAAGCATACGGTCCGCCTGATGATAATCAGTCACCACAACCTATGAACGGTTGCAATACTTGAAGTATGATAACCGCATTGTCAACCCAAGGAATAGGAGGGACGGGATAAGAAGGGAAAAAAGGAAGGGAACAGAGGGGGTGGGAGATTGGGCTCCGGCGCTCTCACTCATCGCACGAAACGCAACAGTACCTAATGATACTGTTACTTGACGCCGATTTTCCATAAGAGGGTAGTACATCGCCGTCGAGCCGGTTTGGAAATGATATATTTATTTTTATTTGTTAACACAACTTTGGATATATGTAAAATGTAATATAAATATATCCAAAGTTGTGTTAACAAACGAAAATAAACTTTAAATTTGTAGTAATAAAACTCAAATTTTAGTAACAAAGTCAATAGCTCCATTCATCCAAACGATAATCATAAATGTCTAACAAAAACGCTATTATATCAACAGTAGTAAGAAAAGGTTAGAACAATAATTCCTTTCACGTTCGGGAGTCGAATCGACTCGTGCTACGTTAATAGTTAAAACAATCGACGCCCATTAAAAATAAGTAACCACTGCTCTATGCAAGGTTTAAGAGCCGGGCGGAAATGTTGGAACGAAGTTTATATCGAACGTTACATTCGGAGCTGATGGGAGCTAGATTTAAATAATTACCAGTCAAGTGCGTTGTGGACCACGCACAGTTGAAACTAAAGGGTTCCACAGCTTGGTTATGAAGAATCTTAAGGCCGTTAAAAATAATAACGAATTAAAATCGACTGATGACTGATGACTGAAATCGAAAAACCTATCCAAAAATATCTCACAAGTTGACATACGTAAAATTTTTTTTTTTCAATACTTAGTTATATGTATGGACTGCTACCCTTAATTCTTATATATTTTTAGATTTTATTACAGAATCGTTATGCGGTTCACAGAATACACCTATTTAGTAAATTTCGTATAGATATAGCCAATGGTCTCCGAGTAAAATGACTGTGACATACGGACGGACGGACAAACGGACAGACGGACAGACGGACATGACAAAACTATAAGGGTTCCGTTTTTGCCATTTGGCTACGGAACCCTAAAAAGACATAAAAAGCCTTTCTTAAATGGTTATCAATCAACAGCGTCATATATATTTTGCTTAAATCTAGTTTAAGTTGACCTCTAGTAAAAAGGCCGTCGTAGGTAGTTACGGAAATCTGTCTCCGTTATTCTTTCCATATAGTTAGTTTTTTAATCATTAATATTGGGTAGATTGCGAAAAGAATTTCGTTTCCAACGTGTGTCTTGAGACCCGTTTCTTTTTTATTTTAAGTGAGAAAAAAGTTTATAAGGGTTTTACAAATATAGATTATTCTTCTTCTTACCGTGTGGCCAACCTATTGTTAGTGTTGTTCAGGTCACCCTTATAGGCCTCTGACTTGACTTATCGATTTTTTATGTGCCCTCTGTAGTACGGAGACGCTCAGTTGAAATACCACTATGCGACGACCCATCCATAGACTCACTCACGCCTAAAGTTACTTTACTAACTTTTTTTCTTTTCGAAATGTGTATTCCTGTTGGCCTTCTGGCCTTGACCGGGCGGGGGGGCCGTGTATAGAGACTCAGCCGTGATAAAGGGCAGCCCTCACGAGGGCTCAAATTTGATTCCGTCCTTAGGGTGCCTCCTGCGAAGCCGAACTACGGCTAAGGACGTCATCGGAGATGGTTTACCAACTGATCGTGTATAAACGTATCAAACAATGACCATTCACCAAGCAGTTCTTTTGTTTGCCATTTAATTATTTAATTTCCCACTATCATTTTTCACAACCAATTTCATTTAATATCCCAGTTCTTTGCAACCCTTTGCCTAAATGAAACTAAATAATTTTAAAAGAAATCAATATATAAAAACGCTACCTCCCATGACTTAGATTGTATAACAAGTTATTAGTTCGATAATATTAGTCGATGAGTCAGTTTTAGGTATTCGCTACCATTGTTAGATTTGTTAGGACATACGTCACGTCAGACTTTAAAAAAACTGTTTTGTCTGAACACGGAATAAATGATGATTTCTTGACCTTGCCAATTTTACGGATTAATCTCAAACATTATAAGCGACAAAAAATATAAACTAAACATCGCACGATTTTGGTATCGATCTAGATAGTCAGGCACTTATAACTTATCTATAAATGATCTGTGGGTTAAGCAACTATAGCCGTGGTCATTTTATAGATGGGTGACCATTTTTTATGGTACTAAGTTGGCAAGGAGGTCTATGAGCGTATGAACACTTACAATACCATTTCTAGGTGTTTCACGAGTTGCCAACCTCGATATTGGTTCTTAAATTTCCTTTGCTCAGTAACTTCATCTGCTAAAATGTCCTTCAAAACGTAACATAGTTTTTTTTTTTTTTTTTTATGTTAGAAGTTGGCAAACAAGCATACGGCCCACCTGATGGTAAGTGGCTGCCGCAGCCTATGAGCGCATGTAGCACCATTAGTAGGTGCGACTCACGCGTTGCCAACCTCGAGATATTAGTTCTTAAATCTCGTCCGCCCAGTAATTTCACTAGCGTACAGTGCCCTTCAAACCGGAACACAGTAGTGCCTAAGCACTACTATTTGGCGGCAGAATATTGGACACTGTATACTACTTTGCGGTACAATAATTGACACTGCAGTGGTAACATAACCGGCCTCTTGCAATAGAAGACCTACCAGTAAAACCTTATTGATGATGTTGTAACTGAGTGTCTCTGGGCTTCGGAAGGCACATTATAAAACAGCGTTAGCTCTGATTAATTCTCCATCTAATCATCATCATATTACAGTCTGATATGAAGTCTGCCACTTTCCAAACAACAAGCGAGTGATGACGTAATGTCTGTGTATCTTTTAACAATGGTCGTATATTAAAAGCCGTTGTTCTGGAGCTCTCAATACTCTGTACAATACTTTCTTGTAAAACTGCTTGTATTTCAACCGTCTACTGACTGCTTACCGCTTACTATAAGAATACGGCTCATATGCTTGTTTGCATGTTATGGCATAAAAATAGCATGGAGTATGAATTATTTTTTCCCTTCCTACTTCTGTGAAATTTCCGTTGGCCCTACTGGCCTTGACAGCATCACGAGGTAGAGACATACACTCGCTAGCCAACTTTAAATGTAAAAGTAATAATATTATCAATAATTGGGTCAGATAGATTCAATATTATTATAATCGTCAAAACGTAACGTGACACGAAATAAAATACTTTCGGTAATTTCAGATTGGCGTTTTATACAAGCTTATAAGCTCGTTTTTCGAATCGCGTATGAGTGCATATAGGCGCGGCTTTTACTTGCGTAACTCGTACGAGCGTTGACGCTTTTATAAGCTCGTATAAGCGTGTAATATGAAGCATTTAAGCCTCAATAATTCAACGTCGCGGGTTCGATGCTGACTAAGCTACGAGCATTTTTGTGGGGGCAATAGGAATATTAGTAATGCCTTGAAAAAGCATTGCTAATATTCTAAATAATAATAAATTTTGAGCTATTGACATTCGCCTCCACCGATTCGTGTGTACACAATGAACTGGGCTTTTTGAAGCGGGAAATAAAGCGCGTGAAAAACGCTCGAAAAAGAAAACGATAGTCTGAAAGCAAAAAACTATAGAACGAGATATTAATACCGCTAATGTATTGGTAACCTTGTAACCTGATAACTGTTGACTTGTTCGTTAATCGGAAAAAAAACAACCTTTATTGTCTAACGAAAGTAATACAAAAAGAATACAGGACCAATTTTTGGAACGAAGTTCTTGCGGTGGGGAGGGCTAGAAAAAAGCTTTACACGATTAAACACGATTGTGTGTGAATGTGTACTGAGTGATTGGAAATTTCGTTTAAGCCTTTTTGGAAGGTTTTGGAAGTTCCTTTAACGCGGCTTACGGGTAGCGCGATTTAGTAGAAATCATCACGTAACGAAATGCCGTATGGTGTGTGTGTGCGTGTTTATATTGATACCACTACAACTTACAAGAAAATGCTACAACTACTTACTTCAAGTGCGCAACTCTCTCTCTATCTCTGTACCTGACTATTGTTGCCGTATAAACTATTGAAATATACAGATTTCATTTTGAATTCCATACGAAGTTGAAAAAATACCTAAGGAACTTCGTTCCTGACGGGTTTCCTCGATCGCACAATTTCTTTTTAAGAGATAATAAGCAGAAGATTATAATTACAAATATGCTGCATAAAGGATGCGATGTTACAGCCCACGACATTAACTACATATTAATAAGAAAAAAAATATTACACAGAAGACCCTTCACAAACTTCAAAGACACAGCAGAACCTACACAAATAAATATCTACAAATCAATAATCTTCTTTTTTTTTGAAATCGGTTAAATATAATAGTTTTTACGTTACTCTGTTATATGCACCATTTAAAAGCGATGCCAGTTTTAGTTTAAGTGTACGTCAGGGGTTGAAGGGTGTATGAGGGGAGACTGTCAGGAGAATTGTTTGTCCACGAGAGGATCCCTTGACATAGCTATCTTTTGTCTGAATAAATGTATATATTTCTGTGGTTTGAATTGGTGCCAACGGAACCTTATATTAAGCTTCCGCTGTCCGTCCGTCCATATGGGTGTACCTTACGAACTGTAATAGGTAGAGAGTCGAGTTTCTTTTGCCTCTTCTTCCACAAATTAAATTGCTGCAAGTAAGTTGCCGACCCCAAGAAAGAGAAAGCAGACAAGGAAATAAAAGAAAAATAAATCCTATAATGGACGCAAATAAGCAATACCATGTCAACACACACGAATGTCATTTCGAGAAAAACGCGTTTGAAAATTTTGAACAACTTGCTCTATATGATTTTTTTATTGTATTGGTCAAGTTTCTAGCAATTTCAAGATGTATGTAAGTTATTTTACTTATTTTCGCATTAAATAAGCATACAAACTGCATATTTCGTATATAATATGGGTTATATAGAACGTTTATAATAATACATAAATAGCATGATTAAAAATGGCTTTTTAGAAGTTTTAAACCCTACAAATATTAAAGCTTAAAACCCTACAAATATTAAAGAAAAATGTTCTTCAGCCATTTACCAACACTTCTGCATATAAAACTCAGTTTTTTCAATTTTGTGGGTTGACATGGTATTCCTTATTTGCGTCCATATATCGATAAAAAATATATATCGACGTCATAAATATAACAAAATTTTACCAAAACAATGCTCAAAATTCATCCTTAAAAATAATAAAGCTCTAAAGGCTTGCAACACACTACCGTTATTGACGCAACGCGGACAAAGGGATTTACATACGTGTAGAACTGGGGCATCTCTTGTACAACACTTTACACATCGATAAACAGAACACAAACGAAAATAAACCTTATCGCTTTAAAAATAAGTATTACATAATTCGAATTTAACGGAAATTTATAACAAATTCGAATCTACCGTCGGACATCCTTTACAGACGCAAACAGAAATGAATCGTATTCCTTTGAAATAAGGATTATTCGTTCCGTTTATTTGTATAACAAATTTAAATCTAACATCGTATATTGGATTTTTATTCGATATTGATTCTTATTTCAATCGCTATAGAGTTGTTTGTGTAGTTACGGAGGAGTAAATAAATGTAAGAAGAAAGTCTCAAAGAATAGGTTGTTTATAGTGAATGGAGTCTTTTAATGTACAAATGAGGTGTTATCTGTCCTGAATATAGTATGTACGCCATTATATCGAAGCGATGTGGAAATTTTTAAAACGTACAAAGATTTATCTTTATACTAATAAGTATATCTATACAAATAAATATAATTAAAGTGTATGTTTGTAATTTCAAAACAGCTTTTCACTAAATGGTTATTCTCTTAAACAAATAGACCGATTTAAAGGTACTTTCTCTGGTAGATAGCTGATTTTAAAAGGAGTTTTATTTTAGTAAATTAGGGTTCCGTGCAGTAAAGAAAAATCAGTTTACCACGCAAGCGAAGTCGCGGGCGGAACTAGTCGACGACGTTGTGGCGCAGCGGTAGCGAACCTGCCTTAAACGCCACAGGTCGCGGGTTCGATTCCCGCTCGGAGCATAATATGTTTGTATTGACCATGCAAGCATATTTTCCGGTCTGGGTGTATTTGTCTTTGTCATTGTGAATGTTTCCGGACCCCTGACACAGGATATTACTATCCTAATGGGGGCCGTTGAATGTGCAACGTTTATTTATTATTATTATTATTATTCTTATAGATATAATATTGTTAATACGAAAGTGAATACTGAACCGATTATGATCAAGTTTTCTATAGATATATATGGGTCAATGAACATGGGACCTTTTGTCGCAAAAACAAAAGTTGAACGGGGTGTATTAGGCGATGAAAATTTGCCTTCTTCCTAGCATTATTCCTAGCATTATTCCTGATAAATGGGTGGCAAACAAACATACCGCAACCTATGAACGCTTGCGATACCTACTTGAAGTATGCGCGTTGCTAACCCAAGAGATACCTCTGGGATGGCTCCGTTAAGTACATCAAGCCCTGGATCGGTTGCAGCGGCGCGCCGTTCGTCGAATTATTGGTGATGTGGAACCTCTAACACCTTCGAACCTCTACAACAGCGACGTGAGATTGCCGCTCTCAGCGCTTTCTATAGACTATACCACGGCGAGTGTTCACAGGAATTATTTTACCTCATCCCTCCCTCCCCCTTCCATTCAAGAACTACGCGTGCCGATCTCCGATGTCACCGACTAACTGTGGCATCAATGCCATCGCGAACTAAGAAGTTTGCCAACTCTTTTATTTGTCACACTTCAAAAAAATGGAATGCTTTACCGGCACACGTGTTCCCTCATTCTTACAACCTGGGATCCTTCAAACGAGGCGTGAAGAGGCACCTTGCGGGTAGGCAGGGCGAGGATGGCGTACGGTTCGCCTTCTGCAACCATATTAGCCACCTTCGCGTGTGGACTCCACTTCCACTTACCATCAGGTGGAGTGGAGTTATTTGCCCTCCGGCGTTTATATATAAAAAAAAAGGAAGAAAGTAAGGGAACAGGGGTGGGAGATTGTGCCTCGGTGCTCTCGCTTATTGCACGAAAAGCAGAATAAAGTATTTATTTTAACACTTTATTGTACACCAAAATTTTAAAAAGAAAAATACAACACACATGAACAAATTGAAATTTGCACAAAAGGCGGTCTTATCGCTTAGAAGCGATATCTTCCAGACAACCTTAGGGATAGGAGATCGCATGAAATGGTGGGCGGTGTTGATGTAAAATAAACGAGATTTAAGAACTAATATCTCGAGGTTGGCAACGCGCGAGTGGCACCTACTAATGGTGCTGCAAGCGCTCATAGGCTGCGGCAGCCACTTACCATCAGGTGGGCCGTATGCTTGTTTGCCAACTTCTAACATAAAAAAAAAAAAACATACATACAAATAACTACATTCTATTACTTAAACAAAATACACACGAAGTATGTTACTTTACGCCGATTTTCTGTGAGAGGGTAGTACTTCCCCGGTCGAGCTAATCGAAATACTACTTCCTCTTCCTAGCACCAATCCAAGCATTTACCCAGGGTCTGCTTATTACTCTTATCCGGATTTGACAGGTTACAAGATTTTACACAGAGCGATTGCCATCCAACTTTAATCCGCAACTTTAAGGGCGAACCAGTAACTCATTGGGTAAGAGCAAATTTCCTATCAAGAGTTAACGATTATTATCAGATGTTATGATAAAAACCAGGACCGACAGTTTAACGTGCTCTCCGAAAATGGTAAGGCAACCCACAAGGACAAACGCCCAGACCAAGACACATATTTATAATATCAATACAAATATCCGCTTCGAGTGGGAACCGAACCCGCGACTGTCGAGAAGGGCAGGCTCTCTACCAACACGCCAGAACGGTCGTGATATTACTACTTTTATATTATTATACTAAATTTTATACTGGAGATGCTCATAGCCGAGTGATTGGTAAACGGTGAGTTAAGCAACTTTAGGCACGGTCAGTTACAAGATGGGTGATCGCATAGTGGTAAGCTGAAATGGCCCAGTGGATAGAAAACGTAGACTTTAACCGAAGTTCACGAGTTCGAATCCGGGCAAGCACCTCTGAATTTTCAACTGCTTACTTGTGAAGGAAAACATCATGAGGAAACCTGCATATCTTGGTAAAAATTCTGAAGCATGGATATCCGCCAATCCGCAGTGGAGCAGCGTGGTGGATTAAGTTTCTAAATCCTTCTCCTTGACAGGAGAGGAGGCCTTTGCCCAGCAGTGGGACTATAACAGGTTACTTTACTATAGTGTTTTTTTTTTTTTGGTATCGGGGAGGAAATCTGCTCACAGATACCTGGCCTCCTGGGGGGAGAACCGGGTTATGTGGGGTTCCATGAGAGGTGGTAAGTCATGGGGACCCACTAAAACCTCCTCGGTGGCCGACCTCAGTGACAGAGAGAGGCTCCGGGATCTCTTAGAGAACTCTGAACCGGTGCTTCTCGAACACTGTGCTAGCAAAGCTCTGTCCTAGGGGGCGAGATGGAGTGCACCCCTACGCTTCCCACGCAAGCGCACACGGCAGTTGAGGCCTCACCGTCTGCCGTCCTCCTCAGGGCCGCTTACCGGTGAAGAAAAACATCACGAGGAAACCTGCATGTCTTGGTAAAAATTCTGAGACATTTATATCCGCCAATCCGCAGTGGAGCAGCGTGGTGGATTAAGCTCTAAATCCTTCTTCTTGACAGGAGAGGAGGCCTTTGCCCAGCAGTGGGACGACAACAGGTTACTTTACTATAATGGTAATCCAACTGAGCATCTCCGTGCTTCGGAGGGTACGTAAAAAGCCGGTCACGGCTGTTATCAATTTGACGACAGTCGATAAGTCAAGTCAGAGGCCTACGGGCGACCTGAACAACTCTCACATTAGGTTGGCCACTAACTCGATAAGAAAAATAAGAATCATACTAAAATATGAGACATAATAATTATTCACTTCACAACTCAATTAACTTCCAAAAGCTCGTCTCGAATATATTCAAATTACAGGACCTTTTCAAGCCGGTCCCGTAAGAGACGTCACGTGACAAAACAAACGACGCTCACCAACATAATGAGCAATAATTCATCGTTACTCGAAAAATAACCTTACACTGACCGAATTAAAAAAACCGACCAAGAGCGTAACGGACTCGCACTTAAGGTTCCGTAGTATAAATATCAAGTTTCTTGTATGAAATCTTTTTTATTATAGTAGCCGTATTAACACATTGTATAAAAATTACAGTAACAATCAGTTTTTTTGTTTACTAACTTGGCAAACAAGCCAAAGACACTACTGCTTTGCGGTAGAATATTTGACACTGCGGTGGTGCCTACCTAGCCGGCCTCTTGCAACAAAAGACCTACCACCAGTGTAACTGATTGCACTGGTGGAATAATTTCTGCTGTGACAGAGATTATCCCAACAGCGGGCGATGGGGTCGTCACGTCCCGAAGCCGGAGAAAGTTCATGAGATACGGCAAAAAACGTCAAAAATAACAAGTTTTTTAAATGGAGACCCACAACCATATCAACCATCTATCTATTAGGGTTCGTGAGATACACCCCAATGACAGACGGACAGCGGAGGCTCTGTAATAGTTCCGTTTTCACCCGTTGTAAACGGAACCCTAATACTAAACGTGTCAACTTTGTCCTGCGTTCTTTTTCAAACAAAGAAAGAATAAATCACAACCCGTCCAACCTGTTGAGGTCTTCCACACCCCGCGTAGTTGGTAATAAAATAGTCAAAACTCATCCGCCACAAAGAATGTTAACAGCTCAACATTCAATGGACGAAGCTATGTTCAACATCTGTTCCGCCATTATTTTTTTTTACCATGGAAACGATTACGTTACAGACAAAAATAGTCTTTATATCCTACGTAATAGAAGTCTCGATTTTTTCGTGTACGGTTTTAGGAATGAATATTTAAGTTTGTCAAACGTATGTCTTTACTAGGTCTAATGTACCATTATAAATTCTTTTGACTGCTATTCCTATATTGGGGTATGTAATGAGTTTTAATTAGATCCAAAACAAGTGTCTGTCTGTGATTTAGTGTTCTTTGTTTTTAATATTCCCTTTTATGTTATCTGTAACCGGCTTTTTTTTTCGGAATGTGTATTGCTGTTGGCCCTACTGGCCTTGACAGCGTCACTGGGTGGGGGGCGAGTACAGAGACTCAGCCGTGATAAAGGGGCAGCCCTCACGGGGCCTCAAATTTGATTCCGTCCTTAGGGTGCCTCCTGCGAAGCTAAACCACGGCATGGATTGAGAGCAACGGGCTGTTTGTGAGACGCTCATAGCCGGGTGCGCTAGCTGCTCGTGCGTGCTGCTAGTGCTGTGGGTAAAGCAGCTTTAGGTGTAGTAAGTCACTAGATGGGTGATCACGTAGCGGTATTTCAATGAGCGTCTTCGCGCTTCAATAGCTTTTTCTATTTTTTTGCGATTTTCTTTTTAGGGTACCATACGCCAACGGAAACCTATTACTAAGCTTTCATTGTCCATCCATTCTTTATTTTTAAATAAATAAACGCTACACTCTCACACTCAACGGCCCCCATTAGGATAGTAATATCCTGTGTCGGGGTCCGGAAACATTCACAATGACAAGGACAAATACACCCAGACCGGAAAATATGCTTGCATGGTCAATACAAACATATTATGCTCCGAGCGGGAATCGAACCCGCGACCTGTGGCGTTTAAGGCAGGTTCGCTACCGCTGCGCCACAACGTCGTCGTTTTTGGTTAGTAATGACGAACTTTAGAGGTAAGTATCAGCAAAATAATTTTAGAAATTTTGGCAAAAGAGATAGCTGTGCTCTAAATATTCGAAATAGACTCCAAAATGAAAAGATACACTAAAAATCAAGTCATCTAGCAAAAATGGTTCCAAGTCAAGTGCCAATTGGCAAAGAAAATATCTTGAGGGAACAATTATTAAAATTTTGGTCTAGAAATATTAGAATTCATTCTTTTTCAGTTGCCATCAAATGAACCGTTCGCTTTTTTGACCATCATCAAGGCTTTTTTATGACGGTTGGCAAACAAGCCGATACTTAAAGTATCACATACGCGTTGTCAACAAAGTTGGAACAACATTTTTTTTTATGTTAGAACTTGGCAAACAAGCATACGGCCCACCTGATGGTAAGTGGTTGCCGTAGCCTATGAGCGCGCGCAGCACCATTAGTAGGTGCCACTCACGCGTTGCCAACCTCGAGATATTAGTTCTTAAATCTCGTTCGCCCAGTAATTTCACTAGCGTACAGTGCCCTTCAAACCGGAACACAGTAATGCCTAAACACTACTATTTGGCGGCAGAATATTGGACACTGCGGTGGTACATACCTAGCCGGCCTCTTGCAACAAAAGACCTACCACCAGTGTGACTGATTGCACTGGTGAAATAATCTCTGCTGTGAAAGAGGTTATCCCAACAGCGGGCGATGGGGTCGTCACATCCCGACGCCTTTACAACATTGTTGGGAAAAAGCAAGGGGATAGATATCCGGCGTTCTCACTCATCACATAACGTAACAATAACTACTGATACTGTTACTTGGCGCCGGTTTTCTGTGAGAGAGTAGTGCTTCCCTGAAAAGATTTGTGGGTTAAGCAACTTTGGATGGGTGACCATTTCGTTGTATTACAACTAAGAGGTGTTAAAGGCTTTGTTGAGAACATAAAAAATAAGCCTCGCTTGTAACTTGTAACTTGTTACCGTGCAATGAAAGATGGTAAAATTGATATATGTATTTATTGTACAGGTAAAAAACACTGGTTATACACTAATACATTCTAATTCTTAGATATAATAAATAGGTTATAAAAATTATGCCAGCTAAACTCATCGGTGGGTCACTAGAGATATTTTAAAGCTTAAGGTTTGGTTTTCCAAAATAATTAAAAATAGGGCGCCACTGTCAAGAACAATGTATATTATGGGTTGACAGTCCCATAATAATTTTTAATTATTATTAATTATTAATTATAATTATTTATTAAAAAATTAAAATTAATACTACGATAAGTCAAGTCAGAACTCAATACAGGCAATCTTAACTCTAACGAGAAGCTGAAGAGAGAATTGAATTAAAAAACGAAAGCCAGAGAAAGATATTTTCTTTATCTATATATTTTATATATAAGTAATTAATTTTATAGAATTTTGAATAATGAACCTTAAAATGTGGTTTTAAGATTGAGTATTCAACACAAAAGTATATATAGAAATTACCCTCGTATTTACAGTTAGCTGTCATGAATACAGGTCATGCTCGTTTTCTATCTCCACATAGAAAACAAAGACCTATTTATGCACGCTAAATGAATGCATCAAAACTGTATATGAAAACGCATAATGTATGAAATGCAAAAATCCTTGTTTTATTTTAAGCCAACGCACAACGTATTCATATAAAAATATAAATGCTTATGATTTAAAAATTAATAATATCTCAAAATCTGAATTCAATTTATTTATACCATAGACACAGTTGTGGCGTTGTGGGTAGCGAGTCTGCCTTTAGTCTCGACCGTTGCGGGTTCGATTCCCGCTCGGGCAGATGTTTGTTAAAATTTCTGTCTCAGTCTGGGCGTTTGTCCGTGTGGGTCTCCCCACCTCGGAGAGCATGTTAAGCTGTTGGTCCCGGTTATTATCAATAACATCTGATAATAATCGTTAACTCTTGATAAGTAAATTGCTCTTATCCAATGAGTTACTGGTTCGCCCTTAGGGTTGCGGAGGTCAGATGGCAATCGCTCTGTGTAAAAACTAGTAACCTGTCAAATCCGGATAAGAGTAATAAGCAGACCCTGGGTACATAAAAATACCGGGAATAATGCTAGAATGATGAATTTATTTATATCATAAATGTGGCGGAGGCGTACGTAATGATGATGGCAATACCAGCAGCATTACAAGCGTGTTGCCGACCCATGGGAAGAAGGATAGAGAAGAAAAATAAAGAGGTTTTTTTATGTTACAAGTTGGCAAACAAGCATACGGGCCACCTCATGGTAAGTGGTTGCCGTAGCCTATGAGCGCTTGCAGCACCATTAGTAGTAGCCACTCACGCGCTGCCAACCTCGTGATATTGGTTCTTAAATCTCCTCTGCCCAATAATTTCACTAGCGTACAGTGCCCTTCAAACCGGCACACAGTAATGCCTAAGCACTACTACTTTGCGGCAGAATATATGACACTGCGGTGGTAACTACCTAGCCGGCCTCTTGCAACAAAAGACCTACCACCAGTGTGACTGATTGCACTGGTGGAATAATCTCTGCTGTGAGAGAGGTTATCCCAACAGCGGGCGATGGGGTCGTCACATCCCGACGCAGGTTTGTTTAATAATGAGAGGCTTGTGCTTGCATACAACCACACCTCGTGGAAAACAGTAATGTGGCCTAAGTTGGAGCGCGCTTAACTAGGGGATGCCTATTCACTCTTAGCTTGGCGTGAGGAGGAAGGTATTTGTACTTGAGATCACGAAAGCCGGAAGAGCATTTCATAACTTAGCGGTTCGTATCAGAAACGATGGATAAGAAGGAGTAAGAAATTTGGGCCTCCATTCCTCCCACTCTGTAACGAAACGCAACAATACGGATACTGTTTTTTGACGTTATTCTGTGAGAGGGTAGTACTTTCCCGGTATATCCGGCCCATACATACTGAAAACAGCAAGGCTCTACTACTAAAAACATTTGTCAAATGGACACATTAACTAATTATGAATTATGATGATAGCTACTGACTAGAGGTTTTAAAATTTTAAGTGACATCGCGTTAGAGTGTAATATTCTCTGGCGACACTTCATTCAAATCTTTCAGAATAACTGAACACGTATACAGTAAAGGTTGTTTCCTAAAAGAAATTCTAAATTCAATTTTGAATTTAGAATAACCTAAACATTATAATATCGGAATTAATTTTATCTTTATATCAATATCAATTTATTTAAATTCATATTTTATGGAATGAGTTCGATATTGTTCGGAACATTAAATTCGAATATTCTGTAAGTTTTTAATACTATAATATTTAATATTCGTGTTAATACTTTTTAATATTCTAAATTTAAAAATATATTCTTGTTTATAATATATCTAATATTATATAAATATTAATACTATAAATATTGCTTAGTATTATTTTTATAACATTTTTATATAAAACAACAAATCAATTTAAATTTCGAAGTATGACGACATCGGTCTAGAATTTTCTTATCATATTGTTAATCTTTTTAAACACAAACTATTATACGATATTGCACATACAAAGAATACTCACAATACAATATTAGTTTACATAAAAATTAATTATCTATATTACTAAGTAATGTATGCTATTTTGTATCTTAAGAACAACATGAATTTGGCTTAAGTATTCAATATCTAGAAATAAGGCAAGAGCAATACGGATGCAGTAATAATGAATGATTTTTGCGCTTTGCTAATTTCAAGACAAAGTCTTTTAAGAAAAGAAAAGAAATCGGGTGGATGCCTTAATACTCTTCTTGTTCCTTTCATTATTCCCGGGATCCAGCCAGGGTCTGATTTTTACTTTTATCCGGTTTTGAGAGGTTACTAGTTTTTACACTGAGTAATTGAGGAACCTTAGAGAGAATCAGTAACTCATTGGACAAGATAAAATTACCTATCAAGATTAACGATTATTATCAGGTGTCATGTGGAAATAACCAGGAACGACAGCCTAACGCGCTCTCCGACACCGAAATAGATTTTTGTAAGATTAACACAGACATCTGCCACGAGCAGGAATCGTACCTGTGCCCGTTGGGGCTAAAGGTAGGCTCGCTACCAACACGCCACAATGGTCAGCAAAACAAAACAGCGAAAGCCAAATAAAAATAAAATAAAATAATAAACGTTGCACACTCAACGGGCCCCATTAGGATATTAATATCCTGTGTCGGGGGTCCGGAAACATTCACAATGACAAGGACAAATACACCCAGACCGGAAAATATGCTTGCATGGTCAATACAAACATATTATAATCCGAGCGGGAATCGCACCCGCGACCTGTGGCGTTTAAGGCAGGTTCGCTACCACTGCGCCACAACGTCGTGGAAAACTATCCATATTCTACTTGTAAAATACACACGATTTATAAATTCACTATCGGCCCGCTCCGGCTTCGCACGGGTATAAAATATATAGCCTATGTCATTTACTGAAAAAATGATTAAAATCGATCCAGTAGTTTTTATTTATTCATTACTGCCCGTGGCCCGCACGCGTTAAATCTGGAGTAAAACAATTCACCTTTATAAAATTTATTTGTTATTATACATATAAACCTTCCTATTCAATCCCTCTATCTATTAAAAAAAACCGCATCAAAATACGTTGCGTAGTTTTAAAGATTTAAGCATGCATAGGGATATAGGGACAAAGAAAGCGACTTTGTTTTATACTATGTAGTGATAATACTACAGCTACAATATAACAACAGAACGTAGTTCAGTACAAAAAATAAACCAAAAATTTCCACAAAAAGAACTTGACCGGAGGCGAGATTTTTATCTAAGCTTATCACTGACAATCATTTTATAAGCCTTAAAACATGATAATCCCAAAATCTTATGAGATAAAAGGATGTTAGCATCTTATCGCGTCTAATAACCTCTGATGCGATAGGCTTTTGAATTATGATCGTAGAGGGAATTATAATATGTATTCTACGAAAACCTTAAAAACTAATCTAGTGACGTGATAAAGCGTCAGCTTAGTTAAAAGTTGTGATCAGTGTTGTGATCTCCTAGCGAACCACCCTCGTGCAGTATACTGTGTTTTGGTTTGAAGGACACTGTCGCTAATGAAATTACTGTCCAAAGGAAATTTAAAAATAAATGTCTCGAGGTTGGCAACGCGTGAGTGACAACTACAAATGTATGTTGTTCAAGCGTTCATACGCTACGACAACCGCTTACCATCAGGTAGGTTCTATGCTTGCATCTCAACTTAGTTACATATATGAAAATATATATAAAATCTTTCGTGAAAAATCATCTAAATGATGGTAAAAATCGCACCAAAATTCGTTTTGTGTTTTACAATTAGTTAGCAAAAATACAGACGGACTCGGAAAGCGTCTTTGTTATACACATTGTAGAGATTAGGTGTATTGATTAATTTTTAGCCCTACTGGTCTGACGGCGTCAGCGGTTGGAGTCGCCTCTTACAGGATTCAAACATGATGTTTTAAAAATGTCTCCAGCGATGCTGCAACGCGGCTTAAGACGTCATTCGGAATAAAGGTACCACTTACAGGCTGATGGACTCATCCGACTGAGTGCGCGTCATGACGTTGCGCAACAAGGGATCTTTTGTGTACCAGTAAACTAATTATGGTACGAAACCAACGAAAATTTCTTGGAAGATCACATTCTTTACATGAAAATCTTAATAGTGGGATTCGAAAACTTTAATGCTCGCTGTAGCGCGCCATCTAGTGGCAGAGCCTTAAAACCAAATTTATTACTTTATAACTAGAAGGAACAAACGTTAACGGAATCCTGTAAAAGGGACAAATTTGAAGTCAGACGATTTTATTTTTTTGTAAGTTTTTGAGTTCTTATTGTTAAAAATCTGTGTAAATCAATAAAGCCTTCTAGAAAAATAATGCGCTAAAATCCATCTCACCAACATTAAAAAACCCTTTAAAAACCCGGTTTCTGTATAGCCCATAGGGACATACATTTTACCAGAACAAAAAGTAAGTATGTGCTGTTCCAGACTATAATATCCCTGTGCCAAATTTCATCCAGATCCGTTCAGTCGTTCTGTGGTGATTGAGTAACAACCATTCACCCATCCATCCAATCTTTCACATTTATAATATTATATAGTGGGAATCATAACTGATATCATGAAATTATGGAATAGTGTATCTGTAGATAGATTATCTTTATTTAAGTCTTTGTATATTGCATAATTATATTTGTATCATTAAGATACCTAATGAATAGTTATATATTAAAATGTGATATATACGATTGCATTGCATTCAACTGTCAATGCTACTGCCCACATTAATCACTACTGAAAATACCGACTAATTGCTGCATAAGCCTTGTACAGTCACACACTATCTGCATAATGTGTCAAAAATATAATAAAAAATGCAATTTCTTTTTAGAATCAGAACCGGTTTTATCGTATACAGTAAATTGATTGCGTTTTAAAAAAACATTTAAATGTTCTATTTTCAAATTTATTTTAGCTCTCGAATTATTTTTATTATGTTTTATAAAAAGAAGTTTTTTATAATTGAAAAAATCCGCATTCTCGTTTATATAAAATATAACGTAAATATTGTAAATATTTTATTGTTTCTTATTTTTAAAATTTTTGTGTTTCGTAGTGAGTACGCTCGGAATCGAATTCAAATATCCAACATCCTTTAATAAAGTCAAAAGAATAGAATGGTATAATAATTTTAAATATATATAAAGTATAATAATTTTTACTATTTGTTACTCTCAAATTTTTATTTATAATTTGTAATATATTTGTATACGTTTCATTTAAAAGAAAAACTTACATAAAATTTTCTCTATTCAAACTGCTGACATCTGCAAAGAAAAGAATATGTTAATATTTATTAAGTAAAATAAACTGATAATTCTATCGAGTACAGAATATCGAGATTTTTGTATAATTTAGAATCTAAATGCATTTACTCACACCACTGCACGCAGTGTACTGAAGTACACAAGGCAGTGGTAGTGTGGGACTCGGCCCGTTTATCAAGCGGCAATACCCACTAAAACTCAACGGAGACTTCATGGTCATGGTGGGACGTCACTGGGTCGCCTGCGCAAACAACCCAGCCTTGAATTTACAAGTCTTGATTTAAAATTCTTCAAAATCGAGAAATATATACTTCAATGTATATCTCATAACATTAATGCATGAAAATGTTATGGTTTTATTTGGATTCAAAAATTAACTGTCTGGCGTCGGGATGTGACGACCTCATCGCCCGCTGTTGGGATAACCTCTGTCATAGCAGAGATTATTCCACCAGTTCAACCAGTCACACTGGTGGTAGGTCTTTGTTGCAAGAGGCCGGTTAGGCAGGTACCACCGCAGTGTCAAATATTGTACCGCCCAAAAGTAGTGCTTAGGCATTACTGTGTTCTGATTCGAGGGCACTGTAGCCTGGTGAAATTACCGGGCATAGGAGATTTATGAACCAATATCTCGAGGTTGGCAACGCGTGAGTGGCACCTACTAATGGTGCTGCAAGCGCTCATAGGCTACGGCAAACACTTACCATCAGGTTGGCTGTAGCCTTGTTTGCCAACTTGTAGCAAAAATTAAGTAAAACTAATTGCTAAATATGTGTATCAAAAATATTGTATTGACTTCTTAAATAGCCTCCATGATGAAGCACCTCCTGTTGTTTAAATCGATTTATAATTGCATTTTGAACATTTTAATAACTGTACGCCTTACGACTTCAACATATTAAACAATTACAAATCCAAAAGATTCCCTTTATAATAATAAATATTCATAAAATATCAGTACTTTTTATTAGTCAGTCATAAACAATTCCATTAGATTCTATGACTGTTTATTACGTAAGATCAATATCTGGTACACAATATTAGTCATTGTGTGACGTATTTGTTAGTCTTGTATAAAAATAAACGCATGCATTTACATACTATATTGTATTCCATAAAACAGGCCATGCATAAATTGTGTCACACGTTATAGCGATGTCATAGTGTGACATGTTGTGTCAGGTTTGTCATGACACGTTAATCTAAAATATGTAATCTATTTTAATATTAAAGATTCATGTTATGCATTTAGTAAAATGCTGTTATTTTGACATTACAAAAAGACATTTCAATTTTATTATTATTATATTTTTTCGTAATTTCGTATTTTGTGTTATTCATTACTTTATTAGTAGAGTATCTTTATATTTATGATATAATAAAATTAATAATTATTGCGGATTTCGAGAATTCAAAAACTTTTCAGAGATATTGAACAATAGAAGTATAAGAAATACATTTACGATACTATTAAGAGCCTACATAATTACTCAATAAACGTACGTAGTACAAAATAAAATTCCCATTCTTATTTACATGTAAAATAAACATGTTATATATCAATTAAACACGTTTCCTACATTAAGCATAGTAGATAAACGGCATTTTTTCATTCCCTAAGTGGATTATTTGATCCATTATTGTGTGAAAGGGACAGAATGTCGCCTGTCCCGGTCTCTAACAGCTGTTCACTTCCACCGGGCGTTACCACTTTAGCCTATTAATGTTAAATGTTAAAGGTAGGTTCAGACTGGATATTACGTAACGTAATTGTTTGTATGAATATTATATATTCTGGTTACTTTTTTATGTAACTACAATTTTTAAACTTACAATGGCATTTTAATATACTATATTATAATCAGTAATATGTTTTTCTATTGTTCCATGCCTAATTATAATTTAGGAAACGTATGTTTTACGAGATTTAATCATGCAATCAAACATTAAAACGTAGTGTTTTAATAAAGACAAATAGATCAATCGCAGAAGATTAATAAGCATTTTTATGCAATTTTTTTAAGCAAAGCAGGTAAGGTTTTTCTTTGTGCACGTAAGGTAATACAATCATCAAAAAACTTTTTTAGCAATTTTTAGGGTAGGTTTTATATATGTATGGTAAAGTAAGTTAGGATTTTTTTTCAAAGAATTATTTGATACACGCGAACCTTGAAATATAGCTTATTAAAAAAATAATCATTTTAACATCGTTTAATTGAAGACTTCTTCCTTTTTGTAGTCATCTAAAACTAGATAGGATTAACGTGTATACAAAATAACTAAATTATTAAAGTATATTTATTTTTAAAATTAATTAAATATGATGCAAATAATATTAAAATTCAGTTTCAGCCAATTTTACGTAATTCGTCAAGTCTGAACGCAACTTTATGTTCCCATTACGGCTATTATATGACAAAAAAAGTGTATTTATAAATTAGGTTAGCTCTCTGTTTTATTATTTACGACAATATTATTGTGTATCTGTTATTCTATGGTATAAAACAAAGTCGCTTTCTCTGTCCCTATGTAAGCTTAAATCTTTAAAACTACGCAACGGGTTTTGATGTGGTTCTTTTTAATAGATAGAATGATTGAAGAGGAAGGTTTATATGTATAATAACATCCATTATATAGTGGAGAAAAAAAAAAATTGAGGTTTCTAATGTGATGTCGTAAATAATTACATTTAACGCGTGCGGGCCACGGGTAGTAATGAATAAATCAAAACTACTGGATCGATTTTAATAAATTTTTCAGTGAATGACATAGGCTAAATATTTTATACCCGTGCGAAGCCGGAGCGGTAGTCGATTATAAATAGTTATATTTATTTATTTTGATTTGAAATTAATTAGTTGGATTTATAAAAAAAACTATTCACATTCAACTTGATGGGAAAAATTCAAAATTCATCGGAGCCAAATTAGGATATTGACATTCTGTGTCAGGGGTCTGGAGACATACTTAAACAAGGACTAACACTCAGACCGCAACACATGCCTGTATGGCTTATACATCTGCCCGGAGCTGGAATCGAACACACGACCTGTGGCACTTAAAGTAGGTTCGCTACCGCTCAGCCACAACAGGCCTCTGACTTATGGATTATGTTATTAAATTATGACAGGCGGAACTTACTTTTATCATGTTCTTCGAAGCACGTAAACGCACATTCGAAATTCCACTATAAGATCAAGTCACATATGCCGGTTGCCGGTATCCAGCGTCGACTGTCCAGTAATTTATTCGCTTGCACCTGGCCAGCGCTTGCCGAGGAAATTACGCCGGTAAGTACGAAACCTGCCATACATGCCCATACACTTCGCTACCGGATACCCGGCGCCGGCTACCCGGCAACCGGCACATGTGAAAAGACACTAAAGCTACTTAACCGATCGTTAAACATTAATGTTTTTACTATTATAATTGGACTATTTAAAAAATCGTCAACCATCGTCAATCGCTTTAGGCTTAAATAAAATCAAGATGAATATAATGATTAAGTTTATTTAGATATTTTGAGAAGTCCCGCTCTTAGGAGTCCTTGGATCAGATCATAAAATTTTTATTGCATAATACTATATATATAACCTGCCTAATTAAAATAATAATGAGTCGTCTAAATTTAAAATCTGCATAAATGGCGAGCTACAACTTTGATCTCGAACTTAGTTCTTTTTATTTCTTCAAAGTTTTAGTAGTAGTAGAGCCATACTGCTCAAATGGGCCAGCTCGACCAGTGATTGTCCTCTCGCTCTCTCCAATATTGCCCTCTCACTCTTTAGAAAATCAGCGTAAAGTTACAGAGTACTGTTGCGCTTCATGCGATGAATGAGAGAGCCGGAGGCTCAATCTCCCATCCCCTTTTACAGTTTTTTCCTCTTTATTACTCATTCCTTCCCACATATCCCTTGGGTTGATTCAAGTATCTCGGTGACTGCTTACCATCAGACGGACCGTATGCTTGTTTACCAACCGTCGTGACCTAGCGGAAACGTTCTTTACCCACGTTCAGCGATTTTTGGTAGATATAAAACTTAATATGAAATATTAAACCCTGCCAAGAGTGTGCTAAGTTTGCATATAAAAGGTTCCGTACGACCGTAGAATAAAAATATCAAGATTCTTAAATGGGGACACCCTTATTTTTGAAATTAAATTTATTATTTTAGCGATTATAGAAAATTTCGGCTCTCTATCTCTTACGGTTTTTGAGATACAGACAACTTCAGACGGACAGAATAGGGTTCCGTTATGTACCCCTCAGGGTACGAAAGCCTAAATAAAAGTATCAAAAATACGATAATTTTAATTAATAAATTAAAAGATATTAATTTTATGACTGTACATAATGCAATTGATAAGGTCCTGATGAATGTGACCTCTAAACGTCACACCTGTCACGGCCCAGATGTTTAAGCCGTCAGACCGTGTCAGTTTGTCTGTAACAGCGTAGCCATACGGAATTTAAATATAAGTAATGATTTCGCGAACTATGTTACTAGAAGTTTAATGTATACAAATAAATGAAATTGAAGTGTCTGTTTGTAATTCCAAGTTAACAGCTTATATGGTACTTGCATTTTTTTTTTATGTTAGAAGTTGGCAATCCAGCATACGGCCCACCTGATGGTAAGTGGCTGCCGCAGCCTATAAGCGCTTGCAGCACCATTAGTAGGTGCCACTCATGCGTTGCCAACCTCGAGATATTAATTCTTAAATCTCGTCCACGTCGTCGTCGTCGTCGTCGTCGTAATTTCACTAGCGTACAGTGCCCTTCAAACCGGAACACAGTAATGCCTAAGCACTACTATTTGGCGGCAGAATATTTGACACTGCGGTGGTATCTACCTGGCCGGCCTCTTGCAACAAAAGACCTACCACCAGTGTGACTGACTGCACTGGTGGAATAATCTCTGCTGTGACAGAGGTTATCCCAACAGCGGGCGATGGGGTCGTCACATCCCGGCGCCGGCAAAAAAACATTAAAAAAACAATTTTATTTTTTCTGTCTGCCTTTCAGTTTGTTTCTCTGAAACGGCAGGATCGATTACAACTTTCACTGGCAGATAGCTGATGTTATAAGGAGTAATTTAGGCTACTTTTATTTTAGAAGAACAATTAGGGTTCCGTGGAGTAAAGAAAAATCGTTATGCCGCACGAGTGGTACCGTGAACGCAGCTAGTACGTAATATAATATGCATTAAACGACGTTGTGGCGCAGCGGTAGCTAACCTGCCTTAAACGCCACAGGTCGCGGGTTCGATTCCTCTCGAAGCATAATATGTTTGTATTGACCATGAAAGCATATTTTCCGGTCTGAGTGCATTTGTCCTTGTCATTGTGAATGTTTCCGGACCCCCGAAACAGGATATTACAATCCTAATGGGGGCCGTAGAGTTTGCAACGTGTATTTATTTATGTATTTATTTAATAATTTTAAATATAATTCAAAAGCTTTTGGTTCTTAAATCTCACTTTTCAATCTCAAAGTCCTTCAAACCAACACACAGTATACTGCATTGCGGTAGAATAACTGACACTGTGGTGGTACCTACCTAGCCGGCCTCTTGCCATAAAAGGCCTACCACCAGTGAAAGTCACGGAATATTTCTAACAAATGGACAGTCATAACGACTATAAAATCTAATTCACTCGCCCACCGAGTATGACGTCACTCATTATCTAAATTAGTGTTAGCTCATTGTGTACTGGCTGTATCTGATAATCGTTATCAGAGGTATTGTATGTACATGGATTAATTCTAACTGCCCAACACTCTTTTAGCTTCATTTAAATATACTATACTAGCGGCCCGCTCCCGCTTCGCACGGCTATAAAATATATAGCCTATGTCAATCACTGAAAAAATGATTAAAATCGATCCAGTAGTTCTGATTTATTCATTACTGCCGGTGACCCGCACGCGTTAAATGTAATTATTTACGACATCACATTAGAAACCTCAAAAATAACAGTATTTCTGCACTATTTAATGGATGTTATTATACATATAAACCTTCCTCTTCAATCACTCTATCTATTAAAAACAACCGCATCAAAATCCGTTCCTTAAAGATTTAAGCATACATAGGGACAAAGAAAGCGACTTTGTTTTATACTATGTAGTGATACGTACGTATTAGGACTCTTTCAAGCGAGCCTTTTACGAGTTTATAAGCTCATTTTCGAATAAACGCGTATAGGCGTGCTTTTTACCACAGCCGCAACTCGTACAAGCGTTGACGCGCTTGTAAGCTCGTATAGGCGCGTTATGTAATGTACTATAAATATGCTACTGACACACACGCTACATTCATTTCGATAACGTTCCAAGCCTAAGCTCGACCTCGCAGGAGGGCTTTGGATAAGGATTCAACTTGAGCCCCACACGGGTTGTCAATCTTTTACCGGTTGTGGTCTTCTGACCATGCCCCCACCAGTGACGCTGGCGAGGCCACTAGGGCCATAACAATAGATACGCCGGAATAAGTTCGTGTACGCGCACTGAGCGTTCTGAAGCGTCGAATTAAGTGCGCGTGTTAGAGCGTAGGTCGTTCGATCCTCGAAAGAGAACGCGAGTCTGAAACTGACCTTACTAGTTTGTGTAGAGTCTTGCTGTACGTTCTATGTCATTGTATTTAATATATAATAATTGCATGAACTATAAGTGCCCTTTCACACGTACCGGTTGCCGGGTAGCTGGCGCCGGGTATCCGGTAGCGGAGTGTATAGGCATTTATGGCAGTTTCAGATGTGCCGGCGTAATTTTACTCGACAAGCGGTCGCCGGGTGCACGCCGGATTCAACACTGGGCGTCTGAGCTACTTGATTCAAAATTGGGTTGTTTGAAAGTGAAATCCGGTAACTCACCGGACAGTCGGCGCCGTATACCCGGCAGCCGGCACGTGTAACAGGAACTTAGTGTACAACAATGGCGCGTTACCGGATCTACTAGAAGTTTTGTATTTTTAATTTCAATATAATTTAACAAAATAAGTTAAAATTGATAACCTCAAGCTAATACAGATAAAAAGCGACCTTTTATCTCGGATCACCAATATTTCCTGCTTTTAATTAATACATTAAATAATATAATACTTGTGAAATAAAATACGATAGATATGGTATTGTTCATGACACCGTTGTGGCGTTGTGGGTAGCGTGTCTGCCTTAAGTCTCGACGGTTGCGGGTTCGATTCACGCTCGGGCAGATGTTTGTCAAAATTTCTGTCTCGGTCTGGGCGTTTGTCTGTGGGTCTCCCCACCGTGCCTCGGGGAGCACGTTAAGCTGTCGGTCCCGGTTGTTCTCACATAACATCTGATAATAATCGTTAACTCTTGATAAGTAAATTGCTCTTATCCAATGAGTTACTGGTTCGCCCTTAGGGTTGCGGAGGTCAGATGGCAATCGCTCTGTGTAAAAACTAGTAACCTGTCAAATCCGGATAAGAGTAATAAGCAGACCCTGGGTAAAAATAAAATACCGGGAATAATGCTAGGACGAAGGAAGATATGGTATTGTTCAGTTTCAAGCCGTTTGGAAGTATTGCATTCTGTTTCGAGGTTAAAATATATATATTTTTAAATATTACACAATTCTAGAAGTAGAGACATGCTCCTCCAAGCATTTTCTCGACCGGGAAAGTACTACCATCTCACAGAAAATCGGCGGAAAAGTAACAATCATATACAATCGATACTGTTGCCTTTTGTGTGACAAGTGGTAGCAACGTAGGCCTGTCCTCCCCTGTTTTCCCTTCGCATCCCTTCCCACCTACCCCGTGGGTGTGCAACACCCTCCTATCCCCTGGGTTATCGACACGCATGTGATACTTCATGTATCGCAAGCGTTCATAGGTTGCAGTAACTGCTTACCATTAGGCTGACCGTAAGCTTGTTTGCCAACCATCATGACATAAAAACCCTTGAACTGATTTTAACCCTTTACACGCAGAAGGCCGGATAGATTAATAAGTACAGACCACCGCATTTTTAAATATGCTATCGTTAAGCAGTTGTGTGTTTGGCATTACTGTGTTTCGGTTTGTAGCAAGTACAGTAGCAAGCGAAATTTGGTATAGAAGATTTAAGAACCAATATACCGACGTTTGTATTACGTGGGTGACACATACACACGTGTGATGTTTAAAAAAATGTTTGTCGAGATTAAAATGTTGATTGCCAACGAGCAAATAAGTTCCAAAAGCCTTTGTTAATCAGATACACATGCGGCGGCATGCGTTCATGAACAAAGGAAATACTTGTAGAATATATTAATACTATTGTTCCAATTCACAATTAATAACACAAGTGAAACTGAATTTGAAACTTGTGAAAAGGAACGAAGCTTTTGCGTGTATATTACTGTTGGCCTTAGTGGTCTTGACATCGTCACCGTGTTACGGTAAAATAGTGCCAGCCCACCCCACAGTATCCGAATCTGATATTAATAATATATAACAGCAAATTACCTATCATGATTTAATGATTATTATCAGATGTTATGATAACAACCAGGACCGACAGCTTAACATGCTCTTCGAGGCACGGTGGGAAACCCTACAAGCACAAACGCCAATATAGCAAGCATCTGTTCCAAGCAGGAATCCAACCCACGACCGTCATGGCTCAAAGCAGATTCGCTACCAGCACGCCACAACAGTCGTCAATCCGCATATATAATATGTTATCAATTATCCGTAATTGAAACTATCCGATAAACCAATTTAATTTCATATCCATAATTGTATCCGAAACCATTATAATGTTATATATCCGAAACTGTATCCAGATCCGAAAATTCATATCCATAACATCCCTGAACTATAACATATATATAACATAACATGTAGCTATAAGTAACATCAAAATGCAATTCAAAGGGACAAGCCCTTTAATACATCAAGCGTTGTACAAACAGAGTGCACGTGTGCTTTTAATTTTGTACGATATCAGCTGGCATTTCAGATAGTCAGTAGGGTGACTATATGATTATTATTATGTGGGTTTTTTTATTATTTATCGCGCTTATCACATGTATCATAATGAGGTATTTTGTTAAGAAGATTGAATAACGTCTAGTCATAACGGTGTAAGTTGTTTTTTTTTTATAATATAACATACAATTTTTTATTCTTATTTTAAATGTGTAATTAAAACATTTTTTTAAATTCATTTCATTCACATTATTTGTGACTTGATTTTTGATTCTTTGGAAATTTCATAAATCACGTATATATTCAACGAGGATGTATTATTTTGAAAAAAAATATAATGGGCTTTTATTGGTTTTGTTGATTAAGCCCTATTAAGCCATTCATAATCACTTTTAAATTGTGATTGTCTCATCACGAGATTATAATTTACATGAATAGGAAAAGACTGAGTGAGTCAAAGACCACGAGTCTTTGTCAGTCATCAGTTAAACGTTCTTCAAACTTCAAATCGAATATTACTTTTAAACAATATTTTAATACTGTCCTATTTTTATGAAGATCATAGTCACCCTATATTTTAGATATCGAGTTGATTACCAGTTGATATCGCCCCCAGCTTATATCGACCGCCCGCATACAAAACTTCACCCTGACAACTCTTTTATTGCATTAGATGAATTAAGAAATAATCAACTGGTTTAACCTCAAAAATGTTATTCTCTACAAATAATATAATAGAGTACTGTCACCGTTGTGGCGTTGTGGGTAGCAAGTCTGCCTAAAGCCTCGACGGTTGCGGGTTCGATTCCCGCTCGGAGCAGATGTTTGTATTAATCGTACAGGCATGTTTTCCGGTCTGGTTGTGTTTGTCCTTGTCATTGTGAATGTTTCCGGACCCCGACACAGGATATAATTATCCTAATGGGGGCCGTTGAGTGTCTAGCGTTTATTGTTTATTATTTATAGACAAGATTTTATAAACATCAATGAAATTAGCGAACTTTAGGCGAATACGCATAGTTAAAACCCTTGGTAGCGAACCTGCCTAAGTCTCGACGGTTGTGGGTTCGGTTCCCGGTTGGGTTTTTGTATTGATGTTATAAATATCTGTCTCAGTCTGGACATTTGTCCTTGTGGGTCTGCAAGTATGCAAAATGACACGGTGGCTTCAAAGGACACATCAATACAATTCAAGGACTTCAACCAACTAAGCCCATGTATAACATATGCACGTAACTAGCTGCGCTCACGTCATGTACTGATTTTTCTTTACTGCACGGAACCCTATTTTTTAAGTTACCCTTTATAACATAAGCTATCTGCCAGTGAAAGTCCTGTTAAAATCGGTCCAGCCGTTTCAGAGATTAGCCGTAAAAAACAGACAGACTTTTAAGAAGAGGAGGTTTGGAATTTCAACCAGACACTTCAATCAACATCGCTTAAATGATTTAGCCGTGAAAATTGTAGATTGGTAGTTTTTATTTCACATTTATATTAGAAGTCTATATCGAATTATAAAATAAATAAATTATATTAATAGAACTACTATGTTTTTAAATAAATTACCAATTTCACAGATCAACCCACAGTACAACATTATAGTAATTATTCTTCATATCTCCTACACTTTTTGACCTTATTAGCCTACGCCATTACAAATTCCAAGATTAAGAAACAATGCGGTTCTTAATAAACTATACGCCTGTTATTTTGCCCACTTGGAATGTCGAATTATATAATATATTTAACGAAGTCATTACATTACATTTTTTTTTTCTGAAAAAGACTATTAGCAATGCCTTTTTCAAGGTATTCCTAATAGCCCTATTGCCCAATATAAGCTCGAAGCTTGCGCTAGGAGTGGGTACGACAATAGCCCAAGGGTGTCAGGATCGAACCAGCGACTCTCGCGTTAACGGCGCTCCTACCGTTGAACTATTAAGGCTTCAATTTATTAATTAAATAATAGCATAGCATAGTCCGTGGTGTCGGGTGAGTACATCAACTAGAATGCGCTCGGAGCGTTTCCTCCAGTCCCGATGATGTCCTTAGCCTTGGCTCGGCCTCACAGGAGGCACTTTAAGGAAGGAATCAATTTGAGCCCCCGCGAGGGCTATTCTTGTTCACGGATAGGTCTCAGTACAGCCACCCCTACCCAGTGACGATGTCAAGGCAAGTAGAGCCAACAGCAATACACAATTAGAAAAAAAACATTTATCGTCTTTTAAAACGAATCCAATAATTCTATTCTTTCGAATTTTATACCCTTATTGCGTATACGACTTTGACCCAGAATCTCGGTTATTTGAGATCACATCTCGTTGTAATCTCGCTTCCATATCCTTTCTAATACAGCCTTCACTTTCGTTCGGTTCGAATGACATTTGCTTTTAGATAACATTTTTAATATTGTTTTACTATAAGTTATATTTAAGAGGTCTTTATTTTCAAATCTTTGGTATTTATAATAAAATTATCATTTAAAAATACTTGGTAGACATAACCGGGGAAAAGGGACAACCTTCGTAGAGGTGCAACGTTGATTTCGTCCATTTCATCCGTGGTTCTTGCCTCCTCCGAGGCCAAATGACGGTTATGGACGTCATGGGGAATGAAAGCAACGCTCCGAGTGCATAATCGATAATAATAACTGTCTTCAAATGCCAATATAACAAGGCGAGTTTATAAATCACGGCTGACTCTTGTATAAGTCTTGAGTCTTTTTGACGTCAAATGAAAGTAGAATCCAAACGCGAAGGCTACTACAATTGTAGATGGCGAACTGCACAAGTCGCCCTTGCCTTGCCTACCTGAAAGATGTCTCTCTAGGCCTCGTTTGAAGGACCCCAGATTATTTTCCGGTCTGGGTTTGTTTTGGGTTGAGTATGTTTCCGGACCCCCGCTAAAGGCTAAAACTATCCTGATGGCGGCCGTTGAATGTGTGGCCTGTGTACTCATTTAATTAGTTATTGCCAGCATCATAGACTACGGTAATCGCCAACGATCTGGTGGGTAAACTTTTGTGACCGCTAGAAGCAATAACAAATATTTACAATATTTTAACATTTAAAAATTAACACTTTTCTGCGCGAGTGCCCTTTTTTCAACGGCCCGCTCGTTACCAGATGTGTTTGTCATTCGTCTTAAAAAACGCCAGACCGAAACCAGTCAAGGACTTGCTGATTAATAATAATAAAAGTTGAATGCAAATACCAACGTGTCATAAATATTTTAAAAGTTAATTTGAATATTTTTATTGAATAATTAAAAGAAAGAATGCAACAAGCATTATCATATTTTTAAATGCACTATCCTATTACTCAACTTCAGCACATATGTGTGCTTAATCCGTTTGGGTTATAGTTTAATCTTAACCCTTACCATTTGCTGCTAAACAACAAAATTAAAAATCATTACGGCCATTAATTGTTGCCTATTTAAAGTGATAACCCGCATAATCTAATTAACTCACTAATTCTCAAAGGGTCTCCGTGACCCCATAACTTAAAAATCCCACATCAACTTCAGCAATCAGACAAATACATATTCATACATACATACATACATACATACATGAAAAGAAGAACTATCCAAAGAGACAATGAGATTTTCGGACTTCTATTGTAAAAACTTACTATTTACTTTTTAAGTCGGTTTTGATTTTCTAAAATGTTTACTGAGCTCTAAGTCATACACAAAAGTAATCTGAATATAGTATTTGCTAGTTATTATCTTAGATTTTTTTTTTTATGTTAGAAGTTGGCAAACAAGCATACGGCCCACCTGATGGTAAGTGGCTGCCGCAGCCTATGAGCGCTTGCAGCACAATTAGTAGGTGCTACTCACGCGTTGCCAACCTCGAGATATTAGTTCTTAAATCTCGTTCGCCCAGTAATTTCACTAGCGTACAATGCCCTTCAAACTGAACACAGTAGTGCCTAAGCACTACTATTTGGCGGCAGAATATTGGACACTGCGGTGGTACCTACCTAGCCGGTCTCTTGCAACAAAAGACCTACCACCAGTGTGACTGATTGCACAGGTGGAATAATCTCTGCTGTGACAGAGGTTATCCCAACAGCGGGCGATGGGGTCGTCACATCCCGACGCCTTTGCATATACATTGAGAAGTGCCATACTTATCTTCGGAATCATCAATATACCCAACTACAATCAAACTCTATCACAACTCTACCATCAATTTAATGAAATGATTAAAACTATTGTGAGACATTATTTAATTTAATGTTCATTTTGAACGGCTAAAGCTCTCCTGAGTCAGCCGTCAGTGCGAGACGAGTCGCGACCACAAATGCAGCCCACTCACTCTGAGGTAGGACCTCCGATGGGTCCGAAACTACCGTCGGTACCTAAACCGATTGAATGTTTTAGCACTTTAAATTTTACAATAATCCATTTCCTTTTTTTGAAGTTGGTTAATAATAACGTGACTAAAAATATTTACAAAATATACCGCATAAAATATTCTCAAAAAAAACCACCCCAAATATTTATGTTACCAATATATCAATCAATCATTGTATATTAAAAGCGATGTATAAAAACACCTCCAAAGTTCGGTTCCTGTTATTAAATACGGAACCCTCCTCACAGCAGATGTTCGAGACACGCGCGCGCTGACTCATTGACTTGCGCGGGCGCAGGGCAGACGCGGACGAAAGTGTTTGTGCTAATCATTATTTATTTTTATAATAACAAAAAATAATTTGAAAATAATGTTTATGGGAAAAAACATGAACGGTTTAAGATTTTTTGTTATTTATTCTTTTTTCTACATTCTACAAAGAAAGATAACGTATAGCAATACAATTTATTAGTACCGAAAAAATGTGTTATAATATACGAAGCGAATGCACATTTCTATGTTTACCGATTTTTCGGAAATCGCTCCTTTGTGTCTCCAGGGTCTCTAAACTTCTAAATCCAGCCCTGGGAGGAGGTGAAGTAAAAGATAGAGCAGTTCGGTTAGTTGCTGTTACTTATTGTTTTTCATTAACGACCCACTACGATGCTAATCGGTTTTCGTAGCCTATGAGCGCTTGCAACACCATACATTTGTAGGTGTCACTCACGCGCTGCCAAACCTCGAGATATTCGATCTTAAATCCCCTTTGCTTAGTAATTTCACTTGCTAAAGTGTCCTTCAAACCGAAACACAGTATACAGCTTTACGGTAGAATAACTGACACTGCGGTGGTACCTACCTAGCCGGCCTCTTGCAATAAAAGACCTACAACCAGTAAATAAAGCAAGGCTTGATTATTACTCGAAATACCTTACTGTATCATTATGCTTAGACCCATTGAATCTGATAATATTTTTTACTAAACTGTCAAATTATTAATAAATGTATCTGCATAGTAACATAAAACACAATATCTAATAATTATATACTCGAAAGGAAACAACGTCCGCCATTAAAATAATTCTTTTATCTATTTACTTACGCTATCATTTTTATCGAGATGCAAACTTTTTCAAGGCTATGCAGACTACGCTTAATATATGTCTATATCATATATGTAACTTTTGCACGTGGCTCTAAACTGTGCAAAATGAAATTTTATATAATTATTTACTAAATTTTTTTTCTTAGAATATAGTTTATGAAACCAAGAGTAACATTTGACATATAAAAATGTATAATCAAAATATATAATATTATATCAAAATATATAATCTATAAATACATATAAAGGCGTCGGGATGTGATGACCCCATCGCCCACTGTTGGGATAACCTCTGTCACAACAGAGATTATTCCACCAGTGCAATCAGTCACACTGGTGGTAGGTCTTTTGTTGCAAGAGGCCGGCTAGGTAGGTACCACCGCAGTGTCCAATATTCTGCCACCAAATAGTAGTGTTTAGGCACTACTGTGTTCCGGTTTGAAGGGCATTGTACGCTAGTGAAATTACTGGGCGAACGAGATTTAAGAACTAATATCTCGAGGTTGGCAACGCGTGAGTGGCACCTACTAATGGTGCTGCAAGCGCTCATAGGCTGCGGCAGCCACTTACCATCAGGTGGGCCGTATGCTTGTTTGCCAACTTCTAACATAAAAAAAGAATAGACCTGACTGACATATTAATGGCCAGCCCTTGGAACTAGAAACCTGAGTTTTTTCACAAGTACAGTTTTTAAAACGTAAAAGGGAAGGTGTTCATGGTTTGTATAGAAGTCCATAATTTTTTAAACTAGAAGTATAAAACTCTGTTTATAGACGAACGGATATACATAGAGATACATGTATTTTAACGTTTTCTAAAATACCAACACTGAAGCGGTGAAATGGGGTTCAAAGTTTGTATTAAAACCATAATACATGCGAGCGAAGTCACTAGCAAAAGCTAGTTATCTATAAAATTATATCAAATCTGACTTATTAAAAAAAAAATACGGACGTTTGTCTATGTACAAGTTTCGATCTTTCCACTTTTTAATCTGTCCGGATTTTTGACGCGTAATTGTATCCCTGGATTGCAGACAGGGGACAGTCCCCACACTTCACACGGTCTCCCCGGACCCGCGATCCCTATAAACATTCACAACGCGTTTTATTTCATTGTGTCGCTATACTTTTCGGACCTCAACTTAGATTAATTTTGACTTGTTAATACGTAAAGAAAGATTTGTAAAGGTTGTTGTTGTACTGTCTTTATAAAATACTGTGCAAGAGACAATAGCAAGTCTTTAAAACAACTTAATCTATTTCTACCTCTATCAATATTAAGCTTAATCTATATTTCTAGGTATTTAGCTACAAGAAGCAATCGGTGTTGGGGTCCATCGTGTTGCCATGACGACCACATATTGGAGAACGCAGCGTCAGCAAGTTTCTATTTCATTAGGTGGACAGCATAGACTAACTATACACGGCCCTTCCATAAAAGCAAAATGTCACGGACACATTGGTGCCCCTTTGTATATTTAACACCAACACAGTGGAACGAAGTTAATCACACGTTAAGTTCATAAACGAATGAAGTTAGTGTGCCTTGTTGCATTGGGTAACACATTATTAGAGTCCGTTGAGTAGGTAGTAATCATCAGACTAGAGCCATGTTTTTTCCTGTCACATGAATAATGCCAAATGTCACAGAAAATCAGCGTAAAATAAGTGTCAGTAGGTGCTGTTGTGTTTGGAGGAAGATTGACATCTGACCTCCACAACCTTAAGGGCGAACCAGTAACTCATTGGATAAGAGCAAATTGCCTATCAAGAGTTAACGATTATTATCAGATGTTATGATAACAACCTGGATCAACAGCTTAACAAGCTGTCCGAGGCACGGTGGGGAGACCCGCAAGAGACCCACTGCTCAGAGCGGGAATCGAACCCTCGACCATCGAGCCTCAAAGGCTCCCTACCAGCACGTCAAAATAGTCGGTTCTAATAAGAACAAAACCATTTTTACAAGAATGGAACTAAATAATATCACTTAAAAATCACTATTTAAAAAACTCATTTGTCACAAATGTATATACAGTTTAGTAAATAATTTCACATGTCACGAAATTGTCATAAAAACTGGTAAAGATAACAAAGATATTTTGAAGTGACTGTCTCTTTCCATCTCTCCTGTGCCCCTATCACCTTCTCCCTCTTTCATTTCCTTACTATGATATTCTTAAAGGGAAAAATATTAAGTAGATTTAAAAACGGAATTCAACATTTTTTTTTCTATTTTCTAAATGTGTAATGCTGACCCTACTGGCTTTGACGGTGTCACTGGACACTCGGAGGGGCCGAGTACTGAGGGGTCCTCAAGGGGACAGAGGACAGAGTACTGAGGATTCGACTATGAAAAACGGTGTAGTAGACCGGGTCACAGCTTTTTATTAAGAATGCAATGCTTTTTAAGTTATTATTAATACTTCTATTGCCCCTCCAAGTTCAAACCCGAAACTTTAACGGATTGGAGTCACCTCTTAAACCGTTGACCTATTGAGGTTTATGACGTCATAGGGACTAAGGTAACAACTAATTATAATCTGAGTTGTCAGTTGTTCAGTCCTGAGAAAGTAACCAAATAATTACCCCATTAGGATAACAATATCCTATGTCGGGGGTCCGGAAATACACAAACACACCCAGACCAGAGCACATATTAAGCCTGCATGGGCAATACAAACATCTGTCCCGAGCGAAAATCGAATACGCGACCTGTGATGCTTAAGGCAGATTCGCTACCACTGCGCCACAACGTCGTCACTAATTTATACTTTAACTATTACAAGTTTAATAGAGTTTACAGTAAAAACAATAAAATCATTAGGCTTATTAATAATGAGAGTTAGTCACTACTTATGCCGCAGTCCGGGTATATATAAAACCTAGTCATTTCAAATAAACTGTTATTACTAGTATTAAACTAAATATCTAGTTATAAATAACCAATTAATATCTATAAACTTTATAGTGGATAATTTAAAATAATTAGTGTAGTACGAGCACAAATGAGCCGGCTCGACTGGGAAGTACTACGCTCTAAAAAAAATCAGCGTAAAGTAACAGTTTCATCCGATGAGTAAGAGCGCAAGAGGCCCAATCTCCCACCCATTCTGTTCCCTTCCTTTTTTCTCTCCTATCCCTTGGGTTGGCAACGCGCGTATAATACTTCAAGTGCCGCAACCTAAATAGGTTGTTGTAACTGCTTACCATCAGGTGGATCGTATCTTTGCTAGCCAACCGCCATGAATTAAAAAAAAAAGAGTCACATATAGGACAAGCTAAGATTTTCCGCTATTTATAAAATTTTGTGAGACCTTAAAAATTCGTGCCAGAGAAAAAACAACCTTATTAACAACAGTAATTGAAAATGTAGACTAAGAATATGTAACAGAAGCGATCAATAAACAATGAAACGTCAAGAGACCTCAAATTCGGTTAACAAAATAAATTTCATCTCTTTTTAATATTCAGAACGCGAGATGAACGTGTATCGTATATGTTGATGATGTCCTTCATATTGGCTCCGTTACGTTAAATGTCAATAGAAATAATTAAACACTAGTTGGACGCAAATAAGCAATACCATATCAACCCACACGAATGTCATTTCGAGAAAAACGCGTTTGAAGATTTTGAACAACTTGCTTTATATGATTTTTTTATGTATTGGTCAAGTTTTTGGCAATTTCAGATTTCTGTAAATTATTTATACTTATTTTCACAAAAAATAAGTATACAAACAGCATATTTCGTATATAATATAACCCAAAACGTTTAAAACAATATCTAAATTGCATGATTAAAAAATGGCTTTTTAGAAGTTTTAAAGCTTAAAACCCTACAAATATTAAAGAAAAATGTTCTTCAGCCATTTACCAACACTTCTGCATATATAACTATAGTTGTGGGTAGCGAGTCTGCCTTTAGTCTCGACGGTTGCATGTTCGATTCTCGCTCGGGTAGATGTTTGTTAAAATTTCTGTTTCGGTCTGGGCGTTTGTCCGTGTGGGTCTCCCCACCATGCCTTAGAGAGCACGTTAAGCTGTCGGTCCCGGATGTTATCACATAACATCTGATAATAATCGTTAACTCTTGATAAGTAAATTGCTCTTATCCAATGAGTTAGTGGTTCTTTGGATGAATTCGAAACACAAATTAGGCACTTGAAAGTTCAGAGGTACTTGAACCGATTCGAACCCATGACGTTTGGTTAAAGTCTACGTTTTCCATCAACTGGGTCATTTCGGTCTTTATGATGATCCCATTTTCGGTTTATTCTCTCAGGAAAAGGGCTCGAATACCTGGTACTGTGGAAAATTGTAAAAGTGTTCCCATACCCGGTTAAAGTTGCCTTGAAAGAAACCGTGTGGGTTTAAGTCAGTAGGATTCCGACATAACCTTTAGAGGTATCTATGACGGATTATCCCCACGAAAATCAAAAGAAAAAGAAATGATAAAGGTCATTCCATTGCATTAGTTTTAAATGTACGAAGGAAGAGGCATTAAATAGCCTGTGAAATCTTTTCTCAAAATCAAAATCAAATATTTTTAGTCAACACAAAAAGCATAACTCTTATTTGTGGATATTCAGATTCTATGGGCCCCAAAATTAAACCTCTGAGAAGAGCCGACGAAAAAAACTCAGGGGGTTATATCTGTTTGAATGGGCCGGCCTATAGTCTATGGTAAGTCTATATATGGACGCAAATAAGCAATACCATGTCAACCCACAAAATTGAAAAAACTGAGTTATATATGCAAAAGTGTTGGTAAATGGCTGAAGAACATTTTTCTTTAATATTTGTAGGGTTTTAAGTTTTTAAACTTCTAAAATAGCCATTTTTTAATCATGCAATTTATGTATTATGTCAAACGTTTTGGGTTATATTATATACGAAATATGCAGTTTGTGTACTTGTTGTTTTGTGAAAATAAGTAAAATAGCTTACATAAATCTGAAATTGCCAAAAACTTGACCAATACATAAAAAAATCATATAAAGCAAGTTGTTCAAAATTTTCAAACGCGTTTTTCTCGAAATGACATTCGTGTGGGTTGACATGGTATTGCTTATTTGCATCCATATATACGTATATAAAAATTGATAAATAATAAAAAATATTTATTTTATTTAAGACATTAATATCTACAACTGTACAATTGTACATCGCCCACAGTGAGGCTCTACGGCGCCTGAGAGTCGCATCCAGCAATAATTACACTATGTAGGTCGCTACCGCCCACAATGACCGTCGTTGTTTGACCACCGCCGCTCACAGATGACACCCCCGCCCCCACTCGACACATAGACTCCATACGAGATCGGGGGAGTGGGACGTGTGTCGGAGCTCTAGTTTTACTGGTGGGCATGACCTCGCCGCAATGTTCTTCTATGCTCTTTATTCAATCCTAGAATTCGTGTTTCGTTATAATAAATTTCGAAGTTTACTCGTTAAAATATTTTCCTTAACAGCTATTTCATTGTTCTATCTATTTATTTTCTATATCTATGTTTGATCCTATTTTATTAATTAATCGACAAACATGGGTTTTGAAACAACAATGATATAGATTCAATCTTTAGATATTGAAATATAGACTTTGCTTAAGAAATAGAAAAGATTTGATTTGACCGACATCAGATAATAATGTATATTCAGAACGATATTTTTTACGACTGTATAATTAGATATTTTTAAATGAGACGAAATCTTAGATAACAGTGACAAATCTCTGTTTATCATATTTCATTTTACGACACGATATTTGACGCGTCATTGTTTGACAAAATGTTACAATATTTATTATATTGTCATCTGAATACCTATATTCTAACAATTTCTAAAGAAATATTAATATATTTTTATGTTTGACAATCTAAATTTATTTATTTTTTTATTTAAAATCCAAATATTCGCGTTTTTATTATTCATGTTCTACCTATTAATAACGTATTCATGTTTTATTAAAGCAGTCTAATTTTTTACACAAATATTGTTATATATAAATCTATTATTTTTATAACACTTTGCATCGTAATATATTAAAAATGTCGCAAGTTCGTCAACAAATTTCTTTGTCAACTTCATAGCGCAGTACGAAAAAAAATCAATAGATATTAAGACCTCGCGGAGTGCTTTCCATTTAAAAGAGTAAAAAGACTACAATAAAAACCAGTCAATACCATAGCGGTTTAATAATTTAACATTTTATTATGAAACCACAGACGACAAAGAGTCGTAAATAAAAAAAAACATTTAAATCATTAAATCGGCTTAGACTATTAACAAAAAAGACAATTCTTAGCGGAGAAATAAAAAAATATCGATACGTCAAATCACTTACTTTTTACTCTGTGGTCCGTGGTGGAACATCGAAAAAATAATCACTAAAAACTGAAAGAAACACATACTTCACGATTAAATCTCTTCGACGCGGGCACGACCGTTCGGACGGCTGCATTTATGCTACTGATCTAATTCGAAAGACGAAACGTATGGTTGGGTATGACGTAATGGCGGCCATTTTGCCCCCTCGCTCCGGCCCCGCCTAGCTTCCCAGCTGGAAAAATGCACTTATCAATTTCAGTTGAGTACGTCAGTTAAGCTTTCTGATAGTCTACGGCGGCTACGATGAAACTGAATCGATTTTGTTTTATATTGCACAGTTGTTTTACATTTCATTGACTGTTTTCAAGCCTTTAAAAAGCTGGCAGTTAAAATTAATGGAAAAGTTTTTATATTATAAAATCCTTTTTATTTATTGTGTTAAAAATGTATAATGCTTACGTCGTTTTTATTAAAATCGATCGATAAATTTTTCAAAAAAATATTTTTTCAAAATATTCTTAGAAGAAGAAAATTTATATATTCTTCTAGTTGGTTAAAATGTGTGTCAGGCAAAAGGTTTACTTTATCGTACTGTGTCTCTATACTCGGCCACCCCACTCGGGGACGCTGTCAAGGCCAGTAGGGCCAACAGCAATTACGCGATAGAGTTCAATACAACGACATATTACGTGGGACAGCTCAAGTTCATATCCAAAAACGTGGTGAATTTAACTTTTAACGTTAACAAAAACTCATGGTAAGCGGTTGTATGAGCGCTTGCAAAACAATACTTTGCAGGTGTCACTCATGCGTTGCCAACCTCGAGATATTGGTTCTTAAATCCTCTTTGCCCAGTATCACTCGGTACAGTGCCCGAAACCTAAACACAGTAATTGAAAACACACTACTTTGCGGTACAATATCGGACACTATGGTGGAAATTATTTAGCCTGCCTCTTGCAATAAAAGACCTATCACCGGTGTGGTTCAATAATACCCCCTTTAACTAGTACTATATGAAAAAACACTCAATATAGGCACCCCATAATCTTCTATCTTATTAGGAGTTATGAGTTACTTCATATCGACGTTCGTTCGACTCTTGAGGTCTTTCGAAAACAGTATCAAGTGCTGTTACGTTTCGTGCCATGCGTGAGAACGCCAGAGGCCTAATCTCCCACCTACTCTGTTCCTTACCTTTTTTCCTTCTCATCCCCTCCTTCCTTCCTTTCTGTTCCTTAGGTTGGCAACACGCATGTGATACTTCAAGTATCGCAAACGTTTATAGGTTGGGGTGACTGCTTACCATAAGGCGAACCGTATGCTTGTTTGCAAGCCGTCATGACATAAAAAAAATCCTATGCTGATCTGCGGACAAAAGCTAGTATGTAAGAGCTTGAGATTCAAAATATTATTATAATTGTGTATAGTTTGTGCAGATTTAGATATTTTGGCAAGCACCTTGTCTGTGTTATGGTAATTGGGTCAAAGGCTCTTCAGATTTCGACCCCTAAAGTGCTATTGACATGGGCGAAATTTTAACTTAGCTTTGTTGATAGCCTTTGTATAAATAGTTATTTTAACCGACTTCAAAAACGGAAGACTCAAAAGTGGTTTGTATTTTTATGCTACTCATTTCACATTAGTTTTTCACAGCTTTGTCTATTATAGGGTTCCATAGTCAAATGGCAACACGAATCCCATTAATATAATAATTATTAATAATTATAAACGTGTTCCCTCCTTCTTACAGCCTGGGGTCCTTCAAACAAGAGGGCATCTTGCGTTAGGCAGGGCGAGGGTGGCGTGGGTGCAGTTCGCCTTCTGCAACCATGTTAGCCACCTTCGCCCCGGGGTGTAAAAAAATGTTATATCCGTCCGTATGTCACATTCATTTTACTCGGAGAATGTTGGAAGCGCTACACAATTTTGTAGTGAAATCCTAAAATATATAAAAATTAAGGGTAGCAGTCCATACATAAGTACATAAATAGGGGTTGAAAAAATGTAATGCTCGGCAAAGTGTGAGGTATCTTTGGACTGGTCTTTAAAAATAATAATTAGTTTTGATTTTGACTTTAAGTAAGGAATTATTGAGATATTAGTTCCTAAAGTCATAAAAATTGTGACACCGCTGTTTCGCCGCTTCTCGGATAATGGTTTAATTTTCGTACTTTCAAACCCTAGTTTTAGTGCCCCAATATAATTATATATATATAAATGAATTCCTGTTTCCCTAGGTCACGCCAACTTGAGAACCACTGTACCATCATAGAAGGTTCTGAAAAGGTTCTCTATACAATTCTAAGCACATAGACTTACAAATTTGGAAAATCATTATATTTCAATATTTAGTTCTTAGGGTTTCAATAGTTCAAAATTCTGTTAACCCGATAGTTGCAGATCCTTTATGGACCCAGTATTACGCCTAGAGGAGGGCAAAATCTCAAATTAGGGTCCAGAGGAAGGCAAAATGACTATATTCTTGAATAGTTATTAGTTAAATAGTACAAAAATGCATTATATTTTTGCATTTTTCAGTATTTCGCAAGGAATTAAAATCAGTTTTTGTTAATTAATGAAATAAATATAAATATAAATTTCAAAATGGTGTCATATTAATAATTAATAGTCAATACCTAATTGAATTATATATTAATTAATTGAAATTGTTCGATACGCTAAGTATAATTTTAATAAATGTCAAACGAGTAAGCCGCCATGAGAGAAACGAGGCGCGTTCGGAAACGGCGGGAAAAGCTTTAATTAAATTCACGAAGCGTTCCATTTTACGCCATTATATAGAAAATGACGTGTTGAAAATTCCAGATTATAAATGATATTTAAATATATTCAGCTCAAAAAGAAGGTTCTCTATTTATCCTTTTTTTCTTCGTCCCGATGACGTCCTAAGTTGTGGTTCAGCTTGACAAAAGTCGCCGTAAAAAGAGCAACAACTGCCTGCTAATTAGTGACGCTATCAAGGCTAGTAACACCAACAGCAATATACCCGCTGAATCAGCACAGACACGCACACAACTCCATCTTCGCCCGCCAGAACAAATTCCCTTGAATCGCACCTCGGGCCGTGCTCACACCGTCGAGTGCGTCCTTCGATAAGAATGTACTCGGAGCGTTGCCTCGTCCATAGCCTTGGTATGGCTTCGCAAGACCCTATGTATGAAATCAAATTTGAACCTCCCGTAAGACTATCCCTTTTACTCAGCCGAGTCTAATTACTCGGCCCCCGTAAAGTCTTTTTCTTTTTTTTTTGTTTACGGGGAGGAAATCTGCAACCAGATACCCGGCCTCCTGGGGAAGAGAACCGGGTTATGTGGGGTTCCATGTTTAACCATGGCGTCCCACTAAAACCTCCTCGGTGGCCGACCTCAGTGCGAGTGAGAGGCTCCGGGAACTCCTGTGGAACGCACTCCGGGGCCTCTCAAGCACATCGCCCAAATGGGCCCTTCCCGGGGAGAGCTGATGGTGTTGCCCTCACCCTAGGGGAACTGATGGCATTGTCCCCACGCCACCTCGTGCTGGCGAGCAGCACGACTGTCGGTGCCACCCCGACCGCCGTCTTCCTCTAGGCCGTGCGATGGGCACACAGGTGACCCCACCCTGTGCACCCACGACCTAAGGGTACGACGCCCTATTTAAAGCCCGGGCGTGAGGGCTTGGGACAGGAACGCCAGCAGCATCGTAAGACGCCACCATTGTCCCTGTCACCACCTTTCCCCAACCAACCTGCGCAGGCGAGAAAGGCAGAGGGCCAGGGGTGACGTGGCCAATCACCCCCGTCCAGCAGGGCTCCCGCGACCCCACCAGGCCGTCCCCTCAAGACCACCACAGTCAAAGGAGACAGCACCCCTTGCCAGCTCTCAAACCTTTGCAGGTGGAAGCGAGGGTAATTTTTTTATGAGGTTTTCTTCCTCAACTTCCCAGCGGGGCACGACCCGCCTTTGCCATAGAGTTACTCCCAGGTCCACTCTGCTACTCAGAGAAGTACCAGGAGCGACCCTTGTGGCAAAACTATCCCGGGCGCGGTCTGATGTTAAACGCCCCGCGCCCAACCGCCGAGCCGGTACTCAGCCGTCATCGGTGAACTAAACGAGTTCACCGACGCCGTTGCCCAGGGTGCACCACGTGGAGGTGACCGGCTTTTGCACCCCATCCCCGTAAAGTCTACCCTAACCCTACAAAGTAACAGTGTCAGCAGGTGCTGTTGAATTTCATACGATGATTGAAAGCGCTGGAGTCCCAATCTCCTTCCCACCCCCACTGTTCCCTTCCTTTTTTCCCATCTCATCCTTTCCCTCCTATATCTTGAGTTGGGAACGCGCATATGATTCAAATATTGCAAGCGTTCATATGTTGCGGTGACTCCTTACCATCAGGCAGACCCTATAATTCTTTGGATAATCCAAAAAATATTTAAAAATAATGCGACTTACGATAATACGATCAAACCCTTTTCGTTGGTATTTCAATAAATAAAACTGTTAAAGTCGGTTATTGCATTTTTAAAACCACACAAATTATAATTCAACCTCGATTATCACAAAGTTATCGTATCGTATAGAAGTTTGCTATAAATTATAGTTGTTGAAAGTCAAATAGAAGTGAATTTCAAAATTCAAATTCAACTTTGACTTATCGTTTATGTGGGTGCTAACCCACAAACGAAAGAGCAATGGTCATTTATAATTGTTGAAAGATCGCAAGTTAACTAGGTACAGAAGTCTTCATAATAATATTTGATTAGCCTTTTGGTTAATATACTTTAGTATTGAACTAATCAAATGTCATACATGTGTCTGACATTGGCAGTATAAATGTAAACAATAAATGAATTTAAACTCGTAGGACTGTGACCTTTGGCATACTTAAGTTTATATGGAGAAGCAGTGCAGAAAAGTTAATATTTATATATAATTACTAATAATTACTTTATAATTACTTTAAAAGCCTTCATACCTCAATGGTAGAAGGGCCAACTTCGCTCCGCTAACGCGAGAGTTGCAGGTTCGATCCTGACCCCTTTGGGCTATTGTCGTCCCACTCCCAGCGCAAACTTCGAGCTTATTTGGAGGGGCAATGGGAATATTAGTAATTGAAAAGCAATGCTAATATTCTTTAAAAATAAAATTATATATATAGATGTTGGTGAAGATAAATAAAAAAGTCGAATAGAAATAACTGTACTTTTTGAAGAACAATTTTATAAAAGTCTCATAACGTACCGTTAGCTAAAAAAGTTATAACATAAAAAATTATATTGCCATTTTGTTGTCGGACTGTACATCCGTATCCTCATTACATGTTCCGTAGATCATTACCGCCTTCCGTGCAGGGTTCCGCTTTTTGAACTTCTACCTAAAGTCTGTCTTTGCGTTATTCTGTTTTATATATATATAAATTCATTTATATTTTTGTATTTCATCTGGGTTTTGCACTGTGTAATTTTTTTATTTTATTTTATTTATTAAATACGTTTTTAAAGCGTCCTCTGTGGCAGGACACGTTCTTCTTACCGAGTTATTAACTATTTTTTATTACTGTCCAACTAAGCGTTTGGCTGGTGCTAGGAATGGGTGGTCTCCTTGACGTTACCACCTTCATGGAACCCCACATAACCCAATCTCACTGGACGCCGGGTATCTGATAGCCATTTCAATTCTAGCAACAAAAAAGAGTGGGTACGACAATAGCCCCACGGGGATTGAACCTGCACCTCTCGCAACACAAGCCAGCTCTTATACCGATTGAGCTATTGAAGCTATAAAATCAAAACCACACAAATAAATCCTCTTTATTATTAAATAACTGTTTACACCTACTTCTAATAAGTATATTACACTTAATATTAATACGAATTCCGAGCAAAAGTATTTAATGAACATTCACGAGATGAAATGGGACAAATGGACGTAAGATTGCCCTCGGAAGATGTAATGAGGATATATCCAGCGACTAGGGTGACCTAAATTTACAAGTATCTAAGAATTTATCGTATTGTTTGTGGTCAACAGTTATGGTTATATACACACACTCAAATCATTACTTTAGTAAAATAGGAATTTTCTTGTGTCCGAAAACCCAAATAAATACAAGAAAAACTGCACCGACCTAAAAATATTCTTGTATGAGAAATAACATAATTATTCCCAGAGGGGGAATGGAATCAACAATCATTACGGCTTAACACTAAGTTTCAGGAAGTTTCACAACCATAATATTCGTTAAAAAGTAAGAGAACTGTGGAGTTTCGCTTGATGAGTTTTGAGAGTGTTAGTGCTCTAATGGAAACAAAAAGCATCATGTACCGCTCTCCTTTTTCCTTATTTGCCTTCCCACCCCTTCCTTTCTATGCCTCGGGTTGGCAACGCGCATGTGGTACAAATATCGCAAACGTTCATAGGTTGCGGTGACTGCTTACCAGGCGGACCGTATTCTTGTTTACCAACCGTCATAAAAATCCCACATTTCAGAAACAAGAAATATTAATATGGAACATTCATAAATCAATACACAACATGTCAGCACGTATTTTCTTATTTATAATCATAAAGCTATTACGTTCGTAGATAGTTTAAAGTAAGTAAGAATCGATACTGGTATTAAAGTTGAAGTTCAGCGTTTCTAATTTTGTATAAGCTCCTTTAGAACTCCCGCTCCTAACTAAAGCCGATAGCTCTAATCCTCTGCGCCACTATCATGCACAAACTCGTGTAGAGTATATATAATGACGACGCTGTGCAGCGGTAGCAAACCTGCCTCAAGCGCCACAGGTCGCGGGGTCTTTTCCCACTCGGAGCAGATGTTTTTATTAAAAATTGTTATTAATGTGAGCAATGACGCGAGCGGAAGCTAGTAATAAATGCTACACACTCAATGGTAGGGACCATTAGGAAACATAATATCCTCGCACATAAAGACCCAAAAAGATTACAAATAAATAGTTTAGTTCAAAAAAAAGATTATTTTACTATTAGCTTATATATTAAAGGGACGACTGCGCTCCGTTAACGCGAAAGTTGCAGGTTCGAACTTGACCCCCTACGGCTTTTGTTGTACCCACTTCTAGCGTAACTTCTTCTTGACCTTTGCTAAATATTATTTATTTCTTTAAAAAGAAACTAAAAACTAAAATTGGTATAGAAATAAAATAAAAACACACTAATCGTGGTCACCCTATTCAGAAGTCACGTACCATCGGCTCACTGGTACAAAGTCTTTTAAAAGCGGAAAAAGTCACCTTATTTTAATTAAACTTTGGAATTTCTTTATTTCACAGCCTGCGTAAGAATTCTTTTTTTTATAATATCTAAGTTCTAACACGCTTTTATAAAACAATATCAGTTTAATATCTCTTTCAAAATAGATTTTAAATCTCCTTTATTTTATATTTTCTTCAGTATTTGTCGTTGTTGTGACAACAGAAATACACATTATATTAAAATTTCCATTCTACATTCTACTACGGTTCGTGATACAGCGCGCTGACATACCGACAGACGGTCAGCGAAAGCGAATAGGGTTCCAAGCCCTAAAAATGAAAAAAGTCAGCCGGTCACAAGCTACGATACCAAAGACACGTTGATAAACAAATGCACACAAATGCATAAGGGGCCGTCAATAAATTAAGTCACACATAAAGGAGGGGGACAACGAAGTTTGAGATTGTGTGACAAGGAGGAGCACCTAAGTTTTGTAGTTCACATTTCAAAATGTAATATATCTAAGTATTAACATTGTAAATTTGAACTGTTGACGAGAAACTTAATAATATTACCTAACTAATATCGAAACTGGATTGGATTTAATAATTTCTGTGTGCAAAATGTGTGACGTCACACTAGGGAGGGGGGGCAAAATATAACACCCTTGATTTGTGTGCAAGGTAAAAATAGTGATGTATATTTATAATATATGCATACTAAATATTAATAAAAACACAGACGCTTTAGCTAGGTTCTTACCAAAATACTTATGTCAAGGTAAAGCCAGAACAACTAATGAGGCGTTTACGGCTAAAACGAGACATATGACAAGATATACATACATATTTTTAGCTTATTTCAAACGAAATAACTGTAGACTTTGACTTATAATAAGTCCCTTCCATACAAACAATATGTCCACATATTCGCTAGTCGAGCACTAGCTTCGTAAATTCGCACTAAAGCAACGAAACGAAGTCAGTCACACGCTAACTTTATTCGATTATGTACGTTTAACGCCATTTGTATCATCTTTTCATCACATCATCCCATTAATCTCCTCAGCGTGTGGACAACCGGGCTTTAATGTATCAAATCGCATATCACCTAGTGCACACGCTGATCTGTGCCTATTAATGTAACACCATTAATTATTATCTCACTTAGGTTAACAATTCCCCTGCCCGGTGACGCTGTCAAGGCCAGTAGGGCCAACAGCAAAAAAAAAAAATAGGTTAACAATTATACGTCTGTATATCTGAATATGCGAATAAACCAAATAATAAAAAAAAAACTATATTAGGTTTTTTTATATGGCTTTACAATATTTCCGAATAATCAGAGGATTTATCTAGATCTGCAAGAGACCCGCTAAGAAGGTATCGCTACAAAACAATAGATTACTGTGTTTCGGTTTGAAAGACACTGTAGCTAGTGAAATAATTGGGCAAAGAGATTTAAGGACCAATATCTCGAGGTAGGCAACGCGTGAGTGACACCTATTAATGGACGCAAATAAGGAATACCATGTCAACCCACAAAATTGAAAAAACTGAGTTATATGTGCAGAAGTGTTGGTAAATCGCTGAAGAACATTTTTCTTTAATGTTTGTATGGTTTTAAGCTTTAAAACTTCTAAAAATCCATTTTTATCATGCAATTTATGTATTATGTTAAACGTTTTGGGTTATATTATATACGAAATACGCAGTTTGTAAACTTATTTTTTGTGAAAATAATTAAAATAACTTACATAAATCTGAAATTGTCAAAAACTTGACCAATACATAAAAAATTCATATAAAGCAAGTTGTTCAAAATTTTCAAACACGTTGACATGGTTTTGCTTTTTTTTTTTTTATGTTAGAAGTTGGCAAACAAGCATACGGCCCACCTGATGGTAAGTGGTTGCCGTAACCTATGAGCGCTTGCAGCACCATTAGTAGGTGCCACTCACGCGTTGGCAACCTCGAGATATTAGTTCTTAAATCTCGTTCGCCCAGTAATTTCACTAGCGTACAATGCCCTTCAAACTGGAACACAGTAGTGCCTAAGCACTACTATTTGGCGGCAGAATATTGGACACTGCGGTGGTACCTACCTAGCCGGCCTCTTGCAACAAAAGACCTACCACCAGTGACATATTTGCATCTAAATGATATTTCAAGCGCTACGACAAACATTTACCATTAGGTGTGTCGTATACATGCTTGCCAACCTAGTTGCATGGAAAAAAATACTATGTATTGGGCGCCTACAAACGAGACAGAAACATCTTAGGTAATTACATAATTATACTCAAGTTTGGTAATCTCCACTACATAGTATAAAACACAGTGTCTCTGTCTCGATAGATAGAGTGATTGAAAAAGAAGGTTTATATGTATAATAACATCCATTAAATAGTGGGAAAAAAAATTGAGGTTTTTAATGTGATGTCGTAAATAATTACATTTAACGCGTGCGGGCCACGGGCAGTAATGAATAAATCAAAACTACTGGATCGATTTTAATCATTTTTTCAGTGAATGACATAGGCTATATATTTTATACCCGGGCGAAGCCGGAGTGGGTCGCTAGTTATCTATAAAAGAAGAAGACCTGACAGGCATAATTATAAGCGCCCAGCGTAAACCCTTAAAGCTGTTTTTTTTTTCACGAGCATGAAACTTTATTTTTAGCCGAACAATTGATGATAAAGAAACATCGCTGTGGCAGCGAGATTGCCTTTAGCCTCGAGAGTTGCGGATTCGATTCCCGCTCGAACAGATGTTTGTATCGATCTTCCAAATATCTGTTTCGGTCTGGGCGTTTCTCCTTGCGGGTCTTCCCACCGTCCGTACCTCGGAGAACACGTTAAGCAGTTGGTCCCGGTTGCTATCACATAATATCTGATCATAATCGTTAACTCTTGATAAGAATTTGCTGTCCGATGAGTTACTGGTTTGCTCTTAGGGTTGCGAAGATCAGACATCAATCACTCTGTGTAAAAACTACTAACCGTTCAAATCCGGATAAGAGTAATAAGCAGACCCTGGGTAGATAAAATACCTAGTAAGTGCTAGGAAGAAGTATTCCAACATTTTCTAAAATTCGGCCTCTGAAGGTGTAAAATGGTAAGTGGTTGCCGTAGCCTATGAGCGCTTGCAGCACCATTAGGTGCCACTCACGCGTTGCCAACCGCGAGATATTGGTTCATAAATCTCCTCAGCCCAGTAATTTCACTAGCGTACAGTGCCCTTCAAACCGGAACACAGTAATGCCTAAGCATTACTATTTGGCGGCAGAATATTTGACACTGCGGTGGTACCTAACTAGCCGGCCTCTTGCAACAAAAGACCTACCACCAGTGTGACTGATTGCACTGGTGGAATAATCTCTGCTGTGACAGAGGTTATCCCAACAGCGGGCGATGGGGTCGTCACATCCCGACGCCGGTAGCGAAAGTGAGCGAAGCCGCGGGCAGAAGCTATTGTAAACTAAAATATAAAATCTAAAAACCATTTATTGGTTAATAAACTCACACAAAAACTGTCCCTCAAATGATATATTTCATCAATAAAGTACATACTAAACACGTTTAAATTTTATTACATAGTTTACTGCATAGTTCCGATGCTGTGTTCGTAGTGATTCAAAATGGCCGACTTCCCGGAATGTTTATAAAAAAACTTTAACTACCCTCATGGCGACGACCTCGTTAAAACTTATTGGCACCGTCTCATCTACGTTAAACTAATATTATTTTGAAGACATGACGAACTACGTAATACCAACGGATTATAGCAGTTCATAATTTCATATTAAGAAAAAGACCTGCGGGCTTACCATTAACTCTTACTGCGATTGAAATTTCGACCTAAACTGAGCTACATCGCTATTTCTTACCATGACATATATATTTATGCTCATAAAAAATCTGAATCGATTCACTGTCAGAATTGAATTGGATCGAAATAGAATTTTTACTGAAATTACATGGTAAGCCAGCTGTGTCAATTTCGAATATTCGGGAGTGATCTTCTGAAATAGAATTATGACCTACCTACGGGCTACCATGAACTTGAGACGCTCATAGCCAAGTGCACCCACTAATCGTCAAACGATCGGTAGGTTAAGCAACTCTAGGCGCGGTCAGTCACTAGATGGGTGATCGCATAGTGATATTTCAACCGAGCGTGTCCGTGCTTCGGAGGGCACGTAAAAAGTCGGTCCCGACTGTTGACAATTTGACAACAGCCGATATGTCAAGCCAGAGGCCTATGGCGACCTGAACAACTCTGACACTAGGTTAACCACTAACCACTCGATAGGAAAAATCATGAACTTAAATTGCGATTCAAATAATAGCCTAAACTGAGCTACATCGCTATTTCGTACCATAACATATATATTTATACGTCATGCTCATATAAAATCTGAATTATTCTACAATCTGATTTGAATTTGATTGATTTGATCGTCATTTTATTCACAATAAGAGTTCATGGTAGGCTCCTATACCCTTTTAATTTCCAACATATATAATATATGTCCTATACAAATAAATAAAATAGCCTCCGATTGTCGTCAATCCGTCCGTCCCTTAACTTGTTGTATCTCAAGAATCGTACTAGATCGACAGTTGAATTTTCACATTGTATTTGTGTTACTACTGCAACAATAATTACTAAAAATAATATAACATTTTAAAATATCATAAATAATATTTCTCATTTCTGGGATACGTTTTAGATATGTAATCACAAAATAAAATCAACAAAAATTATAAAAAAATTAATCATCGGCAAAATTTTCAATATAATAATAGCTATCTTTGAATGCAGTCAATTTAATCGAATGATGCTTTCATTAGCAGATATTATTTTAAGCTTTAAGGTCTAATTTATGAGAGTTATTTTATTAAGATAATTAAAAATTAAAAGATACTATAACTCAAAAAGTTATAAAATATGTATATTTGTATTTTTGAGTTATAAGCGGTAGCGTTTTTTATAAGTATTTAATATTTAAAATGAATTTGTATCACATCTTAACCTGCCTAAGAGACGTTAGGCTTTTACCTCTATAATTATATCACTAACAATATGTACACTGCTCTAACATAAATACATAAATAAACGTTACAGACTCCACTTACAGTGGTGTTAGGCCTTTTATTCCAAGAGGCCGGCTTTGTAGGTACCACCACAGTGTCAGATATTCTCCCGTAAAGCAGTATATTTCGGTTTACCAATAACAATAAGTTAGCAACGCGTTAGTGACATCTGTAAATGTATGGTGGTGCAAGCGCTCATAGGCTACGACAACCGCTTACCATCAGGTGAGTCGAACGCTTGCTTGCCAACTTCATCACATAAAAAAAACGTATCGATACGCAACAGTAAATAGAAAAATGTTTTTTATCATATTTATTCTTGGTTTTATCAAAAAAAAATCTTTATCGCTACTTCTTATAACATGGGCCATATTCATAAGCGTAAAAAGCAGATGTGGTCAGAGTAAAGATTATTTTAATACTCTGTGACGTGCATTTATATCTCATACATTACGATTGGAAGATTGATTATTTGTTGTTATTTAAAGGTGTACGTCGCCCCATTTTCGCTCACTGTATTCAGTTTATATTTTTATTATCAACTGGTATACGCTTGCTATATAATTATATATATAGTATGGATGGGCCTTATAATACCGTTGGTTTCGTAAATTGAATAATTGAACACCAATGCACCGGAACGATGTTAGTTACAGAATAACTTTATTCGGTAAATCAAAAATTTTAGATATGAAATTCAAAAAAATAAGTATTATATTAATATTATTTTATTAATGTTCTTAGTTTCGACTTACTATATTCTATGTAACGCAACGGAACGAATTTAGTCACTAGCTTAGTTTATTATACAAAATATAACCGTATGTAGTTACCATATACATATAAGTCTATGTTAATAAATTTCAGTAAATACGAAAACAAAGCAAAGCAAGGCGGGGTCACTAGTTAACAATAAAACATGCAAAAACTTTCTAACAAAGAAAACTGAGCTATCAGTTCTTAAATAGAATAACAAATTAAGAAAATAAATGGTTTCGTTTTTTTTACTGAATACAAAGAAACTAAAGCGATTGCTACAAAATGGCGGCTAAGCGCTTTCCCGCGCTTTCTCCTGTCAAAGTATTTGATTCGTTCGGAAATAGCGCTGTCATTGAACGATTGTTAGAAAAGTGTTGTTTTAGAAAGTCTTATCTCAGTTGTCTAACTTTTAAAAGTAAATTTTATATCGGATTCCTTTAGACTGTGAGTTTAATTTTTTTGTTATTTTGCAAACGTGTAAATGATGACCGTCGTGGGTCGTCTTAACGAATGAACCTTAAGCACCACAGGTCGCAGGTTCAATTCTCGTTGCAGATGTTAATAATAACCGGAACACACACAGCTCTGTCAACACAACCGTACCGATTTGATCTAGGTATATATTTGTGCTTCTGTTTTGTGTTTGTGTAACATTCGCATTTATAATATTAGTTATATACATAGACTTATAATTATATACTATCGATAAGCTCTTTCATACTGACAAAATGTCATAGACAGGTTGGTGCCACTTTGTAAATTCAACACCAACGAAAAAAAAATTATGTCCGATAGTTAGCGTGCTTTGGTGATGAATTTACGAAGGGTCACCAAAGAGTCATAAAAATATGACATTTTGTCTATATATATATAAATTGTAAAAACCTTGAAAACCGTTGTGGCGTTGCGGGTAGCGAGTTTGCCTTTAGCCTCGACGGCTGCGTATTCGATTCCCGCTCGGGCAGATGTTTGCATTGATGTTATAAATATCTATTTCAGTATGAGCGTTTGTCCTAATCGTAATTAGTTAAGTAATCTCGGTAATCGCATAACATCTGATAACAATCGTTAACTCTTGATAAGTAATTTACTCTTAGCCAATGAGTTACTTATTCGCCCTTAGATGGCAATCGCTCTATGTAAAAAAAAATATCCCCAACAAAGCTCGGTCATCCAGGTACTTAGTAATTAAGCTACCAAGGCTAGGTACAATAATTACCAGTCAAGTGCGTTGTGGACCACGCACAGTTGAAACTAAAGGGTTCCGCAGCTTGGTTATGAAGAATCTTAAGGGCTTTAAAAATAATAACGAATTAAAATCGACCGCAAAAATAAGTTGGTAATTTCATAGTAATTATTAAAAGTAATATGAGAAACAAAGTTATGGGAAAAACTTATATATCTTTTAAATTTGTAAACCTATCTTCTTCAAACCAAATGTGGTTGAAATTTCATTTGATGTTCTACAACCTCAAATTTTTGTAGAATTTTAAATCTTATAGTGCAAAAGTTAGAGGGGGGGACACAATTTTTATGACTTTAGGAGCTTATATCTCAATAACTACTGACGCAAGGAAGAAAGTCAAAATCAAACTTCCTTATTATTTTGAAAGACCTATCCAAAGATATCTCACACGTTGTCATACGTTGAATTTTTTTTTTTCAATTCTCAGTTATATGTATGGACTGCTACCCTTAATTCTTATATATTTTAAGATATTATTACAAAATCGTTGTGCGGTGCATAGAATACACCCATTTAGTAAATTTGGTATAGATAGGACCATTGGTCTCCGAGTAAAATTACTGTGACATACGGACGGACGGGCGGACAGACGGACAGACGAACAGACGGACGGACGGACAGACGGACACGACGAAACTATAAGGGTTCCGTTTTTGCCATTTGGCTACGGAACCCTAACTAGTAACCTATCAAATCCGGATAAGAGTAATAAGCAGACCCCAGGTAGAAAGAAGAAATTGTAAAAACCTTTAAAGTTAATTAAAGCATAAATACCTTTTAAACATCCAGAACTCAATAATAATGGAAGTTCGACTTTATAGATAATTATGAAATAATGAAGTTAAAGCGCATCGCGGAATGAGTTCCAGAGTGCACTCGACAGGCGTTGAAAGCATTCGCTTATTCCTCCTCATTTATATTTTCAGTTGAAAATATTGCCTTTGTATTACTGCTTTATTAAATCTAAAACTGCAAAGCAAGTTTTACTACTTTTCATGTTTTTTAATTGTTTTTGAAGTGTTTTTCTTTAGCCTCGTTGAACTAATTTTGTTAGGCGGAATAGTTATAGGTTCGCGTCACCGACATGCTAGTGACGTGAGAGTTTCAGACGAAGCACTGCAGCTTATATATATAATTAAATAATAAACAATAAATAAACGCTACACACTCAACGACCCCATTAGGATAGTTATATCGGGGATCCAGAAACATATACAAGGACAAAGACAAACACACCCAGACCAAAGCACATGCATGTTTGCTCAATACAAAACCTGCGCCGAGCGGGAATCGAACCCGTGACCTGTAGCTCTTAAGGCAGGTTTGCTACCTCTGCGCCATAACGTCGTCTGTACGTCTGTAAAATGTATTTAATAAATAATATACGTGACTGCATGTATTATTATAATTATTCAAATCATGTTTTTTTAAGTCATAACAGTTGCCAAGCAAACATATGGTCCGCATGATGGTGAGCAGTCATAGCAACCTATGAACGCTTGCGATACTTGAAGTATCAAATGCGTTGCCAACCTACTTGGGTAACAAGAGGGAAGGAATGAGAAAGGAAAAAAGTGTGGGAACAGAGGGGGTGGGAGATTGGGCCTCTGGTGCTCGTAACACGAAACGCAACAGTACCTACTGATACTATTACTATACGCCGATTTTTTGTAATGAAAAATACTAACAAAAAGTTACCTTTACCCGCTGAATCGCAATCAATTCTTTGGACGACTTTTGGTCGTGAATAAAATTAAGGTAATTCATATTAAAGCTTTAGCAATAAACGTAAAATAATACTTCATTGTTCAATATAATTCCACAAACTAAATTTCTAATTTATGAGCTAGAGACTAGACCGTATTTATATGTAATAGAAGCCCTCAAATTTTAGGTGCCTTTGGTTTTGTTACAAATGTCAAATCCGGGTTAATTTATTATAAGCTCTATTAGTTAAGTCAACTTTCAAGGCGTCAGGACGTCCCCATCGCCCGCTATTGGGATAACCTCTGTCACAGCAGAGATGATTCCACTAGTGCAATCAGTCACACTGGTGGTAAGTCTGTTGCAAGAGGCCGGCTAGGTAGGCAGAGGAGATTTAAGAACCAATATCTCGAGGTTGGCAACGAGTGAGTTGCACCTATTTATGGTGCTGCAAGCGCTCATAGGCTACGGCAACCACTAACCATCAGGTGGGCCGTATGCTTGTTTGCCAACTTATAACATTAAAAAAACTTATTCGAGGAGTGTGCTGATAGCTCCATAATCTCATCCCACCATCTGCATTTTATTACCGGGATACCAGGCGCACTGCGGGGTACCATCCATATCTGGTCGATATACCGGACATTCGCACTGTGCGCTTTCGATTATCTTTCATAATGCGCACGGCCAGGGACGGGAATGGTCTTCCGGCGCCTGCATTCTATTTTTAAAATGGGGAAGCTCTTATCCCATATATACAAAGATAACTCAGTTAGGATACAATTATTTACGCTTGCTTAATGACCCCCGTTATCAAATTAGTCAGTGGTGATGACCAAGTAGATAAACAATATGACTCAACGTGACTCGACAAGAATATAATTAAACCAGATATGATTATGACTGGTTTATTTCCAGCCACCTCATTCACGATAGACTAAAAAAATTAAGGTTTCTTAACATCATAACGGGGTTTGATATCACTTCAGTTTTACCGGCGTCGGGACGTTATAACCCCATGGCCCGCTGTTGGGATAATCTCTGTCCCAGCAGAGATTATTCCAGCAGTATAATCAGTAACAGTTGTGGTAGGTCTTTAGTTACAACCCCCCCAACCGCAGAGGTCAAACTATGCGGTACCCTGGGCTTGTCGTGCTGGGAGGGCTCAGTAGCCGGGAGTCGATTGTGCAGGTGGCACCTTCGACTGCCCGGTGAAGCTAACAGGGTCAGACGGTTCGGGCGTGGGGCGTTTTACGCCAGACCGCGCCTAGGAGGGTGGTGTCGTATGGGTCGCTCCGGTACTTTTCTGCTTATCAGAATAGACTGCGAGCGGCTCCTGCGACACCGGAGGTGTGTTTGACCGGGGCCTTCAGCCACGGTTAGGCGGTAGAGGAAGAAAACCTCTTTAAAAATAACGGCGGTCGGTCGTAGAGGGAAACAACCTCATTAAAAAGTTAGTCTCGGCGGGGAGCCCTAGAACCCAAGGCTCCCTTGGTTGGGTTTGCCGGGGCCTTCTGGTCCCGGTCGGCGGGGCGCAAAAGCGCCGTGGAGTATTTTATTTATGTATAGTATGTATTAGTATGTATATATGGCGGCAGTATAGTGCCGCCCAAGGTGGAGGCCAAAAGGCCTGGCGCGTTCGCTCGTGGACGTATGTATTGGTATATATGTAGTGTATGTATATATGGCGGCAGTAGGTTGCCGCCACCGGTGGGCCCTCGGGGCAAGCGCCGGGGCGTCGCGGTGGTATGCTTCGGCGATCCCGCGACGTCCCACTATGGCGCTAGATGGGACTTTGGAGTTTTAGTGGGTAGGGGGGCTCGGCTCCGAGTCTACACCCCATTGCACCCGTCCCGGCGCTCGAGTGCGTAACTGCATTTCTCCAAGTAAAAAAAAAAAGGTCTTTAGTTACAAAAACTCGGCTAGGTAGGTACCACCGCAGTGTCAAATATTCTATCGCCAAATAGAAGTGCTTAGACATTACTGAGTTCCGGCTTGAAGGGCAAAGGAGATTCGAGAACCAATATCCCGAGATTGACAACGCGTGAGTGGCACCTACTACTGATGCGCTCATAGACTACGGCAACCGCTTACTATAAGGCCGTATGCTTGCTTGCGAACTTGTAACATAAAAAAAAATAAAGAAAAACTTGTAAAACTCGAAACTTCACCAGATCCGCGCAAGCCTCTGTCTGAGTTTTCAAGTGCTGAGTTTAAAATAAAGTGACGAAACTTACATGTCGTGGAAGGACATGTATATGGACCTGGTGGTAGAGCTTAAAAGGCCCGCCTGATTAGCTACCACCAGAACAATTATTGGTGAACTCGTGAAGTGAACTCGTGAAGAATCTCTTCAGCCAACCTATAAATAAATTAAATAAATAAACGCTACACACTGAACTGTTCCCATTAGGATAGCGATATCCTCTGTTGGAGGTCTGGAAACATACACAAAGACAAGGACAAAGACAAACATCTGTTCTGAGCGGAAATCGAAGCCGCGACCTGTGCGGCGCTGAAGGTTTCGTTACCGCTGTGCCATAACGCCTCTAATAACATTAATGAATACTTTCTTCTTACTACCATTATATTCTCATCTTCAATTTCGACCTGATTTTCCTCATGTAACTTTAACAAATTTAAAAGCAAAAAATACTGTGATGAAATAAATCAGTTATACCTCACGTTACCCACAAGGAGCTTTTGTGAACGGTCACCTACACTAAACCATGAACACCTTAGTAGGTGGCCTGCGGGCGAAAGTCGCTGGGGCGACAGGCGTTCGCATTGCACAGGCCCCCCGCGAGGATGAGAGCGAGCCTTTTGGGTTTCTGCTCGCTCTCATACTCAACAGGGCGAGGAGGGTCTGCGTCCGCTTTTGACGCAGACAAACGTAGCGACGGTCAGACGGGGTCAAGTGCTCTGCACGAATGCCCCCGGCCGTCGACTGCGTAGAGACGAAACCTGGTGGAGTTTTAGTTAGTAAGAGTCTCACATAACCCCGGCAGCCCCAGCTCCGGGGTATCCATGAGGATTTCTCCACCTTAAAAAAAAAAAAACCCTGAAAACCTGCAATATGATAATGCGCTATTTCGTTTTCCGACTAAAGATTGAAAAATGCGAAAGCAAAAGAGACAACACAGCCCTATAATCAAAAAATCTGAAAAACTACTTTTTAGGTCACGTGAAAATAGAAATCAAGGTGACGATGATGGAGCGAAAATAGATTAAGTAATAGTTGTCAAGAGTTTTAGTATAAAAGCCTAGTTTTAATGTAAATACTGAACCCAAAACGCTGATAAAAACGTAGTCTGGCAAAATGGCGAATGGTCTCCGTTGGAAGGTTAACATAATTATGCGGCGCCAAAAGCCTTAAAACTCTCGCTAAATTGCTATTAGAAAGGGAGTTTCAGACGGATTGGTAAAAAATATATAATATACATTTTTCTAAAAATTATATTCGGTTTTATGATTATTGCATGATGATTTGAAAAACAATTAATTAACTATGCCCTTCTCTTGTTTGCATATACAATTTTGCTAAAACTTTAATATTCGTAAAAATAATACATCACTAAAAAGATATATCACGGCTCCTACTTCTAATTAAAAATGTAAGTAGGTATATATAATGGTTTCAATAAGCAATATCAATCCATTTTTACATTTTCTAGTGCTAAGTAAATCTTGAAATTTAATTCGGACCGAATGGGAAGCATACTCTTCCAAGTAGATTATTATAGTAGTTCCACTGGTGGTAGGTCTTTTGTTGCAAGAGGCCGGCTAGGTATGTACCACCGCAGTGTCCAATATTCTGCCGCCAAATAGTAGTGCGTAAGCACTACTGTGTTCCGGTTTGAAGGGCACTGTACGCTAGTGAAATTACTCGGCGAACGAGATTTAAGAACTAATATCTCGAGGTTGGCAACGCGTGAGTGGCACCTACTAGTGGTGCTGCAAACGCTCATAGGCTACGGCAACCACTTACCATCAGGTGGGCCGTATGCTTGTTTGCCAACTTCTAACATAAAAAAAAAAAAAAATTTAAATCGATTCATTAATATCGGAGGTCTAATACCTAAACAATATTAATTCAACACAGTTGATAACCTATACTTAGATTCTTATATCAATGCCACAATGGGATCTTTTTTGTAAGCATGTCAGTTGGCAAACAAGCATACGGTCCACCTGATGGTGAGAGGGGGAGAAGGCAACAGAGAGGTAAGAGATAGGGCCTCTGGTGATCTCAGTCATCGCAAGAAACGTAACAGTACCTCTTGATAGTGTTACTTTCGTCGTCATGGCGTCCATTTGTGCTAGGAGCATGGCTCTACTACCTTAAAAATTTCCGATTGACTACCGATCTCAGTCCGAAGATTTCAAAATCAAAATCAAAATTATTTTTATTCAAGTAGACTTTTAAAAAGTACTTTTGAATAGTCAAACGCTACCGACGGTTCGTAAGGTTGAATCTATCGAGAAGAACCGACCAGAAACTCGACAGTTACTCTTTTCAAATATATGTTTTTACAATTGTATTCTTTCATATAAAATTTGGTTCTTGAATGAGATCCAGCAATATTAAGAGTCCCAAGCATTTTTATCGGAAAAATATTCCTCTAACGAATAATAGGCTTTATTGATAAGTTTATTTTTTATATACATTTGGAACTTGCATGTTGGCAGTTCTAATAAGCAGTCTGATATTAAAACCGGGCGTAAGTTGCATGAACTATTCTGAAAATGATTAAAAACCAAACACATGTGTTTCGTATGAATTTAAATTAGAAAAACGTAACGATTTTATACGAGTTTATTCGACAACGATGTTTTACAATGGTTTAGGCGTAATGAGAGTGAAAAAATTCTACAATACAATTTTGCTTTTATACTAATTATGAATGACAATTATGATCAAATAAAGTAAAAATGTAAATAATCAATTAAATTGAGCAATTAGGGCTGAGGCGCTCTGTGATTGGCGCAAGCAAAAATGCTCCTTCTGGGGAAGGCGAGGAACGTTGACTCCGGGACAACATGATCTTCCCGCCCGGTGACGCTGTCAAGGCCAGTAGGGCCAACAGCAATACACATTCCGAAAAAAAAAAAAAAACATGATCTCATATCTTTAAATGAGCAATTCCTGTATATATATAGCTGGGATTTCAGTAACGGCTCTAGCGATTTTCATGAAATTTAGTATGGAGGGGGTTTCGAGGGCGATAAATCGATCTGGAATTTCATTTTTAGAAAATTCATTTTATCTATCTTTTCAGGCATTGAAAACTGTAGTTCGAGAAAGTATGACTCTTTCTGACATCATTTGGCGATTAATAATACTACTATTGCTTTAACGAAACCCAACCCAATAAGTAAACTAACAAACTTAACTTAAGCTATTTGTACAGATGGCGTTGTAAAATATAAACAAAGATATTAAGCTAAGACAAGTGTGAAGACGCCATTCCCGAGAAGTCATTTATCACAATTGTGTCGAAGCCCCTTCAATAACTAATCAGCTGCCAACGAGTTTAATTGAGGTTATCATATCATATTACATCACATTTTGTCCTTTGAAAAATAATGGTAAATGATTGATTGAAACAAAACGAACAATAAAAATTGATTGGCTAGCGTTTAAGTAATGCGTTAGTGATAAATAGTCTTTGTTTCTTATAATAATAATAAAGCCTTTTATTCGGACAACAGAATTTTTTTATATTACTAAGTTGGCAAGCAAGTATACGGCCCACCTTTGCACGGATTGTAAGCGGTTGCCGTTGCCTATGAACGCTTGCGACACTAGTAGTGGGTGCTACTCACACGTTGCCAAGCTCGAGATATTAGTTCTTACATCTCCTCTGCCCAGTAATTTCACTACCATACAGTGTCTTTTGAACCGAAATACAGTAATGCCAAAGACTCCACTGCTTTGCTTTAGAATATTTAACACTGCGGTGGTACCTAACCAGCTGGCCTCTTGCAACAAAAGACTTTCCACCAGTGTAACTGATCACATTTATGGAATAATCTCTGCTGTGACAGAGTTTATCCCAACAGCGGGCGATGGGGTCGTCACGTCCCGACTATTCCGTCCCGTTTCATATACTACTGCACTATTAGACATGTAATTTATACTATTAAAATTATTCGCGTATTTGGTGTTTGATGCAGAAGCTCTCTCAATGGCTACTCTACTCCATGCTATGCAACCTGCCTGATATCATCGTCCCGTTTTTTTTATTATCTGTCTCTTTTCCTTTTCAAGGTATTCCCAAGGATACCCTTGGGTAACAAAGCGTAATTATTATGCTCCATTTATCTTTTCCTTTGATCATGTGTCCCAACCACTTTAGTGCGATGAGTGAGAGCGCCGGAAGACCAACCTTGCACCCCTCTGTTCTCTTATTTTATTTTTTATATTAGAAGTTGGCAAACAAGCATATGGCCCACCTGATGGTAAGTGGCTGCCGCAACCTATGAGCGCTTGCAGCACCACTAGTAGGTGCCACTCACGCGTTGCCAACCTCGAGATATTAGTTCTTAAATCTCGTTCGCCCAGTAATTTCACTAGCATACAATGCTCTTCAAACCGGAACATAGTAGTGCCTAAACACTACTATTTGGCGGCAGAATATTGGACACTGCGGTGGTACCTACCTAGCCGGCCTCTTGCAACAAAAGACCTACCACCACTGTGTGTCTGATTGCACTGGTGGAATAATCTCTGTTGTGACAGAGGTTATCCCAACAGCAGTTTATCCGTTCTCATCCCTTTCCACATTTGATACTTCAAGCTTCGCAAGCGTTCATAGATTGCGGTGACTGTTTACCATCAGACGGACCGTGTGCTTGTTGGCGAACTGCAGTGACTTAAAAACAGAGTCTATTCATAAATTATACAATTATCTAACGAGAAGATATTGTAAAATATAAAAGTACACCACGAAGTTTTGATATAAATGTACGTACAAGATATACGTGATTAATGACAGTACCTAGTATAGTACTTATAGGGGTCATAATAACATAAAAATAATTAAAAGCGAGCGTTTGTCGTGGGTTGGCCCGGGGTGCGGCTTAATGCGTTTAGGACGCGTGTACAATGTTTTTTATACAAAAAAATAGTCTATGAATTTTAATACATACACATATTAACATCCTTTTTCAAAAACTAGCTATGCCCGCAGCTCTGCTCACGTGTCCTACAGAATTGTCCGTATTTTAAAATACAAGTCACCTAAATTACTACTTATAACATCGGCTATTTCCAGTGCACGTCCGATCAAAATCGGTCAAACCGTTTCGAAGATTCGCCTCCACAAACAAACAAACAAAAATAAAAAACAAAACACTACTACTTCTAATATTGATATTTATTTACGTTAGGTTTCGTAGTCAATTGGCAAAAATCCGACAGAAGCTACGTGTTGTACTTTTTGTGATATAGAACATTCTCAATTTATATAAGTATATATTCTTTAAATGATTAAAAAATACCAACTCTTTTTGTAGTCGAGATAAACCTTACTGTAATTTTTTTTTGTTTATTATAAATCCGAAAGTAACTCTGTTCATCTGTCGAGCTTTCAAAACTAAAGTCAAACGTCAAAACTAATGAACCAATTTAAATGAAATTTGGTACACAGATAGTGTAAAGCCTGAGAAAGGACATGGGTTACTTTTAATGCGAAAAATGTTTGAAATAGAGGATGAAATGTTGTATGTATGTGTCATCACATTTAGGCTATTGTTTCGATATAAATAAATATGACATTCAAACTTATATTTAAATTGCAAGCAACTTGTTTCAATTGTGACCATTTTTTAAAAGAACACGAAAGGTCATTTTCTTTCCATAAAAAGTTTAGTTTTTAAAGAAATAGCTACTACGAATTACGTAACGGTTATTATTTTTTTGGTAACAAAAGAACGGCGTCGTAATCGCCTGGGGATTGTAAATCCCTCAAATTGGGATTTTCGTTGTCTCGTGCGAAATGTAACACCTTATTTTATTAAATTGAATTTCTATCAATGGTTTTATTTGTTTTATAAGACTTTTTTGTTCAATTTCATGATGAGAATTCAGTTTTAGAGTGACTCAAGCTTACTGGTTTTTTGTTGCAAGAGTCTGGTTAGGTAGGTACCACCACAGTTTCAGATATTAATCTATAGCAAAGCATTAGTGTATATCGCATTACTGTGTTTCGATTTAAAGGACACTGTAGCTAGTTTTAAAGGTTTCGGAGCGTGCTCGCTGTTGGAATAATCTCTGTCACAGCAGATATTATTCCACCAGTGCAATCAGTCGTATTGGTGGTAAGTCTCTTGTTGCAAGAGTCCAGTTAGGTAGGTACCACCACAGAGTCAGTTCTACCGCAAATTAGTAGTATCTTTGACATTACTGTTTCAGTTTGAAAGAAACTGTAGCTAGTAAAAATTTTGGGCAAATGAGATTTAAGAACCAATATCTCGAGGTTGGCAACGCGTCAGTGACACCTACTAATGGTGCTGCAAGCGCTCATAGGCTACGGCATCCGCTTACCACCAGGTGATCAGTATGTTTGCTTGCCAACTTGGTTCATTTGTGCATTATTACGCATTACGTAAGTGGAGCCAGGGACAAAGCCAGTATAAAATATGGATTATTATAGACACGTCCTTATCAGGACATGGGGAGCGGCGGGAAGACGCATTAGGCGACACACAGACCAACTACCGAGCTCTGACGTCATGGACATATCTCCTCTAAATTAATTTATCTTTTACTTCGTTCAAGTTTTGCTAACTGGATTTTGTTCAACTTTTATCAACATATAAACTGACAGTGTTACAAACTTTTAACATGATTTATTTAGCTTCGTTTTAATATTATAGAATAAAAAAATTATAATTTTTTTTTTTTAAATATTTACCAATATGCTGTACTGTTTAGTACTGTATATTGTACGTACTGAATCTCTCGCCTCATCTGCCTGTTTGTCTGTTCGCGATAGACTGAAAATATTCTGAACATACGGTGAAGCATACGGTCAGCCTGATGGTAAGCAGTCACTGCAACTTATGAACGCTTGCAATACTAGAAGTATCACATGCACGTTCGCTAGAAGGGAAGGGGAAGAGAAGGGAAAAAAGGAATGAAACACAGAGAGTGGGAGCCTCCGGCGATCACATAACAGTACTCTGTAACTTTGCGCAGATTTTCTATGAGAGGTTTGTACTTCCCCGGTCACATCACATCAAAATTTGATTTGTAATCAAAACGAATCCTTTGTTCGCACTCGTAGCAAAATGTACTTGTATTTTTACGATAAAGAGTTTAATGATTTATTTTATAAAGTCACGGTCGTGTTAATAGTAAGAAACATTCCCGAGATTGCGCTAAACTCTGAAAATAAAAACTCAAACTCTCGCCCAAAACTCGCAAGCAACACGTTTGGCTGTATTTACGTCAATTTCAGCACGACAGCTCTTTACATTACTTGTAATTTAGTATATTTAGTTCACATCAATACAAACTAACTGTACGCTACACCCCGTCAGTGGTGTCACACCCAAGTACCGCCAAGACTAGAAAATATTCTGATAGTATTAAAATTATTTTCTACACATTACTTATGGAGGACTAGAGCTTTGCTGGTTACTCATGAAAAAATAAATAGACCAATTTGACCGACAGGTACTATAGTTGTACAGAATATCGCCGTGAAATATTATTGCATTTCCATATTATGTCAGTGGCGGAACTTTTAATTTTACCGGAAGGTAGCAAGAGACAATCTTCCTCTTGCTCTCTAACTCTCTCTCTTTTCACCCACTCTCCCATCTCTATATCTCTCTCTCCGTTTATCTCTGATATTATTCTCAGACTTGACTTGAATTGACTTCAGTGCTGCTTATTGCTTCAGGGAGGCTCTACGCTTTTGTGCTACAGAAATTCTAATTTCACATATTCTATTATTTTTATTATTTCATTGTAATTGATATGAACGCATCCTATCGTAGTAATAAAGGGAGCGGCGGGAAGTAGGCGCGCTGAACGACGGTAACCGATGAAGCGAGGCCTGGCGTCACAAGGACGTCGCGAGTAAGGAAAAATTTAGTGTCTATATTTAAATGTTCAGACTTAGTAATTTTATATATATATATATATATATATAAATTAGTGAAAAACCTTTTATACATATAACTATGATACACAAATACCACTCACTCATCACGAGATGAGACTTGAAATTTTTCATAAAACCTAGTAAATAGAAAGAAAAATTACCTTGGCTATAAAACCTAACTCCCAATGTTAATTTCATCATTTTTTAACTGCAGGCGACAACGCATCTGCCTTCTGGTGTTGCAAGCATCATGAGGTGAGCCTCCTGCCACTTTGCTCCCTCTGACATAAAAAGAAAATACTAGAAAATGTCTTTGAGAGTAGTATTTCCTTGTTCTTACGTCATAAGCCTCTAACATATAACAGCAGCTAAGGAAGGAAGGGATAAAAACGGAAAAAAGGGGGTGGGAGATTGGGCCTCCAGCGCTCTCACTCATCGCAAGAAACGCAATAGTTTGTTACTGTGCGCCGATTTTCTGTGAGAGAATAGTACTTTTCCGGTCAAGCCGGCCCATTTCTGCTAGGAGGATCATGGCTCTACTACTATATTCATTCAATTATATTGCAAGCTTGTGACTAACTTCGTTTCGTCTAAGTGGAAGAGCCTGTCTATAGTATCTGCCATCCGCCAAGTCGAGCAAAAAAGCGGCACGGCCGTACTATCCTTTTCTCGAAGCACTTCAGGCCATTTTCGACGCCCTATAACTTCGTTGTGGATAAAACTAAAATCCTGAATTTTCAGTAACCGAACATGCATTGTATAAACACGGTATATTTCAAATTTCATTCAATTTGAACCAGTAGAAGAATTATAACTAGTCAAATTTCTTAATTTTGTCACTAACTGACTGACCGATCATCAAAACCCTAAGGCACTTCTAGCATACATGGAAGCTTCAAATTTAGAATAAAATTTGTGTTTAGTGTATAAATAAAGGATAAATTAAAATATTTTGTAATTTCGGTCCAGTTTTCTAGATACACCAACTGCATAAATAACTTTGTATACTCATATAAATGTATAGGATTACAAACGACACTAAAGTATTTGTATGAGTAGAATAAGTTGCCGTAAAACTGCCAAGTTTCAGGCGTAGTTATACATGAGATCTCACCACCTTTTGTAGTAGAACAACTGCTTTGCGGGACTTTTTACTTTTTATGTTTTAAATTGGATATAGTAATTCTGTGATAGCATCATAAAATTTTAACGTAAATCCGTCTTTTATAAAAGCGATCTAAAACTGTTAGAAGAATGACTCAGACATGCACGGTTCTCTTTATAGCGTATTACGTGAGTCATAAATAATAGATTGATACATACGTATTACATTAGCTTAGCTTAATTTTTTAGGGTTCCGTACCAGAAGGGTGGCAACGGAAACCCATTACTACATATTCACTTTTAAATTTTCACAAAATTTTCATAAAATGTGTGTATTCTGTTGCCACTACAACAATAATGAAAGTAATATGAAATTTAAAAGTAATGACCCCCCCAATACAACCTCAATAATGAAAGTAATATGAAATTTAAATGTAAAGGGGTCTCAACAAACTCTTTATTTTTGCCGTTATTCTATGTATTTCATGAACTTGTAATACATAGACAGATAGTTGGAATTTTCATAGATAGTTTTTTTGTGTGCCAGTATAATGACAATGAATTAGTAGAGCCTTACATTTCCCATCACAAATGGGCCTGCTCGATCCAGGCAGTACTACCCTCTCACAGAAAATCTATCAAAATTAAAGGGGGTACCCCTTTATTTATTTATTTATTTATACTTTATTGCACAAAGTGCACAAAAGGCAGGCTTAATGCTAAAAGCATTCTCTACCAGCCAACCCTGGACGTGGAAGAAAGAGTGTGGGTAGGCGTGCAAAAAAAAAATAAATAAATAAAAATGTATAGACATATAGTAAAAAAATAAATAAATAAAAATAATAAAAATAAATATATATATATATTTATATAATGAATAAATACTAATAATATGAATGTATACATATAAATAAATGGTGGAAATAAACATAAAAAATATAACAATATCATAACATAAAAATAAATATATTTATGAGAAGACTCTCGAAATATATAAGTCCTTGACTCGCCGCTTGAATGCCATTCGCGACGTCGATTTTCGTATTTCCTCGGGCAAGTTATTCCAAAGTCGAACAGACACCACGGTGAACGAGTCAGACATAAATCCTGTCCGATGTAAAGGCATCGAGAGCAGGAGATTATCTGTAGAGCGAAGTGACCTACCGTGGGTGTCTGAACAAAATTTTAATTTAGAGGTTAAGTATATCGGTGAACTTGGACAATTTAGAAGGGAGTAAATTAGAGAGAGGATTCTTGAAAATCGCCGTTCGCGTATTGGCAGCCACCTCAGTTGTTCTCTATAAGAAGAGACATGATCGAACTTACGGAGACCAAAGATGAACCGAATAGATGTATTTAAAAGCCGTTCCAGCTTGTTAAGAAGTTCTTCATTTAAGTCAAGATAACAGGAGTCAGCATAATCTAAGCTGGGAAACAATATAGTGTAGACCAATTTAATCTTCGCACCGATGGGGAGGAAATTTTTTAAACGCATCATACAGTGCAAAGCTCCATAAAATTTACGCGAGACTTCTGATACATGATCACGCCAACTAAGAGTACTATCTATAATAATACCAAGATCTTTTACGGTGTCTGTAAAGGGTATGGCGCTACCATTGTACAAGATATTTGGTAAAATAGAGTTATTAATTTTACATAGTTGCCTTTTACTACCCACTATTATAGCCTGACACTTAGAAGGGTTAACGTTGATGCCAAAAGCCTCTGACCATTGTAGGATTCGTGATAAATCCATATTCAAAAAATTTATTGTATCAGCAAGCGTTTCAACATTGCAATCTTTATAAAGCTGCAAGTCATCGGCATACAGGTGATAACTAGATTGTAAGCAAGAAGTGATAGAGTTAATGAAGAGTGAGAATAGCAAGGGAGAAAGTATACCTCCTTGAGGAACGCCGGCTGTCACGTTACACCAGTTAGACTGAGTTTTACCGATGCGGACCGCTTGACGACGCCCTCGAAGATATGAAGAAAACCATTGTATAGCGGAATCAGAGAAATTAACATGAGCCAAAAGAGCAAGCAGCAAATCGTGATTAACAGCGTTGAAGGCGTTACTGAAGTCTATAAGTACCAGTACTGTAACATGTTTATTTTCCAACGCTTCTCTTATATCCTCTGTAACTTTCAGTAATGCTCTGGTAGTACTATGTCCGGCCCGAAAACCAGATTGTAGTGGATTCAACAAGTCGCAAGTGAGACAGTATTTCAACATCTGTTTGTGAACGATGGATTCAGTAACCTTCGAGAGAAAAGGTAAAATAGAAATGGGGCGGTAGTGACTTGGAGTAGAAGGATTCGATACTTTAGGTAGTGGGAGAACAAATGCCTCCTGCCACAAGTTTGGGAATGTGCTAGAAGTTAATGAAAAGTTAACTATATGTGTAATAGCAGGTAGGATTGCATCTAATATAAATAATATCATCTTGCGGCCTATTTCGTCACAGCCAACAGCATTCGAGGATATTGACTGTATGCTCTTTTTAACCTCTGATTCAGTTACAATGGAGAAATGAAAATGTGACAAGTTGGGTTTTGGCAAACCGTTAATAAAAGATAAAGCACGATTTCTATTATTGACGTTGAAAGTAAAGGAAGGGGAAAAGTGCTTATTAAGTGCATCTAAGTCAACGATAGATTTTATAACTTTATACCGATATCTTTATTCTACGGTGTTACGGGCGATCCTTCCTATGCGAGTGCGTCACGCACTTGGCCGGTTTTAATTCTTTTAGCGTTTAGCTACGTTGGATTTCTAAGTAATCGAATGAGTTACTTATACAAATCAATCTTAAATTATATTATAAATGCAAATATTAGCTTGTTTTTAGAAAGAAGTTCCATAACGCGGCTTACGGGTAGTGCGAAGTACTAGAAATCATCACTTTTTTTATGTTACAAGTTGCCAAACAAGCATACGGCCCATCTGATGGTAATTGGTTGCCGTAGCCCATGAGCGCTTGCAGCACCATTAGTAGGTGCCACTCATGCGTTGTCAACCTCGAGATATTAGTTCTTAAATCTCCTCTGCCCAGTAATTTCACTAGCCTACAGTGCCCTTCAAACCGGAACTCAGTAAAACCTAAGCACTACTATTTGTCGGCAGAATATTTGACACTGCGGTGGTACCTACCTACCACTGATGGAATAATATCTGCTATGACAGAGGTTATTCCAACAGCGGGCGATGGGTTCGTCACATTCCGACGCCGACAACGTAACGAAATGCCGTATGCTCTGTGTGTGCGCGTGTGTGTATCGAGCCTATACTAGCAAATAAGCACACGAGCAAGCGAGTACGCAGCCGGGTGCACAACTCTCTCTCTCTGTCCTTATTTCTTTCCTCTACTTTTTACACAGTATATTTTGAACACATTTTCTAAACATACTGCCGCTGAATTGAAAACCAAATCACAATTAGTTTTAACGAAAATCCTAGATATAAAATTTTGTATTTAAATCCGACAATTCTCTTTGATTGTTCAATCCAGTAGTCAAATCTAATGACGGCTAACGACTGAATGTGTCAATTTATATGGAAATGTACCCTAATACTGTTTAACCCAAAACGGTCGGCAAGGTTGGATAATCGCTTTGTTTAGAATATCGTTGTGCGTCGCGGCGAAATTGTAAAATAAACGAAATTATAATTTCACTAGGTTCATTATAATGAATGAATAGATTTATTAAAATCATGAATCAAATTAACACAAATTGATAAGTAAGCCGCAATAATTCAACGGTAGAAGGGCAGACCTCGCTCCGTTATCGCGAGAGTCGAGGGTTCGATCCTGACCCCCTTGGGCTATTATCGTACCCACTCCTAGAGCAAACTTTGAGCTTATTAGGAGGGGCAATAGGAATATTAGTAATACCTTGAAAATGCATTGCTGATATTCGCTAAAAAAAATTAATAAAATTAAATTTATAAAATTAAGTCGATATGAATCGACCAAAATTTTCAATAAACTATTTCAGAGACTCCACCAAAAAAAAAGCGCCTTAGGCTCTGCTCGTATAGTATTCCAATTCTTATTTATTCACGGAACCCTAAATCTTTTTCTAAAATAGGACTAAGTTACTCCTTATAACTTAAGCTATATAACAGTGAAAGTCCCATTAAAATCAGTATAGCGATTTCAGAGATTAGCCGGAACAAACAGACAGAAAAAAAAATTAAAATTAAGATTTTTATGTAAGTATTCTATGTACTTTCAACTGCATTTATTGAAAAGCTGGAATTACAAACAGACACTTCAATTTTATTTATTTGTATGTATGTATATATATAATTGCTGGTCTTGTTAGACTTTGTATCATTTGACGAAGGTCTCGTGACATTTTAAAAATCGACTTCCTATTTATCATTGAAATTATATTCTAATTTCCCAAATTTTTCATTTTCGCTGCGACGTATATAAAATGAAAAGACCTTACAGGATGCTATGGAAAGTCCTAAGACCCAAAAGTTTTGTAATTCAAGAACGGTCTTACGATTATATGACGGCGTATGAATATCGTAGTAAGAAGCGGTGTATTTAGTTCAGAAATTTATGGACTTACTAATAATATATTTTGACTAGCTGTTATAGCGCGGTTTTACTCGCATTTTTATATATTTGTCGTAGCGTGCTCTTATGGAACTTTGATGACTATAAAAAGATTATAGTTAACCTTAAAAGATAGACTGCTCTGTACATTTAAAGGGGAACAAATACTTAGTACATATTTTTTGCGCAACTTTAACTGTTTACGCAGTGCGAAAGCGAACGCTCTCAAAAGGATTTTCTTCCCGTTTTTTCCACATTTTTTCATTGGTACTCCGGTCCTATTGGTCGTAGCGTGATCTAATATAGTCTATAGCAATCCTCGATAAATGGACTATTGAACTCGAAAAAGATTGTTCAATTGAAACCAGTAGTTAGATTAGCGCGTTCAATCAAAACTATACTACTAAGTATAAATAAACATTATGGCATCGTAATTTTATATCAAAAACGGTAGTTGGAAAAAATTTATATTATACATACATATATCATTGGCCAAAAGTATTTGTAGAATATCTCAAAGAATAATATAAATATTACATCAATTCTATGGTACATACATTAATTTTAATTTAACTAAGTTTATGACTAACTGATGAATCCGGCTTTATAAATAAAGATTTCATAAATCATTTACATGTTACAATTTGTAATATAAACCGACAGAAACTATTTAATTTATGTTTCGATATATATAGGCCTTACTGGCTTTAATAGCGTCACAGAGCGGGCATTGCGTTTGAGGTTGAACTAAAATAGGGCAATCCTCATCAAAGTTGGGTGGATCCTATGAGACCGTACCATGCCCTATGACGTCATAGGGATGGAGAAAGAACCGTGAGCATACTAACTTTTTAATTTGGGGAGCAGATGACTCTACCCTGCCTTATGGTAGATGGAAGTAGATTCTAAATGCGAAGATGTGTAATAAATAAAAAAACGCTACACACTCAACGGCCCCCATTAGGATAGGACAAATACACCCAGATAAGAAAATATGTTTGCATGATCAATACAAACATATTATGCACCGAGCGGGAATCGAAGCCGCAACCGTTTAAGCAGCAGGTTCGTTACCGCTGCGTCACAACGTCGTCAAAGTAATTCTTTGACTAGTGCTGCTATTGGAGTATAATAATAAGTGGAAAACAGCTGATTTATGACATTCTACAATTCATTTTACAACCGTCATGATATAAATAATGAACATATACCATTTCTATTGTTCTATAACATCATTGACAATAACATTGTAATCTATGCAGGTAAAGTTATAAAACAGTGGATATTGTGACTTATTCCTCAAACATTAAAGCAGAAAATACACCAAGCAAAAATTCGTTACATAAACTGATTATTGCTTTGGAAATTTAACCTTAAAGTGCCTTATTTTAGTGCTGAATTTTGTTTGATAATGTATGTTAGATACAGCAATATTAGGAGGTTCTAGTTATTTCGTGTTTGTCAAGGGAGAGTGGAATTAATTAATTTGGAGAGTAGGGTGGGGTAAGTTTTATGGTCTGTTAAAGGTGTTCTGTAATTTGTTTGATTGTTTATCGATGGTGTAAGTACAATGCGGGCTTGTCAGGTGAATATACAGTTTGCTCTCGTCGATTTAGTTAATGAAATTTGCTATCAAAAACAAAAAACCCAACTGCATTAATAATAATTCCTAAAAAGCTAAAAACAAGCTCTACAATGACTACTATAATATAAATATTACTTTAATGTTAGCAAAGGTACTGAAAACGGGGACAAGCATTGAAACAAAACATAATTATTATATTTTTCTGTAATTTAAGCACTTTCCTTTAAACTCCATCATCAATTTATAAATTGATTGATCAGCTTGTCCCCGTCTACAGTACCTTTGTTAACATTAAAGTAATATTTATATTATAGTAGTCATTATAGAGCTTGTTTTTAGCTTTTTAGGAATTATTATTAATGCAGTTGGGTTTTTTGTTTCATTTAATAATTTATTTTATTTCAAACTTTTAAGTTATATAATTAATAATTAATTAGGTATATATATATACAAGGAGTAGACCTGAATTAAAAATAGTAACGTATAAACTGATACATTACCTAATGAAAACACAATATCTCTAGGGCGAAGTGTTACAAACAATTATTTTTACAAACAATTAAAATTTAAAATTTTAGAAAAGTCCTCGCAGACAAAGTCATGAGCAAATTCTAGTCAAAAAAATAAAGGCATTTTCCAGACAAATATTTCTAAATCACAGACAGGCACATTAATTTTTGTTATGTATAAAGAATAAAGATTTAGAAGTCCAGCAGGTCTTGGGAAAATATAATCATTTATATTGTTTATTTTGTCACGTCACGCTTGTAACTCACAAAGTTGCGGACTTTTTACATTTAAAAAAGTATTTTTGACCGTTCTATCGCAGTGGTAACGGACCTACGTTAGACCTCGATGGTTTTAGGTTCTACTTCCGGGGAAGATTTCTCAGGGTAATATGTTGATAGTCCCATGACCCCAATGGGGTTCTGCAATTGTTTATCTACTATGTCTACCATTGGGACTGTATGTGTTACCACACCTACATGTCTTTTTTTAATTTTTATTTAATTTCCGGGACCAATGGCTTAACGTGCTCTGCTAGACACAGTAAGGAGACCCACATGGCTAAACGCCCAGACTGAAACAGATATATGTAAGATCAATACAAACATCTGTCCGAGTAATCGAACACGCAACAATTGAGGCTAAAAGCAGACTCCCAACCCACAACGCCACAACGGTGAAACTCATTATGGGACATATTATACTCATATATTTATGAGTTTTGATATGTATTTAAAAACAGTTTTTTAACTATCTAATGTCATAATGTCTGTGTGGTTGTGTGTGACAGAGTATATAATAATTTAAGTGCGTTATGTCTATGTCATAATGTGTGTATTATGTCTATGTCATAATGTGTGTATTATGTCTATGTCATAATGTGTGTATTATGTCTATGTCATAATGTGTGTATTATGTCTATGTCATAATGCGTGTATTATGTCTATATCATTATGTGTGTATTGTTTTCCTACGAGTTCCTTCATCCTAGCATTATTCCCGGTATTTTTATGTACCCAGGGTCTGCTTATTACTCTTATCCGGATTTGACAGGTTACTAGTTTTTACACAGAGCGATTGCCATCTGACCTCCGCAACCCTAAGGACGAACCAATAACTCATTGGATAAGAGCAATTTACTTATCAAGAGTTAACGATTATTATCAGATGTTATTGATAATAACCGGGACCGACAGCTTAACGTGCTCTCCGAGGCACGGTGGGGAGACCCACACGGACAAACGCCCAGACCGAGACAGAAATTTTAACAAACATCTGCCCGAGCGGGAATCGAACCCGCAACCGTCGAGACTAAAGGCAGACTCGTTACCCACAACGCCACAACGGTGTCAACGGTTTTCCTACGAGTATTGATTAAAAGTATTCGAAAAACTATTAAATTCTTCGACTTCATTTACTGTTTTATTTTCTCTTTTCATTTAAAAAAAATGCCAATCTTTGACCTTACTAATCCTTATTAATATTATAAGTTGTATGAAAGCATCGTCATTTTTAGAGCTAGAATCTTGAAAATTAGTTTTTAGGGTGTTGATATGTTATAAATAAATATAACATTCAATGTTTGTAAAAGTTGTCGTGTCTGTGTGCGCGACCTGATACCGCGCGGTAACCAAGCTACGATTAGCAGTTTTAAGCCTCTCTTATCAAAATAGACGAAACAAAATTGTGTTATTTAAGAACTAGCAAATCAACATATTTACTTCTATAATTGGACGCCAATAAGCAATACCATGTCAACCCATAAAATTGAAAAAGTGAGTTATATATGCAGAAGTGTTGGTAAATGGCTGAAGAACATTTTTCTTTAATATTTGTAGGGTTTTAAGCTGTAAAACTTCTAAAAAGCCATTTTTTCAATCATGCAATTTATGTATTTTTAAACGTTCTAGGTTATATTATATACGCAATATGCAGTTTGTATACTTATTTTTTTGAAAATAAGTAAAATAACTTACATAAATCTGAAATTGCCAAAAACTTGACCAATATATAAAAAAATTCATATAAAGCAAGTTGTTAAAAATTTTCAAACGCGTTTTTCGCGAAATGACATTTCGTGTGGGTTGACATGGTATTGCTTATTTGCGTCCAACTACGAACTTATCAGATATCATATACTTGAATATAATCTTACAAAACAATTATTAATATTTACTTACAAAACAATTATTAATATTTATTTTATATGACAAACTTATCAGATATCATATACTTGAATATAATCTTACAAAATAATTATTAGTATAAATTAACTGTTTTTAAGTTTAATCAGAAATAAATATAAATATTATAGTACAAAAAGTTCCCCCAAAAATAGTTCAAATAAGTGAAGAAAAAGACGGCACTACAAAGTTACACTCGATCCATCATTCACACGTTGACAGGAGCGGAAAAAAAATAAAACTTACGTTACAGTCATTAGCTGTAATTAAACTACTGGTAGACGCACTTATTTTTACACTTTTGTTACTTTAAGAGAAAATACACTGTATTGTATTGGTAGAAGGTATATTTTCACTTATCTGTGGTAATGTCTAAAGCTGATCGTCCATTAAAATATAATACTATTCGATTCTTAAAGATTGCAATATGTCACCTGGGAATGCTTTGAAATGCTATTGGCTTTGAAAAAATCCTCAAGAAAGAAATACAGATATAATTACCAATGGCTTAAAGCAGTCATTTTAACCAGTTAGTCCATAACATAATACTAACAGAAGACCAAAGCAAATAGGTATAAATAGAGGAAGAAAATACAGAATGTGACGTCGTCTGTTACACAAACCAAAAAATAAGCATATGGTATGCGTCTAAAAAAATATCAGTCAAATGCATTGTGGACCACTCATAATCGAAAATAAAAGGTTCCTCAGCTTGATGATAAAAATCTTAAGGACTTCAAAATAATATTTAATTAAAATCTACCGCAAAAATAAGTTGGTAATTTAACCATACGTTGAATTTTTTTTCAACCCTCATTTACACGTATGGACTGCTATCGTTAATTTTTATATATTTTAGGTTACTCCGAGAAAAATGACTGTGACATACGGATGAACGGACGGACAGACGGACATGACGAAATTATAAGGGTTTCGTTTTTGCTATTTGGCCACGGAACACTAAAATAGTTAAAGGATTGTGTTCACTAATAACACCACAAGGCTTATTGTGTATTGTCACAAAATCCATATAGCTTTTAATGGAAAACATACTGACGTTTTCGTAAAACACGTTGACAGATCACTCTTCGCTTCTGATTGGCTATTCGGAAGTGCCGCCAAAAACTGCCATTGACAGACACATGTCAGCTGTCAACTTATACGCTATCTGATTTGTCAAGTGACATGCTTAAAAAATAAAACAAAACAACATCGCTAGCGTTGAAAAATTAATTGAGTTATTTTGACCGTTTTAATCATAGACTTTCCATACTTCCGGCCTTTTTAAACACACATATTGTCTTGAGAAAAACTTCGTTTCATGTTGATAGTGTTGAATTTACGAAGGGGTAGCAACGAGTCTTTACGATATAATCAAAAGACACTTTTCAGCCAATAACATAAATAAATCAATGTTAGGTTTCCTCACAAATACTGAATGTTACGCAATTTTGGAACACAGCATACAGTAGTTAAATCATGGTCAAATGTATTTTTTTTTTTTTGGTCTTTATTTTGTTTTTTGTTGCCATTATTGTTTTATTTTTTTAATTTTTAAGTTCACTATATATTCTTTTTTTGTATTTTGTTGTTTTGAAAAAACTTCTTTCTTTATTTCACTGTTCCCAAGGGATAGAAAAAAAAACTTGAGAGGTGTCTAGGGACACCCGGATGGAACGAAGTTCCTTTCGATTAATTAGTAAAGGAATTGTAATATTTTTTTTAAAGTTATAATAATATTTTTTAAATTTATTATTTATTATGTACAAAAACAAATCAACAAAAATAATCGTCGCGACACCACACTGTTCAAAACAAATAGAAAGATGAAACGAAAATAACTGGCTTGCTTTCTATGAGAGAGAGAGAGACAGACAGAGAAACACGCGCACGCCGCACGGCTTTCAACTATAGCAAAAAGTGTCGTGACAACATTTCGTAAGAATTTTTTCCGTCTAGCCCCCTTTCACAACGCGTGATAAGGAACTTCGTTCCAATCGTTCCAATAACTTTTACAGGGATTTCTATATAACATTTGGCCTACTGACTTGAATAAATTGTAATGATGATGCTTGGAGTACATAACCTACCAAGCAATCAAACGGACAAGATCGCGAGCAAATGCTTTTATATGCCTTTGCCGTTGCTTTGTATATTGTTGAAGTATGACCAAAATTAGTAATTTTTTCGTCAGCAATTAATCAAAGCCAAGAGTAATAAAAAATATGACGTGACATAAAGGATGACAGTAATGACAAATAGTTGACCAGCTGTGACGTGACTATTGTAATTGTTACTCTTCTTGTCAGACTTTCCGGATTCAATTGCTTTTCTCTAAGCGATTTCTGCACGAACTTCGTAAGCTAGGGTGACCACGGAATCTATCAATTTAGGAATACGAAAAATATATCAGACTAAGCCCCGACTTTTTGTCTATTTTAAAAAATATAATACTTATTACATTGCATACTAGGATTGAACTGAATATAAAAAATGCAAACTTTTACGATATCGATTAAAAAATATACTTGATTATAACAGAGTCAACGAATTCCTTCTATTACATAATGTTAACTCGTTTCATGACCAATTTATCTCAGTAAATACATGGTTGTTATTTTCGGACCCGAAGATGAACAACAAAATGAAAAATAAAATCACGCTATCACCACAAAAGGTGGTAGGACTTTTATTGCAATAGGCCGGCTAGGTAATTTTTATTATTTTTTTAAAAGAATACTAGCAATGTTTTTTTTTTAATGGCATTACTAATATTCCTATTGCCCCTCCAAATAAGCTCGAAGCTTGCGCTAGGAGTGGGTACGACAATAGCCCAAGGGGGTCAGGATCGAACCTGCGACTCTCGCGAAGTCGGCCCTTCTACCGTTGAGCTATTGAGGCTTCAAATACACACTGCGGTAGTGTCCGATTTTTTACATCAAAGCAGTAGGGTGTTATAAATAACTGGGTTTCGATTTGAAGGATACTTCCTGTAGCTGGTGAAATTACGGTGACATCTGCAATTGATTGGTGTTGCAAGTGCTCATAGGCTACGTCAATCCTTTAAAATCAGGGTCACTTGCTTGCTTACCAAGGTAGTCGCATAAAAATCATTTATCTCCCTGAGTTTTTGTAAATATTAAATCTACAAAACTTACATCTCATAATGAAGGCAATAAATTACCCGACCCATTATAAAAGTATAGGTAATATGTAAATACGCCCCCTCAGTGGGTGTTACTAATTTGCGTACATTAATCATAGCTGATATTAGTACGCAGAGCTATAATTAAAACATTATTTTGAAATATATTATAATTTTGATTTATCGTTAATATCTCTTAAGACTTAACTTACTTCGTTCAAGAGAATAAATAATAGCTGTTTGTAGTGGTTGGTGTTTTCAACAACAATTTCTACATTTAAATAATTATTTAGGGTTTTGTACACAATAAGGTGCCAACAGAACCTTATTACTAACCGTGTTCAGTTCATGCGTCCGTCTGTCAGCCGGCTATCTCACGAACCATAATACATAGTATTATTTATTTATTTATTTATTAGTCAATATAATGTTCACAATTGATTTTATACTATAATCTCACAAAACCAGACAATTGGTTTGACTGTAAGATCAGAGTTATATTACTAAGTCAAATAAATATACTAATAACAACATTTAACATTTAAAATTAGATATTATTTAGATATTTATCTATTACAGTTCATAGGATACAGCAAAAAAAACGTAAAAATAATGAGTTGTATGTGTGAGGACACCCTTTCTTTTTAAGTTTTATTTTAGTTTTAGAGTTTGTTTTTGTAGCGGCAGCAGCAAAAATTTCCTATGAAAATTTGAACTTTCAAACTAATACAGTTTCTGAGATACAGCCTGCTGACAGACGGATGGAAGGATGGAAAGCGGCAGCCTAGTAATACGGTTGTTGGCACGCTTAAGGTACAGAAACAAAAAGAGAAGTAATAATATATATAGTCTAGCTTTATCCCAAAAACGACATCATCATAGTCACCCTAATCAGTCCACGCTAATCAAGAAGACCGGCGATTTCCACGATTCAAACAAAGTTGTTTCGTGTTTTGATTACGCCTAATGAACTAACAGACTGACAATACTACATAAACAACCCTTGCGTCTTTATTTCTTTTGTATAAGAGCTATTTCGTTACGACAATTATTGTTTTAATTAATTTCGTATTGTTTATATTTTAAATTAACTCAATCGCGTGACAATTGTTTGAGGGAATTACAAAATAGTACCATTTATTTATAGAGTTTCAAATTCTTTTGATAATGTTTTATAAAACAATATTTCTTATAATTTTATTAAATAATTCCTTTTAATCCACTTAAGATTAAGATTATAAAAACAGCATTAATTTTTACAAAATAATTTAATATTAAAATTTAATTTAATTTTTGTTTTTTGTTAATCCCATCCATCCAAACTTTCACATTCATAATATTAGTAGGATTAAAAATATTAGTGGGATTAATATTTTTTTACTCAATCACACAAAAACGGCTCAACGGATTGCGATCAACTTTGGCACAACTACATTACTTTCAGTATAGCCAAATTATTTTTTTCTTACCTTGACGAAAAGTTCACTTTTAATGCCTAGTACGAGGGATAAAAGTGCCCGATTCTCTCCCGGCAAGACGACACTAACATAGACGCTCATAGCCGAGTGCACCCACTGATCGATAAACGATCGGTAGGTTAAGCAACTTTAGGCGCGGTCAGTCACTAGATGGGTGATCGCATAGTGATATTTCAACCGAACGTCTCCGTGCTTCGGAGGGCACGTAAAAAGTCGGTCCCGGCTGTTGACAATTTGCCAATAGTCGATAAGTCAAGTCAGAGGCCTATACGGGCGAGCTGAACAACTCTGACACTAGGTTGGCCACTAACCACTCGATAAGAAGAAGAAGAAGCCACTAACATTCCGGCGTCGGGATGTGACGACCCCATCGCCTACTGTTGGGATAACCTCTGTCACAGCAGAGATTATTCCACCAGTGCAATCAGTCACACTGGTGGTAGGTCTCTTGTTGCAAGAGGCCGGCTAGGTAGGTACCACCGCAGTGCCAAATATTCTACCGCCAAATAGTAGTGCTTAGGCATTACTGTGTTCCGGTTTGAAGGGCATTGTATGCTAGTGAAATTACTGGGCGGACGAGATTTAAGAATTAATATCTCGAGGTTGGCAACGCGTGAGTGGCACCTACTAATGGTGCTGCAAGCGCTCATAGGCTACGGCAATCACTTACCATCAGGTGGGCCATATGCTTGTTTGCCAACTTCTAACATAAAAATAAAATAAAAAATAACATACTTTACCTCCTGGTAACCTAGCAACCGAATCAAAGCATTTATGACAACAATGCCCATGGAAAACTACCTACCACGGGATAAAACTAGGCCATGTTCAGCGGCCTCGCCCGCGTTAATAACCATATTAACTCTGAACCAACAGCCCCTCCCCACTCTTACAAACTTTGAATGTCATATTTATTAATATCGAATCAACAGCCTAAAAATTAGTTTCTAGCTTTAAAAATGACGATACCTCCATACAACTTTTCAACCCTCCTCTTTCAACCCCTTTATCAGGCTCTAGACTATCTGTGTACCAAATTTCAATTAAATCGGTTTAGTAGATTTGGTGTGAAAGACAGACAGACAAACAGAGTTACTTTCGCATTTATAATATTAGTAAGTATTAGTTAATTTGCAAATCTTCTCTCATGAATATGGTAAGTCCCTTATATTCATAACCTGGATACAAGAGGTACTAAAATGTGGACACCACAACAAAATAAAATAAAATAAAATAAACGCTACACACTCAACGGCGCCCATTAGGATAGTGATATCCTGTGTCGGGGGTCCGGAAACATTCACAATGACAAGGACAAATACACCCAGACCGGAAAATATGCTTGCATGGTCAATACAAACATATTATGCTCCGAGCGGGAATCGAACCCGCGACCTGTGGCGTTTAAGGCAGGTTCGCTACCGCTGCGCCACAACGTCGTCCGAAAAGAAACCGAAAGAATGGCCACAAAGGCAGTGGTACTTGCTTGGAGGTAGACCTGGAAGAGGAAGTTTACCACCTGGAGACGAACAGCCAACGCTAGGAAGATTGCAGAAGAGACCAAAATCCACAATGTAATAAAAAGATATAATTATATGTATCCGAACTTATATTAAGTAAAAAAAGAACAAGAAATAAGATGTATCCCTAATTTGCCTATTACAATAATAACTTACATTCAAAAAATCAACTCAAAAATTACAAGCATTTAAATAGAATTCCTTTCAACTTTGAATACAAGCAAATGAAGTCGGATCGTAAAAAAACCGCAATTGGCTCTATTCATTCGAGTGGGTTCCGTACAGAGGTGTGAGGGTAACAGCATGAGGGTGTATATAAGTGTGAAAGGGATGGGGCGATCGTTACTGGGGTCATCACTCGACACAAGTACGGGCTTGACCCCAAAACGTACAGGATAAGAATCTCAAAAATCAATTGCACGTAAAATAGGTTTTCATTGTCGGTATCAGTTAGGAAATGTTAGAAGGCAGGGTTGTTAGGAAAATAAAGGTTTTATTACCTATACTATTATAGCACTAGGCTGTCTGTACTGTCTGTGTCTTTATTAGAATATATGGACGCTAATAAGCAATACCATGTCAACCCACAAAATTGAAAAACCTGAGTTATATATGCAGAAGTGTTGGTAAATGGCTGAAGAATATTTTTCTTTCATATTTGTAGGGTTTTAAGCTTTAAAACTTCTAAAAAGCCATTTTTAATCATGCCATTTATGTATTATTTTAAACGTTTTGGGTTATATTATATACGAAATATGCAGTTTGTATGCTTATTTTATGTGAAAATAAGTAAAATAACTTACATACATCTTGAAATTGTCAAAAACTTGACCAATATATTAAAAAAAATCATATAAAGCTAGCTATTCAAAATTTTCAAACGCGTTTTTCTCGAAATGACATTCGTGTGGGTTGACATGGTATTGCTTATTTGCGTCCATTATATGTTGGCGCATGACGAAGTATAGAACCTATTTAATACGTTGGATTAGAAAGACAATATTTTGAAAAGGGTCTTATTCTAAAGTCACAATGATGGTAACTTCAATATTTTACAATACAGAAAATTATTGTACCGCATATAAAAGGACGAATCGTTGAAATCCGACGTAGTAGTTATAGTACTGTAATTTATCAATTTATCAAGTTATTTAGACAAGGGATTAAAAGCATTGTTAGTCACAATAAGTTGTTCGTAATGTTAAAATAGTTGGAAGAAATTGATAAAGGCTATCCTTAGAAAGAAAGAAAGAAAGAAAGAAAGAACAAGTTTATTGGTGCAGCGAGTACAATTATAACAAAAAAAAATACAAATATATTAAAAAAAAAACAAATAATAATAAAAATGAACAACAAAAAAACAAAAGATATAAAATAAGTTTTAAAAAAAGTAAACATAAGCTATTAAAAATAAAATACTACCGTGCTGTGTTCCAAAATGGCTACCATTCAGCATTTGTTGGGTAAACATACCCAACACTGATTTTCTATGGTAGCCATTACGTGTGTCGGGCAGTGACAAATTAATATATTATTATTTTTTATTTTTAATTATCTCAGCTCATGAGCTGGTTTTAACTGCATTTACGGGCATCAGCCAAGTAAACGCAGCGTGTGGTGTCATTAGGTTGGATTTGCGGTATGTGGTGTTGTTATTGGGTTTTCTTCTATTTGCATAAACTTCCTAACGATTCTACATGTGTTTAGAATGACAGCTTTCTGAAGAGTTATGTATAGAGATTCTTTCAGGTCTATTAGTTTAAGGCTATGGTGCAGGTGTTTGGGGATTATACCTGTCGTGGAAATAACTATTGGCACTACGTAAACCTTTTCCTGCCTCCAGATCCTTGCAACCTCGTCTTTAAGATCAGCATATTTACTGATTTTTTCAGCGATGGTCTTTTTCAGGTTGTGTGTATTGGGAACGGCAATGTCTATTAAGTAGGTTATTTTATTAATTTTATCCTGCAGTGTTATGTCTGGTCTATTATAATGTATAGTTTTGTCGGTGAGAATAGCGCGATCATAGTATAATTTATGTGTAGTGTTTTCTAATATCGTTTGAGGTGAATGTTTATAGTACGGAGTGTTTGTGTTCTGTATAAGTTTAAATTTGAGTGCTAGATTTTGGTGAATGATATTCGATATCTGATTATGTCTATATGTGTAGTCCGTCTGTGCAAGATTTGTGCATGCTCCTGTTATGTGTTGGATTGTTTCTGATTGGGTGTGACACTTACGACATTTATCATTAGTAACGGACGGGTCTTTAACTATGTATTTTCTATAATTTTTTGTTTTTATTATTTGGTCTTGTATCGCAATTATGAATCCTTCTGTTTCAGGAAATAAGCTACCTATTTGAAGCCATTTGTTTGATGCTATTGAATCTATGTGTGGTTGTTCTAAATCATGTGGATGTCGTCCATGCAGCACTTTCTTTTTCCAATCATCAATTTTTTGTGTTTGTGAATTAAAGCTATTATGGTTTTGTGTATTTGTGTGTTCCTTAAGGTTTAGTGGAGTGTAATTACTGTCAGTTTGAGTTATGGCTTTGTGGATAGAGCTTGTGAGGGATTTTGTATGAAAGAATGATCTGAGTGTATGGATTTGTTTTAGCCAAAGCTGATATATATCTATAAGGCCTCTGCCTCCGTTCTGTCTTTTGATGGTGAGTCTTTCTATTGCAGATTTAGGATGTAGGTGGTTATGTTTTGTAAGAGTAGTACGCGTGGTTCGTTCTATTTGTTCTATATCAGTTTTTGACCATTTGATGATTCCAAATGAGTATGTTAAAATGGGTATTGCATATGTATTCAATGCTTTTATCAAGTGTTTTCCCGATAGTTGTGTTTTACAGATAGCATTAGTTCTCTTTATATATTCTGTATTTAATGTGTGTTTAATTGTAGTGTGGTCTAGTCCTTTTAACTGTTTATATCCTAAATATTTATATAAATCATTCGGTTCCATTGCTGATATGGTGCTGTTGTCATCTACTGCATAGTCTCCCGGCCGTACCTTTCCTCTTATTATATGTAAGGTTTTGCACTTATCCAGACCGAATTGCATATTAATGTCTTTACTGAATTGTGTAGTCGTTTCTATCAGTTTTTTCATTTCCTTTTCTGATTTTGAGTATAATTTAATGTCGTCCATATATATTAGGTGTGAAATAACTGTTTCTTCTGTTCCATTCTTAAGGCTAAATCCAGCTCGGCAATTATGCAGTAGATGTGATAGGGGGTTCATGGCAAGACAAAACCATAACGGGCTCAAGGAATCACCTTGATACATACCTTTTCGTATTAATAATTGACGGGTTGTGATATTTTCGGAGCAGTTATTTAATTTCAAAGTAGTTTTCCAAAAAGGCATTATATTACGCAAGAAACTAGTTATTTTTGGGTTGATTTTGTAAATTTGCAGTATTCTTAATAACCACGTGTGCGGAATGCTATCAAAAGCTTTTTGGTAATCGATGTAGGTGCAATGTAGGTTTTTATTTTTAGAAATGGCATGTTTGTGTATAGTAGAGTCTATAATTAACTGTTCCTTGCACCCCATATGGGCCCGTCTACATCCCTTCTGCTCTTCTGCTATTATTTTATTGTGTTCAATGTGTGACGTTATTTTTCTAGATATTGCTGCAGTAAGAATTTTATATATGGTGGGTAGGCAAGTGATGGGTCTGTATTGGGATGGTTGTGATGTTTGTGAGGTTTTTGGTATCATATAAGTTAAACCTGTGGCAATAAACTCAGGTATGTTATGATGTCCTAAAATTATTTTTGTTAATGTTTGTGCTATGGGGTTGTGTAGTGAAGTTAGCTTTTTGTACCAGAAGTTATGTACTTTATCTATACCGGGTGATTTCCAATTATGTAGTCTGTTTGTTATGCTTGTTATATCCGATTCTGAGATTTTGTCAAATTCCATCTCCTCTATCGTACTCCACTTGGTTTCTTCTTTTGTTATCCATTCCGCTTTATCGTTGTGCTTTACTTGCTGTTCCCATATATTAGACCAAAATGTTTCAAGTTGTGTTTTTGTAGGTAAATCTGTGTTTTGTGTTGAATGTGTTTTATTGGATGATTTACCTAAATTTCGATAGAATATTTTTTCATTTGAGCTAAATAAAGTGTTTTCGTGTTTTCTTTGGTGTGCCTTTTTGTATCTTCTAAGTCTATGTACCTTTAAAGTTAGTTTTTGTTTAAGTGTATCAAGAAATTCTTCGGGTGTTCTATTGTTATTTTCGTGTCTAGTATGTGTGATTCTTGACTTGAATATTTCTTCTACTCTCTTAACTACTTTATTTGACCTATTGTTATTTATATATTGTGTTAGTCTGCCACAGTCTGCCCTGAGTTTTTCTATATCTTTTTCTAATCGTATTTGCCAGGGAGGTTTATCATTCTTTGATTGTGGGATATGATTTTGTATTATTTTATAATTAAATTCCTCTATAATCACTACAGCTGTGCAATATGTAATAGTGTGTAAGTCAATTAGTTGTATATCGGGAGTAATAAATTGTGGCAGTATGTGTTGATTAAATAATTGGATTAGTTGGGATAGTCGGGAACCGTACTTTAATTTTGGTAGCCTCGGCCGAGCACAAGGATCCATTCCAGAAAACTTTGTAAGTGCTGTTCTAAACTTTTGTAATATTTCTTGGGAATTTGTTTCTGTTACGGGGTTAACTAAAGTGTCTACTTCATTCTCTAGCAGCAATGTTGTGAACTCTGTTTGTGTAGATATAGATGTAGAGAGTATACTTTGTGATGTCTGTATGAGTTGCTGTGGCTGTGGAAATGTATTAGGTTGTGATTGTGACTGTAAATTATTTCCTATTTGGTTGTGTGTAAGTGGTGTTACATCTATATTATTATCTTTATTTACTTCTATTTGTATTTTAATTTCTTCTTTCAATCGGTTCAGTATTTCTTCGGTTAAGAGTTTGTTTCTAATTATAGTTCGCCTTTGATCGGAAACTCGTTGCTCGGTAACTTTTATGTCTGGATATTGTCTTGAAAAATGTTCGTGTAGGTGTTTTCTGTATGTGGTCATGTCTGTTTCTAGCTTTGTAACAAGATAGTAAGTACGCATGATAAATATATTAACATCTTTGCTCCATCGCATACGTACTCGGGGTTTCCCAGCCTTAGTGGACGCAGGTAAAAAGGAGTTCACCTCCTGCGCAGCACTAGAGGTTGGTGTTAGTGCTTCACGTGAGTTTTCGTCTACGGAAGACACCGGTGTAGGGATATAAGAAATTGTGGATGGACTAAAAGGTTCTGCTATTGAGACGGAGTTTAAACTAATATTGTCACTGTCAGTCTGTTTGTTATCAGTCAGGTTGGCTGTCGTATTTTCGGGAGACCCGGAGGGAGCCCGCCTAATCAGCTCCTCTCCGCTGACGGTTCGTATACTGAGACACCCAGCGTCAGCTCCAGGTGCGCCCCGGCGATCACCCCCGGGCAGCGGTCCTATACGTTTACTTCTAAGTTGCATCACCATAAATGGGTTTCCAGAGCCATGTTAGCCGCGCCAGTAACAAAAATATCGCGTGTCCGCCCCCCACGTGAATCAGATGTTCGATTCGGACGTATGGTTGGATTTAGGGGGCTTATTATTATTATTATTATGTTTTTTTTATTTTTATTCTCCCTCTTTGAGGGGTATAAACGTCCCAATCATGCGGGCCGAAGCCAAGCTTGAAAGGTGATTACAGGGTTATTGTAGCTGATACGGATGATGATGTTAAAAATTTACGGGTAAGTCGACATGTATTTAAAATTGTTGCTTTTTGCAACGTGTAAAGTGTGTGTTTGGGTATTTGTAATGTTTCGAGACTTTGAACTAAGCTCTTTGGAATGATTCCAGTAGATGACAGGACTATTGGTACTATTTGTACGGTTTCTGCTTTCCACTGTATCTTAAGTTCTAGTGCTAGTTCTTGATATTTACTAAGTTTATCTGCTATTGTGGATTTTAAATTGTGAGTATTAGGGATAGCAATGTCTATAATGTATATTTTTTTCTGTATTTTGTTATGGAAAGTAATGTCGGGCCTATTGTAGTGTATGGTTTTATCGGTTAATATTGTTCTATCCCAATATAGCTTATAATTATTATTTTCTAATACTGGTTCTGGTTTGTATTTGTAATATGGTACGTTAGTATCTATAAATTTAAATTGTTGGGCGAAATATTGGTGAATAATGGCTGCAACTTGATCATGTCGATGCCTGTAATCAGTTTGCACTAGTGATTTACAGGCACCTGTGATGTGTTGTATGGTTTCTGAGGCTGCTTGACAGTGTCGGCAGAGGTCAGTTGAAAAATTTGGGTCTTTGATTATGTGTTTACTGTAATTACGTGTAACAATCACTTGATCTTGTATAGCCAACATGAAACCCTCTGTCTCCGGAAACAGTTCACCTCTCGTCAGCCATTCGTTCGACTTATCCTTGTCGACGTGTTCTTGGCTGAGATCGGATCGATGTCTACCGTGAAGAGATTTTTCAGACCAGCTTACTATTTTTTCTTCAATATTAGTTGTGTTTTCTGTACTTTGTTTTCGTCTATCTTTTAAATTAAGAGGGGTATTTTTATTGTCTGCTTCTGTAATATGTTTGTGGAGAGTGGAATATTGAGATTTGGTATGGAAGTAATTTCTGATGGTGGTTATCTGCATGTTGTGTAAGTTTGTGATATCAATCAGTCCTCTTCCTCCTTCCTGTCGTGGTAATGTAAGTCTTTGTAAACATGATTTGGGATGATGTTTTCTATGTTTTGTCATATGAGTATTAATAATTCTTTGTAGGTTCTTTAAATCACTTCGAGACCATTTAATTATACCAAATGAATATGTTAATATTGGAATGGCAAATGTGTTTATCGCCTTAATTGTGTTTCGTGAATTTAGTAGTGATTTTAAAATGTGATTCAGTCTGTGTTTGAAGTTTATAATGAGTTCGTTTTTTGTCTGCTTTTGATTTATTTGCTTGCATTGATTAAATCCTAAATATTTATATGTACTGTTTTCATTCATTGGTTCTATTTGTTCGCCTGTATTGAGTATAAAGGAATTATTTTCAATTTTGCCTTTTGAAACTGAAAGAATTTTACATTTATTTATGCCAAACTGCATTTCTATATCCTTTGAGAATTTTTGAGTAATATCTGCTAATTTGAATAACTGGTTTTTGTCTGATGCAAATAATTTAATATCATCCATGTAGATTAAGTGGGACAGAGTATAAGAACTATCTGTGTTAAAAAGTGTAAATCCATAGCTTGTATCATTTAATAGTTTAGATAGTGGGTTTAAGGCTAGACAGAACCATAAGGGGCTTAGAGCATCACCTTGAAAAATGCCGCGTTGAATTCTAATCGGTTCAGTAGTTATAGAGATGTGCTCCTGGTTTATTTTTAAAATTGTTTGCCACTTTTGCATTGTGCATTTTAAAAATTGCGTAATTATTGGATGTATTTTATATATATCAAGAACCTGTAATAACCAACTATGGGGAACGGAGTCAAAGGCTTTTTGGTAATCAACAAACATAGAATGAATATTTCTTTTTTCTTTATATGCTGTATTGATAACTACGGAATCTATAGTAAGCTGCTCCTTGCATCCCTGACTAAATTTTTTGCAACCTTTCTGTTCTTCTGCAACAATTTTATTTTTTTCTATGTGTCTGTATATGCTGTCTGTTAAACAAGATGTTATTATTTTATAGATAGTCTGTAAACACGTGATTGGCCTGTATTTAGAAGGGTCTGTAAGGTTTTTAGGGTCTTTTGGTAGCATGTAAGTAACGCCTGCGGTTATATAATCTGGTAATGTAGATGGGTCTTGTATGAAACTGTTAACGAAACTATGTAGAAACGGGTAAATGAATGTAAATTTTTTATACCAGAAATTATGGATTCTATCCGAGCCTGGTGACTTCCAGTTATGTTGTTTTGAAAGTATTTTGATGAATGTTTCTATAGTGATATGTTCAAAATTCATTACTTGAGTATTTTCATGTCTTTTCTTCTCGGTATCAATCCATTCAGCATTATAATTATGACAAAGGGGATTTTCCCAAATGCTAGCCCAGTAGTTTTTGAGATCTTGTAAGTGAATATAATTTTCAGTTGTGTGTGAGTTATGGCTAATATTGGAACTATTTTCTTTAAGAGTTCTATAAAATTGTTTTTCATTAAATATAAACTGACTATTTTGCTTTTTTCGGAGTGTACATGCTTTATATCTTTGAAGTCGCTTGGAGGTAACTGCTAGTTTTTGTTTTAAGGTGTCAAGGAATTCTATTAAATTTGTGTTTATCGTTTCGTGGACAGAGTGTATTTTATACTTATTTAAAATTACTTCAATTTGTTTGCATACCTTCCTGGTTCTATTTCCATTAATGTACTGTGTTAGTTGACCTATCCTTTTTCTTAAATCTTCTATTTTTCTTTCTAACCTGATTTGCCATTTTGGTTTTATTTTTTTAACACTGGGTTGTGCAGCATTTTCAGCCCCTAAATTCACAATTTTGGCGCCATTCATTTTAGCCGCTGTTAACGCCGCACAGTATATGGAGGTTTGGAATGATTCAAACGTGGTATCACTATTTATATACTTTGGCAAAATATTATTATTTATATAATTGACGATTTCAGCTAACTTTCTAGATGCTCTCTGTCTTGGTATATATGGTCTATTTAAAGGATTTGTGGGCGTATATAAAAGTAAGGCATCTTCAAATGCCTTATCAATATTCTTACCTATCTGTAAATTTCTCTGGGTCAAAACTTGTGCTTGTGTTTGTGTTGTGTTTAGTTGGTAATCTGTTACTGTCATGTTTTGTGATTCCGATAACGTGAGCAAAGAAGAAGCGAAAGATTCACCAGTAAGGATATTTACTTCGTTTTGTGTTCTAGCAAGATTATTTGTAATTGTGTGGTTTTGTGTAGTTGTAATTATTTCCCTTTGGATGTTTCCTTGACAGAATAACTGTTGTTTTTCTATTTCAACTTCCTGTCTTATTTCCTGTATTCTACTTTCAGGTATCATTTTATTGTTAATAATTGCCCTACGTTGGTCTGACAGTCTCTGTTCCGACAACTGAGATAAGTGTGGGTAAATTTCGAGAAACTTATCCCTTAACTTTTTTCGGTATGATGTTACATTGGTTTCAAGTTCAGTGATATCAAAATATATACGTATTATAGCCTCATTTATTTCATTCGACCATCTCATTCTTTCCTCCGTTTTTGTAATCTCTTGACTAGGGGGTGTATTTTCCTTAACATATTTTGCAACTTCAGATCTAATTTCATCAAGTATGGTTGGTGAAAGTAATTTATTGTTAACTATTGCTCTTCGTTGGTCCCCTAGTCTTTGTTTTGATGCGTTCATTTCAGGAAATTTGGTGGCAAAGGTTTGGTGTAGTGAGTTTAAGTATCCTCGAGTATTGGTTTCTAATTTTGTAACTATAAGATATGTGCGCCATATGAACATGTTCATTTCTTGTGTCCATTTCTTTCTAACGCGGGTTTGCCTAGTAGTGGGTTCGGGCTTAAAAGCTTGTGCTTCTCGAACAACATCTACTAAGGGTGATAGAGATGATGAAGTAGATGATGATGAATCGGATGATGAATGGTATGAAAGATGACTGCTTGAAGATGATTGTATATGATGTGTAACGATTTCGGCTGTAACCTCTTTATTGGCAGGAGCCCGCCTGATCAACTCCTCACCACCGATGGTTCGCATGCTGGAACATCCAGCATCGGCTCCAGATGCGCCCCGGCGACCCCCGGGCAGCGACCGCAAATTATAAACTTTTTTATCCATTGTAGCTCCATTGAAATAAAAGGGTTTGGGATTTTTGGTTTGGGAAGGTCAGCTTAGATGGTATGAGCTTATTTAAAGTGTCTCTTTAGTAGTGAGAGTAGATGGCCAGATGTTATGGCTAGTATTAGTCCCTGCTTCCCGTAAGCCCCCCCACCGCGACAAGGTAAATTCCTGGGGGTTATTATTATTATTATTATTAGCTTGGCTTAGTGTGATCCAAAATGAATACGGATATATATAGGCACTGTTACAATTTTTTTTTTTAAGTTTAGTTTTTGACTATCTGTCAGCCAGAGTAAGCCCTGTTAAATCGATCCAGCCTTTTCGGAGATTAGCAGGAATAAACAGACAGACAAAAAGTTGAAAAATTGGTTTCTGTTGTAAGTACTGGACTGTACATATATTTTCATATGCATTCAGTAAAAACATGGTTTTTTAACATTACAAACAAACACTTTAATTTTTTAATTTTTTATTATGTGTAGATTTTGTAAATAGACACCGTTGTAGCGTGTTGGTAGCAAGTCTGACTTTAGGCTCGACGGTTTCCGGTACGATTCCCGCTTGGTAGATAGATGTTTATTATTGATCTTACAAATATCTGTTTTGGTCTGGGCGATTGTCATTGTGGGTCTTCCCATCGTGCATCGGAGAGCACGGTTAGCTGTCGGTCCCTGTTAACTTAACTCTTGATAGGTCTAGGTATTCTGCTATTATCCAAAGAGTTACAGGTGTACCCCAAAGGGCTCTTTGTAGAAAAAAGTAACCTGTCAAATCCGGATGAGAGTAATAAGCAGACGCTGGGTATACATAATAAGACTAGTAGATAGTAACTGACAATTTTTAGAATATAATTTCTAAAAATCAACGCTTTTATTCATCGGCACTTCATCAACATAAATGTTTCCCTTTAGTAACGAAAGTTAACAAACAGGCGGTCTCCATAATATATATAATCGTCATAAAAATACAAAACCCATTAAGATACATTAACACGACAATAGGTCGATCAGCCGATAAAGCAGTAACCCATCCATCAGAAACGGGAAATGTAGCCTTCCTGCCTTCCTGGAGCCTGTCAACAAATTACTATCGATCGTATAAATACGGCTATTAGGTTACCCGCATAATACTTCGGGTCTTATTTACGTCAATCAACTATAAAGAGCAGTCATACATACTTCTTAGGGTTCCTTTTTTATGTTACAAGTTGGCAAACAAACATACGGCCTACCAGGTGCCACTCACGCGTTGCCAACCTCAAGATATTAGTTCTTAAATCTCCTCTTCCCAGTAATTTCACTAGCGTACAGTGCCCTTCAAACCGGAACACAGTAATGCCTAAGCACTACTATTTGGCGGTAGAATATTTGACATTGCGGTGGTACCTACCTAGCCGGCCTCTTGCAACAAAAGACCTACCACCAGTGCCTGGTGCCACAGCCACTGGTGGAATAATCTCTGCTGTGACATAGGATATCCCAACAGCGGGCGATGGGGTCGTCACATCCCGACGCCGATCCAAAAGTATTCCGACGCTACCCAAAAGGATCCAACGCAACTATGTTATTTAGCCTCCGATGTCCGTCCGTCCATCTGTATATCACGAACCGTAATAGGTAGAGAGTTGAAACTTTTAATGCATTTTTTTCATGACGGTTGTCAAATAAGCATAAGGTTCGCCTGGTAAGCAGTCACCGCAACCTATGAACGCTGGTGATACTTGAAATATCACAAGCGCGTCGCCGACCCAAGGCGTAGAAAGGAAGGGATAAGAAAAGGGCAAAGAAGGGGGCAGAGGGCCTAGGATTGGGGCTCCAGTGCTCTCACTATCGCACGAAACGCAACAGTACTCTTTTACTTTACGCCGATTTTCTGTGAGAGGGAAGTACTTCCTTGGTCAAGCCGGCCCATTTGTGCTGGGGGAAGCATGGCTTTGTCACTACACAAAAGGACGCCAATAAGCAATACCATATCAACCCACACGAATGTCATTTCGAGAAAAACGCGTTTGAAAATTTTGAACAACTTGCTTTATATGAATTTTTTCATGTATTGGGCAAGTTTTTGACAATTTCAAGATTAATGTAAGTTATTTTAATTATTTTCACAAATAATAAGTATACAAACTACATATTTCGTATATAATATAACCCAAAATGTTTAAAATATTACATAAATTGCATGATTAAAAAATGGCTTTTTTTGAAGTTTTAAAGCTTAAAACCGTACAAATATTAAAGAAAAATGTTCTTCAGCCATTTACCAACACTTCTGCATATATAACTCAGTTTTTCAATTTTGTGGGTTGACATGGTCTTGCTTATTTGCGTCCAAATACAGGTCAAATTTTTTTTTATTTGAAAAATAGGGCAGATGACTCTATTCCACCTGATGGTAAGTGGAAATAAAGTCCAAACGCGAAGGCGGCTAACACAGTTGCCACCCTGCCCACCCGCAAGATGCCTCTTCACGTTTTGTGAAACATGCAGGTTTTCGCAACACAAATTAAGCATTTGGCGCATTTGGACCTCAGTTTTCCAGGCTACCTTGGCTCAATTGTAATGATCATATGTTCAATAGTAATAACTAATACATCACGAGATTATAGAAACTAAATAATACTCGTAGTAAGAAACATTTTCTAACAAAAAGGCTAACATGACAAGCTAAGCCGTGACGAGGGTAGTTACGCCAATAAAGCTGTCACGCTACTATTAATTTCGGCTCATAATTTCACTGAAAGAAAATAACAATATTATTTTTAACATAATATTTTCTATTGAAACTTTCAACCAATAATACAGTGATTGTTGGACATAATTTTTTCGAAGTGAAACTTCTAATGCGACTTGCAACAAGGTTGCGTTAAACGTTTAACGCACGAGGGAGAGAGGAAGAAAGATACACAAAGGTAGAAAGTAGGAAAGAGAAAGAGAGTGAGTCGGTAGATTCCAAGCAAATGCGCGTGGTATTCTTACTATGCAGCGAAGTAAACAGCGTTATTATAGATGACAATTAAAAGATGCGATCAATTGTGAATTGTAAACAATGTTTATAAAGTTTGTCTTAAGGAAACAATATGATTTCACTAAAAATCAATTTCTACCTCTTCCTATTTTCATTTCCACATTACGAAGTTTCACTTCTTCTGCGTGGAGGGACTCGCTATTTTTTTTTAAATATTTTAAGTTGGCACGCAAACACTGTTGGGATAACCTCTGTCACAACAGAGATTATTCCACCAGTGCAATCAGTCACACTGGTGGTAGGTCTTTTGTTGCAAGAGGCCGGCTAGGTAGGTACCACCGCAGTGTCCAATATTCTGCCGCCAAATAGTAGTGTTTAGGCACAACTGTGTTCCGGTTTGAAGGGCATTGTACGCTAGTGAAATTACTGGGCGAACGAGATTTAAGAACTAATATCTCGAGGTTGGCAACGCGTGAGTGGCACCTACTAATGGTGCTGCAAGCGCTCATAGGCTGCGGCAGCCACTGACCATCAGGTGGGCCGTATGCTTGTTTGCCAACTTCTAACATAAAAAAAAAAACATACGAACCACCTGATGGTAAGGAAATAACACTATGAAGGCTCGGTATATAATTTATTGTAGGTGTCACTAACGCGTTGCCAAGATAGAGGTGTTGGATCTTCAATCTCCCGTGCCTAGTTCTACTTCCGCCTGCGGTCCACCAAACCTCCTATTCTTTCCTAAAAGGTCGGCAACACACCTGCATCTCCTCTGGTGTTGCAGATGTTCATGAGCGGTGGTGATCGCTTTACATCAAATGAGCCTCCTGTCCGTTGGTCCCATTTTAAAAAAGATTCCACACCGTTTGCTTTAAAACGAAACACAGTAGCGCAAAACAGACTAATGCTTTGCGCTAGATCTTTGCCAACGGAGCCCTATTACTGAGCCTCCACTTTTCTTCCGTCTAGCCGTCAGTCATCGAGTTCTGTCCGAACCGTAATAGTTAGATAGTTGAAATTTTCACAGAATATATATTTCTGTTGCTGCTACAACAACAAACCAAAAAAAAAATAAGAAACTCGATATTTTAAACGTTTTTCGCTGTACATCATGAACTGTAATAGATAAATAATTGAGATTTTCATAGATTATCCATTTCTATCGTCACTATAATAACAAATTTGACTTCAAAGTTAAAGAAACCCCATACAAGTTGATATTTTAATATATGGTATATAACACTTTATGTCCAATTCCGACACGCAATTCGCCAGTTTTGTTCTGTACACGATACGAATACAGCTTCATTTTAGAACACAACAATATTCAACAGTTGTTTCAGTAACTACACAACGTACAATGTATTCGTAATTACTGCCGGGTGCCAACACGCGTTAACGTCACACCTGTTGATATACGGATTAACGGCCGCCTTAATTGAATCCTGCGAAAGGTTTTTGATCTCATTATTCTTGAAAGTTTATGTAACAACGACGACCGTTGTAGCGTGCTAGTAGTGAGCCTGCTCTGAGCCTCGACGGTTGCAGGTTGGATTCCCGCGCCGCAGAGGTTTGTTATAACCCTTTAGTTTCCATTTTGCATTGCTTACAATGCATTTGACTGGTAATTTTTTTCTTCTCTTATATCTCCTATCTTTCCCTGAGGACAGACTTTTCAATGTTACTGGTATTGCAACCCTCTTTGGGATACCTTGCCTGCTTAACATCAGGTGTGCAGTTTACTTTTCGCCATCTTTATGGTACAAGCCGGCCCTGCTACTAATGTCTTAATATCAACGTAAAACAGTAATATCCAAAGATCCCAACTAAGAACCAAAGACCCAGAGACCCAAACTAGAACTTCGTTTTTCCCTTGTTTTTTTCCCCTCTCCTCCCATCCTTCCCTGGGTTTGCAATCGCTTATAATTCTTCTTAGTAATAAATCATAGAAATAGCAGACTTATTTATTAGCATTTCTAAACAAAAAATTATAAAATAATAAGCATATATTGTCAGTTATAGAAAAACCTATGAAAATATTAATCTTAATAAAAACAAACATTTCTATCGCAAATCTATTTTCAAAGACGTCTAAAATATTCGTTACAACGATAAATTTTTTCTTCGTAAAAGTATCGAATTGGTCGAAATTCGAATAAAACCGCTCCCAACGGGAACATTTCCTGGGCTGTTACGTCAGACATTAAGGCAGAATACATACTTATACAACGTCTAAAACAATTCTTTATTAACTGTACTTGGATTTTGAGCTAAGCTTCAACATAATTAAGTGAAGATGGATAACGTTTTAGTGATGGTAGGCTTTTTATTTCAAGGGTACCACCGCAGTGTTAAATATTCTACCGCAAAATAGTAGTGTGTTTTGGGTTGAAGGATACTGTAGTTAGGAAAATTTAGTATTATAGTGTTGCATGCGCCTAAGCTACGAGACAACCACATAACAATAAGGAAACCTGATGCTTGTTTCCCAACTTGTCGCATAAAAAAACGTAAGAGTTGCAAGTATTTAAAAATGACTACTTCCAATTGACCGCATCCAATGTAGAGCGGCTCGAATTGTCGACGATCAAGCCCTTTCCGATCGGCTTGATCCTTTGGCATTGCGTTAGAGATGTCGGATCTCTCTGACCCTACATATTCTATCGCATATATCACGGGAAATGTTCTGAGGAATTGTTTGGATTGATCCCACCGGTAGAATTGCACCATCGGACATCGCGACTAAACTCTAAATTCTATCCATACCACCTTAATGTCTGGAAATCTACAACAGCGCGATTTAGAAGACATTTTCGTCCTCGCACAACCACTCTGTGAAATCAGCTTCCGCCGGCGGTCTTTCAAGAGAAGAGCGTATTCTTTCCTTAAAGGTCGGCAACGCGCCTACATGCCTTCTGGTGTTGCAGATGTTCATGGGCGGCGGTGATCGCTTAACATCAGGTGAGCCTCCTGCCCGTTTGCCCCTCTTACATAAAAAAATGACACAAAAGAATAAAGAAACATCCTATTTAGCTAAAATCAATGACCAGGCAACAGAAACAAACTGATAAGGAAATTTACTAAACTTCTTCTTTTTCGGCCAAAAGAAAAATGATACCAAACATTTATTTTTTTTTTTTTATGTGAGAAGTTGGCAAACAAGCGTACGGCCCACCTGATGGTAAGTGGCTGCCGCAGCCTATGAGCGCTTGCAGCACCATTAGTAGGTGCCACTCAGGCGTTGCCAACCTCGAGATATTAGTTCTTAAATCTCGTTCGCCCAGTAATTTCACTAGCGTACAATGCCCTTCACACCGGAACACAGTAGTGCCTAAACACTACTATTTGGCGGCAGAATATTGGACACTGCGGTGGTACCTACCTAGCCGGCCTCTTGCAACAAAAGACCTACCACCAGTGTGACTGATTGCACTGGTGGAATAATCTCTGTTGTGACAGAGGTTATCCCAACAGCGGGCGATGGGGTCGTCACATCCCGACGCCTAAAAACATTGTTGCATTAAAACTAGAAGCCGTAACGTAATTTGGATCTTAATTTTCTTATTATATTAGTTAGTTTAATTCTATGCCGATATGTTATTTAGTTTTAATACTAACAGACATTGCATTTTAATAATTTAACGATATTGTTACTACACAAATAATTGACACTTAAGTCTCAATAGTATAAACTTTCTGAGAGTATAAAAACACATAAACCTAAATTAAAAAAATCTATTTTAAGGCTAAAGCCGAATCCTGTACTGATAGCATTATAATCAAGATTTGACATAACGCCAAAGCGTATATAAATGTAAGTTCTTATTACTTTTTTCGTCAGTTTTTCGTGTGTGAATGCCTTACCGCCTTTTCCACGACGCACTCAAAACGAAATGAACTCCAGACATAAACAAATTTCTCTGTATCAAATGAAAATATGCGAATTCGCGATCTTTAATTTGTCTTAATAATCAGTGAAGAAAGGGTTTTGTATTCGTATAATTTAATTAAGAAAGATTATTAATATCAGCAGAAACATGTTCAAAGGTAAATCAACGAAGATTATGGATAATTGCTTTATGATTTTTCCTATACTTAAAATAAAAATACGTGTAACAAGGTATCAAAGACTTTTCATTTTAAGAACAGAGGATGTTCAAAAAAAAAATTTCGACACATTCAATTTCTCGCTTTGATTAAATTCCTCAGCGTTACTCCCCGAGGTGCTCTCGAAGATTTATTCTTAAGCTTCATTTTACCTTTGAGTTTTTATAAAACGTTTACCTTTGATAGAAGTAAAGAATACTCAGGCTTTTATAAAAAGTCTATCCTAAGTTGGATTTTTTTTAATACCACAAAGGTGGCAAACGAGCGTACGACTCGCCTGATGATTAGCGGTCACATTAACTTATAGACGGTAACTTAACGACGGTAACGGTAGTAACTTATAATGCATAACAAATGCGTTGCCGACGCGAGGGAAGGAGAGGACAGGGACAAGCGGGGACGGGGATTTGGGCCTCCGACGCTCCCCCTCATCGGACGAAACGCAACAGTATAGATATTTACTAAATTCTACTACTAAGCCTTTTTACTACTTTCTTAAGCCATTATAAAAGTGAAGACTTTTCATGATATTTTGATAGGATATTTGTTTTGTTACATAGTATAGGCTAATGTAAGTTTCAAATTCTAACCCTCACATGTGATGCAGACACGACAAATCAATTAAGCACATATTACGACCACTCCCACCAGTGACACTAAAGGCCACTAAGGCCAACAGAAATAGACACACCGCATAAAAAATTAAAGGAAACACACTCACCGAACCAAAACAATACACAAAAGAATAAAACACAGAAAATCGGCGGCAAGTAACATTAGCAGTAGGCACTGTTGGGTTTAGTGGAATGAGTAAGAGCGCCACCTATTGCTTAGGCTGGAGCTTACAAAGGTTGCAATGACTGCTTACCATCAGGCGGGCCGTACGCTTGTTTGACAACCCACGAAAAAAAAAAATTATATTCTGTGAAAGAGAATATAATCACATCCCGACGCCGGGGAGTGACGACCCCATCGCCCGCAGTTGGGATAATCTATGTCACAGGAGAGATGATGAGACGCTCATAGCCGAGTGCACCCGCTGATCGGTAAACGATCGGTAGGTTAAGCAACTTTAGGCGCGGTCAGTCACTAGATGGGTGATCGCATAGTGGTACTTCAACCGAGCGTCTCCGTGCTTCGGAGGGCACGTAAAAAGTCGGTCCCGGCTGTTGACAATTAGACAACAGTCGATAAGTCAAGTCAGAGGCCTACGGGCGACCTGAACAACTCTGACACTAGGTTGACCACTAACCAATCGATAAGAAGAAGACAGGAGAGATTATTCCACCAGTGCAATCAGTCACACTGGTGGTAGGTCTTTTGTTGCAAGAGGCCGGCTACCACCGCAGTGTCAAATATTCTGCCGCCAAATAGTAGTGCTTAGGCATTACTGTGTTCCGGTTTGAAGGGCACTGTACGCTAGTGAAATTACTGGGCAGAGGAGATTTAAGAACCAATATCTCGAGGTTGGCAACGCGTGAGTGCCACTTACTTATGGTGCTGCAAGCGCTCATAGGCTACGGCAACCACTTACCATCAGGTGGGCCGTATGCTTGTTTGCCAACTTATAACATTAAAAAAATAGAGAGAAATTACCCTGACAAACTTTACCGTACATAACGAAAAACATCACCTTTTCAAGCGAAGACTTTTCTTTTAAAATTCGGCTAAGGCCTGAATTACATTTATCAGCATAGCCCAGCATTTAACCGGATGGTTTTGAACACACTTATGAGCATCGCATCCGTAAGCACGCGTACGCATGTACAATTTGACAGCTATTTAGTAATGTAACGTGTTATATCAAGTGTATCTATCTAATACCTTTAAACGAGCATTCTTGAATGTATATATAATCTGAATCTCGGCAACAGCTCCAACGATTTTCATAAAATTCAGTATGGGGGATTTATTTTTAGAAAATGTCGTTTTATCCATGTTTTCAGGCGGTTTTCATTGCCTGACATCTTTGGCGATTTGGTAAAGCAATAACACGTTTTTGCTTTAACGACACAGAAAAATTAAAACTACTTCAGTAGATGATGTTGTAAAATATTATTCATATTTCGTCATTATGTAATTCATATCTAAATTTAATTTCCAAAAAACACGATAAATCAAAAAAAATACCACGCAACGCTCGGACATCTAGGTACTAAGTATTTAAAATAGAAAAAATTGAAAATGGAGTCGATGCTGAAATGAGAGTTAATCCGTACGTGTGAAGATGTCATACAAAATAGCTATTTCCATAGAGACAATGCTAATATATGTAATTCAGGCCTTAAAATACAATATCAGTAGCAGTTTAACAATACATCATTCAAAATATCTCTGTTTCGAGAGTAACAGTAAAAATCGCTACACGCTTTCCTACGCGTCACCCTCTCCTATCGACTGGGGGAGAGTATTTTGATAGACATTGGGACCAATTTACTGGGAGCCGTGGCATTTGTACTGTTTTCATTTTATCCAAATGAATTCCTTTACAAAATACCATTAGGGTGGGTCTTGTGCACTGGCCTAGGAAATGCTATAGATGTTTTATGTTATCTACGGATAAGTTTGCCAAGGTTAATATTCAAGGTTGTGTTGTGTCTGCACGTTTATTGTATGGTCTTTTGTTTTGAAATTTATATTGTACTTGTTATTATTAAGTACAGATTCAGAAGGACCAGGCCTATATAAAACATTTGACAATTACTTTGAATTACGTAAAGCGACGTTATATAGTTCGGGGGCTTGTATTGACCATACAGGCATGTGTTCCAGTCTGAGTGTTTTTGTCCATGTCCTTGTGTGTGTTTCCGAACCCCGATACAGGATATTACTATCCTAATGGCGGCCGTTGAGTGTGTTGAGTTAATATAATTATGACTTCAGTGCCTTTTATTACAAGAGGCCGGCTAAAAAGGTACCAACTCAGAGTCAGTTATTCTACCGCATAGCACTGTGTTTCGGTTTGAAGGACACTGTAGCTAGTGAAATTACTAGGTAAATGAGATTTAAGAACAAACATCTTGAGGTTGACAACGTGTGAGTGACACTTACAAATGAATGCAAGCGCTCATAGGCTACGGCAACCGCTGAACATCATGTGGGCCATATGCTTGCTTGCCAATATAGTCACATAAAAAATGCTCATTTTTTCAATAACAATTTCAATCAGTTATTATATTATATTGTCCACTTGTCTACATTTCAATAGCAGACATTAATAATTCAAATGATATCGATCAATTAAAATGCTATCGACCTCAGTGAGAACATTAAGGCTACTCGTGAAATAGCACCACGAAACGTTCCGATAACCTCAAGATAATGTGTCGAAGCAATTCAATAAACGTTGAAACTAATTTATTCCAAACAGTTAAATATATCATAAAAATAAAATGAAGTCAACTTTTGTTTATTTATTTTTTCGTACACGTTAAACAGTTTAACGCGTGATCAGACTAGATTTTAAGGCGTCGGGAGGTGACGACCCCATCGGCCGCTGTTGGGATAACCTCTGTCACAACAGAGATTATTCCACCAGTGCAGTGCCGGCTAGGTAGGTACCACCGCAGTGTCCAATATTCTGCCGGCAAATAGTAGTGCTTAGGCACTACTGTGTTCCGGTTTGAAGGGCACTGTACGCTAGTGAAATTACTGGGCGAACGAGATTTAAGAACTAATATCTCGAGGTTGGCAACGCGTGAGTGGCACCTACTAATGGTGCTGCAAGCGCTCATAGGCTGCGGCACCCACTTACCATCAGGTGGGCCGTATGCTTGTTTGCCAACTTCTAACATAAAAAAAAAAAAAGACTATTGATGGGTGACTGCGTAGTCGTATTTCAACCGATCGTCTCCTTGCTCCGGAAGGCACGTAAAAAGTTGGTTTTATCTTTTGTCAAGTCGATATGTCAAGTCAGAGGCCTACTGTATGCAACTGCATATATTGACCTCTATAAGAAGAATCTTTTGTTCCAGTAGTTAAGAATTTGAGTTTGAGTTTTGAGTTTTCCTATAACGAACTATTATGAAGAAAATACTTCACGTCCATATTTTGGAACTTCAGCTTATGAATTCTTTTATCAGTTTTGTTAGTGTACCGTACCTCAAAAGGTAAAAAAGAACCCTTATAAGATCCCTCTTCACCAAATTTTATAATAAATTTTACGTTATCCACTCAGCTATCGTAAAAGATAGTTTAACACACACAAACACGCAACACAGATGACCCAGACTGGTAGAAAAAAAAACAATAATTTAATTCTTGGGCCATGGAGCGTGATAGAAAGGCTGGTTCATTTTTCCTCCAGAATCGAGATGGTAATTCTGCGGGAAATGCAGTTAGCTTACTTGCCACCATTCCCCGTGGACATGATTTTTACAGTTATTATTTGTAAATATATTTGGTATTGAATTGTACATATGCTGCGTTTATTGTTTGATGACGCTGTGGTGCAGCGATAGCGAACCTACCTTAAGCGCCACAGGGCGCGTGTTCGATTCCCGCTAGGAACAAATGTTTGTATTGACCATACAGGCATGTGTACCGGTATGAGTGTCCATGTCCTTATGTATGTTTTCGAACCCCCGACACAGGATATAACTATCCTAAAGAGGCCGTTTAGTGTATAGCGTTTGTTTATTGTTTACTTAACATTATAATATAAAATTTTTCTTATAAATAACGAGAGACCATAACAGTGTTATCGCAGTAATTTTGATAATAAAAAACATTAATTAATAAAAATCTTACGTAACAGCGCATACCACCGCAATGAATACAAGACCGTAATAAAGAAAATTTACTACGCGATCTAAGAGGCACTGAAATGATTTTTTGCTCTATTTCTGTAATATCCCAGCCGCTTTCCGTAACGTAAAGTGGCCAACCACCCTGAGTTACACGTGAACTTAAGGCGAAGTATCAAAACTTAAATAATTAAAACTATCGAATCGGTACCTAAACCGATTGAATGTGAGTTGTAGCCGTTAAATTTTACATTAATCTAAAATAATATAAGTAATATTTCGACGACGTTGTGGCGCAGCGGTAGCGAACCTGCCTTAAACGCCACAGATTGCGGGTTCGATTCCCGCTCGGAGCATTATATGTTTGTATTGACCATGCAAGTATATTTTCCGGTCTGGGTGTATTTGTCCTTGTCATTGTGAATTTTTCCGGACCCCGACACAGGATATTACTATCCTAATTGGGGCCGTTGAGTGTGCAACGTTTATTTAATATGTGTCGTGAGAATGTTCACCATTGAGGTATATTTTAACATTGCTTTACTTTAGCATAAAAGCATGGCTCTACGAAGCCATGCTTCTCCCTTACGTGTATAGTGTATAGTGTATAGTGTATAGTGTATAGTGTATAGTGTACAATATTAATATACAATATACAATATACAATGTACAATATACAATATACAATATACAATATACAATATACAATATACAATATACAATATACAATATACAATATACAATATACAATATACAATATACAATATACAATATACAATATACAATATACAATATACAATATACAATATACAATATACAATATACAATATACAATATACAATATACAATATACAATATACAATATACAATATACAATATACAATATACAATATACAATATACAATATACAATATACAATATACAATATACAATATACAATATACAATATACAATATACAATATACAATATACAATATACAATATACAATATACAATATACAATATACAATATACAATATACAATATACAATATACAATATACAATATACAATATACAATATACAATATACAATATACAATATACAATATACAATATACAATATACAATATACAATATACAATATACAATATACAATATACAATATACAATATACAATATACAATATACAATATACAATATACAATATACAATATACAATATACAATATACAATATACAATATACAATATACAATATACAATATACAATATACAATATACAATATACAATATACAATATACAATATACAATATACAATATACAATATACAATATACAATATACAATATACAATATACAATATACAATATACAATATACAATATACAATATACAATATACAATATACAATATACAATATACAATATACAATATACAATATACAATATACAATATACAATATACAATATACAATATACAATATACAATATACAATATACAATATACAATATACAATATACAATATACAATATACAATATACAATATACAATATACAATATACAATATACAATATACAATATACAATATACAATATACAATATACAATATACAATATACAATATACAATATACAATATACAATATACAATATATAATGTATAATATATGATGTATAATAATATAATAGTTTTGCGCTTTTGAAGTTTAATTATTATATTAATCATCCTTTTTATATAATTTTTCCGTATTTTTTGATTTATAGAAAATGCTTTAATCAATTATTTAAAATAAAGAAAAACGAAAAGCAATATATCAAAAAATTTTATACATACTTTTCGTCTTATTATTACTATTTGTTGAGTTCTACGAGGAACCTATACGAACTCTATACGAACTCTGATATTCCGCTTTAAATATCTTTGCTTCTGCGGAACCTATATTAAAATCCCTATGTCACTCCCACAACTGAGACGAATCTAAGTCGAAACCCGTCCAAGGGTTTAGCCTGTAGGGCGTCACAAAGAAATAGACATACACACATACATACATACGCTCGAAAAACATTACCCTCCGGCAGTAAATTTTATCAATAATAAAAAACAAAATATAATACATACCCTTAAGGTAATCCGAAAATAACAACTTTGATCGGCAGCAGGCGCACGCGCTGATCGCCTGCGTATCGATCGATTGATTTACACATAGATCGCCCCACTGTTTCAACGTAAACACCACCCACCACACACAGAAAAAACTACCTTAACACTTAACTATAAAGTTCCAATTCCATTATACTTGGTGATAAACTGATACTAAATAAAACTGATCTCTATTTCCTTAGCTTTACGATATAAATTAGAGTGAATGAAGATTGAAACGTGAGAAACTATTGCCAAATGATGTGTCAATCTATAAACAGCCTTAAGGATGGAGTTTTAAAATGTATTTTCATTTGATTTAGATAAGGAAATCTTTATGTGGACTGTGTGATTTAAAAGCTGTGATGGCCATGTGTTTTTGAGCTAGGTCTTTGAAGGGAGCTACAAATATAGTCCGATTCAAAAACGTCATGTTTTAGATGTTTTTCTACGAAATAGTATTAAAATTTTAATACTATTTCCGTTAACGCGATAGTTACGGGTTTGATCCTGGCCTGGGCTATTGTCGTACCCACCCCTAGCGCAAGCTGCGAGCTTATTTGGACAGTAGAAATGTAAAATAAAAGGCTAAGGTACTCGTTATAACATCAGCTATCGGCCAGTGAAAATAACGTTAAAATCGGTCCAGCCATTTCAGTGATTGGCCGGACCAAACAGATAGACAAAAATTTTAAAAATATTTTTTATGTAAGTATCGTATATACTCCCTTATATATTTAGTGAAAAACTGTTAATTTAGAATTAGAAACAGACACTTCAATTACAGATTTTCGCGGACAAAGCATTGGTCAGGGTGCTTACCATTAACTCTTTCTTTTTTATGTTAAAAGTTGGCAAACAAGCATACGGCCCACCTAATGATAAGCGGTTGCCGTAGCCTATGAGTGCTTGCAGCACCATTAGTAGGTGCCACTCACGCGTTACCAACCTTGAGATATTGGTTCATAAATCTCCTCTGCCCAGTAATTTTACTAGCGTACAGTGCCCTTCAAACCGGAGCACAGTAATGCCTAAGCACTACTATTTGGCGGCAGAATATTTGACACTGCGCTGGTACCTACTTAGCCGGCCTCTTGCAACAAAAGACCTACCACCAGTGTGACTGATTGCACTGGTGGAATAATCTGCTATGACAACAGCGGGCGATGGCGCAATTGCGTCACATCCCAACGCCGGTAATAAACTTATTGCGATTCAAATGTCGACCAAAACAATCCAATGACTTTCATTCAGATTTAATATGAGCATGACGTATAAATATGTCATGATACGAAATAGTGATGTAGCTCAGTTTTTGATTGACCCAATAATTGACACCTTTGTGGCGTTGTGGGTAGCGAGCCCTTAGCCTCGACGGTTGCTGTATCGATTCCCGCTCGGGCAGATGTTTGCATTGATCTTACAAATATCTGCTTCGGTCTTTTCGTTTGTCCTTGTGGGTCTCCCCACCATGCCTCGGAGAGCACGTTAAGGTTTCGGTCCCGGAATATTAGCAATGCTTTTTCAAGGCATTACAATATTCCTATTGCCCCTCCAAATAAGCTCGAAGCTTGTGCTAGGAGTGGGTACAACAATAGCCCAAGGAGGGCAAGATCGAACCCTCCACTCTCGCGTTAACGAAGCGAAGTTGACCCCTCTACCATTGAGCTATTGAGGATAATAAACGTTAACTCTTTATAAATAAATTGTTCTTATCCAATAAGTCACTGGTTTGCCCTTAGGGTTGCGGAGGTCACATGGCAATCGCTCCGTGTAGAAACTAATAACCTGTCAAATCCGGATAAGAATAATAAGCAGACCCTGGGTAAATACTCGTATAATACCGGAAATAATACTAGGAAGAAGATTTGAATCGCAATAAGAGTTAATGGTAAGCCCGCAGAACCTAGCAATTGATAAACTAAGTATATCGTTGTTACATTTAAGGTCAAAAACCAGAACTTGTAATGAATTATGTTTTACTAGGAAAGTGCAAAGGCTGGTTGAATGAAGTCGTGAGTTCCCATCCTAGGAGTTGTAATTATCACTACACAATATAAAATGAACATTAAATCAATTGTATTAAAGTTAGTTTTTGCATATTCGTTAATATTTCTTAGGGCTATCGCACACTAGTGATGTCACGATTTTGACTTTTTTCTTTCGAACACGACAGAGGTGAGTGTGCTTGAGATGCCATGTTGTTGAAAATAAATAAATTATCTATTAAATAATTTATTTTTTTAGGATCACCCACCTAAAAGACGCCTACGAAAACCCTCTTACATATCTCACGAGCCTCAAAAAACAACAACAAATGCTAAAAAGAAATTAAAATTATAGAAGAAATGGAATAAGAATTACAAGAATCTTGATGTTTTTTTTTTCTTTATAGTCAGAACGGACATCCAATTAAAGTGAGAAATTATATAAGTACTTATTATTTCATTTCTTTCCCGAATATCTGGTTCTTTTAAACCAATACTCAAAGGAAAACTCCTATTTAGAACACTTAAAAAGACATAGATACATTTAAATTTTATTTATTTAAAGAAGAATTCAAAGAGGTAGTGACCTATTATTATAGTGAGAAATAATATGAAATGCTAATTATACAGACATCGTCTTAGAACTAGAATAATCTGCCTCTAACGAACTTGACGACGCGACGTTGTGGCGCAGCGGTATCAAACCTGCCTTAAGCGCTCATGTCACGGGTTGATGATGATGAGATGTTTGTATATCTGCATGTTCTGCGCTCTGGGTGTGTTTGTCCTTATCATTGTGTATGTTTCCGGACCTCCGACGCAGGATATAACTAACCTAATGGGTGCCGTTGAGTGTGTAGCGTTTATTTTTAACTGTTTAGCATTTGTCTAAAAATAATAAATAATAAAAAATAAAATACTAGTTGTCCTTGAAACAAGGTTTCGAACCAGATTCCTTTAAAGCCCAAAGAGTGATTCCGATTCCTAAATCAACTTTTGCATTCCAAAGGACCTTTTTCAATAAATAATAAAAAAGAAATTTCAACCTTTATATTATGTCATAAAAACCAGTTTTAAACACAGAATCAGTACGTCTAACATTCGCGGATTTAAAGCACACTATCCACTGGATATATTGCTAAATGCTCACTACTTTAACGCTTTATATTTATTTATAAAAAGTTTTTTTTTGCGTTAAGTTTTCTAGGTTTTGTATAGGGGGTACAAAGTATATGTCGAATATTGAAAAGTATTTTTTATGCTTGACGGTTGGCAAACAAGCATGCGGTCTGCCTGATGGTAAGCAGTTACGGCAAGCTATGAACGCGCGTGATACTTGAAGGTATCATATGCGCGTAGCGAATCCTAGGAATAGGAGGCAAGTAACACGCTACGCCGATTTTATGTGAGAGAGTTGTACTTCCCCAGTCGAGCCATTTATGCTGAGACGAGCATACCTCTACTACTAAATAAAACAACGTTACTAAAAAAAAATGACTGAAAAGTTGTCATTATAGGTTTTTAGATTTGCTAATTTTTAATCTATTGTTAACTGATGGTAGTAACTATATTATGACTCAAAAGTTCCTTATTGAAAAATATAATCAAATAATTATTTATAGATTAGCGTCAAAGCAATATATATCTTAGCTTCACTGCTCAAATGCTGGACGTTCCCCTTAACGTGGTTTAGTATTTTCAATCTTATACCTTATCCCTTCTAGTATAAAGTTGATTTTATTTAAAACAAATTATGAAGGTCTTTGTATCTGGCATTGGTTTTATTTCATTTTAGAAGAATCAGCAAAAGCACTTCCAGCGTCTCATAACACGAGACTAGGAAACGATAGGCTTTTAAGAAGTCTTGATAGTAGAGAATTTAGAGATTCAGTATATATTTATCATTTATATAAACGCCAATGCATTAAAAAAAGATACATTAGCTTCGTTTATGTTTAACTATACCGCTGGCAATGAAAGTCACTCATATATTTGTGGCGGAATGTCATCTATAACCTTACTCTATGTGTCAACCACGGAAGTAAATACTATGGTGCTCTGTGGACTTTCGTGGTTTTGGACACTGACATGTCGTTGGCAACCTCGTCGGTCTTTTTGCTTGTAAACTAGTACTCCTGAGCTATCCTGCAGAGATTCTAATATCTAAAGTAAATGCAAGGTGTTTCATTACCCTCATGAAATCCAAATGCAAAAAACCATATATTTTAACAATTTTTATACACCTTGATATATACAATACATTTTAAGAGCTTCAAATAAAAGTATTTTTTTAGTATAGTGGATTAATACACACCGTAAAAAATGATAGAGACGTGACACCGTCGTTGCTTTGTGGGTAGCAAGTTTTCATTTAGCCTCGACGGTGGCGTGTTCGTTTCACGGTTGTATATTATATATAATTAAAATTATCTGTTTCGGTCTGGGCGTTTTTGTTTGTGGGTCTCCCAACCGTGCCCCGGAGAGCACGTTCACGTATCACAAAACATCTGATAATTATCGTTAAATCTTGATAAGTAAATTGCTCATATATGAGCTGCTGGTTCGCGTTTAGGGGTGTGGAGGTCAGATGGCAATCACTTTGTGTAAAAACTAGTAACCTGTCAAATCCGGACAAGATTAATAAGCAGACCCTGTGTAAATAGTAATGTGTAATGCTTAGAAGAATAGACGTGAAACTTCGCCAAGTAAAACCTAATACAAAACCATCAAATTATTATAAATAAACATAACCCTTACCAATACGATCTGTACAAGGTAGTATATTCACGCACACACACAAGAGTAGTTCTATGTAGTGGTGGCATTCATTAAATTCGTTTGTTTATTCAATGAGGAGTGTGAAATATCTTCACGGTGCTAATAGGCTATCGATTTTAAAAGCAAACAGCTTCCATACAACCAAACGGGTGCTATTCATTGTTTTAATTTCTCCTAAAAGCGGCCGGATTCGATAAACTTTTAAATTAATAGAGCATGTTTTTCACCGGCTTCGGTATAGTGACTATTGTTTACTAGTTATTTAGGACATGTTAAATATTTTTATTATTGTTACAGCGGACCAGTTTTTGTTTTGATTATTCAATATGTGTCTTCCCACATTATAGACTTTCACGTGTATTTCTGGTTAACGCGTAGTTGGTATTGCACAGAAACTTGTCTTCTTGTGGTGAACTTTAACACAAGGTTTTAAAGTAGACAACCTAGTGACAGTTTATGGGTGTTGTTAGTGAAGAATATAGTATCCTCTGTCACTTTTTCAGATATGACTTTGAATTGACGACTCAGTGAATGTTATTAAGATCACTATACCAGAACAGGCATTTTAACATGCCCGCATAAGTACGTACTAGGTCTTACCTAATGCTGTTTTAGCTAAAAATCCCTAACCGACAATTTCAATTAGCTGTAAGCACCTCATTAAACTGTTTAAAAAGCTAAGGTAAATATTGATAAAGTAAAGATATTCGTTAATTTCCTTTGCAATTTTGTTTCGAGTTTAATGAATGAGTTAAAGTTATTATAACTTTTCAATAGAAATGTTTATCGATTACTAGTCAAAGCTAATCATCAGACAGACTGAGACTAGGTATTTTTAATATTTGGCAAATGATCAGAAATTATCAAAATTTATATTCAATTTAAAAAAATCGTTCCTAAAAATAAACATAAAATCATCAATCATGGTGACTCTAGTTTATAACAATGGGTCGGGCTGGGTCATCGACCCGGTCACGGGGTCACGGCGAGGGCACACCATTGTTTTATGGTCCAAGTAAATGTCATTAGCCCAGTTCTAGTCAATTCTGGAACTAGTATAAAACTATATTACATGGGATTAGTCTTGATTCACTATGGTTTATTAGAGAAATTACTCCTTTAATTATATCCCGTAAAAAGAGTATTTTTTGCTCGCTTATGTCATGTCTTTGTGTTTTTATAACAATGCTCCTGGTGCTTGAAGTCAAAACTCAGAAGTGCTTGCCCGGATTTAAAGCAGTCTTCTTCTTATCGAGTGGTTAGTGGCCAATCTAGTGTCAGAGTTGTTCAAGTCGCCCGTAGGCCTCTGACTTGACTTATCGACTATTGTCAAATTGTCAACAGCCATGACCGACTTTTTACGTGCCCTCCGAAGCACGGAGACGCTCGCTTGTAATACCACTATGCTGTCACCCATCTAGTGACTGACCGCGCCTAAAGTTGCTTAACGTACCGATCGTTTACCGATCAGTGGATGCATTCGGCTATGAGCGTCTCATTTGAAGCCGTGAGATTCGGTAAAAGACTATATTTACTAACCATTGGGTCATATCGTACGTACCACTAGCGTGCGTTGCCGACCAGGAAATAATAGTCACCTTTTGAAGGTTCCCAGATTATATCGGTTTAGAAAGACCATCCGCGCCGCATATTCAACTAATGAAAATAAATTAAAAGTTCAGTTGCCAAGTTTCAGTCTCACAACTTTTTTTACGAAAAGAACTGCGTTGCTTGATTTGGATTTTTTTACATTTCATGTTTACTGAGACTTTACGTAATTCACTATACGACAAGTAATTAAGCTATATATGTTCTTCTTGTTTCTTGCTTCTTCATCTTCTTCCTAGCAATATCCCAGTATTACGACCAGGTTCAGCTTATTGTTATCCAGATTTGAGCGGTTATTAGATTTTATACAAAGCTATTGCAATCTGACCTCCGCAACCCTAAGGGCGAACCAGTAACTCATTGGATCAGATGGTATGATAATAACCGGGGCCGAAAGCTTAACATGCTATACGAAGCATGATGGTATGTGTTTCCGGACACCGGATATCACTATCCTAATGGGGCCGTTGAGTGTGCAACGTTCTTCGAATATCCGCCCTGAGCGGTTGTAGTTGCCTATGACCATGTGTAGGTGACAAAGATGCGTTGTCAACCTCGAGACATTGGTTCTCTAATCTCCTTTGCGCTGGAAAAAATTCACTACCTACAGTGTCGTTCAATCCGGAACGCAGTAGCCAAAATATAATACTGCTTCGTTGGAAATATGTAACATTGTGATCTACTAGCAGCAAAAGCTTGTATCCTGAGAAATACAAAGATGTAATTATGGCAATAAATAATAATGTATCAGAAGATTCTGGAAGTTTCTTTTTTTTTAATCGTCGACAAAAATTTGGACAGCTATTGATCAAATTAATTTCCTGAAGCTTAAAACCTTTTATCGTTTTTCGTAATTTAACCTACGCCACTAACAATTTTAGATAAAGTTGCGTCATGAAAAGGAAAATCAGCGTTATATATTGAGCACAGCATATAGCTTCTAACCATAAAAACATAGACTTACTATATATGTACATTATACAGGCCCTTCCATACAGACAAAATTTCTAAAGACTAAGAAGCAACGAAACGAAATCACCAGCTGGCTTTATTAGATTGTGTTGCAAACGTTTTGCGTGTCTTCAATTAATATTATTTCTTTAAAATTTAGTGGTTCAACTGAATGAAATAAAGATTATTATTATTATATATCTTCTTAACCTTTACCTTCTACGTTCGGTTTATGTTCGGTATTTGTAGAAAGCAAAATAGCGTTTACTCACTTAGAAACAATTTTATATATAACATACCTTTAAGCGAAGATGTATTGTAACGTACAACGTAAGTATTTATAGCCGCCCTTAGTTCGATAACACCGCAAACGATCGAGCGGTTTCCATCATAATTTTATATTTAAAACTCCTCAGCTGCCAAACCTTTTGTTAATTTTGGCGCGTTTTACGATCGACTATAAATCCGCCATTTTGACGACGTCGTCCCAAGATGGCCGCGGTTAATGACGAGGGCGCGAAATAGTATTCCGCTCGTTATTTTGTATTTAACGAACCTAATACTATTCGGTTACAAGATGTAATTTTAAAATGTTATTTCAAAACAATTATGACTTTAATAGTGAAAGATACAAATTGAGTAAATTAAATTACGCAGAAAGTTTTAAAATCATTACAACTGATTATTATGGTAAATAAAAAAAAAGTTAACCCTAGTTGACTATTCAGGAAAGTATACAAATTATAATGTATGTATAATTTAATCTGTAAACCCCAATTTTTTTTTGAAACTTAATACAGAAGATTAGTAACTAAACTTCTACCCGCATTTTAATTCATTTGGCTTTTGAATATTCTTTGAACTTTAATGTTAAATAAGAGAAAAAATATATACCAGATTTTAAGTGATATGTCATTCACGGGAAGCAGCGGGCTAGAAACGGAAGAAAAACTAATGTCCTACATATTTTTTTTTTTATACCACGATGGTGGCAAACAAGCGTACGGCCCGCCTGATGGTAAGCGGTCACCGTAGCCTATGGACGCCTGCAACACCAGAGGTATCGCATGCGTGTTGCCGACCCCTTAAAAACTTTTTCAACCTTCCCTTGAAGAAACCCATACTGTAGCGTGTTGGGAAAACCTCAGCAGGGAGCTCATTCCACAGCCGGAGGGTTCGCGGAAGGAAATTCCTTTGGAACCGCACTGTTCGTGACTTTATGGGTTCCAGTGTGTGTGGATGAATACCCTGCCGATGGCGAGCGGTGCGGTGGTGGAAAGTTGCTTTAGGCATCATATCAAACAATTCTTCGGAACACATCCCATTGTACAAGCGGTAGAATACGCATAAAGAAGCAAAGTATCTCCTTAGACTTAAAGGTTCTATACCGCTTGTTAGTTTAGGATCATCGACAATCCGCATTGCACGCTATATATATATATATATATATATATATATATATTTTATAAAGAATATTAGCAATGCTTTTTCAAGGCTTAAAATTATACGATAGTTTATATTATACACAATTACTCTCAATAAAAATTAATTAAAATATTTTTTGTTATGATGAAGCCAATAATTGTACCCTAAAAATGTAAAGTTTTAAAATGTAAAGGGATTTTGACTCAGGAATTTTTATGAAAATTAGACACGTTACCGAATTATTTCATAAAATTATATTTAAAAGCAAATAATAGACATATTGGAGTTCCGTTCTTTATGTATCAGTCGTTCATCAGATCCTGACGCTTATATAAGACCGGTTATGGTATTCCACACATCATAAAAACCAGGGATTTTACCCGGTTTTAACCCGGTGGTGATGATTTGTGCTATTTATTTGCTATACAAAAATAAATACCACAAATCATCTCCACCGGGATTGATGGCAAAAATATCAAAAATTTTCTTCCTCGCACAACCACTCTGTGGAATCAACTTTCGCCGGCGGTCTTTCCGAACCGATACGACTTGGGAACCTTCAAGAGAAGAGCCTATTCTTTCCTTAAAGGTCGGCAACGCGCCTGCATGCCTTCTGGTGTTGCAGATGTTCATGGGCGGCGGTGATCACTTAACATCAGGTGAGCCTCCTGCCCGTTTGCCCCCTCTTACATAAAAAAATAAATAAATAAATATTACCACAATAAATTGTAATGCTTTGGGCTGATTATTAACAACTGAAAAGAACATCACTTAAAAGCATAAAATCACATCCTACTCTCATTTAAAGTCTTTAAAGAAATCCAAGCATCATCTTCGTCTTCTTATCGAGTGGTTAGTGGCCAATCTAGTGTCGGAGTTGTTCACGTCGCCGACCTCGGACTTGACTTTTCGACTATTGTCGAATTGATAACACCTGGGACCGACTTCTTATGTTGCCTCCGAAGCACGGAGACGCTCTGTTGAATTACTACTATACGATCACCCATCTATTGACTGACCGCGCCTAAAGTTGCTTAACCCACAAATCGTATCATAACTAGGTGTGCTCATGAAAATCATCAAGCAAATAAATCAAAGAACCTATTAACTAGGTAAGTACGCATACTTTACATACATGACTCCTGACCAACTACTATGTACCGAATCATTGGATACGTAACGCTAGCCACATTGAGATTTAATACCTGTAGTATTTATAAACGCGGATGAGATATGCCACCGGAATTATATGTATCTAACTTTAGACTTCCATAGAATGCTTTGATGAGCTGTCTCGTCTGGCGTGAGGTTATTGGCCAAAATAGGAGTTGAAATTTTCGAAGCGCTATCTGATGACTTGCTTGATCTACCTACCCAGGGTATTGTAGGTATGGAGGAGAGAAAGAACGGAGCATCTAACTCATCGGACAAAACACAACAGTACTGATACTGTTACTTTACGCTGATTTTCTGTGACAAGGTCGAGGTAGCCCATTTGGACGCAAATAAGCAATACCATGTCAACCCACATGAATGTCATTTCGAGAAAAAACTTTATATGATTTTTTTGTATTGGTCAAGTTTTTGGCAATTTCAGATTTATGTAAGTTATTTTACTTATTTCCACAAAAATAAATATGTTCTTCAGCCATTTACCAACACTTCTGCATATATAACTCAGTTTTTTCAATTTTGTGGGTTGACATGGTATTGCTTATTTGCGTCCATTTATGCTGGTAGGAGCATGACTCTACTACTTAAGAAGAATGTTAAGGAACAGAGTAAACTAAATTACAGATACTCATTAGGATGACGTATTGCGATATTGACACCATTGTGGCGTATTGGCAGCGAGTCCGCCTTTAACCTCGATGGTCACTAGTTCGATCCCCGCTCGGATATATGTTTGTATTAATCTTACTGATATCTTTTTTTTTTTTTTTTTTTTTATGTAAAAGGGGCAAACGGGCAGGAGGCTTACCTGATGTTAAGCAATCACCGCCGCCCATGAACATCTGCAACACCAGAAGGCATGCAGGCGCGTTGCCGACCTTTAAGGAAAGAATACGCTCTTCTCTTGAAGGTTCCCAAGTCGTATCGGTTCGGGAAGACCGCCGGCGGAAGTTGATTCCACAGAGTGGTTGTGCGAGGAAGAAAATGTCTTCTAAATCGCGCTGTTGTGGATTTCCAGACATCGAGGTGGTAGGGATGGAATTTAGAGTTTTGTCGCGATGTCCGATGGTGAAATTCAGCCGGCGGGATCAATCCAAACAATTCCTCAGAACATTCCCCGTGATATATGCGATAGAAGATGCAGAGTGATCCGACATCTCTACGCAATGCCAAAGGATCAAGCCGATCGGAAAGGGCTTGATCGTCGACAATTCGAGCCGCTCTACGTTGGATGCGGTCAATTGGAAGTAGCTGGTACTGGGGAGCTCCCGCCCAGAGGTGAGAGCAGTACTCCACGTGCGGTCGAATTTGCGCCTTGTAGAGCTTCAGGCGATGAGCCGACGTGAAGTAGTGCCTCGCCTTGCTGAGCACACCAAGCTTTTTAGAGGCCAATTTGACCCTTCCTTCCAATTGATCGCGGAACTGAACGACGCTCGAAATGTCGACACCAAGTATTCCGATACTAGCTGTGGCAGCCAGGGAGTGTTCTCAAAACGAGGAGATACGACAAATGGTGATTTTTAGCGGTTAACGCGCAAACTTGTGTCTTCTTGGGGTTGAATTGGACTAAATTTAGTCGGCCCCAGTCCGAGACTTTGGTCAATGTAGTCTCGACTTCAGACACAAGTTTGTTCCGGCACTCAATGACGTTTTCCCGAGAAATATTAGCGCGGCCGGTGTATAAAGCGTCTACAGTGCTGTCGTCCGCATAGCAATGAATGTTGGAAATTTCCAACATGTCATTGATATGCAGAAGAAACAAAGTAGGGGACAGTACGCAGCCTTGCGGGACACCAGCATTAATGGGTTTTAAGTCAGAGCATGCACCGTCGACAACGACCTTGATGCTCCGATCTGCCAAAAAGCTGGTGACCCACTCGCATAATTTCTCAGGAAGCCCATAGGAAGGAAGCTTCGAAAGAAGCGCCTTGTGCCATACCCGATCGAAGGCCTTCGCTATGTCCAGACTGGCCGCTAATGCCTCCCCTTTGGACTCAACTGCTTCCGCCCATCTATGTGTCAGGTAAACTAGAAGATCACCAGCTGAACGACCACGACGAAAACCGTACTGGCGGTCGCTAATCAGCTGGTGCTCCTCTAGATACCGCAGGAGCTGGCAGTTGATAATGGACTCCATTATCTTTGAGAACAAGGAGGTAATGGCAATTGGCCTATAATTGGACGGATCCGAGCGGTTGCCTTTTTAGGGATCGGGTGCACTACAGCCGTCTTCCATGAGTTCGGGACGACGCCTGATGAGTAGGAGTACCGGAAAAGACGCGTTAAAACCGGCGCCAACTCAGGAGCACAAGTCCGCAACACGATCGGGGGATTCCATCAGGCCCACTCGACTTATGAATGTCCAAGGAAAGAAGTGCTCTGCGAACTACACTTTGCCGAAATTTAACCTCCGGCATCGTGGTATCACACCGCTGGATTGCCGGTGGTGACTTTCCTTGGTCATCCACAGTCGAGTTGGACGCGAAGAGAGAGCACAGAAGATCAGCTTTCTCTTTCGCGGCATGGGCCACCGAATCATCGTCCCTATGCAGAGGTGGAAATGATGGCTTACAGAAATTCTCTAAGACAGACTTGGCGAGGGACCAGAATGCACGTGTACCCGAAGGAAGACGCACTAGTCTCTCGCCAATTCTGCCGATGTGCTCCGACTTTGCTTTGGCAATAACTCTTTTGAAGGACCTGGAAGCAGAGTTGTACTCCTTTCTAAGTGCGCTGGTATTTACATCACGAGACGTCGACGCCTTAGCCCAGGCTTGGTAGCATTCCTGTTTTCGGCGAAGCGCCGTTTTACAGGAGTGACCAAACCAAGGCTGTGACTTGCCTCCGATGGGCACTGCAGAAGCTGGAACAAAGAGTTCCATGCCCTGGAGTACCACATCGGCGACAGAGTTGGCCACGACGTCCGGATCATCCGGCGAGAAGCAAATCTGTCCCCATGGGTAGGACGCAAAGAAAGAACGCATCCCATCCCAGTCCGCCGACCTGTAGTGCCAAACGCGCCGGTAGCCCACGAAGCGGGGCCGTGCTGGGCGCGAGACCGGCACTGTACTCCGAACAAGGCAGTGGTCCGACGAGCCTAGAGGAGGATCGACGGAAACCAAATAGTTGTCCGGATGAGAGGTCAGCAGAAGATCCAACAGTGAAGGTGTATGATCCTCTACATCTGGGATTCGCGTAGGCGAGGTTACCAGTTGTGTCAGATCATATGCCAAAGCAAAGTCGAGAACAGATCTCCCCGCGTGATCGGTGGTACGTGAACCAAGCCATTCGGCGTGGTGGGCGTTAAAATCGCCAAGAATCACGATCTCAGCGGATGGGATCTGTTGCAGCACGGAATCTGTAGCCATTTGGATGTGCTCAATGAGTCGGTCAGTTTCGGCATTTCCGCTATGGGACCTATAAAGGCACGCGTAGATTCGCGGATGGTCATCGCAGTCTACGCGCAGCCAAAGAATCGATAGGTCCCCTACTTCAAGGCTGCCGAGGCGACGAGAGCAGATATCTTCTCTGACGTACACGCACACACCAGCCCGGGGTACAAAGGAATGTTCCAAATTGTATCCCGGGTAGGAGAGGAAAGAAGTATCAGCCGGAGAAGATATCTGTGTCTCTGTTAGGAAAAGCAAGGCGGGCTTCGCCGTCTCAAGATGGTGGTGGACGGCGTTCAGGTTGGAATTTAGCCCCTTTATGTTGCAGAAGTCCACAGTAAGCGTGACAGGGGTAGCCTTAGGTAGCCTGCTTTGTTTGCCCCGAACAGTTCCAGAGCGCGCAAAATTGCCCCCCCAGAATTCGGAGGGCAGCCTGGGCATTTTGATTTATTATATAATATAACCAATATTAAAAAAGTTATAATGTTCACATTTCCTTACATTAAGAATATGCCGCAGGAAAATCAAAAAATATATACTTTAAATAAATATTTACATACTATCTCATATAGTAATTATTTGACATTAAATAATACTAATTATGATAAATTTCATTTAATTGAGATCAATAATATAATAAATTATAAATCTTATATATTGACTTATGATAGGTACAGCCTATCTAATTATTATATGAGACAGATAGCTTATTCGCTATCATATTATTTATTTTACAACTCAGCCAAGTATTTGGCTAATAAGACCACTGCTTCTATTGAGCAGTGTAATCATTTGACATATAAACATTTGGAATCTGTTCCAAATAATTTAAATTAAATTTTAAGACAATAGAGGCAGCCTCTTGCAATATTAGACGCAACCCATTTTTTCAGAATAGCAATAAGAATTATAAAAATAATATTCATTTATTTCATCAAAATATACAAGGCATAATGGGTAAAGACACTGAAATAGAATTATTTTTGAATTATCATAATATCAATATTTTATGTATTACAGAACACTGGCTTAAAAGATATGAAAATATGTTTAATTTTAGTAAACATTATGTAGCTAGTGCGTTTTACAGAGAAAATTCCATAAGGGGTGGCTCTCTAATTATAATTAATAAGACTTTGAAATGTAAAGAAAGAAAAGATATTGTGAGCCTCTCTGTTGAACGCACTACTGAAATAGCCTGTATCGAGCTTGATTGTTTCATTATTGTAAGCGTATACAGACCTCCCAGTGGGTTATATGATTGTTTTGAAAATATTATGGATGATATACTTAAAAAACTATCTGGATCTAATAAACATATTTTAATATGTGGTGATTTCAATATTAATTTGTTAGACATTACTTCTACCACTATTCGATTCAGATCATTGTTAAAATCATATAACCTTGTAAATTTATTTTTAGAGCCGACTAGAATTACCCACTCGACAGCTACTTGTATAGATAACATTTTCAGTGATCTAGTACCACTCAGCAAATCAATAATTAATCAGCTTACCTCTGATCACTGTGGACAATTAGTTACATTTCAAACAAAAACTGTTAAAAATAACAATCAAAAAGTTATGTTTGTTCCTATGAATACAAAACGTATTGAGAAATTTAGAAGTAATATTCTATCAATAATCCCATACATTCAAGATTATGACCATCCAAATTTAACATATAATAAATTATTCAAATTAATAAAAAATGAATTTAATAATATTTTTACTTCTAAAACAGTCTATGTAGGTAATAAAACGACTTTTGGTGAATGGGCAACAGTTGGAATATTTAAAAGTAGGCAAAAGTTATATGAACTTTATGCTGAAAAAACTATTAATCATAGCGTATCTTTTATCAATTATCTCAAAATGTATTCTAAAATTTTTAAACAGGTTTGCAACGCGGCTAGAGTTCTACATATTAAAGAAAAAATTAAAAATTCGCATGATAAAATTAAAGCAACCTGGCATGTGATTAATTGTGAAACTGGAAAAGTCAAATCTCGCAACACTAACTTTTCTTTAAACATTAATAATAAAAATATTTCAAGAGACCAGGATGTTGCGGCAGCTTTTGAGAAGTATTTTGCTGACATTCCAGCTTTGACAACTGAATCATTAATTTCTTCTCCAACCGTTGCTGAATCACTACTTATTAATAGTGTTAAAACATGTGAAACTAAGTTCAATTTCAGTTTTGTGAGCCCCAAGGACATTATTAATGTATTCAAAACGATTGATATGAAGAAAACAGCAGATTTATGGGGCATGTCTGTAAAAGTAATAAGCTCAATTATAGATCTTATTGCACCGTGTCTCGCGACCATATTTAATGATTGTGTCAAGTGTGGAATATTTCCTGACTTAATGAAATATAGCAAAGTGATACCGTTATTTAAGTCTGGCTGTGCGTCAGATCCATCTAACTTTAGACCCATATCGGTGTTACCGACTCTTAGTAAAATTTTTGAGAAAATAATGTTAAATCAGATGCTGTTGCATTTTAATAAATATAAATTAATGCATAAAAATCAATTTGGCTTTACCAAGGGTCGCTCGACGTCTGACGCAGGTATCAAACTTCTTTCTAATATTTATGATGCCTGGGAGGAGTCACGGGATGCACTTGGTGTTTTTTGTGATTTATCTAAGGCTTTTGACTGCGTACAACACGAGACGTTAGTCAGGAAGTTGAAGCACTATGGTATACGGGACACTGCGCTCGATCTTCTTATTTCTTACTTGCAATATAGAATTATGAAGGTCGACGTAAACAGTAAAAGATCTTCAGGTACAAATGTAAATGTGGGAGTCCCACAGGGCTCCATTCTCGGCCCATTTCTCTTTCTTGTTTACATTAACGATTTACCATATTTTGTGGAAGGAGCACAAGAAATAGTATTGTTTGCTGACGACACATCTTTTATTTTTAACCTTAAAAGACATAGTATTAATTACGACGAAGTAAACAATGCTCTTTCTAAGGTACTTCATTGGTTCAGTGTCAATAATTTACTGTTGAATAGTAAAAAAACTAAATGCATTAAATTTTCAATGCCCAATGTGAGACAAGTTCAGTCTAATGTAATATTGAATGGAGAAGTATTAGAAATTATGGAGTCTACAGTTTTTCTTGGAATAACTGTAGATTCTAAACTACAATGGGGCCCCCATATTGCTAAATTGGCGAATAGACTTAGTTCGGCAGCATTCGCAGTAAGAAAAATTCGACAATTAACAGATGTAGAAACAGCCAAACTAGTTTATTTTAGTTACTTCCATAGCATTATGTCATATGGAATTTTACTTTGGGGTAACGCGGCTGATGTAAATACAATTTTTGTGCTGCAAAAGCGAGCTATTCGTGCAATTTACAATCTTGGTTGTAAAGATTCCTTAAAGGAGAAATTTAAAGAAATTAATGTATTGACTGTTGCTTCTCAATACATTTTAGAAAATGTTATGTATGTACATAAGAACATCAATGAATTTACAAAATGTAGTGATAATCATAACATCAACACTAGGAACAAACATAAATTAACAATGCCAGTTACTAGACTGCATAAAATTAGTAACTCTTTTAAGGGTAACTGTATACGGTTTTACAATAGGATCCCAGAAAGCGTTCAGAAACTTTCTTTAAATAAATTTAAAAAAAGGTCAAAGAACGTTTGTGTGGTAAAGGCTATTATAAAATTAGTGAATACCTTGAGGACACCACGCCTTGGGAATGAGACAGTCACTCCAGGCTTTTCAGTGATTATAATATGTAAACTAATATCAGTTCAAAAAAATACATATAAAAAAAAAAGATAAAACCCCTGAGTTTGTTTCGCCGGTTCTTCTCAGGTAGAGGTTTAATTTTGGAGCCGGTGGTAGAATCTGACTTTCAACAAATAAGTGTAATGCTTTTTATGTTGAATAAAAATATTTGATTTGATTTGATTTGATTGATTCATTCTCAGGTGGAGTTCTTCCTGAGCATGGACGCCCAGAGAGGGATTCTCCACCGCGAACGCAAGTGGTACCCTCCTGGGGTACACAAACCAAATTCTGCACGTCCATTGAAGTGAGGGGGTTAAGTAGGCCTCCGGGACTCTCACTTACCGTACGAAACGCGACAATTGTCACTTTACGCCGGTTTTCTGTGAGAGAGTGGTGTTTCCCCGGTCGTGCCGGCCCAATTCGGCTGCAGCAGAAAGAGCTGTGCAGCGTGGCACTACCACTAGTTGAATTGACTGATTGCACTGGTGGAATAATCTCTGCTGTGACAGAGATCATCCCACCAGCGGGCGATGGGGTCGTCACGTCCCGACGCCGAAAATATATCTATTTCGGTTTGGGCACTGGTTCGCTCTAAGGGTTGCGGGGCTGACCCCGCAATCGCACTGTGAACAAACTAGTAACCGGTCAAATCCGGATAGGAGTTATAAGCAGATCCGGAGGAAAAAAGTAAACAGGTAAAACGCTCGGAAGAAGATTGCCATGACGTAAATAACTTTGACTACAAGGAAGCAACTGTCAGTAAGTATTCCTCATATTTTTAGTAACGGTAGCCACCCAATACCTCCCTCATCCATCATTTATCGCTTACGGCCTTATTAGCCTTCCAAAATACATCGTTTTACATTTTTTGAAGCTAAACATAATTATTTCTGGTAACGGTTCTGGGAGAGCAACATATTTGGTCACGTCTAACGCCATGTTTTCGATTTACTTCATTTTATTAAAAAAAACTAACCACGCCTTCGGCTCTGCTCGCGTGTTGTACTGGTTTTTCTTGTTACACTGAACCCTAATTCTTTAACAAAAAAAAGCTTAAGTTACTCCTTATAACACCAATTATCTGCCTGTGAAAGGACCGGTCATTATAATCGGTCTAGCCGTTTCAGAGATAAGCCGGAACAAACAGACAGACAGTTTTTTTATTTAAGTACCGTAATATACCTTTGATTATAACTTGAACATGAAAACTTAATTTTTTTACTTTAACTACGACGATAATTTCTTAAGTAAGATCTTAATAGAATACACACTGATTGACTTTTAGTTGCCACCACCCTGTAAACATATTTAAGTTTAAAATTATATCCATTACACTACCTAGATCAAAACAGATACCTTAATACAAAAACTTGCACACACTTGCAAGAACAGTCGTCAAAACCAAAAATTTATTAACCAAAATAACGTCAAACTTATATTACCAAAACGCGATCTTTATCTTTCCACCTTTCTTATACAATACAAGGTATTTATTACTCACGAAAGGAACTCCATTAATTCTAAAAACAAAAAGGTTGCAAGCGTTAACGAAATTTCCTTATTATACGAAACAATCGAGAAAGGAGCATCAAGGGGTGGTCATCCGACCGTGCAAGGATTTGCGAGCGAAATGTCGCGACTTACCATTTATATTTTGACATTTTCGACGCCATTTTGAATGCTATGACGCGCATTGGACTCTTAGGATTTGGGTAAAGGTCAAATGTATATTGTCGGATATTAAGTTTCAATGCAAAATAAATTGCTTCTTTAATAGGTTGCTACCAAATATGTTATTTATATTTTTTTCTGTTCCATATTTTTTTTTATGTTAGAAGTTGGCAAACCAACATACGGCCCACCTGATGGTAAGTGGTTGCCGTAGCCTATGAGCGCTTGCAGCACCATTAGTAGGTGCCACTCACGCGTTGCCAACTTCGAGATATTAGTTCTTAAATCTTGTCCGCCCAGTAATTTAACTAGCGTACAGTGCCCTTCAAACCGGAACACAGTAGTGCCTAAGCATTACTATTTGGCGGAAGAATATTTGACACTCCGGTGATACCTGGTGGTAGGTCTTTTGTTGCAAGAGGCCGGCTAGGTAGGTACCACCGCAGTGTCAAATATTCTGCCGCCAAATAGTAGTGCTTAGGCATTACTGTGTTCCGGTTTGAAGGGCACTGTACGCTAGTGAAATTACTGGGCAGACGAGATTTAAGAACCAATATCTCGAGGTTGGCAACGCGTGAGTGGCACCTACTAATGGTGCTGCAAGCGCTCATAGGCTACGGCAACCACTTACCATCAGGTGGGCCGTATGCTCGTTTGCCAACTATTAACATAAAAAAAAAAAAAAAAAAAAACCTACCTGGCCAGCCTCTTGCAACAAAAGACCTAGCACCAGTGTGACTGATTGCACTGGTGGAATAATCTCTGCTGTGACAGAGGTTATCCCAACAGCGGGCGATGGGGTCGTCGCATTCCGACGCCAGTAAAATACACATTATTTGTGTCACAAATACAATTTTCTATTTTTTTTAAACAAATGCACTAGACACACAAAAGAGACAAACAAGCATACTGATCTACTGCATGTGTGTCTGTGTTAACTAGTAACGCCAGAGTTAGCCCCGTTGATTGTAACCGTGGGATGACCTCATTTCAAAGAAGTTTGTTCCCGTATCTTCTACAAAACGAATGTGGATGAAAGTTCATTTGGTTTTCTAAAACCTCAAATTTTTCCAGAATTTTAAATCCCATAGTTCAAAAGTTAGAGGGGGGATGCAATTTTTATGACTTTCGAAGCTAATATCTCAAAAAATAGTATGAAAACAGTATAAAGCAAGCAATAGTTTTCACTGGTGGTAGGTCTTTTGTTGCAAGAGGCCGGCCAGGTAGGTACCACCTAGGTAGGTACCACCGCAGTGTCCAATATTCTGCCGCCAAATAGTAGTGCTTAGGCACTACTGTGTTCCGGTTTCAAGGGCATTGTATGAATTGAAATTACTAAGATCAAAGATTTAAAAAAACAGTAATATCTCGAGGTTGGCAACGCGTGAGTGGCACCTACTAATGGTGCTGCAAGCGCTCATAGGCTGCGGCAGCCACTTACCATCAGGTGGGCCATATGCTTGTTTGCCAACTTCTAACATAAAAAAAAAAAAAAATAGTATAGCTTATAAAGACTGCTTAATATATAATTAAAGACTTAAAATCTAAAAAGTCAACATGAACAACAAATATATTTTTTATTCCTACAATCCATGAAAGCTCATATCATTAATCAAAAAAAGGTCGTCAATGGTAGAGCAGTTTATAACAAAGCATTATGATCTGGCGTTGCTAGCATATTTTATTTGCTAAAGACCCTTAACCCTTGCCATGTTTATTTTGGGTCTGAACGGCCTATTTGAACCCAGTTTGGCTGATTTTTATAGCCACAGAATTACGGTTTATACTGCCTATAATACACAGCTATATTAAGAGTATAAGTTAACCTTTTGAATAAAATATCTGATTTTTATTTTAATAAAAACGCTGGGTTTTGTGCTGTGTTAAAGTGCTATTTAAATAATTCATGATTTCCAAAATGTTACTCACTCAAATTAAACTATAAAGATTATATCTTTGAAGCCTCAATAGCTCGACGGCAGAAGGGTCGACTTCGGTCCGTTACCGCGAAAGTCGAGGGTTCGATCCTGACCCCCTTGGACTATTGTCGTACCCACTCCCAGCGCAAGCTTCGAGCTTATTTGGAGTATTAGTAATAATAGGAAGCATAAAAAAATTGTAGGCGTTTGAATTTCGTGACTACCCTTATAGAACCTTTTTTGTTTATATTTCATGGCGGGTGACAAACAAGCATGCGGTCCGTCTAATGGTAAACATGTGAACGCTTGCGATACTTTCAGTATCACATACGCGTCGCCAACCCAAGGGTTAGAAGGGAGGAGATAAGAAGAGGAAAAGGCAGAGGGGTGGGAGATTGAAACATAACAGTTATCTGTTACTTTACGGCGATTTTCTGTGCGAGGGTAGTAACTTGCTAACTTGTGATATAAAATAACAGGGTAGTATACAATTTAATATATGTGTTTAAAGTAGTTCTTCTTCTTAGCATTATTCCCGGTATCGTAGGAGTTTATCCAGTGTCTGCTTATTACTCTTGTTGATTTGAAAGGTTACTATTTTCACACACAGCGATTGCCATCTGCTCTCCGCAGCTAAGGGCGAACCAGTAACTCATTGGATAAGAGCAATTTACTTATCAAGAGTTAACGATTATTATCAGATGCTATGTGATAACAACCGGGACGGATAGCTTAACGTGCTCTCCGAAGCACGGTGGGGACAGCCACAAGGACAAACGCTCAAACCAAAACACATATTTGTAAGATCAATGCAAACATTTTCGCGCGGGAATCTAACCCGCAACCGTCGAAGCTAAAGGCTCGCTACCAACAACGCCACAACGGTGTCAATGTGCTTAAAGTAGTTCAAGCTGTCAATACAAAGCGCCGTCTTAACATATATAAATATAGCATATAAATATATTCATCCAGAATGGATCATTATCTGAATTTTACGGAAACAGCGATATATTTCATGAAACACGGCCAATAGCCGATTTCCCTACGAAGATATTTATTGCAACTGGGTTGTATATATTTGAAAATTTAAACCATAATATTATTCAACGAGACTTTTTTTATATCATGACAAACAAACAGTCACCGCAACATATGAACGCGCGCGAACGAACGAAACGAAAGAAGGGATGAAGGAAAAAGGAAAGGGAACAAAGAGGGTGGGAGATTGGGTTTCCGGCGCTCCCACTCGATGCACGAAACGCATCCGTACCTACTGGTACTATTACGTTACTCTTTTATTTATGTGAGAGGGAAGTATTACTTCCCCAGTCTTCCCTCTGTTCCCGTCCTCGTCCTTCGTTCCTACCCGTTTCGTCCCCTACCCCTTATCCCTTGGGTTAGAAACACACATACGATACTTCAATTATCACAAACGTTCATAGGTTGCGATGCGGTGTAGTAGACCGTAGGCTTGTTTATCAACCGTCATGAAAAAAGAACCATGCTCCAGAGATCATCACCTCACCATTTTCTTAAAGAAAAACAATACATAAAAATAACCCCAATCTCCAGTAGTCCAAATATCCTTTACATAAATAACATATAAATTTTTACATAATATTATGTATACGGAACACATTGAGAACGGTCGGTATGAATAAAAGAATCTTTTTTTCAACCGTGCCTTTGTTCCAAGCGATATTATCATTAATTTTGCGTAACGGAATCTTGAGTTCATAATAAAATTAACAGAAAAGGTAGCGCCTTATTTAAATCTATTTCTATTTAATTTTAGAAAAATTGTTTAGAAATTGTTATTATAATATCTAGGATGTTTTTTTCGGAAGGTGTATTGTGTACTGTTGGCCTTACTAGCCTTGACAGCGTCACCGAGCAGGGTCCGAGTACTAAGACGTCGTTAGGGTGCCTACTGCGAAGCCGAACCACGGCTAAGGACGTCATCGGAGATGGAGACAGCGCTCCGAGCGCATTCTGTACGATAGACTCACCCGACGGGGATGTTTTTTTTTATGTTACAAGTTGGCAAACAAGCATACGACCCAACCTGATGGTAAGTGGTTGCCGTAGCCTATGAGCGCTTGCAGCACCATTAGTAGGTACCACTCACGCGTTGCCAACCTCGAGATATTGGTTCTTAAATCTCCTCTGCCCAGTAGTAATTTCACTAGCGTACAGTGCCCTTCAAACCGGAACACAGTAATGCCTAAGCACTACTATTTGGCGGCAGAATATTTGACACTGCGGTGGTACCTACCTAGCCGGCCTCTTGCAACAAAAGACCTACCACCAGTGTGACTGATTGCACTGGTGGATTAATCCCTGCTGTGACAGAGGTTATCCCAACAGCGTGTTACAGATATCTATGACGTACAGCTCTATTAACGATTTAGAAGTCTCTTTTTTATGACAAACAAGCATACGGTCTTGATAGTGAGTAGTCACGACCATATGACCTATGAACGCTTGCGATACTTAAAGTATCACATGCACATTACCAATCCAAGGGATAGGAAGGAAAGGATGAGAAGGGAAAAAGAAGGGAACAGAGGGGGTAGAAGATTGGGCATCCGGTAATTCACTCAAATTTTACGCCGATTTTCCTTGAGAGAGTAGTAAGTACACCGGTCCCGCCAGCCCATTTATGCTGTAGATCATATATGTTCTTTTAGTAAGTAAATTTCTGTGACGACGTTTTAGCGCAGCGGTAGCGAACCTGCCTTAAACGCCACATGTCGCGGGTTCGATTCCCGCTCGGAGCATAATATGTTTGTATTGTCCATGCAAGCATATTTTCCGGTCTGGGTGTATTTGTCCTTGTCATTGTGAATGTTTCCGGACCCCGACACAGGATATTACTATAGTAATGGGGCTGTTGAGTGTGCAACGTTTATTATTTATTTATATGTTTTCCAGTATTTCGACAAAATCGAGGAGATTTCTACGAGTTCGAGAATTAAAGTTAAAATGTGGCATAAAGTGTATAGTCAGATATTGACTTCTGTGTTTGTACAATCTTGTTAATTATTTATTTATGAAAAACAGTATTCAGCTTCTACAAATACCTAAAACCATAATTTAAGTGAGATTTTTAAAAGAGTCATAATTTTGACAAATGCTTGAAGATAAGAAAGAGCCATGGATATAATTAAAACAAAATTTATGTTGTATTTAAGTTCTTACGCGTTTTAAAAAGTACTTTCGTCTGGAGATAACAAAAAATTAAAAGAAATAACGAAATTAGAAAGAAATAAGAAAAAACCCTATAGGGTTTGGGTCAAAAACGTATATGGTAGTTCTCTTTGACCTAGAATCATGAAATTTGGCAAAATCCAAATAAAGAAAAATTTCAAAAATAAAAATGTTGAAAATTAAACGGTGTCCCCGTACATGCATAGTTGGCGAACTCCTCCTCTGAGTTGTATGGGCATGCAATTAAGAGGTCTAGCTTAATTGACACTGACCTCAAAATTTTAATAAGCTAAATAAATAAAATGGTGCTATTGTGTAAAATAAAATATTCATTATGGTACAACTCACATTGGCCCGATTTTTTTTTTACACTTGCCCATTTTTTTTCATGTAAGTACCGTATATACTTTCATAATTATGCCTTTAGTGAAAAGCATTTGGAATTAAAAACAGATTCAATTTTATTTATTTGTAAACAGAAAATGTTAAAAAAAACTTTATAATGCACTAATTTCCCAGTTCCATGACAGTAATTAATGAAATACGGAATTTTAATAACGGAATTCTTAGACACGTACGTTTTACCGCCGTTCATAATGGCCGTCGTATTTTATAAAATATTTCAGCTTTCGTCTGACCAGTATTTTTATAATAAAATATTTAATATTGCTTTGAATTTAATTGTTCCGTGAAAGAATAAGCTTGGAATATTAATTCGCCGCATTTTAATTATGTAAAAGACACACGTATGTTATTATTTGTTTAGCTTCAGTAGAAAGAAAATAGAATGTAAAATTTACACTGAAAAAATATTATTTTTACACACAGGCTAAATAGACGTGTGTTACGTTAGCGATTGCCATCTGACCTCCGTAACTGTAGCAAACCTGTCTTAATCGCCTAAGGTCGCGGGTGCGATTTCCACCCAGACCAGATCTTTTACTGATCATGTTTTTTTTTTATTCATAAATGGGTAAGCTCTTGACCTCCATCGAGCGTGAAAGCATAGATGAGGTCTACGTTGGAGCGAGCTTACTCAAGAGAAGCCTATGTACTCGCACCCTGAAGAGCTTCAGGTTGTATGCATTCGGAAATACAGACGCCGGAAGAGCATTCCAATCCCTGGCCGTGCGCATAATGAATGACGAACGACAGCGCATAGTTCGGATATTAGGTATATCGACCAGATATGGGTGACAGACCCGCTGTGCACCTGGTATCCCGGTAGAAAAACGGCGATGGCGGTATGAGTTCATGGAGCTCATCAGCACACTCCCCGAAGTAGAGTCTGTAGAACACCGACAGACAAGCGACTTTACGACGGTGACAAAGACTATGCAGAGCGGTTTCAACTAGCCTTTCGTCACCAATCAGTCGTTTGGCTCTGCGTTCCACCGAGTCAAGTGCGCCAAGCTGGTATTTAGCTGAACCATCCCACAGGTGGCTACAGTACTCCAGTAAGCATATGTTTCGGTTTGGGTGTATTTGTCCTTGACTTTGACCCCAGACACAAGACTAACTATCATATTGACGTTGTGTGCGTTTATTTATCATTATTATTATTATGGGTTGTAAGATATTTAAAAAAATACTTTACAATCTATATTTCATAAAATTAATTTATTGTTAAAATTTTATAAAGTATAACTTAAAGACTGCAATGAAATTTTTTGCATTGGCGCGTTACTCGTTTCATATCCGTATTCATAACCAGATCTGACATAAATATTACATGTCATTCTTACATTTCCTGTTTCGGCTCACACTTGACCGTATGTTATTTTAGACCCGCGTAGGCCATGTGGCGTTTAGACGGTACTACATCAAAGAACAAAAGAATGAACTTTATGGGCAAGGTAAAAATAAAACTGATGTATACAGCGTGTTTTATAAATATATTCTCTATTTAGATATTTATTATTAGTTTGTCGAGGGTTCGATTCCCGCGGGTGCGTTTCCGGACCCTGTTTAACCGTTGAGTGTGTAACGTTATTTTTTTATTTGTAATTCATTTCTTAGCGAGTCTAAAACTTACCATTATGTTCAAAAATCAATAAAATGGAGAAATAACACTTCACATGGTAATAAAGATGAGTGTACATTCAATTTCAGTTAACCCGTTCCAAATATAGACAAAATAGTTTAACAATTGAACTGAGCCACATGAGATTCAGCGGACAGGGAACGTGTTATTTAGGGAACCTTTATTTAACTTACACAAGAAATACGAGCAAGTTTTTAACAAAACCTAATACACCTTATAATACTACCCATCTCACTAAGCCACAATCCGTTTTAAAGGCCTTTTTTCACTTATATGATTTAGACTAGTGGTCCTAAACCAGTGTTCTACGGACCAGTCTTCCGCAGTGGTCAGGAGGCAAAATATGATACCCGAACAATTTTGTTTTTAGCGTCATTATAAATATTTGTGAAAGGACGCAAGAAGGCCAACCATACAAGAACCCTTAATCGAAGAAGACGAATATGAATTAATAGCTACTTCTCAAAACTGGCCTGAAAAATAAATGTTCCAAATCGTAAATGTCGAAGTTCTAAGGTGACAAACATTATAAAAATTATCTTGTAAATTGTAGAAAATATTTATTTTTTGCTTTTTAGTTTTAGAGACGGTATTTTAGTATAGAATTTAACAAATGTTCGTAATGCAAATTTAAGTCTTATATGTTATTCTCATGGATACCTTTGTCAGAAGTGGACCAAATCGAAATGGGACCACACGGGACGCACCAGCTTTCAAATAAAAAAAAATATTGACATTGGTTCATGGTTCACCTAGTCGAAAGTTCTGAGGTAACTAACAAAAAAAAATACAGTCGAATGGAGAACCTTCTCCTTTTTTTGAAGTCGGTTAAAAATACAAAATATTCCTCGAAGAACACGAAAACATTATACCTACATGAAATTTTTGTAATAGCAAAACAAAACTATAAATTAAAATATTTTTAGAACATGCTGTAGATAACATTGGGGCCCCCTATAAAGAGGCGCAGACGCTGCCAAAACCGGGCATCGAACTCGGGACATCTGTTTCTTTGCGCACGCGCCGCCACGCCGACGTTCTCATTCATCGCTACGTATTTATATTATAATACCACTTAGTTTTAGTTTTAAAAATAATTTCATTTCAATCGAATATTTATATGTATGTAAATGGCATTGTAAAAATAGAAATTCTTTCAATGATTTATTTAATGTTTACAAGAAAACTAGGTATGCCCGTGGCTTCGCTGGTATGATCTACATAGTAATTGTTTATTTAAGCAAACAAACGAGAAGCTCATAGCTGAGTGCACCCACTGATCGGTAAACGATCGGTAGGTTAAGCAACTTTAAGCGTGGTCAGTCACTAGATGGGTGATCGCATAATGGTATTTCATCGGACATCGCGACAAAACTCTAAATTCCATCCATACCACCTCGATGTCTGGAAATCCACAACAGCACGATTTAGAAGACATTTTCTTCCTCGCACAACCACTTTGTGGAATCAACTTCCGCCGGCGGGCTTTCCGAACCGATACGACTTGGGAACCTTCAAGAGAAGAGCGTATTCTTTCCTTAAAGGTCGGCAACGCGCCTGCATGCCTTCTGGTGTTGCAGATGTTCATGGGCGGCGGTGATCACTTAACATCAGGTGAGCCTCCTGCCCGTTTGCCCCCTCTTACATAAAAAAATAAAAAATAAGTCTATGTTAATAAATTTCAATAAATACGAAAACAAAGCAAAGCAAGGCGGGGTCACTAGTTAACAATAAAACATGCAAAAACTTTCTAACAAAGAAAACTGAGCTATCAGTTCTTAAATAGAATAACAGATTAAGAAAATAAATGGTTTCGTTTTTTTTACTGAATACAAAGAAACTAAAGCGATTGCTTCAAATTTTGATTGCTCCGTGCTTCGGAGGGCACGTAAAAAGTCAGTCCCGGCTGTTGATAATTTGATAGTCGTTAAGTCAAGTCAGACACTAGGTTAGCCACTAACCAATCGATAAGTAAGTAGTAAGCTACTAATATTTTAATGAGACGCTCATAGCCTAATGCGCTCACTGATCGGTAAACGATCGGTAGGTTAAGCAACTTTAGGCGCGGTCAGTCACTAGATGGGTGATCGCATAGTGATATTTCAACTGAGTGTCTCCGTGCTTCGGAGGGCACGTAAAAAGTCGGTCCCGGCTGTTGACAATTTGCCAATAGTCGATAAGTCAAGTCAGAGGCCTACAGGTGACCTGAACAACTCTGACACTAGGTTGGCCACTAACCACTCGGTAAGAAGAAGAAACAAACAAACAATTCTTTCGCTTTATTATCATGTTGCTGTTCCACCAACTCACCATATCACATCGCCCACGCTTTCTTTCTTATTGCTCGTCTTCTATATGGACGCAAATAAGCAATACCATGTCATCCCACATGAATGTCATTTCGAGAAAAACGCGTTTGAAAATTTTGAACAACTTGCTTTATATGATTTTTTTATGTACTGGTCAAGTTTTTGGCAATTTCAAGATGTATGTAAGTTATTTTACTTATTTTCACATAAAATAAGCATACAAACTGCATATTTCGTATATAATATAGCCCAAAACGTTTAACATAATACATAAATTGCTTGATTAAAAAATGGCTTTTTTAGAAGTTTTAAAGCTTAAAACCCTACAAATATTGAAGAAAAATGTTCTTCAGCCATTTACCAACACTTCTGCATATATAACTCAGTTTTTTCAATTTTGTGGGTTGACATGGTATTGCTTATTTGCGTCTATATAGCCTATAGCCTTCCTCAAGAAATGTAATATCAAATGCAAAAATAATTTTTCAAATCCGACCATAAATAAGTTCCTGAGATAAGCGCGTTCTAACGAACAACCTCTTTGGCTTTAGAATATTGGTATACATATTTTGTTTTTTTTTTATAACACTTTTGAAATATCGGCTTTGTGTTTTTAAATAACGCCGTAGGGCAAATGACTCTACTCCACGTGATGGTAAGTGGAAGTAGAGTTCACACGCGAAGGTGGCTAATATCGTTGCAGAAGGCGAACTGTACTAGCCATCCTCGCCCTGCCTACCCGCAAGGTGCCTCTTCACGCCTCGTTTGAAGGACCCCAGGTTGTAAGAATGAGGGAACACGTGTGCCGGTAAAGAATTCGATTTTTTTGACGTGCGACAAAGAAAAGAGTTGGCAAACTTCTTTGTTCGCGATGGAATTGATGCCACAGTTAGTCGGTGAAAAACTGAGACTTGAGACTCTCGAGACTGCTAATCTACCAGACGCAAGAGAAAACCTATTAATCAGTAGCAGAATAGCAGAGGCTGGGCCTTTGTCCTTGTGAGTCTCCCCACTACGCTTCGGAGAGCACGTTAAGCTCTCGGTCCAAGTTGTTATCATAACATCTGATGATAATAGTTAGCTCTTGATAGGTAATTTGCTCTTATCTAATGAGTTACTAGTTCACTCTTTGGGTTGCGGAGGTGAGATGGAAATCGCTCTGTGTAAAAACTAGTAACCTTTCAGATCCGGATAAGAGTATAAGCAACTAGTAGAAAGAAGTTTACAATATACATGCTTGGTACAAATTTATATTAGTACAGATTCTCAAACTTTAGCAGATTACTAAAACAATTATCATATCTTCATATCAACTGTAAAAAACACTGTAATATTCTCGCAAAAAATTAATTCAGTATTAAAGTTAATCTTTCGTAAAATCTTTTATAAGTAAAACACTCTGCATAAAAAGGTTCCAACAATTAATATTAAAATCAGCTGATGCAAATGGCGGTGCCACAGAATAGGGAATACAGGAGAAGTGTGTTTATAAATAAAGTATTATTAAGACAATGTGCCGTTAAAAAAATACTTTAAAAAATTTTAGATTTTAAGACGCTAAAATTTTGGAATGATTTCTCGACAAATTTTTAGCTTATGATTAAACTTCAATCACTTAAGATCACTTAAGATATCCAATCATTAATTTTTTAATACAAATGTTTGCAGAACCCGTAACGTTTTTAAGGCGTCGGGATGTGACGACCCCATCGCCCGCTGTTGGGATAACCTCTGTCACAACAGAGATTACTCCACCAGTGCAATCAGTGACACTGGTGGTAGGTCGTTTGTTGCAAGAGGCCGGCTAGGTAGGTACCACCGCAGTGTCCAATATTCTGCCGCCAAATAGTAGTGCTTAGGCACTAATGTGTTCCGATTTGAAGGGCACTGTACGCTAGTGAAATTACTGGGCGAACAAGATTTAAGAACTAATATCTCGAGGTTGGCAACGCGTGAGTGGCACCGACTAATGGTGCTGCAAGCGCTCATAGGCTGCGGCAGCCACTTACCATTAGGTGGGCCGTATGCTTGTTTGCCAACTTCTAACATAAAAAAACAACAACCAGCGTGTTGTAGACCCAAGGAAAGAGAGGAAAGACATATATAAAAGGAGGGTGAGAGTTTGGATATCCAATGCTCCTCGACTCTTCTAACGTAATTCAACAATACGGCAACTGTTACTTCAGGTCGATATTATGAATCCCCAGTCATATCAGCCCGTTTATGCCGAAGCCTGCTTGGCTCTACTACAATATAAACTGACTGAAAAACAATTAAAATGTGTTGTAAGAAGCAGCGTAGGAACAAAGTACCTTCACTGCATTTTATTGCGCACCAAAATTTTTCATCACCATTTCATTACATATGCCAACCCTTGCAACGACACCGATTGCCACCGATAGACACCCCGCGCTTTGCCACTCCTTGCTAACCCACCCCGTGAGATTGAGTGTGCAACGTTTATTTATTTATTTCTTAGTAGATATGATGAGTCTTCTATAAATTATTTTACTCTTGAGTAGGACGCCATATTGCAACATCGAGTGCGAGTTCTCGACGATTCTCATTATTTTCGTTGTATAATTTAACGAAAAAGATTTTGAATCTCAATTTTATAAATGTTTAGTTTTTTATTTTATTTTACTTTGCATATATCTAACATCTATAGTAACTAGCAAAACATCAACACCGTTATTTTTAACACAGAATTTAAATGTTAGATTTCTGCGGCATTATTCAAAACTGAACTACATAACGTATCCACTTAAATTATATAAATATAGTAGATTCATATTTTTTTCATCACGGTTGGCAAACAAGCATTTGGTCCACCTGATGGTAAGCAGTCACCGTTACCTATGAACGCTTGCAATACTCGATGTATCACAAGCGCTTTGTCAACCCAAGCTATAGGAGGGAAGAGATGAGATGGAAAAAAGGAAGGGAACAGAGGGGGTGGGAGATTGGGCCCCCGCCGCTCTCACTCACCAAACGAAACGCAACAGTACTCTGTTACTTTACGCAGATTTTCTGTGAAAGGGTAGTACTTCCCTGCCCGCGCCGGCCTATTTGTGCTGGGAGAAACTTAGCTCTACAACTATACCTTATGGAATAAACAAATATTTTTATACGGCAAACAACTACTTACATCAAAGTGCGCGAAACTAATAAAAATTTCCAAATTCACTAACAGTGTATTATAAAATTTATAAAAGAAATAAACTTTTATAAAATATTCCTAAAGAAAAAAATATAAAATTCTAAAGATAATACCACAAGGACTTAGGTATTAAATAAACAGTCTTGATTCCTAATAAAAGCTATTTTAATATTCCTTTGTAAAACATGAACTCCATTTCTTCTGCCTTTATCATTATACCTTTCTGTAATAACTAAAATTGCTTTTTACGTATTGGTTATTTTTCCCAGATCTAAAAACTGGTTTTTTCACTGGTTATTCTTTTGATTGTTTTTTATTCTTCATTTGTAACGCAGCGGTAGCGACCCTGCCTTAAATTCAGGTCGCAGGTTCGATTCGCTCGGAGCATAATATGTTTGTATAGACCATGCAAGCATATTTTACGGTCTGGATGTATTTGTATTTTTTTTTTATGTTAGAAGTTGGCAAACAAGCATACGGCCCACCTGATGGTAAGTGGCTGCCGCAGCCTATGAGCGCTTGCAGCACCATTAGTAGGTGCCACTCACGCGTTGCCAACCTCGAGATATTAGTTCTTAAATCTCGTTCGCCCAGTAATTTCACTAGTGTACAATGCCCTTCAAACCGGAACACAGTAGTGCCTAAACACTATGGAAGTATCGTCATTTCTACAGCTACAAGCTTGAAATTTATTTTTTAGGCGTTAAGCTATTTCTATGTAGCATTAAGTAGACTAGTTGAAAATCGTTTTTCACACTATAAAAGTCGAGGGGAGAATCGAGTTGTTAATTATAAATGCGATACTGAATTTTCACGTCAATATCTCGAACAATTTCACAAGTATGTAGTTTGAAACTTAAATAAAAAAACAAGATACTCTTTTTTTTATTTGGAATGCAGAGCAGATGACTCTACCCCCCTGATGGTAAGTGGAAATAAAGTCCAAACGCGAAGGAGGCTAACAGGGTTGCGGAATGCAACCGTGTTAGCCACCTTCGCTCTGCCTCAAGATGCCTCTTCACGCCTCGTTTGAAGGAGCCCAGATTGTAGGAAGGGGGGAACACGTGAGCCGGCAATGAGTTCCACTTTTTGAAACTCTTTCTTGTGGTAAACTACAGTACCTACTAGCATAAAATAACGCGTAACAAATCTTTAATGCTGACAAAGACCTTGTCAGATAATGAGACGCACAGATTGGTTAGATATTAGTGTCGATACATAAACACAGACAATGCCTATATACCTGAGCGATGACTAACCGGCCTTCCACCAGCAGGTGTGTAGCAGATGCATTGTGTTTCGTAACGTCAGCGAATAAATAGCTTTTAAAATGTTTATAAATATATTTTAAGTGTTTTAGGTTTGGAAAAGCTAAAATCAATGATGGAATAGCATTATGAATGACTTATTGAATGAAAGGTTGTTCACTCAGATCATCATTTTACGTGGTAAGCCATTTATTGACAGCCATTTATTGGCAGTGCCAGTTATTCTATCGTAAAGCAGTACGTACGTAGTGAAATTACTGGGCAAAGGAGATTTAAGAACCAATATCTCGAGGTTGGCAACGCGTGAGTGACACCTACGAATGTATGGTGTTGCAAGCGCTTATAGGCTACGACAAACACTTCCCATCACCCGACCACCGAACGCTTGCTTTTCAACTTAGCAAGATTAAAACTTTAATAAAACTTGTTATGAAAGTAATTACTTTCATTTTAATATAGGAAAAAAAACGTCTAAATAGTCTCTCTTTTTCTTTTCTCGACTTCATAATTCAGGTTTCATCTTTTTTTTTCGAAAACAAAATTTTGATAGTGAATTACACCGTAATTTCTCATCACAGAGTGCAATTTCGTAAAATCGCATTTCGCCGGCTCACCTCATTCCATAAATTCATTTCCTCCCAAGCTGCGAGATTCTAGTTTGAAACTAACGAATATTACACTTTTATGAACCCTTATTACATAGCAGGTTAGCTCAAAAAAACGAACACGTGCGGATCAGCGTGTCAGATGATTACATAGAGGGTTCCTTACCACCGTAGATTTTTTTTTATGTAAGAGGGGGCCACGGGCAGAAGACTAACCTGATGCTAAGCGATCACCGACACCCATGAACATCTACACTACCAGAAGGCATGCAGGTGCGTTGCTGACCTTTAAGGAAAGAATAGGGTCTTTTCTTGAATGCTCGTACGACCGCCGGTTCGGAAGTTGGTTCCATCGAAAGTGGTTCTGCGAGGAAGAAAATGTCTTCTAAATCGCGCTGTTGTGGATTTCCAGACATCGAAGTGGACCACAGTAGAATAAAAATATCAAGTTTGTTCAATGGAGATTCTTGAAATGATTTATATTATTTTAAAATTTTCTCCTATTTTTAGTATTTATTGTTGTAGCGGCAGCAGAAATACAGATTCTGTGAAAATTTCAACTCTTATTGCGATTCAAATGACGACCTGACCTGAGTAACATCACTATGCCCTACCTACCAAGACATATATATTAATAGGTCTAGAAAAACTGAATCAATTAACTTTCAGAATTGAATTGGATCGAAATACAATCGTTACTAAAAGTTAATGGTTCGACAAACGTTTCAACACCCTTTGGGTACGGAACTGTAAAAACTATGCCTTTAAATAAAGTCATTGAACATTAATGAATCTCGTATTTGAAAGAGTTTTTACTTTAAATTTTAAACAAATTGATTAAAATCTAAAGCACAAATAGCACAATATTACACCTTTCGCTTCGAATTAAGGATTCTAAACAGTATTTCTAATTATACATGAGCGGTTTACATTCCGAATATTAAACGCTGTTACGATTACGTCCGTTAAATGGCACAATTACTATAAACATGTCCAATAGATCAGATAAAATTACTGTAAATTGAATTACTTTGTGATAATTAAATCGATCGCTTTAAAGGTATTTAGTGTAAGAGTAATTGTGTTTATTTTGCTTAATTGTTCACGATGTATGTTTTAATTTCCTTCTTATTAAGTAATAGTAATATCTGTGGTTTCGCCCGCGTTATTGTTGTCTTTGTGTGTGTTTCCGTATCCCCACATTCTCATAGAAAATCGACATTAATTAATAATATTGATCCGTTTCGTGCAATGTGTTAGAAAGCCAGGGCCCAATCTCCTACCTTTTTCCCTTCTAATCCTTTTCCTCCTACGCCTCTGGTTGGCAACGAGCATGTCATACTTCAAGTATCCCAAGCGTTCATATATTGCCGTGACGTGCTAACCATCAGGCGGACCATATGCTTGTGTACAAACCATCATGTAATACAGAAAATGCGAAAGCTTTGGCCACGTCTTCAAACATGAAATATTTGAAGCGATTTTTATAACACTATTTCTTTATAAGGATCTTAATCAGACATATATGTAGTTCTGACTGAGCTCTAACCTCTAAGGCCCTAATGCAATCACGCCCGACATAGCACAGACAAGAACAAATCACCGTCTTCAAGAAAGCCCTTTTAAATCATATCTTACGCTTTCACCTTCAATTGAGTCTATCAACTAGCAAACGTTCCATCAATTCTCAATATTGTTCTAAATAATGGTTAACGCTTACAACAGAGCTTTGCCGACGACAACTGTGAAGTCCCTGTGATTCCGCCACTATTTTCGAGATTGAGTCTTAGTGGTTATCCCCGCTCTCATCCAACGATATTTTAAGCCATTTTTAGAAAAAAATCGATATATTCAAGTCAAAAATGTTTCCTTCATGACAAAGCATACATATCCTTATTAAAATTCCAATTAATTTTAGCAAGCAATAAAGCAATTTAGTTGCGAAAATTTTAGTAACTAAAAAGAGACAACAGGACAACTCCATTCTAAAGATCCGATCTATCTTAATTCCGTGTTACATCAAAGGCCAGTTTTAGCGATTTAAATGTGAAAAGATAACAGACGGACAGGTGGACAGCTTGTGGCGTTAGTTGTTGTAGTGAATTAAAGGATTTTATGATTATCTTGAATTATAGTTCAAATCTACGACCATAAATCTGTTTTCAACGAAATAGATACCTCTAGGAACTGAAGAATTCTATGATTGGTGGAGGTGTTGGAACAGTTGTTATTTCAAGAGGCCTAGTCCTTGGCAATTTTTGTTATAGACTTATCACTTATAGGCTAGAGCTTCACTGCTTTGAGCTATCACACCTGATGTTAAGAGTGCGCTTATCTAGAAGATGCCTGTTCCTTCTTGATATGAAGGCTTTTTTTAAAGAATATCAGCAATGTATTTTCAAGGCATTACTAATGTTCCTATTGTCCCTACAAATAAGCTGTAAGCTTGCGCTAGGAGTGGGTACGACAATGACCCGAGGGGGTCAGGATTGAATCCTCGACTCTCGCGTTAACGGAGCGGAGTCTTAAATAATAATAAAATTCAATGAAGGTGAGGTAGACGGAGGTCAGGAGGGTACTCCAGATCTGGACTGTGCTTATCTATATCATTGTTTTTTGAATATGAAGATAGTTGAAAATAAACACATGCCCCGCCTCACAGTTTGAGGACTCGATGGCTTAGAAGCGCTTGCAACACCAACAGTGTCACTGAGTCACAAGACGTACCGCTCAAAATTTTTTAAAAGAAAATAGAGAAGGAATAAATGATAAGATTGGTCTCCGGAACTTCCAATCATCGAACAAAACAGAAACTGAATACTGCAAAAAAACTTCTTCGTCATTGACTTATACTGGTAGTAGGCCTTTTATTGCAATAGGCCGACTAGGCAAGTACCATCGCATAGTCATTTATACTACCGTAAAGCAGTGTACTGTATTTCGATTTGAAGGACACTTGAGATTTAAGGGCAAATGAGATTTAAGAACCAATATTTCGAGTGTCATCGCGTAAGTGACACCTATAAATGTATGGTGTGACAAGCGCTCATAAGCTACGACATTATCTGTGCGAGATGAGCGGCCCTAAGGAGGACGGCAGTCGGTGTGTTCCCGGCTGCCATGTGCGCTTGCATGGGAAGCGCTGGGGGCCTTATCATCTCGCCCCCCCCGGGACTGAACTCCGCTACCAACCGGAGCCATGTGATTGTCAGGTCGCGTTGGTTTGTTCTCCAAGAGTTCCCGTAACCTGACAAAAACACTGAGGTCGGCCACCGAGGAGGTTTTAGTGGGTCCCCATGACGTTTCCACCTTGTCATGGAACCCCACATAACCCGGTTGTTCCTCCCCAGGACGCCGGGTATCTGGCAGTAGATTTCCTCCCCGACAAAAAAAAAAACGACAACCGCTAACCATCAAATGGGTAGTATACTTGCTTGCCAACTTAGTCACATAAACGAAAAGATATAAAAGTAAATATCCGGTAAATTTATATCGTATAAATTATTTGTCGGCATCACTTCAATCACGGGTACTTCCAATACTACTTCGTACGTATGTCGGACCGATTGTGTACAGTCAGTACGAAAATATTCTTTTAATATTCAAGACATGTTGGTGTTTTTAAATGGCATCCAAGAAGCGTATGATACTTTTGTTATTATTTGGAAAGGAAGGCAAAAGACTCTACTCCACCTGATGGTACGTGGCTGTAAAGTCCAAGCGCGACGGCGGCTAATACAGTTGCGGAAGGGAACCGCGTTAGCCACCCTCACCCTGCTTACCCGCAAGATGCCTTTTCAAGCATCTTTTGAAAGAGCCCAGATTATACGAAAGAGAGAACACATATCCCTACTAATGTTGCAAGCGTGTAGAGACTATAGCGATATCGACACGCAACACGACGTAACGCGATAGAAATACAAGATTGTCACAATCTCACATCAGGATATAGTGACACCCACATGGCATACTACGCAAAGATATTGACGAACAAGATCGTCACATTCCTAAACCGTTCTATTAGAGTTTCCACGTTAATAAATATATACAACTTTCCAATGTAAGTCGTTGGGCTTCGGGCCGCCAGGCAATATCACTTCCCGTTGATTTGCAGGGATTTCATACGTCGTACCCTCTACAAGACTTGGATGAGTGCTTACCTTCACGAGAACCATTCATTTGTTTTCCACTACAAAGATTTTTTTTTATGATGGAATGGGATCGGGGAGGAGGCTTATCAGATGTTAAGCGATTACCACCGCCCATGAACATTTGCAACACCAGAGGGTCCAGGTGTTGCCGACCTTTTCAGGAAGGAATAGGCCCAATTTTATACTTGAAGAGTCCCAGGTCGTATCTATTTCAACTTCAAAATCAAGAAATCGTAAAAACTAGTAGCCTGAAAAAATCTGGATAGGCGCAAGAAGTAGACCTTTGGAAAAACGCTAGAAAAACGCTAGAACAATGCACAAATTTTAGATTTAAAATAATGTTGAAGTTTCGCATCCCACTGTACCGAGATAATAATCCCCGAGGCTTTGATTAAAACGGCCTTGCCTACGCACAATCACAATTAGTGCTTTGTTCCTCCGCCTGCGCCGGCGCATTGCATAAAGAAACAACTCCTTATTCTTTGCTCAGCGTTTATTTTGAGTACGCTTATTGTCTGTGTGATTATTCATAAAATCCTTCATTTATAATGTATAATTGATGTATGAAATAAGTATAAGTGTACAGGAATTTGTTATGAATATTTACATTTTTTTTAAATAATATTTTTAAGGGTATTGTTTTTAGGTGTTGATGCGATAGTTAGACGAATATTGGAAATGAAATTTCGAAGATTCGTCATTTTTAGATATATACTAATAATTTCAAAACGAAACTGAGTTTTTGTTTGTTTGTGATGCTTTCACACCTAAACAGCTGAGAGATGGAACCATGGAGACAGTTATATACTTTTTGTTGACGACGTTGTGGCGCAGCGGTAGTGAACCTGTCTTAAGCGCCACAGGTGGCGGGTTCGACATGACATTACATTTCATACAGGGATGTTTCCGGTCTGGGTTTGTTTGTCCTTGTCATTGTGCATGTTTACGGACCCCCGACACAGGATATCACTATCCTAATGGAGGCCGTTTAGTGTGTAGCGTTTGTGTATTGCATTAAAAGTGCCTCATTAAAAATCGTTATTCATGCGGGTTAAGTCGCAGGCAGAAGCTAGTCGTGTTATTTTTTTTTTATGTTACAAGTTGGCAAACAAGCATAGGGCCCCCCTGATGGTAAGTGGTTGCCGTAGCCTATGAGCACTTGCAGCACCATTAGTAGGTGCCGCTCACGCGTTGCCAACCTCGAGATATTGGTTCTTAAATCTCCTCTGCCCAGTAATTACACTAGCATACAGCCCTTCAAACCGGAACACAGTAATGCCGAAGCACTACTATTTGGCGGCAGAATATTTGACACTGCGGTGGTACCTACCTAGCCGGCCTCTTGCAACAAAAGACCTACCACCAGTGTAACTGACTGTACTGGTGGAATAATCTCTGCTATGACAGAGGTTATCTCAACAGCGGGCGATGGGGTCGTCACATCCCGACGCGATGCCGGGTAAATAAAAACTGATCCGGTCCTTGATATTCCCACAAGAATCGTACAGATATTGCTGAGTCAGACACAACATAACTAGATAATTAGAACAGCACACAGCATCCCATCTCGCGGGGAAGCGGGAATTACAATTACGTTTATTGTTTATGCCATCGGACGAGACAGGGGAGAATAACATTTTGTAACTTTTATAAAATAAATAATATTATTTACACATGATAAGTACCTAGAGTTTGTAAGATTTTAATGTCATCAAGAATATGTGAAATTATCTACATTCGTACTAATTTTTTTATGCAAAGAATATTCCTATTGCCCCTCCAAATAAGCTCGTAGCTTGCTAGGAGTGGGTATGACAATAGACCAAGGCAGTCAGGATCGAACCTGCAACTCTCACGTTAATGGAGCGCAGTATTTCGTAACCTACCGTTGACCTATTGAGGCTTCGAAATTGAATTTTTTCGCGGTAGGACATTCGGTTTCGCGGTAGGTGCGTAAATGAATACCCCACGATGACGAGCGGTATTATTATTAATAATTATGAGTATTAGGAATATAATCGGAACAATGTATTATGGTATATATTTGCACAATGTCTACCAAGTCGCTTATACAAAAAAAAAAATATTTTGATGCGCCATGATTAAGATCTAATATTCTTGTTTGTCTAATCTGAGACCGTGATGTTTATAATTGCACTTTAAAAGAATCCGTCTATTCATGAAATATTCATATTGAAAAATATAGGAAACGTTATCGCTATCTTGACGCGCTGTCAATGACGTCAGCGTCCTCAATAACGTTGACATCTCGCATACAGCTTAGACAAGTTGACAATTTAATAGTTTTCAAGGAAAGAGTTTAGCAACAAATTTCGTTATAACCATTCCAAATATTATTTAAATACTAGCTGCCACCGCGGCTCCGGTCGCATGGTGTACCGATTTTTCTTTATTGCACATAACCCTAATTCTTTTTCCAAAATAAAATTAGCCTAAGTTACTCCTTATAACATCAGAGGATATTCTGCGATACCCGGGGTACCGTTTCAGCGACGGTGGCCCGCATAGGCGGGCCGTTCCACTGGGGCATCACGGTTGTTTAAGCAAGCAACCCCGTGACGTCTCAATATGGCGATGAGGGTTCCGCTAAATTTTAGTGGGTATTGCTGCTACACTAAGAGGCGGTCGAGCCCACCCTACCTACATTGCCTAGTGTATTTGACGAATACACTACGTCAGTGGTGTGCGTAAATGCATTTCTCAGCGAAAACTGTAAGTAATTAATGTTCCATAAGACACTTCTTTAGCGAATTTTAATTAAGTACGTAAAAGTATTCAATGTGTTAATCCAGATAACAAGCATAATTTGTGCTGAATTTCATCCAAATCCGTTCAGCCGTTTTTTCGTAATTGAGTAACAAACATTCATTGATATTTTTTAAATAGAAAAGGTTGGTGGACCCTGTCGCATGTTTACACAAAGCAGATGGGGAACACGTGCCGGCGCGCGCGCATCGTGCACTGACGGGCGTTTGTTAAAAACCTACCATGTGATTATGTTTACTTTGACTTGCTTCCGGAGATATGATTGCTTTTCACACTTCATTCTTAAAGGTTGAATTATAGTATAAGTTCGACCTCAGGTGTGTTAGTCAGTTTAAAAACGCCTTCTAAATTATTAGGCTTTTTAAACAAAACAGCTGATTTCAGCGGCCAAAAACTACTTTCGAAGTAGCATAGTAGCCATGCTACTTCCTGCACAAATGGGCCGGGAATTAACTACCCTCTTACAGAAAATAGGCCCTGCGCTGTAAATTTTCGTGCAATGAGTGTCAGCGCTGGAAGCCCAATTTCCCACCTCCTCTGTTCCCTTTCTTTTATTCCCTTCCCTCCTAGCCCTTGGACTGCAATGCAATCAAGTCTAGTTTCCTGGTGACGATGTCGAAGCCACTAGAGCCAAAAATAATAGAAACTCAAAAAAAAGTCTAGTTATGTATCCCTTATCTAGATTCTAGATCATTCAGGTACAGTGTAATACCTTTTATAATTCATGGCACGATTTTTTTATGAGCGGAAATATAATCCACGCTCAGAGACTGACGTCATAAAAATCTATACATAAAATACATAAGAACTTGACCTAACTGAGTCACTACTTGAATAGAAGTTTATCGATGTATCGTTAAGTGGGTGAAATATGATATCAAAATGGCGGTTCAGCTATTTAAGTTAGTACCATGATATAGATACTTAAAGAAGTGGGAATTCCTTTAGCCGCTAAGCGACTTTTTTATATAGGCTAACCTCTCTCTCTCTGTTCCCTTACTTTTTTCCCATCTCATTCCTTCTCTCCTAGCCCTTCGGTTGGCAGAGCGCATGTGGTAATGTAGAATTTGCCGGCGTTCATAAAAAATCCCGATTTTTTTCACAGATATTTTTAAAACGCCAACGATCCCCAAGAAAGGATTTTTCGAAATTCAACTTTTAACGGAGTGATAAAGTTGACACTTAATACGTGAGCACATTTTTAAAACTAGAAACACGAAACTCTGTATTTAGGCGTATCATTAAATACAAAGACACAAGTGTTTCAAAGACATTAAAGTTTGTGTTAAAATCGTTATTCTCACGGGAGAAGCCACTGGCAGAAGCAAGTAATATTAAAGTATATGCATGTTGAAAATATGATCTTTTATTTATTTATTTTATTTACTTATTTATTGCGATAACAAACAATTGTACAAAAAGCTTATCATAACAAATTCTTACAGCTAAATATTAAGTATTTGTACAACCAACACCGTTATCCCCAAATTAAATACTTAAATGATTATCAGAGATAATCGCTTCCTATACCATAATTGTTAAACAAAACTACATCATAAATAATGTTTTAAGAGCATCGAATATATTAATACTCAGTAACAAACATTGGTATCCACTAGTAATCTTACTATAATAACCTAATTTTTGTGAGAAGTGGATAAAATAAATGAAAAAACTATATGATATCGAAAAAGGGACTCCATAAGCTATCGATACACTTCCAAGAGTTAATATAAACCTAGATAATATTCAATATCGAAATTGTACAGTACAGAAACGAATATATTCATATATCAAAGGAGCGCCGCCACCCTCTCACTTCAACCCTCCGAATAATTGATTTTCACCCTTAAACTGCACCATCATATGAATATTTGTGAGTTATATTTGAATGTTGAACAATTTTAATATGAGTTAATGATCATTTTGGGCCATACTGATGAACCGTAATAGGTAAAAGTGATTTTTACAGAATTTAAATAAATAATAAATAAATAAGCGCTACACACTCAACGACTTCCATTAGGATAGTTATATCCTGTGTTGGGAGTCCGGAAACATACACAATCACAAGGACAAAAACAGACCGGAATAAATGTCTGTATGGTTAATACAAACATCTGCTCTGAGTAGGAATCGGACCCATGACCTGTGGCGCTTAAGGTAGATTCGATACCGCTGCGCCACAATTTATGTAGGCGCTACAACAAAATAAAATAATGTTTAAATAAAGTTGTATGGGACTTGATATTTTAGGCGTTTTTGACTGTATCTCATGAAAAGTAATTGATAAATAGTAGAATTTTCACAGATTGTGTATTTCTATGATATCAATGAGTCCCGTCAAATTATACATACAAATAGTAATGAAATACCTGGGTACATCAGAAGAAATAAAGTGGCAAAAGCCCCCATTGATCCGACGGGTTTTAAAAATACGGGATTTATGGTCAAAGTCAAAATTTAAGTTTTTTGGATTTCTTGTGAAAATGGGAAGTCTTATCATAAATATAGCCCAGACAAAAACTGTAGATCATAAAATTATTTACAAAAGTGCTTCTTATATTTTTTTCCTAGCAATCACCGTTCGTCAAATACATATAGTCATTCTAAAAGATGAATGACTTACATTCTATATGATATGCAAAAATGATTTGAATGTGAACGGTTTTACGCAAATCTTAACAAAGGTCAACCACTTAACAAAAATCAACCTCTTACGCAAATCTTAACAAAGGTTTTTTGCGCTTGAGTAAGTTGGACACGCTCAGTAAGCGCTTATAACATAAAAGATAAAACCAAATATCTAGGCGTCATACTTGATAACAGACTTACCTTACTTAAGGGCGAACCAGTAATTTATTGATTAAGAGCAATTCACTTATCAAGAGTTAACGATTGTTATCAGATGTTATGTGATAAAAACCGGGACCGACAGCTTAATGTGCTCTCCGAGGCACAGTGGGGACCCACACGAACAAACGCCCAGACCGAAACACTTATGTATAACAAACATCTGCCCGAGCGAGCATCCAACCCGCAACCGTTGAGACTAAAGGCAGACTAACTATAGAATAAGCCCCGGTGATCGTCTATGGCTATACCATACGGTGTAAAGTCGACACTACCGTCCGTGAAGACTACCATCTCTTTGTTTGAGGCCTCCTGAGGAAGATAGCATCGCCGGTACTGCGGAAGATTACGAAAGTGTTCCCGCACCCGGCGGCTGAAGGTGCCGAGAAGGAAACCGTGGGGTTTTAGCCGGTAGGAGTCTGGCATAACCTTTCGAGGTATCCATGATGGATTTCCCCACGGAAACTAAGACCACGGAAGACTAGCTACCTACAACCTCTAGTAGTATCTAATACAGTACATCATCGCAAAAGTAAGGCGTCCTAAGCACGTCCTGCAAGACCCTGACGATAGGATTACATTAGAAAATGCCCCTTACACAGCACAGACACGCACACAACACCGTCCTCGCCGGCGAGGATGAGGTCCTTTGTTTCGCACGTCGCGTCGCGCTCACACCGTCGGGTGAGTCTATCGTATAGAATGGGCTCGGAGCGCTGCCTCCATCTCCGATGACGTCCTTAGCCGTGGTTCGGCATCGCAGGAGGCACCCTAAGGACGGAATCAATTTTGAACCCCCGTGAGGGCTGCTCCTTAATCACGGCTGAGTCTCAGTACTCGGCCCCCCGCCCGGTGACGCTGTCAAGGCCAGTAGGACCAACAGCAATACACATTCCGAAAAAAAAAAAAAAAAAACATTGTCTATTCTAAATGTTTAATTAAATTTCTACATTATGTTAGTGTTCAATGCTATTTACTGGCTGTTACAATGGGGACCCGTAACAAAAGCTGTCGGATGTCGGTCTGTCCTCGCGTTCCAGTTTAAACGTTAAACTATGTTGTAATTTTATTGTTTGTTGTTTTAACAGTGAAGGTATTCTGTTTCACTACGTTTTTTTATTCTATTTGTTACAAGAACTATTTGGTTTACATTTGCATACGTGTATGTTAAATTATTCAAAGAGATATGTTACAGTTATGTTTTAACTAACTATGTAACTGTCAGTGTTGCCGGAAAATCGATTACTTTTTGATAATATCGATAAACTAAGAGGCTCTACATCCCTATTCCTAAGGCCCTATTATAGATTTAACCATCAATATTTTCCAAAGCACCAGGCAATGGCAGGTAAAAAGCTGATAATGGAAGCATGGGCGTGGCGAGATAGGAGCTAGTTTCACCTGCTTAATAAAGCCGTAAACTGGTAAAGACTGCCTTAAAGTTTCATAGCCAAATGACAAAAATTGAACCCTTATAATTTCGTCATGTCTGTCTGTCCGTCCGTCCAGTTTTACTCGGAAACTATTGGCTCTATCTATCTATCTATCTGGCTGGTAAATAGGTGTATTCTATGAACCACTACACGATTTTGTAATTAAATACTAAAATATTTATTATTTGTTACGAGAAGTATTTGTTTTACATTTGCATATATGTATGTTAAATTATTCTAAGAGATAAGATATGTTGTTACATTTATATGTTTAAACTACCTGTCAATGTTGCCAGAAAATCGATTGCATATAGATAATATCGATATACTAACAGACCCTATTAAAGATAAGTTTTAACTATAAATATTGTTTATGTTACTAAGTGTAAGACCCAACCGATGGTAAGCGGTTGTCGTAGCCTATGAGCGCGCGCAACACCATTAGTAGGTGTCACTCACGCGTTGCCAACCTCGAGATATCGGTTCTTTCTCCTTTCCCCGGTAATTTCAATAGCTACAGTGTCTTCCAATCCGAAAACAATAATACAAATTGCACTACTGCTTTTCGGTATATTGACACTGCGATGGTATGTAGAAGCCAAGATTCGCAAGTTTTTACCCTTTTACCTGCTTCATCCCATGGACGTATAGGCCGAAGGGGGAGGCTGTCACACTCTGGAACGTGCTTAATACTGAATAGTCCACAAATATGATTCATTTAGAATTCTTTAACTCTTTTTTTTTAAGAATATTAGCAATGCTTTTTCCGAGGCGTTATTATTATTCCCAATGCCCCTCCTAATAAGCCCGAAGCTTGCGCTAGGAATGGGTACGACAATAGCACAAGGTGGTCACGATCGAACCCGCGACTCTGAACCAAAGGCTGCATACGCCCAAGCGTCCTTTTCATCTAGTTATCAAAAGTGACAACGTCTAGTCTCTCTGCACCGTGTTCTTTGTATGCTTGTTTGGCACGATTATGATACAAAGCATATACATACGGTAGCGACACTTTAATTATTCAAGATATCGATTTCATGTCTTCGTTTACCAAGGTAATTGCGTTCGCTCTTTGTTATATAGAGATATATAACTACGTTATAGAATTATCTAGTGTAGCGGCGGTGAATCTTATTTAAGTTACTAATTTATTTTCAATCATGAAAAGAAAATTGGTATACTACCTACTTGGCAAAAGAGTAAAGAGTTGGCAAACACGCATTTTTTTTTAATGTTAGAAGTTGGCAAACAAGCGTACGGCCCACCTGATGTTAAGTGGTTGCCGTAGCCTATGAGCGCTTGCAGCACCATTAGTAGGTGCCACTCACGCGTTGCCAACCTCGAGATATTAGTTCTTAAATCGCTTCCGCCCAGTAATTTCACTAGCTTACAGTGCCCTTCAAACCGGAACACAGTAATGCCTAAGCACTACTATTTGGCGGCAGAATATAGACGCATACGGTCCGCCTGATGGTGAGTAGTCATTGCAACCTATAAACGCGCGATACTTGAACTATTACATGCGCGTTGTCAAAGTAGGCGATAGGGAGGAGATGAGAAGAGGAAAAAAGAAGGGAGCAGAGGGGGTTGGGAGATTAGGCCTCCGGTGCTCTCACACATCGCACGAAACACAAAAGTACTGATACTATTACTTTACGATTTTCTGTGAGAGGGTAAAACGTCCCCGGCTCGACTACTAATACAACGTATTGCTTAATGAAAAGCACTTACACTAGCTAGTAAAATTAAAAGGAAAAGAGATTTAAGAACCAATATCTCGAAGTTGACATCGAGTGAGAGACACCTACAAATGAATGGCGTTGCAAGCGCTCATAGACTACGACAAACGCTTGTCATCATGGGGGCCGCATGCTTGCTCATCAACTTAGCCCCATAAAAAAGAGTCTTCGTTTTCTTTGAAATACGATATTATCCAGAATGATCCATATGCCTTTCAATCGTATATCTGGTGCATTTGCGATGTTTTTTTTTAAATCAGCCAAAACACTCAGTCTATTTAAAAACAAAAAAAATTGTTATGTCTACGATCACCTTAAACTAACAACGAGTCTTTGATCACGATTCAGAAGCGAAGGTTTATTAGATGCGAAAAACGGTGCCGCTAAAAATCACTCGAGGAAATCGTAAAAATAATCCATCTGATTCTTCCAGGTTTCATTATCACAAAGAAAACAAATGTCGATAAAAAGTAGCCTTTAGTTACACGACAATAAAGACTAGTTTCGCTTGAAACGGACGCCTCTTTGTTGCTCGTACCCAATGGATTTGTACTACTTGTTGCATATTATTATAACGTCGGTTTCCGTGACCTGAATAACCAACAAAATGGGTCGCGCAACGTAAAATACACTGCTCACTTACCACACACCGCTTGCATGAAAAAAAACCTGTTACATCAAAACTCCACTGCACAAAAAATTCAATTACAATTTCTCGCTGATTGACGCAGATAAAAAATGTCTCTTTTTTATTTAAGGAGTTTGTATTTGTGTTAAATGTCAATTTGCGTTGTCGAATGGAGTTGTAATTGTTGCTCAGTGCCGAACGTCATTAATGGCGCCGGGAGGGGTGAGTGACGTCACCGGGAACGCGCGACGGAGTGAGTGGAAATTTGAATTGGAACGTGTACGTTTTATGGATAGCTGTGTCAGGATGCCGGCTCCGGGGCCCGGTGGCACCAATATGCTAAAACAAAGTTTAAGTGTTTTTAATGCTATATAAAATTATGTATTAATTATATATAATCCCTATATACTCATATCTATATTACAACAAAATACCTATATATTTCATTCGTTAGTTTATTAGTGTCTGTTTCATGCATTCTAATTTATTATTCCGATAACGGTGACAATTTTGGTAAATTATTATAAGCACGCTTAATGTACCTACATGCCTATTAAACTGTAATCTAAAATTAATGAAAACAATTGAATACAGGCGTAATTTAGAGAAATCTAAATTCACAATAAAACAAAAAAAACACTCAATTCTAAATTGATACGTATACACAGTAGTTCAGCGTTTCCTTACAAGTTGCAATTTAGGTTTCAAGAAAAATTATGCGAGGATTCGAAGCAATATTCCCATTAGATAAGGAAGATTTTAGGGTTAGTAAAAGTTTTTTCGTAAAGTAATTGTTTTTGTTTTATAAAGGTATGAAACTGATCATATTCTTTGGAAATTGTAATATATGAGCGTTTATACTGTTTTTTCCGATGTGTATTGCTAATGTCAACTGGAGGATATGTGTTTACTAGTCATTAGGGAATCAATAGGTGAAATCCTGATATTTTTTTCGTTCAAATATTTCGATTTAGAAAGCCTCAAAAATATTTTTAAACATACAATTATATGAATCTATTATTTTGTAAAAAAAATTGTTCATTTCTAAAAAAACTTCTTTTTCGGAAAAACAAAACCAATCATTTTTGTGTCAACCGAACATAAATATAAAATAACGTAAAAATATTTTCTTGATTAAACTTCAGTTAGTAAAAATGGTAGAACATACCACTGAATTTGCCCCTTGGATAGAAATACGGAACAACCAACGGAGGGACCTTAGCTTGTGTGCATAATCCTCCTTATCTGTACACGAGTATATGTGTGCGTGAGTCGATTGGAAATACTTGGCTGTGTGCGTTACGAACCTGTATAGACACAATTGTTGTATATGTGTGTGTAACTTATACGTGAATTGTGTCGTTGTAAAAGGATTTGTGTGTAAGACTTGTTCAGATTAGAAGTTCGGAACTTCAGTTAACGAATTATGTTGAGGTTTGCAATGACATTCGATTTAGTTTTACTTGATAAAGTTTTTCCTTTAAATTTAATTAATTAAAACACAAACTCAAACCCTCAATGATAGAAGGGCAGAATCCGCTCCGTTAACGCGAGAGTCGCGGGTTCGATCCTGATCCTCTTGGGTCATTGTCGTAACTCGACCCACTCCTAGTCTCATAGCGCAAGCTTCGACGTTATTTGGAGGGGCAATAGGAATATTATTAATCATGCAATTTATGTATTATGTTAAACGTTTTGGGTTATATAGTTATATACGAAATATGCAGTTTGAATACTTATTTTTGTGAAAATAAGTAAAATAACTTACATAAATCTGAAATTACCAAAAACTTGACCAATACATAAAAAAATCATATAAAGCAAGTTGTTCAAAATTTTAAAACGCATTTTTCTCGAAATGACATTCGTGTGGGTTGACATGGTATTGCTTATTTGCGTCCATTTGACACTGCGGTGGTACCTACCTAGCCGGCCTCTTGCGACGAAAGACCTACCACCAGTGTAACTGATTGCACTGGTGGAATAATCTCTGCTGTGACAGAGGTTATGCCAACAGCGGGCGATGGGGTCGTCACATCCCGACGCCGTAAAAGTGTAGTTTGTCTTCTGTAACGGTATGAGTCGCCTTCGCGTTTAGACAACTTCCATTTGCCATCAGGAAATACATAAAAAAAGGTTTATTTAACGTAGTTTAAATAAAACACATTCAATATAAAAATATACACCATTTATTAACCATATCACAATCTGAATAATTATATAGGAATATTGTTCCCATTCTCAGTATACAATTTATTTTTGAAAATAAACCAATAAAATAAAGAATTAAATATTAAATGCAAAAATTAAAAAAATATACAAAAATGAAATCGTCGTCCACATCATATTTAATGTCATTCATTCAGCCCTGATGTGACATAATAATTCAAACGTTTAAAATTGTGAAGATCTATCAAAATGATTTTTTTAAATATTATTTTTTTATTAGAAAAGAATAGCAATACTTTCAAGTCAAGTAGTTACTGTTGCCCTCCAAATGGACGCAAATAAGCAATACCATGTCAACCCACAAAATTGAAAAAACTGAGATATATATGCAGAAGTGTTGGTAAATAGCTGAAGAACATTTTTCTTTAATATTTGTGGGGTTTTTAGCTTTAAAACTTCTAAAAAAAAACATATTTTAATCATGCAATTCATATATTATTTTAAACGTTTTGGGTTATATTATATACGGCATATGCAGTTTGTATGCTTATTTAATGTGAAAATAAGTAAAATAACTTACATGCATATTGAAATTGCCAAAAACTTGACCAATACATTAAAAAAAAATTCATATATATTTATCATAAAAAGCAAGTTGTTCAAAATTTTTAAACGCGTTTTTCTCGAAATGACATTCGTGTGGGTTGACATGGTATTGCTTATTTGCGTCCAAATAAGGCAGCCCTTTAACAGTCATCGCTGGTTTTCTCGTACCTTAATCTAATCATGTCAAAATAACATGCCAAATAAAGAACGATCATTGGTTGCCTGCTGATCATCGGCTGTCTTCAACCAATGAGCGTTCTGTATTTAGTATAATGAGTTGACATGATCATTTGTTCAACGAAAGAGAAACCGGGATTAGTATGTTTACTTGTTTAGTGAATTCAAAACGCGAATTTCTGAATTTTGGTCACTATAACTTTAAAGATAGAAAAAAATAAGGAATATAACATTCTTAAAGAGGTCGCAAATGATGGTAACTGCTAATTTACATCAGTTAAAGATACTTTAGATAACTTATATTATGTCACACCATAGAATTAATAACATTCACTACTTTACACTTAGCCCAACAGGTTATTCGTTTTGACAGCACATACAATATTAATTTTTATATTACTACACAAAATAAATGGCGCGTCGTCAATCCTCGTTAGCGATCGACGAAAACACCCGAAATATTAGCAAACAATTTTGATCACTTTTATACAATAATATAAATAAAGTATTCGCTGTTTGTTTCGGCGGGTCTTTTCAGGTAGAGGTTTAATTTTGGAAGTGGTGGTAGAGACTTTATATCTTGAATAAAAGTTATATTTTTATTCACATGATATTTTTTCTATTACGGCACAGCGGTAGCCAACCTTCCTTAAGCGCTACAGATTGTTGGTTCGATTCCCGCTCAGAGGTTTGTAGTAACCACACAGGCATGCTTTCCAGTCCGGGTGTTTATCCTTGTCCGTGTCTCCGGACCACCGGCACATCTGATTATCCTAATAAGGACCGTTGAGTGTGTACCGTTTATTTTTTTTTTCTATTTATAGGCCAAATGTACAGTATACATAAAAGGATTATAAAAATTTAAAATTTGTAATTATGATATGGAATTAAAAAATTCTTAGCTTTTATAAATTACATTACAAAATATTTGGTGTATTAGTCGGTAAGAGATAAATTAATTGGTAATATTAGTACAAATAGATGTAATCTTTAATATCTACGTCATAAGATACTAATATAAATAATGTCGCTATCCAAAAAACATATTCTTAATGAAAAAAACTTTAATAAAAGATAAAAGAACCACTTTCTTAACCATAAAACAGCTGCACTTTTTATGACCTGTACTTTTCTCTACAAAATTTTTAACACACTTTTAAATTTTTTTTCCAGATAAACAAATAAACATTCAACCATTAAAGAGAGATTTCGAAAAGAGATCTAATAAATGAAAAAATACACAATTAGGTTTTATTTAATACATGTATTTATTGGACTGCGACATCAAATATTGGCTAATATAAAAAAATATGGTAATATCAAAATTTGCTAATAAAATCATAAGCAATTGACCGATTTCTATAAAGCTATCAATATGGTAAGAAAAATCAAGACATAGCAGTGAGGACAGCTAAACGAAAAGCAGTCAAGCTGTTGGAACCCAAGTTGTAATTTTTTTGGAACGAAGTTTCTTACGCGCGTTGCGAAAGGGGGCTAGACGGAAAAAATTAAGACCAAAAGTTGTAACGACACTTTTTGCGTGTCGCGACGATTATTAAAATAAAAAATTAATTAGTTTTTAATAATTAAATTAATTTATTTATTTAATTAATTTTTTTAATAAAAATTGCTTCACTAATTAATCGAAAGGAACTTCGCTCCATCCGGGTGTCCCTTGACACCTCTCAAGTTTTTTATACAATATTAGCATTCCTATTACCCCTCTAAATAAGCTCGTAGCTTGCACTAGGAGTGGCAACGACAATAGCGCAAGGGGATCAGGAACGAACCCACAACTCTCGCGTTAACGGAGTGGAGTCGACCAGTCTACAGTTGAGCTATTGAGGCATTGACTTCAGACAAAAGAGCGCTTATAAACTAGCGTTTAATAAGATCGTATTAACTTGTTTTTCGAAGCGTGTATAGGCCTATAGCGCAGACTTTACTTGTGCGAGAATTGACGCGCTTATAAGCGCGTAATAATTTTTTAATCGTTTCAAATCACTTCAATGACTGACACTCGCCACCACAGATTAGAGATTACGCCCCATAATCAGCACGTGTACGCGGGCGGCAGTTTTACGATACTAAAGTATTTGTATGAGTAGAATAAGTTGCCGTACAACTGGCAAGTTTCAGGCGTAGTTATACATGAGATCTCACCACCTTTTGTAGTAGAAGAACTGCTTTGCGAGACTGGCAATTTTTTTACATTTTATGTTTTTAATGGGATAGAATTATTGTAAACGATAAAATGAAACATGCACACAGTGATAAAGTTACATATTACGTACACATTACGTTTTTTACTGGTGGTAGGTCTTTTGTTGCAAGAGGCCGGCTAGGTAGGTATCACCGCAGTGTCCAATATTCTGCCGCCAAATAGTAGTGCTTAGGCACTACTGTGTTCCAGTTTGAAGGGCATTGTACGCTAGTGAAATTACTGGGCAGAGGAGATTTAAGAACTAATATCTCGAGGTTGGCAACGCGCGAGTGGCACCTACTAATGGTGCTGCAAGCGCTCATAGGTTGCGGCAGCCACTTACCATCAGGTGGGCCGTATGCTTGTTTGCCAACTTCTAACATAAAAAAACACATAAAATACCTAATGTTCCTTCTATCTTCTTTCTCTTTCTAAGCTGTCCTCACTGTCCGAATGTCCAATACATTTATATCAAAGAAATGTTACTACAGATTAAAGCAATAAATATATCGTAAGAGTATTAAAAAAAAAATAACTTGTCTTAAAACTAAATACGTTACTATAGTTGAAAATAATTCAAATCGTCGAAATATAATTTTTCTATCTAAAACATAAAATAATAAAAGGTAACTTATAACTACAATAATGATATATTTAAAAATCAATTTAATAATTTCAAGGGGATTTGTATGGGGAGGGGTTTTACAGGCAATACCGTCAAGTGAAAAATCTCTTTAGACATTAGGCAATTTTTTTATAATTGAAACGTAACTTACTAATAGCGCGATTTAGTAGAAATCGTCACGTAACGAAATGCCGTATGCTGTGTGTGTGTGTGTGTGTGTGTGTGTATCGAGCCATAAGGAAATCAAAGTTGCTTTCCGCGTGTCTGTATTTTAGCTAACACCTAAACCACATAACGGATTTTGATGCAGTTTTCACTATGAATATTATCATTTTTAGGGTAGTGTATATATAGGTGAAGTATTTGTATGTAAAATGGTTGATTCGCAATTGAACTTTGGGGAAAATTATAATGTTTTTAATATTTATGAAATGAAAAAATAACGACGTTAATATGACCAGTGGGTCATTAATGGGAAGGTCTATTAGAGCCATATTAATTTTCATTTACAAAAATGCCAACCCCTGAATGAAGTCTTGCGTACGCCCACAAATATAATTATTACAATGAAATTTCTAAATAAAACTTTTGCCTTTTAGGCGAAAACTTAACTAAAACTAATAATTAATAATATGTCAATAATAATACTATAAATTGATTATTTGAGTCATTTAAAATGAAATCGCACCGTAAGCTTAAAAAAATCACAGTCAAAATCTACGTTAAAAATGTCAGAAAATTTGATAATATTTAAAATAATGTGTCATTTTATTTGACTACAGTAAAGATTTGTTTTTATAAAAATATATTTTTCTAATAAAAAAAAAATGGATCTAATCAGGCCAGATATTTGACAACCCTTACTCGATCCTTTAAAAAAAATTCTGAAACGCCATTTCATAAAGTTTTTTAGGCCATAGACTTACTAATATATGAAATTCAAAAGACTCTCTTGTGCTTCTTTATAAATCCATTAAGTTATATTTTGCACAATGAATTTAGCTTGTGACTAATTTCGGTCCGTTGCGTTGGTGTTGTTACGAAGGGGCTCCAGCGATCCTTGGACATTTTGTGTTTAGTCTGATCCATAGTTTTAGTAACTCTATGATCACCACAGATAAGGATTCAAATATCTTCTTTCTAATCAAAAAAAAATGTCAGACTCGCTGGTGCCCCTACGTTTATTCAACACCAACTTAACAAAAGTATACCAAGTTAGTCACTTCAAATTAATTCCGTTGCAAGCTTGTGACTAATTTCGTTCCGTCTCGTTGTTGTTGAATTTACGACCATTAAGTCTTCAACATTTTTTTCTGTATGGAAAGGCTTGTCCATAATATAATAAGTAAGTCTATGACTTTAATGCATATTATCTACAAAATTCAGAGCTAATGTAACCTTTAAATAGCGTATATATCTAAAAATATATATAAAATATCTAGAATTAAATTTTGAGGGCAGTCAGAGTCCAATACATCTCGAAAACTTTATTTTGCTATTTGGACTGTCATGCCCACCTTGATCATAACTCTAGATCCGTTTTGATTTAAAAATACTTTCATCTTTAATGATACGTCAATACAAAGTCACATCGGCCGATAATCAAAGAAGTATGGACATTATAAAATTATAGAGATGTTGACGTCACAGATTTTAACCCTCGGACGAGTATTGTCGGCGAGAGGTCCTTTGTAAACTCGTCTAAAACCTGGAAACATAAAAAAATAAATTCAAATATACGTATACATATTGTTACGGAGAACCTTATCACAGGGGTATAAGGTTTAAAATCGCTTGCAACTATCTTTATTTATTTCCTCGACCGTCGCGCGGGTTCGAGAAAGATGTATTCTCGAAACATGTGGTATAGTGTTCCGCGGGCGGAACTTTCTCGAACCCGTGTTCCGCGTTATATAAGCGGCCCGGCGCGTCGACTTAGTCATTCAGTTCTGAGCAACAAGGGAAGAAACTACAAGTGATACCAGTGAACAAGTGCGATAATTAGTGACCTCGGCTATTCTTTTGGACTGTGATTGACCTGTAATTTGGACCTGTGATTTGTGAAGTTCTGTTGTGTAATCTAGACCTCAATAAAGTCTTACTTAGAGCCAGCAATTGTGTGTTTCCAAATCTGCGAACCCCAGCCCGTAACAATATATATAAGCTTAACGGTTGGACCAATTTCGATGATTTTTTTTATGTGTTTGAGTTAGCCTGTAGATTGTGATATGATAGGTGACGCTGCAATCGAGTTTTTTTTCAATCTCTGAACATTTTTCACCCACACCCCTTTCAACATTGACCCCTAATGGCTAGACCGATTTTGATGATCTTTTTTGTCTATGCTTGAGCGGGCCTCTGGATCTGACACTATAGGTAGCGCTGTGATGAAATTTAAGTTTTTTTTTATTTATTTTTAGCACAGCAATTTGAGTAGGTTAAAAAACCTTTCACAAAGCAATTTATATACACTAAAAATCATTATTATAAGAATGAATAATTAATGAGTACCTTTCATAATTTTAATGAATACCTTTAAATACTGTTCGCAGATATTCTCATCTGAATCGGATGATGTCGGCGGTAGTTTTGGAGGTTGCGGTAGTTGCACGAAGGTGACCGCCGTGCCTTCGTCGCAGCGAGCCTTGATGATCCTATTCACTCTGTAAAAGATAAAGACATTTAGCCAGACTCCATCTCCGATGACGTCCTTAGCCGTGGTTCGGCTTCGCAGGAGGCACCCAAGGACGGAATCAAATTTGAGCCCCTGCTCTTTTCACGGCTGAGTCTCTGTACTCGGCTCACCCGCCCGATGACGCTGTCAAGGCCAGTATGGCCAACATTCCGAAAAAAAAAACTAGCCAGAAATTAATAACCATAATTAAATTATGGCACACATTAAGGGGGAGGTGGCATGGGATCAATGTCACAGGGGGTCACGGGGCGTCATGGTTGTTTGCAACCCTTGACGTCCCACTATGGCGATGAGGGTTCCGCTGAGTTTACACTAAGTGCGATTGTGTCCGTAAATGTATTTCTCAGCAAAAAAGGGGGTTAACGAAGTGAGACGAAGGGGTGAAAGGGGTCTTATGTTTCGTGACGTCACTCTTCAAAAAAATTTAAGTATTAAAACGCAAAATTTTAACTTAACGGATAAAATTATGACATCAACTAGGGAAGTCTCAGAACGTGTGCGTGTACTAGTGTACACAAGTAAGAAGTGAAACTTCTTTATGACCTTTTTTTTTCGAAATATGATCTACTATATGCAACTTTAAAGAAATTGGTTAAATCATAGACATGAATACAAATAATTAATATAATAATTATTAAAAAAATAATAATAATAATACAATTATTTCATTTCACCTTATTACTACTAAGATTATTACATCATTTCATTAATTGTAATAGAATTATTACATGCTATCCCTACTCCGCTGGAGAAAGTACGAATCGAGTCAACCGTGGTAGGGACAAGAAAAAGATGGCGCGTAACGGAAAAATGTGACGGTAAATTTTTTCCAACGCCGATAAAGGAGTTTCACTTCAAAAACCATAAAATTGATTATGAAAAAGTTACAAAAAAAAAATATTTTGACGCGGAAAATATAATTAATTTTGAAATTCACTACACTTATACCTTTGTAAATAGTTCATGGGCACTCGCTGGTAGACGCTGTTCTCATTGAGGCTGGAATCCGACCAGCGGTGGAAATCTTCGTCCAGTTTCGGCCAATCATTTATCTAAAATAATAACATTAAATTGACCAATAACAATTTTTAAAATTTTTTTTTTTTTGACGGGATGCCTTCTATATCTTTGAAATCCTTAATCAAATCATTATAAAAATTCAATTAGCGTATTACTAAGTAGAGAAAAGTAGGATAGGGTACATAGGTAGATTGTAGAAGAGTAGTGTACAGTGCAGTAAACAACAGTAGAGTAGAGAAGCGACAAGAGATAAATAAATAAACGTTCCTGTTGTGGTAGTTAAGAGTTAATCTTGCTTGTACGGTTTATAAATAATTTGAACAACGTGTTGCCTCATAGACTGTTTATTTGCGACTAATTGAAAAATATATTAAACGGCGCGAACATGCCGCCCACCAAAGGACCCCTAGTGTCCTTTATTATAACATTAAATAAGTCTAAAGTATACATAAATTCTTAAGAACAACTTTGTATAAAACATGTATGTATGCACAATAGTAAATAACATAAACAATTTAAATCAAGAGACTATACGCAAAATCAGTAAGAGACAAGATTAGTATCAATCAACATATACACATGAAATACTAATAAGAACAGTTTGATTTAATTTACATCTATTGGTAAAGGGCACAGTTTAGACACTGAACGTTGCACTATACTTTCACCACTTTTAACACTATACACACGAGTCACTCCATCACTACCCGGATGCTTGTTTACGATGCGACCCAGCATCCATTTACCAGGTGGAAGGTTATCGTTTTTAATGAGCACAATGTGTCCAATATCAAATTCCTTCACGTTCTTGTGCCATTTGCGTCTTTGCTGCAAACCAGATAAGTATTCTAGTTGCCAGCGTTTCCAGAAAGTAGACAACAACTTTTGTAGATGTTGCCACCTTGATAAGTGACTAGTGGGTACATCTTCAATATTCGGATTCGGGATGGTAATTGGAGCTTCGCCAACCAAAAAGTGACCAGGCGTGAGAGGAAGTATGTTGTCAACGTCTGAATCGTCAATAGGACTTAGAGGCCTTGAATTAAGACATGCCTCTATTTGGCACAAAAGTGTGAGCATTTCTTCGTAAGTAACGTTAGTTGTCAAAATTCTTTTCAGGTGGTATTTCATCGATTTCACACCAGCTTCCCACAATCCACCCATGTGAGGGCTATAGGCCGGTATGAAGTGCCATTGGGTGCCGTCAAGTGCCAGGGATTCTGCAATAGGACCTTCAAACTCTAACTTGGCTTTCATCCAAGCCGTTGAAAGTTCCTTATTTGCCCCGACGAAGCTTCTTCCTTGATCGCTCCATATATGTGCACATTTGCCACGTCTAGCGACAAATCTTTTCATAGCTGCAATGAAAGAATCTGACGTCATATCTCCAACGAGTTCGAGGTGTATCGCCTTTGTAGCCATACATACAAATATGGCGACGTATGCCTTTGTCGTCTTAGCTCCTCTACCCTTGGACATCAGGATATGATATGGACCAGCAAAATCCACTCCACAATGCAAAAAAGGTCTGGTCGGAGTTACTCGTTCTCGAGGTAAGTCTCCCATCAGCTGTGATTTTACGACAGCACTTTGTTTTGCGCATATAAGACATTTTCTAAATTTTAATTTAACTAAATTTTTGCTTTCAGGATCCAGTACTTCAAGCGTAAGTATCCCATCATCAGCTGCGGTCCACCATGCAGTGTCTTCAAATGAGCGTCCGCAACAATGAGATTGGCCAGGTAACTATCATGATTTAGTATTACAGGATGTCTACTATTTTCATTCAAATCGGCGTGCCGTAGCCTACCGCCCACCCTGAGAATATCATCTTCATCGAGGTAAGGTTGTAAAGATTTTAATTTACTTTTGTCTTGTACTCTTCCTTTATTTTTTAAATAATCTATGTCCTCTTTAAAGCTTTCTCTTTGTACTATCTTAATGCATGTTTTTAGCGCTTCATCTAATTCCCTTGTTGTCATAGCTGTATCTTTATTTTTTAATTTATTTCCCTTTAAAAATCTTTTACTATATGTTATCATCTGAAGTAATTCTGTTAAACTATCACAATTTTCAAATTTCGAAATTAATCCTTTATTTGTATTTTCTATTTTCAGGTTTGTCTGCAAGGTGACCTTAGTTTCTAAGGTTGTATCATTATTTCTAGGTCTGTAAAATTCAATTTCTTCTTCCTTTAACCATACAGGGCCGTTCCACCACAGCTTATTCTCTTTGAGGTCAAGGAGTGGGATTCCTCGTGAAGCTACATCAGCAGGGTTGTCTTGCGATTGTACGTGATACCAATTGTGATTGCCGATGTCTTCTAGGATCTCTACCACTCGATTTCTCACAAAGGTATTCCATCTCCCAGGGTCTCCAAATAGCCAAGAGAGAACTATAGTAGAGTCGGTCCATGCATATATCTGTGAGGTAGGGATTTTCATGGCTTCCTTTATTTGTTTCAGAAGTCCAGCAAGTAAAACCGCGCCACACAATTCCAGACGAGGTAAGGATTTTGATTTAATCGCGGCTACCCGTGTTTTAGCTGCTATGATCGTAGTCTTTAAATCACTGGTATCTGTTCTTACTCTCATATAGGCAACTGCAGCATAAGCTCTGGTGGATGCATCACAGAAGCCATGAACTGATACATTCTTTATTAGGTTTTCAGTTGTTTGATACCAGCGATCTACTTCTATATCGGGTAAGTATACAAAACTATTTCGCAAATCCATCCATTCGTCAGCAATCGTTTGTCCTACCTCTTCATCCCATGCTATGCCTTTTAACCATAACTTTTGAATTAGCAATTTAGCAGGTAAGATAGAAGGTGCTAACCAGCCGAGTGGATCAAATAAACGTTGAATGTCGGCGAGAATTGTTCTCTTCGTGATTTGACCAGCTGCAGAAGGTAAGTTAAGACTGTATTGAAATTTATCCTTTCCCATATTCCAGTGTAACCCTAGTGCTCTAATACTACCATCTATCGTGATGTCAAGGTTTGCTTTAGAACTTCTTAGATTAGGTTCAAATTGTTTCAGAAAATCAGCGTTGTTAGAGCACCATTTTTGCAGAACGAAACCTCCTTTTTTCAATATGGTATCTATATTTTTTGCAGTCTCAATAGCTTCTATTAATGTATCCTTCCCAGACATAAGGTCATCCATATAAAAGTCTTGTTTGATTATTGTGGCTGCGTCAGGGTAGATATAGCTTTCGTCATCAGCGACTTGATGAAGCGTTCTGACTGCCAGAAAAGGAGCCGAGGCTGTTCCGAATGTAACCCTTAAGATACGATAATCCTTTACTGGTTCATCGGTGTTGCTTCGCCAAAGGATTCTTTGTAGATCGCTATCTTCTTTAGTAACCAGAATCTGCCGGTACATCTTTTGTATGTCTGCGACGAAGCACACCTTTTTCATGCGCCATCTTAAAATTAAGCTTCTCATGTCGTCTTGCAATTGAGGGCCTACTAGCAACTCGTCATTGAGTGATATTTTATTACATCCCTTTTGTGATGCATTGAAGACGGTTCTTACTTTGGTGGTTTCCTTTTCTTCTTTAATGACAGCATGATGTGGTAGATAGACAGCTGGGTTATTCATTTCGGTTTGTGGTACTTCTTCCATGTGATTCTGGTCTTTGTATTCTTCCATTACCTTTTTATATTCATTCTTCAAACTTGTATCTCTTTCAAATCTTCTCTCTAATTGATTTAATCTTTTTAGTGCTATGTCTCTTGTTTTTCCTTCGGTACATAATAGTGTGTTTGTTTTGGTTGGTAGTTTTACGATATATCTTCCTTCCTCTGTTCTGGTAGTGGTAGCCTTGTATATTTCTTCACATTTTCTTTCTTCTGGTGTGGGTAGTCGTTTTTCATCAGTATTTTGTTCCCACATTTGTTTAAGCATATCATCCAGATTCAGATTAAGGTGCATGGTTATAATTTCATCTCTCTTTATTTCCTCTTGTATGCTTCCAAATAGAATCCAACCCAGGCTGGTATTTTGTGCACATGGAGTGCCTGGGGGACCCTTGATAACTTCACTTTTCATAATTTGGGCACATACGTCAACACCAAGCAGCATGTCTACTCGTCCTGGTTGGTTAAAACTTGGATCTGCCAGAACAAGATCTTTAATGTGCGGCCAGATGTTAGTTGAGATTGTTCGTGTTGGTAATTGTGTAGTGAGTCGCGTTGGCATGATATATGTTTTAATTTTCAGTTTGAATCCTTCATAATTCCTTGACATGATTTGTAATTCAGTTGCATGTTTTACATTAGTTCTCGAAGAACCGATGCCAGTAATAGTTCCGTTTATACGAGTCCTTTTCAAGCGTAATGATTGTGCGGCTCTCTCACTGATGAAGGATGCTTGCGAGCCGTTATCAACGAGTGCCTTAACTATGGTAGTGTGTCCGTGGTCATCCTCTATTTTCACTAACGCCGTTGCCAATAACGCTGTGCTCGGTTTAACACAGATATCGTGCGATTCGATTCTCGTGTTGACTTGTACCTCCCCTTCATTGCGTTCAGATGATACAGTCGGTTGTATAATTTCGTGTTGACCCAATGTACCTGCTGGTCTTGATTGATGAAGAAGAGAGTGATGGCGTTTGTGGCATATACGACATGTGTGTGGCACTCGACACGTTGTTGCTGCATGTCCCGGGGTTAAACAATTAAAACAAATCCTATTGTCTTTCACATATAAGCTTCTATCAATCGGCGATAATTTTGAAAATTTCCCACAATGGCTTAAAGTATGGTCACCCTTGCATTTTATACACACTTTAGATGGGCTCGACACGTGATATACTCCCTCTTTAGATGTTCTTTCCTTGGATGTGGCAGTTGGTGTAACTAATTCTAGAGTGCGGAATTTGGATTCTAGAAATTTCTTTAAATCTTCCCATGTAGGCAGTTCTTCACTGTTTTCTCTGTAGGAGTACTCTTCCCATTGTCTATGAGACTCTGGGTCTAATTTTTGAACCACGAGATATATTGTGATCGGATCCCAAGACTCTGTAGATATATTCATATTTTGTAAACTTTTTATAATTTCCGAAGTAGTATCAAGAATAGTTTTTAAGTTTTTAGCGGACTGTATAATTTGCCTTTTTGTGAAAAAGTCGTTTCAGCAAAGAATTTACTATAATTCGTCTATTTCCGTATCTATTATGTAAGGTACCCCAAGCGAGTGAGTAATTATCTGATGTTATTTGTAAATGTTTTAATAAAGCTGCTGCCTCGCCGGTAATACTTGTTTTTAAATAATGCAATTTTTGAACTTGGCTGAGGGATGTATCTTGGTGCACAAGTGAAGTAAATAGGTCTTGAAACGTTGGCCAATCCTCATAACTTCCAGAAAATGTCGGTAGTTGAATCCTCGGTAATCTAGCTAGGGCGTGAGGCGAGTTATCTGAGGTAGCACTCGAGTTCTTGTTTTCTGAGTGGTTACTTCCTTCCGGTTTAGATTTTAATGCCAACATGTCTTTTAACAATCCTTGCAAATATAAGTACAAATCTTCTTGAATATAAAACTCCTCGTTCACGAAATACTGTAAAACGCTGCGTTGCTCTCTAGTTGTAGATTTAATAAGGTCTTGATGTGCTTGTTTAAAAGTATTCCAATATTCATCAATACTTTTTATTCTTGATTCGAGATATCCCCTTGTAAGCCTATCCTTAGGACACTTTTTTAAATTTATTTTTGCTTTTTGAAAAACTTGTGCTATATCTTCTAGAATGCTAATAACCTGGTCAGGAGTATTTGCCATCGTGTAGTTATTACGTTGAATTATTAATTTAATAGAACTCGATGCACCGATTTACAAGTAAACAAGTCCTTATCGCAGATTGAATTTCTTTTGTTCGACCGGCCGGCCTTTTGTCGGATGAATAGCAGGTAAAAAATTGAATCCGGCTCGATTTTCGACCATATGTTGTGGTAGTTAAGAGTTAATCTTGCTTGTACGGTTTATAAATAATTTGAACAACGTGTTGCCTCATAGACTGTTTATTTGCGACTAATTGAAAAATATATTAAACGGCGCGAACAGTTCCAAACTTCATGACCCCAATTAGGATACTAATATCCTGTGTCGGGGATCCGCAGACACAAACACATACACCCAGAGTCGAATACATGCTTCCATGTTCAATACAACCATAAATAGTCTATTAGGTAAGGTGTATTTAGCCACCCCTCACTCATATCCCAGACATAAAATTGCTAAAATATTCTATACACCATTTTCACGAACCAACTTAGGCCACAACTCACCGATATATAGAATCCTCGATCAGTACAATACTATTCAGGCTCGCGATCCGGACATTGACATCTTTCATGATTCGCTTAGTGAATTTAGAACAAGACTGCGAAAATTATTTTAGCATAAAATCAGATTCTCAGTTATAAATGTGTATTAATTTATTTTTGTTTCTTTTTTCTTTAACTTAGCTTGTTTTGTTTAAGATAACTTAATTTACTGCATGATTTTTTTTCTGTTTTCTTATAATTTTGTTTTATTTTTATTATTGGCTTGGTAGTTAAACTTCACTTCCTACATTATCATCAATGCTATGTACACCGTAATTGTCATATATATCAGATAAAATACTTTGTACCTTTAGTTATATAAGAATAGATATGTATGATGTGGTTGTGCTAATAAATAAATAAATAAATAAATAAATAAATACCTTTAGCGGCTGGGTGTGGTAACACAATGTAGTGTAGTGTAATGTAGTGTAGTGGAGTGTATTGTAGTGTAGTGTAGTGTAGTGTAGTGTAGTGAGCAATAGAGTTAGTGATAAGAGATAGTGCTACTAACGCAGTGCGTGGAGGCGCTGATGCGCAGCAGCTTGAGCAGCTCGTCGAGGCGCGCCTGCGCGGGGCGGCCGCTCTGCGCCGACTCCGGGACCAGCTCTCTCTGCGCCTCTGTCATATTCATTATTTATAATTGTATTTCAAAATCGATAAAGCAAATTGATTCTTGCCTGGCAGAGATTGCTCTTTTGCAATAAGGCCGACTGATTGTGCATATTATAGTAAATAACGTTTTAGTAATTCAAAACTTTTGGAATTGCCAAGTTTTCACATAAAAAAAAAATTTAATGAACTAAGAATGTTATTATTATATATTGTACGCATACAAAACAAGAAACATTTTACATTACTTAAGAAAAGTTTTACATTAGAGAGATATTGATTCTTACATCTCCTTTGATCAGTTTCACTAGCCAGTCTCCTTCAAACCGGAACACAGTAATGCAAAATACAACTGATTTGCGGTAGAATAACTGACATATGACAAGTGTAGCCGGCCTCACACAATAAAAAGACTAACATCATTGGGACGCAATACCATGTCCACCCACAAAATTGAAAAAACTGAGTTATATATGCAGAAGTGTTGGTAAATGGCTAAAGAACATTTTTCTTTAATATATATCTATAATTTTATATTATATACGAAATATGCAGTTTGTATGCTTATTTTATGTGAAAATAAGTGAATTAACTTACATACATCTTGAAATTACCAAAAACTTGACCAATATATTAAAAAAAATCATATAAAGCAAATTGTTCAAAATGTTCAAACGCATTTTTCTCGAAATGACATTCGTGTGGGTTGACATGGTACTGCTTATTTGCGTCCAATTATGATATCGCCGAACATGTCAAGTAAAATTATAACGTAATTTGTTTTCGTACTATACGTACCGGTGGCAACAAAGTGCACGCGCAGACGTAGGTGTTGCCACCCGCGCGCAGATCGCACCACGGCGGCTAGCTGCAGAGCGAACAGGGCGCGCACCGTGAAGGGCTCCTCGCGGGACGGGGCCAGGGCTTCCACCAGCCACACGTCGATGTACTTCAGAGATGATGATCTCCTGGTCATGCGGTTAAATACCAAGTGTTTTTTGGGAACTCTAATATGGACGCAAATAGCAATATAATAACCATGTCAACCCAGAAAATTTAAAAAAAAACTGAGTTATATATTCAGAAGTGTTGGTAAATGGCTGAAGAACATTTTTCTGTAATATTTGTAGGGTTTTAAGCTTTAAAACTTCTAAAAAGCCGTTTTTTCAATCATGCAATTTATGTATTTTTAAACGTTTTGGGTTATATTATATATGAAATATGCAGTTTGTATACTTATTTTTAGTGAAAATAAGTAAAATAACGCACACAAATCTAAAATTGCCAAAAACTTGACCAATAAATAAAAAATCATATAAAGCAAGTTGTTCAAAATTTTCAAACGCGTTTTTCTGGAAATGACATAAGTGTAGGTTGACGTGGTATTGCTTATTTGCGTCCAAGTAGGAGTCCCTATATTGTTACAAGCCTGACCACCAGATACAATCAAAAGGTGTAAAGTTGCTATCAAAACAAAATTTTTGCCACCATAATTTCATAACTCACCTCTCAACCGCCGCCATGTCCAGGCTGTGGAAGTGCCTGCACAGACACACGTTCTTGTTGACGCACAGCGCGTCCGACACTATGCGCACGTACTCCGCCGCGGACAGGCGCGGCGCGGGCGCCGTGCGCGCGGGGAACACCACTTGGCCGTTATCGAGGTCGAACTCTTGGGTTTTGTACGGGGACGATGGGCTGGAATTTTTTTTTTAGTTTTTAAGCAACTGTTAGGTCTAAATTACATTTATCAGAATCGCCCAGTATTTAGTTTGATGGTTTTGGACCTATGAGCATCGTATGCTTAAGCATCCGTAACCACGCGCTCACACTCAGCATACTTACTCACTACTCCCGGTATTTTTATCTACCCAGAGTCTCTTATCCGGATTTGACAGTATACTAGTTTTTTACACAGAGCGATTGTCATCTGACCTCCGTAACCCTAAGGACGAACCAGTAACTCATTGGATAGGAGCAATTTACTTATCAAGTGTTAACGATTATTATCAGATGTTATATGATAACAAACGGGACCGACAACTTAACGTGCTCTCCGAGGCACGGTGGGGTGACCCACGAGGACAAAACACCTACACCGAAATAGATATTTGTAAAATCAATTTAAACATATGCCTGAGCGGGAATCGAACCCGCAACCGTCGATACTAAAGGCAGACTCGCTACCCATAACGCCACAACTGTGACGGCTGTTTAGTAAAGTGTTAAATTGAATGTTACACTTATAAAGACTTAGGACCGAAAAATGCGAAATCCGAATCGATGTTGAAATGGAAATTAATACGCATACATACGCATATTAATGGCAGTTTTGTTGATCACAGTAATTCTTTTAGTAGTAGTAGTCATGCTCCTCCTAGCATAAATAGGATGGCTCGATCGGTGAAGTACTACCCTGACACAGAAAATCGGAGTAAGTAACAGTATCAGTAGGTACTGTTGCGTTTTCTGTGACTGGAGGCCCAATCTCCCACTGCCGACCTAATTTAGTCGACCTGGCTAGTTGGCTGAGTCATTCAGTTCTGAGCAAAGAGCGTAGAATCTACAAGTGATCAAGCGCGAAAACTAGTGACGTCGGCTATCCTTCTGGACTGCGATTGACGTGTGATCTGGAAGATCTCATCAAAGTGTCACTTAGAGCCATCAGCAGCACGTAACAATAGTGTGTGTGTGTGTGTGTGTGTGTGTGTGTGTGTGTGCGCGTGTGTGTGTGTGTGTGTGTGTGTGTGTGTGTGTGTGCTCACTCGCGGAAGAAGTCCCGGGGCGGCGCGCTGTCGCGGAAGCCCAGCAGCACGGTGTCGGGCTTCATGGCGCCCAGCCCCGCCAGCCGCGCCAGGTGCGCCGCGCCCGCGCGCGCGCTCTCCGCCAGGCACAGCTCCACGAACGCCTTCACCTGACGCATTTATCACTACATAGTATAAAACTGTTGGGGTAACCTCTGTCACAGCAGAGATTATTCCACCAGTGCAATCAGTCACACTGGGTGTAGGTCTTTTGTTGCAAGAGGCCGGCTAGGTAGGTACCACCGCAGTGTCCAATATTCTGCCGCCAAATAGTAGTGCTTAGGCACTACTGTGTTCCAGTTTGAAGGGCACTGTACGCTAGTGAACTTACTGGGCAGAGGAGATTTAAGAACCAATATCTCTCGTTGGCAACGCGCGAGTGGCACCTACTAATGGTGCTGCAAGCGCTCATAGGCTGCGGCAACCACTTACCATGAGGTGGGCCGTATGCTTGTTTGCCAACTTCTAACATAAAAAAAAAAAAAAAAACAAAGTCGCTTTCTCTGTCCCTATATCCCTATGTATGCTTAAATCTTTAAAACTACGCAACGGACTTTGATGCGGTTTTTTTAATAGATATAGTGATTGAAGAGGAAGGTTTATATATAAAATTACATCCATAAAATAGTGGTTTCTAATGTGATGTCGTAAATAATTACATTGTATTATTTGAATTTTGACTTTTTTATTAGCATAAAATATCTTTTCTTTTTTTTTTTCATGTTAAAAGTTGGCAAACAAGCATACGGCCCACCTCATGGTAAGTGGTTGCCGCAGCCTATGAGCGCTTGCAGCACCATTAGTAGGTGCCACTCGCGCGTTGCCAACGAGAGATATTGGTTCTTAAATCTCCTCTGCCCAGTAAGTTCACTAGCGTACAGTGCCCTTCAAACTGGAACACAGTAGTGCCTAAGCACTACTATTTGGCGGCAGAATATTCGTTAACTCTTGATACGTAATTTGCTCTCATCGAATGAGTTACTAGTTCAGCCTTTGTGTTGCGGAGGTCTAGTAACTCTGTTTAAAAAGCAGTTCGTGTAAAGTCATTACGAAATAAAATATCAGCACAAAAGACACGTTTCTCGTTTTGAGGTTGGTATTTTTTTATTATATAACATGAATCTAAATCGGTAAAAGTACAAACAAAATTCTGGAAAATGGTTTACCTTTAAATGGTCAATAAGCTTCAGCCAGTACTTCTGCTCGTCAGCCAAGGGATCCCCGCTTCCATCCAACTGCCCAACCCTTACGTGACCGATCACAAACAAGCCACCCTAAAAATAAAAAAAATAAAATGTTATTTTAATAATTATTATTTAACATTAAATTATTAACATTATGACATAGTGACGCTTACGAATTTTTAACCCCCGACGCAAAAACCACAGGGTGTTATAAGTTTAACGTGTGGGTATGTGTGTGTCTGTCTGTGACATCGTAGCTCCCGAACGAATGAATCGATTTTGATTTTGTTTTTTTATTTTTGTTTGAATGGAGAATCAGTCGGGAGTGTTCTTAGCTATGTTTGAGTGTTCTTAGCTATGTTTGATTAATCCGCCATTTTGTAGCGCCACCGCTACAAAATGGCGGATTAATTATCTTTTAACAACTCCCTCAATATGGGTATCAAATGAAACTACTTGACAAGTAGAATACTATATACTACCATAAATTTCAAATCAAAGATGGCCGCCACAACAAAATAGCGAATTACATTTTTTTTTATCGGTGGTTACTTAAAATTTTAATAACTCCATATTTTTTTTGTAGTTCATTGAATATGTTTCTTAAGGGTTAGAGTACACAAGGGTTAATTAAGAACTAATAATTAACCTTCTTCTGATCGTTAACAAAGTCAATCAGCGGGGCAGATTGTCTCGGAGAGCCGATGAGCAGCAACATCTGAGGACGCCAGAACTTCACGTGCTCCCGGCGGGGATCCAGCAGTAGCAGATATTTGCGGACCTGAAGATGAAGAAGTCTTTGAAGAGTTTGTTTATAGTTATTATTTTGACGACGTTGTGGCGCAGCGGTAGCGAACCTGCCTTAAACGCCACAGGTCGTGGGTTCGATTCCCGCTCGGAGCATAATATGTTTGTATTGACCATGCAAGCATATTTTCCGGTCTGGGTGTATTTGCCCTTGTCATTGTGAATGTTTCCGGACCCCGACACAGGATATTACTATCCTAATGGGGGCCGTTGAGTGTGCAGCGTTTATTTATTTATTTATTTATTAAATATTTTAGTTTATGCAATTAATATAGATTTTAGTATAGTATTTTTAATATTGGATTTTTTCCAGGTCTAGAACCTGTCACCAATGAAGTCCCAATAGCTCAAAGTTAAAGGGCCAACTATGTTAACGCAAAAGTTGTAAGTTGGATATTAACGTATCTACTCCTAGCAAAAGCTACGATTTGATTTGGAGGGGCAATGTATTAGTGATGTCATGAAAAAGCAATGCTATGGGTACATTTTTTTTATGTCATGTTGGTTGGCAAACAAGCATGCGGTCCGCCTGATGGTAAGCGGTCACCGCAACCTATGAACGCTTGCGATACTTGAAGTATCAGAAGCGTGTTACTAACCCAATGAACAGGAGGGATGAGATGAGAAGGGAAAAAAAATTAAGGGAACAGAGGGGTTGACAGGTTGGGCATTTTCTTCTTATTAAGTGGTTAGAGGCCAACCTAGTGTCAAAGTTGTTCAGGTCGCCCATAGGCCTCTGACTTGACTTCTCGACTGTTGTCACATTGTCAACAGCCGGGACCGACTTTTTACCACCATGCGATCACCCGTCTAGTGACCGACCGTGCCTAGAGTTGCTTAACCTAATGATCGTTTATCGACTCGTGGGTCCACTCGGCCATGAGATTGGGCCTCCGGCGCTCTCATGGCACGAAAGGCAACAGTGCCTGCTGGTACCGTCACGCAGCAGCTCGCGGCGCGGGGCGGTCACCTGGTGGAAGATGAGCGCCTGGCTGAGGCTGCCCCACTTGGGCTCGGCGGCGGCGGGCGACAGCAGGTGCAGCGCCAGCACCAGCGAGCAGCACGCCAGCGCCACGCCGCACGCGTAGGCGGGCCGCAGCGCAAAGATCAGCGCGGCGCAGCCCGCCAGCCCCAGCAGCGACGTGGCCCACGAGAAGTGGCGGAACGACGGCCTGCGAGCAGACTCGACAGCTCAACGCGGGAGCCGCGGGTTCGATCCTGACCCCCGTGGGCTGTTGTCGTACCCACTCCTAGCGCAAGCGCAGAGCTCATTTGGAGGGGCAATAGGAATATTAGTAATTGAAAAAGCATTGCTAATATTCTTTAAAAATCATCATCACCATAACATTTTCCCGGCGACGGGATGTGACGACCCCATCGCCCGCTGTTGGAATAACCCATGTCACAACAGAGATTATTCCATCAGTGCAATCAGCCACACTGGTAGTAGGTCTCTGTTACAAGAGGCCGGCTAAGCAAGCAGCACCACAGTGTCAAATATTCTGACGCCACATAGTAGTGCATAGGCATAACTGTGTTCCAGTTTGAAGGGCACTGACAGCCCCATAACCCATTATTGGGATAATAACAAAGTTACTCACAAAGTCACATTAGAGATTATTTCACCAGCCGATGCACACACACTGGCCGCCTAGGTAGGTACCTCCACAGTGTCAAATATTCTACCCCAAAGCAGTAGTGCCTCTGACATTACTGTGTCGGTTCAAAGGGCACTGTACGCTAGTGAAATTACTGGGCAGAGGGGATTTAAGACCAATATCTCTTGTTGGCAACGCGTGAGTGGCACCTACTAATGGTGCTGCAAGCGCTCATAGGCTACGGCAACCACTTGCCATCAGGTGGGCCATATGTTTGTTTACCAACTTTTAACATAAAAAAAACACCCACACACACACACACAAACACAACATCATCATAGGCCTCCCCCAAAGTGCCCCAATGACTAGTCCTTTTTTGCCCTTATCCAATGAGTTACTGGTTCGCCCTTAGAGTTGCGGAGGTCAGATGGCAATTGATGTATATAAAAACTCGTAACCTGTCAAATTTCGATAAGAGTAATAAGCAGACTCTTGGTAAAATATAATACCGGGAATAGTGCTATGAAGAAGAAGAAGGGCGGCCTAAACAATCTTACTCACCTGAAGTTAGGAGCGGATGCGAGGTCTAAACCTAGGCAGGCGAGGTTCACAGCGAAATAGCTCGTCATAAATAGCACCGAATTAACCTGAAAGGCAAAATAGCAACATGTTAACTAGTAAGTCTATAAATAAATCAAAAACTCCCAATAAGATTTTAATACGAGATGAGTAACATTGAAAGATTCATGAAAACAAACAGACAGAGAGTGGGGGGAAGGAGGTGGAGCGAGAGAGAGAGAGAGAGAAAGAGAGGGAGGAGATAATAAAAAGTATGATAAAGGGGTTTTATTTATTCAGAATCAAAATTCAACATGTAGATATATTGCACCCATTGAATTACTCAATAGACAAAATTGATTTCTAAGACTTTGTCCTCAAAACTAGATACACCCTTAAACATTTTAAAAACCTACCTGAGCAATAGTATTAAGGGAGTCAGCCATTATTCCTATCTGTACCAACAGCCATGAAGCGATCACAGCAACTACCGGGTTGCCGGACTGAGACACCATTGGACGGAGAAGAAATCCTTAAAAAATCAATTACATAATAATAATAGTCTATATACTAGTCTTTTCATACACACAAAATGTCACAGATTTGTTGGTGCGCCTTCGTGAATTCAACACCGATACAACGGAACTTACTTAGTCACACTAACTTTATTCAGTTGTGCAAATGCAATAATCTAAGCTTGTGACTAACTTCGTACCGTTGTGTTGGTGTTGAATTTATGAAGGGGCACCAACGAGTCTGTGACATTTTACATGTATGACTGGACCAGTCTATAATATACAGTAAATCTATGATAATAATAAAACTTTTGAACTTTTTCAAAAACTAGGCATCATCATCTGGGTCCTTTAGAAGACCCTCTTTCTCATTTTACTAATTATATATTTAGAAACCCCAGAACCTTCGTTCTCAATAGCTATATAAATAATGTCTCTTATTTTAGCCCAATTGCGCGAATGTGTCGTACCTATAACGATGTTGTTGACGGTGATGATTCCATTGACATTTTTGATAATAGGGCTATAATTCCACTGATGGTAGGTCTTTTGTTGCAAGAGGCCGGCTAGGTAGGTACCACCGCAGTGTCCAATATTCTGCCGCCAAATAGTAGTGCTTAGGCACTACTGTGTTTCAGTGTGCTCCGGTTTGAAGGGCATTGTAGGCTAGTGAAATTACTGGGCGAACGAGATTTAAAAACTAATATCTCTCGTTGGCAACGCGCGAGTGGCACCTACTAATGGTGCTGCAAGCGCTCATAGGCTGCGGCAGCCACTTGCCATCAAGTGGGCCGTATGCTTGTTTGCCAACTTCTAACATAAAAAAAAATAATAATAATAGGAATATTTTAAGAAATGCTTAATGAAAATATTTTTGATGAGATAATAATGTTTATAATTATGTTGACACTGAAATTTTATTATTTAATCTACAAAAATTCTTAAAATATAATTATTTTTATGTTTATTCTCATATAAATTTTTATTCTTCGATTCTTTAATTCTGTTGTTTTTTTATCTTATTATTATTATTTTTTTAATGATTTATAACGATATTTCTTTTAGGTCAATGTTGTTATATCTTACTATTAGTTGTATGCTATGTGTACACATAAGTAAGGGTCTTAGCTTAGTGTATAAACGTTTGTAATTTTTATTTTAAACATTGTATTAGTTATGACCTGTTTTGTGTGCTAGATATAATAATAAATAAATAATTTGGATTCTATCATAAGTTTCTTACCAAATATATTGTCTTTGGCTAGAGCCTCCAAAACTCTCGACGCACCAATCAAATTGGACAGACCAGCGGAAAACGTTGCTGTTAACATACCTGGGTACATATTTAAATTACATAATCAGAATTAAAAAAAATATATTATAAATAAAAAAATAAACGCTACACACTCAACGGCCCCATTAGGATAGTCATATCCTGTGTCTGTCCAATTACTGTACCTTAGAGAGAGCTGTTTATATCAGGATTAAAAGTAAAAATTACTACCTTTTCTTCAGGAAAAAAATAAAGGCATCGAAAGGAAGACAATAATAAAAGACGTTGTGGCGCAGCGGTAGCGAACCTGCCTTAAGCGCCACATGTCACAAGTTTGATTCCCATACAGGTATATATATATATATCCGGACCTGGACTCTAGGCCGTTGAGTGTGTAGCGATATATGGACCCAAATAATCAATGAAAAAACCATGTTAACCCACAAAATTGAAAAAACTGAGTTATATATGCAGAAGTGTTGGTAAATGGCTGAAGAACATTTTTCTTTAATATTTGTAGGGTTTTAAGCTTTAAAACTTCTAAAAAAGCCATTTTTTTAATCGTGCAATTTGTGTATTATTAAACGTTTTAAGTTATATTATATACGAAATATGCAGTTTGTATACTTATTTTTTGTGAAAATATGTAAAATAACTTACATAAATCTGAAATTGCCAAAAACTTGACCAATACATAAAAAAATCATATAAAGCAAGTTGTCCAAAATTTTCAAACGAGTTATCTCGAAATGACATTCGTGTGGGTGGACATGGTATTGCTTATTTGCGTCCATATATAATATATGAAAATTATGTAATTCTTCAAGGAACTTACCAACAGCGATGAAAGGTGGCCAAATGTTGATAGGTAGTAAATAAACATAATTGTTTTGTAACAATTCCCTTGAGCAAGTGGCCGCTGTCAACACAGTCAGTGCAATATACGACAGTGCTGTGAATAATAGTGCTGCGAGGGTTCCCAGTGGGATACTGCGAGATGGGCTTTTAAGTTCACCTGGAACGAGTTCAACGGCCCCCATTAGGATAGTCATACCCTGTGTCGAGGGTCCGGAAAAAATCATAATGACAAGGACAAACACACCCAGACACAAGTCTGTATGATCAATACAAACTGCTCCGACCGGGAATCGAACCCGCAACCGTCGAGGCTAAAGGCAGAACCACAACGCCACAACGGTGTCTAAATGTTCAAAACAATTTGATTACATTTCTCTTGTACCCATATGTCAAAAGACTTTTTTTATTTCTCGAAGCAACGATACAATAAAATAAAATGATTGACGACGCCGATCCTTATTCATTCATTCATTCATTCATTTATATATTTATACTGGTAGTAGTATCGCTTACTCTCACACTCCTGAATTCAAAGTAGAATAACAGCAATAGACGATGTATATGTTTTATTCTCTTCACGCCTCGTTGAAAGGAACCCAGATTTTGGGTAGGGAACACGTGTTCCGGCAACGAATTCCACATTTTAGAAGACAAAAGTGCACTTTAAATTCGGGAGGTCAAAATATTCACCGCTCATATTACTATCGGCCACGGACCTAGCAATATTATTGAACTGTAGTCACTACTCACAACGCCATTTGTCATGGGTTTGATTTTCATTTAGAGACGGATTCATTCACTCATCATTCATTCATTCGTTCGTCATACATTCATTCATTCATAATTCATAAATCATTCATTCATCCATTCATCATTCATTAATCATGTATGCATCATTCATTCATCATTCAATCATTCATTCATTGAAGTGAATTTAAAGAATGCAAAGTGCAGTAAACTCGCCAAAAGTGACTAGATTACTCACCACTCATGTTAGCACCGGCCATGACACCAGTGACTCCAGTGAAAAGAACACCAAAGACGGAAGCGAAGTCAACCATCTCCCCGTCCATGGTTGTATAGTCTCTGGTATAGTTTGCATACATATTTTCCTTTAACGTTTGTGAACTCAGGCCGGTGTAACTGAAGTTTGTCGTGTTGACTATGTGGTTTGTGTATGGTTTTTCTATCTGTGGAAATATTTTATTTTTAAAATGGTAACCATTTTGACGAATTAAAGGAATTGTTTCGCTCTTTCACTTGGAGGGGTTCTGTTCTGTTTTTCCAAAGTTATTGAACTTTTATCAGGTCTAAGGTCAGAACTTGATACCTTAAAGAATACTGGATACCTTAAAGAACTGGTGGTAGGTCTTTTGTTGCAAGCGTCCAGCTAGGTAGGTGCCACCGCAGTGACAAATATTCTACCGCAAAGCAGTAGTGTCATTACTGTTTTCCGCTTTAAAGGACTCTATAGACTATTGAAATCACTGGGCAAAATGATTGATGATTGATTGATGCGTTGCGCGCCCTCATAGGCTACGGCAATAAGGTGGGTCGTATTCTTACTTGCCAACTTAGTACTGGTGGTAGGTCTTTTGTTGCAAGAGGCCGGCTAGGTAGGTACCACCGCAGTGTCCAATATTCTGCCGTAGTAGTGCTTAGGCATTACTGTGTTCCGGTTTGAAGGGCACTGTACGCTAGTGAAAGTACTGGGCAGAGGAGATTTAAGAACTAATATCTCGAGGTTGGCAACGCGTGAGTGGCACCTACTAATGGTGCTGCAAGCGCTCATAGGCTACGGCAACCACTTACCATCAGGTGGTATGCTTGTTTGCCAACTTGTAACATAAAAAAAAAAAAAGTAACATTAAAAAATGGAACCCCGAAATGTAACCCTGCAAACGTTTAAGACGCCCTTTACTTAAATATTTATTTCACAAATTCTGTGAAAATTTCCACTTTCTAACTATTACGATTCGTAAGATACAGCCTGCGGATAGATGGACAGCGGAACCTAAGTAATAGGGTTCCATCAGATCCATTTGAGTACGGAACCCTAATTAGTCCGTCCTTAAACTTACCTCGCCTGGTTCCGTTATAAAGAAGCTCAGCAAAGCGCTAAAGAGACAAACGACAGTTGTGGCCCATATAGCTAGACTCGTCCGAGCAAAGAGCGAAGCCCCGGCGAGGGAGACGCTCAGACCGGCCGCGTTCAGTACAGACCTGTAGAGGAACCTGTACCAATAGCCACCTGGGAGACCTGGATTGTCACCGACCAGATAACCTGAAAGTTGAAATGAAAACGATTTTTTATTTAGCCGGAGGGTAGGGGAGGACAGATGGGACTACTCCACCTGATAGTAAGTGAATGTGGAGTCCAAACGCGGAGGGTTCAAATGAAAACGATTTTTTATTTAGCCGGAGTCCAAACACGGAGGTGGCTAATACCGTTACAGAAGGTGAACTGCACTAGCTACCCACGCCCTGCTTACCCGCAAGATGTTACTGGTTATGCACTGGCTGACCGAGAAATGCGCAAAACCAGCGGCAACCAACGTAATATGTTTAGTTACTAATTTGCAGTCTATATATAATAAGTCAAATCTAAGAAAATTGCTAAGACAGAGAATGTGTATGTGCTTCCGACGCTCATATAACAAACGATACACAACAGTATAGATACTGCTACCTTACGTTGATATTCTATAAAGTCGTACTTCCTAAGTCGAACAAACAGTCCATTCGTGTCGAAAAGAATAACGCTGTATTTAATCTTAAATACTTACCATTAGATCCAAAATTCTCCACCAAAGCTTCAGTGCAAGCGGAAATACAGAGAGCGCTTGAGACAACATTGGCGAAGAAAAAGAGTGTCCCGATAGCGCCACCGAATTCTGGACCTAATGTTCTACTGATCATGACTGATTTTTATTTAAGGATTTATAGTTCTATTTCATAATTATTATAAGCTAGTATCACTTTTAGTTTTTATTAATAATGATTACACGTAAATGGTTCCATTGTAGAATTAAAATATCAAGTTTCTTGCATGGGGTCACCATTTTTCTTTAAGTTTCATTTCTGTTCTAGTATTTGTTTTTGTAACAGCAATAGAAATACACATGTTGTGAGATGTTACGGTTCGTGGATTACAGACCACGGACGGACAGTGGAGACTTAGTAATAGGGTTCTGTTGGCATTCTTTGGGTTAATGCGTAAGACAAAGAGATAAAAAAGTAAGAACAAAATCAGTTCTCATAGCGGCAAACTGAGGGCCTAGACAACACATTTTATTATCAATAACTAAATTAGATAATTCTAAAATGTATGAAAATTGGCATAAGCTTTCGAATTACCACGTGACCTATCGTTTTTGATTAACATCACACAAACGTATTTGACTTTCGAAATGAAGTCGACACGGAACGATTTTCCACTGATCTAGGCCCCCTGAACGGACTAAGTCTGTCCAATAAGATATACACTAATATGTTATATGATGTGGTATCTCATTTCTTCTTTACCGAGCGATAATAAGATGTCATCAATGGTAGATAAAAACTAAATTTGGAGTCAAAAACTTTAGGAAATACTTATTTTCAAAAGGATACAGTAAACTCCGCCGCCCTCAACGGCTCCATTAGTTGATATGGCACAAATTGACATCACAGTAAACCCCACTATTAAATATGCCAGGCCGAATTGGCCTAATGTAACTAGAAGTCCTGAATTCCCTACTAGATAACCTGAAAGAAAAATATAAGTCACTTTATAGACAACTATAGTACTTCATTAAATTCTAATCCATTGGATATTTGGACGCAAATAAGCAATACCATGTCAACCCACAAAATTAAAAAAAGGTCAAGTTTTTGGCAATTTCAAGATTTATGTAAGTTATTTTACTTATTTTCACAAAAAATAAGTATACAAATTGCATATTTCGTATATAATATAACCCAAAACGTTTAAAATAATACATAAATGGCACGATTAAAATTGGCTTTTTTAGAAGTTTTAAAGTTTAAAACCCTACAAATATTAAAGAAAAATGTTCTTCAGCCATTTACCAACACTTCTGCATATATAACTCAATTTTTTCAATTTTGTGGATTGACATGGTATTGCTTATTTGCGTCCAATTATAATATAAAATTGTAAAATTAAAATATGCTATAAAACACTAGCAAGTTCATACTAGCAACTTCTATTCTTACCCATTCTAATAAACACAAGAGCACTAAACATGGATAGGACCACGGGGCAGAAGACACCGGCAAAGGTTCCCACCTTCTTGATACCGGGTTGTTCTGATCTAAACTCCCCAAACTCAACATAGCCTGAAACAAAAATATAATTTACTTTGTGTTATGTATAGACTTTGTGGGTAGTGTGACATTAAGTTTCAGTTCTTGGCTGTCATCTGAACATGTGGATTAATTCTTGAGTTATTTAGTAATTGTGAGTATATAACAGTGGCGACGAGTGAAAAAATACGTAAAAAGTGCTTAAAAGTGTGCAAATTAAATATACAAATAATAAAAATTATAATATATAGGAATCATGAGTGTAAAATTTTGCGAGTTTGATGTGGCACATGGCTGTTGGAAAAACTACATCGAGAGGTTTATTTATTGCCTACAGGCGAGTGGTATAATAGATGATTGTCTTAAAAAAGCCAATTTACTGGCAGTTTGTGGTCCTGAACTATATGATTTGATAGTGTCTTTGATAGCACCATCGGAATTATTTGAGGTTAGTTTTACTACAATAAAAATTGTATTAGATGAACATTTCCACCCAACACCCAATGAAATTGTACAGTCATATAAATTCCATATGAGAAACCAAGAAGAGGGGGAAAGAGTAAGAGATTATATTGCTCAGTTAAGGAAATTAAGTATTGGTTGTAACTTTACTGATTTAAATCGCACATTACGAGATAGATTAGTATGTGGTATTTTTGATAAAGAAATTCAAAAGAAGCTGCTACAAACAAATAATCTAACTTTCGATGAGGCATCCAGGATAGCTATGTCATATGAGACTGCAAATATAGATGCAAACAGTATTATTGTAGATGCGAGTCGAAGAAATATTGTTTTCGAAGAACCTATGGAAATTAACAAAATTAACAGTAGATCAACTGATAAATATTTAGAAAAGCCTAGTTGCTTTCGTTGTGGGAAAAATCATTTGGGAACCTGTAGATTTAGATGGAGTAAATGTAATTTCTGTGGAAAAATAGGCCATATTGAACCCGTCTGTTTAGTAAAATCTAATAAACAGAATAAAAAGCCTAATGTCAATTGTAATGGTTTATACGATAACAATGTTTATAGCATAAGGCAAACTGAATTTATCATAAATATAATTCTAAATAAAAGAGAAATACCAATGGAAATTGATTCAGGGAGTGCATTTACTCTTATCAGCGAAGAGACAGCCAGACTCATTTGGAGTAATAAAATGCCTAAAATGGAAAGTATAAATTTGGCATTAAGAACATGGACAAATAACAAGTTAGATTTAATTGGAAAGACTACAGTGAATGTCCAGTTTAAAAATATTAATTGTAACTTAGAAATAATAATTGCTAGAGGTCATGGACCAAGCTTAGTAGGTCGGAATTGGTTTAGTGATTTAAACATTCACCTGCACGGTATATATAATCTATCAAATAATATGGAGAATATTTCGAAATTGCTGATAAAATATAAGGCAGTATTTCAAGAAGGTCTTGGCAAATATACCGGACCCATCGTAAGTATCACACCAAAGGAAGGGGTGTCACCAAAATTTATAAAGAGCAGGCCGGTACCTTTTGCCATAAGAGAACGTGTATTTCAAGAAATTGATAAATTGGTAGATGAGAATGTTTTGGAGTCTATATCATACTCTGAATGGGCAACACCTATTGTGCCGGTGTTGAAGTCAAATGGTGGTATCAGGTTGTGTGGTGACTACCGATCTACTGTCAACCTTGCTACAGATACAGACACATATCCACTACCAACTTTAAATGAAACCTTCAGTGAATTTCAGGGATGCAAGTTTTTTACAAAAATAGATTTGGAACGTGCTTACACACAAGTATTGGTGGATGAAGCTACTTCAAGGTTGCTAACACTGAACACACCCAAAGGCCTTTATAAAGTAAAGAGGTTGCCTTTTGGCGTTAAGGCGTGCCCAGAAATATTCCAACGTCTAATGTCATCTTTATTGGCAAAAATTTCTGGGGTTGCCGTACTCCTGGATGACATAGTCATAACAGGTTGCAATATAGCACAACATAATGAACGGCTAGAAGCAGTATTAAAAAAATTGCAAGAGGCGGGACTCAGAGTGAACAAAAAGAAATGTAAGTTTGCAACAACAAGTGTAGAATTTCTGGGATTCATCATCAATGAATTTGGTATTCACCCTAGTGAAGAGAAAATTCATGCGATTGAGAATACTCCACCTCCTTGTAATGTTAAAGAACTACAAGCTTTTTTAGGATTACTAAATTTTTATGATCGGTTCATACCTCATAAAGCAACAATAGCAGAACCTTTGTATAGACTTTTAGACAAAGGAATAGAATGGCGATGGACACAGAAACAACAAATAGCGTTTGAAAAGTTAAGAAACTTATTGTCTAGTAAAGATACATTGGTACATTATGATCTAAAAAGAAAATTAATATTATCGTGTGATGCCTCACAATATGGGCTTGGTGCGGTACTAGAACATGAAATGAATGATGGTACTACACGACCCATCATGTTTGCATCACGAACTATGAATAAACATGAACGTAACTATGCTCAGGTAGATAAAGAAGCAGCAGCCATTATTTTTGGCTTAAAAAAGTTTCACCAATATATCAGCGGTCGGAAGATAACTATTAAAACTGACCACAAACCACTTATAGGTATATTTAATACAAAGAAACCTATTTCGAATATTATATCGCCGAGAATGTTGAGATGGGCTTTACTACTAAATTCCTATGATTATGAACTAGAATATGTACAAGGTAATAAAATCGGTATGGCTGATGCATTAAGTCGTTGGCCTTCAAAAGATATATCATCAGAAGAAGATTTTGAAGGAGTTTTGTTGCTTGAAGAAACCCCTATACAATTAAACTATTCGGCTAAGGATGTTGCTCGACTAACTAGAAGAGATAAGACTTTAAGTAAAATAATGTTTTGGATTAAAAATGGTTGGCCATCTCAAGTTACGAAAGAATTGAAAATATTTTGGCAAAAGCGGGAAGAATTGTCTGTTTATAAAGATTGCATTTTGTGGGGTAGTAGAGTTGTTTTACCGGAGGTTATGAGAGAATCAGTACTTGAACAGTTGCATGAAAATCATGATGGTATAGTTATAACTAAGGCTTTAGCGAGAAGCTATTTTTGGTGGCCCTATATTGACAAACACATTGAAAACTTAGTGGAGATTTGCTCTATATGTGCAGAGAACAGAAATATGCCTACCCAAGTGAGTCATCAATGGATCAGACCAGAGAAAGCTTGGTCTAGGATACATATTGATTATGCAGGTCCTTTCCAAGGAAAAATGTTTTTAATCTTAATAGATTCATTTTCAAAATGGCCAGTGGTAAAAATTGTTCCTGATATTAGTAGTGCAACATTGATTAAAATGTTACGAGATATTTTTGCAGAACAAGGTTTACCTGATACTCTAGTAAGTGATAATGGAAGAAGTTTTATTTCAGAAGAATTAAAAAACTTTTTAGCTTCAAACGATATAAAACATATCCTAATTTCCCCATATCATCCGGCGTCCAATGGCCAAGTAGAACGCACAGTTCAAACAATCAAAAATAAACTTAAAAAGAACTTGTCTGTACCATGGCATATCAGGCTACCTCAAATATTATACAACCTCCGAACAATACCAAATACAGCTACGGGGGTCACCCCAGCAGAACTACTAAATAATCGACGCTTTAAGACCAAATTTGACAAGTTAAATCCATTGAATAATAAAGATAAAGAAAACATGGAAATTGTAGAAAATAATGAAAGAACAAAGATTAGATCTCTAGAAATAGGACAAAGCGTTTATGTGAGGAATTACTGTAGAGGCCCTAAATGGATAAAAGGAGTAGTGGAAAAACGAATAGGTATTTGTAGATATTTAATTAGATGCAATGGAAAGTTGCTTACTAGACATATCAATCAAGTCCATAGCTCAGGAGAAGTGAAGGGGAAAGAAAGTGAAGACTTACACAGAAATATGCCTGAGCAAGAGAAAAATAATGAAGTCTATGATAGTAATGGAAGCCAGGAAATTACTTTACCACCACAAAGCCAGTGGGCAGATATTATTGGAGTGACAGGTCCACAGGATGTAACTATACATCAGAGCCCCGAAGAGCCAGCGAACACTACTGCGCACAAACGGACACGCTCGCCTGTTCATAATTCCGAAGCTAGACCTCGTAAATATATAATATTAAACAATGATAGTGATGATGGTAGTAACCATAGGTTCAATGAACCATTGGATGAAAGTGATTAGGGAGAGTAGATATTCAAAAGCATGTTAGTGTAAAAGTTAGTGATAGTATAGTTATAGTGAAAGTCAATTAAACATTTTATAAACAATTAGTGAAAAATTTGAAGTGATTGATTAAGTGTAGTATGTACAATGGGGGAAGGCATGTTATGTATAGACTTTGTGGGTAGTGTGACATTAAGTTTCAGTTCTTGGCTGTCATCTGAACATGTGGATTAATTCTTGAGTTATTTAGTAATTGTGAGTATATAACACTTTGTAACTCATAAAATAATTACAAAAAAGTCCACAAAGGTATTGCAAAAGTTGTAAGTCATTTTGACTTAAAAATAAAATTTGTTTCTTTTAATTTAACTTCAACCATTCAACTTCTGGGAGCATTCAATGATTACTCCAACACAAATAAATACCGACCCCCATTAGGATAGTTATATCCTGGTTGGGGCTCCGGAAACATACACAATGACAAGGACAAACACATCCAGAGTGGAAAACATGACTGTATGGTCAATACAAACATCTACTCCGAGCGGTAATCGAACCCGCGACCTGTGCTTAAGGCAGGTTCGCTACCGCTGAGCCACAACGTCGTCAAAAACACTGTTCTTAAGTAAACAAGAATTTATTAAAAAAAAAATATGTTTTTTTCTTCATACACAATCAATAAAAATAACAGGTAAAAAATAATGACGGACTGTAACTAATTGATAAAAATATTACAAAACCATATCACATCACATTTTACAGATACTACAAAGAAAAGTAGAAATATTTATTAACCACTATTATATTTCTCCACCATATCGCTGGTGCTGACAGACTGGCGTTTGTTTTTAAACTGATAGCGAGTAATTTCAATTGACCCCAAAACATGTTTTTGTTACAACCTTGAATCGCTCGAGCACAATGGCACTGCTATTTTCTTTTGATTATACAAAAAATTGATAGATTTAAAACTAGATTTATTTAATCAGGTGTACAATAAGGTCAAAATATTTTGTAATCTAAGCATGTAATAAATTAAATACAATGTAATATTATGAGTAATAAAACATTTATATTCTTCTTTTGATGTATAATTTTTTTTATAACTGCATTGTTTTCAATATTATTATTTATTATTGTTGATTTATAATTTTTTGAATGTGTTTTGCTGTAGGCTTTACTGGCCTTGGCAGCGTCACCAGATGGGGGCCGAGTACTGAGAAACAGCCGTGAAAGAGGCATCCTCCAAAGGGGCTGAAATTTGATTCCATCTTTAGGATGCCTCCTTCAAAGCCCGGCTAAGGAAATCATCTGGAAAGGAAGAAACTATCCGAGCGCATTCTAACCGACGCTTACCCAACCAAGATATTTTTTTATTATTATATATTGGATGATGTGTTTTACATAGTATGTACAGTTATAGATTTACTATTTCCTATGGACAAGCCCTACCAAGCTGACAAAATGCCAAAGACTCACTGGTGCCCTTTATGAATTCAGAATTTATAATTAACGTGACACTAACTTCATTCAGTTGGATTGGTGTTGAATTTTGACATTATGTCTGTATGGTTGGGACACTCCATAGTTAATGTAAGTCTATGATCACAAGTGAAAAATCTAACAAAAGTGTGGGAAAACTAACAGTAAATTCATTTACCATCTCCCAAAGGTCTAGGTGGTGCAGTTCTCGTGAACCTCATCCTCAGCTTATTCATCAATCCTGGTGACTGTCTTGACTGATTCACACTCGGAGCAAGTGGATCCAAAGTATCCGCCATCTCTGGTGGCTTCGTCCCTGTAAATTTAATAAATCCATTAATCATTTTAGCTTAGCTTCTTAGTTATATAAAATAAAAAAGACTTTTGGGTCGTAATTCATGTTAAAAATCATTGACAATGCTGTTAATATTAATATAATGTCAAAAAATTACAAATATAGTTGAATTAACCACATTTTTTACCAGCCATTAATCTAAAATTACTAAATAATTAATTACAAAAGCATTTGTCACTGTTATCTCAATTTGTCAATGTTCACTGTCTATTTATCTCAATCAATTTGTGATTCAATAAAAAGTAGTGCACAATAATTATAAACATGAGTAATTTAATCTATACAATATACTTCTATATAATATGTAATATCTTCTTCCTACCATTATTCCCGATTTCCCCAGGATCTGTTTATACTCTTATCCTGATTTTACAGGTTTCTAGTTTTTACACAATGTGATTGTCATCTGACCTCCATAACTAAAAGGGTGAACAAATAACAAAAACTAAGTTATGAGGCTAGCTAAGACGCTGAGTAAATACAGGGAATAATGCTAGGAAAGAAGAAGAGTTTGGTAGTCTTGTATATATTTTGTGATGATCTCCTAGAGAACTCTAGAAATGTAGAGCAATGTAGAAGAGAACAGAACTCCTCAAAAAAAGAGCTAATTAACAGGAATCACTGCAGCCACATTGGTTTGGTTTACATAAGCTTTAGACCAGAGATCTTATGGAAGGAAATGTTTTGTGTTATAATTGAGTTGTATACTAAAGAACTGTACTAAAATAATAAGAACCCATGGATGTATAATAAAAATATAGTCATAGTTAAAATGTCTTACTGGAAAGTATGATGATTGTTTTATAGTTCATATGAAAGGGTATAAAAAGCATTTATTAAATTATTTTTACAGCCTGAATGTACTAATAAATATCAAAACATTTATATGGATCAAAATAACAAATGTGGGTGCCTTACAATTTTAAATGCTTTATATAAATCAGTTTCATATAAAATCTTTACTGAACATATTATTAAATAAAAAAAAAACAACTTACTTAAATATATATCCTCCATATAGATATGTTTTAAGTATAAAACCTAAGTTTTTTAGTAATAATTACAATCTCAAATAACAAAGATACGCTACGATAAAGCTACAATTCTTAGATGTCAGTTTAGAAAAACTATACTCAATACTATCAAGAATGTTGTTAAAAAAGAAACAACTTAATTAATCCCATTATGGTAAAACATCAGACACACATAACAACGTAATACGTATTATATATTCTCCGACCTATATATGTGTAGAACAAAAGCATGACTTCATCACTTCCGATTTCAGTTATGTATCAAAATAGGAGTTAAGCTCTGAAGTTGATTGCAATTAAAATTGAAATCACTCAAACCAGTTTACAATGAAAATAAAAAATAAGATGTAAGCAGTTATTCATAGAATAATAAAAAGAACGGCATTCATAACTTACTATATTTATTATTTTTAAATCACTGTGGGTTTTACTGTAACCTTTAACTATATAACAAAATAACTTCAATTCACTTTATTTATCATAAGAAATATCTTTTATTTCAAGTATTACTGTATACTTTATTGACTGTTTTTACTTTTTAGAAATTGTCAACAATAACTCATTATCAAAATACCAAAGGTAATGTAAGCGTTTGAATTTGACGTTTCACGTTTGTCAATTCATAAATCGTTTAGAAATTTTCAGTTATTTAATGATAATAATTCATATGTAATTTTAATATTGGATGCTAGGAATTAGTGAAATATAAGCCATTCGTAGGTTCATACCTAGTAATCGAATTGAAAGATTTAGCATACAATACTATTATTCGTGTCAATTTGGTATGTTTTCAGCAAAAAATTTTATTATAGGCATTGACTTACTATTAGTAAAGAACTAGAACTTTGTTTCAACAAGAAACTACATAAATATTAAATAGTCAACCACCAATATATTTGTATACAGGGGTAGTTGGAAATCTGAGAAGATAATATTATGTCACCTCAGTCAGTGCTAAACGAAAGGCTTATTTTCCTTGTAACTAAAAGCAATTAAATAAATCAGTCATCAATTATTTGCCATTTTTCACTTGCTGGCACGGTGAGTCAAAATATAAAGCTTTAAATACATTACAAAAGGAAACGGACGACCACTGTGGTGTGTGAGTAACGAGCCTGCCTCATGTCTCGCCAATCGCGAATTCGATTCCCGCTCGGGATATTTGTATTGATCTTTTAAATATCTGTCTCTAGTCCCTTGTCTAGCCATGACTGTGGGTCTCCCCACCGTCCTTTAAAGGACATTTTAAGCTGTCCCAGATGTTATTCCGAAGTTTGATAATAATCCCATTAGGGTTGTGGAGGTCAAATGGCAATCAATCTGTGTAAAAATGAGTAACCTGTAAAATTCGGATAAGAGTTATAAGCAGACCCTGGGTAAAAATACAGGGGTTATAAAGATACATTACAAAAGGAAAACAAAAACAACTCAATCACACCCTTATGCCTTTATTTTGTATTAGTCCTTGAAACACCAGAAATACTATTTTCAGACTTTTGCTTTTCATAGAAATAACAAAGCAGGTACATTATCAATAAGGACATGAAGTTACTTATTATTAAGACTTAAATATAATATTGAAAGTAGATAATCTTATATTCTATCTAGTGACTCCAACATAATAATGCTATTTCCTCGTATAACCTGTAACAATAATATTAACATCAACAATATGTAAATAAAGAAAATAAATTAGTTTGTATTGCATTAATGTAGTAAAAACTTTATAAATCAGGATATAAGGCTTAAGAAAGTTTTATAAGGTAAGTGGAGTCCCTAAATTGTGCATAATCTAATTATTAGAACATAGTTTTTGCAAACTTACGGGTAGTAGGACATAGTACATGTAATTAATTAATATTAAGATTTGCAAAACTATTAAAAACAAAAATCAGACTTTGTCATGCATTTTAGATAGACTTTATCCTTCTAAATGTTTTTTAAATATTTTTTCAAATAAAGTGATAAAAAACATATTTCTTTTGTTTATTTAAATCTTGTGTTATAATATGTACTTCTCAAAATTTATACAAGTTTGAATTTATTAATTAATAATCATAACAATAAATTATAAAAAACTTAGGTTAAGCTTTAGTCTGACTTTTTACGTAATAATAAATTTCTAATTTATGTACAATTTTTAAAGCTTTCATAAAAAATAATAAATAAAGTTATAAGTTATCTCATTATTTATCCTGTTATCGGTATAGTTATTTATATAAAAAACAAAAATAATTTACGCCAAAGAATAATTACTGTACTAGAGTTAAGTCCAAAAATTTGTCTACTCACAAGACAACTTACAAAAGCTAGTTACAGAGTTACAATTCGATTCTGCTTAGTACTTTTCTAGTTAAATTGGTTCATTCTAAGGAAGTAGTTTTGCTTTTACTTGTATATATACCTAAGAATACTACGAAAGAATTGATACTTACTACCATGCCAATATTGTTACGTTGTCCATCTTTACATTCTTCAACAGATTCATCCAATACTAAATTCATGAATGGATCAAAACCTCTGAGTACACCGGTAACTGCACGCCCAGCATTCAGTTTTATGGAAAGCTTCTTGTCCATGAATCTAAATCATAAATGTGTTCAATCCTTAAGAATGTTAGCATCATTAAGCCTAAAACTTATTTTAAATGCAAACAAGCTAAGTTTCTTTGTTATAAAAACTTTATAGGTTATTATGTTTTTATTTGATTAAATCTTAAAGAAATTGATATACGAACTTTTTTAATTCTGGAGGATGTGCTTTCGACATTTTGTTTTTGGGGAAACTTCTGTAATTAATTAATTTATATACAAAATCGTAAGTTAATTACGATTTTTAACTTGTTTTAGATGTTTATAAAATGGCGAAGTCGGAAATCCAGATTCCAGCGCCAAACCAAAGTGAAAAGCGGTATACAGTGCTGCCAACTGTAATATATATAACTTGTTAAACATAGATAGACGACATAGATTTACTATATAAATGTAAACTAATTTGTACAAAGGTGATACATGGAGAATAGAGAGTTGAAGGAGTCTCTTTTTGCAAAAGTGTCCCCTAAGCGTATTAAATAGAGATAATATTACAATAGCAGTCTGGTAAAAAAAGCTAAAAATTATTATTAGAGTAGGATAAAAAAGTTTTTTCCTATGCGCTCAGGTTGTCTGGTAGAAATTGCTTTTTAGCAATAAAGCCGCCTGGTTGTACCATTTATGCTAAATTTATATGGTTTTTGTTTTTTTGTTTTTCTTTTTGTCAATGTCATGGTATACAATGAAGTATTACAAAAAAAATAAAGAAGTAAATAAGGAGAATAAAACTACAGCTTTACTTTAGCGCACTATTTGAAATCAGCTTAAAATATTGGACAATAACACAGGGAAAATTAACCTTTTTGTTGCATGGAATTCTATGGCTATTATTTTCTAATTCGAGGTCGCTGATTTCAGATCTAACGTAAATTCTTCTCTAATAGCACTAATTTTTGAGATACTTTGATTAGAATTTTTGTTGGCACACAAATAATAAATAGCGTGAAAAAGGATGAAGTCTTTAATAGGTGCATGACTGATATTAAAAAAAAGTTCCTGGAATGAATCCGTTTGGATTGCAAAAAAATTTCTGGGGAACAATCAGTGTAAGATATGCTCCTATGCTTTCAGCTGCTTGGTTTGAAATATAACCATCAACGTACAACCGGAGGAGGTTGGACCGTTTTCTTGATAACCTTAGTGATTTGATTGAAGAACAAGTGAAACGGTGAAATCAAGGTATTTGGACTATAGAGAGGCATTTCTTGGATGACTGCAATGCCCAAATAATGGTGGACTACATTTAAAGCATTAAAATAGCCCTTAGAACAAATTGAAGTAAGAAAATCTTACAAATATTTTTTTTTTGAAGTTTTCCTATTATGTTGTGTTATTTTCTAGTGACTGTTGATTTTTCTCATAAAAATGAATTTTAATTATATTTCAAAATCTGAAGCTGATACCAAAAATGTGACTTTAAATTTGAAAGTAGCACCTTTGTAATATTATTCAAAATTTCCCAGCCTACAAAAATACTGTTATTTCTATGTAATATACAGCGATTTTTTGGCGAATCATTTTTCAATAAAATCATTTCTCCTAAGCAGTAAATATTTAAAAAAGTCGAGGTACAAAATTGGAAAATAAAAAAAAATAATTATTAAGTCTGCACATGAAATTTTTCTACCCTGCATAACTGCATGAGTATAACCTGCATACTTCACTCGGCTAAGTTCATTTCATACCCTCTTGCTACTCTACTGCCATTCTGGAGGAATTGGGAACTGTTATTTATTGCTTCCACTTGACAATTTATTATATTGAGATTGTGCTTCGTATACCCTCCATGTTTGATAACATTTCATAGCACAGATAATATTCATCATAACAATCAAAAACATAATGGCATTTGCGCAATAAGAAAAAAAAACTTTCATTCTTTTTTTTTTTAAATCGAATAATAGAATAACATTATCTTATTATTACGTAATACTCATTTTAGAGCACTATACTCTTTCACATGTTCGTGAGGGCTGCCATTAAATAAAATAAAACTTGAAATTATTTGCACATTCATGAAAAAATAATATTTTAAGTGATAAGTATTATTAATTTACTAGTAAAAAGTGTTGGCTATAGTTCACAAATATTAATTTTATTACTGCTTAAATTTAAACACTTTTTAAACGCGAAATGTATTGCCAATTAGTAAAATTATTTTTATTAGTATAAAGCGACGGAATGATGAAGTATAGCAATCGTATCAGTAGGTATATCAAATAACATAATATTATAATAAGCGATGTTATAGTCATTCGTTTTTCATACGTATGTCTATGTGAGTTGTGACAATCAACAATAGCAACAAGTAGACAGCTGGGAGGATGGATGCTGTTAAGATATTCTTTATTTTATCTTATAAATAATGAAGTTTTGTTTATCAATAATGTTTATTTAAAATCTTAACTACCGTACAAGTTATTAGTGAAAAAGTTAGTGTTTGTGTATCAGTTTAAAAATGGATGAATCCGGTATTGACATGGGATATGATCTCGCTTCTCTATTAACTGACGATTTTAATATTGACCAGAGGATATTTGATGAAGAGATGAACACCACACAGCCTCATCAGGATTTCATGTTCTACGAGCTTAAGTCCAAAGCCGTTCCCATCACTGAAAGGTAAGTCATAACAATAATACTGATACGCGTTAAGCTTTTTTGCGTGAAAATTGCGAATATTTTTAGCACATGTTTTTTATACGTATGAGGAACAATTTCACTAAAGTAGGAGCGCCCGCGACCCTGAAAGACTTGGCAAAGCACCCAGTTTCGCTATGTTTATGTACATTCGCCGAACTTCATTTGCAAACATTCTTTGGCCGAACATCAATTTCACTTTTCATATTCTATAATATCCAAATAAAGAATTAATCAACAAACAAGTTCTCGTACGTGGTTAAGTTTTTGTTGAAATAGTACTCGGAACATTTTTTAAGTTTCGAATAATTTTCGCGCGCTTTTTTATTTTTATATCGGTCATTAATAAAATTGTTATGTTATAAATTACACCCGTTGTTATTGTCATAAATATCTTAATAAAGGTAGTAGCGATAAAAGACTACATAGTGTTAACTTTCAAAATTGACCTCCTTTTCCATGTTTGAGTGAGGAGTAGTCTATAGAAGAACTTGTTGGAATTTTGTTTATTGCTGACCTATCGCCTTTTATTATCATTAACCTATCTATATCATAAATATTTTGATAAGCAGATTATATATAAGAGGAATATTAATAAAAGCTATCTTCAATTAAATAATTTTTCTTTAAAATATTCGTAATATTATTCGAAAATCATATTTAAAAAAAAAAAAAAATAAAATCTTTTTTTGTAATTAAAAAATATATTTAAAAGTTACTTTTTATCTGTTGCGGTTCATATAAAATTGGACCAAAAAAGCAACCGAACTTATAAGGCCGTGACATACATGCGGCCGAGACGAGACCAAATTACTAAAATTATAAAAGTTCCACAATTTCTTATAGAAAATTCATATAAATAAAATCTTTACGTAAATTTGTACTAGCACCTGCCGCGTTTTCGTCGGCATGAACTAAAGTTTCTTGCTTAGAATTAAATATCGTAAACCTGAGAAAGTAAAATCGCAAGTTCGTTAATTAATTATTAATTATGTTAGTTACGGCGTAAGTGCGTAACAAATACACGAACTCACATACAGGTTTATAATATTAGTTAAAATGATAATAATTTCTTTTTGACTCAATATGCACTCTACCATTGCCGGTAGTACTGCGCGGAACCGGAAATTGTTTTTAACGTTGACCTCAACTTTATATAAAAATAATAATACATCGATTTTCTACAAATTATGACACTAGTTTCTACACGGGGCTCACCCGCGTGAATAACGATTAATGAGACATCTATATAATGAAATATTATAGATACTTGATACTTGGTTATATAATGTATAATTTTTCACACCCCTTCAAGCTTTTTCTTCGCAATAAAAAGTATCCTATATCCAATCCCAAAGTCTAGTCGATCTCTGTATCGAATTTCGTCAGAATCTGTTTAGTGAAAGTCTGAAAGCGTGACAACCAGTATTACTTTCCCATTAACAATATTCTTCTTCTTCTTATCGATTGGTTAGTGGTCAACCTAGTGTCAGAGTTGTTCAGGTCGCCCGTAGGCCTCTGACTTGACTTATCGACTGTTGTCTAATTGTCAACAGCCGGGACCGACTTTTACGTGCCCTCCGAAGCACGAAGACGCTCAGTTGAAATATCACTATGCGATCACCCATCTAGTGACTGACCGCGCCTAAAGTTGCTTTACCCAACGATCGTTTACCGATCAGTGAGCGCACTAGGCTATGAGCGTCTCATTAAAATATTAGTAGCTTACTACTTACTTATCGATTGGTTACTGGTCAACCTAGTGTCAGAGTTGTTCAGGTCGCCCGTAGGCCTCTGACTTGACTTATCGACTGTTGTCTAATTGTCAACAGCCGGGACCGACGTTTTACGTGCCCTCCGAAGCACGAAGACGCTCGGTTGAAATATCACTATGCGATCACCCATCTAGTGACTGACCGCGCCTAAAGTTGCTTTACCCAACGATCGTTTACCGATCAGTGAGCGCACTAGGCTATGAGGGTCTCATTAAAATATTAGTAGCAATATAAGCAATGTTTTGGCAAAACAACGTTTGATTAGATCCGTCCAATGTATCTATGCTATTAATCAATTCGTTCCACTTGAGCCTTGTTAGTCGTATACGTAACACCACGTGATGGTCTTCAACTTTTCTCTATTATTGTTGGGTCGATGAATGTTAAAGCGGTTATCGATTTGATTTTTTTTTATAAACAAGAAGGGTACAACTGGTGGCTGGTGGCGATCCACGATTGTCGCAGATTCTTTACTCGCTTGGAGCAGATGTTTGTTACAAATAGTTATCAATATTTCCGGTATTTTTCCAGGGTCTGCTTATACTCTTATCAAAATTTCACAGGTTACTAGTTTTTACACAGAGCGTTTGCTATCTGACCTCTTATAATATTTGCTATCTCCGTAAACCTAAGCGCGAACCATAAACATTAGAAAAGAGAAACTGCTCTGCTCTGCGAGGTACGATGAGATGACCCACAAAAAGAAACGCGCAGACCGATATAAACCTTTTAAAATTTTAGACAGGTATTTGTCACACTATTTTTATAATAAGCCTACGACCTGCCTCATGATATCGTAGACTATAGACGCATGTACACACGTACAGACGGATTACAAGAGTGTAAAGAGAAAGAATTATAGAGCTTTTGGCGCTCTTACTTATTAAACGAAACGCAGTACCGCTGATACTGCCAGTTCTAAAACTTCTGTAACAGGACGAGGCGTTCTTGAAAACAGTGCGTTTACGAACTCTCAATAAAATTTTCTTAGTTAAAAAAATATCACATATAATTTCATTTGTGTAACAACAGACCTAAAAAAAAATTCTAGATTAAGTATTTCTCAATATTATAACTAGTTAAAGTCTGTTAAAATTTGTAAAAGATATTATTTCGCATAATTTATTGCGTTATATAACTCAATATTTGGATATCATAAATTGTCATTTATACAGTGCATTGCTGCACGCTTTTCTTAAGCAGTCGTTTCTAAAAATTATCACCAACAAACAAACTTAATATGTAAACTATACCTTTTTAGGATTCCGTGACATTTATTCATAAACGGTGCCTTCTAATTTCGTCATATCTGTCTGGTTAAACTTTTTCAGAGTCTCTTTATATTTTCAACCTTTAGCTACGTCTATGGAGTGCTGAACTCGCATTATAGATACGGCATTTTACTGTAAAACGATCATAATAAAATTTACTCCGAAAAGAATATTGTTCCAAAACTTGTTCTATATTTTTTGATAATATATCTTTGTTATTTTTAGTTCTACGACAAAAAGTTATACGATCAATGTTGTAGAGGTTTTAATTTGCAACTAAAAATGTTATTACAAATTTTCAGTCTAAGTAATACTTTGCCCGATAAAGTAATTTAGACATTTAGTCATTTGCTTTATTAATATTGAAACAAAAGCGTGTGTTGTGTCGCAATTGCAATGTAACATCTATTACGTTTTATGTCGAGAACATTAATTATATAAGTTGCTTGTTTGAGTTGGGTAAATTTATCTACATATATAAAAAAAATTTAGCCGTGCGTTAGTCTCGTTGAAACTCGCCCTGTTTCTATCAGTCGAAATTGGCAATTTTATGTGTAGGGAATCGCCATTTTGTAAATTTTTCTCAATAGATTATCAGAATGTAAGTTTTTTCAGGCCGGACAACGTGTGCCGTGCCCGAAAATTTGCAATAAAAAAATTTAACAATATTTTTTTAATCGACTATTAACCCGATATATTACGAGACTTTTTCGACCGTTGTGAACTGAATTTTATAGTTTTTTATCGATTAAGGTAGGTGTATAGACTGTAGGTGAGCTAAGCCGAATTAACTTGTTTATCGACTAAATTACGAAAAAAAAAAAACCTTTAACCACGTGTCCCAAAACGCGTTTTTGTTTCGACGTGTACAATTTCTATTCTAATGAACTATTTAAATGCGACACACGTCACAAATCGTGAGTTCCGCTACAAACGCTAATATGATACGTCACTTATACAAATTATGGCACGTACCATTCAAATTTTGACAGAATGTAAATAAAACGACTTTGGTCTTGACAAATCTTGCAGCTAATATAACAATAACACTAGCTGAGTTGTTCCCAGTGATATTTTGTTACTTACCACTTATTACAGGAATAATATTATATATTTATATAAGGCGTCGGGATGTGACGACCCCATCGCCCGCTGTTGGGATAACCTCTGTCACAACAGAGATTATTCCACCAGTGCAATCAGTCACACTGGTGGTAGGTCTTTTGTTGCAAGAGGCTGGCTAGGTAGGTACCACCGCAGTGTCCAATATTCTGCCGCCAAATAGTAGTGCTTAGGCACTACTGTGTTCCGGTTTGAAGGGCATTGTACGCTAGTGAAATTACTGGGCGAACGAGATTTAAGAACTAATATCTCGAGGTTGGCAACGCGTGAGTGGCACCTACTAATGGTGCTGCAAGCGCTCATAGGCTGCGGCAGCCACTTACCATCAGGTGGGCCATATGCTTGTTTGCCAACTTCTAACATTAAAAAAAAATATATATCTATTTAAATCGCAACGCTTTTTGTTGGTATGATGCTACAGGGTTACCCTTACGTTTAAAGTGCAAAATCAATGATAAAATATTGATTTCTGTACCTATTCTATGGAACTGGTGTATATGGATATAGTGTGCAAAATTCCAATCTCACAACCTCGATCATCAGAGGGCATCTTCTTCCTCGAACAACCACTGTGGAAAAGGCTATCCCTTCCTTATAGGTTGGCAACACACTTGCATCCTCTGGTGTCCTGTAACACTTCAATCGCAATCGCTTAACATCAGATGCCCGTTTGCTAACATAAAAAAAAACAAAGTTGAGTTAGTTTAGAAATATTCAATACATCTCAAAAACCACACCCAGGGGTGGCCTTAGACATTGCGAGACTCCGGGCGGGTAGATCTTCGCGAGGCCCTTGTCTTTGTGGATTGAGTTTTCATGGTGGCATCACCATGACTAGAAATCCAAAGTAATAAATAATTAGATGAGTTTTATAAGAGCTTTAAGATTTGTTTATTTGAAATAAGTCTGGAGAGTGTCCAGGTTACGAGGGTTGCGCGGGCCGCCATCTTGAAAAAGGAGTAGAAATTGTTTTCACGCTCTATCGGACAAAATAATCTGTAAATATTTATTTTCGGTTATGGAATTTAATTATTTTAGAACTTAATGCAAATCCTTGGACTAGAGACAAGTTTGCATTTTGTAAAAAAGGTAACATACACGCTTACGTCCTAAACAAAATGTATAATTACAATACCAAGTACTTTTCTTTGTAAAACAATGGCTATCGATATATCTTTTCACTTGCCCATCCCTAGGACTTACTTCTATTAAGACGAAATAATTGTTTGATCATTGGGACCTTAAGCCCAAACTCCTTTCTTTTCCTTTTCCCCCTCTTTCCAACCCTCTTACCAGATAAGAAGTTAATGTAATAAGATATACCACATTTTAATAGGCACTCCTTATCAAGATCATTATTAAATCTTATGTGATCAATCCTATACCACAAAAGATACATACAGACTAACGTAGAACCTCCACCCCTTTTCCCAAGGCAAGGCAAATTAAAAATAATAAACCTAACTGTTGAAGGATGGATATGTTGTTTGTGAGCGCACCGAAATCCGATGTGTACTCTCCGTAGCGTTGCGTAGTGACTGCGAGTTGCGACCTGCGTGTAGAGTGCGTCTTGGACTCACCTCTGAATGAGCTAGGTTCACGCCATAATTCACAGCTATTTAGTGACAGCTGTTGTAGGAGCGAAAAGCGGTAGTCAGTACTAACTAAATGTAAATCAAATCAACGACTATGTGGTGGTACGATGTTGTGTGGAATGTATCTCAACACAACGGGAAGGTCCTCCGACCAGACGGGTGTTATTGCCTGGCGGGTCGAAGCCCAACGACTTACGCTGGAAAGTTGTATATATAGGTTACGATGGTAGGAAACTCTGATAGCGCGATTTAGGATCGTGACGCTCATTGGTCATTCATATCGTTGCGTAGTATGCCATGTAGTTGTCGCTGTAGCTTCATACGAGATGTGACAATCTTGTCTTTCTATCGAGTTACGTCGTGTTGCATGTAGATGTCAGTACAGACTATAAACAATATTTTTGTATGATATACATATATTTAACAAATTTTGCTATTCCATTTCTTTTTTTTTTTCGGGGAGGAAATCTGCTCACAGATCTCTGGCCTCCAGGGTAGGAGAAATGGGATATGTGGGGTTCCATGACAGGTGGTTGGTCATGGCCACTAAAACGTCCTCGGTGGCCGATCTCAGTAAAAGAGAGAGGCTCCGGGATCTCTTAGAGAACTCAAAACTGGGGCATCTTGAGCACTGCTGGCAGAGCTCAGTCCCAAGATGCAAGATGGACTGGTTTCCTATAAATGTTGCTATTTCAACAATAACTGTGTCCGAATAGAAACGTATGATAACACTAACTAGTAATATCAGCGCAAATTATACAGGAACTTTCTCGCCTTTCGCTTGTATTGCACCGGTTTCCTTAAACTCTGACATAATGTACATTTTATAGCAAAAACTTAGTCTGACGATAACTGGTCATCGTACATTATCTACCAAGTGTAGAGGAATCTGCGTTCAGAACATTAAATGCTTGCTCCACCATTTTTTCTCTCCTGAACGTCACATCGAGATGATCGGGAAGTCTTTGCCTTTGCGGGTGAGTGGAAAACAATTATTCAAAGATTCATTATAGTCAGATCAATAGCTTAGAAGTGCTAAGAGGACAAATAAACAAACGTTCATTTTTATATAGACCACATAGCCTTTATGCTTATTACGATATTGAAAGTAGAAGAAAAACCCTTTAGACAGAGGCAATTTTGAGCTCTCGCGTGGGTTGACTTTCTTCATGTTCGAATCAGTATTTGGACTGCATAGGTGACAATGTCAAGGCCAGCAGGGCCGACGTCATGTCATCTTTTCCGTATAAAAAGAAACCTGGGCTCGCAAATCTTCCAATTATATCAATTTCAGATTAACAACTGATTGAGATGATATTTTTATTATTCATCTCAGGATTAGTGAGTTATTCGAGAAGTGACCGCGGCTTAGCTAATATTTCCAGTTTAATGTCACTGTGACCTCGAGTATTATCTGTGTGTTTATAGTATTGCTATCATATTTGGTCTACGCATGCATGATATCGCATTTCAATTATAAAATCTTCCTTAAAATAATTGTAAAAACGAAAAATTTATAACATCTATACTGGGCTTACCATGAACTCTTATTGCTATTCAAATGACGACCTAAACTAAGTTACATCGGTATTTCGTACCATTTATATATATATACCTCAGGCTCAGATAAAATCTAAATCGTTTTACTCCCAAAATCTTACAAGAAGTTAATGGTAAACCCCTGTTCTTACGTCAGTAATTAATCAAGTACTTAAAACTACAGGGACGTATTCCGTGATCAATACAAAGACTTACGTGATATAACGAGAAAAAACAACAAAATATTAACAGTCAAGTGCGTTGTGAACGAACGTTGTGCACCACGTACAGTTGAAACTAAAGGGTTCCGCAGCATTATATATCTCTAAAATGTATGGACCTATCTTCTTCACTTTCAACCAAATACGGTTGAAAGCTCATTAGAATTTCTACAACCTCAAATTTCTAGAATTTTTAATCGAAACGTTAGGGGTCTCATAATTTTTATGAGCTTATATGCAAGAACTACTGACTTAATGAAAAAAGGCAAAATCAAAAGAAAGACATATTCAAAGATATGTCACACGTTGGCATTCGTTGATTTTTTTTTCAATCCTCAGTAACATGGATGGACTGCTACCCTTAATTGTTATATATTTTACTAAATTTCGAATAGATAGAGCCAACATTCTCCGAGTAAAATGACTGTGACATACGGACGTACGGACAGACGGACATGACGAAATTATAAGGGTTACGTTTTTGCCATTTGGCTACGGAACTCTAAAAAATATGCGAGACAATCCATCAGAGCATTAAAACAATGTTTTGCTAAGTCAATAGTTCCTACTATAAGTTTTTAACAAGGAAAAATATACAAAAAATTTGGATTGCATAAAAAGTATGAATGTTTTCTTAGTTTAGAAATCGACGACGTAAAGCTATTTATATTCTTGTTTCTTTAAGAAATACTATGTAATAAACACTTTTTTTGGTGGCAATAAAATTATAGTAATTGAGTAAATATAACTTTAAATGTCAATTCTACAGTACTTTCTCCAATATCGTATTTACGCGGATTTTTTTCCTTCTGGAACAAGCAATTGTTTAAAATTAGCTGGATCTCTGTCCCTATCATAATATAGCAACATTTCAAATGCTTAACGATTGTGTCTATTTTATGGTTTAACTAGCATTGCCCGCGGATTCGCCCGCGTAAAGAAAACTTAATTTTTTTCCGGGATAAAAAGTATCCTATATGTTCATGCAGGTTATAAACTATCTGTGTTCTAAAATTTCATCCACATCCGTGAAAGAGTAAGAAACATCTGGATGATCCATCCAAATTTTAACATTTATAATATTTGTGGGATGAATATATAGTATATGTATAATAATGTATGTGTATATGTTAGTTATATGTATCTATTGTATATGTATATTTATATATATATATATATATATATATATATATGTGTATTAGTATATATGTACTTTTATATGATTAGTATTTATTATGTTAGGTATTCGTATTTAAATATAATTATCTATTGCGCCTACTCCACGTTTAACTTAAAATTTATGATATAATAATCTCCTAGGGTTTCTGGAAGAGATCTCTTCATAGAGATAAGATATCCTCTGTACCTCTATTTTGTATTTCCAATGTACACTAACTTATATCTATTGGTGCATAAAAAAAAAAGAAATAGAATTTGGAGGATTTTATGCTAAGTGTTATGTTTGTGGCGAAATCCTTTTAGTTTTTGTGTTAAAAGGCTAAAATAGTTACTTACTCTTTTCCTATGTTAATTTCACGCTTTAATTTAAATTGCAGTAAACTTTTTTAAAAAGTCAACCGATTTTTATGAAACAAAGTTTTAGTCTTAGTTACTAGAAAATTAAATGAATATGCTTTTTTACAAACAGACATTTCTAGAAATGATACATATGTTAAATCACATCACTTATCTTTAGTGGATTTTTAAAAATCTGAAATGAAATTTACAATTTACGATTTTTAATCTTTCGATGTATAGGCGGCTTCTTGTTCAGATGCGCCTTAAATGCTGTACAAATTGAAATAATATTGATTGTTTCATTAGTTATAGTAGTGTAGACATTTTCATATCAGTGTAAAAAGTCCCTACTTAAATAAAGAAAAAAATATATACATATAAGTAGATTTAAATAGCTATCTGTGTCTGTCGTTTACATAGATATCTAATATCTTGATATAAAATTGTAATCATACCATTCATTCAACTTTTCGATCTGATTTCGAAATATTTCATGAATAAATTCAAGATAAATTCACAATATGGTTCTTTCTATATATATATATATATATATATATATATATATATATATATATATATATATATATATATAAATGAATCCCTATATCCCTTGGTCACGCCATCACGCGTGAACGCCTGGACCGATTCCACTATTTTTTTTGTTGTGTTTGTTATTGTCAGGAGAAGGTTCTTATGACAGAAAATATTAAATATAAAGTAAATTTTAACGGTAAATACCAGGTTTGTATGGAATCGACGGGTAGTGAAGTTCGTATGGAAAAAATGTATTACTTAATGTTTGTATACAGGTAGATAGTTTATAAGTGGAAGAACCAAGAACGGAATTAAAACTCTCATGGTAACGGGATAAACGGATCAATTTACTATGCACACGGCCGAAGTCGGGGCGGGTCGCTAGTATTTTATAAAAATAAAATAAAAGTGCCCGTCAAAGGCACAATCATCAAAGTTGATAATTGAAGCCTTCAAGTTAATAGTCATTTTCTCCCTTTTATACAGAAAAAATGTGCAAATATTTGCTGGTGAGCCTTCGTAAATTCAACACAAACGCAACGATACGCAGTTAATCACACGGTAGCTTTATTCGATTATGTTGCAAGCTTGTGACTAACTTCAGGCAAGGCAAGCGGTCGCCGGGTGCACGCTGGATTAAACACTGCGCGTACGAGCTACTCGATTCAAAATTGGGTCTTGTAAGCGAAATGAGTTACCGAGCATTCGGTGCCGAACAAAAGGCACTAAGGGATTAAGACCCGCTCCCGTTATATATTAATGTTCTATAAGAGTGTATTTAATGGAGTGTTTGGATATCTATCCAAGCGTTTGCGAGATATATATATCGAGAATTTATATCAATAACAGATAATATGTATGATCAATTCTAAAATCACAGCCTGCTTTACATTTAAACAAATTCCTTATCAGATAAACTAAACATTATTTCCATTAGCTCAAGGTCGAAAATTCCGTCATCCTTTTAAGAACTTCAAACAAATGTAAAATGTTTAACAGCATTTAACGTCCGTGTCTTAAATAGACGTAACCGACGCGTTTTATTTACATAAAGGTTATCTGGAAGTGATCATTTTGAAACCAAGATCTTTTGTGTCTTGACACATGTTTTTTTCGTTTCCATAATGTATGTCGTGCCACATCCATTATTGACATGACTAGTGCTATGTTGTAAAAACGCCAATAGTATGAAGCCTTTAATAACAAGGCGGTACTTCAAATATCTGATTGACTTTGGTAATGATTTGCTGTTATACTGTATGGAGTTCCGTTCAACATCACCGCTGTCTATGGTCATTACAAAATTTATATGGAAAGACACTAGCACAATCACCAGACCATATATGCTGTATTTTTTATGCGATGAATTTGTCAAGTATGTGACCCGTCGCCTGCGCTTGCAACACTATTCATTTGTAAGTGTCATTCACTCATTGCCAACCTCGAGATATTGGTTCTTAAATCTCTTTTGCCCTGTAATTTCAGTAGCTACAGTATCCTTCAACACAGTATACTGCTTTGCTGTAGAATACCTAGCACTGCGGTGGCACCGAGCGTGCCTCTTGCAATATAAGGCTTACTAAGTAACTAAACTAAGTTATAAATCACGTATCCAGGCCTAATATTCAAGCTAACTTTTGCCTTGAAAGACCATTTTTAACCGCCATAAAATTATCGTTTACCGCTATTTATATACCGCTATATTATTATTTGCCATAGATTGGACTCGGTATTCGTACAATCATCGATTCAATAAAAAATAAGTCATATTATTTTTAAAAGATACAAATATAAAAGTGCCTTTTTTAACTTTTTTAAAACGTTAATAAGTACATCGAATAAAAATACGCGGATCGTAAATTTAAAAAAAACAAAAACATACAAATAAAAAGCAAGATAAACGGTTTGTAACATTCCGTTATCCGAGACAGCAAATTGCGATCAATTCATATGATCGAAACGATTGGTCGCTTGCGCCTGCGCATCGTATCAATGTAATTTAGACCAATGGGGACATCGGGCAGAAGTTAATTGATATGACCATTGTCCATTGATTCATTATCGTGTCACGAGTGAGAATGGCTTTGTGACAAAAAACTGAGATTTGTAATAAGTTATTTCACTTTTGACTCACTAAAAACCTTTTCAATGATTTGACCGTTACCAGGAATTTTACTACCTACTTGGTTTTACGAACAGATTTCAAGTAATCTGATATAATAATTCTGATTTTTTTAGCTCAACCGTAGAAACGTGTGGGTCGAGGGTTTGATCCTGACCCTCTTGAGCTATTGTCGTACCCACTCCTAGCGCAAGCTTCGAGCTAATTTGGAGCGTCAATAGGAATATTAGTAATGTTTTGATAAAGCATTGCTAATATTCTTTAAAAAAACTGAATTTGAAAGCGTAGTTCTTACCACATAAATAAAAATTAAACTGTTCGGAATGACAAACTGATGTAGCTGAAATTCCATTTTATCTTCTAAAGTAGCCATATTGACGTAACGTTCAGGCTATATTGAAATATAAAAGACTTATTATTCCAAGCACTTATAGCAATTTGTCACTGAATTCTGGGTCATATGGTACTCACTTTATATGTAGACTGTGCAGCATTTTTATCTACGTTAAATTTTACTTTGTAGCGTGTTCGATATTTGCATAGTAAAAAATGAGATTTCGTCCTCTTGGAGATACTTCCTTTGAATTCTGATTCCAATAATGTTTCTCGACACAAAATTCTCCCGTATACTTTCTTTGCGATAAAATTGAAGTCCCTCTATACTTAAAAAATTTAGAACTCGTAATCTTGATGTTTAAAGAACGTATAATCTCGCTCGGAGTAGTACTAACTTCATGCATATACATGACATGTTTCCCTACTTTTAGATATACTTTTGTGTTGAAAGATGATGAAATTCTATCTTCATCGTAATTAAATCGGTGGCCTTAACCTCGCCGGTATGTCGGTAAACTGAAAACGTTCACACAACCGATCAGTCTTTGGAAGTCCAGCAGAACAAAAAAGGTTCGCCACCATTACGCGTAGAAGAGAAAAATATGGTATTATATATATTAATCATCCACTTAAAAAAATCAGACTGTCTACCCATTAACTCTATGCTGTCTACATTCCTTAGTCTTAAATATACAATGACAAAAATAATCTGACGTGCAAGTTGACTAAGAAAGTCATATGGAAAAGTAACAGATGTGGCAATATTGACTTTCAACTTGTTTATTTAATCCAGACCATCCCCGTCACAGGTCACGTTTTTTCCATTTATTTAAGTAATTATCAATCCCGTCATGCTCATTCCCTAGTCTTAAATATACATCGAGGAAATTAGTAATCTGACGCGCATGCTGATAACAAAGCCTTACGGTAAAGTGACAGTTTTGCAAATATTTACATAAAACTTGTTTATTTGATTATTAACACCCGTAGTCAGGATTGAAACATACGTGTTTCTTGTAATGTTGATTTTCATTCAGGTTTTGTGTCACATATCTGAGAAAATAATTTCTCGGTCTATGTTGACTTTGGGATTAACATGTCAGATGGAAAATATGTACAGAACAAACGAAATATTTTTATTCAACATATAAAAGGGGCTAATTCATTTTTCACTCAGAGTCGGGATTGCGAGTCAATGGGGGAAATATAGCCACCATTTCCCGTGGATGGATTTCCAGTATTGAGTTGTAAATATGTTATAAAGGTTAGTATTTATTTTGGAAGTCAGATTCTACTATCGGCTCCATAATTATTCTTGAGAAAAGCCGGAAATACTTTCTTAGAAGAGTCAGTGAGTCAGCGGTCATTGGGAATCCAATTATTAAAAATTATATCTTATCATACACAACTTAGCTTTTCTATATGATTTATTGATTAGTTTGAGTCTCTGATACTTTTACTGAGCAGGTGTATCATAGCCAAGTGTGCTATCCAAATCATGTTATACCTCTATCCCAGTGATTCCGATGACGTTTGTTGATTCTCGGACACGAAGACGCTGCCAGTGGATTTTCAAGAATTTGGCTCAGTTGCTCATGTAACCATTTTCGGGATAATTAATTTCAATTAAGATACGCTCCCAATTAATTTTAAAAGAGCTTATCTGTAATTGCTAAGTTCCATTGTACTGACATTTGTTTCGCTAGCATGAAATACGTAAACATGTTTACAATAGAAAATACTCAAAGAGATTAATTTCACTAATTCAGAAATCTTCTTTTCAAAATCCAAGTGTCGAAGTCTTTTTTTAATGTTACTATGTTGGCAAGCAAGCATGCGGTTGCCGTAGCCTATGATCACTTGCAACAACATTCCCAACCTCGAGATATTGGTTCTTAAATCTCCTTTGCCCAGTAATTTCACTATCCTACAGTAACCTTCAAACCGAAAGACAGTAATGCCAAAGACACTACTGCTTTGCAGTAGAATATTTGACACTGCGATGGTACCTACCTAGTTGTGCGCCAGCTTGATGGAATAATCTCTGCTGGAATACGTAATTAATGGATGACCCCAAAATTTTGGGCTACTTGTTTATTATCAACATTTTATCATATACTGGTGGTAGATCTTTTATTGAAAGAGGCCGGCTAGGTAAGTACCACCGCACTGTCAAATATTCTACCGTAAAGCAGTATATTATTCGGCAAGAAGAACACTGTGGCTAGTAAAATTACTAGGCAAAAGACATTTAAGAGCCAATATCTCGAGGTTGGCAACGCGGGACCGACACCTGCAAATGTTGCAAACGCTCACAGGCTACAACCAACTTACTTTAAAAAAAGTATTTTGGCCGTATAAATCTTATTGTTATTTGTGCCTTTGGTACCGATATTTTAAATAGCACCTACTCCTGAATAAAGTATTCTTTATGAAATATTTAAATAATAAATTATTTAGTTTTTAGTTTTCAAGTCGGTACTTTTCTTAGATGATAATGAAACAACAGAATTGTGAATGAATGATTTACGTAATCATAACCATGGCTCTAAGCGAGTTTGAATCTTGATCCAAGTAGGTCACTACACCAAAGATCAGCAATACATTATTATTATAGATAAATGTCAGTAATAAGAACAAAGTAGGGTTATCTTAGTGAAATATTGACTCATTTTAATGGCAAGGATTTTGAAGTTTTTTTTTTTTTTTTTTTTTTTTTTTTTTTTTTTTTTTTTTTTTTTTATGTTAGAAGTTGGCAAACAAGCATACGGCCCACCTGATGGTAAGTGGCTGCCGCAGCCTATGAGCGCTTGCAGCACCATTAGTAGGTGCCACTCACGCGTTGCCAACCTCGAGATATTAGTTCTGAAATCTCGTTCGCCCAGTAATTTCACTAGCGTACAATGCCCTTCAAACCGGAACACAGTTGTGCCTAAGCACTACTATTTGGCGGCAGAATATTGGACACTGCGGTGGTACCTACCTAGCCGGCCTCTTGCAACAAAAGACCTACCACCAGCGTGACTGATTGCACTGGTGGAATAATCTCTGTTGTGACAGAGGTTATCCCAACAGCGGGCGATGGGGTCGTCACATCCCGACGCCGTTTATCTATCTCTTATAGCAAAAATATCTTCAATATCTGATAATCAGTCGCTGGAGCTATTATAATTTCTCTGTACACAGTGGACATAAGTGTATCTGTTTGTATAGACTTATCAAGAGTCTGGGAATTCCGTATTTACTTTGGAGATTCTTTGATTCTTAAATTCGAAAGCTTTTGACGTCAATTTTGGAGCATTGATAGCGTTCCAAACGACAATAGCCTTGTATGTGCGTATGTAATAGTGTTTTGCGGTTTTATTAGTTGTGCTTGTGTATGTGTTTTTCTGGACCTCGTACAAAGGATATTACTATAATTAAACTCAACGCTGGGTGCGTTGAGTTTAATAAACTCAACGCTGGGTGCGTAGAGTCTGTAGCGGTTAATTAAAACTAAACTTTCAATACACGTTATAGATTTGTAGCTTAGATCGGTGTATGAACTGTAAAGATATTTTTGTATTCTTTTTTATCTTTTAGAACTATTTTTAGAATTTTTGTTAATTCTGTTTTACCACACAAAAAACTACTGATAATACTGCGGTTTCCACAGTTTTATAGCTTGATTAAGGTAATCCTATTTAAGATAATCTTTAAATTTGTACACAGATAACGTGCTGGTTGTTGTCCGTGAGAATTAAGTAATAATATTATATTTATTTTTAATAATAAAATGTATATTAAGTAAACTATAATAGAGATTTAGATACTAGTGAGTTTAATAAATTCACAAACTTATTAATTAGTGATTTGCTCTTATCCAATGAGTTGCTCTTAGGTTTGTGGAGGTCAGATGGCAATCGCTCTGTGTAAAAATTAGTAACCTGTCAAACAGGATAAGAGTGAAAAGCAGACCCTGGTAAAATAATAATAAACGCTACATAATAAACGCTACACACTCAACGGCTCCCATTAGGATAGTTATATTCTGTTGGGGGTCTGGAAACATACGCATGGACATGGATAAACACTACCAGACCAGAAAACATGCCTGTATGGTCAATACAAACATCTGCTCTGAGCGGGAGTCGAACCTGCGACCTGTAACGCTTAAGGCAGGATCGCTACCGTTGCGCTACAACGTCGTCAATAAATACCGAGATGATGCTAGTAAGAAGAAGAAGAAATAATTAGTGACCAAAATTGAATATATTTTGAATGAATTTTAATTTTTATGGCGCTGTGTTACAATACTTGAACATCGTGTGAGCGCTACGCTGATCAAGAAGTTGAAGCAATTCCCTAGCAAACGTTAACATAATAGTGACCTATGAGGTCTAAAACAAGGTCTGTCGAATTTCAGAGGTTTTTTTTTATGTTACAAGTTGGCAAACAAAGCATACGGCCCACCTGATGGTAAGTGGTTGCCGTAGCCTATGAGCGCTCGCAACACCATTAGTAGGTGCCAGTCAAGCGTTGTCAGCCTCGAGATATTGATTATTAAATCTTCTATGTCCAGTAATTTCACTAGCCTACAGCACTCCTCAAACCGAAACACAGTAATGCCAAAGATACTACTGCTTTTCGGTAGAATATTTGACACTGCGTGTGTGGTAGTGACCTATGAGGTCTTAAAACAAGGTCTGTCGAATTTCATCATTTCAGTAAATGGGTTAAAAAACTAAATTGTGATGACTACAGAAAAAGAAAATAATCTGAATTGTTCTTTATTGTTTAGTTCATGTTGAGTGTGTAGCGTTTATTGTTTATTATTATTATTGTTTATGTTAGGCGATACTGGACAAACCCTGTTTTAAAACCTCAAAGGCCGTTATTATATTTGCGTTTGCTTTATATAATAATTTTTGTAGCCATTAAAATTATGCTAATAACACTATATACTCTCAAAAAAAGTGTATGATTCATTGTAAGAAAATGCCGCATAAATAATAATTATCACTGAATTTACGTAAATTAAGGCTTACCTATCGCCAAATAAGGACTTAGTATGTTCACATCTCCAAATATGGACTTAGTTGTTATCTCTTATCAAATTACATGAAAAAAATAGTCGTGCAAATTTATTATTTTATAATTATATAATAATCTTTTTATAAACATAAAAATAAAATTTAAACACTCTCTTTAGGAGTCACCTTTCAAAGTCAAACTCGGTTCAGCCGTTTGAGAGGTACGATACAATACACACACAGGGTTAATAAAAATAAACTTATAATAACACTCTTTTTGGCTCGGGACTTAAAAAGATTTTTAAGTTTGTTATTTTAACATAAGTGCTTTTTACTTCTGTCGGTAGATCTCTGTACTGCCTATGTTTGTTTTAATATTATAGCTCTATACCCATACTAATATTATAAATGCGAAAGTAACTTTGTCTCTCTGTCTATTGCGCCTTCACGCCAAAAAGACTGAACCGATTTAAATGAAATTTATTTATTTTATGTTTTATGTTTATTGATAATCCAACAGCGTTACATAATATAAAGATAGTGCTTAAGTAATGTAGACTTACAAAATAAGGCCAGTTAATTTGGTACACAGATAGTCTAGAGCCAGAGAAAGGACATAGGCTGTTTAATGCGGAAAAAGAGTTGTAAGAGGTTGAAAGGGGCGGATGAAAAGATGTTTAGGAGTATCATTTTTTGAGCTAGAAACTTGAAACTTATTTTTTAGGCTGTTGATTTGATATAAATAAATATGACATTCAAAGTTGAGGAATGCAGAGCTTGTATTAAAATCGTTATTCGCGCGGGCGTAGCCGCTGGCAGAAGCTAGTGATTTAATAAGAACTGAACGAGTGATGGTGAATTTTAGTTTTAAGAACATCGTATCCTTGAAGGCCAGGAATTTCGTGTTTTGATGTTTAGCGCTCACTCACGATCGTATTAACGATACCTGTTTATAGAAGGTATTCTACTTTTCGAAATGCTCATAGACAGATGGGCTCAATGGATGTTAAACGTTTAGTGAAGAAGATTCGTTAAGCAACTTTAAGTCCGGTCAAAAATGGATGAGTGACCACATAGTGTTATTTGTGTCTCACCGTGCAGGAAGCGTTTAGACAGCTTGGCTGCCTGACTTGTGGAATGAAAGGGCCTACTAACTATAAAATAAATAAAAAATATAATAATTATATAATTCATATTTAACGAAATAGTTACATTTTTTTTTTTTTTTCGGAATGTGTATTACTGGCCTTTACAGCGAAATGTTGTCAGCCGAATGGGAGCCAAGTTCACTATTAGGATAATTATGGTGTTGTTGTCGACTTCACCGACAAAAGACTTGATTTCTAAATGGGTGCCAAATTGTGTAGACAGTCCTGAGATTACACGTAATTCTAAAGTAAATTAAAACATAATTTCACGTTTTTTGTGCAACAAAAATGTTTACTATTTGTAAATATAACTTCTTAAATTCGAAAAGTCGAATTATTTACACAAAGCAGGTAACTTAGGATAAATGAAAGCTCAAGATTTGACTGATCTAGTTTTGGTAATAACGAGCATGTCTATTCTTCTTCTTCTTATCGACTGGTTAGTGGTCAATCTAGTGTCAGAGTTGTTCAGGTCGCCCGTAGGCCTCTGACTTGACTTATCGACTATTGTCTAATTGTCAACAGCCGGGACCGACTTTATACGAGCATGTCTATTAAAAATATGACTATTATAATGATATAAGTTATAGGTATAATTTTGAATTTTCTAAAGAATGAATGAATACTAAAACCGCTGTCATCATCATCATCATCATCATCATCATCGACCTATGGACGTCCACTGCTGGGACCGATCTGCCACCGGGAACGATCTTGTGCCCGCTTGCATCCAGCGGCTCCCAACGACTCTTTTTATATCGTCGTGCCACCTTGTGGGAGGTCTGCCGACGCTGCGTTGTCCAGTGCAGGGTCGCCATTCCAGCACCTTGTGAACCCAACGTCCTTCGGTTCGACGAGCTACGTGCCCCGCCCATCGCCACTTCAGTTTTGCAATTCTTTGAGTTATGTCGGTGACTTTAGTTCTCCTACGGATCTTCTCATTCCTGATTCGATCACGTAGAGAAACTCCAAGCATAGCTCTCTCCATCGCTCGCTGAGTGACTCTGAGCTTTCTTATGAGGCCCATAGTTAGCGACCATGTCTCGGATCCGTAAGTCATCACTACCGTAAGGCAACACGCACTGTTCGAAGACTTTTGTCTTCAGGCACTGAGGAATATTGGACGAGAAGATCCTACGTAACTTCCCGAACTCTGCCCAGCCGAGCTGGATTCGGCGATTGATCTCTTTCTCTAAATTGGACCTACCTAACTGAACCGTGTGTCCCAGGTATATATAGTCGTCAACAATTTCGAGTGCAGAGCTTCCACCGATAACTGGATGGAGCGGAACATGAGCGTGAGACATGATTTTCGTCTTGCTCATGTTCATCTTAAGGCCCACCTGTTGAGAAACTCTGCTGAGATCTTCGAGCATGGTATTAACATCTTCCAGGGTAGAGACCCTGGAAGATCTTAATACCATTAAGACTATATCGTCGGCAAACCGAAGGTGAGTGATGTACTCGCCGTTGATGTTGATGCCAAATCCGTTCCAATCCAAAAGCTTAAAGACGTCCTTCAACGCAGCGGTAAACAGTTTCGGAGAAATGACATCTCCCTGTGGTACACCTCGCTGCAGCTGGATTGGCCTCGTACTTTGGTCCTGTATACGGATTGACATGGTGGCGTTGTCGTACAAACACCTCAGCACTTCAATGTACCGGTAGTCAATTTGGCACCTCTGCAAAGACCTCAATACAGCCCAGGTTTCGACCGAATCGAAAGCTTTCTCGTAGTCCACAAATGCTAAGCAAAGTGGCATATTATACTCTTCAGTCTTCTGTATAATCTGCCGCAGCGTGTGGATGTGGTCTATGGTGCTAAAGCCTTCTCGGGAACCGGCTTGTTCGGGAGGCTGGAAGTCGTCAAATCTGCGAGCAAGACGATTCGTAAGGACTCTCGAAAACTACTTGTAAACGTGACTCAGCAGCGAGATGGGTCTATAATTCTTCAATAAGGCATTGTCACCCTTTTCGAAGAAAAGAACCACAACGCTTCTGTGCCACGCTTCAGGCCATGTGCCCTCGTGTAAGACGGAATTGAACAATCGCTGAAGGACTTAAAGTATCGGTATTCCACCCGCTTTCAGGAGTTCTGATGTGATTCCGTCTTCACCTGGTGTAAGGGGGTTGCTCGTACCAGTCAGTCACCCCAAATGTCAACCTCACCTGCACGCGGTACACCCTGCCGACTAACCAACGAGGCTCTGACGACCGACAAATGGCGGTATAACCATTCAAACCAGCTGACTTAAATTACGAGATCGATGACGGGCAGCAGCATCATCGGTGCAAGACAGGCAGCCCTGCGATCCCCAACCCGCCTGCCAAACGTGGGGATTATGGCAAAGCCGCCCTTATGATAGGACAAAACATGCCACGGCCCCTAGTTCCCGGCAGCCCCGCTGTTCCTAGCTCTGGCAGCAGTTATGGAAATGACGGGGTGGGGGGTGCTAAGAATCTCCGGGTGAGATCCCGCTGCCAACCCCGACAACTGGCCCTGGCAACATACAACAACATATAACGCAAGCACTTTGAGGAAAACCGCTGTAGTAAAAGTTATTAAAGAGAAGTTTAAAGAAAAGTAGTAATACAATAGTACTCTATCTAATGTATTATGCCAATTTGCGACTGCGATCTTTATGATAACCATAATAATAATACGAGTATTAGAAAAGAGTAAACACTTGAAATTAACATATCTATAGAGATTCAAACGTACTATATAACGTTGTCGTAATAAACGTAACATTAGAGCCCTTGAACCTGACATGCGCGAGCGCAACTAAAATAGCGCGATCCGACGCTGAGCCTCTGCCAAGTTTCGTTTAGTTTCTGTACTACGTTTTTGTCAAACAGATGCAGATATTTACTTCCTATTATCCTTTATAACGATAAAGAGACCACTTACTTTATATTTTTCTTACAAAATATTAATGATAAGGTACTAGAAGTCGTGACGTTGTCGCCACAATTGTGACTTTGAAGCCACAAGCTGGTAGCATGCATTTATATCGTTTGATCATTTTGCTTACCATTGCTGTATAAGCGGTTCAATATCCGGAACGGTAAAACCGCAAGTAGCTATGTTATGTGAAACTGACGATGTTGTCGTACTCTGTGTGTGTAGTAGTAACAGAATGGGTGTGACAAATATAGCGGCAACGCGGCGACGTGTTTTGAAAATACTAAGCGACTTTTAACATTTCTTTAATATATATAAACGCCTTTCAGATATTTAACACATGATTCTATGACCTAAATTACAATTATTTTCTAAAAACGTGATTGGATTTGCGTCATCACTATCATCATCATCATCATCGCCATCCTCATCATCATCAAGCTACTTTGAAACTGACAAAATTCATATTCAGTTTGAATTTTTTGAATATTAATTTGACATTTTTGTTTGATCAGCTACAAACGTACATATTTGTAACAAGTGCTTCATTTGAAATTAAATATTCTTTGTTCGTCTTTCATGTAATGTGTTTTTGAGAATTTATGATTTAGTACTTTTGTACTAGTCATGTTTATCTTAGAATTGGCTGCAGAGAGAATTGAAACGTTTGTGAATAAAATATGTTGCATTATAAACATTTTCCATTTTTATTTGCTAATCTAAAAGGAACCCAACACATTTCCAGAATAAAGACTATCCAGATAATAAACTGGATACATATGTGTGCTACACTTCATCTAAATCCGTTGTCCCGTTTTTGCGTGATTGAGTAACAAACATCCAAACGTATCAACTACTACATATATTATAGTAATTGGATTTAAAAATTGGGAGAACCTCGCCATTTTCTACAAAATAATAATCTAAATAGGCCACTTAGCATCACTAGTAATCGTACTTATATTTGTCGACTTAGACTTCCTTTCGTCGAAATAGACACATTAAAAATACGAGTTTTCAATTTTAGCAAACTGCGACTTATCTAATAAAGTGATGCATAATAGCACAATACATTGTAATTTTATTAAGTTCGGTATTTAATATAATAGGCATTGCTAAAAATATATTGAGCGCTCGTAGGAGGTGGCAGACGTTGGTTGGTAAACTATTTAATAACTCTAGGTTGACTAATAACCATAAGCAGAACAAGAAAGCAGTATTCATATTATCAACTAACAAATAAAGGGTAAAGTGGTTTAAAGTGAAACGCAGAAATTTATAAAAAAATTGAGAAGTGTCGAGGACACCCGGGTGGAACGAAGTTCTTTTCGATTAATTAGTGAAGGATTTGTAATAAAATTGTATTAATATTAAATTAATTAATTTTAATTTAATTATTACAAACTAATTACTTTTTATTTTAATAACCGTCGCGACACCACACTTTTCAATGTGAAATAGAAAGACGAAACGAAAATAACTGGCTTGCTTTCTATGAGAGAGAGAGAACACGCGCACGCCGCACGGCTTACAACTATAGCAAAAAGTGTCGTTACAACTTTTGGCCTTAATTTTTCCGTCTAGCCCCCGCGATAAAATGAAAATAAAATAAAATAAAAATAATAAAATAAAATAAAAATAATAAAAAATTAAAAATGAATGTTATAATCGTGAGAGAACGCTTCCTTGGGGAACCCCATAAAAATTATCATATAATTTACTATCAGTTAAGTAATGCCGGTTATATTAACACTTACGGAACTAGTTTTCGGCGCTTGAAGCAATATTTAACATAGATAAAATTAGATCATGATCAACATGATTGAAAGCGTTACTAAAATCAACAAAAAAATTTAGGCTACCTTTATTGTTCTCAACCTTCTCAGCTCTTCATTTCATCATAATAAAATATATATTTACCAAAACAAGATATATATTTATAGAAGTTCATTAATCCTAGTCCTAATAAAGAAAAAATAATTTCAAAATATTTGGAAATTGAGGCTAAAGATCCAAAAACAGCATAAACTAATTTAAATCCTTCTATTTTTGAACTCCCTTAAAACTGGAAACTTAGAACAATATTCGCTGTCGTAACAAAATGTAATTAATTTTGTCTGACCGGCTAAAAAACGCAATAGAAATCAGATATAAATGGAGATGCTCTGACACCACTTTTGATAATAAGTCAACGAATTGCATTGATATTGACGACCGTTGTTGCGTGTTGGTAAGGCCTGCCTTAAGTCTCCACGGTCGCGGGTTCGATTCCCGTTCGGGGCAGATATCGACGCTTGTGACTTGGAGAGCACGTTAAGCGGTTGTTATAATGACATCTGATAATAATCGATAACTCTTTATAGATAATTTGCTCTTACACAGTGACTTACTGGTTCGCCCTTACGGTCGCGGGGTTCAGATGGCAACCGCTCTGTGTAAAAAACAGTAACCTGTGAAATCCGGGTAAGAGTAATAAGTAGACCCTGGGTAAAATGCCAAGATTAATGCTAGGACGAAGCATGATATTGACATGTTGCATTATCATTTACATGTGCATGTTGCATTGACATGTGCATGTGCATGTTGCATGTTGCATTGACATGTTGCATTATCATTCGTCTCTGCATACCACTTCAATTGAGACGCTCATAGCCGGGTGCGCCCAGTGATCGGTAAACGATAGGTGCGTAAAGCAACATTAGGCGCGGTCAGTCAATAGGTGGGTGATCGCATAGTGGTATTTCAACTGAGCGTCTCCGTACCGCACGTAAAAAGTTGGTCCCTGTTTTTTTTTTTATGTTACAAGTTGGCAAACAAGCATACGGCCCACCTGATGGTAAGTGGTTGCCGTAGCCTATGAGCGCTTGCAGCACCATTAGTAGGCGCCACTCACGCGTTGCCATCCTCGAGATATTAGTTCTTAAATCTCCTCTGCCCAGTAATTTCACTAGCGTACAGTGCCCTTCAAACCGGAACACAGTAATGCCTAAGCACTACTATTTGGCGGCAGAATATTGGACACTGCGGTGGTACCTACTTAGCGGGCCTCTTGCAACAAAAGACCTACCACCAGTGTGACTGATTGCACTGGTGGAATAATCTCTGCTTTGACAGAGGTTATCCCAACAGCGGGAGATGGGGTCGTCACATCCCGACGCCGATCATTTTGTTATCAATTTGACAATAGTCGAAAAGTACTATACGGGCGACCTGAACAACTCTGACACTAGGTTGGCCACTAACCACTCGATAAGAAAACCCCTCCAATTTGAAGTGTTGAAGTGATGTCCCATCAATTTTGTGAGTTTGTTGGTCGTTTGGAAATATTGACATCGTCTCAAATATCATTAATGATATTTATCAGGCAAATTTCATGCATCATGCTACGTTTTTATTTTATTATCATATAATCATCTGATATAATATTCAAATATATGTATATAATAATTGTATTGTGCGTTGAAATATTATGTCTAGAGATTAAATACGACGATACAAAGTCACGAAAACACTAAATAAAATTTATTGATAACATTTTATCTATCAAAACAATAAAACATAGGCTTATCGAGTATATTTGCATACATGTACCAATGAAATTGTATAACAATTTATAACAATTTCATGGGTCTATTATCGCTAAATTGTAACTACGCTAGATAAAAATTATGAGTATATACTTCCATCTCCGATGACGTCCTTAGCCGTGGTTCGGCTTCGCAGGAGGCACCCTAAAGACGGAATCAAATTTGAGCCCCCGTGAGGGCTGTCTCTTTTTCACGGCTGAGTCTCTGTACTCGGCCCCCGCCCGGTGACGCTGTCAAGGCCAGTAGGGCCAACAGCAATACACATTCCGAAACAAAAATGAGTATATCGCTTTTGGCGATGGAGATACAAGTCCATTATTCTTTCAGCGTTGTCTTGTCTGGTATTGCATTGAGATCGGCCGCCAAAGAGGTTTTAGTGGGTCCCCATGACGTTACCACTTTGACATAATCTCCTCACCAGGAAGCCGATTTGATAGCAGATTTCCTTCCCGTCACACAAAAAAAAGCTCGTTCGATAACTGGCCAGGCCGTGTTTGTTGCCACCAGAATAACACACTTTGTTCTTTATGTCATTACTAATTGCTAATGACAATTCATTGTATATCACTCCCCACAGTTACAGCCAGACGGCATCCAGTATTAAGACTAATGATGCAATTGACACCACACTTATTAACATTCAGTCGCTTTTATATGATATATTAAAATATTCCAGGTTTTTCACCAGTTCAGTGAAAATAAATTTCATATTAAAAACAATCCAATTAACAAATAAACGTAACCCCTTAAGTTTGTTTCGCCAGTTCTTCTTAGGTAGAGGTTTAATTTTGCAACGGGTGGTGGAATCTGACTTTCAACAAAAAAGGGTAATATTTTATACGTTTCTTCCTAGAATTATTCCCGTCATTTACCCAGGCCATTCAACAGTATGCTTGTTGGCCAGCCGTCATGATAAAAAATTTTGTTCTCATCCAATGAGTTAATGGTTCGCCCTAGGGTTGCAGAGGTCAGATGGCAATCGCTCTATGTAAAAACTAGTAACCTATAAGCAGACCCTGGGTAAATACTCGTATAGTACCAGAAACAATGCTAAGAAATAACATATATTGTTGCTATTATTATTATTATTATTGCTTTTAAATTATAAAATAATTTATTATATTATTTTTAGGTATTATTATTATTATTAGATAGGATATTTGTACTAGTTATGTTATGATCTACGTTGATTGAAATAAATTATTATTATTATTATTAAGAAGAAGACGTTGAACAAATTATTTCATTTTCATTTTCACATTCCGTGAACAAATATAAATGTGTTAAACATGTGTCGTATAGTCGGGCAAATAATGAGCCCATCATTTATATCTTTAAATAACTTGTCGTTCAAATATTTTCTCTCACAAACTTACTATTATTTATTTTCCTAATAATTGTCGTACCTCTTAAAAGTTGACCTCATTCCCGGCTCACGTCAAGGAGGGACTCCTTCCTAAAATCTGGGCTCTTTCAAACGAGGCGTGAAGAGGCATCTTGCTTGTGGCAGGGCGAGGGTGACTAACGCGGTCGTCTTCCGCAGCTGTATTAGCCGCCTTCGCGTTTGGACTTTACTGCAACTTACCATCAGGTGGAGGAGAGTCATGTGTCCACTTGCCGTATACCCATACCCGTTGCTCTTTTTGTTGTTCTTGTTGTCATTGCTCGCTGTTGACAGCTAGCTGGTACTCGCTGGGATTGTCCCGGAATGTGACGTCATCTCCCTATTGATATCCTGGAATGAGAAAGATAAGAGTAATAAGCTGACCCTGGGTATAGGAAAACCGGGAAAAATGCTAGAAAGAACAGTTGTTTTAGTAATTATAACTATTTCCCGTGTGATGTATCTAATTTCTACCGACACAATTGAAGCAGACAATATGAGTCATTATTTTCTTGAATAGTTGGCAGGAATGTTCGTTTTGTTTATGGTAGTCTTCTCAAAACAAATCGGCTTCTGAGAATGTTTTATATTTGATCCAACGTAGATATGCAGACAGCTGTTTCTATTGCTTGTCTTAAAAAACTAAAACTATTGATTTAAGCTTGATAAAAATTAGGAGATTAGATTAAAAAAATAATCTTGTTAAAATTGTCCTAGAAGCATAGACTTACTATATTTGATTATACGTGACGACGTTGTGCTGCAGCGGTAGTGAACCACCCTTAAATCTCACAGGTCGCGGGTTCGATTCCCGCACGGGACACATCCTTATACAGGAATATGTTCCGTTCTGGGTGTGTTTGTCATACAAGCATACGGCCCACCTGATGGTAAGTGGTTGCCTTAGCCTATGAGGGCATACAGCACCATTAGTAGGTGCCACTCACGCGTTGCCAACCTCCAGATATTGGTTCTTAAATCTCTGTCCAGTAATTTCACTAGCGTACAGTGCCCTTCAAACCGGAACACAATAATGCCGAAACACTACTATTTGGCGGCAGAGTATTTGACACTGCGGTTGTACCTACCTAGCCGGCCTCGTGTAACAAAAGACCACCAGTGTGACTGATTGCACTGGTAAAATAATCTCTGCTGTGGCAGTGGTTATCCCAACAGCGGGCGATGTGGTCGTCACATCTCGACGCCGGGAAATAAAGTTTCATAAACTAAAAATAATAATATTAAAAGTAGCAAATAAAATAAAATTAAGAAAACTGAATTTATTTGCTTGACAATTTCTAATTAAAGATTTCTTTTTAACTTTATTAATGTTGCAATTAAAAATATCATATTGAGAAAAGTATTTGTTAAAAGAGCCACGTGCACGCGGTATACAATTATTTGTTCTTAATTAATAATTAGTATTCATGACAAGTGTCTCAAATAGTAATTTATTAACTATGGACGGCCCATACGCACAATATGGCGAAGTTAGGCACAAGTTTGCAACATAATGTAATGAAGTTAGCGTCTGACCAATTTCCTTCGGTTACGATGGTGTTAAATTTAAGAAGGAGCACCAGTCTAACATTTTGTCTTTATGAAAGAGTCTGTCCATGGTATATAGTAAGTCAATGGTTAGGAGTCATTACAGAAACTTTTTTATAAAAAATAATCCAACTTTAAAACTAAATAAATATTTTCTACAACAGAAGTCGGTAGCATATGTGACGATATTTCACTTAGCAGTAATTATTACTAAATAATAAATAAGAAAAAGATGTATTTTATTCAAAAAAGCGTGGGGTGCGTGGTGGCACAATAGTTATAAATATTTTATTGAGAAAAATGAGTTGTAGGATTATCAATTTGACAATGTCTTAAAAAGCACCCTACACTTTTTTCATTTTTTAGTTGGACTTTGGTTAAAAAAAAAATTATACTATTATTTTACATTTTTTATTAGATTTTTATTTATTAAATTGTCATCGGTCCTGGATAAGTATGTAAAATTTCGATTTAATCCGACTTTTTAAATGAGGTCGAAATCGTGTGTGTGTTTCCGCTACATACATAATTATGAAGCTAATAAAAGCGTGTTAAAAACAAATGTGTATGTAGCTTTATAAGTGAAACTTTTGTGTTAAATAACTATATTACTATAATTATATATAAATATGTATGTGAAATATAGAAAATAACAAATATTTATATTTTCATAAACATACTACTTTCAACAGTTATATAAAATTGTGCATAAGCTACGTAATTAATTTATAAATGGCATTTTGACTTATAATAATTAATTATTGATAAATTAAATTTATTAATATGGTGCAATACTATCACATGTATTGTATAAACGTAAATTAATGGGTCTTTATTTTATCTTGCATACATTGCAATGCATATGCATATATAATTATATGCATCCGATTTGGATGAAACCGGTGAGTTATCGTGCACACGCCCACAACTTATTCCATAAGTATGACAGCTCTTTTTTGTGATACTTTTTGGGAATATCCTATTTATATAATAAAAGTGAAAGTTTGTGTGTTTGTATGTTTGAATCACGCAAAAACGGATTTGGATGAATTTGACACAGACCTGGATTAAGACAGGATACCTTTCAATAAAGAAATAAATCAACCCTACACACTCAACGGCCCCCATTAGGATAGTGATATCCTGTGTCGGGTGTCCGGAAACACATACAAAGACAAGGACAAACACACCCAGACCGGAAAATATGCTTGCATGGTCAATACAAACATATTATGCTCCGAGCGGGAATCGACCAGCGACCCCGGAAAGATATTAAATTCCCGTGGGATAGACAAAAACCAGATAAAAATATTTTAATTTCGATTTGATCTTATAGGCCACATTTGTCGCGAAGAAAAAACGTGTAGAGCGTGAAATAGGGGGTGAATACTAAAAAGGTGGCTACAACCTTACTGCCCGCCTGAAGGCTAGTTACCACTGTAGTGTGCCGACGCAACAATGCAAAAGTACTGATCCTGTTATTTCACGTCGATATATTATATAGTGTCTTTACTTCCCTTGCTGAGTCCTATCATTCATGCTAAAAACACTAAAGAAAACGTTTCATGTTTAAAAAAAGGGGGTCTGTCGTAAAGTAAGGAAGAAAATTAAAGGATCAGAGAACAAGGTCTTTGTTATTCACGCCCCAAACGATACGAACGATAATAACAGCTACTACTTCACGTAAAATAGCGGGCTTTACTATTAATAAAATATAATAATAATTTAGTATGTGCAAAACACCAGGCAAAATCTAGTATTTTATATAGAAAAGCCTAACTTGCTCTTGTAATATTTTATACTAATAGCAACTTTCTTAGCATGGCTGACATCCGGTTAGTAAGTGGTAATGACCTCTAGCAATCTCTCATGATAAATATTAATATTACCTTATAAGAATTTTGCACGCTTCGAATCCCGAGTATAAGTGTTTTAAAAAAATTTTATTCAATATAATGTTAAGACATTTAATATACTCCTAATGATGACCGTAGTGGCGTTGTAGCGAGCTTGCCTTTAGTCTAGACGGTCGCGAGTTCGAGTTGCGGAGGTCAGATAGTAATCGCTCTGTGTAAAAACTAGTAATCTGCCAAATCTGTATAAGAGTATAAAAAAAATGTCTATATATTTTTTTTTGGACACCTTACCCACTCTTTCTTCCACGTCCAGGGTTGACTGGTAGAGAATGCTTTTAGTATTAAGCCTTTTGTGCACTTTGTGCAGTAAGGTATAAATAAATAAATAAATAAGAGTAATAAGCAGACCCTGAGTATATACCGGAAATAATACTGCTAAATACATATACCTACATATTTCTCCTCCAACAAAGCCTTTAGCCTATGATAGGTGTGGGTTCCATTGTGTCCTGGTTGTATGAGGTCATACAAACCGGCCGCATTTCCTCCTCTATAATAAATACAAAACTTGGTACAATAGCCCAAGAGGTTCAAGATGGAACTATTATTTCCCATTAACTAAAATCGGCCCTTTAACGGCCTATTGAGCCTTCAAACTGATTAAACCACAGTGATTTAGTCATTGCATAACATATCCGTTATGTTACACCATCACAAAATTTACATTAATTATAAGTGGAACTAATTTAACTCGTTTGACTTGTACCCTCGTAAGACTTCTAGGTATGTTAACTAGATGATGGAAAATTATGTTGACAAATATTGTTTTTAAAAACATACCTACAGAATAGCCAAACAAGGTCCGTCAAAACGAAACGATTAGCGGAATCCTGATAAAAGTCCATGTTATCAGTTAATTGATCCATGTTTAGGGCTGTTGATTTCATACCGGCCATATTTGACTGGGCAAACGCAGCCTCAACACGCTATTGTCAATTATTGTCACGTGCCATACGGCCTTCAGTGTAGTAAGAGACGTGACAGTTTGTGCATAGGAACTTTCCGTCAATCAAAATAGTTATTGACTTTAATTGAACTGTATGTTCGACCGTGCTTGCGAAATCAATATTAATTGCATTGTATATTGGTAGTGTGTGGACAGTTGGGTTTGCGCATACTTTTTAACCGACATCAATTGTTTCGCTATCCTTAGATTTTCTTAAACCAGGGCGGCATAATTGCAAAAGCGACGAAATCCTTTAAACTGATAAAAAAAAAAAACAATTTTCGTGTTGAAAATATGAATGGTCAAAATTAAACGCTACACACTCAACGGCTCCCATTAAGGTAGTTATATCCTGTGTCGGGGGTCAGAAACATACACAATGACAAGGACAAAACCACCCAGACCAGAAAACATGCCTATATGGTCAATACAAACATCTGCTCCGAGCGGGTATCGAACCCGCGACCTGTGGAGTTTAAGGCAATTTTGATGCCGCTGCGTCGTCTATAAAATATAAAGAGAGCTCGTTGATTAGCATCGAACTGCAATCATTCTTCTTCTAAATTTTATTGTATGAAATTCCGCATGCATCTTCGGAAATAGGTAACTTGGAGTCGAGATCACTTGAGTAACAATAGTGTATTCTTTCTTTTATAAACTACTAGTAACGCCGCGGCTTCACCCGCGTTATTGTAGTTGTTATGCCGAACAACCATCTAAAAATTACGGCGGGGTACCACGCCATACTTCCATACAACTTTTCATTCCTCCATTCACCCCTTACAATCGTTTTTTCGTATTAAAAAGTAGCCTATGTCCCTTTTCAGGCTCTAGACTATCTGTGTACCAGTTTTGGTACCAAACAGATAGACAGAGAAACAGAGTTACTTTCGCATTTATAATATTAGTAAGGATTCATATCTTCAAGATAAACACATATTTAAAAAGTTTTAATAAATATGTTTTTTCTATAAATTATAAATATCTTGAGAGAAGCTTGGTGATAAAAATACCTAATGTCTCAGTTAATTAAATTGAGACAATGCCAATAAATTACTTCGTATCGACAGCGGAAAAAAATGTTTGATCGCGAGCCAAGAACCGAATTGTTTAAAGTTTCACGGTGATTTAACGCGAAAAGAAATAAAAACTTTTGACGAACAGCGTTACATTGCTCTGTGAAATATTAGCTAACCTCTTTTGATATTGCAGATGTAAATAAAGCTAATATTATAAATCTTGTTTGCTTATTTGATTACGACAGCTTTGCTATATTCGGCATTAAATGGATCGACCAAATGAAAATAAAATTAAATATTTAATTCAACGTATAAAGTTTTACATTTATTTGTTGAAAGTCAGATTAAACGTCTACCCAAAATGAACCGGTAAAACAAACAAGGCTATATTTTTAATTGTATTTTGGAATGAAGTTCCTTAACGCGGCTTACGAATAGTGCGATTTAGTAGAAGTTTTAACGTAGCGAAATTCTGTACGGTGTGCGTGTGTGATTTGTGTAACGAGCCTACTACACAAATGAGCACATGAGCAAGTGAGTGCGCAACTATCTCTTTCTCTCTCCCTTTCTGGCCCTGCCTCATTTTAACCTAACAAATAATATTGAAATATACAAATTTCATTTTGAATTACTTGTGGACTTGATGAAAAAACCTAAGGAAATTCATTCCTACCTACCTAACCTAAGGAAATTTAATAATTACATTAATGTTTTTAGAACCGCTGAAAAGCTTGAAATAGTACAACCAGATTAATCGACGTAAATTATCACTGTACAAAATTTTTGCGTTTTATGTGATCATTGTAAGCTTCATCTGCCTTTTATCTACTGACAGAACAAGAAAGTGTTTTTGGGTCGAGCACAAATGGTGAATGGTAACGAGTAGATCAAAATCATATTTACATTTGTGACAAATTCGTTAATGTTTGTTCTGGAAATCGCCTTCAATGGTCTGATCAGGGATCAGAATCGACACCATACTAAGACAAATAAAAGTGACGCATGACACATCATTCGAAGAAAGTGATGCCGTGATTCGTCATGAACCTTATACGACAAATCATAAATCATACAATACACGCTTAGTGAGAGCCCCAGAGGCCCAATCTCCCACACTCTCTGTTCCCTTCCTTTGTTTTCTTTACTTCCTTCTCATTCCTTCCCCTCTATCCGTCGGGTTGGCTACGCGCATCTGATACTTCAAGTTGCGAAGACTTCTTACCATTATGAAATAAAAAAAACGCAATTGATATATAGGAAAGATAGCCCTTGCAGGAATGTTTAAATAGTTGCTGGCATTGTGTCAAACTATATCAAGTATTAACACCAGTACACAGCTTCGTCTAGTACTACTAGAATATTATTTAGTGCGCTACAGTCTCCGTGTAACAGTTTTATGAGCATTTAAGCAATTGCTGTTGCGATATACATTTCTATTATATTTAATTTTATATTTAATTATTTTCTTTGTCGCGCGTCAAAAAAATGGAAAGAGGCCTGATGAGGCATCTTGCGTATAGGCAGGGCGAGGGTGACCACCACAGTTCGCCTTCTGCAACCATATTAACCACCTTAGCGTGTCTACACTTCCACTTACCATCAGGTGGAGTAGAGTCATTTGCCCCCCAGGGTATAAAAATGACAAAATCTAATGTGAAAAAAACACCTTTGAAACAGTTTTTATTGGAACGAAGTTCCTTATCGCGCGTTGTGAAAGGGGGCTAGACGGAAAAATTCTTACGAAAAGTTGTCACGACACTTTTTGCTATAGTAAGCTATTGTAAGCTGTGCGGCGTCGCATGTCTCTCTGTCTGTCTCTCTCTCTTATAGAAAGCAAGCCAGATATTTTCATTTCTATTTCGCATTGTTATATTTTTGTTGAGTGTATACAGGTTTTTTGTAAATAATAAATAATGTTAATAATAAAAAAAAAATATTATAACTTAAAAAAAAAAAAATTTATTACAATTCCTTCACTAATTAATCGAAAGGAACTTCGTTCCATCCGGGTGTCCCTTGACACCTCTCAAGTTTTTTTAAATTATACATATTTATATTCTAGTCCATTGATATAATGACAAAGTATATTGATATTCTGTTCGGAACAATAGTACAGTTCATAAACACATTAAGTTACCAACATTATTACCACTATGGCCAGTGACATGTTATGTCATGTGTGGTCGTCTATAATTACGTATTAATTATATAGTCTTGTCGATACATACTCGTATATCTGCTTTGGTTTGAGCGTCTTTGTGGGTATACCCACCGTGCCTCGAAGAGCACGTTAAGCTGTCGCAGCTATTAGCACATAACATCTGATAGTCGTTAAAACTCTTAGGTAATTTGCTCTTATCCATTGAGTTACTGGTTTGCCCTTAGGGTTGTGTAGGTTAAGGTGGTAATCGCTCTGTGTAAAAAATAGTAGTTTGTCATATCAAAGAGTAATGAAGAGAAAAGTACGTAGAAAATGCTAGAAAGAAGATCTATGTTTTCTTTCCATAGCGCATAATTATTATCACGCTTATCGCTCTCGCATTCGCACAATGGCAAAGTTCGCCTATTTGCCTATACATTCTGTTCCACAAGCACAAGTGGTAGTAGAAGTGTAAGCAACACTTCTGCTACCAACACTTGTGCTTCTAAATCGACGCGGGTAACTTAAGTACAACTCAAAATGACGTCACAATGGTGAAAGTCACTTATCAAACTATTGTTCATTGTTTTGGTATAGATATTAAAAGATTACTCTTAAAAATTATAACAACAATGACATTAGTTATATAAATTTCACGACACTGCACCTTCACGACATTGTACTTTTAGGACCAGACTCTAGGCTTCAAAAATTCTTTATGAAATTGACTTGTGAAAAAAAGGTTTTTGAAACTCCATAACATCAAAGTTCGACTTTAAAGAAAGTGGTTAAGAATTCGACTGTATTTTTATGCAAGTTTGTAACTCGATTACTCAAAGACCTATTTAGATAACTCTTTTTATTTTGATTGAAACGGTATACTCTCGAGGTACTCCCATTGTTACCATTACCAGGACCGGATGCAATGGGCTAGAAGAAATCGAGCGAGTTCTTAAAATTTTATAGGCGCACTTTTAAAGAACCTTGATAAATTGCTCCGGATAAGCACAAATTTGGTGATGTGAAACACCAGAAGTACTGAATACTAAGAAAAATTTCACGGGTTGTGACATAGTTGGGTTTTTTTTTTTATGTTAGAAGTTGGCAAACAAGCATACGGCCCACCTGATGGTAAGTGGCTGCCGCAGCCTATGAGCGCTTGCAGCACCATTAGTAGGTGCCACTCACGCGTTGCCAACCTCGAGATATTAGTTCTTAAATCTCGTACGCCCAGTAATTTCACTAGCGTACAATGCCCTTCAAACCGGAACACAGTAGTGCCTAAGCACTACTATTTGGCGGCAGAATATTGGACACTGCGGTGGTACCTACCTAGCCGGCCTCTTGCAACAAAAGACCTACCACCAGTGTGACTGATTGCACTGGTGGAATAATCTCTGTTGTGACAGAGGTTATCCCAACAGCGGGCGATGGGGTCGTCACATCCCGACGCCTTTAAATAATTAATTTAAATAATAATTTTGGGTATTTTAATATGGCCGCTGAAGTATTTTTTATAACTTATAAGGTGAAAAAATATACTTTTTTCCTTTTTTCACCCTTTTTACTTAGCCAACAAAAACCAAGCGTCATTCAATTTCAGGATAGCTGCAGAATATATGGTTTTTAATTCTTTGAAATTTGCTGATTAATGCGCTATTAAAATCCAAGTAGTATAAGCCGGTATGTTTTTAGTTCAAAAAGTTGTACAAAGTGGAGCATTCTTTAGCTACAAGAGAGACAAAAACTAGGTGCGGTTGACAGCATTCGCCATGTCAGGGTTGTGTACAAATTAAAGGATCAGAGAACAAGGTCTTTGTTATTCACGCCCCAAACGATACGAACGATAATAACAGCTACTACTTCACGTAAAATAGCGGGCTTTACTATTAATAAAATATAATAATAATTTAGTATGTGCAAAACACCAGGCAAAATCTAGTATTTTTTATAGAAAAGCCTAACTTGCTCTTGTAATATTTTATACTAATAGCAACTTTCTTAGCATGGCTGACATCCGGTTAGTAAGTGGTAATGACCTCTAGCAATCTCTCATGATAAATATTAATATTACCTTATAAGAATTTTGCACGCTTCGAATCCCGAGTATAAGTGTTTTAAAAAAATTTTATTCAATATAATGTTAAGACATTTAATATACTCCTAATGATGACCGTAGTGGCGTTGTAGCGAGCTTGCCTTTAGTCTAGACGGTCGCGAGTTCGAGTTGCGGAGGTCAGATAGTAATCGCTCTGTGTAAAAACTAGTAATCTGCCAAATCTGTATAAGAGTATAAAAAAAATGTCTATATATTTTTTTTTGGACACCTTACCCACTCTTTCTTCCACGTCCAGGGTTGACTGGTAGAGAATGCTTTTAGTATTAAGCCCGCCTTTTGTGCAGTAAGGTATAAATAAATAAATAAATAAGAGTAATAAGCAGACCCTGAGTATATACCGGAAATAATACTGCTAAATACATATACCTACATATTTCTCCTCCAACAAAGCCTTTAGCCTATGATAGGTGTGGGTTCCATTGTGTCTTGGAACCTCATACAAACCGGCCGCATTTCCTCCTCTATAATAAATACAAAACTTGGTACAATAGCCCAAGAGGTTCAAGATGGAACTATTATTTCCCATTAACTAAAATCGGCCCTTTAACGGCCTATTGAGCCTTCAAACTGATTAAACCACAGTGATTTAGTCATTGCATAACATATCCGTTATGTTACACCATCACAAAATTTACATTAATTATAAGTGGAACTAATTTAACTCGTTTGACTTGTACCCTCGTAAGACTTCTAGGTATGTTAACTAGATGATGGAAAATTATGTTGACAAATATTGTTTTTAAAAACATACCTACAGAATAGCCAAACAAGGTCCGTCAAAACGAAACGATTAGCGGAATCCTGATAAAAGTCCATGTTATCAGTTAATTGATCCATGTTTAGGGCTGTTGATTTCATACCGGCCATATTTGACTGGGCAAACGCAGCCTCAACACGCTATTGTCAATTATTGTCACGTGCCATACGGCCTTCAGTGTAGTAAGAGACGTGACAGTTTGTGCATAGGAACTTTCCGTCAATCAAAATAGTTATTGACTTTAATTGAACTGTATGTTCGACCGTGCTTGCGAAATCAATATTAATTGCATTGTATATTGGTAGTGTGTGGACAGTTGGGTTTGCGCATACTTTTTAACCGACATCAATTGTTTCGCTATCCTTAGATTTTCTTAAACCAGGGCGGCATAATTGCAAAAGCGACGAAATCCTTTAAACTGATAAAAAAAAAAAACAATTTTCGTGTTGAAAATATGAATGGTCAAAATTAAACGCTACACACTCAACGGCTCCCATTAAGGTAGTTATATCCTGTGTCGGGGTCAGAAACATACACAATGACAAGGACAAAACCACCCAGACCAGAAAACATGCCTATATGGTCAATACAAACATCTGCTCCGAGCGGGTATCGAACCCGCGACCTGTGGAGTTTAAGGCAATTTTGATGCCGCTGCGTCGTCTATAAAATATAAAGAGAGCTCGTTGATTAGCATCGAACTGCAATCATTCTTCTTCTAAATTTTATTGTATGAAATTCCGCATGCATCTTCGGAAATAGGTAACTTGGAGTCGAGATCACTTGAGTAACAATAGTGTATTCTTTCTTTTATAAACTACTAGTAACGCCGCGGCTTCACCCGCGTTATTGTAGTTGTTATGCCGAACAACCATCTAAAAATTACGGCGGGGTACCACGCCATACTTCCATACAACTTTTCATTCCTCCATTCACCCCTTACAATCGTTTTTTCGTATTAAAAAGTAGCCTATGTCCCTTTTCAGGCTCTAGACTATCTGTGTACCAGTTTTGGTACCAAACAGATAGACAGAGAAACAGAGTTACTTTCGCATTTATAATATTAGTAAGGATTCATATCTTCAAGATAAACACATATTTAAAAAGTTTTAATAAATATGTTTTTTCTATAAATTATAAATATCTTGAGAGAAGCTTGGTGATAAAAATACCTAATGTCTCAGTTAATTAAATTGAGACAATGCCAATAAATTACTTCGTATCGACAGCGGAAAAAAATGTTTGATCGCGAGCCAAGAACCGAATTGTTTAAAGTTTCACGGTGATTTAACGCGAAAAGAAATAAAAACTTTTGACGAACAGCGTTACATTGCTCTGTGAAATATTAGCTAACCTCTTTTGATATTGCAGATGTAAATAAAGCTAATATTATAAATCTTGTTTGCTTATTTGATTACGACAGCTTTGCTATATTCGGCATTAAATGGATCGACCAAATGAAAATAAAATTAAATATTTAATTCAACGTATAAAGTTTTACATTTATTTGTTGAAAGTCAGATTAAACATCTTAAGAAGCTATATTTTTTAATTGTATTTTGGAATGAAGTTCCTTAACGCGGCTTACGAATAGTGCGATTTAGTAGAAGTTTTAACGTAGCGAAATTCTGTACGGTGTGCGTGTGTGATTTGTGTAACGAGCCTACTACACAAATGAGCACATGAGCAAGTGAGTGCGCAACTATCTCTTTCTCTCTCCCTTTCTGGCCCTGCCTCATTTTAACCTAACCTATTGAAATATACAAATTTCATTTTGAATTACTTGTGGACTTGATGAAAAAACCTAAGGAAATTCATTCCTACCTACCTAACCTAAGGAAATTTAATAATTACATTAATGTTTTTAGAACCGCTGAAAAGCTTGAAATAGTACAACCAGATTAATCGACGTAAATTATCACTGTACAAAATTTTTGCGTTTTATGTGATCATTGTAAGCTTCATCTGCCTTTTATCTACTGACAGAACAAGAAAGTGTTTTTGGGTCGAGCACAAATGGTGAATGGTAACGAGTAGATCAAAATCATATTTACATTTGTGACAAATTCGTTAATGTTTGTTCTGGAAATCGCCTTCAATGGTCTGATCAGGGATCAGAATCGACACCATACTAAGACAAATAAAAGTGACGCATGACACATCATTCGAAGAAAGTGATGCCGTGATTCGTCATGAACCTTATACGACAAATCATAAATCATACAATACACGCTTAGTTTTTTTTCCCTTCCTTTGTTTTCTTTACTTCCTTCTCATTCCTTCCCCTCTATCCGTCGGGTTGGCTACGCGCATCTGATACTTCAAGTTGCGAAGACTTCTTACCATTATGAAATAAAAAAAACGCAATTGATATATAGGAAAGATAGCCCTTGCAGGAATGTTTAAATAGTTGCTGGCATTGTGTCAAACTATATCAAGTATTAACACCAGTACACAGCTTCGTCTAGTACTACTAGAATATTATTTAGTGCGCTACAGTCTCCGTGTAACAGTTTTATGAGCATTTAAGCAATTGCTGTTGCGATATACATTTCTATTATATTTAATTTTATATTTAATTATTTTCTTTGTCGCGCGTCAAAAAAATGGAAAGAGGCCTGATGAGGCATCTTGCGTATAGGCAGGGCGAGGGTGACCACCACAGTTCGCCTTCTGCAACCATATTAACCACCTTAGCGTGTCTACACTTCCACTTACCATCAGGTGGAGTAGAGTCATTTGCCCCCCAGGGTATAAAAATGACAAAATCTAATGTGAAAAAAACACCTTTGAAACAGTTTTTATTGGAACGAAGTTCCTTATCGCGCGTTGTGAAAGGGGGCTAGACGGAAAAATTCTTACGAAAAGTTGTCACGACACTTTTTGCTATAGTAAGCTATTGTAAGCTGTGCGGCGTCGCATGTCTCTCTGTCTGTCTCTCTCTCTTATAGAAAGCAAGCCAGATATTTTCATTTCTATTTCGCATTGTTATATTTTTGTTGAGTGTATACAGGTTTTTTGTAAATAATAAATAATGTTAATAATAAAAAAAAAAATATTATAACTTAAAAAAAAAAAAAATTTATTACAATTCCTTCACTAATTAATCGAAAGGAACTTCGTTCCATCCGGGTGTCCCTTGACACCTCTCAAGTTTTAAATTATACATATTTATATTCTAGTCCATTGATATAATGACAAAGTATATTGATATTCTGTTCGGAACAATAGTACAGTTCATAAACACATTAAGTTACCAACATTATTACCACTATGGCCAGTGACATGTTATGTCATGTGTGGTCGTCTATAATTACGTATTAATTATATAGTCTTGTCGATACATACTCGTATATCTGCTTTGGTTTGAGCGTCTTTGTGGGTATACCCACCGTGCCTCGAAGAGCACGTTAAGCTGTCGCAGCTATTAGCACATAACATCTGATAGTCGTTAAAACTCTTAGGTAATTTGCTCTTATCCATTGAGTTACTGGTTTGCCCTTAGGGTTGTGTAGGTTAAGGTGGTAATCGCTCTGTGTAAAAAATAGTAGTTTGTCATATCAAAGAGTAATGAAGAGAAAAGTACGTAGAAAATGCTAGAAAGAAGATCTATGTTTTCTTTCCATAGCGCATAATTATTATCACGCTTATCGCTCTCGCATTCGCACAATGGCAAAGTTCGCCTATTTGCCTATACATTCTGTTCCACAAGCACAAGTGGTAGTAGAAGTGTAAGCAACACTTCTGCTACCAACACTTGTGCTTCTAAATCGACGCGGGTAACTTAAGTACAACTCAAAATGACGTCACAATGGTGAAAGTCACTTATCAAACTATTGTTCATTGTTTTGGTATAGATATTAAAAGATTACTCTTAAAAATTATAACAACAATGACATTAGTTATATAAATTTCACGACACTGCACCTTCACGACATTGTACTTTTAGGACCAGACTCTAGGCTTCAAAAATTCTTTATGAAATTGACTTGTGAAAAAAAGGTTTTTGAAACTCCATAACATCAAAGTTCGACTTTAAAGAAAGTGGTTAAGAATTCGACTGTATTTTTATGCAAGTTTGTAACTCGATTACTCAAAGACCTATTTAGATAACTCTTTTTATTTTGATTGAAACGGTATACTCTCGAGGTACTCCCATTGTTACCATTACCAGGACCGGATGCAATGGGCTAGAAGAAATCGAGCGAGTTCTTAAAATTTTATAGGCGCACTTTTAAAGAACCTTGATAAATTGCTCCGGATAAGCACAAATTTGGTGATGTGAAACACCAGAAGTACTGAATACTAAGAAAAATTTCACGGGTTGTGACATAGTTGGGTTTTTTTTTTTATGTTAGAAGTTGGCAAACAAGCATACGGCCCACCTGATGGTAAGTGGCTGCCGCAGCCTATGAGCGCTTGCAGCACCATTAGTAGGTGCCACTCACGCGTTGCCAACCTCGAGATATTAGTTCTTAAATCTCGTACGCCCAGTAATTTCACTAGCGTACAATGCCCTTCAAACCTGAACACAGTAGTGCCTAAGCACTACTATTTGGCGGCAGAATATTGGACACTGCGGTGGTACCTACCTAGCCGGCCTCTTGCAACAAAAGACCTACCACCAGTGTGACTGATTGCACTGGTGGAATAATCTCTGTTGTGACAGAGGTTATCCCAACAGCGGGCGATGGGGTCGTCACATCCCGACGCCTTTAAATAATTAATTTAAATAATAATTTTGGGTATTTTAATATGGCCGCTGAAGTATTTTTTATAACTTATAAGGTGAAAAAATATACTTTTTCCTTTTTCACCCTTTTACTTAGCCAACAAAAACCAAGCGTCATTCAATTTCAGGATAGCTGCAGAATATATGGTTTTTAATTCTTTGAAATTTGCTGATTAATGCGCTATTAAAATCCAAGTAGTATAAGCCGGTATGTTTTTAGTTCAAAAAGTTGTACAAAGTGGAGCATTCTTTAGCTACAAGAGAGACAAAAACTAGGTGCGGTTGACAGCATTCGCCATGTCAGGGTTGTGTACAAATATAAAGGTTGCTACCAACGTGGCTGTTGAATGAAGGTTGATAGTTCGGTACCAACTATTTGTCTGTCTGTTTGAACAGACTAATCTACCAAACGGCTTAATTTTTTTAAAGAACTTATTGTCTTGTATCTTCAAAACATATTACTTAAATCCTTGTAAAAGTTTTTTCGATCCGATACCAAAACCAAAGAGAGTTTTAACATAACTTTTCTTGGTTGCCATATTGAAATTTGGGTTCGAAAATTTTATAAAAAGGGCATAGCTATGTGAAGTAAAGGTTTCTTTTAAGGGATAAGAAATAAACCTTGCTTTGCGACTATATTTATCTTGAAAATTTCATATCTGTGAAAGAAAAAATATTTGTCAATTTTATTTAAAAAAAATTATAAACGCAAATCCGCGAGCTTTAGTTACAAAGGCGGGTATTGTTTTTGATTATGTCACTAAGCCGACTATCTCATCTATTTTTACATTAGCCAGAGAAAGTATCAAGATTCTAAACGCATAACACTATGTTATCACTTTCACAACAATATACTAGTGATGTCCTCGGTTCCGTTCACGGCCTCAGCACATAACGCGCATACATTTCACCTTCTACAAAAATATAAACTACTTCAATGCTACATATTGTATTATCATTGATAACAAAGTGATATAGGCTGACCGCTTTTATGGCCGTTTTTAACTCGCTTTTATTAGCTTCATACACACATGATTTTGACCTCCGTCAAAACGAAATTCGGTCAAAATTAAATCGAAATTTTGCGACCGATGCCAATTTGATAATTTAAAAATCCAACTAAAAAGAATAAATATTGGTGCTTTTTAAGACATTATCAAAATGATAATCCTTCTACTCATATCTCAACCTTTTTTTACATTTTTTCTTATTGACAGTATTTAAACTATTATTTATTTTTCATTTTTATTTGAATTTTCTATTAAAGTGTGTTCTTTAGTTTTTTTAAGTATATTTCTTTAAAATTCAATAATTAAAATTGTGCTTAATTGAATATTAATAATAATAAAATTGCGCTACCAGCGAGGTCTCTCGATGAAATGTTGCATTGCTTTGCCAAGTTTCGCTCTACGAAACAGTTTGCTCATTTTCCGATAGATGGCGTTAAATTGTGATTTATGTACTAAAATAGTAATGAAGTAGCAATTACAGAGCCTTTTAATTAATTACTTATTCATGAATATTTGTCCACGGGCACATTAAAATAATTTTAAATTATAATTATTTTTAGTATATTTTTTTCAGGTCGTTCAAGGCTTTAGTAATAAAGTAAATATTGCCAATTAAGATAACTTTAAATATTTAAATATTACTAAAATCATTCTTTTTTATATTTTATTTATTAAATTCTTTTATATTTTGTAGCTATATAATATTCCAAATTTATACAGGTCAGCAGTACCTGTACAAATTTGGATAAGAATTTGAATTACAATAATAATTTTTAGTTTTTAGCAATAGCACCAATGTTTGATACCACTGACTTTATATATTACTAGCGGGCCCGGAAGACGTTGTTTTGCCCCGAAAAAAATCTGCGACCCGATAGCAGCGCCCTCTACCCGGTGAAAGTTTTTAATTGACTAATAAGGCTATTAAAAGCAGGGGTTAGTGATAAAAAAGTGAAAATTTAGGGTCGTATGTATCTTTCAATGCCACATAATAAAAAAATAAAAAATAAAAATTTTATCCAAAAAAATTTGGGGTGGACTCCCCTTATCACTGAGGGGTTTGAGAAATAGATAGTAGCCGATTCTCAAACTTGCTGAATATGCATAAAAAAATCATAAGAATCGGTCAAGCCGTTTCGGAGGAGTATGGGAACGAACATTGTGACACGAGAATTTTATATATTAGATAATTTGATTATTGGATTTTCGAGATTTGTCTTCATGAAATTCTTAAACCCTCTATTTTCGTCCAAGTTGCAAAACTCACCCAGAGGTACTCTCAAGGGCAGTAAAGCCATCAGTAATTCACATTCAGAAAAAGGCTTCGATAATCTGTGGTAAAACCAATAATTGAATTCATTACAATTAATTTACTTGTAAAGATCACTATTGAAGTACGCAACTCTAGAAAATGGAATAGAGCTATAAAGGACCTCAAAGTATTGAGTTCATTTTTGTACTACTAGCTACGATTTCCATTCCAACTTCCCAATCTCCCACCCCCTCTGTTCTCCTCCTTTTTCTCTTCTCACCCTTTCCCTCTGGTCTTTATCAACGCGCATGTGATACTTTAGCTATCGCAAGCGTTCATAGGTTGCAGTAACTGTTTTCCATCAGACGGACCGTACGCTCGTTTGCCGCCACCACCACCACAAAAAAAAAACATTAGTATATGTTCATCTACACCATGCTCTTGTACGTCCTGTAATTCGTTTTTTTGATAAACCCACAGAAACCTTAAATTTTTCCGAGATATAACGTATCCAATGTGATAATCCCGCTAATAAACTATCTGTATACGAAATTTCATCCAATCCGTTCAGCCGTTTTCGCTCGATTGAGCACCTTTTACACAATAGTATAGGATATTTGCTTTATTATATATACGCTTTAAGGCAAGGGGCCTTAGGCTTTGGAAATCGACTTATTTTTAAAAGTCCAATTAACTAACAGTCTTTCGAATAAATCTACCAAATACTATTATTACATTGTGATATTTAAAATTTAATATGATAAGCAGAACCGGTCGCTGTGTGTAGTATGCGAGGTGACCTGAATGTTTGTCCTTACTATGGTACAAACTAGATCAGGTTATGACTATTACTCATGTGTTATGGAAAGTTTTGTACTAATGATTTTATTTTGATTAATGATGACACAGGTTCCCTTATGGGACATATTTACTTTGGCGTGATTATGGTACAATTTGACATTGTTGTAGCGTGGTGGTAGCGAGCCTGCCTTTCTCAACGGTTGTGGGTTCGATTCACTCGTGGTTCATATGTTTGTATTAATCTTACAAATATATGCTGCGGTGCGGGCGTTTGTCCTGGTGGGTCTTCCCATCGTGCCTCGGAGAGCACGTTCAGCTGTCGGTCTAACTTCTGATAATAATCCTTAACTTCTGCTAAGTATTTTGCTCTTATTCTATGAGTTACTGGTACGCCCTTAGGGTACCTGACCTCCATAGGCCAGATGACAATCGCTCTGTGTAAAAACTAGTAATCTGTCAAATCCGAATAAGAGTAAAAAGGAGACCCTGGATAAATACTTGTAAAGTAGCGGGAATAATGTCAGAAAGAATAATATTATGGTACTAATTATTTTTCTTGGATTCAGAATGCCGGAAGTTGCTTTGATGGAATTTGAGTCATTCTTAACTCGAAATGTATCTCGTAAAACCTTTTGGTAGACTTTTTATTACAAAAGATGGACTCGGTAGGTAGGTACCACCGCAGTGTCAAATATTCTATCACAAAGATGTAGTGTGTTGCATTACTGTGTTTCAGTTTGAAGGGCACTGTAGCTAATGAAATTACTAGGCAAAGGAAAAGGCCGGCCTGGCTAGCTACCACGGTACGTTGAAAACTCGTGAAGTGGCTACTCGTCAGCCGCGTAGCTCAGCTTAGGCCGTCATTTGAATCACAATAAGAGTTAATAGTAAGCCCCTCAGTGAGCCTGTTTTACAACATAAAATTATTATGTAAAAAATAACGTAAGGGAATTTACCGAATAGGATTTAATATCTTTACAAATATAACTACGAAGTTTCATGGAATCGTAAAAAAACAGGAAAATGAATTTATTTGATTTGTTAATTCAATTTTTTTGCAAGTAAAATTAACGTCTTTAATGATCTTTAGTCATTTGTGACCTTAAAGAAAAATGTTTAAGAATGGTTTATGTGGCTACTAGTCATATTCTAGCATATTTTTAGGATTCCGTACCCAAAGTACGTACGTCTATTAGAGTGCTGTATCTCACGAACCGTGAGAGGTAGTGAGTTAAAATCTGAATTTATATTTATCATGAACTGTTATAGATTAATACTTTATATCGATTATCTTATATATTTTATGAAACCGTTTGAGTCAGACGCACAATTGGACAATTTTTTTTTATATAACAAAGGTGGCAAACAAGATATTGCCCACCAGATGGTAACTGGTCACCGTAACCCGTAGACGCTTGCCATACCAGTACCATTCTTTATTATTTGAAGTACGCTTCCTTACATATTTAGGTCATCAATAAAAATTCCTCTCGATAACAATCTGCAAACGTTCACATTTAATTGATCCGTTATGCGTCTTATGAGATAATTCCAAGGCCAGTTTACCATACACTCCGATATAGTTTTACTAAGATTGCCTTAAAATCTCTATAGTCCATGAATCCTCCCGCCTAATGTTATTAGGGTGGTTTCAGACCAGCGTATAGCGTATTTTTGGAGTGTGTATGCTCGTTTCGGCATAGTGTCTACACCCGCGCTTCGAAAACCCGAATGCACCTACCTGAGCTTATTCCGGCGTGTAAGCTCGAACCGGTGTTAACGAGTCTCAATAGCTTATTATCTAAAAAATATTACGTGCGCTTGCGAGATTATAAACGAAATTCTTTAATTCTTTCTTTCTTTCTTTCAAACGTGTCAACACTCGTACGAGTTACGCGTGTGGTAAAAGACACGCCTGGAAAAACACTGGTCTGTAACCGCCCTTAAGGTTTTTCGTTCTGGGGTTAGTGTGTGTTTTCAGACTTTTATAACATTTATATATCCAACTTAACATACACTACCTGGATAAGTGTTCAATAATGAAGCTAGCTGGGTTCGCCGTTCCGCTCACGTGGTCTAAAGATTTATTATTTAGTTTTTCTATATTTTACGTAAGATTGTTGATATTCCTTAAAGAGGTAGTATTTTTATTTTTTCCAAAATATCAAAGCTCTGCTTTATGTATATAAAACATAATTGTGGTGGTAGTCCTTTTATTGTAAGAGGCCGGCTAGGTAGGTACAATCGCAGTGTCAGATATAGGTATGCGATGCAGTAGTGTGTTTTGCATTAGTGTGTTTCGGTTTTGAAGAACAATGTAACTATTCAAATTACTGGGTACTGGAGATTTAAGAACCAATATCTCGAGGTTGGGAACGCGTGGCACCTACAAATGGCGTTGCAAGCGCTCATAAGCTACGACAACTGCTTACCAAAAGGTGGGCCGTATGTTTAATAGTATAAAAAATATTACCGCATGAAACCGCTAGTTAGTGGCATCATTCCACACGGTATCAAATCAATCTGGAGCAGATAATTGAAGTATGCATCATATTGACAGCTGCACTGTTCTCATGGCCAATCTCGTCTCGTCTCGTTCATTCAATCAAAATGTTAATAATACTGAGATAAATTGATGCTGTGATTCAGTTTTAAGTTTTAACTTGTAATTTTCCTGTTCCGTCATGTGAAATTCATAAAACCTATACACTTACTATATACTATGGACTACCATACAGACAAAATTCCGGTGCTCCTTTGTAAATTTAAAAGTAACATAAACGTATGAAGTTAGCGTGTGGCGTATCTTTGATACGGCTGATTCGGCGGTAGCTATGCCTCTTAATGATGTATTCACTGCTTTACTTTTCAATCACAGACGCCATTTTTGTTTTAAATAGTGAAAAAGTCAATTCGGTAGCAATATTTCATTTACCGATAATTGAGTTTAAGCCAATAAATTTCTTATAACCTTTTTTCATTACAGGTGAGTCGAGCTAAAAAAAATTATCTACAGTCAACGAGAGTCGTAAGTAATTAGCGATTTATTGAAAAAAAAAAAAAAAGAACTTGTTAGTATCTTAAGCTAATTTAAAAATATTATTGTGTGTGTACAGACTTGTGTTTTATTTGTTAATTTTATATATATAAAATTAAGGTAAACGCTCTCAACTTCTCGTGTGTTATCAAAACTCTCAAAAGTATGTAAAAAGTAAGGTACAGTCACTCACAGATAACGTATATAAATTAAATTAAGAAACATTAAACTTTAATTCATTTATTTATTTATTTAAAACAAACTCTTACTTCGCTTAAGGACACCACATATCTTATGAACTGCAAGGCAGAGTTACGGAGAACCTTTTTTATTTTTTCATGCCATAACATCGAAATATAATATTGTAATAATACTGTGAATAACGATTTTAATACAAATTTTCAATCCTTCGGGGATTGAATTTTAGATAATATAAAAAACTTGTTTCTTTATCTTTAATTGTTTGCCAAAACCAAAAATTTCATGCTTCTGGTTTCTTACAACTATTCAGGGATAATATTTTAGAAAACATTCATCCCATTAATAACATAAAATGTAAAAAAGAATCCAAGTCTCGCAACACAGTTCTTCTTCTACAAAAAGTGGTGAGATCTCATATATAACTATGACTGAAATTTGGCAGTACTTTTTTATTTATTTTTTTATGTAAGAGGGGGCGAACGGGCAGGAGGCTCACCTGATGTTAAGTGATCACCGCCGCCCAATCTGCAACACCAGAAGGCATGCAGGCGCGTTGCCGACCTTTAAGGAAAGAATACTTAGGCTTGCGATACTTGAAATATCACGTTGGGCAAGGGATGCGAGGTAAGGGAATAAAAGGAAGGGGTCAGAGTCGATGAGGGGTTGGGCGTTCGGCGTTCTCACTCATCGCACGAAACGCAACAGTACCTACTGATACTGTTACTTTACATCGAATTTTGTGTGAGAGGGTAGTACTTCCCCTCTACTAATACACATTCCACATACAAAAGTATACAAAACATAGTATTTTATTATCTACTAGCGGCCCGCTCCGGCTTCGCACGGGTATAAAATATATAGCCTCTGTCATTCACTGAAAAAATGATTATAATCGATCCAGTAGTTTTGATTTATTCATTACTGCCCGTGGCCCGTATGCGTTAAATTTGGAGCAAAAAATAAAAGTATTTCTACACTATTTAATGGATGTTATTATATATATAATAATAATAATAATAATAATAAATTTCTTTATTTTCGGTAAGAAATAAGATATAAAAACTAGTGGCTGAAGTCCCCTTTTAAGCATGACAATGCCTGTGCCAGAGGACTCCGCTCTTCAATAACATTATAACATATTGTTTATTTCTTAATATTAATAACTAAAACAAATTTAACTGATAAACTAAATGTAACAGAGATCATGCTTATTCTATTACAATAAAAAGAGAAAAGAAAACAAAGGTAAATTAATTTAAAAAGCAGATTAAGTTTGTGTGTAGCCTACGTGTGGGTGTGTGAGTTTCATATATTATGCTGTGTGTGTGTATGTGTGTGTGTGTGTGTGTGTGTGTTTATGTGTATGTTTATGTGTATGTGTGTTAATTAGTAAGTTGATTTGGGAGGTTGAATGAGTGATTCTATTTCTTCATAGTTAAGGTGTTTAATCCACTCATTTAGTGCAGATTTACAGTCATGGTGGTTTTTTGAAAGTATTTGTATGTGTTTATTTATTTTATTGTATAGATAGGCTGATCGTGCATTGTACTGCATACTAGCGAAGACTGTTTTTGTCCCAGGAACATCTATAATACTCTTATTCCTTCTTTTACTCAGTGAATTAGATTTCGGAGTTGCTGTTTTGTGTTTTTTTAAGATTAAATTTAAGATGTATTGTTTACGAACACTTAGTAAGCCACTCATTTTGTATAGTGAATCTGTAGAGAAATGCTGCCTTTTAAAGTACATAACCTTTAACAGAGCTCTTTGGGCTCTTTCAACTTGGAGGAAATGTGTCTTATAGGTGCCGCCCCACACAGGTAAGCAGTAAATTATTACTGAATGTACTAAGGCAATGTATATTTCATTAAGAAGATTTCTAGATGGTGTATTAGTATTATTTGTAGACTTTGGGACAACATTTCTAAGCGTTTTAAATAACCAGATAAATTTCCTAATCCTAGAAGAAATTTGATCAATTTGAGGATACCAGGATAGTCTCTGGTCTAGTATTACACCCAGGTATTTATTTTGAGTTACCTTGCTTATTATGGGACAGTCACATGTATTACTTCCTATATCTTGACACTGATGTATTTTAATATGAAGGTCTACTTTAGGTTGGGTATGATTATATATGCTGAAACACATGTAACTGGTTTTAGTTATATTTAGCGTGAGCTGGTTATGTTTTAGCCAACTGGCGACCCTCGCCATTCCACACTCAGCTGCAGTTTTAGTGGCACTCCAAGTTGGCCCAGTGAAAGTAATGGCTGTATCATCTGCATAAGAATATATTTTGGCATTTTGAATATTCATAGCACAAAGGTCATTTATGTAAATGAGGAATAATGTCGGACCGAGTACACTTCCTTGTGGTAAGCCACAAGATACGTCGATATATTCGCTAGTGTACTGATCCAACTTAACCTTCTGCTTCCTGCCATATAAATAATCCTTAAATATTGATAGTTGCTTACCTCTAATTCCTATTTTTTCTAATTTCTGTGCAAGGATTGGGAGAGAGACAGTATCAAAGGCTTTTTTTAAATCAATAAACACTGTCAGACATTTGTTACCTTTGTCAAGTTCTTGAGTTATAAGTGAGCTTAGAGATACAACTGCGTCTTCTGTCGATATATTCTTTTGGAATCCAAATTGGTTTGAAGATATTATATTAAAAGCATTAAGGTAGTTGAGCAATCTAGTATTTAATATTTTTTCTATAACTTTCGACAGTGCAGGTAAGACGGAGATAGGCCTATAATTATTAATGTCGTCTCTTTCCCCACCCTTGTACACTGGAGTTATTAATGACTGTTTTAGTAATGCGGGAAAGATAGCGGTCTCAAAGCAAAGATTTATCAAATGGCTTATAACAGGGGTAATTTCATATCTGATAAACTTAAGATATTTGGTAGAGATTGTGTCCCAACCAGGTGCACTGGCAGTTTTTAAACTTGTAATGGTAGAATTTATTTCTTCATTATTACTATCAATTAGAACCATAGATTGTGTCTGGTGTGGTACAGCCTTAAGGTAATTATATTGTTCATTTTTATCGATAGTACATTGAATACTTTCTGCAAGTTGTTTGCCTATGTTAGCAAAATAATAGTTTATAAAGTTTGCTGATTCAATGGGTGTCTGTTTCATGTTGATTAGTTCTAGATTAGGCTTGTGGGTTTTATTTGTATAGGTTATATTTTTAATATTTTTCCATAGTAATTTATTATTTTTCATTGAGTTTGTAAGTAGTTGCATTTCATATTTTCTTTTAGTTTTTTTAATTAAATTATTGCAGAAATTTCTGTAACGAATGTAGGTTGTTTTTTTTATTTCATTTAATGGGTCAGATTTAGACTGTTTTTGTAATTTATTACGATTTATTATGCACTTTAACAATCCAGGGGTAATCCACGGTTTTAAAATTCGTTTACTTTTAGGGATATTTGTAGTAATGGTATTATTTAATGTAGATTCTGTAATTTTGTTGATAAGACGTTTAACTAATGTGTTAGGATCCCGGCATAGGAGTAATTCAGGTAAGTTTTGTAACTTTAGGTATTTAAGAGCATTTTCATAGTCTATGGTAGTTTTAGTTTTATGTATATTTTGGTAGCTTTTTATCTTATCTAACACCAGAAATGTAGTATAGTGATCTGTTACTGTAGTTGTTAAGATAGCAATAAACGCCGAATACTTTTTTTTATTTAATTTTAGCATAAAATGATCAAGGCAGTTTTCTTTCCTAGTAGGCAAAATATGTCCAGGTAGTATACCGTGAAGAGATAACATGTCAAGATATTGTGTTCTATTTTTATATTCATAAGATTGCTCTGTAGTTTTAGAAATAAGGTTAATATTTATATCTCCTGCAATAATTATATTACTATTTTGTGATGTTAGGGATTCTAAATGCATACATAACGAAGATATAAAATTTTCAATGTTCCTATTTGATGGAGAGCGATATACGCATAAAACAATAGTATTTAGGATATGTAATTGTAGACAGGATGCATCTAACAGTTTGCATCTAGCAATATATAAACCTTCCTCTTCAATCACTCTATTTATTTAAAAAACCGCATCAAAATCCGTTGCGTAGTTTTAAAGATTTAAGCATAAGGATATAGATAGGGTCAGAGAAAGCAACTTTGTTTTATACTATGTAGTCATATATTATATGATTGCTGTATTGACAGTTATTAGATTTCAAATAACGACAGGCTATTATTATTGACCACTATATTTCTTACGTGTCAGGTATATCAACACAGTATGACACGTTTTACATTTGCCGCAAGGCGTTGATAAGGAGCCCAAATTGTGTGATATTAATATTGTATACGCCTTAGGGCGATTGTCGGTCTTTTGTAACAAACGTAAATCTATTCGTCAAACAAAATGATTATGTAGTGTTGAATTTAATTTTTAGGGTTCCGTACTCAAAAGGACCTAAGCTTTCGTTGTTTGTCCGTTCGTCTATCTATCAGCGGGCTCTCACGAACCATTGAAATTTTCACAGAATGTTTATATCTCTTGCCGCAACAACAACAAATGCTAAAAATAAAATACAAGAAACGTGATACTTTTACTCTACGTTAATACGGAACTCTATGTGCTAGTCTGACACGCACTTGGCCGTTTTTTTTTTACTTCGAAGTTGGCAAACTCGTACGGTCTGCCTAAAGCAAATAAATGTTTGCAACACCAGTAGTTTCGCAAGCTTGTTGCCGATCTAAGTGTAGGAGGGGAGAGGAGAGGAAGAAAAAGATGAAGATCTCTAGAGGATTTTTGGGTGATTAGTGGGTTCTTTCAAGCTTTCTTGCTGAACCATGCCTTAGGACGTCAGGGAAGCCATGGTGGTCCGCGGGAGCGATCCCATGACGTCCCACTATGGCGATGAAGGTTCCGTTGAGTTATAGTGGCAAAAACAGTCCCAGATTACCACTACATATTGCACAAAAACAGTCGAGCCCCACAATACGCAAAAAAAGGACAACATGGGATATGGTTAAAAATCCTTGACATGATAAAAAAAACACTATGATATTTTAACGTAATTTATATAAGCGACTGTACACATGTGTGTGTTAAGGCGGTAGCATACTAACGAGTCGTGGCGTGTCGTGACGCGCACAACACGACAATCAAAAATATCCATAACCACATTGAATGTATGAAACCGATGTACTTCTGGCGCGCCACGACACAACACGATACGTTAGTAGGTTTGCGCCATTACATTAGATCTATGAATGAGTCCAATAACAATTATTCGTAGCCGGCTCGAGGCGGTATTAATAAATGTTTCGTATTGAGCTTTTGAGGTCAATAAACAGGCCTGAGCCCTTGCTAGGCCTTGAGTTCATGTGAACTTAATAACAATTGTTGGACATTTGACGGGTCTTAGCATTGGAATTAATAATTTAATGTCTCCGAAGGAGAATAATGTGATTTATTATGTACTAGCTTTTGACCGCGGCTACGATCGCGTGACTGCGAATTTGAATAGCGCATCTTTATTGATATATGGTTCCTGATACAAACGTTCATCCCATGGACTTATGCATGGACCTGTTCTGCTTTGAGCATCGACTGTCTGGGCATTTGTCCTTGCGGTTCTCTCCCACTTGTCAGTCTCGGTTTTCGGTTCTTATTTAGCCTTTATGTAATTTTAGTTGAATTTGTACCGAAAACCTCTAAATCTCATTCTATTATTAAAATATCAATGATGAAATACTTAGCGTCGTGTTTCATCTCATGCCAAGGAATCGTATGAGCGATCTCAACACGTCACAGTCTCGGCCGTGACGAGAACTGACGTCACGAATTAATTTTACTACAAACGCAACGGACGTAACACTTGTATTCTGGTAAATGCGTATTATAGACGAACGCTTTCATATATTATTTCAAAATAATATAATTATTTCAGTTCTATTGCGTATAAGTAAATCTAGCCTTCTTTCTAACAAAGTGATAATTTTCATAGATACATTAAACTGCACTTAGACAATTTCTTTCCATACCCATCGCGGGTTCGATTCCCACTCGGGGTTTGTATTTACCATACATGCGTGTCTTCTGATCTGGGAGTGAATGTCCTTGTCCTTGTCCTTTGTGTGTGTTTCCGTAACCCCGACGTAGGATATCACTCTCTTAATGGGGGTCGTTGAGTGTGTAGCGTTTAAATAAATAACATAAATACCTTAAGAATAGGTTAATTAAAAAAAAAGTGGGTCTCCATACAAGAATCGCCCGCTGTTGGGATAATCTCTGTTACATCAGAGATTATTCTATCAGTGCAATCAGTCACACTGGCGGTAGGGCTTTTGTTGTAAGAGGCCGGCTAAGTAGGTACCACCGCAGTGTCAAATATTCTACCACAAAGCAGTAGTGTCTTGGGCAGTACTGTGTTTCGATTTGAAGGGCACTGTAGGCTAGTGAAATTAGTAGGCAAAGGAGATTTAAGAAACAATATCTCGAGTTTGGCAACGCGAGATTGGCACCTACTAATGGTGTTGCAAGGCTACGGCAACCGCTTACCATCAGGTGGGCCGTGCTTGCTTGCCAACTTAATAAATTAAAAGAAAAAAAAGCTTCGGTGCTAGGGAATCCCATATCTGTGAGTTAAAAACACACGTGTCCGGTTTTTAAATATAGAGGGAGACTCTACGCTTCGTAAGTAATACACAATTCTCTAACTGATGAATATTTGTAGAAACTTACATTATAGCCGATAGGATGCCGAAAATCTTTAAATATAATCATAAAGTCTAAACATCGGCGCTAAACAAGATGGATTCCAGATATATAGCTATAATAGTTGTAATCACAATGAATCATTGTTTTAAAATTCGCAAGACGATTCCTGGTATTAATCGCGGCTATAATGCGAATGGAAAAGTACATTTGATAAAAGCTATTTTATTTTATATGTGATGGATTATGGGATTTAAATATTTATCCACGTGTTTAACGTAGATTTGTTTTTTATCAATGACGTCACAATTTAATTTTTTTATGTAAGAAAACTGACAGGATCAAGTGATGTTAAGTGATCATTGCCGCCCATGAACATCTGAAACACCAGAGGGCGTGCAGGTACGTTGCCGGCCTTTAAAGAAAGAATGGGCTCTTCTCTGTAAGGTTTGAACCTGGCCGGAAAGTATTTGCAGAAATCTGAGATACCTGGCTTCCTGAGAACCGGATTATGGGAGGTTCAATGTCAGTTGGTCGGATTATACCCACTAAAACCTTTTCGGTGGTCGTCCTCAGTGAAAGAGAGAGACTCCGGGATCTTGGAGAACTCAATTATTCTACACTTTTACAAATGTAGATTTTTGTGATTAAGAAAACTATATACCGCCATTTTGTGTATATTTCGACGATGATTCAGATATGATGCGGAAATTCTTCAGTTTATTTTTGTATAGCAGGTTTAACGTTGTTTGATCAGTTACGTATAAATTATCACAAACATAAACATACATGTAAACAGGTGTAGATGTGGGACGGTAAGAAAATAGATGAAAGTATTTTTGTGATGGAATCGAAGGTTGGTCTCGATCGATCGATGCATTTTGCGATTTTGCTATGTCTATGCAATCGAAATATCTATTGTTTACGTTGGTAGATGTAGCGATTTTCTTAGGTAACATGTGTTTATTCGGCTGATTTTAATAAAGGACGATTTGGTGCACAATGAAATGACAAATCCCACATAAACGGTTCCGTATAACCGTTGAATAAAAATGACAAGTTTTTTGCATGGAATACTATTTTAGTTTTATTGTTGTAGAAAAGATACACATTCTTAATTTAAAATTAAACTACTAAAACTTACGTTCAGTCGGTTTCGATACCGACTAGTTTCGGATCCAGCGGAGGTCCTTCATCAGGGGAAGACGGGTCCGAAACGAGTCGGTACCTAAACCGATTGAACGTGAGTTTTAGCCGTTTAATTTAACATTAAATAATGTCTCACGATAGTTTTAATAGTTTAGATACACATTCGGTGAAAATTTCACGCTTTACAGATACAGACATACAGCCCGGTGACAGACGGACGAGCGGATGGATAACGGAGGCTTAGTAGGGTTCCGTTGGAAAAAATCGAATAAATGTTCGATTTCTATCTCCACATCTTCTTCTTCTTCGTCCTAGCCCGGTATTTTTTTTATTTTACCCAGGGTCTGCTAATTACGAATTAACGTCTGCTTATTGCGAAGTTTAAGGCCTACGGTATCTGTGGTAGCTTATTCAGGTGGGTAAAATCCTATGTGCATCGCCGGACACAATTGGTTACAATTAGTGGACATATGTCTTCTCCCTCAATTATTACTTCTGGTGTTCCCCAGGGATCGCATTTGGGACCATTGCTATTTATTTTATTTATTAATGATCTTCCTGATCAATTAACCTGTCCCTGCCTGTTATACGCCGATGATCTTAAGATCTATAATAATGTTGTCAATATTAATGATTCTAGAACTCTTCAGAGAGACTTGGATGTTGTTTCTGATTGGTGCCAACGCAATCATATGGTTCTTAATATTCAGAAATGTTTTATTGTTACGTTTACCCAGATTTTGATTACTCTATAAATGGAAATAGATTGACAAGGAAAACTTCGGTAAAAGATCTTGGCGTAATTTTTGACGAAAAGCTTACTTTTAAAGAACATTATGATTACATAATAGGCAAAAGTTTCAAACTGGTTGGATTTATTTCTCGCTCTACTAAAAGTTTTAAGAAACCAACAAGTTTAATTAATCTTTATCATACTTTTGTGAGGAGCGTATTGGATTATAACTCTGTTATATGGTCGCCGTATTACTCTGTTCACTGTAATCGCCTGGAAGGAGTGCAGAGAAAATTTTTAAGAATTTTGTGTTTTCGGTACCATCTTGGCCGGTCCTTAGCAACCTATTCTGAAAAATGTAAACATTTTAATCTCCAGTCCCTAGAATTGAGAAGGAAATACATCGACTTAGTAACCCTGCATAAAATAATCCATGCCTCGATTGATTCTCAAGTAATATTATCTCAAATTAACTTTAACGCTAACTACCGTTGTAGAAATTCGAAGACCTTTCATCTCAAAGCTTACATTAATAATACATCCTATTACAACCCTATCGTCCGTATGTGTCGTCTTTACAATGACATTGCAGCAACAAATAACAACATAGACATTTTTGATAATAACATTGCCCGATTTAAGAAAACTGTTCAGCAATACATATCCTCGTCGTGACGATTAATGTACAACTTTTGTTTCCTTTTTAAATTGTACCCAACTTAATAATAAATTTACTCTATTATTCTTTTTCAGCAACATTTAATTTAAGCTATTTTATATATTATTATGATTGTATATAAAAACAAACAGTATATTAATAATCTTAGTATAAATAATTATGGAATCTTCAATTTCATTCGATTATAAGTAACTGTAGCTAGCTCAGTATTTAGTTAAGATGTGTACACATATTCTTGGGTGCCAACTTTGTCTAAAACTTTTACCGCATGTTTATGTTAAATTATTTGTAGTTGTTACCTGTTTTGTGTGCCATACGAAATAAATAAATTACTCTTATCCGAATTTGACGGGTTACTAGTTTTTACACAGAGCTATTGCCATCTGACCTCCGCAACCCTAAGGGCGAACCAGTAACTCATTGGATAAGAGCAATTTACTTATCAAGAGTTAACGATTATTATCAGATGTTATGTGATAACAACCGGGACCGACAGCTTAACGTGCTCTCCGAGGCACGGTGGAGAGACCCACAGACAAACGCCCAGACCGAGACAGAAATTTAACAAACATCTGCCAGAGCGGGAATCGAACCCGCAACCGTCGAGACTAAAGGCAGACACGCAGCCCACGACGCCACAACGGTGTCTATCTATTCTATCTCCACATCTGTCACAAACAATTATATGGAATCACGATGAAACAAAAAAAAGTACGACGAATGTTTAAAACAGTTTGAACAGACTTCAATCGACAGTGAACTTATCAAATCGAACGTAAATGTATTGATTTAAAGAAGACAGCTGGCACGAAAACAATAGAAAATCATGCGTCTGATACGACACACTAACTAAATGTTAGTGGACAATTAAATGCCATTTTCAACCTCCCCGCCATGCGTTGACCAGTGTAACACCTGTTCACAATTAGACCCCCAGATTCGAGGCAGGACAACCTCTACCGGGCCCATTAGTAATATATAATAGTATCGCTCTGAAGTAATTACTTCTCGACTAACACGTGAAACTAATAACCCGTCAAATCGAGATTGGAATAGAGACCTTGGTGCCAGGAACGTGGAGACTTATTTACACAACAAAGAAATAACATTACAAAATAAGAAATAAAAACATAATAGATAAGATAATTTTATTATCATAAAACAATATTTGTGCTAATGTCATGATAATGTTTCTTTTTTTTTTAAAACGTCTGGATAGTTTTTTTTTTTTTTTTATATATATATTTTATATAGTTTGCTTGTCTGATGGAGTGGCAGTGGCATGCGTTTCATATAAGCAACTAAGCAATTCAAAATTGAATTTTTGCGAGGTACCTTACGAAGATTTTTGTTATATAATTGTAACAAAATAGTATGTTACAAGTTGGCAAACAAGCATACCGCCCACCTGATGGTAAGTGGTTGCCGTAGCCTATGCGCTTGCAGCATTAGTAGGTGCCACTCACGCGTTGCCAACCTCGAGATATTCTTAAATCTCCTCTGCCCAGTAATTTCATTAGCCTACAACTCTCTTGCAACAAAAGACCTACCACCAGTGTGACTAATTGCACTGGTGGAATAATAATCTCTGCTGTGACAGAGGTTATCTCAACAGCGGGCGATGGGTTCGTCACATACCGACGCCGCTAAAATACATATATAACACCAAAAATTCTAAATTATTTTACAACACTTCAGTAAGGATAGCTTACTTCAATTTTATGATAATGCCTACCACTGCTGAATTGCCTATATGGAATGCACGTCACTGTGAAATAGTACATTGTAAGTCTTTGCTAAAACATTTAAATAAAAAGTATTGTAATTAAATAAACGATATTAAAAGCTTTTCTTCTCTTGCTGTCATTGTATCTGTGAAAAGCTACCCTAACTGTTACAGTTCACGTCTGGCCGTCTGGCAGACCGGTACCAATTACTACATCTATTTTAGAACGCGCTCCGATGAAGTGCCCCGCAAATTCTAAACACGATTCAGAGAGCGATTGCAACGCGCCAAAAATTCACATAACAAACATGGCGTCGTGAATATTAAAAATTCCCGCGCGAATCTGACAGATTGTTTTTTTTTTTCACGTTCAGTGCTAGTGATGTGTGCTATGTGCCGGATATGAGTGAAACATAAAAGTGGAATCAGTGATATCAAGTGAAGTAAATAAAGCCTTGTAAATATCTGGTTTGATGACATTATCTTCGTTATGTAAGTTAAATGAGGCCTTACTTAAAACCTGATTTTTTAATGTTTCAATATTCACTTTGTGGTACAATTACTGAGAAGCTTTACACTTTTATTTTAAAAATTTGGTATATGCTATATAATACTATGGCTCAAATGAAATTCTTTAATTGATTAAATTATAAATCAGGATTTGTTTGCGCTTTATCTTAGTAATATTATAAATGTGAAAGTGTGTATTTTTTGATGTTTGTTACTCTATCACGCATTAACGGTTCAACGGATTGGGATGAAATTTAGCACACAGATAGTTTATTATCTGGAAAAATGTTCCTGTAGAATTATCAAAAACCTGCTGCAGTACATTTACTTACTAATGATTCATTCCTCTCTGCAGTAAATACAATTTGAAGATTATGATTTCGTCTTATTTTTTACTTTATCGCATCTGATATTTCTTGAACAAGTTGAATGATTCTCATTTGATTCGAAAACTTCCTTTTCACCTTCCGGTCATTGTGATAGCTATATTATATAATATTGTGCCGTTTCGCAAAGTTAATATTGCAGATCTAAAAATTACGATGATGCGCCGCGTGGGTAGATTACGCCATTTAAGCGCATCTTGCATCCGTTGTAAGGTCATTGACTCATCTATATCGCTCAAATAATAATATTTATCTAGATCTCTTCTTTTGACGTCTGTATTATACTCACATAGTAGAATAATAGAATAGAATAGAATAGAATAATTTATTAGACACAATATCATATTACAGTTTTTTCCTTAAGTGTGTAACGTCACAAATAATATTTTCAAAATATGTAAGGAGTGACTTTAGCAGCTGTACTAGTATATTAAACTGTATCATAGCTGCCAGCGTCTTCCTCTCTGAATGCACAAACTAGATTATACAAACTTGTTCTATAGAAAAAGAGTTAACATAAAATAAAAATCTGGGAAAGAAATAAACAAAATACTTAAGATAACTAATAATTACATAGATTCTTGATAATAAGAAAATATTACCTCTTTATAATATGTAGTTATTTAACTTCGTCTTTATTCAGTAAACACTTACGAAATATATTATCTTGATAATGGAATTGTTTCCTACATTTATGATTTTTTTGTTTTTATCGCCTTACACGCTTTGATCGGATGGGAGTGAGACAAAAAAACTAAACTTTTTCCGACACTTTTTATAAAAATAAATAATTATGACAAGAAAGGTACAAAGAGCTTCTTCTTAAATTGTATCAATCGACAGCTTCATATAGATTTTACTTCCAACAACCTCAGTAGAAAAACCGTCATAGCTACTTAAGGAAAGGTTTTTCTTTTTCAAAAGACATATGCCTATTTAATACCAAACTCTGATAACAATAAACCTTTTCTCTTTCCATAGGTCTATGGGATATTATGTACTATATCGTATAGGGAATTCCTTATTATACAATGGAACATCCTTATTTTTCATCTTTCGTTCGCACTATTACCCCTTGTGGGTCTTGGCCTCCTTAAACAATCTTCCGCCAGTCGTTGCGAAGCTTGGCTGTACATCTCCAGTTGGTATACTTCCCCATCTTTCTCAACTGAATCTCGTATCACCGCTTTTTGGCGTTTCTTTCGGTCTTTTTCGTTGCGGTGTCCTGCATTCTATGTACCCCGGCCATCGGAGCCGCTGCGACTAACCAACCTGGTGATGTTCTCACAATGTAGTCCACGGGCTCATTTATTTTTTACGTCGTTGTCAGTTATAAAAATTGAGCAAGTTTTTTCACCTAATAAATTGCAAAGTTCATCGAATCAAAATGTTCCTCGTATTCATTAGAAGGAACTGTAACAGCTGTATTTGTTCTAAATATAATCTCAACCTTTGTTTTTGTTCTTTAATTAGCTTTCAGTTTCCTCGTGTGCATTAAGGTTGAATATCCTTCGCCAAGTATCAATTACACCAAGTTCCCACTTGTCAGGTGTCGGACCCGACAGAAAATCGGCTTCTCTAGCTGTTCACAATTTTTTTGTCGGCGCCGACTAAAAATGGCGGTTGCTTACAACTCTAGGCCCGTAAAAAGTCGTCCGATGTCGTTCGCCTCTGAAAAAGTATGACGCTGTTTACATTGGCCCGGCAATCCTCTCCCTTCCCTAGCTCTTCTTTGCCGCATATTTATCGTGTACAAGCGCCTCGCATATAAAATTAAAAACGGCTCCAGCTTCGATCAGGTCCGACAACCGACTAGTGTGAACAGGGGCGCTGTCATCCGATTAAAATACGGCGCCCGACATCCGACAAGTGGGAACGAGCTCTTACACCTAAGGAGGGTCGTGAGCATCCGTCAAGCGGTTGCCAGGCGCGCGCGCCTCATTATTTATGATGCAGTCTGCCGATTTTAACATAGCGTTTGTTTTGTAATTTTGTTGTGAAATTTTTGTGCGAACGTTTTTTGGCACATGTTGTTTATGTATGTATGGTCATGAATACCTTAGCATATTTTTGAGGTGTTGCTTTTACGAATTGCTTACTTAACTGAAATAGCCTTGTCGACCTTAAGCACCTCCATATAAATAATAATATAAGTAACATGAAAAAATAATACTCAGTTTTAATTATGACACAGTTGACTTTATTTTTAAAAAGGATAACTGATATGACCTTAGTTGTTACACAGGTGTTGCTATCATTAAGATCAAATATCACGATTACAATATATCATGTTATCTAAGAAAAGGATGGGGGAAGGAAAATAAGTTGAACGCTTGCATCACACCTTGCAAACAATTTTCCTCGGCAATTTACCCGTTGAGCACCCGATAGCATGCGCAGGCGCCGGTTTGTTGCGTATCGAACTCAAAGGCTGCCCGTCAGTGTCACTCTGACCGGCGACGCGATCGGACGCCGTGACCTCGCTCGTTTAAAACGCACGTGTTTTTGTGAGTAAATAAGCGTGGACAATTTATGTCAATTGAACCGGACAACGTTGTGTGTGCTAGCTTGTGTCTGACATATTGGATTGCTCGAGCCCACAGCTCGATTCGTTACAGAGTACGATTTGGCACGCTATGCCATTATTTATTTTGACGACGTAAAGTATTTCAGATATTTGTATGTATGCTAACAAAAACATCAACAGTATTTACCTTTTCCTTAAGATAACCGCATGTAAAAATCCTTGAGCACATATAATACAAAAATTTACCACAAGCGTGAGCAAATATAAATCTTTATTCGAATAAAATTTTCGGAACGATTAAAACAATTGAAGTAATGACAACAGCCGATACAAGTGCGTTATTATAGTATATTTAATGGCGGCAATACTATCAATGAACGACCTAAATGGAGTCAAGTGACAAAGCCACTCATTTGACTTCGATATTTTACCATTAGTATGACAATAGAGGCGTTTTTCGTACGAATTCATTATTCGTTCCAGATGGTTCCTCTAAAGTTATTCTTTAATCATTAATTTTATTTAAGTTTTTGTTTACGAATAATTTCTTGCACTGCTTAGGTTCTAGGTCAAAGTCGACCTGTTTTTATAAATGAAATATGGTCCATACTACACAATTTAGACCCTGTAAAATGTCTCCTTGCTTATTCGAAATATCCTTACTTAATATTATAAATGTGAAAGTATTTTTGTCTCTGTGCCTGTCTGTCTGTCATGCTTTCACGCCGAAACTACTACTAACTACCGATTTAAATGAAATATTAGTAATAAGTTTAGACTCTGGAAAAGGATATACTCTGTTTTTTAATGAGAAAAAGGGGTTGTAAGGGGTTGGAAGGGTGGGATGAAAAGTCGTCTTTTTTAGAGTTAGAAGCTTGAAACTTATTTTTAGGCTGTTGATTCGATATAAATAAATATGACATTCAAAGTTTGTAAAGGGGGTTCAAGTTTATATTAAAATCGTTATTCCGCGGGCGGCGGGCGAACCCGCTGGCAGAAGCTAGTTTAATATAATAACAAATAATATTATTTAATATATGATGACTTTAAACAAATCTCATATATCTCGAAGTGACGTTACACCGGTCTTGTTATTCATAAATTCATGTTCACATAATGTAATGTTAAAAAAATTAAGAATAAGTAAGTATAGGCCATGATTATTATGTTAAATTACTGGAAATTGAAACCGGTTCGTGGAAATAATTTCCGTTGACAACAAATGGTTATAACGCTTCATTATTAATTACAATCACTTTGCTCATTTCCGTCACATTATTAATTAGCCTTTTTACTTCTTCTTATCGAGTTAGTGGCCAACCTAGTGTCAAGTTGTTCAGGCGGCCTGTATCTCTGACTTGACTTTTCGACTATCATTAAATTAATAGCAGACGGGACCGACTTTACGTGCCCAGAGAAGCACGGAGACGTTCAGTTGAAATACCAGTATGCGATCACCCATCTAGTGACTGACTGCGCCTAAAGTTGCTTAACTCCCAGATCGTTTACCGATCAGTGACGGTACCCGGCTATGAGCGTGTCATAGAGTGTTATTACTGTTGGCCCTTACTATCCTTGAAAATGTTGCTGTAGGAGTACTGAAACCCGTTCGTGAAAATAGGACGTGAGGTTTCAAAGGTAATTCAGTCATAAAGGTGCTAAGTCATATGTTTCCGATCTTAAGTTTAGAAAGTATTTAAGAGAGGAAGGACCTTTTCTTTCGGAGTGCCTTAATGTTGGTCCTACTGGGCTCGGTAGCGTCACAGGTTTAAAATATTAATCCTCTTTGCAATGTTGAAGTGGAGTCGGCTCGTCTTTTGGGTAGCAAAGGTCTACTTTTTACTAATTTACTTAGTGGGTGGAATTTCAGAAAGCGTTAAATCACTTGTTTTCGTTTATCTGTAATTGCTACCCTAAAAACAAAGTAGGTTCTTCCTTAGTGGGTCTCTCAATAAAATGACCCTACTGACCACAGTTCATATGTTTAACTTCAATCGCTCGATGAATATGAATCGGTCAATCAGGACATGGACAAGAACATGAATCAAATCAAACAATCGAACAAAAATATGTTTACAAACAGCGAATATACCACGTAACATACACAAAAAATGTATCCTTATTTAAGTCAACTAAAAAGTAATGACTCAGAGAAGAATTCGCTTATTCGATGTTTGTTTGTATGAAATGGACGAGAGATAACTTGATGACGTCATTAGTGGTCAATTCATGTAAAATGTAATTTGATATTACATTATCGTGAAATATTTTGTACACACGTTTTCATACCAATTTTAACCTATTTCTATTTATATCATATACTAGCTTCTGCCAGCGGCTTTGCCTTCGTGAATAACGATTTTAATACAAACTGTGAACCCCATTTTAACCCTTAAGGGATGAAATTTCAGATAATGTTCAAACACGTATCTTCTTATTTTTAATTGTTTACCGAATGGCAAAGTTTCATGCTTCTAGTTTCAAGAATGACTGCCCCATAGAAATTTTGGAACTCCTTTTTCGCCCCATCAGGGGTAGAATTTTAGAAAGCGTTAAAATACATGTTTATTCATCTCTCATTTTTAGCTTAAAAACAGTGTCATGTTTCTAGTGTTAAAAATGACGGATATCCGTACAAACTTTTAATCCTTCTTGCTCATCCCCTTAAGGGTTGAATTCAGAAAAATCCTTTCTTAGTGCACGCATACATTTTAAAAACAACATCTGTGAAAAAATCAGCTTTCTAGTTTAGGCTGGTCGTTTATAAGTCAGTCAAGTCTTCGCCTTTTATATATTATGTAGATATCATAATAATATTAAATAGCGTTATTTATTTACATATTAAGATTTTCTTTTTGAATTTATTATGTTAAGCAGTTATGTATTAAGTAATGTCATTTTAGTTTTTATGCCGGTTTTTCTTGATTTTCTACATTTTGTCCAGGAAATAATTTTTTTTTTCTCAGAAAAATATAAGCCATAGGCTCAATGTTAGTCACTGATTAAACGCTGCGAAAAAGTGATATTACAGGGGAGGAACTAGTATGTATATGTAAATGGTTTACACTTTGATTTAAAAATAGAGTCATGTCCGTCTCGGACTCGTACATGAAGGACTCCGTACCACCATAGAAAAACACCTCTCCCTTAAATTTTATAATTTAATTTGGTTGTTATTATTGTTATATAGAAAGATAAAAATAACCAAAATGAATTAAATACCTTTTTTTTTGAAGTCTATTAAAAAAAATTTGTCTGACGTTATTTCACCTCAGACGGTACTAGTACATTTATTATAACCGTAAAATTTTTATTGCAATTCATCATTAATAATAACTGCTATAAGTGGTGAATTGATGATCATTTTCAGTTTCGATTTTCATCATTACGTCACAAATATCAAGGTCGTTGTAGTTTCTATGATTATTACGAAATGTAGAATACTCAGAAAAAATTAAGTATCAAAAATTTTTGTCGACTTTATAATCTACTCTTTTTTGAAGTAGGTTTAAAAACGGTCTGATAATAAAATTCAAACTTCATTTATGATTTTTCATCATACCGGGAATTAACGCATAAAAAATAGCATCAGTTTGCGTGTTACCACAGTTCGGGTCTCTGTAACCTGACCGAACCGTGATTCCCGGTATGATAAAAAATATACAAAAATTAAACGATAGCTTAAAAAAACAGCCAAGTGCGAGTCGGACACGCGCAAGAATGATTCCGTACCATTATCTATAAAAAGAAAAAAATCACGTTTGTATGGGTTGTATTTGTTGTTATAGATGCACCAGAAACATATCATCTGTGAAAATTTCAACTGTCTATCACGGTACACGAGATACAGCCTGATGACAAACACACGGACAGCGTACCCTTAGTAATAGGGTCCAGTTTTACCCTGTGGCTACGGGACCCTAAAAATCGAACTTTATTATTATTTATCACCAATGAAAGTTGTGAATTGGTGATCATTTTCACTTTCGATTTTCATCATGACGTCAGTCGTTTCGACCTTGTGACGGTCGCGAGTTTTGCAGTAATTTCTATCATTGTTAGGAAACGACCAGTCGGTAACTGTTTGTTTTTTGTCGATATAAAGTTTACAAAAACCTATAAACGGGTTTTGTATGTTGAGTTATTTTTGACGGTCTACGTGTTATAATTTATGTACATAATTATGTATTATATAAAAATAATTATAAATTAGTCTCAATAAGTAAGTTATGATTTTGTTATTTATGTTTTCTACTATAGGTCTTTTTAATTTTGCTTTTAGGTTCTCGAACCGAACCCTATTATTATTATCAAATAAACGCTACACACTCAACATCCCCAGATAGGATAGTAATACTCTGTGTCGGGAGTCCGAACACACACACAAGGGCAAGGACACACACACACCCAGACCCAGACAAACACTTGCTTCAAGCGGGAATCGCTATCTCTGCCCTAAAACGTCGTCATCTTACATTTAACTGTCACCAAATTTCTTGTTCCACGCGAATATAAAATTATACACCATCTTCTTGATAAAATAAGTAGTTGAAATCTCAGATGTAATAATGGATAGTTGACACTGTCTAACCTGTGATTTGACCCTGACCCTCTGTAGAATAATGACCTTAATAATAAAAACCATTTAATAAAACACTAAAAAACTATAATAAAAATCATGACTCCGTTTCGAACCCGCATTGATGGCAATAAAACGCTCGGTATGCCCTAGACTAATAATTACAAAGGATAATTACTGGTAATAGCCTTGCTCTATTTATAATATAGATCAAAGAATTATACACGCACTAGCGTCCCACCCCGACTTCGTCCGGTGGTTACATTGTAAATTTTATTTCGTTTCGTGGGATTAAATTTTAATTTTTAATCCCGTTGTTGGGTTTTTTATTGATAGACTTCTTACAGCATACAAAAATAAGGTAATACTTTTCACGATCTCGTCGATCCCGTCCCCTTGGGAGGTTTGATCCCGTTTATGAGCAGTCGTTCTAAAGTTATACGCGTACAAACATTTCGACGTTTCATTTTTATTTTATAGATTATTATACACGATATTGTTTAAGATTATTACTTCCTTTATATTTAATTATTGCGTTCTGCTCTTTTCCTATGTTTAATTTTTAGTTGAAAATTTAATTGTTTTATGTACCTAGTTTTTCTTATTTCAATTTTATGTGTTGTTTCCCATAAATAAATCTAATATATAAAATTCTCGTGTCACAATGTTCGTTCCCATACTCCTCCGAAACGGCTTGACCGATTCTTATGATTTTTTATGCATATTCAGTAAGTCTGAGAATCGGCTACTATCTATTTTTCAAACCCTCTGTGATATGGGGTGTCCACCCCAAAATTTTTATTTTATTTTTTGGATAAAATTTTAATTTTTATTTTTATTATTGGCATTGAAAAATACATACGACCCTAAATTTTCACTTTTTATCACCAACCCCTGCTTTTTAATAGCCTTATTAGTTAATCAAAAACTTTCACCGGGTAGAGGGCGCTGCTATCGGGTCCCAGATTTTTTCGGGGCAGGACAACGTCTGCCGGGCCCGCTAGTAAATAAATAAGTAAAGAGCTGTGCTGTTTTTAAAATTTATGGATAGCCGGAGAAGTACTCTCGATAGCTTTTATTTGTGTTGAAATGTGCACATAAATAAAGATATTTAAATTTGAATTTGAATATCGATATGAAGTGGCAGTATCCGTACTGCTGCGTTTCGGTTAGCGTGAACGCTTGAGGATCAAATAAGACAATAATTTGAAGATTATTATATTTATATTGGTTCCCCGACTCATTCTAAAGCTGAAAGGAGGGCTAGTTAATTTTTCTCCCAAAGAATCGGGATTGAGATTTAGCGGGGAAATGCAGCTAGAATTCTTGCCAGTTGATTTGTACAGTTTTAATTATTTAATATAGTTAGTATTGAATTGTGAATGTGTTGTAATATTGGTTGTAATTATAAAGTTTATTAAGACTAAATTCCAACACATTATCAATAGTTATCCAAATTGCTTCAATTTAAATGACTTCACTACCTCCTTTTTTGATTTCGAATAAAATATTGATATATAAACCGTTATAAATAACTGTTTTTAGTTTTCATATCATTGGATGTTTCCATTCCACTAAAATTTTTTATGTGACTAAGTTGGCAAGCAAGCATACGATCCACCTGATGGTAAGCGGTTGTCGTAACCTATGGGCACTTGCAACACCATTTGTAGGTATCACTCACGTGTTGCCCAGTAATATCACTAGCCTACATTGCCCTTGAAACCGGAACACAGTATACTGATTTGCGGAATTACTGACTCCGATGGTACCTATCTAGTCGGCCTCGGGCAATAAAAAGCCTGCCACCGTCAATTTTTTTTGAATGTTATAGAAATGGAATTATAAACAAGGTTTTGTTCTAACAGGACTTTCTCTTTATCACCTAATCGATGTCTTAAATAATGTCGTTTGTATATGGTAAGGTTGGTTGAATAAGGTAATACCAGAGGTCACAAAACTGGCAACTTAAAAAAAACTGTTTCTTGAATCCGTTTATAAAATACGGTTATTTAGGAATGTACATTTAGAGTCTCTGGTATAACAGATGACTGTCGATTTAATTGCGCTTAATCACTAATTAAAAAAAATAATGTGGCTATTACGTAATGTGGGATACGGACACATTGTTTTAAAACTGAAGTCTAATTTAATGTAATTAATAAGACACGCAGATTGTATTCACGTTTTTAAGTTCAATTTTTTTAGTGCTATTGTCGAAGTGTCTGTGATATGGACCTGAGAATCATAATGCTTATGATTGCCGGATCATCAAATAATAAAATAAATATATTTTTTAATGATGGTTTTTTATCAGAATACGTCTCAGAGAAAACGTAAAGTTAATTCAGGTCATCAACCTTGATAAAAAAATTTCATTGGAGAATTTCATTGAGACAAATAACAATTCCCGAGGGATTTGTCTGACTAAATATACATACCATTCAACGTTCAACAAACCAAGCCAAAGTCCCGGGCAGCTAGTAGTAGTAGTAGTAGTAGTAGTAGTAGGGTTGCCACCTTTTTTTCTTGGAATTAAAGTACATCGGTGATTACAGGTAAGAAAAAAAAGTACAGTGTCATTGGTTTTTCTTTAGCATTATATTTAGAAACGTATTTTTTATTGGTTTTGGTAAGATTTATCAAATATGATTAATTATTTTTTTATAACATATAATTAATTATATTTTTAAGATTCAGAGAAGCTTTGTCTCTTTTGGCTCGCCATTTCATTGCAGAAAAAGTGCTCTGTGAATGCTGATGTCGCAGGGATAGACATTAGTCAGTCTTATTGCCTCCATTTTTGGTAGTTAATAATTCCGAAAAACCCAAAAAATCAAATCAAGCTAAATAAAGTATTTTTCCGTACTTTAATATTCCCGTAAAATATCAGTTAATCCCTCGAAATAACGCACAATACTTTATTATAAACTACGGGTGGCGACCCTAGCTAGTAGGTTTTGAATATCAAGCCTGTTGAGACGATGTTGAACAGGAAATCTACATCTTATATTTTTGTTACACCGCTTTAGCTCGATAACTGTGCATACTATAGCTGTTTTCACGGTTCGGATGGTTTACTCGGAAGCGAATCTAACATGTTTGACATCAGAATGGTGAGAGATATACATATATTAATAACAATTAACGGTTTCTTAACTAGCTGTGCCCGTGGCTTTGCTCGCATAGACTACACAATTGTTTGTCTTATTAGGTTAGGCCACAGTCATTGTACTCGGAAACTAATGGGTTTATCTACACGGGATTTAGTATATAGGTGTATTCTATGAAACGCTAAACAATTTTGTTGTGAAATATTAAAATATATAAAAATGAAGGGCAGCTCATACATGTAACTGAAGGTTGAAAACATTACAGCGTATGGCAATGTGTGAGGCATCTTTGCATAGATCCTTAAAAATATGTTTTAAATTTTAATTAACTGTGTTAATTATGGAGCTCATTAAATGACTTTAATTCTATCGCATGAATAATTGGACGCAAATAAGCAATACCATGTCAACCCACAAAATTGAAAAAACTGAGTTATATATGCAGACGTGTTGGTAAATGGCTAAAGAACATTTTTCATCAATATTTGTAGGGTTTTAAGCTTTAAAACTTCTAAAAAGCCATTTTTAATCATGCAATTTATGTATTATGTTAAACGTTCTGGGTTATACTATATACGAAATATGCAGTTTGTATACTATTTTTGTGAAAATAAGTAAAATAGCTTACATAAATCTGAAATTGCCAAAAACTTGACCAACACATAAAAAAATCATATAAAGCAAGTTGTTCAAAATTTTCAAACGCGTTTTTCTCGAAATGACATTCGTGTGGGTTGACATGGTATTGCTTATTTGCGTTCATTATTCGGGCTGGGAGAAGTATGGCTTTTCTACAGTACTCTTTAGCTAGTAAGGCAACCTAAGACTCTTGGTTGTTGTCTGTGCTCGTTAACTGTTTGAGTTTTATAGAATTAACTGACTAAATAAGCTTAATTAACCTAACAATAACTCTGTAACAAGCTTGTTAATGTCAACTGTGAAATGCTGCTAATTGAACGGTTAAAAATACAAAAATAAACTCCGTACATCTCCATAATCTGGGATACTTTTTAATTTATAGAATTTAGTTATTTGTTGTAATTAAATTTTTGAGCAAAGTCCAAGCAATTTCAAAAACGATGAAAATTGATCAGATGATCTTACAAAGGACGATAATAAGTAACTTATGGACATCTTCTTGTCCTGTATAGTAGATTTCCTTCCCGTCAACAACAACAAAAAACTGATCACTGATGATCAATTTAAAGATCTGCTTCAAGTTAGAAGGCAGGCTTTCTACTACAATTAACTTTAGTAATGTTATAATAAACTAAAATGAAATTTTTAATCGCATATTTTTTGTTTACGAGTCTGTCTCCACGACCATGACCCGAGCTTAGCGTTCGTACTATCTCGCTGATCTCTCGCTCGGTGACAGACGGCTAAATGATTACATATACTATTAAAATATACCAAACTATATTAAGTTTTTTTTTTAATATGTCAATGTTTCAACGAATCAATAACGGCTTATGAATTACCGGGAATTCTTTATAGCTTGATTTAACTTTTTAATTGTTTGTAACTTTATATTTTACTGACTTGTTTTGTATATTATACATATACATAGAGGTACTTCATGTCGATCTGTGTGGGTGTGCACTGTCCAGAACTTACCCGGTCAAATTAGCGCAATATATTGTTGTATTGTGTAACTTACTTCAAAATTTGAAGGTTTTGGGTTTCTTAGAAGTAGCTTAGAATTTTGGTGATCTGCTAGTGATTTGTAAACTGTAAGATATAATTATGAGTAACTATTACCAATAAAAAATCAAACTTCTTGCTTAATCCACAACAAAGTTACAGTGGTCAAAAGTATCTTGAGTCGCTTCGAGAAAAGGATGTTACTGCCGTGCTCGATTTGGAGACTGATTTAATATGAAAATTGTATTATAAATATGGTAACATAGGATAAATAATACAATATAAAAAGTCCCTAAACAAAGAAAATATAAATAAAAACGGGCGTGAAATGATAACAAAAATGAATCATAACGCATGGTCATCGTAGGAAGCGGTATGGCCGGGTCACATCTGCTATTCCGCTTGTCTGACTGTGACACTATATTCATAAAATATTACTGCTATTTTTAATTATAGCTATTAACATTAATTAATAGCTGTTATTTGTGACCTCCACCTACTGTTATACTTTCTATTAGACATGGTTGAATTGTGGCGTGTTGGTAGCAAGCCTGCCTTTAGCTTCGATGGTTGCGAGTTCGATTACCGCTCGAGCAGATGTTTGTATTGATCTCACAGATATCTGATTGTGGGTCTCCTCACCACGCTAAGCTTTCGGTCTCAGTTGTAACCAAAACATCTGATAATAATTGTTAAATCTTGATAAATAATGGGGACCCCGGGTTAATAACGGGAATAATGCTAGGAACATGAAGAAGAAAGAAGAGTTAGAAATGCAAGTTGTTTGTGTAGTTCCTAATTTTTGACAGGCTTTTATCTTAATCAGTAATTGTAAGACTATATTTCGCAGCAGTATAGAATATATGTTCTTTTCTAAACAGAGCCAACAAATACTTAAACTAATTAATATTTTGTGACGACGTTGTGGCGCAGCGGTAGCGAACCTGCCTTAAACGCCACAGGTCGCGGGTTCGATTCCCGCTCGGAGCATAATATGTTTGTATTGACCATGCAAGCATATTTTCAAGTCTGGGTGTATTTGTCCTTGTCATTGTGAATGTTTCCAGACCCCCTACACAGGATATTACTATCCTAATGGGGGCCGTTAAGTGTGCAGCGTTTATTTTTTTATTTTTTTATGTCTCATTTTTAACTAACTTCGTTAATGCTTGTTATCATTGGGTTCACCGTTTCAAGTTACAAGAACCCGCATTAAAACAACGCGCCATTTGTTTTATTGATAAAGTCTTGCAAAACAAATATTATATAGCATTCAAATAAAGGCACTAAATATCGTCAATTAAGTCTATCCTACTAATATAATAAACTTGAGAGTTTTTATGTTTTTTTTTTTTTAGAAGTTGGCAAACAAGCATACGGCCCACCTGATGGCAAGTGGCTGCCGCAGCCTATGAGCGCTTGCAGCACCATTAGTAGGTGCCACTCGCGCGTTGCCAACCTCGAGATATTAGTTCTTAAATCTCGTTCGCCCAGTAATTTCACTAGCGTACAATGGCCTTCAAACCGGAACACAGTAGTGCCTAAGCACTACTATTTGGCGGCAGAATATTGGACACTGCGGTGGTACCTACCTAGCCGGCCTCTTGCAACAAAAGACCTACCACCAGTGAAAACCATTTGATGTCTGTTACCCAATCACGCAAAAATTACTAAGCGGATTTTGTTGAAATTTGGTAGAGATATAGATTTTTACCTGGATTTAAACATTAGACCATTTTTGCCTGCAAAAATGTTTATTTTTCGTGGGATAAACAAAAGGAACTGTCGGTTTGTATCGGGATACCTTCAGGAATCATTTAGTTGTATTGCAATAAAGGTGCCTCATTACAACGTTATTAACTACTACATTGAAATTATTGCACACATACTCAAAAACATTTTGTGTAGTGCCATATATTATATTGATAAACCCACACACATAATCAATATATTTTTTTGTTTTAAAAGAATAGTAGCAATGCCCTTTTCAAGGTATTACTAATATTCCTATTGCCCTAATAAGCTCGAAACTTGCCCTAGGAGTGGGTACGACAATAGCGCACGGGGGTCAGTATCGAACTCTCAACTCTCGCCTTAATCGAGCCGAGTCGGCCCATCTACCGTTGAGCTATTGGGCTTCAAATTAAAAATACGCAAAAACCGCTAGATGGGACCAATGAGACTGTTATAAGCTACTTTGTGTTGCGAAAACAAAACTTGAATAGGGCTAAATAGGGTTATAGGTATAGGTTTTTATTTGAATCCAGTTATTTTCGCGACTGAAGCAGTGTGCAGATGTTAGTTATAAAATAAATAAATTCTACACATTCAACGACCCTATTAGGATAGTTATATCCGTTGTCGGGGGTCCGTATAATACACGGACATGTCAATGACTAACACACCCAGACGGGATAACATAACTGTATGGTTAATACAAAATATGCTCCGAACGGGAATCAAAACCGCGACCTGTAGCTCTTAAGGCAGGTTCGCCATGCCACAACGTCGTCAAATATTAATTAGTAAATTCAAGTAGGTATATCAGAGTTCATTGCTATGAAGTTATGTCAAGTGAACGCTTCATTTGACACAACACGTTGATTTTTTTGCAGGATTCAAACCTCGGTCCAACCAGTTATAAACCTTACGATAACTGTTATTGACTTTTGTATAATTTTGACATGATGCCATTGCACTATAAACATGTTTTTCTTATATTATTTTTATCTCAGCTCTTTGTTCTTAATATGGATGAGATGAACCAAAATTTGTTTTAAGAGTAATTGATTATTTTAATTTAAATTTTTATCATTGCATTAGGATGTCGGGTTATCAGAAATTATTATTTTTTTTGTAAAAGAAGGCAAACGGGCAAGAGGCTCGCCTGATGTTAAGCGATCACCGCCGCCCAAAAATATCTGCTACACCACAGGGTATGCAGTTGCGTTGCCGACCTTTAAGAAAAGCATACGCTCTTCTCTTGAAGGTTCCCAGGTCGTATCGGTTCGGACAGACCGCCGACGGAAGTAGATTCCACAGAGTGGTTGTGCGAGGAAGAAAATGTCTTCTAAATCGCGCTGTTGTGAATTTCTAAACATCGAGGTGGTAAGAATGGAATTTAGAGTTTTGTCTATTCTTAGTGTGCGTGTAGTAATCTTAGAGTAGAATTAACACTAAGATTGTTATTTTTAGGGTTCCGTAGCCGAATGGCAAAAACGGAACCCTTATAGTTTCGTCATGTCCGTCTCTCCGTCCGTTCGTATGTCACAGTCGGAGACCATTGGCTCTATCTCTACAACATTTACTAAATACTAAATAGGTTACCAACTTATCTTTGCGGTCGATTTTCATTCGTTATTATTTTTAAAGCCCTTAAGATTTTTCATAACAAAGCTGCGGAACCCTTTAGCTTCAACTGAGCGTGGTCCACAACGCACTTGACCGGTAATTTTTTTTTGTGTATTTACATTTCAACAATTCTTGATAGACCTTAAACCAAGAATTGTTTACACATAATCACTCTCCTTACAGCGAATACATTTAGCTAGCAACAATTACTGATAGGTAAACACCACATACATATTTAACATGAAAAAAAAAAATAATAATTGTGCGGTCGGGGACCCTCGTCAGGAAAAAAGTTCTTTACGTTTTTTGTTCAACTCCAAATGAATTCCTAATTCGAATTAAAATCTGTATATGTATATTTCAATAGGTTATATGATAAAAAGAGAGGGACAGAGAGAGAGAGAGATTTGCGCACTCACTTGCTCGTGTGCTCATTTTTCTTGGAGTAGGTTCGATACACACACACACACACAGCATATGGCATTTCTTTACGTGACGTGATTTCTTCTAAATCGCACAACTCGTACCCGTGTTAAGGAATTTCGTTCCAAAAACTACAATATTGTTTTTGATTTGGCTTTCTTACTTTTGGCTTACAAAAAAAATAATAAAAACAAAAATTCTATACAATAATTTTGTGTAAACACTGATATACAAGTTAAAAAATTAAAAGAAATAATATCGGAATTAAAACTAAGGAAATTATATAACTATATAGTGTTAAAATATAAGTAATCATTGGTAAAGACATGAACTCGCAATTATAGGAAAGTACTTTCTGCCCGTGTCTTCGCCTGCGTCAATAACGATTTTAACTAGGAACCTTTCGATGTAGTGAAGTATGGTTTTAGCGACAAAAAGCCTTTAATCGTCTCCAAGGTTACATTTATACCAAAATTCATCACAATCGGTACAAAAAAACAAACTCACTTTTACAAACTTAAACTCAAAATATTCTTTATTCAAACAGGCTTTTAAGCACTTTTGAATCGTCAAATATACAGTCTGTTAGGTCCGTTTGAGTGAAGCTACCGCCGATTCGGAAGGTAAATTCTGCTGCGAAGAAACGGCAAGAAACTCTACAGTTACTCTTTTCAAAAATAATCACATTACATTTGTCAAATTTACAATTAAGTTATATATCCCGCACGAAATTCAACGTATATTAAACCCATGCCATTACGTATATTAAACACATTATCTGCAATATATTCATTAAGGGAATAATAAGCTTTATTTAGTAAACACCGCTTGATATAAGATTTAAATTTCATAAGTGGTAGATTCAAAATTGTCTGCGGAGTTTTATTATAGTCTTGCGGCCCGCTCCGGTTTCGCACGGGTATAAAATATATAGCCTATGTCATTCTCTGAAAAAATAATTAAAATTGATCCAGTAGTTTTGATTTATTCATTACTGCCGGTGGCCCGCACGCGTTAAATGTAATTATTTACGACATCACATTAGAAACCTCAAAAAAATTTTTTTCTCCACTATTTTTATACATATAAACTTTGCTCTTCAATCACTCTATCTATTAAAAAACGGCATCAAAATCCGTTGCGTAGTTTTAATGATTTAAGCATACAAAGGGACAGAGAAAGCGACTTTGTTTTATACTATGTAGTGAAGCGAATACCTTGCCACAAAAAGGAAATATTCACTTTATGAAGCCGAAAATTTGGTGTTACAAGTTTATCTTTTCTTCTTGTGTTCAAGCAGTGTCTGTCTGTCACTGCTTTGTCTGTTATAATATTACTGACAATATTGCATTTTGTATTATACAAGTACTATAAATATAGGTACCAGTTAGACTATAATGACTAACTCTATCGGCTATTAATATTTATAACAGCGATACATGGAATAAATATATTGACTAATATATATTTTTTTATCTTTACAACATTAGATTAACGGTCTTCGACCCAAACAAGTAAGCTTTCTACTCTTTATATAGATCGATTCGTTACGACGTCACTGTTTGTTTTTGAATGTGGCATTGTGTAACTTCTGTACTGTTTTGTCTGTGTGTTCTTTTAAGCGTTTTTTAATGCTTTGATTCCAATTTTTATTATTAATAATAAATATTAAATGAAACCCACTCAACTGCCTCTATTGTGTAGTGATAGGGGTCCGGAAACATACACAATTACAAGGACAAACATTCCTAAACCGGAAAACATCAGGAATGTTTTTTTTAATTTTGATAAAAAACTAAACCTTGGGAAAGTACATAAGCTACTTTTAGGCGGAAAAAGTCATTAAAAAGGATAAAAGTTTATATATAGGGGGGGAACCAATTATTTCTAAATATCTTTCTTGGGTCGTTTCCTCATACCTGAGGATTGTGATCAGCATCAGGGTGGCATCTAGAGCGCATGATCTGCCTCCACCGGTTTGTGTCCGTGTAAGATTTGGAAGATGATAGTTCTTTCACTTGGTTGGTCTTGAGGGTGACCGACCGCGAAAACTTTTGCCTTCAGTGCTACAACCACAATAAGTTTTTCCAAACTGTCGACGCCTCTGCGCATTGTGTGGCCAAAATATGTTAGAACTAAATGAAATCCCGGCTTCGCTCGGGTAAAATGAACTTATACACAATCTTTTACAAAATGTAGGTAGATATTTTTGTAATTATCGGTTTCAATCATTAAATTTGAATTGGTTTGCTGTTATAGCTCAATCAATAAAGGCTCATGTTCACACTGAGAACACTATGTCACCACTGACACTGACTGACAGGGATGCGTCGAAAACTCAAGATGGCATCCGAGTGGCCATTATTCGCCATATGCCATTTGGACGCAAATAAGCAATACCATCTCAACCCACAAAATTGAAAAAACTGAGTTATATATGCAGAAGTGTTGGTAAATGGCTAAAGAACATTTTTCTTTAATATTTGTAGGGTTTTAAACTGTAAAACTTCTAAAAAAGCCATTTTTTAATCATGCAATTTATGTATTATTTTAAATGTTTTGGGTTATATTATATACGAAATATGCAGTTTGTATACTTATTTTTTGTGAAAATAAGTATAAATTACTTACATAAATCTAAAATTGCCAAAAACTTGACCAATACATAAAAAATTCATATAAAGCAAGTTGTTCAAAATTTTCAAACGCGTTTTTCTCGAAATGACATTCGTGTGGGTTGACATGGTATTGCTTATTTGCGTCCATTTGCACCGATAGAATTTAACAAAATACTCGACAATCCGAATTTTGTGGATATATGTTGTCGACTCGAAATCATTATTATTCAGGTTTTTTTTTTTTTTTTTTTTTTTTTTTTTTTTTTTTTTTTTTTTTTTTTTTATTATGTTAGAAGTTGGCAAACAAGCATACGGCCCACCTGATGGTAAGTGGCTGCCGCAGCCTATGAGCGCTTGCAGCACCATTAGTAGGTGCCAACCTCGAGATATTAGTTCTTAAATCTCGTTCGCCCAGTAATTTCACTAGCGTACAATGCCCTTCAAACCGGAACACAGTAGTGCCTAAACACTACTATTTGGCGGCAGAATATTGGACACTGCGGTGGTACCTACCTAGCCGGCCTCTTGCAACAAAAGACCTACCACCAGTGTGACTGATTTCACTGGTGGAATAATCTCTGTTGTGACAGAGGTTATCCCAACAGCGGGCGATGGTGTCGTCACATCCCGACGCCTTTAAAAGGAGGCCTTTAGAAGGAGGTAAGGATTCAATCGAGTCTACCGTACCCCTTGACGGAATTATTAATATAGGATATATATAAGATACATTGGCATATGGTCGTATGTCTTTCTGATATATTGCATTAAAGATGCCGAATTAAAAATCGTTATTCAAGTAGGTCAAGCCGCGGGCAGAAATTATAGATCAAGTAATTGAATGAATAAAACAAATTTTCCGATTTATAAACAAAGTATATTGTCTAAAGTGTGATTCATTTAAACAAACCAGCAATCAATTATAATTACGTCGATTCAGATTAGTCATTGGTTGTACAAATTGCTTTACAATACTGTGTCAATTACCTAAACGTTGCCTTTCCTTAAACTAAGTTGAAATAATTATAATAATTATGTTAATACTATTAAATTACTTGACAGTTTTAACTGCCTTCGAAAAAGTTTGATTTTATGAAATGAAAACTTCTTTAGCCGCTTAGAGCGATTTTTGGTAGAGACCGAATGTATGGGCTAGGTGGTCCAGCCAGCGTAGTTGGGCAGATTTGGTTTTGCCAATTATGTGGGGCTGGACCACAAGTTATTAAATTTATTATTTCGGATGCTTCAGTGGCCTCCCACTCCCCGCGTCGGTCTCAGTATTTTTCTACAGAGCTTCTCCTCCTCTTTTTGTGTCAGCATCCAGGACTCACAGCCCTACATCATGATTGACTTAGGATTGTTTTATAAATAGGGATCTTGGTTTTTCGACTAATTATCTTACACTAAAACTATATGGAGTGCTGGCGAGCATCTTAGTGCGTTTTGCATACGGATATCAATTTTATCTTCAGTTTTAATTCACTTTATATTTTACATTATTAAAAAAACTATACAAAAAAAAATAAGGTCATCTAATCAAGAACTTCAAAGTTATAGAACATGACTCAAATTATAAAAGCTAAGTGGCGTGATTTACATTGTGTGACTTGACAAACGTTCTGGCGCAGTGGTACCAAACATGCCTTAAACGCCAGTGGTTGCTAGTTTCATTCACGGTGATGGATGTTTTTATTGTGTACTGTTTACATATGTTTTAGTCTGCGTGGTAGTGCTTGCGTTTACGTGTGTTTCCGGAGGAGATTGGACAATAAATCGTAATAGGGGCATTAACTGTGTAGCGTTTAGTATTTATATATGCTTTGGCTTAGGACAGTTAAGTTAATGTTGTTAAAACAAACCAATTATTGCTAAGTGACTGCACTACGTATAAACTACGAAATCAGATTCTTAAAATAGCTTATGTAATCATGAATGAGTAATTAAACTTTTGCTTTAATGACTTAATGACGATGATGGAATGTTTCATGTAATTTTTCCTTATTTTTGTGATTAAGTTGGCAAATATATGGCCGACCTGATGGTAAGCGGTCGTCGTAGCCTATGAGAGCTTGTAACACCATTTTTAGCTGTCACTCACGCGTTGTCTACCTCGAGATATTGGTTCTTGAATCTTCTTTGGCCAGTAATTCCACTAGCTACAGTGTCCTTCAAACCGAAACACAGTATACTGCTTTACGGTAGCATAACTGGCACTGCGGTGGTACCTACCTAGCCGGCCTCTTGCAATAAAAGGCCTACCACTAGTAAATGTCTTCTGTTATACTGTAATTATATGTTTAATACCTAATACTGTGTAGATTCTGGTTTTTAGCCGACTTCAAAAAAAGAAGGTTAGTTGTAAGTTTTTTTTTGGCTGGTGTCAAGTACTGCTCACTCCAGGTACTTCTGTATTACCCATACATATGCGATATTTATTTTGTTAGAGCTGACAAAAAAGGTTATAGGAAATCGTTGTCAGAAAAGCGTTACCTTGCGTTTTTAGAGTTTTTTTGGGGTTGGGTGGCATAGACTGGAGTGATAAGGAGTGCCATTGGTTGAGAGACAATCGTTGGCAAATGGTGGCTCCTCCATCCTGGATTTCAATTTAGTTAAAGACTACGTTTTCTATCTATTGGGTCGTCTCGGTTCATAGTTACTTTAACTTGATCTATTATTTGATCAATAAAATAAAATAGCCCCATATGATAGACAGTGCATTGGTCATAGGCGCGGGCGCAGCGATTATTTTATTGTAATAGTAAAACCGATTAATAATAATTGAATAAAAATATTTTCATATCAGACATATATGAAATAATAATGACTATAATCATTAGACGACGCTTATGTGTTTTTAATTAGCCTTAACTATGTATAATAATAAAACTGGGGAGTGTTTGTTGTTTTGATGACGTTGTGGTACAGCGGTAGCGAACCTGCCTTAAGCGCCTCAGATCGCGGGTTTGATTCCCGCTCGGGAATAGGTTAAACACTCGGACAGTGTTTCATTCGGTTTTGTAATATAATTAAGGATTCAGAAGGTATTTTAAAAGTAGCAAAAACCACACTGAAAATTATTTAGATACACGTCACAGTGACGGTGACGATTATTGCAAAAAATATAGCAAACCATAATTATTACCCTTGAGGCATTACCAATGAATCAAATAAAAATCATCATACACAAATAATGAATATATTAAACACTAGCTGTGCTCGCGACTCTGCTCACGAGCATTCTGGTCTATGGAATTACTGTTACGCGGAACGCTTTTTATTTTTCTAAAATAAAAGTAGCTTAAGTCGAAGATTAGACGGAACAAACAGACAGATAGACAAACACAAAAAATGATTTTTTTATTATTAAAAGTACCGTATACACCTTCATTTGTAAAGATAAAACGCTAATAACCAGATTCGTTCACTGATCGGTAAACGATCGGTGGGTTAAGCAACTTTAGGCGCGGTCAGTCACTAGATGGGTGATCGCATAGTAACATTTCAACTCAGCGTCTCATTGCTTCGGAGGGCATGTAAAAATAGCTTTTTTTTTTTTTTTTTAAAAAAAAAAATTGTTAATAGTCGAAAAGTCAGAAGCTTATATGGCTATAATAGGGCTACCTGAATCACTCTGACTCTAGGTTAAACGCTCAGCGTTTTAATTAGAATAATAATAATAAACGCTACACACTCAACGGCCCCCAATAGGATAGTTATATCCTGTGTCGGGAAACATACACAATGACAAGGACAAATACACCCAGACCAGAAAACATGCCTGTATGGTCAATACAAACATATGGTCCGAACGGGAACCGAACCTGTGACATGAGGCGCTTAAGGCATGTACATTGCCGCTGCGCCACAATGTCGTGAATAAACGAATGTGTATGTAAAATATATTTTTGTATCGGTTTTCCTTAAGCACTTTTGCAATAATAATCATAAATACTTATATATAAGTCCATATAAGTCTGGATTATGCTTTGGAGATTTGGACATGCTTATGGAGCTTGCCGGTGAACGATCATCCTATCGTATTAGTGCACGGAAAATACGTAAAGCGGGTCCTGACTTATGAAGCAAGTCGAGTTGGTTACTACACTAAACGTCAAGTAAGATTTAACCAAGTTTTTTATTAGTAGATGCAAAGCTGAATCCATTTAACTTCAGACTTAAAGCCCTTACGGGGACTTAAAGCCAATAAAAAAGCGAAAACATAACTTAGTTTTATAAGCTATTAATACCTAAGTGTTGAGAATCTCAAACTCGCACCTCCTCTTACCCTCCTTCCCCTTGTTTCCTCTTCCTCCTCCTCACTATAAATTGCGGTAGAACTGACACTGCGGTGGTAGCTACCTAGTCAGCCTCTTGCAACAAAAGACCTACCACCAGTGTGACTGATTGCACTGGTGGAATAATCTCTGCTGTAACAGAAGTTATCCCAACAGCGGGCGATGGGGTCGTCACGTCCCGACGCCTTTGTTACCGTCGTGGCACAATTTATTAATTCCATTTATTAACTATATGACTTCTGTATATCTAACCGAGATGCGACTGCAGATTTACTTAACAGGTTTCTTTTAATATGTAAGCAGTGTAAATCTCTGGGTCAAAGTCGACCTCATCTGCGTAAGCGTGCAGTTAGCCATTTAATGTTATCAGACCGCGATTATCTCGATGGAACCTCGAAATTTACATCTTTTTCAACATAAATATGTTGACAAATAAAAGCCTTGTGTTTATAAAATTAGACTAATTATACAATTGTTATAAATTTAATCTTTATCTATATACAAGCGGCCCGCTCCGGCTTCGCACGAGTATAAAATATATAGCCTATGGCATTCCACTGAAAAAATTATTAAAATCTATCCAGTAGTTTTGATTTATTCATTACTGCCCGTGGCCCGCACGCGTTAAATCAAAAATTATAATTTTTTTCTCTATTATTTAATGGTTGTTATTATACATATAAACCTTCCTCTTCAATCACTCTATCTATTAAAAAAAACCGCGTCAAAATCCGTTTCATAGTTTTAAAGATTTAAGCATACATAGGGATATAGGGACAGAGAAATCGACTTTGTTTTATACTATGTAGTGATATAAAAGGTGAAGTTCTGACTGAATTATAACCGTCCAGCCTACACCCTTAGAAAAATAGATTTTTATTATTTTAGCTACTAGAAAATAATTTTTATAACAATTATAGTCTCACAAGTTTTTGCTTAAACTTGTATAATAATAATTTGCTAACAAAAGAAACTGCGGACAAATGAATAAAGGTGATCCTTTTAAAGTATAATATTCCATAGGAAAAACCAGGTTTTTGTTGGAATTAGTTTCTGAAAATTTACAGTAATATAATTTCACAGTGAACTTATATTTACATGATAATATATTTTTATGTTACTACTGTTGCTTATGGCAAGCAAGCATAGGGCCCACCTGATGGTAAGCGGTTGTCGTAGCCTATGAGCGCTTGCAACACCATTAGTAGGTGCCACTCACACGTTGCCAACTTTGAGATATGGGTTCTTAAATCTCCAGTAAATTCACTAGCCTACAGTGCCCTTGAAACCGGAACACAGTAATGCCTAGACACTACTGTTTGGCGGTAGAATATTTACCTAATATTGTTGTAATTCACTAATGAAACCAGAAATTTCAATGTATTGCTTTAATTGTAGTGTAGCAAATATTGAATGAGGGACTTTAAATTCTTCTACTTCTTCTGCTTATCGTGTGATCGACCAACTTAGTGTCAGAGTTGCTCAATTTGCTCATTTAGGCTTCTGACTTAACTTATCGACTGCTATCAAGATAACAGTTGCGAACGACTTTTTACGTAAAATACCGACTTTTTTCTGTTTCTCTGAAACAAGCAGACGCTTAGTTGAACGATCACTTAGCGATCACCCATCTACAGACTGACCGCGCCTAAAGTTGCTCTACTGATCGTTACGGACAAGTGAACGCACACGGCTATGTTACGGCAGCGACCCAACATAATTTATTAGATTATATAATTTGAATAGATAATAATTTAAATAATAAATTCATTACGGAAAATAAAAATGTAAATATTCTATCAAGTTCTTTTTTTTTTCCTTAATCTGTTTTTCTTTTCCTCTTGTTATTTAGGTGAAGGAAAACCAGCAATACTAGATTTGTAGGACTTGTTCCGATTATAATGTTTGAGAACCTCGTTTTATGTTTTGATATAAACCTATTTAATATTGTAATATTTTAATATTTTATTGCATCGTAAAATCTCTTCCATCCTTTAATTGCTATTTAATTTTGCAATAATACTTAATTATAATAATTAAACTTTTACGAATGAGGTTTTACATCTGTGACGTGTACGCAGGGTAGCGTTGCTGAATGCTGATGCATGCTTAAACGTGCTGAGAGATGCTTAAGCATACGATGCTCATAAGTGTGTTCAGAACCACCCAGCTAAATACTGGTTGATGCTTATATATGTAATTTAGAACTAACACAATTTTTACACTGCTGGTAGTTATGGCCGAGTATGACACTCGGTGTTATGTTTTTCCGCATTGGCTTGTTCTTAGTGTAGCGACATCTACATGCAACACAACGTAACTCGATAGAGAGACAAGATTGTCATATCTCACATCAAGCTTCAGCGACACCTACGGGGCTTCGGCCCCGTGCTCGCCAGGCAATATCACCCTTCTGGTCGGAGGATCCTCCCGTAGTGATGGAGGGATATTTCACACGTCTTACTCTCCACAATGGTGACCCCGACGTGATACTCGTGACGAACTCAATAATCTGTGTAACTGCAATATTTATACCACAAAAGTGGCATAAAAGCACGGCTAGATTCTAGCAAATCCAGTTGCATTACAAGCGTGATGCCGAGCTAGGGAAAGTAAGAGATAAAGACAAGAAAAGGATTATAAGAAACGGTTATGAGCTTTCGGTGCTGCTACTTATAGAACGAATTGAAACAGTATACACCACTTCTTTGTAGAAGATGTTACCACTTCTTTATAGTAGAATAACCCGGCCAATTCATGACGAAAACAGCCATGCCTTACTACTAAAAAAATCTTAACTCATTTTTTTTCAAAACGTGCCATTAGATGTATAACTTTAAAAATCTTGCTCAGGGTTAAAGCTAACCAAGATAGTTCTTGCTAGTCAAATTCTATAAGAAAGTGGCCTACAAAACGCTTTTGTTGCCTTGTATTATAAGAGCAACCGAGATAAATCACTTAACAGCTTCAAATAATATCAAGGTCGATATAAAATTAAGTTTTCCGTGAAATTTCCGAAACGAATACACTAATCATAATAATGGTTATTTCATACTAAAATTTTATCTTTTCGTTACATATATTTACTTTTTTTATTTCGTGACGGTTGGCAAACAAGCGGTCCGTCTCATGGTAAGCAGTCACCGCAACCTATGAACGCTTGCGATACCTGAAGTAATGAGATGGGAAGAAAGGAAGGGAATTGAGGAGGTGGAAGAGCTTCCGGCGCTCTCACTCGTCACGCGAAACGCAACAGTACCTACCTACTAATAACGTTACTTTATGGCGATTATCGTTAAGAGGGTAGTACATCCCCGGTCGTTATATTATATAACTGATTTATTGCACATGACTTTACTTGCATTCGGTACGAACTTGTAAGTGTTTTTTATATAACTGAGTAAGGACCGAGGAAATTTTGTCCCAATATGTTACGTTATTTTAGACAGTTACAAATAAACAGCAAAAAAATTGGTATCTAAATAACTATGATCTAAGCATGTAATTTGGTGTTTTCCTTATTTCAGAGTTATAGTACCTATAATTTGCACTATATTGAGTAATTTTTTTATTTTTATTTAAAGAATATTAGAAATGCCTTTTTCAAGGTATTACTAATATTCCTATTGCCCCTCCAAATAAGCTCGAAGCTTACGCTAGGAGTGGGTACGACAATAGCCCAAGGGGGTCAGGATCGAACCAGTGACTCTCGCGTAAACTGAGCGGAGTCGGCTCTTCTACCGTTGAGCTATTGAAAAAATGCTTGCCTCTGGGACCTTAAGAATCTTTCTCAATTTCCATTATTAATTAGCTCATGTTAATATTTGACATTCCAACCTGAATTCTATTTTCAGGTTATTTTGAATGCTTTTGTTTGTTTTCGCAATATCTCAGTTCACACCTGGCGTATATCAGAACGATATGATAGAGATATAACACTACACATTTCCGTCCAAATACATAGATATACTCCATTTTAAAATGTGACGTCACGAAACTTAGAAAATCTTCTACCCTTTGTTCACAATGTGACACTTCGAGTGACGTAATTACTGGATGGCCTCTGGATGAACTGAATATCGTGAACAGTATGGGGTTCTCCAAGGGAAGGCTGAAATATGTTTTTAGGGTTGGCCAACACACATGCGATACCTCTGGGGTTGCAGGCGTTCATAGCCTACGGTGACTCTTTACAACCAGGCGGGCCGAACGCTTGTTTGCCACCGTCGTGGTATATAAAAATGTTACAATATTTTGTATTATTGCCAAAAATCCTCTGTTCAAAATTTCCCCTGTTCCTACTTTTATTTCTCCTCTTCCTCTCATTTCCCATTCCCACAGAACAACACATATATACCATTCGTATTCTTAACATCTACGACGATCACTTACTGCAAATCTGTAGAGCGCTTGTTTTGTTTTGTGGTATAACAAACACATTATTAAGCATAACGAATGAATTAACCTATCGGTGATTAGTTTAAGCTATAACAATTGGTATTTATATTGTTTTAAAAATATTTAATCTATAATTATGTAAATAGGTGATTTCTATGCAGTTTCTGCGTAGAAGGAATGTATGCGTAGTTCAGTAGAGCGCTAAACAAAATTATTTAATAGTAATCTCTCTTGTAACATCTGTTGCTGTGGGACATATTTGTGTTCATCTGAGTATACAGGTATTCCAATGACAATATCCTTCTGTCGGTATTACTCAAAAACCATCAAGGCACATAAAATAATATGCTGATAAACTACCCTATTAAAGTCTGTACAGACTTAATCAAAAAAGTTACAATCAAACCTTTTTATTATTTTTAAGACCTATCCAAAGATACGTCACACGTTTCCATACGCTTAAATTTTTTTCAACCCTCAGTTACACCATAAAATTCTGTAGCAGTTCATACAATACAACAATATACAAAATTTCATATCGATAGTGCCAATAGTCTGAGTAAAAACATTGATATACGGACAGACGGACATGACGAAATTAGGGGTGACGTTTTTGCCATTTGGGGATTCTAAAAACTAATACATGGGTATCCTAAATTATACTTTTTTAGTTCTCAGAAAATTTCATCATTTCATCATGTTTATGGACACGCCATATATACAGCGATATGCTGTACAAATTAACGAAGTTTGACGCCACAGATTTCCTCAATAAAAGATATTAAACGTCGCTAAAGATAAGAAAAAGATTTTATCTTTTATGCGGTAAGGGAATTATGCGATTTTAAGTTTTCTTACTATCATCAAATGAAAACGTGGTAGTTCGTCACTATACTGGCGAGATTAAAGAATTATCTGAGTAATTAGTGATTCGTAATTTGTATGTGAGTAGGTGTAATTTAGTGATGTATAAGACTTAGACAATTTGACTAACGATAGCGATACTGGTAATTATAAAGTTAAAACTAAAATAATAGTTACCAGTCAAGTGTGTGGCGGACCACGTATAGTTGAAAACAAAGGTTTGAACAGCACGATGTTGAGGAATATTTCGTACTTTAAATATTAATGAATTAAATTTGACCGCAAAATAAGTTGGTAATTTTATAGAAATATTATAATATCATAAGTATTTTTACTTCTTTTATTTTTTAACGATCGGTATAAAGTACATTCAGTGATATTTCAAATTATATACTTACACTATCAAACATTGGTACTATAGACTTACTTTATAATATAGACAGACCCGTTTACATAGACGCAATGTCCAAAACTCGCTGGTGCTCCTTCGTAAATTCAACATCAACGCAACGAAAAAAAGTTTGTCACAACCTAACTATATTCGATTATATAGCAAGCTTGTGACTAACTTCGCTAAGTCTATGTGTGCTACACATATTATTTTAAATGTACCGACCAACAGCTTATAGACATCTCTTCAAGTCTTGTCAGACAGCGTTCTTATTAAAAAGCAATTTCGTTTCAACCTTCACCTTAAAGAAATCGGGTCACTTGTCGCGTTCCGACCTGAGAATGTGCAATAAGTACACGGTTCCGTTGCTTTAGACGTCACGATTCCTAAACGACTATAAAGAAAGTAGCAATTCCTTACGTCTGTTACTATGTTTATTCTTATGTAATTTAAAACACACAAAAACAATTTCATTTTCAACTTACGCTTTTCTGACATGACCTACGAATACGCATAATGGTTTTGAATCTACAATAAGGACCCAAATAATTCATTGTAAACACTTCGGCTTGGAGGTATCTGTAATAGTGTTTTACAGTTTTCATCAAGAATAATGCGACTTTTTTATCAAATTTCGACATACATGTATCCACAATACACACGATTATCTCTGATGCTACAAGTGAAGATATGTCTCGCCATCAGGCAGACATTCTTTTTATTGAGGTGTTAGTGGCCAACCTACTTCAGGTCGTTTCGGCTATTATCAAATTGATAATATCAGGGATCGACTTTTTGGTATACCACTAATCAGTCACCCATTAATTGTCTGACCGGGCTTTAAGTTGTTTAATTCATCGGTCGTGTACGGATAATTAAGCGCACCTTGCTATGAGCGTCTTGACTGGACGGGATCAGACGGGCCTAAGCTTTGATTACCTTTGCGAATTCAAAAACTATTGTTATTACTACATAAGCATAAAGAAGTTATTTACAACTTTTTTACTGTGTATCAAATGTTGTTATTGTATGTGTCACAAATGCGCGTCGTTTGGTGATCCCACGCCGTTTCTAAACCTCGTATAGGGACAATGGACACGTGCTGTCAAGCCATTTATTTTCTATCGTTAATAAATATATTTTTAACGTAACTACTTTCGATTACGCTTCGTAATGGTTTCGAGGGACAATTGTATGTTTATTCATTTTTCAATAATAGTAATTTAACTGGAGCTACAATTACTGGTCGGATTTTAATAGAGTTTTTACCATTAGAGAGTAGTTATTAGCGAAGGTTATGGGACAATTGTTGTCCTATTCTCATATCAGGTTATAAAAATCGGGCAAGTGCGAGTCGGATTCGCACACTAATGGTTCCGTATTATTATGTATGATAAATATTTTGTTTTCTTTCGCACATTTCTTCATTTACCTTATTTGATGTTGGTGCTTTTTATGCTAGACCCCTAAATTTTATGAGCGCCCATTCAACTCAGAGGACTATCTTAATTGCCGTCTACTATGTATGTATGGGGACAGACGGACAAGAGAGTGATCTTATGAGGGTTCCTTTTTTACCTTTTATTGTACGGAACCCTAAAAATCGTAACGCCATATATGACTGTTGTGGAAAGTTGGTCTTTAGCCTCGACGGTCGCGGGTTTGATTCCCACTCGAGGCCCATATTTTTATTGATCTTTAAAATATCTTTTTCACTTCTTGAAGGGTCTTCCCACAGTCCTTTGGAGAGACAAGCGGTTGTTCCAGGTTGTTTACATATAACAAACAATTCCACTAATACCAGGCATAATGCTCTGAAGGAAAACATATTCGTAACGCAAAAATTAAATTTCTCAATTTTAAATTTAAAAATGTGAAAATAATGAATTAAATAATAGCATTATATAATTTTTTTATAAAAGAAAACTTTAATTTCCATTTATTATATTTATTTACAATAAACAATACTAATATTTAACAATCATTTTCACCCACAATTACACAGTTATTTAATATTATCTCATATAAGGTCAAACAGTTACATTAAGATTACGGGCACACTCTATGATTCGTATATTATGTATGTTTCATATATTTTGTATAACCTAGATATTGTGGTTTTACTTGCACTTGTATGATGATGTTTTGAAAATCACTATTCAAAACCTGGTCTTTAAATATTGTTACGATGCTCCGCAACTATGTAAATCACTACATAGTATAAAACAAAGTAACTTTCTCTGTCCCTATATCCCTATGTATGCTTAAATCTTTAAAACTACGCAACGGATTTTGATGCGATTTTTTTAATAGATAGAGTGATTGAAGAGGAAGGTTTATATGTATTATAACATCCATTGAATAGTGGGGAAATACTGTTATTTTTGAGGTTTCTAATGTGATGTCGTAAATAATTACATTTTTTCCGCTTACATTGCAACAAACGCAGGCTGAATCCTACGAGATTACCAAAATAATATTTTTTATACCCGTGCGAAGCCGGAGCGGGCCGCTAGTAGAGCATAAATTGTATGGTTTTTATAAATCGCGTCGGCGATAAAGTTTTCGACCTTATTGTAGGCTGATACTTCAGTACGACTTGTATTTAATTTTTCTGATAGCACATAGTAGACTTGGCGCGTAGTAATCATTTTTCAATCAATTGCGAATTCGTTGACCATTTCCTCACGTACTGAAGAATTGCAAAAATATATAATTTGTCGAATTTCTTAATAACACTCATAGATAACCCCAGAATTGATAAAAAATGAGTATAAACAAAATAATCTTTATGATCTAACATTAAGTTTTAGCTGTAGAATTATGTCTGCTTTTGAAAAATTTAAATACTGGTAATGCGTTTTAGGGATCCGTACCCAAGGGGGCTAACAGGACTCTATTATAAAGCCTCGTCCGTCGCTGTCCGTCTGTCAGCACCTCACGAAGAGAAGAGGTAGAGAGTTGAAATAAAATATATGAAACTTGATATTTTTGAAGTTTTTGTCTGTATCTCAATATGACGATTATGTAATAATAATAATAATAATAATATAATTTATTTGCACAGAAAGTAGGTACATAAAATATAGATGTTTACAAAATTTAAGAGCCTTGTAGAATCTACCTTAAATTAGGCATGCAAATATAAACGGAATACAATAATTATAATACCATGCCATATTATACATTTGCAAAAAAAAAAATACGAAGTTATTACGTTTAAATTCAGATGATACGAAGGATATATTCGATGGTAGAACGGAACCCTAGGATGAGTCCTGGTTGGTTTTTGTAAAACGTGCAATTTCTAGTATAAGTCATTTCTGTAATTTACTTTTAAAATTTACCGAACTTCATATGTTAGATTAGATGTTGTTAGATAGGTTTGGAGCAGTATACGTATAGACGTAAAAAAAGCTTAATTAAATCTCCGAATAAACAAACGATCTTTCCTCAATAATATTAGTATATCCAATACCAGTTATTCTCGTTTTGTAGCCATTGTTTATTTACATGTACCTGCGCGAGCGCAATAGTAAATGCAGTTGCGAAATCAAAATCGGGGACACTGTTATTACCAAGGCTATCGTGATGTCACTCGATCTAACGTTACGTGTCAGATATTTAATTGATCTATGATTCAATAAAAATAAATCTCTATAAATTAGTTTTTATAGTAACCTTGTTGTCATTTGTCCTTGTCATTGTGAATGTTTCCGGACCCCCGACACAGGATATAATTATCCTAATGGGGGCCGTTGAGTGTGTAGCGTAAAAAAAAAAAAAAAACCTAATTCGCACCGATTATGAATAATAAAATTCATTAATTGCGAAAAATAAATGAGTGTTTTATTTTTATTTAAAGTAACAAACAGCCGTCTAGACTTTTTTGATGTGAAAAATAAACAAAAAATATTTTTTTAAAGTCTGGTTTTAAATGAAAAATGTCACCTATCGGGTCCAATTAAAACATTAAAATTAATTTAGTAGAAGAACAAAGGGATCTTAAAATTATGTTATCCAAATATTGTTAAATTGTCAGACTAATTAGAGATTTCGGTTAAACGACAAATTTTGAATAAGATATTAGTACTTTTGGCACCTAGGGAAAAAAGTAGGACATTCTTACCCGCGGATTACAGTGACAATCTCTCGTGGTGCGTATGCGATATTTTCCTATGATAAAAGTTCGCTTTTAGTCCTTGTTACGAGGGATAATATATATTTATATGTTTATATGTAAACTGCTGTTTTTAGCATGTTCCAACTTTTTTTCTCAATTCACACTTCCCTGCCGGTGTAAGAAATACTTTTATGTGTTCAGTACATTTCAGCTAACATTCTCATTTTATTCCTCTCTAAAAAGAAAACCATTAAACCATGCAAAGAACTTACCATCAGGTGGGCCGTATGCTTGTTTGCCAACTTCTAACATAAAAAAAAAAAAAAAAAAAAAAAAACTTAACTCACAATTCAATGAAAAACACAGGCTACTGGAACCGCTTATCGTCAAAGTATTGAGTTCTACTGTTCATTAACACTGAAAGACCTTAATTATTTATCATCAACACTAACAGAATATATAGAAGGTATTATAAGTCTACATAATATAAGAAAAAGCGTTAAAATCGTGCATCGTCTATTCTCCTTCATTGTACACAAAACGCTAATCCGAATTCTATAGCGCTTATCAAGTTTAATGTAAAACCATCCTTGAGTATAGAAAATCAGCTGAAAAGTAAAAAGTAAGGTCGTCACGACCTCATTTGCAATAATTACAATATAAAAAGTATTTACTGACGGTTTATGTATTGTTTCCGAATAGGTTCGGAACGTACTGGCTTGAACCGGTTACATAATAATATATTGATAACAATACGGATATTTCTCATAGAACTAATTTTTATTATGAGATATACGGACAATCATTAATTGATGTATCGTACTATCTATATATATAAAACTAGATGACCTGACTAACTTATAATACCCAGCCTTAAACTGTAACCGCAATAAGTATTAATTGATTCCTTAAGGGTGAAACCCCTTGGTTTTATGGGAGGACAGTCATTTTTGAAACTAGAACCATAAAACTTTGCCATTTGGTAAACAATTAAGAATAAAGAAAGGCGTGTTATTGTGTATTTTATATTATTTAAGTAGTTATTTAAGTAGTAGTAGTAAAAACAAAAGCCGCAGACACTTGCACTACCGCATGTATTGTTATTAGTCAGTCAGTGACGGGGTAGGTAAAGACGCATTCGGATTGGTAGTTTTCGTGTTGAAATTACGCGATAAAACGCGACTTTACGCGACGTGTCGCTACTGTACGCGTTCAAACGAAGCGACGTACCGCTTGACTACGTATTACGACGTCGTCTTCGCATCGTGTGTATACGGGTCTTAAGGCTGCGTTTCCACCAGAGATAGCGAAGTAGCTGAGCAGTACAAGGATGCGTAACAAAGCTGTAAAACGATTAAACGCTTCTACCTCTACCTCTCTACTTTACCTCTAACAGACGCTGTCTAGTGACGGCTAGCAGTTCCTCACTTATGTTCGATACCAGCACACATCCCTCGCACCTTGTACGTATCGAAACCTCCCTCCGCTAAGCCGCTACGCGAGTGGCGCTAAACTAAGCTTTTCTATTAATTTTTCTTTCTTTCTTTCTTTCTTTCTTTCTTTCTTTCTTTCTTTCTTTCTTTCTTTCTTTCTTTCTTTCTTTCTCTGTTTCTTTCTTTCTTTCTTTTTTTCTTTCTTTCTTTCTTTCTTAATTCTTAGCAAACAAATCCCTCGCTACACATCCTCGCACATGTCTCGTGGAAACGCAGCATTAAAACGTAAAATCAATCACTAGTATAACATCGCCAAAGATTTACAGATGCGGCAACAACACGTGCGCTAATAAAATAAAATATGGCGCATTGTTAGCCGGCCTTCGTTTCTATATCGGTTTTGAATGTTTCCTTATAATTAGGACTATGCAAATGGAGGTTATTTAATTTTTAATAAGTTGTATTTCTTACATATTTATATTTAATAATTGGTGAAATAATTTGATAACACTCCATAAAGCACCTTTAGATTTTTGGAACGAAGTTCCTTATCGCGCGTTTAACGCTCTTTGCGGATGGGAGCAAGACCGAAAAAATCTTTACTTCAGTACTAGGATTTCAGAAAAATGAAGGAGATTCGTCGTAAATTGTCCGCCATTTATGTTGACTTAGTCCGTGAGACACGATTTAATTTTTGTTTGTTTTAAGCAACCTTCTGATTGTGTATTGCTGTTGGGCCAACTTGTCCTGACAGCTTCACCGGGCGTGGACAAGTACTGAGACCCAGAAAAAGGCACAGCCCTTGCAAAGCTAGAGTTTCGAGTTTTAAGCAAGCGCATGACAAGCCCTATGGTCTCCCTAACCTAACAGTGTCAAAAACATTTTAAAAAAAAAGTAAAAGACAATATCGCTCTCTGGTTTTAGCGTCTTTATACATCGAATCGAAAACAATACCGATTTATGTGGTGGCTTTACGTTTCTTTGAGTAGTACTTCCCCGTTCGAGCGTGGTCGGTGATAAACTTTGTACTATAACGAGTAATGTACACTGTAATTATATTAAGTATCGATTTTATTGTTTATATCTCTCTGAAATTAATTTTTATTATTATTTTAATTCAAATAACGGCTTAGTCATGTCACATGCAATGTAAGGGTTTTTCACTATTGCATTATTTTTTCAATTCTATTTAGGTTAGATAAAAATATAGTAGGCATATTATAATCAGTTAGGGACTTTTTGCAATTGTAAAAATGTGCAATAAACTTATTGTGTTTAGTTTTTAGAACAGCATTTATTTTAATACATACTATTATGATTGAAATATAAGAAATAATATCATGTTTATAAAAAACCTTCATAAAAACGATTATAGTGAATTAACCTTAAAAGATAGACATATGCTGTTGCGGACTTTTTTTAAAAATGGAAACAATTCCGTCATACACAATTTTTGCGTAACTAACCGTTTACGCAGCGCACGAAACGGAAGTTCTCAAAAGGAATATCTTCCTTATTTTGCCACATTTTTCATAGATGCTCAGCTCTTATTGGTCTTAGCGTGATGTCATATGGCGTATAGGCTATAGCCTTCCTCGATAAATGGACTCTTCAACACACAAATAATTTTTCAATTCGAACCAGTAGTTTTTGGGATTTGCACGTTAAATCAAACAAACTGAAGCCTCAATAGCTCAATGATAGATGGGCCGACTTCGCTCCGATCCGATTCGCGAGAGTCAAGAGTTCGATCCTGACCCCCTTGGGCTATTGTCGTACCCACTCCTAGCGCAAACTTCGAGCTTTCCTAATATTCTTTAAGAAACCACACACTTATAAATGCCCAGCATACCCTTGGACCGAGAAACTTGAATTTTAACACAGGTGTTCTTTTTAAAAAATAAACGCGGACTAAGAAAGGATTGTGTAACGGTGTCACTAAATTAGTTTCTAATGTACATCGTGTTCCTTACAGAGGGCGCTACAATATTTCCTAATTTCACGTTGAAGGAAATTAGTTCGCTCGACCATGTCTATTTATAAATCCATGTTTCTATCGTAGTATTGTAACGTAATGGCTTATAATGCAAATAAAAATAAAGCGATGTCTATACACATAGAAAATGGTTCGTGACCAGCCGTTTCACAGATCTTTACAGTCGTGACTAAAACCTAATTATAATTATATAGCTTAGGTAATACATGTTGCATTTGTTCAATTTTTATAGGTTTATGTGACATCTCCTCATAATCGCAAAGCAAATATTTGGTAACTGTGCTATTTACATGGCGTCTTGATACTCTTTCTTACAAATTATTACAGAGTATTTCATACAGAATATCCTAACCAAGTGCTTTTTGTGGCGGGGCACGCTCAGTGGTGGGTTCCGTTTGCGTTTATAATTTTATAGTAATTATGAGGAAAACTTCTGTATCAAAAATTTACTAAACGTATCTTTTTCGAATTTATTTTAGCCGAAAGTGCTTTTGAAATTATATTATGTATATCAAATTTTAGAATTTTAATTATCACACAAATGTCCATGTTCTATTTTAGAAATCCCTGATTTCGAATAATTGCTGCCGTGGCTTCACTTCTGTAACGATTTGTAATGAGACGCCTTTGATGTAATAGAATTAATTGGTTACCAAAAAATTTTCACCCCCATTTAACCGCCTTTAACTTTTGTTTACGCGAGAAATCCTATATTCCTCTTTACTGTCACAAACAAACTTTACGTTACTTACTAGTTTGGAAGATAGGATTACGTAAGAATGGCTTGTACAAAAATAAAACCATCTAAAGATTTTGAGAAAACGCCTCACCTCCTGACCTTACGTAGTTTATGAATGGCCTTTTACCCGCTCTATTATTGTTCGTGGTTTTATTATAGCACCATTAGCAGTGTGCAACGTATTTTAGAGATAGATGGTTAAATATTATTATAAAGTGATTTCAAACGGTTACTTTTTCGCCAGCTGTTCCTCTATCTTTATCTTATCTTTCGCCGAAATGTTTTTCCCAGATTGATAACATGATAATTTAAGTGGTTTTGCCCTCTTTTGTAACAATATGCGAATCGTACCGTGATTTTGTTTAAAGTTTTTACTAAGGATTGTAAAATTTAAGGATTATTTTTAGTGGTGTGCGATAAAATTTTTCGATTGTCAATAATATGAGAACTTTTTTTCTATATTTACACGTTTTTAATTTTTTGTTTGTTTATTTAATACTTTTAAGTGAATTTCAAAATAATCGTTTTTTCAAAGAGAAGAATGAAAAAAAACTGATTAGAAGAAGGGTGGGAATTTAAGACTTCGTAGATTTTTATACGAATAGTCTAATTAATGTCGATTTAGTGTAAAGGAAAACTTTCTTTCCTTATCCTTTTATACACAAAAAGGTCTTCACTAATATAGTGATATCCTTTTGGGGTCCGCAGACACACAAACACAAGCATAAGGCAGGTTGGTTAACGCTGCGCCCCAACGATCAATATAATATTACGTAATACATTCTAATGAGATGTTACATATTATTTACATACATAAGAAGACATTAGCACTCTTGTAATTATCGTTCATTAGAAACCGTTTGTGGCAATAAACTATTAAATTTTATTAACTAAATTAACAAGTATATAATATTACTTAAGGTACTATTATGATCTTATGTATAGAAAACGTAGATTTAACGATGGAATCAAATAAAAGCAAGTTTTCAGTAGTAGTTCTTCATTACTTTGCGTGGAATATTTGGAACTTTAGATTTGGTGCTACGGCGTAGCGTTAACAGTTGGTCAGCTCTACAGACTGAATACATAGAGTCGTTGCATTTGATGGGACGTCAAAAGTTACGTGGTGCGTATACGCCACGCCGCTTCTTTCGTGAACATAAGGCAGCGTTTTTCACCAGAGATGTGGGAAATGCGTAGTGAGGTTAGATAAATCACTCTTGGAAATGGCTTAGCAGAGCGAGGCTAGGTAAATAAATAAACGCTACACACTCAACGGCCCCCATCGCGCAGCACATCTTCGATGGAAACGCAGCGCTAAGTTTATGGCTGATGTATTCCGGTATCTCCGGTGTATGACGACCATTTTAGCATAGTAGTGAATTTGCCACGGTGGGTTTCTTGACTTGGACAGATATTTGTATTAATCACAAAGGCACCGACCACAACTCCCAAGGACATACTTGGGAGTTGTGGTTGTTTGTATGTGTTTCGCGATCTCCGAAGAGGGAGATATAACTATCTTAAGGAAGGCCGTTGAGAGTAAATCGTTTAATCCTTTACTACGGTATATATTCGTTTTGGACGTCCTGTTGACTTTATGTTTATATATATTTTTTTTTGCTCTATCGGTACAAATAAAACAGAACAGCTAATGCCTTGTATTAAATGCCGACTTTATATTATAGATAACAATTTACTATCAAGTTAATTTTTTATACAAACATTTGCCCCTAACTTTGTGGAATTACGTAAAATTTACGTCATCAAGTCGTGGTTATCCATTTAGATATATAAAAATTGTGCCCACGCACATAGTAACGATTTATTTGTATTTGTTGACCTATTTATATGTTTTAGTATTATTAAGTGTATGTGACATGACGACATTGAAAACTATTTCATATTGAGACATCTTAACGTTAGTTAACGGGTCAAAGGACGTTTGTCGAGATTCTGAATCGCGCTATCAAAGTTTTCTACGCTGATATACGAAGCATTTGTACAGGGTTCGACTGAAAAGCTGTTGTAAGCTGGTTCGATATCCTTTTCACAAGCACTACTTAATGGTTAATGTTAATTTGAATCAATGTAACACTTTATAATCATGCTTGCTTGATGAATGTCTTTATTATTATATGCATATATACTTCTCGACTGCCAGGTAACATCGCCCGCCTAGTCAATAGATCCTTTCTTTGCGATATAAGGGACAGTGACATTTATTTCTTCCACAAAGACGTCGGCATTTTCAGGCCCTCAAATACCGATCAGACATAAAATTGCAACTACAAAATATATTTAATGGTAATGTTACATAAAAAGGAGACAATCGGCGAAACCAGTCCAATCCATAAACAACTGATCTTCTTCATCCTAGCATTATTCCCGGTATTTTTTATGTACCCAGGGTCTGCTTATTACTCTTATCCGGATTTGACAGGTTGCTAGTTTTTACACGGAGCGATTGCCATCTGACCTCCGCAACCCTACGGGCGAACCAGTAACTCATTGGATAAGAGCAATTTACTTATCAAGAGTTAACGATTATTATCAGATATTATTGATGACATGTTTGACAGCTTAACGTGCTCTCCGAGGCACGGTGGGGAGACCCACACGGACAAACGCCCAGACCGAGACAGAAATTTTAACAAACATCTGCCCGAGCGGGAATTGAACCCGCAACCGTCGAGACTAAAGGCAGACTCGCTACCCACAACGCCACAACGGTTTATATATAATGTATATGCCTTGTATTGTTCATATATGTGTCAGGGTGAGAGGGCAATATACCGTGCGAGTGGTGTTGGAAGGGTCTGTTGAAGAATTAAAAATATATTCAATTCATTGGAAAGGCTTGAAGGCAATTTATTCGGCGTAGGGATGTGACGACCTCATCGCCCGCCGTTGGGATAACCTCTGTGACAGCAGAGATTATCGTACCAGTGCAATGAGTCACACTGACGGTAGGTCTTTTATTGCAAGAGGTCTTGTAGGTAGGTACCACCGCAGTGTCAAATATTCTACCACCAAACAGCTTTGTGCTTAGGCATTATTGTGTTCCGGTTTAAAGGGCACTGTAGGCTAGTGAAATTACTGGGCAGATGAGATTTAAGAACTATTGTCTCGAGGTTGGCAATGCGTGAGTGGCACCAAATAACACTTACCATCAGTTAGGCCGTATGCTTGTTTGCCAACTTATAACATAAAAAAGATGCGAATATTGGATTGGCTTAGTGTATTTGCTTGGCTATTGGCCTCAAGTAAAGAGCCCATACGATTAATTAACCTGTTGTTCAACATCTATTGAAACAGACTATAGAACATAAAATTTACCTGTTAGTAAATTAAGACGTCATCTTGATTGGTTATATTATCTCAGCGCAGCGTACACCGTGAAATATTGCTCGTAACAACTGCCTCGCTGAATTACACGTTACTGTTGTAAATAAACTAAGAAATTAAGTGTAGGATGAACATTACGTCAAGAATATCCGTGTTATGTTTTTTTTTTTATTTCATGCCGGTTGGCAAGCGAAAATATGGTCCGCCTGTTGTTCAGCAGTCACCGCAACCTATGAACGCTTGTGATACTTGAAGGATCACTTGCGTGTTGCCAAGGAATAAGAACGAACATTGGGCCTTCGGCGCTCTCACTCATTGCACGAAATGCAACAGTACCTACTGATACTGTTACTTGACGCCGATATTATATGTAATTTTTGAGAGGGTAGTCCTTCCCCGGTCGGTATTTTTATATTTATCATGGGGGGAAGATGACTCCATTCTACCTGATGGTAAGAGGAGTTAGTGCACAAACACGAAGACGGATAACGCCATCATTTTATAAGGTTTGCTTATAAATTAATCGAGTTCTCAAGTTTTGTCAATATCATGTAAATTCATTTCAACTTAACACACCAAAATACAGAAAAAATTTATCCCGGAAAAATATAAGGGTCCAATGGGAATATCAAAAAACTTAAATGCGTTTGGAATGGAAATGGGAAGCCGTGGGTACAAACATTTTTCAACTTTCAATTTTCAACAACAGCACGTCGTACGTAGTACGTAGAGTTGCTTATGGCCCTACTCGAGTGAACTACGTAATAATTGCTAGTTATGTTTACATAAAACTTTTATTGCATGCGTGACACACTCCTATCATGGAGATATTTTTTCTTCGTGAATCATTTAAATTGTACCTCTCATATAAGTGTACAACTGGCTTGATAGATAAATTTTCGTGCTTATAATATTTATGGACACAGAAATTAATTGGAATACACATTAAACAATAACTCTGTCAGTCAATGGTTATACAATATATGTGGTACTAGCAACGCCCCGCCGCTTCGCTCGCGTTATTGTAATTGTTATTTCGAACGACCATATATATATAAACACCATTTTTATTTCAGTAATATATACAGTATGTATATCTATACAATATTTCAAGTAGATATGTCGTGTAATTCGTTAGTTGTTTATGTTAATCCTGATAATAAACTATTTGTATGCCAAATTTCATCTAAGTCCGTTCAGCCGTTTTTTTTTGTGATTGTGTAACAAACATCCTTACAAACTTTCACATTTATAATTTTATAAAGATACCATCCGTATAAATACCATTTCAAATTCCATCAAAACCATTATTCATCTCACTTTTAAGCATTTATAACAATAGAAGAAAAAATAATAAATACTCGCTATATACTCAACAGGATAGTAATATCTTGTGTCACAAGCACAAACACACCTAGACACATGGCTGTAAGGTAAGACCCGCGATCTGAACGTCAATAGCAACAAATATTATTAATTAATAATCTGCTTTCCCTTTAAGTGCACCTGCACTGATAATAATATCGTTCATTACGTTATCATCGGCATTTTCAGTAGCTATTGTTCGATCAATTAACGTACTGGCGCCATGAGCGTTAGACTCGTACTATCGAAGACCGCATTTGTCATTGTCAAGAGTTTTATTTGTATTTCATTTTTCATGATAATACACCATAGTAATCAGTACAACTCCGTCGCTAGACGTGACTTGACGTAACGCGTCGCGTGATAAAATAAACCTTACCTAATTTTGAAACATATTATAATTTTAGTACATATCGTGTTGTGATCAAATATTACGTATTCGTTCGTAAGTAAATATCGATCTTATCAATTTGCATATTTAAATATTCTAAATAAGAAACCGTGTCAGATTTTCCGAGTGACTTATTTATGTTATCTGCTGAAGGATTATGAGGATTTTCTGTAACATCTTTTGCATTATTTTGCATTAGCGTAAATGAATACATGATCGCATTACTTTAGCCTAACATTGTTCAATATTATTCGTTATTTACAATCATCTTAGTGTTTTGCGTCGGTTTTAATTCGTAATTTACAAGTTCATTGCGATAATAGTTTCCACTTGCTTGGTTTCGCGTTTTTTCTTCAGCCTTGTCTTGTTTCATGCTTGTCTTCGCTGCCTCTTATTTAATTCCACTGACCTCATTCCGTTCGACACATCTTTTAAGTGGCTTTTTTTCTTGTTTAAGTGAACAATTCGGACATTTTTTTGTATCTTTCGATCTTGAACAATTCATGATATTGCCGGTAAATCTTGTAAGTTTAGCGTCTTTTATAAATTAAATACTATGTATTATGGCTGTGTTCGATGACATGTTTCGCCACAACGAAATCTTAAGACCTAGTTTGATTGATAGTATTAGATATCTCGATAGATAACTTTAGTTATTCAAGTGTTTGACATTAATTCATATTGATATCGTATTAATCTCTTTAAACACCACGTTTCTCTCGTTGCTACGATTTCTTCTTGCTTGCTTGCGTTAAATACTACAACTAATGATGCACATTCTTTCATCGATACTTACGGACATTCAAACAAATCGCCATAATTTTCAAAACAATTGACTTTAATGGAAATGTCACTTCGAGGACGACTTATTATGTAATTCCTTTAAAATGTCCAATTTTTGTCGTTCTGCTTAATTGCTCACTTGTTGTCACTTGAATGTATTGTTCTAAATTGTTGTTTTGTTGTAATATGAGCTCTATTTATATTAAAGTAAAGTTTATTTGTATAGTATAAAGGTGCAATCGCTTGCTTACGTATGAGTTAGACTTAACGATTCGTCTCGCCCGATATCTCGTCTTCTATTGGTTTTCATCTTAGAATAAAATCAAGAGCTGCCTCTTTACATCAGTTGAGAACACAATGTAAACATTTAGCATTTTAGTTGTTTTAATACTATGTAAATATTGATAATTTCAACAAAGTTTTTCAGTTATCTTGTAACTAAGTCATGATGTGCCAGTGTTTTTTTTAAACGTAACTCTTAATAGAGTAGCATTGTTGTTAATTATTTAATTATGTTTTATTGTATTCATATACTACACCTCACTTATAATGATAAACTGTTTGAATACAAAATCATTATTATTATGTTTTACAAGTATATCCTCGTTACCTGTCAATGCTGCTGAGTTTAAAGCGCCTTTATCATCTATGGCGACTATTTTACATGAATCAGATTCTACATTGACTCATTTAAAATGAGATTATTGGAAATATTCTAAAATATAATTTCATTATTCAAAATTCATAGCATTCCGCATGTTTACTTAAATTATGAAATAGTTACATATCATGATATCTCGCGATAATAGATTATTCCTCAAAAAAATTCAATTAATTGCATCATCGATTAACATTACTAGCCAAAATACAATATGATTTGAATTTGAATTTTTCAATGAAAGAGATTCATGCACTTGTAAATGTAAATATTTTATTTTTTTTTTATTTATGGAGGGTTTGTTCAGAAATTTAACATGCCACCCTCATTGTTACATATACATCCTTAAATCCGACGCTTAAAACATAAATTTACTATTTTATACAAATGTCTTGCGTCGGAGGAGTATGGAAGTACAATTGGAATATTAACAAAACAAGTATAATATGCGACCATTTTCTTCTTTGATTTGAGTTGTACGTTAGTGTAATCAGAATGTGGAAATCGGAATACAGTACGAAGATTGGTTTCTCAATGAGATCGCGATCGAGATACGTAGTAATTATACTGTGTCCTGTGCCTTATTCTGCGTCAGAAACATTTCCGGTTGGAAACGAGACTACTTGGAGTTGACTTCGGATATCGGAACTATACGAACGTAACTGTTATATAATACGAGATATTCTTCAATCTTTGATTTGAAATATAATACGTAAATATAAGTAGCGTTTTTGAATATTTTCTAATTTCGTAGCAACTAAACTAGATACAGGTCACCTTGAAATAAATACTATCTTAGACATCTATCAAATACTTGACGTCTCACTTAAACCAGATTAGAATGATATTTTTATCACGTAAAATAACAATATAATCTCGCCAGTTTCACAACGCGATCTCAAGCTAAGTAGTTGTTCTGTGTATCAGAAAAGGAATTTAGAAAAAGTACGAAGATAAACTATTCCTGAATATTTTCCTCGTAGTTTATATTGTAGATTTCAAATGTATGAATCATACGTTTAACAGTGTATTGAAAAGGGAAATGAAATATTTTTTATAATACATTATAAAATATTTATGTAAATACGTCTTTGATAAACCAATAATAATAGATTGTTTTTTGTTAAATGTCTATTGTTTGTGAATAGTTTCCAAACGATAATAATTTTGTATTACGACGACCTACCTGAAGAAAATTTAGCAATTACATAATTATAACGAAGTAATTATTTAGTTTTATCACATCCCATGGTCATAGTTGACCAGGTCACCATCGGTATTACCATTGACTTTTTCATATATTACTAACTTGGCCAACTTCGACTGAGATTGCTTTTAAAATCTGAGCAGAAGAGGACGGGCATAAATCAAAGTGGTATGATTTAGTGTGTAAAACCAAATTTCAGACTCTTTTTAGGCGTAATTCGCACGCGTACGACTGTAAGCACACTTAAAGTATATAAAAAACTATAATTGCATTTTTAGGGATGCGGATATTGATATTTTTAGGGATTCCACGAAATGTTTTAAAAATAAGATTAAAAGATATTTTTCAGGATTAGTACAGCACGATCACTGATTATTATGTATTATACTGTTTGTTATATTTTCTTTTAAATTTTGTTTTTTTTTTTTTTTTATATTTAGAAGTATTAGATTATAGGTTACATTTTTGTTTAAATTAATGTTTGTTTTTGGTTTAGTTTTAGATGATTTAAGCAAAAGCAGTCTGATTTTTTTTTCTATACATGCTGAGTTAGCCTTTAAGTGTGGTATACTATGTAAAATGTGTGTCATAAGTATTTAAAATGTAAATTTAACACTGTATATCATGTTGGCTTCCTATGAAATAAAATAAAATAAAATAATTATGTTTTAAATGCATACATTAAATAAAACATCGACTTTTACCATTAAAACTGGCTTGATATCAATAATATGTTTGCGATTGGAATTCATTCAATAAATCCTTTGTTACATTTATACTGAAGTACATACATACTGAAACACATTTAAACGTAATACAATGAAAACAATAGAAATAAAATTATTAGTAAAACATTTACCAGTCTTTATCTCAATATAGGAAAAATAAATCTAATAATACCCGAAAATTCAACGTCTACGTTATAACGGGACTTGATTCAAAACTCTTATCACGATTGATAACGATAAATTATGGACATTTAAAAAAAATCTGTCAACCAACGACACCCGTCACGATAATACACATCAGTGATTGCTGATGATAAATCACTTTCTGTGGCCTCGGCAACGATTCGAACTGGTATTCATTACAGGAAATCCCTTAATCTGTAGACGATGGTTAAGATTAACCGAATGAATTCAAAATAAATAATAATGATGACGATTATTTCATTGCAAAAAAATAAATAAGAAAATATGAAAATCAGTCTTCAATATAGTTAGTAAAATGCAATTGGTAGAAAATTTATGAAGACAAGAGTTAAATTACACAAAAAGACTTTAAATAGAATAACAATTAAGAAAAGAATGCATGCTTGTAGATGCATTGTCTTTAAAATTTGTAAATGACTGAACTGTAGCAATAATTATTTAGCGATAATTACTAGCTGTGAGTAAAATTATTTTAATATAGTAGCATAAGTTTAATCTATACATATTAAAACTGACAGACAGATGAGAAATGTAACTAATATTAGGAAGGAAATATTCCTTGATTACTTTAAGAGTGCACAAAAAGGAACTTCAAAATTCTTGCGTTGTTACATTTTGTGCATTGTAAAATTTTTGAAATCTGGAAAATTTGGATTTCATAGAAGTACCTACAGTACCTATGTTTTCCTCCTAAAAATTTTCTCAAGGTACTTCATAAAACCTTTCTTTACACGGATGAAGTTAAGAACGTATGTTGGTTTCTAAAAAAATGCAGTATTTTCATGACACCTTTTAATATCTTTATCATATTTATATTTATATATATATTCTGTTATCCTGCCTTACTAATCAGGTCTTGATTTTTACAGTAGGTCAAGAGACGTATTATGTTTGCACGGCATCTGAGGCAATTATCTTATCACTAGTAGAGACGAATGTTTGCGAATGTAACATAACATATTTGTGCTCTTTCTTTGCTAATGCAATTGTTACACTATCATCGTTACTATCATTAGACACTCCTTTGATGATAATGGATATTTATGACTGAGTCTATTTATGTTTCTATATTTTCACTTCAATTAAACCGATCCTGTTGTTTTTACTATCCTCAAATAGGTTATAAAGTCGACGCATATCATTCTTCATTATCTTATATTCATGTGTTCATTAAATAAATCTTTAAACTTAGATTTGAATATAAATGCTATCGATGTTTCCTTTTCTTATACGTTTTATGATTATATATCAAATATTGCTTTCTGCGATAGATCTAAAACTCTCAATTGGTATCTTGATAACCAATAACTCTTTGGAGATATGCAACTAATGACTAAAGAAATTTTTATTTCATAATTTTATCTACAGCATTATTTACGTCATGTTATATATCGCAAATCAGAGATCGATAGATTTTATTGAAATACGTAATTATCATCACATTTTCCATAAGAAATGACCCTAAATCTATTCGATTGGTGTGTCATAATGTACAGTTTCCAATTTTTCTGTTATTGTTAATAGATAATTCAGTAGAAGTTCGTGATAAATCATGTTACATGCTTTATCACATTTTCTATCTTTTTCAAATATCTTTAAGTTTATCTTTTTTCTATCCATAAAATAATATTTTCTTTGCATTTACTAACATACAAATATTTTATCAAATTGCAAGTTTTAATTCAAGGTTAATAGATAAACATACAAATGTCATTAATACTACGACTTTCATATGAATTCTTTCTACACTCAGCTTAATTAAATTTCGTAATTGACTACGATTGCGTTAAATATAATTACTGATATTTCTGCGGTTGCACAGGAAATGTGACAGTTTGAAATATTTATGAATATATTAAACAACTTAAAAATATCAATGAACGTTCTTAACTACAACATAATGACCAATTGTAGATCGGATCCCTTGTAGAGACGATGAGACGATGTGTAAATACTTAAAAATTTAATTCTTAAAAAATCGAAAGTTTCTTTACTCTTAGGAACTCCAGCTACGGCTATTTATATATCAGTATTTACTTTTTTTAGATATGTTTTACATCTGATATCAACAAAAAGAATTAAAACGTGCAACTCGCGTGATATAATATTATTATATAATACTACAAAGCTAGCAAAGATTTGTTTACAACCCTCACATACCTATAGATTAATATGTATAATTGATCGATTGTGTGCGCTTAAACCTCAGTAATCAGGAATGTGATTAAGATAAAACAAATCGCATGAAACCTACATTAGTTGTGACATTAATCTTTGAGCTTAGAAATTCTTTTCCTAATCATTTTGATTGAATATTGTATCAAATGTAGATTTAACTTTAATTAGTATTAGTTACAAATTAATGTATTCTTTTATAAGATCATTAGTTTTTCTACAGTTTCCGTGAAAGATTTCTTTAATAAAGGCATAGTGATAATGATAGTGATATCCGTAAATGTAAAACCCAAAGTTATAACATTTTTTCGAAGCTAATACGTGCCATGATAACAATACTTCAACTGCGTAACAACAGAATTATTTTTCCTCTATAAAAGAAAAATTTAAAAGGGATTAAAAGTGCTTGATATCAGATACGGACGTCATAATTGTAGAATCCTTTAATAATCATTAAATTCCACTCAGACGATGTACGTTTACTCATAGCTACGTCTGTTAGTAACTGTAAAAATTCCAACTCACTTGACGTTACCTAAATATTAAATATTTGGTCTACTGTGCTTGGACGCGCAAGTTCCACTATCACTGGTTGTTTGTTATCACTATCTTAACAATCAGGGTCACGTCGCCATGTATCATCATACATCATCTAGAAATCTTGACGTGATTCCGATGATAGTTTGTCAAAGTATGCCATTTTTCAAAACGATCATTACGTCGTCTCTTGTCATTACATAATTCGTAGAACGTACTGAAGCTATTTTCAGTGCGATACAAACATTTAGCAATTTTTATCGTCTCTTTAAAGTTTAATTTTTTTTAAACTATCAGGTATTCATTAAATACGTAAATGGTAATTACGTTTCTATAATTACGTCTAATTACATAAGATAAAACCATCACAAATGCATCGATCATAATGGGCTAATCCTTTATTATGTTTTGGTGTTATCATTTCTTACTAAATCAAGTGTTAAAATATTTTTCCAGCAGATAATTTGAAACTATAGTATCAGACTGTAGTAACGTGTATTAAAATTCAGTGATTTTAAAGTGAAGTGTATTTAAATCAGTATTAATGAACTCAAGTGATATATTAAGTTAAAGACATCAAAGTTTAGCAAGATGTGTAGACGAACAAGAGGACTCAAATAGTGATAATGTCAGTGAGGTGACGTTGGACCAAAGCCGTTGGGCTGTAGTGATAGATAGAAAGAAACATTCCTCTGTTAAAAATTCTGTCCCAGGGCCCGGCGGAGAACTGCAAGGATATCTGCAAAATGACCAAGGGCCCTCGGAAAGTCAAGCTAGTCATTGTAGTCAACAATAAGAAAGAGTGAGTATTATCTGTTTTTAAATTTTTACAGGTTTTAGGTATTCTATTTTTTTAATAAAATTTCATATGAAATTAAGCCTTATTAAGTCTGCTCATCTGTTGCGTCAATGGTTATGATAGGATGATGTTTTCTGATTTCAGTTGTCAGTTTTTTTAATGAAAACAAATAGTACATTAAACTGATACTTATGAGGCTCACATAAAATGCATCTTTTTCGTGATATCATATTATGTTTACCATTTAATAAAAATTATTGTGTCTAAGCCGCCGATCGTCTTTTAGCTCATCAATAGGTTGTTTTCTTGTCGTAAACAATTATCCTTTTCCGGCCTGTACAGCAATAACATAATTTTTAATACTACTATTTATTTAGTTTTAAAACTGTTTTTTTTTTCATCGTTACTGTTTTATTCAACTAAGCATTTCCAAATATTACCGTCCTTATTTTTTTGGGTTGATGAAACATGATTCATAGCATTTATCTTTTAGCCACATTATATCAACAGAGTATTGACTCGACATGAATTTTTATTATGCTTTTCAGTATAAAATTAAATAATAATTGTTAATGATATTTTTTGATAATGTTAATCAATTTTGATAAATTCTAATCTTCATTATCTTTAGTAAGGACATTTTTTTGCTTGTGTTTGATATAAAATCAAAATATTCTTCTATGACTTAAACTGGTGTCCATAATTAAAACCTATTCCAAGTTCCCATCAATAAAAACTATTTAAAGTCCAACTCCTCGAGCTGAGTCCAAGACTGTTAGTAACGGCCGGATACAAGCGATTTTACTTCTACTACCTCATGTAATTAAGTCGATTGTGCGATAACATTTGCATATAATGGCTTTGTATTTACGCCTCTCCATTCATAAATAGGAATCTCATTGATGTTTAATTGATCGTACTGTTCCGTTTTGAGTGTGCATGTTTGATTTATTGTTTTCATTTTTATTAGTCCATTATATTTACATTTTTAGCATCATTGTTTTGCTTTGATATATTATTAAAAGACTAAATATATTCATAATGATATAATTTAATTACTCCCAATATTACATCTTCAAATTATACGTCCTCTGTAAAGACTAATTTCTTAATAATAAAGCTTTCACTTGTGTATATTGGTATATAAAGAGGACCTAAAAATACCACCTTGTGGACCCAAAGTAAATTGAATTTGTTTCGATAATGTCCAGCAATATTGAATCTTTATGGTAAATCATCTCCCATGACATGGCCTACGTTAATGATGGTCATCGTGATGACTGTTGTATTTGACGCGGAAGCTGGGGGCTTCCTGTCATTATATTAATGACACGTACTATCGTAGGCAAATTGTAATTCTAAACTATGAATTTGATATTGCTGGCTGAAAACAATGGGAAAATCTCTTAAAAGTAGAAAAACTAATCTTATTATAAAAAAACATTACCCTCCGGCAGTCGGGTAAAAATAACCACTTTACCACAACCTACAACCTTTTGGATTTTGTTTTTAATGATAGATTAATTATAATGAATATTTTTAGAGTTTAAACCAATAAGAGAAATATTTTTGTTTGTTTATCTAAGATGTACACAAGTCATTACTGTAATTTTGCTGACACACACAATAATATAGTATCTTTGTGTAAAGACCCCAATTTTTAAACCCAATTTACCAATTTTTATACAATATAATTTTAGTAGCTGAACTAGCATGACTTTATTATAAAATAGATTCTCTTCTTCAATATAATTACGTTTTATTACAAATCTCATGTAACGAAATTTTGTAAAGGCTGTTTAGCAGAATAAAAATATTGCGAAGTCCCAAAATAAAAGTTTTAAGCTAGGCTTATACTTTTCACCTCTTTATAAAAATTATAAGGTAGTTTTACAATAAAGAACACAGACTAGTGAGATATTTTCTAAAATTAAATTTTGGGTGCAATTTATTTCAATCGTTATATTTTTGTACTAGCAAAGTAAATATTTTTCACCAAAATGAGGTGCTTTGTTATCTCTGTGATAACCTTTAGAATGTTTATCACGGAATATAACTGTATTGAACATATAATGCAATAAGGTAAATGACATACGATTCTTAAGCACTACATCAATATGCTAATACAATTTTCCATTCAAGATGGTTCTTTTATCCGTTTCTAATCTTATTTTAAATCCTAAAATTTCAGCCTCTTTGTTTGAAGTTTTCCACTATTAAATCATGGATAAGTATACGAAATGAAATACCTTAGTGGAATAACCTCTGTCACAGCAGAGATTATTCCACCAGTGCAATCAGTCTTACTGGTGGTAGGTCTTTTGTTGAAAGAGGCCGGCTAGGTAGGTGCCACCGCAGTGTCAAATATTCTACCTCCAAGCAGTAGTGTCTTGGCATTACTATGTTCCGGCTTGAAGAGCACTGTAGGCTAGTGAAATTACCGGGCAAAGGAGACTTAAGAACCAATATCTAGAGGTTGGCAACGCGTGAATGACACCTACTTGCAAGTGTTTTAAGTGTATTACCTTGGTGTTGCAAGCCCTCATAGGCTAAGTTAAACGCTTACCATCAAGTGGGCCGTATGCTTATTTGCCAACTTAGTAACATTAAAAAAAATTCAACACTAAATCTGACTTAATAAGGCTGCGTTTCCACCAGAGCTGTACAAGGATGTGTCTCTACCGGAGCTGCGCTGAGTGAGGCTTGGTAAATGATTCGATTCTATTGGTTTTACAAATACGTCCTCCCACATCACTGGTGGAAACGCAGTTTTATTTTCTTTAGAATTAGAACCCGTGTATTTTGAATTATCAAAAAATATTTGTTTTATTAGAAATTAAAATAGAGCAGATTACGAAAATAACTTTCTAAAGTCATGTTTTAAACTTTTATCACATGAATTTATCAAGAAATAACATCCTGTGTGTAATGTGCAACCTTGCAAAGCTGTCGCCAAATGTATTTAGCGACATTAAAATCTTGTAAAGCGTGTCTTGCATAAATAGTGGTGTCTCTTACATAATATTGTTGTAAATGTTTCTAGTGGTGTTTATGTTACAAGCAAGTAAAGCAGCCAATGATTTGAATATTCTGACTCTTTATTAAATACTGGCACACCTGGGTGTTCCATATATCATTACATAGTATAAAACAAAGTCGCTTTCTCTGTCCCTATATCCCTATGTATGCTTAAATCTTTAAAACTACGCAACGGATTTTGATGCGGTTTTTTAATAGATAGAGTGATTGAAGAGAAAGGTTTAAATGTATAATCCATTAAATAGTGGAGAAATACTGTCATTTTTGAGGTTTCTAATGTAATGTCGTAAATAATTACATTTAACGCGTGCGGGCCACGGGCAGTAATGAATAAATCAAAACTGTTGGATCGATTTTAATAATTTTTCTAGTGAATGACTGACTCAACAGTTAAAAGGCTAGGGAGAAGTAGGTGAAAATGAAGTTGAAAGCGCTAATAAAAGGGCCTCTGGCTTAGGTAGTTAAGGTAGTTTAAGTGAGTACACTTAGATAATAACATGTTAACTACGGATACTACTTTACGATATGATGCCTTCATTATTGACTATTTTTTAAGGTATAATATTCTACATAAAAAGATGATGATTGCTTACAGATCTTGTTATAGAAATATCTAGAAAATAATTTTCAATTTTACCAAGCCTACAAAAATCAACACGAGTCCGTCTCGAGTCCCTAGAATTTCAATTACCCAAATAAGTATTTATTGCTAGTCTCACACAGACTACATTTATAGTAACCATAATGATACTCACATTCCCATAGAATTTAATTGCAATTAACCCGTTAATGTGCTTGTGGGGCTCGGGTCGATTGGTACCCTCACGCCATAGGTTCGTTGATACGTGATTCATCAATAACGACTCAACCGTTGTCATGTCGGCATGAAGTTAAAACAACATTCCACAGCTTTGTATATGAAATTCAAGATCTTACAAAATATTTACCAGTATTGATTTGAATGTTTGTCCCATTATTAAATTAGAACTAAGTACCTACTTCAAAGTTGATAACACCTTATACTATTTTTTTAATAGTATGGATTTTAGTAGAATTTATAAATCTGACTGTATATTCATTTTCACTTAAATGTAATACGAGTATATAGTTAGATTTATCACTACATAGTCGCTAAAACAAAGGCGCTTTCTCTGTCCCTATGTATGCTTAAATCTTTAAAACTACGCAATGGATTTTGATGCGGTTTTTTTAATAGATAGAGTGATTGAAGAGAAAGGTTTATATGTATAATAACATCCATTAAATGGTGGAGAGAAAAATAGTTTTTGAGGTTTCTAATGTGATGTCGTAAACAGTTATATTTAACGCGTGCGGGCCACGGCAGTAATGAATAAATCATAACTACTGGATCGATTTTAATCATTTTTCCAGTGAATGACATAGGCTATATATTTTATACCCGTGCGAAGCCGGAGCGGGCCGCTAGTGTAATATATAGTTAGATTTATTTAATATTCTTTATAAAAATTCTTATAAAAGTAATTACTTGAACAAAATCTTATATAAATCGCTGTTCTGTTGGGAGTCCTAAAGTATTAAAACTGATAATATTATTCTTTAATATTTTAAATATTTAATCAATTTTCTGAAATCTGTAACCAATCCATTGTCTAGACGAATATAGTCGGTTTTCTAAACTTAGCGTCATGTTAATTTCCTCAACTTACATGCGGACAAGATAATGCGGAGATGACGATGACGTCATAATACCCTCCATTCAAACGTCACCACCACAATTCGACGAAAAGAATTATCTGTTATCTTTTTTATTAAGATTTTTATGTTTTCTAAAACAATAAATTCTTGTATTATATGTTTTACGATGATAAATTCATATGGCCCGCCCTAAAGTCAATGATCGATGTAATTGGAAAACAGATAAGGGGTCAGAGTTTCGGGAATAATAATCATACTATGTTTTTACCTACGAACTCACTATTGTAGGAAACAAGGAGGTCTTATGTGTCTTTTCTGTCGGAATGCCAGTCTGGAACATCAGTTTACATAACGCCGCCTACTCATTCCCTCCGGCGCTCTCACTCAATTTTATTTTTTAATAAACGCTGCACACTCAATGGCCCCCATTAGGATAGTATTATTCTGTGTCCGGAAATACATACAAAGACAAGAACAAATACACCCAGACCGGAAAATATGCTTGCATGGTCAATACAAACATATTATACTCATTGCACGAAACGCAACAATGCAGTTACTTTACGCCGATTTTCTGTGAGATGGTCGTACTTTCCCGGTCGAGCCGGCCCATTTGTGCTAGGAGAAGCATAGCTGTACTGCCGTAAAATCCTATTTGTATAGAAATAAACACAGACAATACCATGACCGATTGACTGATTGCTCGGAATCGCTAAAAAAGTCCATTATTAGATTTTTAACCAACTTAAAAAAGAAGTTCTCCGTTCTTGTTTATTATTTCGATGATTTTTTTCTGTTGGATAGGTTATGATTCAAGGAGTCTAGAGGTAACAAAAAATATTTTATTATATATTAAATAGCATTTAAAGCTTATTTTCACCAAAGGTCACTGTTTTTATTCCAGTTCAATTATTAAAATATACCATATTGTATTATATAATCAACCTACTTTTTTTTATGTTAGAAGTTGGCAAACAAGCATACGGCCCACCTGGTAAGTGGCTGCCGCAGCCTATGAGCGCTTGCAGCACCATTAGTAGGTGCGTTGCCAACCTCGAGATATTAGTTCTTAAATCTCGAAACTATACAACTATTAAGAATTCGATATCAAATTTTCAATAAACTGATCATCATCATCGTCATCAAATCAGCCGAAGGACGTCCACTCGTGGACATAAGCCACCCAACAGAGTGCCACAATGACCGGTCCTGCGACACTCGCATCAAGCGGACTCCCGCAACCTTTACCAAGTCATCAGTCCACCTTATGGGGCCCACGCTGGCCAACTTCTTGCCCAACGGCTATCGGCCCTACAAGCAATGTACTTAATAAACTGCTGTTTAATATTACATTACAAAAAGATAAAATCTACAACGGAATCAAACAATTATACTTCTTTTCCTTTTCATATCTTTATCTTTTAATCAACGAGGTAACATAACCTGTAGTTTAATAGGATTATATCATAATAACAATTAGTTTTATCTGCGTAAAGCTTTCCGTTACTTGTTCATGATAAGACCAACTTTAACGGCTTATTACGATATTAAAATATAGGGAGGGAAGTTGGGCTGGCAAGAAAAACCAGGTGATTAGGCTCATATATTACATCTCAGATTTTTTTATATGTGTTTGTGGTAAACTAGAGTATAGATTTTTTTCTTCTTTGGCCTCGCCTTATCCCGTTACATGGAGTAGGTTTGACCACTTGCCCAGTCTTACAGTAATACTGAAGCGGAGAGAGTATTTGGCCGGGTCCTCTCAACACCAATGTGCCGACTCGGACGGCTCAACTCGACTCGAGAATCGACATCGACAGTATCACTACTTTTACGTTTCGTTTTTTTTTTTTTTTTTTTTATGTTAGAAGTTGGCAAACAAGCATACGGCCCACCTGATGGTAAGTGGCTGCCGCAGCCTATGAGCGCTTGCAGCACCATTAGTAGGTGCCACTCACGCGTTGCCAACCTCGAGATATTAGTTCTTAAATCTCGTTCGCCCAGTAATTTCACTAGCGTACAATGCCCTTCAGACTGGAACACAGTAGTGCCTAAGCACTACTATTTGGCGGCAGAATATTGGACACTGCGGTGGTACCTACCTAGCCGGCCTCTTGCAACAAAAGACCTACCACCAGTGAAAATTTCGTGAGAATATTGAGACCATTAGAGGCCTAATCTCTCACCCTGTTCCCTGCCTTTTTTCCTTGTCATCTCTTCTCTCCTTTTCTAAACCTTAGCAATATGAATGTGATACTTCAAGTATTGCAGGTTTTCATAGGATGTGGTGCCTGCTTACCATCAGGACCGTATGCTGGTTTGCCAACTGTCATGACATGAAAAAAACTCCAAGCTCAAGATACCAGGTTATTTTGAAGGAAAAAGAAAAGCATCAGTAATATTCTTTAACAAAAATTATCAACCTTCGCCTGATGATTTGATGATGACAAATGAAAATGTAATAGCAATGATTACGTAATTGCTCTAACAGTTTGAGGAGTTCCTTTGATTTTGTAATTAGATCATAACAAATATGGGACACGGAAAGTTATATTTTGACTAAATTTGTTACGGATCAATGACATTTAAATTAAATTAGCATCAGATATGGTATCATGAGGTAACAAACCTTCCGCTTTGATTTTTTAAGGTTTTAGACATACTTCATAATGGCTTATGCATAATGAATTCTAAAATTCTTCAAAATAGCGCAGTATTATCGCTTCGCTTACGTAACATAACTATAGTTACAATGAAGCCTCAATAGATCAACGGTAGAAGTCGCTCTGTTAACACGAGAGTCGCGTGGTCGATCCTGACCCCCTTAGGCTATTGTCGTACCCACACCTAGCGCAAGCTTCGAGCTTATTTGGAGGGGCAATAGGAATATTAGTAATGAAAGGGATCATGGATGGACGTATTTCGAGGCAGCGCTTATTGCAACTGAGGCATTGATTAATAAAATTACTATGACACGAACATCAACCACTGAGATTCTTATATAGCGGATTCTCTGAGATATATAATAATTCCCTTAATTTATTATATGGAATTAAATCAAATTTTATTGCAATGTATTAAAGATTACGAAAACGTATAATATGACATCCGTACGGATAGATAAAAAAGATAAGAACGACCGAATCTTATCTATTCGTATTTTGGGAAATACCAGCACCCTCATTTATGTACTATTAATTCTGTACTAGTATAAAGCTACAACAGAATGTGTCTGTAAATTGTACTATATACTATCTTTTACCGTTGGCTTCGCCTGGGTTAATCTGTATTGGGAATGAGGCCCCTTTATCTCGATTTCTTTTTATCTTTATAAAAACTACCCTATATGTTAATCAAGATAGTAAGCTATGTGTTTATCAAATTTCATTAAAATTTTATATTTTACTAGCGGGCCCGGAAGATGTTGTCCTGCCCCGAAAAAAATCTGGGACCAGATAGCAGCGCCCTCTACCCGAGTCTAGAAGTGACACTGGTTTAAGTTGTTGATTTACTAATATGGCTATTAAAAATAGGGGTTGATGGTAGAAGGGTGAACATTTAATTGTATGTATTTTTTAATGCCACATCATATAAAAATAAAAAGCTGTGTGTGCGATTCAAACACGATAGAAGTGAAACTAGTAAATCGACAAAAGAATGAGATGAATATTTGTAACAAGATATAAAAATATTCATAAACACTGTTAAATAATAACACACCACGCTGACTTCTTACTAAAAAGCTGTAATACGCAGCCGCATACATATATATATACATGTACGCCGACACTTGCTCTCTCGCTCTGGCTCACTAAAGCATGGCGCAAAGAGGAGAGACCAATAATATAAAATAGTATGTATATTTCTGTCTCATTCTTTCTACACATTTTTGTATTTGTGTCTCTTACCATTCGTTTTTTCCGTTGCACGATTTCAAATCACAACGATTCTAAAGAGGTTCCACTTCAAAAATTTTGTTCAAAAAGTAAAATAAAAATTTGGGGTGGGCCACCCTTAACATTTAGGGGTATCAAAAATAGATAGTAGCCGATTCTCAGACTTCTCCTACTGAATATGCATATAAAATTTCATAAAATCGGTCAAACCGTTTCGGAGGAGTATGGTAACAAACACCGCGACACGAGTATTTTATATATTAGATTAGTATTTATAGTATAAATAATGTATTAACTGGTAAATACAAATAACTTTTTCCACAAAAGCCGCAACAGAACACAGGCTGCTCAGACGAGATCGTTAGTCTATTTATTTCAAGTCGTTGTTACGTTCATTAATATTTGTATATGAATGTTTATGTTAAAGACTAATTACCATTTATATTATACAATTGTTGTAACAATGCCTCTCGTCTCGCGAGCCGAGATTTTCTCACGGAGTTTTCATGTCCCATGCAAACAGAATATCACGATCTATATTATGTTTCTATGAAATATAAATTAATTAATGTGCTTAGAGAAAATTAACTTTAACGTTTATTATGTATTATTTTCTTAGATTTTTTTATTCAAGTCTGCTTTTTACTCTGATCCGGATTTGACAGGTACAGAGAGATGACCATCTGACCTCCTGATAACCCAGAGAGCAAACTAGTAACTTGATAGATAAGAGCAAATGTGTGTAACAACCGGGACGTCTTAATGTGCTGTCGGAGGCACAATGGAGAGACCTACAAGGATAAACTCCCAGACCGAAATAGATGTTTGTAAGATGAATAAAAAAATCCGCCCCAAACGGGAACCCGCGGCCGTTGAGGCTAAGGCCTTTCTACTAATACTCCACAACGTTCGTCCGTCGTCAAAGAGCACGTTAAGCTGTCGGACCCGGTTGTTATCACACAACATCTGAAAATAATCGTTAACTGTGGATAAGTAAGTTGCTGTGGATAACAGCTGGTTGCTGGATGAGTTGCTGGTTCGCCCTTAAGGTTGCTGAGGTCAGATGGCAATCGCTCTGTGTAAAAACTAGTAACCTGCCAAATCCGGATAAGGGTAATAAGCAGACTTCGGATAAAATGAAGTGCCGGGAACAATCCTAGGACGATGAAGAAGGATGAATCGAAGTTATAGAAACTAATTTTATATAAATTAAATAATACGTTATATACATCTAGAGAAAATAAAATCAATTCAAATTTGAGCCCCCGTGAGGGCTGTCCCTTTATCACGGCTGAGTCTCAGTACTCGGCCCCCCGCCCGGTGACGCTGTCAAAGCCAGTAGGGCCAACAGCAATACACATTCCGAGAAAAAAAAAAATCAATTCTTTTACTAATAACATGGATACAAATGTAACAAATCGTATACAATTTTTTATCTTAAAGATTTAGGATTATGTTGTTAATTACCTAAACAGTATAATTACCGATAAGTATTGATTATGCGTAGTTATGACATAAAGCGTGGCAGTATTGTCGCAAGAGTTTCTTTTTTATTAATTTTTTTATATTACTAAGTTGGCAAGCAAGCATACAGCCCAAGCGGTTGCCGTAGTCTATGAGCGCTTGTAACACCATTAGTAGGTGCCACTCACGCTTTGCCAACCTCGAGTTGTTGTTTCTTAAATCTCCTTTGCCCAGTGATTTGACTAGCCTACAGTGCCTTTCAAACCGAAACACAGTAATGCCAACGACACTACCTAGCTGGTGTGACTGATAGCGCTGGTTGAATAATCTCTGCTGTAACAAAAATTAACCCATCAGGGGGCAGATGCAGGGATGGGCTCGTCACGTCCCGACGCCTTAATCAAACTCAATCTTCGTCAAATAAATATTAAACAATCGTAAACTTTTATTTTATTTATATCATGACGGTTGGCAAACAAGCACACGGTCTAGTCTAGTCATTTTTACCGCGTACATCTAGACGCAACACAACGATGCCTACTATACATCATCGCGCTATCGAAGGTTTCTCTACATATAAGCATATATACAACTCAATATCAACTATTGAGCCCTGGCTCGCCTAGCAAGCGTCTGTTTTTTCTTCTTACCTAGTGGTTAGTGGCCAACCTAGTGTCAGAGTTGCTCAGGTTGCCCGTATAGGCCTCTGACTTATTCAAAATCAAAATCAAAATCAGTCATCATCACTTGACTTATCGACCAATTGATAACAGTCGGGACCGACTTTTTACGTGCCCTCCGAAGCACGGCAAGCTCAGTTGAAATACCACTATGCGATCACCCATCTAGTGACTGACCGTGTCTAAAGTTGCTTTAGCCACCGATCGTTTACCGATCAGTGAGCGCTCCTAGCTATGAGCGTCTAAGAGATATCTTCTCTAGTTTTGGAGTTACATCTCGTTCAATCCACTCGCTCTACCACAAAATCCATTTGTCAAATTTCACGTTTCAAAATCCAAAATACATTATGTTTATTGAAATACAAACGTTATTATTAACAAGTACTATTTATTCGACATATTTACGTAATTTCATCTGATTTGCGTCTGTCGTTCAGCGTCCCGTCCTTGTCCGTGCACGTTAACACGATCATCACGAGACGTACCGCTGATGATAATCACAAATACACTTTTACCTTGAAAAACATAGGTTAATGCAATTGACCATCACTATTTTATTATGAAAGATGCCTATAGTTCGTTCGTTCTATTAGTTCTATTATAATATATTCATCAAACTAATCTAACTTTTAACTAAAATTATAAATGTGAAAGTTTTGATGGATGGATAAATGTTTGTTACGCTTTCACGCCAGAAAGGCTGAACGGATCTGAATGACATTTGGCACAGAGGTACATTATGGTCTGGAATAGCACATAGATGTTATTCTGTAAAATGTTAGATTCCCGTGGGATTATCAAAAGACATATTACAGAGCGTATCGTATATAATATAACATTAAGTTGGTGAGATAATATCAAACGATTACAAACCCTTATAATCTGAGGCATATGTTGACACAAACAACTTCGATCCACTGCTCGTGGGTTATTAGCATTTCTATATCTCGAAAGTCCTTGACCATCACAAATAACTATCAAACCACTTCGGTAAAAAATGGACTGATTAAACAGGTGGGAAAAGTCACTTTCAAAATAGGATTACGTTTCGTAACCGATTTTCATGTTTTTATTTTTTTAATAATTAAATACACAAGTAGTAGCTAAGTACCCCGAGCGGGAATCGAATAATGTGGATATCTACATAGTGAAACGATAAAACCAACTTTCGAGTCCCCGCGTGAAGTGTATCTTTTACACAGTCGAGTCTCAGTGCTCCAGGAAGGACTCTAGAGTCTCGACACAGGACCGTGCCATCTACAGACACTCTCAACATAAGTAGGGCCAAAAATACTTATTCAGAAAAAATGTATATTCAATATGGGTGGCATCTCAGGACTTAAAAGTTCATTGAGGATCGTTACAAGATCTTTTTCTTATCGAGTGGTTAGTGGCCAACCTAGTGTCAGAGTTGTTCAGGTCGCCCGTATAGGCCTCTGACTTGACTTTTCGACTGTTGTCAAATTGTCAACAGCCGGGACCGATTTTTACGTGCCCTCCGAAGCACGGAGACGCTCAGTTGAAATACCACTATGCGATCACCCATCTATTGACTGACCGCGCCTAAAGTTGCTTAAGCCAGCGATCGTTTACCGATCAGTGAGTGCACTCGGCTACGAGCGTCTCCAACAGCGAGCATTACAAGATACAGACCCTAGATGCGTAGCATTACAATAAACTTCTTTCAGTTCTGCCGTGGAATGGATCTAGGTATCAGGCGTGTCATTCAAAATAAATACGATCGAAACCGAGGGTGTAAGTAGTCCACGTAATAAAGCTGAGTAATTTGAAACCCAAACAATAGTACACTTTAACACATAATGAGTCTGTGTATAAAATATAAATGATCGACTTGACCTCAGTTTTCGTTCAGTGCATTTGTAATAACACGCTTTTCTTTTTGTCTTAAGAATATATTATTCGATATAATGGATTGCTTTTTTTTTCAATTATCAGTGGAAAATTTTCGCTTATTTGAAAATACAACTACCGTATTACACCATGTGGTGTTTTTCATGTTATCTATATCTATTATCTATAAAAATCTATATCTATAAAAATAAATAAAATAGATGTGACAGTTTGAAATTCCAAATTAACAGTTTTTAGTTAACACAAAAAAAAAACAAGTTTTAAAATTTTTGTCTACTTGTCTATTTGTTTCGGCTAATCTCTGAAACAGCTGGACCGATTTTAACGGAACCTTCACTTGCACATGGCTTCTATTTTAGAAAAAGAATTAGGGTTCAACGCAATAAAGAAAAATCGGTACACCACGCGAGCGGAGACGCGGGCGCATCTAGTCATTAATAAGTGGAAGACATTTTTCAACGAAGTTTTTGAAACGTACCAAAGAATACCTTAATGTTCACAATCTTATGTATGTATTCGACCTGCACTTACAGGCGGATCTATGAAAATATTAATACATGGACAATACATACAAAATATCCCGTTGTTTCATCACCACATACAGTATTATGCGCGTGCGACGCTCACTGCCGAAACCGCGAACACATGTACGGAATTCTGATCGTGAAACTGTTATCTGCAAGGATGTATGTGATGGCATTGGATCAAGAATTGCAAAGTTGTATTTGTGTAGTGGCCGCTGCCCTCTCCTAGTGCATGGATGAATGTTTGCTACTCTTTCTCGTTATAACTATTGGTCAAATTTTGGATGAAAGGTACACACATAGCTTATTACCTCGATTAAAATATAGGATACTTTTCGTCCCGGAAAAATGTTGGGTTTTCGTGCGATCATCAAAAAACTGCATAACGCGAGAGGAGCCGTCGGTACAGCTAGTTTTTAATAATCTTATTTTGTGTTAAACAATAGTACCGTAGTAAACTTAAGAACTTTCAGTAAAAATGTTGTAACTTCTATCTTTTTTGCTTAGTCAGAAATTCAAAAATTGGACTGCGACAACACAAAAATTTAAAATCTTTTTTTTTTTTTTTATGTTAGAAGTTGGCAAACAAGCATACGGCCCACCTGATGGTAAGTGGCTGCCGCAGCCTATGAGCGCTTGCAGCACCATTAGTAGGTGCCACTCACGCGTTGCCAACCTCGAGATATTAGTTCTTAAATCTCGTTCGCCCAGTAATTTCACTAGCGTACAATGCCCTTCAAACCGGAACACAGTAGTGCCTAAACACTACTATTTGGCGTCAGAATATTGGACACTGCGGTGGTACCTACCTAGCCGGCCTCTTGCAACAAAAGACCTATCACCAGTGATCTTCAATCTTCTACTAAATAATTAAAACCGATTAATTATTTAGGGGTGGTGATAGGCCTTTTATTATAAGAGAACGCCTAGGTAGGTACCACGACAGTGTCAGATATTTTACAGTAAAGCAGGATTTTTATGTTTCGGTTCGGACACTGTAGCTGAAATTACTGGGCAAAGGAGACTCAAGAACAAATATCTCGAGGTTGGCAACATGTGAGTGACACCTGCTAATGTATAGTGCTGCAAACGCTCATAGGGTACGACAACTACTTACCATCGGATGCTTGCCTGCCATCTTATTCACATAAAAAACTGTTTCTAATTTCAGTTTAGATGAGACTTTTCAAAGTTAGTAAAAAGAAACTAGTTTCAAGTACTCTATGTCAATAAAAAATGTTCTAAGCTAAAATTTATCATTGTTTATTAGAAGGCTATGGATGTCGAATGTCGGGCCTGATCCGTGAAGGCCAGATAAAACTAAACTATTGTAATCAGGGATTATCGACTTACTCGATCTGTTTCATAGTATTTTTATTCTATTTTTACAATTTCAAAACTTCCTCGTATTATCTTAGACGAATCAATCAAAGGCAAATTTTAAATCTTTTAATTATTTTTCGTGTGTCACAATAATACTCATATTATTGATTAGTCTGTATGTGGAACGTGACCCTATTTAATTATTTCGATCATCCAATCAAGGTCTTCATATAAAAATGTACGGTCGGGGATCCAGATGTGAGGATTCCTATAATCTGGGCTGCTTCAAACGAGGTGTAAAGAGGCATCTTCTGGGTAGGCTGGGCGATGGTGGTTATCGCGGTTGGCTTCCGCAAATGCCACTACTGCAACTTACCGTCAGGTGGAGTAGAGTCATTTGCCTTCCTTTTAAAAAAAAAAAAAAATTAGGCCCATGGCAGAAATATTTACTTGTGAAATGAACCACTATGATTTACTTTAGGAGGCTGGTACTTTATTAGACAATAACTCTCAGCTCTATGTCACTTTTTAGCAGTACAGGTGAGTACACGAGAAAATTGGTATTTCCAATTTTTATATTTTTCACCTCAGTACTGCAAAATTTGAACGGCTTTAATGGATAATTTATAGATTTATAACTATAGAAAAGGATTTTTTTAAAGAATATTAGCAATGCTTTTTACAATACATTACTAATATTCCTGTTACCCCTCCAAATAAGCTCAAAGCTTGCGCTAGGAGTGGGTAGGACAATAGCCTAAGGGGGTCAGGATCGAACCCTCGACTCCCGCGTTAACGGGGCGAAGTCGGCCCTTCTACCGTTGAGCTATTGAGGCTTCAATTATACAACGGCTGTGTTGAAATAAATTACTTATATTGCTGCTACAATTATTATCGTTAAATTAAAAATTACTTTTATTGTACTTATCGTAAGTGTAATTCGCGCGTAAATTTTTGTCATGGACCAGAGTAAAAAGAATCATCTGAAATTACTATCTATCGTTGGTATCTAATAAAAAATAAGACGGCCGAATCGATAATAGTAAAATCGGGTAAAAACCCGATTTCAAGAGCTCAGATAGAGCTCAGATTATTCTTATCTACTCCCTAATCCTTCGGAAAAAACTTTTGAGCGCGGTTTCATCCATCTTAAATTTTGATGATTCAATGAATAATAAAGGTCCATGTATATAGTTCCATATTGCCCTATTTATCGACTTTTAGGCCATGTGTTCATTGGCGGCATGGCTTGGCAGGTGATTTTTATGTTACAAATATAAGCAAAACTTAAAAATCTGTCCATAAATTATTAAAATAAATTGAAGATTAAAAAGTTAATTCAATGTTGGATTATTATTATACACATTATTATAATAACTTAAAATTATAAATGCGAAACTGAGTTTGTTCGTTTGTTCATAAAGCTGTCACGCCTGAGCCGCTGAACAAATTATTATAAATTTCGGTGCAGATATAGATAGGGCCATGAAGGATATTTTTCATCATAGGATAGTTTTTGTCGTTTTTAGTTTTTGATCAAAACTTGATGAGGGTTAAATATGAGATGTAATTTTGTGTGGGGAGTTGATTTTATTTAGAGGTACCTCATTAAAAATCTATATACATGCGGGAGAAGCTAGTGTTTGTTGTATCTTACGTAAAAGATTTCTTGACGTCTTAGATACAATGAAAGTCTTATAATTTAAATGTACCTGTTGTCTAGTGTAATTCGCATGGCCGGCAATCGTGCGTCAGACAAACCTTGACCGTTAATTGAGCCAATATGACTGTGCTTGCGCACCTGACACGCCATTCTTGCCTTTATGACACAGCATTAAAAAAACATTGAAATTACAAACGTATATACTACAAGGTTTTTATTTCTTATAATTTTCATTTTATTCTTCAATAAGCATTGTCCCGCCTGAATAACGATTTTTAACGAAGCACATTAAACGTAATAATTGGTTCCCCATTCAAATTTTCAGCCCCTTTTTTACTCCCTGCACATTTTGTTTTCGCGATAAAAAGTAGCCTATAACCGTCTCTCTGTTTCCATCTATATCTATACCAAAATTCAATAATAATCGGTTTACCATTTTAGGCGTGAAAGCGTCACAAACAGACTCGCCTTCGCATTAATTAAATTAAAAAGTAACACTTTGTAAAAAGATTTTTTGAATCAAACGTAATAAAAATGAAGTTTAAAAGTGCTATAAAAATCTTTATTACAATCTCAGTGCGAGCTTTAAATGTTATGTCAGTCTTAAAGAGGTCGGTTGTAAATTTGTTGAAAGGAAAGGAGTCGTGTAATGATATCCTTCATACGAATATGATTGAGATGACGATTATATGGGTGTTCTTGGAATACAAAAAAAACTACTCAATATATTTTTTTATATCTCAAAGTTGGGAACAAGCGTAGGCTAACAACCTAAGTCTGATAGAAAGTTGACACTATAGCCTAAAGTCGACCACTTAGGGGAGGTTTTCGTGAGTTCACATATCGTTACCATACCAAGCCGTGCATCTGGTAGCAGATTTCTTCCATATCACCAAGAAAATGGATGCTCACTTCGAAAAGAAGAAAAACAGCCAGGGCGTACAAAGCTTGGGGGGTTTTGATCTTCAATATTCACTGTTTACTGACGTTCGCAATATATGTATAGGTAATGCTGATGAGGTAGATGTAGATGTTGCGGGTTCTGAGGATAGGTACCATTTTCCCGATTGAACTGAACCACTCGTTCCGAAAACGAAGTTTCTCCAACCGTATAAATAACAATAAGGCAATCAATAAAATATCTAATAATTCCCATACCTAAATATTACCGTAATCTTATCATATTTCCAATAGTATTTATCTGACGATCGCTTTCTGTGACTTCCTCGAAAGGGCCAGTTACAATAATAATCATACGTTCAAACCTGATAATCTTTAATATGATTATCAGATGTTTATGATAGTGATAACAATTTTTTGAATGGATCAGCTCTGTAGGGGAAATACTACCATCTCGTAGAATATCGAGATGATAAAAACCTTCTTTCGTTTGATGAAGCCGAAATTTCCTTATCATCCAACCTCTATACCTCATCTCATGTACCGTCTTGTGTTATTAGTGATTTTAGGCTAAAGCAACAATTCACAACAATACAGGTCGGATGCTGCAGGTATCTTAGTGGCAAACAAGCATACAGCCCACTTCATGGTAAGCGTTTATCGTAGCCTATGAGCGCTTGCAATTTCATCCATTTGTAGTTGTCACTCAATATCCTTTGCCCAATAATTTCACTAACTACAGTGTCCTAAAAATTGAAACAGTAATGCAAAATATATATTGCTGACAATCGCGAGAATCGCGTTTGGCAATGTCGTTTTTTTTTATCGTGGTGCTTATACGATTTTATTTCCAACGATGAACAGTTCGCTTTTAGTCCCTGGTACGAGGGATAAACATACGGTTGCTAGGTTACCTAGAGGTGAAGGGAGTTAATTAGTGTCATTTTGTCAGATGCGAATCGGGCAATATTCTCCCCCGTACCAGGGATTAAAAGCGAACTTGTCATCAAGGTAGGAAAAAACAACGTCTTTATTGAAATTCATAATAAAGTTCCAACTTTTTAAGTTGGATTACATACAAATATGTTATTTGATCAAATGTTTCGCGTAACTAATGGTCAATGAACAAGGATTGGAGCGTTGATTCGTGTTGGGGTCGACTCTGAGCTGCATACGAAATGACTCCTTCATATACGTAGCATGTCCAGAGCGCGTTGTTTGAATGCTTATTAGTTATGCAATAATTTTCGTCTTTATAATTTATATTCTATAAACAATATTTATAAGTAATCGCTTTCTTTGTATTGGGAATGTTTTTTACAGTCAGCTGTAATAAAAATATTTTTTGAATTGGTTACGAAATATTATTATAATGTTTTAATTTTTTTTAAATTCTTTATTTATTTACAGGCTTTTTTATTTAATTATGTCAGCCCCATCATACCTTACACTTATATTGCTAAAATGAACTAGAAATTCTTTCTTAAATTAACTTTTTTTCATACAAACTTAGTAACTAAAACTACTTAATAAACTATATACTGAGCCTTCGTTTAATATATTGGCATTTAAATTACTAAATATGTCAGTTCTTAGTGCATCGAACTGAGCACATTCCATCAGAATGTGTTGGAGATCCTTTTAAGCCTCTCAGTTTGGTGATACAATATACCATCGCTAAATTTAATATTTGTTTTATATAATTATAATATTATAAAACAATAAAGGAATTAAAGACCTACGACCCCCATTTGTATAATGACATCCTTTGTCGAACACCCAGACCGTAACACACGCCAAATCAAACCCTCGACCTCTAGCGCTTAAGGCGAATTCGGTACCGTTGCGCCACAACGTCGTAATGTCATAGATTTAAATAGTGAATGTGTAAATTTTATAATTAATTAGTAATATTTGATTGCAGCCCTCCCACATTCAAGACCCTAACGCCGACGTCGCGCACACAGCTAAAGCAACAGTTGATGCGAGAACATGCGCAGGAGCAGCTGCGCAGAGAATCATTACAAGTAAGTTTTATACAATCTTTCATCCCTTATCTTAACCATTTCAAGGTTTGTTTTTTCTCAATAAAAAGTAATCTATACTGTAATATATCCTAATGTTAAGTCTATGTCTGTACCAAATTTCGTCAATGACGGTTCAGTGGTTTAGGCATGAAAGTGTAACAGATAAAGTTATTTATAGTCAAGTTATTTTCACATTTATATTTATATTTATTATCCCTATGATAATTAAATTATAATACTGGGAACTTAGAAATATTAGGAGGTACTCAATTAGGTTGTATTTTTTAAAACGCTTATTAACACGAAACTCCGTCATTCATGAAAACGATTTAAATTTTTTTTATTTGAAAGGGTCCATATTGGTCCCGACTTATGATGAAGGGTTTAAAAATATTGAACTCTTCAAAATTTAAAAGCAAATCACCCCGGACCGATAGACAAAGGAAAAGAGAGACGGAGAGAGAGAGAACGATAGCCAAGTGAGAATGAGGTCACTGAGAGACAACTTGCCTTAAACAATAGCGTTTTACAAATCTCGCAATAATTGATTTTGATACTGTTCTAGTGTTGTTAGTCCAGTTACATGATTTTGGACTTTTGGAAAAGGATTTCTTTTTTATTACATGACGGTTGGCAAGCTAGCATACGATCCGCCTGATGGTAAGCAGTCACCACAACCTATGAACGAGCGCGTTACTTGAAGTATCATATGCGTGTTGCCAATCCTTAGGATAGGATGGAAGGGATGAGAAGAGAAAAAAGGAAGAGAACCGAAGGGGTGGGAGATTGGGCCTCCGGCGCTATCACTCATCGGACGAAATGCAACAGTAGCTACTGACACTAGCTGATTTTCTGTGAGAGGGTAGTAATTCCCCGGACGAGCTGGCTCATTTGTGCTGGGAGGAATAAGGATCCATTACGATTATTTATTTATGTTTTTTATTTATATTTCAGCAACAACAAGGAGGACAATCCAAGAACGATGAAGAGAAGAAGAAATCAAGTCCCACGGACGTCCCTCGGATCACTCCGCACGTCGAGCTACCGCCGCAGGTGTTGCAGGTGACGGAACATCAATAATTTCTTATACCTTATATTTCCTTCTAAATTATTTGCGAATATTCATAGACACCGACGTGTGTGACATACAAAATGTGACTTTATGAAAAGGCCGGTCCATAGTAAGTCTCTGTCAAAAGTAAAGGTAGGTCTGTCATTTAGAAACTTTCTATTAATAAATCTAATGTTGAAGGATATGTCGATTGCAGAAGAATTTCGATCAGAAGCATAATATTATTCCCAGAAAAAATTTAGGGTTTCGTGGGATTACTGAGAATAGACTGGCTGTTTACGAACACTTTTAATAGAATACACCTATTTAATAAATATCGTATAGATAGAGCTAATAGTCTCCGATTAAAAATACTGTGACTGTGTGAGGGATGGGCGGACATGACGAAATTATAAGGGCCATTTGGCAAGGGAACCCTAAAATTACGTTTCCCTAAGAGCTTAAAGCGAAGTTCAGTAAAAAACGTAAACGAAATTTTTCTTCCGTCCTACGGATGTAATGCTGCGTTCGCACGCGATGTCGTCAAGTGCGTTTAAGGAGGAAACGGACAGTTTCGTTTCAAAGGAAACGTTGATTGGGGCAAGCCCCTCACCTTGTAATCTTCTCCTGCAATCCTCAGTAGAAAACTACAAAAATCGATAAAAATGTATTCGTAATACATTATGGTACCGTACCCAAAGGGCTGTATCTCACTTACCATAATAGATAGAGAGATATCTCAGGGGTCCCCATATAAAGAACTAGAAGAAACTTGATGTTTTTACTCTACGGTGGTGGGTACTTGGCCGGTTTTCAATGTTGCTGACAATAATATGTTATTTATGAAGTATCTACACCTAATATATGTCCCCATCTCCGATGACTTGATGACTCTTGGTTCGGCTTCGCAGGAGGCACCCTAAGGACGCAATCAAATTTTAGCCCCCATGAAGGCTGCCCCTTTATCACGGCAGAGTCTCTGTACTCGGCCCTCCCGCTCGGTGACGCTGTCAAGGCCAGTAGGGCCAACAGCAATACACATTCCGAAAAAAAAATGTCGCAGATTCCGATGGATTAGAATCCGCGTGGTTGATTTTTGTGTCTGCCATGATAATTTTATCGATCAGTGCGCTGCTCGATACAGGCTTTGCCTCAAAAAACTACCGTCCATGATCCCTCGAAAAAACCCACCAAGAAAGAAACGATTGATGTCAATAGCCAGCTTTACTTTATATCACAGACTACAGCCTTTTTCGTCTATATTCTAACATATGTATTTATATTATGAATTGATTGATTGATTTTGATTTGATTGATTGATATGAAAATTTATTTTCCAGGTGCGAACAGTTCTGGAGAATCCCACCAGGTATCACGTGATACAGAAACAGAAGAGCCAGGTCAGACAGTACCTCAGCGAATCATTCACACCACAGCCACAGGTGAGCTTAACATCAGATCTTTAATCACCAACTGAATGATGCTATCTTATTATTTCTATTAACGTGTTGTGTAGCTTATGAAGAGTTTCTACCTAGAAGCGTTTTAAGATGAAGATTTTCAGTTTTTAAATAGAGATTTTGTCATATGCAAACCAGTAAGAGCATTTAAAAAGTTATTCGTTAAGTTAATACTGAACAGAGTACCTGTCTCGCCTCCTGGCGAGTTCTTGCCAGTTGGCTCGTTTTACAAGAGACCACAGGGTCTCTGTCTGCCTCATGCACTGAAGTTGGTAGTTTTAGCGGATCCCCTTGACGCTACCACCTCACAATGGAAACCCACATAGTTATTCCGGTTCTCCAGAAAGCTGAGGTTTAGGGCTAATATAAACTTAGAGAATAGCGTGAGGACACCACACCTTGGGAATGAGACCGTTACTCCAAGCTTTTCAGAGAACATAATATATAAATTACTTTAACATAAAAAAATAATACATAAAAATAGAAAAACCACTTGAGTTTGTTTCGCCGGCTCTTCTCGGGTAGAGGTTTAAATTTGGAGCCGATTTGGAACTATTAAGTGTAATGCTTTTTAAGTTGAAAAAAATATTTGAATTTGAATTAGTAGATTTCCTCCCCGTCACTAAAAAATATAAAGTAATGGATTTAACATGATGTTTTGGACACACTTATGTATATTGTATCCTTAAGGATGCCTTCACATGCTTACGCATGCTGAAGCACGCTTAAGCATGCGTACACACGCTTTAACACACTTTGACGGCGGCTGTTTACTTTTCAGTAAACTCAAACTCAAACTCAAACTCAAACTCAAAATATTCTTTATTCAAATAGGCTTTTAAGCGCCTTTGAATCGTCAAATATACAGTCTGTTATGTCCGCCTAAGTGAAGCTACCGCCGATTCGGAAGGTAGATTCTGCAGAGAAGAAACGGCAAGAAACTCTACAGTTACTCTTTTCAAAAATAATCACATTACATTTGTCAAATGTACAATTAAGATATATATCCCGCATGAAACTCAACGTATATTAATTCCATGCCACATTATCTGCAATATATTCATTAACGGAATAATAAGCTTTATTTAGTAAACACCGCTTGATATAAGATTTAAATTTCATATGTGGTAGATTCAAAATTGTCTGCGGAATTTTATTATAGAAGCGAACACCTTGCCCCAAAAGGACATACTCACTTTGTGAAGCCGAAAACTTAGTGTAACAAGTTTATCTTTTCTTCTTGTATTAAAGCAGTGTCTGTCACTGTTTGTGTCAAACAAATCAACATTTTTATGAATATAAAGGATATTGCTAAGGATATACTGCGAAGCAACCGTCAGTATGCCTGCCTTAGTAAACACATCCCGAAGAGAGTCTCTAGCTTGCAAATTATAAATCGCCCGAACAGCTCTTTTTTGAAGAATAAATACAGTCTCAATGTCTGTAGCATTACCCCAAAGTAATAGGCCATAAGACATAATACTGTGAAAATAACTGAAGTAAACTAATCGAGCAGCATCAATATCACTTAATTGTCTAACTTTCCTAACCGCGTAAGCAGCAGAGCTGAGTCTTCCTGCAAGGGATGTTAAATGAGAGTTCCACTGAAGTTTTGAATCCAGTGTTATTCCTAAAAATACTGTATTATCAATTATATCAAGATTTGTATTATTCATACTTAAAATAAAATCTTGTTTCTTAACATTTGGCATTGAAAATTCTACACATTTTGTCTTCGCCGCATTCAAAACTAGGTTATTTACAGTAAACCATTGTTGTACAAGCGATAAAGAATTGTTTACATCGTCATAATTATGCTTATTCCTGTCAACCTTAAATATTAGGGAAGTATCATCAGCAAACAATACGATATCACATATACTGTTTACATAGAAAGGCAAATCATTAATGTAAATCAAAAATAGAAAAGGGCCTAGAATTGAACCTTGTGGAACGCCCATTTTTAGTACAGATCCAGAAGACTTTATTCCATTAATTGATACCTGTTGTAATCTATTAGATAAGTATGAGGCAATGATTTTAAGAGCTTTATCAGTGACACCGTAATGGTTCAATTTATTTAAAAGCGTCTCGTGTACAACACAGTCAAAAGCCTTAGACAAGTCACAAAACACACCAATCGCATTCTGTGACTTCTCCCAAGCGTCATAGACATGTTTTATGAGCGTCACTCCAGCATCCAATGTAGAGCGTCCCTTGCTAAAGCCATATTGTTGGTTGTGAAAAAGGCTATTTAAATTGAAATGAGATAGAAGTTGGTTAAGTAAAATTTTTTCAAATATTTTACTTAATGACGGGAGTATGGAAATTGGCCTATAGTTACCGGGATTAGTTTTATCGCCATTTTTATAAAGTGGTAAGATTTTACTGCATTTCATAAGGTCAGGAAAACAGCCTGCATCTATACATTTATTAAATATGAAAGCTAAATATGGAGCAATGCTGTATATTATATTGTTTATTAAGTGAACTGAGATACCCCAAAGGTCATGAGTTTTTATAATATTTAATGTTTTAAATGTTTTAATAATATCTATTGCATATTATATAGTACTGTAACATGTTATATCCATGCACACTTATAAGCATTTAAAACAGAAAAATGCGAATCGATGCTGAAATTAGAATTGATGCGTACACATCGTCATACAAAACAGCTATTTTCTGTAGAGAGAATGCAGTTTGCATCAAACTGCATTATGCAGATATGTGTAATTCATGCCTTAACTGTCCTCGTGTACTTTCAAGTTATTTACACTGTTATCGATACTTTACAATTTGTTATTAAGTTAACTTTTATACGTTTTAAAATAATGTTGATAAATATAAGGGCCACTTGCCTTTTAAATTCGCGTTATCTTCGATACTTACGAAACTTTGTCTAGAGATAAAAGTATGACTGCAAAATCTTATCTAAAATAGAACTGCGCATTAGAAAAATAGAATTATATTTACTGAGTGAATATTGATCTGGGACGTACTATGAACTCTTATTGCAATTTAAATGACGACCTATACTGAGCTACATCGCTATTTCGTACCATGACATATATATTTATACTTCACGCTCATATAAAATCTGAATCGGTTTACTATAACAATTGAATTGGATCGAAATAGAATTGTTTCTAAAAGTTAAAGACGACGATGTGGCGCAGCGGTAGCGAATCTGCCTTTTTTTAAATTTATTAAAATAAAAATAAAAAAATAAACGCTACACACTCAACAAAATTTCTTATTAAATCATTTTTCAAATAGAAGTTATACTGCCATTATTTTTTCAAATCCTGTAATTTATAGTTGGATTTACCAGACTTCACGTGCCAAGGCTGAGTTCGGGTGGGTCGGAAGAGGTTGTAGTAGTTGTAGACGTTTTTTTTACTAATAGTAGATATTTCTGTCCAGCAAAAAAAATCTGGATATGACGATAAACAAAGAATAATCCATCCATCAGTTTTAATACCTCACAACTTTGTACTTAAAAATATTTTTCTTATAATTTTTCAGGTAGCAGGTGCAATACGCGGTGCGCCCGCGCAGAGCGCACCGGAACTTGGCGCCAGAGCGCCCTCCCCCGACAGAGCCTCCTCATCAAGCCTCCTGAGCCCCGGACTTTGTTCAGCGGGGGGTAATTCTGAAGTAAGCAATAATTGATGCAATTAATGAACGAGTTTTGTTTTTGAATCATTGTTAGCTGTTATTTTCGATTGTTACTGTAACGTTGCACCTATTTTAATAGGACTTTTTTGGTTACAAAGATAACTCTGATTATAATTTTATGTTCATCCGTATTTAATAATTATCCACCCATTAATACTAAGTACCTGGTTGACCGATCTATGCTCGGTTTTTTTTTGTTTTTGGTAAATCGAAAGTCATTAAGGGTAACTCGATTGAAGCCTTACCTGGATAATAAAATAATGATTTCGACAACAAGTTATATCCGCAAAAATTGGGATTGTTGAGTATTTTGTTAAATTCTAATGGACGCATCGCTATCAGTCAGTGACATATTATAATAAATTAAAGAAAACATCAACTGTCATTGTAGAAATGTTTGTCATTCGATTCAGTTCAATAAATCCTTGTTGCCATAGCAACGCGTGGTCGCTCAAGTGCGCTGTGAATTTACTTATATATTTTGACATTTTTAATTTATTTTGTTGATAATAGATGGCGTGTCGACAACGGCCTGAAAATACGGACAAAGCCACATTTTCTAAAAATAAATCCTAGCTAGATCGATTTATCGTTCCCGAAAACCCCTGCATACTAAATTTCATGATAATCGGTGCAGTCGTTTCTGAGATCCCAATTATATATATATACAAGCATTCCTCGTTTAAAGGTATTAGATTAGACTGACAAACAAACAATCAGACAAAAAAAAATATCTTTAGTTTTGTACTAATGAATTATAATAATAACTTTTTAATATAAAATTCTCCATCAGGCGGATGAGTTTCTAGAAGACATCCTATCCCTGGACAGCGGGGCGGGTCCCCTGTCGTCCTCCGAGCCGGCGTCCACCACGAGCTCGGTGGCGGGGGACTGCGCCCTCCTCTCCGACGCGGACATGCACGCCCTAGCTAAGGACAGACAGAAAAAAGACAACCACAATATGAGTGAGTTTAATGTATTATTTCATATGTCATAGCAGAAATTATTCCACCAGTGCAATCAGTCACACTGGTGTAGGTCTTTTGTTGCAAAAGGCCAGCTAGGTAGGTACCACCGCAGTGTCAAGTATTCTGCCGCCAAATAGTAGTACTTAGGCATTACTGTGTTCCGGTTTGAAGGGTACTGTAGGCTAGTGAAATTACTGGGCAAATGAGATTTATGAACTAATACTTCGAGGTTGGCAACGCGTGAGTGGCACCTACTAATGGTGCTGCAAGCGCTCATAGGCTACGGCATCCGCTTACCATCAGGTGGGCCGTTTGTTTGCCAACTTGTAAAATAATAAAGAATATATATCAAAGACTTGAAAAAAAATGACAAGCGGTTGAATTATTAATGTAGAACTTCTTTTCTCTCGTTTTACTGCAATCTGTTAGAATTGTTCAGGACAGCCGAAAATAGGTTTAGTTTAAAGATAGTTCAATAATACAAATAAGTATAAATAGGTATAATAGGCATAATAAATAGACACAGTAAAGTATAGTTAAGTAAGAAAGTTCCACCAAGACAGTTGTTCGGGACAGTTCCATCATAACAGCGCGTTGGGATAGTTCCACCTAATAGTACTAGGGGATAGTTCCAACTAAAATAGCACTTCGGGATAGTTATCGGCAAGGAATAGTGATAGTTAAATAGTTAACCCGAAGAAACAGTGAATAGAAGCTTCCTCGACCTCGTATAGTAAATTCCCAAGGTCTTAAATCGGTGTCTTTATTTTACATTTCGTTGACAATCCAGTTTATAGGTGTGGATCCCACACAAGAATCACTACACAGATACCAAAAGGGAAAGCGGCCAATGAGCGAGAGCTATTTGATTTAACCAATGAACTCGCGCGATTTGTATTGACCAATGAACGCGGGCTATTCGATTTAATGAGCGCGCTCTGTTTGATTTGACCAATAAACGCGACCTATTTGATTTGAACAATGAACGTGCGCTTGATTGATTTCGACTGCACTGCATTTCTTAACTCTCCTAAATTATTATCTAATTCTAATTGACAAAAGTCACATTATTAATAGAAAAATTATTCCAAGCAATATAACTAAAAGACAATTAAATTTTTACAGTCGAACGCCGTCGACGTTTCAACATAAACGATAGGATAAAGGAACTCGGTACCCTTTTACCGAAGACGAACGACCCTTTCTACGAGGTGATAAGGGACGTTCGACCGAACAAAGGGACAATATTGAAGAGTAGCGTCGACTATATCAAGTGTCTAAGGGACGAAGTGAATAGGCTCAAGCAGAGCGAGCAGAGGAGGAAACAGATCGAGTTGCATAATAGGAAATTAATGTTAAGGATACAGGTGAGAAATGATTTTTATATTACTTTTTATTGCCCTTACAAACACGACGACGTTGTGGCGCAGCGGTAGCGAACCTGCCTGAAACGCCACAGGTCGCGGGTTCGATTCCCGCTCGGATTATAATATGTTTGTATTGACCATGCAAGCATATTTTCCGGTCTGGGTGTATTTGTCCTTGTCATTGTGAATGTTTCCGGACCCCCGACACAGGATATTACTATCCTAATGGGGGCCGTTGAGTGTGCAGCGTTTATTTAAAAAAAAAAAAAAAACACCAACCCCTATTTAACCCTCCCCCCAGTGAAATTTCAGACTACCCTAAATGCTAAACAATTACAGATTTTTTGTATCATACTAAGTTGGCAAGCAAGCAAACTACCCACCTGATGTTAAGCGGTTTCCGAAGTCTATTAGCGTTTCCAACACCATTATAAGGTGCCTCTCCCAACAAATGCTGAATGGTAGCCATTTTGGAACACAGCACGGTAGCATTTTATTTTTAATAGCTTATTTTTACTTTTTTTTAACTTATTTTATATCTTTTGTTATTTTTTTCGTTCATTTTTATTATTATTTGTTTTTTTTTTATATTTGTATTTTTTTTTGTTTTAAATTGCTCTGCTGTGTTTCGAATAAACTTGTTCTTTCTTTCTTTCTTTCTTCTTTCCCGCGTTGCCAACCCCGAGACATTGGTTCTTAAATCTCCTTTGCCCAGTTCACTAGCCTATAGTGTCAAAGACACTACCGCTTTGCGGTAGAACTGACACTGTGGTAGTACCTAGCTGGCCTCTTGCGACAAGAGACCAACCACCAGTGTGACTCAACAGCGGGCGATGGGATCGTCACCTCCCGACGCCTTTCATTTCAAGAGGCCGGCTAGGTAGGCACCACCGCAGTGTCCAATATTCTGCCGCCAAATAGTAGTGCTTAGGCACTACTGTGTTCCGGTTTGAAGGGCACTGTACGCTAGTGAACTTACTGGGCGAACGAGATTTAAGAACTAATATCTCTCGTTGGCAACGCGCGAGTGGCACCTACTACTGGTGCTGCAAGCGCTCATAGGCTGCGGCATCCACTTACCATCAGGTGGGCTGTATGCTTGTTTGCCAACTTCTAACAAAAAAAAAATTTCATCACTTTTAATAGGGGACATTAAAAGTCCCCTCTCCTCTAGTGATATGCAATGAAGCTTCTACCTACCATAAGTGTAATTAATCACATTTTAATGGCCCTTACCCCTCCTCCCCTCTCCATCTGGTTATAAGCAGTACAACATAAGACTACCCTAAGAAACTTTTCAAAACCTCGATATTAAATAAACCTGAAGAGATAAAAGAAGAAGAGATAGTTAAGATTGTGGTTGACTGTTCATAAAGTGAGAGACGTATAATAGACGCAAATAAGCAATACCATGTCAACCCACAAAATTGAAAAAATTTATTTATATATGCAGAATTGTTGGTGAAAATGGCTGAAGAACATTTTTCTTTAATATTTGTAGGGTTTTAAGCTTTAAAACTTCTAAAAATGCCATTTTTAATCATGCAATTTATGTATTATTTTAAACGTTTTGGGTTATATTATATACGAAATATGCAGTTTGTATGCTTATTTTATGTGAAAATAAGTAAAATAACTTACATACATCTTGGAATTGCCAAAAACTTGACCAATACATAAAAAAATTCATATAAAGCTAGTTGTTCAAAATCTTCAAACGCGTTGTTCTCGAAATGACATTCGTGTGGGTTGACATGGTATTGCTTATTTGCGTCCAATTGTAAACGACGTATTCCTTTAAAGTCTAATGGAAGGTTCTGCTTCTTTGCGTTCAGGAATTGGAGAGGCTGGCGCGCTTGCACGGGTTGCCGCTCAGCGAGGGCTGGTCCTCGCCGCACCCCGACACCGACCCCGAGGGTTCCTCAGCCCCCACGGCCCCCACGGGCCCGCCGGCCCCCACCGGTCCTGCGCTCGCACCCGAACCAGCACCACTGCCGGTATTATACTTGCACACTTAATAGTACAAGTTTTACAAAACAATAAAACTTGTATTATTTAGCAGAGACGATACACAGCATCCTAATAAGGCCTCCTGGTGAGAGACTCTATGAAGAATAACGGTTCGAGCCCTCCCTAAGTTGACATCTGTGACCACGTGACATTACTCTGCGCTCATTGGTCGAAAGATTCGGAAGTCGCTATGATTGGCCAGAACTCGAAAGGGAAGTATAACTCACTCTCACAGATGCTGTGCATCGTCATATGCCGAATAATAACTAGTTTTGTCCTGAGGCTTTCTAGTCAAAACTTCTTTGGTCGCTTTCAGCGATTTTTGATTCGAGCGTATGGATCGCGTCACCGACATGCTTCATGTGCTTCATGTGTTACGTATTACGTCAGACTGGCAGTTGACAGTTGACAGCTTCCGGGCGAATTCTAATAATTTCAATCAAACTTTAATACAATAAAAATATTTATTTCTAAGTTTTCACTTCTATCTGCAGTCTGCCTAATTTTATTACTTACTATCGAGTGTATTCAATGTTTTTTTTTCTGCAGGAAGTGGTCCTACCTAAAAGGGAACCTACCCCCATGATGGAACTCAGCGAGCCACCCCCAGACCTACTAAGAGACACCCCTTCGAATGAGGGTCTCTCTGCTTTAGATGCACTTGGTAAAGTTTTTAAACCGTTGAATTTCATTATGAGACTTTTCAGGCGTAGTAGAACCTGTTTTACGCTCAGGTTCGATTCCAGCTTGTATCTGATTTTTGTATGGACCATACATTATTTGTCGTGACGATTGGGTAGCAAGCATACGGTCCGCCTGATGTTAAGCAATCACCGGAACCTATGAACGCGCGATACTTGAAGTTTTTTTTTTTTGTTTATGTAAGAGGGGGCAAACGGGCAGGAGGCTCACCTGATGTTAAGCGATCACCGCCGCCCAAGAACATCTGCAACACCAGAAGACATCACATGCTCATTGCCAACCCAAGGGATAGGAGGTGAGGGCGAGAAGGAAACAGCGTCGGTGGGAGATTGGGCAACTAGTAGTGATACTGTTACTTTACGCAAGTTTCCGGGAGAGGAGTAGGAGTAGTACTTCCCCGGTCGAGCCGGTCCATTGTGCCCACAACGCTTGGAGCACATGTTTGTATTGATCATACATCTGTCCTATCCTTATGTCTATCACTAAATCTATTAATAATGTTTTCAGATGGTCTCAAACTAGGTTCCTGTTCGCCCCTCAGTCGTGAAGAGGGTCTCTCGTTAAGTTGTCTGGAGCCGGATCTCTGCCTCGAACCCGTCACCGATCACCTCTTTAACCACAAGGACATTAAGGTAATTATAATGTTACAGGCAGAAGGCTACTTGGGCTATGGGACCTTTTATTATACAATTCTTCTTCTTCTTAGCATTATGCCCGGTATTATATTTAATCCAGGGTCTGCTTAATCTTATCCGCATTTGACAGGTTACTAGTTTTTTGCACATAGTGATTGTCATCTGACCTCCGCAACCAAAGAGCAAACCAGGGAATATTATATTATGATAACAACCGGGAGCGACAGCTTAACGTGCTCTCCGAGGCACGGTGGGGAGACCCACAAGGACAAAACCCCAGACCGAAAAAGATATTTGTAAGATAATACAAACATCTAACCCGAGCGGGAATCGAACCCACATTTTTTATTATTTTTTTAGTATACAATTCTATTGCGATGCAATTGAGTTCAGGACATGTTCAGGTAGTAAATACTCGATGTCACGTTCTAAATTGAACGTAATTGTCTGTAACTTACCATTAACTTAATATATTGATTAATAAATAATAAATAGCTATTAGCTAACTAAGAAATTGCGATGCGGTTCAGTTTAGATCGTCATTTGAATCGTAATAAGAGTTCATGGTAGGCCTCCAGTGCCTTGTTAAGTGTTAACAAACAGAAATCCGGAACACAGTAATATATGTTGTGGGGCAACAGTAGCGAACCGGTTAAACGGCAAAAGTCTTGCGTTCGATTCCCGCTCGGAGCAGATGTTTGTATTGACCACATAGGTCTGTGTCCCGTTCTGGGTGTTTGTCCTTCTTGTTGGGTGTTTCCGGACCCCCGACACAGGGTGTAACTATAGGATTTAACTATCCTAAAAGGGGGCCGTTGAGTTTGTAGCGTTTATTTATTTGGTAATTTAATTTGTTTGATCAGATGAGGTTATCACCGACGCCGGGCATGCTCGGCGGGGACGAAAACGATGCGGTCCTGAACCTCGCACAGATCGAAGACCTCATGGACGACGATTCGCACAATCCCGTTACACAAGGTTAGGCGTAAATTAAATTATTAATAGTAAACTTTTTTTTTGTCATGAAGGTTGGCTAACGATACGGTCCGCCTGATGGTAAGCAGTCACCGCAACCTATGAAGGCTTGGGATACTAGCGCGTTGCCTACCCGAGGAACAGGAGGGACGGGGTGAGAAGGGAAAAAAAGGAAGGCAACAGAAGGGGTGGGAGATTGGGCCTCCGGCGCTCTCACTCATCGCACAAAACGCAACAGTACCTAATGATACTGTTACTTGACGACGATGTACTGTGAGATGGTAGTACTTCCCCGGTCGAGCACTATTACCATCAAAAAACTGAAATTAATTACGCTAAAATGTTCTGATACATACAAATTGATGAAATAATTAATTGTTCCACCATTTTGTTACTATCGTAACAATATCGACTAACTTCATGGCGTTGAAAACCGTTGGCACTTCCTAAAAATGCGCCTTAAAAAATATAATTTAAAAAACAACTCAATAAATGTCATCTATTTCAATTTAAGAACCTTTTTTTAACTGTTTTTCACAGAAATAAGATACATAATATTAAATTATGTCAAAGTCAAATTCAAATTTAAAATTTTGAGTCAAAAATCAATTTTTTTTTTAATGTTTTATTTTCCAGGTGACCCCATGTTGTGCTCATCGCCGACCGCGCTAGGTCTGGGAGCAGCTTTACTACATGTAGACCTGCAACATCACGGTATTTACTGAACACCATACAACTCCTGTTTTTTGGGTATATGTATTGCTGTCGGCCTCACTGGCCTTGACAGCATCATTTGGTTGTTGTGGGTTTGGCGGTTAAAAGAGACAGTCCTCATGGTTGCTCAAAATTGATTCCGTCCTTCACCTTAGCTACGGCTAAGGACGGCACCGGATTCATTCGGCAATCATTCATTCATCATTCAGTACAGTGTGCAGTAAAAATTCATTCAGCAATCATTCAAGCATCACTCATTCATCAAACTTTCATTCATTCATCATTCATTCATTTAGGTCATTGTTGTAGTGTACCCTAGAGTCAGAGTTGTTCAAGGTACACCTATGACTTGACTTATCGACTATGTAATTAATAATAGCTGGAACCGATTTCTTATGTACGCTTCGAAACAAGAAAACGCTCCGTTGAAATACTTCTGTAAGGTCACCCATCCATAGATTGACCATGCCTTAAGATGCTTAACTTAACGTTTAAGGAAAAGTATGCATGCGTACACAGGGCTAAGGGTGGTTGCGATAGTAGTTTATAGTGATCCGGGTCGATCCTACTACAATACCGTTTAAAATTGACACCTGTATCGCCGAGCTATTGAGATATATATTTATACAATATATAGTGTTCTGTAGTGTAGTGTTTATTTTTAAGATTATAAAATGTATATGTTGTTATATACTAGTGAAATTACTGGGCAGACGGGATTTAAGAACTAATATCTCGAGGTTGGCAACGCGTGAGTGGCACCTACTAATGGTGCTGCAAGCGCTCATAGGCTGCGGCAGCCACTTACCATCAGGTGGGCCGTATGCTTGTTTGCCAACTTGTAACATAAAATATATATATATATATATATATAAGGTGGTAGGCCTCGTTGCCTGATTAAAATAGAACAAATAAATAAAAAATAAAATGACAAATAATCCTCCATCTCCGAATAATTTAACTAAGATGATATATTGTTTCAGGGTCATCGCTTATGTCGGAGAACGGCATGTCACTTGGTCTAGGTCTAGGTCTGGGTCTAGGAGAGGGTCTGCCTCTACTCCTAGGTGCGACACACGCACCGCACTCGCCGCACGCACACCCTAGACCATGTTTCGACATGGACCTAGGAGCTTAGACAGACCTAGGAGTTTAGTCGGGTTGTGTTTAGTTGGACCTAGGAAATTAGTCGGACCTAGGAGTTTAGAGACTTTACATTGTGCTTCGGTATGACTTGGTTTGACCTGGTTCGTATATGTGATATTATGGTGTATTGTTAACGAATTTACCGGGTTTTTAGTCTGTATAGTGCAGCTTATATTTGTTGAATTACACAAAAATTATATAAATCATATAACTTGATATATAAATCAACACACTGTCTTCTAGAATTATTTTAAAAATATATTTTTGTCAATTATACAAAAATTATATAATTATATAAATTAATATAATACTAGGCAGTATAGAATTATTTTATACATATATCTTTGTCAATTATACAAAAGTATCTAAATTATACAATACTATAAAATTATATATAAATCAACACACTATTTTCTAGAATTATTTTATACATATATATTTTTAATTGACATATAAATTTGATACAAAAGTATCTAAATTATGCAAAATATTTACAGAGACAATGTGCCTTAAAATTTGTGATACTTAATTGTTTAAAACTGTAAAAACTATTTCAACATACATTTGCCAAGGAAATGCCAAAGATTTGTAATATATCTGTGCCATTAACTAAAGGCGATATTATTACTTGTGCATTCCTCATATTAACTTTTATATAAATATATATTTTCAAATTATATGTCTCTATTTCTGACTAAAACCCGTGTACGGAAAAAAGCAATTTGTTTGATATCGAGTTTTGTAACTAAGATTATTAAGAGGAGGCCTCGAATTAGTAGAGAAGAAACATTTTTTTATGATTTAATAGTTACCAAGATATTTCAGTAGATTTAATTCGTGTGAACATCGACTTTTTTTTGTATTTAAATATATTTTTTTAAAACGATTTTCTTTTAAAATAAAATCTTGGGTGTGATTGTTCAATTTATTCACAATAAAAACTAAATTCTATAGATTTCATTTATAAAATTAAATACTTTAAGTATTTATATGTTTTAAAATTAAATGAATTAGTCCAATTTTAAATGAATGCTTTCTTAAATATATTTTCATTATACATGGTGCTTTATTTTTAAGCATTTTTTGTTTTATATTAAATTTATATTTAATATGGAAATAATAAATTATATTATATGCATAGAATATCTATATAAAATATTTATAAGACGGTCTTAAAATTTATACAATCTTGTTGTACTTTTTATATAAACAGAATAAAACGGATAATGTTATTATTAGCCAATGATAAGGACAAACAAACTTACAAGAATTTTTATTAATATCTAAAGGTAAAACTTCAATGTTTTATTATAAGTATTTTACATAATAAAAAAAGAGTGTTTTAAATTTAGACTCTGAAATATTTTGACTTAATATAAAGTTAGAAGTCCAATAAAATTAGACAATATTTTACAACCAATCTTATTAAGGAACTTTCATAAACCACGAATTACAGTCATAGTGAAAAAGGGCTTACTACAAAACTACGCTGTTTGGGATAAATATAATAAATAAACACTTATATTAATGAATTACACCTGTAATTAAAAATCAATGCTAATTTTATTTTTGGTCTCAAACTAATTTAATGCGTATTCGTATAAATCAACATAATCGGACTTATTCGGAGTCTGGCACAATTCAGTTACTTAATATGGTGAAATATGCATTGATTTAAATAAGAAAAAGGCACGTGTAATTTAATATTATTGTTGCAGTGGCAACAGAAATACGCATTCATTCCCTATTACTTTGTACTCTTTACCTATTGCTATCCGTAATATTAACCCGCTGACGGACGGACGGACAGCGGAGGCTTAGTAAAAGAGTTCCGTCGGAATCCTTTGAAAACGGACCCCTAAAATTGGCAAGCATTGGTTTATGAAAGTTCACGTAAACAAAACGGACCAGGATATTGAAAATATAAAATGTGATAAAATATATTTTTAGATGGTATTTATTGAAATATACACACATTTTTTGTAAATAATATGTAGTTCGTTATACCAATGTGCCTTGTTAGTGCGAGTTCTAAGTGTAAATAACTGTTGACACTGGTTACAAATAACACGAAAAATCGTTAAGTTTGTCTCGATAAAAAATGTAATTTAATATATTTTCAAAATTTATACAATAATTATATAATTAATATTATATAACTATATATTGTTATATGCTCAAATCTTATTCGAAATGTAATTATATATTTTTTTGATTCTATAAAAATAATTTAACAAATAAGAACAGCCTATATATTTATTATAAATGAATTGTCGAACAAAATATATGAATTATTATTATAATATTAAATGAATTGAGTTAGCTATAAATCGTATTATTTAAATGAATCGTTTTTTTTTGTTATTATTTTGTTACGAAGTTTGTAGTGAGTATTTCGCTCGAATTGTATTTATTTTTATAATTATTCATTTATTTTGAAATTCGACACATCTCAATATGTATTTTCGTTTTAAATGTAATTTTATTTATGCCGTTTTCAGTATTCATTTTTGCGGTGTATAATATAAAATCGTTCAATAGTAAACTTTATGGATATTGTTATAAAGTTCTTTTTATCTAGCTTTCGAGCGGAGTACAAATATCATCTTGTGTGAATGTTATTTAATATTATAATATGAGATTACAAGAAAATATTGTTAAAGTACAAAAGTGAATTACAAAATTTACGAGAATATTATCAGTCTTTTATTGTCACCAATATAACCCACACCCTGAATTGTACATTATGAGAATGATCTTATGGTTAATATTAAAAAAAAAAAAACAAAATGCAAAATAATTAAAAAGGAAAAAAATTATAAAAAAGGGGAAAAACGACAACAAAAGCAAAAAAATTGTAGTATTTCATTTTTGTTTTTGTTCATTTATTTGCATTACTTTATATTTTATAAACATTTGTTAGTCTTAAGTTCAATTATTAACAGGCTTGCCTACTGTGGGTTCCAATAGATAGTGAAATATTGTTTAAAAGTTTTTGTAATAAATAAAATTATGAACATTATAAACAGGTAACGCTTGGAATTATCTAATCGATCCGTAGAAAATCTTCTGTCTGGTTTCGTGTATTTTTATTAGATTCTTGAATTGTTATCCCTGTGACTATTTGAGTTATAAAAAATATACATTACATTTATTATAGAAATATTAGATCGTGAATATTTTTTGCTTAACCGAATTTTTTAAATTGGCAATTACTTAGAAGAAAGGAAATTTTGTAAAACTATAAATAATAATAATTTGTAATCTCGAAATAACTAATGCATGAACAATAAAGCGTCAATGGAGTTTCGACAGAATGTCGATGGAGTGTTACTACAGTCTTAAAACTAACTGTGCCCGCTGCTTCACTTGTGTTGTCTACAGCATTATTCTGATTTTTTTTTAAAGAAACCCTCATTTTTACTAATTGACTACATTACAACGTACAACACGTTACTCTTTACAAGTTTATGACATCTAAAATCCCTTCAAAATCAGTCCAACCGTATATAATTAACCGGAACAAACAGATATAAATAAAATACAGAAAATAATATCTAAATAGTTTCATATGCATTTACTAAAAATGTGTTACTTTGTCATTACAAACAAACTTTAATATTATTTATTTGTATAGAGTAATGTTGTGAAGTTTGATATTGATCGAATCGGGATGTGACGACCCCATCGCCCGCTGTTGGGATAACCTCTGTCACAGCAGAGATTATTCCACCAGTGCAATCAGTCACACTGGTGGTAGGTCTTTTGTTGCAAGAGGCCGGCTAGGTAGGTACCACCGCAGTGTCCAATATTCTGTTGCCAAATAGTAGTGCTTAGGCACTACTGTGTTCCGGTTTGAAGGGCATTGTACGCTAGTGAAATTACTGGGCGAACGAGATTTAAGAACTAATATGTCGAGGTTGGCAACGCGCGAGTGGCACCTACTGATGGTGCTGCAAGCGCTCATAGGCTGCGGCAGCCACTTACCATCAGGTGGGCCGTATGCTTGTTTGCCAACTTCTAAAAAACACGTTAAGGGCCACATAGACGAAGTCGCCAGCAGATTCTTGTTATTAATAAAAGCAATTGAAACCTCGTTGTTATAAGTTATAATAATTTGTAGCATAATAAACAATGAGGCCTGAGTATTATTAGTTTTAAAATTACATAATATGTATTTCATCAGATTTACTTTAACAAATTCATTTGCTAAGGATATTAAATTTAAAGTTGTTGTTATGCATGGTAGGTATTATGAAAAAAAATAATAAAAAGTAAAAATTATTAAATTTTACTTTTAAAATTAAAAATTTATTCTTCAAAATATTATAAAATATACATTTTTCAAAAATCTCTAAGATGAAACAGGCAAAATACAGAGATTCCTATGTAATTATTACATAACTTTATTTTTTTAAAATGAATTTTAAAATTATTAAATGCGTTTTCAGCAGATTTTGAAATTGTTACTAAAATACAAATTCCAGGAATTATTGGTCCTTAATTCTTCAATGATAACAAAATATTCACCGCACATATTACGTTTTATATAAAGATATTTCAAAAGTATTTATATATCAAAATACTACCAATAACTTTAATGAATTACTATTATATACAAAGAAAAGACGAAACAGTTTCACATAGTCCACGCAAAATTGTGGTAACAAAACAATCGATACCCCATTTGACCATACATATCCAAAACGTCGCTTGCATAAAAACCAATCGTTAATTCCATACGACACACTCCTGCTTAGAATAATGACCGAAAATCGAAAAATGCATTTTTCCCCTAAAAATTAACTTAGTTCCGATTATTTTTATTCATTCGTACATTGTATACAATGGAGCGTTTCAAATTTCGACGAAATTTGCGTTTTTGCATAAAATGTGAACACGGGGCGGCGCGTGCGCTTGCATTTGAATATAATGTGACTATGATTTTGAGTTATTTTACGGACATATATAATTATTACTCGTTTTTTTTTTTCATTACGATTTCTTTAACGAATTAGATCCTCCTTTCGTTTCCTCCTCTGTCCTAAACAAGCATCGATTTAAGAAAAATATTGTCGAGCGAACTAACTTTCTTCACTTTTGACTTAGCAACTACTACAGCGCTTTCTCTAAGAACTAAGATGTATATTAGTAAATATGTTGCACAACAAATGAAGTTATCGTGTTTTAAAGTTTGTTCCATTTGTTGCTATTGAGGTTACATAGGGGCGTCAATGAGTCAGCGACATTTTATCTGTTCAATGGGCCGTCCCATTGAAATAAATTACATATAATTACATATTAAGTACTAGTATGAGAGCACTATAGGTACTTGAGCTTATGTTGCAAGCGTCTTTGACTATGGTCCTTAAAAACATTCTAAAATTAATATTTAAAACAATATAACTACTTTCAAAATAGTACATAAAAATCCCGTAAAAATTACTTTTATAGTCACCCTACACACATTGTAGCGAATTTTCATTGTTGCAAAGATTGATAAAAGCGATACAGTTTGGGTTTTTTTTACACAAATTTAAATGAAGTCCCCTCGGTGCAATAAAATTCGCCATTTGCATGGTGTCGTTTACGTCCTACGCGTTTTATATTTCCGTTAATGGGGATGCAGATTAAAACTAGCCATTGCCCGTTTCTCCACGCGGACTCAAAGCTTTCGCAACTTTAACTAATTTATTTTTATTAAATGAACAGGCAGCAAGGCCCATAAATATGCTCATATATATAATTTAGACAAAATAGTAATGAAATTAATGAGAGCACACTATCATTCTATGCCAAATATTTTTAGATTTTTAGTTATAACAAATTTAAAATCTTAAAAAAAAAACTATAGATATCATTTAAAAATGTATATATACATGTTGTACTCATCATTAATCGTAATTGTTGGGCTGAGTTAATGTAATTTTTTCAACATTGTTTATCGTTTGATCAACTTCGGATAAAGGCAGTTCTGTTTATATTTATTACCTCAATTTTTATTTTCAATAATATTAACTTTTACTGCTATTAACCCTAACTTCGTGATAGAAATTGAGAGATGATTAATTTTTTCGAAATATTAAAACATAATTTAAATTTTAAATTAATTCCTTGTAAATTCTATTAAAATTTGTAGGTTTATGGAAATTGAAGGCTATTATTATATTATATACATTTGTACATTTCATTCAAATCTATCTCTGACGATATCAACTTGCCGTAACCTAGATACAAAACAACTAAAGATTTTATTATTAACATTCAAACTTATTAGTATACCACCTTATTAATACAATTACAGAATATAAACAAAATAATTTAAAAAGTCACATAATCAATGTCACATACAGCTGCGGAATGTTTTGAAGTTAATTTATGAAAATTTAAAATAGACTTTTGAAGATGATGCAGGCCGCACCGATACCGCCGGCTCCGGAGCCATACGCCTACATTAAGGAACCCCTGGTCGAAGTACCACAGCCCAAAGTAGAGGTACAAAAACATTGGACTATATTAATTCATATCCATGAAATGTGTCGTAAAAACGAAGAAAGAAATTTAACATCTTTCGAGATATAATAGATAAATAAAAATAAACGCTACACACTCAACGGTCCCCTTAGGATAGTGATATCCCGGAGTCCGGAAACATATACAACGACAAGGACAAACACACCCAGACCACGGACCACATGCCTTTGTGGTCAATACGAATATCAAATCGAACCCGAGAACTGTGTCGCTTACCCAGGTTCGCTACCGCTGCGCTACAACGTCGTCGTAAATATGCACTTGTAAAATATTACGCTGCAATCTGGTAGTTGAGGAAAAACCACTAAGTCTTTTCGGTTGAAATAAGTGTTTGTTTAACCGACAACTTCTATGGAACATGTCAAATGTCACGCTTCAAACTCATTGTCTTTTCACCCAGACTCCCAAGTTTCCAGTAAGTCATATCATGATTCATATATATTATTTATTTTCCTTCAACAATTCAAGTTTAATGGAAGCCGATTTCTATAAACCGTGACATTGTTTATGATGAAACTGAGAAAGTTATTTTCATTGGTTTTAATAAATTCTTAGAGGAAAGAAATTTAATAATTGTTTGGTATTAACTTATGTCAGCGGCTTCGACCACGTAAACTATTCAACAGCATAATTTCAAGCTTCTAGCTCAAAAAATTACGATATTTCTATACAACTTTTCGTCCCCCCCTTTCAGCCTCTTACAACCCTTTTTTCGCATTAAAAAGTAGCCTATGTCCTTTCTCAGGCTTTAGAGTATCTGTGTACCAAATTTAATTTAATTTAAATCGGTTCAGTCGTGAAAGAGCGACAGACAGAGAGATAGACCGATTTACTTTCCCATTTATAATATTAAGGATTATTGCACAAAGTAGATTTAATAAAAATTAATAATGTAGATTATTTAATAAATTTCTAGAAGTAGTAGAGGCATCAAGCACAAAAAATTCTACACGTTTATTTATTTAATTTTTTTTTGGAGACATTGTGGGACTGCGGTAGCGAACCTGCTTTAAACGCCACAGGTCGCGGTTTCGATACCCGCTCGGAGCAGATGTTTGTATTGACAATAAAGGCATGTTTTCCGGCCTGAGTGTGTTTGTTCTTGTTGTGTAATTTTCCTTACCCCCGACACAGGATATTACTATCCTAATACGGGCCGTTGTTCAGCGTTTACGTCTGTTTCTTACGCTTAAAAACTTGGTACATAAACGAAGTACTTTAAATGAGGTATTATGACATTCTTCGCCTGTCTTGGAACAAATTCTGAGACACTCATAACTTACAATCGTTCCTAGTATATGACCTAACCCTTCTACATAACATGAGAAGCTTTTGACTATACCATTGACACATTAACAGACCTAAATACTAATAATATATTTTATCCCAACATAGGTACAAGCAGAACCCAATATCCTACGGGACTTAACATCAGTTGATCGCCTCTTCATAACTAAGCGTCTTCGGGTGAGGAATGTACTGTTTCTGCGAGGGAAGAAGAATAAATTCTTCGTAAGGACACCAGACCAGAACCTGATATATACTATCGAAGAACAAAATAGGTTAAAACCTTGCGTATTTAACACGAGAAATAAACACGTATATTACAGATCGTTGTGTTGTGGGTAGCTAGTTAGCATAGCATTGATGGTTGCGGGTTCGATTCCCGCTCGGGCAGATCTTACAAATATCTGTTTCGGTCTGGGTGCTTGTCCTTGTGGATCTCCCAACCGTGCCTCGGAGAGCAGGTTAAGCTGTCGCTTCCGGTTGTTATCCCATAATATCTGATAATAATCGTTAGATCTTGATAAGTAATTTGCTGTTATCCAATTAGTTACTGGTTCGCCCTTAGGGTTGCGGAGGTCAGATGGCAATCGCTCTGTGTAAAAACTAGTAACATGTCAAATCGTGACAAGAGTAATAAGCAGACCCTGAGTAAATACTCGTATAATACCGGGAATAATGCTAGGAAGAAGAAGAGGAGGAAGACGTTTATTACATGTTTTTGTAATCAATAAAAAACCTTGTATAAGCTGTACCTCAGATAACTCTGCCTACTACATTACATGTCAGAGATACACTAATAGCCATGTCACATCTTATTTTTATGAAAAATGATTGACGGCCATCATACGGCCCATCTGATGGTAAGCGGTTGTCTTAGCCTATGATCGCTTGCAGCCCAATTAATTTTTAGGTGTCACTCACGCGTTGGAAACCTTGAGATATATTCGTAGGTTTTTAAATCTCCTTGGGCCATCAATACTACACTAGCTACTGTGTCACCGTAACACAGTAATGCAAAACACAGTACTGCTTGCAATAAAAGGCCTACCACAATCCCACTAATTCTACTTTCTTCTTTATACTAATATTATAAATGTGAAAGTTTGGATGGATGGATGTCTGTTACTCTTTCACGCAAACTACTCCACGGTTGTGCATGAAATTAGTTACACACATAGATTAACACGTAGGACACTTTTTATCTCGGAATAATGTCGGGTTCCCGTAAAAACTATATTAATACGAGCAGGCTATATTAATGCCGCGGGCACTGCTAGTGTAATCTATGACACAAAATACATATTCTATTAGAAGAGTTTGAGCGTATAACTTTTATAATTATTATAATGAAATAAAGAAATAATATTAACAACGCAAGTAATGGCAAACAAGTTTAATATTATTGGCTTATAATTATATATAATATTCTTTTATATTTACTCAATTAATTATGTTGATGTTTTTAAAGTTGACTCATCTTCATGATACAAAAGTTCCATAAGAGACGAACTGGCGTCAAAACAGTGACACATTTCAGTAAAATAATTTATATGGAAAAGTTTATACCATATGTATACCTTATATGGCATTATAAATATAAATACATCTCTATAACACATTTTTTTATGTTACAAGTTAGCAAACAAGCATACGGCCCACCAGACGGTAAGTGGTTGCCGTAGGCTATGAGCGCTTGCAGCACCATTAGTAGGTGCCACTCACGCGTTGCCAACCTCGAGATATTAATTCTTAAATCTCCTCTGCCCAGTAATTTCACTAGCGTACAGTGCCCTTCAAACCAGAACACAGTAATGCCTAAGCTCTACTTAGGCGCGGCAGAATATTTGACACCGCGGTGGTACCTACCTAGCCAGCCTCTTGCAACAAAAGACCTACCACCAGTGTGACTGATTGCACTGGTGGAATAATCTCTGCTGTGACAGAGGTTATCCCAACAGCGGGCGATGGGGTCGTCACATCCCGACGCCGGGAAATTAGCTGACTGACCTGCAAACGCCCAGCACAAAGATGTTTTTAAAATGTAAACGAGTAATAAGAAAAGTTATTTCGAACCTCAAACTTTTAGGGGATGAGAAATAGGTTGAAAGTTATTAGACGTACGTTATTTTTGACAATAAAAGCATGATTTTTTTTAGGCGAACAATTAAAGATAAAGAAACGTATGTTTCAACATTTTTTAAATTCCACCTCTGAAGTATTGAAATGGGGATTTTAAGTTTATATAATCACGTTATTCACGCGTGCGAAACTGCTGGCCGAAGCTAGTATTAATACAACTGTAGGTGATACGATCCTCGTAATTAAGTATTTTTCGTATTTACCGTGGGTATCTTCTTATTCTTATCGAGTGGTTAGTGGCCAACCTAGTGTCAGAGTTGTTCAGGTCGCCCGTATAAGCTTGACTTTTCGACTGTTGTCAAATTGATAACAGTTGGGACCGACTTTTTACGTACCCTCCGAAGCACTCTTAAATACCACTTTGCGATTACCCATCTTGTAACTGACCACGCCTAAAGTTGCTTAACCCACCGATCGTTTACCGATCACTGGGTACACTCGGCTATTAGCGTCTTAGTTACTGGGTATAATAAGTGGTTACATAAGCATGAGGAGCGTTTTTTTACAAAAAGCATATTAACAGTAGTAATATTAATCCTTCTGCTCTTACAATGCTAGGCTAGGATACAATTAAATATTTTAAGTTATTTTCCAGCTGGTGGGTTGGGTACTTCTGCTACGGTCTTCGACCACTACAGCTGCACGTCAGGGATGGAACGGGTACAGAAATTATGCGTATAAGTCGACCGTACGCTTGTACGGCGAGAATACTGCCCTGCCAGTTACAACGAATACAGGTGATTAGAAATTTTCTATTAATATTTATACTGGCAATGCCCGCGGCTTTTGTCGTTTTAATGTAGCGATACTTGAAGTATCACAAGCGCGTTGCCAACCCAAGGAACAGGAGGGACGGGATGAGAAGGGAAAAAAGGAAGGGAACAGAGGAGGTGGGATATTTTTTTTTTTTTTTTATGTTAGAAGTTGGCAAACAAGCATACGGCCCACCTGATGGTAAGTGGTTGCCGTAGCCTATGAGCGCTTGCAGCACCATTAGTAGGTGCCACTCGCGCGTTGCCAACCTCGAGATATTAGTTCTTAAATCTCGTTCGTCCAGTAATTTCACTAGCGTACAGTGCCCTTCAAACTGGAACACAGTAGTGCCTAAGCACTACTATTTGGCGGCAGAATATTGGACACTGCGGTGGTACCTACCTAGCCGGCCTCATGCAACAAAAGACCTACCACCAGTGTGACTGGTTGCACTGGTGGAATAATCTCTGTTGTGACAGAGGTTATCCCAACAGCGGGCGATGGGGTCGTCACATCCCGACGCCTTGAAATATTGGATATTGGGCCTTCGGCGATCTCACTCAATGCACGAAACGCAACAATACCTAATGATACTATTACTTGACGCCGATTTTCTGTGAGAGGGTAGCACTTCCCCGATCGAGCCGGCCCTATTGTGCTGAGAGAAACATGGCTCTACTGCCGTAAAAATGTTTGACGACGTTGTGCCCCAGAGTTTGTGAATGTGCCTTAAACGCCAGATGTTGCATGTGTTCTGTTCTGGGTGCGTTTGTCCATGTCCTTGTGTTGGTTTCTGGACCCCTGACACACGTTGTACGCAACCATGTAAAAATGTCTGAACGGATTTCGATGAAATAGTTTATTACCGGGATCGACACCGTTGTGGCGTTGTCGGTAGCGAATGTAGCCTTTACCCTCGATGTGATAACAACCGGGACCGATAGCTTAACGTGCTCTCCGAGGCACGGTGGCGAGCCTCACAAGAACAAACGCCCAGACCGAAACAGGTATTTGTAAGATCAATGCATATATCTGCCCGAGCGGGTATCGAAACCGCGACCTGTGGCGCTTAAGACAGGTTCGCTACCGCTGCGCCACAACGTCGTCAAGAAATGTAATTTAATTCTAAATAATGATTTTACTCCTTTGGCCAGGTATTTTCCCCGCCGGGAACGAGAATAGGTAGTATCGAGCAACAATGGACGGCTGTTCGGCCGGAATATGTTGTGAAGAATGAAAATGGCGATCAGGTCTTCTGGATACGCGGTATATTAAACTAAATCACCGATTCATTACAAAGTTTTATTTGTTACATCTTTAAAGAACAAAAAAACCGGCCAAGTGCGTGTTGGACTCTTACATAAAACCCCGGAACCCCGTAGGATAAAAATAATTTAATTTCGAAATTAAATTTTATTATTCCATATTATTGTTATTATAACATATTTGACACCCTTGTGGCGTTGTGGGTGCGAGCCTTTAGTCTCGATGGTTGCGGGTTCGAATCCCGATCGGGCAGATGTTTAATAAATTTTCTGTTTCGGTCTTGGCGTTTGTCCGTCTGGGTCTCCCCACCGTGCCTCGGAGAGCACGTTAAGCTGTCGGTCCCGGTTGTTCTCACATAACATCTGATAATAATCGTTAACTCTTGATAAGTAAATTGGTCTTATCCAATGTTCGCCTTTAGGGTTGCGGAGGTCAGATGGCAATCGCTCTGTGTAAAAACTAGTAACCTGTCAAATCCGAATAAGAGTAATAAGAAGACAGGCACAAATAAAATACAGGGAATAATGCTAGGACAAAGTTTATTAGGGTTCCGTAGCCAAATGGCTAAAACGGAACCCTTATAGTTTCGTCATGTCCGTCTGTCCGTCCGTCCGTCTGTCCGTCTGTCCGTCCGTATGTCACAGTCATTTTACTCAAAGACCATTGACTCTATCTATACGAAATTTACTAATTAGGTGTATTCCATGAACCGCACAAGGATTTTGTAATAAAATCTTAATATATATATGAATTAAGGGTAGCAGTCCATACATGTAACTGACGATTGAAAAAATAAATTTCAACGTATGGCAACGTGTGAGATATCTTTGGATAGTTCTTTTAAAATGATAAGGAGGTTTGATTTTGGGTTTTTTCATTAAGCCAGTAGTTGTTGAGATATTAGCTCCTAAAGTCGTAAAAATCGTGTCCCCTCTAACTTTTGAACTATGAGATTTAAAATTCTGGAAAAATTTGAGCTTATAGAATACCACATGAACTTTCATCCACATTTAGTTTGAAGAAGATAGGTCTAGAAATTTAAGAGATATATAAGTTTTTCCCATAACTTTGTTTTTCATATTACTTTTAATAATTACTATGAAATTACCAACTTATTTTTGCGGTCGGTTTTAATTCGTTATTATTTTTAAAACCGTTAAGATTCTTCATAACCTTACCATCACCCATTTACGCCTGTTTTCTCGATTTATCCAAGGCATTTGACCTGGTTAATTACGATATCTTATGGCAGAAATTAAAACTCACTGGCATGCCTGAAGAGATCAACAGGATTTTTAAGTTTTGGTATAAAAATCAGGTTACTGTTGTGCGCTGGTCAGAGAGCTACTCAAGGTCTTACAGGTTGGAATGTGGAGTGAGGCAGGGTGGCCTGACCTCACCCAAGTTGTTTAATCTGTATGTGAATGCCCTAATACAGACTCAGTAGCACTCGTGTCGGATGTCATATTGACGGAGTCTGTCTTAATAACATTAGTTACGCAGACGACATGGTTCTGCTGAGAAACTGCTAAGTCTTTGTGAGAACTATTTCAAACGTCATGGCTTAGTCTATAACTGTAAGAAAAGCGAATGTATGGTCTTTCAGGCCAGGGGAAAATCGATTCCATCTATTGTACCTGCTATCAAGTTACACGGAGTTCCACTAAAGAGAGTTGAATGCTTTAAATATCTTGGCCATGTAGTATTCTATGACTTGAAAGACAATGCAGATATTGAGAGAGAACGTAGGGCTTTGTTCTGTTAGGGCAAATATGATTGTTCGCAGGTTTGCTCGTTGCTCAATGCCAGTCAAAATAACGCTTTTCAGAGCTTACTGCACTACATTTTACCCTAGCAGCCTGTGGGCAGACTATAAGCGGAAACAGTACAACGCCCTGCGTGTACAATATAACAATGCTTTCAGGATGCTAATGGGTATGCCTCGTTTTTGTAGTGCATCGGGGATGTTTGCCGAGGCGTATGTGGACTGTTTTTATACCATTATGCGAAAGCGGTGCACATCGTTGTTGCGCAGGGTTCTTTCCAGCTCAAGGGGCGTCCTGAGAGCATTTGTTAATAGAAGTTGTTTGTATGTGAACCACTGCTATCGGATTCACGTGCTGACAAATTAATCCTGTCTTAGGTTAAATAAGTTTTAGAAATTACTAACAAATAGGCGTAAGATACTTGTATTACTAACAACATATGATGCATTGTTGGTCGAAATAAAGTTATTATTATATATATTATTATATAACCATGCTGCGGAACCCTTTAGATTCAACTGTGCGTGGTCCACAACGCACTTGACTGGTAATTTTTGTTATTATAGCGGTCATCTACGAAAATATCAATTAATAAACTTTCATGTTTAGCTATTAAGAATTTTATACGATACACATTCTGTAAAAAATTAAATATCTATTTAACGTTTCGTGAGGTACAACCCACTGACCGACGGACGGACTGACGGATGGACGGAAGAAGAGCCGAAGTTTAATAATAGGTCGTAATTAATAATCGAGTACGAAACCCTAAAAGTATGATAAAAATGATTTCACTCCAGGTCCTCGCGTCACAATCAGCTGCTTCCGGGACATCCAATTCCACATATTCAAGAACGACGGTACAGCTGTTGGGAGCACCTGCAAGCGCTGGCAGGGCTTACTGCACGCCATGTTCTTCGCGCCTATTAATGACAGGTGACGTGATGTCTATTTCTTCTTTCTTGTAGTGGCCAATCTAGTGTCAGAGTTGAGTCATTCATATAGGCCCTTAGACTAAGAATCTCATGGACGGAGCCATACCGTGTTGCCGCTCTTGTAACGTTATTTCAAAGGAGATATTGTTGTCTCATTCTGTTGCTCGTAGCACTAATAGGAGTAAAAGAAACAGATATATATATAGGTTTGGCAACTTATTTTGACATGTTTTATACCCGGTCAAGACTGTCAATATATAAGTGCATTTGTCAATTATATATAAATTGACATTACGCACACATAAAATACGTAAAATATTGGCACGCGGTTTTTATGTTGGTTTTCACTGGTGGTAGGTCTTTTGTTGCAAGAGGCCGGCTAGGTAGGTATCACCGCAGTGTGAAATATTCTGCCGCCAAATAGTAGTGCTTAGGCATTACTGTGTTCCGGTTTGAAGGGCACTGTACGCTAGTGAAATTACTGGGCAGAAGAGATTTAATAACTAATATCTCGAGGTTGGCAATGCGTGAATGGCACCTACTAATGGTGGTGCAAGCGCTCATAGGCTACGGCAACCACTTACCATCATGTGGGCCCTATGCTTGTTTGCCAACCTGTAACATAAAAAAAATGTAATGTAGGGAACATTCTTCTTCCACGTATAGGCCTCCGATAGCTGTGATCGATTATATAAACTACTAATATTTGCTGGTGACTTCGGCTGCGTAGACTTTTCCGTTGATCCAAATACTGCCAAACTTTATAAGATTTTTGGGGCTAATTTTAAGATTGTCTGTGGATTTCATAAAAACCCGTCCAAATGTTTTGGAATTCATAGGCAACGTATATATATTTGCCGAAGTAATATATTTATAATATGCTAAATATATGACTCACAAAAGTACTAACTACAATTGTGGATTTTTCTCAAACGCATTTTAAAATAATATTATAAAAGTAAAAAAATCACAAAGTATATTTTATTACAGAATTGTTAAAATAAGGTTTTTTACAGTTGACTTACTATAAACTAAAGGCTGGCCTTTCGATATAGAAGAAATGTCCAAAGATTCGTTGGTGCTCCATCATAAATTCAACGAAACTAAGTTCGTCTCGCGCTAACTTTATTCACCGTTGCAAGTTTGTGACTAACTTCGTTTCGTTGCATTATTTCAAATTAATGAAGGGACGCGAGAGAATCTTTGGACATTTTGTTTGTATGGAAGGCACTGTCCATACGATAAGTCTGTGTGTTTTTGATACATTTAAACACAACCAGAGCTTAGTCAACAAAGCTGTGCCTCTAAGTTTTTGATAGACATAGATGAAACTTATCTTAGTTTGAGGAGAACAAACGGCCTGTCTACCGTTTAGTTTGTGTCAGTAAAAACATTTAGCTACTACTCGTGGGGACTATATGTCATAAATTCAACCTCAGTATATGTTATAAATTTCAACTTACTAGGTGAGCCTAGGAGGTTGAAATTTATACCGTTCCTGAGAAAATCGGTAGTGACACACGGACAGACAAACAGACGGACAAGAAAGTGATCTTATAATATATTTTTTTACCTTCTTAGGTACGGAACCCTAAAAAAAAATGGAAATTTTGCAGTTAGTACAATTATTGTGATCTAAGCCATCGATATAATGTTAACAGTTGGCAACCATTGGGACACCGTTGTGGCGTTGTGGGTAGCGAGTCTGCCTTTAGTCTCGACGGTTGCGGGTTCGATTCCCGCTCGGGCAGATGTTTGTTTAAATTTCTGTCTCGGTCTGGGCGTTTGTCTGTGGGTCTCCCCACCGTGCCTCGGAGAGCACGTTAAGCTGTCGGTCCCGGTTATTATCAATAACATCTGATAATAATCGTTAACTCTTGATAAGTAAATTGCTCTTATCCAATGAGTTACTGGTTCGCCCTTAGGGTTGTGGAGGTCAGATGGCAATCGCTCCGTGTAAAAACTAGTAACCTGTCAAATCCGGATAAGAGTAATAAGCAGACCCTGGGTACATAAAATACCGGGAATAATGCTAGGATGAAGAAGTTGGCAACCATTGGATAAGAATAAGAAGATTATTTTTATTTTTTTGTATTTGTTATAGATTTGGTGTGGCTTTTGAGAGAGATCTGTCGGTAGAGGAGAAGGCACTGCTTCTTGCTGCGACTTTGCTTCTAGATTATATGTATTATGATGTCTGATTGATGTTTTATTACATTTTATTTTTAAATATATATATATTTAATTTTATTTGAATAAAATGTTTTTTTTCGAAGTAATATTTACATTATTTTATAAAATAACATTGCAAACTTATCTTTTTATATCTTGTCAATTAAATTTCTATATTTGTAAGCTTTTATTTTTTGGTAATAAAATTTTTAGAATTCTACATTTTAAATATTACATCGTTGTTCTTAATATTTTTAATATTATAATTTTAGTTGTTAATTGTACAATATTTATAAATACTTTAAAACCCCTTTTTGCCAGTGTCGGAAATGGTCTTGTTGGTGCCCATTCGTAAATTCAACACCAACGCAATCAAACGAAGTTAGTCACACTTAGGCTAACTTTATTTGGTTATGTTGTGCAAATTATAACCAAATAAAGAAAGATGTTACCGTGTGCCTGTGGCTAAATTTCGTTAAAAATGAAATGGCCGTCCATAGCACATAGTCAAGTCTATGCATATACATAAATAACAATTATAATAACAAACAAAATCCTTGTAAAGTACAGTTTAATTCATAACGACCCATAAAGAGGAATAATAAAAATCAAATTGCAGACTAAAAATCTAAAATTTCGTAATACGAAAATCGATCCTAACTGGTCCTGTATTTAGTCTAGAGTCGTTTAAAAACGAAATCGTACATTAATATTGAAATGAGGGGACATCTAAGTTATACTTTAAATGCACATTTTTTCCACAAAAACGACGATTTCCCCTTAAAAATTAATGTCCTGCATCACCCCTATTTGCATTGTGCTTAATTTTTTCTCCCGGCGGCAGATGTCCGAAGTAAATGGCGCGAAATTTTGACAGAACGTATAATTTTTGACACAATGACAGTTACGGGAATTAAGAAAAAACTTCAATATCGGGTACTTTATAGAACCCTTTTCCAAAGGATTGAATTCAATTACACATATTCGTGTGTAAAAAGTTGTAATAAAGGGGTGTTTTTTACACAATTTTGGAAATCGGGGATTTAGCTTATGTAGGTCAATGTATTTAGAGACTTTTTACTTTTTACGAAATAAAAACGTGGCGCGCGTCTGTCACGCTTTCGGAAAAGCAAGGGTTTAAATTAAACAATAGCTTTTTAGAAAATGATTTAGAGTTTTTTTGTGTTTAATCTTATAATGTTATTTTTTGTGTAAAAAATACTATTTCTGTTTTTTTAAATGGCAGTGTCAATGTCGAAAATTATTACTTGATTGATCGCCAATGTCGGCTTTTGTTGTTCTCTGTGGTGATTTTAACCAATTTTATTTTAAGAATTTAACGTTGCATTATTTTTTAATTCTACTTATTATTAATATAAATAAATCGTCCTTATTAATATTCTTTTAGCGGTTATGAGGTTTCTTGTTTACGCACGACTCACATTACTAGAAGTTAGTCATCATGAAATTTAAATTTTGAAAAACAATGTCTTAACTCAAAGAACATCCATGCTTGTCAATGTGAAAGTTATAATTGATGTCTTTCTTATATTTTGAACTCCTTATAATTTCAATGTTGCTTCCAAGTTCGAGGTAACCTTCCGTTACTTTTTATTTTAAGAAAAAATATATAATCAAATAAATCTTGAATAATATTTATTACATGCAATATAACAAATTCGGCGACAGACTGAAAAGTCTTAAAAATTTAGGCCATTTTACTATACTTGTAGCGGACATATAACTATTATGAACTACCCTATAGCGTAGTGAACTACCGTATAGTATTAAACTTGACTGATCACAGGTTTGACTCCCATTTGGGACTGATTTCTGTTTCGTAACCGACATTTGGAATCATCAATCTGCAATCAAGCAAATCTACGTAACAGTATCAGTAGGTACTGTTGCGTTCCGTGCGATGAGTGAGAGCGCCGGAGACCCAATTTCCCATCGAAGGGGGTTTTACCGTCCTTTTTTCCTTTCTCCCCTTCCATCCAATCCCTTGGGTTGGTAACGTGTATGTGATACTTTAAGTATAGCGTGCGTTCATAGATTACGGTGACTGCTTAGTGCTTAACATCAGGTTTCTCTTGAAGATTCCAAAGTCGTATCGGTTCGGAAAGACCGCCGGTGGAAGCTGTTCCCACAGAGTGGTTGTGTGAAGAAGAAATTGCCTTCTAAATTTCCAGACATCGAGGTGATGAAATTGGAATTCGCCAAACGTCATGATATAAAAAAGACAAAGTTGATTATGACTGCGTTGTGTGTTTTCACAGACGCGAGTTATACATATCTCTCCTTATTAGATTCCTTATAATGTATAGCGTGTATTTACTTAGAATTCATCAATTTACGCAAATAGCGTCAATGTATACGTACATGATGTATAAAACCTTAACCTGCTTTAACTTTGTGATAAAGTTAGAAGGAAATTCGTAATGTATATTTCTTAACGTCATACAGTGATGTACAGTCACGAGCAATGAAATGTATACATTGTCAATTTTTCAAAATTATGTACACGCAATATTTTGCAAAAGAAAGTATACGAGTCTTGCTTCATAAATATGTAACCGTCAATTTATTTCATAATAATGTATACAGTGACATTTTCAAGACATTTTTACGTCTAAAGCAGTATATTAATTTTATTTTAAAATATCTTTTATTATTATGTGTATATCACAGAATTTCTCTAATTGATTCTGATGTTTTTTTTTGTTTTTGGGTATTTGGTATCCCTGGATAGCTAAGAATCACAATAAGGCCCAGTAGGTGGCGTGGAAATAAAGTTCTAGGTTTTATTATTTTTAGTTTTAGCTCATATCACACACACACCTTCAACTAAATATATAAACCATATTTGTTTGAACAAACAGACACTTGGTCTGTTACTGAACTGAACGTGTGGACCGATTTCGATAAAGTATACATTGACATTTTGAATAAAATCTACGTTATAAGCAGATTTTCTTTGAAATTATATAAATATATTTAGATAAAAATTTATTATGCATTTACTGCTCTTTTAAAAATAACATTTTTGTATTTGAAAGATAATTTTAACAATATATTTTATAAGCAAATGCGTTTTAGTATTTTTGGAACGAAATTCCTTATCGCGGCTTAGGTTTAGGTAGGTTAGCCCGGAAAATTAAATTTTGGGAGGTAAAAAATTAAAGCAAAATATGTGGAATAGTGTTCACTAGCCGGATTTTTTTCCGAAGCCTCTTTTTGTGGAGGCCTCGGAGCTTTCGCCGCGGTTGCCCTCCTTTTATCCGGCTGTTTGTATGGCGACAGACGTAGGAGGGAATGCAAGAAAAATGAAACGTTATTAAAATGCGTTACATAAATTTACAAATATGAGCTGCTTATTTGAAATTGTATGGGTATTTGACAAATCTTTTATTTTAAGTATGTATGTATAATCCTATATTTGTGCAGTGGCATGGGTTGCGATATAATGGAGCTTGTTGAGATGGCATGGATTGTAGGAGAGCGAAGCAAGTTCAAGAAAATAAAATGCCCATTTTTGTAAAATATTTTTTTTTATGTGGATAGGTATGCATGTTTGTTCTTAAACTTGTTCATACCGCGTGCCCTGAGACACGTTTTAATTTTTTAAATATTAGTCGTTTACATTTTACTACAGCGTGTGCCTGTATTTTTTACGCTAGATAGATACTGCGATAGTTTCAGGTTTCAAAGGAAATTAATCTTTAATTCTATATTATTAAGTCATAAAGCCTTTGATAATTAAAGAAACCGATCATGTTCCTATTGAATAAAGGATAAATTCCTTTGACACTTATATGTCACAGTATGCATCTTACGCTTAGACTAACCCCATGGACGTTGCCGCTCTTGTAACCATATTTCATAGGAGATATTGCTATCTTAGTATGTTGCTTCGAATCACTAATAAGAGTAAAAGAAATAGACATATATATATATATATATATGTATATATAGGTTTGGCAACTTATTTTTTTATTCCCTAAACGTCAATAATTGTATTTTTAAACCCGTTCAAAACTATCAATTGTATAAGTGACTAAATGTCAATGGCATTTGTAACTGATTAAAACTATTGTAAGCATTGTAAATGATAAATTGACACATGCACACAGTGATAAAGTGACATATCACGCATACATAAAAGGCAATACATAATTAAAATATCGATTAATTTAAAATTTAATAATACCGTCATGACTAGTTTTTTTTTTCAAAAAAAGAAAAACCTCCTTCAATGCCAAAAAAATATTTTGACATACTATATACATAATATTATTCTAGTATTATTAGATGGATACATTATTTTTGAAACAAAGCTCGTAAACTTTATTTTGCGATGTATTGTGAATAAATAAAAAAAAAACTGTCAAATTATAAATTTCATTGCTCATATCGTATTTTAGGGTTCCATAGCCAAATAGAAAAATTATAAGGGTTACGTACTCTTATAATTAATTTATATTTTATCTCCACACTCCCACTAATGTGACTCACTCCACTCCATTTATGTCACAGTCATTTTAATTGGAAATTATTGTACTACATATATGAAATTAAGTAAGTAGATGTATTCTATGAACCGCTACACAATTTTGCAGTAGAGAAATATTTGATTATATCAAATATAATATTGATTACATCAAATCAAATATTTTTCTACTGCAAAATTGTGTACCGGTTCATATAATACACCTACTTACTTAATTTCATATAAATATGATTTGAAATAATCAAATCTTTTTCGTATATATAAAAAAGCCTATCACTTTTTTGTGGAAAGTCAGATTCTACCACATATCTACATAGATCTAGAGCCTTATTAATATATAAAAAATTGAGGCTAGAAGTCCATACATGTAACTGAGCAGTAAAAAAATTAACACGTAGGAACGTGTTAGGTAGCTTTTCTTAGGCTTCGTCTTTAATAATAATTGTGTAATTTTGACTTATTTGATTGAGTCAGTAGATTCTTTGATAAGAGTCTAAAGTCATCAAAGTTATGTTATACCCCCTTAAAATTTGAGGTTCTAGAACATTAAAACAAGTTTTCTCAATAATTATTTTGAAGAAGATACATTTTCCAGTAACCATGTTTTTCGTATTATTTTGAATAATGATAATGACATTTTATGTCTTTATATTAAAACTCCAAAAAAAAATTGACACCGTTGTGGCGTTGTGGGTAGCGTGTCTGCCTTAAATCTCGACGGTTGCGGGTTCGATTCCCGCTCGGGCAGATGTTTGTTAAAATTTCGGTCTCGGTCTGGGCGTTTGTCTGTGGGTCTCCCCACCGTGCCTCGGAGAGCACGTTAAGCTGTCGGTCCCGGTTGTTATCACATAACTTCTGATAATAATCGTTAACTCTTGATAAGTAATTTGCTCTTATCCAATGAGTTGCTGGTTCGCCCTTAGGGTTGCGGAGATCAGATGGCAATCGCTCTGTGTAAAACTAGTAACCTGTCAAATCCGGATAAGAGTAATAAGCAGACCCTGGGTAAAATAAAATACCAGGAATAATGCTCGGATGAAGAAGATTAAAAGTCCAAAAAATTCTTCTTCATCAAGCAGCGCAACTTTTTAGTATCCACTGTGCAAGGTGCACCACGCACTTAAGTGGTTTGAATTTCAGAAACACCTGTTCACTTAGGGTTCATTTATTTAAAGTATTTATGTGGGGTATGGGTTATATGAAAAAATCTGAAAAAAATAGAACTCGACTTCAATACCACCGAGTCCCGAGATTCCGAGTCTTATTATGATTTTAAGCCCTTCAGAGCCACACCAAACACCAAAAAAGTCATCAAAATCAATCGGGAAAGTTCAGTGAAGACAAGAATATAAATAATATTATATATTGTCACTTCAGCTTCGCAATCTTAGTGCATTTCTGATTTGATGGCGTAGAGTTACTCCAAGCATAGCTCTCTCGGCAGGCCTACTAGGTCATCTGATGACATAGAGCGAGCCAGTGGGAGCCGCTAAATACAAGTGGTGACATCATTTACGACAGACTTATGTAAGTCCAACAGTAGACGTCTACAGATTGATGACAAATTATATATAAATATGCAGCTAATTGACTACATTTAAACTTCTTTAGAAAGCTATACGCGAAATTATTACTATTATTATTATTCAAAGTAGTATAATTTTACCCGAATATACATATTTTAAAAGTATACCTAATACCTACTATAGATTTGGTTTTGAAAATGTCACTGTATACATCATTATGAAATAAATTGACGGTTACATATTTATGAAGCAAGACTCGTATACTTTCTTTTGCAAAATATTGCGTGTACATAATTTTGAAAAATTGACAATGTATACATTTCATTGCTCGTGACTGTACATACGCAGTGTAAGATAATATTAGTTACGCATAAAATATGTCGTCATTACTTTTATAATGAACCCATAGGCTTACCTTTATATAGTACACAATTGAAAGTTTGTATGGAAACATGTAAGGTTAATGTAATTTTATACACGCGGGCAAAGCGGAGGAAGTAGTCTAATAAAGTTAACATTTACAAAGGAGCACCAGTGAGTCTTTGGACATTTTGCCTTCATGAAAGGACCTGTCTTTAGCTCTATAGTGATTAAATTCTGTATGTACTTTACATATCAAGAAAACTTATTTTTTTAAATGCTAAAAATTATATTCATTATGTATATCAAGTATGATAAAAGTGAAAAGTCTAGAATTAATAACAAAAAAAAAAGTTATAAAATTTGGTATCGTGAAAGTAATAAAAAAATTACTTCAATGAATTTTATGAAACAATCGTGTCGCCCTCCGACCGGGTTAAGTTGGCGCTGTGTTGACATCGTCACGGGTAACGCGTATCCCGATATTTTGCCATTATATCACATTTAACCCATTTTTCAACAATTTCACCCAAAAATCAGTTTCCCAAACTAACAGATGCGACACGACGACCCCTCGTAACGCAATTTTTAATGGATTTACTTTTTAAATAAAAAAAAGGAATTTATGTTTTTTTTTCATCTCGAATGTAAAGCTGACAGTTGACGCGAATATAATCTTTAATTAAGACTATTTTTGGCTGAATCTTTCTCTCTCGAAGGGTGATCGGCGTGTGATTTATTTATTTATAATTTTATGGAGTAATAGACTTTGTGAGTGACAAGCGTGAGGGAAATATGTCCTTTTATTTTGTAATTTCAATATTGGTACACTCAACTTTTTATGGTCATTACAATTAATATTACTATTAGGTACTTTTCGTAAGAAACAGAGAACTATGTTGTTTGCGAGTTTAGCTGAATGTGCCTAACTGTGAGACTGGTGAACCAAACCTCATTTGGTGTTGCGACTTCTAGCGAGTGGGGTGTCTATCTTAATTTTTTTTTTTATTTACAACCAATCTTATTCCTAGCATTATTCCTAGGTATTATTTACTAGGTATTATACGAGTATTTACCTAGGGTCTGCTTATTACCCTCCTTATAAAATCAGCTATCTGCCAATGAAAGTCTCGTTAAAATCGGTCTAGCTGTTTTAGAAATTATCTGGAACAAACAGACAGACAGACAAAAATTATATAAGTAGTTTCATATGCATTTAGTGAACATTTTGAGATTTCCAAAAAATGAAGGTTTCATTTCTTTCCATACAGGCTATGGAATTTACCAAAAAATATAGGCTTGAACGGACTGTTATTGCTGGTATTAAAATTACCACCTGGTTAGCTACCACCATTAGTCAAAAACTCTTGAAGTCGAGGTCTGTCAGCGTATAAGCATTACCATCTTGTGAGTAAGCAGGGCAAGGCGGTATTAGCCGCCTTCGCGTTAGGGCTGTACTTCCACTTACCATCAGGTGGAGTAGAGTCATCCGCCCCCGGCCTAGTTAAAAAGCCTCAAAAAATTTTCATTAAAAACGATTATTGTTTAACATTGGCTGAGGTATGGATTATAATAAATTACAACACATTTTTGTATATTTAATTTATTGAATACGGTAGAAATGTTTCGTAATAATGGAAAACAAACAACGAACAGACGGATCTAGGAACATATACCGACTGTAACGCATTACTTATCACTTCAATGTCATAAAAACAAAATCATTATTTCCAAAAAGTCGTCCTTCCACAAAAAAATTTCATTGTAATCATGAGTTTACATAGCGGTTAGTTAGAAGCAACTGAAATTCACTGAAACGTAATTAAACTCCTTCGGGTATCAATTTTGTCTAAAAAAAGACAATTTCGTATAAAGTACTGGATCTGGAAATTGTTAGATCATTCACTACTTTTGTTTCATTAAAAAATTTAGTCACCTCAACTAAAATCTACGTAAACTCATGTTTGCAGTTACTCAATATAATTGGTTAAACTATTGTGAGACATTATTAAACTTAATGTAAAATTGAAAAGACTCAAACTCTCGTTTGTAGTTCGGTTGAGTGGGCTCCGATGGTAATATAAAGATCTCCGATGAGTTCAAAATTAGTCAGTACTTAAACCGATTGAACGTGAGTTTGAGCCGTTTAAATTTTACATTAAGTTCAATATTATTAGTTTTAGAAAAAAAGTCATGTAAAGATAAATTATAATGCTAATAATAATATAGAATCTTTGACTTACTATATTCTAGTTCAGCAGGCTTACCATTTAACTTTTAGTAACAATTTTATTCAATTTTGACAGTAAGTCGATTCAAATTTTATGAGCATGACGTATAAATATGTGTCATGGTACGAAGTAACGATGTAACTCAGTTTTTGACATGTTTTTGGTCGTCATTTGAATCGCAATAAGAGTTAATGGTAAGCCTCCAGGCCTTCTCATACAGAGAAGATGTCAAACACTCGCTTGGAGCACGAAATTCGTAAATTCAACACTTAAACAAAGAAAAGTTACACGCTTTCGTTAACTTCTTTCGGTTCTGTTGCAAGCTTATGACTAACTTCGTTTCGTTGTATTGGTGTTGAATTAACGAAGAAGCACCAACGAGTCTTTGATATTTTGACTATATAGAAAGGCCTGTCGATAACATATAGTACGTCTAAAATTGTCTCCTTTTATATAATTTCATAATTTTGTTTTAAAATACAGAATCAAAACTATAAAAATCGCTATATTATTGCGTCAGTTGATATTTTTCATTTTCACAGTAAAATTTTCTTAATAGAAAAATACTTTCATTAAAAGAAAACTTTTGGTAAATCGATAACGCGATAAGTAATGTCTACAGATTAAAATAAGGCTTCTCCGCAAGCCAATATATAATTCTCTTTTAATTTTTTAAATATAATTTCAACCAACGTGGACGTCAACCATTTTGTTTTAAATGTTATTATTATATTTGTATATTGTTTTCGAAAAGACTTTAATCTATTTTTATCTAAAAATATTAAAGCGCCGCCAAACACCTTCATTTTTAATGGCAACACTAGACTTTTAGGCCGAAGACATCCACATCGGCAAAATTAAAAATATATAAAAATAATTTGACTAGAAATAACACAGTTTTCATAAAATTGAAAAAATATTACCATTTTTTATATACAGTCGCACGAAAAGCATATTATAAAGACTAGAATGTTCTTACAAACAAACAAAAATTAACCTAAACTTTGGAATGACATAAGGAACCTTAATTTCAGTTACGTCAGCATTCATTTACTTTTTTATATAATAATTAACTTCTTTTTAAATTAATGCTGACGTATACATGTAAATATATTAATATTTAGCATTTATGGCATGAAACCAAATATTTTTACATGCCAACTTTTTTTTAGTATTTACGAAATAATGCTAAATTGCGTGCATGTTATTAATGTATAAAATCTATTACAAATTATGATGTTTCTTTTAAAAATAAGTTCTCAAGTGATACTTAAAATACTCAATAAATTTCCCAAATATTAATTTTTAAATATTTAGGTAACTGTCTAATAAAAATATACTACTTTTACATACTATATAATATAACTCTTTATTTCATAGCATATTTTTACTAAACAATTTTTATTTGTATTAATTTATTTGGATGTAACTATTGAGACCGCAGTTCATTTCAAGACATAACTTAAAAAGGCATTACATTTAGTCAGCTCATTTCCACAGAATATAAATAGAAAAATGGATGTCATAATTTTCTGTAAACGTGATAAAATATATTTAAAAAAAAATTGCGACTGTAGCACTGTTTGTGAGCATTGTACCCGAGCGATAAACTATTTCTAACGCTTGCTGTAGTCACTCCTGTATTCAATCTAACCTTATAATTAATTTGTACTGTATTATGTATCACCAACGCCGTTGTAACTCTGGCCTAACTTTGTACTGTTACAATTACAACTATAAACATTATTGGTCTAAATATTCACTCGGTGTACAACGCTAGGGGAAACAAATGAAAATCTATCAAACTACTATCAAATACGATCTTTCTTTAACTATTTAAATTCCGTAACAGTAAAAAGTACGTTCACGCTCTCCAAATGGAATTTAAATAGATTTATGGATCGATGCCACGCGTACAATTTTTATTTATTTTTTTATAATTTAAAACATTATTAATATAATTTGTTGTATCGCGCGTGCACGTCTCGGCTCCCGATCGAGTTGGGATTGGCTGTGTGGGAAGACATGTAGGAAGTAGACAACGTAAAAAAGGAACTTTTCAACAGGAACTCATTTAGGAACTGCTCAGAAATCCTTCTGAGAATATTACGTCTTGTGGAAATTCATCACAGATAAATATTTCTATAGATTTTTTTAAGACTTATTTCTTTTCTGTACTATCATTAGCTTTACCCTGATCTTCAATCACAATTATGTTATCATCAGGTAGCCGTTGCTCAGTCGGGAGCCGTTCCGAGCGCGCCTCTAGTGTCATTATAATTACATCTTAATTACATACATAGGAACTTTCTTTAGAAGCTGCATGGTTTGTACAAGCTAACCTCCATAATGACCTATCGAATAATGAACTATTTAAATCAACCTGTCTTCAAATAAGGTTATATAATAATAATTTATGATATATCCCATTTATCTCTAGCGCCATTATTGAATAAAATCTTCAAAATATTTTTGGACAATATTGTAATTAACATTATTTCCTTCTTTTGTGTAATATGTTAACTAATTTCACCTACATTTTTATTGGTATATTGATAAAAATTGTTCTTCTAATTATATAATTCAATAGAATTGACGCACGCCAGTGACGCTAGAGATGAATAAGTAATACCGCGGTAACATATTAATTTATAAATTACTAGAAATAAATATAAAATGTAAAGCTCGGTCAAAGACTAGAGGACAGGACCGGGCTCAGCCCACGCCTGCCCCAAAACAATGACCCGTAATGACGATGTGTTATACAACAAAACGTCCGACCGAGCCACACGACCAGATATCTAATCAGATTTATACTATAATTACGTTTAATGTTGATCACTGCCCAATAGTACGTATATTTGTGCTTAAGTCACTCCTAGACAACAATAAATAGATCGACTAGCTAACATGAGCGCGGTCTCCGTCCGCGGCGCAACGCATTATATTACTTTGTACTTTAGTGTAACTCCAAAATATATTTATACAATAACAGCTTATAAAACCTAATTTGAGGTAGAGCGGTTGTCGCAGTACACCTATACGTGGCACCTAGTCTGTACTATACGTACTGGGTACTGGGGATGTCTGCGTCGGCGTCGCTCGCCCGGCTGTCGTGTCGGGCACCGAGGCGCTCGCTCAGTGATCAACATCGCACCGGTACTACGACGCTACGTGAGCACGCAGGACGCACTCACGGATAAAATACGTATCGTTTAAATAATAATAACTAAGCCTAGGGTGTATTTCTTCTCCCGATCGAAATCGACGTTTCAAAAACTCGTCTCGGACCGACCCAACGTCGAGGAGATAAAAAATTAACCGATTCATAAGCGGTAACGTTTCATATATCACCCGTGAATATAATTCTCAATATACGAAGTTAGACTCTGTCAAAAAAAAGAGGGCGGGGGCCGCCGCGCGGTGGGGCGCTCGGGCGGGCGGCCGCGGACAGCTCCTCGGGAACGATCACGTCTCTTATCTCTCGGCGATCGCTCGAAGGCACACAGCGTTAAATGTAGTCAGTACGGCGATCGAGCGCGTCCGCGGGCGGTGTAATCGACGGCCGCGGACGCGCGCGGGTCGGGCCTCCACCGGCCGTTAGGGCTCCAAAGAAGCTCCTCTGGCCAGTGGGGACTGGCGGCGCGGCTAGGCGGGTGTCAGCGTGAGCGTGACAGTAGCGCGACGAGTCGCGCGACGCCGCACCGGCAGGAACACAAGTGCTGGCAGCAAGCTCAACGCACCACCCGCCTCCTCTAGCACGAAGGGCTGCATCGTTAGCGGTGCTCGTGGCGCACGCGGCACCGCCAGTAGCGCACCCGCTCCGCCGTGAGTCGCTCTCACGTGCGCCTCGAGGGCTGCGAACCCTTCCGCGCGAAACTCACAGCGGGAACATGAGTACGCGTCCATCTCGCCGTCCATTTCGCCTCCAATGTCCCCACTTTCACTTGGTTCTTCATTGGTGACGTCTCCTTCCGCTTCAATATTTTCCACTTGCTCGTTTGCACGCTGGACATGTGCACGTTCGTGCGCGAATAAGAAAGCCAGGACATCAGTAGTGAAAGGACAGTAAGAGCAGGCGTAGGGCTTGTCACGCGCAAGCAGGTCGATTGGACGCGGCGGCATCGGTGGTGGTGGTGGAGGTCTTGTAGGAGGAGCGTGCTCTGCTAATAGGTGCGCTCGGAGGGCACGGGGTCCGCGAAAACGACGTGAACACAATGGACAAGGCTCCGCTGGTGAGGCGTTAGCTGGTGAGGGTGGTGCGGGAATACCATGTGTGTTGTGTTTGTGAACTCGTAAGAAATATTTGCTGCATAGCTCTTTATGACAAATGTCGCAGGTAACCCCTCCCAATTGCGTACCACTTTCTAATGAAATTCCGTGCATACGCTGCATATGAGTTCGCATAAAGTATTTGTTACAGAGTTCCTTATTGCAAATTTCACAAAAACTGGATCCAGCAGCGCTTGATCTCCTGTCGTCTTGGGGTGGTGGTGATGATGAAGGGGGTCGTGGCGTTTCGTTCGGTTCCTCGGCAAGCCGTTCCGCTGCGAGCTCATTCAGTTGCGATATCATCGTCTGCAACTTACGCAGTTCCTCACTAGCAGAGCCAGGAGACGCTGCGCCACGTTCCTCCACAATCAGATTTAAGGGACTAGTTTGTCCTTCTCGCAGTACCGCTTCAAATTCTTCTCTATCTTCTCGCTCCCTTTTAACTTCAATAGGTTCTTCGGTGTCATAAGGTAGGGGGAGCGAGAGTAGCCTTGGTGGCGTGGGAGCAGAAGGCGATGATGAATGTGGGGTCATTGCCGGCGGCGTTGCTCCAGCTGGTGACCGTTCCGCAATTGGTGACCGATGAACTGGTACGCCGTGCCTCCGTTCACGATGTGTCCTCAAAAAATATTTATTGCAGTACTCCTTGCAACATATTTCACAAAAAGCTTCGGGATTGGTAACACCAAGCCTTCGTAGAACGTCCGGTTGGAAGGCAGCTTCACGAGCCCGTCTCGCTGAATCTGGGGAAAGTCGCCGTGGCGTACCGCCGGACTCCTCGTCAGAAGATCGTCGTGGAGGTGAGGACTGCTGCTGCTGGGGCTGTAGACCAGGATGAGGCTGCTGCTCGCCATCGTAAATACCATGCTTATTCGCTCGATGGGTTTTAAGAAAATATTTATTACAGAACTCCTTACAGCAGAGATCGCAATAGGCTTCCGGATTGAAGATTCGCGGGGGATCGTGGCGCGGCAGTAGGCGGAAGGCAGCGAGGGGGTCGAAGGTGGGTAGAGTGAGTTCCCCAAAGGCAAGCGCGCTCTTGTAGATGTCGGCCATCTTCGCGTGGATGTCTAACGGTGGTGGATGAGCACGCGCCGGCGCCGCCTGCTTGCGTCGCTTGCGGCCCGGACTGCCGCCGCCCTCGCTCTCGCCAGTAGGTCCCCCGCTAGCACAGTCGCGCTCGCGCTTTACCGCCGGCGCCACCGACATCGCGTCACCGCCGCATCTGAAATTGAAAATATAATTTCTAATTAGACTTTATACAACTATTTCAATATGTAATTCGCCTGATTACGAAATTTCAGTTTTCACATTAAATATAAAAAATTTATTTTCAAACTTTAAAACCCATGATTGTTTATTCTATTCTAGCTCGAGACAGACTGTATTGACATTTATTTTTTTAATAGTCAATGTTTTTCTATGCTTCAGAACTCCTAAAATAATCCAACAGCAGTTATTCTGAAATCCCAAATTTCGATAGATAACTGAAGGCTTACAAATAGGCTTAGACTAAGAATCTCATGAAGAGAGCCATGCCCTGTTGCCGCTCTTGTAACTTTGTATATTTCAAAGAAGATATTGCTATCTTAGCCTGTTCCTTGGAGCACTAATAGGAGTAAAAGAAATAGATATATATTTGTTTGGCAACTGACATGACACCGTTGACACCGTTGACATGTATGACACCGTTGTGGCGTTGTGGGTAGCGAGTCTGCCTTTAGCCTCGATGGTTGTGGGTTCGATTCCCGCTCGGAGCTGATGTTTGTATTAATCGTACAGGCATATTTTCCGGTCTGGGTGTGTTTGTCCTTGTCCTTGTATGTTTTCGGACACCCGACACAGGATATAATTATCCTAATGGGGGCCGTTGAGTGTGTAGCGTTTATTTAACTTATTTTTTTATTTCCTAAATGTCAATAATGGCATGGTTGATACCAGGTCAAGACTCTCCATTATATAGGTGTATTTGTCAATTATATAGGTAATTGGCACACAAAATACATAAAATATTGGCACGCGATTTTTAGCTAAGGTTCCTTCTACCTTCTTTCTCTTTCTACGCAAATATATAATAAACTTAAATCGAGTTGAACGTCTCGTTTGATGCAGCAGTCACTAAATTATTTTTTATTATATATTTGAGACGCTCATAGCCGAGTGCACCCACTGATCGGCAAACGATCGGTAAGCAACTTTAGGCACGGTCAGTCACTAGATGGGTGATCGCATAGTGGTATTTCAACCGAGCGTCTCCATACTTCAGAGGGCACGTAAAAAGTCGGTCCCGGCTGCTATCAATTTGAAAAGTCAAGTCAGAGGCCTATACGGGCGGCCTGAACAACTCTGACACGAGGTTGGCCACTAACCACTCGATAAGAATTACATATTAAAATCAACTACATTCACTATACGAAATAAATTATGTCCAAACGCTCAATGTTAAAGAATATTCGAAAAACTGTCTTATTCCTTAGATAATTTAAAAGTATTCTTATTGGCAATAATAAGTGTAGTTTCTAAGACACTTATTCCTGTTCGATACAGAACAGACACATAATAAATACATTAGTATACAGACAGTATGTGTTGCACTCGACTCCGCTCGCATATACGTATTGTTAATTTGTATACACTTTAACTTTAACGAACGTATCACGTCTAGAACGACCGTTGTGGCGTGTTGGTAACGATGCTGCCTTTAGCCTCAGCGGTCACTGGTTCGATTCTCACTCGGGGCGAATATCTTGTCTCGGTCTGGCAGTTTGTCCTTGTCGGTAACCCAACGTGCCTCGTTGAGCAAGTTAAGCTGTCGATTGTTTGTTAAGCATAATATCCGATAATCATCCCTTGTTAGGTAATTTGCTCTTATCCAATGAGTTACTGGTTTGGCAAACCAGGGTTGCGGAGGTCATATGGTAACCTGTCAAATAATAAGCAGACCCTCGTAAAAATACCGGGATCTATGCTAGGAAGAAGAAGATGACGAATGTATCACGTTTAGAACGCCCTAGGTAACCTATCGGAACCAAATGTATACTTACACTTGACTAGATAACTCTTTTCTACATTAAATACCGGCCAAATAAATGATGGACCACGTTCAGTGGGTCAAAGGGTTCCGCAACTTGATGAGGAAGAATCTTTGGGACTTTAAAAATGAACGAAGAAAAATCGACCGCAAAAATAACTTAGTAATTTCATAGTAATTCTTTTAATATTTTTATGTAAAAACAATATTATGGGAAAACTTCTATATCTAAAATTACCAAAAGTATCTTCATAATAATTTTACTGCAAGATATTTTCATGCTCTTTTTGTTAAGTTGGGGTAAAACTTTTGTAACTTTGAAACGACATATATCAGATATTATTTATTTACACAAAACAGTCACTATAAAACTCGATATTATTTTTAAAGACCTATCCAAAGATGTCTCAAAAGTTACACAATTATCTTTTATATCTGTAGGAGGTAAAAATACAACATTATAAAAATAATACAGTGTTATATTATTTATTAATAAATCTAGTATCCAATTTTATTCATACAATATAATAATTTACAAATCAGTATTAGTGAAAATTAGCATGTGATACTAAACCAAAAGTTTATAAGCGATACATAATTATATAAATCGGTGACGCTACATAGAGATATAAAAAACGCGTAGAATACTCTTTTTAACCGACTTCAAAAAAGGAGGTTCATGATTTGCTAGTTTTTACGTTTACGTTACCTCAGAAGTCCGTATTTCATGAACCGATGTTTGAATGTTTTTTTTATTTGATATACTTTTAGGTTAGTCTCATAGAAATTTCATCAATATCGATTCGACAATTTTTGGGTTTTAAGGTATAATAGCTAAATGAATATGCAACCCATGTAAATAAAATTGCGTATTTTGTTGTAACTTTTCAATGGTATTTAGATAGAAAAAAAATTACAACTAAATACGCACTTCAGAAATATGTCTTGCCTTATGCTAGCGAATTAATAACAATTTAGTCTAAATTTTTTAATAGACTATTCCAAAAGATTGGTACAGTTTTTAATTATGAAAAAATTAAAAACTCCAAGAGAAAATTTCTAGAATCGAACCCGGAAATTTTCATCGGATATTCCAATAACTCAAAATGACAGTATTTATGTTTTTTACAAGTTACTTTACTACAGATCAATATATTAAAGGGTTCCGAAGGAAAAATAAATGAAAGACTTGAGTTGCTATGCGCATTGTTGCTATATAACATTTTACGCTTCAATATTTTACCGTTAAAAAAAAAATTAATTAGTCGTGAAATGCAGAATGAAATTTTTCAAAAGCTTATTCCAATTATAAAAATTGCAATCCCGAATCAAACATGCATAACAAAAAAACGCATATATTGGGGTTATCTGTGGAATTATTATAACTGTCATGTCATAAAATATAAAAAAAAACCTTTTAAAAATTTTCAAAAATAATTAAATAGATTCCAATAAGAGTAAATAACCTTTCATCATTTCCAAAATCATTTTCGTCCTTCATTTGTCCGAACACTGCCTTATCACCATCACTCAACTGTCAGAAACTTATGTTATCTTAAAAACAAAACAACCAATCACAGCACAGAATTTTAGAATCAACACGTAGTTCGAAATTCAAAAGTTTTGTATGGCACGTGCTACCGTATGCGCGTGCGCCTAAAACTGGTGTATTTTAAGTAAAAACTCATGCGATGTACTTTTTTTGTGGAAAATGGCAAAATACCGACCCCACCCGAGCACCCCAACGATACGATAGTTTGATCAGGGGCCGGTGCATTACTTTACGGTGGGGTCACATGACGCAAGATTTTATCAAAAAAATGTATATATATAAAGATCTCTCAATCTTTCATTTACGACGTTTATAACTAAAAAAATCCTGATTTTTACATGATTATTATTATATTTATATTATTATTATTATTATTAAGTAGTACATACATATTATTATTATGTAATATGTAGTGCGAGCTATATTCTAGACACCGTTTTTAACTATTATATGTATATCCATAACAAAGAAAGTGATTTGATACTAAATATCATTAGATTACATATAGCATTATTATCGCATATGTACCGAAGGCAGCGGCTCATCTATGACGTGTTTCAAGCATAGACTTAGTATTTACCATGGACAGGCCCTTAAGCTCTACAGACCAAATTACAAGCTAAATTCATTCATTATGTTATGCGCAATGATGTTAGCTTGTAACTAACTTCGTTCCGTTGCGTTGGTGTTGAATTTACAAAAGGGCATCAGCGAGTCTTCGACATTTTGTTTGTATGGCTAGGCCGGTGTAATAAGTGTGTGTAGTTATCAGTATCTTTACGTGTGAACGAAAATAAATAATTCGCAAAGTATAATTTATTGATATTTCTGTTTAAAAGCATCAAGCAATAAAAAAATTAGGCCAAAGCATTTAAATATAAAAATCAATCCGCTCAATAAAACCCGACCCTTATAACAAACAATACGCGATGCTTTCCTAAAATTTGGAAACACTATCAAAAGGGCGCGGCGCCTCTGTAAATATCGCTGTCTCTTTCCAACACCCCACCATTTACTATCCCCATCTCTATCACCATATCCCCCCTCGCTCATTCCCCTCAGTTCCCGCAATTATGATTAAGAGTAATGGAGTAATAAATTTAAGTTCAACTTTCTTTCGGTAATATTTTTTTCAGCAATTTTTTCTGTTAACGAAAAATACGAGGAAAAGTTTCGTATTATTATTTGGCTTATAAACAAACTGCGGCGAGCCCGTTGGCGCCTTTTTTCATTAGGCGTGTTTTTTTTTATTTCAACCGCGCAAAAGTTTCGATATTAACTTCAAAAATAAAGTTTAATTACTTCGGGGCAAAGTTTATATCAATAAACTTATTCTAATTTGTGTTCGAACGTGTATTTTATAACTTGAAATTTTAAGGTTTTTTTCTAATATAAATAACGAATATGAGTAGAAAATAAGTTTTTCATTAAAAGTTATGTTTTATTTCTCTTGATTCAGGTGAATATTTTCTAGGCTTCAGAGTTTCTGTCAGCGGGCTGTATCTCAAGCACCAAAATAGGTAGAGAGTTGAAATTTTGACAGAAAGTTTATTTCTGCCGATACACCAACAAACCTAAAAATAAAAAAATAATATAAGAAACTTATTATTTTATTCTACGGTGGTACAGAATCCTTTATGTGCTAGTCCAAAACGAATCTCACCGGTTTCTTTGAGAATTTTCGAAACTTCTGAACTACTTCGGATTTTCTTTTAATATGCTTTGCTGACCAAGGACAAGGACTTCGGAAATAGTGCCCTCTTAAATAAAAAAAAATTAAAGTGTATGGATCTATGAGGACGTTGTGGTACGGCGGTAACGAACCTGCCTTAAGCTCCACAGCTCGCGGGTTCGATTCCCACTCGAAGTGGATGTTTGTATGAATCATACAGGCAAGTGTCGGAACACTTCTGGGTGTATTTGTCCTTGTCCTTGTGTATGTTTCCGGACCCCGACACAGGATATCGCTATCCTAATGGGAGCCGTTGGATGTGTAGCGTTTATTATGACTTAATTTTTTTCAATATCAAATTCTCAATTATGACATTTTTACAAAAATAATCTTGATACCGATCGTATTATAAATTCATTGAATGCTAACTTTAGCCTAAATTATGAGAATAACGTTTAGTCATGGCATTTAACGACGTACATGACCTTGAATAATACGAAACATATTTTGAAAATTACTTGTTTTTTACAAATTTTAACGAAACTTCATTATTTTTTTATAATAACTAATTGCTATGTGGAATAGCATTTCTTTTTATAATCTCGCGTTATGTAGTTTTTTGATGATCTCACCGGAACCCAAAATTTAGTTATTTTAATTATTGTTAATTTAAATTTTTGAGGTAGGTTCTGCTTAATTGGTTTATGCAAAACGTGGCATTGGTTTTTGGCTATACATTTTTTTTTAAGAAGCTATAATATGTCATATCATGTTTCAAAAACTTTTTATGACTTTAAAATATATAAAAATAACTAATACTTTGCTTTTAACATTTGATGATGTAGTTATCTACGATAAGGACCGTATAAATGTGACCTTTTTAAAAAAAAACTAGCGAAATCGGTGGCAAAATAAAAAGTATATGATTACCGGTCAAGTGCGTGTCGGACCACGCGCAGAGGAACCTAAAGGGTTCCGCAGCTTGATGATGTATAATCTTTAGAGCTTTAAATATTAATGAATTAAAATCGACCGCAAAAATAAGTTGGTAATTATAAAGGTTCCGTTTTTGCCATTTTTCTACGTAACCCTAAATCACGACCCAATATAAATTAATCGATTTGAAAAATGCAAGCTTTAAAAAACCTACACCGCAACAGACGTGCTAAAAGATTCAAGATTTCTTCGATGTCTTAAGGATTCTATCATCAGGTCAGGATTATGATTGGATGACACCTTAGGATATCGTTTCCTTCTTCCTAGTATTATTCCCGGTATAAATACCAGGGTCTGCTTATACTCTTATCCTGTTATCACCTCAGTATATCCTTTATACTCGTGGCTCGCTCCGGCTTCGCACGGGTATAAAATATATAGCCTATGTCATTTACTGAAAACATGATTAAAATCGACCCAGTAGTTTTGATTTAAAATATATAAAAATAACTAATACTTTTCCTTTAACCTTTGATGATGTAGTTATCTATCCCGTATCCCAATAATACGACTATAATAAAGGTTTACATTTGACATTTACAAGGCCCCGCGGACTACATTAATGTCAAACGGCGGACGCCATGTTACAGCCAAACAATTTGTAAGACAACGTGTATCGGAGGTATTCTTTATCTATATGATATTTTATTAGGTTTGTTATAACATTATTGTCGTTTTAAGGATAATTTGGGCATTTAACGCTGTTAGTCGTCGATGTATTTATATTGACTATAAAGGCAGTTGCGGTGTATGTCACTGGTAGGTCTTTTGTTGCAAGAGGCCGGCTAGGTAGGTACCACCGCAGTGTCAAATATTCTACCGCCAAACAGTAGTGCTTAGGTACTACTGTGTTCCGGTTTGAAGGGCATTGTACGCTAGAGAAATTACTGGGCAGAGGAGATTTAAGAACTAATATCTCGAGGTTGGCAACGCGTGAGTGGCACCTACTTATGGTGCTGCAAGCGCTCATAGACTATGGCAACCACTTACCATCATGTGGGCTGTATGCTTGGTTGCCAACTTATAACATAAAAAAAAAATGTCACAAGCACATTTGAACCGTTGCGTATATACAGTTTTTTTTTTTTGGTGAATCGTGTTTTTGTGGCAATTTATATACGAATTACATAATGATGAAATATGAATAATATTTTTCAATCGGACTCGAACCGGGATTTCTATTGCCTGAAAACACAGATAAAACGAAATTTTCTAAAAATGAATCCTATCTAGATCGATTTATCACCCCCGAATCGAAAAAAATTTAAAATTCATGCTGCCGTATCTCTCAATAGAGTTCTTAAGTTATATACAGAAGTGAACGATTGTGGTTGTCCTACTCATACAATTGAAGATTTGTGTATTAATAAATAATAATAGTATAGCGATTGTCACAATGTCGCATCAAGCTACAACGACACCTACAGGACTACGCAACGATACGGAAGACCAATGATCGTCACGATCCTAAATCACGCTATCAAAGTTTCCTACCCACTTGAGGTATATATACAACTTTCCGTAAGTCCTCGGGCTTCGTTCCAGGGCTTCGATCCGCTAGGCAATATCACCCTCCTGGTCGGAGGATCCTGCCTTCATGTTGGAGGGACATTCCACACGTTGTACCCTCCACAATAGTATACTTATTTTTTATTTAACAGGAAGGGCGATGCCATTACTTCCACTGATGGAAAGTTAAAGTACAGTCCAAACGTGAAGACGCCTTCACCTTGCGTACCCACAAGATGCCTGTGGTAGACTCTGACGCTCAACAAATAAGTGTAATGCTTTTTACCTTGAATAAAAATATTTTATGCAACCGCTTATACGCTGATCTCGAACGACAAGCAGTTACTTTAAGAGTTATTCACCAACGTACGGTGGTAGCTAAACAGTAGTACATTTAAGCCCTACCACTAGCAGTAATTATGTTTTTTTTATGTTACAAGTTGGCAAGCAAGCATACGGCCCACCTGATGGTAAGCGGTTGCCATAGCATATGAGCGCGCGCAACACCATTAGTAGGTGCCACTCACGCGTTGCCAACCTGGAGAATGGTTCTTGAATCTCTTTAGCCCAGTAATTGGAGTAGCTTACGGTGCCCTAAACCGGAACACAGTAATGCCTAAGCACTACTATTTGGCGGTAGAATATTTGACACTGCAGTGGTACCTACCGGCCTCTTGTAACAAAAGCCCTACCACCAGTGTGACTGACTGCACTGATGGAATAATCTCTGCTGTGACAGAGGTTATCCCAACAGCGGGCGATAGGGTAGTCACGTCCCAACGCCGGTTATTTATTAAAAAAATTGAGTCATATTTTTTGAAGTCACTTAAGAAAGGTGCCTTTTTATATATATCACATAGCACACTCTGTATATAACAGTAGCCTAGATTTGGCATCTTACAATTTTTACAGAACGATTGTTATCTGACCTCCAAGAGCCTTTAAGGGCATAAGTACGGGTAGTTCTCTAGATGGTTAAAATAAAACCAAGATAAGGTCCGTATGAATGTGACCTTTTTAAAAAAAACTAGCTAAATCAGTGGCAAAATAAAAAGTAAAAAATTACCGGTCAAGTGCGTGTCGGACCACGCTCAGTGGTTCCGCAGCTTGATGATGTAAAATCTTTAGGACTTTAAATATTAATGAATTAAAAACGACCACAAAATATGTTGGTAATTATAACGGTTCGGTTTTTGCCATTTGGCTTGTTAACCTTTAAACGGGACCCAATACGTTGCAATTATATACTTCAGTGAAACACTATCATTCATACCAGGACCGACAGCTTAACGTGCTCTCCGAGGCACGGAGGGAAGACCCACAAGGACATACGCCCAGACCAAAACAGATCATTATGTACGATTCCCGCTCGGAGATCTGCTCCGAATCGAACCCGAGACCGTCGAGGCTCAAAGCGGGCTCACTACCGGCAAGCCAAAACGGTCGTGACCTTAGTATATCCTTTATACAAAAAAGGATTATCATACTAGTTATTTAAAAAGTTATTTATAGCTGTTATTTATTTACGTAAAAAGCTTTAAAGTACTATATGAAAATAGCAGTTTCAGTTTATCGGTCTCCCTGCCGGTCTTAAGATCTTCATTCATTAATTTCGTTCGTTCAATTCGAGCATAGCGCTTAAAAGTATTCAATGACCAAAAGACTGAACCTTTCATTCACATCAATCATCAAGAACTTCATTCATTCGTAGTACAAAAAAACGTCTAACTATTTATATGACGGAATTACATAAGCCGAAAAACATTCGAATTTCGAGTCGAGTGCTATATTTTTATACAGTCGTTAAGTTTGAAATATCGGTCGGATGAGGGGCTGGGGGTGTAGGGGTTTAGGGGTGGTTATAAAATAAAAAGGCCATTTTATAATGGGACCAGCAATGACATGCGGGCGACGCGGTGTCGGGATGCGTGGAGTGGCCTTCTAACGAAATTCGTTTGGTTATATAAGATTGTAGGCGGTTTTATTTTTTCGAAGAATATTTTAATATTGTATTTATAGTCTTTCACAGTTTTGTTTCTCTTTAACATTCTGTATTCCATAATAGTTTTTGTATTTCTTAATCATTTTAAATTTTTATGTAACTTACTGTTTATATTTTAGGCTTTATTACGGAAGAGCGAAGTCTTCTAGCACAAGAAAATTTATTTTTATTTTCAAAAGCTCAACGGTAGAAAAGCTGACGCGACTTCTAATGAGAGAGTTTCGAGTTCGATCCTGACCCCTAAGTTTGTCTTACCCACTCCTAGCGCAAGCTTCGAGCTTATTTGGAGGGGCAATAGGAATGCCTCGGAAAAAGCTTTGTTAATATTCTTTAAAAAAATGTAGTTACGTCATTATGATTAATATTATTAAAGTTAGTATTATTGACAAGTTAAGTTTTTTAACATATTTTTATAATGAAAATTTCAATTTATATTATCATTTTTGACGACGTTGTAGCGCGTTTCGATTCCCGCTCGGAGCATATGTATGTATTGACCATACAGGCATGTTTTCTGGGTGTGTTTGTCCTTGTCATTGTGTATGTTTCCGGACCCCCGACACAGGATATAACTATCCTAATGGGGGCCGTTGAGTGTGTAGCGTTTATTTATTTATTTTGGATTGCGTGTATGTTACGCGATAGCATAGCTGTTTAGGAATCCATTTTTATTTTACTGTGTAGAGTACGTATCAAGCGTGGCGTTGTATAAGTTATGTGATTATCTGATCAAGGAGACACGGAACCACTTGAATATAAGATAAAAATTACCGCAATAAATGCACCCAAGTTTTTTTTGGAACTGAAAAATTTAAAAATATTTTACTAAATTAATTATTGGGAAAAAAAAATATAAATTAGAGCACTAGATTTGTCCGCAGCTTCGCGATGAACAACGATTGGATTCCCACTTGGTGACGCTGTCAAGGCCAGTAGGACCAACAGCAATATACATTAAAAAACGATTGGAATATAATATTGAAATGTCTGTTTCTATTTCAAACTAACAGCTTTTACGTCAATGCATATGAAAGTATACGTTACTCACATAAAAAATCAATTTTTAAATTTTTTGTCTGTCTGTCTGTTTGCTCCGGGTAATGTCTGAAACTTATTCTGGCAGATAGCTGATGTTATAAGGAGTAACTAAGGCTACATTTGCGAAGAATTAGGGTTCTGTGCCATAAAATAATTCGCTACACGACGCGAGCGGAGCCGAGAGAGGTGCTAGTTACAATATAAATAGGAGCCTTTAATTTGTACAAAATTTCGTTTCATCCTTCAAAATTTTTAATTTTTGAATTTGTTTTTAAAACGTAACAGACAGACATACAGAATTACTTTCCAATTTATAATATTAGTATATAATGTAAATTGACATTACAAATACCTACTGAACCAATAAACGAAAATGAAATCCATAAAATATATTTTTCGATCGGGGATATGTCGTAAATAATAAAATGTACACTCCACGACGTCTATAACCGTCGATCGTGTCACCGCGTATTTATTTTCAATCAGTCGGGGCGGGAGTCGAACCCGCAGCCCACCCCCGCCAGGTGCCTACATTTTATAATTATCACTGTCAATTGTAAACATTTTTAAAATCGAGGGTTGATTTATGTCAAATTTTATTGACGGATTTTAATATTTTTTTAACCGACTGTCTTAGAAAGAGATTAATTTTTCGAAAATATGTATGAAATAAAAAAAAAATTAGCTTAATCGTGGGTCTGACATATTTATTGAACTAACTATTATACTAAGAACAGCTTGGGATGTTCTTAAGTAGTGTTCCGTACCCAAAGGGTTACGTTACGTTGGCTGTCCATCTGTCAGCGGGCTATATCTCACGAACCGTAATAGATAGAGAGTTGAAATTTTCACATAATGTATTTCTGTTGCCGCTAGAAAAAAAAACTAAAAAGAAAATAAAATGTCATGAACTTCATATAAACGTCACATTTTTATTCTACTTTTGTACGGAACTCTTTAGATGCAAATCGGACACGCAATTGTCCGGTTGCTATCTAAATAACTAGACAAAAATACATCATACAAAAAATATTTAAAAAAATAGAAATAAACGCAATACACTCAACGGCCCCCATTAGGATAGTGATATCCTGTGTCGGGGGTCCGGAAACACACAACGACGAGGCCAAACACACCCAGACCGGAACATAGGCCTGCATGGTCAATACAGATGTCTACTGCGAGCGGGATTTATTAAGCTATCGCGCCACAATATTAATATTATTTATTTATTTAATGTTATATCTATTTATTTTATTTATTTAATTATTCAAACAAAATCCACAGGATTTTACAAAAAAGATTTACAATGTATCATAGTCTTTACATAAGCCAGATTAGATTTACATTATTTACGCTTAACCTAAAGCAAACTAGGTGACAAGGTAAGGATAAGAAGAAAAAACTACAAAAGATATAAATTTTGACTTAAATAAAATTATAGAAGTAATGAAAACGATTGAAATAACAAAACAAGGTAACCTTAATTAAACATTATAGAAATTAAAACTACCGTGAATTATGTTAATAATAATATAAAATACAGAGTTTTAAAATCTAAGTTTAAAGTTAATTTTTCAAAACGAACTTGTGTATTATTCGTCGCGATAAAAGTCAATCGATGAACAATTTCGTTATTTTTTAATTTCGCCTTATCTAATACTATCTAAAGGCACTGATAAAAATAAATATACCGTTGAAAAAAATCAATACGGCCATCGGCGAACGCGGTCGTAACTCCTCGCTTCATATTCATATTTATATAACACACTAGCTTCTGCCAGTGGCTTCGCCCGCTTGAATAACGATTTAAATAAAATCTTTGAACCCTAATTTCACCCCTTCAAATATTATTCTATTATTAACAATAAGATTTAAACTTAATTAATGTAATTTGATATGTATATATATATACTTGAAATTTAATAGTAATTCTCAAAAATTATGACAATTTGCGTGCCTCCCTGTGGCAAGTGTGAGCGATTTAATCAAATTATTGTTAACAAATCAACTGTTGTAACCACATTTAAGCAAATAAAGTATCATTCATCATTCATCATCAGGGATTGATGAAGAAAATGTTAAGTCACGTGTTTCTTTATTAAACGACACTTGTAAAAACAGAAAAAATCTAGGTCTAAAAGTTTAGGCTGGACGTTGCGTTGCTATGCCCGTAAGGTTTTCTGGTTTTATATGTAAAGATATCGGATTGAGTTTTCAAACATGTGTCAAAATAATATTCATTTAAATCAAAAGCACTAAGGAGTATTGATATCAACTTCGAAGCAAAATAACTTTCTACCCTTTTTTAAACCCATGAATGAATTTAAATTAAATACGAAACACGTCTTCCATCAATTCTGTTAAAAAGGTGTATGCAAAATTTGACGGAGATTAGAGCAAGAAATACAAACTTTGCCTTCTTTTTTCACCCCTTAGGTTTCGGAAAATCCTTTCTTATCGGAACCCTACGTCATACAAAGAAAACACCCTCCAAGTTTCAGGTCTCTACAATCAGTGATTTAGGCTGTACGTTGATTCGTCAGTCATTCAGGACAAAACATTTTATATGTATAGAAGAAGATTACGTTAAAAATTCTATTTTAAATATATTTTAATTTATATTTAGTTTAAAAAAACATGCTTTCAAAACTGTAGTAGAAAGTTATGATAGTTGGCAAGTAAGCATACAGTCCGCCTGATGGTAAGGAGTCGCCGCAACCTATGAACGCGCGCGATACGTGAAGTATCACACGCGGTTTGCCAACCCGAAGATAGGAGGTGAGGGATGAGCAGGCAAAAGTGGGTGGGAGATTGGGCCTCTGTCGCATCCCATGAAACGCAACAGCACTGATACTGTTACTCTACAGTGATTGTCTTTGTGGAGGCAGTACTTCCCCGATCGATTATTTTTTAATTTTATTGTCCTTGTCTGTCCCCTCTTTTCCTGTGGTCAGCACGCTTGTAATACTTCTAATATTTGAATTCTATAAGCTACAGCGTTCGCTTAACTCCAGGCGGGAAGTACACTTGTTTTGTAGTATAAAAAACTTATACCTTTTTACCTTTGCCATTATATTAAAAAAAAGCGAAACAACTCGAAGTCAGTCAACCTCGAGCAAAAAGATTCGAATCCGGATTCTTTAATAGTTCCGACTATTTATGCTTAATTTATGTTTATAATTTTTCTTGTACTTTACGATGTATAAAAAATATCGTTAGAATCGTGACGAAGTTGTGGGGCAGAGGAAGTGAACCTGCCTTAAGCGCCACAGGTCACGGGTTCGAGGAATAGATGTTTGTACTAGTATTGACCATATAGGCATGTTTTCCGGTCTGGGTGTGTTTTTCCCTATCCATGTGTATGTTTCCGGGCCCCCGACACAGGATATAACTATCCTAATGGGGGCCGTTGAGTGTGTGTCCTTATCTGTGGTTAAGTAAGTTGGAAGAAGGATGGCCCTTTTTCAAGGTCTCGGCTAACCCGTTCAGCTATAAGCGCGTTAACGCTTTTACAAATTGTGCGTTTGGCAAAAAAACGCGCTTGCCCGCTCGTATAAAACGCTGGTCTGAAATCGCCCTTACTTGTTTTGACGCAATCGATTAAAGGTGTTCCTGGAGAAAATTTTGTTTATTTTTTTCTTTTCACGGAACGAAAAGTGTTATGTATGGAAAAACCAGCACTTAGATAATTCTTCGAAAAAATTTTTTTAATTAATGAATTTGCACCTTTTATCCCAAAAAAACGCGTCTTCACGTTTTCTGTCTAAACTTTTTAATAAGTAAAAACTTTAATAGTTTCTTCGAATTATTGTTTTAAAAATCATGATTACTGACATCAACTGCCTGATATACGAAAGAATTTAGATCCTCTTCCTAGCATTTCCCGGTATTTTTATCTATCCAGGGTCTGCTATAACTCTTATCCGTATTTGACCGGTTACTAGTTTTAACACAGAGCGATTGCCATCTGACCTGCGCAACCCTAAGGGCGAACCAGTAACTCATTGGATAAGAGCAAATTACTTATCAAGAGTTAACGATTATTATCAGATGCTATGTGATAACCACCGGGACCGTCAGCTTAACGTGCTCTCCGAGGCTAGGAGACCCACAAGGACAAACACCGAGACCGCAGACATACATCTGCTCGAGCGGGAATCGAAACCGGCGAGGCTAAAGGCGGACTCTCTTCCAATACACAACGGTGTTAAGAAATTGGATATGATGAAATAGTGAGTCCATTTATTGGTTATATTTGAAGAGTAACTGTAGAGTTTCTTGTCGGTTCTTCTCTGCAGAATCTATCTATCAGAATCGGCGATAGCTTCACTTAAACGGACACGTCAGACTGTTTTGGTGATACAAAAGTTCTTATCTAATTATTGTATTAATTTAGTTAATTTATCTATAAAAAATACAAAATTGAAGTATCTGTTTGTAATTACAAACTAAGAGCTTTTTACTAAATCTATATGAAAGTATTTAGTACATTAAAAAACTTTAAGATTCTAATCTCAGAAACGGCTGGGCCGATTTTAACGAGACTTTCACTGGCAGATAGCTGATTTTATAAAGAGTAACTTAGGTTACTTTTATTTTCGAAAAATAATTAGGATTCCGTACAATAAAGTAAAATCGATACAGCTAGTTTTTTAATAAAATTACTTTTTTTCTCTGTTACTAAAGTAGTGTTGTATTTGTATCAATTCATTTTTCGTAGTCAATTTCCATGTCTCCGAGGCACAATTCACGAAATTATATCATAAAGGGATGTTTTCTCTTTTTTCTTAGAACATTTATCATCCCCGGGTCACTGAACCCTGTAATAGGGGCTCTTTCATACTCAGCACAAAATTATGTAAATTTAGTAAGTTTAATCTTTTTAATATTTTTTTCTGGCCTCATTCCACGCTCCGCGTTCTTGCCTTAATATTTCCGAACTAGATTTTTTAATATAATTTTTATAACGTATAATTTAAGTTATTTTTTTATATTTATGTTTTTCATGGTTTTAGAGACAATTTATTACTTCACCAGAGACAAGTAAATAAAGCTTTTTTTTACGGAAGTGGATGACATATGTGACGTGTCAGTAGCGAGCCTACTTTTAACATGGACGATTGCAGGTTCAATTCCCGGATCAGATAATGCATTTCTATGACAGCTATAAAAACAAATACAATTTCAAACTTAAAAACTGGTCCCAATATTAGGAACTTGATAGTTTTTTTTAACATACAAGTCACTACTATTATTACTATTGCCACTCCAAAAAAGCTCGGTTGCGGTAGGAGTGGGTACGACAATAGACCGAGTTTAAGATCGAACCCGTACTTCGCGTTAACAGAGATTGGGTTAGCCGTTGAGCTATTGAGTTTTGCGATGCTATTGTGTTAATATTTTGCCTTTTTATTTCTCCTTCTTCTTCCTCTGCTACAAATATGTTTCTGATGCGACAGGCTATGGTATAATTTAAATGTTGTATATCCACTGCTGTGCTATCTCATTATAATATATTTCATGTAGTATTGTAAGCCATTAATAGAAGCCGTATAATTATACTAATCACCGTTACTAATGTAAAACGATTCTCGAAATCGCATTAAGTTTGTTTGACAGCTTTAAAATTAAACATATTGGGTTTCCTTGACGAATTTTGAAGGTAAACACGGAAACATTGTCTAAAATAACAATATTGGAACCGAACAAGCATCGGTACGTGACGACTCCATCGCCCGCTGTTGGGATAATCTCTTTCACAGCAGAGATAATTCCACCAGTGCAATCAGTCACACTGGTGGTAGGGCTTTTGTTGCAAGAGGCCAGCTAGGTAGGTACCACCGTAGTGTCAAATATTCTACAGCAAAACAGTAGTGCTTAGGCATTACTGTGTTCCGGTTTGAAAGGCAATGTAAACTAGTGAAATGGCTAGGCAAAGTAGATTTAAGAACTAATATCTCGAGGTTGGCAACGCGTGAGTAGCACCTACTAATGGTGTTGCAAGTGCTCATAGGCTATTGCAAAGGCTTACCATCAGGTGGGCCATATGCTTGCTTACCAACTTAGTAACACAAAACAAACTAAACAAAAAAAAATTAAGTTCCTTACCGCGCGTTATACGCACTGAGCTACACAGAAAAAGTCTTAATTTTATCAGACACCAGAGGTCTTTCTAAAATGGTATCTATCGACAACTTTTTGTATATTTTGCGACAGTCCAGTTTAAGTTGACGTCTAGTAGAAAGTCCGTAACGTAACGTAAACCAACTATGAGAAGGAGTTTGTTCGTTTGTATGGTTACGCTAATCTCTGAACCATCACGATACGATACACATATTTTTCGTAGTCGTGACGTGACGACCCCATCGCCCGCTGTTGCAATCAGTACAACTAGTGGTACCATGCTGCATAGTTAGTTTTGCTGCCGCCGAATTGGGCCGGCACCCGGGGAAGCACCACTCTATCACAGATAAACGTAAGGGAGAGTCCCAGTGGCCTGGATAAATACCGGTAATGATTGTAAGAAGAAAAAGAGTCTATTATTGTAACTAAGTTCCTTATCGCGCGCTGCAAAAGGGGGCTAGACACAAAAAACTAAGACCAAAAGTTGTAACGACACTTTTCGCTATAGTTGTAAGCCGTGCGGCGTGCGCGTCTCTCTCTCTCTCTCTCTCTCTCTTTCATAGAAAGCAAGCCAGGTATTTTCGTTTCGTCTTCCTATTTCGCATTGAAAAGTGTGGTGTCGCAACGATTATTAAAATAAAAAATTAATTAGTTTTTAATCATTAAATTAAATTGTTTATTTAATTAATTTTATTTAAAAAAAATTATTACAATTCCTTCATTAAATAATCGAAAGGAACTTCGTTCCACCCGCGTGTCCTTTGACACCTCTCAAGTTTTTTCTTATACTAGACTATTATCTTTACATTTTATTAGTGGGTATACCACAGATTAAATAGTCGTTCTGCGACTTTTTAGTCTGACTCGTTTGTAGCACGAATGTGAAAAAAGTATTTTCCGAGCCGAAAGTGTTTTTATTGACGACGACGGAATCATAATGCATGAGTGACTTTAACGACTAAGTCGTTTTGTTACGTAAGAATCGAGATTTAAATGTGCTTGGCTAAATAGTTTAGTCAATGTTAAAGTTTTACATTATATATTACTAGGTCCCGCCCCCGACTTCGTCCGCGTTGAACTTAGTATTAGCTCTATAAAGAGGAACCTAACACTTCAATCGGGAATAAAAAGTATCCTATGTCTTATCCAAGTAACAATCTATACATGTGTCAAGTTTCATCCAAATCGGTTTAGTCTTTTTTGCGTGATTGAGTAATAAAACATCCAAAACCATCCAACCATCCATTGAAAAGATTTGACACCCACAGGAAGAAAGATTTGAACAGCCTAATAGTTTTTACACAAAACGATTGTCATCCAACCTCTGCAACCTTAACGAACCAGTAACTCAATGGATTAGACCACATTATCAGATAATGATTATTATCAGATGTTATGTGATAACAGCGGGTACCGACAGCTTAACATGCTCTCCGAGGCACAGTAGGGAGACCCACGAGGACAAACACTTAGGCCGAAACCGATATTTGTAAGATTAAATCTACCCCATGAATTAAACCCGCGACTGTCGAGGCCAAAGGCAGAGTTGCTAACAATACACCACAATGATCACCCCCAATACATAAACATAAAAACTTTCAAGTTAAGAGTGAATAGGCATCTACTAGTTAAGCGCTCTCCAACTTCTTCTTCTTATCGAGTGGTTAGTGGCCAACCTAGTGTCAGAGTTGTTCAGATCACCCATATACGATTAGGCCTCTGACTTGACTTTTCGACTATTATCAAATTGATAACAGCCGGGACCAACTTTTACGTACCCTCCGAAGCACGGAGACGCTCAGTTGAAATACCACTATGCGATCACCCATCTAGTGACTGACAGCGCCTAAAGTTGCTTAACCCTTCGATCGTTAACCGATCAGTGAGCGTACCCGGCTATGAGCTCTCCAACTTAGACCGCATTACTGTTCATACCTCGCGGCATGATTGTAGTCCAGCGTAAGCCTATCATTATATATATATATTTTTTTTTTATGTTAAAAGTTGGCAAACAAGCATACGGCCCACCTGGTGGTAAGTGGTTGCCATAGACAATGAGCGCTTGCAGCACCATTAGTAGGTGCCACTTACGGGTTGCCAACCTCGGGATATTGGTTCTTAAATCTCGTCTGCCCAGTAATTTCACTAGCGTACCGCGCCCTTTAAACCGGAACACAGTAATGCCTAAGCACTACTATTTGGCGGCAGAATATTTGACACTGCGGTGGTACCTACCTAGCCGGCCTCTTACAACAAAAGACCTACTACCAGTTTGACTGATTGCACTGGTGGAATAATCTCTGCTGAAACAGAGGTTATCCCAGCAGCGAGCGATAGGGCCGTCACATCTCGACGCCGGTAAATAATAATATAAAAAAAACACCTATGATCCACCACCTCTACCTAGATGATACAATGAATGCGGTTAATTAGTTCTCATTCTGTATCAAGGTTCGTCCTCAGAAGTCTAATAAGAATATCACAGAATTGATATATTTACCAAACAAAATATTAGCAATATCGTCTTACAAAAACACGATATTTTCGTTATTTGGAAAGCGATTCTAATGATTCTTTCTTATCGTATAGGATATATGTGGTTCCCTATAAATTGTTCGGTGATCTGCTCAAGGACTTCGAAGATAGAAATAGAAAAACCTCAAGGCGTATCACCTTACAGGCACATCAGCGGTGCAAATGATTTTGGTGATGAAAAGTACTTGGGTTTATTATAATGTAAACATTACAAGTAACTGCGATCAAACAGAACGCTTTCCATTGACAGATAGATGATAAAAATTAAACGCTTATCACATTACGTAGGAAATATATTATTAAAAAAAAAACATTTTAACGAAAAAGTTCGAATCGACCACGTACAACCTCCATATTAATCTAATCACACTCCCTACCAAGAATGTGTGAGTCTACGTCTTTAATAATAACTGGGGTGGGCCACCTCACCCCCTCTTCCGCCGACACCCACCCCCACACTAGTGAAAAAATATATCCCAAGCAAAACAATATTATAAATTGGACGCTCTGTATGTGTGCGTATCGTTCCCATTTCTCTTTGTGTAACGTGCTCTTATATTTATGAGACTTTTCGCTGTACTAATTTTAGTTCGAATTGATTGAAATTCCGCCTTTTTTATGTGTGTCGCAGCCATAGACTTACTGTATACTATAGACAGGCCCTTCCAAATAGACAAATTGTCAAAGATTCGCTGGTGCTTCTTTGTAAACACAACGAAAAGAAGTTGTTTATTTACTTACCGGCGTCGGGACGTGACGACCCCATCGCCCGTTGTTGGGTTAATCTCTGTCACAGCAGAGATTATTGCACCAGTGCAATCAGTCATACTGGTGGTAAGTCTTTTGTTGCAAGAGGCCGGCTAGGTAGATACCAGCACAGTGTCAAATATTCTACCGCCAAACAGTAGTGCTTAGGCATTACTGTTTTCCGGTTTGAAGGGCACTGTAGGCTAGTGAAATTACTGGGCAAAAGAGTTTCAAGGACCAATATCTCGAGGTTGACAACGCGTCAGGCACTAAGGGTGTTGCGCGCGCTCATAGGATACGGCAACCGCTTACCATCGGGAGGGCCGCATGCTTGCTTGTCAACTTGTAACATGAAAAAAAAGCTTACATATTTTTTTTATTAACGAATATTAGCAATGCTTTTTCAAGGCATTACTAATATTCCTATTAGCCCTCCAAATAAACTCGAAGCTAGCGTTAGGAGTGGGTACGACAGTAGACCAGGGGATCAAGATCAAACCCACGTCTCTTATGTTAATGAGCTGAGTCGGCCCTTCTACCGTTCAGTCGAGGCTGCCAGTTAGTTACTAACTTGCAACATAACCGAGGCGAGACGACGTTGCGTTCACGAAGGAGCACCAACAAGTCTGATATTTTGTGTATATGGAAAAGCCTGTCGATAGTAGACAGTAAGATTATGCTCGCAGCGTAATTGTAAAATCAATAGTATTATAATATCCGTGGTATTACAATTTTGTTTGACTTATTGTAAATTCTTGATGAGTTTTCTATGTGCCGATTCCAGTTATATTGTTATTCAACTGGACACGATCAGTGATATTAAGATTATTTATTAGTAGTAGCATCGCGTGTTGTGATTGGTTAATTTTGTGACAGTAATTTGTTTAACAAACTTATTACGAAATGGTCAGATCGATTTATCGAAATTGTTCAATATCTCCCTTGTCTTTGTCTACGTTGATTACAGATAATTTACCGCGATGAACACTATTTCCATAACGAATTTCGAACAGATAGAGGTACATTTGAATTTATACTAATAAAAAAAATTGCTGTTGAATTTTGCATACTAACGCAACGTCAATTTCCAAAATTTTCGACTTCCGCGTGATAAACATTTATCTCTAAGCTAACTGTCGTTCAATTTCAACCACGTTCTAAGAGAAAAGGCTCTGATCTTGCAAACAAGACAATAACCTACCTATCTAAGTACCTAAATACTAGAAACCTGGTATGTTTTTGTACTATAGTAATTCAGAAAAACACGATAACCTTAATTGTTCAAGAGATTTCGAAAGACAAGAAATTTAGACAATTCGATTATCCAACTTTGCCTTAACCCTTACAGAGGAAAACTTGTAATACATACATATATTTCCTTCAATATAATGTGAAAATGTACTACAAATACAAAACGCACACATAGATAAACACACACAGCGATATATGAATGTTACGTTTTTATAATCTACAAAATAAAAAAGTGAAAGCTTAACATTTTCGTCAGAAATATAGAGATAGATACTACGCTACGCTGTTTACAACTTTGAACTTAGTGTTCATCCAAGCGATCACTGAAAACGCGGCGTTTATAAAACCGCAGAAACGAAAATGAGGTATGCCAAAAGGTTACAGATTACAAAATAAATAATGGAAATTGAACTATTATATTATACATCCAAATTCATTAAAAGACTAGATATACATAAATACAATTACATAGACTTTAAGATTGGTTACTTCTTTTTTCACTGCGAATTCTTTTTTTTTTAACTACTCATTCGCTTAGGCCATCGTTTCTCAACGAAGTGCGATCCTTGCAATTCGTTCATAAAATAAGACCTGTATACAAATTCGTTTCTAAAAATAATGAGGTTTAATGTAGCATTATAAAATGAAATATCACCGAGTAAAAACAACATGAATGAAGCTAATGGTTACTTTATTTTGTTAAATAGTAGTTCTTTTGTTGCAAGAGACCGCTTAGGTAGGTACCACCGCAGTGTCAAATATTCTACCACAAAGCAGTAGAGTCTTTTTTTGTTCCGGTTTGAACGACACCTACTAATGGTGTTGCAAGCGCTCATAGGCTACGGCAACTGCTTACCATCAGGTGGGCCGTATGCTTGCTTGCCAACTTAGTAACATTAAAAAAAATATTAACATAAATTAATGAATTCAACGGTTGGTTTTGTTTCTCGCTTAGTATTATATAAATTATATTCAAGTGATAATAGAAACAGACAATGTATGTATGTAGTTTTTAAAGTTTGAACGTATAAATAAACTATTTAATTAAAATAAAATTGACCCTATTTAAACATGTCATAAAAATCTTAAAGACACAATCGCTAAGAATATTTTACGCTGTTATTATGTATCAAAGATATCGATATACATACGTAGTAGAAGTCAAAACATATTATAAAAACATAAGAAAGACGTAGTAAGCAAGCGGTTATATCCTTCCTAATTTCCTGTCTGTCGAACGCTACACGTCTGAAAGGACACGTCTATAGAATGTCAAATGTTCTGCAATCAAAGTTTTATTAGATTTCTGTGCTCCCCTCACAATAAAGGGGAAGTTTCAACATTTTTTCTTTACAAATATCTTTATTTTTTCAAAGATATGTAGTTTCTTTAATGAGTTACAAGCAGTTATCTTTCGATAAGGAAATATACGAGTTGATAGCAATGTATTGTCACTAATATTTTCATCAGAAATCTAAAAAAATATTATCATATTTTTATACCATTGGCATGAAAATTACTGTATTGTTCATTCACCAATAGCGTCTACTACTAATTCTGCGTTGCCTCCTTCGATGAAATAGATGAAAGGAGATGAGGAAATAAAAGAGCCAACTTCAAAATCGAGATGGTTCAATGGATGTTAAACTTAAACTTTAACCAAAGATCGCGGTTTCAAATCCGGGCATGCGACTCGGAATTTTCACGTGCTAATGTTTCGCGTTTATCTCGTGCACAACGTTTAAGGAAAACATCGAGAGGAAGTCTGCATGTCATAGATGAAATTCTAATAAATAAGTATATAAACCAATACTGTCCGCCTGGTTGGCGACCACCGTACTTTGGAGAGAAACTCGTGAGCTGGCTCTTCACCTGCATTACCAGATCAGACAGCTTATATCCACTTGCAGCTTTCAGGTGGTGACGACCCCATCGCCCGCTATTGGAATAACCTCTGTCACAGCAGCACACAGCAGAGATAATTCCACCAGTGTGACTGAGCGCAATCAGTAGGTTTTTTAGTTGCAAGATGCCAGCAAGGTAGGTACCACCGTAGTGTCAAATATTCTACCGCAAAGCAGTAGTGTCTTTGGCATTACTGTGTTCCGGTTTGAAGAGCACTGTAGTGAAATTACAAAGGGGATGTAGGGTTGGCAACGCGAGAGTGGGCTACGGCAATCGCTTGCCATCGGATGGGCCGTATGCTTGCTTGCCAACTTAGTAACATAAAACAGATGTTCATGGGCGGTGGTGATCGCTGGGCCGTCTGCCCGCTTGCCCCCTCTATCATAAAAAAAAGGTTGACTTATAATCCAAGTGACCAGTATCTTGACTATATAATCGTTTCTCAACTTGGCAATTCGTAATCATGACTTGCTTAAAGCAAAAATATCGAGTCATAGAAAGATACTAGTACGAGAACTATCGTATCATAAAAGTGACAAGCAAAAGCGATTTGAAATATTTTAACCGACTTCTGAAGGAAGAAGATTTTCAGCTCGAATGTTTTAATTAATTTTTTTTTATGTCAAGCGTTTGCGGTAGGATATCTGACACTGTGGTGGTACCTACCGAGCCAGCCTCTTGCAATACCACCAGTTAGTCTATTCGCTATTCAAAGTTTCCACAAAACTTAGTTACTTAACAAGAAAACACATTATAAATAATTTATAATATATCTGTGTTTATAACACAATCGTAAACATTTTTTTGTAAGTCCGTGCATTACTAGCGCATGTATTAAATGTAGCTTCTTTTTAACTCCTGACCGTTTTCAAACAAGCATAGAGTCCACCTCTGATTAACAGTCACCGCAAACTCAGAACACCTGTGATACTTGAAGTATCACATGCATCTTGCCAACCCGGATGATAGGAGGGAGAGGATAAGAAGGGAAAAAATAGGAACAGAGGGGGTAGGAGGTTAGGTTTCCAGTGCTGGCACGCATCGCCAAGGTCAGACAACCTATTTTTGCTTTGAGGAACATGGCTCTACTACTATTAAACTGGTCAACATAAAAAATTACAAAAGAAATTTCCGAATTAAATTTAAAATATAAGAAGAAAAATGTAAATTCAAAAACTTAAATTGTTTTAAGCAAAAACTAAATCAGTGGTTAGTGAATGCATGTTAGAATAACTTAAAAGAATATTTAGATTAAGTGTAGCCCACAATAATTAAGAAATAAAATTTATACAATTTATTACCATTATTATATTATCATTTGTTACCATTTTTAAAATATTTTATACAAATGTAACTATTTCAATTAATATAATAATATGTATGAAATTTGCATGCCAACTTATGGTTGTTGCGACGGAATTTAAATACTGCAATATCTAAAAAATGTACCTACAACTTTGCAAATAAATTATTTTGATTTTATAAGACTATTTGTCCAGATATTTCTATGTTATCGGGATCAACGCATGTAAACTCGCAGCGCGCAATTAGTATACAATGGTACACAAAGATGGTAACGATTTTATTAAAGACGTGCGCCGGAAATTTTTAGTTTATTACTCACTATAAAGAATGCATGCTTTGAATGCAAAGTTAAACCGCAAAATGTTAAAAAAAAACTTTAATAAGGTTTACGACTACCTGACATCTTTGATTCAAGAATTATTGATTACTTTTATGGCCGACTTTAAAAAATCGACCATTGTTTCACAGCCGTTGGTTCGATTCCAACTCGGGGTATATGTTTGTATTGATCATAAAAGCATGTGTTCCGGAATGGGTGGTTGTGCTTGTGTGTATATGTTTTCGGACCGACACAGGATACAACTTAAGATGGTTAGGATGATAGGATCTTGAAGAAATCAAGGGAGCTCTTTAAATGGTATATATAAATGCGTTTTGCTTATAACATAATTGTTATTTATTATGTTTTAATGTAATTAATTTATTTTTAATTAAAATAAATTAAACGTGACACACTCAACGGCCCCCATTAGGATAGTGATGTCAAACACACCCACACAACTGACTGATGGTCAATACATGACTGTATGGTGAATATAAACATCGGGGGTGAATCGAACCCGCGACCAGTGGCGTATGAGGCAGGTTGCTACCGCTGCGCCACAACGCCGTCATAAAGCTTAACATCATCCGTTTTCCAAGTTCCTGAGACTGGCATATACAATTAAACATAAAATGGATGAGAAGTTGAGAACTACAGTATCTTCTGTCTCTGTCTATTTTTTTCTATTTCATGACGGTTGGCAAACAGGCATACGATCCGCCTGTTAGTAAGCAGTCACCGCAACCTATGAACACTTGCGATACTTGAAGTATCACATGCACAAGAAGGTAAAAAAGGAAGGGAGTAGAGGGGTGGTTGATTGGGCCTCCGGCGTTCTCTCTCATCGCACGAAACGCAACAGTACCTACCGATACTGTTACTTGACGCTGATTTCTGTGAGAGGGTGGGACTTCTTAGGTCGATGTGTGCTGGGAAAAACATGTAGAGCCATGTTGTACCGAAAATTTTTACCGATTTAATAGAGATTTATAATTTTCAATGTTAGGAACCAAGCGTTTGTATCTCATGTATATATCCGTATATGAGTGTGTGTGTTTAGGATTATGATGGACGATTGTTAAACCGCAAATGAAATCCTTATGAAAGTAACCAGGCAGGTTATATGAATATAGTAATTAATCATTATAATTAAGTTTGGATTGATGTTCAATCAGACGGTGTATCAGATCTTGCGGTGAAAAACGGTATATTTTATGGTTCGGGGTTCAGGGCGATGTCCTAGCTTTAATACAGGTATAAGGCTGTGTTTCCACCAGAGCTGTGTGAGGATGCTTAGCGACAGATGTGTTTGTTAACCTATATGTATAAAAGGAGAAGACCTGACTGACTTATAAGCGCCCAGCCTAAACCCTTAGATCTAGAAAGCTAATTTTTTTCAAAGGTCAACACAACACTATAGGTGGTGTAAAAGGGGTTGAAAGTTTGAAACTGTAAGCATGAAACTTTGCCATTCGGTAAGCAATTAAAAATAAACACGTGTAACATTTTTCCAAAATTCCACAAGTGTTGAAATGGGGGTTCAAAGTTTGTAATAAAATTTTATTTAGTTAGTTACGCGGGCGAAGCCGCTGGCAGAAGTTAATAACTCCGCTGAGACTCCACACTCCGCTCATCGCACTTCGTTTCCACAGGAGATGCGATGAGCGAGGCTAGATAAATGAAGCAATTATATTGGGTCCAAAAAATAAATCCCTCGCTACGCTTTCTCGCACATCTGTGGTGGAAACACAGCCTAATACAATTGCAGTTAGTGTGGTTTATATTTTTTCATTTGACTTAGTAATTTCTCTGTTTTTTAGTAGGTAAAGACTTGCAACATTGTCCAGACGTCGTGAATAAAATGTATTTAAATTTAATTTTTATTAGCCCCAACAATACGAGTATTATTACTTTGATTCTGGAATCACAAGTTGTTGTTAAGGGTCCGTAAACAAACTTTTAATTATTTTATAGGTCTATTTTAAAAATTAGAATTATATGTATATGTATGTAAATACACTTTTTTTATTCCATATGTTTAACAAAATGGCGGACTGAAGCCATTTTCTGAAATTTTTTAAACTGCTTCTAAATAAAGTTTAACCTTACTACCAAAATTATAGTCCAAGAATTATGGCCTATATGAAAACGAAGGTCGTGTGTTTTGTCTAGACCTATACGGTTATGTAAAAACGGAACCAGGTAACCTTTACGCTTATGTGAATGAAATAAGAATTTGTTATGTCATTTTTAGCCGACTTCAAATTAGTGGAGGTTCTGTGTTTGACTGCATGTATGTTCGCCGAAGCTCCTTCAACTGTAAACCGTTTTTGAAAAGCATTGTATTTGAATAGGTATATTCTTATAGTATATAATGGGGCCACCATTGTAATTTGGTCAAGATTTTGAGAGAAATCAAGGGAAATGCATTCAAACCCTCAAGATACTGTTTTATCGCCTAGTTTGGGGGTCAGCCGAAATTTGTATTGTCATAACTTTAATTAGCCTAGTACCAATTGTAGTTCCCAGTAGTTCCCAAGATAGTATGATAAATATGGCATTTTTTTTATTAATTAAATATTATTATTATATTTCTTTCAAAAGTATCTTGTTCAAACCTCCGAAAAAGCATTTATTTGTGTGTATGTTCACCAGGACTTCCATCCTGGTGACGATCACAGATGGCCACTGAAACTACACAAAAAATACACCCGTCTAATTAAAATATCGACAAACGAGTCACCGACTTCTGAAGAATATTTTCTGTACAAAATATTTATTTATTGCTTTTTTTTGTTTTAGTTTTAAAATTGGAAAAGTTTTATATTTTATACAGATACAGAACATAGAAGTTCAAAATGAGTTATGTAACTTTATAAACCAAAACAAACAAGTCCGGAAGTAATATAGCACTTATATGTCTAAAAAATAAATATGAAACCATCATAGGGAACTTTCTTTTGTTTTATGACGAAAAGTTTACGAGCGAGACGTGGATACGTTCCTGTCTCACTCGCACGACCTTTCAATTTTCGTCCGCCGTTTCTTATTTAGTTTCGCGCAAATTATCTCCAATTCTTCATATTATTAAACATCCAGGGGGAACTAGCCCCTAGGGGACGGGGGTAATGACAGGGAGCGGTCAACGCCCCGCCCGGCGTCCGGCTCACTTGTTCTTGTAAAATTTTTCCCCGATCTTTATTTTCTTTCTGTAGACGTATATAATTAGAGAGTTATCCGTGTGTGCGTTCGTTATACTTGAGTGTGTGCGTTTTGAACGCGTTACATCTGTGTGGGTACGGTTATTAGTTTTCTTGGGAGTTTCGTCCGGGATGTTTTTGTTAGATTTCGATAATTTCGCGACAGCCGCATGGGGTGAAAAATCGATATATATACAGAAAGAATGCTCGGATGCGGGGTCCTTAATTCTAATGAAGCCCTGCATGATATATTATTTATGTGGCGTGTTTAGTGACTCAACGTGCAGACATGTTATTCGAAATACGAATTTGGTCTCTATTTGCGAGTGAATTAAAAAAAATAAACTTTTGTTTTTCGTTATCAAAACATAATTACGACGATGTCCTTGAAAGATAAAACTTTTTTATATTAGTGAGTCATGTAATAGCATAATTTGGCTTATTTAAAATTGTTATAGTCTTTTAAGTTCATGCGACTATATAAAACTTCTGCCTGCGACTTCGTCTGCCTAAAAATACTACGATTAGTGTATATTGACCTGGTTAAAAAGGCACTTTATTTATAAATAGCTCGGCTTTTAGACGGCGTATCTAAACAAAATATTGATGTCCTGGATTTTAAGTTAAGCCTGCATCAAAACAACTGTGACAATCGCATTCAATTTCGTAAAGTAGTTTTTTCGTGATGCGCGTACAAACCTATGGACAGACAGAGAGTTAAACTAATACGTAAACCTAGGAATAATTATTTTGGATTCCATTGCTTCTATAAAACCCTGCATATTAAGTTGACTAGAAACTGATTGTCCACAAAAAAATGTGATCTTTTAACGTTGAACAAAAATATTTTATTTTGATTTTCATTCTAGGACCACAACAGATACTAGAAATGAAGCGTTCCCCAAACAAGATACGTAATATTTTTGACACTGTTTGCTATATCTCATGAACTGTAACAGATAAACAATTGAAAATTTCATAGATAGTATATTTATAATTTAATAATAATAAAAATAAAATTAATATCAAGTTTAATTTTAAAATTAAAGGGGGTACACAACATTGATATTTTTACTTTACTGTGGTACGGAACCCGGATGTAGACGGATGTAGATGTTTTTGCACGTTCCATTTATAAATTTAAAAAAATCAATACCACAAATACTTTTACAATGAGACACAATTTCTCTTTTAGTGTATCGTTTAGTAATTACTTTTGTTGTACATTTTAAATTTAATACAACACTTAACGGAATTTATTGTTAATTTACATTGTTACATTGTTGGTCCTTTTTCTCAACAAATCAACACATGTTATCAAAATGTATAGTGATTTTTTTTTTGTCATGACGGTTGGCAAACAAGCGTACGGTCCGCCTGATGGTAAGTCGTCATCGCAACCTAAGAAAGCTTGCATACTTGAAGTATCACAAGCACGTTGCTGACCCAAGGAACAGGAGGGACTAGATGAGAAGAGAATAAAAGGAAGGGAACAGAGGGGGTGGGAGATTGGGCCTCCGGCGCTCTCACTAGTCGCTCGAAACGCAACAGTACCTAATGATACTGTTACTTGACGCCGATTTTCTGTGCGAGGTGATACTTCTCCGGCCGAGTCGGCCCTTTTGCGCTGAGAGAGGCTCTACTACCGTAGAAGGCTCTACTGTAGAAAAGTGTAACTATTTACTGTTCCAAATAAATAAATATAATAAAATAAAACCCTTTACGTGTCCGGCAGACACTTGACCGGTTTTTTTATTTACGTGTGAGAGTAAATAGAACGTATTATATTACCATTTAACGTATTTGACGGAGACAAGGCCGCTGGTAAAAGCTAGTTTCTATTGTTCTATAAGAATAACAACGGAACCCTTTTATGCCCTGTCTGTCTGTCCGTCACAAGGCTGTATACTGTAATAGATATTCAGTAGAGTAACACACTAAAAGCTCCATTGTTTCATGAGATGTTGGTATTTGTGTTATTTTTATTAGAATTTAACCGACTTGAAAAAGGAGGAGATTATCAATTTGTTTTTTTTTTGTTTTTATGTATATATACCTATATTTTTTCTGATTCTTCGATCACTTGACATAACGGTGTCCTAATCATGTGTGATCCCTTGATCACATTTTTTCAGGTCATGCGGACCGTATGCTTAATTTTAAGACAACCTTCACGAAACAAAAATAATTATCGGTCAAGTGCGTTGTGGTCAGCGCACAATCCAAACTAAAGGGTTCCACAGCTTTAAAAACCTTAAGAACTTTAAGAATAATAATGACGACGTTGTGGCGCAGCGGTAGCGAACCTGCCTTAAACGCCACAGGTCACGGGTTCGATTCCCGCTCGGAGCATAATATGTTTGTATTGACCATGCAAGCATATTTTCCGGTCTGGGTGTATTTGTCCTTGTCATTGTGAATGTTTCCGGATCCCCGACACAGGATATTACTATCCTAATGGGGGCCGTTGAGTGTGTAGCGTTTATTTATTTATTTATTTAATAGTAATTATTAACAGTAATTTTAAAGGCGTCGGGATGTGACGGCCCCATCGCCCGCTGTTGGGATAACCTCTGTCACAACAGAGATTATTCCACCAGTGCAATCAGTCACACTGGTGGTAGGTCTTTGTTGCAAGAGGCCGGCTAGGTAGGTACCACCGCAGTGTCCAATATTCTGCCGCCAAATAGTAGTGCTTAGGCACTACTGTGTTCCGGTCTGAAGGGCATTGTATGCTAGTGAAATTACTGGGCGAACGAGATTTAAGAACTAATATCTCGAGGTTGGCAACGCGCGAGTGGCACCTTCTAATGGTGCTGCAAGCGCTCATAGGCTGCGGCAGCCACTTACCATCAGGTGGGCCGTATGCTTGTTTGCCAACTTCTAACATAAAAAAAAAAAAAAAAATAACAGTAATATGAAAAACAAAGTTATGGAAACAACTCATATATCTCTAAAATTTGTAGACCTATCTTCTTCAAAATTAATGTGGTTGAAAGTTCATTTGAGGTTCTACAAGCTCGAATTTTTCCACTATTTTAAGTTCCATAGTTCAAAAGTTAGACACAACACACACACACAATTTTTATGACTTTTGGCGCTAATATCTCAACTTCCTTATCATTTTGAAAAACCTAACCAAAGATATCTCACACGTTGCCATACGTTGAATTTTTTTTTCAATCCTTAGTTACATGTATAGATGCTACCTTTAATATATTTTATATATATTTGCTTTATATATTTTAGGATTTCATTACAAAATCGTGTAGCAGTTTACAGAATACATCTATTGACTGAATTTCGTATAGAGCCAGTGTCTCCAAATAAAATTACTGTGACATACGGACCGACAGACGGACATGACGAAATTAGGGTTTCGTTTTTTGCCATTTGGCTAAAGAACCATAAAAAAGACAATGATAACAATATCGCGTTTCAAATATTCCAAAAGAACCACCTTAATACTATGTGTGTATTTTCATCGTAGTTTCTCCGTCAGCTCACCATCCCCAGTCCCCAAAGCTAGTAGGTTTAATTAAAGACGTCAAATGTTTGATTAATTCAACACAAAGGCGGACATGATAAATATTTATAAATGCAACGCTGACCTAGCGATTTACGTGAACGATAAATCTTGGGTCTCGCTGAGGGTAAGTTTTAAATGTAGTGAAGATAGTTTCATTGTTACGAGCCCTCTATGTATCTCTATCTTGGATCGACGTCGCGATATGTGGAGTCGTCGAGAGGGAATTGAACCGAGAGCCTTCGCCGCTTCGTTGCAAGTATTAAATTCGTGATACTAGCTTCTTCCCGCGGCGTTTGCTACGTTTTACTTCTATCCCATATTCCGTTTTGTTATTTTACAAACTTGAGGGTAAAACTTTTACAAACTTTGAATGTCATATTAATTTATATCGAATCAACAGCCTAAAAATAAGTTTCAAGCGTCTAGTTCCAAAAAAGGCGGTATTTTCATACAAACTTTCACACCCTCATTTCAACACCTTATGATCCTTTTTTCACATTCAAAATGGTTATGTCCTTACTCAGGCTGTAGACTATCTGTGTACCAAATTTCATTGAAATCGGTTCGGACAGACAGACTGACATACAGAGCTACTTTCGCGTTCATAATATTAGGTAAGCCTTAATAGTATCAAAACCTTACTGTTTGGTCTAGTGTCAGAATTGTTCAGGTTGCCGATGACTGACTACTTAGGTAGGTTAATATTCGCGTATGGCGTGTGCTGCAGTGGCAAAGTAGACGCACATTGTCAAACAAGCGAACCCATGCCGCTAAAATGCGTCGCGTGGCCCTAACATAGTCTGCAGTAATACAGTTGATAACACAGCTTGCAGTGGGACAGCGGCTAACACAGCCTGCAGGGATACAGTTTGTAACACAGCCTGCAGTGCGACAGCGGCTAACGCAGCCTGCAGCGATACAGTTGGTAACACAGCCTGCAGTGCGACAGCGGCTAACGCAGCCTGCAGGGATACAGTTGGTAACACATGCCGCTAAAATACGACAGCGGCTAACGCAGCCTGCAGGGATACAGTTGGTAACACAGCCTGCAGTACGACAGCGGCTAACACAGCCTGCAGTGGGACTGGGTCTGAACGGTTTGTATGCAAATAGGTAACTATGAGATGATTTTAAAAATGCAAAAAGCGACAGTCATAGCTTGCGGTTTCAACGATAAATAAAATATATTGCACTATCAAGTCTATTTGACTACCATATTTGTTTAACACGAAAGAAAACAATATTTATCGTTTAATAATAATGCGGTTTTTGCTAAACAAATATTATTAATAAATTATAATTTAAATAACTTTAAAATATAAATATAATATGATATGAAATACGATTTATAATAATCAGAAATCTGAGAAATGTATATGGTACAAAATTGTAGTATTTTTGAAAACTCAACCCCTTAAAAGGGCTAACAAAAAGACGAAGTAGGTATTTATTTATGTATCTTTCTTTATAGAACGACATGAAATATAATATAGGATTGCCTAAGTAACCTTTGTGAAATGTATAGAAGCTTTTTTTAATATCATGACGGTTGGCAAGCAAGTATACAACCCACCAGCTGGTGTCTGGTGAGTGGTTGTCGTAGCCTATGAACGCTTACAACACCATTGATTGATATTGGTTCTTAAATATCCTTTGCCCAGTAATTTCACTAGGTACGGTGTCCTTCAAACCGTAACACAGTATACTGCTTTGCGGTAGAATAACTAACACTGCGGTGGTACCTAGCCGGCCTCTTCCAATAAAGGGCCTATCATTTATTATAATTATTAATTATTTTAATTATAGAATGTTATTACAACATTATCAAGAAACTAATATCGATCAAACATAAAAACAACGCGTTGCTTAAAGTGGGAAGCGTGTAGAAAAATCTTGGTTTGAGATACCCCTCTGCAATAATTAGTTTAACAGTATTCGAGCACCCGCCAACCCCCAACCCACCCCCCTCGTGTGGATTACGTGCGAGTGTGTTCACCCCCACTATTGAGAAAAATATACCGGAAAATACCCGTATATTAAGAGTTAAGACTAATATATGATAGGACACGCCCAAGTTATATACATGTTTATGTTAAAATAATTTAATTAAATATGGGAATATTGTTATATCTAATGTCGGGACTGTAAATGTGTTATTTTCTCGAGGATTTCAAGGCCACCAATCTACCAACGCAAGAGCAAAACTATCGTGTCTACAGGACTACTACAGTAGATAAATGGACCGGCATAGGCAATTACTACCCTCACGCAGTATACCGACGTGGAGTATCTATATTTGTACTCTTTTGCTACTATAGTAGTAAAGCCATACTTTTCCCACCACAAATGGGCCCGCTCAACCGGGGCAGTACTACACTCTCAGAAAAAATCGGCGTATAGTAACAGAGTACTGTTGCGTTTCGTGGAATAAGTAAGAGGGTTATGAGGGCGCCGGAGACCCAATCTTCCACCCTTCTGTACCCTTCCTTTCACATGCCTTCCCTCAGTACCCCTTGGGTCGGTCGGGTTGCCCTCAGTAACACTTGTGATACTTAAAGTATCACAAGTGTTCATAGGTTGCGGTGACTGTTTACCATCAGGTAGACCGTATGCTTGTTTGCCGTCATAAAAAAAAATAATATACTAGCATCTGCTTCGCTTGCGTATTGCAATACAACTAAATGTTTCCCGATACCAATTTTCATGCCCAATTTCACCTTTTTCGCTTTTTTCGTGCCAAAAACTCGTATAGTTCTTGTCTAAAGTCCTAAGTATTTTTTAACATCGAATAAAAGCCTATATCGAAATTCAAATCTTGTGGCTAGTTTTTGTTTTATTCCACGGGAATTTAACATTTTAAAAGCTTTTATATCAAATCAATAGGAGGAATCAAAAGTATCTTTTATTTATTTTGTTTTATTAAATAGGAAGCCAACGTTGTATTAATAGTTTACCGGCGCCGGGATGTGACGACCACATCCCCCGCTGTTGGGATAACCACTGTCATAGCAGAGATTATTCCACCAGTGCAATCAGTCACCATGGTGGTAGGTCTTTTATTGCAAGAGGCCGGCTAGGTAGGTACCACCGCAGTGTCAAATATTCTGCCGCCAAATAGTAATGCTTAGGCATTACTGTGTTCCGGTTTGAAGGGCACTGTACGCTCGTGAAATTACTGGGCAGAGGAGATTTAAAAACCAATGTCTCGAGATTGGCAACTCGTGAGTGGCACCTACTAATGGTGCTGCAAGCGCTCATTGGCTACGGCAACCACTTACAATCAGGTGGGCCGTATGCTTCTTTGCCAACTTGTAACATAAAAAAAAAGTTAAGTTAGTTTAATATAATTAGTTTAAGTTGTACGATGGGATGCAAATAGGGGTCGCTCTCAGCCCCTTTAAGAAAACTCCCCATCCTAGATTAAATAAGTAATTAGTAGAAGTCATGTGTTATAACAATTCTTTGTAATTTGTAATTAAATAAAAATCAATTGCCGCATGTTTGACAGATCATCTCTTCACATGTCGACCGATTCGGCTGATTTCTCAATGGACTTTATTCTCAATTCGGTTTTTTTTAGGGTTCCGTACTCAAAGAACCCGATCGCTAAGCTTCCGTCCGTTCGTCCGTCTATCTATTGATATAAAGTCAAAAACCGCATGAAAATCCATTCAGTAATTGTTTAGTTTATCGCGAACAGACAGACAGACACGTGCGAGAAGTTTTATAATATGTATGTAATATATTATCTATTGAAACTTCTTCCTAGCATACTAGTTTGTACACGGAGCGATTGCCATCTGACCTCCGCAACCCTAAGGGCGAACCAGTAACTCATTGGAAAAGAACAAATCACCTATCAAGAGTTAACGATTATTATCAGATGTTATGATAACAGCCGGGCTCGGTAGCTTAACGTGCTCTCCGAGGCATGGTGGGGAGACCCAAAAGGATAAACGCCCAGACCGAAATTGATAACATACATCTGCTCCGAGCGGGAATCAAACCAGCGACCGTCGAGCCACAAAGCTCTCTAGCTTCACGCCACAGCGTTCCTCTATCTATTGAAACAGACTATAATACTTTTTTCATGTTTTAAAGATCAACGCATAAACAAAAAGGTCACGATTTTTAATCGTTTAATTAAAACGCAAAACATTCGAGTCTGCGGTTAGAAATTCACGCAAACCCTATAGTCCAAGGTTCAAGTACGGACAAAGACCTTTTGAGCTTTAAGTTACTACGCTTTTTAGGGTTCCATAGCCAAATGGCAGAAACGGAACCCTTATAATTCCGTTTGTCCGTCTGTACATCTGTCTTTACTCAGAGACTATTGGCTTTATCTATACGAAATTTAGTAAATAGGTGTATTATATGCACCGCTACTCAATTTTGCAGTGAGATTCTAAAATATATAAAAATAATTACCAGTCAAGTGAGTTATGGACCACGCACAGTTGAATCTAAAGGGTTCCGCAGCATGGTTATATAATAATAAATATAATAATAACTTTATTTCGACCAACAATTTGCCTATTTGTTAGTAATTTCTAAAACTTATTTAACCTAAGACAGAATTAATTTGTCAGCACGTGAATCCTAAGCAGTGGTTCACATACAAACAACTTCTATTAACAAATGCTCTCAGGACGCCACTTGAGCTGGAAAGAATCCTGCGCAACAACGATGTGCACCGCTTTCGCATAATGGTATAAAAACAGTCCACATACGCCTTGGCAAACATCCCCGATGCACTAAAAAAACGAGGCATACCCATTAGCATGACGAAACTATAAGGGTTCCGTTTTAGCCATTTGGCTACGGAACCCTAATTAAGGGTAGCAGTCCATACGTGTAACTGAGGGTTGAAAAAAAAAGTCAAAATATGGCAATAAGCTATCTTTTGATAAGTCTTTAAAAAGGATAAGGAGATTTGATTTAAGATTCTGGAAAATTTTGAGGTTGTAAAATTCAAAAGAACTTTCAACCACATTTATTTTGATGAAAATATATTTACAAATTTTAGACATACATAAGTTTTTCCCATAATTTTGTTTTTCTTATTACTTTTAATAATTACTATGAAAGTACCAACTTATTTTGCGGTCGATTTTAATTCGTTATTATTTTAAAGTCCTTAAGATTCATCATCAAAGTGCGGAACCCTTTAGTTTCCGCTGTACGTCCACAACGCACTTGTCGGTACGGTAATTATTTCTGCATTAATCATATTAATATTATAAATGTGAAAGTATGTGGACTTGGTTGTTTGTTTTTGACACAAAAACTGCTAAACGGATTTAGATGAAATTTGGCGCACAAATAGTCTACTATCTGAATTAACAATTTTTATAATATAATACTAGCGACCTACCCTTGCTTTGTCCTGGGTACTTTTATATAAACCTTCAATGTAAAACGATTAAACTGATGGTGAAAGACGATTTGATGCGGATAAAATTTGGTTTAGGAAGTGTAGTCGGCAATACAGACAGGCACAAAAAGTTTATACATATATACTATATACAGAGCCCAGTACCGTGTTTTTCATATTGTAACATAAAAAAACCGGCAATACAGACAGACAAGGAATGCAACTTTTTTATACTATGCACAGACCAGTGTCATCCCTTGAGGCAATGATGAAAATAGTATTATATTCTTTTATTTTTACTGTGTTTTAAAGCTGAGAATTCGCCCTGAAACCTTCAGGGAAAGGGTGACTCAGAGTCCCCATTTACAAATACCTTGATCTTTATAACTTTAAATAGTATAATATATAATATCTAAATATAGCAAATTACTATATAATGCTTCGGTACGGATAAGCTTGTTTATTTTTGTATGAGGCAAGCAGTGCCTACCATTTTTTCGAATGAGTATTGCTGTTGGCCCTACTGGCCTTGACAGCGTCACCGAGCGGGGGCCGACTAACGAGACCCGTAAAAAAGGGATAGCCTTCACGGGGGCTCAAATTTGATTCTGTCCTTAAGGTGCCTCCTGCGAAGCCGAACCACGTCTAAGGACGACATCGGATATAAACCACAACCTGCACGAGATTCACGTCAATGGTAAAGACGTCAAAGTAAAGCTATAACATGTGCTGTAACACATGTTGCGTTTCCTAGGTTACGTATCCCAAAGGTCCTGGAAACGACGACGTAATATGTGAATATAACGCAACGTTTCCGTGACGTCATTGTTACGTGTACATACGTTCATAAGTGTCATTGAGTGTTATCATTTCAGTGACCGAGTCTTGTCATTTCTTCAAAAGTCGTCAATTACTTGAAATTACTAAACCAATAGTGATGATGTTGGTATATATATAGGTAGAATATAGAATATAGAATATTGGAGAAGGACATAGGCATATTTTTAATAAATGCTTTAAGGATGTGAAAAGGGGGTGAAAGTTTGTATGAGGAACCAATTATTTCAATTATAATAAAGCTGCCTTATTCACGCAAGCGAAGCCTCGGGCAATAGGTAGGGTATATGTAAAGATCTGTATAATTATAGTGATTAGTATATTATTTATATATTTTCACGACTTTTGACGCTGTGGTAGTATTTATGCCTTAAGCGCCGGTGGTAACGTGTTCGATTTTTTTGTGTCAGAGGGCAAACGGACAGGAGGCTTACCTGCAATACAAGAGGGCATGCAGGTGCGATGTCACCACTTTAGGATACAACTGGTTATACGCTGGCTGATTTCGAAACGCGGCTGACGAGCAGTCACTTCAGGAGGAGTGTAATGGAGCATTAGACCGGGCTCTCACACGTCTCCTCGAAGCCGTCCTAAGTCGGTGGCCCGCATAGGCAGGCCTTCGTCGGGGCGCCATGGTTGCATACGAGAGCGATCTCACGGCGTCCCAATAGGACGAAGACGGAACGCAGAGTTTTAGTGGGTATTACGACCTGCTTCACAGCTGGTCGAGTCCCACACTACCACTCGCTAGCGTGCTCTTCGGAACACGCTAGGTGAGTGGTGTGCGTAAATGCATTTCTCTGAGAAAAAAAAAAAAAAAAGGAGGTTTTCACCAACTTGGTAGCTAACCAGGCATGGCTTTTAGCTCTACCGCCAGCATATTTATTCTTCCACGACATGCAAGTTTCCACACGCACTTGACGCACGCACAAGCACTTGAAAACTCAAAGGTGCTTGCCCAAAGGAACTCGCTACCTTTGGTTAAAGTCTACGTGTTGCCTCCTTGCTATAATCTGGGCTCCTTCAAAAGAGGCGTGAAAAGGCATCTTACCGGTAGGCAGGGCGAAGGTGGCTGACGTGGTTCCTTCCTCAACTGTATTAGCCGCCTTCGCGTTTAGACTTTCGTGCCACTTACCATCAGGACTACTCCAAGTCATCTGCCCTACTTTTTAAATAAAAAAAAGTTTTCTATCCATTAGGCCATGTCGGCTTTCGATGTTTGTATTAACCATACAAATATGTTCTCCGGTTGGTTGTGTGTGTGTTTATCCGGACACATGGAATAACTATCAAAATAGGCCGTGTAGCGTTTAATTATTGTTATTTTATTTAATAGGTGACTATGCCAATAATGAGAAATGTTTACAACTCACAATGATTCAGAATTGCTTCGTAATTACTTGCGGTTTGTAAAATATTAATGAAGATTTTTTTTTAAATAATAACTAATTACTTGACACCAAAAAAGTTATTTTGCCACTTGTTTTGATGGTAAGGAGGTTACAAAATAATCATTTGTATCTAATACGAATAAATAAAATTGAAGTGTTTGTTTGTAATGTCAAAATAACAACCAATAACAAAATACCAAGTTTTTGTCTATTTGTCTCTCTTTGTTTCGACTAATCTCCGAAACGGCTAAACTGATTTTAACCCGATGTCTGATGTTACAAGTAGTGACTTGAGAAAGAAATAAAAACAAAAAAACTAAAAAAATATTTACTTTTTACCAAACAAAAATTCGTAAGATCAGGCGAGTGAATCCGCAGGTCAAAGCTAGTCTATAATAATACTATAAATGCAATTACTGTAAAACCATCTATGTGTTTGTGAAAGTTGAAAAGGTCTTTATAAATTTAGTATGGAGGTAGTTGAATCTACGAAAATTTGATTGTGTATTGCTGTTGGGTCTTCTGGCCTTAACAGCATCACATGGGGAGTTGGTAAGGTGAATCGAATACTGAAACGCGGCCGTGAAAAGGAGACAGGCATCGAGGGTACTCAAAATTGGTCATCCATAGGTCGACTCTTGCCGAACTAGGATACGCGGGCGAAGTAGAGGCGAAATCTTGTACTATTTTTGCGGGTTTCAATAGATTTATGATAATTGATATTTAAAAAAATAGTAACCGGTTTTAACAACCTACGGTGTTCATAGCAATATGAATTGAGTGAACGTTATTAATTAGCTTTTTAATTTAAAGAGTTCCGTTTTCGATCAACGTAGTCTGATAGTCTTATTAATAATAATAATAAACACCTGTCGAATCGTCAGAAAAAACCATTACCATTGCTTTGTGGTAATAATAATAATAATAATAATATTCTTTATTGTACACATACACACACAGGAAAAAAACAACAAAAAGTTTTACATGACTAAAACAGTAATATGCACAATCAGGCGGCCTTATTGCTAAAAAGCAATCTCTCTCTGTGGTAGATTGTCTGACACTGCAGTGGTACCTACCCCGCCAGCCTCTTTAAGCATTAAAAAGCTCACCACCTTACAAAAGGACAGTTTGAAACCACATTGTGCGCGATGACATAACTTCGATGGTAAGATGGGATGATAGATAATGGATCATTTATTTTATTTTATTTATAATACTTTATTGTATACCACACATAAGGAAAAGTTACAAAATTATAATCTAGGCAAGATCAAGTACAACAAGCCTTATCGCTAATAAACGATTTCTTCCAGACAACCTTATATGAGTAACGAAATATATGTGTAAGAAAAGGAAGGTGGTGCGTATATAATATACAAACATATAATATAAAGACAGCTATATATAATTATAATAAATAGCATACATACCTATTAGTATTAAGATGAATAATTATCTATATATACATAAATATAATTATAATTATAGAGAGTGAGTGAGAGTGAGAGAGAAATAGCTCAGCTTGAATTTGATAGATAATATTCTTTTAATTGCGTTTTATAAATATGTAGAGAGGATGGTTAATGGCTGTAGGCAATTGAAACTGTTTTTTTTTTTATGTTACAAGTTGGCAAACAAACATTCGGCCCACCTGATGGTAAGTGGTTGCCGTAGCCTATGAGCGCTTGCAGCACCATTAGTAGGTGCCACTCACGCATTGCCAACCTCGGGATATTAATTCTTAAATTTCCTCTGCCCAGTAATTTCACTAGCCCACAGTACCCTCCAAACCGGAACACAATAATGCCTAAGCACTACTATTTGGTGGCAAAATATTTGACACTGCGGTGGTACCTACCTAGCCGGCCTCTAGCAACAAAAGACTTACCACCAGTGTTGACTGGTTGCACTGGTGGAATAATCTCTACTGTGACAGAGTTTATCCCAACAGCGGGCGATGGGATGCATGTTATTGAAACACTTAACAAATGTGTCTCCACTATTCATCAGTCCAAATAACAAGGTCAATAGTCCTTAATAACATCTGACAATAATTCAACATATAAATTTATTCCCATAACGCGACCAACGCCCAATTCCAACGGCTGATCATAAATATAACAATTTTTTTCATAGCCCTATTCATGTGGGTGCTATAACTAAAATAATAACTATTATCACTTTATTGAAGCCTACTTTAACTGTGTGTTTAAATAGACTAGGTGTGTTTTACAATAAACTAACTAGAAACGTTAACGATACGTAAACGATCGGTGGGTTAAGCAACTTTAGGCGCGGGCAGTCGCTAGATGGATGATCGCGTAGTGGCATTTCAACTGAACGTATCTGTGCTTCGGAGGGCACGTAAAAAGTCGGTCCTGGATTCTATCAATTTGATTATAGTCGAAAAGTCATGTCAGACGCCTACGGGCAATCTGAACAACTCTGATACTAGGTTGGCCACTAACCACTCGATAAGAAGAAGAAGAATTAGAAGTAGAGTAGTGTAGAGTATCACCTCTTTGCTAAAGGTTTTCGAACGAGGAGCGTCCGCGCCATGACGTATTTTCAGCCATTTTTAAATATATAGGCTAGCGCTTGATTATCACACATGATGCAAAGTTATGATACAGACTAAGGCGGAGTCCACTTGCCTAGAAGATTCACTTTACCAGTTCTACCCTCTTACAGAAAATCGGCGTAAAGTAACAGACTGTTGCGTTTCGTGCGATGAGTCAGAGCGCTCGAGGCCCAATCTCCTTCCCCCTCTGTTCCGTCCTTTTTTTCCGTTCTCATCTCTTCCCTCCTCTCCCATGGGTTGTCAACGCAACATGTGATAGTCTAAGTAACACAAGCGTACAAATAATAAATGAAAACTACATTGTAAATTCTTAAATGACATATTTCCTTAAAAGGTTATTTTGGGTATTTCGATCGGAAATACCCATTATCGTGGTTACCATAACGAATATAGCCGTAGACGTGCGCTTGTGAAGAAATACTGCAAGTATTAGTCACAATTTTTAGGCGGGCATTAAACACTAGCAACTGATTGTGACTTCGTCCGCGGTGACCTTAAAATCGGCTCTAGAAGTGACTCATTTGTAATTAAATCTTCTTCGTCCTAGCATTATTCCCGGTATTTTATCTTCCCAGGATCTGCTTATTACTGTTATCCGGATTTCACAGGTTACTGGTACACTGAGCGATTGCCATCTGACCTCCGCAACCCTAAGGGCGAACCAGTAACTCATTGGATAAGAGCAATTTACTTATCAAGAGTTAATAATTATTATCAGATGTGTGATAACAACTGGGACCGAAAGTTTAACGTGCTCTCCGAGGCACGGTGGGGAGACCCACACGGACAAACGCCCAGACCAAAACAGAAATGTTAACAAACATCTGCCCGAGCGGGAATCGAACCCGCAACCGCACAACGGTGTCACTCATTTATTATTAAATTATAGGTACACTATAAGACATATAATAAGTCCTGAAGCATGTTTTTTTGACTATCTTACGGAAACTTAACATTGAACATAACATCCAGGCAACAATTTATTATACATACTAGCTGGCCGGCCAGACGTTATCCTGCCACGAAAATGGAAAATAAAGCGAGACCCGATAGCAGCCCCCTACTGTGTCCAATTGTTAATTTAAACCATTCCCGAATCCACCGGAATACACACAAAAAAATCATCAAAATTGGTCCAGCCGTTTAGGAGGAGTTCAGTAACATACACACGTACAAAGAATTATATATATAAAGATATCCATGCCGTAGCAAACATCCAAACATACAAATTCTCACATTTATTATATTAGTAGTATGTAGTACACTGTGAAAATGTGTATTTTATGCACTATTGTTGTGTTTGTAGTGTGTCCTTGTCTATAATGTGTATTTTGAAGTCACATTAACAAACGATTATTATGTTTCTGATTAACTCTTAATAAGTTAGATTAAGATGAAAAACGCTATAATATGATTTGAAATAAAATATTATCATAAAAAAGCTTATCTATAGATTTCAAAAGTATATACTTTATTCCGCTACGATGACCCGGAGATAACTGAATAAGATCGCCAATTCTACGCGAATGTAGCGACGAGTTGAAGAAATTATATAATTAAATAAAATATAATCGTATAAAGCATTATGTATATTAGTTTAATTTTAAATTAAGTCTTAGGTGGTAGGTCTTTTGTTGCAAGAGGCCGGCTAGGTAGGTACCACCGCAGTATCAAATATTCTACCGCCATATAGTAGTGCTTAGGCATTACTGTGTTCCGGTTTGAAGGGCACTCTACGCTGGTGAAATTACTGGGCGAAGGAGATTTAAGAACCAATATCTCAAGGTTGGCAACGCGCGAGCGGCACCTACTAATGGTGCTGCAAGCGCTCATAGGCTACGGCAACCACTTACCATCAGGTGGGCCGTATGCTTGTTTGCTAACTTGTTACATAAAAAAAAATTGACGACGTTGTGGCGCAGCAGCAGCGAACCTGCCTTAAGGGCCACAGGAGCATATGTTTCTATCGACCATAAAAGCATATGTTCTTGCCTGGGTGTGTCTGTTCTTGTCTTTGTGTATGCTTCCCGACCCGGGACACAGAATATTACTATAAACTAGGCCGTTGAGTGTGTGGCGTTTATTTATTTATCTATTATAATTAACTTAAGCAAAAACATGTTTAAACTAGTATACTTAATAAACAATTAGCTAATATATTAATATTAGAATTAAAAGAATCACAAAGCGCTTAATATAATACCCTTACAAAATTAACCATTGAATACGTCATTATGACAATTATTTTATTAGAATGGAGATAGTAAAGTGAGTCACCCCGTCTGTGTCAGAGCTACGATCATACTTAAGCGCCGCCTAAACCGAAATCAGGATAGTAACAAACCATTCATCGACACTACAACATGGCTTTAAAATATTTGATCGTTATATACACATTAATGTACGTCGTCTTCGCTGAAGACTTGTGTCCGTGCTCAGACGACAGCACGCTGCAAGACATAGAATCGTTCCGAAAGTTTCTACTGAATCTACCTACGGATATTGGTGAGCAGAGGTATCCGGTTGTACCAGGGGAACTATCACCTCTAGTGCCCTGTAACTGCATTGAGAAGAATAGGAAGAAACGCAGTATAACTCGTGACCGTCCAAGGCTTCCGTTCCTCAACAGTCGGTACGGCAACCATGATGATTCAAGAAATAAGTGTCCATTGGGCTACCGGAGGATAGCGTTCTTGTGTTTCTGAATTGTGTAATTGTGTATTTATATTATTTATTCGAGTGTTCCAGCTACTTAATTATATTAATTAAATGCCATCAAAAGCTTTAATTTAGTTAATAAATGAATAATTAGCGGTATGTTATGTTTTAATTATTATTACTGATCTAATTCGTTTTGATAATTAATTTTTAATGTAAATGAAATAATTTTAATCATTTTGGAATTAATTTTGGCAAATTTTGTTGTCTAAATTATAAACAATTATTACGTCATTTAGTAATCCATTTACGCATTATTACTTTTTGAAAATTATGATATTGTTTTGCGTACTAGTTTAGACGCTCAATTAAATAATAAATCAGTTATATTCAAATAATTAGTGGAAATAAATTCAGTTCAAAATATGATATAACCCTGTGTCAAAATTCCAGAAATTTAGAGGTACTTCCGATTGTGGAGACCGAGCAGTAAGTCACATACAAAAATTCATGTCCGATTTTATTATTAGTATAAATAGATTGCTAAGTTTTCTTAAACTTATGTCCTTTAATTTTGAAGGGAGAAGCATAAAACTTCATTTATAGGCTGTTATTTTTGAATTATTATATGAAATATTAATAATAATTAATATGAAATATTAATAATAATTAATAATAATATAATAATTATAATATGAAACTGTTATTTTTGAAGCTAGATCGACAAAAAATTTCCATTTTAAACTAAGAATTAGAGATAAAGAATTACGTGTTTTAACGCTTTTATAAAATTCCACCCCTGAGGCTGAAACGGGGTGATAATGTTTGTGTTAAAATCATTATTCACACAGACAGAGCCGAGGGCAGAAGCTAGTAAAATATTGATAAAATTGTAAATTAAAATAAATAATTATTGAAATTCAATTAATTAAAATAGTAATACAAGGAGATGGATATTTCGGTCTCCGGGGGTACACATCGAACAAAACGCAACAGTACTTTCTACTCCGAGATAAAAAAAAGCACCAAACTTACATTTTTTTTAAATGTTGTCGTATATCCGGAATATCCGGAAATTCTATTGTATATGTTTCATTTTCTTATAAACGCTACACACTCAACAGGCCCCCATTAGTATAGTTATATCCTGTATCGGGGTCCGGACACACATTGACAAGGACAAACACACCTAGACCGGAACACATGCATGTTTGGTCCATACAAACATATGCCCTGTATAATAAATGTATAGTAAAATTTAATGATATCCTGACACTGGCTGAACATAAAAACTGATTACTTCTTTTAAAGGCGTCGGGATGTGACGACCCCATCGCCCGCTGTTGGGATAACCTCTGTCACAACAGAGATTATTCCACCAGTGCAATCAGTCACACTGGTGGTAGGTCTTTTGTTGCAAGAGGCCGGCTAGGTAGGTACCACCGCAGTGTCCAATATTCTGCCGCCAAATAGTAGTGCTTAGGCACTACTGTGTTCCGGTTTGAAGGGCATTGTACGCTAGTGAAATTACTGGGCGAACGAGATTTAAGAACTAATATCTCGAGGTTGGCAACGCGTGAGTGGCACCTACTAATGGTGCTGCAAGCGCTCATAGGCTGCGGCAGCCACTTACCATCAGGTGGGCCGTATGCTTGTTTGCCAACTTCTAACATAAAAAATAAAAAAAAAAAAAAAAAAAAAAACTTCATGAAAAACTCCAAAAATACAGAAACCTCAATAAATTCAAACAATAATCAAGTCTCGTAAAATCAATTATTAATGAGCTTTTAATAACAAGAACTGTAGAATATAAACTTTCATTTTTGTTTCTGTAAAATATGAAATTATAATTATAAATGTTTTGGTAATTTCCGAGAAATGTATAGAAGTAAAAGTATTACAAAATAAATTTATACCAAAAACTTTTTCCAATTTTCTCAAAACCAAAACAGTTAAAAAGTCCATAAGTAAGTGATAAAAATAGATTTATTTTGTTATAATAGCATATTCTAACAATCGCTAAAGTTTTTAATCACCGAGTTTGGAAAACATTTGCTTTAAAACAGATGTTTGTATTAATCGTACAGGCATGTTTTCCAGTCTGGTTGTGTTTGTCCTTGTCATTGTGAATGTTTCCGGACCCCCGACACAGGATATAATTATCCTAATGGGGCCGTTGACTGTGTAGCGTTTATTATTATTATTATAAAACATGGTTTAAAATAAAGGAATTAGCTACAAAAGAATTTAATAGAACATAGCATTACATGTATACAAAAAGGACGCTTTAAAAGATGTATGTAAAGGCAAATTTGGACATGATTTCGACCACCTTCGAAACGTCGGATTAAAACAAAATTTGGCATACTTATCAATGACCATTTAATAATTAAAAAAAAAACACTTAAAAATAAATAATAGTTTAAAAAAAACTAAAAACCACTTTTTGCGATAAAATACATTTGTTTCCTATTTATTTTTCAATTTTTTGTTGGATTTCTATGAAACCGTGGATTTAGTTTTTTTAAGTATTATTTTTCTATAATCATTTACGGTTACAATGGTTTATGTCCTTCAAACAAACATAGATCAATATTACAAACTCATTAGAAAAAAAGCTTTTAAAAAATCGATATAAGTGCTTATTTACTGACTAGACTTGGACTCGATTTGTAATTACCGCAAAATTCATAATCTATTCGGAATGTTCTTCCATTCTTACGATAAGCTAGTTATGACTTTTATAAAACATATTATTGTTTTATTCTTACTAAGTTGGCAAGCATACGACACACCTGATGGTAAGCGGTTGTCGTAGCCTATAAGCGCTTGCAACACCACACATTTATAAGTGTCACTCACGCGTTGCTAACCTCGAGATATGGTTTTGGTTCGAAAATCTCCTTTACTCAGTAATTTAGTAATTTAGTAACTAGCTGCAGTGTTTTTCTAACCGAATTTGATTTTTTGCTGTAGAATATCTGACACCTAGCAGCCTCTTACAATAAAAAGCCTACCATCAAGAGAGAGTGATTATATTTCTGATTATAAATTATAATTTTTGAACCAAAATACTTGTCAGAAGGGGTAGCTAATCAATTGTAACGGTGCGATTTGCTTCCGAAACCGATGTTATTTTAGCCCTATAAAAAATCCTGACACCCGATATCGGATTTCTATTCCAATAGAGATTTTAACAATTATAATTCGGCTTGATGGCAAAAACAATCCTACCACGTAATCAGTAAGTAAGTAAGTAAGTAAGTAAGTAAGTAAGTAAGTAAGTAAGTAAGTAAGTAAGTAAGTAAGTAAGTAAGTAAGTAAGTAAGTAAGTAAGTAAGTAAGTAAGTAAGTAAGTAAGTAAGTAAATTCCAAGTCAAGACACGGTTTTTAACTAACATGCGTTAAGAAAGCCAAACCTAAAAAAAAAACATTTATTAAAAATTATTTTTTCAAACATTAAAAATTCCCATGAAATCCCCTCATTTACCTAACAAGATTGGTAGCTTATTAATTAAGTTATAAAAATTATAATATCAGTTGATTTACGTCAATTTGAACTACATTTCAAAAATAAACAATTAAAATTTTAACGAACCACAAATTACGTAACAAAACACGTAATGATACACTTACAAACGTTAACAAAACCATTGAAAACGTCATTGGGACAATTATTTTATTAGAATATTGATAGTGAGTCACACTGACTCAGAGTCACTGTGGTATTTAAACGCCGTTTCAACCGTACCCAACATTGTATCAAAGCATACATTGACAGAGCAACATGGCTTTAAAACATCTAATTGTAATATTATCGCTGCTATACATCGTCTCCGCTGACGACTTGTGTCCCTGTTCAGAGGACAGTACACTACAGGACGTGGAATCAATGAGAAATTTCCTACTGAACCTGCCTATGGATAAGAGTGAGGAGAAGTACCCGGTGGTACCAGGAGAGCTGTCACCACTTATTCCCTGCAGTAATTGTATTGAGAAGAATAGAAAGAAGCGGAAAGTGGCTAAACTTCGTCCAAGACTTCCTTTCCTCAACAAGGATTATGGTAGCAAGGACGATTCAAGGAATAAATGCCCGTTGGGCTATAAGAGATTGGCATTCATGTGTGTCTGAAGATATTGTGTTATTGTGTATTATTTATTGTTCAAGTGCCATGGTATGCCTTAATTATATTAATTAAACGCCATCACAAGCTTTAATTAAGTTAATAAATTAATATTAGATGTATTTTTTTGTTTTAATTAATAATCTCTATTTAAGTCTACATTATAAATGCTGAAACCTTAAATATACTGAATAAGTTAAATAGTTATATAAAAATTACTGTCTTTAAATTTTTTAATTAATTTTTTTTTCCAAATTTCTGAAGCTTTACACAACTTTTTTGAAACACAAATAAATTTGCATCAGATTCAATTTAAATGCTACTAAATATTTAAGGAACTCAATGAGGACAAACGTCAGAGTAAATATGAATATTAATAATATATTTATTGACTATTACTGATTACTAGCATTGTCCCGCTTCTTCGGCCGCGTGAATAAGGTTTTGCTTTCATCCCCTATTCCCTATTGTTATTGACTTGAGGGTAACACCTTTACAAACATTGACTGCATATTTATTTATATCGAATCAACAGCCTAAGAAATAAGTTTCAAGCTTCTAGCTCTAAAAATGACGATAATTCCATACAACTTTAATCCCCCCTTTTCAGCCTCTTACGACCCTTTTTTCGTATTGAAAAATAACCTTTCCTTTCTCAGGGTCTAGACTATCTGTGTAGCATATTTCATTGAAATCAGTTCAGTGGTTTTACCGTGAAAGGGCGACAGACAAGTAGAGAGACCGAGTTACTTTCGCATTCATAATATTAGTAAGAAATTAAATAGTTTAAACTAACCTGTGGCTATGTCTGGATATTTTTTTAATACCTATTGAGTACGAGAATTTGAAATACAAATCTAGCGTATTTAATTACAGACTCTTATCCATTACTCGTTATATTTTCTTCTTCATCCTTCATCCTAGCATTATTCCCGGTATTTTATGTATCCAGGGTCTGCTTATTACTCTTATCCAGATTTGACAGGTTACTAGTTTTTACACGGAGCGATTGCCATCTGACCTCCGCAACCCTAAGGGCTAACCAGTAACTCATTGGATAAGAGCAATTTACTTATCAAGAGTTAACGATTATTATCAAATGTTATTGATAATAACCGGGACCGACAGCTTTACGTGCTCACCGTCGAGACTAAAGGCAGACTCGCTACCCACAACGCCACAACGGTGTCACTCGTTATATTTTCTATTAATAAAATATTAATGATTGAGCTTGTAATCAATGAGTCAATAAAAGTCCCCATATAGCTTAGGATGATCAGGGACTTCCTATGACAACTGGCTGAAATTCTGAAGAGGTTTTTAAAATAAAACCAAATACTTAAAAAGAAGCTTTTAGTACCTATTTATTATGTGAAACGAATGCAATAAATTTTACGGTAGTAGACCCATGCTTTTCTCAGCACACAAGACACCCGGCTCGACCGTGGAAGTACTACCCTCTCAAAGCATATCGGCGTAAAGTAATAGTATTAGTCGGTACTGTTGTTTCGTGCGATGAGTGCAAGCGCCTGCGGCCCAATCTCCCACCACCTTTGTTCCCTTTTTTTGCTCATCCTTTCCCTCCTTTTCCTTGGGTTAACAAGGCGCTTGTGATACTTCAAGTATCGCAAGCGTTCATAAGTCGCGATGACTGCTTACCATCAGGCAGACCGTATGCTTGTTTGCCAACCGTCATCTTATCTAGAATATCATTGCTGTGATATAAATGAATGAAAAGTTCTTAACTCATCATCATTATCACCATCATCAGGGTCTCAAATCGTCTCAATCAAAAAACGTGAGCGGTCCTTGTAAATACAACTTAAATTTACTAAAGTAGGCATTAAGATCAACTCATAGTAATCTATTTGAGTGGCTTTCAAATAATGAACCAATGGAATAAACGACGCATATTATTGTATACTAGGTTTGCCCACGGCTTGGGTCGTATGATCTATACAATTGTTGTTTAGTTTTTTAGTGCGGAGTCTCAATTCTTTTTCTAAACTAAAAGTAGCGTCTACTCCTTACGACACTAGCTATCTGCCATTAGTTAACCCGTTAATCAGTCCAGCGGTTTCGGAGATGAGCCGGACAAAAACAAATACACACATACAAAAATTTAATTTTCTTTTTTGTTAAGATATTTTGACATGACAAACAGACGCTACAATTTTATTTATTTGTACAGTAGTAGAACAATACATGTAACCCACTTTCAAATCAAAATTTGAATTTTATTTTTATTCAAGTACCCTAATAAAAACCTTTTTTGAATCATCAAGCAATACCGATCAAGAGACCCATCGATAAACCAAGCAGAACTATCATTATATTTTCCAATTTTTCTTGATTACGTGACGGTTGGCAAACAAGCATACGGTCCGCCTGATGCTTAGCAGTCACCGCAACCTATGAACGCGCACGACAAACGCATCACATGCGCATTCCCAACCCAAGGGATAGGAGGGAAGGGATGAGAAGGTAAAACCGGAAGGGAACAGACAGGTTGGTAGTGGGGGGTGGGAGTAGGGGCCTCCGGCGCTATTAACGATGTAACTGTGTGCTCTATTATTTTACACCGATTTTATGTGAATGTACTGCCCAGGTCGAAACGGCCCATTTGTACTGGAACGAACATGACTTCACTAATACTATAATCTTAACAAAATATTAAAGCTACTTTACAAAAATTTATCAAAATCGTTACAGCAATCATTAATATATTCTATAGATGTATGAGTAATAATTAAGTGTTTTGTATTGCGCAATACACATTATTAATTTGTACTTGTATGCCGTCAGTCGGTTTATCCTAATGGTGAATATGACGTAACATCTTGCGCCAATTTAAACTATATGCGCTTGCGCAGACACATGGTGATTAATTACTTGTTATTCTAATGAGATACCGTTATATTAAATAATTAATATTGTTTGTAATTGTTTTGTTACTATTTGTTTGTTTCTTTATTATAAGAAATATGAAGATATCAGAGGTCATTTTAATACAAACATTGAACCCTCATTTCACTTCTTCAGATGAGGAATAAAAAAAATTTAAAACACGTGTGTCTAAAGACAACTAGACACACGTGTTTTAAATCTTTAATTGCTCGCCAAAAAAACCAAAAATTCATTTCTTGTTTTAAAATTGACGGACATCTCAAACAAACCTTTAACGTTTTTCACAAAACTTTTGAAGTTTTTTTGGAGTGTTTATTGCTGTTGGCTCTAATGGCCTGGACATCATAACCGGTGGTTTCACAAATCTGATAGAATTTGGAAGGAACGAATACTTGCGTATTTCCCACAGCGAGACAGCTCGTAACATCGTCTGGGACGGGGCAAACATGACAACACATGTGGTGTATCACAAAAGCCCGTCCTTGTCCCAACTGAACCAGTTATCAAGGCTCTTGTTATTTAGTCCAATTCCTCTGGTCTCTCGTAATTACAATAGTTTAAATTGGAAAAAGATTCTGTAGTAATCTAGTCTGTGATTATATTAAGGTGAATAAGAAAAAGATTAATTTAAGGATTTTTTATCATAAATAAATAAATCACTTTAATTATCAGATATGATAAAATTATACGGTCAATATTAACAAAAAATGTTATTTATGTATGCTAGAATATTATAGGGATTAGAGAGCTTTTAGTTACGTCCGGTGACGCTGTCAAGGCCGCCAAGGCTAACAGCAATACACAATCAGAAAAATTATGTTATTAAAATTACGAATCTATCTCAGTTAGTTTAAAAGTAATTGAAAAAGTTATAAAATACTTTTTTTTTAATTGCAATTTCTTTTTCTAATTATGTCATTGATTGTCGGTTATAAATCTTAATGTCAGAGATAGTTTAACAATGACGTCACTTCGAACGTTAGAGATGGCTTTTCTACTTATATACGGTTGTAGTGCAACTTTCAAAGTGATCTTGGATTAACCCGCTGTGTCATCTTAGTGCTAAGTCGGAGAGATCTAATTGGCGATCTTTTTACACACGGATTAAATTGTAATGGAATGGCGGTAATCATAGAATTTTAACACAGAACCACAGCTTCGAACAAATTTCCTTGCGATTCATAAACCACGGGACAACATGGGTTTAGCCAGCACTTGACCCAGGAGAGGGCAAAATGACTATTTTCTATTTTCTTCAATGATTATTAACTAAATAATTGAAAATACATTATATTCTTGCAATGAGCATACGTTCGCTGACATGTACAAAAGCGTCAAATGTTGCCAGCGAAACGAAATCTTTAAAATTCGGGATATTTATTATTCCGATTGCGTCTACTTTTTTCAATTCTGAATTAATGGCGAATCAATACTCTAAAAGCTGACATTTTATTGGAGCCAGCTGTAATATAGAGCTTTTTTAATGTTACTAAGTTGGCAAGCAAGCATACGGCCCACCAGGTGGTAAGCGGCTGCCGCAGCCTCTGAGCGCTTGCAGCACCACTAGTAGGTGCCACTCACGCATTGCCAACCTCGAGATATTAGTTCTTAAAACTCGTCCGCCCAGTAATTTCACTAGCGTACAGTGCCCTTCAAACCGAAACACAGTAATGCCTAAGCACTACTATTTGGCGGCAGAATATTTGACACTGCGGTGGTAGCTACCTAGTCGGCCTCTTGCAAAAAAAGCCTACCACCAGTATGACTGATTGCACAGCGGGCGATGGGGTCACATCCCGACGCTTTTTGGACGACTATTATTCTTCTGTGTCATAATTCTATAGTGGGAATGTTTTAAAATTCAAAACATTGTTTGAATGAACAAGATTAACAATATTAAGGAAAATATAAACAAAAGACCCACACACGGAAAAAGATACATTTACGTCATAAATCCAATGTAATGAAAAAACTGGTATTTTTTATCAAAATTTAATTTTCCTCAAACGATTGAAGTTTACGAATAATTTATATAATACGTTATATCATATTAATATTTATTTTTAGATTATATAAACAACAGCCAATGAAAAAGAACCATTTAGTTGGTCAGCTAACCGGTTCATTAAATACCAATATTTTTATGGCGTCGGGATGTGACGACCCCATCGCCCGCTGTTGGGATAACCTCTGTCACAACAGAGATTATTCCACCAGTGCAATCAGTCACACTGGTGGTAGATCTTTTATTGCAAGAGGCCGGCTAGGTAGGTACCACCGCAGTGTCCAATATTCTGCCGCCAAATAGTAGTGCTTAGGCACTACTGTGTTCCGGTTTGAAGGGCATTGTACGCTAGTGAAATTACTGGGCGAACGAGATTTAAGAACTAATATCTCGAGGTTGGCAACGCGTGAGTGGTACCTACTAATGGTGCTGCAAGCGCTCATAGGCTGCGGCAGCCACTTACCATCAGGTGGGCCGTATGCTTGTTTGCCAACTTCTAACACAAAAAAAAAAAAAAAACCTGTATTAAATGATTCGGCTGATCCTTGACTGAACTAGGATCATTTAACTTTTAGGGTTCCCTATCGAAATGGCAAAAACGGAACTCTTAAAATTTTGTCAAGTCAGTCTATATGTAACGAACTGTAATAGGTAGAAAAAAAATTACAGAATATTAATTTCTATTTTCTGTTGCCAAACAAAAAATATTGATAATAATAATATTAAATTATAAATCCGCATACAAGAAACTTGACATTTTTAACGTTTTATGCTGTATCTAATAAACCAATATAATAGCTCATACTTGTAATTTTCACAGATCGGATTTCTATAAAATAAACGCTGCACACTCAACGGCCCCATTAGGATAGTAATATCCTGTGTCGGGGGTCCGGAAACATTCACAATGACAAGGACAAATACACCCAGACCGGAAAATATGCTTGCATGGTCAATACAAACATATTATGCTCCGTGCGGGAATCAAACCCGCGACCTGTGGCGTTTAAGGCAGGTTCGCTACCGCTGCGCCACAACGTCGTCATATCTCTATCTATGGACGCTATAATAGCAAAAAAAATACACAAATTTTTATTTCAAAATCAAGGGGTTTTAGAAAAAACTGTACTCTACTTTATGGTAGTCCAGAACCTTTATGTGTGAATCCGACATGCATTTGGCTGGGTTTTGTTTTGACAAACAAGCTTACGGCCAATATGATGGTAAACGATTAACATAATTACAGACTAACCAAAGGGGGGGATCATGGGATAGCTCTTCACTACATAGTATAAAACAAAGTCGCTTTCTCTGTCCCTATATCCCTATGTATGCTTAAATCTTTAAAACTACGCAACGAATTTTGATGCGGTTTTAATAGATAGAGTGATTGAAGAGGAAGGTTTATATGTATAATGACATCTATTAAATAGAGGAGAAATACTGTTATTTTTGAGGTTTCTAATGTGATGTCGTAAATAATCGGGCGGGCCGCGGGCAGTAATGAATAAATCAAAACTACTGGATTGATTTTAATAATTTTTTCAGTGAATGACATAGGCTATATATTTTATACCCGTGTGAAGCCGGAGCGGGCCGCTAGTTCAATATAAATTGAACCATGCGCAGTAACCCATTTTTGGGTCTCAACCGTATGCGGTATGAAGGGGGCCGCGTAACTATAGCAACACGGCGACGCTACACCCGATTAGTACACTCGCTCACGATTGTTTTAGTTCTTAAAAAAAAATATTAAAAATAAAATTTATTTATAAACTATCTTTGTCAGGTGTTTAAACATTTCATTTTATTTCAAGATAAGGTGTCATCCCAACAAGTGACAGTGATTAAAAATGTACGTTAATAATTTTTTTTTTTTTAATATACCGTTATTCTATACTAAATATTAACGATAATGAATAAATAATTAATTGAATTTAGAAGAAACAATAACTACATTATACACTTAAATCCGTTTTCCCACTTCATAAAAAATCTATTTAAATAAGACAAATCAACATTTTTGTCCATGATTGTACCTGCGCAGAAGCGGCCATTTTGGTTCATTTTAAATTGAAAGAACTAGAACTGAGTAGGAGTAAGTTTGGGTGTCTGGCAGCAAATATGTGTTAAGTATTTATCCAGAACTTTGACGGCGTTGTGGCGCAGCGGTAGAGAACCTGCCATACACACCACAGGTCCCGGGTTCGATTCCCGCTCAGAGCATATACGTTTGTATTGACCATGCAAGCATAATTTCCGGTCTGAGTGTATTTGTCCTTGTCCTTGTCCTTGTATGTGTTTCCGGCCGTTGAGTTTGCAGCGTTTATTTATAAAACTAGGTGTGCCCGCAGCTCTGCTTCGTAGTATTCAGAATTATTATTTGGTATTCCAAAATAACTCCAGTGAATTCTTATACCATCACCTATCTGCCAGTGACGGTCGTATTAAAATTGATCTAGCAGTTTCGGAAATTATCCGGAACAAACTTTTAATTATTTTTATATATTATTTATATAAGTACAGTATATTATGTATATACAAATTTTCAGCATTTAGTGAAAGGTACTTTAGTGAAAGGTATTTTGGCTTTACAAATAAACATTTTAATTTTATTCACATCTATATAATTATTCATGAATTTCAATTCATAAGTTATAATTGTGTAACATTATGCGGGTTGATAATATTTAATATGTTAGGTTTTTCGTATGAATCACACGGTGTTTTGGGTCTTAACATGATGTTATGTAACTCCGAATTATTTGTCGATCTCGAAAAATAATATTAAATTTTTAAGTTTTTATATATTTTTATTCAATAATTAATTTGATCTTTGTACTACCTTTTGTTATTCTTTATTTAAGAAGAGATTATTCGCTTAGCTCTTTAAGGTTACATAATGACTTAATCACTATATTATAACTGGACGCAAATAAGCAATACCATGTCAACCCACAAAATTGAAAAAACTGAGTTATATATGCAAAAGTGTTGGTAAATGGCTGAAGAACATTTTTCTTTAATATTTGTAGGGTTTTAAGCTTTAAAACTCCTAAAAAGCCATTTTTTAATCATGCCATTTATGTATTATTTTAAACGTTTTGGGTTATATTATATACGAAATATGCAGTTTGTATCCTTATTTTATGTCAAAATAAGTAAAATAACTTACATACATCTTGAAATTGCCAAAAACTTGACAAAAATATAAAAAAAATCATATAAAACAAGTTGTTAAAAATTTTCAAACGCGTTTTTCTCTAAATGACATTCTTGTGGGTTGACATGGTATTGCTTATTTGCATTCAGCTATGGTAAATAAAGTACACTTATTGTAACAATTATTTTACCTTGTTTATAAAATAATTAAAGGAACAAAAATCAACAAAACCAAACGGTATCGAGAAAGAGAAAATAAGTATTGTTGTCTCTTTTCTCGATTCTTATACTATATTGCTTTCGATCTTATAAAAACAAGTTTGCAAAAAGCTGACTAACCGACTACAATCATCAGAGCTCTAACACACACAACGGCACCGTAAGGACGGAATCAAATTTGAGCCCCCGCGAGAGCTCTATCTTTTTCACGGCTGGGTCTCAGTACTCCCCACCCCGGTGACGCTGTCAAGGCCAGTAGGGCCACTTGTTTGCTAAGATGTCTATGGTACCTTCAAAAGTATGGTGCACTACTTGTAGTTGCACAATATGGGTCCCCATTAGGATAGTTATATCCTTTGTCAGGAGTCCGGAAATACAGAGATAAGGACAAACACACCTAGACCGGAACACGTGCCTGTATGGTCCATACAAACATTATCTTCGAGCGGGAATCGAGCCCGCGACCTGTGGCGGTTAAATCAAGTTTGCTTTTGATACGCCATGATATGTTATAACGCAATATTTTTTGCACCATGTTGGGTTAATATTGCGCAATATATTCAGAAAGGAGGCAGCTATTACTCCGTTTTCAGTCACGTGAAAATATTGACGCTTTTAGGTCTTCAGTTTAGTGTCTCAATATTATTGGCTGTTTTCAAAGACACATTCAATATTATTGCATAATAATATTATTCAATAATATTGTGCAATAATATTGAAGGATTGGATCACCTAATGTATCTCATTAGTATCATAATGAGACGCTCATAGCCGAGTGCACCCACTGATCGGTAAACGATCGGTAGGTTAAGCAACTTTAAGCGCGGTCAGTCACTAGATTGGTGATCAACCGAGCGTCTCCGTGCTTCGAAGGGTACCTAAAAAGCCGGTCTGGCTGTTGAAAATTTGACAACAGTCGATAAGTCAAAGTCAAAAGCCTATGGGCGACCTGAACAACTCTGACATTAGGCTGGCCACTAACCACTCGATAAGAAGAATCTCATTGATACCGTAATATCCTGTATTGGGGTCCAGATACACACAACCATTCAAACTAAACTGAACTTGAAATGATAAAAAGTATCCTATGTGTTAAACCAGGTAGTGATTTATATCTGTGACAAATTTCATCTAAATCCGTCAAGCCGTTTTTGCGTGATTGAGTAACAAACATTCAAACATCTAAACATAACAACTTTCATATTTATTCTACTAGCTGTGGCCCGTGGCTTGATGATCACACGAAAAACCCAAAGTTTTCCGGGATAAAAAGTATCATACATCCAGGTAATAAGCTATGTGTGTAACAAATTTCATCCAAATCTGTTCGGTAATTTTTGCATGAAAGAGTAAAAAACATGGATGGATGTTTCCATTAAAACTTTCACATTTATTGTATGAGTCGGATATCGTTCCGAGATTGGAAACTATCACATAACGAGAATTCAAGATAATTCATTTCGAAATCGGGGTTACGTGTAGGATCCGGTAATCCCGCTTGTAAAAACATTGAGGAAAATTTACTATAAGTACTTACGCCCGCGGCTCTGCTCGCGTGCTGTACCGATTATTATTTATTGCACGGAACCCTAATTCTTTTTCTCAAATAATAATGAACTAAATTACGTCGGAAGTTAAGCCGGAATAAAACGACAAACAAAAATTATATATTTTTTATGTAGGTACCATATGTTCATTCAACTCCACAGGATACCTCCTGACATCTTGTATTAATCATGTTCTGTATCAAAAATTTGGCATACATACGTAATTTTAATGCCACATGGCATTAAAAATAAAAAAATATTGTGTTAAAAAAATTGGGGTGGGCCACCCGTATCACTTAGAGGTATAAAAATATATAACAACCTATTCTCAGACCTACTGAATGGAGGCATTTCAAACGTCGTTCCTCCACAGTGGTGACACCCGACGTGATCTTCACTACCGCATTGGTAAACTCGTCAGAACATCCAACCTTCACAACCATTTTTATGTTACAAGTTGGCAAACAAGCATACGGCCAACCTGATGGTAAGTGGTTGCCGTAGCCTGTGAGCGCTTGCAGTACCATTAGTAGTGCCAATCACGCGTTGCCAACTTCGAGATATTGGTTCTTAAATCTCCTCTGCCCAGTAATTTCATTAGCCTACAGTGCCCTTCAAAACCATTGTAGTGGCATTATCAAACCCCATCCCTAGACCCTTTCAGCAAGCATTCAGCCTTATCAGGATCCCACCACACACACGCGCAGGCCTGGTCGACACCCTCGGCTTCATCAGTGATAGGCACAGCACACTGCACTTCGGCCTATTGCCTGGCGGGCCGAAGCCCAACGCCTTACATTGGGAAATTGTATATATACTTTACTAGCGTAGAAAACTATGATAGCGCGATTTAGGATTGTGACGATCTTATTCGACAATATCATTGCGTAGTGTACAATCTTGTCCTTCTATCGCGTTCCGTTCTATTAACAAATTTAAAAAAGGTCAAGGGACGTTTGTGTGGTAAGGGCTATTATAAAATTAGTGATTACCTTGAGGATACTACACCTTGGGAATGAGACAGTCACTCCAGGCTTTTCGGAGGAAGGAGGCTTTTCTTTAAAAAAATACATTTAAAAAAATATAACCCCTCGAGTTTTTTCCGCCGGCTCTTCTCGGGTAGAGGTTTAAATTTGGAGCCGGTGGTAGAATCTGACTTTCAACTAATAAGTGTGATGCTTTTTACGTTGACTAAAAATATTTGAATTTGAATTTGAATTACGTTGTGTTATGTGTAGATGTCGCTACACTGGATACCTAAAATTGTGTCACGAGAACTTTATATATTTGAGATATGCCTCTACGGAAAAGCAGTTCAATTTTATTTATTTGTATAAAGAAAGTTAAACCTTCTCCAGCACTTTAATAAGATCTACCCATTAGCTTAGGATCATTTTACGTATCGAAAGATGAATGAGAGTGCCGGAGGCCCAATCTCTCGCCCCTCTCCCTTCTTTTTCCCTTCTCATCCCTTCCCTTCCACCCTTAGGTCAGCAACGCGCATTTGATATTTCAAATAGCGCGCGCGTTCATAGGTTGCGGTAACTGGTTACAGGCAGAGCATGTTTGTTTGCTCATCGTCATGGAATAAAAAAAAGATTTTTGAGCCAAGAAACCATCGTGGGTTAGTGCGGAACAATTTTTTAAAGTGTCAATATAATCGCATCAATTGTGTAAACAGAGATAGAGAGCGCAAACTTAATAAAATTCTCATATAGATACAATGTTGTTGCGCAGCGGTAGCGAAACTGCCTTTTGTTCCGGTCTGGGTGTATTTGTGCTTGCTGGGTGTGTGTTTCCGAACCCCAGACACAGAATATCACTATCCTAATATGGGCCGTTGGTGTGTAGCGTTTATTATTATTATTATAGATAGATTTCACTCGTATAGAATAACCGAGATTTATTTATAAATAATTAAACGGTTTTCATTTTTCCTTCTAAGTAATTATAGATTTTAATTGGGAATTTTTAGTCACAAGCTGAAGATAGTTATGCAAAGGAATAATGGAAGGGAATTCCTCTTAATATAAAGAATGAGTTTCAATTAAACAGAAAACTTATTAAAAAGAAAACAGAATAACTTAGACAATAAAAATAAAAAATACCGACTTCAAAACTAAAAATACCGTTTTGAAAAATAAAAATTTTTCGGAAGTCGGTGCCTAGTAATTTCGACTCAAGGCCCCGACTTAAGTAAATATTGTGTAGAAAATATTATTTTTATATTTTGGTTTTGAAGTCGATATTTTTGTCTAAAAATTATTTTATTTTATACTTTTTAATTACGAATTTAACAAACGCACAAGTCACCATTACGATTTTCGAAAGTTCCTGCCAATTTATCTGGGATGGCATCATCAGGTCTTGGTTTCCATATCATGGTACCACTCTTGGAATATTTGCTTTCCAACAAAACGACATCATCAAAATCGGTTCGCATGATTCCTGTCATTGTGGGTGTATTTGTCCTTGTCATTGTGTGTTTCTGGATCCCCGACACACGATATGACTATCCTAATGGGGGCCGTTGAGTGTGCAGCGTTTATTATTGTGACGCAGTTGTAGCGAACTTGCCTTAAACGCCAGGTCGCGGGTTTCATTCCCGCTCGGGGCAGATGTTTGTATTGACCATACATATGTGTGGAGGCAACGATGTGAGAAATGTGTCTCAACACGAAGAGAGGATCCTCCGACCAGGCAGGTGATATTGCCTGGCGGATCGATGCCCTAGGCCGAAGCCCGACGACTTACGTTGGAAAGTTGTATATATACCTCAAGTGGGTAGGAAACTTTGATAGCGTGATTTAGGATCGTGACGTTGGTTGGTCGTCCATATCGTTGCGTAGTATGCCCTGTAGGTGTCGTTGTAGCTTGATGCGAGATTGTGAAAATCTTGTCTTTCTATCGCGTTACGTCATGTTGCGTGTAGATGTCGCTACAATATGTTTGGATGTGGGTGTGTTTGTCCTTGTCCATGTATGTGTTTCCGGGCCGTTGAGTGTGTAGTGTAAGACGGCAGTGCATGCGTCTGCCCGGAGCAGGAATCGATCTCGTAACTATCAGCATTAAGAAAAGGTGCTACTAGGTATCGTAATCGAAAAAGAAAATTATATCTTTATATATATAATTCTACTGTACGTGTGTATGTCACTGAACTCTTAAACGACTGGACCGATTTTGATCATGTTTTTGTGTATATTCCGGTGGATTCGAGAATGGTTTACATTAACAAATGAAACGCTCATAGCCGGGTGCGCTCACTGATCAGTAAACGATCGGTGGGTAAAGCAACTTCAGGCGCGGTCAGTCACTAGATGGGTGATCGTATAGTGGTATTTCAACTGAGCGTCTCTGTGCTTCGGAGAGCACGTAAAAGTCGGTCCCGGCTGTTGACAATTTGACAACAGTCGATAAGTCAAGTCAGAGGCCTACGTGCGACCTGAACAACTCTGACATTAGGTTGGCCACTTCCCACTCGATGAGAAGAATTAACAATTGAACCCAGTAGGTGGCGCTGCTATCGGGTCTCACTTTTTTTTCATTTCCTTGGCAGGACAACGTCTGCCGGGCCCGCAAGTATAATATATATAAATTTTCAAATAATTAAAGTTATACAGCTTCACGAAAGAGTTTTTTAATTACATGTAACTTCGTGGAATTTCTATTTAAGTTATTAAATAATTTAACATAACACGCGAGAAAGTAATAAAATTGTTTTATTTTGTAAATATATAAACTTCCATACTGAGAAATTAGATTGGACGCCGTTGTGGCGTTGTGGGTAGCGTGTCTGCCTTTAACCTCGACGGTTGCTGGTTCGTCTCCCGCTCGGGCAGTTTGTTAAAAAAAATTATTTCGTTTTTTCGCTTTCGTATTTTCGCTGGGCGCTTGTCCGTGTGGGAGACCCACTGTGCCTCGGAGAGCACGTTAAGCTGTCGGTCCCGGTTGTCATCACATAATATCTGATAATAATCGTTAACTTTTGATAAGTAAATTTCTCTTACCAAATGTTCGCCCTTAGGGTTGCGGAGGTCCAGGACCGCCAGCTTAATGTGCTCTCCGAGGCACGGTGGGAAGACCCACAAGGACAAACGTACAGACCGAAACAGATATTTGTAAGATCTATGCAAACATCTGCCCGAGCGGGAATCGAACCGGCATCCGTCGAGGCAAAAGCCAGACTCGCTACCCACAACACCACAACGGTGTCAACTACAAATCTACGTCATAAAGTTATAATACATACAAAAAGATACTATATATATTTATATATAAAAGAGGTTTTTTAAGTAACTGCACAAACACAACCAATATGCCAATATTTTGAATATGTTTTTTTTTAATATCATGACAGTGTAGTGATATCTACACGCAACACGACGTAACGCAATAGAAAGACAAGATTGTCACAATGTCGCATCAAGCTACAACGACGCCTACAGGGCATACTACGCAACGATATGGACGACCAACGAACGTCACGATCCTAAATCGCGCTATCAAAGTTTCCTACGCTCTTGAGATATATATACAACTTTCCAACGTAAGTCGTTGGGTTTCGGCCCAGGGCTTCGATCCGCCGGGCAATATAACCTGCCTGGTCGGAGGATCATCCCGTTGTGTTGGAGGCATTTCTCACGTCGTCATACTCTCCACAGTGGTGACTTCCGACGTGATCCTCACCTCCACAACCTATGAATGCTTGCCATGCTTGAAGTATTACATTCGCCTTACAAACCCAAGGGATAAGAGGGAAAAACGAAGAGTACAATGGGGTTGGGAGATTGGGCCTCCGATGCTCTCACTCATCGCACGAAACGTAACAGTACTTTTTTATGTAAAAAGTTGGCAAACAAGCAAGCCTGATGGTAAGTGGTTGCCGTAGCCTATGAGCGCTTGCAGCACCATTAGTACGTGCCACTCACGCGTTGCCAGCCTCGAGACATTGGTTCATAAATCTCCTCTGCCCAGTAATTTCACTAGCCTACAGTGCCCTTCAAACCGGAACACAGTAATGGCTAAGCACTACCATTTGGCGGCAGAATATTTGACACTGCGCTGGTATCTACCTAGCTGTCCTCTTGCAACAAAATACCTACAACCAGTGTGACTGATTGCACTGGTGGAATAATCGCTGCTGTGAGAGAGGTTATCCCAACAGCGGGCGATGGGGTCGTCACATCCCGATGCCATTAAACTCTAACGTACTTAGTTTGTTACGTACTTTGCGCCGATTTTCTGTGAAAAGGTAATACGTCTCTGGTCGAGTCGTCTCATTTTAGCTAAGAAAAGCATGGGCCTACTACTATTCAAATTTTATACCTAGTACGGTTAACTAATTTTAAATTTAAATTAATAGAAACTAAACTATCATTAAAAAATATTTCATGTTTAATTAATAATAATAATTATAAAAAATTTAAGCTATACTTATAGAACTATAAGAACGTAGTGTAGCGGTCAGCTAAGTAATGGGCGCACGTCACCGCCGGTCGCTCCCCCAAATAAATGAAATTTAACAGAATGAGGGAAAAAAATCAATAGCCACTATACCCTATCGGCCACTATCCAGCTAATTTACGAAGACGATAAAAATTATGGCGGACACAGCATGTGGACGTAACTTTTTCTTTTCAAATTAATAACTATTATCAATATTTATAGTGGAAATGTTCTTACAAACTATAATCCAATTTGGAAAGTACAAATAAACTTGAAAATGCTTTCTAAAATACTCTTAAAATGATTTATTTATCTTTAGTTTAAACTGACTCATAATGTGTGTTATGTAAACGAAGCTTTATGGTTCTAAGCTACTGCAACATATTGTTATATATTTAAATATACAGACTCTTGTAAAGCTAATGTACAGTTGTGTGACCTAAGCATTATACTTCTGTCAAATATATGTCAAAGTTTGAGTAACTTTTGTGCAATGGGTTTTTTTATCTGTCAATATTATATTCCACTACTGTTTCTATATCTACTAAGGACTCTACATAAACTGTGGTTTATTTCATATTGTTTATAGTCTTAGGTGTTTTAAAAAATGCGGGTAGCTATAAATTGTCTTTATGTAACTGTCAAAATAATATAGGTACTTACGGGTAGAGCAGTCGTCAAATATTTTGAAAGTTAAGCATCCTATTGAAGGTCGACGAACCCAGCGCTCACACGGACAGACACACAGTCGGCCATCTTTCATGAAACGTCAAATTTAAATTTTGTTTTTCGAACTGTCCCGAAACTCCGAAATTCGAAAATTAAACTCCGCGCCTTATTGTATTAACTATATATAAACACTCTTATTTGTTGTATAAAACAGTATAAAAATATTAAAAAATTATGAACGATGGAAAAAACTTGTAAATTAAAACGAAATATAAATGTATATTAATAATAATAAAAACGTTCAAGCCGCTCAGAGTGCGAGCGCCTACTGACTTAAAATTTTTGGGAATAAAAACATGCTACAATAGCCTACCAGAGGGCCAAACAATCTTGATACTTTCAGTGAACGTTTCCGCATTTGATAAAAATATATTAGATAATAACAAACCTTTAAAATCAACTAAATCTAAATTGTATTATTTTAGGGAGTGTGTTTACTTTTAGAAGAGTTTAGTGAAAAAAAAAAAAAAGTGATATATAAGATTATTATACAAGAATATAAAATTTCAAGAATACAATACAGAAAAGTAAAATGAACTTCAGCACTGAAAATTTTAGGTAAATTTTCTACTCAATACTTCAAACTGTAATTATTTTTTAATTTTAAAAATCATAAACAAAAATTCGATTCTATAGTTTACTCAATAGTCATTTCCTAAGCACAATGAAATTGTCGCGACGACAAGTACCACCAATTCTAAATATTTAATACTGAAAGGTTTTTTTAAGAATACTCTTTAAACATTTATACCAAAAATAGCATAAGTACCAAGATTCGTTCGCCGCTGTATCGCACGCATGTGTGCGTGTGAAGGGGGGTAGAACGGGCGAAATTGGGTGGTGGGGTGGTTCGGAGGGGGTGAAATTTTTCGTTTTTCGCCCACTTTTCCGTCCCGCTCTAGTTTTTCCTCTCCCTCATTTTTTCTTCGTCTTTCTTCCTAGTGCCCCACCACATGTGTGCTGAATGTAGTATATACAAAAAGTTCGATAAGGAAGCATTTCCGGTATGAAATTAAAACTTTTTTTTTTGCGTAAAGTATTTTCACAATACATAAAGTGATACATAGTAATAATTACATTAAGTAAAATTATTGTAGGTAATTTTTACTCAAAGCCCACTACTGTCCACCATATCAATAATCAGATGTAAAACAGGACATTCATATCTTTATTTCTAGTACTTATAACCTCACATCTTCTTCTTCATCTTATAGTGTGATTAGTAGCCAACCTACTATCAGAGTTTTTCAGGTCGGCCATTTAGGCCACTAACATGACTATTGACTATTGTAATTGATAACAGTCGGGACAGACTTTTTACGTGCCCTCCGAAGCACGGAAACGCTCAGTTGAAATACGAATACTTGATCAACATATGCCATGTATTGACCGGCCGGCCCTAAAATTGACCGACCGAAAGAAAAGACCGACCTGTGCGTGCACCCGACTATGGATCACATTAACTGGATCATGAATTTAAATTTTAATCATTATATTCTTCACCCCATAAAATAGCATACCGAACCAAACAACATTTTGTAACATTAACGATTAATGAATTATTCGGAGATAGCCAGTGGCTTGCATTGTAACAGGTCTGCTTCCAACAGTAGACTGATACGGACTGATTATGAAAAGTATTTACATTTCTAATTTCGTGTTTTTTTTTAATTCTAATTTTTTTTCAGCAGCCCTCAATCTAAATTCATCCATATACTGTTAGACGCGTGCGGGCGCCCGCCCCCGCCAGCGCCTTAGTACTATACAGCGTGCTACAATTACTAATTTATTGTTATTATAACACTTACATATGCTATTTAGATAAATAAATATAATTAAACGATGAGATTTTGAGAGTAATGTATTCAATTATTTTTTTAATTAAGTTATTTTTCGTATATATTTTTTCTTCATATTCTTATTTTGTTGCTTGTATTTATTATGAGTTACAATAACATTTCTATAGTATAGATAAATAATAATTAATTTTACAAAAATAACATGCAAAATCTAATAATCATTATTAAGTAAAATACAATGTTGCAGAGTTAGTTACTACTTCAATAATTTATAAAACAAAAACAGTGAAATATTTGTAACAATATAAAACTCATACTAAAATTTAAACTCCAACAATACGCATAAAAACGAGATACATAAATATCAAGGCCACAAATCACTAATGAACAAACGTACACCCTGTACCCCGAACAGAACTAGGAAACGAGGGGGTAAGTACACACCCCCACCCCGGGGGAGTACATCGCAAATACGCGAAAGCAATAGGACTTTTAAAAATTCTCCAGAAATATGATTTATATGTTGACGGCAAGAACGCCTTCTTTTCTCTTGCTCAAGGACGGGCCTGATTCGATTTTTAAACCGCGTTCCATTTTCCATTTTTTTTTCAAACAAAACTTCATTGTTTTTTTCCTTTCATTCGTTTTAATAACACGCTGTATAAATTTTCGAAAAGCACTTTGACTATGTAAATAAATTTAACTTCCTTAAGTTAAAATATAATCCCGGAAGTCCGAAAACACAAAAGGACACCAAATAACATGATATTATAAAAACTTTAGCACATTAACAGTCCTTTGACCCCATGTGGCATGTCCATTACTGTCTATGTCAAATGTCTATGTTATGTTCGTAGATGTCTTAGTAGGTACAGAAAAAAACCATGAAACAACTATTACTCTACATATATCCAATAATAATACAATTCAAAACTAACAAATATTTACAAATGTACAAATTATTTCCACGAAAGTAGTCGCAAGAATGTTACCTCCACAATTTTAATCCATTTACAAATTTGAAGACATTGTGTAACATAAAAACGAAAAAGTCAACCAACTTAAGTGCCTTTCCACACGTGCCGATTGCCGGGTATCCGGCGCCGACTGTCCGATAACTCATTTCGCTTTCACACGACCCAATTTTGAATGTAGTAGCTCGTAAGGACAATGGTGAATCCGGCGTGCACCCGGTGACCGCTTGCCGAGCAAACTTACGCCGGTACGGGTGAAAGCTGCTATACATGTCCATACATTTCGCTACTGGATATCCGGCGCCGGCTACCCGGCAACCGGCACGTGGGAAAAGGCACTTAATATAGCTTTGTGTTGTGGCACTCCTACTGAATATCTATTTAGATAGAATTGACCAACCGACAAGAGTTAGGCATCCTAAACATCACATCCTAATCCTGCAAAAAGTCAGAATTTGTCAAGATCATTTTATACTATGTCCCATTCACGTCACAGACACGCACACAACAGTCTTTGCTGGCGAAGCCAAGGTCCCTTATTTCGCACGCCGCGCCATGCTTACATCGTCATGCAGGTAGGTAGGTTTAATGCGCTACCTTCACTCCTGATGACATTCTAGGTCCTGTAGGACTTTGCGCTCCCTAGAGCACTGTCACTCAATCACGATAAAGTTCTCGAGTGGATAACCGTAAGAGACTTTAAAGCCCACCATGTAGTGATCTCGGTCCAGAAGTTAGGCGGAATCTGCTCATAAATTAGCTGAATTCTGTGGGTTCTTACAGCTAGTACTTTCTTCAAAATGAATACATATCAAAGTTTATATAAGCTTTTGGATACCAATAAGACTTCTGAATGGATAAGCTCAGTCACTGGCGTGTTCAGCTCGAATTAGCACCTTCTAACCCTGACTATAACTTTGCACACGGCCATAATCACCATGGTAAAACACTTTAATAGCATGTGGCAAAACAATCAGTAGATTAGAAGGATTGCAACAATTCTTCACATCTTGCTCGGAGGCAATTACGAAGTCCCTTAAATTAATTATAAGGCAGTCATGTGCCCAAAAAGGCTTGGCGTTCTAAAGCAATAGAGCTAAGCAGCAAGTGATCTTGTCACCCATCTAAGGGTTCTGCTATTATTTGTAGGTAGCTGTTACTCAATACCACCTCTGGCCTTTCGACTCGTTTCACAAAAAAGATGTAGGAATCGCTCGCGATATAAAATCTTATAAGCGGCACAGAAGTTTCTTCTATAATAGTTTGTGATCCGCAAATTTGTTTCACATGATGTCTAAAGGTACTTTCTACCATCGCTCGGCATCAGCAGAATCTTTCCCAAGAACCTGAATAGGTTTTCAGGTATGGCAGTGGCAAAGAAGTACATTGGTAACCATATTGACATAGGCTATGGTCACCACTTACCATCAGACGGACCATTTTTTGCTAACATTGTGCCATATACCCAAAATATGTTTTTAAAATACCTTTTCCAGGATGTAATCAATAAATCACAAGGACTTACTTAGATTTTCACGGGAAAACGAAATAAAAGGTTCAAAGGAATTATTTTTCGCGTGTAACCTAATTCATAGATGGAAAATTAAAATAATAACCTTGGCCTCAGAGCTTTAGTGACTTCACAAATTAAAATTATATAAAGAATAATTTAGGACGTTATATAATTTCATTTTGTTTTTTTTCCTTTTGTATTTTGTAGGCTAAATTATAGAAGAGGTTTATGCCCGCGATTCTGTCTGCGTGATTTTGTTTTTCAGAAAAATCAAACTATCTTCAAATAATTTTTTGAATATTTCATTCATCTCTATAGAGGCTGTACCCACGTACCATCCCACGTAAATATATACATCTATATGTAAATAATATATATAAATAAAATTGAGCGTGTGTCTGTTTATTTGTCTGTCCTTACCTGTATAGGCTAAATTAGCTAATGTAAGCACGTTGGCGAACTTTTAAGAAGGCATGGTCTCTTGACTTGAAGGTTCGCCGTCAGAGAAAGCCAGATCCTAAGAGTGCTTGTGCGAGGAATAAAATGCCTTCTAAATGACACTGCTGTGAAATGCCAGATATTGAGGCGGTTAGGGTGAAATTTTGTAAAATTTGTCCACTTATGGACGTACGTCAAAATTATGCTATCAGGAATAACTTCCACCGATTATTGGTCACCATACAAACTTTTTTTGGACCATAAACTCCATAGGTTCATCGAGCATTGCACCCCACTTCAGCTTTCAAGCCCTGACATCAAACTAATCCTCGACCAACAAAAGTTATGTTGTGTTTCAGAATAAAATTTGAGTTCGAACAACACAATGACAAGCTACAAAATATCCTCACCAATTTACTATTCCGTCTTCTTGTTTATAAAATACTAGCGGTCCGCTCCGGCTTCGCACGGGTATAAAATATATAGCCTATGTCATTGACTGAAAAAATGATTATAATCGATCCAGTAGTTTTGATTTATTCATTACTGCCCGTGGCGCGCACGCGTTAAATATAATTATTTACGACATCACATTAGAAACCTCAAAAATAACAGTATTTCTCCACTATTTAATGGATGTTATTATACATATAAACCTTCATCTTCAATCACTCTATCTATTAAAAACCGCATCAAAATCCGTTGCGTAGTTTTAAAGATTTAAGCATACATAGGGATATAGGGACAGAGAAAGCCGCTTTGTTTTATACTATGTAGTGATGATATAATATTATTTCCATTCAAATATAGAATAACTAATTTACAATTCATTATAACATTAATATCAAAGTATAAAGCCAGATTGCTTAATAACATTTTCAATTTCAATTTTCTACTAAAATAAAGCAAAGTATAAATATTTTTATGCCTAAATAGGGTATCTCTTACGGAGTTTACACGTGTCGGAATTTATTATAGATTAACTAGTTCTTTACCGCGATGATGGTCGTTATTTATTTTAAATAATATTTTATTTTGATTTTAGCGTACATTGTCTACTGCTAACGATCTCAAATCTTTAGTCCTTACTGACCGTAAATATTGACATGAAATATTCGCAAGTTTTTATTGATAAGCTTGACCTTTATCCGAAACTTCTTTCTACTTCCGCTAATAAAGATTATAATTTCTAATACCAGTGTAATAGAAGCGATTACTGATACGAGCTAGACTTGGAATGAAAAAGAAAAAATTATGATCCCAAAAATAAAGTACGCAAATATTTTTATCATCAGAGCCGAATAAAACTTTGCCAATAATTAACACAGCCTCGCAATCTCGGATTGGCAAAGTCGTCAACTAAACCCAACCAATAAATCAAGACAGAAAACAACGCCTTGGCGAACGCTGCGCTTATGATTGAACGAAGGCTAAGCGCTTGAGGGACGACATGCCGTCGAGGATAATTCAGTTTAATATGTGTAGATAAGCTGGGCGCCAGCGAGACGTACGCGCGGGGATACCGGCGTTTCGCTCGCCGTCAGCAAGATGAGCACGTAGGTTTTACAGTTTAATTATATTCTATGACGTAGTTCCTGACGTAATCAAAGTGACTACTGACTGTCAATGCAGTCAATACCGTTAGACATCGTTTGGAGTGAATTTCATACTAAGAATATCTTGTGTGACGCTGATCAGTCATCCGATGCCTAGCTGAAATTTGTATATGTGACGTCTGATAATAATGGGTAGATGTAGCCCGTTATTCTGTTTAATCAGTATATTTAGTATAGGGTAACTCTCTTCGAGTTTGAATTTTGTACAGAAAATGTATTTTGGTTGTCGCTAAACACCAAATACTAAAAATAATAAATAAAAAATAAAGGTGTTCCCACACATTTATGTCATGACGGTTGGCACACAAGCGTACGCTTACGGTCCGTCTCATGGTAAGCAGTCAGCGCAAAGTAAGAACGCGCTTGATACTTGAAGTATCACATGCCTAGGTTGCACACCCGGAATAGGAATAGTAAGAAATTGAGGAGAAGGGCACAGGATGGGAGATTGGGACGCGGACGGTCTCATTCATGGCACGAAACCCAACAGTACTGATTCTGGTACTTTACGCCGATTTTCTGTGAGAGGGTAGTACCTTATGCCGGCGTCGGGATGTGACGACCCCATCGCCCGCTGTTGGGATAACCTCTGTCACAGCAGAGATTATTCCACCAGTGCAATCAGTCACACTGGTGGTAGGTCTTTTGTTGCAAGAGGCCGGCTAGGTAGGTACCACCGCAGTGTCAAATATTCTGCCGCCAAATAGTAGTGCTTAGGCATTACTGTGTTCCGGTTTGAAGGGCACTGTACGCTAGTGAAATTACTGGGCGGACGAGATTTAAGAACTAATATCTCGAGGTTGGCAACGCGTGAGTGGCACCTACTAATGGTGCTGCAAGCGCTCATAGGCTACGGCAACCACTTACCATCAGGTGGTCCGTATGCTTGTTTGCCAACTTCTAACATAAAAAAAAAAAGTACTTACTTGATAATAGGTACTTTCTCGATCGAGCCAGCCCCTTCTTGCTGGTAGGAGCGTGGGTCTACTTCATTTTGTTATACAATGGTACGGAAACCTTTATGTGTGCGTCATACACACACTTAACAGATTCTTGTCGTATCCTAGATGTTTAAATATACTATGAGAAAAGTTGCTTTAGTTTAAAGATGTGTGCATCTGCTTATTGTCATGGGTAGTTAATTATTAGTCATTGATATTACGTGTATGACTCATGCAATTGTAACTTTATAATTGCCTTCATAATAAACCAAGGCCGGAGTGATTTTTTTTTTTTTTTTAATTACACACTCAACGGCCCCCATTAGGACAATGATATCCTGTGTCGGGGTCCGGAAACATATACAAGGACAAGGACAAATACACCCAGACCGGAAAATATGCTTGCATGGTCAATACAAACATATTATGCTCCGAGCGGGAATCGAACCCGCGACCTGTGGCGTTTAAGGCAGGTTCGCTACCGCTGCGCTACAACGTCGTCGATTTTAGGATGTAACAGAATCATTTTCCGGGTACAATTAATCTTTTTCTAAATAAATCGTAGTTTGTGAATCGTTGAAATATCACCAGTGTCAATTAAACTATCCACAGTTACCTACCCAGGTACTGCTTATAATCTTATCCTGATTTGACCGGTTAGTAGTTTTTGCACAGAGCGATTGCCATCTGACCTCCGCAACCCTAAGGGCGAACCAGCAACTCATTGGATAAGAGCAAATTCCTTATTAAGAGTGAAAGATTATTATCATATGTTATGATAACAACCGGGACCGATTTAACGTGCTCTCCGAGGCACGGTGGGGAAACCCACAAGGACAAACGCCCAAGCTGAAACAGATATTTATAATAAATATCTGCTCCGAGCGGGAATCGAATTAAAGCTTTCATGTGCTTTTAGAGGTTAAAAGATTAAGACTACTTCATGAATACTACTGAACGGATTTTGATGAAGTTTGACAATAATATAGTTTATAGTCTACACACATAGGATCTTTATCCCGAAATATCTTTTCATCCCGGAAAAATAAATAATAATAATAGTAAACGTTACACACTCAACGGCCACCATTAGGAAAGTTATATCCTGTGTCGGGATCCGAAAACATTTACAACGACAGGAAAAAACACACCCAGACCGGAAAACATGCATGTATGGTTAATACAGACATCTGCTCCAGGCGGGAATCGAACAACCTCTGCGCCACAACGTCGTCAATTTAATAATAATCAAAAATGTTAGGTTTCTGTTCATAATAATGCGAGAAAAGCCGCGGGCAGCCAATTTATAGTAATATAATAAAATTGTTAATAATATTTTTGGACAACAAATGAACGTAAGTATATTTTTTTATGTAAAGACTATTGAATTCTTATAATAAAGCTTTCAGTAAAATATTCGACTACAAAAATACTGTTATAATTATCTTCCTTTACATAAAATATTACTTTTTTGGGTTCCGTAGGTAATAGGTAAAAACGATACCCTTATTTATTACAAAATAAAGCTGTCCATCTGTAAGTCACCGGAGTCGTGACGTGACGACCTCATCGCCCGCTGTTGGGATAATCACTGTCACAGCAGAGATTATTCCACCACTGTAAGGTAGTGAAATTACTAGGCAAAGGAGATTTAAGAACCAATAGTCTTGCTTGCTTATGCTTATTATTCCGTTAATGAATATATTGCAGATAATGTGGCATGGAATTAATATATGTTGAGTTTCATGAGGGATATATATCTTAATTGTACATTTGACAAATGTAATGTGATTATTTTTGAAAAGAGTAACTGTAGAGTTTCTTGCCGTTTCTTCTCTGCAGAATCTACCTTCCGAATCGGCGGTAGCTTCACTTAGGCGGACATAACAGACTGTATATTTGACGATTCAAAAGTGCTTAAAAGCCTATTTTAATAAAGAATATTTTGAGTTTTTTTTTTTGAATACCTCGATGTTGGCAACGTGTGTGTGGCACTTATTAATGGCGTTGTAAGCCCTCATTAGTTACGCAACCGCTTAGCATCAGGTCTGCCATATGGTTGCTTGCCAACTTAAAACATAAAGTCACAGCTATATTAAACGAAGGCTATTGGCCCTATATACGAAATATTAAAAATCGGTGTATTCTATGAACCGCATTACAATTTTGTATGAGTCCATACACGTAATTGAGTGATGAAAAAAAACCAGCACACTGGACGTCTTTAAAAATAATATGTTCAGTACAAATAAGATAGAGCGATCTGACTTATTGGGAAGCCTTCAACTCTGTGGCATTGGGGTCAGCGCTCACAAATTATTATATTATTGTAAAATTTAAAAAGTCTGACATCTAAAACCTTTCCGTGATACTTTTTGTCCGGAATTATTTCCTGGTTTGACGAATCATCTTATCGAGTGGTTAGTGGCCAACCTAGTGTCAGAGTTGTTCAGGTCGCCCGTAGGCCGTAGGCCAAATTGTCAACAGCCGGGACCGACTTTTTAAGTCCCCTCCGAAGCACGGAGACGCTCAGTTAGAATACCACTATGCGATCACCCATCTAATGACTGATCGCGCCTAAAGTTGCTTAAGTTTCTTTTATTTATTTAATACAATTTTTTCTACACTACAATTGGACCCAAATAAGCAATACCATGTCAACCCACACGAATGTCATTTCGAGAAAAACGCGTTTGAAAATTTTGAACAACTATCTTTATATGATTTTTTTATGTATTGGTCAAGTTTTTGGCAATTTCAGATTTATGTAAGTTAATATACTTATTTTCACAAAAAATAAGTATACAAAATGCATATTTCGTATATTATATGACCCAAAACGTTTAAAAGTACATAAATTACATGATTGAAAAATGACTTTTTGGAAGTTTTAAAGCTTAAAACCCTACAAATATTAAAGAAAAATGTTCTTCAGCCATTTACCAACACTTCTGCATATATAAGTTAGTTTTTTCAATTTTGTGGGTTGACATGGTATTGCTTATTTGCGTCCATTATGGTAAACATGCATACCTGTCTGTCGTTATCTTATGTTAGAGGAAGCAAACGGACAGGAGACTCACCTGATGTTTAACCAATTACCGCCAACCATGAATATTAGCAACACCAGAGGGCATGCAGGTGTGTTGCCGACCCTTAAGGGTCACTGGTTATACGCTGGCTTACCTCGAAACGCGGTTGACGAGCAGTCACTGCACGAGTTTCACCAACGTACGGTGGTACCGTACCACGCGGTTATTACAGCCCTACCAGCAATAATACGTAATCTAATATCTTTAAATGAGCTATTCTTGTATATATATAAAATTCGAATCTCCAACGAAATGTCTCCAACGATTTTCATGAAATTCAGTATGCGGGGGGTTTCGGGGACGATAAATCGATTTAGCTAGTATTCATTTTTAGAAAATGTCGTTGTATGCGTGAAAATATTCTTCGTAACGTCTATTAGTGAATAATAATAATAATTCTATTATTGGTTTAACGACACAGCAACATTAAACCTACTTCAGTAGATGTCGTTGTAAAAAATTATTCATATTTCATTTAAGTATAATTTCCAAAAACATGAGTTACCAAAAAAAACAAATGCCGATCAAAGCTTGGGCATCCAGTTACTGTAAGTTAAAAGGAAGTATTTTAGGTATAGTGAATACTTTAGTTTTAGAAAATTTCAAAATACAATAATCTTGAAGTCAGAAAAATAGTCTCGTGGGGAAATGTTTGCAATCTATAGATAGTATCACGAGATGTATCGCCGTGGCCATAACAATGGCGTTTAACGAATTTAGTCATATTTAAAAGGACCTGACACTGTTACTAACATAAAGGAATTCATCGAATTGGAAAAATAAAGGATAGATTTATTTTGGGAAAATCTTCAAGAAGCATTAAGAAAAGGTTTTTCAGTTTCTTTAATCAAGAAAAAGTTCGTGATAAATGTTGTAATTGTGTGTCATAAGTATATAAACCATCAGGGTAAAGTCAAATGTTGTTATTTTCCTTATTGTACCTGTGTTCCTTTTCCTCTTCAACAGTGTCCTCTTAGTGTCATTGACACAGATAAAATTACTGATGCAACCATAGGCTAAAGTGACAAACATCAGGTTGTTTGTACGATTGTTTGTCAGCATAGTATATATAAGAAGGGTCTTTTAAGGTTTAAAGAATATTTATTATCAACAAAGACAAATTTGTCGCTTATGTGATAACATATTTTACAATAATTACTAGTCGTCAGTAATTGTAATAATAATAATCTATATAAACACAAATAAAAATAGTTAGTAAAACTTACAAACTATAATGAAAAACTTACAAAACTTTTTCACGTTAATTTTAAACGTTAATAGTACGTTGAGGGTAGTCTGTTATAAAGTCAAAGTCTTTTGCTGCATGGTTCATGTCCATAGTTAATTTTGCAAGCTTCCATAGATCATAATTATTAAAATCAACCCCCCTCCCCACTCCGCTAGCCACGAGCACAGTGCTTGCCAAGTCGCACTGGCGCGTTATACGAGAGTTCCCGTAGCCTATCACACGCACTTAGGTCGACTACTGAGGAGTTTATTAGGTCTCTATGACGTTACCACTATATGGATGGAACCCTCCACGAAGTAAGGTATGTAATAGCAGACTTGTCACCAACAAAAAGCCGTAAAATAATCGGGGTTGCACTTTTGTTTCTTACCATTGTAGTATTCAAAGATTCTTTTACCAATATGTTATGGAACCCTCCAAGAAGTAAGGTATCTGATGACAGACTTCCTCCTTGTCACCAAAAAAAGCCGTCAAATAATCGGGGTTGCACTTTTGTTTCTTCAATCGTAGTATTAAAAGATTCTTTTGACAATATGTTATGGAACTCTCCAAGAAGTAAGGTATCTGATGACAGACTTCCTCCTTGTCACCAAAAAAAGCCGTCAAATAATCAGGGTTGCACTTTTGTTTCTTACCATTGTAGTATTCAAAGATTCTTTTACCAATATGTTATGGAACCCTCCAAGAAGTAAGGTATCTGATGACAGACTTCCTCCTTGTCACCAAAAAAAGCCGTCAAATAATCGGGGTTGCACTTTTGTTTCTTCAATCGTAGTATTAAAAGATTCTTTTGACAATATGTTATGGAACTCTCCAAGAAGTAAGGTATCTGATGACAGACTTCCTCCTTGTCACCAAAAAAAGCCGTCAAATAATCGGGGTTGCACTTTTGTTTCTTACCATTGTAGTATTCAAAGATTCTTTTACCAATATGTTATGGAACCCTCCAAGGAGTAAGATATCTGATGACAGACTTCCTCCTTGTCACCAACAAAAAGCCGTCAATTTTCTTCAATCGTAGTATTAAAAGATTCTGTTGCTGTGTGTTTCATGGCCACCCGTCTCAACCTCTATAAACGCCACCCTTCCCGTCCCAGGGCGCTTATTTTGCTCGCTTTAAAATATATTCAGCCTGCCCTACATTTTGTTGATATTTTGCTACGAATGTTAAGACACAAATTGAGGGCTGTGACGATTATGATGGTGCTATTGATGTCTGGAAATCCACAACAGCGCGATTTAGAAGACATTTTCTTCCTCGCACAACCACTCTGTGGAATCAACTTCCTCCGGCGGTCTTCCCGAACCGATACGACTTGGGAACCTTCAAGAGAAGAGCGTATTCTTTCCTTAAAGGTCGGCAACGCGCCTGCATGCCTTCTGGTGTTGCAGATGTTCATGGGCGGCGGTGATCGCTTAACATCAGGTGAGCCTCCTGCCCGTTTGCCCCTCTTACATAAAAAAAAATAAAAAAATAAAATAAAAAAAAAAAAAAATACATTGTTACTTTTAATGGATTTTTTATTCCGAGATATTAATTAAGGAAATGTTGGATGAAATTATTTTTTCTGTTATTTTAAGTAATGTGTTAAAATTTTGTTAAAGTGATTTTTTTTCGTATTTAAGTTAAACGGTACCTCGATGTCAGAGCTTTGCACGGTATATTTTATATTTTCTGGTAAATCGTGTTTCTTTGGAAATTTTAACTAATTAGATACGAATTACATAATGACGAAATATGCATAATATTTTAAAACGCTATCTACTGAAGTAGCTATTTTAGCTTGCCAATTTACTTGCTGGGTTAAACACAGAATGTCACCATTGCTTACCCCGATTTCATTTTAATTCTTTATCAAGAGTATTATTAAAAGAATAACATTTCACATATTTCTTAACAAAACGGGCTACAGTCACGAACACATAAAAATGTATGCAAGAAAACAGAAAAACATAAATTCTAGAAATTGTATTACAATACACAAGAAGTAACGTTGTACATTTGTATATTTTATGTAAAATAGCTTCCGCCTGTGGCTTCAAGCGCTTGAATAACGATTTTAGTGAGGCATCTTTAATACAATACAGATTTTTTTTGGGAATTTGTATTGCTGTTGGCCCTACTGGCCTTGACAGCGTCACCAAGCCGAGTACAGAGACCCGGCCGTGAAAAAGGGCAGCCTTCATGGGAGCTTAAATTTGATTCCGTCCTTAGGGTGCGTCCTGCGAAGTTGAACCACGGCTAAGGAGGAAATGGGACAATATAGAAATAATTGGTTCCCCCATACAAATTTTCATCCCCTATTTCACTTCTTCAAGCTTTTTTTACATAAAGGTAGCCTATCCTATATGCCAAGGCATGGACTCTATTCCAGTGGGTCCCAACCTTTTATTGACCAGGGACCACTTGATTATTTTTGTGTTACCAGGTGGCCATCATATACAAGATTATTTTATTAATATTTGTTTCTAACTTCGCCATTTATGAACTGATTTAGAAAATTATTTTACCAACCAGCTCTTTTCAACTTTGCCTTTTGTTTTCGAATATTCTGGAATGTTGTGATCGAATTCGTCAATTAATATATTGTAGATGACTCTTAAGGTCATAATGTAAATCCTTCACGATTGCTTTTGATGTCGTTCGTGGACTATATTTTTCCTACTGCGGACCGATGGTGGTCTTCGGAACGATGGTTGGGAACCACTGCTCTAGTCTATCTCTGTATAAAATTTTATCGAAATCGCTTCGGTGGTTGAGTTTTAAAAGCGTACAGACAGACCGACAGTTTTACATTATATTATAAATGAGAATTATAGTATTAAGTAGGGATAAACGATGGAACTTCTGAATTCATGGGATATTTACCCGACTGCCTTAGAAAGACGGGAATATTTTTTGATGTTGACGGACGATGTATTCTAATGCATCTTAAGATTGTCTCAGTCACGTTAGTTTCGAAATGGAAGCATTGATTTAGATGATTTTTTTTTAAATGTTATAAGTTGGCAAACAAGCCGTAGCCTATGAGCGCTTGCAGCACCATAAGTATGTGCCACTCACGCGTTGCCAACCTCGAGATATTAGTTCTTAAATCTCCTCTGCCCAGTAATTTCACTAGTGTACACTGCCCTTCAAACCGGAACACAGTAATGCCTAAGCACTACTATTTGGCTAAGCAAGAATATTTGACACTGCGGTGGTACCTACCGACGACTGATTGCACTGGTGGAATAATCTCTGCTGTGACAGAGATTATCCCAACAGCGAGCGATGGGGTCGTCACATCCCGACGCCGGTTTTTTTTTATAAATATAAGTAGTTGTGCCGTATTAGATAATAAAATATTTTATCCCAATATGTTATTAGATTGACGCGGGTAAAAGTAGGTGAATTCTAAAAACTGCTACACCATTTTGATGTAATAATAAAATTTAAATAAATATTAAGGTTAGCAGGTGTATGGACATACATATAACTTAACGTTGAAAAATTTCAGCGCATAGCATGTGAGGGCTAATAACTAGCGGCCCGCTCCGGCTTCGCACCGGTACAAAATATATAGCCTATGTCATTCACTGAAAAAATGATTAAAATCGATCCAGTAGTTTTGATTTATTCATTACTGCCCGTGGCCCGCACGCGTTGAATGTAATTATTTACGACATCACATTAGAAACCTCAAAAATAACAGTTTTTTCTTCACTATTTTTATACATATAAACCTTCCTCCTCAATCACTCTATCTATTAAAGAAAACCGCATCAAAATCCGTTGCGTAGTTTTAAAGATTTAAGCATATGTATGCTTATGGGACAGAGAAACCGACTTTGTTTTATATTATGTAGTGAAGATAATGAGGTTTCATTTTGACTTACTTGGATAAGTCAGTAGCAGTAAATGTAACTTTTAAATTATGGGATATAAAATTCTGGATACATTTGAGGTAGTAGAATATCAAAAGAAATTTTCACGAAAATTATTTTAAAGAAGATACATCTAGAATTTTTGAAAGGAGTTTCTTTTGAAAAGAGTTTTTTTTTGTCCTAAAAATTCTTCCTCGTAAAGGCCGGTATTATTTATAATTAAAAAAGGTCTTAGGGGTGAAATTTCATTAAATCTATTGTCCATGTAAGCGCAAGGCTAAAGGACATCCTTACAAAGCCTCAAGTATGTATTTTAGTTCTTAACAATTTCTGTTATAGGAATAGTACTTTTATACATAACGATAACTTTACTGTGTACGGTAGCGAGCTTGCTTTGCCGCGGGTTCGATTCCCGCTTGGTGCAGATGTATATTATAAATATCATTTTCGGCCTTTTTGTCCCCACTGTGCCTCGAAGAGCACGTTAAGCGTTCCCAGTTGTTATCATAACATATGATAATAATCGTTCACTCTTGATAAGTAATTTCCTCTTATCCAATGAATTACTGGTTCACTCTTTTGGTTGCGAGTAGAAAGTGTAAGAGTATAATGCTAGGAACAAGAAGACTCGTAGGAACCCATATGTCCCGGTAACAATTAAAAGGCCCCGTAAAAATTGTTTCTTCTAAACCTTGAATCAACTCAAATTATCACGAATAAAGCTAAATTTAATAAAAAAATCCATAATACCATATCTAATTGACCGGTTTCAAATGTCTTTGATGAAAAGCCTAACCAGGTTTGTGGAGTTAGCCATTCTAAACCGGTTCTTCTTTTCTAGTGGGTGTGAGCAACCAATATCAACAGTTTCAGAGTTGTTCAGCTCGCCCGTTTATACTTCTGACTTCTCGAATATTATAAAATTGATAACAGCCGTAACAGATAACTTTTCACTTGCCCTCCGAAGCACGAAAACGCTGAAACACCACAATACGATCACACTTCAATAGACTAACCGCGCCTGAAGTTGCTTAACTCACTAATCGTGTACCAACCAGTAAGCGCACCTGGTTATTAGCGTCTAAACCGGTTAATTGAAATCCATTTGATAGGACAAAACTGAAAAATCTCTACGTAACCGGTTTGAAAAATTATAACACGGTCGTTTCTATAATTAACGTGATTAAGCTTAAAACAAATCAAATAAAATCGCTGACGGATAGGAACATACATCTAAAACTATCTACACCCCCACCCCATGTGGAAAAATTCACCCCAAGCCACCCCCCCGCTTTCACGGTTCTAATTTTTGGGGAATTTGGGGCATATTCGTAAATATGAAATGGAAAAAATATTTCGCGGTGTAGAGCAATTTAGACTGTATGCAATTTCAATAGGGTTTGTTTTTGTATGGGGATGGTTGAGAAAAAATTACTTCATATGTCGTCCTTAAGACGGAGCGCCTCGGTCTGCGTATGTGTGTTCCGGACATGGGTGGCGTGGAGTTGTTGTGGGAATGAGTTTTATTTTTTATTTTTGAAAGTGAAACTTTTGTTTTCTCACCTAAATTTTTTGGTTTGTCTTCACCATGTCGGGTTTTAGCCGGCGCGGAAATTTCATATATTTTAATGTTGTTATGTAAGTTTGTTTGTACGCTTGTTCGCATGTACGCTTATTATATTTGTTATTATTTTTGATTTTTTTTTCAATTATGATTAAGAACGCAATTTCCGTAACCTTATTCGAACAATAAAAAAGTTAAAAGTTTCACTTGCGTCGTGGTCTCTTAAAATCGCACAGTTTTTTTTTAAATTATGTTTTCATCTCAAATCTTCAGTCTTTTCCTTACCATATGTATTAATATGAAATATTTGCATATACATTTTGGTTGTGACCTGTAGCCCAAATTACCATTTCTTCGTATTAAACCTTTAAACCTTTGAAATAACCTTTCTTCTTCGTATTAATCCCGGTATTTTGACGAAGTCTTATTGCTTGTTTCCAATCTTCTCCAATTTGACAGGTTACTAGTTTTTACACGGAGCGATTGCCATCTGATCTCCGTGACCCGTGAGCATATTTATATGAAAAAGAAACCAACAAAAAAATTATTAATTTCAAAACAAACGACTCCACGGCTTTCCTATTTCATCAAGCAGCGATATATATCGTTGCTATGTAGGGAGGATATATAATATTTTCCTATATGTAACTTTCATCATTTATACTTTATTACTATATGACTGAACTATTCATACAAGAAAGTATTTGTCTCTGTTGCATGTGTGCGTGGTTCAATTAAAGATTTTCTTAATAAGGAACGCTGGGGTGGGTGGATTTGTGAACTGTGTATATCCAGATTTCTGTGTTGTTATTATAACATTTTGTTGCTATTATTTTTACGTTTTGATTTGCTATTATAATTTATTTTAATATCGATTTTTGATATCATATTATAAAGCTATTAAATAGGTATTGATATAAGAATGTAAATAGTTAATGTTTTATTTAATTTAAATTATCCTGTGGCACCACAAACACGACCTGTATTGTTGTAACAAAAATTTGCCACGAGAGAGAAACGATTCCTTCTTGATGATAAGCGTTTAAGACAACTTTACTTTTTTAAAGTATCAATAAATTTTGCTATACCTAATATTGTCATAAAAATAGATACCTCTCTAAAAAAATTTCTTGCTATTCGAGACCGGGGAAATACGTACCTACTACCCTCGCAAAGGCCATCGACGCCATACTATTGCGATTTTTACCATGAGAACTCTTGTCCCAATCTCTAAAATTTGTGAGGTGATTTGATCTTCAGCGTCTGGACAAAAAGTATAAGCATCAGATACTGATCGACGTATACAGGCTGTAGATCATTGTCACATGAATGTTTTGAATGCTTTACTTATTCGGATAGCTTTTATACGTACCACAATTCATATGCATCGTAATACTACGTATTATTTGGTCAATTCGGAACCAAATACCTCAAAACATACACAAATATAAAAATACTATTTCAATAATCAAATGTTTTAGTAGAGTGAGCGGGGGAGGTAGATTAGGCATCAATTTGGTGCCAAGCGGGACGCTTCAGCAGGCAGGACCGCGCGCATGGGGTTTAAAGATATAAACGAAAACAGCGCCATCTGGCGTCAGAAATCTAAACTACAATTTTTACATATACATTTTAGAAAGGTAAAAATTACTAAAAGACTTTGTTGGCTCACCAACAGCATTTTTTTTTATATTTGTACACGTAATATTGATATTTTGCATTTAAAAATAAATCTAGAGATAAGGTAGGGGTCGAGCCCTCTTTAGTCGAAATTCTGAATTACAAACGAATTTTTAAATATGTTACAGCGCCACCTATTATTAGTTTTATGAGTCACTTAGCACCGAAGTCAAACCTTTTAATATATAGTTTATGCTACCATAAACTAGAGGGCGTATAAGAAATAAAACTATGACAAATTTTGTAAAAAATTACTACGAAAAAATTTACCAGTTCTACGTATTTTATAAATCATAAAACTTTCTTCCTACAAAGAGCCATCTAGTGAGCAACGCAGAGCTATAAAATATACAACGTCATTCTTGAATATTTCAAGCCTAGCCATAGGTGGCGCTTTAATAATACTTGTGAAGTATAAACTATTTTCTTTTTATTTAAAAGATTGTACCTCAATATCGGTTCCATACAATTTTTATGATGCAGATGGTAATTATCATTAAGGACTCTGGAATACTCTGACACAGATAAATCCATTTGGAAGTAATAACCTATAACAGAAGAATAAGATATAGAAACTAGGTGCTATTGACTATAGGTTAATATCAATCCTGCAACTCTCGCGTACAGAGTCAGCCTTTTCATCGTTGAGTTATTGGGCAATTATGCTTAGTAGTTTGTTTGGATTTAGCTAATTTAGTACAATTAAAAATAATATAGCTTGGTTATAAAATCTAAATTGGAATTTCTTTTATTTTTATACTTAATATTAATTTCTGGCAATGTAATGAATTTTCAATTTCTTTAAGAGGATATCAGGATGAATAAAACGAAAGATGAAACTTAAATTAATTTATTTAATCCCACTGAACTGATTATCGTTTTTTGTGTTCATTAAATTATACTAAGTTATATAAGCATATTTTTACATCATACAATAAATTATCAGTCTTATAAGAAAATATCACAAATCAAATTGAACTTAGAAGCTAATTTTAGGTAACTGAAGAATTTTAATCAACTTCTTCAACGGTGGGTCCACCCTGAGGGCCAGGCGCACCCGCGCCCGTCCCGGCGCCGTGCAGCTTGCTCATGATGGGCGAGCAAGTGCGCTGGAGCTCCTTCAGTCTGTGCTCGTACTCCTCCTTCTCAGCCAGTGTGTTGTTGTCCAACCACCGCAGAGCTTCCTCGCATTCGCTTCGAGCGCTGCTCTTATCAGCGTCGCTCAGTTTAGAGCCTGCGTCGTCGAGCGCTTGTCGCACGCTGAACACGTACGACTCCAACTGGTTACGAGCTGCGACACGCTGGCGCTGCTTCTCGTCTTCCTCTTTGTAGCGCTCGGCTTCTGATAGCATGCGGTCGATATCAGCCTGCGACAGTCTTCCTTTGTCATTCTTAATCACGATGTTCTTGCTACGCCCCGTGGTGTTCTCCTTAGCGGAGACATTCAAGATGCCGTTGGCGTCTAAGTCGAAAGTGACGTCGATCTTGGGTACACCGCGCGGCGCTGGCGGGATGCCAGTGAGGTCGAACGTGCCAAGAAGGTTGTTGTCCTTCGTCATAGCTCGCTCACCCTCGTATACTTGTATCGTGACGGCTGGCTGATTGTCAGAGTACGTAGTGAACGTCTGGGACTGCTTGCATGGTATCTTGCAGTTGCGCTCGATGATCTTCGTCATCACACCACCCGCTGTCTCGATGCCCAGAGACAGAGGAGCCACGTCCACTAGCAGCACATCCTGAATCTTGGAGTCTGTTTCACCACTCAAGATGGCTGCCTGAACCGCGGCGCCATATGCAACTGCCTCATCGGGGTTGATGGAAAGATTCAGCTTCTTACCGCAGAAGAAATTCTGTAAGAGATTCTGGACTTTCGGGATGCGAGTGGAGCCGCCCACGAGGACGACGTCGTGAATTTGACTCTTGTCCATCTTAGCATCTTTCAACGCTTTCTCTACCGGATCTAGAGTTCCGCGGAAAAGATCCGAGCAGAGTTCTTCGAAGCGAGCGCGGGAGACACGCGTGTAGAAGTCGATTCCTTCGTAGAGGGCATCTATTTCTATCGTCGCCTCTGTACTAGATGATAGTGTACGTTTCGCGCGCTCTGCCGCCGTGCGGAGGCGTCTTAACGCGCGTGGATTAGTTCTCAAATCTTTTTTGTACTTGCGTTGGAACTCCTCCGCCAAATGATTCACCAGTCTGTTGTCGAAGTCCTCGCCTCCGAGATGGGTGTCACCGGCCGTCGCCTTGACCTCGAACAAAGAACCTTCGTCGATGGTCAAGATGGACACGTCGAAGGTGCCGCCGCCGAGATCGAAGATGAGAACATTACGCTCGCCTTTCAAATTCTTATCCAAGCCGTAAGCTAGTGCTGCGGCTGTGGGCTCGTTGATGATTCGGAGAACGTTCAGACCCGCTATAGCGCCAGCGTCCTTTGTCGCCTGCCTTTGTGAGTCGTTGAAGTAGGCGGGAACTGTGATGACGGCGTCACGAACTGATGTGCCGAGGTATGCCTCTGCGGTTTCCTTCATCTTCGTCAGAACCATGCTGCTGATCTCCTCGGGTGCGAATCTCTTCGCCTCACCTTTGAATTCGACCTGAATCTTAGGTTTGCCGCAATCGTTGATCACTTTGAAGGGCCAGTGCTTCATGTCCTGTTGTATCTTCTGGTCATCGAACTTGCGTCCGATCAGCCTCTTCGCGTCGAAGACCGTGTTGTTGGGGTTCAAGGCGACCTGGTTCTTCGCCGCATCGCCGATGAGACGCTCTGTGTCGGTGAAAGCAACGTACGATGGTGTTGTACGGTTTCCTTGGTCGTTAGCGATGATCTCCACGTTTCCATGTTGCCATACACCTACACAGGAGTATGTAGTACCCAGATCAATTCCAATAGCCGGCATTTTCCTCTATTTATGTATAATATAACTCGTATAAATAATCACTTGTAGTAACACTTGTAAAACTTCGCTTCGGTTAGCACCGAACTGTTCGTCCGCTCTGTATCGTATTTCGAATAATTCTGAGTTTACGCGCCAAGCGGGACGCTTTTATATTAAACGAATAAGAAATGGCGAACAATCTACCACGTACTAGAACGCGCCAATGAGATCGCAGCGTCAAACGAATCTTCTAGAACAGTTCACAACGACCAATAGAAATCTAGCATGGCGGAGTGAAAAGGATGCAAATATCGAAGAAGAGCAATTTAGGGTTAACAGCCTAAAACATTTCCATGACTTGAGGAAGTATTGGTGACAAATCTGCTTATAAGCATAAAAAAACTTTTACTTTATTTAGCCAACTTTTTATAAAAACAAGTCTATGCTGAGCAAAATATCGGCACAAACGGCACCGACTTCTGTAGAAAATATTCAACAAAAATATTTATTTTCTACGTTTTAGTTTTGAAATCGGTATTTTTTTTTAATTATTTTATTTGATACTTTTTAGCTACGAATAATAGTAAGGTAACCATAATTATTTATATATCTAATTGTGAAACCCATGAAATGCTCATTACTATTGTGTGGTGGCACCCTGTTGTCATCATCAGGAGTTCCACATCACTAAATGGCGCATTTCCAGGGCAAACAAAAAAATAATTATACAAATCGATCGGTCGGAGTAATCAATTAAAATATATTTTTAAAATGTTTAAGGGAATTTAAAATCTCCACGTTTTTTTTGAAAACTTTTAAAAATTAAAACCATTATTTATAATTGTATCTACAATTTCATGTGATGTCATTTTATTAAATTTTTTAGAATATTGACAAATTAAGGAAATATGTTAATCTTTACTACGCAAATTAGTTATTTATAATTATATGATAATTAAAATAAAAAATTTAGAATGTATGGCACATGGAACAGTTGACTAAAAGGTAAGACTTTTTTAATAACATTAAGTGGAAAATCAAAGAATTGATGCTGGCCACACTGGAGAACAATATAGATGTATAAAAACTATGTACTCGTAAATGTTAAACGAATCCAGACGATTCGAGTAGATTCTAGTTCGGCGTACGAAAGAGAAAAGCGTTAGTGTATTTACATGAGTCAGAAAGAGATGACGTAAACCCTTATTATTGTTTTTTGTAAACATAATTATGAAGGTCGAAACTCGAGCCTCGGATTCCTCGAAACTACCCCGAAATTAGAAAGTGCTAGAAACTGTTAAAGAACTGCTAGAAATTACTAGAAAATTGTAAATTTGTTTGTTTTCGACTTGTATTTTTCGCGTAAATAGCAATTACTATTTGTACCGTTTTTTAGTAGTTGATCATTTTTATATTTTAGTTATTGCTTGCTACAATAATTATCATTGAATAAGTGTACGTTTATATAGCATGTTAAGTTTAGCAAAAAATGCTTACTTAATCTTATTCCGTTGGTTTTTTTGTGGTACAAGCAAAACATTTAGGGGTACAAACGATACAAATCAAGTCAAGAGGTACAAACGTTAAAACCTAAGTTTTATCGTTTGTACCTCTTGGAACTTGGTTTGTATCATTTGTACCCTTATATCTCTTGTGTTTACCGCAAAGAAACCAACGGAATAAGATATAGTAAGCATTTTTTTCTTGGGCTAATCAATTTTTTTCAAGTTAGCCTTCAATGTGCTAGGCAAAACCGAGGTTTTATCGTTTGTACCTCATAGGACTTTGTTCGTATTGTTTGTTCCCATAGCTCTCTTGTTTACACCTCAATGATATAAATCGAAACGCTTTTCTTTAATGTTTTATTCGAATTTTTCAAATTTCATAACTTACGAATATTAGTAACGGGCAAATGTGTTCCTTAATGTTTTTTTTTATTTCTGCTGATGGTACAATCCGGTATAAACGATACTCGTTTAGATGCCATCATCAAAAATCCTGAAATCGAAAATTCATTTTCTACTATAATTTCGGACCCCCATAACTTTTACACCTTTGAGTTACAAACGATTTTAAAAGTGGTATAATCCGGTACAAACGTGGTACAATCGAATGGTGAACAAAAAATTTTTTAATTGTATACTCGGTTGTCAACTTCACATAGGTATTCCTACCCATTACAATTTATAGGTACCTATAATATGGTGCTAAGTAGGTAACAAATATTTTAAAAATATGTCAATTACAAAATAAATAAAAAAACTACGATTTTTTGACGACGTTGTGGCGCAGCGGTAGCGAACCTGCCTTAAACACCACAGGTCGCGGGTTCGATTCCCGCTCGGAGCATAATATGTTTGTATTGTCCATGCAAGCATATTTCCCGGTCTGGGTGTATTTGTCCTTGTCATTGTCAATGTTTCCGGACCCCGACACAGGATATTACTATCCTAATGGGGGCCGTTGAGTGTGCAGCGTTTATATTATTATTATTATTTCAATAACATGAGAAATATTCGAGAATAAAACACGGGTTATATTAGCACGACGTATATTAGTAGAAAGAGCGTCACAATTTATATTATACAATTTGCAATAATTATAAACCTACCTCCCATTGTATGTAGTGTACATACATTACATAACGAAATGTATATAGTGAGGGGAGAGATTAGGCTACTACTTGGTGGTGGTGGAACGCTTCAGACTGCAAGCTTTAAATTATTACATCATAAATAAAAAAAGAAGTGACATCTAGCGTAAATAATCTAAACTACAGTTTTACATACAATAAAAAACTACTACAAGGCTATACTTTTCAACATTTGTTGAATCATAAACGATATTTTTTTTCTCCAAGCACCATCGTATATAATATAATATCTATATTTTGTATTTAAAAATAAATCTAGAGACAAAATAGTGGTCGAGGATCTCTAGTCGAAATTCGGAATTACATACGAATTTATAAATATCTGGAAAAGCACCACCTATAATTCGTTTTATGAGTCACTTAGAACCGAATTCAAACCTTTTAATATTTAGTTAAGGTTACCGTAAACGAGAGGGCATATAATAAATAAAATTATGACAAATTTTATAAATAATGACTACAGAACTTGTAAGTTTACAAGTTCTACGTATTAATTAAATAAATCACAAAATTTTCTTCCTTAATCTATAAATTGAATCTAGTGGGCAACGGTGAGCTGTAAAATAAACAACTTTATTCTTGAATATTTCAAGCCTTGCGATAGGTGGCGCTATAATAATACTTTTGAATTATATATATGTAGTTAGATAAAATCGAGTTTCAAAACTCATAATTGTCCCAATATTATTAGCAACCAATTACCAAATTTAAAAAAATTTTTTTGTTTAAAAGATTGTACTTACAACCACATTAGTCCCATACAATCTTTATGATGCAGATGAATTATGATTAACTGTAATAGACTCTGGAATACTCTGACACTGGCGAATCCATTTGAAAGCCACTAAATCAGAAGAATAAGATATAGAATGAACAACGTAATGAAATCTATCATTGTTAATTAATACAACTACTATGGCTTAAAGCGCTTCAAGTCGGTTAGTTTTCTTGAAACCGTACTTACTTATATTTTTATAACATTATTGTAGAATTCTTTTTTCGTACTAATTATTTGTGTTGCCCCTCCAAATAAACGTGTAGCTGGTACTAGATCCTATGTCTATAGCCCAAGGGAGTCAGGTTAGGATCGAACATGTATCTCGCGTACAGAGTCGACCGTTCCACCGTTTGGATATAGTTATGTATCTATATTTTTATCATTTTTTATAAAGTAGTTGGTCCAATAGGATCAAAAATTAACCTATAAATTATACTTTAGTTTCTTTAAGAGGATATCAGGATGAATAAAACGAAAGATGAAACTTAAATTAATTTATTTAATGCAACTGATGATCATGTTTCGAGTTCATTAAATTATACAAAGTTATACGGGCATACACTATCATACAATAAATTATCAGTCTTATAAGAAAATATCACAAATCAAATTGAACTTAGAAGCTAATTTTAGGTAACTGAAGAATTTTAATCAACTTCTTCAACGGTGGGTCCACCCTGCGGGCCCGGCGCACCCGCGCCCGCCCCGGCGCCGTGCAGCTTGCTCATGATGGGCGAGCAAGTGCGCTGGAGCTCCTTCAGTCTGTGCTCGTACTCCTCCTTCTCAGCCAGTGTGTTGTTGTCCAACCACCGCAGAGCTTCCTCGCATTCGCTTCGAGCGCTGCTCTTATCAGCGTCGCTCAGTTTAGAGCCTGCGTCGTCGAGCGCTTGTCGCACGCTGAACACGTACGACTCCAACTGGTTACGAGCTGCGACACGCTGGCGCTGCTTCTCGTCTTCCTCTTTATAACGCTCGGCTTCTGATAGCATGCGGTCGATATCAGCCTGCGACAGTCTTCCTTTGTCGTTCTTAATCACGATGTTCTTGCTACGCCCCGTGCTGTTCTCCTTAGCGGAGACATTCAAGATGCCGTTGGCGTCTAAGTCGAAAGTGACGTCGATCTTGGGTACACCGCGCGGCGCTGGCGGGATGCCAGTGAGGTCGAAAGTGCCAAGAAGGTTATTGTCCTTCGTCATAGCTCGCTCACCCTCGTATACTTGTATCGTGACGGCTGGCTGATTGTCAGAGTACGTAGTGAACGTCTGGGACTGCTTGCATGGTATCTTGCAGTTGCGCTCGATGATCTTCGTCATCACACCACCCGCTGTCTCGATGCCCAGAGACAGAGGAGCCACGTCCACTAGCAGCACATCCTGAATCTTGGAGTGAGTTTCACCACTTAAGATAGCAGCCTGAACCGCTGCGCCATATGCGACTGCCTCATCGGGGTTGATAGAGAGATTCAGCTTCTTGCCGCAGAAGAAATTCTGTAAGAGATTCTGGACTTTCGGGATACGAGTGGAGCCGCCCACGAGGACGACATCGTGAATTTGACTCTTGTCCATTTTAGCATCTTTCAACGCTTTCTCTACCGGATCTAGAGTTCCGCGGAAGAGATCCGAGCAGAGTTCCTCGAAGCGAGCGCGGGAGACACGCGTGTAGAAGTCGATTCCTTCGTAGAGGGCATCTATTTCTATCGTCGCCTCTGTACTAGATGATAGTGTACGTTTCGCGCGCTCTGCCGCCGTGCGGAGGCGTCTTAACGCGCGTGGATTAGCCCTCAAATCTTTTTTGTACTTGCGTTGGAACTCCTCCGCCAAATGATTCACCAGTCTGTTGTCGAAGTCCTCGCCTCCGAGATGAGTGTCGCCGGCCGTCGCCTTGACCTCGAACAAAGAACCTTCGTCGATGGTCAAGATCGACACGTCGAAGGTGCCGCCGCCGAGATCGAAGATGAGAACATTACGCTCGCCTTTCAAATTCTTATCCAAGCCGTAAGCTAGTGCTGCGGCTGTGGGCTCGTTGATGATTCGGAGAACGTTCAGACCCGCTATAGCGCCAGCGTCCTTTGTCGCCTGCCTTTGTGAGTCGTTGAAGTAGGCGGGAACTGTGATGACGGCGTCACGAACTGATGTGCCGAGGTATGCCTCTGCGGTTTCCTTCATCTTCGTCAGAACCATGCTGCTGATCTCCTCGGGTGCGAATCTCTTCGCCTCACCTTTGAATTCGACCTGAATCTTCGGTTTGCCGCAATCGTTGATCACTTTGAAGGGCCAGTGCTTCATGTCCTGTTGTATCTTCTGGTCATCGAACTTGCGTCCGATCAGCCTCTTCGCGTCGAAGACAGTGTTGTTGGGGTTCAAGGCGACCTGGTTCTTCGCCGCATCGCCGATGAGACGCTCTGTGTCAGTGAAAGCAACGTACGATGGTGTTGTGCGGTTTCCTTGGTCGTTAGCGATGATCTCCACGTTCCCATGTTGCCATACACCTACGCAGGAGTATGTCGTACCGAGATCAATTCCAATGGCTGGCATTTTCCTTTATTTACGTATAATATAACTCGTACAAATAATCACTTGTAGTAAACACTTGTAAAACTTCGCTTCGGTTAGCACCGAACTGTTCGTCCGCTCTGTATCGTATTTCAAATAATTCTGAGTTTACGCGCCAGGCGCGACGCTTTTATATTAAACGAATTAGGAATCGCGAACAATCTACTACGTACTAGAACGCGCCAATGGGGTCGCAGCGTCAAACGAATCTTCTAGAGCAGTTCACAACGACCAATAGAAATTTAGCATTGCAGAGTGAAAAGGACGCAAATATCGAAGAAGAGCAATTTAGGGTTAACAGCTTATATCATTTCCATAACTTAGGGAAGTTTTAATGATAAATCGACATGTTAGCAAAAAACCTTTTATTTTACCAACTTTTTTAATAAAAATTAGATGTTGAGTAAAATATCGGCCCAATCGACTTCGACTTTTGCAGAAATATTTCATTAAAAATATTTATTTCCTACGTTTTAGTTTTGAAATCGGTATTTTTTCTAAAAATTATTTTATCTGATACTTCTTAGTGACAAATAAAAGTTAGTCAATGGTATTGTGTGGTGGCAACCGGCTATCATCATCAGTAGTTCCACATCACTAAATGGCGCTTTTCCGGAGCACACAAAAAACGAATTAGCCAAATCCAAATCGATATCAAATTGAAAATCTCCTCGTTTTTTTGAGGTCCGTTAAAAATAAAGGCATTATGTATAATTATATAAACAATACCATGTGATATACTTTAATTACTTTTTAGAATGTTAATAAATTAAGGAATTATGTAAATCTTCACTATGCGAAATGGTTACTTATAATTTCAAGATAATTAAAATAAATAGTTTACCTACTTTGTTTAAGAATTGAATAACCCAAACGAAAAAGTATACTGCACTTACTAAAAAAATATATTATCTAAATATTAATATAATACAATTAAGACAAATATTATATAAAATCATCATGGAACAGTAGAATACTACAAGATAAGTATTTTTTTTAAAACATATATAACATTTTTTTAATTAAGTGGAAATTACAGGAATTGGTGCTGGCCACACTAGAGTACAATATAGATATACAAAAAGTATGTACTCGTAAATGATAAACGAGTCCAGACGATTCGAGCTGATTCTAGTTCGGCGTACGAAAGGGAAGTGTTAATGTATTAAATGCGTCAGAAAGAGACGGAGTGAACCCTAAACATTAATTTTTGTAAACATAAAAGGTCGAGACTTCGAGAATCGAGCCTCGAGGTTGATAGAACTTTAGAAATTTCTAGAAAACAGAAAATTGGTTTGTATTCGGGTTTTATTTAATGTTTACAACGTAAATAACAATTATTACGACTTATTCCTAGGTAGTTTTTATGATTATTTTGCTTGTTCAATATCATTGAATACTTTTTGTATTTTGTATAACTTGCTTAATACTGATAAATGCAAGAATCTAATATATTTTAAAATTTGATTAATTTAACTAATTGCTATACAGAAAATAAGGGTAAAGCAATGATTTTAATAAAATATAAAAAGAAAGAAGATAACTACTATTTACTCTATGGAAATAAGTCTTTTTGGCATAGACCTAGATTTGTAATGCATTTTGAAGTGGTTTTTATTTGTATCATAAAAGTATAATTCTATAATTTCTATATAGGTACCTAATTATAATTGAAATACTTTATATTTCTTCTTTTTCTTATTCGAAAGATAAATAAATAAACGATATACATTCAACGGGCCCCATTAGGATAGTAATATTCAGAGTTGGGTAGCGGAAACATACACGTGAATAAGGACAACCACGTCCAGACCGAAACACATGTCTGTATGGTCAATACAAATTTCGGCGTTGGGACGTGACGACCCCATCGCCCGCTGTTGCAGTGCAATCAGTCACACTGGTGGTAGGTCTTATGTTAAAAGAGGCCGGCTAGGCACTAGGTACCAGCGCAGTGTCAAATATTCTGCCGCCAAATAGTAGTGCTTAGGCATTACTGTGTTCCGGTTTTAAGGGCACTGTAGGCTAGTGAAATTACTGGGCAGAGGAGATTTAGGAACTAATATCTAGAGTGAGTGACACCTACTAATGGTGCTGCAAGCGCTCATAGGCTACGGCTACCATTTACCATCAGGTGGGCCGTAAGATTGTTTACCAACTTGTAACATAAAAAAATATATATATGCTTCGTATTCCCGTTGAATCGAACCCTCGATCTGCGCCACAACGTTGTCAAAGATACTTAAAATAGGTTTTTTACTCAAAATAAATTGTAAGTCGTTATTTTTTGTATTTCTTAATATCATAAAAGAATCATGGCAGCTGCATAAGGATGAACAACGGACTGACACAGCTGTTAAAATATTATTATCCGTATCATCTTTGGGCATAACTCTGCTTTCAAACTACGCAAAAATAATTTCAATTCATTCAACAGTTGTTAAGTATTATATTATATTTATTTCGTAAGACTTAGTAGACTTCTGTAGTTTTCACTTTCGTGATGAACTGGCGCGATTGAGCATCCACCAATTTTTTTAAAATTTGCCATGCTGGTAATTGGGTTTGGGGTTTGACACTGTATGACAAGCGGTAAACGGGGATACTAATTTCCGTGACGTCACGTTTCAAAATCTAATAGATTTTAGGTAGGTTAATACGGAACTGCTGATTTTAATTTAAATTTGGTAAGAAAAATAAATTGCAAGAATTATGTGATGTCACACTACGGAGGAGGGAGTCTCACAATAAGATTATCGGAAATAAGTCTTTTGGTTTTTTTTTCAATGCATGTTATTAAAGGTAGGTTGAAACTTATTAAAAGCATTAATTCAAAAAATAAATTTCAGTTTTTTTATTTGACATTGAATGGATTCAAATTATAAGCTAAACGCCTGATGATTATTTAAAACTTTGTAGACTGACACAGAAAAGAACTTTGTAGGTAATAATTAATGAATGGGCAAGTGGCATTAGCAAATTTTTTTTATTTTAACCTATTTATAATAAATACTTAATTCAACATTAAGTTTCTGGACTCCAACATTTAAGTAATAATTATAAAACTTCGCGCGAAATAATATTAAAAAGGTTCCGAAGGTTTCTCTCCATGTATAAATATCAGAAATTAGTTTATTCAACCAATGCCAATGTATTTCAGTTAATAAATAGTTTAATATTCGAATTAAGTTTCCATCTTTAGAGTATTATTAAAATATTTTGATTTTCTACTAAAATGCTATTTTTTAAAATCAATTAAGAATTGCGTAAGCAATGACGTCAAACAGTAGTCTGATTTTATAGTTAGGTCTGATAAAAAAAACTGCTGAGGATTATTATTATTATTATTTATTTATTTTTTAACCTTAGTATCTCATTTTTTAACCGTAATTGGTGATCCTCAACCGTGATGATTATTTAAATTAAGAAATTATTAGATAAATATAATGAATAAACAAAATAATAAAATAAACGCTACACACTCAACGGCCGTACTACTTTCATTTTTTATTCTTGTTTATTGTTATTATACTAAGTCTATTTATATACCTTATTTGCTTTATATATTTATGAAATTGAGTATTTATTTCAATTTGACTATGATACATAGTGAAATAAAACAAAAATGTTTATGAATTAATTATTTTATTGAATAAATCATGCACATACACATACAATAATACTTTCTTAAAAACAAAATTCAGTCTTTACGTTTGGAAATTGTACTCAAATACTTAAAACTAAATTGTAATTTTAACGTTTCCTCTTCTTCTGTGGTGTTTTGGTTTCTTCAACTTCTCCATTCATTTCTTCTTTATCTTCATCATCTTTCAGTTTACGCCGAACGGGTCCGGTTTGAGAAATAGGTACAGCCCTTTCTCCACTTTCTAGAGAATTTTTAGGCGCTGTAATTGTCAATACACCATCCGAAGACAGCTTAGATTCGACCAAATCAGCGTTACATCCTTCCGGCAAAGCGTATCTTCGTTTAAACTGCCTGGATATGTAGCCGTGTTCATCTTTTTTCTCTTCGTGTTTCCCCTCAACAACTACGTAGTCATCTGTAGTTTTGACGGATATTTCCTCTGGGGAGAAGTGCTGCACGTCTAAATTCACCTGGAATTTATCTTTGTCCGATTTTATTGTGGAACCAACATCGCGTGCCAATGATGCCAAGTTTCTCCATGGGCGTAAGTAATTGCGTCGCGATGGACGATCGAAAATATCGGTCAAAAAGTCCTCTGGTGATAAATCCAATCCAAAAAGCTGTTCACGAAGTCGTCTTGGTCTTAATTCGTAGTCCATCAAATACGGAATCAATGCCATTTTGTAGAAAATAGCAATCTTGTTTTGAATAAAGTTCGCTTGGTTCGCTCACTTGCTTGTTAATTCAAATAACTGCCGCTCCATCCGATGGCGTCACTTTATATACCTAAACAATTCATTTCTATACAAATCTGGAAGCTAGTAGAACATTCACGAATAGTAAAAAGGGACATCTAGTAGCGGGTAGTGGTATCACTAAAAATAATCAAAAGAAAAAGCCTTTACAGTACTACAAATTACTTCAATTAACATAAAGCAGAAAAATAAAATTAAAAATGTATAAGAAAATATTTTTATACATTGTATATTAAAGTAAATTAAATCATGAAAATAATTAATTTTGTAAGCGTCACCTGTCTGGTGATAGCAGAACTATGTCGCGGTTTATTAGAGGTATTTACTTTACTAGTAACTGCTAGATGGCAGTATATTTACATTGCTGCTGTAATTTTAATAATTTTAATTTACTTATAATTTCTAAGAAAAGATGAAAAATGAAATTTTCGTTGATTCATTAGCTATGACACATGAATAGAATATAATATTTTATCATCTTATACATTTATTTTCGAGATTCTACTTTTATTATTGAGTAATATTAAACTAAACTTCTCTTAACTAAAAAAATAATTTCTAAATCCCGTTTATGGAAATGAATGACAAGACCAAGAAAGAAAAGTTTCTTAAAAAACATCATAGTAACTAATCAATTGATTTTAAATACCTCCCTAATGCCCTAATACCCTAATTCAATGTTTAACCTAAAATAATGTGCTCGTTTTAAGGTTAGGATGGCCATCAACCCGGCATTTGTATCAAAAATGTTATGATTTGTTTATTAGTCCTAAAGAAATATATCTCTTAAAATTTATACAGTGTTTATGTTAATTCTTATGTATCTCTTCTATAATAATTATTAATTTATACGAGTTATGACGGACAAAAAATAAATACGCAATAGGACATTACAGCTAAATGTATCATGATACAGCTAATTTTAAATTAAACGTCGGAAACAAAGTACCTATCTCCCTATATTGTTGATGAAATAAAACATAATTTAAAATAATATTTTACTGCCTATCTAGGTTATAGGTACATAGTTATAGTTTTATAATTATAGGTTTTAACTAAAATTATTAAAATATAAATAGCTACTTAATTATAATGATACCCTTATTAGTAATTGGTCTACATATTAATATAGCTAATTCAACAACATTTTTCATTCTAATTTTCTATAATTATAAGGACCTAGTTAGGTACTATACGGTGTACCTATTTCATTAATCTAAAATCAACAAACTAAATATGAGAAAAAAAAAATTCTTATTAAATTTTGAAATAGGTACAATTAGTTATGCATCTATGCAAGAAAATCAATAAATTCGAACAAGTATCTAGAAAGATTCATATTCCGGTAAGTATATAACATGGGAAACAGGATACAAGTAGTGCCTCTAGTGGCGAGTAGCTGCGATAACTACCGGATATTCATGGAACATTCTAGACGAAATAACATTATCATCAAAATCTTCAGAAGTTTAAATGCATGACAATGAAATTAAATTTTTACAAATTATTTAATAGTATCTTTTATTTATTTCCATACTTCATTTACCCAAATATTAAGCAGAAAGTAGTGATATAAATATAATTTTCGAAAGATCTCGAATGTTCTAGAACATTCCATCGAAAATCAACGACGTGATCGTGCTGACAACTGGTAGTGCATAGAAGAACTAACAAATTTGATACGAGGTGTTAAACCTTTTTATTAGTGAACTTACTTTCATTTTATTTAATCAAATAATTATTGGTAATTGAATTATAAGGCTATAACTTTTTTTTCTCATTTATGGTGCCAATGACGACTTACTTTCCACACCTTTTATTTTTGTATCGTTCATACTCATAAAAGTACTTTAATGGGATAAAATATCTTATTAAATATAACTTTTAAAATCTTTTAATGTTTTTTACGACACCAGTCCATTTATAATAATTGTATCAATTCATATCTTCCTGACTTTTAAAAATGATATGATCATCACTAACTATATATTTTTACACTACAAAAGTGAATTATATTAAAAATAACGATAATATTATTATTTATTTTGTGATTCTAAAATATTCAACGTATATGTCTTATTAAATCTTTTTTGTTTTTTCAAATGTATAGAATTCATATCTTATTAAAAAAAATATTATTAAAATAATAACAAAATTATGTATTTATTTTGTTCTCATTCTTTGTTTAAAATTAAAACCAATTGTACTACACCTCTGGAAAGTAGCGCGGCAAATCCAGAATATTCTACTCGTTCACAGATGTCGCTCATAGCAGTAAGCTATAAAAACGGCTTGACGTATCGCGCCGGCGTCATTTGAGAAATCTATTCTGCTAGTCAGTACGTGTTACAATAGTTGTGTTCGCTGCGATTGAAAACCACGTGTCTTATTCTATACCGCGCTGCATTTTAAAGTAAAAACTAATTATCATTGGTTTTAATCGAATATTTACTGTTTTAAACAAGAAAAATGCCGGAAAAAATGGAGACACAGCCAGCGGAGGTGGAGACCTTCGCCTTCCAAGCGGAGATCGCCCAGCTCATGTCATTGATCATCAACACATTCTACTCCAACAAAGAAATTTTCCTCCGTGAGTTGATTTCAAATTCATCTGACGCCTTGGATAAGATCCGATATGAATCTCTCACCGATCCTTCAAAACTCGACAGCGGTAAGGAACTTTTCATTAAGATAGTGCCAAACAAAAGCGAGGGAACCCTGACAATTATCGATACCGGTATCGGTATGACAAAGGCCGATCTAGTCAATAACCTGGGTACAATTGCGAAGTCTGGAACAAAGGCGTTCATGGAGGCGTTACAAGCCGGAGCCGATATCAGCATGATTGGTCAGTTTGGTGTAGGTTTCTACTCTTGCTACCTGGTTGCTGACCGTGTCACAGTTCACTCGAAGCACAATGACGATGAGCAGTACATGTGGGAATCTGCTGCTGGAGGTTCATTCACGGTTCGCCCTGACCCCGGTGAACCTCTTGGCCGTGGTACAAAGATCGTGCTCCATGTCAAGGAAGACCTTGCTGAGTACATGGAAGAGCACAAAATCAAGGAGATTGTCAAGAAACACTCTCAGTTCATCGGTTATCCCATCAAGCTCGTAGTTGAGAAAGAACGTGAAAAGGAGCTCTCTGATGATGAAGCCGAGGAGGAGAAGAAAGAAGACGAGAAAGAAGATGACAAGCCAAAGATCGAAGATGTAGGTGAGGATGATGAAGAAGATAACAAAGATAAGAAGAAGAAGAAGAAGACCATCAAAGAAAAGTACAGCGAAGATGAGGAGCTGAACAAGACAAAGCCCATTTGGACACGTAATGCTGATGACATCACCCAGGAAGAATATGGAGACTTCTACAAATCTCTTACCAATGACTGGGAAGATCATCTAGCTGTAAAGCACTTCAGCGTTGAGGGTCAGCTTGAATTCCGTGCCCTCCTGTTTGTTCCTCGCCGTGCGCCCTTCGACCTCTTTGAAAACAAGAAGCGCAAGAACAACATCAAATTGTATGTCCGCAGGGTATTCATTATGGATAACTGCGAGGACCTCATCCCCGAGTACCTCAACTTTATCAAGGGTGTAGTAGACAGCGAGGATCTGCCATTGAACATTTCCCGTGAGATGCTCCAGCAGAACAAAATCCTTAAAGTAATTAGGAAGAACTTGGTCAAGAAGTGCTTGGAACTGTTTGAAGAGCTGGCTGAGGATAAGGAGAACTACAAGAAGTACTATGAACAATTCAGCAAGAACTTAAAACTTGGTATCCATGAAGACTCCCAAAACCGCTCTAAACTTGCAGACTTACTCCGCTACCACACATCTGCTTCAGGAGATGAAGTATGCTCTCTCAAAGAGTATGTCTCTCGCATGAAAGAGAACCAGAAACACATCTACTACATCACTGGTGAGAACAGAGATCAAGTAGCCAACTCATCCTTTGTTGAGAGGGTTAAGAAACGTGGCTATGAAGTTGTCTACATGACTGAGCCCATTGATGAGTATGTAGTACAGCAGATGAGGGAGTATGACGGCAAGACTTTGGTTTCTGTAACCAAAGAGGGTCTGGAACTTCCTGAGGACGAAGAAGAAAAGAAGAAGCGCGAGGAAGACAAAGTCAAGTTTGAAGGCCTCTGCAAAGTCATGAAGAACATTCTAGACAACAAAGTTGAGAAAGTAGTTGTATCCAACAGGCTTGTGGAGTCTCCATGCTGTATTGTAACGGCTCAATATGGTTGGTCTGCCAACATGGAGCGTATCATGAAGGCACAAGCTCTCCGTGACACATCCACAATGGGCTACATGGCTGCTAAGAAACACCTTGAAATCAACCCTGACCATTCCATTGTTGAGACACTCAGACAGAAAGCAGAGGCTGACAAGAATGATAAGGCTGTTAAGGACTTGGTTATTCTTCTGTACGAGACTGCTTTACTTTCATCTGGATTCACACTTGACGAGCCTCAGGTCCATGCTTCCCGTATCTACCGCATGATCAAGCTGGGTCTCGGCATTGATGAGGATGAGCCAATCCAAATTGAGGAGTCGAGCGCTGGCGATGTTCCACCACTAGAAGGTGATGCTGACGATGCATCCCGCATGGAAGAAGTTGATTAAGCTATCCGGCTAACCATGTTCTAATGGTTTATACTATCATTTGTGATTGTATGTCTATTTTTTTTGTGCACTGGTGTACAGCCAAAGACTGATTTAGTTCAAAATTCCATTTAATTAATAAATGATTACATCTAATGTAATAACTAGTGATTTTTATTTAGTTTCCTTATTTTATTTATTAGCATTAAAAATTTTCTGTGATTAGATTCAAATAATGTAACTTAATCAATATTCCTAAATATATTAAATAAAACTTGAATTTTTAATAATTGCTATATAATTAATCTCATGATTATCTTCAATAATATTATATTCAATTACTCTACAGTAGTAAAAAAATTGAAAACTAATAAATACCTATAAAAATTTAATATGGCTTTATTTTAATACCCATTATCCCATAGTTGTTCTGTAGATATTATAGTTTTTTATCTAGACATTACAAGTCGAAATTAATAAAAATCTGAATTATTTCACTACTCTAATTTTATGAATTTAGTATTTGACATTATCTTTGAAATTAGAAATAGTTTCTGGTCATTTAGTACCTTCATAATCATATCATATTGAACATGTTTTTGAACATGCCTACCTTATAATGTAAAAACAAAGCTTTTAATAAATTAATTAAATTTTGCACAAAAGGAAATATGCAAAGGAAATAATATATATTATATATATATATATATTAATCTTTGTATACAATAGAATCGAAAGTACCTGATATCAATATATGTCATGGAATACTTGAATAAATTAGGTTTTCCAAGCATCATTCAGTCTGGTTTTTCTTTCATTGATTCTTTCTGAACTTCAGAAATAAAAGGTAGAAGTAGATTAGTTATATCAAATCGGCTTGACATTTACCTATGTTTTGAGCGTAATGAATTAAAGTTATTTTCTATCGGTTTCTAACCTACTTTAAAAAGATGGTACCTAATTCAGCCGATTATATTCATATTGTACGTGTTTATGCAAATAAAAAACAAGTATTTTCTGTTTTCTTTGTGTATTTTTTATGAAATTCTTTGTGTAATTATATAATAATTAGTATGTTAATAAACTATTTAAAATTCTTAATATTAATTAACTTAAACTTTCCGTTTGAACTTTCTGAAAATCAATAAAATCTTAAAATACATAAAAGCGCTAGCTATATCTGCTTTTTAGAACTACACTTTCTTTTAGTATAACGCTAGATGGCGCCACATGTTATCAAAATTTAAATCTTTATATCATGATTCACCTTTTACATCATACAAGCCTATGTTTAGGTTTCAGATGTATAATAAAATGAATCACGTTAGAACGTAGTAACGAGCAAATATTTATTTTCCAGTACGTTCTACGCTGTTGGCTTTTGCGCCTGCCCGACCCAGAAACTTGGACGATCAATACACTACGACCTAGCTTATTATGTTTTAGATTGAATGTTCTAGTTTCTAGAAAGTTCGCGACATTATGAAATGTTTCTTTCATGACTATTACCTATAGCAAAATAGATTAGAAATAAAAGAATAATCGAAAAATTAAGATATTGAAATTGTCCTCTGTCATATGCTCCGAGCGCAAATCAAGCCCGCGGCTATCGAAGCTCGAAGAAAGCTATTCATATTCATAAAAACAGCACGGTACAACGGTCGCTATATACATATACCATATAATTATGAAATATTTATGCCTAAGAAATTATTATTAAATGTAATTTTGGCTTATTTCCATATTTATAAATTAGACTTTATGATTTCAGACGGCTAAGTAAATAAGCGTGATTATACTTAGCTATTGCTTGCTAGCTTCCGCTCGCAGCGTTGTCTGCGAAATAAATTTATATATATATATATATATATATATATATATATATATATATACATACATTATGGTAGATTTAAACCAACATCGTTTGGCTTTTTTTCGTGAATCACGATTTTAACAAAAAACAAAACACAAGCGGCATCTGTTCTTTTTTTAAATCGATCAAAATAAAGCAAACAGAAGCCGTTATTTAGAAAGAGATTTAAAGATATTAGTAGTATACATTTAATGTGTTAGGTTATTCATATTAAACTAGCGGGCCCGGCAAACGTTGTCCTGCCCCGAAAATAAAAAAAAACGCGAGACTCGATAGCAGCGCTCCCTACTGGGTCAAATTGTTAATCTAAACCATTCTCGAATCCACCAGAATACACACAATAAAAAAAAAACATCAAAATCGGTCCAGCCGTTTTGGAGGAGTTCAGTGACATTACTCACGTGCAGTAGAATTATATTAAAATAGCCTATATCTACCACAATTTAAAATATTGAACTTACTACTATTTCATACTTTTACAAAAAAATCCAGATTTAACTATTTCACCAAATCAAAAAGTACAATATAATAAGCAGCTTAAACAATTTGTATTTCAATATTAATTTCTCTCCATTTCATAGTTTTCGAAAAATAACTTCGTAAGTCCATAATATAACAGTACAACAATCAGGGTACATACCCAGGTAGGTATGTACCCAGGTACTATTTCGTTCGGAAGCTTCCAGAAGGGCGTCGTTGCGCATGCGTAGCCTTGCTTTCCAGAAACATCACAGACTTCCTTTACGTAAGATGCAAAAATAATTATGAAAAGGCATAATTGTTTTTGAAAACAATAAAAATTGAATAGTTTTATAATAATTGCATCATTTTAAGGTTTAATATTGAGACAAATAATTATGAGGAAATAATTATTTGGGTTGCATCAGAGTTGTAGCTTCACAAGAAAAAAAATAATATAAAAATAATTTTTAACCGACTTCAAAAAATGGAGGTTCTCAATTCCTCTGTATTTTTTTGTTGTTTTTTTAATGTTTGTTACCTCATAACTTTCGACTGGGTGGACCGATTTTAAGGATTCTTTTTTTATTCGACAGCTGGTGCTTCCCATGTGGGTACAATTTAGTCTAGTTCTGACAATGGCATCCATAAGAAAACCGTATAAGTCTTAAATTTGTATTAATCATTCGTAACTAGAAAGTATAAAATAATTTTTGGAAAAAAATACCGACCTCAAAACTAAAAAGAAAAAAAAAATATTTTCAAGTCAGTGACATTATTATGTGGCGATGTTTTACTTAGCACCGACTTCTGTTGTAGAAAATATTAATTTTTTTTTTTAGTTTTTAAGTCTGTATTTTTTTTCAAAAATTATTTTATAATTGAAATATGCAGTAAGTACGTGTTTTAGAATCATATCTTTAAAATCATAATATATTAGAAGTTACAGAACATAAATGTCCCACGGCTGGGCAAATAATTCACAATCATTGCAGCCGGATTTGCCTTGGCTAGACCAAGGTTTTTCGTCCATTTGGCCACCTTGCCCTCGCGATAACACATAAGTATAAAGTTATAAATATACTTGGCCGTGGTGATGGTTTATTATTAGCCAGAACTCAAATTATAAGATTATAATATTCCATATCACTTCATTTTGTAAGGCCCACGCATTTTGTACTTTGTTCGTACTTCTTACTCTAAAATTGAAGAGATAAAGTCTAAATTTATATAGCATAAGGAGTAGACTATCGCTGTTCTAGAATTGAATATTTTTTATACTTTTTATAAATATTTTTACGGTTACGCCAAAGTTGTATATTTCATTAAGTATATAAAAAAAGCAAAAAAATAAATATTTAAATTTTGGAAAAAAATATGTAAGATTTGTCATGCATTTATCAAAAAACTCAAAATCCAGAGAATTATCACAAATCTAAACTTCATTTTTCTGTATAAATTGGTATCTACGCCTTTGGCAAAGGTTACTACCTCATGTTCAAATTTAAAAACTATGTATAAAACTAAAGTAGGTACTTAGATACCTAATTATATTTTTGTTTACCAAAATATTTATTAATAGAAATAAATAAAAAAATTGTAACAAATAAACCGAAAATAATATGATTCACAGTTTTCTAGATTTTTCTAGTTCTCGTACTTCCAGCATCCATTCATCCTTGATACCCAAACATAACCATAAAAAATCTTTCAATAGGGCGAATGCGTAGAACGCGATCCTTTTCTGACGTGTATACGAAATAATGCCATCTCTCTCAAATACTGAACTTGACTCGTCTAGAGACTTCTTTAGTGTTAACAGCATCTGCTATTTACTTTACCTTAAATATTTTTATTAAGATTGTATAATTCTTATAATTATATTTTAATTTTAGGCATATCATAGGTTATTATATTTTTAGAAGATTCTAATCATCCAAAGCATAATCTTACAAATATAATAAAATATTTAAGTGGCAAACGAAGCCTCGGCCAGATATTAGTATATTAATAATATTCTGTTAAATATCTGTTAATACTTGGAATAATGATATAAGTATATAATTATTTTAAATACTAAAAGTGAACATAAAAGTGTAAAACATAAAATTTTATTACTTTTACTAAATTTGAAGTTGTTGTTTTTAGCTATATTTTTTCGAATCAGTAAAGGACTTCTAAGTAATGGGGAAAATTTCTATGATGTTAACCCTAAAGCACTCTTCTTTGATATTTGCATCTCTCTCACTCTTGCGTCCTGAATTCTTATTGGTTCACAGAACAATATTCTAGAAACTTCGATGGGTGCCGTCACTCAATTGGTGCATTCTAGTACCTTGTAGATGGTTCGCGATTCCTTATTCGTTTAATATAAAAGCGTCGCGCTTGGCGCGTAAACTCATAATTATTTGAAATACGATACAGAGCGGACGAACTTTTCGGTGCTAACCGAAGCGAAGTTTTATAAGTGTTTACTACAAGTGAATATTTGTACGAGTTATATTATACGTAAATAAAGGAAAATGCCAGCCATTGGAATTGATCTCGGTACTACATACTCCTGTGTAGGTGTATGGCAACATGGGAACGTGGAGATCATCGCTAACGACCAAGGAAACCGCACAACACCATCGTACGTAGCTTTCACCGACACAGAGCGTCTCATCGGCGATGCGGCGAAGAACCAGGTTGCCTTGAACCCCAACAACACGGTCTTCGACGCGAAGAGGCTGATCGGACGCAAGTTCGATGACCAGAAGATACAACAGGACATGAAGCACTGGCCCTTCAAAGTGATCAACGATTGCGGCAAACCGAAGATTCAGGTCGAATTCAAAGGTGAGGCGAAGAGATTCGCGCCCGAGGAGATCAGCAGCATGGTCCTGACGAAGATGAAGGAAACTGCAGAGGCATACCTCGGCACATCAGTTCGTGACGCCGTCATCACAGTTCCCGCCTACTTCAACGACTCACAAAGGCAGGCGACGAAGGACGCCGGCGCTATAGCGGGTCTAAACGTTCTCCGAATCATCAACGAGCCCACAGCCGCAGCACTAGCTTACGGCTTGGATAAGAATTTGAAAGGCGAGCGTAATGTTCTCATCTTCGATCTCGGCGGCGGCACCTTCGACGTGTCGATTTTGACCATCGACGAAGGTTCTTTGTTCGAGGTCAAGGCGACGGCCGGTGACACTCATCTCGGAGGCGAGGACTTCGACAACAGACTGGTGAATCATTTGGCGGAGGAGTTCCAACGCAAGTACAAAAAAGATTTGAGAACTAATCCACGCGCGTTAAGACGCCTCCGCACGGCGGCTGAGCGCGCGAAACGTACACTATCATCTAGTACAGAGGCGACGATAGAAATAGATGCCCTCTACGAAGGAATCGACTTCTACACGCGCGTCTCACGCGCTCGCTTCGAGGAACTCTGCTCGGATCTCTTCCGCGGAACTCTAGATCCGGTAGAGAAAGCGTTGAAAGATGCTAAAATGGACAAGAGTCAAATTCACGACGTCGTCCTCGTGGGCGGCTCCACTCGCATCCCGAAAGTCCAGAATCTCTTACAGAATTTCTTCTGCGGTAAGAAGCTGAATCTCTCCATCAACCCCGATGAGGCAGTCGCATATGGCGCCGCGGTTCAGGCGGCCATCTTGAGTGGTGAAACTGACTCCAAGATTCAGGATGTGCTGTTAGTAGACGTGGCTCCTCTATCTCTGGGCATCGAGACAGCGGGCGGTGTGATGACAAAGATTGTCGAGCGCAACTGCAAGATACCATGCAAGCAGTCCCAGACGTTCACTACGTATTCTGACAATCAGCCAGCCGTCACGATACAAGTATACGAGGGTGAGCGAGCTATGACGAAGGACAACAACCTTCTTGGCACGTTCGACCTCACTGGCATCCCGCCAGCGCCGCGCGGTGTACCCAAGATCGACGTCACCTTCGACTTAGACGCCAACGGCATTCTAAATGTTTCCGCTAAGGAGAACAGCACGGGACGTAGCAAGAACATCGTGATTAAGAACGACAAAGGAAGACTGTCGCAGGCTGATATCGACCGCATGCTATCAGAAGCCGAGCGCTACAAAGAGGAAGACGAGAAGCAGCGCCAGCGTGTCGCAGCTCGTAACCAGTTGGAGTCGTACGTGTTCAGCGTGCGACAAGCGCTCGACGACGCAGGCTCTAAACTGAGCGACGCTGATAAGAGCAGCGCTCGAAGCGAATGCGAGGAAGCACTGCGGTGGTTGGACAACAACACACTGGCTGAGAAGGAGGAGTACGAGCACAGACTGAAGGAGCTCCAGCGCACTTGTTCGCCCATTATGAGCAAGCTGCACGGCGCCGGGGCGGGCGCGGGTGCGCCGGGCCCGCAGGGTGGACCCACCGTTGAAGAAGTTGATTAAATTTTAGTTACCTAAAACTAGCTTCTAAGGTCTGATTGATTTGTGGTATTATTTTTAAGACTGATAATTTATTGTATGATAATGTGTGACTGTGTTACTAAATGTTGTTAAATATAAGTTAATTAATACAAAATATGATCATTTGTTGGAATAAATATTTTTTTTTTGTTTAAGTGTTTCGTTTTATTCATTCTTTTAATCCCTTTAAAACTTACACATTTAAGATTTAAAAAAATATATATATATAGATTAAAAAGATTTAGTCTTGGTATATTATAAGTCTTTTATTAGGATAGCAACTTATAAGTAAGAAAATGATTGAGTGTGCTTAGCTCTAAAGTAACAAAAATAAGGAAATATAAATGTAAAAAAGTACTGAGTACTTAGTATAATTACTACCATATTATGTACAATTATCTATAACGCTGTCTCAAAAATCCGACTGGTTCCGTACTATACTATAATATAATTGAAGAATTTCAGTTTAAGAGATACATGACGCGTCTCTTAAACCCCCTTTGGTTAAAATTTATTTTATGAAAAACAAAAATAAAATTCTGTGAAAAATTAAACTATTTATTTATTAAACTCTCAATGATTATTACCTGTTTGGTATTAGACCTACAGTATTTGTAAGATACAGTCCGCTGACAGACGGACGGACAGCGTAGAAGCTTAATAGCTTAGTAGTAGCGCGTTCCGTTGGCAATGTTCAATTAGCTGGTTCAAACGCCACGCTCCTAAAAGTCTTATATCTACGTAGATACAGAAAATATATACCGTGTTCGCAGGTTATTATCGCTTTTAATGTTGAGTTCCGTTCTATACAGATATTTGGAGTCCAAATCTGAAAGATTAAATAAAATGTATTTTTCGTAATTTCCGTATGATATTATCAGAGTAAGATTCCTTCTCCACTCTTTTAAAAGTAGGTAAAAATTATTGATTCATTTTCAAGTCTCATTATAGCGCCATCTGTCGTACAGCTTAAAATACTTCTGAATTATGTTTCAATTATAGTTTGAAGTCGCTATTGCCCCCTAGATGGCGTCTTGACGTACGGTGTCATATACATAACAATACGTACATTGACCTTTTTGCGATGATGTAGAAATTATTACACAATTTTAAATATATTATAGAAATAAGATTTAGTTTTTTTTAAAGGAAATCTTTTATGTTTAGGCCAATTATTATTGTCTATGATTATATTAAAAATAATAAAAAAAGCGAAAAATGAATTAAAATAAAGATATTTTCGAAAAATTAAAGTGACTCGCAGAGCTTCGTTTCTATTGATAGTCAATTTATTTATTTAGAGGCTTTTAGCCATACTACTAGGTATCTCATAATGTCAGTCCTGTCATGACTCACACTCATTTTTTTGTTTCTTAAATTAATAATTTTGCTTAAAAACTGAATTAAAAGTCTACAATTATCAGTATAAGGTACACTAAATAAGCTAAAATTAAACTTATGTCTAAATATATCAACTTTCAATGACAAATATCACAGACGTTAAACTACTTTGTCAATAAGTAATTTCATGTTGAAACCATTTCTGAGCGATATCAGCGAAGAATACTTTATTCTAGAAGGTCAAAATCAACTTTGAGTCTTGCCAAGGGCCGTCCTTTTTTCATGAGTAGGTTTGAAGATGACATTGTCAAGGCTAGTAGGGTCAAGGGTAAAATACATTTAGAAAAAATAATTTACTTAGTATGATAAATCAAATTTCTAATGATTAATTAGTATCATAAAATTGCTAATACCTGATTATTTAAATCCACTACTGTTGTGTCGCAGTGGTAGCCAACTTGCTTCCCACTCGGGGTACCTATATATATATATATATATAGATGTTTGTACCTACTGACAATTCAGGCATGTGTTCTGGTCTGGGTCCGAGCCCGCTACACATGAAGCAATACTCCAATATGGGCCAATGAATGTGTAGTATTAATTTATTATTTATTTAATTTCATTATAATTTAATAGTGATTATACAAATTTGCGGTTTTGAATACAAGTGAAATGAGATCGGATCGCTAGTTTATAGCATAATCTTAATAACCTTTTCAGATATCTACATTATTATACATAATTATGACTATCTGAAGAATAAAAAGCAATATATATCGACAGTAGCTGTTTTGAAATATTTGATAAGACAATATTCTTTATCAATGCGTCTACGTCATTATTGAAACGTTGATACAAAAAAAAGTTTCGTTCGATCCGACGACAGACTATTAATTAAATTATCAAAATTATGATGATTAAAAGATCTTAATTTGGAATGACAGACTGACACTTTAATTTTAATTACTTGGATTTAATTTGTGTAAACTAAAGCTGTTATAGTAATGCACTATCTATGAAAATTCCAACTATTTGTCTCTTACAAGAGATACAGCAAATAACTTAAAAAGAGTAATTGTTTCTGAAAGGGGTTATTCCAGCGTCGGTATATGACGTCCCCATCGCCCGCTGTTGGGATAATCTCTGTCACAGCAGAGAATATTCCACCAGTGCAATCAGTCACACTGGTGGTACGTCTTTTGTTGCAAGAGGTCGGCTAGGTAGGTGCCACCGCAGTATCAAATATTCTACCGCCAAGCAAAGTGTCTTTGGCAGTACTGTGTTCCGGTTTAAAGGTTCCTGTAGGCTGGTGAAATTACTGGGCACAGGAGATTTAAGAACCCATATCTCGAGGTTGGCAACGAATGAGAGTCACTTCCTAATGGTGTCGCAAGCGCCCATAGGCTACGACAACTGCTTAACATCAGGTGGGCCGTATGCTTCCTAGATAACTTAGCAGCATAAAGAGGGGTCCTCTTTTTTTTGTATTAGTTATTGTAGCGGCAACAAAAATACACAATCCGAAAATTTCAACTCTCTAACGTGGGATACAGCTCGCTGACAGACGGACGGACAGCGGAGGCCGTAAAAGGGTTCCGTTGACACTCATTCGGTACGGAATCCTAAAGACTATACAAGCCGTATAAACGTGGAAATCTCAAGTGTTTCTTGATAAAATGAAAGCGGATTCCAGCGCGTGTATCGTCATCCTACATACGAACCACTCTTGCCCGATAGGCCGTGTTAATTACAAGTGTCATTCAAACATTGTAAAATACTTTAAATAGGCTTGGTTTAATCAAGAGCTCTTGATTTCAAAATCCTGATATGCTCTATTTTAAAACAAAGATAAAAAGAAAACTTCCAGAGACTCGCTGGTGCTCTTTCATAAATTCCCACTAATAGAACGAAGGAGCACCAGCGAAACATTGGACATTTTTTTCTGTTGGAATGTCGGTCATTAGTTTATAGTAAGTCAGTGTGGCGGAACTTGAAATATAAACTGCAAAAATCAAATCAATTTATTTATTTTTATTATCATTTTAGGCAATATTTAATTCATTGTAATCATCCAAGCCTTTTTTCTTTTTGTTCTTTTTGTAATGTACGTCCTCGCGACCATACAACACTGCGCCATCTTAGCCAGCGAGGACGAGGTTCCTTGTTACGCTGCCTTAATGAAGTCTTTAGAAGCCTTCTATTCCGATATTTTACCAAACACTACCTCTGAAGATTTTTTTATTTTAGTTTCAAAGTCGGTATTTTTTTGTAAAAAATATTTTTGTTTTTAACTACTTATATATTATTAACTGCCTCAGACGACACAGTTCGCGTATCGATTCCCGCTCGGATCATATATGTTTGTATTGACCATGCAAGCATATTTTCCGGTCAGGGTGTATTTGCCCTTGTCCTTACCCGGACACAGGATATAACTATCCTAATGACTTGCGTTGAGTGTGTTGCGTTTATTTTTTTTTTTTTTATTATTAATTAAAGAATCTTAAAGCGTAAAGTCACAGTGCAATCCTAGTATAAACCAACCTTTGTTACAATTTGAAAACAATTTTCCTAAGTGTCACTATCTTGGGTTCGATTGTTGAATCTTATCATTTTATCAGTAGCATTGACACATTCATCATTATCACAAGGATATGCTTGGCGCATTCACACTGGTCTCAAACGATTTAACGAAATGAATTATATATAGTTTTATATCGTTATAATGAGTAAATTGGAGAGTGGCGGTTACATCTATATATTGCGGCAAGTAAGTTTAATCTTTGATTAATTTTAATAATTTTATTTATTATATGTCATGGATAACATTTTATTTTGATGATATATCCATTTATTTGTTACTCTGTAAGATAATTTTAAAATGCGGAGGCTTACTTTAGGCATTGTTCTTACATATTTTTTTGTAATTTATTTAAGTCTTCTACAGATAGTATGTAAACAAACAATAATTGTGACAAATTGCTTATCCTAAATGTGTTATTAAATAGCCTGTGTAGTAAAATTATTTAATCTAGATAATATTTGAATCTGAAAGATGTGGGGCACATCTCTCGTAGGATGTATCTTGATTTTTTTAATCAAATTTTTCGGCAACAAAAAATAAGTTACTGATAACGCTTAAACTATAAGAAAATAAGGCTTGTCGGACAAAAATGATTTTTATCTTATAAGTTGGCAAACAAGCATACGGCACTCCTGATGGTAAGTGGTTGCCGTAGCCTATGAGCGCTTACAGCACCATAAGTAGGTGCCACTCACGCGTTGCCAACCTCGAGATATTGGTTCTTAAATCTCCTCTGCCCAGTAATTTCACTAGCATACAGTGCCCTTCAAACCGGAACACAGTAATATTTGGCGGCAGAATATTTGACACTGCGGTGGTACCTACCTAGCCGGCCTCTTGCAACAAAAAGACGTACCACCAGTTTAACTGATTGCACTGGTGGAATAATCTCTACTGTGACAGAGATTATCCCAACAGCGCGTGATTGGGTCTTCACATCCCGACGCCGGGAAAGCAGCTCATATTATAATTTCCGTTCTATAACTGTATCCGCAATTCTTGATCAGATTTCAGAATTCATAAGTTAATTTATAATTTGTTACTCTATTACTTATATTATATTAATAATTTGATTAATTGTTAGTAATCTCATTACAATGCCCTTTCAACTGTCATAAAAATATTATATTTGCATGCCAATTTGAGGTTGCTGTTTCTGAAATTATTTCGTTATTATATGACCTCTTTGTACCTTCAGCTTGCAAATAAATGATTTGATTTGATTTGACAACCAAATTTGTATGAGACCTCTTCTTCTTCTTCTTCTTACCTACCATTATTCCTGGTATTATACGAATATTTAACCAGGGTCTGCTTATTACTCTTGTCCGGATTTGGCAGGGTACTAGTTTCTACACAGAGCGATTGTCATCTGGCCTCCGCAACCCTAAGCGCGACCCAGTAACTCATTAGCAATTTACTTATCCAGAGTTAACGATTATTATCAGATGCTATGTGGTAACAACCAGGACCGGCAGCTCTCCGAGGCGCGGTGGGAAGACCCTCAAGTACAAACTCCCAGACCGTTACAGAATTTTGTAAGATGAATAAAAACATCTGCCCCGAGCAGGAATCGATTCCGCAACCGTCGAGGCTAAAGGCATACCTGTTACCAACACACCACTACGGTGTTAACCACATTTGTATGAGACCATTCAATAAAAATAGTCATCCAAATCGACCAACAAAGGCCGTGAACACAACATACATAAAAAAAGAGAAAATTAATCACATCTCCTTTTTTGAAGTACGTTAGAAATAAATTGTAATTTTTTGTCATCCACGCTTACCGCGATAATTTTTTTATTTATGTATTATAAGATAATACATGATTACTTTTGACTGTAATTTTATGACTATGAGCTTAAGCTATGGGATTAATAATGGCTTATGACAGGAAACACGCTAAATTACACTGTTTTTCGTAAACATTTGAACCTCTCTTCTTTTACAAATATGAATGCCTATGTCCTTTCTAAAGCTCAAAGGAGCACACCTAAAATTAAAACACCTTATATATAAGACGAGCCGTCTTATATACCGGTGAGAATCTTCACCGTCTGTCATTATGTATGCCTGTGTCTGTCTGTGTGTGTGTGTGTGTGTGTGTGTGTGTGTGTGTAAAATGTGTCTACGGGAAATAAACGAACACTTCTCCATCACAATCTGGATTTATTGTAAAGAACCCAACCTGACAACTAGGCTCCGTCAAAGCGCCCTCTTTATTACGCTTGCCCATCGTTTTTTTTCCCGAATGTGTTTTGCTGCTGGCCTTACTGGCCTTGACCACGGCCGAACCACGGCTAAGGACGTCATCGGTGTCAGAGCGATGCGACGTGCGAAAAAAAGGACCTCGTCCTCGCCGGCGAAGACGGTGTTGTGTGCGTGGCTGTGCTGTGTAAGGGACATTTTCTAATGTAATCCTATCGTCAGGGTCCTGCAGGACGTGCTTAGGACGCCTAACTTTTGTCGGTTGGTTACATTGGTCTGTGTAGATACAAGCATGTCTATTCAAAGGATTTGGATGGAAAGTACTTTGATCGGGGTTATGTTTGGGAATCAAATCGATTTCAAAGTATCTATCTACGTCTACGTCTACGTTGCATAAGTACCGCGGACAGCCCGAGGCCACGCGTAAGAAACGGTTCTGAATTATGTGTAATAGATTAATTCTTCTGGCGTGGACGTGCGAAAAAACCGGGCTCGCGTAGGACGGTATGGGACGTATACAAGCTTCGTAAAATGTCACCTTATTTCTAAGGGTCAGTTTACTCCGCCTGCCCAACATCGCACATATATATAAATACATATATAATATATATATACCTTTTCAAGAATAAGACTGAACTGTAAAATTTGATATTGATAAACTTTGGTATTGACACAATTATTTTAACTAGTGGAGGACATTTTTATCGCGATAAACTGTAGTAAAACGTGTTTACGATAAACTCACCGAAGGTCTGTCCGACTGCCTCAGAGGAAGAGCTTTAAAGTATATAATAATTAAACTCTACTCTCTTAACGGACCCTATTATAGGGTGGTAATATCCTGTTTTGGCGGTCCGGATTATTAGTTAAACAAACATCCGCCTCGAGCGGGAATCGAACCCGCAACCTATGCCGCTTCAAGCAGGTTCACTACTGCTGCGCCCCAACGTCACCAAAAAAATTAAGTAGCACTGATAGTGGTCATTATTTGGATGGGTGGCATGTACTTAGTTTTACCAACTATCCACTAATCTCTAATAAAAGATAACATGTATAGATTGTACACTGTTACTGGGCCGTTAATAGATAAAATGTTTTAATATTTCTTAAATATTATTAATCTTTGACGTAAAATCTTACAGATACGATAATACTTTCACTAATGCAAATCTAAAATATTAATTTTTAATTGATAAGTATTATATGCAAATTAATCACGAAATAGTTAAATGGATAGTAATATAATAATATAATATAATAATATAAACATATCAATTCTTCAGAAGCAAACAGTGATACACACCGTAACCATATTATGTAAAGTTTTAGGGGACAACGTATTTGTAAATGGGGACGCTGAGACTCCCTCTCCCTGAAGGTTTCGGGGCGGGATCTCAGCTTAAAAACAAAATATAAATAAAAGAATAAAAAATAATATAGTATATAGTTTTCTACCATGAACCCTCCAGTTGTGGCCAATGACCTCCCTGCCGAGGTTTTCCCAACACACTACAGTATGGGGCTCTTCAATGGAAGGTTGAAAAGGTGTTAAAGCTGCAGGCGTTCTTTGGCTGTGGTGACCGCTTACTGTAGTTAGATTAATTAAGATCTATGATTTAGATATATCTCGAGGTTGGCAACGTGGAAGTGGCACTTACTAATGGTGCTGCAAGCGCTCAGAGGCTACGGCAACCACTTACCATCACGTGGGCCGTATGCTTGTTTGCCAACTTGTAACTTAAAAAAAGTATTGTTCTTCTTTATATATATAAAAAATCGAATATATGCACAATTTTTTCAAATTTGTCTACTTTTGGAGCAATTTTAAATAAACTTAAAAAAGCTAAGCGTCTTATTACTAGTATTGAAATATTTAGATTGTTAGATTAGATACATGAGATTTTTGTAATAGATTATAAGCTATCGAGTACACTATAGATACAATCTAATCAAAGTAGTATCAAGGCCATTATGATTTTTACTTGAAATCCGAGACAAAGCAACAGGTCACAGATCTTCACCACTGTTAATATCGTCTTTGCCGGCAAAATCGTCTAACGCGCTTACTTCATCAGGTGAGTCCATCGTGTAGAATTCGAAAGACGTCCTTAACCGTGATCCGGCCTCGCAGGATGCACCATGAGAATACAATCAATGTTGGGGCCACGTAAGGGCTGCTCTTTTTAGCTAAATATTTTTGAATAGATCGGTCCGGTTAGGGAAACTACTTACAGAATACCTATGTGAGGTACCTATACCCCCATGTACATATATAATATGTTTAGTTCAATAAGAGAGATTGTCATACACTCTACTCTCACTGTCCTTATTTTTCCCACTACCTTTTCTCTTACCTTTTGGATTGGCAACACATATGTAACACTTTTGTTTTGGGTGTCTTTACAATAACCATTTACCATGCCCTGTCTTTGGTCTTATAGCTAAGTTTTCTTGTACCTGCCTCTTTTTGAATTGTATGAATATTGAGACAGCAATTTTATTTCAGTGTTTCCTAACTGCGAGTGTGGCTATCAACATAATAGCGCACGGCTGCGTTATCGGTTTCTCTGCCATACTTATCCCAAGCCTGCGCCACCCTGAATCTCATATCCAGGTCACAACTAGCGAAGAGTCATGGATAGGTAAGTCTTTTAATTTAGCCCAGCTTAAATGCTGCTACCACTTAATGGTAAATCGAGACATGGGGTATTTGAATTAAAGAAGGATCATTTTGACTAAACATTTTAGTGTTATTTTTTTTAGTGGTTTTCACAGAAAAAATCATAATTTTCTTCAGTACCTATTTTTGAGCTGAAAAGAACTCCCGGCTCCTTAGAGCTCCAGAAATAAATATAGTTCAATTTAATCATTCAATCATTCAATCAATGTCCCACAGCGCGAAAAAGAAATAATCGATAACGCTTATTCACTATAGATAGTAGATATAAACGTCTCAAATTTCATCTTTCCCCACAATGTTTGGCGTCAGTTTAAAACACGACGCGACTTTAAAATCTAATTTCAGCATTTTGGAAATATAGAAGTAAATTTAAACGCATAAATGAACTTTTTTAGCAATGATATGTAAGTACCAAATACCAATTTTAGAATTAAGTAAAGACAAGTAGGTGTTTACAATGATATTGACAACTTTCATTACATTCTTTAGTATCATGTACTTATTTATTACTTTAATGAAATCATTTTCTGATATTTCAGCATCAATAATCGGATTTGCGTTGATCATGGGCAACTTCATCATCACCCCTCTCATGGACACCCTGGGGAGGAAAAAGTGCCATCTTCTCACAATAATACCAGTTTTAACCGGTTGGTTCCTACTGCTCATGGTGAATAGTGTGTCTGGTCTTATAGCGGCAAGGTTTTTGCAAGGGGTATCAATGGGTATGCTTGGACCTTTGGGGTCTATTATTATTGGAGAAATGACGGATCCAAAAAATCGAGGAGCATTTTTAACTAGTGTCTCCTTGTCTCTGACAATTGGAGTGATGACGACACATGGAATGGGGACGTACATTACTTGGGAATATAATGCATTAATATGCTCTTTCATAACATTTACTAGTCTTTTGTTAATAATTTACAACCCCGAGTCGCCATCTTGGTTGATATCAAAAGGGAGATTTAAAGAAGGCGAAGAAGTTTTCTTCTGGCTGAGAGGTAGAGGTACAGACCAAGAAGCTGAATTTGAAAACATGTTAACTGCTCAGAGAATGGTACGTAAATCAAGCATAATGGATCAGAAGCTGACTTTAAAGATAAAGGTCAAACGTTTCTTCTCATATTTGAGATCCACTCTGGTAAAACCAGAATTCTATAAACCAATTATTATCATGTTTCTCTTGTATACCATGTTTCAATTTGCTGGTATCAATGTTATTAGCTCTTACGCCATGGATATTATACATAAAGTAGTTGGACCTGAAGCTGATGCAAAGTTCTTGATGGTTATATTAGATTTTGAAAGATTAGTATGTAATATAATAGCTGTTTTTCTAATGAAAACATTAAAACGTAGAACTCTATTGTTTAGTAGTGGTGCAGTTTGTGTTTTTTCGTATATAGGAAAGTGTTGCTATGTTTACGCGAAAGAGAATAACATGCTACCGTTTGATAGCCAATGGATTCCCATAGCGTTGATAGGGTTATACATGTGTTCTCTAACTGTGGGTATATCTTCAATACCGTTTGCGATATCGGGAGAAATTTTCCCATTAGAATATAGGGGATTGGGCGGTGGGATAAGCGTTTTAGCTTTATCTTTAAACTTTTTCATAGCAGTCAAAAGTTTTCCAGTTCTAAATAGTGCTGTAGGACTTCCTTTAACTTATTTAATGTACGCCGGAGTTGTTGTTTGTTGTCTTATTGTAATATACTTTATGATGCCAGAAACCAAAGATAGGACTCTCCAAGAAATTGAGGACAGCTTCCGAGGGATAGCATCAAGAGATCAAAAAGTTTAGAACCACTTAACGCATATCATAATGGCGAATTGCGTAGATGCAGTTCACATATACTGTATTAATCAGATAATGACTTTAGTGAAGTGATATAAGCTTTATCGTGCAGTAAAGATTAATTTATATTATTGTACATCGACGTTTACAGTTGTAAATATTAATCTCAACATATTTATGTGATTTTAAATAAAAATCTGTAAAATTTACTGTATTTTTATTATAGTGTAATATCACAGAACTTTCGATGCAATTTCAAGAGATTCTGACCTCTAGTCGAGGTTTTGTCGCACTTATATAAACTATTCTAGTCATTATAAGATTATTCTCCTAACTACGGGGCCAGCTCTTTGAAGCTGGAAGGCGTTTCCGGTATATTCTGTTCATTCTATCAACCTTCTTCAACTCTTTCTAATTCTAGAATTCTATCCTTTTCGCTTACATCCACTGTACCATTTTCTCTTTCTTCCTTAACTCCCTTGAAATGGCACTCAATCTCATAAAGGGTTTTACCCTTCGTTTCCGGAAGGAGAAAGAATAAGAAGGCACCACAAATGGCAATACTTATCCCATAAACACAGAATGTTCCTTTAACTCCAATCTGTCTGAATGATGTCGGTGCAGTCTTTACAACAACGAAAAACATTATCGAGAGAAACATTCCAGAAATTCCACTTCCTAGAGATCTGTAAGCCAGTGGGAATATTTCTCCAGCTATCGCCCAGGGAATAGGCAAAATACCTAATGTTTTCCCAAATATGTAAAATAGAGTAGGTATTACTGGGGTCCATTTGTATTCTTCAGCAATGTATCCAAAATCTCTTAGATATAGAAGAAGAGATGTCAAAAATAATGAGGCTACACTTATGTAAATACCTAAAAATAAAACAGTGCGTCGATTCAGCTTATTGACAACAATACAGGCTAACACTGCTGTTGCAAATCTCACGATATCTACCATCAGCATGCTCGTGTATGACGCAATGGAACCATCAGTTACTTCGGCCATCATGGGCACTGTATAAGATGGTACCACAGTCATACCAGATATCTGGAACAGTATGAACATGAACATCATTATCACAGTCGGCTTGTAGAACTCCGGTTTCATAACCGTCTCAAAAAACATTTTCAGTATTGGAACTTTTCGCTCTGGACTGATTAGTTTCTTCTGACTATTGAGAAGAATTCCCAATTCTTTTTCTGCTTCATTATCCTGTCCTCTCAACCATCGGAATGATTTACGACATTGAATAAACTTTCCTTTAGATGCTAGGTATGGTGGTGATTCGGGTGATAGCGAAATCAGGACCAGTGATATTGCGTAGCAGGAACCACAGGCTAAAGCAGCTGGTCTCCAATAGAGTAGGGTACCAAAGATGTGCGCAATCAGCATGCCTGTTGCAAATGAAAAGGCAATGGTTGCGAGGAATGCTCCGCGGTATTTCGGTGCGGAGTACTCTGCAATGGAGACTGGTGCGGCTGCTGCTTGGATACCCATGGCGAAACCCTGGAAACAATTATACTTAATAAATATTTGTTACACAATAAATAAATAATTAACCAGCCTAGTAGAATTCCAATGTGAGCGTTTGATTATGGTTATATGTATTCAGCCCTATGATAAATAGACAGACGAGCAGACAAAAGACTTAAATTAGCGGTATTTTGGGCCGTTTGAAATACGGGATACCATCAATATATATCTAATATATTAGGAAACGAAACCAAGATTGCAACATAAGTGAGTGAAGTTAGCTTGTGTCTTCGTTTCGTTGAGTTCGATGAATTTACGTAACAGCGCCAGTGCGGTTTTGATCTTTCGTATGAACGGAAAGGCCTTTCCATAGTATATAGTAAATCTATGATTATAACATAAGAAATTAAATATAAAACACAACAAGTAATGTAAAATATTCACTAATATATAAATTGATATGAAACAGCATCGTGATAGTAATTGAATAGAGGTCAAAATATCAAAAGCATATTCAAGGAAGGAGACATACATTTTAAACTAGCAACTGTTTGCGACTTCAACCGCGTGGGATTCGAGCAAAAACAAGATTTTAAAAAAGCTTCTTTGGTGTAAGGAGATAAACAGACCGTTATAAATAAAATTGATCAAACTCATGTTTTCACTTTAACTGGAATCTGATAACACTCATAATTGGATTTAATTAAGCAGAAAGGACTGACCCAAAGTTTGGTCAAAAACGAGTTATTGGTGCGAGGAAGGTTTTTCATGTGTTATCTTTCATTCAGCAAAAAGGTCCGTACAAAATACTAGGTAACTTTACATTATTTTTATGGTCCGGAACCAACTAACCCAACGGTATATTTGGTTAATTGAATCCTTTGTGATACAGTAATCTTTACTGAAACGGGTCCATTACGAAAACCTAAATAGATTCAAACCCTTCAAAACCTTTTTTAATGTACATAAATTAATAAAATATGTATGAACGAAAATTAAAGGTTAATAGCTCGAAATTGTGGGAGAACTATTTATGTGGGTTCAGTCCTTTCTGCTCAACATAAGACGTACGTCCAATTTATACCATGCACGGGGTAAATATTTATATCTTGTATTATCCGTGTGTGAAGTTCGTTCTGAAGCGTTGGTGTTGATTTTACGATGGGGACATCAACGATTCAGCGACATTTTATCTGTTCAATGCGCCGGTCCATAATATATATTATAAGTTTTTAGTGACTAAGATCCAAATTCCCATTCTTGTTATTACTTTTAACTCCTTCCTTTCCGTTAATTATTTTAAGATGTAATAAAAATAATCAGTTCCTTGAAGGAAAATTATTCTCGAACACTGAAACCAGTCCGCCCTTATAAGGTTGGACTGTGGTTGTGGAGGTCACAAGGTTGTTGCTCTTTATAAAGATTAGGAACGTCAAATCTGGTTTAGAATAATAAGCAGACTTTGATAAGCTTGATAATATATCAAGAAGGATGGAGGAAATGCGGAACTATGTTTGGTGACATTGGGCTTATGGAGGGGGAATGCGATTAGGCGGAGGATGGGGGTATCGTCTGCACTAAAAACGAGTTAAGACCTCCGTTGTTATAATATCTAATAAAGTCATTTAAATTTAATTACTGATACTTTATGTTCGTTGTACCAAAATCATCTATAATCAATTTATTGATTGACTAGCGCTGCGTCCTGGATTCGCACATACGATTTTTTTATATTTTTTGTTGATATTATTATTTCACTTTAATTTGTCATCAATAGTTTCCGCAGCGCGTGCGACGAAAGACGTTTTAGGGCAGTTTTTTACACCTTGAATTACGTTAGTTAACTTTTAGTAAGGATCTCTAATCTTTTCTAGCAATAAATGTCTATGTTACTCAGGGTGAATGTAGCTTTCCAATGGTGAAAGAATTAATGAAATCAGCACAGTAGTTCTTGAGTTTATTCATTACAAACATACACACAAAAATACAAATCTTTCCTCTTTATAATAGTAGTGTAGATGATCGAGATTGATTGATATTAGAGAAGCAGAATCTCCTCAATAGATAAAAGTACATATCTATACCTGTGTAAAAAAACTAAAAATTATTGTATCGATATACATTTGAATAATAAATACGGCCCTGCCATGTCATGTTTGCCACACTGTTTTGATGTGCGATCGACCCTTAATAATACAACATGTTTCAACACAATTCTAACTACTTTAATAGTAATAGTATTTCATTAGTGTTAATAATCGTATTCATAAGAGTCTAACCTGAAAGACAAAACAGCATTATAAATATAGTTCACACTTCAATGTTCGATGTAAGGTTACTACCCGTACTTAATAATAAAGTACAATTTTTTTTTTTTTTTATTGTACGTTATTTCGGGCAATTGTACTTTATACTTTACGAGAACAATAAAGTACGCGAAAATACTTTATTTTGCCTGTTTTCATTTTTGTGGGTTTTTCGGAATTATTTATTACATAAGACTAGAGGCGATAAGACTGACGATACTTGTATAAATTAATATCACTTATAATTTCTGTGATATCAGCATTCAGAGAGAACTTTTCCTGTGATAAAACGGCGAGACGAAATAAACTAAGCTTCCCTGAACCTTATAAAAAATATTATTCAGTACTTATATTTGATAACCCTTGTCAAAACCAAAAATATGTTTTTAAATATAATGCTAAAGAAAAATCAGTAATACTTTATTTTGACACTGTGTACTTTTTTTCTTGCCTGTAATCAACAATGTACTTTAATTCCAAGAAAAAAGGTGGCAACCCTACCTACATGTAAATGAGACCACGGGCACGCAAAATAATTTATACAAGTCACCGATGTCAATTGATAGTGTCGTTCAACGGTAATAAATAAATAAGATGCGTTATATTTATGCATTTTGTTTCGATATTTTATATGACCTTGGGACATTAAGCAGACTACAGGGTCGTATTATTATTATTTTTTTACGTTACTAAGTTGGCAAGCAAGCATACAGCCCACTTCATGGTAAGCGGTTGCCGTAGCCTATAAGCGCTTGCAACACCATTAGTAGGTGCCAATCACGCGTTGCCAACCTCGTGAAATTGGTTCTTAAATCTCCTTTGGCCAGTAATTTCACTGGCCTACAGTGCCCTTCAAACCGGAACACAGTAATGCCTAAGAGACTACTGCTTTGTGGCAGAATATTTGACACTGCGATGGTACCTACCTAGCCAGCCTCTTGCAACAAAAGACAAACCAGTACGACTGATTGCACAGGTGGAATAATCTCTGCTGTGACAGAGATTATCCTAACAGCGGGCGATGGGGTCGTCACATCCCGACGCCTAAAACTGTCTGCGCGAATAACGGGGTTAATACAAACTTTGAACCCCCATTTCAACCCTACAGGGGAGGAATTTTAGAATATGTTTCGTGTTTCTTTATCTTTAATCTTTCCATAAAATGAAATTTTCGTTCTTCTAGTTTAAAAATTAGAGACTTCCATACAAACTTTCAAAAAATTATTTCTTAGTGCTCGTTTACATTTTAAAAACTGTTGTTGTAGGTGCAAGAGTATAGGCTGGGCGTTGATATGTCATGTCCTTTAATATATAAAGATTAAAAACTAATTGAGCCTTTATAAAATACCTGTAAAGATCTGCTAATCAACAGTGCGGTAGGGTCTTTGGCCATCACCAACAGCGCCCAGCCTCCCAAAGCGGGCAGGGTGCTCAGCTGGTTGGTAAGACGTCGTCCTAAATTCTGCAAGCAGAACGGTGCCACGATGATGCCGGAGATGAGAGCTAACCCCAGAATTGATGCTGAAATGATACACGATATTTTGTTCAGTTTTTTTGATCATTAGTTGTGATTAGAAGTCATTATTCATTGATTAAATAATTGTCAAGGTCTGGTATGAATAAAAATATGTAATTTTTATTACTATTAATGAATTATTAAACGTTATGACGCAGCTGTGGCGCAGCGGTAGCGAACCTGCCTTAAACGCCACAGGTCGGGTGCGATTCCCGCTCGGTGCAAAATTTTTTGTATTGCCCATGCAAGCATATTTTCCGGTCTGGGTGTATTTGTCCTTGTCCTAGTATGTGTTTCCGGACCCCGACATATGATATAACTTACATATTGAAGGCCGTTGAGTGCGCAGTGTTTATTTATTTATTTATTTTGTTTCCACGAACCCTTACCTCGAATTATCAAAATACGAAAATAGAGCCAAAAATTCTAATTTATAAAGAAGAATAAAAACGTCCTTCGACTTGGCTTAAATCTTGGGATTTTTATATATCAATGACTCGTATAAAGTACGAACTCATACATAATTTGCTTGATTGCGACGAAGACAATTTCAATGATATCTTACATAATGCTACATAATAACTGTTATCCATGTCTTGACGTCTTAAGAAAATTACTGTTTAGGAATTTGCGAATTCGCTATAACTTACCATAATAAAAAAACTAGAATCTAGAATCTAGAATTTGAAATCCCATAGATCAAAATTTAGAGGGGGAGGACACCATTTTTATGACTTTAGGAGCTAATATCTCACTCACTACTGAGATAATAAAAAAATACTACTACTGACTTAATAAAAAAATTGAAAATCAAACTTGCTTATCATTTAGAAAGACCTATCCAAAGATATCTCACACGTTTCCATATGTTGAATTTTTTAACTCTCAGTTCCATGTATGGACTGGACACTTAATTTTTATATGTTTTAAGAATCCACGACAAAAGCATGTAGAGGTTCATAACATGTTTTTACTAAATTTCGTATAGATACGGTTTAAGATCATTTATTCCCATAAGAAATACAATTTCACTTATATGAGAAAGAAAATACATTTAAAAGACTTACATAAGTTACAATAGTTAGGTAATATCGTACACTAAGTCACTACAGAAATAAAAAGTTGTCATCTAGAAACTAAACATAAAAACTGAATAGAAAAAAATGAGGGTAATTTCAACAAAATAAAGTAATACATACGGAATAAGCGCAACTGGAAGTGGCTAAAAGAGTTGGTAAGGCATGGTAATAAAGTTTGATTTATTTATTTATTTTTTTTTTTTTTTGTATTATAATGATATGTATACTTAGATTCATATATGATATATATGTATATATGATATTATTTTTATTTTATATGTATACATATGCACACATACACACACACACACACACATACATAAATATATACACATATACATTCATATATACAAACATACACATACATACATACATACACATATATATATATATATATTTCATTGTCATGGTATGTATTTATTTTATAACTATAATATTCAAAATTATGTTTTAGGTATGTAAGCTACTTTCTCTTTATTCCTTTTTTTTTTTTTTTTTTTTTTTTTCTTATTATATTTTTTTGTTTTTAATATAGAATTTTAATAATTTTTGAATGTTTGCATAGATTTTGCTTCTTTTATATCTTTTGGCAGCTTATTGTACAATTTAGCGCCTTCGAACGTTATGCTCTTTTTTCCATAATTAGTACGGGGCTTGCTAAGTTCAATTTCATTTGCACGTCTCAGTCTAATTTTTTGAATTTCGTGTTTCTTTGTGAAAGTTATTTTTGTGTGTGTATCTTTATTTAGTATTTTACGTACTAATATACATGTAAAGTAAGAATATGTTTGGCTAATATCCATAATAAAACTATCATTGTAAATTTTTTCTGTCGGGGTAAGAAAATCATATTTAAATAGTGTTTTTACTAATTTATTTTGCGCTATTTGTAGAGGTTTTATGTTTGTTTTTGCAGCCGTGCCCCACACTTCAATAAGATAGTCAATTTTAGGTTTAATAAGCGAGTTATATATAATATGACGCACATGAGATGGTAAGCATCGAACAATACCACGTATGATTCCCGTAAGCGATGTCAATTTCACTTTTACTGTATGAATATGTGGTTTCCAAGTCATATGACTGTCGAGTATTAATCCTAAGTATTTTTGTTGAGATACTTTAGCTATCACTTGGTTGTTAATTGTCAATTGTATATGATGAGGTATTTTTTGTTTTTGATGAAAATATTATGTAATTCGTTTTGTAATATTGATCGTAAGTAAATTAGACTGAAACCACATATTCAAGAGATCCAAATCATTTTGAGCGTCAGATACAATAGTGTCGATGCTAGTGCCGTAATAAAATAAGCTCGTATCATCAGCATATAATGTTAAATCTCCTTTAAGTCCAATTTGATGTATGTTATTAATGTAAATGAGGAAAAGTAAAGGTCCTAAAATTGACCCTTGAGGTACTCCGTATGTTACTTTTTCGGGGTTACTTTGGGTTTCCTTTATTTTAACGACTTGGTATCGATTAGTAAGATACGACCTTATCATACTGTAAGCAGTCCCCGTTATTCCTATATCCTTTAATTTATTCAGTAGTAGATTATGACTGACGGTATCGAAAGCTTTTTTTAAGTCTATAAAAATTCCTAGAGCTATTTTTCTATTATCTATGTTTAGTTTTATATTTGTAGTGACGTTTATGATTGCTGAAAGGGTGTTAGATTGAGGACGAAAGCCATACTGATGGTCATATAGGTAGTTTGTAGAATCTAAATAACATTTGAGTCTATTATAAATCACTTTTTCAAAAATTTTTGATAATACGGGAAGTACCGATATAGGTCGATAATTTCCGGGATCAGTTTTTATACCACATTTATGAAGAGGGGTAATCTTAGCGATTTTTAAACTTTCTGGAAAAAATCCTTCTTGCAAACAATTATTAATACAATTTGTGAGTTCAGTTATTATTAGTTTTTTAATACACTTTATAGATTTTGTATTTATGCCATCTAAACCTGCACTAGTATTGCAATTTAAAGAGTCTATAATTTTCATTACCTCGTTAGCGTTTGTAACAGTAAAGTGATTAAGAGTGTTCCCTGTAATAGTTGCGTTTATTCCCCTAGTGAAGATAACATTATTATGGTATTGAATAGGAATTTGATTTGCTAAATTTGAGCCAGACATTGAAAAAAAATGGTTAAAATATTGACAAATGTCTAAATCATTTGTAATAAATCCACTATCTGTAAGTAGTTTTTGGGTAATTATCGTGCTTTTAATTTTGTTACCCGACAAATTATTTATTAAATCCCACATCTTCCTTGGTTTTTTTAAACATGCCTTAAAAGATTTCATGTAATAGTTACTTTTGCTTCGTTGAATATTTTCAGTTACTTCATTTCTTTTCTTAATAAATAATTCTTTTTTGGATATATCATTAGGTTCGTTTTTAAATTGATACCAAAGCTTATTCCTCTCTTTTATTTCGTTTATAATTGTTCTATTTATCCAGTCCTGTCTTGGCGGGTTTAATACTTTCCTTTTTTTAATTTTACATTTTTGGATGCTTGTTAATATTTTATCTTCAAATGCATAGTAGTCAAGGTCTTTATTATAATTAAAACTTTCTTTTATATTGCTGTGAAGCTTAGAGTAGTCAATAGCTTCATAATAAATTGTGTTTGGTCTTGCCTTCATACAACGTTTTACTTCGAAATATATTTGTTTGTGATCAGACATACATGAATTTATTATGGCTAAATGAAACTCATTTTCTATCAAGTTTGAGCAGACGTGATCAATAATCGTTTTTAGAGAAGAAGTTTCCCGCGTACAATATTCTTCATTTATATAGTTCATGAATTTATAACCAGTCTCTTGCAGAACTTCATTATACTTTATGGTTGATAATTCTGTACTTAGCAAGTTAATATTGAAGTCTCCAAAAACGACCCCTCGTTTTCTTTTTTGTAACTGTTTGTAATAAATATCTAGAAAATTCTGAAGATTTTTAGCATCAGGCTTTCTATAGATTGCTCCAATGTCTAGCGAGTAATTGTCTAAGTGAATCCAGAGGTAATGATTGTCGTCAATAGACTGTTCTTCGACTAGCTTATGGTTCAACCAATTATGAACAAAAATTGAGACTCCTCCACCTCTGGTATTATGTCTAAAATTAAAGTAATGAGTAAATCCTGGAATCTGAAATCGTTTTGCTTCGATTTCCGATTTTAGCCAAGTTTCAGTTAAAATTATTATGTCTAACTTACAACGAAAACACTTTAATGTACATTTTAATTCATCAAACTTTCCTGGTTTAACGATACTCCGCACATTGGCATATAAAAATTTTAAAGATTTTTTTGTTGTTGTTATTTGGTCGTAATTTTCTATTAATTCGTAAGATATATTTTCATTGTTTAAAATGCTGTTTTTATTGTCTTCGGGTCTTATTTGTAGTTTTTTGATGCAACTTCAACTATTTTTGGGATACCTTTAATATATTTAATCTTTAAATTTGTCTCACCGTTGTTACTTCGTCGCTTCAGTTCTTCCTTAAGGCTATTTAAATGTGTTCGTTGCTGTATTGTTTGATCGGAATATATTTTAACATTTTCGAATTTAGCGTTGCTGTTACGTAAGATTGATTTTGCTATTTCGTTGGAAGAGAAGCAAACTTTGATGGGTCGATTTTTGGTCGAGCTGTATCTTCCTAGGCGAAAAATTTTTATTGGACAAGGGCAGTTATTATCTACCGTTTTTAAAATTCTGATAACTTCTTTTTCGTCCAGATTCTTGTTTTCATCTTTATCCTGTGATGTTTGTTCAGTTACTCCTGCTATAATTATATTTCTGCTTCTTACATCTCGTTCATTAATTTCACGTACTATATGTTCATAGTTCATAGATAGAACCAATAGTCTGCTTGTAATATTACTGTGACATACGGTGGGACGAACAGACGAAAGGACGGACATGACGAAATAATAAGGTTCCGCTTTTTCCATTGGCTACGGAACCCGAAAAGTTAGAAGTGTTATTCGTTTTGGGCATAGCGACATTAGTCACTTTTTAGTCGATATTTGTTATATGTTTAAGTTGAATGTGAGTTATTGTAAGTCGAAACTTGGGGAGTCTGTTTAGCCTTTATTTTTTACATAAGAATATGGCTAATAATCGTACGGCCTGTTGTCGTACTCTGTTCGTAACACCAAAGGCATCAATATAAAGCCCTTTCCGATCGGCTTGATCCTTTGGCATTGCGTAGAGATGTCGGATCACTCTGCATCTTCTATCGCATATATCACGGGAAATGTTCTGAGGAATTGTTTGGATTGATCCCGCCGGCTGAATTTCACCATCGGACATCGCGACAAAACTCTAAATTCCATCCCTACCACCTCGATGTCTGGAAATCCACAACAGCGCGATTTAGAAGACATTTTCTTCCTCGCACAACCACTCTGTGGAATCAACTTCCGCCGGCGGTCTTCCCGAACCGATACGACTTGGGAACCTTCAAGAGAAGAGCGTATTCTTTCCTTAAAGGTCGGCAACGCGCCTGCATGCCTTCTGGTGTTGCAGATGTTCATGGGCGGCGGTGATCGCTTAAAATCAGGTGAGCCTCCTGCCCGTTTGCCCCCTCTTACATAAAAAAAAAAATAAGGAGGCAGTTATGCACTGGTGTGCATTCCATTTAGGCCATTAGACAATACCTACTTCACAATAATTCAACTACACTATCCTTTCCCGGGTATTATATAGTAAGTTTATTGTTTAGGTATGAGATATGTAGACACTGCCTCGCAACATTGACGGCCACCCATTACCTAGAGATTTCTTGAGATCCTATGGCTGTAGGTATGCTTTCTAAAATCGTGTTATAAAATCATCGTAAAATTTCTATTCAGTGTTCCATCTATACAAATAAATAAAATTGAAGTGTCTGTTTTTAATTCCAATTTAAAAGCTTTTCGAAATAATAATAATAATAAACGTTGCACACTCAACGGCCCCCATTAGGATATTAATATCCTGTGTCGGGGTCCGGAAACATTCACAATGACAAGGATAACTACACCCAGACCGGAAAATATGCTTGCATGGTCAATACCAACATATTATGATCCGAGCGGGAATCGAACCCGCGACCTGTGGCGTTTAAGGCAGGTTCGCTATCGCTGCGCCACAACGTCGTCACAAATTATGTACAGTAATTACATACAAAAAAATGAATTTATTAACTGTCTTTCTGTCTGTTCCGGCTTATCTCTGAAACGGCTGGACGGATTTTAATGGCCTTTTCACTTTTAGTTTAGAAAAGAATTAGGGTTTCTTGCAATAAAGAAAAATTAGACACAACGCGAGAGCTGCGGGCGAATCTAGTAAAGGTAATAAAAACAAAAAAATTCCCGGCGTCGGGATGTAACAACCCCATCGCCCGCTGTTGGGATAAACTCTGTCACAGCAGAGATTATTCCACCAGTGCAGTCAGTCATACTGGTGGTAGGTCTTTTGTTGCAAGAGGCCGGCTAGGTAGGTACCACCGCAGTGTCAAATATTCTGCCGCTAAATAGTAGTGCTTAGACATTACTGTGTTCCAGTTTGAAGGGCACTGTAGGCTAGTGAAATTAATGGGGAGAGGGGATTTAAGAACTAATATCTCGAGGTTGGCAACGCGTGACTGGCACCTACTAATGGTGCTGCAAGCGCTCATAGGCTACGGCGCCAACTTACCATCAGATGGGCCGTATGCTTGTTTGCCAACTTGTAACATAAAAAAAGAGAAGTTAAACAAATCCTTACCAATCCAGGACTCATGTTCCGGCGTCAGCCGCAGGACAGAATCTGGTTGTCGGAGTTGCTCCAGTAGCACACCAGGGTAGGCGATGTTCGCACCTGTTCCAATCATGTAGAACACTATGCCACTCACTGCCAGCGACTGATGAGAAAAAAAAAGGTTATTTTTAACGAATTCTCTGTCCAGGCAGTGGTAATTATATCTGTATGTCTGTGTATACGTATAGTGGGGGTCACAAGTCCCTGTTGAAGTATTAAATAACATTAAACGTTTAATTCTTTTTACACATTTTAAATTCATCAGGCATATTACAAAACGTAATGAGGCATATTACAAAACGTAATTGACGCGGACGAAGCTGCAGGCAGATGCTAGTGAAATATATTATTTTTACGTATTAAGTCCCCTAAAAAATAAAACTAGTTATTTTTTATTTCGTAAACTGGTTTACTTTGAACGTGACGTCGAATATTTCCAAGGCTCAAGAGGATGTAGCAATAATTATAATTGAAGACAAAACTTTTTTACGTTTCAGTATTTGATCAAGGGCTAAGGTGTAGGTTCGGTGAGTATATAGAGGGGTGACCGCATGATATACAGTGCTATTTCAAAACTCAGAGGGTATGTTAAAAGCCGAAAGCTGTACTACTAGTCGCATAGCCTATGAGCAAATGTTTGTATTGACCATACAGGCATGTTTTCCGGTCTGGATGTGTTTGCGTTTGCCCTTAACTATCCTAATGCGGGCCATTGAGTTTGTAGCTAAAGGATAACCCAGAGTAATCATTTTTATCTTTTACATATTTATAAAAAATATGTGTTATTTACCAAGCTATTTTATATACAGTTTATTCTATTTATTCTATATATATATACCTATTTTATTTAACAGTATTATTCCTTAACCAATTAAACACATTACATACGTTGTATATCATACCATTGTATAATCCGTAGCGATAAAGTATCTACATTACACACGTGCAAAGCCGGTGCGGGTCACTAGTATAATTAAAAAACAAACACGATACAGACGTAAAATACACGGATTTCTTTACATCTTTTAAACAATAGAATATTTCCGCGGTCAGGGCGCGACGACCCCATCGCCCGCTGCTGGGATAATCTCTAACCTCTATCACAGCAGATATTATTTTATCAGCGCAACCAGTCACACTGGTGGTAGGTCTTTTGTTCCAAGAGGCCAGCTAAGTAGGTACCAACGCAGTGTCAAATATTCTACCGCCAAGCAGAAGTGTGTTAGGCATTACTGTGTTCCAGTTTGAAGGGTACTGTGGGCTAAGGAAATTATTGGGTAAAGGAGATTTAAGAACCCATATCTCGAGGTTGGCAACGCGTGAGTGGCACTTGACAATGGTGTTGCAATCGCTCATAGGCTACGGCAACCACTTACCATCATAAAAAAATATGTTGAAAGTTGTATACGCTCAACCAAAAGCAAGTTACTGAGATATAACGGATATTAACAGACCTGTTTTAGAAATGGTGACCCTCGTTGTTTTTTACACACGTCGTCTGTCATGGCGATCTCGTATTTCTTCTCGGCCATTTTCGTTTATGATAATTACGTGTCCTGCATATCACGATTATGATGACAGTGAAATATCTGGAAAGAATTTTTTTATTATATATTTTGTTAATAATAAAGCAAAGCTCCTTCCAGCTCAAATCGGAGTAACAGTATCAGTAATGAGATCGGAGGCCCAATCTCCCACCCCTTCTGTTCTCTTTCTTTTATCTTTTCTTATCCCTTCCTTATCCCTTGGGTCCAACGCGCATGTGACACTTCAAGTATAGCAAGCGTTCATAAGTTGCGGTGACTGATTACTATTAGGCGAATCGTATGCTTGTTTACCAACCGTCATCACATAAAAAGAAATACTAATAACTTTGGAGACAATAGCAAGGCAGAGGGCCGACTTTAAGCGGACCCCGGACTCCAAAGCGAACGCTCTAGACGCAACCGGGATATAACGCTAAGGTGATGATGAAGGCCGACGTCAAAAACCGTACCTACCAACTACAAGCTTAGTCGAAGAAAAAGGAATACAATTACTTGAAAAAGCATTGCTAATGCTTACTTCCCTACTAATATTATAAATGCGATAGTATCTCTATCTCTGTCTGTCTTTCTATCTGTCGCGCTTTCACGCCAAAACTATCGAACCTATTTTAATGAAATTTGGTACATAGATAGTCTAGAGCCTGAGAAAGGATATAGGCTACTTTTTAATGCGAAAAAACGGTTGAAAGGGGGGATGAAAAGTTGTATGTCAGTATCGTATTCTATAAGGTTAAAACTTATGTTTAGGCTGTTGATTCGATATAAATAAATATGACATTCAAAGTTTGTAAAAGAGAGTTGAGAGGTAAGAGGTGTGCGTTTTCGGTTCAAAGTTTGTATTAAAATCGTTATTCAAACGGGCGAACCCGTTGGCAGAAATTAGTAGTTTATTACGTTGAAAACTTAAGAGTTTTTAAATATTTGTTCATTCAACATGAGGCCACATCTATTAATTTTATTTTTAAATTCATCTTTTAGTCTCTAATATTAGCGTTGTAAAATAGCATATATTTTTTTAAGGAGGAAAAGATTTTTTTAAAAACTAACCGGTTTCAATCTTGATAGTATATATTTCATAATTAAATTCAACTGTTTTAGAAACACGACTACCGCACAAATTATTAATTATAAGCTAGTAGCTAGTAGAACGATCCTACATTTTTATATTTACATACTACCACAGAAGCATATTCTATCTAACGAAAAACATATCTAAGTAATCAGTTCATAAGCAAAAAAATCATTAACTTTTGAAGTCGGTTAAAGAGGGAACGTATTATTATAAATTAATTGATTTAATGAAACACGTTATCTGCAACCGGGAAATCCTTCGGAATATTTCACATGTGATTTACCAAAGAGGAAAACATTAGCTTTATTAACAACTAATCGACGGATTGGAAGTAAAACCCCGTATACTTATTATATACTATGGACTGTCCCATTCATATAGATAAAACGCCGTTGGTGCCCCTTTAAATACAACGCCAACGCAGGCTTACTTCACTCGGTTATGGTATGCAAATCATAACAGCATGAAGTTAGCGTGTAGTTCTTAGCATTTGCGAAGTTGCTAAATTAAGCGCTGTTTTTGGGTAAATTAGTTCGCTCGACCGTTTCTTTTTTAGATGACAAAAACCGAGGGGTCGAAAAAGCTACAAAATGGGTGTCCATCCTATATGTATTGTGTGCGCATGTATTTTTGTCCATGTTGTCAAAAAAATGGCACAAGTGACGAGTCACAGTTGCCAAGCTTATGCATAAGCTATTTTTTTTCCTCTTACTGGTGCTCCGAGAATTAGACTGAGATAACAATATCTTAATTGAACTATGATTATATCGGCAACTTGGACAGCTCCGTATATGATTTGTCTTTATCTACGTGCCCTGTTTTAGGACAGCTGAGTAAAATAAAAAAAAATCTAAATTTAAATTTTACAGTTACTAAAACTCACCAAAAAAGGTAGAAAACACAATAACACTCAATGTAGAGATATTGTATTATAACGAGCACGAATCCTACTAATATAATAAATGTGAAAGTTTGTTTGTTTGAATGTTTGTCACGCAAAATCGGCGTGGTTTTGGATGGAATTATACAGATATAGATACCTGGATTATATCTCCCTGGGATAAACAAAAACCGGAAAACAAAATCCAAACGAAAAAAAATAAACCAGACTAAATAATTATGTACGTTTTCACTCCTAAATCACTGAACTGATTTTGACGAATTTTGTTATAGAAATAGATAGGCATTTTTGTCACGAAAAATATTAATGTGAAGGAGATGAATATATGTTTCAAGAACCATTTAGTTGCATTGGAAAAGGTTAAACGTTCTCCGGCGTTAGGACATAACGACCCCATCGCTCGCTGTTGGGATCACCTCTGTCACAGCAGAGATTATTCCACCAGTGCAATCAGTCACATTGGTGGTAGGGTTTTTGTCAAAAGACCGGCTATGTAGGTACCACCGCAGTGTCAAATATTCTACCGCCAAGCAGTAGTGTTAAGGCATTACTGTGTTCCGATTTGAAACTCACTGTAGGCTAGTGAAATTACTGGGCAAAGAAGATTTAACAACCAATATCTCGAGGTTGGCAACGCGTGAGTGGCACCTACTCTTGGTGCTGCAAGTGCTCATAGGCTACGGCAACTGCTTACCATCAGGTGGGCCGTATGCTTTTTTGCCAACTTTGTAACATAAAAAAAGAGGTTATTGACGCGGACGAAGCCGGCTGCGGTTAAATATATTGTTTTACGTATTAAGTCCCCTAACTAACCAAACTAGTTCTTTTTTATTTCGTAAACTGGTTTACTTTGAGCGTGATGTCGAATCTTACATTCAAGGCTCGAGAGGATGTAGCAATAATTATAAATTATATTATCTATACCGCCATAGACAAAACATTATTTACGGTAGTAGAGCTATGTTCCTCGCAGCAAAAGGGCCGACACGAAATAAGAAAAAAAGGAGAAATAATACCCTTTCACAGAAAATCAAGTAATAGTATTAGGAGGTAGTCAGAGTGCCGAAGGCTTAAACTCCCGCCCACTCCGTCCCCTTCCTTTTTTCTCTTGGGTTGACAACGCGCCTGTGATACTTCAAGTATCACGCGCGTTTATAGTTTACGGTTTGACTGCTTACGATGGTAAGGGGGACCGTATGCTTGTTTGTCAACCGACATTTTATAAAAAAATAAATAAAACATCGACCTTCAAACTAACGCCAAACATATGTCTGTCATTTCATAAATTCACACTGATAAATCTTCTATCGCCCTGCTATAGGTCAACAGTTCGCCATTTTAGATAAATAAATTCAATATTACGTAAGAAATGTATAAGAATGATAGTGAAAGAGTTGAATTTAAGTAATTACTTAGATATATTATGCCAATCAATCATGTTTTGTCACTTCCGCAGTAACCTGATCTCCCAATTCTTGCATTAAAATCTCAAGTCGAGAAACAATACTTCACGATTATTTCATATTTCACATTAGCACATATTTAGCACTTGGTGTTAAATTAAAATTAACAAAATTGTAAAGTAACTTCACATCTATATTTAAAATATATTTTTCAGAGTTTGTATTAACATCGTTATTCACGCGGGTCAAGCCGCTGGCAGAAGCTAGTTTTTATATATTTTAATCTAAAAATAATTATAGATTACTAAACCTGTTAACCCCGAAATGAGACCTCGTAATATTTCGTTTTTAGATTAAGAAAAAGAAATGGCTATTTATACTAAAACTATATAGACTGGCTGTGGCCACGGCTTCGGTCGTTTAAATGTAGTTTTTGTGATAAGCCCGCGGGAACCTAATATTTTTCCAGCATAAAATCTTCCAAAAAGCTATTTATGTACTAAATTCCATCTAAATTTATAGGACCGTACAACAAGCGCACACAAACATTTCTTCTATCACGTTCATAAATTATCCCTAATAATAAATTTTTTTTTCTCACACAAAATACTATAATACATGTTATTTATAATTGCGTTAACTACTACTTTGATTTAAAAGAAATAGGAAAAATAATAAGCAAACTTAACTTACTCAGATATTCGCAAAATTAAAAAGTCATATTCGAGATATTTTTGTAGTTCGTACGTACGAAATTGTTATAATTAGGTATTATCAATTCTTTTTTTTAGTCTATCCATGCATTTTTTTTTCATTATTTTTCGGGCATACTTTACATACACACACTACAATATGTATATATTGCAAACTACGCAATTTTAACGAAATTATTTTTCAAAATCTGTTTTACAGATTTACAGTCTTTTAACTTACTAAATTAACTTAAAAATTCTACTTTTATTAATCAAGTATTACATTAAAACAAAGCAATGCTTTGCCGTTTTATTACAAACGTCTATAGATAATTAGTCAGATACATGGTAATTCGGCCATTAAAGGAATAATAGTGCGAATTCCAATGCATATTTTCCATGGAATTACATTTAATAGGAATGGACATTATAAATAATAGTTACACAGCAATTGTTAGCTCTTAGGAAGGTTCGAGATAGATCACGAATTGACAGAGTTTCTCAAACTTTCATAGCTTTACGACCCGTGATTTATAACCATGGTTTCATGACCATGGGATAGAATTGTCCTGAGCGCCTAAGGCTATATCATCAACCGATTGGAGGAGAACTCCTAAGTTCCTCTCCCCTAATCTTAAGTAGAGAGCTTCAGCTGCAGTACTGACTCTGGTGTTGGTCTTTTTTTTTTAAAATTATTTTATTGTCAGGCGTGTCGTAAGCTTGCTCATATAATCTAATGTATCGTAATGTACCTTAGTAATATCAAATGAGTAAATAATGTTCATACGAAAACATTTTAAAACAGATGTAAAGAAAATAAAAGCGATTTTGCGATTCACACACGATAGAAGTGAAACTTTAGTAAATCGACAAAAGAATGAGATGAGAGGGAATATATATAATATAAAATAGTATGTATATTTTTGTCTCATTCTTTTATTTTATGCCGGCTTTATCATACACATTTTTGTATTTGTGTCTCTTACCTGTCATTTTTTGTGTTGCATCCGGTTTGAAATCACAACTAAAAAGTGTCACTTCAAAAAGAAACAACGATTTTATTGAAGTTTCATCTGTTCCGCATTGAAACGCTTCATCCAAGGGTAAGTGAACGCAACAGTTTGACTAACTGTGTCTAAGATAAATCTATCTACAGAATGTGAATAATATATCAGAGTGGACATGGTAACTTAATTGTTGCATTTTTTAAATATATTTTTTCAAGCCAAGTATGCCGGTATCAGTTCACACCAGAGGTTTCCCCTGATTTAACGTTTTACGTACCATACCTAACTATTATGATATTTCTTGTTGTTATTATTATACAACACGGCGAAGACGAGGTCCCTTGTTCCACACGTCACGACACGCTCACAGCGTCGGGTGAGTCCATCGACTAGAATGCGTTCGGAGCATTCCCGATGACGTATTTAGCCGTGGTTCGTTCTCGCAGGAAGCACCGGAAGGACGGAATCAAATTGAGCCCCCGCGAGGGCTATCTCTTTTCACGGCTGGGTCTCAGTACTCGGCTCCCCACCCGGTGACGCTGACAAGGCCACTAGGGCCAATTATTAAAATTATTTTTTGAATAAAAAACTTTAGAGTAAAAAGATTCACGGTTATTAAACGTGGGACTTAAGTTTTTATACACATTAATTGAAATGTCCCGATAAAAACCATAAAACTGGCTGGCCCTATCACCATCATTAAAGTTGATCAGATAATATAATACAATACACGAGTACATATACCGACACCGTTGTGGCGTTGTGGGTAGCGAGTCTGCCTTTAGTCTCGACGGTTGCGGGTTCGATTCCTCAGATGCAGATGTTTGCCATAAATATCGGTTTTGGTCTGGGCATTTGTCCAAGTCGGCCTCTCCACCGTGCCTCGGAGAACACGTTAAGCTGTCGGTCCCTGTTGTTATCACTTAACATCTGATAATAATCGTTAACTTTTGATAGGTAATTTGCTGGTATCCAATGAGTTACTGGTTCGCCCTTAGGGTTGCGGAGGTCAGATGGCAGTCGCTCTGTGTAAAAGTGTGTACTTATGTACACGCGTTAGAAGTTATTCTTCTTTGGCGTAACAAGATAAAAATCTTTTCAAAAATTTTGTCTTTCTCCTTATTCTACGTTTGTAGAAAAAACGACACTAACAATAGAAAAAGGTATTTAATACATTGAAAGTTTTATTATACATCACAAAAAAATGTTGACTATAGCTAACTTCAGGGTGTCGGTTTTTGTGACGGTGTGCGCGCGCATCGTAAAAATTTACTCCCATCATTTTTCCCTGTCGCGCCAAAAGAAGTATAACTTCAAAAACTAGCAACTTGTCAAATCCGGATAAGAGTAATAAGCAGACCCTGGGTAAAAAAAATACCGCGAATAATGCTAGAATGAACACGAGTACACATACTTAAATATATATATTATAATTGATATGAACGTTTTCCTTCGAACAAGGAAATGACATTTGATTTTTATGGAAAATTTATTATTTTTTACCTCTGTCAACTATATTAATGTCTTCAATTTAGCACATATATATATATATATATATTTATATTCAAACAAAAAAAACTTGTTGTTTTAATAGATATAAAAATGAAGTCTTTTTAGGTTTCCGTAGCCAAATGGCAAAAACGAAATATCAAATGGACTTTCAACCACATTTGGTTTGAAGAAGATTGCGTCTACAAATTTATGAGATATATAAGTTGTACCCATTACTTTGTTTTTTTATTAATTTACCAACTTATTTTTGTAGTCGATTTTTTTTTGTGCTGTTGGGCCTACTGGCCTTGACAGCGTCACCGGGCGGGGGCGCCGAGTACAGAGACCCAGCTGTGATAAAGGGGGGAGCCCTCACGGGGGCTAAAATTTGATTCCGTCCTTAGGGTGCCAACTGCGAAGCCGAACCACGGCTAAGGACGTCATCGGAGATGGAGGCAGCGCTCCAAGCGCAGTCGATATAAGTTCGTTATTATTTCTAAGGTCCTTATATTCTTCATAATCAAGCTGCGGAACCCTTTAGTTTCGACTGTGCGTGGTCCACAACGCACATGACTGATAATTTTTTAGTATTGTACGCAATATTATCAAATTCCAAAAGATGATGGTTGGGGTCGGATATCGGTTTCAAATTCAATTTCAATTATTTCGGTCAAGTTAAATTTAGAAATATTTAAAAGTAAGTCTAATTCCTATTCTAAACCATTCTCGAATCCACCGGAATACACAAAAATAATCATCAAAATCGGTCCAGCTGTTTAGGAGGCGTTCAGTGACATATTTAACGGCGTCGGGATGTGACGACCCCATCGCCCGCTGTTGGGATAACCTCTGTCACAACAGAGATTATTCCACCAGTGCAATCAGTCACACTGGTGGTAGGTCTTTTGTTGCAAGAGGCCGGCTAGGTAGGTACCACCGCAGTGTCCAATATTCTGCCGCCAAATAGTAGTGCTTAGGCACTACTGTGTTCCGGTTTGAAGGGCATTGTACGCTAGTGAAATTACTGGGCTAACGAGATTTAAGAACTAATATCTCGAGGTTGGCAACGCGTGAGTGGCACCTACTAATGGTGCTGCAAGCGCTCATAGGCTGCGGCACCCACTTACCATCAGGTGGGCCGTATGCTTGTTTGCCAACTTCTAATATAAAAAAAAAAAAAATACACACGTATAGTAGAATTATACTTTATTTATAGTAATATTATATATAAAATAAAATATTTTGGTTATAAAGGGCCAACGTCAACTAAATCAGATTATAAATTCATTTAAAAAATTAAATGTAACCTTTAACTGTATCAAATTTAATCTATAAGGTTATCTACCTCATTTAAGCTTGTTACAACCTTATATATAACCCTGGTAACCTTTATGGTGACCCTTTGCTATTTCATTGGCGTTCGTTACAGTTCAGTTTTAAAACAATTTTGATTTAAGTTTTCATATTATAATCCTATGTTTTGACGACTTTTGTGGCGTGGTGATAGCGAACGTACTTGGAGTAGATGTTTTTTGTAAATATTTGTTTCGGCCTGGGCGTTGGTTCTTTATGGTCTTCCCACCGTGCCCCGGATAGCACGTTAAGCTGTCGGTCCCGATTTCTATCATGACATTCGATAATAATTAATCGTTGACTCTTGATAGGTAATTTTCTCCTAACCGATGAGTTAGTGGTTTGCCCTTTAAGTTGAACAGGCAATAAATCAGATGGCAATAGCTCTGTGAATAAAATAGTAGGTAATCCGTCACATACGGATATGAGTATAAGTAGTTCCTGGGCAAATACCGGGAATAATGCCAAAGAAGAAGTTTCTTAGGCCGTTCAGATGATAGAGGGAAGAAACAGAAGAAGGAGGAAGAAAAGGAAGTAGGAAAGAGGGGTGAGAATTTCAGCCATGTCACATATCACAATCAATCGTCAATATTCTGTGCATTGATTCCTCGAACTAATCATTAGTTATCCACAAGGGAGTATAACAAGAAAAGTAAAGTGGGAAAAAAGGGGTGGGAGTTTCAGCCGTTTCACATTTAAGGACTGAAACCAAAAGTATAAACTTTGATATTCTGTGTGAGGAAAGTAGTTCTTCAGTCGGCCCGATTAATGCTCAAACATTTAACAACAATAAACACAAGAACAAAGTGTCTTCGCCTTAAGTTATTAAGAGACAATAAGATACGTGTTATTAACGCGGTCTTAGAATAGCTTAGAGTATAAGTTTAGGTTAAAGTTAAATTACTTAATAGCTATTAAGGCTAGATTGTAATCTTATAAAGTACATATCTTTTTATATGTACATTATCAATAAAAAAATAAAAAATGTAACAATAAAGCTCATAATTTTTTTATATCACGACGGTTGACAAAGAAGTATACGGTTCGCCTGATGGTAAGCAGTCACCGCAACCCATCAACGCGCGATACTTGAAGTATCACATGCGCATTGCCATCACAAGGGATAAGGCGGAACGGTGATAAGGAAAAAAAGGAAGGGAACATAAGGGGTGGGAGTTTGGGCCTCCGGGGCTCCCACTCATCGCACGAAACGCATTACTGTTACTTTACGCATATTTTCTGTGAGAGGGTTATACTTCCCCAGTCGAGCCGAGCATAATAGTGCTCGGAGAAGCATGGCTCTACTATTGTTTAGCAATATTATAATAAGCCTGAGAAATAGATTATGCCGGAACGGAAAGGGTCTAGGAAGTGTGAGAAATCGTGTCGCCGTACTGGGAAATCGTAACATTGTCCTTAAACAGCTTTATGAGTGAAATTTATTATCTCATTTAAAGTAGACCGTAAGAAATACTAGATTTGTAGTTCATGTAATAAAATATATTAACCTTAGTAGGTGTGGTTAGGTTGCCTTGGCGGTTTTGGTTAAAGCTTAAAAGAATGACAATAAATTTGATGTCACCGTGCCATAATAAATAAATAAACGGCCCCCATTAGGATAGTGATATCCTGTGTCGGCTGTCTGAAAACGTATACAAGGAAACAGACAAATTGAAAAATAATTAAAAGGGTCTAACAACCGCTTAGAACGTCATCTAGTCTAAGCGCTTCTCGCTTCTTCTTCGCACAACCGCTTAGAACGTTATCTACTCTTAGCGCTTCTCACAACCGCTTAGAACGTCATCTAGTCTAAGCGCTTCGGACAACCGCTTCGAACGTCATCTAGTCTAAGCGTTTCTCACAACCGCTTAGAACGTCATCTATTCTTAGCGCTTCTGACAACCCCTTAGAACGTCATCTATTCTAAGCGGTTTTGTTATAATTTTATTTGAATCGTCAATTTATGCCGTGTTTTTACAAATGGTCCAACCCACAAACTGATCTAAATTAACTTAATGATTTCTGCTATATTTTTTGTAGTAAAAACACATTTAATTATATTAATATGCATAACATGATACATGGCTTAAGTAAATCTATACAAATAAATAAAATTGAAGTGTTTGTCAGTAATTGCAAATTAACAGCTTTTCTTTAAATGCTATGAAAGTATATACAGTACTTCCATCAAAATATTTTATAATTTTTTGTCTGTTTGTTCCGTTTAGTCTCTGAAATGGCTAGACCAAATTAAAATCAGCTATCTCCCAGTTGAAGCTCACTGATAGCGGATATAATACTTTTATTTTAGAAAAATAATTAGGGTTTCATGCACTAAAGAAAAAACGGTACACAACGCGAAAGGATTCGCGGGGGCAGCGAGTATAAATACAACTCAAGTTAATGAAAAATGCGGAAGAAATCGACAGGATGTAATATACATTGTATAAATACAAATAAAAATAAAACACACATACCAAGAGACACGGAAAACATAACAACGGTATACGAAATAATTATAATTATAATTACATTATAATTATAGACACGAAGTGCCGCTAAGTCTGTTGAAAAACTAATTACAAAATACATTACGTATGTCATGTCATTATCATCTATGGTTTTTTGTATCAATAGTATAATAATGATGCAATAATTTTATTTTAAAAATAATTTTAAATTGTCGACGTTATGGCGCAACGATAGCGCACCTGCCTTAATCGCTACAGGTCGCGGGTTTTGTATTGCCCATGCAAGCATATTTTCCGGTCTGGGTCCATTTGTCTATGTCCTTGTATGAGTTTCCGGACCCCCGATACAGGATATCACTATCCTAATGGGGGCCGTTGAGTGTGCAGCGTTGATTTATTTATTTATTTAATCATATAGTCTAGTTTCTATATAGTGAAAAAATAGTATACTTTGAGGAATTTATTGAACCTTTATTGGTAGTGTTCAAATTATAATAATTATTGAAGCGATTATATAAAATATTTATAAATTATTATTTATTATTAAGATCTTGTAGGTTTTATTTAGATAATCATGTGTATCGTCCGTGAGTTTGTGTAGCTAATCTTCTGTATATAAGATAAAAAGACCTGACTGTCATATAAACGCCCTAAGCTTTTGGACCTAAGAAGCTGAATTTATTCACAGGTGCTGTTTTTAAAACGTAAACGCGCACTAAGAAAAGGTTTTTCGAAATTCGACCCGAAATTTTAAACGTAATTTTTTAAAAGAAGCATGATATTTTGTTTGTTGGCAAACAATTACTAAAAAAAACAGAAATTGTAAAACTTTGCAAACTTTATATAGAAAGAAGGTCTATGCTACCCCAAATTTAACGCGAGTGAAGTCGTAGGCGGAAGTTCTATATATATATATATATATATATATATATATATATATAGGTAAAATAAGTTTACGCAAATTTATAGATTTTTTTAATGATATAATCACCACAAAACGTACATTTTATAAACTAAGAATATTATATAAACTAAACAATATTTTTTTATATATAATTATATTTTTATAGGATGTTTTTATAAGGTACAGATTGAGATAAACAGACTTTATTTAAACGGCAAAAAATTGCGTTCATGTCTAAAAAATCTCGGTATATTTATCATAATTTTCCAAAAAAAAAAGATTAAACGTAGCCATTTTTATTATAATTTTTTGTGACACTCCACACTGGGATTAATTTCCATAGCTTATTATTTAATTTATAATTCGAGATTTGAGAATTTCAGATTTAAGAACGAGGTCTCGAGGTTGACAACACCTACAACCACCTACTAATAGTGTTGCAAGCGCTCATAAGCTGTGGCAACCGCTTACCATCAGATGCTCCGTATGCTAGCCAACTTAGTAACATAAAAAATAACTCTTGAGTGAGGTTTGTAATCATGTTATAGAGAATTTAATTATAGATGACGTAAGCAAAATCGTATGACGTATTGTACAAAATTTCACGTAATCATAACATGAATGGTGTTATCAAAATGTCAAATGATAGAGCGCTTTGAACTTGTAAAAATGTTATTAATAAAGGTTCTTCAGTATACTTTATCCCATGCTGAATAACTTACATTTTCTTTTTTTTTACAAGTTGGCAAGCAAGCATACGGCCCACCTGATGAGCGCGCCATTAGTAGGTGCCACTCACGCGTTGCCAACATCGAGATATTGGTTCTTGTATCTTCTTTGTCCAGTAATTTCACTAGCCTAGGGCATTCTAGGCTAGTGAAATTACTGGTCAAACCAGAACACAGTAATGCCTAAGCACTAGTGGTACCTAGCCGGCCTCTTGCAACAAAAGACCTACCACCAGTGTGACTGATTCCACTGGTGGAATAATCTCTGGTGTGACAGAGATTATCCCAACAACGGGCGATGGGGTCGTCAAGTCCCGACGCCGGTGAAACATATCGTATAACATATTACATATCAAATCACATCAAATCAAATATTTTTATTCAACATAAAAACATATAACTTATTTATTGAAAGTCAGATTCTACCACCGGCTCCATAATTACACCTCTACCTGAGAAGAGTCTGCGAAACAAACTCAGGGGTTATGTCTTTTTACCCAACTGCTGAAGGAGGGTTCCCAGGTCTTATCGGTACGGAAAGACCGCCGGCGGAAGTTGGTTCCACGAAGTAATTGCGCAAGGAAGAAAATGTCTTCTAAATCGCGCTGTTGTGGATTTCCAGACATCGAGGTGGTAAGGATAGAATTTCCAGTTTTTTACCTTTTTAGTATTTTAATGCAGGTCTTTTGTTTCATTTAATAATTTTAAAATGTATTGTTTGAAATGTGAAATTATTTTACATATTATGTTCATTATCAAAGCCCGGAATAACTGTTTAGTTCCCAAGGTGTGACGTCCTTGAGATATTCACTAATTTTATAATAGCCTTTACCATACACACGTTCCTTGACCTTTTTGCAGAGAGACGAAGAACATGAACAGAGAGAGATAGACATTATAGAGACAGACATATAAATTCTATACTAACCTTTAGCCCGCGACTCTATGAAGAATTTTGTGCGATAGAGAAATTAAATTGTATCTTCAGTTATTAATGAGTAGATACTTAAACTTTTAATTATTTATTTATCTTACGACCTAAACCGCTTTATAACCCACATAGAAGATTTTGGCCTAACGAGGGCTCTTTGATTTTGGTATGAGCGTCTCTCCTACAAGGCCGAACTACGGTTTATGACGTCACTGGGAAAACCTTAATTCATAAAAGAACTAATTGTAACGCAGTTTTTTTTTATAGAAACGGTAAAAAGGAAGTAATCATGCCGCGATAGGAGTGAAACTTGAAATTTTGGAATAACTGTATTTTTTCTTTTAAAATTTTGAGTATTTTTTACTTTGAAGAAATAAAAATATGTAATTATTTTAAGAGTAACGTAATTGATTTGTTATGCATTGCATTTTTAAAACAAATATTTTTAGCACTGATATTGAAAACCCTATTGTTTAACGTGAAAAAAAAAACTTTTATTATAAATATAATTCTTTAATATTAAAAACAATACTTACGTTTATTTTTTTATTTAAAATATAAACATCTACACTCAATCACCATTCGCGAATTAAAACACGAGAAATTGTAAATCCCGGAGGTCCAAAAGACCCGTCGTTACCGACCGCTGTGAACACACTGCCATTCACAATCCTACATAATACATTATACATACGGTAGTGTGCGTAGACTTGAATAAAAAAATTGCAAAACGCTATACTATCGGTAGACGGGTTCCGTATTAAGTTTTATAGCTTTTTTTATAAGATTGCTCATTGAGATAGACATTATAGAGACAGACATATAAATTCTATACTAACCTTTAGCCCGCGACTCTATGAAGAATTTTGTGCGATAGAGAAATTAAATTGTATCTTCAGTTATTAATGAGTAGATACTTCAACTTTTAATTATTTATTTATCTTACGACCTAAACCGCTTTATAACCCACATAGAAGATTTTGGCCTAACGAGGGCTCTTTGATTTTGGTATGAGCGTCTCTCCTACAAGGCCGAACTACGGTTTATGACGTCACTGGGAAAACCTTAATTCATAAAAGAACTAATTGTAACGCAGTTTTTTTTATAGAAACGGTAAAAAGGAAGTAATCATGCCGCGATAGGAGTGAAACTTGAAATTTTGGAATAACTGTATTCTTTTTTAATTAATTTTAGTATGAATAATTAAAATTTCATAATTCGTAAATTACGTAGACGCACGTGCGTCACCCGTGGCGTAATTACGGTAGGTATTAAAACGTCACATGAAAAATGTCGGTGACGTGAATCCATACGTTTAGAAATCAAAAAGTCTTCACTTCAAAAATAAGAATTAATTGTTTTGATTGTGTGTAATTGATAACCAACGCGGCAACTGAATTTCTTAAAATATATTATTATTATAATTATACACATCCGATTTTATAGAATTTTATAGTATTTCTGTTTAAAGAAAACCAAGGTTAACCCAGACCTTCGCTATGCAAATGACATTAAATAAAAACAAGAGCGATCTTCTAACTTCCCTTTAAAACAAAACAAAAACACCAATTGAATGGTACAAAAAAAATCTTAAACCTTTTTGTCCCATTAAAAAAATAGACACGGATGATCTTTTTGTACCATAATACCATTGTATTTGAGCAGCTGTATAAAGACGCATCTTTTATTCTGGGCATTTGTGAGTAAGATTTAATCTTAAGGCTCGTTTTAGAAATGTTGTACCTTAGTGTCTTTCGGCTGTGTATTTAATTTGCTTCTGTGCGCAGTTGGATTTCTTATTTATTCCTTATAATAATATTTTATTATTTATAATTTTAAATAAATATTTTCTTTCTGCACTATACATACTTCTTAGAGATTGGAATATGGTTAAAAAGGAGTACAAAACTTGTAACCTTCGATCACTTCGGTCTGGCTTCTATTATATATTATCCTTCCGTAAAAAGCTGTCAACTGACGGTGAAAACTGCATCAAAATCTGTTGCGTGGTTTAGGTTAACGGAAATACAGACAGACGCAGAAACAAACTTTGTTCTATAATCTGTAGAGATAGAGATATGTATATATATCTATTTCATAAATAATTTTCGTTGTTAGATTTTTCCTCGTAATGTAATTATTGTTTAAATATGGATGAAATCACATATCAAGGTCAAAAAGTCCATTGATATTTATATAAAAAACGTATTAGGTTTCTTAATTTGTATGTTTGTATGTGTGCTTTAATCTTAACGTTCTTTTATATAATATTCTCCTCAAGGTAAAAATCTTTTTTCTTTAACCAATATTAGTTTATGTTTTAATGGTTTAAAGTTTAGTTAAATATATTTACTATTATAATATTAGATTTATGATGGATCGATGTTTATTAATAGTCTATAGCATACATATTATAATTATTGTAATAAGAATTACATAATAATATATTTACAATTATAATTTATTTAAAACATATATTAATCGGTATTACTATATCAATTATCAAGAAAAGGTTTAAATAAAGTTTAAAAACTTGCAGGATTTTTTGACAAAATTGAAATGACTATTAATTTATGTTTTTATTATTATTATTATTATTTATAACATGATCTAATTGTCATTGGATATTTGATACATTTTAGATAATTAGACCTTTTTTCTTGTACGTTTAATTTAATTAATTAAATAAGTATTTACTGAATCATACTTGAATTTATCACGTTTTTAGCGATGATTTTTAAATGATCTAAAGCTAAAGGTGAATGGCATAGGTAGCTAAAGCTAAAGGTGAATGGCGAGGTAATGCTCTCGTGTAACATCGACGAGACGGTGAAATTTCGTGTGACCAGTGTAATTTATACTGAAACGTCCCGCTAAAACAGGACAAAAAAACGGGTCAATAAAACGGGACCCATTCTTGTTTTATATTAAGTACCTATAATAATAATGAATATAAAAAATTATTATTATTTTTATATAATATTGTGATGACAAAAACCTACACGCATTATTTTAAGATAATAATAGTTATTATGTTTATGTATACTGCAAAACTAAAAGTGGAATATACATCGATTATAACACTGCCCATATCAAATTAAAATACTGTAGATTATACAATAACTACGTATTTTTTAACTACGTGCGTATTTTAAAATCTTAATAAGGTGTATGTGCGACTTTCATTTTTAATTATTATAAATATATTAATAAAAAAGTATAATCCTACTTACATTAAAAACGTGAAAGTTTGTGATTACGTACATATTATGTTTGGAGGGATCAATTTTGTTACTCTACCACGCAAAAACGAATGAATGGATTTTGATAAAATTTGGCACACAGATAACTTATTATCTGGATTAACACATAGGATAGATTTATCCAGAAAAAATGTTAAATTCCAGGAGATTATAAAAAAAAATTTAATAACCTTAAAGTCGCTGGTACTGCTAGTATTAGGTTTTGGTTACATGTGGTCGGCATGTGGTCTTTTCCAATACAAATTAGATAAAAAGTAAAAGTGTAAAATAAAGGTCAAAAATCAGACTTACTATCTTTACTTAGATGTTTATTTTATTGCTTAACAAACCGATTTACTGGCCTTTTCGATTATTATATCATATCATATCATAATAAATAAGTTATCTTTATATTAATTAGATGAAATAAGCAAAAAGTTAAGTGGGACTGACAACGGTTGCTGTTTTGAGAAAGGTGAGTCCAGTTTTGTAATAAGAGCGTTACTTGTATAGTTGTTAAATAATATTATATCTATTATAAATACTTTTTAAATTTTTTCTTTTAAAATTTTGAGTATTTTTTACTTTGAAGAAATAAAAATATGTAATTATTTTAAGAGTAACGTAATTGATTTGTTATGCATTGCATTTTTAAAACAAATATTTTTAGCACTGATATTGAAAACCCTATTGTTTAACGTGAAAAAAAAAACTTTTATTATAAATATAATTCTTTAATATTAAAAACAATACTTACGTTTATTTTTTTATTTAAAATATAAACATCTACACTCAATCACCATTCGCGAATTAAAACACGAGAAATTGTAAATCCCGGAGGTCCAAAAGACCCGTCGTTACCGACCGCTGTGAACACACTGACATTCACAATCCTACATAATACATTATACATACGGTAGTGTGCGTAGACTTGAATAAAAAAATTGCAAAACGCTATACTATCGGTAGACGGGTTCCGTATTAAGTTTTATAGCTTTTTTTATAAGATTGCTCATTGTTATATTTATATTTTTGTTTGAAATTATTTAATAATAAAATCACATCATGTTTATTGGAGACATCTGAAAAAAATCAGGAGAAAGTGCTTAGAATAATTGTCTAAAATTGCTATGCAAATAGTTGAATGAGAAATCTGGGAACAAGATATTCCAAGATTGATTTCATGAGTAGATAAGCAAGAATGTTGTTTTTTTTAATCTAAAATCTAAAAAATATATAATGAGCTTTTGTTTTTTTGTCATTAGATAAAAATGCTAAAAGGCCTCCTGAAAATGCTAATTCTTTAGCTCTACTGATAGATGACGTTCGAAATAAAAAAATACATAAATATTAATAATAAGTATAAATTAATGACACAATGTGATAATTTTTTTTTCTCATCATTTATGTATATTTTGTGGTAGTAGAGCGATCCACTTCCCAACATGGCGGATAAGTGCTCTCACAGAAAATCTACGTAAAGTAACACTATCAGTACTGTTGCGTTTCGTGCGATGAGCGTGTGCCGGAGGCCTAATCTCCCACCCCCTCTTTTCCCTTCTCATCTCTTCCCTCCTATCACTTGGGTTCACAACGCGTATTTGATACTTGAAGATCACAAGCGTTCATAGGTGGCGGAAACTGCTTAACATAAAAAAAATAAAAATCATTAACTTAATGTTCAAGGGACCATAAAATGTTTTGTATTATTATTTGCGATTCGGGACGGTTATTTCGTTGAACTTTATCGTTCGTTAAATTTTAAATTCATTCAAGTTTGAATAATTAATCCGTGAACGATTTGAATGAATGGATCGATTGTGATGATGGTACACAAATTCTTTATCATTTGATTTATTTGATTATTGATTGATAATTTTTCTTAGAAGCTAAACATTTGAATACGCGTGACCTGACGTCACGACATCCCTCATGTGACATTACACGTCAGACAAACGTAATTGATGCAGTAGTCACAAGTCGATTTGTGCATGTATCGCAATTGATTTGACATACAAATATTAATAGCCAATTACATATCATTGTGGTCATTGTTACAATTGTTTCCAAACAATTGAGAATGAAGTTGTATAATAAACAACAGTTTATTTTTTAATCTATTGCTTTTATCGCGGGCTTTGAGCGCGGCGACCGAATTAAGAAATTCCGTAACGAAAATAAAACCTAACACTCCCCACTCCGCCTACCATGTAGCTCGGCCGAGCGTTCGCTTAACGTGTATGTATGGTACGACTGTACGAATCTCGCAGAGATCGAGACGGGCTACTCCAAAATCGGACGAATACATGTTATTTAATTTATTAATTATTAATTTTAATATATTATTAATGTTATTATTATTAATTAATTAATTATTATTTAACCTTTATTATTTTATTTATTATAAATTATTATTCAAAAAATTTATAATAAATTATTATATTCATCAATATAAAAAAATGCTATGCTTTAGTGCGACAGTCCCCGAGTGTCACAGGTTTTTTTATTTAGGTCATATAGTAACACTAAGTCTTGACAAGCTGATTTAGTATTCAAATGACGCAAGTCTAACTTTCCTTTGCCTAGAAAGTACACGACGGTTTTCAATCGTGGTATAGAGAACCATGAAATCAAGTTATCTCGAAGAAAGTTCAAATCGAGACTCTGCGAAGTCTAAGATACTAGGATTTGAATAGGAAATAAATTATCTAATATAGCAATAAAATGTATAAATACATTTAAATATACTATAAAAACGTATGCGTTTTATCACTTTAATGAATTTTCAATTTTTTTGAGTTCCGTAGCCAAATGGCAAAATCGTATGTCACAGTAATTTTCCTCGGAATCTATTGGCTCTATCTATACGACATTTAATAAATTGCTGTATTGTATGAACCGTTACAGGGTTTTGTAGTGAAATAATATAATATTTCATTCCATACATGTAATTGAGGGTTGAAAAAAAAATTTTAAAGCATACGGCAATGGTATGAGGTATCTTTGTATAGTTCTTTAAAAACAATAAAGAGGTTTCATTTTGACTTTTTTGATTAAGTGAGTAGTTGTTGAGATATTAAATCACCATCCCTACAACTTTAAAAAAATTACTTTCGACGATAGTAATTATTTTGGTGAAGACACGTTAATACATTTCAGAGACAGAAAAGTTTTTCCATCACTTTTTTTTCATATTATTTTAAATAATAAATAGCAAATTACAAAATAATATTTGTGGTGGATTTCAATTCGTGAATATTTAAAGTCCTAAAGATTCTCCATTATCAAGCTCCGGAACCCTTTACTCACTGTGCGTGGTCCAACACGCACTTGACTGGTAATTATTTTATTTGAATTTAACCTGTTCACTGTCCAAACAGCAGACACAATAGTTAAACAATCATTATGGTGGTGCCCTACATGTATGTCACTGGACAGCTAAGGTGTTAAATTATGGAAAATACGTTTTTAAGTGACTTCATTAGAATTGCTTAAGATAAGTCACAGCATTTATTTATAATTGTCACAAAGACATTTATACAGATAACGAATAATATCCATTATAATTTTAAAGCGACTTCAAAAAAGGAGATAGTTCGGCTGTATGTTTTTTTCATGTTCACCATTTATTCAGTCAATTGTGATATATTAAAAAAAAGATATTACGACTAAAAAACTAGAAAGGAAGTCTTCTGAAGAAAATATTCCGATAAAAATATTAATTTCTTGATTTTTAGTTTTCAAGTCTGTATTTTTTTAACATATTTTAATGATGTATTAAGAAGCAAAGTGAATGGAATATCAAGTAAAATGTGCTTATTTATTTAACCTCTCAAATCCGGAACGAAGCAGCCATTAGAAAATGCCGGGAATAATGCTAGGAAGAACTACCCCAGTGTCCCTGCTCCTGGGTCTTACCAGTGTTTACCGGATTATCGGATTAAACAAGCGCGGGCCTGCAACTTTTATCCCCGGGCCCTTGATCCGCTATGGGTCTGGATCTTAGTAATATGGGTACGAACAATCCCTACTTAATACGTTTATTTGCACACTGTGCCATTAAAAAAGGACGTATCTAATTTTTTTTTCGAAACTGTGTTAATATACTTTTAATACGTTGGCGGGCTTGAATACGCGGGGCCCCTTTTAGTGCGCAGCCCGTTGCAATTGTTATTTTTGCTAGTTTTTAACTATCAAAGGATTGTTGATGTATTGCTGATGTATGTATTGAGTTTCTGCTTAAATAACTCATGTCATTCGCATTGTTAATTAAAACAATAAATATTTTGTTTAGTCTATTGGACTTTGTCTTTTTAATCGATTGTGTTTTGCTCCGATTGTTTAACCAAATTAGATTACGATCCAAGGCCAATTGTATGGCAAGATTTTTTAAATTAATTCTTACCATACAGATAATTAGTATCTAAATTTAGAGTATAATTACAAAAAAACCTATAATTTATGTATAGTTCTATGTATATATATATAGGTTTAAGGTTTTCCATAATTATTAATACACCTTCGAGATATCATCTCATAGAACTCCTAGTAATAAGTTATTAGACGTGGCATATCCACGAGAGCTTTTAGTTGAAATTGTGATATAGGTCTATAGAAAAATGAAACATTGGAGGGCAAATTATGTTCCTTAATAAATCCACCGAATTTCAATTAGATACTTTATGTTGTTCGTTTTGATATACATTCGAACACATTTTCCGTCATAAAAAGTATCCTATATAATCCTAGTAAAAATATTTATGTTCCCAAATTTCATCTTAATAAATAAATAAACGCTGCTATTAGGATAGTTTTATCCTGTGTCGACAGTCCGGAAACACATACAAGGACATACAAATACACCCAGACCCGGAAAGTATGCTTGCATGGTCAATACAAACATATATGCTCCGAGCGGGAATCGCACCCTGCGACCTGTGGCGTTTAAGGAAGGTGATTAACAAACATACAAAAATCACAAACTTTCATAATTATTATTAGTATGATTATTCAATGGTCATCTTTTTAATACTTCCAACGTTTAGAATCGAAACGATTCGAACTATCACATACATGATGTGATAGTTATCGGAAGTTTCATTTTCAACTTCAATATCAAGGCCCCACGAAGGACCTTCACAACAATTTCTACTAGAACTAATTTAGGTCGCCACTCACCGCTTAATCGTATGATGCGTGACTACAATAATTATGATTTATCTCACAATAGTATCGACATCTTCAATTCGAAACTCGACAAGTTTAAGAAATTAATTAAATCTGCCGTTACGTCAATTGCTAATGATGTTTTGGATTAAGATTGAGGTTATATATATTATTAACTTTTTTATAGTGTAATTCTTTTTTATTAAATTTTATTCGTTGGTCTTCTTTATACTAATGTTGAGTTCACCTGTAATTGGGTTGTCACTGAGATAAAAAAACCATTGTCATTTATGTTATATAATCATTTTTGTGAACAAACCGTTGGTGTAACCTTAAATAAATAAATAAATAGTTCGAATCGTTTTAAAATCACAGATATTAACATTGATTCTAAACGTTGGAAATTTTGTTATTCGCAAGTCAGTTCACTAAGAATTAAATTTACAACTTCGATAAGAGAAAACTCAATAAAACTCTTTGTTATTCATGGTTTTTAATCATTTTTATTTCTGCTGATAAGACTTCGACTGACCGTATTGATATTTCTGTTTAAATAACATTTGCAGGAGAGAGACCTACATAAATCAGTGGTTTTATAGTCGAGATCACCTATAGTATAAAAGGCGTAGACTTTGTTATAACTGAGATAGACAGTTTAACGTGCTCTCTTAGGCACAGTGGGGAACCCACAAGGACAATACCCAGACCAAAATGAATATATGTATAATAAAACCATCTGAGTGGGAATCGAAAAATCGGTCGCCCTTTCTACTTAATAAAAATAATTTAAATGAGTCCTGTAATTGTTGTACCACATAAATCTTAAAAAGTAACAGCTAAACATAATTCCGAAGTATAGGTAGGTACCATGGAATTATAACACACAGAAGTTTTCGGCGTCGGGATGTGACGACCCCATCGCCCGCTGTTGGGATAACCTCTGTCACAGCAGAGATTATTCCACCATTGCAATCAGTCACACTGGTGATAGGTCTTTTGTTGCAAGAGACCGGCTAGGTAGGTACCACCGCAGTGTCAAATATTCTGCCGCCAAATAGTAGTGCTTAGGCATTTCTGTGGTCCGGTTTAAAGGGCACTGTGCGCTAGTGAAATTACTGGGCAGAGGAGATTTAAGAACCAATATCTCGAGGTTGGCAACGCATGGGCCACCTACTAATGGTTCTGCAAGCGCACATAGGCTGCGGCAGCCGCTTGCATCAGGCGGGTCGTATGCTTGTTTGCCAACTTAGACTATTCAATTGAAGCCTAGCTGTCATAGCATACTTCAACCGCGTGACAGCTTTCAAGAAAATAATAAATAACTGGAAGCCATTAAATCAATATTGACTTGAAAATAATAAACATACTCATACTCATTTCATACATAATATAAATACTAATTTCCCATTTCAGTCTACAAGGCGAAATCGGAATCTCAATTTTTCCGAAATTTAAAGATTTCTTTTCACTGGCAACATTATGTGCGCTTTTGTGCATGTCAGTGACTGTAATCATGCAAACATTGGTTGTTCAGTGGTCTAGGTTTTGCGAGGAAATTTGTTGGAACCTGCAGTTCTATGTGTTATAATTCTATGGTAGGTACATAATATATCTGGGAACGGCGGAAGGGGACGTTGGATTCACCCCTGATAACGCCTATGCCCACCACCGTGGTATTAATCCCGCTCGGTACCTGCTCGGGACAGATGTTAGTTTTGACCCGCAAATACAAATGAATTAGTCTTTGTGGGTGTACCTGTATTGTTATTAATTTTATCTTCGAAATCCATCATAAGACCATCATATTCTTTTTCCAATAAATAATGAAAACAGTAGTTTGCAGAGGTATTTGGATAATTATTTTAAGTCTTTACCGTTTTCAAGAAACGGATCGTTGTAGCATTATTGGTTTTAGAATTAGCCATGCATCGCAAAAACGTCTAGGATAATTGCGAAATACTACACGACTATTTCATAGGCACATTCAAAATCGTGACTTTGTTAGATCTCGGATTTCGAGGGAGACTTGTGCAATGTTTTAAAAGGTCAAGTCAGATTATACACAGCAATCAGCAAGCAATCGTTAGTTTTGGTTTAAATTTGAAAATATGATCCTGATTTTGTGATTATACACACCATGAATTATATAACATTGTTTAAAAAAACTTAATTATAGAATTGCTAAGAAGGTCGACAACACGACAAACCCCCACGAGAAGCTACCTCCTCGAATTTATCTTAACTAATTTTCTCATAGCAAAGATTGTTATTACTAACCATTGAAGAAAAAAGTTACATGGGCTTATTGTGCATTTGACAGAGGACGCAATATCATTTTTTGGATACCCTCTGATATCTGAAAGTCTGCCTTTAGTCTCGACGGTTGCGGGTTCGATTCCCGCTCGGGCAGATGTTTGTTAAAATTTCTGTCTCGGGCTGGGCGTTTGTCCGTGTGGGTCTCCCCACCGTGCCTCGGAGAGCACGTTAAGCTGTCGGTCCCGGTTATTATCAATAACATCTGATAATAATCGTTAACTCTTGATAAGTAAATTGCTCTTATCCAATGAGTTACTGGTTCGCCCTTAGGGTTGCGGAGGTCAGATGGCAATCGCTCTGTGTAAAAACTAGTAATGTGGCAAATCCGGATAAGAGTAATAAGCAGACCCTGGGTACATAAAAATACCAGGAATAATGCTAGGATGAAGAAGAATCCGAAAAGTAAAATTGCGTCCTCTAACTTTTGCAACCCCAAATGTAAATTTTGGATGGTCTATTATAGCCCTTCAATGCACTGCTCAGCCTTGCTTGCTTGCAAATGTACTTAGCCTTGCTACTTTTCGAATTCACGAGCTACGTCAAAGTAACTTCTGTTAAATATCGACATGAATTAACTGTATCGCTACTATTGCGACGCTCTCTTTCATTTTCTTCACTCTCTCTCTTTCTCGCCTCCTCTGGAATCGCCAACATGCTTATGATCCTGATGTCACAGGTGATAATAACTCACCCTTCGGTGGTCTGTAAGAGCCAGGCCATTCATGATGAAAATAGTAAGGTACAAAAATGAATTTTGCGGTCGCGGTTGCTTAACTATTAAAGTCTGTTACCGATGTCATTGATCAAGTCCTAAGAAAATTGAACCCCCAATAGTTTATAACAAAAAATTGCTCCTGAATCGACAATAAAAACAATCGAAACGAAAACCTCCATTTTGAATCGTTAGAAATAAATTATACTAACGGAAACTGTTGCCCAATTTTTTATTTCAAAAACTAGGGTCCGACCGAAACTGGTTTTTCAGCCGAAACCGAAACCGAAACCGAACTTTCGGCCTCCCTCTCAGTTTCGGCCGAAACCGAAACCGAAACCGAAACTTTTTTAAAAATAATTAAAATTACTTTTTTTTTACTGACATTTGAATTTCAAGTTTTTTTAACATTTATTTGCATATATACGTAGTCAACTAATTAGGAACGGAAAATAATTTGATTAAATATTTTAAAAGTTTCATTTTATGAGATAATGTTCGTTATAAAGTATACTGTTCAATGTACTTTTTCGAAGGTAAGAATATTTTATGGTGGTTTATTAAAAAAATATTATTAGTAAAAGAAATCTCTCCCATCGAAATTGACCATCTAATTAGGGACAGCAAGAGTTAGTGTTTTATTTTCGATTTTTAAAAATAAACCTGAAATACAAATGCGGAAAGCCTTTGTGTTTTTATTTGGCGTCATTCTTTATTTTATAGTTTTGATTTCTAAAATTAATATCACAATTTATTACTTAAATATGGGTCACTTATTTAAGTTATGAAACGACCAAGCGAAAACAATTTTATCTCAACGTAAATAGCAATACCCTAAAATAGCGAATCATTTGATTTACTCTAAAAGTATGGTTTTCAACGCTGTACAATATTTTCAAACCTATAAAAGAAATTTAGATCGCAGACTGGTAATAGTTTTATAATTTTTTCACTGGTGGTAGGTCTTTTGTTGCAAGAGGCCGGCTAGGTAGGTACCACCGCAGTGTCCAATATTCTGCCGCCAAATAGTAGTGCTTTGGCACTACTGTGTTCCGGTTTGAAGGACACTGTACGCTAGTGAAATTACTGGGCGAACGAGATGTAAGATCTAATATCTCGAGGTTGGCAACGCGCGAGTGGCACCTACTAATGGTGCTGCAAGCGCTCATAGGCTGCGGCAGCCACTTACCATCAGGTGGGCCGTATGCTTGTTTGCCAACTTCTAACATAAAAAAAAAAAAAAATATAAAAAGTTCACTTTGTGGTTCACTGTAATTATTAAAAGAGAAATATTTAGACTAGCAGTTAGTGGTGAAGTTACATAGGCGCTTTAACACGAAAATAATTCAAAATATACTTCACTGTTCATTAAATGATTTCTAGCCGGTGAACTACTATCAGTTTTAAATTGGCCTGCCAAAGCCTAGACATGAATTCTTTGGAACATTTGTGGTACAACAAACTGGAAATTTAAACCAACTCTATAGTAGTTTCAAAGACGCCTGGAAGAACTTCACTAACGAAACTTGTCATTATTTCATCAAGTCGATGCAGCGCCGATGTCGATATGGCTATAGCTAATAATGGCAATCACATTTAATATAATTTATTAATAGAAAACGTTTTCTTTTAGATGAATTTAATAATAAATATATATTTTTCTCTTCCATTACATTCTACGTTCATTATTTCTAATGTTTTCTTAAGTGTCCCTAATTATTTGTCCAGAGTTATATTAGACCGAAGCAGAAGTAAAGTTAATTTTAATTGTTGCCATTTTTAATTACAATCCATTCCAAAATTTAATAATTCTATTAAGAAAACATTGGTTAAATGATCAAGATCCGATCAACATTAAAAAAACGTAATGAAGACTTCATGTAAAACTGAAATTACGGAAAATATAAATAAATGTTACTCTTATTATACCCATGTCCCTAATTAGTTGACCACCACTGTATATAATATAGACAGTTAAATAGAGTTAAATAAAATAAAAACTAAAAATTCATTCAAGTCATAACCATAATTTTGTCATGAATATACAAGACTTACTATTGGGAGTACTCTTAAAAAAGAAACAACTTGTAGTTAGATATACTATGTACATAACTAACTAGTAATACGTTGTGTTCACAATATTTTAAAGATCAATCTAATACTTATTTCTGGAGATTTTTGGCCGCGTCAGCGAACAGTCACGAGTTGGCTGCGAAGTTTACCGAACAACGCACGAAAACTCACGAACATTCGAGTTTCGGCGAGGCCGAAAGTTTCGGCTATATTTTGGCCGAAACCGAAACTAAAGCCGAAACTAGATTTTTGGCCGAAACTGGCCGAAACCGAAACCGAAACCGAAATTTCGGTCGGTCACTATCAAAAACATACGTCCTGATGTTTTTCTAGACAGGCGGCATTGAGACGTAATTAAAAACATAGATTAGCCATTCTACTAAAAATTCACGACCACCTTGATCGTTTTAGTTAGTAGAATTGGAACGCTATGTTAATTTAACCCAGAGTTATCGTCAAATTAGTTTACGAGCCTAATAACTAAAATCAAGGCTATCACTGATACTTAAAACTAGGTGTCGGATCCCTCTGCATCTTGTGTTACATATATCGCGGGGAATGTTATGAAGAATTGTTTGAATCGACTAAACTCGATTCCACCTCGATGTCTGGAAATTCACAACAGCGCGATTTAGAAGACATTTTCGCAGTCGCACAACCACTTTGAGGAACTATTTTCCACCGGCGGTAATTCCGAACCGATACGACGTGGGAACCGAAGAAGTGGGAAGAGAAGAGGGTATTCTTTCTTTAAAGATCAGCAACGCACCTGCACGCCCTCTGGTGTTGCAGAAGTTCATGGGCAGTGGTGATCGCTTAGCATCAGGTGAGCCTTTTGCCCGTTTATTACATTATGAAAGCAGTTTGAGGAACAAAGTCACTTTTGCGTCAACCAGGTGCACATAACGACCTCCATTCCTTGAGTACAGTCTAAGTCACTTCACCCTAGCTCAAATCAACATCACAAGAGCATTCTTCTACGTCGCTAAAGCCTTTGACAAAGCCTGACACGATCGCTTAGCTATATATATATATACGTATAACACTGCTACGTATTTTTCGCTTCGGAACCGAAGGCTCTCTGTCTGTTTGCCCCATAAAGGCATTGAGACAGAGGTCCTTTTTTGCCTCGTTCAACCTCTAATACTATATTCTCTTTATATAAAATGACATACCGAGACCAAGCAACAAAATTCATGTATCCAGCATACTCTTTGTATGAACTCTATATCAGTTTCCACTTTAACTAAATGCCGCCAGCTAGCAGCCAATACCCTACTCAAATGGTATAAATCTTGGAGGACTGAAGTCAATTTTGAGGAATGCGTAAGCTTTGTAACAAACTTTGAATTAAGGCTTACTGCCGATCCGGTCCATAAGAATATATGTATCTGCCTGGCATGCGAGAAAGCACCATTCGTTTTGGGAAAATCGTATGTGACGTCGGAAGGCGGAGTCGAGCCTTATGTCCTTTGGAAATAAAGGAATGTACCCATACTACGTGACACATTTCCTATATATTTTAATATCCTGCCTCCCTCGGTAACTGGCATTAGTATATGCCAAGAAACTCTCTTCCCGTCTGGTTTAAACGTAGTAATTCATAACCCATTTTTTGGAAACTAAGTTGAAAAAAAATAATTCGGCTCATATTTTACATTTTTCTCATTAACCCTTTTGCTCATAGATTTTGACAGTTACACTGCCGTTTACTCGGAGGCTTTCGAACGGAAAATGGCCGAAATCTACCAATGTCTAGTAAATTTAAAATTTCTTCAAAAATAATTGTCTATTTCATTTCAAATAAAAAATATTTAATTGGGAATAAATATTTAATTTTATAAGCCAATAAATATCTAATGTATGTTTTCAAATATGTTCATATTTTGTTTTGAAAATCAGTAAAAAGAAAGTTTCTTCGTCGTAAGAAAAATAAACATATTTCTAACAATGTAAATGATTCTGTACAAATATAACTATCCATCTCAGTAATTGAATAAACCTATAATCGATCAAAACTGCTCTGAATTGGGTAACTTATAAAAAATACAAGAAATTGAAAGTTTTATATATCAACAAAAATAATTCAAATTATTTCTTTCTTTATATCCATAAGGAGTAATAACATTCTAATAAAGATGTGAATTATAAATAAAACTGCATGAAATGTTCAAATATATGTTTATATTGTATAAAAGCATAGAAACTTACAATAATTATGAAGATGCTTATAAATATAATACCAAAAACACACAAGCTATCAAAAAACTAGTAATAAATGTAACTTGTCAAGTAGTTCTATGACCCTTTCCAGATACGTAAAGAATTCACGAAATTGAAGTATAATTCTCTAACTTTTCGCCACGGATTCCTATACAATTATTTATTTGAAAAATAATATAATAAAATCAAAGTAAAATATACCATAGTATATTGAAAAATTTCATACATAGTAAACACCTGTTTGCATCATCCACAGACTATAGTACCGAAAATAACGAATATATCAAATATCGATATTGTCGTATCGATTGTTAGCGAATAACTACTTTTATAAAGTGGTCAATCCTTACCTCTAAACAATCAATATTTTTATAACAATAGTATTCATATTCAATATTGTTTTTTGAAATTAATTTTTTTTTGTTTGTATGTGTGTACGTTTGTACGAATGAATGTTTCGAGTGTTTTCCGTCTCTTACTTTTATATGTATATATTTGATTATTTCTTAATATTTTTTAAATGAATTGAAATGTTTATTATCTATATTTTTAAATTTTTTCGTTTATCTTTATCATGAATGTCGCATTACAGTCGCCCGTGGAGTGGTAATAATGTGAAAGACTGAAATGTTTGTTTGTTTGATCGTATGCATATTGCGTGTCTGTTTTGTCGTCATTTATTTTGTTTTTTTTATTTATTTGTTGTTGCATGGATTTATGGATGGATTGATGGATGGATGGATGTATAGTTCCTGTAGACTTATCAAAAGACGAATTGAAGAATCATCATCATCATCATCGTTCACTTCGGAGCCTGGGGTCCGCTTTCTTACTTTTCCTCTCCACTATTTACAGTCCTCGCCATTCCTAATTGTAAGTCCATTGATTGTCATCCCGCATGACCTAAAGCCACCATTTCATGAGCCTACCTCTTCTACCTGGATCTGGCGTAGGTGGCATGGTAAGACATTTGATCTCCACGTAATTTTCGTAGTGTGCGCGTACCAATGTAGGCGACTCTTTTGTAGCTTATACTATGTCACGGACATGAAGGCTGCCGTGGATGTACGTGTTTCTAATGTTAACTTTTTCGCGTAGCTCAACACATCCACCGCAGCATCTCCGTGACACGCAGTTCTCGCTTATGTCGCTTAGGTATGGACCGCGCTTCACTGCCATACAAAAAGACAGGCCTATTCATGGATTTATAGACTGGTCCCTTCAACTTAACCGGCAACCTAACCGCAGTCACCTCACGCCATTTGGCCCAGGCTGTTGCGATCCGGGCTTTGACTTCGTGATCGATATCCCCAGTCATGTGAAGTACAGAACCCAAGTATTTAAACTGGTCCATGTGCTCGATCATCGATCATCATCGCCTGTGCGCGTTGGTGGGTGATCCATAACATTGCAAGCCGAATACTTCGCTACATTTAACTTTAGACCACCGTTCTCAAGATACTCCTTCTACTTATTTTCACATCTCACCAGGCGTCTCCTATCCGCGTCTGTCAGAGCAATGTCGTCCGCATACACGGAGAAAGCTCATGTGCATCTCTGATGCTGGCAGGCAGTTCGTCCAATATGGCGCTAAACAGAAGCGGACTAAAGACAGAACTCTGGTGCACACCAACTGTGACTTGGAAAAGTTTTGTGTAGCCAACCGCGTCTGAACCATAGAATCCGAATCGCGGTACATGTTTTGGATAATCTTAAGTTTCGGTAACCTCTTTGGACCTAAGTGCCCACCAGATCATCACGCGAGGAACACAGTCCATATCAGAACAAGAAAGTGCAGAGAAATCTACAGGGCGAAAGCAGGGTCTATGGTCCCATTACCAGGGCGAAACCAATACTGACACTCCGGGATAGTTCACTCCAGCAGGATCGGAGGGTCAACTATGCACTCACAAGTTTAATGGTGTTGCCTTTATTCCGTGGTTGTTTCCGCACTCAAGCACTCACCTTCCGTCTTTGAAGACAGGAGTGATGACACTTAGTCTCCATTGGCTAGGGATTTTTCCGGTGGAGAGTATGTGGTTATAGAGACTGGTGATGGATTTCTATACCACGACGACCCATCCCCTTCCAGGCTTTGATTGGGACTCTATCGGCACTGACAGATTTCCGATTTCTCATGCGGCGAAGATCACCATGGATTTTTTCAAGCGTAATCAGTGGTATTAGTCCCTGATTCAGAGGAAGGTCCGGTGGCTGCACTGCTTTATGCCACTTATTTAGCAGCTCGTGGAAAATGCGCACAATCTGTCCTTTATCGCGAGGACGCATGCGTCATAGAAGGTTGCCTCGAGGACCTTTTACACAGTGGCACTTGGTGATGTCCTGTGCTGCTTTGACCCTAGAACGTGCCATCCTGTAGATGAGCTTTTGCACCTCAAATGATTGCAATTTATCAGTGGTTGTAAGTGGTCGCGCCTAGTCCTGACTACAGCTCTTTTGGTAGCACGTTCCGTGGTCTTGTATGCATCACGGTTTTCAGGTGATCTGGACACTTGCCATTTTTTTAAGAAAGCTACCAAATTTCCTGTCACACTTACGTCCACCCTTAGGTACCTCAACAACTGCCTTCGCCGTCTCAGTGATGGCTGTCCAAATCTTGTCACATTGACTATGGACTGGTTCGCTGTCAGCACTGACGCACTTGTCGACAAAAGCTAATCCTCCATCTGATTTGGCGTTGTCAATGGTCAACGGGTATGTGTTTCGGCTTCATTCAGAGGTCCATGACAAGTAAACGGTGTTGTCCAATGCAAGTGGCAAAAGATTTTTACCGTTGTCAAATATAAGAAGAGATGTATATGTTCTGTTGTGGCCATATACACTCGATTACTCGTATTATGTTTTTTTAATGTAAGAGGGGGCAAACGGGCAGGATGCTCATCTGATGTTAAGTGATCACCGGTATCCATAAACATCTATAATACCAGAGGCCATGCAAGGGCGTTGCTGACCTCTAAAAAAGAATAGTCTATTCTCTTGAAGGATCCCAAGTCGTATCAGTTCGGAAAGACCTCAGACGTAAGTTGATTCTACAAAGTGGTTGTGCGAACAATGAAATATCTTCTAAATGGCGCTGTTGTTGATTTCCAGAAAACGAGGTGGTTAGGGTGGAATATCGAGTTTTGTCCGATAGTGAAATTCCACCGGCGGGATCAACCCAAACAATTCCTCAGAACATTCCCCGTAATAGATGTGACAGAAGATGCAAAGTAATCCAACGTCTCTATGCAAAAGTCTGCCAAAGGATCAAGCCGGAAACGCCTCGATCGTCGACAATTCATGTCACTGTACATTGGATTCGGTTTATTGGAAGTAAGTCCCGCCCAGAGATGAGAGTTGTACTCCACGTGCGGTCGAATTTGCACCTTATACAACTGTAGGCGATGAGCCGACGTGAAGTAGTGCCTGGCCTTGCTAAGCACACCAAGCTTATTAGAAGCACCAATTTGACCTTTCCTTCTTACTGGCTGCGGAACTGAACGACACTCGGAATATCAAAACCAAGTATTCCAATACTAGCTGTGGCAACCAGGGAAGTATTCTCAAAACGAGGAGATACGATAAATGGTGATTTTTTAGTCAGCGGTTATCGCAAAGCAGTCTCGACTTCAGACACAAGTTTTTTCCGACACTAGATGACGTTTCCCCGAAAGATATTAGCGCGGTCGGGTTATAAAGCATCCACCGTACTGTCTTCTGCATAGCAATAAATGTTAGCATGTAAATTTTCCAACATGTCATTTATATGCAGAAGAAAGTACAGTAAGAGCAGGGGACAGTACATAGCTTTGTGGTACACTAGCATTGAGGGATTTTAAGTTGGAGCATGCGGCATCGACAACGACCTTGATGCTACGATCTGCAACAAGCTGGTGGCACACTTGCATAATTTCTCGCGAAGCCTATAGGTAGGCAGCTTCGAAAGAAGAGCCTTGTGCCATACCCGATCAAAGGCCCTCGCTATGTCCAGACTGGCTGCTTAGTCCTTCCTCTTGGACTCACCTGCTGAACAACCCCGAAAAAAACAGTGCTAGCAGTCGCTAATCAGCTGGTTCTCCTCTAGATACCTCTGCTGGCATTAGATAAAGTGCTGATAGTTAATAAAGGGCTTTATTATCTTAGATAACAAGGACTTAATGGCAATCGGCTTATAATTAGTCAGATCCGAGCGATTGCGCCTTTTAGGGATCGAGTGCACTAAAGCACTCTTCCATGCGTTTAGAATGACCCCTAATGAGTAGGAGTACCTGCATATGTCCGCAATATGATCGGAGGAATCCATCGGGCCCACTCGACTTATGAATATCCAAGGAAAGTATTTGTGTAAGTACTTAATTTTATCGTAGAAAGTGTAAGCCTTCAAATAAGTTATATAAATTTTCAAAACCCATTTGCAAATGAGTTATACACAAAAATTATATAAGCATCAGAATTAAGAACTTACTCTTTTTTGAAGTCGGTTAAATTTAATAATATATAACAACAAATTTAAAAATGTTATTTTTTTTTTTATGTAAGAGGGGGCAAACGGGCAGGACGCTCACCTGATGTTAAGTGATCACCGCCGCCCATGAACATCTGCAACACCAGAAGGCATGCAGGCGCGTTGCCGACCTTTAAGGAAAGAATAGGCTCTTCTCTTGAAGGTTCCCAAGTCGTATCGGTTCGGAAAGACCGCCGGCGGAAGTTGATTCCACAGAGTGGTTGTGCGAGGAAGAAAATGTCTTCTAAATCGCGCTGTTGTGGATAAAGTATAAATAAAAATAAAAAAGGTATAAGCAGAAATACTATTATTTCAATGTCACAATAAGATTTCTAAAACAAAATATGCAAAAACTTTAACATTTATAAATTATGTCAAAGAAAAATAGAATCCTTATAAATAAATAAATATAAGTAAATTCTATAGAAATACAGTAAAAATACTTTTTTTTTAAAACAAGTCAACAAATAAAAATTACGAATCGATTATATTCACGCTTTTTATTCGTGAAAAAATCGATATCAAAATCGATTACGAATTTAAAAAATCAAAGTCGCGGGAAAATGAATACCGTATATGTGTATTTATAATTTTGGTTTTTGTGTTTTATGTTATCATTGTGGAAAATAAATATAGTGAAATACACAAAGTTTATGATATTTCCTATCAATAAAATAACATCACTGAGACCAATAAACACATTTCAATAAACAAAAAAAGAAAATATTTTCCGCAAGCACGCGTTAAAATTATGTCGGCATTATAAAATCAACTTTTATAAGCATTTCCATTTCATAAAGTGGCTTTTTTATATTTCTAAATCATTTTATTATATATTATACGCTTTTACTAAACGCAGTGAATGAAAGACCTCAAGAGATATCCTAATAAACGTGAATAAATACGGCTAATGTTCGTCAGACAACATCAACAACAAAGGTAATTTTCTAAATGAAATATTTTCAATTCTTCTCTAGAAGTGTTAGTTTTTTGCATTTCCAAAATAGAGATAATTTTATATACTTTTACTTTGCCAAACAAACCTTAGGCCTATAATAACTATTTAAGCGTCCGGGTCGATTTTTAATGGACGTTTGTATCGAGCACAATATTGTGCTGGGGTTGAGCCTAGTAGTATTCATGTACGCGCACAACCTTGTGCAAGATGAGAGCTTAAGGGTTAATAAAAGAGTGCTTGCAACGTAATTTTACAAAACAATTTATATTTATTTCTATTATTCAGATTATTGACTACATGAAATAATCCTAAGAACACCACTACCCTGTGACTAAGGGTGGTCTTTTGAAAACCCCTCATAGTGACATTGTTTCGATCCTGACCAAGGAGTTATACACAAACCTAGCGCAAGCTTCGAGCTTATTTGGAGAGCAATAGGAATATTGGTAATGCTTTGAAAAAAGCATTGCTAATATCCTTTATAAAAAAAAAAAACCATTGTACTATGTTCGTCCACTACTGACCTAAAGGAGCCTGGTTTTTTCCCAAGGACTTGGACTATCCATTGTACATGAACAACTTAGATCTCCATCGTGACACAAATTCAAAAAAAAACTTAAAGAATTCATCAGGCGAATAATCACATTTAAAAGAAAAAAAAATTAAATTGTAATATTTATTTTAAACAACTAAACAAAAATACCACAGACACAAAATAAATTATATTTTACATATAAAATAATTAATTAAAATATTAACGTAATTCATAATACAGAAATTAAATAAGACACTGTCAATTTATTATTATTTAATATTACTTTTTTAGTTAAACAGAATTAATTAATTTTCGAAAAAATTAATTAAAAATATTTCGGAAGTGTTTTTTAAATTTTTAAATAGGTAACGCTATTATTTAAATGATACAAAAGATTTGTCAAAGACCAGGGGTACAAAAACGTAAAATATTTAAAGATGAAAAACAAAAGGTTCTTTAAATAATATGTTAAATGTTATTATTCTGTTTAAATGAATAAAGTATGACTAGTCAATGTATTCTAATATTAAAATAACAAAACAAAATATAATAATGTTATTTATAAATTAATAAAGAAAAAATACATTTTGGCAAATATCCGTAATGCTAACACTAAAATAATAATAGTGAAAAAAAAAGTCTAAAGATCGAAACATACATTCGAAAAAGAGAATTAGTTTTACATAACATAAAACTGAGAAAATTTTCGAATTTAAATACAATAATAAAATCTAAAGAAATCGGCTCTTATTAAGTTTATTCTTAACAAATACTTAAGTATCCAGCATGACTTACAAAAGTTACAGTACGCACATTATACATAAATATATTAAACCTCATAATCATTGGCATTCAACTTGAAATAGTAACTCTATTATGTGCGATATTAAAATTATAGTTAGTTTAGAGATACCTGCGACAATTGTCATCAACAAAGGTAACTTAGCGTTTTTATTTTTGCAACATTTTTTTATTTTATTTTGAATAGTAAACTTTGACGAATAGTGGGAATAGGAATTTTCGTTAAATTTCATTTTGTGACATAACACGTTCACAGTATATACAAAAAATATATTTTGCTTTTGGCACAGTGCTTGGCTAGATGATAGCAACACTGGTCAGTGGTTATGTAATTTTGACAACTGTCATAGGTGTCAAACGATATCTAACTTTAATAATCTGTGTAACTAGCTGTCACATTACCAACGCCATCTAGCGCTACAGGTCGGTAATAATCCTTCATTTCACCCCAGCCTCGAGGCGCCACATTGAAATTTGGACCAGAGACAAGTGGCAAGCGTGGACTTTTTGGCGACGCGTACACATCATTTAACTTCGTTGGCGCCAAAGGAACTGGGACTTCGACATTTTGAACGGTTATCGTTGGTGCGGTTATTGGGAAGGGCTCCATTTTTGGTAGGTTTGATGTGTGTTTCAGCGCTGATTTAGGGTAGGTCTTCTGGTTCCGTAGGCTTGACGGTGGGCGGTATGGTGTGTCGTGGTTAGCGACTGGTGTCACTGTGCTACATATGTTTGACGTGTTGCGTCCTGGAATTGAAAATGCAATACTTTGTCAATCAAGAATTAATTGAAACCGATTAACATTTTAATATAGTTTAAATAAAAGAGAGCTACATATAGCTAGCTCTTACACTTTGTTTTCCGTGTATTGGGTATCCTTGACATCATGGTTTCAATGACATCTACTCTACATACTCATGACATCTACTGTACATACTCCAGGTCTAGTCTAACTAAGAAATAATTCAAAGCTCACAAGCGCGTAGAATTGACAAAAAAATTATCCCAATTATGAACATCTGAAACATTGATATATAAAAATGATTTTATTTTATTACGGTTTAAGATCATTTACAATTTCACTTATATGAGAAAGATAAATTATATTATAAATTTATTTTATTATTTATTTATTTTATTTATTTTACAATAGCTACCAATAAAATACAATAGCTACAACTAATGACTGTTATGTAATGTTATTAAATTGTATAAGACAACACTAGTGTATTACTCACAGTGATCTCTATAATATAGATTGCGGATGTATAGCGTCGTAAAAGGGCATACAATGATTAATATTGAAGCGGCGCGTGTAAAGTGTTGAAAATTAAAAGTACCATTGTACGAATGCTCTACAAAATTTCAATCAAATAATGTCGGTCACTTTCCTTTCTTAAAGGATATTAGCAATCCTTTCCTACCTTCCCACGTGTGCCGTTTTAATTTTGTGTTCTAACAACTCATTTAGTGGCGCTAGTTTATCCTTCATTTTTTACCGGCTACCCTATACAAAGTTATCGTCAATCCATATAATAGAGACTAGTGATTGCCCACCAAGTTATTATCCAGAAAAATAGAAATGCTCTTATTCACCTCTACCCTCATGGACCCATTTAACTGATCTCTTCTTCCTGTTGACATACATACTCTGGCCCTTGCTCATTTGGTTGCTGGAGTCGGACAGAGATTTCGAGATAGCTCGTGCGAGGTCCATCTGTTCTTTCACTGTTGGATGTACTCCGGGTACGTAGAACGCTGATGATGCGAAGGTTTTCTCTGAAAAAATATATGTTTTTTTTTTTTTGGCAGAATAAATATGATGATGATGGTTAGTGGTTGCCGTAGCCTACAAACGCTTGCCGCACCATTAGTAGGTACTACTCTTGTTGCCAACCTTGCCAACATTTTTAAATCACCTCTGCCCAGTAATTTCACTAGCCTACAGTGCCCTTCAAACCGGAACACAGTAATGCCTGAGCGCTATTATTTGGCGGCAGAATATTTGACACTGCGGTGGTACCTACCTAGCCGGCCTCTTGCAACAAAAGACCTACCAGTGTGACTGATTGCACTGGTGGGATAATCTCTGCTGTGACAGAGGTTATCCCAACAGCGGGCGATGGGGTCGTCACACCCCGACGCCAAAAAATATTAAATGTTTAAGAACATGTTCACAGATCTTTGGCACATACACAGGAAATAGTAACATAATAAATATTTTCAAAGGTTTCTTTTTTGTAGCAACAGTATAGCAAGTAATTATCATTCAACTGATGCCAAATACCTATCATTCTCTTACGCGAGGAATTTATACCACTAATTTTTAAAAATAACCAAGAACCAGTAGCCCTTTTGGAAAAGAGCAAATTACCTATCAAGAGTTAACGATTGTTATCAGATGTTATGATAACAACCGGGACCGACAGCTTAACATGCTCTGCGAGACACGGCTGGGGAGACTCACAAGGACAAACGCCCATACAGAGACAGATATTAATTTTAAGATACAAATAAAAAGGTAGGTAAGAAAAGGTAGCGAACCTGCCTTAAACGCCACAGGTCGCGGGTTCGATTCCGGCTCGGAGCAGATGTTTTGTATTGACCTACATTTTCCGGTCTGCGTGTACTTGTCCTTGCATGTGTTTCCGGGCCCCCGACACAGGATATAACTATCCTAAAGGGGCCGTTGAGTGTAGAACCCGCCACCGTCGAGACTAAATGCAGGCTACCAACACGCCACATTGTACTCTTTATTATGTGTTAAATATAATTCTACACCTTGAAGGTGAGAACAGTTCAAACTATTTATAAAAGCATTGGTACAAAAGTTTCGCCTTGCTCTTGCTCACGATAGACGTGCTGTTGCAATATCTGGCCGTTACATCCATGATACAAATTCATCTATGAATAACGCAAGGGGAATAAAAATAGATAATGATACAGTGTTTTTACATTTGTAAGTGGATTTGGAGTGGATTAAATAATTTCAGTGTTGATAAATATCACAGAACCATTGACGCCCGCTGTTGGGATAATCTCTGTCACAACAGAGTTTCTTCCACCAGTGCAATCAGTCACAGTAATGATAGGTCTTTTGTTGCAAGAGGCCGCCAAGCAGTAATATCTAAGGCATTACTGTGTTCCGATTTGAAAGGAACTGTAGGCTAGTGAAATGACAAAGGAGATTTAAGAACCAATATTTCGAGGTTGGCAACGCGGGAGTGGCACCTACTAATGGTGTTGCAAGCGCTCATAGGCTACAGGAACTGCTTACCATCAGTTGGGCCGTAAGCTTGCCTGCCAATATAACATAAAAAAATAGTACCAAGTACAATATTTTGCAACGGAATGGCGTGGTAATTGGCTCTTATAATGCAAAAAGGAGGGGTATCGATGAGCTAAGAAAATACCCCCAATATGACAAAAATTCTATTATATATTTTTTAAATATATCTCATTTTTTGAGTAAATAACTAACTACAAAGAACTAACTTAGCATAACAAAAGACACTAACTTAACTCTCCAAGGGTCCAAGAAATAAAAAATAAAAATGACTATGTTTTCTTGACATGAAAAACCAAAAAACAGATACAACTAGATCATATATAGAGTCGAGCCGTAGGTCGTAGTAATACTCTATGTATTAAAAAAAATCTGTTTTTTTTTTTTTATGTTAGAAGTTGGCAAACAAGCATACGGCCCACCTGATGGTAAGTGGCTGCCGCAGCCTATGAGCGCTTGCAGCACCATTAGTAGGTGCCACTCACGCGTTGCCAACCTCGAGATATTAGTTCTTAAATCTCGTTCGCCCAGTAATTTCACTAGCGTACAATGCCCTTCATACCGGAACACAGTAGTGCCTAAACACTACTATTTGGCGGCAGAATATTGGACACTGCGGTGGTACCTACCTAGCCGGCCTCTTGCAGCAAAAGACCTACCACCAGTGTGACTGATTGCACTGGTGGAATAATCTCTGTTGTGACAGAGGTTATCCCATCCATCTTACCAAATTTCCTGTCTTTCTTGATAATATGCTCTTCAGCATCGGGCGCTGGTGTGAATATCTTGTTGAGATCAACTTCTTTATCACCGACGATGATAGGCTTATTCTCCAAGTCTTCCTGAAATTACAACTTAGAAGTAAATAATAATTTAAGATTTAATATTAATTTAAAATAATGAAATGTGAACTCTTCTAAGGCATGAATAGTATTTGTATAAAGTTCGAAATAAGTAAAATTTCAAAATGAAACATTGAGGAAGCAAAGTATGGCTTGGTGGAAACTTTATTACTAAGAACTATATGTTTATTTCAGACTATTGGGACAACTAATATGATACTAATGTATTATGTACATTGACTTATTATTTTTTGTCATGACGGTTGGCAAACAAGCATACGGTCCGCCTGATGGTAAGCAGTCACCGCAACCTATGAACGCTTGCGATACTTGAAGTATCACAAGCGCGTTGCCAACCCAAGGAACAGAAGGGACGGGATTAGAAGGGAAAAAAGGAAGGGAACAAACGGGGTGGGAGATTGGGCCTCCGACGCTCTCACTCATCGCACGAAACGCAACAGTACCTAATGATACTGTTACTTGACGCCGATTTTCTGTGAGAGAGTAGTAGTTCGCCGGTCGAGCCGGCCCTTTTGCAATTTATTGTTATATTATATTAAATATAGACATTCCCTTTTATACTATTAAAATGTCCAAAGATTCGCTGGTGCTCCTTTGTAATTTCGCAATGCCACGAAACGAAGTTAGCGACACAATCTTGCAACATCCTTACTCTATATTTACTATATAACATTATAAATGCGAAAATAACTCTGTTTCTCTGTTTGTCTGTCTGTTGCGCTTTCACGCGAAAACTACTAAACCGATTCAAATGAAATTTGGTGCACAGATAATCTAGAACCTGAGAAAGGACATAGGCTACTTTGTAATGCGAAAAATGGGTTGTAAGGGGTTGAAAGGGGAGATGAAAATTCGTTGCTATGTGTTGAATTTACAAAGTAGCACCAGCAAATATTTGGACATTTTTTTATAAGAAAGGGGAGGTCTTTATAATAATAAGTCAATGACTTTTTATATATTTTTTTAAATTATAAGTCAATGATTATGTACAATAAATTATGGATCATTTTGAATCATGAACTTTTGATATGTAAATAACTAAAAATTTCAATATAAAGGGTTTTCCTAATTGTGTATAACTGCTGACTATTTTAATTTTGGACAAATAATAAGATGTTAATATTAGCAATGACTACATAATTATATACATTTATCAAATTAAAGTATCTATCTGTCTGTTTGTTCTGTCTATAAAAGCTAAACCGATTTTGAAGGGACTTTTTATAGTGAAGTATTTTTAAATGGTCGTTATTTTTATAAGGGAATTACTTAGAGTTTATTATTGTTATGCAAAAGCAAAGCTATTATAAGTTTTAGATAAAAAAATATAAAATTTAGTTTATCGCAAAATTTTCGTCAAACGTTAAGATAAATACAAAATGTTAATGTAAGCGATATTGTTAGAAATATTTATAATATATTTTTGAATATTTTTATTTACTTATAATTTATGAAAGTATATACAATGATACTATTGTCCACAATAACACATGGGTCTTACAGATAAAAGTTCCGGGAGAGGCATAGGTTCGATGCCGGATACGTCAGCGTCGTTCTGTTGATTTTTAAAGTAATTTTAGTTCTATCTAATTAGGTTTCAACAACAAGAATTTTTGGCGTCAAAACCGATTTTTTTTCGTGTTCTCATATTTTGTGGTAATTTGATTTTCGTCCAAACCCTCGTTAAATTGTCACGTACTTTCAGGGTCATGAATTTTGATAGGCACTTTATTAGTATGAAAAATTTCTTTTAATTTTTGAAAAACCAACGCTGCACAAGCCTTGGGTGTGTAAACCACGACGAAAGGGTATGAAAAAGATTTCTAGACATACCCTTCTTATGTAACTAACATGTAAACATTTTTGTTTCTTTTTAATGCTGTTTAAACTGTACTGTTTAAATAGTTCCTTTACAAACTTTTCCAAGTTAAGATACTTGGATATAAAATACGGAAAAACAGGTAATATTTCGTAAGTGTATAAACACTGTTGGTTGAAAAATTTCACAGTAATAAATGTTCGTCACCTTTTAGACTTCTGCAGATTAAACCCCGATTTCTCGAACGTTGATCAAACTCATGTCAACTTAACATAGCAAATACAAAACGCTCATTGGTCGCCAGTTGATCATCGATTATCTTTAACCAATGAGCGTTCTATATTTGGTATGTTAAGTTAACATTAATTTGATCAACGTTCGAGAAACCGAGGTAAGTCTAGAGCTTCAATTATTGTATACACGTTATTTTAGGTAATATTTTATATTTTTGCAGTCATTATTAATATGGTAGAGCTAGAATAGTTCTGGGCGTAGGCTGGTTTGATTTGCCCTACCCTTTATAGACTATGTTCAGATTGAGTAGCTGTTATTATTATTATTTTTTTTTTTATACATTTATCTCCCAGGTGATTGGGGTAGTAGTCTATTCTTGCGGGCTTTTGACCAAGCAAGAAATAGGGGAATATGATGTTTTTTTTTTTTTTTTTTTTTTCTTTTTATTCCAAAGATAGAAATTTTCTGACTATTCGACAGGTGTTTTAAAATTGTCGCTTTTTGAATGAGTGTGTATGTGAGATGATGTATACCTAATACTGCAAGACTGGTGTGAAGTGTGTGACATATGATTCCTGTGGATGAGATTATGATCGGTATAGTTCTTACGGTTTCTACCCGCCACTGTGTTTTTAGTTCTATAGCTAGGTCTGTATATTTTGCGATCTTTTCGGTGTGTGTGGATGTGAGATTATGTGTATTCGGAATAGCGATGTCAATGAGGTAAATGGTGCTTTTAGCTTTGTCGTATAGTAATATGTCCGGTCTATTGAAGTGAATTGTTTTATCTGTGATAATTGTGCGGTCCCAATATAATTTGTATTCTGATGATTCTAGTACTGTATCAGGGGTATACTTATAATAAGGTACTTTTTGAGCGATGAGTGAATGTTTGTGTGCAAGATACTGATGAATGATGGCGGCAACTTGGTCGTGGCGGTGTTTGTAATCTGTCTGTGCTATTGATTTGCAGGCTCCTGTTATGTGTTGTATTGTTTCTGGACTACTATGGCAGTGGCGGCATATATCTGATGTTATAGTTCTGTCTTTTATAATGTATTTTCTGTAGTTTTTGGTGTCTATGGTCTGGTCTTGAATTGCGATCATAAATCCCTCCGTTTCGGGGAACAGTTCGCCTCGCACAAGCCATGCGTTCGATGCATTTTTATCGACGTTGGGCTTAAGCAGGTCCTGGCGGTGTCTCCGTGGAGGATTTCTGTATCCAGTCTTCAAGCTTCTTTTCAATGGTGATAATATTTTCATTTTTTTGGGTATGGTGGTCACCTAAATTTAGGGGGTTAGTTTTTATCTGCATGGGTTATACATGTGTGTAAGGGTGATCTGTCTGCTTGGTTGTGGAAGAATGTGCGGAGTGTTGTGATTTGTTTGTTATGTAGGTTTTGTATGTCAATCAAGCCTCGTCCACCTTCAGACCTTGGCAATGTTTGTCGCTGTAAACAGGCTCGAGGGTGGTGTTTTCTATACTTGGTCAAAAGGGTGTTTATTTTGCGTTGGAGTCTTTTTAAATCTGTTTGTGACCATTGAATTATACCAAAAGAATAAGTGAGAGCGGGAATGGCGTACGTATTGATAGCTTTTATTAAATTTTTAGCGTTAAGTTGTGTGTTTAGAATTTTATGTAATCTAGTTATAAAATTATTTTCTAAGGTTGTTTTTGTTTGTTTTTGATGAATTTTCTGTGTTTGTTGATAGCCTAAATATTTGTAACCTGTGCTAGTATCTACGGGATCAATTATTTCACTACTTTGCAGCGTGTATTGATTGAATTCTATTTGACCATTACGAACGGACTGTATTTTACATTTGTCTATACCAAACTGCATGCAGATATCTTTTGAGAATGTTTGTGTGACATCTACAAGGTGATGGAGATTCTCCAATGTGTCTGCATACAGTTTGATATCGTCCATGTACATCAAATGGGAAATGGTGTGATTTCTAATATTACTCTGAATCTCGAATCCTTTACTAGTGTTATTTAACAGAGAAGAAAGTGGGTTTAGCGCGAGGCAAAACCAAAGCGGGCTTAATGCGTCACCTTGGAAGATACCTCGGCGTATATTAATCTCGCTAGTTACTGCCTTCGTGTCATTTAAGACTAGCTGTAGTTTTGTGGACCAGGACTGCATGGATGTTTTCAAAAAGTGTATAATAGTTGGGTGAATCTTGTATAACTCTAGTATATATGTTAGCCATGAGTGTGGTACTGAGTCGAAAGCTTTCTGATAATCGATATACATAGTGTGAATATCTCTCTTCTGTACATACGCTTGGTTCGACACTACTGCATCAATGGTTAACTGTTCTTTACATCCCTGACTTTGTTTACGACATCCCTTCTGTTCCTCGTGTAATATGTTATTTGTTTTGGTATGAGCGTAAATGGTTTCTGCGATACATGATGTAAGTATTTTATAAGTTGTTTGAAGACAGGTGATGGGTCTGTATTTAGATGGGTTCGTCATGTCATTAGAGTCTTTTGGGAGCATGAAAGTAGTTCCGGTAGTTATATATTTCGGCATTACATTTGGGTTCTGTATGAATTTGTTTATAAAGGAGTGTAGATAAGAATGTATGTATGTGAATTTTTTGAACCAATAGTTATGAATGTGATCAGACCCGGGAGCTTTCCAATTGTGTAACTTTCTTATAACCCTATCAAACGTATCTCTACTGATATCTGTAAAATCCATTTGTGGGATATCTAAATATTTAGCGTGTAATATCTCTGACCAAGATCCATTGGCATTATGTTGAACAGGGTCATCCCATAAAGCCTTCCAAAATCTTTGTAGTTCTTCTAGTGTCAGTGTTGAGTTGCCGTTTTGTTGTGCAAGATTAATTTGTGGTGGGTGCATGTGTGGTGTATTCGGAGTAGTATAGTTGTGTGATTGTGTTGCGAATGAACGATAAAATTGTTTTTCATTGCTTCTAAATTGATTATTCTGTAATTTACGTAGGGTACATTTATTGTATCGTTTTAGTCTGCTTGTTACTGCACTGAGTTTTTGTTTGAGGGTGTCTAGAAAGTGGGTAAGCTCTGAGTTTACGTCTTCGTGTCTTGCATGGATTTCGTACTTTACATATGTTTTTACATGTTTCCTTAACCTGCTGCTTCTATTTCCTTGTATGTACATTGTCAGTCTCCCTATATTTACTCTCAGATCTTCTATTTTTCTCTCTAGTCTTATTTGCCATTTTGCCTTGCTATTAGGTGGTTTCTTTGTTTGAGTGGGCAATAAATTTAACTTAGCCCCATTGGTTTTAGCGGCCACCCATGCTGATGTATATATTATAGTCTGAAAAGAGTTGAAATCTGTGTTTTCGTTTATTTGTTCTGGCAGAATTATTTTATTGATATAATGTACTATTATTGCTAATTTTCAGGTGGCTTTTGTTTCGGAATATATGGCCTCTCAGGTGGATTTGTGTTACTGAAATGTTGAAATGCTTCTCCAAAACAGTCATCAATTTCTTTATTTCTATGTGGAGGTTCGGCTACGTTGCTAATATATATTTCATTGCAGTCTTCTTGTGAATGGTGAGTGTTAGCGAGAGATGTAAGTATTGTCAGCGCAGGTGTATTTATTTGGGTGTGTATTGGCATTGTGTTTTGAGTGTGATTATGTATTGAGGATCGTGAGATGTCCGATAGGGTACACGTTGTCATAGTGTGTAGATCTTTGCAATTTTGGCTTAAGATAGGTTCCTTTGCGATAGCAGCGCCTGGTCCTGTATTCCGTGAGGATGTTAATAATGCACTTGTATCATTTTGCCTTTCTACTTCATCATTTGTTAACTCTAATTGTCTAGCTACTTCCTCTTTTATAATTTTAAGTCTGCTATCTGGTACATATTTATTATTCACTATTGCTCGCCTTTGGTCAGCTATTCTTTGCTCAGATATGTTTTTCTAAATGAGGAAAAGGTTAACAAATTCTTGGTGTAGGGATTTTCTGTATGCAGTTTTATTGCGTTCTAAATGTGTTATTTTGTAATATATAGTCATTATTGCTTCATTATATTCATTTGTCCATTTCATTCTTGTGTGACTTGTTTGTGAGCGTAATGATGAGTGTAATGTTTGTTCTTGTCGATAATTTGTGTTGTCTGTTTCTTTTTCTGATTGTATGTGTTCTGTTACTTCTTTTCTAATTTCGTCTAATATATTGTCAGGTATTAATTTTCTTCTGAGAATAGCACGTCTTTGATCACCTAAGCGTTGTCTTGAAGTTAAAAATTCTGGGTATTTCTGTGTAAACTGAATATGTAAGGGTTCTAAATAATTATTTTTATGTATTGTTTCGCATTTGGTAATGATTAAATATGTGCGCCATATAAAGATGTTCATATCTTGACTCCATTTTTTCCGCGCACGAGTAACGCCAGCAGTGGATGCAGAGTTAATGGCATTTGCCTCTCGCATAACAGCTGCTGACATGGTATTATGTATTAAGTGTGATGATGATGGTGATGATGATGATGATGAGTTAGGTGACTGGAAGGGACTATTACATGAAGATGGCGATGGGAAGTTTATAAACATAGATGTAGGTGAAGAAGATGAAGATGATCTTTCGGCTGTCATATGTTTTTCGAGGGGAACCCGCCTGTTCAGTCCCCCGTCGCCAACGGATCGCATGCTGTAGCATCCAGCGTTGGCTCCAGATGCGCCCCGGCGACCCCGGGAAGCGGCCGTAGAATTGTACCTTTTATTTTGTTTTCCATATAAATCAACAAGGTTGGGTTTGGGATCGTTAGTTTGGGTAAGGAAGTGCCAAGATATTAGTGGCATTAGCAGTTAGGCTTAGATCTTTGGACCTAGCAAATGCGTTCCTATACCTGTAAGCCCCCCCACCACGACAAGGTGATCCCCTGGGGGGGTTATTATTATTATTATTATTTTTTTAACGTTGCACACTCAACGGCCCCCATTAGGATAGTAATATCCTGTGTCGGGGGTCAGGAAACATTTACAATGACAAGGACAAATACACCCAGACCGGAAAATATGCTTGCATGGTCAATACAAACATATTATGCTCCGAGCAGGGAATCGAACCCGCGACCTGTGGCGTTAAGGCAGGTTCGCTACCGCTGCGCCACAACGTCGTCATTATTATATTATTATTATTACAAGGGGAGAGGAGGTGTGGATCAAAATATGTCTATATTATTAACACATTTAATAGTATTTAGGAAGGTCCCAGCAAGGCCGGGGAGCAGGTCTATGTATACTGGAGTATTTTATTCGATCCGACGTATAAAACGCCGCAAGCCAAAGGTTCCGTCATCTCGGACCTTCCTTGTTCTTCTTTCTTCAACTTCTTATGACATGACTGTGGTTGTCAACCCTCATATGCTACGGTGGCCCTTTACCATCATTATAAGAAAAAACAACGTTGGAATTGTATTTGTGACTGCAAAACAAATTAATACAATTTTATAAACATAGGAAATCTTTTCATAAGAAGCTCTAAACGCACACTGTAGATTTATATTTGCCTTTAGATAAATGAGGCGTGAGTCATGACTAAGTATATTTTTTAAAAACATTTACCTATTCAGTGTTTTGTCGGGCGCACCAGTGTGCGCTACTAAGTGTTTTTAGCTGGATGAATAATCTTCACACTGAATTTTGATACACACAAATAACGAGGCACGTAGAAGTCTTGCAGATCATACTATAAAAAATATTTCAATCTTTTTGATTCTTTTTCAATAACAACTCGTACGTTTTATGTACAGTACAACATATGATGAATAGCATAATCGTGTTACAAAAAAAAATTAAACCAAAAACTAAGTTTTGTCATTTCATAGTCACATTTACATATTGAAAATGTAATTATTGTTTTTCTACAAATTACATAATAATATCTCAAAGGACAAGATTACCTAGTAGTAGTTATGGTAGACAATAATAAAAGCCCAGATTGCCCAATGGACAGAAAACGGCCGTGGGTTCACATACCTACCTATGTAGCCTTGTGGCTAGATAATAAAGCTAAAAACAACTAGTGTGACCACCGCAGTGTCACTTATCACTACATAGTATAAAACAAAGTCGCTTTCTCTGTCCCTATGTATGCTTAATTCTTTAAAACTACGCAACGGATTTTGATGCGGTTTTTTTAATAGAAAGACTGATTGAAGTGGAAGGTTTATATGCATAATAAGATCCATTAAATAGTGAAAAAAATTTTTTTGAGGTTTGTAATGTGATGTCGTAAATAATAACATTTAACGCGTAGGCCACGGGCAGTAATGAATAAATCAAAACTACTGGATCGATTTTAATAATTTTTTCAGTGAATGACATAGGCTATATATTTTATACCCGTGCGAAGCTGGAGCGGGCCGCTAGTTGTATCATAAAAAAGTATACCGTATTTCGATTTGAAGGACACCTACAAATGTATGGTGTACAAATGCTCATAGACAACTGCTTACCATACCGGGTGGGCATACCATGAACCCTTATTGCGATTCAAATGACAACCTAAACTGATGTACATATTTTTATACATCGGGGTAGACCCCAGATCTAAAAACTCCAGTGTGCGGTTCCACTACTGTTGGAAATGGGTTACGTAGCGATAAATCATGTTGTCTATTTGACGATGGTTTTGGCATGAACCCAACTGTGCATGTGCCGCCATGTTAATTTATGTTTTTTTTTTAATTTTGAAAACGAGGTCATATCTTATAAGAATCTCTTTGATCAACGATGTTAATAGTATAGGAAGTTACGTATTGTTACAAAAGTAAATAAAAACGGTCAATTGCGTGACTCGAACATAAAGGGTTCCTAAAAATATTAATAACAAGTGAAAAAATTAATTTTCTTGTATGGTACCTTCCATTTTTAAATGAAATTTGTTTTAATTATTTTTTATTATAGCGGCCACAAACAAAACAGAATTTAGAAAATTCAAACTATTTATCTATTAATGGGAGACAGTAAGAAAACTTCAAAAATATCACACTTATAATTGGTACTTATAATGGTTATTTTTAATTTGTTTTAATTTTTAGTATTTTTTTGAAGCGGCAACAGAAATCGACAATCTGTGAAAACTTACTATTTCTATTACAAGAAACCTGAAATTTTTATATTACGGTGGTACGGAACGCCTTATGTGCGCGTCAGACTCGCATTTGGCCGGTTTTTAATAGTTCGAAGAAATCCTTTACTAATTAAAGGATTACTTCTAGATAGTGTGTATAAAAGTACATCTCACATTTACACAAATATATCAATACTAGCTTATGCCTAATGACAAACATTTATTGTTTTAGAGCTTGGAGCTGAGTTGCATTGATAATATAGTGATTTTTAGGCTAGATCCTAATGTAAATAGTGTTTGTTTATCTCTTAATCTTATATAAACAAACATAAAGCTTTATTTGGACGCAAATAAGCAATACCATGTCAACCCACAAAATTGTAAAAACTGAGTTATATATGCAGAAGTGTTGGTAAATGGCTGAAGAACATTTTTCTTTAATATTTGTAGGGTTTTAAGCTTTAAAACTTAAAAAAGCCATTTTTTTATTATGCAATTTATTTATTATTTTAAACGTTTTGGGTTATATTATATACGAAATACGCAGTTTCTATACTTATTTTTTGTGAATATAAGTAAAATAACTTACATAAATCTTGAAATTACCAAAAACTTGACCAATACAAAAAAAAAATCGTATAAATTTGTTCAAAATTTTCAAACGCGTTTTTCTCGAAATGACATTCGTGTGGGTTGACATGGTATTGCTTATTTGCGTCCATTTATAACTAGCTTTTGCCAGCCACTTTGCCCGAGTGAATAACAATTTTAACACTAATTTGTACACCTTTTTCAAACCTACAGGGGTGAAATTTTAGAAAATGTTCTAATACGTGTTTCTTTACTTTTAATTGTTTGCCGAATGCCAAAGTTGCATGCTTCTGTTTCAAAAATGATTAACCTCTCATAGAAAATTTCAACCTCTTTTCCCCTTCTCTTCAGATTTTTTTTTTTCGGAATGTGTATTGCTGTTGGCCCTACTGGCCTTGACAGCGTCACTGGGCGGGGGCCGACTACAGAGACTCAGCCGTGATAAAGGGACAGCCCTCACGGGGCTCAAATTTGATTCCGTCCTTAGGGTGCCTCCTGCGAAGCCGAACCACGGCTAAGGACGTCATCGGAGATGGAGGCAGCGCTCCGAGTCCCTTCAGAGGTTGAATTTTAGAAAACGGGAAAAAATATGTTTCTTGATCTCTAATTTGTAACTTAATTGCTTGTACTTTTCTTTTCTTTCATGCTTGTACTTTTAAAAATGACGGATTCCTATATAAACTTTGAATTTGGAAAAATCCTTTCTTAATGCACGTTTACGTTTTAAAAACAACACCTGCGAGAAATTCAGCTTTCTAGGTCCAAGAATTTAGGCTGGTCATTTATAAGTCAGTCAGGTCTTCTCCTTTTATATATATAGATAGACAAATAACTCTAATCTAATGAATTATTTTATTGCCTCTTAAATTGCGGACGGCAATTGCTCTGCGTCAAAAATGGATTACAGCTACACGCAGACACTGGCAAAATGCCGGGGAAATGCTAGAAGAAATAGTTTGTTATACACAAGCCTGCGTACTAAAAGTCCAGTGCAATAACGTAGGTAATAACTTACGTAGCTAGCAACTAAAGTCGTAGAATTGAAACTGTGTTTTCAATAAAACCCGTCGAAAACCACGCTGCACACGTACATACATGACCCGATTACGGTTTTATTACTAATAAATAGTGGAGAACATTTAAATTTACCTAAATATATAAAACAAATATAGGTTCATGTAGTTTCATTAAACGGGCACGACAATTCAAGATTGGAATTCTTAGGTCTGTAAACTCGAATGTAATGAAATATATATATACAAATCAAAGGATTATAATATTGCATTAATTATATTAACGTTGTGCCTTAAATTATATCGTGTATCTAATGTTACATGTTATTTAAGATATTAAGCCAGCCGTGTAATTAACCAATCAGTCAAGATAATTCTTAATTATATAATAGCAGCGTAGCATAGCGTTCATAATTACAAATAGCCGTCATGATCTTCATCATAGTTTGTTGACATTATTCTTATCTACGTCCGACGTGACTTGATAAAACAATTTATGAATTGGAATCCGTAATTCAATTTATAAAGTTGCAGGACAAGCGCGGAAAGTAATACAATACGTGTATGAGACTTTATTTATACATTTTGAGATTAATTTGCTTTCATGGAGATACTTTGAAGGCATAACTTAAATATTCAAAGAACCGATAATCTACATACATATATCAACCATGTTACAATCAGTCTTTTTGGTACATTATAAGTAGTCTGTGAATATTGATTTAGGCATAGTCTATATAATATAAAAAAGTAGTATTGGAACTGATGAGTTTGATTTGATGAGAGGGACAATACTATGATACAATATTTCAAACCGCGATTACCATTGTTTAATGAATGATAATTGTTGACGATGCAAATGTCAATAGCTAGCGATCTAGCGTTTTATCCGCAGATCAAAAATCAAAATTTGTTCATCCGACAAGTTCTCACAAAGCTAAATTTTTTTATTATCGGTCAGTTCAGAAAGTACCATTCTGGTAAACGTATCGCGGTCGGGTCATCATCCCTTAAATTTTTTAACATATAATTTTTATTTTGATTACAGCCTACTCTAATAAGGCTTCAATGTTAATATTATCAATTTTAAATAAGCATAAATCAATGACAACTTCTTTTGAGGGCTTTAAGCAGATAGTGTAGGAGTTGTTCGGGTTCCCGTATAAGCCTCTGAATTGACTTTTCGACTGTTGTCAAATTGATAACAGCCGGGACCGACTTTTGACTTGCCCTCCGAAACACGGAGACGCTCAGTTGAAACACCATTGTGCAATCACCCATCTCGTGACTGACCGCGCCTAAAGTGGCTTACCTTATTTAAAAATTTACGAATATACGGCGCATTTAAGGCGATACTTCGCACTTTTTATACTTTAAATTGGAGCGCGTTGGCGTGGCGCTGGTTCAATGCCCAGGCGAGGAATGAGGGCAACACGCCTAGGTCGAATTCGTTCAATGCTTTTAAATCAATCAAAACAATCATCGGTATGTAAATAGCATCCACGAAAGATGCATTCAAGTACGCTCAAAATCATACTGCAGACACCAATTGGGTATTTTTAGGGTTCCTAAGATGAATGGCAAAACACTGTCATATTTTTTATACACCATATATGTATATAATATACACCATAGATAAGGCCTTTCATACAGAAAAAATGTCAGTCTCGTTGGTGCTTCTTCGAAAATTTAGCACTAATGCAACGAACTGAAGTTAGTCACATTTAACTTCATTTGTCTAATGAATTACCGAGTCATCCTACAGGGTTACTGAGTTGAAATGTATCTGTATGAAAACTAGTAAACTATTAAAACTGGATTGTTGTTTTGACACCGTTGCGGCGTTGTGGGTAGCGAGTCTGCCTTAAGCCTCGACGGTTGCGGGTTCGATTCCCGCTCGGAGCAGATGTTTGTATTAATCGTACAGGCATGTTTTCCGGTCTGGTTGTGTTTGTCCTTGTCATTGTGAATGTTTCCGGACCCCGACACAGGATATCATTATCCTAATGGGGGCCGTTGAGTGTGCAGCGTTTATTTATTTATTTATTTATTGATAAACTGGACATTAATAATAGACCTTAAGAAAATGCTAGATAGAATTAAACCATAACTCGTACTCTTCATATAAAAAAACGAGTAAAAATAATGCAAAAACTTCTACCTATTCCAAGGAATTAATGAAAGAAAGGCACAACGGAAATTTTAGGTTAATGTATCGACTGACAATTAAAGCAGCTTCGTTTTTTTTACATTTATTTAAATTCAGCTGCTGTTTTAATCTTATATGCTTTAGCATGAGGAAGTGGACAGCCTATTAGGCCAAGTTTTTGACTTTTCGCCAAGTGACAGATATTTCGTGAAAATTCTTTTCGTGACATGATAACTTAACCAGAAAATTGTGCTTCGGTAACAGGCATAAAATTGTTTGAAAATATGAAAACCAAAAATATTTAAATTTTTTTATACTCGCTCAAATCTTTTATCAGTTATCTACACTGCACACATAAAAAATAAAAAAATAATATATTTTCACTAAATGCATAACAAGTATATAATTATGGTATTTGTATCAAAAAGCTATTTTTTTAATTCTTGTGTCTTTTTGTTGCAGCAAATTTCCAAAACTGCTGCACTGATTTCAATAGGACTTCCAATGGCAGATAGCTGATTTTATAAGTCACTTAGGCTACTTTTATTTAAAAAAAAAAATCGCAATAAGGTTTACATGCCAAATCTTTATACAAAAGATTCTATAACTTTTCTAAGTAGGTTCATAATACATCTATGTATAAAACTACCTATATAAAACATATATTTTATCATATATACAATATGATAAAATATATATTAACAACTGGCAGACATGATTTGTCATCAATCTGCCCACATTGAGAATACAACAACAATTGTTGGACCTGAATGCGTTCAAGGAACAATCTATTTCCACTAGCACTGGAGACGGGCCAGAAACATTAAATGCAATCGTAATATACGACATGACTTCTAGATAATTAATACTAAGTTTAATTACAACACTGAAAATGTTTCTCGGTACTAATGTAAGAGGGGGCAAACGGGCAGGCCTCATCTGGTGCTAAGCGATCACCGCCGCCCTGAACCTCAGCCACATCAGACGGCATGCGGTGCGTTGCCGACCTTTAAGGAAATAATAGCCTCTTCTCTTAAAGGTTCAGAAAGAGTGCCGGCGGAAGTTGGTTCCACAGGGTGGTTGTGCGGAGAAGAAAACGTCCTTTACTGACTTATTATATTAATTAATAATGCAATACAGCTCAGTTTCGGTGGTCATTTGAAACGCAATAAGAGTTCATTGTAGACACCCTGTTAGAAAGAGAGTTGAAGTTTTCACAAAATGTCTGCAAGCAAGAAACTTAGCGTTTACGAAGTTTTAATCAGTCATTTCTTACGTTGACCTTATAGATTCTACGGTGGTACACTCAATATACAGTATATTGCCTATAGTAGACGTTTGCAATAACTAACAGTTGTATCGCTATTCACAAGTTTACTGTCAACAAGACGGAATGAGGGACAAGTTTAAGGGAGATAATGAAGTCATTAGGTACACCATCTTTGGACCTACGACGCTAACAGCAATAAAAAGAAACGTAACACATCGATTACGCTTTCTTAAATTGCGATCAGGACACATTGTTATTAATAAATATAAATATTTGGTTGGTGTTTCTGAATCTCCTAATTGTATATACTGTAACATTATAGATGATATCCAGCATGTGTGTATTGAGTAGGGTACACAAATCAAGTCCATCGGCGAAATTTAGCAATGTTTAATAACAGTAGCAATGTTGGCGATTGTAATAGCATTTCAGGATCTTCTTTTTCAAAGGAAACTGAAATATTATTTATATTGTTACTTAAGGATAAAACTTATATAATTGTTCTGATGGATAGTGTTTAAATTTCTTTTGTTTGCTGTGTTTGTTAATTTATATTGCTGTGTTTGTGTATTTACGGGGGTGATATAGTCAGTAGGTGACTAAATCCCTTCACCTTCAGTCTAAACACCTTCATAATTAAATAAAGAATAAAAATAAAAAATGCTTTCTAGCAGATATTCATCTATGTGAGTGTACAACTGCCTCGGTTGGATATACTAGTGTTACATATGAGTCATTTTGTATGTTCCATTGATTTCATAGTAAGCAATATTTGATTCACCTTTTTAAATATATGTGTTAGTCAAATTCTTTTTTATTTTATATAAATCAATTTCAGTGCTAAAGTTAGTAATCTAGTAATCTAAATACAATACATATAATAAAAGTACTTAGATATTAAAAATAAATACATAATCACGTGTCAATAGCGTTTGACCCAGTGAGCCTCCTTGCGGTGCACCATTCAGAAGCTTAGGTCTAAAAGAAAAGATGTAACTTACCCAACTTACAGGGAATAATTTGTAGCTGAGATTTGTAAGGAACTCTTTTTTTTTAGGATCAAACATGTCTGACGGTTTGAAGCCGCGTTTCGTGATGAGGGAGCTGTTGACACTTGAGGAACTCTTGACGTCATCAAAACTGTCCCGATGTATGATGCGGTCATTGAACTTGTGTATGCTGGACATCTTGTTCGAAGAGTACTGACTCTCGCTTATCGTCATCATTTTTACTTATTTGTTGTCCCTTTTTAACACTGTTTTATCTATATATCACTGTTTCACTTTAACACTTAAGTTCGATTTTTCGTTTTTTTAATCACTGCGTTTTCAGTCTAACGTCGGACATTGACGTCAATCAAGGTTCGGTAAATTTAAAAAGACATGACTAATGTTTTGTGTGTTTGTGCGCCAAGGAGACGTGTTTTTAAATTTTGATACTTACGACAATACAAGAAAGTTTAATTTTCAGATTTTATAGATTTTATATGACGATAACACGGAGCAAGATAAAATTCAAATGTCAGATGTACGTTGAGTGTTTAAGCATTATTTTAGTTTAAAATTCCTTCTGTAAGATTACAGAATAATAGTCTCTTCCTCGATAACGATAAGGTTGGTATTTTTTTGCAGAATTAACGCCGAAAATAACTTTTCCACTGGTTGCCGGGCGTAAACGTGATGTGTTTACGAAATTGATATTGAGAAACAATAGTCAAGTTTTTTATTTACCTTTAACCGTTTCAGTTTATGACAGGTTTAACCTTAATGATTGGTTTAACCTTAATGATACGGTTATTCAAATGAAAGAGTTAATTATGTCTAATGATCAGTGATGATGGAAATTTGACAGTTGAAAAGTGTCACGTGAAACTAGTTTCTATTTATCATCAACGCGTCTAAAATGCTTAAATAGTTTCAAGGAAACTGAAAGAGTAAAAATAAAAAGTCAATGGTTTTCAAACGGTTCAAGTTTGTTTATTTATGTAATAATGTCGTTAACCCCAAGTCATTTTTATTATTAATTTAACATTAAAACTAATTATTTTGGTAAAAGATTGAGATGGATAGAAAATTGGAAATGTAAAAGTAAATCGTTTATCCTTTTTTAATGCTTAAACATTCAACATTTTTAAATACAAAATTAAGTATATTCTTTTGGAACATGGCTACTCTCCTACTAAATTAAAATTACATTCTACATTTAAGAATTCTAAAGTTCGTGCTAATAATTTAAGATCAAAGCGTCGTTTAGAGCTGATGTTAAAAAGAACTATAAAATTGTTTAATTTACTGTACAAACAGAAGTATTTAAAACAAAAATGTTTCGATAATTTGATAACTTTATCATTAAATATTTATAGAAGAAAAAAATACCAGTGAAAAATGACTTTTCTTAAAACTCAAGCACGGTTTTCTTCGCCTGCAATTAAAAAAAATAAAATATACCATGCGTAACGTCTCCCATGCGCACACATAACCTAAAACACAGAACACAAGCGGACACAACACAACACTTATTATGGGGCCACTTGTTGTTTTCTCTGCGAAGTTTTCTGGCGGACTAATACGAACGAAACGGCGTTGCATAACGCGTAGAAAAGCTCCGTTTGCCTTAGGGTGACAATGGATTTTAGTATTTTTTCTTTAATGTTTTTTTTTTATTTAGTTTCACTTTATAGCGAATATTAGATTTAAGTAAGAGATTTTAGGACCTTTGATTCAAGATAAAGGTTCGAGCGACCAGGACTCGAAGTCACGAACTTGGATTTTTCATTAGAGTAACCAACAAAAACATATTTAATAATTGTAAGTAGAAAAGTCATGCTGTTCCCAGCACAAATAGGCCCACTCGACCGGAGGAGAACTACCCGCTCAAAAATCAGCGTAAAGTACCAGACTAATGTCACCTTTCAAAAATCAGCGTAAAGTACCAGACTAATGTCACCTTTCATGCGATGCGTGAGCGTCGCAGGCCCAGTATCCCGCCCCGTCGAAACCCTTCCTTTTTTCCTTCTATCATCGCACATGTAATAACTTAATTATTGGAAGTTTTCATAGGTTACGGAGACTGCTTACCATTAGGCGGACCGTATGCTTGTTTGCCAACCCTCATGATATAAAAAACTACACCACCTTTTGTAGAGCAAAGGTGTTTTTTTATCCCTAGTGACACTTCTATTCTACGAAGATGTGTAGTACCGAGCTGACCAGGCCCAGTAATATAAAAAAAACAGCAAGGAAGTATTTTTCGTTAAATTTACACATATCCCAGACTATAATAATCGGTGGTCACTTTAGCTGCCCGTGCGCAGTGCCAAAGTCTAATTTGGTCCGTGCGCTCCCGATGTTGTTTCACCATCAAACCAACTAACGAAAAATTGGTAAATATGAGATTTACAATTTAACACAAAACTGAATCATTATTTTTTGTTTAATATTTGGATCTTCATTACTAATATAATAAAATAATAATGGCGTATTTTCCGTCAAGGTAAATAAATGAACCATACCCTGTGATTAATTGTTATTATTTTAATGTTCTTGTTTATTTGTGGGATCTGATTCTTTGGGTACAAGTTTCAACGTTATTAGTTATCTCAAAACCGGTTTGATTCATCATTGATTCTAAAATAAATATATTGTAATATTTTTAATACATAAATAAATTCATTGTTTTGCTCGTATTCAGTTGTCTGTTTTATGTCTTATGTCTTCTTAGAGTATTACAATCTCCTGTGTCCAGATATCGATGGCAGTACTGTAGCGTTTCGTGCGATGAGTGAGGGCGCCGAAGGCCCAGTCTCACACCTTCTGTTCCCTTCCTTCTCACCTATCGCTTGAGTTGGCAAGCGTTCGTGGATTGCGGTGACTGCTTTCTATCAGCCAGACCCTATGTTTGTATTCCAATTGTCATGACATAAAAAGTTCTATTTACTAATAGTGAGTCGGTAACTTAAAGGTCTGGCGTTAAGGCGTTAATAGTTTTCGGATACAAAACAACATTTGTGGAACCCTATTGTGCCGTCGAGTCATGGAACACGGTGTGTCATTACATAATTCATATAAGGTATTGTTTTTGTAACTGATAAAATCTTCAGCAACTAATTGACAGCGCATAAAATCTTACACCATATGTTAAATCCTGTGTTTAAAAACAGTGAATCACAACTTTCACTGTCAAATGTGTTTACAGAACAATAATATGGAAGAAGAACATGGTTCACTTTCATATTGTTTTCAAAACCAGTAATTTGGTTAAACGTTATCTGTACCGAATATGAATACCTTCTTTTGTAGTAACAAGGCTATGCTGAACGACCTATGAATAGTAAAAATATGTTTTTCAAATTCTTTATGTGTAAATAGGTTGTTGATTTTCTTCACTCAACTTAAAAAATGAAGCTCTTACTGGTGATAGGTCCTTTATTGCAAGAAGCCGGCTAGGTAGGTACCACCGCAGGGGTTTGGTTTGAAGTACACTGTAGCTTCTGAAATTACTGGGCAAAGGAGATTTAAGAACCAATATCTCGAGGTTGGCAACGTGTGTGACACCTACAAATGATGTTGTTGCGCGCATTCATAGACTACGACAACCGTTTACCAAAAGGTAGACCGTATGCTTATTTGCAAACTTAGTCACATAAAACAAAATGGTTACTTGTGTTCATTTTCGCCGTTTTTGATAACCCCTTCCTTTATGAAAAGGGAATAAATACTTTCATGGTAATTCAGTTTCATGAAGTGATATATGAGAATTGGAAGGTTCTAGAGATCGGAACTCCTTGTGTAAAAGATAATTACTCGCAGTCATCCTAATCCAGTCAATAAAGCGGTTGACTTGGACCCTACTTTTGAACTCAACGGCAACAACGGTATGTAACAAAATAATTTTGAGAATATTGTTTTAATTTAACAACTAGCTTTACTCCAAAAACAAATTAGGTTTTCAGAACATCCTACGTGCTTCGCATCACGCCTCGCCGACGTGACACACTATCACACACACCTGAAGAGTCGTTATGATTCACACATAAGCATTGTTTTTAAATAATGATATATATGAACTTTGCCACTAAGTGTACTATGCACTTTGTTTATTAAATCATACCATTTATAATAATTATTTATTTTCTAAGTAAATGTGTTAATTAGAATTTTAAATTATATGACAGTATGAGTGACCAATGGCAATCTAGGTACCAAAGTTAAATGTAAAAGTAATTAATTATTTTTAGGGTCGTGTTTATAAAATAGCTAAATAAAAAGTAATCCATCATGAAAATATTATATTATAATTATCAAAAAAGTTATTATGAAGTGTCTACGGGAGTGGCAATTGATACCTTGAACTTTTAATATTCTGTCTTTACGTCCGTATTTTTAAGCTTTTTTACTCGGAGTAGATAACTACTTTGTGTTAGTCTTGCTATTTCCGGCAGTTTCACCAGGGAAGTACTAGCCCGCACAGATTATTGACGTAACAGCAGTATCTAGACTGTTTCATTCCCACACTTCGTTCCTTTCGTTTACCTCCCCCTATCCCTTGGGTTGGCAACACTTCGGGTGTTTGGAGAATCCATAGATGACGATAACCGTTTTTCAACTAGGTATCTTCAGACGTGCTGTTTGTCATTATCATTGTATAAGAAAAATTAGGAAGATTGCACAGAATAGGACATCAATGGAATCATTAATATCACAGAGAAAGCAGAAAAATTTACTAGTGGCTTAAGAGTTATTTCCTAAACGTATATCACGATAGGTTATTTCACAGGTAAGTTTTTGCCATGGGTTCTGTAGTCTATTGTAAAGTGAATAGTCTATCAATTTTCTTGCTACCAAAAATTTTTCAGTCATTAATTAGGTGATGGTAAAAGTGGTCATTGGCACGAGCAATGGCGACCATAACAATAATTTACAGTTAGCCTTGATGTAATTGCAAATAGAAACCAATACTACCATATACCAATACTTCATGTGTAGACTACAACCTTGTTTTCATCTTACAAATTAGCACAAATAATTGCTCTTGGCCCAAGTATCGGATACAGGCGATAAATCATTTATTTAAATTGTTGCCTTAATTTAAATGGCGTAAGACCTAATTTCGGTTAAAATAATAATCAGACATGTGCACCCGAAAATTCATGAATCTATGCCAAAACATTTCTCGTATTTAACACATTATCGACACAAAGTCTACAAATGTAATGGGCAATGTGAAATTTTGTATAAAGTATTTTTTGCATATTACATTAATTTATACAAATTAAACAATTCAAAAAGATTCACAAGGCTTAATAGTTCAAGGGTAGAAGGATCGACTCTATTAACACCATAGTCAGAGGTTCGATTCCGACCCCCTGGGGCTATTGTCATACCCTCCTAGCACAAGTTACACGCTTAGTTGGAAGGGAGATAGTAATGTTCATAATTACTTTAAAAAATGCTAAGATTTTTTTTTTTAAAAGAATTCGAATTTATCTCATACTAGCTTCTGCCAGCAGCTTTACCCCCGTGAATAACGATTTTAATGCAAACCTTGAATGTTAAAGCACGTATTTCTTTATCTTTAATTGTTCGAGAATTTTCATGTTTCTAGTTTTAAAAATGATGGCCATCCAATTCAAACTTTTAACCCTTTTTTGGACGCAAATAAGCAATACCATGCCAACCCACACGAATGTCATTTCGAGAAAAACGCGTTTGAAAATTTTGAACAACTTGCATTAAATGATTTTTTTTTATTGGTCAAGTTTTTGAAATTTCAGATTTATAGAAGTTATTTTACTTATTTTCACAAAAAATAAGTGTCCAAACTGCATATTTCGTATATAATATAACCCAAAACGTTTCACATAATATATAAATTGCATGATTAAAATGGCTTTTTTAGAAGTTTAAAAGCTTAAAACCCTACAAATATTGAAGAAAAATGTTCTTCAGCCATTTACCAATACTTCTTTTTTTTTTTTTTTTTTTATGTTAGAAGTTGGCAAACAAGCATACGGCCCACCTGATGGTAAGTGGCTGCCGCAGCCTATGAGCGCTTGCAGCACCATTAGTAGGTGCCACTCGCGCGTTGCCAACCTCGAGATATTAGTTCTTAAATCTCGTTCGCCCAGTAATTTCACTAGCGTACAATGCCCTTCAAACTGGAACACAGTAGTGCCTAAGCACTACTATTTGGCGGCAGAATATTGGACACTGCGGTGGTACCTACCTAGCCGGCCTCTTGCAACAAAAGACCTACCACCAGTGTGACTGATTGCACTGGTGGAATAATCTCTGTTGTGACAGAGGTTATCCCAACAGCGGGCGATGGGGTCGTCACATCCCGACGCCTAACAACTTCTGTTTATATAACTCATTTTTTTTTTTCAATTTTGTGGGTTGACATGGTATTGCTTATTTGCGTCCTTTTATCCATTCAGAGGTTGTATTTTATGAAGTGTTAAAACACACGTTTCTTAATCTTTAAAAAAAAATTATCTCTCAAGTCCTAAGGTTTAAGGTTGGGAGTTGATATGTCAGATTTATTGATCTAAACCAGAAGACCAAGAAAAGAAATCAGAAGACCAAGGCAGAACCAAAAACAATTCGCCATTATGATTTACATGGGACATACAACAAATAAGCAAACATACAAACAAAAAACTGCCGCTCGAACCAATAATTTGCATTTTGCAAGTAGTAGTTGCAGTAGGCTATTGAGTAAAATCAAATAACGATCAATATACAAACAATTTATATTATATTTAGAAGCATATTTCCATGGTAACTTGAAAAAAAAAAAACATTGATAAGGCTAATAATAAAAAAGAAACGACAAAATAAAATAAACAAATTTTAATTTATTGATAATAATAACTAAAAAAAAAAAATATTTTACACAATACATTATAATTAGTATTACACGACTAAGAATAATTATTTTAAACACATCAAGACGTGGACTAGCAAATAAAAGTTAACTTAAAAAAAAATCCATATATTTTTTTTTTAAATATTAAGTGTCAAAGGAATAGGTTTTACGTTCCGGGGGACATACATTTTCAAATCATTACATCAGGTGATTTTTTTAAACATATTTAATACATTATCAACCTTATTTAGGTTATAATTAAGGTTATTATATTCAATGACTGAAAATCTACCTCGCCTTATATCTATCGGGTGTACATTCATCTGACCCCTTTCTTTTTTTTTTTTTTTTAATTAAGATTTATATTATAGTTATACAGTTACAGGTTAAAATATGGCAGTCCATTCAAATACACAATGTAAAAGTGAGAAAAATTGGTCTGAAACATAGACAGACTATATACTGTAGACAGACCCTTCATATAGACAAGGAGCACCAGCGAGACTGACATTTTGTCCATATGGAAGGGTATTTCTATAGTATGTAGTAAGTCTATGGTCTGAATAGAAAATATAAACCAAATAGGAGCCATAAAAACTATCCATTATATATTCCATATATATATTATATACCATAATAATATGTGCTACATAGTAAGTTATCGTACATCGATCTGAAAAGAAGCAAATACAGTAGAAAACAATTTTTTTATTTTTAAAAAGTCTTATACACTAGGCATATTTCTAGCATACCAGAGCTAACATGAGCTTTTCTTATCTGTCCAAAACACTAGCGTCTGTCAAACGTTTTTCCCGCAAATTTCTGACATTTCTCCCCATGGACAGACAACAAATCTCATACATAATGCCAAACATCCTTACATATAGACAAATATATTCATGCATAATATTAAATCTATCTGTTTGAATGGAAAGAGTATAGAAAAAAAAATCACGAAAATGTTTGTGAGAAATCCTTTAATACAAAATGGCGGTGCGTTTCTTTTGATATGCCATTCTTAACCACTTTTGTCTTTGTCTTACGAAATTCACAAAGAATAATTTTAAACGTAAAAAAAACCTGTATCGTTTCGAAAAATTTTGTGCATCAATGAGACAAGATTTAGATTTGAGCATGACATATTTGAAACTACAGACCAAATGGTTCGTGCGACAAATTATAAGCATATATCAACACACGGTTTAAATATTGTATCCATATGAACTTACCTTAATAATAAACACCTACATTTTACATTGTAACCTATCTAGACAAAAGGCTTAAGTTAAAATGAAAATTAAAAAAAAAAAAATTGCGCGACAACCATCCATCGACTAAAAATGCCAACCTAAATTTAAAAAAAAAATTTGTGCTTAATTCGAAGAAATACTGCGACAGAGGTTTATATTAACAAAAAAAAAAAAAAAATATTACTCACCGAAATTACATCAACGAAAAAAAAATCGCATTTCACGAAATTCCCTTTTAAATAGCAACACAGAATGTTGAAGTTAAAAATGCCTAGAAATAACGTCTATATACCTATACCTAGCTTATTCTAGAAAAATGAACTCGGGATTTTTGATGTATATCCCGTAGTTATGACCCAAAGTCGACACTTGCACGGTACTACGTGTAATTCGATAATCAATCGTACATATATGACAATAAGTACTATTTTCGCGTTGTCATCGCGTGCAAGACTATCGCAATAGTATGTCGTCATCAGCTTTTCAAACGATTATGGATCGTATTGACACTCACATAAGTCGATATCCGTACACTGGTATTAACATGTTGAGAAACGCTTTTCATGGAAATAGTTACAGCAATTTCCATAATCTCATCACGCCACAGATAATGTCAGTTATTTTAACAGCATTTGTATACTAAAACCTTTTTCGTATAAACTCTTACGACAGCTAATTTTCACATATTATCATTTAGGTACTACATACACCAAGAAAATGAGATACAAATCGCTCAGCTTAAGTCTATATTGAATTTAAATGTTTTTACACAAATATTTAACTTTCATATGGTAACACTGAAGATCTGAACATATCCACTACTTTCCGATTGTGTTACATGTTAATAGATAAATGTTGCAATATTTAAAAATATTTCAAAAGTTAACTAAGGACTGATTTTTTTAATCAAATTTTATCTCGAGGGAATAAAAATTTAAAATTTTATTCAAACAGCTGTAAGGTGCTTATGATATTTAATTTTTTTTTTTTTTATTGAACATCATTAAAAAATCAGCCCTAGACCAATGATAATACGAAATTCAATCTGTCACATGACCAGTATATCCTTACCTTAGCTAATAATTACAATAAAAAAGAAAATCATAAATTAGCCCAGTGTTATATAATTTTTTTAAATAATTATCATATATACGTATATAGCGAACATAAATTCCCATACAATAAATTACACAATGATTACATTTAATATTTGGTTCTTTAGTTATAAGATGATATTTATGCACTGTAGATTCGTGCGATGTTTTTTTTATCTGAAACGAGGGAAATTTATCTATTTTAAATTATAGTTAAATCCTTAAATTTATTTAAATTAAATTTAAATAAAATACAAATAAAAAAATTGAAGTATCTGTTTGTTTGTTACTTCCAAACAGCTTTTCATTAAATGCATATGAAAGTATATACTTTTTAAAATTTTTGTCTGTCTGTTTTTTCTCTGAAATGGTTGGATCGATTTTCATTGGCATATTTTTAAATAGAATTAGGGTTCCGTGCAATAAAAAAAAATCGATTCACCCCACGAGTGCTGTCGCAGGAGCGGCTAGTTCTTATTCTAGTAAACAGATTGATATATTACGTGGCGCATTCGTTTCTTAGTCTGGGCATGTTTATGTTGACCATAAAAACATGCCACTTTTGTCTGGATGGTTATGGTTATGATTTTCTGTTTCCGGCCCCCCGATTATATCCTGTATATAACTATCATAATGGGGGCCGTTAAGTGTAATATTTATTATAAAGAGGTTTCTTGAATTTACCATAGACATAAAGAATTAAAAAAAAGAAAAATTCGACTCACCATTCAAAAGAAACAAGTGGTACAGCAGCCGGCCGTCAGAAGACTGCCTCCGTATTCTATGCTAACGTACATTTAATATGAATATACTATGAACAGTGGGATCGACAGACACACATCTCACACACTTAGTTTATAAACTATCTCCCTTAAATGCTTCGTCCTTGTAAGTTAATTATGTATACAATAAATAAGCGAAGAAGTCGTGCCCCTATTGAAGATACGACGTTGTGACGTCGCAACAGGGTTCAAATTGCGTCGAATCAGATCAATGTTGCGTCGCGCTTTAAAGCCTATTTAAAACCCCGCGAAATAAATGGAAAGCGCTCGAGAACATCACCTTTATTACTTACACGTTAAAGTTTATTTTTAAAATGGGATATGGGTTCGTGAAATTTAAATATACGCATAGAAAAAGCATTTACGCGACCCATTCACGCACTGCATCAATCATATTGGGATGAAAGACGAAAGCCTTCGACGCGCGTAAAAAATTATAAATTCGACGCCATTTTGTTTTAAAAGTAATTTTTGACGACATCGAAGAGCGCTCGTCGTGCGTCTTGCGTATCGAGTTTAAATATTCTTTTGACATTTTTAATGGATGTCAAATACAAAATGGCTTAACCACACATACTTATGCATATCTGAGAAAATTAATAATCTCAACAGATACGTTATATTCAAACTCGACACACGCCAAGTGCAGGAGAGGGGGGAGGTTTGTGGGGGTGTGGGGCGATTGTGGACGCGGGGGGTTGGGGGTTGCGGGGTTTTTAGTTCCAGATGCGCAGGAACGAGTCCCAGGACCCGGTGGCTACGGCCATGCCGTTCTCCGTCACGCCGAGGCACGATACGCGATTGTCGTGGCCAGCGAGAATTCCTGAGAAGAAACGTTAAATTATTACACACAGTTTATTGGTTTTAATTTATTGGTTTACACACAAAAAAGGTAAGGTATAGAACAATTATTAACTAAAGTATATCTCAGTGGGTGTACTAACTTAAGTGTGAATGCACAACTTAATGTTAAACGTTCCTAACTATTAAAAGCAAAATTACCTATTTTGTTTTAGCTATGTTACCTCACACATATCGCAATTTCAACGTGGCGACAAATATACGATATAATGAAGAATGGAGAAGAATAATGAAGAATGGAGAAGAACAATGAAGAATGGAGAAGAAGAAGAATAATGAAGAAGCGACTCACCGGCGCGCTCGCTCTTCATCGAGTCCCAAACGTTGCAGTTGAAGTCATCATATCCGGCGAGCAGCAGCCGGCCCGACTTGGAGAAGGCGACGGACGTGATGCCGCAGATGATGTTGTCGTGCGAGTACATGGCGAGCTCCTGGTCGGCGCGGATGTCGAACATGCGGCACGTCGCGTCGTCCGAGCCGGTGGCGAATGCGAAACCGGACGGGAAGAACTGCGGATTGCACGTGGTTATGAGTATGGTATAGTTGTGGCGTGTTTAGTTATTTACTAGCTTCTGCCAACGGCCTTGCCCGCATAAATAACGATTTAAATACAAACTTTGAACCTCCATTTAAAACCCTTTCAGGGGTGGAATTTTAGAAAGTGTTGAAACATATGTTTCTTTATCTTTAATTGTTCCCCAAAATACAAAATTTTATTCTTCTATTTTCAAAAATGACACATATCGCATACAAATTTTTACACCCCGTTTATGTTTTAAAAACCACGCTTGTGAATAATTTAGGTTTCTAGGTTTTAGGCTTGCCGTTTGCGTGTCAGTCAGGTCTTCTTCTTTAAGATTATTATTTATTATTACAAGACAACAAACATTATCTTAAAATTATTTTTCAATGACCTTCCATGATAATGACATTACCTATAATTTAACAGTGATATAAAGAGATATTAATTTTAGCCTATTCAAAAAATTCATTAGAATTATAATTAAAGGCGTCGGGATGTGACGACCCCATCGCCCGCTGATGGGATAACCTCTGTCACAACAGAGATTATTTCACCAGTGCAATCAGTCACACTGGTGGTAGGTCTTTTGTTGCAAGAGGCCGGCTAGGTAGGTACCACCGCAGTGTCCAATATTCTGCCGCCAAATAGTAGTGCTTAGGCACTACTGTGTTCCAGTTTGAAGGGCATTGTACGCTAGTGAAATTACTGGGCGAACGAGATTTAAGAACTAATATCTCGAGGTTGGCAACGCGTGAGTTGCACCTACTAATGGTGCTGCAAGCGCTCATAGGCTGCGGCAGCCACTTACCATCAGGTGGCCGTATGCTTCTTTGCCAACTTCTAACATAAAAAAAAAAAATAATAATAATAATAATATAAAGTATAAACATAATTATATAGTAACAAGAGAAAAAAGTCATATAAAAAATAGAAATCATATTTTTCATTGGTGTTGGTAGCAAGCTGCCTTTAGCCTCAACGGTCGCGGGTTCGATTCCCGCTCGGGCTCGCCCTTACCCCGGGTAAGTGTCGGCATTAAGCTAGCTAGGTGTGGCGCGCTCACCGTGACCGCGTTGATGTCGCTCTCGTGGCCGGGGAAGGTCTGCTTGCACTGGCAGTCGCGGATGTCCCACAGCTTGGCGGACGCGTCGCAGGCGCCGGACACGAAGGTGCGCTGGTCGGGCGCCAGCGACAGCGACATGACGTCGCCCGTGTGCCCCGTGAACTGGCCGCACTGCTGGCCCGTCTCGATGTCCCACAGCGCGCTATGAGGGGACGTTATTAATTCGTTAACTAAGTACGATTGTGGTCTTTTATAACCCGCTACCCCTATTTTTTCATCATTTGATTAAAAAGTTGAATCTTTGGAATAACAGTTTTTTTTTATATTAATTATTAATATTAGTCTGGTAACATCCAAGAGTCCAATATGGTCGCGCGTCATCAGTCTAACGTAACACGTATTGTAACGTTTTCGGTGACGCAAACCCGTAAATTATTCTCCTACCAAACATTTTCAAAATAATAATAAATATAAATAAATAAAATTTTTCATTAACAAGGAAAAAATAACTCACAGGGCAGTTTTCCCCAACATTTAGCTCTCTCTTGTTAGAAATTGCATGACTTATAAATTATTCCGTAACGATGGCGTTTACTTCCACTCAACTTGGGGGATTGTAGAGATTTTGAGAATTAATTTAGTGCAAAGAAAGTACTACCCTATCACAGAAAATTTGGCGTAAAGTAATAGGGCGAGTACTGTTGCATCTCGTAGGAGGAATGAAAGCACCGACCCAATCTCCCACCTCCTCTGTTCCCTTTTCATCCCTTCCGTAACACCTCTCGTGTTGGCAAAGCTCACGCCATACTTCATGTATAGCGCGCGTTCACAGGTAGCAGTAACTGCTTACCATCAAGCAGAATGTATATTTCTTTGCCAACCGTCGTGACATAAAAATGTAGAGTAGAACTAACCAAGTCATGTCACCGGAGCTGGTGAGTATCTGGTTGTCGTCAAGGAAGCGGCAGCAGGACAGGTAGCCAGAGTGTCCCGGCAGCTCGCGTGACACGCGCACGTTACCTTCGCGAGTTTTCAAGCTGTCGACAAAAATATATACAATAAATAAATAATAAATAAACGCTACACACTCAACGGCCCCCATTAGGATAATTATATCCTGTGTCGGGGTCCGGAAACATTCACAATGACAAGGACAAACACAACCAGACCGGAAAACATGCCTGTACGATTAATACAAACATCTGCTCCGAGCGGGAATCGAACCCGCAACCGTCGAGGCTTAAGGCAGATTCGCTAACCACAACGACACAACGGTGTCAATATATTATAAAAACAGAAGATCCACAATAAAGATTTGAAGTTTTCAATATGGATCGTCTTTTACAGTAGTAGAGCCATGCTTCTCCTAGCACAAATGGGTCGGTTCTACCGAGGAAGTATTACCCTCTTACAGAAAATCGGCGTACAGTTATTGCCTTTCGTGCGATAAGAGAGAGCGCTGAAGACCCAATGTCCCACCCCTTTATTCCCGTTACTCTCATCCCGTCCTTCTTGTACCTTGGGTTGGCAACGCGCATATTCAAGTATCACACGCGTTCATAGGTTGCGGTGACTGTTTACCATCAGGCAGATCGTATGCGTGTTAAATTTCCCTACTCCCTCCCCGCGTTCTTTCGGGTTGGCAATAGCTCGTGATAACGGCATGTAATCTTCTGGCACTTTCACAATAAATTACAACAAGTGATAGTATTAATAACCATGTTTAAATATTTAAAGAGTTAACAAAATAAGTATGTCCCAAACTCCCACTCGCTCGAATCCAGTCTTCGACTCCCCTTTTCACTCCCCGCATAGGCTTGTGACATGAGGCATGACACAAGAAGTATATTTATAATTAATTTAATTATTTTTTTTCATATCAATCCGATAACTCACCTATAGATCGAGCAGATGTTATCGAGTCCACCGCACGCCACGTACGAGCCGGACGGCGCGTAAGCGCAGGTCATTACCCACGAGGAGCGCAACGGTATCGCGTGCACCTTGTTCGTCGTGTGGCTGTCCCACACGATCAGCTTGCCGTCCTGACTCGCCGACACTAGGTTCCTGTTAACAAGTACAAAATCATTACGGTTTTTTTTTATACAATCCAGGGATCTATCTATAGTTAAAATCGTATTTTACTGATTGAAATATAAGTATACAAGTATTTGCCTCTTATCTCAATATTATTATAATTGAGAAGTTTGTGAGGATGTATGGATGGATGTATGGATGGATGGATGGATGTATGGATGGATGTATGGATGGATGGATGTATGGATGGATGTATGGATGGATGGATGTATGGATGGATGTTTTGTTACTCTTTCACGCAAAGGCATACACAAGAAGAATACATAAGAATAGCGTACAGGATATTTTAATCCCAGACTTTTTGTCGGAATGTAAAATACAGAACGTATATAGAATTTTATATAGATGTATCTTAAGCGACATTATTTGCTCACGCATGTTTCTTTTTAAACTTTTTCTGATGTATTGCTGCTGCTTTCTGTACTTGGCTTGACAACGTCACCAAAAAAGGTTACATGTTTCATTTATATCTGGATCCTATTATAAAGTCAAGCCAGACGAAGTCGCGGGTACAACTAGTTCAATATAATTTATATTTTAAGTCTTTATTAGATAAAAAAATCAAGTTCTCTTTACATAAATTGCAGTAATGTAGATACTGGCGGAAAAAAGTTGATCAGAGATATTTAGATACAGATTTTATTTACAATTTTTTTTGTATAGGTTTAATAAAATATTATAATACTTATGAATCACTTTAACTCATAACGAGTTTAATATTAAATAACTAACGAACAACTCAATAATTTAGGTTTTAGAGACAGCTTAGCATAAATAACTGTCTTTAAAGGAAAAAAATAAATATAATTCGTATGTTATTTTAGATAAGGCTGACGAAGTGTCCTATGTATTTTCAGGGATGTCATATTCCTCAGCCAGAACACTAAATACTTTTTGGATACAGCTGTCATATCTGGCTCCTATTGAATGATGTATATTTTGCCCGTCGACTATCTTATGTGTTTTAATTTTACATATTTACATAACATATTTACATATTTTAAGCCCTTGTACAACTTAAACGCTACAAACGCTACACACTCAACGGCCCCCATTAGGATAGTGATATCCTGTGTCGGGGGTCCGGAAACATACACAATGACAAGGACAAATACACCCAGACCGGAAAATATGCTTGCATGGTCAATACAAACATATTATGCTCCGAGCGGGAATCGAACCCGCGACCTGTGGCGTTTAAGGCAGGTTCGCTACCGCTGCGCCACAACGTCGTTAATTCTATGGTTTATCATTTAATCATATTAAGTGCCGCATGACATTAAAAGAATATTAGCCATGATATTTACAAGGCATTACTAAAATTCCTATTGCCCCTCCAAATAAGCTCGAAGCTTGCGCTAGGAGTGGGCACGACATAGCCCAAGGTGGTCAGGATCGAACCCTCGACTCCCGCGTTAACGGAGCGAAGTCGGCCCTTCTACCGTTGAGCTATTGAGGCTTCCAACTTGAACTGATAAATGGTAACCGTGTCCTATACATACTACATTAAAAACAGTTTTAAAGATAATAAATGCAAAACATCTTAAATCTTTTTAAATTTACGGATAAATATAAATAATGAATAATATTGTAAACGGACAAAACAAACTATTTACATATCGCAAACACTGATGCTGTCGATTCATACAATAGTACGAAATTTTCCATCGCAACGTCACACTGAGTCAAGAACCGTGAGCTAAATCCACAGTCATAATTTTATTTTGGTCGCAATTTCAGTTCTGCTTATGTTATCATACTTTCACTATTAGTTATGTAAAGAATCAAAAATATGTTTACGTTCATTGTAGTAATATTCTTAAAATTTCAACATTAATCGTTTTAGTGGGCTATAATTATCTTTTCAAGTTCTTTGTTATTTTTCTTAAGACGTAACTAACTACTAACTAACTAAACTATTTTATTATGTCAGAGAGGGCAGACGGTCAGAAGGCTCATCTGATGTTAAGCGAATTGTACCACAGCAGCAGTCACTACACGGGTTTTTCACCAAAGTACGGTGGTAGCTAAAAATGTTGTAGCATTTCTTCTACGACATCGTCCAGGTTTCCTCACGACGTTTTTTATTCACCGTTAGGCACAAAATAAATTTGAAACACAAATTAAGCATTTGAAAACTCAGAGGTTTTCAGGAATTTGAACTATCGACCAGAGAGTCTCTGTCGACCAGTTAGAGTTAGTCTCTTATCTCTCTATCATATTTGTGCTCATAGGAAAATTATCAAAATTATTATCATTGTCCTTAAAGTAATAAACGACCTTTACTGGATTCATGACAGTAGCTTTCATTTAAAAAATCGTCAGTTTGTATTAAAACCCCTTTTTATATTGTTAAGCAAGCATACGGCCCACCTGATGGTAAGCAGTTGCCGTAGCCTATGAGCACGCGAGATATTAGTTCTTATATCTCCTTTGCCCAGTAATGTCACTAGCCTACAGTGGCCTTCAAACCGGAGGTAATGCCTAAGACACTACTGTTTGGCGGTAGAATATTTGACACTGCAGTGGTACCTACCTTACTAGCCTCTTGCAACAAAAGAATACCATCAGTGTGACTGATTGCACTGGTGGAATAATCTCTGCTGTGACAGAGATCATCCCAACAGTGGGCGATGGGAAGGTCACGTCCCGACGACGGTAATAATACATAAGAATAGAAGATACAGTAACAAAATTTATTGAGAATTCTTATTCATTTGATTTATTATCAATTGATTTATTAATACCACAGAACCGAGAAATGTGAACCATATTTTAATGACACAACCGTGGTTTTTACAACATGTATGCATTATAATTAACGAGAATGATACAAAAAAATAAAAAAATATACTGCAAGTAGTTTTGCGAAATTTTGTTTAATAACGTCTTTACGTAAAAACTGGAAAGAATATTTTGATTTAAGATCGACAGAAAAGGGTATATGGTATAAAAGTATACAATGCAAGCTTTCTCGCTGCCCCTGGTTTGACGACTCTCAATTAAGTAATAAATATATTAAGTTAATATTAACACTTCGTTCTGGACACTATCCATCAGCAAAGTTTGCATTTCTAATGAAGAAAAAAGAAACAGATAAATGTAACGTTTGCATGAAGAGGGAGGATATACAACATTTGCTGATGGATTGTGTCAAGAACAAGACAGAACGAGAACAATTTTTAAAAAAATTTAGCTTAAATTATATGAGTCCAACACTCATCCAAACTATTTTGGCAAGTCCAAAATCTATAATGGCAAAGGAAATGTGCAAATTACTATTTGTTTAATGTTTCATTTTTAGTTTGTTATTGATTATGTGTTTATTTGTAGTTCGTGTTTAGATGGGATTGACATATCCGTGTGGATAAAAATCCCAAATCAAGTTATAAAGAATAAAAAAAAAAAAAAACATCTTTACGTGAGCTTTTAAGGTTACATGTGATACACTAAAGATAAAAGTTATTAGTCTAATTTAGTAAAATGTCGAAATTAGCTGACACACATAAAAATTGTGAAACATATTTAATAACCAGTAAACCTGCATGGCTAATTTGAAATGGAACGAGTTTTCCTTTGGAATGTTTATTGCTGTTGGCCCTATCGGCCTTGACAGCGTCACCTGTCGATTGTCACTGACCCCTCGGCCGTGAAAAGAGGATAAATGTCGTGGGGTCTCAGTTATTTCTTGTCTACGAATACCTTAGTATTTTCAAACGGCACATTCCATTATTTTTGAAATAGTCAGTTTTTATTTCTGAATGTTCCGGTCAAGGTGGTTATGTTAGTGTGTTTTAGGACCCCCAACACACGATATAGCTATTCTAATAGCGGTTGTGTTAAAACATTTTTGTTAAAGAATACTAGCAATGCCCTTTTAAAGAGATTACTAATATTCCTATTGCCCCTCCAAATAAGCTCGAAGCTTGAGCTAGGAGTGGGTACGACAATATCCCGAAGGTCGGCCCTTCTACCGTTGAGCTATTGAGGCTTTACGATAAAATAATATAACCAAAAGATCCACAACCTATTTTATAATGCGGACTGAATTTTCCAAAAAAAAAAAAAACTATCTTCTACTACCAATAGCAAAACAAAATTGCAGATAGATCTCCTATACAAACCTTCCAATAGATAAATAAAACAGGTGACCTATTTAAACGCTTCAAATGAAACGGAACCTCGTGTTATTATTAAAATTTCGTTCCAACCTCTAAACCGATCGTTTCTATCAGGAGGAAAACTCGAGGTGCGATATACCACGTCTCTCGGAAACTGTTCCGGAATAAATAAACCGTTCTCTGGAAGTGTAGTTTTATGTATGTTTTGAATGAAATAATCGACGAAACGGTGCTGTAAAGTTTTTTTTTTTTTGCGAGATGTTTATCATTCAGCGTATGCGCAGTGTAGGAATGATATATCAATTATGAAGTTTTGCAATTTGAGGAAAATGGATAGTATGTATGGATCGATTTATTAAGGAGCTGCGCTAATTTTTCTAGTTCTTTTTTCTTCTTTTTGTTTCTTTTTTAGTTGCTTTTTGTTTTTAATGTGTATATTATATATATATTATAGTACCTTATATATTTTCCTATGCGTTTAGAAAAAAGCTGTTAATTTGAAATTACAAACAGACACTTCAATTTTATTTATTTGTGTAGATGTATAGATGGAATCGGTCGAGTGAACTAATTTCCTTCACCGGTAAGTAAGTCCTCTCTCTAAGAACTACGATGTACATTAGGAACTAAATTAATCACACGCTAACTTCATTCACACGATGGACAGAATGCAGATAAGGCGAATAATTATAATATTTGCCTAGCGTAAGGAGACATCCCCCAGTAATAAATTAAAATGATTTTGAAAAGTGTTGCATAAAAGTATCAGCTGTGGTCTTTGAAGGCTATTTTTAAAAACGTGAATGATAACAGAATGATTCCTTATAATTAGTGTTTCATGTGATCGTATTTATTACATCTCACACTGGTGGTAGGTCTTTTGTTGCAAGAGGCCGGCTAGGTAGGTACCACCGCAGTGTCCAATATTCTGCCGCCAAATAGTAGTGTTTAGGCACTACTGTGTTCCGGTTTGAAGGGCATTGTACGCTAGTGAAATTACTGGGCGAACGAGATTTAAGAACTAATATCTCGAGGTTGGCAACGCGTGAGTGGCACCTACTAATGGTGCTGCAAGCGCTCATAGGCTGCGGCAGCCACTTACCATCAGGTGGGCCGTATGCTTGTTTGCCAACTTCTAACATAAAAAAAAAAAAAAAAAAAAAAAATCTCAAATAATTATTTTATAACTAATATAATTACTCAGGATTAGTAATTATTTCTTGTGTGAAAGATAATCTATTTCAAAACTTCACCATGTTGTATAGTTGAAATATATATAACATGTAACAAGCAACCTCACATATCGTTATAATAGTAGTAAAATTACCTAGAGTCGCTCCCCCAGTGCATCGCGTAGATCTTTGCGAGGTGTCCGCGCAGGGTGCGGCGCGTGCGCATCTGGATGCGACCGATCGGCTCCAGATTGGCAGTCGCCTGCGCGAGCGACGTATCGCATGCCGCCTTCCGGGCATCCTGTGAACGAAATATAAAAATTAAGTTTTTGTTTTTATTAAGCATACTAAAAAATATTCACAATTAATTATTTTTTTGAGTTTTTCTGCAACAGTTTTTATAATTAAATAATAAACGGTACACACTCACGGCCTCCATTAGGATATACATATATATCCTATGACGGGGATCCGGTAACATACACATATAATATAACAAGGAGAAACACTCCCTGACCAGAAAACATATCTGTATGGTCAATACAAACATATTCTCCGAGTGGGACTCGACCCCGCGACCTGTGGCGCTTAAGACGGGTTTGCTACCGCTGTTCCATAACGTCATCCTAACAAGTTCACTTTCTAATTACATAATGTCTTCCAGCGTAAGCGTTCTAGAATTATTCCCTGTATTTACTCAGGATGTGCTTATAACTTTATCCGGATTTGAGGGGCATAAAGAATAATACGTACATAGACACGAATACATACGAATAGACCAAAACAGGCTGTATGGCCAATCATTGGCCTCGAGAAGGAATCGAACCTCAGACAACTTGAGGCAACTGCGCCAGATTAGTCACGTAATATGACAATTGTTTACCTCTTTTATATTATATTAAAATTGAAAATATGGTTAACTCGTATAATGTTTATATTACCGTTTTCATAAGGAAAATGAGTTTGTTTATTAAATATTATGGAGTTGTATTGATTCATCATTGAAGTTTAGTTGTTTATTTCACTTAATAGTTATAGGAATTAATGTTTTCGGCATGAATGAGTCGAGAAGAGAAGTACTACAAAAAAATAGAGATACAGGATACGTATCCGTTATTGTTTTGTTGGATGAATGTGAAAAGCGAACGCCCAAACTTCCTTCGCGAACAAAGAAGTTTGCCAATTCTTTTCTTTGTCGTACTTCCAAAAAGTGGAACTCATTGCCGGCTCACGTGTTCCTCTCTTCTACAATCTGGGCTCCTTCAAACGAGGCGTGAAGAGGCTTCTTGCTGGTAGGCAGGGCAAGGGTGGCTAACACGGTTGCATTCCGCAACTCTGTTAGCAGGACTGCAGTTCTGTTTGGACTTTATTTCCACTTACCATCAGGAGTAGAGTCATCTGCCCTACTTTCTAAATAAAAAAAAAACTGTCGTTCACTTTGTCCTTCCTCGTCCTGCCTTCCGTCCAATTTCCCGGGGAGTAGGAGGTTATGTAGGGGTTCAATGACAAGGTGGTTACGTCATAAAGATGCATTAAAACCTCCTCGGTTGGTCAGTACGCGGCCTGCCAATCAGTCTTCAGCTCGCGGTTGGCGGAGCTCAGTCCCAACAAATCAACAAAGCCAAAAGGTGGCAACGTATAGTTTTATCAATTTTTTATACTGTATGTAGACTACAATTACGGTAGCCACATTTCATCAGCTATACCATAAGCATGTTTGCCACTTGTATTTAAAAAAAAGTTTTTTGGTATTAGTTATACTGAAATCTTCCTTATACATATGTAACTAATTAATAATGTGCCAAATTCCATTCAAATATTATAATCGAAACTTATTCCTAGCTTTATTCCCGGTATTATACGAGTACTTACGCAGGTTCTGCTTATTACTCTTGTCCGGATTTGTCAGGTTACTAGTTTTTACACAGAGCGATTGCCATCTGACCTCCACAACCCTATGGGCGAACCAGTAACTCATTCGATAAGACCAATTTACTTATCAAGAGTTAAAGATTATTATCAGATGTTATGTGATAGCAACCGGGACCGACAGCTTAACGTGCTCTCCGAGGCACGGTGGGGAAACCCACAGGGACAAACGAAAAAACATTTACCCGAGCGGAAATGGAACCCGCAACCGTCGAGACTACACGCAAACCCGCTACCCACACCGCTACAACGGTGTCTAAATATAATAATCGAAACATTCACAATAATTATATTAGGAATATATTTTCCATTTCATTTGTATTTCTGATTTTCGGAAACAATCATAATAAAATATACAAGTTCAGTTTTACTGGAAATCACAGTATCGTTTCAATAGAAAACTCACTAAGATCGAAATATTTCCCGGGAAATTCTAATATTTCATGTTGGGTTTTATCGGCCTCACGAACATTGTTCCTGCGCGCTACGTTCACGCGATTGGTTTATGTTTATACGCAGTCGATGAATGAAATAAATATTTATAATTGTTAATATAATTTTAAAAAATGGTTTTAAAAAATGCGTTTTATAATGTTAACTGACGACGTTGTGACGCAGCGATAGCCTGCCTTAAGCGCCACAGGTTTATTAACCATACAGGCATGTGATCCGGTCTGTGTGTGGTTGTTCTTTTTCTTGTGTATGTTTCCAGACCTCCGACACAGGATATAACTATCCTAATGGGGCCGTTGAGTGTGTAGCGTTTATTTATTTATTTTATTTAAAGGCTCTAATTATTTTATATACAAGAACCAATTTGCCAACAGCGACACAAAATACCAGCTTTTATTCTACAATGTTGGCAACCAAGTGTACGGTCCCACAGCGATTACTATAACTTCTAGACGTCGATATACTTATAAGAGCCTAGTTTTCCGGTCAAGTACTACTCATAAAACAACAGCACTTTAACGCTGCTCGAATTTACAAAAGTAAAATATGTTTAACGCTAGTGCTTGTCCGCAGATTTTGTTTTAATTAAAAACCTTACATATAAATGTGAAAGTTTGTAAAGATGTATGGGTGTTTGTAACTCTTTCAAGCAAAAACTACTAAATGGATTTGGATCATTTGGATTTCTTGGCGTCGGGGCGTGACGACCCCATCGCCCACTGTTGGGATAACCTCTGTCACGGCAGAGATTATTCCAACAGTGCAATCTGTCACACTGTTGGTAGGTCTTTTGTTGCAACAGGCCGGCTAGGTAAATGTAGTACGCAGTGTCAAATATTCAACCGGGATATAATAGTGTAGGCTAGTGAAATTCTAATATCTCGGCGTTGGCAACGCGTGAGTGGCTCCGACTAATGGTGCAGCAAGCGCTCATAGGCTACGGCGACCACTTACCATCAGGTGGGCCGTATGCTTGTTTGCCAACATAAGAAAAAAACTTGGCACACTGATAGCTATTAAAATTATAAGGTTCCCGTCGGATAAGCAAAAACCACATTAACGCAAACGGAGTTATGGGCACAGCTAATGATTGATATTTATTCCACGGAAAGTGGTTTTGGTCACTTACCCGTATAGAATTTTTAAGCGTTTCCGCCTCCTGACGCAAGCTGTCTAACTCGTTCATTTTCAGACGGGACAGGTTTCTTTTCCAACGCCTAAACTCTCACTACTCTTTCGGCACCAAGCTGGAACAAAAATAACACCATTATAATTATCTTTCTTTTTTTTTTAAACTGAATAATCGTCGATGGTCTTCTTCTTTCTAGCATTAATCCCGGTATTTGCTCAGGGTCTTTACTGTTATCCGGATTTGACAGGTTACTAGTTTTTACACAGAGCGATTGCCATCTGATCTCCGCAACTCTAAGGGCGAACCAGTAACACATTGGATAAGAGCAAATAACCTATTGACTTAACGATTATTATCATATGTTATGATAACAACCGAGACAGATAGCTTAACGTGGTCTCCAAGGTACGGTGGGGAGACCCGTAAGGATAAACGCCCTTACGGGTCTAAAAAGGACTGAGACAGATATTCAAAATCAGGTTGGCTACCAACACGCCATAACGGTTGTCGCATCGTCGATCAATCGTCAATGGTAGAAAACAAAATGCTCATAGCTTCGAGGACATAAATTTCTATCTCCGAAGTCCTTGATCGGATCATCATGAAAATATGACAATTAAGGAAGTACACACACTCAAAGAGGCGTTATATGCACATAAAAGACACTAATTCAAAAACAAAACAAAGACAAGTTCATAAAACCAATAAAAAACGTCTACTATCAAAAACAATTCAGAAGACATTGATCGCGGTTAATCAGGTAATTAATTAGCTCGTATACTCTCGAGTTCTGTTCTCTATCACTGCAGTAATTAAAATCTTACAATCGTACAAACATACCGTCTAACTCACAAAACGAATCAGTTTAACTGAAAACATCTTCGTGAAAGTGTTTCCTATCAATGAATTTGGATTTTGTACATAAGCCTTCAATAATATTGTACAATACTGATGATTAGAAAATATTATTGAGTGTATGGTAGAGGTTAGAATTTAAAGATTGTGCAATGATTGATTGAAGACTTAATTGGTTTGTACCATAAATATTATTGCGCAATAAAACATTGGCTTTATATAAAATCCTTTATTAAATCACTACACAATCTTTCAATACTAACTTTACAGGCCACAACTCACAAGTTATGGGCTGCCTGACACACGAGATCGACTTATTTGCTTTCCCAAGAATAGAGACGCTCATGGGAAATACTACTAAATGGTCATCCTTAATGGTTAACCGCTCACAAAGCTTAGTCTACTGATTGTTTTTAGGGAAAAGCAAGTACGTCTGATTAAGTTAGACTTGATTTTTTGACCAAAAGAGTTTCAATTTATCCTATTTTTTATTAATGATCACTCTACAAGGATCGTGTCAAAGGAGTTACGGTATCTATCTATATGATCTTCAGTAGCAAAGTAACTGACTAAGCGAAGAGACTTCGCTTTTGTGTACTTGGCCTTACCGCTTGGTATTTAGGATATCGAAATTATGTCGAAGACTATTTTCTACCTTGGCTGTTCATTCTCACACCTTAATATGTGCGCAGCGCGGTTTCAGAGGAATTTCGTTCACAAAGCTCGGATTCGGAATGAGCTCTCTGCCCAACTTTTCCCAGGATTAAAACTTATTTTTATCTATCCTGGGAACAAATGACTACTCCACCTGATGGTAAGACCTGACTGAATCATTACTACCCCCAAGATGCCTTTTCACGCCTCGTTTTTTACACCCAATATTATAAGAAGGGAGGACGTGTGTCGGTAAGGAATCCCATCACTAGTTATATATTTTATTAATAGTTATAAGTATTTCACTACATGTACATTGAATTTCGCTTTACATCGCGCTATATCACAATCGAAGCCATAACCAACTCCATATAAAGCACAATGGTGTATTGTAACACTCTCACCATACAGAAACGACGCACCTTCTAGAACGTTTGGATAAGGTAATGAGACTTTAAATAAAAAAAAAACAAAATCATAAATATTATTATAATTATTACCATAAAAATTCTATAGGAATAATAAATGTATAACTATACATAAATAATAAAAATTGATGAATCTGCCTGTCACATTGTTTTTAGGGGCTTTTGATTTGATAAAACTGTATATTTTTGTGCTTAAAAGTTGGGCTATAGCAGTTAAAATAAGGAAATTTATTTTGGTTTACCTTGCTAAGACGATGTAGGCCAGGAATTTAGCACTAAAACTGCATTATTCAATCATGCGAAAATAGTATTCTGAATCCACGTTAACTCAATTCCTACTCAACTCAATTTTTTTTAACAAGGGTCAAATAAGTATGACGCCTGATGGAAAGGTTACGTACGCTATGAACGACAGAGGAATCACTGTCATTGCCAGCGTAGCAGTAAAGAGGTGGAAGAGAAGCAAACGAGTGGAGGTGGAAGTTTGGGCCTCCACCACACACTCATAGATCGAAACGCCAAAATATGGATGACGGTGCTTTACGTCAATATTATGTTAGACCCCTACTTGACATAGATTTATTGGACGATCTAAATTTTGTTATTCCTCTATTCATGGCAAGAATTTAATTTATTTTTATGAAGAAAAAGTATTTAATTTATTTTAATGGAGATCGTAAGAAAAATCTTGTTTTGATAAAAAACCCCACTTAGATATCACTACATAGTATAAAACAAAGTTCTTTCCCTGTCCCTATGTATGGTTAAATCTTTAAAACTACACAACGGATTTTGATGCGGTTTGTTAAAATAGATAGAGTCATTGAAGAGGAAGGAGTTTATATGTATAATTATAATGACATAGGCTATATATTTTATACCCGTGCGAAGCCGGAGCGGGCCGCTAGTATTTGATAATTACCAAGTTATTTCATCATAACCAAAAACGCAAAAGTACTACGAATCTTCTAAATATATTTTTAGCGTCATCTTATATCATAAATTCACAACTTCGACTAAATCAAATTCCTATTAGCACTGTTCTATTGTTTTCGTTCTAACAACGATGAACTATAAATAAAGGTGTTTAGGTACATACAATATTTATTTAAAACCATTGTTTGCCACTTCCAATCTTTCATACAACAATATCAATAAAAGCTTTTAAAAACCACGTGCTTGTCGGACTCGCACATAATGGAGGTATATAAATAAGTGTTTACAGTTCATGAGATCCAGCAAAAAAATAAAAATATCAAGTTTCTTTAATGGGGGTCTCCATTTACTTTATTTTTAAATATTTATTGTTATAGCGGCAACAGAAATACATACATTCTGTAAAAATTTTAATTCTCTACCTGTTACCCGATCGCTAAGACATTTGGCACCCTTTGAGTACGGAACCCTAAAAATCGTCTATATCTGGTGGTTATTTGTACGTTTATAACTTGAGGTCCACTATGTGATATTTTTGGAATTGAGATACGTTATTTGTACTACGTTTTAGAGTTAACATACGTTACCTAGCTTATTAGCAGTAACGATTTTAGTAAATCGGCGCAGCGCAGACGCTCAATACACAGAATAAAAGCGTATTGTAAATGAAAAATAGCAATAAGCACTTATATGCGAATGCACCATATTTGCGAGAATTGTAAGGCGATGGTTTAAATCAATAATACAAAAAAAATTAAAGTCGTATGTTTTTGCCTGTTTTTTCCAATTTTTTTTTGATAAAAGAGTAGGTGTCTTACGAAGCTCAATACGAATATTTCTATGTCTAATATAAATTTATATAAGTATAATTATGATTTAACTTAATATTTTGATTTTTTCAGAAAATGCTTTATAGTCTGCGTGATATAAAAACAATGTTTACATGCGCAAGCGCATCGATATATAATTACCTGCTAATCAATAGCTAGAAAATGATAACATTATAAAAGATTATAAAGTTATTATCGTGTTTATATTTAAAAATATTCACTCGATAGAGTTCACACCTCAGCTTCATCTCAATGCCAATCTAAACATAAATATTTTGGAAGCGCACAGTTAAGATAATTATATTTCTCCAACGTATAATATAGTATGTATTAATTTTTTTTTTTTTTAATAAACTAACTTTTTTTTATAAGATTAAAGAGACAAAAGACACTTGATACAGCCCATCAATACTTAGTAGTCACTTAGACATTGCACTTGCGACACCTATATAACAAGTTTGTTGCAGAAAATAACGGTGAAGATAGGGTAGAAGTTTGAGACTCAAGTACACACAGCGAACAAAATGTAATAGTACAGATACTGCTTCATGTTGATACTCTATCACGTTGGCACATAATTGTTTTACGTAATAGCTCAATCTGATTTGATTTTTCACACCTTCGATTGATTGATTAAACTTTGGTATTAGGCAAACCTTCGGCTAGTTTTGGCCGAAGGTCGTATGTAAAACTTTTGAACGAAGATAGTCGATTATATTCTTGTAAAGGTAAACAAAATTATTTTAAGTTGATATATTACTTATATTTTTTTTAACACAATAAATTGTTATCCCATAAAAATGGCGTAACATTACATTAACTCTTTTGCGTGACTCGCTATCATTATGCAATGAACAACAAAATTATTATTGTTGTTAGCATTAAAGGAAATCTTTTCGATTATCTTATTATGTATTTAAGATACCAAAGATGCTACGATAGCAAATTATTATTATTTAATATTGTCATAGTCTAAGATAAATATTTTTTGTTGTTACGTACGTACGTAACAAAAAATAGTGCAAGTACCTACGTGTTGCAGGTTCGATGTTGACCACCTGGACTAATATAGTATTTCCTCCTAGCTCAAGTTACGCGTTTATTTTTAAGACCAGCAGGAATATAGAAAAACCATTACTAAAATTCTACCAAACATAATAAAAACTTGTATCAGGGTTTTAGTGTGAGTTTGTGGTTGGAATTCGAAAATCAGTAGTTAATGAACACGTGATTTTTTCCCGGATTTAATTCTGAGATTGGAGTCTGCACCCGGATAAAATCGCGGGAGTAATTTACCCACAATATGATATGTATAGACACCAATATAATTAATCTTAGAAATTAAAAATGAAATAAAAAAAATGATCATGGGTGTATACAAAAAGATGAGCTACAGAATGGTGTATCTTCGATGGAGAAAAATTCCCCATTTTTGGTATATTATATATAGAGGACTCCATAGAACCGATCCATCATTAATCGAATGTTCAATAAAAAAATAACCAACTTTAACCGACAGCAGTTTGAAGCAATTTGATGCAATTATTGTGAGGGTATTTTGCTCTTACTTTAAAGATTCCTGTTATATATAATTATATTTCCCGGGTTCTTGGAGTTATGGAACCGAAGATCACATAAATATAAATGGTAACCGCTAAAGAGAATGAGATACGTTTAAAGAAAAGTCATCTAAAAAAATCATCAGAATTGAGAATTTATTTTTTAAAGGCGACCTTTTTGAAGATGCTTAAAAAAGGGTTCCAATTATTTGCTGTCCTCAGGTTTACTCAATTCCGAACAGTATCGTTAAGTAGTCTACTTGTATTGTTATCAAAATGTTCGATATTACGTATTATTCTTATCAAACGCGTTAATAGTTGCAAAGGTCAGTTAGAAATATGGGTAACGCTTGTAATATCAGATTATTGTGAAGGCACTACACAAGTAGTACAATTATGATTTTATTTAGTACAGCATCTGCCCTCGACTTTGTCCGCGGTGACCTTAGTATTGGCTCCAGGGTGAAATGAATTATATGTAAGTAAATAATGTTCTAAACACATCTATACCGAATTTCAATTGAATACGTCCTGTAGCATGTTTTTTGATATTCCAACGGGAATCTAGCATTATTCCGGGATAAAAAGTATCCTATATCTTAATCCAGGTAACAATCTATATCTGTACCTGTGTGTGTTTGTTGAGTTACAAACATACAACTATATGCCAGTATTCCGACCCTATGAATTCTCACCTTGTACTGTATCAATATACAACGTAACCAATTAATGTTACAAAATGAACTCTTAACTATATTTCATAACATTTAGGAAAATGTTCCTAATTTATTTAATAATATGAACGTTTTATTTGATTAAACAACGCAATCGTCTTGCGAAATGAAATGTTGAATTTCGAGATATCTCAAAACAGATTCAATATTATTTAAACACTGTTCTTTACATTCTAGCTTGAGTGTTAAATTTTTGAAATCCACTGACCCTGACAAATGTCCCTATCCGTGCCTAACAATATAAATGCGAAAGTACCTCTGTCTGCTTGTCACGATTTTATAAAACACAAAACCGATTTCGATAAAAATTGGTACAGAGATAGACAAGACCTTGGGAAAAGACATAGGCTTTTTATTGCGAAAAACGTAATAAAGCTTGAAAGTTTTGAAATAGGATATCAAAGTTTGTATGGAGAACCAATTATTTCTATTTTGCATTAAATGTGCCGCATTCAAAAATCATTAATTACGCGAGTGAAGCTGTGGGCTTGTATTGTACATTTCAATATCTTTAAATCTTTAATCTTTTAATCTTTAAACGAAGATTTGGGAGCGTTTCATGTACAAAGTATTAATATTATTAACAGAAAGCTGACGCCTACATGACTAAAGCTAAGCTAAGCTAAGCAATAAATTTTTATTATTAAATTAGAATAATACGGCTAAATAACTTTAACTGCACAGAATCCACCCATCTTCAATGTGAACCAGTATTACGAAATAAATAATACACCTTACGACCTACGGGGTGGCGACATGACATCAAGGTACAAAGGAGCTTAATAATTGATATAATATATTAATATTGTCTTCTTCATCCAAGCATTATTCCCGGTATTTTTATGTACCCAGGGTCTGCTTATTACTCTTATCCGGTTTTGACAGGTTACTAGTTTTTACACGGAGCGATTGCCATCTGACCTCCGCAACCCTAAGGGCGAACCAGTAACTCATTGGATAAGAGCAATTTACTTATCAAGAGTTAACGTTTATTATCAGATGTTATTGATAACAACCGGGACCGACAGCTTAACGTGCTCTCCGAGGCACGGTGGGGAGACCCACAAACAAACGCCCAGACCGAGACAGAAATTTTAACAAACATCTGCCCGAGCAGGAATCGAACCCGCAACCGTCGAGACTAAAGGCAGACTCGCTACCGACAACGCCACAACGGTGTCATAATATATTAATATTGTCTGTACAGTGTAATATCTCATTACGTAGTAGGAAAAGTGAACAAGGAAACAATTTTCAACATTTTTAATGCAGGTGGTAATTACAGAAGACAGGCGGTCTTTTATGTTGTAAAATTGGGAGGAACATAACAAGGATGTAAAACAATAATTACAAGTACATCTGTACGTAATTATTTATTTAATGAATGTCTTCTTTATTATCTTTTTCCTCGTTCACCATTTATGGTATGAGAAAATAAAAATAACATGGGACGATGTATAATCATAATAAAAAGCATACTGTACATCAATAACGCATTCACGTATCATACTTTTTTAAATCATAAATATGTCTTCGTTGGCATGAACGATTTTTGCACGTCGCGACGCGTTCTAAGCCTTGGTCCGGCCTCTTAGCAGACATAAATTAAAGAAGAGGTGAGGGCTGTTCCTTTTTCGCTCGGTGACGCTGCCAAGGCCAGTAGGACCAACAGCAATAAAATTTCCGAAAAAAAAAATGCAACAAAACAAGTGAACGTATTTGTACATAATGGAGCAGTTACCACAGTCACGGTCACATTACAGGCAAGATATATGGTTAGAAGATTAAGGGAAGTGAAAAGGAAAAGGATAGAACGAGACGGAGTTTGAGCTCCAAACACACAGTTAGCTAAACGAAACTGGTAGTATCCAACTACTACTACTTCTAGTGTTACTTAAAGTCCAAACTTTGAGACAAGAAGACAGACTAGAAATCCTAGTCATTCATAAAAGAACAAAGCTCTACCCAAAAATGTTTAAGTAATTCCTCAACAAATAATTTCACTTTTTTCTTTTATTATTACGCAGTATGATAACGAACTTGTGTTTTGGAGTGTGAAAAATTTAAGAAACATCTAAGCTCCAGTTTCTGCTTCTCTGAGTACAAGTAAGTAATATAAGTAATAGATTTCGAAAAAAAAAATACGCAAACATGTTTTCTAGCTCAACGAATCGTGTCCGTTGTTTCGTAAAGAAAACGGTAATAGTTGTTTTTAGGGTTCCGTAGCCAAATGGCAAAGACGGAACCCTTATAATTTCGACATGTCAGTCTGTACGTCCGTATGTCACAGTCATTTTACTCAAGAGACTCTGAATTGGCTCTATCTATACGGAATTTGGTAAATAGGTGTATTCTATAAACGCTACAGGGATTTGTAGTGGAAAAATAAAATATTGAACCATATCGTGTATTTAGTCAAAATAAATATCCGTCCTTTTCACTTGTCTGCCCCAGAATAAGATTATTTTATTTTTTTTATGTTAGAAGTTGGCAAACAAGCATACGGCCCACCTGCTGGTAAGCGGCTGCCGCAGCCTATGAGCGCTTGCAGCACCATTAGTAGGTGCCACTCGCGCGTTGCCAACCTCGAGATATTAGTTTTTAAATCTCGTTCGCCCAGTAATTTCACTAGCGTACAATGCCCTTCAAACCGGAACACAGTAGTACCTAAGCACTACTATTTGGCGGCAGAATATTGGACACTGCGGTATAGGTAGGTACCACCGTACCTACCTAGCCGGCCTCTTGCAACAAAAGACTTACCACCAGTGTGACTGATTGCACTGGTGGAATAATCTCTGTTGTGACAGAGGTTATCCCAACAGCGGGCGATGGGGTCGTCACATCCCGACGCCAAGATTTATTTTTTGCAAGGTTCTCTAACCAAAGGGGATTTGACCACATGAGTCTTGAGGTTTTTCCTAATAAAGAGGTTCTTTTTCTTCTTATCGAGTGGTTAGAGGCCAACCTAGTGTCAAAGTTCTTTAGGTCGCCCTTATAGGCTTCTGACTTGACTTTCGACAACATGTGACATTGTGTGACAAAGGGTGGTACCCTTCCAAGTTTCGTAACGTCGCATTTGAAAATCTAATATATCAACATATTTAAACGCGAAATTTGACCTGTTAGCGAAAAACTTACAATTTTTACTTAATAAATTTCGCCGTTTTAATAAAAAAAACTTTAGATGAAATATTGTGAGGTCACACTTTTGTTATAAATGTAAAAAATCAGTCCCGATGAGTACTTGGACAAAATTTTTTTCTTCATGAAATATTTCTACATGACAAATATTTTTCAATATTTGATTTTTTTATTTTTCAAGTGAAAACTAGTGACAGGCGTAAAATCAGCAATCCTTCAAACGATTTTAAAAGCGTCTCACACTACAGTGACGTAACTAAGTTTGTTCAGTCTTGCGAAATACAGTCTAAAATATCTCGCTGTTTGATATATTTGGAGCGCTTTTCACTTTTAAAACATTTATTTTGGTAAAGGGTTGATTTTTCAATCGAAGAAGTATTTCTGAACTGGACAGATTTCCAATATTCAAACTAGATCGATTGGACATGTGGCGCCCCCACTCATTGCACGGAATGCAACAGTACTGATACTATTACTTTACGCCAATTTTCTGGAAGAGGGTGGGTAGTACTTCGCCTGTTGAATAGGTACATTTTGCTCTACTAATACTAATTTATAATTTGACGATTAAAAAATCGGCCCTAAACGAAGTCACGACCATTTTTACAAAACAATAAAGGCTAATTTATGGCCCAGGCAATAGCGACCAATGATCATCAGGCAATGATCACCGATTCGTGGCAATCTAGTACTGATATTAACAAGTATATTTCTTTTACATAAGGCCAGTAACCAACACTGGTATGCCAGTGACGCTATCGTCAGTTACTGGATCAATCTAAATGTCTTTAAACATTGCTATAGTAAAGCATTAAAATAAAAACTATGTTTAGATTAAACTTAAGTATATTTTAGATAAGACTAGTTAGGCCATAGCTAATTCTCTCATAGGAATGTATTAATTAGGTGAAAAGAAAAGATATAAAAGATAATAGAAAAATAATACTAAAGGTCATTAGAAAATAGCACCAATCATAAAAAGTAAAGAAAATCGCAACAAAGTCGCAAATGCAAAACATCGTTCCCGAATGGTCCCGTACATATAAATACACATATACGTATTGAAAATCAATGAATTGTGCATGTATTCTACTAGAGCTTACAGTGTATGCGTGGTTTAGTGTATTCAACAAGACGAGTGTTCTCTTAGTAATATAACCTTTAGTATCCATGCGGTAAGAGACATAATCGCAAAATATAAAGGCAATTTGTTATGTACATAAAATTGCATAGAAACGATAGTGATAATTTAAAAAATATTACGGTAGTAGAGCCATGCTTCTCTCAGCACAAAAGGGCCGGCTCGACCGGGAAGTACTACCATCTCACAGAAAATCGGCGTCAAGTAATAGTATTATTGCTGCGTTTCGTGCGATGAGTGAGAGCGCCGGAGGCCCAATCTCCCACTCCCTCTGTTCCCTGACCTTTTTTCCCCTTCTCATCCCGTCCCTCCTGTTCCTTGGGTTGGCAACGCGCTTGTGATACTTCAAGCATGGCAAGCGTTCATAGATTGCGGTGACTGCTTACCATCAGGCGGACCGTATGCTTGTTTGCCAACCGTCATGACATAAAAAACTATACAGGGTTCTTAGGGAGTTAATATCTTAAATAATTAAATAGTTGCTATGGGACTTCCCATGTGATTCATCGGTGAAAGTTGACGTTATCGATCCGTCTGGAACGGTTGTCGTCTCGTTCCGTCCAATCGTCGGTTTTATGTTTGTTATATAATGTCTTCTTCATCCTAGCATTATTCCCGGTATTTTTTATGTACCCAGGGTCTGCTTATTACTCTTATCCGGATTTGACAGGTTACTAGTTTTTACACGGAGCGATTGCCATCTGACCTCCGCAACCCTAAGGGCGAACCAGTAACTCATTGGATAAGAGCAATTTACTTATCATGAGTTAACGATTATTATCAGATGTTATCGATAATAACCGGGACCGACAGCTTAACGTGCTCTCCGAGGCACGGTGGGGAGACCCACACGGACAAACGCCCAGACCGAGACAGAAATTTTAACAAACATCTGCCCGCGCGGGAATCGAACCCGCAACCGTCGAGACTAAAGGCAGACTCGCTACCCACAACGCCACAACGGTGGTTATATAATGTAAAACGCGAATAGGACTTTCAATAAACTTTCAGACTACGACTCTTTTACGTGGATTTATAAAGGTTTAGTATATATTATAATCTTTCTTATTCTTAAATGATAATGAAATGCTAGTGATTTTAGCAAGAAGAAATTGCTTTTTTTAATCAATCCATAGATATTAAATATAACATTCAAAAATATATAAATAGTACTAAGATATTCTCTGACGAATTGAACGACGTCACAGGAAAACGAACACGTTTGACAACGTCATCGAATTTCATATCATTTCCCACTGAGCAACAGTTATGTCAGAGTATTCACACCATAGATATATAAATTAATTTCGGGTATGTATGGCGTAAAAGAAAGTGTGAAAAAAGGTGCTTAAAATTGAAGCGCAATCTAACAAACTCGCTAGCTGGCTGGCTGGGCACTAAATAGTACCATCGTACGCATGCTTTATCAAAACGTTCCCAGCTTCATTCTGTCTCCGTAAATGCGCCATTTTTTAATTTGGAACAACTTCATTGGTGGCCCTACCCAATTTTTGCCAATTTCAATACAAGAGCTACACAATCTATTGTGTTCTATATCTATGATTCAGACACCCCGTTCCATGGGACATCATGCTTTACAGGCATAAAATTAATAGTTTCGCACGAAATCACGATTTTGCGTGACTATGGAGCATTATGTGGTTGATGTGTCTGGGGTAAATTAATTGGTGATTGATCGGTTAACAATCGGCGAGAATTATGTGAAAAATTGTGACCTGTTTTTTCGATTTATAATAATCGAGACTTAGCCAGTGTACCGCTTTCAGCAAACGAATCGCTAATTGTGGAGCTATTTTTACATTTTTGAAAATGTTCACAAAAAGCATTGCTTTTGTTTCTTCTAAGATGTCCTTGACCACAATATATCGATTTTTAGATTTTTTATGTCCGTTGTGTTGGTATTTAAATGTCACGCGAAAAAACGTGGATTTTATTCTTAAGCTTCCTCTTTTAAAAGCTATATTATTTTTCACAACGAAATAGGTACATGAGTATTACAATTGTACGGTCCCTCCACAGCTCGAAATTAGTATTCAATATTTGGAGCTCTCCAAAGCTACTACAATACTAGACATGTTAGTTTCAATTCAGAATTCAAAACTCAAATCCGTTTGAACTCAAGTCTTCCAAAGCCGTGGTAAATAGCTTATAACTGAAACAATTTTTAACGCGTTCTCTGAAACACTCTCAAACACGCAGAGAATCTGATTAAATGCAACTACCGCAGTCTCTCTTCTCTTCTAACGATACGTTGCCATCTGAAGTAAGGAATAAGAAGGCATCGTAAAAAGCCGTGGCACAGAATAAACCTGTGTGATGGTGAAGCTGAAAACAGCGAAACAATTTTTTTTTTAATATTAGTAGTCTATACCACCATAATCTAGATGTGTAGAAATGCTTACATTATAAAGATTAATATCAGCTATATGACATGAGCCGATATGAATAGCACAAAGAAAAAACCTTCGAAATGGTACATCGATGAACTACAGACCAATAGAAAGGCTATAGTGTGCGACAGATTCAAGGTCTATATTACTTTCTTTGTAGGTACAAACAACTCAAAATAGTGCTCAAAAATACTTTAAGTACACAGCCAAAGCCACCGCAGAAAATATTATTTGTAGTCAAAGGAATCCATAATTCATATCTCCGATGTCCTTGGTAGGATCACGATTAAAATGTCCCAGATCTAGATCTCGACATTTATACAATGTTTAAAGCTTTTTAAAAAATATAATACGCACATAAAAAATACAGCTCGAATATGAAACATCCGCCTTTTTTGAATGCAAAATGGGTAACAAACACGCCACGTTACTGTTGTGTGTGTAGCTTTGATGTACAACGCTCACGAATAGTTTTTATCAGATTAACACACAAGGTAAGTTCAATACTGTCACCTCTGTTATGACCTAAAACTTAGTGATAAATCAAGTTGGCGTTATATCGGAGTGCGCGACCCTTGATTGGCAAGTCACCAGGTCTCGATGTTAATTTATCACATGATGTGGATAGCTATCATAAAATAATATTGGAATCAAATTGACTATGAAAAGCCAAGAAATTTCATACTATACATAAGTGTAGTTTCATACTATACATAAAGCTATAAAGCTTATAGAATAAATAAAATGCGGTGAATTTACACATTTTTGATGACATCTTTATTTTTTTTTAGAATATCAGCAATTGTTCTTCAAGGCATTACTAATATTCCTATTGCCCCCCCAAATGCAATTTTGACGCAACAGGAAATTATATAACAAAAATTTGGACAAATTTCGTCATGACTGAAATTATTTAAAGCCTCAACCAACCAACCCTTGTTTGTTAACTAGGAGTGGGTACGATATTAGTCCAAGGGGTTCAAGATAGAACCCGCGACTCTCGCATTAAGAGGGTGAGGTCGGCCCTTCTAGCGTTGAGCTACTGAGGCTTTAAATAATTTCAATCATGACGAAATTTATCAAAATTTTTGTTTTATAATTTCCTGTTGCGTCAAAATTGCATTTACAGTTAATTGAAAATTTTTTTGTAGAGTATTTCAAAAGGTAGAGCTATTAATATAAACTGTTGCTCGGCTGTTGTAAATAAGCTTTGCATACGAAATGCCAATCATTGTGCCTTTTACTAGTGAAAAAAATCAATAAATTGGGTATTCCCGATTACTTGGCAACAACGTAAAAAAAATAGAACGAACAAAACTGGATTGAGGTTTCATATTTACTCCTTATGAAATCTTTCGTAAAATAAAAAAAATACTGGTAATTTATTAATATCTACCTAACAATAAGATGAATTAAGAAAACAAAATTCAAAAACACAACACAACAGTATAGATACTTTAAAAAGATATTCTCTGAGATTGTTACTAATCCCGGTCGATCCAGCTCATTCATTGTTTTAATTGAAGCCTCTATACTTCAATGGTGGAAGGGTTAACTTTAAATGCCGATATTACTGGTTCGAACCTGACCACCTTGGGCTATTGTTGCACCTAATCATAATACAAGTTACAAACATAGTTGAAGGAATGACCAGAATATTAGTAACTACTTAAAAAGCCCTAATATAAAATATAGGTAGTGTTGTGTGATGATAGAATCAGCACTTTAATTAAAATTAAAATTCGTCTAATAATAAAATTAGTAATTACATATGTTAACTACATATTTTTAAGCACTTATGATTGCAATAGGCATAAAACCTATTAAGCAGTTGTCGTAGCCTTTGAGCGCTTATAATACCATTTATTGTAGGTGTCACCCTCGAGATATTGGATCACAGATCTATTTTTTGTCCAGTACATTCCCTAGATGTAATGTCATTCAAACCGAAACAGTAATCTACTGCTTTGTGGTAGAATATCTGACACTGCAGTGGTACCTCCCAAGCCGGCCTCTAACAATAAAAGACCTACCAATCCCTATTATCAGTTATTAAAACAGGGAAGATAATTTATAAAATAAATATAACAAACACCAAAATAGGAATAACATCCTACTTATTGAATAATTAAAAATAGCTCAACAGTTTTCAAATGTAAGAGAACATTCTAGAAAATTCAAAACAAATTCAAACAAAGAAATATTTCAAAAGTATCAACAGGTTGTTATGCAACAGCCTTTAGTATATATGAAGGCCTTTTTCTTTGTCACACCCTATTGCCTACTGTTGCGTTTCGTGCAATGAGTGACAGCGCCCGAGACCCAATCTTTCACCACCTCTGTTCCCTTCCTTTTTTTCCCTTCTCATCCTGTCCCTCCTGTTTGGCAACTCGCTTGTGATACTTTAAGTATTGCAAGGGTTCATAGGTTATGTGACTGCTTATCATCAGGCGGACCGTATGCTTGTTTGCCAATCTTCATGACATAAAAAAAATTGGCTAAAGATATTTTTAGATTTTATAGATGAATTGCCATCATTTTTTCCCATGATTAGATAAATATGAATCTCTCAGTTGATATAGAGGATGAAGGTGGATCTTGTTTTTATCGAAAATAAATGAAAAAGAGACTAGTATATATGTTAAGTTAATATATGTTTTTAAGGTTAAGGCTTTGAGAGAAGAGATAAAACATGTTTCTATATAGTTGCCCTATCCTTTAACTCCTATTTACTAATTTCATTCTCTTACAATTTAACCAGAACACAAGGCTTCACTTGTACCACAAGTTTTTTTAAAACTGTTTAAAATTTCGATGTCGTAAGTTTGTCCTAAAAGTCTCAAGTCATTGTTATTTTAAACGGAGAACTAAATTCATATTTAAAATGCCTTTTATAGATGTATGACAGTTACATACAGCTGTTATTTTTTACCATATTTGTATTCATTACATATTGTTTGAGATAATCTCAAAACCTACTTTTTAAGTAATATTATGGCTAAAAGGTATGGATAAAAATTATGCCAAATATAATGGATGGTAAACAAGCATGGGGTCCCTCTGATGGTAAGCAGTTACCGCAACCAACGCAAGTTACATCAAATGCATTACCAACCCTAAGGATAGGAAGGAAGTGATCCTGTTAATTTAAGATGATTGTGTGAGAGGATAGGACTACCCTGGTCCAGCTGGCACATTTGTGCTGAGAAGAGTACCAAAAATCTTTTACACAGTTAAATCAAAAAATGTCAATATATTTTTTATTGGCTATAATCAATCCAATTAAAAATATCAATTTTTTAATTATTAATTGATATATATTTTTCACTTGCTTACAATAAAAACTTCCCTACCCTAATTGGGAGGAAACAGTTAAGCAAAAATATTGTACCCCACAAATATTCTGTATTAACTTATAAGGATTTATTTTATCTATTATTTATGCTAATCTATGGGTGAGTGAATTAATGTTTATCACAGTTTGTTGTTTTTAATTGATAAAATAATTTATTATTTAAAAGTGCTAGTTATCTAGAATAAGCCATTCAAGACAACAAGCAGTTGCTTTTAAACTCACTATATTTAATGAATAGAATTGTGATCATAGTGTTTCATACAGTATTTTTTACTCAATCTTGTTTTCACAAATAATTAATTAGTTTTGTAGTTTTTGCTTTTACGTCTCGTGTTATTGTGATAATACAATACCGTCAAAAGCAAATGAAGTTGAAATAACAAATATACCACAATGTTAGTCCTTCTTCACCAAAATGAACATAAATTGACTGAGCAGATATATCAATCATTTTGTAATCCACATGTAGCTGCTGAGTAAGCTTACCAATTGTTAATAATAAGCTCAGGTTTTTATTTATTTACGCGATTGATAAATACAATCATTTCCTTTATTACATAGATATAGGACAAATAGTCTTCGAGTAAAATGGCTATGACAAATTAAAAAGCAAATTAAAAAATATGACGTGCTAAGCAATCGGTTAAATGAATGAAAAGTAAAGGAAACACCCAAAATATACATTCTCAGGATTTACACCGTTGAATATCCTTGCGAAATTTAAATACTTTTCCTTAATGACTCAAAATAATTGTCACAATAGATTCTTGGTAAATGGTAAAGCATATGTTTCATTTTTAAATTGAAAATTAAGATTCACAGCTTGCTCTTGATAATTTTTCAGCAAACCAAATAAAAATGGACTATTCAGACAAAAATTAAATATAATTAAGGTTTTTGACTGAAATATTGACTTAAATGATTGTTTTTCTTTTTTGTATTAATAATAATTGTAACCTTTACTTAGCAATAAATTATTAAGTGTAAGTAGTGTAGAGATATTTAAAAAAAAACTTAATTTATCATAATTCACTAAAAACCAATAATTTTAAACCACATACAGTGTATAGAAAATTTAGAACAAGGTACCAAAAATGTAATTAATTACATATAATTGATACCTTTTATCATCAAATATTTATTTAATTTCTAATTACTTTTTGACCCCAAAATATAGCTCAAAAATAAATTAAACAAGCCATATTCTATCTTTTTGAATAATTTTTTAAAATTTCTGAAAATTTTCAATTTCCAGACATGTGCCCCTTTCAGAATTGTCTGTTCAATTTGTTTTTACTTCTAAATACATTCACCAAAATTACACCATGAGACTTGAAATATTTTTATCACTCACATTATTAAGCCCATTGCAAGTAGAAAGACGTGATGAAAAGACGTATTAACAGTTTAACACAACGCCTAAAACATGGGGGAAGATTGCATATTGATAAGGCATACGCACAAATCAATGTTCCCTAAAAATTAGGGCCGTGCCTTACACTTTTCTACACATATAACATTATATACAATTAGTTACCTCAGTTTTCCGTCAAAATCAGGATATCCTTCCGTAAAGTAGGCCCCTAAATGATACTACCGATGTATCGTAAGCGCTGAATTGATTAATTCATCCTAGTAACAATAAGTTTAGACATAGGGTGTACCCACCACGCATTCGGCCGGCGACCATTTCAGAGTTCATGGCATTGACAATTCCTTTATCACACCCAGATATCTAAGATTTGCCGTTAATATAATGATTCTTACGTTAACAAATAATTATAAAATACGCTTCATGAAAATTAATAAAACAAGAATTTACCCCACAATCAGCAATTCTCTTCGGTATTTCCTCCAGTGGTTTTCGGCTCTTCCTAAACCACCATTAAGACTGGATTCTACCCTTTTGGCACATTTTGTATATTTCCAACAACACTACACAGAACTAGGGATTAATCACAAGTTTTTAACACGGACTCTTCCACCATTTAGTACTTCATACACCCTGGTCTATAATCCTTTTCACGGCCATTTGCAAATTGCGTCACAGTTCCTTCTATCCTATTGGTGGGTTCTGCGCTAGTGTAGATAGATTCGATTGCGCTCTCTAGCGGTAAAACTCAGAACTAAATACAACGCTATAGAAAAATTTACTTTATTACCTTGTAATAAGATGTACTCAGTCTAGTATTGATTGCACATACACTGTTTTGGAAAAAATAAAATAGGGTGCGGTAAGCCTTGTTCGAGAACCCCGTATCGTGACGTCAAACTGGGCGTGAGATGGAAAAAGCGGACATTTTAAATTTTTTATTCAATGAATGACTTAGTGATTTATAAAGACATTTAATTAATCATACAAGCATTATATTAAAAATAAATGATCATAACCCTAAAATCTTTAATATATACCTTATAATTAAATAATTTATATAAATGTACGTCATTAAAATCATTTCAAAATATATTATTCAGTATTATATTTTATTTATTGGATTTATATTAAAAAGAAAACGACAGTTTTTTAATAGAGTGGCGAGTCTACTGTTTTATAACAAAATTATAGTAGCATCCCCACTGCCTCTAAAAAATGAGCCCTTTAAAAATTAAATGATTATTGATTCTACATATTATTTCGTTTTTATCCTAATTTGAATAATTTACCTACTTAATTTATAGGCACCAGCAAAGATGTGCTTATTCATATTATAACAATAATAATAATTATGTATTTCAATGATTTACTCTTTTGTATACCCCTTATTATAAAATTCTTTATTTAATTATTGTTTCAATACATATATTTCTCATTAATATTTCCTATTTTTTTAAAATAAGGTTTTATTATTAATTTAATTTGAATGATATGACAGTTTAAGGTTATAATTATTGTTTGATTTTTTACGCTATTTTAGGCCTTATGGCTATATATTTTTATACCTTAATTTATTAGCTAAGCAAAGCGGCCATTAGCACTAGTGATCGAGTTTTTTTTTTTTTTTTAAATTATTATTTTATGACAATCCTAATGGGGGCCGTTGAGTGTGCAGTGTTTATTTATTATTTATTTATATGGTTGATGTAATGCAAAATTTATTTCATTATTAATTTCAATTTTTATTATAATTAATTCGGTTTTTTTAATTATAATTATGATTAAATATCATATTTTTTATATTTGCTGCCACATTTGGTAGTTCTGTCAAAACATTTTATATGGCAATTATATAAACCTTGTGATTGGCCAATATAATAAAATCGATCAAATCACGGGTCTATGATTGGTAGATCTTTTGATATTCATCAGTAATGGGCTAAAATCTGTCTAAAATGTTGCCGTTTCATAGACCCTATATTTTTAAAGGTAGATTTAAATAAAGTTAAAACCAAAGAATGGTAATCTTTTTGTAGGTACTCTAGTCTCTATGAAATATTTAATATTTTAAGTTGACGCCTTGACGGCTGACGCATTCTGTGAATGTTGGTAACTAACCAGTCGTCTTTGTTGTTTTCGTAAAGGTGTTGTTTACATTTTTCATTTGTTTACAACAATCGTATTACGCGAGGAAAATTAATATAACGCGCTTATAAAGTGTTGAAGTTATTTGATTAAATAACATATTACTAATAAATCCTTTGATAGTGTTACTCCGGTAATCCTATTATATTAGGTTTGATTTTACGTTTAATTCGATATTTATTACTAATGTGCTTTGTAATTCGTTGATAACAACAAGTTATTTGGTAAGTATTGCAAAATTTAAATATTTATTACGTATATCATCAATTTTATGTATAGAAATTTATTTGCTACGATAGGTATATTATTTTACCTTGAAAACTTCTTTATTATTCTGATAAGAGTCTTGTAAGATTTTCCTACAATATATTTTACACTTACAATGATTTAAAACTATTTAATTTCTAAAATAATAAAATAAACTGTAAATTTATATGTAATTTACGCAAAAACAATATAATTATATCAAATCGAAATAGTTTCTATAGGAAAAAGTAAAAAAAGGAAAAATGATTATTTAGAAATGACCACAAATAAAAAGTAATAACAATAATATTTACAGGAAAATGTAAAGGAAATTGATTTGATTGTGTTCACTGTGTTTATGACCCACTAATTAGATTTTAATGGATTTTGAAACTATCCAGTTTACAAAACTAAAAGTTAAAAAAGAAATAAATAAAGACTATATATAATTTAAAAAATCTGACCCAGTGCACAGACTTGCACATGAAGGATTTTGTACAACCTTAGGATAAAAATATCAAATTTCTGGTATGTAGACATGTTTTAATTTTTAAATCAAACTTAGTATTGTAGTGGTCATAGAAATACACAATCTATGAAAATGGTAACTACTTATCTATTACAGTTCATGTGATACAGGGTAAAATTTCGAAATTATCAATTATCAAATTTTATTTTATTTTTAGTATTTGTTTGTTGTGAAAATTTCGACTCTCTACCAATAATGGTTCATGAGATACAGCCCAATGACAAACAGATAGACAGAGGAATGAATACTGTAGGCATCCTTTCGGTATGGAACCTTAAAAAATAACATTTTAGTTTACAAATCGACTCCAAAAAAATGTGTTAAAGATTTACATTTCACATGCATGATTCTTTTTAAATGTTTTTTTTTTTAATGTCACTAAGTTGGCAAGCAAGCATACAACCCATATGATGGTATGCAGATGCCGTAGCCTATGAGTGCTTGCAAAATCATTAGTAGGTGCCACTCAGGTGTTGCCAACCTTGAGATATTGGTTCTTAATCTCCTTTGCCCAATAATTAATAAAACTGAGTATTAAGCTTACATAGAGATGAAATCAGAGCCTTAATGGCTCAACGTCAACGTTAGAAGTGCCAACTTGTAATGCAGAGTTGGAGATTCTATTCTCACCTCTTGGGCTATTGTCGTTAGCACTCCTCGGACAAGCTACACATTTGTTAAGGAAATTTGAAAAAGCATTGCCAAAATTCTTCAAATGGATACTGCAAACGCTATTGGCTATTAATCCTACTAATATTATAAATGTGAAAGTTTGTGAGCATGGATTTTGTATGGATGTTTGTATGGAATGTTTGTTTCACTTTCACCAAAAAACTACTGATCGGATAAACATTAGAAAATGCTCTGCAAAAATTTTGTGTCATTCTGTGTATGAAAATTTGGGTTTGGTTATGTAAAACATATATAATTTAGATAATTCTTTCATAAAGATAAAATTGTTATGGAATGTTTTTTTTTACTCTGACGAAATAAGTTAAGAAAAAGTCAGACGTCATTAATTAATTTTTTCTTTGCTTTTTTATCATTGCCTTGATGATGCCAATGAAAAAAGTTTAATATCGTTCTTAGTCACGAGGAAATGATTCATTCCACATTTGACAAAGAGTTTCTTTGTGTCTATATAAATTAGTCATCTTTGTAAGCTTAACAGCCCGTCTACACTTGTCGTGTGTAGGGGAGACAGAAAATCGGATGTTATAGTGTAAAAAAATGGCGTTGGGTCTCGTTCACTTATGAGTAAGTATGGCGCTGTTCACATTATGCACCCCTTTTGCCCACCAGTCGTCAGATGCCTCTTTCTCTCTGGATTAGGTGAACGAAAAATTATCTTCCATGTCCAATAGTGTACAGTCGTCTAGCATAGACTGTCCAAAAATGATACACGAGTTAATAGTGACTATTTTGATCAGAGATTAAAATACAGCGCCCGAAACCCGATAAGTGGGAACGACCTCTAAGGGAGTTCCTATCTACTCTTATATAAACAAATATATGTAATTATTGAATAGTATGTTTTTACAAAATAATAAACTATTGCTTGCGGCTTTGTCAGCGCGTGTCATGATTGTTAATGAGGCGTCTTTATTGCAATAAAAAATATTGGTTCTCGATATAAACTAATCTCAATATCTCTATGACTTCAAGCCTTATACGTCCGGCACATTACGGTAACAATCACCTAATACTACTACCCTACACTGATTGGCCAACCCTTTCACTTCGATGGTGCTACCTTAATATAGGTGTTTGCCAGCGACAAGCAAAGAAGAACTCTGACTTCAAGTTGTATTTTCGGGCAAGTCCTTCTCTAAATCCTATATATTTCTATATCAATCGTTAAAAGTAATAGACACTTCCTTTCGAATAATAACAGTCTGAGTTAATTATAACTATTTTTATTGATCGCCAATGTCTGTCAACGTTTAATGAATTGGACTATTTGTTATTTTTTACGATTTTTTATTACGATCTGATAGAAGACTAGAATCTTCTTTTTTTATTTCATGACGGTTGAAAAACAAGCATACGGTCCACCTGATTGTAAACAGTCACCGTTCCTAATCCAAGAGATAGGAGGAAAGAGATGAGAAGGCAAAAAAGGAAGGGTACAAAGAGGGTGGGAGATAGGGCCACCGTTGCTGTCACTCATCGTACGAAACGCAACAGTACCTACTGATACTGTTACTTTACGCCGAGTTTCTGTATAAGGGTAGTAGTTTTGTTCCTCGGTCGAGCCGGCCTGTTTGTGCTGGGAAAAGCATGGCTCTACTATTACTAAAAATACTATACTGCGCTCGATTTAATCTTGATATATTATACAACTGTTGCGAAGGGTGCCAATCACGCGACTGATCCGCAAAGTACTGTCGCAAAACTTGGCATACATGCTTCTAAATAGTATAAAAAAAGTTTCTATTTATACCTTGAGGCAATAATTGGTCCATAATAAACTGTGTAAATTTTTTGACTGGTGGTAGGGCTTTGATTGCGCGAGGCCGGCTAAGTAGGTCACCACCGCAGTGTCAAATATTGAACTTAAAAGAAGTATCCTGTGTTTCGGTTTGAACGACAGGGAATTACTGGGCAAAGAAGATTTAAGAACAAATATCTCGAGGTTGGCAACACGTGAGCGACACGTACAAATGTATGGTCTTGCTAGCGCTCATAGGCTAGGACAACTGCTAAGCTGGGTCGTATACCCACCTGAGGCTTAGCGAGCTTGCTGGCTAACTCACAAGTCACAGAAAAAAAAAACATGATCACGGTTTATGGTAAATTATCACGCTCATGGTCAGGAGTGACTCATACGTATTGCCAACCCCTTAAGATCCTCTTTATACTACCCTTAAAGATTATTAGGGTAGTTCTGTTGTCAACATGAATATACTCATACTCAATACAAACATCTTCTATCCTCAAGAATGGAAACTTTAAAATCATTGCCTATTCAATATCAGAAAGATCGTTTCACGTAATGTCAGATATTCTGCCGCAAAGCAGTAGTGTGTTTTGCATTACTGTGTTTCGGTTTGAAGGACACTGTAGGCTAGTGAAATTACTGGGCAAAAGAGATTTAAGATCTCTCGAGGTGGCCAACGTGTGAGTGACGCTCGTAGGATACCACAACCGTTTACAATCAGGTGGGTCGTATGCTTGCCAACTTAGTAACATAAAAAAAAAAACTTTTAAGCGCTTTTGAATATAAATCCAGTAAAGAGTATGAATTTTTAATATTTAACCGTTTAACTGTTTATTGCTTAATTACTTTTAATTTTAATTATCGTAACAATAAGGAAATACTCTTGTGATCATTTATGTGCGTCTCATAATAAGTCCCTGTGTAGTTTATGAATATCATAAAATGATATATATGATCGGATATTTTAAACGACGTTCTGGCGCAGCGATAGCGAGCCTGCCTTAAGCGCCACAGGTCGCGGGTTCCATTCTCGCTCGGAACAGATGTTTGTATTGACCATACAGGCATGTTTTCCGGTCTGCGTGTTTTTGTCCTTTTCGTTATGTATGTTTCCCGACCTCCCTCACAGGATATGAACACAGGAAGGCCCTTGAGAGTGTAGCGTTTATTTACTGAATTCTGTATGGAGCAAAGTAGTCTTCGAGTAAGCCTGTGACAGACGTACGGACAGGCTACGGAACCCTTTAATAGTCGCGATTTCTTTAGGTCATGTGATCATGTGATTACAAGGGCTTATTATAATAGTCGTGATATAAATCAGAAAAGTTTCTTGAAAATCGTGACTAAGACGTAGGGCTGTGCGTAACCGCATTTTGGGTGCAGTGAAGGGATTAAAACGAAGGTCGTTCTATTGCGAATTCTGTTATGTAAACTGTTTTCGTGGTGTTTAGCTAATCTTTTATACCTATTTAATTTTCTAGGAAACGAGTTAACAGAATGCAATGAGAAGGAATCCATTGACACTATATATATAACCATAAATCCATTGTGCAACCGATATTGCGAAATTTACATTCTTTCTTTAATTATAATATTGTTTGAATAAGTCAGTCCAGTCATAGGATTCCATGTAATTAGTTTAAATTTATAATTAAAATAAATATTTTTTAAAAAGTCTTCTGCGTTTTGCCTACACATAACTAACGTTAAAAAGTTTTTTTTTCATACCTTAAGATATTTAAGATGAGGTATACTAATACCCTGTTAGTACTTTAGTCTTCATGGTCCTTCTAGCATTTTTCCCGGTTTTTTGCCTACCCAGGTTCTGGTTATTACTGTTATCCGGATTAGACCATTTACTAGTATTTACACAGAGTTATTACCATCTACTTATCAAGGGTTAACGATTATTATCAGATGTCATGTGATAACAACCGGGACAGCTTAACGTGCTCTCCGAGCCACAGTGGGGAGACCCACAAGGACAAACGCCCAGACCGAAACAGAATCTTGTAAGATCAGTGCGAACATTTGTCCGAGGGGAATCGAACCTGCAGCCGTCGAGGCTAAAAGCAGACTCGCTACCCATAACGCCACAACGGGGTCTAATTCATACACATATGTTGACGCTATTAAGCAATACCATGTCAATCCACAAGATTGAAAAAACTGAGTTATATATGCATAAGTGTTGGTAAATGGCTGAAGAACATTTTTCTTTAATATGTGTAGGGTTTTAAGATTTAAACCTTCTAAAAAGCCATTTTCAATCATGCAATTTATATATTATGTTAAAGGTTTTGGGTTATATTATATACGAAATATGCAGACGGTATACTTATTTTTTGTGACAATAAGTAAAATAACTTACATACATCTTGATGAAATTGCCAAAAACTGGATCAATACATAAAAAAAGTCATATAAAGCAAGTTGTTCAAAATTTTCAAACGCGTTTCTCTCGAAATGACATTCGTGTGGGTTGACATGGTATTGCTTATTTGCGTCCATGTATTAGATCAAAATTTTCCGTCAGACAAATTCTTAGCCGTGAATAGATAAAAGACAGACACCATTTATTTTTACTTATTTATAAATGGTATTTTTAAAGTTCAAACATATTTTAGCATCCGCAATTAGTTATATCTATAATTAAAGATCAGTTTTTAAAAAGGAAGTCGTGTGTTTTCTGTAATATTTCAGTGTCACAGAGCTAGCCTTTAATATAAATGACACGGGAGGTCGTAATTAATATTAATTAACTATTTCTATGGTTTTACCCGAGATTAACATGATTATTTTGTTGTTGGCCCAAATGGTCTCGACAGTGTCTCCGGATGGGACGGTTTACACGATAGTGTAGAAAGCATTACGGATTCTTGCATTTCATCAAAAACCCTCTTTAGCCGAGCGCTTAAAGGGTCGGTTCTATTCCGTTAAGGCGAGAATTTTCGGTTCGATCATCTCTTGGGCTATTGTCGTAGGTGCCCAGCGTAAGCTACGAGCTTATTTGGAGGGGTAATAGAAGTGTTAGTATTGACTTGAAGAAGCATTGCTAATATTCTTTTAACATTATCCTACTACAAAATGATTAGTGTTTTATTTCTTGTCCTTCCTAGCATTATTCCCGGTATTTTATTTACCCAGGGTCTGCTTATTACTCTTATCCGGATTTGACAGTTTTTACACGGAGCGATTGCATCTGACCTCCGCAACCCTAAGGGCTCACTCCTAACCAGTAACTCATTGGGTAAGAGCAATTTACCTATCGAGAGTTAACGATTAATATCACATGTTATGTGATAACAACCGGGAGCGACAGCTTAACGTGCTCTCCGAGGCACGGTAGGGAAACCCACACGGACCAACGCCCAGACCGAAACAGACATCTGCCTGAGCGGGAATCGAACCCGCAACCGTCGAGACTAATGGCAGACTCGCTACCCACAACGGTGTCATTTAATTTTGTAGAATATTTTGTTCAATAGTCAAGTTTCAGTCATGGTTACAAGTTACAAGTGGTGGTTATAAAATCGTGTTAGGTTAAAAATAGTCGCATTTTAATTAGTTCTTATACTTTGAGATGTCCCTTTCTCTAAGTCTGGAGTCCTTGATCATTTATTGACCTTAATCATTACGAAAATATGGGACAACTCTTGTGACATACTCTATAAACGATGTTATTGAGTAACGTGATCATTAATAACATCAAACTAACTAATTATTTATGTCTTTAGTGCTGGTGGTAAACTTAATATTGTATATTTAAATAAAACCAATTAAGCGCGATAGGACTCGTTCATAAATTAACGTAAGAAAGTATTTATCTATTGCAGTTCATGAGATGTAACAAAAAAAGAAAATATCAAGTTTCTTGCATGGGACCCCTTTTTTAGGGTTCCGTAGCCAAATGGCAAAAACGGAACCTGTTATATATTATAATATATAGTATAAGTAATAACTGTCAGTGCGCGCGGCTGCGTCCCCGCTTCTTTTGTATATACGAATAATAAATCAGTATGCAACTGACTACGTCTTTTACTGCACGCTGTCCGTGTTCCCGTTCATTACTAGACATATCTAACAGTGGCGACGGTCGGAAACACGCAAAATAATATTAAAATATGTCTACGGGAGTGTCTTTCGGCATTTTGTCATCCTTCGACCATAATGTGCAACAGTGGGATGGTTATAAATCTCGACTAAACCAGTGGTTCATAGCGAACGATATAACAAATGACACGGACAAAGCTAAGGTCAAGCGAAGGGCGATTTTACTTAGCGCGCTTAGCGAATGCACATATGGACTAGTCAGTGACCTGGCACTGCCTCAAAAGGTAGAAGATGTCGATTACGAGGACATATTGAAATTGTTGGATGATCATTTCACACCAAAACGCATAGGGTTCTCTGAAAAATCGATATTTTACTCGGCAATGCAGCGCTCGGGCGAGAGTCATACTCAATGGGCAGCCAGAGTAAGAGGACTGGCAGCACACTGCGGTTTCAAGAATTTGGAAGAGGCCTTGTTGGATAAGTTCATCATGGGCATGATACCCGGACACGAACGTGATAAGTTATTTGTACAGGATCAGCGGGAACTAACCTTGGCAAAGGCAGTGGATTTAGCGGAAAGCGTGCATTGTGCACGCCAAGCCGCCATGACGGCGGTGGCGGTACCAGGCCGCAGTGGCGCCAGCGTGACTGCAGCAGGCCAAGATAGTGTGTTCGCAATCTCGAAAAGAGAAAAGTGCAGTGTGTGTGGTTTTATGAATCATAAATCCGTTCAGTGCCGGTTTAAGAATTACAAGTGTAAGAAGTGTAATAAAAAAGGACATTTAGGAAGAATGTGTACGGTCGATAAAGTAAAATTTGTTGAGGAAGGTAGTGTGGATGACGAAGACGACGGTGAGTGTTTTTATAATATAAGATGCGATAAGGGCAAGCCTATGACGGAAAAAGTATATATCGGTAATTTACTTCTAGAATTTGAAATAGATAGTGGCTCGGCTGTAAGTGTAATATCAAATAATACATATAAAAAATATTTTTCTACATTGCCATTGTTAGTCACCAATAAAAAATTGATGGGCTATACAGGTTCCAAGATCGAAACTTGTGGAGTCGTGCGATTGCCGGTTGCATATCGCGGGAGTGTGCATGACCTTGACGTGTTCGTTGTCCGAAGCGGCGGGCCGTCCCTACTGGGGCGAGATTTTATCCGTAATTTTAATTTAGAACTTGCACCTGCAGTCCATGCGTTGTATACAAATAACTCGTCGGAAAATAATAATGTATTACAGGAATTGATTCAGAGTTTTCCGAAAACATTTTCCGGCGAGTTGGGTACATTTAATAAATATACAGTTAAGTTACAATTAAAACCAGAGTCAAAACCTATATATTTTAAAGCCAGGCCGGTGCCTTACGCCTTAAAGGAAAGTATTGATAAGGAACTAGACCGTTTAGTGAATATAGGGGTATTAAAAACTGTACAACACTCGGAGTATGCATCTCCAATCGTCCCCGTTTTAAAAAAGACGGAAACTCCGTTTATGTGCAGATTACTCAGTTACAATTAATAAACAGTTAATTGTTGAAAAATACCCTTTACCCACTATTAAAGACTTGTTCGCTAAGCTTAACGGGGGTGTTCAGTTTAGTAAAATCGATTTATCGATGGCGTACAACCAATTTGTTTTGGATGAACCGTCACAAACCTTCACCTGCATAAATACACATCGCGGGTTGTTTAAATATACTAGGTTGGTCTTCGGACTGTCATCGGCACCAGCTATTTTCCAACGCGCAATGGAATGTTTACTAGCAGGCTTAGAAGGTGTAGTATTTCTACTCGACGACGTTTTATGCACGGGACGAGACAAAGAACAGCATAAGCAACGTCTAACAGCTATCTTACAACGGTTCGAAGAGGCAGGGCTAACTATACAATCTTCCAAATGTGAATTTTTTAAGGATGAGTTATGCTATTTAGGTCATATAATCGATAGGAATGGGGTGCGGAAATCGCCAGATAAAGTTAAGGCTATTCTAGCAATTTCCAAGCCGAAAAATGTTACACAATTACAGTCGTTTTTAGGTCTAACAAACTATTATCGGAACTTTATACCAGAAGCGGCGTCAATTTTATACCCATTGTATAATTTACTTCATAAAAAGGTAAAATGGGAATGGACGTCGGATCACGACGAAGCATTTAATCAAATTAAAAAGATTATGGCTACGGATAAATACTTAGCTCACTTTGACCCAAAAGCGAATTTAATATTAACGGTTGATGCGTCACCAACAGGATTAGGCGCCGTGTTATCGCAAATCGGTAGTGACACAACCGAAAGACCCGTGTCATATGCATCTCGGACTCTCAGTGCTGCAGAAAAAAAATATGCGCAGATACAGAAAGAAGCGACCGCGATTATATTTGGTGTTCGCCAATTCCACCAGTACTTGTACGGGAGATCGGATCCCTTTATATTACGAACGGATCATAAACCGCTTCTTGTTATATTTGGCCCACACCGAGGTATACCCGAGGTTTCCGCGAACAGACTTCAACGATACGCGATATTTCTCTCAGCCTACAATTATCGTATTGAATACATAAAAAGTAATGAAAACAATGCAGATTATTTATCACGATCGTTGACCGATGCGGACACAAACAGCGGCGGGGCGCGAGACGCGCGGGGCGATTCCCGCGCGATCGATATCCACCGTGCGCGGGCGCGTGCAGACGAGAGCGAGGTAGACCAAGCTACTTACGTTAATTTTGTTATCGACGGAAGCCTGCCGGTGATGTTACATGATTTACGCCGCGAAACAGAAAACGACCCTATTCTAAGCAAGGTTAAATTTTACATTTCTAATGGATGGCCTAGAAAGGTCAGTGATTTACAATTAAAACCATATCATAATGTTAAAATACAATTATCTCATGAAAACGGAATTATAATGCGGGGCCACAAGGTGGTTATACCGACTTCCTTACGTACAACCATATGCAATGAATTATACAGCTCACATTTTGGCATAATTAAAATGAAAGCTGATGCACGTAAACGGCTTTGGTTCCCCGGTATAGACATCGCACTAGAGAGGCTGGCGGCGGCATGCACGGTGTGCGCGGCGCTGCGGCCTCGCCCGGCGCACGCGCCGCTCGCCCCGTGGCCGTACCCCTCTCAACCCTTCGATCGCGTACACCTAGATTTCTTGGGTCCGTTCAATAATCAAATGTTTTTGTTAATAGTAGACGCGTACAGTAAATGGGTGGAATGCTATACGATGACGAATTCCTACGGTACTAAGGCGGTTTTGTCTAAACTGTATGACTGTATGGCGCGGGTAGGAATACCTCACACAATGGTGACTGACAATGGTACGTCATTTACGTCTCAAGATTTCAAAGATTTCTGTATTGCAAATGGTATCAAACACATTTTTTCACCTCCATACCACCCGGCAAGCAATGGCCAAGCCGAAAGTTTCGTAAAAATAGTAAAGAAAGGCTTGAAAGCTATAATATTAAGTAATACAAATAAAAAAAATTTAAATGAACAAATTTTAAAGTTTTTATTTGATTATAGAAATTCTGTAAATAGTACGACCGGTAAATCACCTGCAGAACTTTTGTACGGTAAGCCATTGCGTTCGAGATTAGATCTGATTAAACCGATAGAAATAGGTACGTCTTCCTCATCCACAGACCTCACTCAAACGGTAGAACAGAAACAGTCCTTACAGGTTAAAAACTACAAAGGAATACAAAGAAAAGATTTTAATAAGGATGATCTAGTTTGGGTTACAAAAAATTCAGATAATAAGAAATTTTATTGGATTGCTGGTATTATTGATAAAAAAATTGGTACTGTAATGTTTTCGATTTTCATACCGAAACTGAATTGTGTGGTAACTCGACACGTAGACCAGATTAGACCACGCACATCTACAACGGAACCAGATCAACATCGAGATTGGAGTCCGGACGTCATTCCCGATTTACAGTCAACGGCATTCACTCCCTTATCCAAAACACCACTAAAGGATACGGGAGGAGGGGAGGTGGAAGATAAAGGCACCAAACACGAAGTCAATATGACCATCGCGACACCTTCAGCAGTACCGACATCTTATCGTAGACGGGAACTGACCCCGATGAGATTCGAGTCACCCACTGAGACATGTCAGAATGAGGATAATGTAACCAGTCAAATAAATCCTTTGCGTAATCTTAGGAGATTCTTTTAGTTTAGTTAGCTTATAGTTATTTGTTATTTTTCTTATCTATAGGTGGAGGAAATGTTATATATTATAATATATAGTATAAGTAATAACTGTCAGTGCGCGCGGCTGCGTCCCCGCTTCTTTTGTATATACGAATAATAAATCAGTATGCAACTGACTACGTCTTTTACTGCACGCTGTCCGTGTTCCCGTTCATTACTAGACATATCTAACAGAACCCTTCTAGTTTCGTCATGTCCGTCCGTCCGTCCGGATGTCACAGTCATTTTACTCGGAGACGGTTTTGTAATGAAATCCTAAAATATATAAAAATTAAGGGTAGCAGTCCATACATATAACTGAGAGTTGAAAAAAAATTTAGTATTTGTTGTTGTAGCGGCAACAGAAATACAACCTAAGGGATAGGAAGGAATGACAAAAAAAGGATGGGAACAGAGTGGGTGGGAGTTTGGGCCTCCGGCGCTCTCACTCATCGCATCTACTATCTCTGATACTATTACTGTACACCGATTGTGTGTAAGAGGATAATGCTTCCTCGCTCGAGCCGGCCCATTTATTCTAGAAGGAGCATGCCTATATTACTTTATTTATTTATTTAATTCAACTATTATCTTCTCAGTCGAAACCTCATGACTGAGGGTCGTGTCTACCTGGTGCCAGCGTACAGGTGTTGATCATATTTCTCCATTTGTCCCGGTCTTGAGCCTGTCTTAATGCAATGTTAAATTGCACCCCGGATAGTTCCTGAATTTGGTCAGACCGCCGTGTTGGAGAACGACCTCGCGGTCTTTTGCCTTGTACTTGGCCAGCTATTACGAGCTTCTCGAGGCAGTCTCCCTCTCTCCTAACTATGTGGCCAAAGTACGCGAGTACTCGTTGAAGGCAAGTGGTAGATAAGCGGGTATCGATCTTCAACTCGTTTAGGATGGACAAGTTCGTTCTCATTGCCGTCCAAGGAATACGAAGCTTCCAACGCCGATTCAAATATTACTGTTCGTGAAATATAGCCCGCTGACGGATACGTGTTAATTTATATAAAATTCAGTTTAAAATATCATGAAATGGAACTATAATCAATTATTATATATCATTGTATGTCAAGAAAATAGAATATCTAAAAGCATATGAACACATAATCACATAGATCGCGTGCACGTCAACAATTTCCGAGGCGTTCCACGTTTCATGGTTGATCATCGCCATTGCGGCGACGGCGGAAGTGGACTGCTGTTATTTTCTATCATATACTTATAAGTGCATCTATGCTTGTGGTTTTCATTTTATTTTTAGTAGTAGTTGCTCCATGCTGCTCTCACCGCAAATGGGCCGGCTCGACCTAACCGACCTGGGCTCGAATAACAGTTTAGTTGCGTTTAGTGCGACGACGAGAGCGCTGGAGGCCCAAACTTAAGGATAGGAAGGCCCTCCTATCCTTAGGGCTACGCGTTTCCGCGTATGTCACGTATCGCGCGTTCATTTGCCGTGACTGCTTACTATCAGGCGGACCTTACTTGTTTGTCCACCGTCATGCCTTTAAAAAGTTTACATCGCGTGCGTATTAAAAACGTTAATTATAATTAAAATAGTTATAAATTAGAATCTTACCATATTAAGCCCATCTCTGGTTCAGTCAATATTTAATAAATCTTTTGAAAGTTTTTGACAGCTACACATTATAGTATTACTCAAATGTGTTAAGACATCTGAATCGTTGTCGTTCATTAACCTTGATTTGATGGTAATGAGATGTGTATCTTAATGATGATAATCATCACGTGAACTGTGTATTCTGTCTAATGACTTAAAATAGCGTAATTTATTCAATCGTGAATGTCTGTTAGCCAATATAGTCTATAATATGGCGGATTTACATATTTTCAAGGTATAGGCTGTAACGCTTATGCCGCCCTTACCTCTGGTTAATACAGATCAGTCAATTACGCACTTTTCACTCATACAAAGTGTAGGCAGCGGGCGCAGAGGGTTATTACTGGTTAGGGAGCGGCGAACTAGCTTTTTTACTCTATAATAGGGAAGTTTGCTACTCGGAATGTACAATGACAAGTGACAGGGAAAGTCATCGGCAATTTTTTCAGATTTCTACCTGTGAAACCTCAGAAAACCGCCATGTAGAAATCTTTTTGATTTCTATGAGGTCGCAAAAAAAAGAAAAATCTAGTCCCCAAGGCTCAAGCCTACTCAGCCTTCTGTTAAATTCGCCACTAAATATAGTTACTAGTGTTCCATTCGTCTATTTAGGATTTGACTTATCGATTTCGGTAATATTACTAAGTGGTATCAGTATCAATATCAGTCAAGATTAATGTTCCTTCGTAAGAACATTGGGAAATGCTACACTAAGAATCTTTTAAATTTGTTTTATATTCCTCTTAGAGGGAAAATATACGCACGTCTGATAGTCACTTATAATGCGATGAAATTCTGACCGGCATCATGCATAGTCTCCTGAGATGAGGAGAAACTGGGGAAAGAAAGGGGGAGGAGGTGGAAAATAGTAAGAAAGAACATGTAAATAATGATCTCTACGCACCCATTACGATAGTAATATCACAAATATGCAGACCGGAACACATGCCTGTATGGTCTTAAAGCTGGTTCGCTACCAATGCGCCACAACGGTCGTCAAAATATATCTTGAAATAAATTGACCTTTAAAGTAATTGTTTCTGATGAGTTGCGTACGTCGTAATTTAGCTGATGTTATATGCCGCTGTAGACAATCATTATTGAACAAGTGTTCATACATTATGGTTGAGTAACTGCGCACTGTACATCTGTCTGTCTATATCTTACATATTTTAACGGAAATAAAATGTCTTCGCTAATCACAGTATTGACAAAGGGGTAAAATAAGTAACAAAATAACTTATATATATATATATATATATATATAATAAATATATATATATGTCATGGTACGAAATAGCGATTTAGCTCAGTTTAGATCGTCATTTGTATCGCAGTAAGAGTTAATGGTAAGACCCCTGAACGAGGTATGTTCAGGGGGCTACCATGAACTTTATTAACAATTATATTTCAAGGCAATTCAATTCAGGTAGTAAAAGCACATTTGTCGTGGTGCGAAATAGTAATGCAGCTAAGTATAGGTCGTCATTTGAATTGCAATAAGAGTTCATAATAGGCCCCCAGGTCTTATAATTTAGCGGTTACTTACAATTTCTAAAAGAAACCAAGTCATCAATACAGCTAGGAACGTAAATTGTAAATAACCGCATTAAGACTCTTATTATCTTACTTTGTAAGAAATTATAAAACAAGGTCTATTTAATGGTCTTACAGACTTAACTACTGCTTTCTATTCGTGACGTCATCCATCTAGGGTTGCTGACTCTAATTTTCTCTTTTTTTAATTTACAGTAAATAATGCTATAGTAAATTAAGATTTTAGTATATTATATACCACCTACACTAAGATGTGATAATATAAAAAAAACATTAGATATTCAAATCAATAAATTTTATATTATTAATAGACTGATATCAAAGTTTTATAGTAATTTACAGCATGCGAATATTGCTATCTTAGGGCTGTGTCAGACCATCGTATTGCTTTTAGCGTATAAGGTTGTTTCGTTTGTTTGTTGTTGTGAGAGGGGGCAAACGCGCAGGAGGCTCACCTGATGTTTAGTGATCACCGCCGCCCATGAATACCAGAAGGCATGCAGCCGCGTTGCCGACTTTTAAGGAAAGAATTAAAATTAGAAGACGCTCTTCTCTTGATGGTTTCCAGGTCGTATCGGGTCGGAAAAACCGCCGGCGGAAGTAGATTCCACAGAGTGATTGTGCGTTGTGTTTCGGCATACGTGCTTAGACGCGCTTTTTATTTCGCACTTCAAAAAGCCGAACGCGCGTTCATGGGACTATTATGTCGTCTACACTCGAACCGTGGTGACGAGTGTCGGTAGCATATTATTACAAAAAGTATTACGCGTATATATGCACTTATAAGTGCGTCAACGCTCGTATGAGTTGCGCGTGTGGGTAAAGGCGCGTCTAAAAGCCCTAAACGCGCTTCGAAAAACGAGCTTGCTGTATGAAACCGCCTTAAAGCCATTAGAACTTTTCACATGAATGTGCTAAAATAAACATGTGCTTTGATGGTCAACGCGGAAAACGGCTCAAGGTTAGACTTGTTATTAGTTAGTGTTAAATAGATAAATTGTATTTTAAAAAAATACGTGAAATAAATAAAAGAAAATGTTTGTTTCAACCCTACAACTGGTGTCACCAAAGGTTTAGCACCTCTCGCCGTGTTTTCACCATCTATTGCTATTTGCAACTTACAACTTGCAAGTGAGCAACAAAAACTGTTCTTTGATTAGCTGGAATATTCATATTTTACAGTATGTAAATTATGGATATATTTTAAATATCTTTGTTTTCCTCGAACTCCAATTTCTTCATAATATATGGACGCAAATAAGCAATACCATGTCAACCCACACGAATGTCATTTCGAGAAAAACTCGTTTGAAAATTTTGAACAACTTGCTTTATATGATTTTTTTTTTTTGTATTGGTCAAGTTTTTGGCAATTTCAGATTTATTTAAGTTATTTTACTTATTTTCACAAAAAATAAGTATACAAACTGCATATTTCGTATATAATATAACCCAAAACGCTTAACGTAATACGTAAATTGCATGATTAAAAATGGCTTTTTTAGAAGTTTTAAAGCTTAAAACCCTACAAATATTAAAGAAAAATGTTCTTCAGCCATTTACCAACACTCCTGCATATATAACACAGTTTTTTCAATTTTGTGGGTTGACATGGTATTGCTTATTTGCGTCCATATGTGGGAGTTTAATTTATTTATCATGTTAAAATATAGACGAAAGAGGTTGTAGTCTTAATATAAAGTAGAGCTGGTTTCTATTGACATCGTCGTATCTGTCGTGGTGCGGTTTTATTTAAAAGGAATCATAGACGTATTTTGAGGCACTGTTTGATAAAATTATTAAGGCAGACACGAACATCAACCACGTAGATCCTAATTTATCCTTGCGGCGTGCGCGTGTTCCTCTCTCTCTCTCACTCTCTCTCTCTATCTCTGTCTCTCTGTCTCTGTCTCTCTGTCTCTCTCTCACGCTGTCTCTCTCTCTCTCTCATAGAAAGTTTAGTCTTTCTATTTCGCATGGAACAGTGTGATGTCGCGACGATTATTTTTGTTGAGTGTATACAGGTTTTTTTAAGGAATATAAAACTTTTATCTTTTTAGTGATCGTAAATACCACAGAAAAGTCATAGGAAAATACGCTATTTTGTATTTTTGGAGATCTCTCTTCGTTCTCCATTAGGTACCTATTCAATAAAAATCATTAAAATCGGTACACAGGAAGTTATAGAGTAGCTTGAGATAATATGAACCTATAGATATGTATAAATAATATAATCATTGGTTTAGCTTTACTAAGAAAAGTTGTTCTCTTCTTCCTAGCATTATTGCCGAAATTTACCCGGGGTTTACTATTTTATTACACTACTTATTACTTATTTTATTATCTTTTATTACACTTATCCGGATTTGATGCGATTGCCATCTGACTTCTGCAAGTCTAAGGGCGAACCAGTAACTCATTGTATAAGAGCAATTTACCTATCAAGAGCTACCGATTATTATCAGATGTTATCATAACCACCGGGATAGACAGTTAATCATGCTCGAGGCACGGTGGGACAGGACATAACATTTGACCTTTTTTTCATACACATTTTTAAGTTGGTTACTTACCTAAGTTCAGTTTTTCCGTGAAGAACTAATCCCTAACCCTTCAAATAATATACCGTTGACGTAAGGATATGTTTATTATTTATATTTAAACGTCAATTAACAAAAAACCGCCATATAATAACAACATTTAAAATATAAAATCACGCTTACTGTATAATGACGCCATTAAGGTTTTAAATTATACGTTACAAAATGACACGTTTTGTTAAAACGGGAGAAATTCGACGAAAGGTGTTTTTAAAGTTGTTAGGCATCTTATTACATTAAAACAATGTAATACTTTTTTCGTGCGTGCAAAAATTACTATAATTCCTATTTCCCGTTCAAGTAAGTCTATGGTTTAAATCAGATTCTCTAAATTGTAGCTTGTGTGGAGTTATGGAAGACGCTGTGCTTTACCTTTTGATGGAATGGGTATAAATCAGCCCGAGAAACCTTGATGAGCAACCTCAATATGAACAAATTGAGTGTAGGTATGTTTCATGAACTGTTGTCAATACGACATTCATAGGCAGTATCAAAAAACCAGTTTCTACTTTTCAGTCATCATTAAGCCCACATGATGGTAAGTGGTCGCCGTAGCCTACGAGCGCTTGCAGCACCATTAGATGCCACTCACGCGTTGCCAACCTCGAGATATTTGTTCCTGAATCTCCTCTGCCCAGTAATTTCACTAGCGTACAGTGCCCTTCAAACCGGAACACAGTAATGCCTAAGCACTACTATTTGGCGGCAGAATGTTTGACACTGCGGTGGTACCTACCTACCCGGCCTCCTTCAACAAAAGACCTACCACCAGTGTGACTGATTGCACTGGTGGAATAATCTCTGCTGTGACAAAGGTTATCCCAACAGCGGTCGATGGGGTCGTCACATCCCGACGCCGGGGAAAATTTTTGTTTGTTAAGTTTGTTTAAGTTATGATGGATCATGGGATTGGCATATACAAGTGTATAAAAATGCCTTAAATAAATAGAAAAAAGTAAGCCTATAGCTATTGCTTGGAGGTTTATATTAATATTTTGTTTTGTTATGAAATGAAACTAAAGACTAAACTAAACTAAGCAGAACAGTCAGTGGTATTTAGTGATCTGTGATCAGTTACTTAATTTTAGTAAGTCATGGATAAGATAATTATAATATAAATTAATCTATATCAGACCTTATCCAATAAAAAAAATCGCAATCACAAAAATAAATGTAACATTGAACGTGCTATTTTTAGTTAATAAAAAAAACCTTTGACTAACTAAGTTATCGAATCTGACCATTGTACATTTCCTAGTGTAATTTTAATATTCTTTTTTAATCATTAATATTAATCATTAACTTATTAAAGATCACGATCTCTATATATCGTGCATATAAAATTCAACATTGAAAAAATTGTCTAATCCAGGGGTTCCGAAATCGAGCGTCGCGACACCCACGTCCGTCGTAAAGACGTCCTAAAGGAGCTTTTTTACATGCCACTTAACGACTAGCGTGTGATTAGCAATTTCAATACTTTAACCGCAATTCTATGATCAATTATCAAAAAAGGCTTAAGCAGCTTTCCAAAGTTTTCTAATGTAAAAAAGCTAGGTACATATAGATTCTCGTTTAAGTACCTTTGTAAAGCTTAAGCAGATCGGCTGCTTGAGAAGAACGTCGCAAAAATATCGCAACACATATAAGAAGCCGCGATTAGAAAAAGATTGCAAACCCCTGATCTAATCTACAAGGTTACAAAACTTTTAATCGGTTTTTAAGGCCATTCGCCTAACACATAGTTAAAAAATAAATCATAATTATGTCAATAGATAGAGCGGGACGATATGTCAATCTGTATGTTTCAAAAAAACGGTAATCGCATTGATCAAATGATAATTACAAAGTATCTGTCAGTTTCAGATAAGCACCGTAAGAAATATTACAATCAGGCCTTGGAACCGGTTTAAAAATAAGCGTTTAAAAACACTAATATTTTTTTTATTTTTTTATGTTAGAAGTTGGCAAACAAGCATACGGCCCACCTGATGGTAAGTGGCTGCCGCAGCCTATGAGCGCTTGCAGCACCATTAGTAGGTGCCACTCGCGCGTTGCCAACCTCGAGATATTAGTTCTTAAATCTCGTTCGCCCAGTAATTTCACTAGCGTACAATGCCCTTCAAACCGGAACACAGTAGTGCCTAAGCACTACTATTTTGCGGCAGAATATTGGACACTGCGGTGGTACCTACCTAGCCGGCCTCTTGCAACAAAAGACCTACCACCAGTGTGACTGATTGCACTGGTGGAATAATCTCTGCTGTGACAGAGGTTATCCCAACAGCGGGCGATGGGGTCGTCACATCCCGACGCCGGTGATTTTATTCGGTTAGTTTAAAGAGCTTTATTAAAAATCCACATTCACCGTTGAATGGTAATTTTTTATACCACAATGGTGGGAAACAATCGTACAGCGTACCGTAGCCCAACGCCTGTAACGGTAGAGGTATCGCATTTTAATAATTTAATGTACCACTACTGTAAATCTTTTGATATCAAAAGTTGCAACACGAAAAGTAACCACCGTTTGGTTGCCCCATAACTAACAACGAAAAATAATTACGTTGTGGGGCAGCGGTAGCGAACCTGCCTTAAGTGCCACAGATCGCGGCTTCGATTCCCGCTCGGAGCAGATGTTTGTATTGACCATGCAGACGTATTCCGGTCTGGGTGTGTTTGCCCTTGCCCCTGTGTATGTTCCCGGACCCCGACACAGGATATAACTATCCTAATGGGGGCCGTTGAGTGTGCAGCGTTTATTTAAATAACAATACAGCGAATAATACCCAAGTTAAATGTTTAATATTATGATTACATACAAACACAATGTCGGTTATTGAAACATCGCTGTGTGGGAAATCAAACAAGCGTGCAGCTTTCATACTAAAAGCAAATGCTTCCGACACACTGACATCATTCATAGTTTTGTATATGAATTTTGAAATGCCGTTGCAATTTTAGTTTCACCATCTTTTCTATTTATCTTTTAACAATGTTTCGACTTTTAATATTTGCACAATTGTTTACGTTTAGCAAATCAAAATTTTTAAAGAAAGACCACCAAGGTATATATGTTAGAAAAAAACAGACTTCAAAATTGGATAGCACATAATAGTTTTATGGATTCCGACATAATGACAATGGGAACACCTCGGGCCTAGATTTTCAAACAAAAAAAAAAGAAGTTTCAAAAAAAGTCACATGTGCACCGGGCACATGTGACGGAGAAATCGGTTAAGAAGTTCCATCTTTTTTGAAGTCGGTTAAAAATACACCACGAAAAACATAACTTCGGAATAAGAAAGTTACATGTAATTTGAGAGATTTATAAAACAACCACCATCAAAAACGATTCAGTAGTTTTGGAGATTAGCTCTAACAAACGAACACTAGGTTTTTATATTGATACAGTTTTAAAGTTACGTGGGATACAATACTAATTAGTCACTTAATTACTTACTACAACTGTGTAGTACACCAGTACACGTATTCGATAGTTAGTGTAATTATTCTAATTCAGCGTGAAATACGCTTTCGCTTACAGACTAATTGTAAAATTATAATTTAGCTTCTGCAAGCGGTTTCGCCTGCGTGAATAACGATTTAAATACAAACTTTCAACCTCCTTCTTACTCACTCAAGGGTAGTATTTTAGAAGACGTTAAAAACCATATTTCTTTATCTCTAATTGTTCGCCTAAGAATAAAGTTTCTTGCTTCTAATTTCAAAAATGACTTCCATACGACCCCCTTGCATCCCCCTTCTCACCCCTCTTAAGGGTTGTATTTCGAAAAATCCTTTCTTAGTCTTCATTTACCTATTAAAAACACCGTTATATTATTAGACACCGTTGTGGCGTTGTGGGTTGCGAGTCTGCCTTAAGCCTCGACGGTTGCGGGTTCGATTCCCGCTCGGAGCAGATGTTTGTATTAATCGTACAGGCATGTTTTCCGGTCTGGTTGTGTTTGTCCTTGTCATTGTGAATGTTTCCGGACCCCGACACAGGATATAATTATCCTAATGGGGGCCGTTGAGTGTGCAGGCGTTAAAAAAAAAAAAATAACACCCAAATATCAACTCTCGCGTTAACGGAGCAAAGTCGGCCCTGGTACCGTTGAGCTATTGAGGTTTAAAACTATACAGACATGTTTGTGCATAATATTAATTAAGATTCGAAAGTTTCGTAGATGTAAATGTTAGGAAAGTTATTGCCTAGGTTTTCATAATTAGCGTGTAATTTAGCTAAGGCTTGTCACATGTTAGTACATTCACGTTAAGCTTAAAACTATGTGTTTCGTCACGGTGTTGCGGAATAGGTACAGAAAGGTGTAAGCCATTATCTGGGTTAAATTTCCGCTGTACATATTGAGGTCATTTACTGGACATGTTATTATATACTAGCGTCCCGCTCCGGCTACGCACGGGTATAAAATATATAGCCTATGTCGTCATTCACTGAAAAAATGATTAAAATCGATCCAGAAGTTTTATTTATTACTGCCCGTGGCCCGCGTTAAATATAATTATTTACGACATCATATTAGAAACCTCAAAAATAACAATATTTCTCCACTATTTACTGGATGTTATTATACATATAAACCTTCCTCTTCAATCACTCTATCTATTAAAAAAACCGCATCAAAATCCGTTGCCTAGTTTTAAAGATTTAAGCATACATAGGGACAGAGAAAGCGACTTTGTTTTATACTATGTAGTGATTAATACTAGCATCTGCCCGAGACTACGTCCGCGGTGACTTTGAGTTGGATCCAGAGAGAAACGAATCAGTTTTAGGTATTCTAGTTTTCGCTATCTTCTGCCAGCGACTTCGTCCGCGTGAATACTGATTTTAATACAAACTGAAAACCCCAATTTCAAGCCTTCGGCGGTGGAATTTTAGAGAACGGTAAATTACATGTTTAATCTTAATCATCTCTAATTTTAACTTGAAAACAAAGTTTCATGCCTCTAGTTGACTAGCTCTAAAAATGACGAATTTCATTTATACCATTTTTTCACCTTCTTAAACTATTTTTTTCTAGTAATAATATAGCCTATGTTTCTACAGTGATAATGTAGCTTTCTAACGGCAATGGATTTTATGAAATCGGTCCAGTAGTTTCAGAGCCTATTCAATAAAAATCAACAAACAATGCAAAATTTCCTCTTTATAATATCAAGTATAGATAAGTCACATCTATACTAAATTTCCATTGAATATGTCCTGTAGTTTTTTTATAATTCCAAAGGAACTGAATATTTTTTCGGAATAAAAGCATTCTATGTGTTAATCCAGGTAATAAAATGTGATAAATTTTATTCCAATACGTTGAGCCGCTTATGCATGGTTGAGTAACAAACGACCAAGCATAATTCTATGCGGATACGCCCTACAGTATGTTTATCTATAATCACATGAATGTGTGTGTGTCATCTCAATATAAAATTGAAATAATATAAAATGAGTTATCTTTAAGGGCAAGTGTAGCAACAATATTTATTTTTGTAACAATTCATTAGTGACTATTGAGAAATGAATATAGCTATTGCAATATGTATTTGTATAAAGTAAACAACACAATTACAAATACATAATACATGAAATCAACAACTCACTATTAATTTCATCATGATAACAGTTCTATGATTATACTCTTGTCCTGATTTGACTCGTTACTAGTCTTTACACAGAGCGATTGCCATCTGACCTCCGCAACCCTAAGGGCGCACAATTAACTCACGGGGTAAAAGCAATCTACCTATCTATCGAGGGTTAATGATTATATCAGATGTATGATATTGATTAGGACGGGACGAGGCACGGTGGAGATACCCACAAGGAAAAAGCCTAGGCCGTAACCGATATTTATAATTTCAATGCAAATATCCGCCCCGAACGGGAATGGAACCCGTGACCTTCACGGGTGCAGCCAGGCTTTGGCCCAGGGAGGCAAAACCTTAATTTAGGTCCTAGGGTAATAATTATTGGTTAAACAGTTCAAAATCTATTATATTCATCCATTTCTTAGTATTTTATAAGGTCCAGGGACGGGCCTCTTGCTCCTACTTCGCTAAGCCCATGCAACTGTCGAGACTTAAGGCAGGCTCGCTACCACCACAACGGTCGTCGCAATATGTATAAAGTAAACAACACAATTGCACATGCGTATATGAAATCAACAACCGAGTATTAATTTCATCATAACAGTTCTATGATTGATACAATAAAATATCATAAATTTAGTGTTTGTGAAATCGTTACAAGCAAAGTTGCAAGAGGTCGAATTTAAGCACCTGTTTTCAGCTAACCTTAGGATTAAGTAATAATATTTCGAACTGAGACGGGCCGCAACGAAATCTAAACACGAAGGCCAATCTCTAGAAAAGTGGACTGTCGGGTCCTTCGGATGATCTTACACAAGTCTAGTACAGCACTCCTAGACATGTATTTTTGGGGTTCTGTAATCAAATGGCAAAAACGGAAGCCTTATAATTTCTGGTCTGGCTGTCCGTTCGTATGTCGTAGTCATTTTACTCGGAGACTATTGGCTCTATTTATACGAAATTTAGCTAATACGTGTATTCTATAAACCGTTACAGAATGTTGTCGTAAAATAATAAAATATTATCAAAAAAAAAAATTAGGGTAGCATCCTTCATACGTGTTACTAAGGGTTGAAATCAAAGTATATTAATCAATTTATTTATTTGATGAAATAATTAATTAATTGCAGTTCTTAACTTAAAAAAGGTAAAATATTTTTTTTTGTCAGAAAAAAAAAGAATATATAACTAACCATAATATTATAAATAAACAAATAAATAAACGCTACACACTCAACGGCCCCCATTAGGATAATTATATCCTGTGTCGGGGTCCGGAAACATTCACAATGACAAGGACAAACACAACCAGACCGGAAAACATGCCTGTACGATTAATACAAACATCTGCTCCGAGTGGGAATCGAACCCGCAACCGTCGAGGCTTAAGGCAGACTCGCTACCCACAACGCCACAACGGTGTCTAAATCTAAATATGTATATCTAGACTTCAAAACTAAAACTAAAAATTAGGTCTTACTGGTTTTGAAATATCATAAGCTAATTTTACTTCATCATTTTTATAATATTGTTTCTTTCAGGTATGGAGATCGCCTAAATACTATATTAGGTAAGTACTGAAAAGTATTATTATACTATCGTATTGTTCCATAAAATCATTGAAGTTTCCAACTCTTTCGATTTTAAACAAACTTACAATTCTCTCAAGATGATCTTTGATACAGGCGGTAATTGATTTTAATTTATATCTTCTAATCATAGAGTAACTATAAACTAAGGACAAGCCCTTCCATACAGAAAAATGTCCAAAGATTCGCTGGTGCTCCTTCGTAAATAATAAATAAACGTTACACACTCAACGGCACCCATTAGGATAGTTATATCCTGTGTCAGGGGTCCGGGAACATACACAACGAGAAGGACAAAAACACCCAGAGCGGAAAACACGCCTGTATGGTCAATACTAATATTTGCTCAGAACGCGAATCGAACCCGCGACTTGTGGCTCTTAAGGCTGGTTCGCTACCGCTACGTCACAACGTCGTCGCACTACTGCAACGAAACAAAGTTGGTCACACGCTAACTTTATTCGATTATGTTGCAACCTTCTGATGCTAACTTCAATTCGTTGCGTCGATGTTAAATTTACGAAGGTGCACCAGCGAGTCGGCCACCGGTTTGTGGGTTCGATTCCTGCTTGGAGCAGATGTTTGCATTGAAAAGACAGGCATGTGTTCCATATTGGGTGTGTTTGGCCCTGTCTTTGTGTATGTTTCCGCACCCCCGACACAGGATATCCTAATGGGATATCCTATAATAATCGAGAGTGTATCATTTATTTATTTATTTTTATAATAAGTCTTTGCTGCTAATATTAATGCAATTTCTTTTTTATAAATGGTAGGTATGAGGATAGGCCGTAAAGTATTTTTATCGTGATTTTAGTATTGTGTGTACTCAAATATGCAAAGAATTTAAGAAGTTCATTGACGTAAGTCATTTACATGAAGTGTCGCGTCACTTTGACATTTCAATACATTGGTTTTGTATCACAAGTCACAACGAAGTGCGTGCAAAATACTTCAAGATTTGTTTCTTACGTTCGATTTTTTGTATAATTTATTTGATAGAACACCGTTTCCGGGTCAGCTAGTATGTTATATTATTACTAACTTTTGCAAGCGGCTTCGCCCGCGTGCATAACGATTTTAATGTAAATTTTAAACACCCATTTCAACCCTTAAGGGGTGGTGGTTTTAAGAAATTTTAAAACAAGTGTTTCTTTGTCTTCAAAAAATTTCATGCTTTTTAGTTTCAAAAATAACGGACGGATTTCAAGCTCTTTTCACCAGTTTGAATTTCTAAAAATCCTTTCTTAGTGCTCGTTTACGTTTTAAAAACAACACGTGTATTGTAATGTATAGATAATAAAAAAAAGATATTAATACTTACTTTGCTTAAAATCAAGTTTATTACAAAAAATTGTGCGGTCGGGGGAACGTCAGAAACGAAGTTTCTTACGTTTTCTCTTGAAATCCGAATGTAATTCGACATGAATTGTGTATGTTTCAATGTTTCAATAGGTTATACGATAAAGAGAGACACAGAGAGAGAGAGTGTTGCGCATGCGGCTCAACACACACGTGCACACACACAGCAAAATCGCGCTACCCATAAGCCGCATTAAGGAACTTCGTTCTAATTAATTCATGAATATGTTTTATACAATAAACATGGCATAACTGATTAACGCGCGTATCCGCAATAGATATAAATTCATAACACGCAAAACATTTTATTGAACTTAGTTATTTTTGAAATATCTCGCTATATATCTTAGGCAATAATTATGGGCAATTATTTTGTTTATAAAAATATTACAAGCATTTAAATCACCAAGGTTGTGTTTCATCATGAAAACAAGACTCTAAACCACAGAAAACTGATATGCAAGAAAAAAATTGTTTAGTGTTATAATTATCTTTACTATTAGAAGAGTATAGATAGCGGAAGCGTGTCTTTTCAAAAAAACAACAAAAATTAGGATTTAGATGTACATCCCACAACAGTCCACAGTAAATATTTTTATATCATAGCACTGTCCACATTAATTTTAGAGTAATTTACAGGAGATATGTCTAAATGTCAATAGCCGATGGGATAGAAGGACGGAATCAAATTTCGAACTTGTGACCAGTGAGGGCTGTCCATTTGCCACGGCCGTGACTGTACTCGCCTGACTCGGTGACGCTGTCAAGGTCAGTAGGGCCAGCAATACACATTCCGAAAAAAAGAAAGTCAAAAGAATGACCGTCTAAACGTTATTTATCTATGCCCTAAAAAATGGCACCTTTTCTGGGTTACTGGTACCTGGTTTTCTGTAGTGTGTACCCTTGACAACTCGTATGCAAAATTCATAATTATCAGTTGAATGGTTAAGGCGTGAAAGCGTAAAAACAGGTTGCGGGATTCCCTCTCTCTGCCCTGAGCCGGGTTTGTATTTCAAACTCAAACTCAAAACATTCTTTATTCAAATAGGCTTTTAAGCGCTTTTGAATCGTCAAATATACAGTCTGTTATGTCCGCCTAAGTGGAGCTACCGCCGATTCGGAAGGTAGATTCTGCAGAGAAGAAACGGCAAGAAACTCTACAGTTACTCTTTTCAAAAATAATCACATTACATTTGTCAAATGTACAATTAAGATATATTGACCATACAGTGTTCCGGTCTGGGTGTGTCGGTGGTTCTCCGGCTTGTTTCTGGAACCACGACACAGGAGCCACACACATATTACTACCCTAATCGTTTCGTGCGTGTGTGTGTTTTGCTGTTTATGTTATGAGTGTGTAGTTTCTTTATTAAACCTACAAAAACGAATTTTTCTTATCGTTTTTTCAAGAATTGAGAACCTTCTTTTCTTAAAATCCGTAAAAAAAATTCAACATAACTAATTTAGTATTCATTTATGTATATGTATTTATAATTTATTAAATATGCAATAACAAAATATCGGATGTTGCATTCACGCATTCGATGTTATCATTGCAATATATTATAAATTTATAATAAGGCAATAGACTTTGACATAAAATTCATTAGCTTATTGTTTATTTGTTTTGCGTTAGTGTGTGTAGATTGCGCGTGCGCAGAACAAATGCAATAGTCGGCTGGGTATTTAACAGTTCTGTACCTAACGTTGCATATAGTGTACTACGGGCCAAGTATGATTGATCGTAAGAAATATATTTCGTACATAAAGAAAACCATTGCATGGTCTAGATGGGCCGGTTTATAGTAGGTCTATGCAGTTAACTGATATTGCGGGGTTAGTTTAATTCACGCAGTAGCATAAAATGGGATCCTGGATAGTGGGGATGAAATTTAGCACCCATATAGCTTATTATCTGTATTAACACATAGGACAATTTTTATCCAAAAAAAAATGTTTGAACTGTGTGTGAAAACAAACAATGGACGTCACTAGCCATTTACTTCAAGAAATTTCGTTTATATTCAGTTGTTGATCAGACCACCATTCCAAATCTTGTGGTGGCCTTAAAAGCCATAAGGTATATTTTATCGTAAAATGGAAGACATCGATACCAATATTATAAAGCCGTAGAGATTGTTTGGTTGAACGAATCTGTGGAACTGATCCGATTTAAAAATTCTTTTTGCATTTTATAGCACATTTCTTGAGGAAGGCTATAGGCTATATGGACGCAAATAAGCAATACAATGTCAACCCACAAAATTGAAAAAACTGAGTTATATATGCAGAAGTGTTGGTAAATGGCTGAAGAACATTTTTCTTTAATATTTGCAGGGTTTAAAGCTTTAAAACTAATAAGAAAGCCATTTTTTCAATCATGCAATTTATGTATTTTTAAATATGGAGTTTGTATACTTATTTTTGTGAAAATAAGTATATTAACTTACATAAATCTGAAATTGCCAAAAACTTGACCAATACATAAAAAATCATATAAAGCAAGTTGTTCAAATTTTTCAAACTCGTTTTTCTCGAAATGACATTCGTGTGGGTTGACATGGTATTGCTTATTTGCGTCCATATAACATCACAATAGGGTACTCAAAAGCCGAGCAATAAGAAAGAAAGTGCGGGTGGGCGATAAGATGCGGTTATTTGGTGTAAAAGGTCTCACTCGACGAGGGCGACTCCGCGGGCGCAGATGGTCACAATTATAAGATAACAAGCGTCATCGGCGGTGACCTTAAGATTGACTCTAGACATAAATGAATTATTTTGTAAGTAAATAATGCTCCATAAGACACATCTATACTGAATTTAAATTGAATAAGTCCTGTAGCATTTATTTTGATAATCACTACATAGTATAAAACAAAGTCGCTTTCTCTGTCCCTATGTATGCTTAAATCTTTAAAACTACGCTACAGATTTTGATGCGGTTTTTTTTAAATAGATAGAGTGTTTGGAGAGGAAGGTTATATGTATAAAAAGGTTATTTGTATAAAAATAGTGGAGAAAAAAAAAAAAAAAAATTGAGGTTTCTAATGTGATGTCGTAAATAATTACATTTAACGCGTGAGGGCCACGGGCAGTAATGAATAAATCAAAACTACTGGATCGATTTTAATCATTTTTTCAGTGAATGACATAGGCTATATATTTTATACCCGTGCGAAGCCGGAGCGGGCCGCTAGTACGCTAATAAATTAGCTATCTTTGTGGTAAATTTCATTCAAATCCGTTCAGTGTGATTGAGAAAAAAACATTCAAACGTACAAACTTTCCCATTAAATGAAAACCAATAAGGCGTAGCGGTAGCTAATCTGCCTGAGGGACGCGTGCTCGATTCTCGCTTAGAGCAGAATTGATTATATAGGCATATGTTGTGTATGTCTTAGTTTTCGGATGCCCGACACAGGATATTACTATACTAATGGGGCTGTTACGTGTGTAAATGCCATTTATTCTGTAGATAATTAGATTTAAAATATGACCTCCTTCCTTTTTGTAGTCGGTGAAAAAGTTCAGTCCTTGAATAACTTAGAAATTATCTTATTAGAAAAAACGACCTATCGACACATGCCCTACATAATATTACGTAATACTGACCCAGAGTAAACTTCGTAGTTATTGAGTCCAATATGGCCGCGGTTACGTCCAGTCACAGTGCACAATAGACAACGCTTTCGTTCCGCTTAGTTCATAGTGTTGTTTATCAATATCGATAATATTTTAACAAAGCATATTAGTCGTTAAATATTCCTAATATTTTTTCGATAAAAATGCTTGGAGCTTGAATAACACAATTATAAAACTTCTTCTTCTTATCGAGTGGTTAGTGGCTAACCCAGTGTCAGAGTTGTTCAGGTCGCCCGTGTAGGCCCGTTTAGGTATATTTATTTTAATTATTTATTTATTTTTAGGAATCGGTCACAAATATGATAAAGTAACAATACAAGAAAACATTGTAAGCCATTAATATGTCTCCACATGTAGTATCATATCAATACATTTTACAGTTGTATACTTAACAAAGTTGCACTACTGCGCCAAAATAAAATTAGTTACTTAATTAATAAAAAATAAATGACTCAATTTTTTATATAACTTATATTTGCAAAGAGTAACTATCAAGGTTCTTGCCGGTTCTTCTCGGTAGAGTCTGTTTTCTGAACCGGTAGTAGCTCTTGATAATTTAAAAGTAGTTTATTAAAAAGAAATCCTTACCAACTTTTAATTCGTTAATTTTATTATATGAACATTATTTTTATTTCTCTTAGATGTTTACGGAGGCAGACATTTAGCATGATTTAACAATTTTTTCAGCGTTGTCACCATCCTTAAATTATAGCTTCATCATTGTGAAGGTGTCATTGGTTTTCTCCTGTTTATAAAATGAGGCTGGGGAAAATTAACTGTTATGTTATTACATGCTAACATCTGCCCGCGTTTTCGCCTGCTTATTATTAATTTCTATACTGAAATTAATTATAATCGATTCAGCGATATAGGCGGAAAAAGTTTTTTATTTATATATTTTGGTTTATCTCATGGGAACTTAACATTTTCCGGGTATCTTATATGTTAATCCAGATAGCAATCTATATCTGTGCAAAATTGTATCCAAATCCGTACAGTCGTTTTTGCTTGATTTAGTAACAAACATCCAACTTTTCACATTAATTATATTAATAACCAATAAATTCACATTAATTAATATTTAATGTACTTTATTACTTTTTGTTTCGTTTTTATTTACAAATGTGTTAGTCAAAATGTTTGTTAGATTATTTTCTGTATTGGTAGCACCTGCCCCAGGCGTGTACTGAAAAGCAGCTTTAAGCTGAGTTCACAGCCTTTTGCAAGCATACAAAATGCATCTTTAAGATTCAAAATTTCTTTGTTTTTGTATTTGTATGTGTGTGAATAAATTTCTATATTATTATTATTATTAATAGGATGGTCTGTTCTCACCGATTTATAAAGAATCGATACAGTAAAGCGAACTAATTCCCTTAACCATTAACTTAGCAAATGCTACAGCGCCCTTTTTTAGTCTCACCCTAAACTCATTCGGTTGTGATTTGACCCCCAATTGAAGTTGGTTTTTCACTAAGTTCGTTCCGTTTCGTTAATGTTAAATTTAAGAAGGTACACGCGAATTTCATAAGATCATGTTCCGAGCTTGTTACTAACTTCGTTTCGTTGCGTTTATGTTGAATTAACGAAGGATCAGCCAGTCTTTGACAGTCTCGTATAGAAGGACCTATCTATCTATATATATGACTTTATAAAATGGTGAAAGACGAGTATACTCGGTCTGAATTGCGTGGTAAATTCAAACAATTATTATTTAATTGATTTAACGATTAATCTACATAAATCAAGCGATAAGATTGTATGAATCTGTTACGTCACTGACGATTAAAGATTAAAAAAAAATATTGTAACTTAAGTCTGATTGCTGATAATATCAGAGTATTTTTATATTATACTTGTAGTAGTGTTTGCTACGTGTATCTGATTAGATTATTGTTAACGAAATCACATTTTCAAGTTCGCTTTGATTTTCGCGCGTTTTTCGAATCGCGTATAGGTTCTTATAACATTGACGCTAACGTTGACGCGCTTACAAACTCGTATAAGCGCGTAATTAAAAGCGCTATAAATATGCTACTGCCACTCGTCAACATCGGCTCGATTGTATCCGCCGGAATAGGGCCGTGTACGCGCGTACGAATTCAGAGCGTAGGTAGAGACGACCATATAAGCCCTTAAAAACGCCATATCGAGCTAATATTGTCTCTCTCTTTATCTCTAATTTCCTTTATTATTTATTTATTTATACTTTATTTATTTATATTTTATTTATACAAAAGGCGGGGTTAATGATAAAAGCAAAAAGCCAACCCTGGACGTGGAAGAAAGGGACGAAGGTATAGGTAAGGCATACCTGTTTAGTAAAAAGAATATTTAATTATATATATTTATCTATATTAATTCGGCCATTACCAAAAATCATAAATAAAACGAAGTAAACCTGTAATAGCACCTGTATTTTTTTTCCTTATATTAAAAGAATGCTATTAATTTTTTTGTCAAATTGCTTTTTCAAGTTATTAAAGTAATTGAATAATTTGTAATAATTACTTTTTTTGATATTTAGTTGTAGATTTTTTTAAATAAATTTTGCATTTTTGTTTTAAAGTCTACATGTCTTCGATGGATGTTAAAAAAATATTTTGTTCGATAAAAATAAATACAGGCTACTTCACTAGCGATGTCGGGAGTTATGAAATGTAATTTGTAAAGCTCTTGCTTTCATGCCTACGTCCTCATTCAACCCCATGGTTTACTGACACCTCACTTTTACTATGACCCAACTCATAACTCGTTTTAGTATTATCTCATCTATAATATTTAGATTATACAATCCTTGTATATTAATTTATTCATTAACTTAATTTGCATTAAGTAATTATACAATAAAAAGAGACTTTATATTTGGAGTTAAGTTTTTTAATTTGTTTTTTTGTCACACGACTTTGGTTTTTTTTATGTTACAAGTTGGCAAACAAGCATACGGCCCACCTGATGGTAAGTGGTTGCCGTAGCCTATGAGCGCTTGCAGCACCATTAGTAGGTGCCAACCTCGAGATATTGGTTCTTAAATCTCCTCTGCCCAGTAATTTCACTAGCGTACAATGCCCTTCAAACCGGAACAAAGTAATGCCTAAGCACAGTAGTGCTTAGGCATTACTTTGTTTGGCGGCAGAATATTTGACACTGCGGTGGTACCTACCTAGCCGGCCTCTTACAACAAAAGATCTACCACCAGTGTGACTGATTGCACTGGTGGAATAATCTCTGCTATGACAGAGGTTATCCCAACAGTGGGCGATGGGTCGTCACATGTCGACGCCGGTGGTTAATATATGTGATTTTTTGCCAACCAATAGCTAATAATAAAATTAAGTGTATGTTACGCTTACGGCATACGGCAGACGCAAGGGTGGCGAAAGTGTGTACAGTGACGGCATTACTTTGCAGTATTAATCTGTAGTTAGTACGATTCTTACTGCGACATACGACTGCATTTTTTTTATTGCAGTATAAGCAATGCCTGTCATTCCTAACACTTGTATTGCCCCTACAAATAAGCTCGTAGTTTGCGCGTTTTTTTCGGAATGTGTATTGCTGTTGGCCCTTCTGGCCTTGACTGCGTCACTCATACACCGAGTGTAAGAGTTGCGCTAAGAGTGGCTACGACAATAGCCCCAAGGGTTCAGGATCGAACCAGCAACTCTTGCGTTATCGACATGTCGAGCGACTGTCTGGGCACTCTTACTTGTTTTCTTGATAAACCAAATAATATACCAATAAAGTTATTAATTACTTATTGTGATTTTTTTCTTTTCATAATTATTATTTCCTTGTGAATTGTATGAATATTTTCTTATTTTTTTGTCTTATTCTGTATATAAGTATAATTTACAATATCTCGCGTATAATAAATAATAAATGAATTTTTTTGAATGCAATAAAACTTAATTGTGTTAAATAGTATAGCACGTTTAATAGTTGCGAAGTATTCTTGTGAACTATGTAGGCATATTTTGTAAGTGTTTCGTAAAAATATCAAAAACGTTGCTTAAGTGTTTCTTGCTTAATTAATCTCTGTTCTAACAACTTGAGTTTTAGTTTTATTTATTTCCGCTTACACAGCCGCTTCGCCATCTTGAATAACGGTATTAATTTTGAAACCCCATTTCGCCCCTTCAGAGTTGGAATTTTTGAAAATGTTAAAACACGTCTTTCTTTATCTTTAATTGTACGCCAAAAAACAAAGTTTCATGCTTCTAGTTTGAACACCATTTTCACATCCTTAAATGTTCAATTTCGAAAAATCCTTTCTTAGTGCTCGTTTACGTTTTGAAAACAACACCTGTGAAGCAATTTTGATTTCTTGGTCCAAGAGCTTAGGCTGGGCGTTCCCCCTTCTTTTTCGGAATGTGTATTGCTGTTGGCCCTACTGGCCTTGACAGCGTCACCGGGCGGGGGCCGAGTACTGAGACTCAGCCGTGATAAAGGGACAGCCCTCACGGGGCTCAAATTTGATTCCGTCCTTAGGGTGCCTCCTGCGAAGCCGAACCACGGCTAAGGACGTCATTGGAGATGGAGGCAGCGCTCCGAGCGCATTCTATACGATAGACTCACCCGACGGTGTGAGCGCGACGCGACGTGCGAAACAAAGCACCTCGTCCTCGCCGGCGTGGACGTTGTTGTGTGCGTGTCTGTGCTGTGTAAGGGCATTTTCTAATGTAATCCTATCGTCAGGGTCTTGCAGGACGTGCTTAGGACGCCTTACTTTTGTCGGTTGGTTACATCGGTCTGTGTAGGCTGGGCGTTGATGTCAGTCAGGTCATACAGACAAATTGTTAAAGATTTGCTGGAAGCTAGCTTCCAAACTTAACATAACTTCATCGTATTTGCTATTGAGACGCTCATAGCCGGGTGCGCATACTGATCGGTAAACGATGGGTAAAGCAACTTTAGGCGCAGTCAGTCACTAGATAGGTGATCGCATAGGGGTGTATCAACTGAGCGTCTACGTGCTTCGGAGGGCACATAAAAAGTCGGTCTCGGCTGTTATCAATTTGATAACAGTCGATAAGTCAAGTCAGAGGCCTACGGGTGACCTGGACAACTGACACTAAACGTAGTGTCAGTTGTCCAGGTCACCCGTGGCCAACCGGCCACTAAACACTCGATAATAAGAAGAAGATCGTATTTTTATATAATCGTCCGAAGAATATATCGATCGTCTATAGAATATAAACCAATGCGTACTTACCAATTAATTGTAACAAGCGTATCTAATAATTAGTTGCTAGAACAAAGCGATAAGCGATGGACATTGCGCCCTGATAACAAACCGGTCACATTCTTTCCATTACATTACGATCATTGTATATCACGTGACTTTTAATACGTCACAATATTTAGACGTCTTTTACCATAGTTCAAACTATCACCATTGACACTAATGTTGGTAGGCTTTTAATTGCAAGAGGTCGTCTAGGTAGGTACCACCGCAGTGTCAGATATTCTACCGCAAAGCAGTAATAAATTTTGATTACTGTGTTTTGGATTGAAGGAAACTATAGCTAGTGAAATTACTGGGCAAACGAGATTTAAGAACCAATATTTTCTGATTGGCAACGCATGAGTGACCTAGAAATGGTGTTGCAACCGCTCATAGGATATATAGGCATAGACAGTCGCTTAACATCAGATAGGGTAACCCTTAACCGTCTCCATAGTTTCATCTATATCTATACAAAAAATTATTATAATCGGTTCAGCGGTAGGCGTGAAAGCGACACAAACAAACAAACAATCTCACTTTCACATTTATAATCTTCGCTAAGAATAAAGTGAATAACATGCCGGAACTAAATTATACCAGTACTTAGTAACGGTAGCAAAATAACAGTTCTGATATTTCCTAAGAATAATGAGAGAAAAAGTAGCGATGCGTATATGATTGTAACAACTTCATACAGTAATATTGCCAAATTGAATTAAAAAATAAAATTGGCCTGCTTAAGAAAACCTTTTTTTTTTTTTTTATGTCAGTAGTTGGCAAACAAGCATACGGCCCACCTGATGGCAAGTAGCTGCCGCAGCCTATGAGCGCTTGCAGCACCATTAGTAGGTGCCACTCACGCGTTACCAACCTCGAGATATTAGTTCTTAAATCTCGTTCGCCCAGTAATTTCACTAGCGTACAATGCCCTTCAAACCGGAACACAGTAGTGCCTAAGCACTACTATTTTGCGGCAGAATATTGGACACTGCGGTGGTACCTACCTAGCCGGCCTCTTGCAACAAAAGACCTACCACCAGTGTGACTGATTGCACCGGTGGAATAATCTCTGTTGTGACAGAGGTTATCCCAACAGCGGGCGATGGGGTCGTCACATCCCGACGCCTTTAAATTAACCTAAGGCAAAAAAGTCAAAAGCGAGGATAGGAAACTTGTCTTCGTCCTAGCATTATTCCCGGTATTTTATTTTAGCCAGGGCCAGCTTATTACTCTTATCCGGATTTGACTTTTTTACACGGAGCGATTGCCGCCTGACCTCCGTAACCCTAAGGGCGAACCAGTAACTCATTGAAAAATGACGGAAATGGAGCAATTTACTTATCAAGAGTTAAAGATTATTATCAGATGTTATGTGATAACAACCGGGACCGACAGCTTAACCTGCTCTCCGAGGCACGGTGGGGCGACCCACGGAGAAACGACCAGACGGAGACAGAAATTTTAACAAACATCTGCCCGAGCGGGAATCGATCCCGCAACCGTCGAGACTAAAGGCAGACCCGCTACCCACAACGCCACAACGGTATCTAGGATAGGAAACCTGTATTTACGTATATCCTCCAATCATAGTGGTGCCTTGCTGGTAGGGCTTAATCACCCGCCTGGTAAGCTACCACCGTATTTTGGTGAAAAAACTCGTGAAGTGAATGCTCGTCTGTCGTCAGCTACATCTTACTGGTCGGCAATGCAACTGCATGCCCTCTTGCAGATGTTCATGGGCGGTGGTACTGGCTTAGCATCAGGTGAGTCTCTTGCCCAGTGGAAAAGGGCAACCATATCGTCTCGAGGCCTCAAAGCTGATTCCATCCTTACCACAGACCACGATTTACCACTCCATTGCGCATGGGGACAGCCTATTTAGTTATCAATAGTAAAGCATTAGAAATTATCTAAAAGAGTTTTAATTTAGCCCAGGTGGAACCTCGGACGAATGATAGTTACTCGTACGAATAATTATAGAATTCCTCCTACCTAATTTATTTTTATAAAGCGTGGGATTTATTTATAGTTGTTTGGACGTAGTTTTACCCTGAAATATGTTCTTAACTATTACGATAATAATAACATTAAAGAACGTAGAGATTGAAAGTTGAAAAACAAGACACGCAGAGCAGACTTAGTAGCAGAGCAAAAAGCAAAAATGAAGAACGTCATTAAATCTGGGAAATTATAGGTAGATGGTAGAAGTGTACAATATGGTAGAAGGCTTAAGTTATAAACCTGACATGTATATCACTCTTTTTGTTCTTCTTCTTAACGAGTGTTTAGTGGCCAACCTAGTGTCAGAGTTGTTCAGGTCGCCCGTGTAGGCCCCTGACAGGACTTATCGACTATCATCAAATTGATAACAGCCGGGACCGACTTTTTACGTGCCCTCCGAAGCATGAAGACGCTCAGTTGATAAACCCCTATGCGATCACCCATCTAGTGACTGACCGCGCCTAAAGTTGTTTTACCCACCGATCGTTTATCGATCAGTGAGCACACTAGGCTATGAGTGTGTCACTCTTTTTATTGATTATCTAGTTTTCGAGGGGAAGAGAACCAGGCTATGTAGGACTTGATGACACAATGTTCTTCATAGATATGTAAACTTTCTCGGCTTCAATGCCAAGGTCCAACATTTCTCGCATCAACGCAACTCATTTTATTGACGGGGAGGAATTTCATTAACTCACCCGACTACCTGGAAAGAAATGGGCTATGTCTAGTTCTGTAAAACTTCAATGGAACTTATTAAATCTCCTCGTCTCTTTTGTTTTGGGCATTTCATCCCACGCAGCCAAGAATTCTTTCTTCTTTGTTGACTGCAGTCGCGGGAAGAATGCACTAGTAAAAAAAAATGGAATATAGAATGACGAATAAGGATAAGTGCCACGTAATTAATAATTTTCCAGCGTCAATACCATAATGCTTACGTTGTGGGTATATTAGATCATGTTTTTCTTCAGAGGAAATTTAAGCGTAAATTACTTACAGGATAAACAAGTAACGAAAAACAACCAATAAGCAGAATGTGTTAATATTTCCAATTACGTAATTTACCTCTTGACGTTACTGCGTGAAAATATTTTCTTTGTATTTTTTACCTGTTCGCGGTAGAAGTTCGGTGGACTGTTTTAGAGTATATGCATTTGTTAAAGTTACATTATTTTGCTAGCTCTTTTGCTTTAACCTTTAATTATGGTCTGGTAGAATTCAGTAAAAGAGATACCACTAGAAATGTCATAAAAACCATTATTCCATAGGTTGTACTGATAATATTGTAATTGATGACCCAAAATATGAGTAGGCTTTATTAGCAATGTTTGAAAAGTCTAATACCTCTATGTCACATTTTGAGTGAAGTTATCACTCCGCTTTGAAATGTGGTGACAAAAAAATGGCCAAGAAACTAACAAACTCTTTTAAAATCTGTAAGGAATACTAATATAAATGAAATGAACTCTTCGAGAGTTTATTTTTTTATAGCATAGTGCAACGGGCAGGAGGCTCACCTGATATGTAGTGATCACGGCCGCTTATGAACATCTGCAATACCAGAGCGCATGAATCAATTCACTAAACAAATATCAAACCGATTTGATAACAAAATTTTGGCAATAGATAGCTTGTTTAGTGAGAAAGGTTTGATGTTATGTAAAATACGCTAACACCCAGGAGCTCTGCAGTAATTATAAACGTCAATCAAACCAGTAGACTCGGTAACTATGAACAGCGAAACGGGTGCGGCGCAGAGGCGCGGTGACTTATATTCTAAAACAATCATTTATCATCGTAAATCGTGTCATATCCGCGGCCCGATAGATATTCTAAAATATACGTTATATTTATTACATTAATATGAAAACGTAAATCTTTCTTTCTGTACATATTTCCGACCGAGCCAGCTCATTCAGTAGAGTCTTAGTATTCGGGTCCTCTTGCTCAGTGAATCGGTCAAGACCAGTAGGCCAGCAGCAATACACTTACAGAAACAAAAAAACCCCATCAAATTTTAAGTTTGTTTCTCGGCGTCGGGATGTGACGACCCCATCGCCCGCTGTTGGGATAACCTCTGTCACAGCAGAAATTATTTCACCAGTGCAATCAGTCACACTGGTGGTAGGTCTTTGGTTGCAAGAGGCCGGCTAGGTAGGTACCACCACAGTGTCAAATATTCTGCCGCCAAATAGTAGTGCTTAGGCACTACTGTGTTCCGGTTTGAAGGGCACTGTACGCTAGTGAAATTACTAATATCTCGAGGTTGGCAACGCGTGACTGGCACCTACTAATGGTGCTGCAAGCGCTCATAGGCTAAGGCAACCACTTACCATCAGGTGGGCCGCAGGCATGTTTGCCAACTTCTAACATAAAAAAAAAAAAATTGTAGGTCATTCAGTACGAATCTGGTAAATAATGGGCGATGATTGATATCTCTTTAAATATATACATAAAAATTTTAGATACATTTGAAATGCAAAAATGAGGCCGAAATAAAAAGGCTTCATCAAATGCTAGTAGCAAAATAGTCAAACAATGCAACAGCTCTCAGTTCGCACGCAAAACCTGTACACACTGACACAACTTACATAACAAGCATAATGTATAGGCAATTATGGTTCTTATGTGTATGTTTTAAAGAGCTATATTACCTTGTTAATATTAGTATATCTTCTCGTCGTATGTTTTGCGTTTGTGGTCTGCCGTCTGATTCAGAAATTACTTATTGCTCAGTACGCGTTGAGTCGTTGTCGGCATTGCGTGTGTTTCGGGACAATTTTTTTTTATATTTACGTTTTATAAATCGATTCTGATAAAGGATAATCTTGTGCTCTCTGTGATAGTGTTGATAACAGTGATTGTTTAAGGACTTTTTTTGTCAGTGAGTTTATTTTTTATTATTTTGCTCGGCACTGTTATGCTCTGTTTGGTAATAGAAGGTCGATGGTTCAGATCCGATGCGATAGTTGGTTTTCTTTGTTTTATATAAATATTTATTTTCGAGAAAGAACTGAAGCATGTTTATTTTACTTTAGATTTTTTTTAAAGAGAATAATGTATATAAAAAGTGACGTTGAATTAGAAAGCAAAAGGAAACGCAATCTCTACAATATATAGAGTTGAATTCGACAGGCAATTAATTTTTTTATCTTATAATTTTAGTATAATCTTAATTACTTATGTATAAACGTTTGATAATGAAGATAAAAAATAAATACTTTTAATTATATTTAAAAAATCCGGGATCTCGTTTTGGTTATAGATCTTTTAAAATGTTGATAAATATATTAAAAATATATAGTACATAAAACTAAAAAGGGAAAAAATTTAAGTCAGAATATTTTTTGAAGTGGAAACGCGGTCTTATTTTCGTCTTACATCATATTGTATTTCGTTCAAACGTACAAACACACATGATACAACATATTTATAATTACAAATAATTATAATTATAAAAATATATTATTCAGGAATAATATAAAATAATGACGTGTGGATGGAATTTTTTTTTATCTGCCCAGTATTTCTAGAAATTACCTTTGAACATAAAAATAAATCTATTAACGCATATCAGATCATGTCTTTTCTCTATAATTATGTTACGCGATAACTTCGATATATGTAAAACATCTTTAATATTTATTTTGTTTGATAGAGTTAAGCTTCCGGAGTTGTAGTAATTTTTTAATATTCTTCAACAACTCTGGAAGAATAGGATGGAACTTCTCGAATTATCAGCCTCACAGGAGGCACCCAAAGGACGAAATCAATTTTGGGCCTCTGTGAGGGCTGTCTTTTTTTCACAACTGGGTCTCAGTACTCGGCCTTCCTCCCAGTAACGCTGTCAGTAGGGTCATTTATAAGAGCTAATAATGGACGCAAATAAGCAATACCATGTCAACACACACGAATGTCATTTCGAGAAAAACGCGTTTGAAAATTTTGAACAACTAGCTTCATCTGATTTTTTTTAATATATTGGTCAAGTTTTTGGCAATTCCAAGAAGTATGTGAGTTATTTTACTTATTTTAACATAAAATAAGCATACAAACTGTATATTTCGTACATAATATAACGCAACACGCTTAAAATAATACATAAATGGCATGATTAAAAAATCGCTTTTTTAGAAGTTTTAACGCTTAAAACCTTACAAATATTAAAGAAAAATGTTCTTCCGCCATTTACCAACACTTCTGCATATATAATTCAATTTTTTCAATTTTGTGGGTTGACATGGTATTGCTTATTTGCGTCCATTATTACTCCCTGCATACACACTGTTTTTGTATTTCTAATCCGTTGAAGTCGGTTACTTAATTTTGTATAATTTTACCACATATAAAAATATAGCCTTATCTTTTTCATTGTCCATTACGGATTCCCTAGCTCCAAACTGTACCAAAACAGCATCAACATTAGTTCAGTCGTTTATTCCTTACAAATATGTAACAAACACTGCTCTACTCATAAAACAATCAATTTTGTCTGTCTGTCGGTTTGTTCCGGCTAATCTTTGAAACGTCTGGACCGATTTGAACGGAAAAGGCACTGGCAGATATCTGATGTTATAAGGAAGGACTTGGCTTAGAAAAAGAAAGTGGGTTCCGTGCAATAGAGAAAAATCGGTACACCACGCGAGCGAAACCGCGGGCGTAACTAGTATACAATGTTATTGTCATTATAATAAATGTAGTTGTAGACGAATAACAACGTCGAAGTGGGATCGTCAACCTTTCTGATATAAAGTCTCATGCCATGTTTCTTGGAAGTGATTCAAATTGTACCAATTACTATCATTAGCTGTCACATCGCGATTGTTATATAAAAAATTGTTATTTATCAAGTAATTTTATATAATATTATAAATGTGAAAGTTTGTATGTTTGTTACTAAATCATACAAAAATAGATGAACTGCACGCAGATAGTTTATTATCTGAAATAATCTATGGGATGATATGATTTTTAAATAAAACAAATTAACTCGTAACGCAACGGAACTGAAATGAGTCACCAGCTTGCAACATAGCTGAATGAAGTTAGCCTGTCTAATATCTTCGTTTTGTAGTTTACCAGCTAGTGTCATATTTTGTGTGTATGGCCCGTCCAAAGTATATATTAAGTCTATGTCTGGACTCAATGCTTAAGTTATAGAGGACGACGCGGCCAGATGTTAGTAACAACATAAAATACGAAGATAAATTGAAATTAATGAAAAAAATTAATAATAACAATAATAATATACTTTATTGTACACCAGGATTTAAATTTTAAAAACATTTAAAAAAACACAGAAAATAAGGGTGGTACAAACAGGCGGCCTTATTGCTAGTAAGCAATTTCTGCCAGACAACCTGTTGGTGAAAGAAATATTATGCCAAAATAATTATGTAGGTAGGTGGTGTAGCAATAAAATTTTTAATGTAATATAATTTTTATGAACATATATTATATTATATTATATATAATACCACTTATAAAATAAAATATGAATAAACAAATTATATATATATATATATATATATATATATATATATATATATATATATATATGTATATATGGTATTTATATGTTACTCAGTAAATTAAGATAATAGTGTTTGACTCTTTTCTTAAACAAAGATATGTTTTGAGCGTCTGATGTCAACTGGAAGTGCGTTCCATAACAAGACACTTTGACAGCAAAGAACTTTGTGTTTTTTGAAAAATTGTGCAGTCGGAGGACCCCCGTTAGGAACGAAGTTCCTCACGATCTTTCTTCACCTCCGAATGTAATTCGAAATTAAATCTGTATGTTTCAATAGGTTATATGATAAAAAGAGACAGGGACAGAGAGATAGAGAGTTTCGCACCCGGCTGTGCACTCACTTGCTCGTGTGCTCATACTACAAGAGTAAGCTTGATACACACACCGCATACGGCATTTCGTTACGTGACGATTTCTACTAAATCACACTACCCGTAAGCCGCATTAAAGAACTTCATTCCAATAGATCTATTATAAATAGGTTTGATTGAATTTCGTGTGTACGCTACGCAATGTTTTCTGTTTTGCCGTGTGTTATTACCGGACTGCCTAAGAATAGGTTATTGTTTTCTAGTATATTCTTCACAAGTTTCACATTCTGTTGCCACAACCATTTGCCAAATATATTTAACTTAAATTATGCTATTTTTTAAATATTTCTTATCTTTTCAGTGACTGTAAACACCACTGATAAGCCATATAGATATATACTATAAATGAAACAAAGAACCCGTCTCCATTAAAAATACTTAAATTTTTCATTAGTGATCATTATATTTTTATATGTGACTAAGTTGGCAAGCATACGGCCTACCTGATGGTAAGCGGTTGTCCGTAGTCCGTCTATGAGCGCGCGCAGTACCATTAGTAGGTGCCACTCCATTGAGAGATATTAGTTCTTAAATCTCCTCTGCCCAGTAATTCCACTATCTACAGTGTCCTTCATATATGTTGGGATAGCCCCTGTCACAGCAGAGATTATTCCACCAGTGCAATCAGTCACACTGGTGGTAGGTCTTTTGTTGCAAGAGGCCGGCTAGGCCACCGCAATGTCAAATATTCTGCCGCCAAATAGTAGTGCTTAGGCATTACTGTGTTCCGGTTTAAAGGGTACTGTACGCTAGTGGAATTACTGGGCAAAGGAGATTTAAGAATTAATATCTCGAAGTTGGCAACGTGTGAGTGGGACCTACTAATGGTGCTGCAAGCGCTCAGAGGCTACGGCAACCACTTACCATCTGGTGGGCCGTATGCTTGTTTGCCAACTTGTGACATAAAAAAAAACGAACAAGCTAATAGTAAACTAAAATAAAAGTAAGCCTAAGTTACTCTTTATAACATCAGCTATCAGCCAGTGAAAGTTCCATTAAAATAGGTCTAGTCGTTTCAGAGATTAGCCGGAACAAACAGACAGACAGACGGACAAAAACAACAACGCCCATACAGACCGTATGACTTATTGACTATAATTTAAATGATAACAGAAGGGCCCGACTCTGAAGCACATATACTAAAGTTTAAATCGGTCACCCATCGATAAAGTGATCGCGCCTAAAACTGCTTAAAGCATTGACCGCTCACCGATAACTGAGCGAAGTGGCTATGAGCGATAATAATCTGCTCCAGTTGCAAATTACTTTAGCGGGTACGGAAATACTCATAAACAGACAGACAAAAAAAATGGTAATCGTATTTCTATGTTGAAAAATTTGTGAATTGTGATAGTCTAAGAAATTATCTGGCATAACTTTCTAACTTCGAAAGGCGGCGAGAGAAAGTTGATTATAGTTGATTTTGGCAGATACACACACATAAACACACACACGCACACAAATTTCAATTATTAAATGTGGCTTTATATACCTTCATTATTAACTTATGTAGGCTATGTAGTTTAAAATCTAATAAATTTTTAGTGATCTAGATGTTGCTTTTAACCGTGATTCCAGGTTACCCATAAGAACATCTACGACGACGTTGTGGTGCAGCGGTAGCGAACCTGCCTTAAGCGCCACAGGTCGTGGGTTCTATTCCCGCTCGGAGCAGATGTTTGTATTGACCGTACACGCATGTTTTCCGGTCTGAGTGTGTTTATCCTTGTCATTGTGTGGGTTTCCGGACCCCCGACACAGGATATAAGTATCCTAATGAGGGCCATTGAGTGTGTAGTTTATTTATTAAAAAAACATGGTTTCAAGTATTACATTTATATTATCAGTAGTAGCAATTATTTCTGAGTGGTTTTCTCATAATTATATTATTAGTAGTAGGCCGTTTATTGCAAGAGGCCGACTAGGTAGGTACCATCGTATCGTCAGATATTCTACCGCAATGCAGTAGTAGTTTTGGCATTATTATGTTTCAGTTTGAAAAATGAGACAACAATAAATATCTCGAAGTTGGCAATGCGTGAATGACCCCTACAAATGGTGTTGCAAGCGCTCATAGGTTACGGCAACCGCTTACCATCAGGTGGCCCGTTTGCTTGGTTGCCAAGTACAACCCAAACGGGTCTTTCCGTATTCAATTGTATCCCACTCGGATGTGGGATAGGTCCAGAAGAAATCTTACGGAATAGTGGTATCCCGGTATTTCATTTCTTACTCCATATTCACTTTCTTCATTTTCTTCCCAGCATTATTCCCGGTATTTTATCTAACCAGGGTCTGCTTATTACTCTTACCCGGATTTGACCGATTACTAGTTTTTACACAGCTCGATTGCCATCTGACATCCGCAACTTTAAGGGCGAACCAGTAACTCATTGGATATGAGCAAATTACTTATCAAAAGATAAGGATTACATAAGATGTTATGATAACAACCGGGACCGATAGCTTAACATGCTCTTCGAGACACAGTAGGAAAAGACACAAGGACAAACTCCTTTATTCATTTATTCACCATGACTATGTATTTTGTCTGGCAATTGAAGGAAAATAGATACAAAAAAGTACACTGTATTTTAAAGATAAACTAGCGGCCCGCTCCGGCTTCGCACGGGTATAAAATATATAGTCTATGTATGTATATGAAAAAAATGAGGATATACATAACAGATAGACATATACCATCGCGAAGTTTCCTGTAGACCTTTTCAATGTGTACAATACTTAGTACATTATTTTGATAAATCTCGTAGGGTTCAAGCCTGCGTTTGTTGCAATGTAAGCGGAAAAAATGTAATTATTTACGACATCACATTAGAAACCTCAAAAATAACAGTATTTCTCCACTATTTAATGGATGTTATTATACATATAAACCTTCCTCTTTAATCACTCTATCTATTAAAAAAACCACATCAAAATCCGTTGCGTAGTTTTAAAGATTAAAGCGAACATAGGGATATGGGGACAGAAAAAGCGACTTTGTTTTATACTATGTAGTAATATATTTTTTTTTTATATACAAAACTGTATATAAGAGGTAAAACGTAAATACAAGTTTGGCTTCTAGGCATAGCTAGATAACCCGTCGGACCGGATTGTTACGAAATGTTTCGTTGCCAATGCATTACGAAAGTTCTACTTAACATATAGGGTTATTGCGTAGATTTTAGCAGAAATATACACATTAGTAGATCTCGTCGCTTCGCTGGCTTCTCTTTTAGAAAAGTGGCAAACAAACACGGCCTGCCTGATGGAAAGTAGGTACTGTAAATTAACCGCAGCATCTAAACTAATAAACGTCAAGATTTCACCTATCTATACCGATGTGATTGCGGAAGAGTTCGTTCGTTTGTTTGTTTGTTTGTTTGTTTGTTTATTTGTTTGTTTGTTTGTTTGTTTGTTTATTTGTTTGTTTGTTTGATTGTTTGATTGTTTGATTGGTTAAAAGCGCTAATCTCTGGAACTACTGGTCGGATTTGAAAATTTCTTTTTGCATTTGATACTACACTCCATGAGGAAGACTGTAGGTTATAAAACATCGCGATACGATACATAAAAGCCGAGCGATAAGAAAGAAAGCGCGGGCAGGCGATACGGAGAGTTAGAACAGCAACACAATAATAAAATGAATGTTCGTTTGTATGTTTAACTAAACAATAACTATGTAGACCACGCGAGTGAAGTCGCGTGCATAGTTAGTGTTGGGCACGTAACTTGTTTTTAACCCATCTATAAACGTATGTAACTATGTTCACATTAGTCGCAATAAAACATTCACGCAAGAAAGGTGTCTTTATTTTCAATTTTAAATTTAACTAACGGCTCGCTCCGGCTTCGCATGGGTATAAAATATATAGCCTATGTCATTCACTGAAAAAATGATTAAAATTGATCCAGTAGTTTTGATTTGTTCATTATTACAGGCGTTAAATGTAATTATTTACGACATCACATTAGAAACCTCATTTTTTTTCTCCATTATTTAATGGATGTTATTATTATATAAACCTTTCTCTTCAATCACCCTATCTATTAAAAAGAACCGCATCAAAATCCGTTGCGTAGTTTAAAAGATTTAAGCATACATAGGGACAGAGAAAGCGACTTTGTTTTATACTATGCAGTGATGATAAATAGATACAACAAAATTCAAACTTATTACCAGTGCAGTTAGTTTTAACATAAAGTCGTGTTTGTCAACCCTATTCCAATGTTAAGGCAGGTCGTTGTAGCTTTCCATAAGGTTAATTAGGAAATAATTGCTAATTGCAAATTGGTCGAATAATTTATCATTTTTACGGGCTTTGCTCTGATGTTATTCTACAAGAAGGTTTTGATCAAAATAATCAATACCCTATAACCTTATAATGCACTTTAAAATGGTCTATATCTTATTTTCTCTCTCTCTCTTATGGTTCTTTCTCTGTCTTAAGTTAGTCAGTCTAGGGTAAAGTAATTAAGAACTATGTAGTTGGTCGATTTACCAATTTTTTTGTACAGACGTATGTTAGGTCAGGTTTTAGCATTGGATTTCAATGGTTAGAATTAAAATGCTTAATGCAATTAAAAATAAATACTTTGTCCACGCGAACGAAGCCACCGGCAATGCTGGTGGTTCGATTCCCACTCGACGCAGATGTTTGTATTGACCATACAGGCATGTGTTCCGATGTGGGTGTGTTTGTCTTTGTCCTTGTGTGCGTTGTATGTGTAAGTATGTTTCAGGACACAGATGTCACTATTCTAAGGGTCGTTGAGTGTGTATTGTTTATTTGTTTATTTATCTATATTTTTTATGATCATATTATAGAAGCCGTTATTGCAAAGGAAATTACTAGAATAGTCCATATGCATTTTAAGTACATGCAATATTTGGTTTTCGTCGTTGACATTGAAGTAGTAATTACCGGGTTTTTTTACGATGATTTTTTAATTATGAATCGAATATTAATAACGGTTAAAACTTGTGGAAATGTTTTTACCTTTATATGTTAGTGGCAGAGCCATGCTTCTGCAGCGCAAATGGATGGTTCGACAGGGGAAGTAATACCCTCTCATTCGTACGATGAGTAAGAACGTGGGAGGCCCAAACTCCCACCCCCTCCATTCCCTTCCTTTTTCCCTTCTTATCCTTCTCACTTTACCCTTGTGTTCGTGCGCGTTCATAGGTTGCTGTGACTGCTTACCATCAGGCGGACCGTATGCTTTCTAATACTAGAGACTCTGATGTTCTTGCACGAATTCGAACCTGCGACCTTCGGTCGTAGCCTATATTTTCTATTCATTAGGCCATCTCGTTTTTGGCTTCCGTTAGCTGTATTGGAAAATCATGCATCAGGAGCAAATTACATAGGACCAGAGCAATAAGTCCAAACAAAATTTTTTTTTTTTACTTTAAATTGGTTATTTTGTAACCCATTTCCTTAAATATTTACAATTTAACATAAACAAGTCCGACGACCAAGCTTACAAGGTCTGACATATATTTCGTGATTTCAATGTCAAGCTTAATTGTCTTTACAGAGGTAGGTTAAATTTAAAAAAAAACCTTATTCACGTCATGACGCGAATCTTTTAAGTACAAAATACACGTGAATCTTCGTAACGGGTATGCGAATCTTAGTAATAATTGACGACCGTTGTGGCGTGCTGGTAGTGAGCCTGCTTTGAGCCTCGACAGTCGCAGGTTCGATTTCTTCTCGGAGCAGATGTTTGTGATCTGTTTCGGTCTGGGCGTTTGTCACCGTGCCTCATAGAGCTTAAAATTACATCTGATAATAATCGTTAACTCTTAATATTTAATTTGCTCTTATCAATTGAGCTACTGGTGCGCTCTGTGGGTTGCGAAGGTCAGATGGCAATCGCTTTGTGTAAAAAGTAGGAACCCATCAAATCAGGATATGATAATAAGCAGTCCCTGGTTATATACCGGGAATAATTTCAGGAAGAAGAACCTTACTAATAATGGAAGGTTATGTAACCATTGAGATTCTCTTCGTTTATTCTTTAATAGCACAACCATCTATAACGAAGAACGTATATTTTTTACATCGGTGGCAGTAAAATCCCAACGCGATGGCGGCTAATACGGTTTCAGAAGGCAAACTGCACTAGCCACCCTGGCACTCTCGCCCTGTCTACCCGCAAGATGCCTTTTCACCGCGTTTAAAAAACCCCAGATTATAAAAAGGAGGGAGGCAAGGAGAGAACACGTGTGTCGGTATTGAATTCCACTTTTTAGATGCGCGACGAAGAAAAGAATTGGCAAACTTCTTTGTTCGTGATGGAATCGATGCCACAGTTAGTCGGTGACATCGGAGACCGGCACGTGTTGTTCTTGTACGGGAGGGGAGTGAGGTATGAGGGTAAATGACTCCTCAGAAGTACTCGTCGTATATCGAATATATAATAGATAAATAAATAACTAAACGCAACACACTCAACCCCATTAGGATAGTTATATCCTGTGTCGGGGTCCGGAAACATACACAAAGAAAAGGAGAAACGCACCCAAACCGGAAATGCCTGCATGGTCTACACAAACATCTGTTCCGAGCGGGCATCGCACCCGCGGACTTTGGCGTTTAAGGCAGGTTCGTTACCGCTGCGCCACAACTAATTCAGCAAATATATGTAACAAGGTTCTGTAATTTTTTTTCTCTTATTTTTCTTATTTTTTTTTTCAAATTTATAGTGACGAGGTAATCTCGGCAAATATTATGTATTTTTTAAAATACAAAAAAATTAATATTACGATGGGGAAGGGATCGATCTAACCTCGCCAAGCGTTAAAGAAATCGCCAGAATCTGCGTTCGTACCTAATAGCAACTACCCAAAACATACCTTTTAAGTACCTAGTAGTTACCTACCTACCTACCTACCTACCTAGTAGTACTTTAAGTAAATACCTAGTTAACGAATGTCAACTGTTTGTTTACCACAAGATATTTTCAATCGTAAATCGTAAAGAGTTTCATTGTGATAAACTCGTACAAAGTGAAAGGCAAAAAAAAGTATATAATAATCGTCGTAAATACCGCTAAGTATAAAGCGTAAGTGCATATTTCACTTGCGTATAAAAAGTTTCTCTCGAACCTACTTACTTTAGCCCACTTTTTGTGGCAGTTGAAACACGGTCATCTTTGAAACTTTTTAATTTGCCTTCTAAGTCATTACGAGACTGGAAATCTAGACGATAATTCCATATATTACCATTCTAGCTGCGATGCGTATAATTATTTTTTATCGGTGAGGATATTTGCGTATGACGACGTTATGGCGCAGCGGTAGCGAAACTGCCTTAAACAAACGCGGATTTGATTCCCGCTCTGAGCAGATGTTTGTATTGACCTTGTCTTTGTATGTGTTTCCGGACCCCGCCACAGGATATCACTATCCTAATGGGGTCGTTGAATGTATAGAGTTTATTATTATTATTATTTTTATTTATTTAGGCAATCATGCATACGACCCTTCATTTGTAGGTATTGGTTCTTAAATCTCCTCTGCCCAGTAATTTTACTAGTTACAGTGCCCTTCAAACCGGAATACAGTAATGCCTAAGGACTACTATTTGGCGGTAGAATATTTGACACTGCGGTGGTATCTACCTAGTTGGACTCTTGCAACAAAAGACCTACCAACAGTGTGACTGATTGCACTGATGGAATAATCTCTGCTGTGAGAGAGAGATTATCCCAAGAGCGGGCGATGGGGTCGTCGCGTCCCGACGCCGGTAAAATAAAAACGTTACAATGTTAAACTATAATCTCAAATATACCTAACCCTGTATGGTTAATCTGCTACTGCATTGAATATACAATAATATGGTCAATATTGGTCTGTCAATGTTAAGGTCCTTAAAACCTTGACAAGCTGACCTTCTCGATAAGTAACTTTGAGTATTACGTATATTTTTACTTTTAAATTGTTGCGGTTCACACGGCCAACAACACTATTGTACAAAAGCTGTGCCTGTAAACTTAAACAGACAGGCCCCGTGAGATCTGTCCCGTTTTAACGAGCGGTCTCTTTAGCGGTTACTCGGTGTCTCTTCCCGTTCAAGCTCGGTCGGTCCCGGTCAAGGTCTTTTTTACCCAAATACAAAGTCACGAAACAATGGCAATAAAATAAGAAGTTAATCTGTATGGACAAACTTATCTTTTAGGAGATCTCTACCAGTTATCCGTGAATGTGTGAGAATTAGTTTAGGTAGAATTGCAGCGCAGGTACTCGAAAGAATATTAAATAATAAATAAGTAGATAAATAAATAAATACATACATATTAAGGAATATGGATACACATATACGACCTTATTCGTGGAAGTTTAAAGTACATAAATAATGCTGTTTTTAATTATTACGACAAACAGAAATACAAATTTATAAAAAGATACTGAATTTTTTGCAACCCACGATTGACACGATTCTCAATAACCCGCGGTTGGGAATGTATTGAATAATGGCGGTCTTTCCGAACCGATACGAATTGGGAACCTTCAAGAGAAGAGCGTATTCTTTCCTTAAAGATCGACAATGCGCCTGCATGCCTTCTGGTGTTGCAGATGTTCATGGGCGGCGGTGATCGCTTCACATCATATGAGTCTCCTGCCCGTTTGCCGCTCTCACATAAAAAAAGTACTATTTTGCTTGAACACATTGAAACCTAACCCTATGTTTATCGTTTTGTCCCATTGAAATTGAAAATAAATACCTTACCTAAGGGTGAAAAGTAGGGGATGAAATCATAATATGGGGTCATACTTTTTGCGCACAAAGTTATGACATTCGCCCATATTTTTATGAAAATATTTTTGTAAAATCAATAATTAACAAACTTACAGAAAATCAGCGTCAAGTAACAGTGTCATATCTCTGTTCCTTTCTTTTTTTCCCTTTTCATCCCGTCCCTCCTGTTCCTTGGGTTGGCAACGCGCTTGTGATACTTCAAGTATCGCGCGCGTTTCTAGGTTGCCGTGACTGCTTACCATCAGGCGGACCGTATGCTTGTTTGCCAACCGTCATGACATAAAAAAACAATGCCTTATTATGCATAATTTTTTATCTAAGAATACAATCTTTTGTTTCATTAATGTCACTCAAAGTACGGTGTCGGGGCCGCGACCTTTTTTACGTACCTTGAACTTGGTACGCATATTAAAATATTATATAACTATATATCCCCTATCACTTTTGTATGTTTATGTTATTTTTTCAATAATTATTAATAATCATTCGTGTCGGTTTTATTTTTGACACGCTTTCAAATATTAAAATTCTATTGATAAATTTATTTTATGTTTTTACGACGACCTCGTGGCGCAGCGGTAGTGAACCTGCCTTAAGCGCCACAGGCCCCGGTTTCGTTTCCCGCTTGGAACAGATGTTTGTATTGACCGTACAGGCATGTCTTCCGGTCTGGGTGTGACTGTCCTTGTCAATATGTATGTTTCCGGACTCCCGACACAGAATATAACTATTCTAACAGGGGCTGTTGGGTCTGTAGCGTTTATATATAAAATAGTAATTATCGTAAACAGATTTTTATTACCAATTAATATACTGTAGACACGTATAATGTATTCGAGAACTTTGTGGAATCACACGATCGATTGATAGTGGCCATGAACTTGTCCTAAATTTCAATACTGTTTGTATTGACCATACAGGCGCTAATAAAACTGATATACCACAGTGCGAATATGGTCGAGGACGGTGACTGGCCACATTATACCATGTGCTACCGCCGTCATCCGGCGAGTTCGAGTTCCCCGGTTTCGCAAGCCTGATACCGTAGGGTGAGTTCTTCGGCGGATACGCATTTATAGCACTGTCTTGGTCTCTCCGGTCTCAGGAAGCACCTTAAAGGCGATTTAAGACCAGCGTTTTATGCGACCTTAAACCAGAGTTCTCGACTTTAAACTCTAGTCTGATATGCTACTTCCACGGGTTCGAGCGCACACGCCGGAATAACCCCGAAGACGAGCGTTTGGTTTTTAGAAACGCACAATGAAGCGCTATTCTTTAACCGCCCTATGGACCAACTTTTTGTTTTTTACGTGAGTGCAAACGGGCAGGAGGCTCACCTAATGTTAAGCGATCACCGCCGCCCATGAACATCTGCAACACCAGTAGGCATGCAGGTGCGTCTTGAAGGTTCCCAAGTCGTATCTGTTCGGAAAGACCGCCGGCGGAAGTTGATTCCACAGAGTGGTTGTGCGAGGAAGAAAACGTCTTCTAAATCGCGCTGTTGTGGATTTCCAGACATTTAGGTGGTATGGATGGAATTTAGAATTTTGTCGCGATGTCCGATAGTGAAATCCTATGTTCCTCCCTCGTGATTCCGTCAATCATTCACAGTAATATACATTCAGAAAGAAAAATATATAACGAAAACTTCCTATCCGCGGCATGTAATTGTACTGTAAGTGCCTTTTCACACGTGCCGGTTGCCGGGTATCCGATAGCGAAGTGGGTCATGTGAAAGCGAAATGAGTTACCAAACAGTCGGCGCCGGATACCCGGCAACCGGCATGTGTGAAAAGGCACTAAATCGATGCCTGATTGCTATAACTTGCGTTGGAAACATAGGAGATGTTTTTCCGATCAATAATTACTGGATATCGATCCGGCGTACAGGTAGTAGTCACTACATACTATAAAACAAAGTCGCTTTGTCTTTCCTTATGTATGCTTAAATCTTTAAAACTACGCAAAGGATTTTGATGCGGTTTTTTAATAGATAGAGTGATTGAAGAGGAAGGTTTATAATATGTATAATAACATCAATTATTAGTGGAGAGAAAAAAAAAATATCTTTGAGGTTTCTAATGTGTGATGTGATGACTGTGATGTGGTGATGTCGTAAAAAATTACATTTAACGCGTGCGGGCAACGGGCAGTAATGAATAAATCAAAACTACTGGATCGATTTTAATCATTTTTTCAGTGAATGACATAGGCTATATATTTTATACCCGTGCGAAGACGGAGCGGCCCGTCAGTAAGTTATGTAACGAATTTTATTATATTTAATAGTCATAGTTCACAGTCACCTCGAGATGTGTCGTTGTTTAAAATAAATGTTGTTTTTTGTACTAAAGTTTTGTTTGCTCATATAATAAAAAATGTCTTAGATCTAAAATAACAAGAATGTTTTGTACGACTCTATTGTGTCTTAAGTGCTTATATGACACTGTAAAAACCTACCTCCTTTTATTTATACAAATTAATTATCATAAACTTCCTTCAAAAATTAACACGTTTCGCAGCTATCGTCTATTCAACACACGTACAATATCATAGTTTAGGCATTTATTTTTTTCTGAGGTGACTTACTACATATTTAGCCTACTTACGAAAAAGAGCTGTTCATAGAAGTTATAAAGGATCTTATAACAGTGATAGAAGCCAAACCAATTATTTTTTTAATGATTTTTGTCTGTATCTCTGTTTGTATACACATCACGCCATAACTACTGCATGAACTTTTACGGTAGTAGAGCCTTGCTTCTCTCACGCACGAAATCGCCGGCTCGACCGGGGGAGTACTACCCTCTCACAGAAAATTGGCGTCAAGTAACAGTATCATTAGGTACTGCTGCGTTTCGTGCGATTAGTGAGAGCGCCGGAGGCCCAATCTCCCACCCTCTCTATTCCCTTAATTTTTTCCTTTCTCATCTCACCAGGAAAAAAGGAACAGGAGTCCTTGGGTTGCCAACGCGCTTGTGGCACGCGTTCATAGGTTGCGGTGACTGCTTACCATCAGGCGGACCGTATGCTTGTTTGCCAACCGTCATGACATAAAAAAATGAAATTGGGTGTCGCTTTTGCAATTTTGCTGTAGTAGATCTAGCTTAAAACATCGCAAATGTTTCATCTAGAAGCAGAGTTATGTTTAAATATATTTTTATTGGGTTATTATGTGCAGACGAAGTTGCGAGCGGAAGCTTGTATTATAATATAAGACATATATGTACATTAATAAATAAATTGTCATGTCAAACTCGGCGGACTGTCAAAACACAGTCCGAGACCTTCGCACGGTCAATTATTATAAAAAACCTTGGTATTATTTAATAATAATAACACTTGATTTTTAATTTTAAAATAACTTGTATATTTTTTATTTGTTAATATGCGTACTTATATAAGATTTAAATATATTAATTTTTATATTAAATTCGTTCACAATGAAAAGTTATCTGTTGTGTTTTCCGTGTTCTGTTGTGTTTTATGTAGTGAAATAGCCAATAGGTATGGGCATTTATCATATTTTTCGTTGTTTTTTTTTTTCGTATTAGCCATAATTTCGAAGCTATAAAATTACTAGAAGACTGTTTAGGTATCATGGATCATCCCTAGCCTGTTATGTCTTCTATGATCCGATAGAAAAGATTTAAAAAAACTTGAGAGGTGTCAAGGGACACCCGAAGGGATCGAAGTTCTTTCGAGTAATTAGTGAAGGAATTGTAATAAAAATTATTTTTAAGTTATAATAATATTTTTTATTTATTATTTATTATATACAAAAAGCCTGTCTTCGAAATCAATAATTAGGTTTAACAATGCGTATTTATTACGGACTTATTGTGCCTAAATAACTTTTTGAGTACGTGATAAATATTTCTGAAAATTGCCAAACATCAATAAAAACAAATCATTAAAATTGTTTTTTAATAAAATATATTTTATATTTTTAGAATTTTAGAATATTTTAATTTCAAGTTTAGGGACCTAGAAGTTAATACTTTATTTTGCTTAGTGTCTCTTGGCTAGTTAAAATACAAAATAACTTAACTAACATAACTTTTTTTGCTGCCGATATTACACACGCGTAATTTTTATATTACCATTTAATTTTAACCTTTTTTTTTTTCTAGAACTTAACTATTTAATTTTAACCATGAACGATCTTGATCCACTGCGGAACACTTGACAGTTTGTAGTTAGAGACGCACTTGACTTTTATATTTAAATAATATTAAAGTATTATAGGTACTGGATCTCTTCAATAAATAATGTTATTAATGATAATAATTTCCTAGAATATCTATCTATATTCGTTTTGCTCGTGACAATATTAATAATATAAGTAAACTGTTTTGTAACGTATATAATTATTGTACAGGACAACCGAATGTTCGTGATAGTTCCACCTCAATAGCACTTGGGGATACTTCCAACCCAAAAGCACTTCGTGATAGTTAAATAGTTAACCCGAAGAAACAGTAAATAGAAGCTTCCTCGACCTCGTATAGTAAATTCCTAAGATCTTATATAGGTGTCTTTATTTTACATTCCGGCGACAATCCAGTTTATAGGTGTGGATCTTACACAGTAATGGGGTTCCTAGACTTTTTTTTCGGAATGTGTATTGCTGTTGGCCCTACTGGCCTTGACAGCGTCACCGGGCGGGGGGCCGAGTACAGAGACTCAGCCGTGATAAAGGCAGCCCTCACGGGGGCTCAAATTTGATTCCGTCCTTAGGATGCCTCCTGCGAAGCCGAACCACGGCTAAGGACGTCATCGGAGATGGAATCGTGAAACATATGATCGCGAGTTCGAATTCCGTTTGGAACTGACAAAATTCCTTAAAATTTTGGTTATTTTTATTTTTATCTAATTATTGTGTAAAATTTTAAATATTAAATATTTTTTATTTAATTATTGTGTAATAATAAAATAAATTAAATAATATTTTTCTTTCTAAGCGTAATAAATTATAACCGGTTAAAATTTACAAACATGGCAGGTAATAAAATAAATATTAATTACAATTACGGGAAAATTTTCAAAAAGATTTTTATAAATAGAATTGAGACACACATACAAAATTTAATGATAAATAAAATATTATAGAACATATTTTATAATTAAATGGTAAAAACCCTTAGCATTTGTAATCCTCTCACAGATACACATACACTTAAAGGTACTGTCCATGTACATGAATTTATCTATGTGTGTATGCACCCGCGTAAATTTTACTCTTCATACATTTATCGAGCGTTGTATGTGTTTAAAATGTACTAAAATTAAATACACGTCACTTGTTTTTCATTTTAAAAATCCGTGACAATGCCGTTAAAATTATCTTGTTATTCAGCTGAGGTTTAATCTATTTGAAAAACAACCAACTGCAACCGCCATAACTATATACTAAGTACACAAAATAACGTGTCGCGGTAGTAACGGAATTCCCTCATTTCATTTACCACCCCACCATTTGCTACTTCGTGCCACTCTACCCAAAAATAAATAACGTGAGGTAACCCATTTTTGTCAACCCTTTCCGGTAATTTCTTTTTTCGCCTCCCTCTCTTACGCCAACCCGAGATAAGGAACTTCGTTCCATTCATGTGACTGACCTTTGCTTCTAGTTCTTCTTCTGTTAGTGGCCAACCTAGTGTCAGAGTTATTCGGGTTGCTAATAATTATAGGCCTCTGACTAGACTTTTCGACTATTATCAAATTGATAACAGCCGGGATCGACTGTTTACGTTCTTTCCGACGCACAGAGAAGCTCAGTTGAAATACCCATACGCGATCACCCATCTAGTGACAGATCGCGCCCAAAGTTACTCAACCCAGCGATCGTTTACCGATCAGTGAGCGTGACCGGCTATGATCGGACAACTGTAGGTATAAGGTATTTAACTCTGATGTATTGAGGAGCTTCGTTCTTCATCATAAGAATTATTGACCGTCACAATTTATATGGTGTGTTAAATTTAATTTATTCACAAGAGAAAAGACAAATTTAATTTACAATTAAATATTTCAATAAAAATAATATTTACGAAATCAAGTCACGACTATCAGAACGTTCTGGATTTACCTTGGCCAGATCAAGGTGTTGGAATTTTTTAGAATTATATTAAACGCGTTTTGTTAAAAATTAAATTCACTCGACCAGATATCGTATTCAAGTTCAACACGATATTATCGAAATCATCGCTGCCAAACAATATTTACTCATGCGGCTTTTTAACCGACTTGAAAAATGAGGAGGTTATCACTTTAGTTTAATTAATGTTTGTTATCTGAGAATTCCGACATGTATGAACCGATTTAGAATTTTTTCCTTACCTGGATGAAAAGTTCGCTTGTAGTCCCTGGTGCGAGGGACAAAAGTGCCCGATTCTCTCCTGGCAAAATGACACTAATGTACTAACTTCACGTCCCGGTAACCTAGCAACCGTATGTTTATCCCTCGTACCAGGGACTAAAAGCGAACTTAAAGCGAGGCAACCCGCGATTCACGCGATTATTATAATCCGCGGGTGAGAATGTCCTATTTTCTCCCTAGGTAAGTAATTTGTTATTTTTGCTTGGAAGGGTAAGTGTGACACGCCACCTCTATGGGTGATAAATAGGGGATGGAATTTTTATGGGCTCGAATTTTGTATATAATCTTATATTTTTGTAACAGTGTTCCGACATTTATCAACCCGTACACTTCCGTTTTTTTGGACATAAATGATATTTTTGTCATAATATACTCTAGTTCACACGAACGAAGTCACCGGGAAAAATCTAGTTATTTATAAAATAATCATATTAAAATTCGTATGACTTTGTCTGACCTTTACGACAATAACTCAAATGTTTTAACTAAAGGATGTTCACAAAAACAGTTTTGGAAAACTAACAAAAGTTGTCTCGGTTTTGATAAAGATCTATTTCTCATTGCAGGTGTGCAACCAACCTTTAGACCACATCTATACAAATAAATAAAATTGAAGTGTCTGTTTGTAATGCATATGAACGTATATACGGTACATAAAAAATCAAATTTTGGAATATTTGTCGGTCGGTTTGTTTGTTCCTGTATCTCTGAAACAGCTGGATCGACTTTTAATTTGCCGGCGTCGAGATGTGACGAACCCATCGCCCGCTGTTGGGATAACTTCTGTCACAGCGGAGATTATTCCACCAGTGCAATCACACTGGTGGTAGGTCTTTTGTTACAAGAGGCTGGCTAGGTAGGTACCATCGCAGTGTCTAATATTCTGCCGCCATATAGTAGTGCTTAGGCATTACTGTGTTCCGGGCACTGTACGCTTGTGAAATTACTGGGCAGAGGAGATTTAAGAACCAATATTTCGAGGTTGGAAACGTGGGAGTCGCACCTACTAATGGTGCTACAAGCGCTCATAGGCTACGGCCACCATTTATGATCAGGAGGGCCGTATGCTTGTTTGCCAACTTATAACATAAAAAAATAACTGGACTTTCACTATGATGTTATAAGGAGTAACTTGGGCTACGTTTATTTTAGAAAAAGAATTTGGGTATTTCGTCAAAGTGTGCTAAAACTCTTCATTCTCCGTGGCGGAATATTCTAGAAAAGGGTCCCGAATTAGATTTTATCACCAATAATTTTGTTGGAATGGTAATTAATTTTACAAATGTTTCAACATTTTAATTATATTGTTTATTTATAGCCGATATCACCATATTTACCTTATTTCATTTACCTTTGTTTAAAACTCATTTATTTGACGATTGACTTAATTGACGATATATTATATGTTAAAAATGTATTAATTAAAAAAAAAAAAAACTGTTGGTACTTGAGTATTATTGAATATTATTCGATCTTATCCAGACAAAAACGGCGGTGGTTAGGTATTTGATGCTAGTTCATTGTCAGTACGTTTCTATAAATAGCAGGGCTGTACAATTTAGACGGCCAAGCTGGCTAAAAAAGTTAGTGACTAGCTAGTTGATCAGGTTAGCTAATTTATCCGGCTAATCTAGCTTAGCTTAGCTAATAGGCTAACGGCTAACCAGCTCAACGGCTAATTTTGTATTCTGGTTCATTTGTAAGAGAATTAGAATAAAATTTCTGTAATCCTGTCATTCGTTTTGTAACAGTTGTTAATCTGAATTAAATTAAGCAACGCTCATAGCCGGTTTAGCTCATTAGCTGGTAAACGATCAGTGAAATCAAACACTGATTACAAAATTAATAAATAACTATGCCGCGTCAGCATTAACAGCAAACATTGAATGACAGTAAGGTCAATACAAACAAATTTGTGACCGTTGTGACACAGCACAGACACGCACACAACACCGTCTTCGCCGGCGAGGACGAGGTCCTTTGTTTCGTACGTCGCGTCGCGCTCACACCGTCGGGTGAGTCTATAGCACCCTAAGGACGGAATCAAATTTGAGCCCCCGTGAGGGCTGCCCCTCTATCACGGCTGGATCTCTGTACTCGCCCCCCCCCGCTTGGTGACGCTGTCAAGCCCAGTAGGGCCAACAGCAATATACATTCCGAAAAAAAAACATCTGTTTCGGTTCGGGCGTTTGTCCTTGTGGGAAGACCCACAGACAGAAAAATTTTAATAATTGATTTTTCTATGTCAGTAACGTATATAACCTACTTTCATGTTTTTAGCGAAAAAATAATACAAAGCTCTTCTTCGTCCTAGCATTATTCCCGGTATTTTATTTTACCCAGGGTCTGCTTATTACTCTTATCCGGATTTGACAGGTTACTAGTTTTTACACAGAGCGATTGCCATCTGACCTCCACAACCCTAAGGGCGAACCAGTAACTCATTGGATAAGAGCAATTTACTTATCAAGAGTTAACGATTATTATCAGATGTTATGTGATAACAACCGGGATCGACAGCTTAACGTGCTCTCCGAGGCACGGTGGAGAGACCCACAGACAAACGCCCAGACCGAGACAGAAATTTAACAAACATCTGCCCGAGCGGGAATCGAACCAGCAACCGTCGAGACTAAAGGCAGACACGCTACCCACAAGGCCACAACGGTGTCGAAAAAATAATACAAAGCTATTAATTTGGAATCACAAACAGATACTTCGATTTTGCTTATTTGGATTATTATTTTAATGGTCAATATTGACGTCATATAAATACTGACCTCCGTTTAATTGACTTAAATACTTATTAAAAGTTAAAAATATTAACTAGCTTTGACTTCCGGTTTGAGAAAACAAACATTTTATTGCGAATAATTGAGCTGTTTTCAACACAACCGTAAAAGAAATAAAAGCAGTGTAAATGAAGAATATATACATTCTCTTTGAAGTCGGATAATAAAAAAGTATACATATGTAACACATATAATAACAAATAAATAAACGCTACACATTCAAAGGCCCCCATTAGAATGGTTATATCCTGTGTAGTGGGTGTATCCTGCACAGAGGCGGGAAAACGTGCCTGTATGGTCAATACAAACATCTGCTCCGAGCGGGAATCGAATCTGCTGCGCAACAACGTCGTCAAATTGAAGTTACTTAACATTTTTCATAAGATCATTCGGTAGTTATTGTACACGTACATACAAACGCCAGAATTTACGAACATGAAAACCACGTTTCGTTTAGTTAATAATCGGAATGAAATGATTTAAAACATAAATAAAAATAAGTTTTTCAGTCTTACTATTATCGGTTGGCGTTGTTAGGTCTTGTACGGGTCAAGAAACAACGATAAATTATATAATAATGTTATATACTTATATGTTTAATAAATATACTTATATATGAATAATTTACGTGATCAACGGTAGAAGGGCCGACTTCGTTAACGCGGAGTCGAGGTTTCGATCCTGACCTTGGGCTATTGTAGTACCCACTCCTAGCGCAAGCTTCGAGCTTATTTGGAGAGGCAATAGGAATATTAGTAATGTTTTGATAAAGCATTGCTTTGTTTAAAAAAACAGCTAAATATTTTTTTCGATTTCCGTGGTTTAGCAGGCAATTAGACACGCAGGAGCGGGTTAACCAAATTCTAGAAAAGAACTGGGATACAGCACCCCGTGGGAAGAAACCGAAAACCAAAAACAATTTGTTCACGTCCGTTCGTCCGTCTGTCCTTCTGTCCGTCGGTCCGTCAATCCATCCATCCGTTAGTCACAGTCATTATACTCGTAGACTTGGCTCTATCTAAACGAAGTTTAGTAAGTAGGTGTATTCTATGAACCTTTTAGTTTCCACTGTGCGTGGTCCACAATACACTTGACTGGTAATATTTTCTTCTGTAAAGCATTAGTCATATTACAAAATGACACGAGGACGGTCACGTGCATAGATTAATATCAAATAACTAATTTTTCCTCGATGTTATTATGTTATATTAGCTCTGCCCGCGGGTTTGACCGTGACGGTATTAGAATTTTTCCTTAATAAAATTAGTTCTGCTTACATAAATTCGTTTTCTTGATGAAAGCACTAACGAACGAATAAAATTTAAAATTAAACAATAATGGTGTTTTTAATAATATTTTATTAGAGCCTTTAAGTAGTTCAGCCATTTAAGTGTATAAGCTTGTAAGTGATTCTTCTTGCTTAATTTTAGATTTAATTAGGTACTGATTATTATTATTATTATAATTATTAGGTTACGATGTGGCTGACTTTTTTGTTAGCTTGGACTAAAGACATTACCCAAAAGACACATGACTTTTAAGGAAACACTACAAACGAACCAATAATATGTTTTCTCACAGATTCAGATTCAGGATGATGCCTTAAGCAGAAGTCCGCCCGCACAGGAAGCATGGGGGTTAGAATCACTTCTGAGCCCCAGATAAGGCTTTTCCATTTTCTCGAATGGATGCCATTACTTGGATCCAACAATTTCTTTTTTTAAACAATATTAGCAATGCTTTTTCAAGGTATTACTAATATTCCTATTGCCCCTCCAAATAAGCTCGAAGCTTGCGCTAGGAGTGGGTACGACAATAGCCCAAGGGGGTCAGGATCGAACCCTCGACTTTCGCGTTAACGGAGCGAAGTCGGTCCTTCTACCGTTGAGCTATTGAGGCTTCATAATTTCATAATGACATTGTTAAAGCCAGTAGGGCCAACAGTAAAACATATTATATCGAATAAAGCACGCTTTTAGCCTAAATCCCACTCATATCAATCCCCAAATCTTCCTCCCTCTAATCTCCTACAAATTTGAGTTGGTACCAAACATCCGTACTACCTTAACTGTGAAGTGCTTACAACTAACCTAACGTTTGTGGGAGACAAATAAGACATTCTTGGTATAAAAAATAATTTTATATATTATATTTAAATAAAATCAATGACGAAGCCTTCGCAAAATTGTAAAGTGATTTTCCATATTTATATTTCCCCTTTCTTAGCCTCAAGCAGCAAACAATGTATTATTTATTCAAAACCATAGACTTACTATATAGTATAGACATGCACACCCATTTAGATAAAATATCCAAAGTCTCGCTGGTGCTCCGTCGTAAATTCAACGAAACGATAACTTCGTTTCGTTGAATTCATAGTCACAACTATGCAATTGATCGAATTAAGTAAGCGTCCCAAGTTTACAAAATCATCCAATACATTTAGGGCGGGTATAATTATTCGCTGAATTGGTGTTGAGTTTGCGAAGGGCCACTGACGCGTTTAGGTAAGGTAATCTTGAAGTGCTGAAGACCATAACAGTACGAAAGCTTGAGTACTTTGACTGTATTATGGGGAATACTAAATACATCTTTCAAATACAAGGGAATATAGCCACGGAAAACCGCCAGGTCGTAGAAGAATATCGTGGCTAAAAAAACTTACGACAATGGTTTGGGAAAGCACTTGATCCTTGTTCCGAGCAGCAGCGTCCAAAATGCATATAGCCTTGATGGTTGCCAATCTCCAAGCACAATAAGAAGTAGAAGAATGCCCTTAAAAATTACCAGTGAGTCTTTGACATTTTGCCTGTATCGATGGTCCTGTCTATTGTATAATAAGTCTATGTTAAAAACAAATAATTCGACAATCGTTACGCTTCATTCATTTTAAAGTATTTGTCATATTATTTGGTAAGTGTAGTTTTAGCAAATGATTATATACTGAAAATATATTGCCTAATTTATTTAAAAAAAATCGGTTTGCAAAATTAGCTCTTATAATTCGACAATGATTACTCGTTATTTTCGATAACTCTGATAATTGAATAATGTCAATAATTAATTATGCTTCTCTACTGTATTGTGACTCTTCTAAATTCTAAGAATCAATTACTTTAATCAATGCATATAAATACTTCCGTGTTTTTATGACTTAAGCGATTGACTTAGATCGTGGTTTTTAGGGTACCAAAGAGTACCAACGGAACCCTGTTACTAAGCTTCGGTGCGTCCCTTCTGTGAGCTGTTGAATTGAAAGAGGTTCCCCAAACGAGAATCTTATATATTTTTAAATAAACGGTATACACTCAATGGCCATTAGGAAAGTTATATCTTGTGTCGGGGGTCCGGAAACATACAAGGACAAGGACGGAAACATACAAACACCCAGACCGGAAAATATGCGTGCATGGTCAATACAAACATATTATGCTCCGTGCGGGAATCGAACCCGCGACCTGTGGCGTTTAAGGCAGGTTTGCTACCGCTGCGCCACAACGTCGTCAAATTTTTATCCTATGGAAACTATATTATCTGCGAGACCGACGTGCACTCGGCCGGTCATAGCCGAGTGGACCAACTGATCAGTAAACGAAACAGTCACAAGATGGGTGATCGCAAAATGGTCGTCCGAGCGTCTCTGTGCTTCGGAGGGCACGTAAAAAGTCGGTCCCGGCTGTTTACAATTTGACAACAATCGATAAGTCAAATCAGAGGCCTACGGGCGACCTGAACGACTCTGATACTAGGTTGGCCACTAACCACTCGATAAGAACGAAGAAAGAACTCGGCCGGTTTTTTTATTCGAAGTCAGTTAGAACCGCGACATAACCTTGTAATCTTTTCAACCTGCATTTATTAGCTAAGCAATTCACGTGTTGCAAAATTGACAATTTATCAGGCGCCAGTAAAAATCGATTGATTAATTTATCACTTACGATTTTTTTTTTATTATCTTTGACAAGCTGTACATGTCACGAATCAGTAATTGAGCTTCTATGGCGTATCTCTGACGTTGGTCGGACAATAAATGATCGTTTGTATGGACTGATCGTTATGTGTCTTGTAATGTATTCTTCTTGCGTCTTACAATTTTATCTTAGTGCTAATTTTAGTGTTGTAGGTTGCGTCAATTGCTTAACGAGAATATTTGTATTTTACCATAATTGTATTCAAATTAAATCATTATTTTTAATTGATAGTAATTATAAATTTTGATATTGTATTTTAACTAAGGGAAAAATCTTTGATAATATATCTCGAGTTAATTCTTTTAATTCATTCTACCATTAATCTCCATTGTTCTTATTATGTTTATTTATATCTTATATGTGAATATGCATAAAAAATATAATAGTAACAAAGACCAAAGTAGCTGATTCAAAGGGTCAAGGTGACTTGTCGCGTGCAGGAGCGCTACACGTGAGGAGTTTCACAAGGAGCACGTTTGAGGCCACAATTATTCCTATTATACAACGTTGACAGCATGCGCATTACTTTGCAGGATTCACTCTAGGATGCTACATAATTGAATGATAGTTATCAATCTTAATGAGAAACGAATGAATGTTAATTTAATAACGTTATTAAAGACACATTAACTGTAATATCTTGAGGATTACCTATTATTTATTAACTAGGTTTTGTTTGCAGCTACGTCTGTGTGAAAGCCATTTTACACAGAAACATATGGTTGTCGATACAGTCATACTTTCATCCCCTGATCTAACCTCTTAATTCTTTTTGCGACACAATTTTTAAAAATCTGTTCGTCAAATAACTCGTTAATTGGTAACAGACAGAGTTACTTTCACATTCATAATATTAATAGTCTGTATGTAAGATTCACTTATACAGAAATACCAGTAGTACGTTCTTTGATATTTTCACGGGAATCTACTTATCCATCACTGTGTTAATCCAAGTAACAATCTTATCTGTGTACCAAATTTCATCTAAATCCATTCAGCCGTTTTTGCGCGATAGAGTAGCAAACATTGAAATGTATACAAACTTTCACATTTACAATATTAATAGGCTTCCATAAAATCGTAAGCAAGATTGTCGTGTGTGGACTTGTGTGCGTTGATTTGCATAATTGACCAATTAAGGAGAAACAATGTTATGGTCATTGTCCTGAATGAATAAATTAGGTACTTTTTATTCTAATTTGTCCCCGGCATCTAATTACATCTTTTTTTTTTCATTTTATGACGGTTGGCTCACAAGAATACAATTTGCCTGATGGTAAGCAGTCATCGCAGCCTGTGAACGCTTGTCATACTTGAAGTATCACTTGCGCGATGCCAATCTAACGAATAGGAGTGAGGAATGAGAAGGTGGGAAAAAGGAACGGGGAGTGGGAGATTGGACCTCCGGCGCTCCTACTGTTTTACTTACTTTACGCAGATTTTCTGTGACAGGGTCTCATATCCTATTCGCGTTCTAGACCCTCACTAAGAACGGATTTTATTACATTCCAAAAAAATATTACGTAAAATTACTCAAAAAGCCACCATTGTTAGACGAGTGTTGCGACACTAATTAAAATTTTATATAAGGACGGGTAACACCGTAGGCTAAGCTAGTAAGCTTGTTTCATTATATATTTAATAAATATTCATATTATTAATAAGACGTAACGTGGCAACAGATAATCTTGAATATAATAATAGGCTACTGGCTAACATTAATCTCCGTCGATTTAAAAAAAAACAAATGAATAATAGCACTGGTTTTCCGCTTTTATATTTATAGTAGCGGCTCCGCACGGGTATAAAATATATAGCCTATGTCATTCACTGAAAAAATTATTAAAATCGATTCAGTACTTTTGATTCATTCTTTACTGCCCGTGGCCCGCATGCGTTAAATGTAATTAATTACTTGCGACATCACATTAGAAACCTCAAAAATGTAAACCTTCCTCTTCAATCACTCTATTTATTAAAAAAACGCATCAAAATCCGTTGCGTAGTTTTAAAGATTTAAGCATAGGGATATAGGGACAGAGAAACCGACTTTGTTCTATACAATGTATTGATAACAGTTTATATAAAGTCGGTATATGTTTGTATAGTTAGTTGGTTAATATTGTAACAAATGACTGACCATAGTGTGTTTTATCTTGTAAAGGATATTGATGTGACTGTTTTATAAAATAAACCTATATTACTATTATAAAAAAATAACGATTATCTTCTTCTTATCGAGTGGTTAGTGGTCAACCTGGTGTCAGAGTTGTTCAAGTCACCCGTAGGCCTCTGACTTGACTTATCGACTGGTGTCAAATTGTCAACAGCCGAGACCGACCTCCGAAGCACGGAGACGCTTAGTTGAAATACCACTATGCGATCACCCATCTAGTGACTGACCGCGCCTTAAGTTGCTTAACCTACCGATCGTTTACCGATCAGCGGGTGCACTCGGCTATGAGCCTCTCATAACGATTATAATCAGACGTTATAACAACCGTGACAGATAGCTTGACGTGCGTTCGAGGCACGGTGGGAAGACCCACTATGACAAACGCCCAGACCGATCCATATATTTATAACAAACGTCTGCTCACAGCGGGACTCGAACTCGCGACCACCGAGACTCAAAGCAGGCTCGCCTGTTTTATAATAACTTTTTTTGTGTGGTATTGCTTTAATGATATAAATAGCATTACTGCTCATCCTATCTACAAAGCACTATTTGTTGCCTGTCGCTATTTATGTTGCGACAACTTTTATTTTTATTATATATTCATTCTTTATATTGTGATATTTCTATGTCATTTTAATATTCCAATAATAATAAGTATTCTTGTTATTCTTTAAGACGAGGGGATTTTAAATTCTCGAAAAAACTGAAGTTGTAGAAAATCAAAACAACTTTCAACCACATTTATTTTGATGATAGGTCTAAATATGTTAGAGATATATAACTTTCCCATAACTTTATTTGTCATATGTTTTTAATAATTACTATGAAATTACCAACTTGTTTTTGCAGTCGAATTTTACTGCAAAAATATTTTATAAGCTTTTAAACATTTCCCGATTCCGTGACATTTGACTTTGAGCTTAATTTGCTATGATATGTCATTCAAGCGCATGGTTTTAATTAATGTCTGTTAATTAAAAACAGTCAAGCTAAGCCTAGCAGTTAAGCTTGCAAGGACACTTTACAAAAACCATTAATTAATAACAAGCAAGTTAGATATATATTTAATCTGACAGTTCCTATATTTCAAGACTAATTTGAATTTTGCAAATAAAAATTCCGGACTTCTTATAAACATTATTTATTTAATTTTTTTATTACTATCTGGGCTCATGGCTTTGGCGATGAAGGAGGAAGAGACGGGGAATTCTCCCACCTTGGACCCTATTAAACCAATACCAACTACTGAAGAGAATAGTCATTAATTAGCCCACCTCGAGGCCCTATATCAAGATTTTACCCTCCTCAGGGCCAAATCCTGGCTACGCTTATGTATGAGTTCCTTGACTAAATGGTGAGATCGGAACCCTTATGATTTCGTTAAAAGTGCTACTGATGTAGTTAAATAGTAAGTAGTTTTGTAGTAGTAGAGCCATGCTTCTTCCAGCATAAATGGGCCGGCGGCTGTAAGTACTAACCTCTTACAGAAAATCGGCGTAATGTAACAGTATCAGTAGGTACTGTTGTCGCGTGCAATCAGTGAGAGCGCTGGAGGTCCAATCTCCACCACCTATATTCCCCCTTTCTCTTTTCCTATCTCAATCCTTTCCTCCTATCCCTTGGGTTGGCAACGCACATGTGATATTTTAAGTATCGCAAGCGGTCATAGGTTAGAGTGACTGCTTACCATTAGGCGGACTGTATTCTTGTTTGCCAACCGTCCCTTATGATCACGTATAACCCATAAATTTTAAAGCGATCGTCCCATAGATAATAATTCATTTTTTATAATAAGTAAGGAAATTGTGTACAGGCCGTGTTTTATTTTATTTTTTATAAGATATTAATCAATTTTTTTTCCGAATTTGAAATTTAAAGGTCGGCCACAATCTATTCTGGCATATAATCACACGTGCAGTGGTACACGTTGGATATTTTTTTTGCCACAGTTAATACGACCAGAAGATTAAGATTCCGTATTTTTTGTTCCTCAATAAATAATTTACTTGTCAATTTAGCATTAACCTTCAGCATTACGCGGTCCATGTAACGATTTTGTTATTTAAATAAAATATTAATCAATAATTTAATTCTACTATCAGATCCGACAACAAAGAATTTATTGAATTTAATCAAATGACAGCCATGTTTGATTAGGAGTTTCGAATGTAAACAGTCGATGTTTTAGTTCATTGAATTTATTTATAACATAAGCCTTTTCACACGTGCCGGTTGTCCGGCGCCGACTGAAAACACATTTCGCTTTCACACAGTTCAATTTTGAATCAAGTAGCTCGGACGCAAAGTGGTGAATCCGGCGTCCACCCGGCGTGCCGAGCAAAATTACGTCGGTACGTGCGAAATCTGCCCTACATGCCCATACACTCCGCTACCGAATATCCGGCGCCCGGCAACCGGCACGTGTGAAAAGGCATTAACTATAACGAAATATTAAGATTCTTCGCTTCACTTCTTCTACAAATAAACTTTAATTGTGCCTAACTGTTACTGTGTTGAAATTCCTCCTCGGGCGGAATAATCTAAAAAGGTGCCGAATTTGTGTCGTATCATTAAAACATCGATTAAAGTAATTTATAGTGCTATTTTTTTATAAGGGTATTTAAATTTAAACTATGATTAATTGACTGACTGATCAGTCTTACATTGAAACAAAGTTTTGCCTTAGTGCACGTGAAATAACCTTAATGTGTATAGATGGAAAATCTTATATTGTTTGGTTTTGATAGATTTTTTTTTGGGTATGTGTTGCTGTGATCATCAATATGTCGATAAAAGCATTGAGCTTTTAACACGTTGAGCAATTAACACTTGATCTCGCGGTCGCCGGTCGCTTTTAAATGTTTTATATATACATAATATTGCTTTGACTTCTAGAGACAAATTACATACCATGTTATGTTTTGATCTTGGCTAAAAGTAATATAGCTTTTATTTTTATTATTACATTTGACTTTGTCATGTTACGCGTGGTTTCCCACCTTCCTGACAATTGTATTTTTTTCCATCCATTGTTTTCATTATTTGAAATATCGTCGAATGTCAAGAGATAACGATAAAAAAATAAGATAATAACTTAATCTTTACGATGTGATTAAAATTATAATCACACGTAATTGTAATTGCCGTGATTCTGTTTTTAATTTCTTACCCCTTTAATAACTGAAATTACAATCTATAGAAATAGTTAAAATTATATGCCTGTTTTTAATGTCTATTGTTAAATTCTCTTCAGATTAATAAATAGGCTTCTTATAGATTCACAATATCATTTATTCGTTAACTTCCCATTTGGACTAATAAATAAACTTGTTCTAGCTCACAGTATAACTTTTATTAATGTTAACGTGTTAACTCGTCAACCAACAATTTTAGAGTGAGTTTCTAACATGAGACTAGCCGTCCATCACGTCACTTGTCAAGTTTGTCGGTACATCGGTTTTATTTTTCTCTCACAATTTATAATACCCTCGTATATCTTACAGACAATATAATAATAATTATCTATCACTATGTAATAGCTTTGTTTTCTAATTTTTCTTCTTTTTAAACTATATACGCTAGCGCTTGGCTGTTGTTAACACCTGATGTTAAATGTTGGCATAGCCTAAGGTGGAGCGCGCTTACCTAGAAGATGTCTTTTCTTTCTTAAGTCTTAATTTAAAGGTGTAGGTTTTTACCTTTTCACACATGATGACTCGATTCATGAGTAATAAGGACGAAATCAATTTTGAGCCCTCGCGGGAGCTGCCCCTTTCTCACGGCCCGGTCTCAGTACGCGCCTGACAGAACCGTCCTGCTTAAAGGCAATACACAATCAGGAGAAAGATTAATGGATTAGTATATTAATTGGTGACTTCCACTGAGTTATAATTTGAATATTAATATGTCTGGCATTTCATTTTGCGATCTAAAGATAAATACATAATTTTTATGTAAATTATTTTGATAAGATTATGTTTGAAATTAATTCATATATTAATCATATTATATAATAATAATCATAATAATAATAATAATCACTTTATTTCATAAAAGGTGCTGTAGTAAAATTCAATTAACTATATAAGGTATAAATAAACACAAAATACACTATAGTAAAAGGTAGAGGTACTGTTCTCTTAGATAGGCTATAGAATAACCTGTAATAAAGAGTAACAGTGCCGTATCCCTCTGGGTTGGACTAATTGTGTTTTTATTACATGGTTACAAGTCACAGCTATATTTTAATTACATATACTAAAATAAAACTAAAAATAAGATTGTCAGAGTTCAGTTTATGTGTATATTATGTCGTGTAGGTGTAAATGTGGTGTGTATGTATGTTATGTGTGTGTGTGTGTTATGCATGTAGCGTAAAGTTTATTTATATAATTTATCATAAGGATTTCAAGAGGGATTCCGATTAATCGTAAGTTTTATATAGTAAGAAAGAGCGAACGGCTGATTTACATTCATGAGTACACATTATGAGTTTACATTCATATATTATAAACGAATATAATATATAAACGTCAAAAAGTACGAACTAACCTTCGCAAGACGACGGTTCGCAAATAATATAAAAAAGGCAAAACTGGAAGCCATTAGGCATTCACTTAAGAATTGAATAATGTAAAAAAATATTTGATTTTATTTCTAAAAGTTGATAGTTACTAATATTATAAATGCGAAAGTAACTCTGTCTGTCTGTCGCGCTTTCACACCAAAAGAGCCTGAGAGCCTGAGGCTTAGAGCCTGAGGCTTAGAGCCTGAGGCTTAGAGCCTGAGGCTTAGAGCCTGAGAAAGGACATAGCAGAAAGCGAGAGTTGAAAACTTGTATGGAAGTGTCGTCATTTTTAGAACTAAAAGCTGGAAACTATTTTTTTTAGGCTGTTGATTCGATATAAATAAATATGACATTAAAGATTTGTAAAAGTTTTACTCTCAAGGTTGTAAAATAATAATAGGGATTAGGGGATGAAAGCAAAATATTAACCACGCGGCAGAAGCTAGTATTTTTTAAATCAAAATTTAAGATTTCTAGCATAGATTGAGAGATAATTTTGGTGGGTGGATATAGAATTTAAAGAAAATTAAATTTAGATTTGTTTCAAATTGTGAGTTTTTGTGAAATTGTTCTTTTTCAGAAACTAGATAAAATGTTACGTTATGGAGGGGAGTCCGAGAACTATTTGTCCTTTTATATAGAGTTAACGGGCTTAAAACTATTAAAATTATTCTTGAATAATTAAAGAAAAGCGGTCCCTTAACCCTTGGAGCTTCTTATCGAGTTGTGGCCAAGCTAGTGTCAAGAGGTGTTCAGATCGAAATTGATAACAGCCGGGACCGACTTCTTACGTGCCCTGTGAAGCACGGAGACGCTCGGTTGCAATACCACTATGCGATCGAACACTTGACTGACGCACCTAGAGTTGCAACCCAATAATAGTTTACCGATCAGTAAGCATACCCGGCTATGAGCGTTAATATAATAATTTTTAATAGATTTCTTTTTTGTTGCAGAAAAATGGAGGAGACAGAACACATGCTGCTAACAACAACCTAAATAAAAAATAATAAAAAAATCTAACCAGTTCCGACAGTCTGTGATTAAATACAATACGTAAAAATACGATCTCTTTAATATAATAACTAATTTTATTAAATAATTATTAAAACAGAAAACCAAAACGCTCAATATATGTAAATAATATTTTAATAACTTTTAAAATTTTCAATTTATTATATAAACGATAAGGAAAATCCTTATAAAAAAATCAAGAACCAAAAGTACAGAATAATTTTTTAATTACATAGATTTAAATAAATCAAAAATGCCAGCAATACTGACGAAAATAAGGGAACAGGCGTTTCGGGTTCAACCTACGATAGCCGTGGGAGTTGGTGTGGGAGTCGCGTTGGCCGCCTGCGCTGTCTACGGTACAAGAGAGAAGAAACAGACCCCGCCTTGTCACAACAATAATAATAATTATAAGGTAATATAAAAACCATTATTATAATCTGTCCATATAAATAAAATTGTAGTGTCTGTTTGTAATTCCAAATTAACAACATATTTCGCTAAATGCATATGAAAGTATATTTGTTACTTACTGTTCAGGACAGCCGAAAAAAGTTCAATAATAACAAATAAGTTTAAATAGGTATAATAGGCATAATAAATAGACACAGTAAAGTCTTCTTCATCCTAGCATTATCCCCGGTATTTTTATGTACCCAGGGTCTGCTTATTATTCTTATCCGGATTTGACAGGTTACTAGTTTTTACACAGAGCGATTGCCATCTGACCTCCGCAACCCTAAGGGCGAACCAGTAACTCATTGGATAAGAGCAATTTACTTATCAAGAGTTAACGATTATTATCAGATGTTATTGATAACAACCGGGACCGACAGCTTAACGTGCTCTCCGAGGCACGGTGGGGAGACCCACACGGACAAACGCCCAGAACGAGACAGATTAACAAACATCTGCCCGAGCGGGAATCGAACCCGCAACCGTTGAGACTAAAGGCAGACTCGCTACCCATAACGCCACAACTGAAATAGACACAGTAAAGTATAGTTAAGTAAATAGAAACAGTCTTTAGAATACCTGTAATAGTCTATAGAAAGTACACATGTTTTTGAAAGGTCCTTTAGACAATTTCAGCAATAGTTACCAGCAAGGAATAGTGATAGTTAAATAGTGAAATTACTGGGCGAACGAGATTTAAGAACTAATATCTCGAAGTTGGCAACGCGTGAGTGGCACCTACTAATGGTGCTGCAAGCGCTCATAGGCTGCGGCAACCACTTACCATCAGGTGGGCCGTACGCTTGTTTGCCAACTTATAACAAAAAAAAAAAAAGTTAACCCGAAGAAACAGTGAATAGAATCTTCCTCGACCTCGTATAGTAAATTCCTAAGGTCTTATATAGGTGTCTTTATTTTACATTCCGGCGATAATCCAGTTGATAGGTGTGGATCCCACTTACACACTTACATTAAAAAAAAAACAATTTTTATTTTAACCTGTCTGTCTATTTGTTTCGGAGAGTGTGCTCAGGAGCTATTTAATATGATTCTCCCGTCATCATTTTACTATAGAAATGCTAAAGAGTCTGCATACACGTTGTTGGGTTGGACATACCTAAGAAACGTACGAAACGCGTTGTTTCCTCGTTACTGAACCGCTAAAGTCTGGAATACCCTTCCGACCTCAGTCTTCCTCACCACCTAGTGTGGGTACCTTCAAATAAAGAATGAATAGGCATCTTCTAGGCAAGCGCGTTCCACCTAAGGCTGTATCATCACTTTACATCAGGTGTGATATCATGTCATGCTCTGAATGAAAGACAATCAAGTAATTTTAATATGCCTGAGTTTGTTGTTTTATGTGTTTGTATGCCCGGCTTATTCACATAGTGATTTATTATAAAACAAATGTACTATGTCATAAGTTCAGCTTCTTTATATTAAAGGAGGGAGGAGCCCCGAGAAATATACCACCGTCTTCAAGCGATATACCTACGCGACTGCCTATATATTTAAAAATACATAAAACCTGTAACCTTCTCCAATAAGCAATTTATATAAGGCAGAGATTTTTTATAATCAGACGGATATTATAGCGTTTAAAACTAAATGTCTGTAATTCATTTAGTTTTATATTATTAGATAAGATACGTAGATCATTATTTATGTCAGTTAAAGAACGTTTAGTATTTTATTGCTATATAATTATTTCACGTATATATTAGGGCGTTATTAGATTTTTTGCGTTATATAAATAATTATATTAATTTTTTGTATAAATGTTTTTTTCTTTATTTATATATTTTATCGTGGTAGGCGTTTCTGAACTGGTCATCCTCTCCACAAGATGCTTTCCAATTGGACTATTAACTATTTTGAGAATGCTGTTGTTGCTAAAGAGCTTGTTTTTGTTTGTTTGCATTGAATACGCTCCGAAACTATTGGACCGATTTCAAAAATTCTTTTGCCGTTAGAAAGCTACATTATCGCTGTAGTAACAGGAACTTAAGGGGATGAAAAAAGGGTTGAAAGTTTGTATGGAAATTCGTCATTCTAAAACTTTGTTTTTTTTTTTTTTTAATTAAGGATATTAGTAATGGTTTTTCAAGTCAGTACTAATATTCCTATTACTAATATTACTATTACCTCTTCAATCAAGTTCATTAGTAATATTCCTATTACCCCTTCAAATTTATTATTATTATTGTTATTTATTATTTATTACAAAAACAACTTTTCAAACTTAACCTATTTACAAAGTTAAATAAAATATGGTCGAAGGGTTAAATAGGCTCAAATAGGGTCGAAGCTTCCGCTAGGAGTGGGTACGACAATAGCCCAAGGTCAGGGTCAGGATCAAACGCGCGACTTACGCGTTTATCGGAGCGAAGGCAGTCCTACTGTTGAGCCTCAATAAGGCTTCGTTTTTAAATTAGAAATGAATAAACATTTACCGTAAATCGTTATTTACGCAGGCGAAGCCGCTGGCAGAAGCTAGTTGTATTATAAGATAAGATCTATACGAGCAGAAGTTCTGAAACTATAAAATAATCTCCTACGGCGCATGCAGTTGTTATTATTACATAGTTCGAATGTTTAATGCATATTATAACATTTTTATGTAATTTTTCAAGATCAATTATCTTAGTAGGTAATAACACTAGCAAATATATTTTTTGCTTTGATGTGTATTGCGACATATATTATATAATTTTAAAATAAAACTGTATGTTTTTACACTGATTTAGCACATATTAAATGTTTGCTATTTTAGAGTTTCCATATAAAGACAATTGAACATACGACCCACCTGATACCTGATGATGATGACCCACATGGCAGTTGTTGTAGCCTATGAGCGCTTGCAACACCATGCATTGTAGATGTCACTCACGCGTTGCCATACTCGAGATATTGGTTCATAAATCTACTCTGCCCAGTAATTTCCTAGCTACAGTGTCCTTTAAACCGAAACGCAGTATACTTCTTTGCGGTAGAATATCTGATACTGCGGTGGTGGTTACAAATTTGTATTTATATCTGTAATAAAAAGAGTATTTTAGTGAACGAATGTTTGATACTTTTAAATGTTTACATAAAATTCTGTTTGTTTTTGTAAAGCAAACGCGATTACGATAAACTTTCTCGCGTAGTTATGAAGATTTGTTTTGAACTGATTCTAACAGATGTTTGTTTTGATCATACACACATGTATTCCGGTCTTTCTATGACGATAGATTTAAAACATTAATAAACAGTTTAGTAGAACTATAGTCGTGCTGCTCTCAGCACCAATGGGTCGGCTCGACCGAAGAAGAATTACTATGTCAACAATTGTGTCGAGGGTTTATTGTATTATAAAATATGTCACCCCCATAGTGACCCTTACACTGAATTCCCTGTGACGCGTAATTCCTACTTTAACTAAATTGTACAGCAACCTGACCTCTTGCGAACAACTTCGTTTCGGACACATTCCATTATTATGTGAAAAACATCTTCTATCACTCCACATTCACTGCAATTCTTCGACTTTTTCAATACTTTCTCCATTATAATTATATGAATTGCATTTCTAAGTATGACGTCACATAGATAACCCGGATGTAATGGTTGTTTGTTCGTCTCCAGAGTAGGTCAGATATAACTTATATTTTAGTAAGTCGACATGAAAAATTAGAGAGATCGAAAAACTACATTTCGATATTAATGATGCGTCATAAGTGTCAAAACACTGCTAGGGTTGCCAATTTTATAATAATTATATGCAATGTAACTTATGATAGGTTTTTTATCCTTCAACGGGTACGATACGCGTGTAATACCTAATCAAAAAATATTAATTTTTAAATGATTTTTCTAAGCTGATGTTCGTAACCAAAAATCAAAATGTAAATCTCTCTCTCTCTGCCCTCACCTTTGTTTGTGGTGAATAATATTTTTTACTTATACGAGTTTATAAGCGTGTCAACGATCGTACGTAAAAGGCGCACCTATACGCGCTTCGAAAAACGAACTTATACGCTCCTATTAATGGTGTCACTAGTGTCTAGACTAGCATCCACTTAGCATCGAGGGCACTGTACGCTTTTGTTTTGTTTTTTGAAATGAAATATATAATGCGAAAAAAAGCTATAATCAGTCGAAAGAATGTTGGTAACCCTAAGACTCGCCTTATTATGTAACTTAATTTTGAGCTTACATAATGTAATAATCGCTGTTTCATCTCTATTTTTTGTACTTTTCGTTCCAGGACGTGTTGTGAACAAATTAAGTATAAAATATTTTAAAGTTTTCGATTTTTTTTTTGTTAACTTTAAGCCAAAATTAAAAAATTAAAATGTTTTAAAATGAAAATGAAAAATGAAAAAATGTTTATTAACAAAAACAACATAATACATATTTTTGATAAACAGATGGTACCCACACTAGGTATTCCTGTATTGTGGGTGCCAATTACGGATTTACAATTTCATTATTGTCGCTCGGCTTACATTGTGAAAGGGATTGAATATAAGGAGCGTAAAATGATTACTCAATAATACTTTTTTAAATTATATATCAATTGTTTTTTATTTTCATTTCGTACCAACTAATTTCAAGAAAAATAATTAGCCTCGGACCACGCACAGTGGTAGCTGAAGTAGTTTCATGTCGAAGAAGCTTTCGGAATTTTCATTTTAACGTATTATAATCGACCGCAAAAATAAGTTGATAACATGGTTATTATTAAAAAATATGAAAATACTAAGTTATAGGAGAAACTTATAAATGTCTAAAAGTAGACCTATCTTCTTTAAAATAACTTTAAAAGTTCTTTTTATTTTCTACAACCTCAAAATCCCATATTTCAAAAGGGGTGAGACAACATTTTTATGACTTAAGAGCCAATATAATCTCAATAACTATTGACTTAATCAAAAAAGTCAAAATTTTAACTTTATTATTTTTAAAGATCTATTCAAAGATACTGGTTTCTTTTTTGCCATTTGGCTATAACCCACCCTAAAATTTATGAAAATTGCTTTATAATGACTGACCTTTTAATGTTTCATTGGTGTGTCGAGGCCTCTCCTATCAAGGTGTAGGATGGAAAACTTAATCCACAATATTGCTTTACCGGGGATTGGCGGCTATACATGTCTCAGAATTTCCTCCGCGATGGTTTTTTTTCATGTTATAAGTTGGCAAACAAGCATACGGCTCACCTGATGGTAAGTGGTTGCCGTAGCCTAGGAGCGCTTGCAGCACCATTAGTAGCTGCCACTCACGCATTGCCAACCTCGAGATATTAGGTCTTAAATCTCCTCTGCCCAGTAATTCCACTAGCCTACAGTGCCCTTCAAACCGAAACACAGTAATGTCTAAGCACTACTATTTGGCGGCAGAATATTTGACACTGCGGTGGCACCTACCTAGCCGGCCTCTTGCAACAAAAGACCTACCACCAGTGTGACTTTCCTCACGATGTTTCCCTTCACCGTAATGCTCAAGACGAATTAGAAATTTAATTTAATACTTGATGACTCAGAGATGTTTGCACGGATTTGAACCCGCGACCTTTGGTTAATGCCTACGTTTTCTATTAGCTTTCGCCCTTTATTTATTTATCAGCTTTCGCGCTTTATTTATTTAATCTTATCATAAATTAATACATTTTCTATTATGATTTTATTTAATTTATTTAACGATTTGTAATAGCACTAATTCAATTGTTATTTTAATTTTATTAATTTTATGATTGGACTTGTGTCTGTAAATCAATGTTGATGTTGTAATAAATAAATAAATAAAATATGAACTGCAAACGAAACTTACGCTTTATTAATGTATCTTCTACTAGCTACTCGCGGCTTTGCTCGCTTGAATAACGATTTTTAATGACGCATCTTTGATGTGATGTAGAAATAATTCTCCATGGTCACACCTAAAATTTATATATTTTTTTTAACTCATGACGGTTGGAAAACAAGCATACTGTCCGCCTGATGGTAAGCAGTCACCGCAACAAAGTTTTTTTTTTGTTAGGTTATTTTTTTTTTCCCATAATTGTCTTTTTTTTTATTTATTAAATTATTTCTTTTTTTTTTTCTTTTATAGTTATAGGTACTTTTGTAAGTTATTGTTAAGTTTAATTGTTTTTTTATTTTCTTTTATTCTACGTCTGTCTTTTCTTTTAACAACCATGTATTGTCCCAAATAAATTACTTCTTTCTTTCTTTCTTTCTTTCTTCTTTCAACATATGAACGCACGCGATACTTGAAGTATCATATGCTCGCTGTGAAAGGGAAAGGAAGGGAACATAGTTGGTGGGAGATTGGGCCTCAGGCCCTCTCACTCATCGCACGAAACGCAACAGTACTATTAAAATACGCCGACTATCTGTGGAAGGGTAGTACTACCGGTCGAGCCGGCCCATGTGCTTAAGAGCATGACTCTGCTACCATTAATAATTGTTAGGATAGCTCAGAAGTAAACACTCTTTAAAGTAAGAATATATTTATTACTCACTGCACAGTTATAAATTGAATACACTGTAAAATGAACTACTTCTTCGGTCCACGTCTTCCGAGTTAATGCCGTCTTGTTATAATACGTCAACCATCAAACGTCGGCATACTACCCTCCAATGTCATTTTATATGAATGTTGGTCGTATACCCTCCTTTGATCCGTGAAGCCAAATTATCGTTTCGTAGAGTCTAATAAAGGACATAGGTTTTTTAATGTGAAAAGAGGGTTGTAAGAGGTTGAAAGGGGAGGGATGAAAAGTAGTGTGGAAGTATTGTCATTTTTAGAGCTTGAAACTTATTTTTTAGGCTGTTGTGTTTCAGAGATGGTATTGAAATCGTAATTCAAGCGGGCGAAGTTGTTGGTAGAAGCTAGGATTCAGCAGTTTGGGTGTGAAAGCGTTTACAAACAAACAGACTGACTATCGCATTTATAATATAAAAGTTAGGTTAATGTAAACAAATTAAAATGTCTTATGATCTTCAACGTTATTTACAACAAGGCTATCGGATAAAATAAAAGATGTTATGAACATAACTGGTTATGTCGTGTATTACGAAATTATTACGTGACCGGCGACCTCGCGGTAATTGTGTATCATCTAGAATTGTTATACAGCTTCGTCTCGATGGTAACAAGATGGCCGGGATCTTGCGGGACTATCCTGGAATAAAATAATAATAATAAAAATCCAACAGGGCCCCCATTCAGATAGTCATAATTATCTTGTTTCGGGGTTCCGAAAGCATACAGAAACCATGTCTGTATGGTCAATACAAACATCCGTTCCGAGCGGGAATCGAACCGGCGACCTGTGGTGCTTATGGCAGGTTATTTACCGCTGAGCGACGTCGTCAATATATGAGGTCAAGTACCCGGAATAGCAGAAATGTTTTCTTCTAATTTGATTTTACTCTGACATACACGTGGATGTCGGACTCGCACATAAAGGCATTACCAACTTAGAATATTTAGCATTGATTGACGTATGAACGTATTTATTTATTATAGTTAATGAGATACAACAAAAAATGTCAATTTCTTTTGTAGCCGCGTTGATCGATTTTGTTACGGGAAAAACTTATAATTTCGCGTCACTGATGACCTCGACATGATTCGAATGGCGAAGCGACAATCATGGAACATGCACAATGTTGGATTTTTGGGGTGTTACCGGTCTCATGTTAATAATTTCAATTTACAAATTATGACATTTTATACTACATATTAACATTAATTTAAAGTAACAGTAGGGTTTCTTGCCGGTTCTTCTCTACCTTCCGGCGGTAGCTTCATTTAGAGTTCTAGACGGTCACAACAGACTGTTTAACGCTTCAAAAGTACGGCCTATTTGAATAAAGAATATTTAAAGCTTGAGTTTGAGTAAAAAAAAATCTATTACTCAAAATTTCTGGTTGTAAGTCTCCACGACCGCCTATTATGTTACTGCGGGGAACCAATAAGAAATGCTCAAAATACATTCAATATTATATTTACTTTCTTTTAAATACCTGCAAAATCTATTATATCCTATTACAACGTAAATTAAAAATATTAAACAATGTGTTTCAGATCGCAAAGAACGGACAGCTACAGACTGTGGAAAATGGCGGAGCGCAGACATGTGGGGGGCTCTGCGGGGCGGAACAGTGCGCGCTCTGTAGGGGCGACGCGGACACTGACAACAAACAGAATATTGTAAGTTGGATATTGTATTGTTTACAAAACCTTAAGGGCATAGATATAGAGGACAAACATTTATTTACTATGAACTAAGGCCCAGTACTTTCATACAGAAAAATAATTGTGTAAACGAAGGATCTCCGTCAGCAACGAAGTTCCTTACATTTTTACTTCAACTCCGAATGTAAATTGAAATGAAATCTGTATATTTCAATAGGTTATATGATAAAAAACTCGGCTGCGCATTCATTTGCTCGTGTGCTTATTTTTTTTAAGTAGTCTCGATACAAACACGCACACATACACAGCACGTGACAGTTTGTACAAAGTTCCACTACCCGTAAGCCGCTTAAGGAACTTCGCTCATCGGTTGTCTGTTGATCATGATGATCAACAGACAACCAATTCTGTATTTGGCGTGTTAAGTTAAAATGAATTTGACAAACATACGAGGTGTTTGTATGATGGTTATGACAGTCACATTCTAAATTTATAAGACTATGACCAGCCCCATTCTTACTATTATATTCGCACATGCACCATTTTTTTACTTCGACCTTAGTAGATCTCAGAAAAAATAATGAGTGCGCTAATGCATCCAATATCTATTGTCCTCTATATCTATGCTTATTATTATATCTATGGCCTGGAAACTGTTTATAACGAAACGTTTAATAAATGCCTCAATAGGCTTTACTAATTATTTCATTCAGACTATAAACGTTAAAGGCTTTTCGGAAAATTGTAATTAACCAAATTCACTCTGTTCTCTGAATAAACTGTTTATTTAACGAACTTTTTTTGTTCAACACTATTGATTTGTGGTTTATGTAGAACTAAATCTAAAAGAATAGGTCTGTATGTACGGAGGCGTTAACTTTTTCGATTTTTTTTCGGTTTCCAAGCCAATAAATTAATAATTATCAGTCAAGGGTGTTGTGGACCACGCACAGTCGAAACTAAATAGTTCCGCAGGTTAATGATGAAGAATCGTAAGAACTGTAAAAATAATAACGATTTAAATCGACTGCAAAATTAAGTTGGTAATTTCATAGTAATTATTAAAAGTATTATGAAAAACAAAGTTATGCCCACAACTTATATATTTCAAAAAAAATTGTAAACCAATCTTCTTCAAACCAAATGTTGTTGAAAGTTAATTTGATGTTCTATAACCTAAATTTTAGAGGAGATAATTTTATGACTTAAGGAAGTTTATATCTCAAATTTCATTTAAAGGCGTCGGGATGTGACGACCCCATCGCCCGCTGTTGGGATAACCTCTGTCACAGCAGAGATTATTCCACCAGTGCAATCAGTCACACTGGTGGTAGGTCTTTTGTTGCAAGAGGCCGGCTAGGTAGGTACCACCGCAGTGTCCAATATTCTGCCGCCAAATAGTAGTGCTTAGGCACTACTGTGTTCCAGTTTGAAGGGCATTGTACGCTAGTGAAATTACTGGGCGAACGAGATTTAAGAACTAATATCTCGAGGTTGGCAACGCGCGAGTGGCACCTACTAATGGTGCTGCAAGCGCTCATAGGCTGCGGCAGCCACTTACCATCAGGTGGGCCGTATGCTTGTTTGCCAACTTCTAACATAAAAAAAAAAAAAAAAAAACTACTACTGACTTAATGAAAAATGTCAAAATCAAACCTTATCATTTTGAAAGACCTATCCCAAAATATCTCACACGTTGCCATACGTTGAATATATATTTTTTCAACCCTAAGTTGCGTGTATGGACTGCTACCCTTAATTTTTATATATTTTAGGATTTCATTACGTGTAGCGGTTCTCGGTTAATAGTCACCGAGTAAAATGACTGTGACTTACAGACGGACGGACAGACGGACATGACGAAATTATAAGGGTTCCGTTTTTGCCATTTGGTTACCGAACCCCGAAAATTTATTTCTGTTCGAGGTTTTTATATATGGGGGTTCCGCTTGTGCGTTTTATATTTTGTCATTGTAGCCAGAGACAGCTATAAGAGTTCTGATATATTGCGACATACAAGCATCCCTAAATAAATTAACCAATTCTGAGAAGCCTTTAGTCATTTATCACTTTGGTTCATCTAAGAAGTAATTTTTACTTCATTTTTTCGTTGAATCATCATACAAAAATCTTCACAAAAATAACATTGTTAGTGTATAGCCGTTTTTATAGCAAATTAAATAAAATGTTCTGCTAATTTAGTTAATACAAATAGCTAAGTCTTTTAGCAAATACTAAAACAGCAAGTTTATTGAGGGTCGGATTTTTTCTATGATGATATAATGTACTAGTAATTTTGAAATAAAAAAATATTTAACTATACTATGGTGTATTCATAAGGCTCAATAGCTCAACGGTAGAAGGGCTGACTCGTAGAAAGAGTCGATCCTGACTGACCCTATCCTAGTACATGCTAAATTGGAGGGGGAGTTGGAGTTTTACTTTAAAAGAGCATTGTTAATTTTAAAAAAATGTGTATGTATTTTTTCTTCTGATCAAAGAATTTTTGGGACTAAATGTCCTTAATAAAACCAAAACAGCTTTTTCCCTTTTTATCATTATTTTAAATTTATGTGGTGATTTATTTAGGCAGATGCGGATGAAACGCAATCCGTCGAGGAACACGTGCCCGGTCTCAATCTGGAGTTCGTCAGGCAGTTGGTCAGCCTCGCCAGGATCATGATCCCAGGTTTCCGGAGCCATGAAGTCGCATTGCTCGCTGCTCACACTGTGTGCCTTTTCTCGAGGACGTTCCTATCAATATATGTTGCGTCTTTAGAAGGATCTATTGGTAAGTAGTTCAATTATGTAGTGATAATCAGAGTTTTAAGTCTGCTCTTTTTTTAGTGGAGAAGAACCTTATTCTTATATAAAAGTGGCAAATAACTATACGGCGTAAGTTTAAAGCAGTTACCACAATCCACGTTCATACTTCAGGCTACCACCTTTTTTTCTGACTGTGTATTTTCTTCAGGCCTGAAAGCCTTACTGGCCTTGACAACGTCACTCGCGGTGGTTCAAAGTTGGCTACGCTTTTAGAGTGTCTCCTGCGAGGCTGGAGCACGGCTTAGGACGTCATCTGGACAGGAGACGTTCTTAGAACCAGCCGTCCTAGTGACCAGGCGACTTTGGTCAGTTGGTCATATCTGTGTGCACAAATACAAGTCTGTGTATTTTAAAGTGAATTGGAAAAGGTGATTTGGAGATAGTTTGATCAAAATACTTCGCTTCAACTGTTGGGGATTGAATCGATTTTTAAGTCTACAAAAATCTACAAAAATACTAAATCTTTAGATCTACGTTCCGCGTGTACCATAGCCCGAAGCCGTGAATAAGAATCGGCGAAACGGCTCTAATTGATTTGTAACTAATTGATACTTCTGTCCCTCAGAAGAGATAGAATGGAAGAGATTAATCGATATAAAAGCTCTGTCTTTAGTATTATGGTTTTACAAAAGTATATTCCTATTTTTTTGTTTTCATTTTTCAGTAAAACATATCGTCCAAAAGGATCTTAAATCGTTTGCCGCTCTACTGATGCAGTGGTTCGGTATAGCGATCCCCGCTACCTTCATAAACTCCATGATCAGATATTTAGAGAGCAGACTAGCTCTCGCCTTCAGGACCCGTCTGGTCAATCACGCATACGAGCTGTACTTCAAGAACCAAACCTACTACAGGGTGGCAAACCTTGACGCTAGAATAGAAAATGCGGATCACAGGTGAGAAATTACGGTTTAAAAATATAACTTTTTAGCTATAGTACATATTTAAACTAAATAAAAAAAGAATGAAAAAGTACTATGGAAAGGTGCCTCTACTTTTAGCAATCAAGTTAGTATGTGACTAACTTGGTTCCGTTGAGTTGGTGTTGAATTTACGAAGGGGTACCAACGCGTCTTTGATATTTTGTATATATATAAGGGCCTGTCCATAGTATATAGTAAGTTTATGCGTCACAGAGACTTTAACAGTACTTCAGCCTTGTTCTTTCACCATGAATGGACCTCCGGCACTAACCCCCATCGAACGAAATGCAAGAGATTTACAGACATCACGTCGTTATTCTGTGGGTAGGTAGTGCTTTCCGGGTCGAGCCGGCCAATTCTTGCTCAAAACTGTATTTCGGTGTTCAAACCAACCCCGTTTTTAAAACGAAAGACCCTCCCCCTGGCTACCCTCATGGTGACTTCATGGATATATATTCTCTATTGCTTCCATTATTTAAGGATGTTTTCATCACGATGTCTCTCCACGTTCAAGTATATAAGGAAATAATAATGCATCTTGTCTTACACATTAAAGTGTTGTCACAGCTTTTTGGGTATCGTTTGAAAAAAAAACGACACTTACCTTGAATATATTAAGTCATTTTCAAGTAAAAATCGTAAAATCCCGTTGCTTTTTTCTCGAAATCGACTCCGTGACCATTACACGTGTTCTTTAAGAAGTGTATGACGCATGTCATATGTTAGTAGTTTCTTGTTGACATTTCTTGGAATTAAATCTAAAAGCACGGATTTTTTCGAAATAAGACATCGATATTCTGGATTCGATTTGTACTTCTGTGGAAACTCGTGTCTTCTCTGTTACTCCCTTATTATCCATCTCTATCTCTGGATGGTCGTTTGTTTAGATACTAGCGTTTTAAATTTTAGTTGGCTACTGCGCCTTTGTGGTGTAAAGACGTAGGCATGGGGACTATAGAAATGTAAACTTGAAACTATAGAACCAATTTTTTTATTTCAATATTATATTTTAATTATTATACGAGTAACTAAGTTGTCTATCTAAAGAGTCCACTCATATGATATAGTCAAGTATATATAGAAAACGCCAGAAATCAAAAACATAAAAAAATTAGTTATCAGCGTAAAATTACTTAAAAAGAAATTCCTAATGTAACAATGGTCCAAACATAGCCATATTTGAACGTAAATAATTGACGCAAATAACCAAGAAATAATATACGAAAGATTGTGCAGGTATCATATTTAAAAAACTAATTTTGTTGATACCGAAAAAGTTGCTTTTTTGAGTAAAGGTTTTTGGACCCTAAAGGTGCGATATACAATATGTATTAGTGTATGTATCCGTAATGTACACAAGCCGCTGTGTCGCTAGTTTGACAACCTACCAAAAATAAACGCGACTTGAGAAGTTTTCACTTCAAAAATCAGTGGCGGATTTACAAAATTTTCAAGGTATAGACTGTAAGTTTTTTGCCACCCTTGCCTCTGGTTGACATTAGGAAGAGGGAAATACATTTTCTAAAATATCGCTGTTTTTACTCATACATTACTGGGTGGGGTGTGGCGAACTAGCTGTTTTACTATAGAATATGGACGTTGGCTACTCGGAATGTACAATGACAAGTGGGAGGAGATACTCATCGGCAAATTTATTGCAGATTTCTACCTGTCAAACATCAGAAAAGGTGCAAAAATCTTTTTGATTGCTATGAGATAGTCAAAAAAATATTGCGTGGAGTCCTTCCGCGCGGAAGAAGTGAAACTTTGTAATGTAGAAATGAAAATAGGAAGGAGTAGAAATTGATTTTTAGTGAAATCATATTGTTTCTTTAAGACAAATTTTAGTAACTTTGCTTACAATTCACAATTGATCGCATCTTTTAATTGTCATTTTCGAGTGGAGAAATATGCAAATCTATAATAACACTGTTTACATCGCTGCATAGCAAGAATACCACGTGCATGTGCTTGGGATCTACCGACTCACTCTCTTTCTCTCTCCTACTTTCTACCTTTGTGTATCTTTCTTTCTCTCTCCCTCGTGCGTTTCACGCAACCTTGTTAGAAGTCGCATGAGAAGTCACTTCAAAAATCCGGTCCTCAAATCTGCCGCCCTAGGCTCAAGCCTACTCAGCCTGCTGGTAAAAATCTTAAAACAAATCGATTTTATTTCAGATTGACCGAAGACGTTTCAGTATTCACACAGTCAGTGGCACATCTGTACAGTTCGCTTACGAAGCCGTGCTTCGATCTACTCCTCATAGTACTGACTCTCGCCAGCTACTCTAATAAAATGAAGGGGAACATCTTCATAGGTAAGGAATCTAAACATACATAACACACATACATACAATTTTGTATGTATGTAGTAGTATACGCTTTTAATTTTTTTGTTAGATTATTGTAATACTAGCTTCTGCCAGCGGCTTCGTACGCATTAAAAACGATTTTCTTTATTTATTTATATGGAATTAAGTGCCTAAAAATAAGGTTAACCTTCTAGCTCTAAAAACAACGGTACTTTCATACAAGTTTTCAAAAGTAACTAGCCTATGTCCTTTCTCAGGCTGTAGACTATCTGTGTACCAAATTTCATTTAAATCGGTTCAGTAGTTTTCACGTGAAAGCGCGACAGACGAAAAGACAGACATGCAGAGAGACAGAGCTACTTTCTTTTTCTTTCTAATTAGTAAGGATGAACACGAAGCATAATCTTCGAAAAACAAAGTCTATTAATCTACATTTTACTTCTTCTTCCTCACACAATAACTCTGGAACAAACTTCCGTCGGCGGTCTTTCTGAACCGATACGTCCTGGGAACCTTTTTTTTTATGTTAGAAGTTGGCAAACAAGCATACGGCCCACCTGATGGTAAGTGGCTGCCGCCGCCTATGAGCGCTTGCAGCACCATTAGTAGGTGCCACTCACGCGTTGCCAACCTCGAGATATTAGTTCTTAAATCTCGTTCGCCCAGTAATTTCACTAGCGTACAATGCCCTTCAAACCGGAACACAGTAGTGCCTAAACACTACTATTTGGCGGCAGAATATTGGACACTGCGGTGGTACCTACCTAGCCGGCCTCTTGCAACAAAAGACCTCCCACCAGTGACCTTCAAGAGAAGAGCCTATTCTTTCCTTAAAGGTCGGCAACGCACCTGCATACTCTCTGGGGTTGCAGATGTTTATGGGCGGTGATGATCAGCCTCCTGCCCGTTTGCCCAATAGATAGAAAAACAAAAAAAAAACACTTTAAAAACGTTGTCTGTCTGTCTGTTCCGGCTAATCTTCAAAACGGTTGGACACATTTTGACGGAAGTTTCTTGTACGTAACTGATGTTATTGGGAATAACTTAAAAATTAGGGTTCTGCGACATTAAAACAAATTGAAGCAAAGATTCTGTAGACCACACGAGCCACTTTTTTTTAAGTTTGTTCCTTTGTTTGTATGAATGGTTCCTAATTCCTATATATATTTTTTAGGTCCCGGTATAGCAACAGTGGTCATATGCCTCACTGGTCAGCTACTGCGTCTACTCAGTCCAAGGTTCGGTGCACTGGCGGGCGAGGAGGCCAGGATGAAGGCCAATCTGAGACACGTGCACTCGAGGCTTATTGCTCACGCCGAAGAAGTTGCATTCTATGGTGGTCATAAGGTTAGTAAAAATATCTTGATTTACCAGGTTACTGATTTTACACAGAGCGATTGCCATCTGGAGTCCGCAACCCTAAGGTTGAACCAGTAACTCATTGGAGAAGAAGAAATTACCTATCAAGAGGTTAACGATTAGTATCAGATGTAATGATAACAACCGGGACCGTCAGCTTAACGTGCTTTCCGAGGCACGGTGGGGAGACCCTCGCACCCACACATACTCACTACCAACACGCTACAGCGATATTCGGTTATAATGGCTTACATCGGTAGGTTTTATATAATAGGTTGTATATCGAACCTTTAGAACGAAAACGCCACAATTTAAAAAAAATCTAAAAATTTAGTTGTCAGTGTAAAATGACCTAAAACGATATTCTCAATGTAACAATAGTGCAAACATAGCCATATTCGAGCGTAAATAACTGACGTCAATAACCAAGAAAATATAATATACGAAAGATTGTGCAGGTGTCAATATCTTTAAACTTATTGTTTGGACGCAAATAAGCAATACCATGTCAACCCACACGAATGTCATTTCGAGAAAAACGCGTTTGGTAATTTTGAACAACTTGCTTTATGTGATTTTTTTTAATGTATTGGTCAAGTTTTTGGCAATTTAAAATTTATGTAAGTTATTTTACTTATTTTCACAAAAAATAAGTATACAAACTGCATATTTCGTATATAAACCAAAACGTTTAACATAGTACATAAATTGCATGATTAAAAAATGGCTTTTCTAGAAGTTTTAAAGCTTTAAACCCTACAAAATATTAAAGAAAAATGTTCTTCAGCCATTTACTAACACTTCTACATATATAACTAATTTTTTTCAATTTTGTGGGTTGAAATGGTATTGCTTATTTGCGTCCTTTTGTTGATTCCCAAAAAATTGCATTTTGAGTTACGTCGTTTTCATTCTAAAGGTACGATTATAAGCTAATCTTTGTTGAAAACTCCGATAGCGCGATTCAGGATCATGACGATCTTACGACAACCTGTCACTATGCACAGATTAAAAAGTTATATCCGTAAATATTATTATCGTTCCAGGTGGAATTGGGTCAGTTACAATCAGCTTACAAGGAGCTGGTTGCTCAAATGACGTCGGTCTTCAACGAGAAGCTCTGGTACGTGATGCTGGAGCAGTTCTGCATGAAGTACGTCTGGTCGGGTACCGGTATGGTGATGCTGGCATTGCCGATCCTCACCGGGACTAGGATTGACGGTTAGTTGAAAATATTAACTTTTTTTTTTTTTTCATAAATGGGTAAGCTCTTCACCTCATTCGAGCGCGAAGGCATAGATGAGTTCTTCGTTGGAGCGAGCTTACTCATGAGAAGCCTGTTTACTGGTACCTTGAAGAGGTTCAGGTTGTATGCGTTCGGAAATACAGAAGCCGGAAGAGCATTCCAATCCCTGGCCGTGCGTATTATGAATGAACGAAAGCGCATAGTTCAGATATTAGGTATATCGACCAGATATGGGTGCCACCCCGCAGTGTCGCAATATATCCTTAGCAATATCCTTTATATCCATAAAAATATTGATTTGTTTGACACGAACAGTGACAGACACTGCTTTAATACAAGAAGAAAAGATAAACTTGTTACACCAAGTTTTCGGTTTCATAAAGTGAATATGTCCTTTTTGGGGCAAGGTATTCGCTTCTGTAATAAAATTCCACAGACAATTTTGAATCTGCCACTTTTGAAATATAAATCTTATATTAAACGGTGTTTACTTAATAAAGCTTATTATTCCGTTAATGAATATATTGCAGATAATGTGGCATGGAATTAATATACGTTGAATTTCCCGCGGGATATATAAATTAATTGTACATTTGACAAATGTAATGTGATTATATTTGAAAAGAGTAACTGTAGAGTTTCTTGTCGTTTCTTCTCTGCAGAATCTACCTTCCGAATCGGCGGTAGCTTCACTTAGGCGGACATAACAGACTGTATATTTGACGATTCAAAAGTGCTTCAAAGCCTATTTGAATAGAGAACATTTTGAGTTTGAGTTTGAGTGTGCCTGGTATCCCGGTAGAAAAACGGCGATGGTTGTATAAGTTACTATATACTTGCTAATTACAAGTTAATCTTCTTCTTATCGAGTGGTTAGTGGCTAACCTAGTGTCAGAGTTGTTCAGGTCGCCCACATAGGACTCTGACTTGACTTATTGACTATTATCAAATTGATAAGAACCGGGACGTACTTTTTGAGTATCCTCTGAAGCATGGAGACGCTCATTTAAAGTATGCGATCACCCATCTAATGATTGACCGTGCTTAAAGTTGCTTAACCCACCGTTAGTTTACCTATCAGTGGGTGCACTCGGCCATGAACGTCTCAATTCACTCTCAAATTACACACTAAAAACTATATTTAACAAATTAAAACTACATTAGTTTGAGAGACTCACTATCAAATTTATATATTTTTAGTTCCCGATTATTCAAAACTTTACTATGTATTTAGTTGAAATTATGAGTTAACGATAGATTAAAAAAAACAATTCATCGAAAAGTTTTGTTGAATATAATAATATAAGCAACCTTTAATTAGGCATCTTTGTTACCATACCTTCTTCCTATCATATCATATTCCGGTATTCTGCCCAGGGTCTGCTTATTACTCTTATCCGGATTTGACCTCCGCAACCTAGATTTTCCACATGCTACTTGCGCTTGAACTACTCTAGATATTGAAAAGCTAGTACAGCAATGGTAAGCATAGCGAATAAACGACACTGATGCACGTTCGCACCGCTTGTGACTTACAAGTCACAATTGTTGCGACAAGGTCACGTCGATATGCGATTTCTAGGTCCATATTATTGAGATTTGTATTGTCATGACATATGCTAAAAATATTTTACAGGCTCAGCAGGGGAGGGAATCAGCGCGAGAACAGAATACATGACAACTTCCCGGAACCTTCTCAACTCCGCCGCAGACGCTATAGAGAGACTCATGTCTAGTTACAAGGTACAGTGGCTACTTTAGAATTAGGTCTCCGAGGCCACCAAATATTTAGGGTGATATCGAAAATATATGGATTTAAAATAAATTCAATGTTCATTGCTTTAGAAAAAGTACTACTCCAAATAAACTGATCAAGTGTATATTTAAGCTATATGTTTTCATAAGATGAAATAAAATTTTTACAAATATTTTCAAAAGCAAAAATGTAGACAAAAAATTGTTCAAATTATTTTAGAAACGTTAACGTTTACTAAGTGTTATATTTATGTGTTATTAAAAAGTTACAAGTGTTTTTGTATTTCATGACGGTTGGTAAACAAGTATACGGTCTGGCTGATAAGCACTCACTGCAACCTATGCGATAGGAGAGAAGGGATGAGAAAGAAGGAAGGGTACAGTGGCGGTGGGAGATTGGGCCTCCGGCACTATCACTCATCGCACGAAACGCAACAGTATCTGATATAGTGATACTGTTACTTGACGTCTATTTACTGTGAGAGGGTAGTACTTCCTCGGTCGAGCCGGCCCATTTTTGCTGAGATGGCTCTACTACAACAATTTTTTTATGCCTATGCGCTTGCAACACCATTAGTAGGTGTCACTTACGCGTTGCCAACCTCGAGATATTGGTTCTTGAATTTCTTTTGCCCAGTAATTTCACTAGCCTACAGTGCCCTCTAAACCGGAACACAGTAATGCCTAAGAAACTACTGCTTTGTGGCAGAATATTTGACACTGCGCTGGTACCTACCTAGCCGGCCTCTTGCAACAAAAGACCTACCACCAGTGCGACTGATTGCACTGGTGGAGTAATCTCTGCTGTGACAAAGATTATCCCAACAGCGGACGATGGCGTCGTCACATCCCAACGCCTCTAAAAAAAAAGTATGTATAAACGCTACACACACTCATGTATGTGTATAATTGTGTGTTCGCAGGAGATAGTGACGCTGGCGGGGTACGCCACGCGCGTGTCCGACATGCTGGTGGTGTTCGGCGAGGTGGCGCGCGGCCGCTGCGTGCGCGCCGTGCACGTGGCGCCGCCCGGCGGGCCCGGCTTCCAGGTCACCTTCCGCGACCGCCAGCCCGTGCCGCAGGGTACGTGCCAACCACCACCGACACCACCTACCACTACCTACCACTACCACCACTATTATTATTACTTACCACTATTATTACCACCACCTACCACTGTCGCCACTTCCACTATTACCACTACCACCTCACATTATCACTATCTACCGCTACCACCTTCCATTACCACTACCACCTAACTACCAGTATCACTTGGTAGTGATATTTATAGTATAAAGTAAGTCTGTAGTTACAAGTATATTACCATGGAAATAATAATATGGTAGCAGAATGACATATGAGATGTTTCTCCATACTTGTAACTATAGACTTACTATATACTATTGTTACGGGCTGGGGTTCATGGATTTGAAAATATACACCTGATGGCTCTAAATAAGACTTTATTGAGATCTAGATTACACAACAGAACTTCACAAATCACAGGTTAATCGTAGTCCAAAAGAATAGCCGAGGTCACTAATTATCGCAATTGTTCACTGGTATCACTTGTAGTTTCTTCGCTCGTTGCTCAGAACTGAATGCCTCAGTCGACGCGCCGGGCCCCTTATATAACGCGTAACACGGGTTCGAGAAAGTTCCGTCCGCGGAACGCTATACTACATCTTTCGAGAAAACATCTTTCTAGAACCCACACATCCGTAACACTATATACAGACCTTTCCATACAGACAAAAAAATACTCGCTTGTGCTTCTTCGTAATTTGAACAACAACACGAAACGAACAAAAACGTAATGAAATGAATTTAGTCATAATGTTGCAATATAATCGAATGAAGCGAGTGACTAACTTCGTTTCGTTCGATGTTGAATTATTTTTTTTCAGCCCTGAGTTACATGTACGGACTGCTACCCATGATTTTTATATATTTTATTATTTAATGACAAAATTTTGTACATAAAATACACCTATTTACTAAATTTCGTATAGATAAAAGTCTCCGTCTAAAATGACTGTCAAATACGGACGAATGACGGACATAACGAAATTATAAGGGTTCCATTTTTGCCACTTAGCTACGGAAACCTAAAAAGCAGAATGCCATATTTCTATTCTATAAATGTTTTCAGGTAAAATCTCATACACAACGGACTTCTCAATACGATTACTGAACGTCCCCATCGTGACGCCGGCGTGCGACGTCGTGGCGAGCGGCGTCACGTTGGAGCTCAAGCCGGGGACGCATTTGCTCATCGTGGGACCGAACGGATGCGGGAAATCGAGGTATGATTATTGAATCGTTATATGAAATGTCTTTCAATATTTTGTAGTATTTAATGCCACATAATTGGAAAATAGATGATTGAATTAAACAAAGTGCAAAGTACAGATACTGTTACTTGATGACGATATTATATGTAAGGGTAATACTACCCCGGTCGAGCCGGCCCATTCATGCTGAAAACAACAAGGCTCTCCTAATAAAAAATAATATAGAGACTGTAATGGTTTTTTTTAATCATCATTTAATCAGTAAAACTTAACTTTGGTTTTTGGGATTTTTGAGCTCTTACTTTATAATTATAAGTCGAGAAGGCTAACTGAAGGTCGCGGTTTCAAATCCGGGCAACACCTCTAGTATTCAAGTGCCTAATTTGTGTTTGTAAAATTGATCTCGTGCTTAACTTTGAAGGAAAACAAAATAGCCTAACATTAGATGAGCCTCTTGCCCATTTGCCCCCTATATCATTAACAAAAATAATTATAACTGGTGCAATCCATCTCTCCCATTAGTTTGTTCCGCATAATCTCCGGTCTGTGGCCCGTGTTCGGCGGCGAGCTGAGCGTGCCGCGGCCGTGCGAGTGCGCGCACTGCGCCGGCGAGCCGCACGCGCCGCCGCAGTGCACCACCAGGCCGGTTATGTTCTACATACCGCAGAGGTACTGTCATACCACCACACCATAGCGTTCACATTATCATACCACCATACCATAGCAAGCACATTATCATACCACCATACCATAGCAACCACATTATCATACCACTATGCAAGGTGTGGGTATGAAAATAGCCTGAGGGGGTAAGGATCAAACTTGCAATCCTCGCATTACAAATCGCCCTTTCCACCGTTGAGCTATTGAGGCTTGTGTGGAAGAGGAGTTGGGATCTATAGGGGGATCCACGTGTAGTTTGAAGGAGGTAGATCATAGGGCGTTTTGCGATTAAGAGGAGACTTAAGAAGAAACGTATAGGAAAAACGTTTACGTACCTCGTGGCTGGACCGTCGATGCTTTTGAGTTCAGAAATGAAGAATGAAGTTTACACTTCACTCACTCCAGTTACTTTACTTTTTAGCGCGAGTGGGTTGTTATTCGAGCTATCCATAGGAGATTCCGTGGTTGGAAGATTAAGGTGGTTGTTTTATATATTATATTATTTTCTTTACAGTTAAGGAAAGGAACGACAAGAACGGAAGAGGATATGGAAATACAGATTTAGTTTGTGATTGTAACTTATTAAACAAAGCTTTTAAAACTTACACGTTCTCTAAAGAGAGTCACTAAATCGACGGTTGTCCACAGGCCGTACATGTCGATGGGGTCTCTGATCGACCAGATCACGTACCCGTCGCGCGTGCCCGAGGGCGACGCGGCGGCGGAGGCGCGCGCGCTGCACATCCTGCGCGTGGTGCGGCTGGACGCGTGCGCGGCGCGGCACGGCGGCCTGCGCGCCGTGTGCGACTGGCGCAGCACGCTCTCCGGCGGGGAGAAGCAGCGCGTCGCCTGCGCGCGCATGTTCTACCACCGGTGAGTGCCGACGTCACGCGACTAGCGCGTCGTGCGGCAGAGAGAGAGGGAGAGAGTCGCGCACCCGGCTGCGCTCACTCGCTCGTGTGATACACACACACACACCTACGGCATTTATTAACGTGACGATTTCGTTAAAGAACTTCGTTCCAAAATTTTATGGGACCTCACTATGCCTTTTTTATTATGTAGTAGATGCTCCCGCGGCTCCGGTCGCGTGGTGTAACGATTTTTCTTTTTTGCACCCTAACTTGGACTTCAATTTTTTCAAAAAAAAGTTAAGCCTCAGTTACGCCTTAATAACATCAGTTATCTGCCAGTGAAGTTTCACAGATTAGCCGGACCAAACCGACAGAGAAACAAAAAAAGTTAAAAAAATGTAAATACCGTATATACTTTAAAATTAATATAACAACGTTTTTGATTCGTTCCACAGGCCAGTATACGCTTTGCTGGACGAGTGTACGAGCGCCGTTTCCATGGAAACAGAGGTGGTCATGTACGAGGAGGCTATCAAAGTCGGCATCACGCTACTGTCCATCACACATCGACCCAGCGTATGGTAAATATAATAACTGCCTTAAAACCCACAGAAATATATTAATAACTAGGTAAACCTGGCCACGTTTCACCGTGGCTATGTGTGTTGAAACTTCGGAATAAAAAGTATTTTTACACGATGGCCGAAAATTATATGACCAGTCAAAATTTAAAGTCAATCATTTAATTTTTGAATTTTGCGATCTTGATAATGATAATTAATTTTTTAAATATAGATTTGGCATTCCCTGTCCCACGATTAAATGAATTGTCTACGTTGTTCTTTCTTGATTCTTAAGAATCAAGAAAAATTATTGTTGACTGAGTCTCGATAAAAATAAATGAAAAATCATTCTTTAATAACCATCTTTAAATCATACTTTGACAACCTTGCGGCATAGCGATGTTTCCACAGGTTGTGGGTTCGATTCTCGCTCGGGAGAGATGTTTGTATTTACCATACAGGCATCTTTTCCATGTCGTTGTGTATGTTTCCGGGCCCCCGACACAGGATTTAACAATCCTAAAGGGAGCGGTTGAGTGTGTAGCGTTTATTTATAATCATTATACTTTTAGGAAATACCACACACACGTACTAGAGTTCGACGGAGCGGGGAGTTGGTCCTTCCGACCTCTAGAGAAGGACGTGCCGGCCATCACGCCGGCGTTACCGAGAATAAGCGAAACAGGCGAACACACGAGCACGGATAACGAAAAGGAGCAAACTATTGAATGACCATAGACAATAAAATAGAAAATACTGATATGACGTAGTATGTAATATGACGTCGATTTTTTTTCGTTACGTAATTGTTTAGCTTTGAAATTTTATATAAGATCATTACAAAATGAAAAATACGTCGTTTTGTATTTTAGTCAAAATTATTTTAACTAAAGAGATTTTATGCAAAAAGAGATTTTTTAAAAAACAAAAATATTTTTTTTTATTGAAATTCAATTAACTGGAAATGTTCTTTTAACTGGTCAATAAAACGACTACTATTAATTTTATATATGTCTATAAAGAAACAAATACATGGGATGCGGCTGAAAAGTTGATACCTTCGTACTGCATACAAAAATAAAAAAAAAAAACAAGTTCTTTAATTTGTTTAATAAAATTACTTATAATCAAAGATGAGCTATAGGAACCTATACATTACTTTATAATAACTGAACTGAGATACATCTGATATAAAGCCTTATTATTATTAAATAATAAAAAATTAAAAAGTAAGTTCGGATAATTTCGTAAATATAAGATTTTTAGGCCTGTATTATATTTATAAATATAAATTCGTATTTTCTCTATAGATAATATGTATGGAGGTACGTGTACACATATTCTACTATATACTAGAGACAGACCGTTTTATATAGACAAGTAAGTCATGTATAACGTAAGCTTGAGACTAACTTCGTTTAGTTACGTTGGTGTTGAATTTACGACGGATCACCAGCGAGTCTGAACATTTTGTACGGAAGGGCCTGTCTCTATTGTTTAATAAGTCTATGCGTATGCATCAATTCTAAATTCAGCATTGATTTACATTTCTCTGTTTTAAATGCTTATAAGTGTAACATTCGTTTTAAAATGGTAAATGTTTACAGCCTTTGTGGAAGGCGAAGACGTGTGAGAAATGTGTCTCAACACGAAGGGGAGGATCCTCCGACCTGCGGGTGATATTGCCTGGCGGACCGAAGCCCAACGACTTACGTTGGAAAGTTGTATATATATCTCAAGAGCGTAGGAAACTTTGATAGCGCGATTTAGGATCGTGACGTTCGTTGGTCGTCCATATCGTTGCGTAGTATGCCCTGTAGGTGTCGTTGTAGCTTGATGCGACATTGTGACAATCTTGTCTTTCTATTGCGTTACGTCATCTTGCGTGTAGATGTCGCTACAGCCTTGTAATATGCTTAAATATGCGTACGCATGAAAACGGAAAAATCAAAGATAAGCCGATTTTATGTAGTAGTGCCATGCTCCTCTCAAAATACATGAGCCGGTGCGACCGGGGAAGTACTACCCTCTCGCAGATCGGTGTAAAGTAACAGTATTAGTACTGTTGCATTTCGTGCGATGAGTGAGAGCGTCGGAGGCCCAATCTCCCACCACCTCTGTTACCTTCCTTTTCCCCCCGGCTCATCTGTTCCTTCCTACTCCGAGGTATAGGTTGACAATGAGTATGTGATACTTTAAGTACCAGGCGTTCATAGGTAGCAGTAACTGCTTACCATCAGGCGGACTGTATGCTTGTTTGCCAACCGCCATGACGTTGAAACAGTGGCTACAGCTGCAGAAGGCATGCGTAAACTTATTTGCGAAAAATATATTGTATTGTTTTGGTAACGATTATTTTAATAAAAAGTTCAGTCATTTATGGACGCATATAAGCAATACCATGTCAACCCACACGAATGTCATTTCGAGAAAAACGCGTTTGAAGATTTTGAACAATTTTCTTTATATGATTTTTTTAATGTATTGGTCAAGTTTTTGGCAATTTCAGATTTATTTAAGTTATTTTACTTATTTTCACAAAAAATAAGTATACAAACTGCATATTTCGTATATAATATAACCCAAAAAGTTTAAAAATACACAAATTGCATGATTGAAAAAATGGCTTTTTTAGAAGTTTTAAAGCGTAAAACCCAGCTCAGTTTTTTCAATTTTGTGGGTTGACATGGTATTGCTTATTTGCGTCCTTATATTATTTGCTTTCTTGCATCTCTAGTTCGTATCATCTTTTCTACATTAAATTCCTACGCGTCGCGGTATTCTGATACAAACTGAGCGAACGAAAGGAATAACTATATTTTACAACTTTTTATAATATGAGATTTTTTTCAAATTCAATCCGATCCAAATGTTTTACTTAAGATGGAAAAATAATATTGGTACAATTCTTATTGATGTGTCCACTAAAATGCTGCTGAATATGTTATTAGCAAACGTAACAAATTATACAAAAAATACGTACGTGTATTCGAAAACGTTTTCTCTCCTGTTATGGAAGTCAAAAAAATGATTTTTATTTTCGTCATAAAAACAAAATATTCTATTAATAAAAAAAGAGTTAACTGCAAACGTTTAGCGCAGTCTTTTTATTCAAAATTTTGAATATATTAGAGAGACTCAAAAAAGCGATTATTATTCTTAGACTGGAGTAGAAAATAATTTGATCTTTCGTAATGTTAATATAGAAACATTAATTAAAAAACATTTACAATATTTGTCAGCAGCCAGATGAATATACACATCGTGTGAAAATTTCAATCTCTGCCTATTATGGTTCGTGTAATATAGCGTACTCACAGACAGACGAATAAACACCGGAGACATAATAATCCGTATCCCAGGATACCTAGGTAACTCTAAAAATAGACCAATTGCTGTTTTGCAGCATTTTAGTGAACATACAATAATATAGGCTTTAGATTATCTACTATTATACCAGTTAAATAAAGATTTTTTATCAATAATTTATATAGAGAAATTATAATATGATAATATTAAAATTATAGATATAAAAGATTATTCGTGATATAAGTAGTATATAGGAATAATTCATTTATAAAAATGTTTTTTTTTTTAATCGGTGTTAGACGCATGCTAAGAGCAATGATTATAGGAGAACTTTATTTATAATTATAGAGTTACTATATGCTACGGACTGGCCTTTTTATAATGACAAAATATCCAACGCAATGTGAAGACCGTTGTGGCGTATTCGTAGCGAGGCTGCCATAAGCTTCACGGTCGCGGGTTCAATATCCCGCTCTCAGCACCCGCCACGATTTATATTTGCTCTTATCCAATAAGTTACTGGTTCGCCCTTAGGGTTACGAAGGTCTAATGGCAATTGCTGTGTGTAAACATTAGTAACCCATCAGGTCAGGATAAGAGTAATAAGCAGACCCTGGTTTGATACCGGGAATAATGCTAGGAAGAAAATAACCCGCAATGCAATGAAGTTATCCACAAGTTAACTTCATTCGATATTCGGTTATCATTTCCACAAAATTACCGAATGAAGTTTGTGTTGGGTTTTAATTTGGAAAGTGTCACCAATGGTTTTGTGTCATTTTGTCTGTATGAAAGCAGTCCATAGTATATGGTAAGAGTATGTACATAATAGTCTCATAATAAAAAAGTATTCTTTTTTGAGATTATTAAAGATGGCTGTTGAAATTTTTTTAATGTTTTTAAATATTTTTCTAAGAGATACATATCGATGAAAGGATTAATTCGTATTTATTTTATGGTAACATTTAAGAAGTGTGAATATATTGTATAGTGTAAAATATTTTAATGTAGCAACACAGTGATGTTAGGTTATAAATAAAGGGGTTTTTTAAATTAATTATTTTGTTTTATTTTATAATAATCCGCGTGATCTTGTCACCGCACTTGTGACTTAAGAGCCACGAATATAACGAACATGCATTAGTGTCGTTTATTCACTTTGCTTACCATTGCTGTACTAGCTATTCAATATTAGGAGTGGTTAAAGCGCACGTAGCCATGTAATGTGAAATTTACGATATTGTCGTGCTCTGCGTGTGTAGTAGTGACAGCATGGGTAACTTGTAACCAACAAGCGACGTTTAAATCCATAAATTAAATTTCTGTTTGCTGAATAGATTCCATTCACTGGAATATTAGCCACATAGTCAAGTAAAAGTAGGCATTCAAGGTTAGATAAATGCACATGCAATTAGTTTGCGAATGCGTTTTTTGCTTCAGTGCAGGGTATGGGGTGAGTGAGGAATACGTGTTGCCTTTGGTTTCGAAGATGCTGCGCTATAGATGCTGATGCTGCGTACATCGGCATCGTGGGCTAATATTTGTGTGTAGTGTGTGCTGCAGCGGAAACATCAAAATACATTATCAAACCAACGATTAGATACCGGCTCTTAAATGAAATGTGAAAACCTTGAAAAATGTTTTCAAATTTTTCAAAAATCTAAATTGAAAATATAAGTTAACTGTTAAAAAAACAGCCGATTTCGAGAGCCTGAAGTGCAGGTAAGCCTAAAATAATTTCTAATTATATACGCAGTGTTTTTAATTGTCTCCTGTATTTTGAGGAGTTTTGATTTTACCGTCGCTATTCTCGAGGATTGTCATGAAGCAATCATTAAACTTTGTTATCAAAAAAATAATCATCAAACCTTTAATCTACAATAATTTTTGTCATTGAAAAACCAAGTGCTAGAATGAAATTGATAACAGCCGGGAAAGACTATTCCATCAATTCTACCTATTGTTATTTATTTTGCTCAAAGAATGTTGATTGTAATTCAGCGACAATTTTGTATTGAATTGTTTAATATAGTTAATATTGACTTGTAAATATGGACTAATAAATAAACTTATTTTATACGAAAATTCAAAAAAAAAAAAAAACTTTATACCTACTTAATGAAACAAATTAACAATGATCAGTCGGATTGCACGTGAGCAGTAAGAGATAGACTAATGAGGCATTGTTTAACATTATTATACTATTAAAAAATCTTAATTTTTATATCATTCGGATGAGGCATGATCTTTGCGAGATAAAAACAAAATATGAGTATTTTTGCGAATTGGTATTTTTAAGTATTATAAATATTGTAATATTTATAATTTAAATTATGGCATATTGGGCGTTGAGTTGAGACGTGAAGTTAAGGCAAATTTTGTTTTATGACAAGTTTTAATCAATGTTATTAAAAAAACTTAGTTAAGCTTTACAAAAGCGTATTGATAACTTATTTTTAAAATCAAGGAGATTTTACAAAAAAAAGGTTAAGGTTAAGGTTTTGAAAAGGTTAAAAAAAGTAATATATTTTAGGTCCTACTAATCCTTTCGTCGTCAGTACGTCGATATCTTACTAATTATAATCACAATATAACGTATCTCCTCGTTTTGAGAACACTCCCCTGGTTGCCACAGTCGTTCAATTCCGTAGTCAGTTGGAAAGAAAGATCAAATTGGCCTCCAAAAAGCTTGGTGTACTCAGCAAAGCTAGGCACTACTTCACGTCGGCTCATCGCCTACAGTTGTACAAGGCGCAAATTTGACCACACGTGGAGTACTGCTCACCTCTGGGCGGGAGCTCCCCAGTACCAGCTACTTCCTATTGACCGCATCCAACGTAGATCGACGATCGAGCTCTTTCCAATGATGATGATGGCTTGATCCTTTTGCACTGAGTCTCGAACCGATACGACCTGGGACTCTTCAAGAGTAGAGCCTATTCTTTCCTTAAAGGTCAGCAACGCACCTGCATGCCATCTGGTGTTGCAGATGTTCATGGGCGGCGGTGGTTATTAACATTAGGTGAGCCTCCTGCCCGTTTGCCTCCTCTTACATAAAAAAAATCCTACTAATATTATAAGTATGAAAGTTTGTATGTTTGGATGTTCGTAACTCAATCAGGCATAAGCGGCTTAAAGGATTGTGATGAGATTAAGCACACGGATAGCTTATTATCTGGATTAGCACATACTTAGGTAAGATACATTTATTCCGGAAATGTATTCTGTGGAATTATCAAAAAACGTCCCAGAAAATATTCAATTGAAATTTGGTATTGATGTGCCTTGTGGAACATTATTTGTGCTTAACACAGATCGATGTAACCAACCGACAAAAGTTAGGCGTCCTAAGCACGTCCTGTAAGTCCCTGACGATAGGATTACATTAGGAAATGCCCCTTACACAGCACACGCACTCAACACCGACCTCGCCGGCGAGGACGAGGTCCTTTGTTTCGCACGTCGCGTCGCGCTCACACTGTCGGGTGAGTCTATCGTATAGAATGCGCTCCGAGTGCTGCCTCCATCCGACGACGTCCTTAGCCGTGGTTCGGCTTCGCAGGAGGCAGCCTAAGGACGGAATCAAATTTGAGCCCCCGTGAGGACTGCCCCTTTATCACGGCTGAGTCTCTGTAATCGGGGCGCCCGCTCGGTGACGCTGTCTAGGCCAGTAGGGCCAACAGCAATACACATTCCGAAAAAAAAAACATTATTTACTTACAAATGATTCAAAAAATATATAAAAATCTAAATCGCTAATGCTGTCTAATTTTAATGTCTTAGGAATCTACCACTACCACTTCGTACAGAATAGTCACTTAGTATTTTGCATATAACGACGACGGCATAGCCGTACGACGTTGTGGAGCAGCGGTAGCGAACCTGCCTTAAGCGCCACAGGTCGCGGGTTCGATTCCCGCTCGGAGCAGATGTTTCTATTGACCATACAGACATGTTTTTGGGTCTGCATGTATATGTCCTTGACATTGTTCATATTTCCGGACCCCCGACACAGGATATCAATATGTTAATGGGAGCCGTTTAGCGTTTATTTTTGTGTAGCGTTTATTTTTTATTTTATATAAGGTTCCGTATTTTCGCTCCTTCATAACGTAACATCATCTTCATAAGATAACGTCCGATCACCGGAATTGTTAGTATTTGACCTTTGTGACTTATTTTCGAAGTATATCATAAAAATTATCACCTTGTTTGTTAATTTTTTCTTTGGTTAAACTGTTCCGAGATTAGTCAGCAAAAATATTAGATAAAACAATACTTGCAAACATTTTGGCGTTTTTTTTCAAACGATCAAATAGTGTTAAAGGTCATTTTTGTTTATTTTCACCAATCAGTCACATGATAATTAAAATCATCCACGCCGCTGCCTAATGGTCGAAGAAGTTGTAATATAAAGAAAAAAATAGCTTTATATGGCCTGAATTACATTTATCGGTAGTAGTTTACATTTTTTTGAATGATTTTAAGAAACTCATACAAGTTACGCAATAGCGACTTGTTATTTTTTTATGTTACAAGTTGGCAAGCAAGCATACGGCCCACCCGGTGGTAATAGCCTATGAGCGCGCGCAACACCAATAGTACGTCCCAGTCACGCGTTGCCAACTTCGAGATATTGGTTCTTGAATCTCATTTGCCCAGTAATTTCACAAGCCTACAGTGCCCTTCAAATCGGAACACAGTAATGCCTAAGCAATACTATTTGGCGGTAGAATATTTGACACTGTGGTGGTACCTACATAGCCGGTCTGTTGCAACAAAAGACCTACCACCAGTGTGACTGATAGCACTGGTGGAATAATCTCTGCTGTGACAGAGATTATCCCAACAGCGGGCGATGGGGTCGTCACGTCTCGACGCCGGTGGTATATATAGCACGTACCTGTGCCATAACTTAAAAAAATAGCCATTTTGCCAGGGCGACCGAGTTCCTGATCTCATCGCAAAGTGTCTTCTATTTTGGACTACGTTTTGACAGTTCGTACCTACCGTGGATAAGAGCTTGACTTTCAATAGAATAGGTAGCCTACACCCGGAATTTATAACCAGCTATAACCAGCAAAGTGATAAATTACTATCTAATTATGACCAATTAAATACAACTTTAATTAATGTTTTTAAACGAAATATTATTTCAGTGTAAAATTACAGAGGGAACGTTAATAAATAGGTATTAAAGATAAACGCTACTATTAGTTTTGTTGACAGTGTGTTGATCCCAGATGTTGCTGCGGTAAAAACACGTAGTTATCACAAGTTCAATGAACCAGCGAATTTCTCGAGAGAAAACAGAAATTGGGTCGGTTGACGACAAAGTTTATCCCAACCAGATTATTAATAATACTCCATCTAACTTGAACACTTAGTATAAAGTATATCTAACAATCTTATTAATATTATAAATGTGAAAGTTTGGATGGATGGATGGATGGATGTTTGTTACTCTTTCGGGTAATAACTACAAAACAGATTTGGATGAAATTTGGTACACACATAGCTTATTAACTTTAATCAGGGTCATCAAAAACTCTATAACGCGAGTGGAGCCGCAGGCATTGTTAATAGTCAGTAATCGTTTTATTATTTTTAAGTTAGATGACAGACCTACCGAAATCGGATGATAGGTACTTAAAAATTTCAGGAAAATACTGATATAATAAAAACTTCGCTTGCGATTTCGTCTGCTTGAACTACAGTTTATAGTTTTATATTTACCAAAAAACATCATGACAATTTCACCTGCTAAGCCGTAGGTCAGTACGGTACCAAACAAACAAAGATTAGTGTGAAAGTAAATACGCAAATCCCCGAAATCGAAAACAAACAATAAAAAAACACGAACTAAACCTTAAAAACAAATTAGTGTCTGCTAGTTGATTTACGAGCTCGTATCACGCGGGTCCATTGTCCAAGAACGAACAAACAGTGACCTCCGATACTGGGCCCATATCTTTAGTCCATTCTCACCGGAACACCCCTTGTTTAAAACGTTATATTAGCGAGGGAAGTATGCGCGGGCGCCAGTCGCGCGTCGACCGTCACTGTACGCATGTGTCTCGACTTACTATCATATTTTAACTGCTTACGTAGAAGGAATCTTCCGAGATGAATACGCGAGTGATCGTGTCTATTATTCTAGTCAGTATAAACTATTCTAGTTTAGGTGAAATGGGGGCGTGCGCGAATTGTGCGAATGGGGAGCTCAGTGTGACTGAGCTGACGGAGGCTAGGATAGAATTTGTTAAACAGCAAATTTTGAAGAAACTGAGGCTTAGTAGGAAGCCGACGGTGGCTGTGCCAGTCAATAGCTTACCGATGCCGGTAGCTCAGGGGCAGACTTTGAACCAAGGGGCTGAGAAAGCGCCGGAATTTGATGATTATTATGGACGGACGGAGCAGAAGATCATATTTCCGGTTGAAGGTAAGCATCAACACTACAGTCAAAACATATTCAGTGTGAATTTTAGTCAATAAATAAGTGTCTTTTGAACTCTATATCTGCCTGTTTTACCTTGTGAGTAACATATCTTAACGGTGAATCTATATTGATTAAATTTGACAAGACGATATAAAAATAAAAGGATAAATTAATATCAAATCAAATAAGATATCAAAGTTCATCTCTTTATAGGTTTTTAGATGCACACACAATAAAATTTCAAGTGCTATTGTGTTGTTACTTTAAAAATCTGTTTTTAAAAAGTATATTTAAAAAAACAATCCTCAAACCTGAATACAGTAATCGTGGGTCCATGATCAGATCACCATAAGATTTATGAAGAACACTAAAATCGCTGCACAAACCAAGTTATCCTGTAAAATATAAAAAAGGTAGAAAAAAAAATAAACTTCTCGTTTTTGTATTCGGGCTAAACCCATTGAATCGGAATGTTTTTCAAATTAACAAAAACTTTATTTTGATTATTTCAAAGTACATATTGTTGTATATGAGTTTGAAGTTTTGAAGTTACATTGCATAGAGCTTTTACTGTAGCTTGTACGATAAAAGCTTTTTACGTACGAGAGGTTTTTTAAGTATTTAACACCTATGGATAGAATTCAGTATCTCATAGTTATAGTTAGAGTATTTTAATGAACTCGTAAAGCTTTTAAAAGGATATAAAAGTAGTGTCTATATATTTCTAACATTTTTCTAATTTGTGTTTTTACTTATAAAACAGTAGAACCTTGAATAAGAATATTTAATTTTCATTTCCTAAAAACATGCCGTAGCCTATATTAATATGTTGCCACATAAGGATAAGGTAGAGAGGAAAGAAATTATGAACGATATTGAACAGACCGGGGTAGTTTCAGCGTTGATACTCAACGTAAGAAACACAAGATTCATACTTTTAAACAACATTGCTACGTCGTTATTGTAGAGGGTAGCACTTTCCCGGTCGAACCGGCCCTTTTGTGCTGCGAGAAGTAGGGCCCTACTACCGAAAAAGAATTTGCCCCTTATGATATTTTTCATTTTTTCCCGAACATTTTCTCTCCCTATTGGGCCTAACGTGAATGACCTAAATATTTGGAAATCGGAATTATTCTAAGAGCACTTTAGGATGATACACTTACGATCTTTTTGTTACAATCTTAAGAAGGTGACATAGTTTAAATGTAGAAACATGATCTGATATATAAAGAATTTATAATTTTTAATTAGTTGTTGTTGAGGTGTTTTCTTAAGATAGAGTGAGTAATTTATTTATTATTGAACTCTTATCAGCGAAGTATTGCGGATTTACAGGTTAGATTCAATATCTATACATTGCTATATTATAAACGCTACACACTCAACAACCTCTAAAATGATAGTTAATATTTGGTCACTTGTGTCGGAGATTTTGGAAACATGCACAGAAGCAACAGCACAACTACCCAGAGCTGAGCAATTTTTTGGGAATGAACAAAAGAAGTTTAAAAATATTGACACCTGCATAATCTTTCGTATATTATATTTTCTTGGTTATTTAAGCTAGAATATGGCTATGTTTGTAGTATGGTTACATTGAGAATTTCGTTTTTTAAGACGTTTTACGCTGATAATTAAAATTTTAATTTTGGCATTGTCATTCTAAAGGTCCGAATTATGCATGTATAAGCAATACATATTTTTGATTTTGATTGGCGGATAATATTGACTTGAAGGTAATTAGACTTATTGGTATATCGCAATTATCACGACTATTGTGGCGTTCTGGTGGTGAGCCTGCTTTGAGCTACGACGGCAGCGGAACGATTTCAGATTTCAGATTTTACAGATGTTTGTTATAAATATATGTTTCGGTCTGGGCGTTGGTGCTTGCGGGTCTCCCCACCGTGCCTCGGAGAGCACGTTAAGCTATCGGTCCCGGTTGTTATCATAATATCTGATATTAATAGTTAACTAATGTTAGGTAATTTTCTCTTATCCAATGAACTACTGGTGCGCCCTTAGGGTTGTGGAAATCAAACTAGTAACCCCATAACGTGTCAAATCAGGCTTAAAGGTATAAGTAGACCTTGGGTAATCCCGAGAATAATCCTAGGTTTAGCGCAATTATCACTGTGACAAACCATGTATATAACTGAGTTTGCATTGACGAAACATAATTATACATTTAAAAAAATTTTGAAAACTCTGTTTTCTTTCAATATTTCAAGCATTGTCCCCATTGTCACACAACTTATTGATCCGAAGCTTATTTGACATTTCACAAATCTTGAAATCTGTCCAAGATACAAGCAAACGGAAAGCAGGATTTGTTTCCTACAACAAATTTCGATACATTGCATGTTTAATGTTTCTTGGGGCAAACTCATACTAAAGGACAAATTATATTGATAAACAATTGATAAAAATACAAGAATACATTTATTACAAGCAATATAATTATCGAAAAATATACTTACATGTTATATATAATTAGATGCGTTGATAAAGGGCTCCCAATAGTAGTTTTTCTCACAAAAGAAGGAACTCAAAAAGGGAAAAAATAATCGCACTGGAGACATCTGGAATAGAATCGGGATAAACGACATTTTCTAAAAACTTTTCCTAGCTAGATCGATTTATCGCCCCCGTAATCCCCTGCGTACTAAATTGCATGAAAATTATTCAGATTATTTATATACAAGAATTGCTCGTTTAAAGGTATTAGATAGATATAATATAATAATAATAATAATAATATAAGCCTTTATTGCTGTTCAATATATAAATTTTTACAATATGCTTAAATAAATCATCTTATCTCTAAACTAAATCTAATTTATAATTAAAAAACTCTACAATCGGTCAACGGATTATTCTGTAACAGCTTGTCTTCCGACAAAGGCCTCCTCTAAAGACTTCCATTTAGTTCTGTCTTTTGCAATACGGGTCCACAATGGGCCAGCTATCTTTTTATGTCATCCTCCCATCTCTTGAACTGTCTGCCTCTGCTTCTTTTGCCGTCTCTTGGGTACCATTCCGTTACTAATTTAGTCCACTTTTCTTCATGCTCTCTCAACATATGTCCTGTCCATCGCCATTTTATTTCCTTATATAGTGTATATGCATCGTTAAATTTTGTTTTAGTTTTTATTTCTTGCAATCTAACTCTGTCCCTTTTATTGACTCCTATTGTACTTCTTTCTATTCCATTCTGGCATACTTTAATTTTCTTCGACATTTGTTCTGTTAGCGCCCATGTTTGGCAGCCATATGTTAAACATGGTAGGATGCAAGTATTAAATATTTTCCTTTTTTCTTTCATAGGCATGTCTTTGCACTTCATAATTTCACTAAGTGACCAGTACCGTTTCCAAGTATTATTTATTCTTCTTACTATTTCTTTATGCATACTATCTTCTGTAGATATCAACTGACCTAGGTAAATATATTCTTGGACATATTCAATTTGCTCATTATTTACTTTTATGGCTTTTTGTTCAGAATTGGTCATTATTTTGGTTTTGTTTAGGTTTATTGACAGACCTGCTTTAGCGCTTTCATCTGATAGTTGCTGTAACATCTGTTGGAGGGATTTAGGGCAGTCTGAAAACAAAATCAAATCGTCTGCAAAGCGTAGATGATTAAGATTTTCACCGTTTATATTTATCCCATTGTTAGTCCATTCCAGATTCTTGAATATCATCTCCAGGACTGCTGAAAATAATTTGGGCGAAATAGGATCCCCTTGGCGAACGCCCCTTTCGATAGGAAATTCTTCTCCCGTAGTTTCTAGTTTTACTTGTGCTTTGCTTTTTGAATATATACTTTTAAGAATGCGAATGTATTTTGTCTCTACTCCTTGGATTTCTAACGCTTTCCATATATATTCATGTTCTAACGTATCAAACGCTTTGTTGTAGTCGACAAAACCTAAATAGTATACTTTATTATATTCCTTATATTTTTGTAGAATTTGTCTTAGGACATGGATGTGATCTATAGTGGAAAAATTTCTACGGAATCCAGCTTGTTCTTTAGGTTGGTTTTCTTCAAGGCTATTAGTAATTCTCTGTAGTATTATTTTTGAAAACACCTTGTAAATGTTAGACATTAAGCTAATTGGTCTGTAGTTTCCAATGTCTCCTTTATCTCCTTTTTTATGCAACAATATGATAGTTGATTTAGTCCAATCCTCAGGTATATTTTCTGTATCTAAAATTTCATTGAAAATGTGTGTTAGTTTAGGGGCGACTACTGGTAATGAGATTTTAAGTAATTCATTTGTGATAAGATCTGATCCAGGTGCTCTATCTAGTTTTTGTGTGTTTATTGCTTTCATTGTTTCTTCTTTTAAAATCTCTGGTATTTCTTCTTTATTATTTGCTGGTAATTTAGTGTTGCTAGATTGTATTTTCTCTAAATTATCACTTCGATATAGATTTCGGTAATATTCAGTAGCTATTTTTATTATCTCAGGTCTTTTAGCTGTACTTTTACTATCTGACTTTTTTATATTTGGTATCCAATCTTTTTTGTAATTAAGTTCTTTTAACGCCTTTTTATTCCTCCTGTTTTTGTATATATTTTTAATGTAGCTAACCTTTTTGTTTTCCTCTCTTTTTAAGTTGTTCACTGATATTTTTACTAAGTTCTGCTACCTTCTGGCGATTTACATTATTTTTTCTTTGTTGCAAGAGTTCTTTGCGTTCTTGTAACATTTGTTTGATTTTAGAAGACACTTCTTTTTTAGTATTAGTATTTATTTTCCTAGTTTCCGTTATTAGTTGCTTAATAAATTTAGCATATTTTTCTTGGATTGATGTATTATATCCTTTTTCTTGACAGTTTATTGAAGTTTCCAAGTTCTTAAGTAATAAATCGTTATCACCAGTGTAGTCAATAGCTTTAAATTTATTTTGAAATTTTCTTGCTTTCTTATGGCGTTTTCCCGACAGTGTTGCTCGAACCATTCTATGATCTGTATTGAAATTCAAATTATTTACAATGGTCACATCTTTGAAAACATTTACATTGTTAGACATAATAAAGTCTATTTCGTTTTTATATTGCCCACTAGGAGAAGTCCATGTCCATTTATTCGTTGGTTTCTTCTTGTAAAAACTATTTAAGATACTTAGTTTATTTTCTATAGCAAAATTGACTAGTCGCGAACCGTTCTTACTCCTAGTGCCAAATCCATGGTTTCCTATAGCATATTCTTCACCTATATTTCGTGTACCAATTTGACCATTAAAATCGCCCAGTACAATTATATTTTTATGACTATCTTCTATAGTGGATCGTAGATGTTCATAGAATTCTTCAATTTTCGCAATATCTTCATTTTTGTCTGATTCAGTTGGTGAGTATGCCTGAATGATAGACCATTTTTCTTCATTTTTACCACACACTGGTAATTTTATGTTGAGGATTGCAATACGTTCTGAGATTCCTCGAAGCTCTTCGATGTTGTTAACCAGTTTTCTTTTAATCATGAATCCAACTCCATAAAGCCCAGGTGTCTCTCCTATATAGTGTAATATGTAATCGCCATAATCATGTATACTTTCTCCAAGTCTTCTCATTTCACTAATTCCTATTATATCCCATTTAATTTCCTTTAACGCTAATTCTAGTTCCTGCTGTTTCTCATGAGTTCTTAATGATCGACAATTAATAGTTGCTATATAAATATCTTCAGTAATACTAAATTTATTATTATTTATCTTTAGAGGGTCGTGGTCATTTTCCCCCACGAGGACCAGTCGGCTTGGGGGAAGGTAATGTTTATTAATACTTTCATCTTCCTTATGAACAAGTTGTTGTATTTTCCATTCACCGATGTCTAATTGTTATTGTTTATTACGTGCTGTATAATTGGAGAAGGAATTAGATCGAGCTCTCATCATATCAAAGGCATTTATCCTATTGTTCTTCGAAGGCATAAGGTTTTGTTGTTTCCTTGGCTGGATATCATTTTGTGGTGATACAGATGTCTCTCTTTTCCTTTTATCATTATTGGTATTATTTTCTTTTATTATTAGCTTATCATATTTCAAATATGCAAAATTTCCTTTATTTCTATGATTATATGATATTCCGTTTCCGGTGCTCGAAGTGTAAACATCACTGTAGTGCAACTCCAACACTAATTGTGTTTAAAAACAACTTTCGGCTAGTTTCAACACAGTTATTACTAAAAAAGCATACATAATCCTGCTTAGTGCCGTGGAAATATTGATTTTCCTACATATATCAACTGGGAATACATCACGTCAAGATTTATTTAAAACTTTTCAAGGTTAGTGTCACAAAAATTCATAATTCAACTGTCATCATTATCAACAACTTCTTGAAGATCATAGACAAGACAAGTGACAGTGCTGCCAGGAATAAAAATAAAAAAATTATAAGGCCCACCATACACTGACCGACCAAAAATGGAAGATCAATTTCAACTTTTATTTGAAAAAATGAAATTAGAAATGCGAAAACAAACAACTGATTTAAAAGAATCTATAACAAACAGTATAATAGAACGAATGGATGAAAAACTTAAACCCATTATAGAAGAAAATAAAGAACTAAAAACGAAAATTAAAAATTTAGAGAAGGAGATGGAATACCTAAAAAGGGGAAAGAAATACAATAATATAGTTATTTTTGGACTAGAAGAGGAAGAAAATTCTACCCAAGAATTACTGCAGACATTGAATAAAATCTTTAATAGGGACTTAAATGTAACTTTAGAGGAACATGAAATAAATAATATTCATCGCATTGGAAAAGAAAAGAAACGAGACAAGCCAAGACCTATTCTCATTTCGTTTTTAAGCATTTGGAAGAAAAATAGAATAATGAAAAACAAGAAACACCTTAAAAATTGTATATAGAAGAAGACTACACTAAAGAAGTTCTAGAAAAGAGAAAAGTGTTGCAAGCTAAGCTAATAGAGGAAAGATATAATATAAATATCATTAATTAATTATGTAATGTATAGTGTATACGTTTATTCGTTATTTATTTGTTATTAGTAATTGTATAATTGTTTTATGATAATGTGAATATATCACAAAAATAGCGTTCAAATAATTATAATTACAATTAAAGCTGATTTTGCAGAAAAATAAAAACTAATAATTTTGTTTTTTAATTTCGGCATAAATATGCTGGTTCGTTCAGGACTAAATACTCTCACAGCATTATGAATGGTTCAGTTTCAAATACACTAATTTTATTAGAAACATTTTGTAATTGATCGTTGATATTAAAAAAATGAATTTTCAGAGAGCTAAAATAAATTTCGAAAATTGACTTTAAGAATTGAAATATTTTATTAACTGCTCATGTTAATAAACGTTTAACACGCTTTAACGACGTGCTAACCCCTAGGCCTGATATGCTAAATGGAACATATAAATTAGATCATAATAACGTAATTGCATCTGACTAATAGCAAAGAAATGTGCATAATATGATTATGTCAAGATCAATAGTAACATGTGCGTGGGACTTCCGCGAACTCATTAAGATAATGCTGGTTATATACAAGGGACACGCTTTGTACCGGTATATAAGAATTAAACGCTAATCACTCAACAGCCTCATTAGGATAGTTATATCCTGTGTCGGGGGTCTAGAAACATACACAATGATCTACAAACACACCCAGACCGAAAAACATGCTTGTGTGATCAATGCAAACATCTGCTCCGAGCATAAATCGAAAAAGCGACCTGTGACGCTTATGACAGGGTCGCTACCGGTGCGACACAACGTCGTCGCCACAATATCTAAGCTAATAGCGATCCGCCCTTGCTTTGCACGGATTTTTTAAAATGTGTATTGCTGTTGGCACTACTGGCCTTGACAGCGTCACCAGGTGCTGGTCAGCTCAGGGAATCCTGAGCTTGGGAGCACGGTTCCTTACATCCTCTAGCTCTTCTGTAGTAACGCCACTGCTTTGAGTGTATGCAGTGATAAGAAGTTAATTTTTATTCTGATTAACAGGTACATCTGGGCCATATAAAATGTGCAAAATTATTTTTAAATTTATTTCAAGTAAGCTTTTCCGTCGAATCGCCAAACTAAAGTTGCAGTGGGCCGAGAATACCGATGGCCATTGGGGCGGAAAGGTTCTCGAAGGGCGACCACGTATCGGAAGGCGCAGCGTGGGCCCCCCACAAGTTGGACTGATGACCTGGTAGAACTCACGGGAGTCCGCTGGATGCGGTTGGCCCAGAACCGGTCATTGTGGCATTCTTTGGGGGAGGGAGGGAAGTTTAGTGGACGTCTATCGGCTAACATGATGAAGCTTTTCCGTTAAAAACTCTGATAAATTGAAATTATTATATAAGATAAACTCTGTCGTTAAACTTTGTATAAATTTTAGTTAATTAGATAAAAAAAAATGATGCAATAGTTAAGTCATGTGTAATAATTGTAACCTATTCACCTGATTTCGGATTGAACCTTGGACTTTTCACGTGACGGTATCAAGTGAAATGCCTCGTGTGTCGGCACGTTTTTCATTAATCTGCTTATTTTACTTAAACTACCTTGGACTTTGAACGTTTTTACTTTGTTATTGAAATTATCTATGTTAGTTATTTTTGTTTTATTTATATTTAAACAACAATAAATATTAAAGCTATTTATATATAATAACAACTTTCGACAATTCACAAACGTTTAAGATATTCTAAAATAAATCTGAATGTATTATAAATTAACTTACACTTACGTAACTGACTTCAAAAATGGGTACACGGATAGGTTTATACGGATGATATGGTAGGCGCCAAGTTGCTTCATAAAATTTCATTTTCCTTAATATTTTTTTCATATCCCAACCCAAGCCACCTCACCCCTTGCTACCCCTTGCTACCCCTTGCCATCAATCCTCTTTTTCTTCCTTTCTGTGTAATCGTCAAGTACACTAGTTGGTGGTAGTATGGGGCTGTTAATCAAGCGGCAATACCCACTTGAACTCAGCGGAATCCTCATCGCCATTGTTGGAGGTCATAGCGTTGCTGTTGCAAGCAACCATGACGTCCGGAGGTATAGCCCAGCGGATTTGCCGCACAAACTCTTGCTAACCTGCTACCAACCCTTTTTTTTTTTACTTGGAGAAATGCAGTTACGCACTCGAGCGCCGGGACGGGTGCAATGGCGCAGGAGGTGTGTGGACTCGGAGCCGAGCTCCCCTACCCACTAAAACTCCAAGGTCCCATCTAGTGCCATAATGGGACGTCGCGGGGTCGCTGAAGCATACAACCGCGACGCCCCGGCGCTTGCCCCGAGGGGACCACCTGTGCCGGCAACCTGCTGTCGCCATATATACATACACTACATACTAATACATATATACCACCGCGCGCGAACGCGCCAGGCCTTTCGGCCTCTACCTTGGGCGGCACCATACTGCCGCCATACATACATACTAATACATACTATACATATATAAAATACTCCACGGCGCTCTCGCGCCCCTCCGACCGGGACCGGAAGGTCCCGGCAAATAACCAAGGGAGCCCTGGGTCCTAGGGCTCCCCGCCGAGACTAACTTTTAATGAGGTTATTTCCCTCTACGACCGACCGCTGTTATTTTTTAAAGAGGTTTTCTTCCTCTACCGCCTGACCGAGGCTGAAAGCCCGGTCAAGCACACCACCGGTGTCGCAGGAGCCGCTCGTAGTCCATTCTGATAAGCAGAAAAGTACCGGAGCGACCCATACGACACCACCCTCCTAGGCGCGGTCTAGCGTAAAACGCCCCACGCCCGAACCGTCCGATCCTGTAAGCTTCACCGGGCAGTCGAAGGTGCCACCTGCACAATCGACTCCCGGCTACTGAGCCCCCCGGCACGACAAGCGCAGGGTACCGCAGAGTTTGACCTCTGCGGTTGGGGGGGAACCTGCTACCAACCTTATTCCAATCCTTACTATCGCCTTGCAACCCCACCACTTACCCTTTAGCACCCCATACAAATCCTTTTCACCGCACCTCTTACCACCCTTGAGTTTTGCAAAAGATAAGCTTGAGCAAACATTTATAAAATTTATTTATATGCGATTATATAACAATTTACCTACATAATATTATCTTGAATGAAGCCGCGAGCAGCTAGTATAAGGAAATATTGTATTGACAAATAATAATGAAGGTTGCATTACGATTGTGGAAGACTTTGAGCATGCGAGTTTGACTTTAAATTTGCGAAAAAAGGCGTTATAATAAATGATCGCACCTTTAGAACGAAAACGACACAAATTAAAAAAAAAAATTTAGTTATCAGCGTAAAACTACTTAAAACTAAATTTTCAATATAATACTAGTCCAAATATAGGCATATTGTAGCGTAAATAACCAAGAAAATATAATATACGAAATGTTATGCAGGTGTCAATATTTTAAAACTGCAAAAAAATTGCTTTTGAGTTACGTCGTTTTCATTCTAAAGGTTTTGTTGCGGACAGCAAATCATAGGAATAAGAAATAGAATATAATTATAGATTAACATAGAAATAAGAAATAGAATATAATTATAGATTAAGCACGCTTACTAGTTGTAGATACTAGTTGCGCGTACTAGTTGCGCGGTGGTGCGGGAATGTGCGGCGTCCCCGCCCCCTCCCTCACCCCGCGCAGACGCAGGTGAGCGCGATAACGCATCGTGCGTTATCGCGCCTTTCAATGACAATAAAAGCGGACGGTCAGAGAGGCGAGGATGGCATTCACTCTCCGACCGTCAGCCAGTACACACTAGCCACGGGATTGTATATAGAGAGAGAAATATAGAAAACGGATAAGAGCCGATCGTGTTTTTATTTTGGTTTGTCCTTAATATTACCCGATCTCTTGGTCCTTCGAGCCGGATCACCCGATCCCTGATCCTTTAACACGGATTGAAGAGTCTGCGACCCTACGAACGCTGAAGCAAGACAGCAGGAATCCGCGATCCTCAGAACGCTGAAGCAAAGAAACAGGACACCGCCGAGACAAGCATCCGAAATGGTCATCACAAGGAGCCAATGCGGTGACGCAGAGGCCGCGAAAAGCGTACCACGCCGCTTTGAAGAAGCGCCACGCTCTCCATCAGCGACGACGTCAGGGCAAGCCCATCGAGAAGCCGACCGGACTGCGCCACCTGCCACGGAAACAAGAACGGACGTTGTTGAGACAGCACAACGACAGTATCCACCGGCGCCGGCATCAGTTCGATCGACAGAAAGCACCGCTCAAAGAATGAGGGAAGCGGAGCTCGAGATGGAGGAGCGCCTGCTGGAAATCCGACGCCGCGAACTGAAAATGGAGGAAGCAATGGTCAAGAGACGTTTCGCGTTCAAAATCGCGTCACTGCAAGACGAAGGAAGCCGAGTCGACCCGAATGAAACCCGAGACGTCGACGAACAAGTCGAACAACGGGTCGACAGTTGGCTCAGGAGAAGCGCGCCCGAAACCGCGACGGAGTCACGGAGAACCGAGGACAGACAGCCGTTACCTTTGGAACAACCGGGAGTAGAAAAGACGAAGCCACGGCATGTCGAATGGTGCGAGCCTACGCCTCAGAGGGAACGTCAGCGATCACCTACTCCTACGAGGAGAAACAGGGGCATCGAGCAACTGGCAGAGGCGATTGAAAAGATGGCACGCAACAGACCGCCACCGCGCCAAGTCACGGATTTGCCTGCCTTCTCCGGGGAACCGAACGAATGGCTGCCTTTTAAAGCAGCTATGGAGGATAGCACGCGCTTGTACAACTTTTCATCGACGGAGAACATCGCCCGCCTCCGGAACAGTCTACGGGGGGAGGCACGTCAAGCGGTCGCCGCGCTCTTACACAGCGCTGTAGACGCCAGAATTATAATGAAGACACTGGAACAATGCTTCGGCAGACCCGAGGTGCTGATCGACCGATCCATAGACGACCTGAAGAAGCTACCTCGCCCAGGATCATCGAGCATCGAGCTGAACAGTTTTGCAGTTAAACTGCAAAATATCGTTTGCGTCCTGCGAAGCATCGATCATCGGGGCTACCTGAATAACCCGATGTTAGCTCGGGAAGTAATCGAAAAGCTGAGCCCACACTTGAGAGCGCGTTGGTGTGACTACGCCGAGGAACAGGCAGGAAACACGGAGCCGGAGATCGTCACGCTAGCCGACTTCCTGATGCGCGAAGCCGACAGAGGCCTTCGCCATGCATATGCAGGGACAGCTACGACCGCTACCGCTGCCCGCAAGGAAAACTACACGGCGAAGACATCAGCGCGCCGAAGCGAAACTAGAAAAGCATCGTTTGCTACCACGACGGTGAACGAAGAGCACGCACTATGCATCTGTTGCGGCGAGACTCATCCTCTTCCAAAATGCGCTAAATTCAAGACCATGAAGATGAACGACCGGTGGGAAGCGGTGAAAGGCTCAGGCCTTTGCTTCAAATGCTTAGAGAGAAGACATAGAAGATATTTATGCAAAGCGAAGGCATGCAGCATAGAAGATTGTGGACGGCCGCACCACAACCTCCTTCATCCGACGACGAGTACGCCAGAGAACGAGACGACCACAGCAGAAGCAGTGATGACGGCAGCCGTGGCACACAACAGCCATCAAGACGTCCTGTTGAAAGTCTGTCCTGTCACTATATCGGGACCAGCAGGCGACGTCGACACATACGCCCTGCTAGACGAAGGCTCGACCGTCACACTAGTCGACGAGGCTCTCGCGAATGAGATCGGCGTAGATGGGCCGACAACGAAACTCAACTTGCTCGGAGTAAACGCATCAACGGAAGAGGCAGAAAGCAAGACCGTTGGCCTTTTGATTAAGGGCAAGAACGCGGATGAGTACCGCATAAAGGCAAGAACGGTGAAGGAATTAACGCTTTGTAGACAGACGGTACCCCGGGGGGTTTTGAACTATCGTCACCTCCGGGGAATGAAAGAGACGGACGTCTGCTATGAAGGGGCGCGCCCGCGCCTTCTGATCGGAGCCGACAACTGGCATCTTATAATGACGAGGAAGATGAAGATCGGAAAGAAGAAAGAACCGGTGGCAGCCGAGACTAAGCTCGGTTGGGTCATAGTGGGGACGCTGCCTCGTCGAATACTGGACGAGGCGAATGAGGTTGTCAACCACATATATCACCGACGCGAAGATGACACACTGGAAGACCGGGAAAAGGAGCACGTTGACATGGACACACCGGGGGTCAGCTTACTGGAGGAGAAGCGACCCGACGAGGGAGGCGCGTTGAAGATCTTCGATGCAACGGCGAAGAGAATTGGGAGAGGTTTCAAGATCGGGCTGCCATGGCGTCGTGACGACGTGACGATGCCGCCTAGCATAGATCAAGCATTCCGTCGCCTCCGCATGATAGAAAGAAGAACGGATCAAAACAACGCCAATGCCGCCAGCCTCAACCGCCAGCTGTTGGACGGACCAGACCTGCTACAGTCCTTACCCGGCTTTATGTACAGGTTCAGAGAAGGAGCAGTAGCAGTCACTGCCGATATAAAGGAGATGCTCCTCTTACGGGGTAGAGATAGAGAGAACCCGCCGAAGAGATATAAGATGACTTCGGTCATATTCGGCGCATCGAGTACCCCCTTCATCGCGCACAGCGTTCGGAATAGGAACGCACAGGACTTCATACAAATGACGACGTATTGGACTGACTCCAAAACAGTCCTCATCTGGATCAGAACGAACGCAAGAAGATATACGCCGTTCGTCGCCCATCGGCTTGGCGAAATAGCCGAAGCGACAAGCCCGAAACAGTGGCGTTGGATTCCGACTAACAAGAACCCAGCAGACGATGCGACGCGCACCAAGTACGTAGAGGGGCCCCGGGACGAATGGCTAAACGGGCCGACCTTCCTCCGGTTACCCGAAGAAGAATGGCCTCGAGAGACAACCACGGAAGAGACTGAAGAGGAAGTAGTCTACCACGCTACAAACAAGTCGAGCCCGTCCCACTGGCAGGCGATGCCGGACCCGAACCGGATCTCCAGATGGACCACCTTGCAGCGCACCACAGCTATCGTCATCATGATGGCCAAGAAGTGGCTACGCAAAGCGAAGACTCTGGAGCTGCGGCACATGAAACTCGCTGAAAAACTATGGCTCGAAAGAATACAGGAAGAAAGCTTTGCAGACGAATGGGAAGCGCTTACACGAGGACTGCCCGTCTCTCGCTCCAGTCGCCTATATAAACTGGATCCAAGTATAGGCGAAGATAGACTTATGAGAGCAAGAGGAAGGATTAATGCAGCCAACGTACCGGAAGACATGAAGAAGCCAGTCATCCTCGACGGCCGACATCAAGTCGTGAGAATGATCATCCAGCATGAACACGAAAAGGCAGGGCACGCTGGTCACGAGCGTGTGATCAACGACCTGCGACAACGATACTGGATCGTTCACCTGCGGCCTTCCGTCCGAGCCGTAGCCAGAACGTGTCAGAGATGCGCCGTCAGAAAAGCCACGCCTCGAGTACCACGCCTCGGTGACTTGCCGACGGCCAGGATGGACCCGTTCACCCGACCTTTCACGAACGTCGGGATGGATTACTTCGGTCCAATGGGCGTCACCATTGGAAGGCGCCACGAGAAGAGGTGGGGTGCCATATTCACCTGCCTCACGACTCGCGCCGTGCACATCGAGCTAGCAGCGAGCCTATCTACGGACTCAGCTATAATGGCGCTAAGAAGGATGGCGGCCAGACGCGGTTGGCCCGCGATCATATACTCGGACAACGGGACGAACTTCCGAGGGGCCAACGCCGAGCTTCGCGCGGCGTCTGAAGAATGGGACGCGGCGCTGGGAGAATACTGCGTCAACAGAAGCATCAGCTGGCGATTTATACCGCCAGGGGCTCCGAATCAAGGTGGAGCATGGGAGCGGTTGGTCCGCTCAATCAAATCTGCCCTGAACGCAACGCTACGAGAGAAGTACCCGCGGGAGGAGACTCTACAGACCCTACTCATCGAAGCTGAACACTCAGTCAACGCTCGTCCATTGACCACCGTCTCAGTGGACCTAGATGATCCCGAGGCCTTAACGCCGAACCACTTCCTGCTGGGATCATCATCTGGACTACCGGTGACCGGACCCTGCTACCCTGCGAATCGACAGGCATGGCGAGCAGCACAAGCGCTGGCAGATGAATTTTGGAGGCGATGGGTACGAGAGTACTTGCCCACACTCGTACCTCGAGGGGACCCAAGCAAGGGTCAGAGACAACTTCGCCCTGGAGATCTGGTGGTTATCGTCGACGCTGCACTACCAAGGAATGTTTGGCCACGCGGCGTGATCGAGAGAGTCTTCCCTGGACCCGACGGCGAAATAAGAAGCGCTGAAGTTCGCACGAAAGGAGGAGTCTTCAGGCGACCGACTAGGAAGATTGCTGTCCTCCCAGTAGAAGTCGAGGCTGCGACGAGTCTGCGCCGGGGTGAGAATGTTGCGGACAGCAAATCATAGGAATAAGAAATAGAATATAATTATAGATTAACATAGAAATAAGAAATAGAATATAATTATAGATTAAGCACGCTTACTAGTTGTAGATACTAGTTGCGCGTACTAGTTGCGCGGTGGTGCGGGAATGTGCGGCGTCCCCGCCCCCTCCCTCACCCCGCGCAGACGCAGGTGAGCGCGATAACGCATCGTGCGTTATCGCGCCTTTCAATGACAATAAAAGCGGACGGTCAGAGAGGCGAGGATGGCATTCACTCTCCGACCGTCAGCCAGTACACACTAGCCACGGGATTGTATATAGAGAGAGAAATATAGAAAACGGATAAGAGCCGATCGTGTTTTTATTTTGGTTTGTCCTTAATAGGTTTATTAGTCAAAAAGGGCAAGAATGACCCTCTCATTCCGAGGTGAAAACCTAATATGCCTGGACTATATATAATATCCGTGCAACACAAGAAGAGAAATATCTATACGTATATAAGTTACAGGCATGATCATGCGAACAGTTGCCTATTTTTGTTTTGCATGCTTGCGACTTGATTCTTGCTTGCAAATTTATACTTATTCTACTGAGGTTGCATACAACTTAAAATTATATAATAGTGTTAAGTATATTTCTTGTTTAAGTTTTATTTAAAAAGTCGAAGATGATATAATATATAAATGAAATATTGTAAATAATTGTCGAGATAAATCTTGAACTGAACACGTGGGGGCGCGATGGCGGAAATTTTACGATAACCGAAAATTGTGTTTTATTATCATTTGAAATTAATTTAAGATGTGCTGATAACCTTTATAGTACTGCGTGACATATTTATTGAAGCTCTCTTACTACGCATAATTAAAATTACTTTTTATATGTGTGTATTGATTAAAAAATTATACTTTAGTAGTTGATATTTTTATTATTTAACTAGCGCCCGCTCCGGTTTCGCACGGGTACAAAATATATAGCCTATGTCATTCACTGAAAATATGATTAAACTCGATGCAGTAGGTTTGATTTAGTCATTACTGCCCGTGGCCCGCACGCGTTAAATGTAATTATTTACGACATCACATTACAAACCTCAATTTTTTTTTCTCCACTATTTAATAGATGTTACTATACGTATATACCTTCCTCTTCAATGACTCTATCTATTAAAAAATACCGCATCAAAATCCGTTGCGTAGTTTTAAAGATTTAAGTATACATAGGGACAGAGAAAGCGACTTTATTTTATACTATGTAGTGATGATGCAAATGATGTTGGTAAGGAATGTATACAGTCTGGATAATGGCAAGCCCACCTATCGGAACGATAGAATGGACGAGTAAAGAGAATATACCAGAAGAGACTACGAGTGGTGGGATATTAGCTTATCAGCTAACTTTTCTAACGAATCGGCATTTACCATGACATGACAACGTTACCGGGTAGATTTTGACACCCGGTTAAGAAAAACGAACAGCCCCCACGGGAACTCAAAATTGGTATTATGCAAACCGCAACTTCTGGGTGCCGGATCACGGTTCAAGACGTGATCGGAATAGACGTAACGGACACCCAACGCGACGCGCGGTGGTGTGAGCGCGTCTTGACATATGAAACAAGGGACCTTACTTATTGCTCTGAATTATAGATTTAGATATTTATGTTAAAAATCTTTATTTAATTAAGGGGTTTTTCAGTACTGAAAATGTCACCCCTACTATCTTTTTACAAAAAGAAAATAATACACAAAAGTATTTAAATTCTCTTATCTGAAGAGAAAGAAGTATTTAAATTAAATGAACATTCTAGCCTCAACCGACAATGGTGAGGCCAGAATGTTAATTGTAGAAGCCAATGTTAAAAGTTTTATCGAAGGTGTGTTGTCTTTGAGTCTCAACACGTTTACACTCGGCTAAAATATGATGAGCATCTTCTAGAACCCCACAAGTGGCACAACTAGGAAAATTGAGTTTCTTAATTTAGATATGTTATTGTGTTAAGTTAATTTTATTTTTCATAATTATTCCGTTAATCCGGAATTAATCTTAAAAGCTTCCGGTTATGATTTTTTTCCTTGAGGGCATTAACTGTAGGGTAGTTAAGCTAAACTACCCTAACTACAGCCAGAAGCCGAGAATACCTCGCATAGGTTCTTAGAATGTTCTATGTAAAATAAAAATAAAAATTGGACTTAGCTAATTCAATGCATGTGCCAGTGCATGTCAACATTACTGACGCTGGCGTCTTTGCGTCTTTCATGCAGCTATTACAAAACGGACTGACCGTAACACCTAGGGTGGCAAGGTATTTGTTGGAGCTTGGATTGATCTGTGAGAGCTTATGCTAAAGGATTTTTTTTTAATGTTAACATCGTATTGCGTTTTATGGTTCCACAACCATTGAGCGGCAACGAAACCCTATTACTAAGCCTCCGCTGTCCGCCCGTCTGTCTGTCGCGGGCTGTATCACTCGAGCCATGATAGGCAGAGAGTTGAGAATTTCACTGAATATGTATTTATGTTGCCACTACAACAACAAGTAATAAAAATAAAATAACATTTAAAAACAATTTTTTTACAATATCATATGGGATAGGTGAAGTAAGCATTTTGCTAATTATTATAAACGTAATTGATGTTAATATAAAACGGATCTTTGTCACAATATAGGCTAATTAAAAAAATATATTCGTTCCGCTGAACTATAACCGGCACGTCCCTGTTATCACAGTTGTGTTATCAACAATGTTACGGGTGAAACCGATTTTGAATATACACATTTTCTTTAAAGATAAAATATTATTTATGGATAAAAATAAACATTAACAATACTACTGGAAGAAACACGGAACTAAAATAGACTGATATAGTATAGAATAGTAGTAGTAGACCCATGCTCCTCCAGAAAATGACGAAGTACTATCCCCTTACAGAAGAAGAAGAAGTACTATCCCCTTACAGAAGAAGAAGAAGTACTATCCTCTTACAGAAAATCAGCGTAAAGTAACAGTATCACTAGGTTCGATTAAGTTTCGTGCGATAAGTGAGAGCGCCGGAGGTTCAATCTCCCACCTCCTCTGTATCCTTCCTTTTCCGTTTCCGTTTCCCTTGGATTGACAACGCGCATGTGATGACTTCTAGTATCGCAAGCGTTCATATGTTGCGGTGATTGCTTACCATTAGGCGGACCGTATGCTTGTTTGACAACTATCATGACATAAAAAAAATGAAAGTATCAAGTTAATAATTCATTTAATTCAAGATAGTAATCACGCAGGCGCCACATGGACGCATAATGATAAAACAGAAGCTAAACTAATTAGTTATTATTTGTATGAAAAAAATCGTCGACCCCGTCAAGATAACTTGTATCTAATGGTGTCTTAAATTGTACCCGGAATAAACACTGATTTTTTATAATTAATAAATTATTTACTCGATAAACGAATAATGAGCGAGATGTTATCAATAATTATTTAGTAAGAGTGGTTTAAGTATCTTTTCGAGTAGAGTTACAAATCTTTTCACAATTCTCTGCCCAATCTTCTCCACCTATCTTTGGAGAAAATCCGTGCATCCATTATCATTTTCCCTGCATTTTGAACCCATTGGTGTAATGACGACGGACGAATCGGGATTGATGATAATAATTCCGGCCTCAATAGCTCAACGGTAGAAGGGCCGACTTCGCTCCGTTAACGCGAGAGTCGAGGGTTCGTTCCTGACCCCATTGGGCTATTGTCGTACCCACTCCTTGCGCAAGCTTCGAGCTTATTTCGAGGGGCAATAGGAATATTTGTAATGTCTTGAAAAAGCATTGCTAATATTCTTTAAAAAAACCTGCTATGCCGTATGCATAATGCTAAAGAAAAAGAAATTCATTAATTTCTAAATTACTACATACATTTATTCCAACAAAACAAAAAGCTACAAAATCGAAGAAAAAATAACATGGAGATAAAAATATATCATTGGAAGACAATGTAAAGTGTTCTGAGATAGTTTATTTTTGTATTTTACGTTAGGAGTTTACTTTAGAGTCAACTTTGAACTGACAATCAACAATATTAAAGCTCACGACGCCGTGGACTCTGTCATGAGCAAGGCTAAAGAGATCCACATATTAAAAAAGAAGAGCAAGAAAAAATTATTTAGCCTGAAATAAGGTCTTACCGCTGAGAGGCTTAGAATAGATCTCTTCTTCAAACAACCAGATAAGAGAGAGAGAGAGAGAGAGAGAGAGTAGAAAAGAGTACTTATTAAAATATTTACTGTAATGAAAAATTTCACAGCAAACGTTATCAAGTTTAGTATTTGTAGTTAAGATGTGATTCAGCTGTATTTTAAAGCTATTAATATTCCCAGATAATGTTAATTAGCACTTAAAGCTGATAAATACGATCATCATTAGCCCATCTCTTGTTAAACACTATTGTAGTAGTGATCGGGGTTAAGTGATAAGGATGAAATGTTTTATTTCATTATATCAATCAACAATACCTATACTATTAGTACATTCCAAGCTGAGCCTTCATGACGATTATTAGTATTACGAGGAATTAATAGTAATTTTAACTAATAAAATGGATAGAAAACGTAGACATTAAGAGTAAGGTCGTGGGTCAAACCCGGAAGTACCTCTGAGTTTTCAAGTGCCTAATTTGTGTTTCAAATTTATCTCGTGCTGAGCGGTAAAGGAAAGCATCCACTGACTGACCGCACCTAAAGTTGCTTAACCCACCGATCGTTTACAGATCAGGGTGCACTCGGCTATGAGCTTCTCTCTCTCTCTCTCTTGATTTGAAGGTATTTATTTTATACTTGGCAGGGAACACGGAAGCCGGGAGAATGTTCAATACTTAGCGGTTCGTATCAGAAACGCTGACCAAATCGTATCGTGCGAATGGACAACCTACATATACTAAATAATAAACGCTACACACTCAACGGCCCCATTAAGTTAAATCCTATGTCGAACGTTCGGAAACACACATAATGACATGGACAAACACACCCAGACCGGAACACATGCCTGTATGGTCAATACAAACATATGCCTCGAGGGGGAATCGAACCCGCGACCTGTGGCGCTTCAGGCAGGTTCGCCATCACTGCGCCACAACGAGGTCTAAGGATATCATCATCACCATCATCATCATCATCATGTTAGCCAAAAGACCTCCACTGCTGGATATAGGCCTTCTCCAAAGAGTGCCATAATGACCGGTCTTGCGCCACCCGCATTCAGCGGACTCCCACGATCTTTACCAGGTCATCAACCACCTTGTGGAGGGCCTGCCCACGATGCGCCTTCCGGTACGTGGTCACCACTCGAGAACCTTTCCGCCCCTTTTTCCATTTCATCGGATATATTTACATGTAAACAAAACGCGTATTTTCTCATGACTAAATCGGTACATTTTATTCACGTGCTCTCTACTTATCATTATACAATTAACTTAATTAGTTTACATCGATCTTGCGCAGTAAATAAATATTATTAATATGCATTGTTCGATTTCGACATTACGATATTATCTACGAACCAAGGTGAATTAAGACTTATACACAGATCCTTCTTATGTATTCAAATCTTATTTAAAATTATAACATTAGATAAGCAATTGAACTGAGCCATAATTATTTGGTTTAAGAGACAGGGAACTTGCCAAGCAACTAATCCTAAAAACGTTTTGTTTTTATTGTTTAAGTTTATAGAAAAGATTTAAAAAGACTTTATAATTGCGGTGCTTGGATGGGCGACCACATAGTGATTAATTCATCTTGGCGTTTCCGTGCTTTGGTGCATGTAAATAGTCAGTCCCGGCTATTCTAAATAAGTCAAGTCAGAGACGACCTGAATAGCTCTGAGGTTGGCCTCTAATCAAGCAATAAAAGAAAGACCAGACCAGGATGCTAATAACTGCAAATTTCTATAAATCTGGTAACGGCTACAGCAAGACCGTACATACCTTTGTATTAATTTGAAACCTGAAAGTATTTTCTAACCTTTGAGGTTAAAAAAGGCATTGCATGCGCCTGAAGACATCTATGAACTAGTTGCATTACATTACATTAAATATTAGACCGTAAAGTCTGCAATCCCACTGGTGTTGCAGATTTGAATTTAAAGGCGTCGGGATGTGACGACCCCATCGCCCGCTGTTGGGATAACCTCTGTCACAACAGAGATTATTCCACCAGTGCAATCAGTCACACTGGTGGTAGGTCTTTTGTTGCAAGAGGCCGGCTAGGTAGGTACCACCGCAGTGTCCAATATTCTGCCGCCAAATAGTAATGCTTAGGCACTACTGTGTTCCGGTTTAAAGGGCATTGTACGCTAGTGAAATTACTGGGCGAACGAGATTTAAGAACTAATATCTCGAGGTTGGCAACGCGTGAGTGGCACCTACTAATGGTGCTGCAAGCGCTTATAGGCTACGGCATCCACTTACCATCAGGTGGGCCGTATGCTTGTTTGCCAACTTCTAACATAAAAAAAGGAATAATCAATTAAAGGCTTGCTTCCATTCCGTTTAACTGTTCTTCTATATAAAATAAATTATAATATTAAGGTTTTTGGAATTATGTACATTTCATTTCATTTAAAAGAAAACTATCAAAAATGGCGCAAATTAAATAAACGTAATTTTGTAGAGATTGTTACCGTCAGGAGCAAGCACGCTGCCGTGGATGTTCACGTTTCTCGGATTTTACATCAAGTTTTATTAAAATAACGACTTTGTGCCCGCGGCTTTACTCGCGTGGTCTACACAGTTAATATTTCCTTAAACAAACAAAGGAATAGTTTTTCGCTTTATTATTATTTATTGTGTTACTATTACACCAACTTACCATATTGTACCATTCAGCCGCGCTTTCTTTCTTGTTACTTCTATCTTTATAATATTGGTTATAGATGATTAATTAATAAATGTAATCCCCTCAGAATTTAAACAAAACTAAAATAAGTCAATGAAGCAAGGAAACAAGAATGAAATTAATAATTATAATTTTTATTTCATAATTAATATGACCAGATCAGCGTAATGTGGTAACAGAAAAATAATGAATAGCGCCATCTTTCGGAGTGAAAACACAACTAACAATTATCAAAGACATAGTAATACAAAAATAGATTACAAATAGTAAACCTCCATTAATTTAAATGCTGATTCAAATATGATAATTCATATTACATCTTGCTTCAATTACAAACTATACGAGAGCATAGTACGGTGTATGAAGCTATCACGCTTTAACCACGTGATAATACAATGTTTACGATCACTGGGGCTGATATGTATATATTTTTACACAGCGATGATAAACAAGGAAGTTTATTATATAGATAATTATAATTAAACTTCAGGTTATGTTGGGGTTAGCCATTGATCGTAGTCGTCACGTGAGATCGTTATGAAATCTTTGTTTCTGAGCCATTTACATTTTCTATCACCGAAAACACTTTATTTTGAACTATTTTGAATATTACAAAAAAAAAATAAAGAATGACGAAAGTGAAGTCTCTGGAAAAGCTTGTATGTCGTGCTGTAAGTCATTTGTTTGGAAGCCTCAATAGCTCAACGGTAGAAGGGCCGATTTCGCTCCGTTAGCGTGAGAGTCGATGGTTCGATCCTGACCCCTTGGGCTATTGTCGTACCCACTCCTAGCGCAAGCTTCGAGCTCATGGCGCATACATACATTTAGTCAATTACGGTACGGCCCAGAATATAAATATACGTAATGATTGAATTGTAAAAATAACAAATAGCCAAGCCACCCAAATTTAACCAAAGGGCGCCAGTACAAATTAAGGGTAAACACATCTGAGTTACCAATTTTTCGATATATTTTTTGAATTTGTCTCATACTCAACGATCAAGGAAAACATCGTGAGAAAACCTGCATGTCTTTTTTTATGTTACAAGTTGGCAAACAAGCATACGGCCCACCAGATGGTAAGTGGGCGCCTATGAGCCTATGAGCGCTTGCAGAACCATTAGTAGGTGGCACTCACGCGTTGCCAACGTCGAGATATTAGTTCTTAAATCTCGTCCTGCCCAGTAATTTCACAAGCGTACAGTGCCCTTCAAACCGGAACACAGTAATGCCTAAGCACTACTATTTGGCGGCAGAATATTTGACATTGCGGTGGTCCCTACCTAGCCGGGCTCTTGCAACAAAAGACCTGCCACCAGTGTGACTGATTGCACTGGCGGAATAATCTCTGCTATGACAGTGGTATCCCAACAGTGGGCGATGGGGTCGTCACATATGCTTGTTTGCCAACTTATAATATAAAAAAAGTCTATGAGTATGTACCATTTCACGCCTAGCCAGCTGAACCGATTTTTATGAATTTTTGAGGACAGTGAAATAGGGGATGAAAGTATGTATCTTATTTTGTAAATATTTTAAGTTTGTCTCGGGAACCATTTGTTTATATTGCAATAAAGATCCCTTATTAAGAATCGTTATTCAACGGGTGCAGCCGCGGGCAAAAGCTAGTATTTCATAAAAGCAACAACCTTTATAGTTTGGTAAAACACCCCAAAATTCGTAGCTAAAATATTGAAAGTACAAAATACAGACGCGATATATTACTTATCAAAGCGCCCCTAGGGTCATTCCTTGCTCCAATTATCGTAAGGTCGTTGTTTAGATGAATGGTAATTTGTGTAAACCTTTATATAAAACCGACACGATAATTAGGCTAATTATATTGTCTGTCGTATCAACGGTTAATTTAGTTAATGGTATTATCACGCTGTTCCTAGATGCGCTTTGTAAAAAATAGCATCAACAAATCTGGTACGACGTTTCGTGCCAGCTGCTCTGCTGTTGCAGAGATCGGAAGCTAGTTACCACGGTCATTTGGACGCAAATAAGCAATACCATGTCAACCCACAACATTGAAAAAACTGAGTTATATATGCAGAAGTATTGGTAAATGGCTGAAGGACATTTTTCTTTAATATTTGTAGGATTTTAGGCTTTAAAACTTAAAAAAGCCATTTTTAATCATGCAATTTATGTGTTATTTTAAACGTTTTGGGTCATATTATATACGCAATATGCAGTTTGTATGCTTATTTTATGTGAAAATAAGTAAAATAACTTACATACATCTTGAAATTGCCAAAAACTTGACCAATACATTAAAAAAATCATATAAAGCAAGTTGTTCAAAATTTTCAAACACGTTTTTCTCGAAATGACATTCGTGTGGGTTGACATGGTATTGCTTATTTGCGTCCATTGAAGAATATAAAGGAATAAATAAACGCTACACACTCAACGGCTCCATTAGGATACTTAAATCCTGTCCTGGGGTCCTAAAAACGTGCTCAATGACAAGGACAAATACACCCAAACCGGAAAACATGCCTTTACTGTCAATACAAACATCTGCTCCGAGCGGGAATGCGCCACAACGTTGTCAAATAAACAACTCGAGTCAAGGTATTGTTAAGCTTGTGGTAGAAATGGTTAAGCATCATTGACTTTCTCTCGCGCGCTGTCTTATTATTATTATTATAGGTTAGGTTACGATGGGGCTGACATGTCCGTGTCGGATAAAAGTCCCTAAATAAAAATTGATTAAAAAAAAAAAAAAAAAAAGGTATTGTTGTGAGTAGCGTGAATTTAACTCGCATGCTTAGGGCGGTTTAAGACCAGAGTTTTGTACGACCGATACACGCTCGTTTTTCGAAGTTTGTATATGTGCTCCCCCTCTCGATGACATCCCAGACCTAAAGTCCTAGGCTCCTGGGACGGATTTAACTTAAGCCCCACGCGGGTTTTCAATCATTAACCGGCTGAGTTGAGAGTGACGCTGTGGAGGCCACTAGGGCTAATAGCAATAGACACTCCGAAAAAAAAAGCGTATACACCTTTTATAAAAAGCCCGGCGTGGCTTAATAATAAAAATAATCTCTTGTCTCTTACAAGCAATATCTTATATTATATTAAATTTGTACCAAAATGTGTGTATAGTTTCAACATACTGCAAAATATCAACATATATAATTGTATGTATGTGTTATTGTTTCAGGCGAATGTCTTACATCGGGCCGGTATCCGTTCACGTGCTTGCAGTTCGAGCTACCGCCAGACGTGGAGCCAGAAGAAGTCACCGTTGTCGAATTATGGTTTTATAAGGTAAGTTGTTGATTACGAGATAAAATTAATTGGTTTTTACTAACGAAGTAGTGTCGAGCGATGCTGTTTTCGACCGGGAAAGTACAGAATACAATATAACAACTTGAAGTACCAGTAGGTATAAATACGGTCTCTTAGTTTTCCTCCTTCACAACAAAAATATTTTTGAACAGCAATGTTTTCCGGGTTTGTTTGCGCAATCAACCTTGATGCCCCGCCGCGATCGTCAAAGCAGGGCGCCTTGACTAACTTTTAATGAGGTTGTTTCTCTCTACGACTGACCATCGTTATTTTTAAAGAATTGAAGTGAAGAAGAGAAGTGCCTCTTCTGTTAAAAATACTGGTGTCCCAGGCTCCGCTCACGAGTCCATTCTGATAATTCAGAAAAGTACCGGAGCGACCCATACGACATACGGTTATGTGGGGCGCGGTTTGACGTTAAACGCCCCGCGCCCAACCCTCGAACCAGTACTCAGCCTTCGCCGGTCTGATGCAGTGCGACCTGCCTTGAGCGCTTGATATCACGGTCTCGATTCTCGCTCTTTTGTTAGTGTAGTCGGAACCCCTATACATTTTTTGGCAAACGTAATCATTGATTCATTCCTTTCTCAGGAACGTGATCCTTTCGACGAATACAATCAAACATTTGTAATATCTGAAGCAGCGCATTGGGACAGTCAGCAGCAGTTCAAGAAGACCAAGCCCATTGCTATCAAGGAGACTGATATTGGAGAGGGCTGGGTGAGGGTTGAGTTGGCGTGGGCCGTAAGAGTGTGGCTGGAAGGCAGAGAGAGACTGCACACACTGCATGTGGCTTGCAGGACTTGTCAGGTAGATAAGGTACATTAAAATTGATACATTTATCTAATATTACTTAAGGTTTTTTTAAAGAATATTTGGAAAGCTTTTTTTAAGATTACTAATATTTCTAGTGCTCCTCAAAATAAGCTCAAATCTTGCGCTAGGAGTACGACAAAAGCCCAAAAGCGATCGAACTTACAACTCTCGTGTTAATGGAGTCGGTCTTTCTACCGTTAAGCTATTTAAGCTTTTAGTGGTTACCTTTTCGATGTGAATAAGCAGGCCGTAAACCGTTCTGCGATCATAAACGCATCCTAAACGTTTTTCTTTGTGTGTGTTTGGTTGATTGTTACTTGTTTGTTACGTGTTTTGTTACTTGGGTTATTATTTACAATCTGATTACCTGTCTCATTACCTTTAAAAATCTTTATAGAAATTTTAAATTTATGTTTCAATATGGCAGACAGACAGAGAAAAACATATACACATAAAATACGTTTAAGTACTATGTATTAAGTATTAACGCATAATTTTGTTCCAATAGTTACGTCGGGCACCACTTTCCTTCCACGAGAAACGTCGTCCATTCCTTGTTTTATATACCAAGTATGCTGGTAAACGCCGAAGAGGAAGGACTCTGGAGTGTGGCGCAACGACGAGCGAGTGCTGTAGAGAGCCCCTGTATGTTAGCTTTAAAGAACTGGGCTGGGACGATTGGATCATAAGACCTATGGGCTATCACGCGTACTTCTGTAAGGGGACCTGTGCACCCATATCTGCTGTCTCCCAAGCGGATAGTTATCACCATAACATTATTAGAGTAAGTATTAATAATAAATCTATTTTGGCATTGACTTACTATAAACGACGACGTTGCGACGCAGCGGTAGCGAACCTGCCTTAAGCGCCATAGGTCGCGGGTTCGATTCCCGCTCGGGTCATATGTTTGTATTGACCATACAGGTATGTGTTCCGGTTTGGGTGTGTTTGTCCTTGTCATTGTGTATGTTTCCGGAACCCTGACAAAGGATATAACTATCCTAATGGAGACCGTTGAGTGTGTAGCCTTTATTTATAAACTAAAGACCGCCCCTTCCATACAGAAAAATGTCCAAATGTCCAATGGTGCTCTTTTAGAAATTCAATATTAACCCAACGAAACGAAGTTAGTCACTTCTCGTCACTAGTAACTTTGTGATTATGTTGCAAGATTGGGACTAATTTAGTTTCGTTGCGCCGATCTTGAATTTACAAAGCACCACCAGCGAATCTTTGAATTTTTTTTTGTATGGTAGGCTCTATCCATATTTAATAAGTGTATGTATTTTTTTTCATAATTAAATATGTAATGGCGTCTGCTTGTAAATTCATTTTTATTATTTCTATGGTTCTCGTCATCAGGTATAATGAATAATCGTTAGATCATAATTGTATCGTATTTATATTCATAATCATGTAACATAAAAGATTAATAAAAATCGGTAATCTATTACATAGATAAGTCCGGACAAGGAAATAGATGCAGGCAGATAGACACTTATATAATTATTAATTTCAAGTTTAATTTGTGTCCCAAAACAAGTTGTAAGCCGTTTATGAAACTCTTTAATATATTTTTATACTTTCTTCCATTTGAATTAATTTTAGATTTTTCTAACGTTTACAGAAATACTTCTATTCAGTTTCAAATGAAAGGAAAGCAGAGTTCAAGCCCTGCTGTGCTCCGACCACATTCAGTTCTCTACAATTGCTTTACATGGATTCTAATAACACTGTGACGCAGAAGACTCTACCCAATATGGTGGTAGAGTCATGTGGATGCATGTGATACAATCAGAAAAAAACTTTGAAAAAATGTGAATTAGTGGTTCAGAGAAATTCTAGAGTCAAAAAGTGATGTTTTTTAATGTTAATTAATGGTCACGAGACGATTAAGTGTAACTGTCAATCCTTACGCTATTCTTCTTATCGAGTGGTTAGTGGCTAAACTAGTGTCAGAGTTGTTCAGGTCGCCCGTATAGGCCTTTGACTTGACTTTTCAACTATTATCAAATTGATAACAGTCGGAACGACTCTTTACGTGTGCCAGACTCGGGAGTCGGTCGGTGGGGGCCGCAAGGCCCAGGCGCGTTTACGCGGCAGGAGGAGTGGGTGTGTAAATATGTATATAAGCGCCGGGGCGTCGTGGTTGAATGCGATAGCGATCCCGCGACGTCTCACTATGGCGCCAGACGGGACCTTGGGATTTTAGTGGGTATGGGGGCCAGGTCCTATAAAGACCATTGCACATGGCCTCGAGCCCCACACTCCCCGCACCGACTCTTTACGTGTGACTGACAGTGTGGCCATGTCAGATTATATTCATAGCGGAAGGAGTTGGAAAGGCTGCGGTATATTCTGTTGTACTTTACCAACATCGCAATATGGGCGAATTTTATCTCTTTGCTACACAACTTAATGAAAGCAATATAAATTATTTTTGAAGCTAAATTTGCTAATTTGGGACATTGAACTGAACATGATCGTCAAATCGTATTATATAAGCATGCTGAACACTAATGACGGCTATAAATCCGTATTAAAAATATATTTTTCATAAAATACAAACTACTTATAAGTTATAATTTTTCACTAGAAAATGTACATTTTTATTGCATATCTTTCCATGGTTTTACTGATCAAGGAAATTGCAAAGTTTTTACACAGATTTTATGATTAATTAATTCCATAATTTAATTGTGAGCTTATGGCTCACAGTTTTTCCAATGTTACCGTTCTGGTGGCCGCTACCCGCGAAGTTTTTGTTGGCAGGTAACGACCCAGTAACTGAGAGGCTCTATAATCGAAACAGCTCTTTTTGTATTTATAGTGGTGTATTTGTATGTATAAACAAAACCTGTCACAAGCGCCACATATCCCGCTCAAAGCAGATGTTTGCACACCGGAATACATGACTGTATGGCCTCATGTGTTTGCACTTTTCCTGCGGGCTTACCATTAACTTTTATATTAGGTATAAATATATATGTCATGGTACGAAATAGCGATGTAGCTGAGTTTAGGTGTGTGGTTTCCGGACCTCCGACATCGTATATCACTGTGTATTATTCTTTTATACTTTTAGTCACGATGTGTATTACACTACTACAAAAGCAAAAACGTCTCCAAGCTGATTTGTATAACTTTCACCAGTGTAAATGGTTATTTTCGATGTAATTTCTTACTCATTATGGGTGATAAATAGTTAATTACTTAAGTTAAATGTGATAGCTAGATTAAATTTTTGTTAAGGGTTTTGTGATGTATTTATATTTAGGTATAATTTAAATTGCATTTACATTATTTAATGTTAAAGATAATTTTATTGTAAATTGACAATTTAGTTTTAAATTTTCCTTTTCATATTATGGTTTTATTAAGTTTCTTTAGTAATTAAATGTAAATATAATTGTATAATTGTTAAATATTTAATCATCGTATGAAAAGGACGATGTTATTTTGGTGCGCACATAAAATGATGATTTCAGAGACATGCATTTATCTTATATTTTCGTCACTTTTACACATATATTTCTATGCCTATTTGATTTTTAACATAATATGCTACGAGATGCGAGATAAGTTGTAGAGGTGAATACAATAATATCATATCGCGGTTATAAATCAGTACTTAATTATGTTGAAATGATAATATTTGTCTCAATGAAATTAATAAGAGGACTTTGGTCAACTAATTACAGCGGTCATAATACTGAATAACTTACCTATATAATTATATGTATATTTTAGTGTCATTCAATTATATACATCGTTTTTTTTAAACAAATCTTTGTAAATAATTTGAATTCATTATTGTGCTAAAGGTACTTACCAACCCAAGAGCACACGCATCTGCGGTTCGCACATTCGCACAGTATAGTGCATACAAATATTATGACACATACGCACATTATGGCGTGTACGCACATATTATGGGGTATATGCACATTATGGCGCATACGCATATGCACATTATGGCGCATACGCACACTATGGCGCATGCGCGCGCGCACACACACACACACACACAAATGGTGCAGGCACAGGCTACCCTACGAAGTTATGGATTTTTTAGTTTTATTTATGTAATTATAAATCTCTGGTCATTCATCATTATTGTGTGTATCGAAATCGTTTAGTATGATAAATTATCAAATTATATTTTAATTATATTTCTACTTTTGTAAAATATGAAATAATAACGATATATTTAATTGTAATAATTCTAAGTTAATACATCAGCTTGTAATAAGCGATGGCAAATATTAATAAGGTTTATTGCCGGAATACCTCGATTAAGAAACCGTTATTGTAATATATTGTAGTTTAAAAGAGTATCTTAATCTTAACTTTTATTTTTTAAAAGTTATCGCGTACAATGTTGGTTAAAGCGATGGTTGCTTCTTGATTTTTATATATTTGAGTTTGAGTTCATTGTAGACAAAGGCAGAACGTACGGAGCCATACTAAGTTTCTGCTCTATTAAAAAATGTCAAATACGTTATTGTTATAGTTTGAGTAAAAGACAATGAATCCATACCCATTTCTCGTTCAAATGCCCTGATCCAGGCTAATTCTAATACTAGTGTGGTCTATTTTTATATATCTATGTTCAAAAAATGGCCACAGACTGAGTAAGATATATCGTAGTCGTCGCATTTTTCTAAATGTCATTTTCCATCCCTTTGGTCAAAAAATTGCCATTAACAAAAATATTTAGTTTATAAAGGTTTTGTAAAATTAATTTTAATTCGAATTGGGTTGCTATATCTAAACAAAGAATGTTTTTTTTCGCATTTTGTTTATTTAAGACTAAGGTCACTGTTATTCTGAATGTTCATGTACTTAAAAATAATCCGAATTGTTGATTGTTCTATGTTGAGCATGACAGTGCCTAAGTATTATAGGATTTAATGAATCTAATAAAAAATATTTAAAGATTTTTGAAATGTTTATTATTTAAAAAAACACGCCGCTTTCTATTACCTTTGAAATTATTTATTCTCTACTCTTTTAGCTTTTGATTTTTTAAGCTTTGCAATTAATTTTAAGTGACTATACCGATGTGATAGGCTGGATATTTTAGACATAGATCTGAACTTGATGAAAGTGGCAGTTTCAGTATTCAGCGCTCACATCAATCGAACAAAATGCAAAAGTACGGATACTGCTACTTTATAATTAAATAAGGCTATATTGCCTCCCTCGGAAAACAGCAAGGCTTTATATATGAATTATATATACATCGAATCTTTCAAACAGACAAAATGTCAATGACTAGCTGGTGCCCCTTCACAAATTCAAAACTAACACAACGAAATCAAGTTAGTCACACGCTAACTTCATTGTGCACAACACAGTTTGCGTTCCGTTGCTTCGATGTTGAATTTACGAAAAGTCAACAGCGAATCTGACATTTTGTTTTTATAGAAGGCCTTGTTTATAGTTTATAGCAAGTCTATGGAAAATTAGCTAAATATAAAAAGGTAGGGTAATAAAATAAAATATAACGCACAACATTATTTAATAGACAAAGCAAAAGATCACAAGATACGCTTAAAATAACACGAGTTTCTCGTTATATATAAATAAATAATAATTTAATACAATACTAACTTCATTTTGTAGTGAATTGAACATGATTGTTGTAGTGACTTCAATTTGATTTTAAAGAATTCTGGAATATTTTTTTTAATATTCTTTTATTAAAGTGTAAAAGGTATATTTTCTAAAGTACATCAAGTTCGAGTTGGTTGAGCTACCAAACCAGCTACCAAATTTTTAGGTCAATATTTAAAATTTCGCCCACCACATTATATACTATTTTTTTCGTAATGGATTTTGAGTCAGTGTTGAACAATTTATATTTAAAAAAATGTATTTTAATTACAAAAATGTAAAATAAAATATTTAGGAATATTGATAATATTTCTTGATATAAATTATTTAAAAAAAATAATGTCAAAAATTATGCACAAATTGTTCAACCAAAAGGTTTTCGTCATCCCATACACAATATACTACGTATTAAGAATATTCTAGAGTTATCTAAAATGAAAGACACAGACAAAAAATCTGTTTATCATTATAACATCACAGATTATATACGGCTGAAAAATGCCTTATATTGAAAAAAAAAAAAGATATTTTTAAAATGAAAAAGTAAAGCGTTTTCGCCTCAAGCCGCTGAGTTAAATGGAATGGCACATTTTTATGTCTTTTAGACTTGGCAGATTGTATTTTTTTCAATTTAACTATATTCTTAACAACTAAAAATTTAAATTTGGAATGATTTTAACAATCACAAGCCTTGATTAAAATAAAATTTGGATTTATAATAGAGTGCTGTTGACTATAAAACTATATGAAAAAAAAAAGAATTAATAAGTTTACAGTATAAAACTTATGGTTTTTACACATAGACTTATTACAGACAGGTCCACCCATACTAACAAAATGTCCAAAGATTCGCACTACGGCAACAAAACGAAGTCAAAATCTTGAAAAAATATATTTGAATTAAGTAAGCGTTACAAGCTTGCAACATAATCGAATAATGTCAGCGTGTGACTAGCTTCGTTTCGTTTTGTAGTGTTAAAAGAGTGCCAGCTAATTTTTGGACGTTCTTTTTCGTATGAAAGGGCCGGTCCATAGTTTAATTAGTTAATGCTTTTACACAGATTTTTTGAAAAGAAAGATGGCGGTTTATTCCGTCGTGTTTACGGTCCCTATTGCACAGCACTCTATATTTATTATCTAAATACTAAAAATGCACTGAATCCAATAATAACTTAACTGTATGTACTTAAAGTATTATTCTAAGCTTAGCTTTAGGCACAACCTTTGTGACCTTTACAACAAAAGATCGAATGTAACTAGTTCTATTTAGATATTAATAAAATAAATATAATTCACTTATAAACTACTTTTGGATAGTTTCGTATTAGGAAGCACCAAATATACACTTAAATTTAAAATACTGCGGAAAATATTATCGATTTTTCGTTTGTCTCATTATTGACTATAGTTGTCTCTTTCTAACGTAGATGGGTGTTAGCGTGAGTTGTTTCACCTGTAGCAAAAAAAAGTATTTTTATTATTTTACTAGTATTAGGCCTTTTACTGCGCGAGGCCGACTAGGTAGGTATAACCTTAGTTGGACGCAAATAAGTTATACCATGTCAACCCACAAAATTAAAAAAACTGAGTTATATATGCAGAAGTGTTGGTAAATGGCTGAAGAACATTTTTCTTTAATATTTGTAGGGTGTTAGCTTTATAACTTCTAAAAAAGCGATTTTTTAATCATGCAATTTATGTATTATTTTAAACGTTTTGGGTTATATTATAAACGAAATATGCAGTTTGTATGCTTATTTTATGTGAAAATAAGTAAAATAACTTACATACATCTTGAAATTGCCAAAAACTTGACCAATACATAAAAAAATCATATAAAGCAAGTTGTTTAAAATTTTCAAACGCGTTTTTCTCGAAATGACATTCGTGTGGGTTGACATGGTATTGCTTATTTGCGTCCAGTAATTCTACCGCAAAGCAGTACACTGTGTTTCGTAGGCAAAGGAGATTTAAGAACCAATATCTTGAGGTCGTGAGTGACACCTACAAATAGTGTTGCAAGCGCTTATAGGTTGCGATAACCGGTTACTATCTGGTGGGTTGTATGCTTGCTTGCCAATTTAGTAAAAAAAAAAAGAAATATTATAGACATTCTAAAGAATATTTAATTCTATTATTATAAAGGTTTTTTATTTCACACACTTTATATGGCCCACCGATGTACTTGCGCAGTTAAGGCAGTGGATATACACGTAAGGTTTATTACATATTTTTTGTCTCGGAGTTTCGTCAATTGACTTTTCGTAATTGCCCAAGCGAAGATTGACAACGGGCCTTATCTTTTGTGTAATATAATTAATAGTTAATGATCATTATTGAGCCTATAGATGATGATGGCTCCAACTTCCATTTTGGGAAGGTATGTACCTGCAGGGGAGTGGGGGCCTCAGTGCGTGGTGAGCTTGTCTGTATCCTTGTCGGAGGGGGGCGCGGGCTCGGAGCGCGGCGCCTTGATGAGCAGCGGCGAGGGGCGTCCGTGGGGTCACGGGGGCTCGGGCCGAGTGAGGGGCGTCAGGACACCGGAGTTCACGTCCTCTATAGCCTTTCGGAGCTGGATTGACAAAAAAAAATTTCAATACTCATAGTCCCATTTCAAAGTGTGGATCAAATCAGCAACAATCAAGAGTTCCACCACTAAGCTATGGTGGCTTTAAAGACACATACCTCTTTGAGTGAGACGACCCCTATGAGGCGACCAATGGCAGTCACGTAGGCTCGACTCACGCCCAACGTTGAGAACAAAGAATGAACCTGGGGGTAGAAATTTTTTATTAATTTTTTTAATTTGGACACACAGTTCTTTTTAAACCCTTTAATACATTTAAACCTTACAAGTGCGTGACGGACTTAAATAAAGGACTTCATAACACCGTAAATAAAAATATCAAGTTTTTGTATGGGAACCCCATTTTACTTTGTTTTTTAGTATTGGTTTTGTAGCGGCAAAAGTAATACACATTCTACGAAAAAACCACTAAGAGATGGACGAACAGCGTAGGTTTAGTAATTAGGTTACGTTGGCAACCTTTGGGTACTGAAGCCTAAAAAGCTAATTTAAATCATTTAAAATAAATTACCACCGCACACTTAAGACTGAATAGACCTTCAAAAACTCATTCAAACATTTTCTACATTGTCCTATGTGGTGGTACCTACCTAGCCGGCCTCTTGTAATAAAACTTACCTTAAGTAATGAGGTCCTTTCGACGAGCTGGAAGGGCGCAGGGTCGATGTGACAGATGTACAAGTTATCATCCTCGTAGTCAGGCTCGTCCTGGTTCTGAAAACATTATATATATAAATTAATATTATATAATATTATATATTTACTGCTAAATAAAATTAACCGACATGAGAAGCCGTGGTTATAATGTACCCCCATTAAGTAAGTAAAAACGGGTTAAAGTTGTTAACGGGCTAAAAATCATCAAGTTACAACACTTTTTTTTTGGACGGCTGAAGTATTTACATTAAATTTAATTTTTATAATATTGAACTTTACTGAGGCTACATACACTGTGTGGAGGTAACGTGTGGAATGTGTCTCAACACAACGGGAGGATCCTCCGACCAGGCCGGTGATATTGTGGAGAGTCGAAGCCCTGGGCCGAAGCCCGAAACCGAAGTATAACGACTAACATTGGGAAGTTGTATATATAGGTGAAGAGCGTAGGAAACTCTGATAGCGCGATTTAGGATCGTGACAATCATTGGTCGTCCATATTGTTGCGCTACACACTGTCTACTAAATATCGCCAATAAAAACCTATATAACAAAAGAAATAAAAACCGAAAAACTAAAACAAATACCCTACATGGAGTAAGCACTAAGGATTTGCGGTCATTGGTGGCATGGCATGGCAGGGGATTTTTATGTAAGAAATATATTGAAATCTTAAAAGCATGACAATAAATCGTCAATAAGTCAAGGTGGAGGCCAAATGTGGTCGAAATGAATAAGTCTGACACTAGGTTGACCACAAACGACATGAAGAAGATTGGTATAATAAACTCCTATAAAATTACAATTGTCTTATAGAAATTGTCAGAAGTATTAGTATAACAGTTCTCACCATTTCCCTCCGCCTGGCCACGATGAGCATCCGGTCGAAGTCCACCTCCTTGGCCATCTCGAGCTGCTCCCAGGCCTGCTGGTCCTCGGGGGACATGTCGCACACGCGCTCGCGGGGCTGAAGGGGACAACCAACATTTTAAAAAGTAACCCTCTGTGAGCTGTAAATCTCCCACCCAATATCTCCGCCATGATGGAAAAATTTCCAAAAACTGGTAGCGAGCCTATAGACTAGATGGTAGTGGGTTCCATTCCCGCTCGGGGAGGAGGCTTGTTTTGGTCTTTATCTATCTTGCTGGGCGTTGGTCCTTTTGGAACTACCCACCATGGCTCGGAGAGCACGTTAAGCTGTCGGTCCCGGTTGTTGTCACATGCTATCTGATAATAATCATGAACTCTTGATAGGTTCGGCGTCAGGATTGCAAAGGTCAGTTGGCAATTGTTCGCAAGCTACTAAGTAGAACCTGGGTAAATACCGGGAATAATGTTAACATATTTTCTTTTTTTTTTTGGTTAAATATGATATTAACTTTTGGTATAATATTTCTGACTTTTTAAATTTACATTTAAAAACATAAGTTTGTTAGAAAATAAACATCGAAGCTCACCAGTTGAACTTTCTTATTGATAGAGGGACTCCTTGGTAAGCCGCCGAGCTGGTCGCTCAGACCGCTCTCAACATCCGGCAGAAGGGTTGAACGTTTGAAGATAGCCTCGAACGCGGCACGGATCCTAGAGGAAATAAGTTAATAAAAAAAAAAACAATGACAGTCCCAATCTGGTATTATTATATTATTTAATAACTCTGCCCACCAAACAATTTCGTCCATATAAGATCAACAGTCCCATTGCTTTCATGAGTGGTACATTTTCTGTCCTGTGACATCACTAGTATCTACCATATCTACGACTCAGACCGCTCTCACTTCTACTGGTCTCCACTTCTATGAAGTCGTCAATCCCCAACCATCAGTAGCTCTACCCCCCTCCATCGCAGTGACGTAACCAGTTTCTACCGATTCTAAGATAAGTACCTGGTTTCGGCACCAGTTACGGTGGTGTAGACGGCCGGCGCGGCGCCGGGCGAGGGAGAAGTGGGTCCACGGGATAGTGTGAAAGAGTTGGTCTTCTTCAGGATCGACTTGGGGCGGAACAGCTGACCTGGGGCTGAGAATACGAGACAGATTTTTTGTTAACTACACAAGTAAAATTTTCAGATCCATAGATAGTATGGTCATTAATAAATCAAGATTTAGTTTTTGTAGTAGTAGAGTCATGATCTCCCTAGCACTAATTGGCCGGCTTAACCGGGGAAGTGCTACCCTCTCACAGAAAATCAGTGTAAAGTAATAGTATCAGTACTGTTACATTTCGTGCTATGAGTGAGAGCGCCGAAAGTCCAATGTCCCACCCTCTTTGCGCCTATTCCTCGGGTCGGTAACGGTAACGCATGTGTTCCTTCAAGTATCGCAAACGCTCAGGTTGCGGTGACTACTTACCACCAGGAAGTCATGACATAAAGAATGTTTAGGGATAGAAGGACGTTTTAAAATTTTGAAAATGAAAATGTTTTTAATTAATTTGCAGGTACCTGGTAAAAGACCGCCTTGATCGTTCGAGGTCAGCGAACCTCCTCTGGTCATCCCTATTCCGGGGACTTGAAGCATATCTGGAGCTGGAGTGACCTTGAAATGAAATTCAATAGTTACCAAAAATTACTATAATTGAAATTAAAGTATTAATGTTTTTTCGTAAGTATAATGACGTAAAATTTACCAACAACGGCTAACACAACATGGAAGTCGTGCAAAAGAATAAAGACAGAGAAATAAAGAACATACATTTAAACATACATTCTCAATTGATAATTGGATGCAAGTAAGCAATACCATGTCAACCCACACGAATGTCATTTCTAGGAAAACGCGTTTGAAAATTTTGAACAACTTGCTTTATATGATTTTTTTACGTATTGGTCAAGATTTTGGCAATTTCAGATTTATGTAAGTTATTTTACTTATTTTCACATAAAATAAGTATACAAACTCCATATTTCGTATATAATATAACCCAAAACGTTTAACATAATACATAAATTGCATGATTAAAAATGTCTTTTTTAGAAGTTTTGAAGCTTAAAACCCTACAAATATTAAAGAAAAATGTTCTTCAGCCATTTACCAACACTTCTGCATATGCAACTCAGTTTTTTCAATTTTGTGGGTTGACATGGTATTGCTTATTTGCGTCCAATTATAGCAGTGTCAAAAAGTATTACGCCCTGTGTATATGTATTGTCAACGCACCTCAAACCTGGAAGGTCTCCTGGTGCGTCGCTTCTCCTCGTCCCGGCGCCGCTGCTCCGCCTCGCGCTGCCACAGCGCCGCGATCTGCAGGCGCCTGGAGCGGCCCACCTGCTGCTCGATCACCTTCACCAGCTCCCAGCGGTGGATGGAGCCCAGCAGGACCATGGACGCCGGACTGTCCACCAGCGGGAAGCTCTTTATTGTCTGTGTGTTGATAAAATATTGGTATAAAGTAATGGTGGATTTACACTCGTGTGTTTTGCTAACAGTATAAGATCACACCGCATGCTTAGTACTTTCATAACATATTTAGAAATAACTCAAGCGCGTAGCCATGGAGAGGGTTTTTGGGTACATCCCAAACATACAATTCATATTCGCTGGTATCTCTAAGCTAAATTTTATCATGATTTAATTTTTTGTATTGTTTCCAGAATATATTTGTCAAAATTATTCTTCGCTGTGACTTTATCGGATATAAATATTTGCAGTTGCGGTGGGAGTCTCGGGATACAACATTTTTGATGCATGAAATCAACGACACCACCGCCCGCCCTCCCCGCCCCTCCTTAGACTAGGCTACGTCTGTGTCATACTTTATGAAAGAGATACGAGGCTGCGGAGTTGCTTATCAAAATAAAGAAGCAGTAATATATGGAGAAGAAAGTAACAGCAATCATTATCCTAACTTAATGTACATATAGTATTGTTTATAATAGTAATATTCATCTTAAAATCTGGTTTACTCAACGTTTAGTTTAAAGAAAGTTATCTCAATCAAACTCTGTCAAAACTTACCTTGTTTGCTTTCAATATATCCTTCAACTGCTGGAAGGTCATCCTGTTCCAGATGTATTTGACATCACGCACCATGAAGTCCTCAACGCAGATATCATACATACCTAGAAAAAATGTCTTGAGTAATAAAATTATGAGGATCACGCGAGGTTGACAAACCATTTCCAACAACCAATAAGTTAAATATGTTCCTAGCATAATGCTGAGTATTTGACCAGGATCTGCTTATACTCTGATCTGATCCTGATTTGACGCGTTACTAGTTTTTATACACAGCGATTGCCATCTGACCTCCGCAACCCAAAGGGCGCACCAGTAACTCATGGAATTCCTATTAGCAAATCAACCTATCAAGAGTACGATTATTATCAGTTGTAATGATATCGGCGACAAGTAATAATATCATGAAGTACTGTTGCGTTTCTTTGGTTCCCTTTATTTTTTTTCCCTTCTCATCCCGTCCCTCCTCTTCTTTGGGTTGGTAACGCGCTTGTGATACTTCAAGTATCGCTTGCGTTCATAGGTTGCGGTGACTTCTTACCATCAGGCGGACCGTATGCTTGTGTGACAACCGTCATGACATTAAAAAAAATAACGACCGGGACCGACAGCTTAACGTGAGCAAACGACAATACTGAAACATATATTTGTAACAAAGCCGCGGGAACCCATTAAGTCATAAATCGTAGTGTGCAATTTCACTACAAGCTGGTAAAGCCATAAGTACAAAAAATCTAATAAATACGTAATTAATTATCTCCTATACTTTGAGGATATACATAAAATAATTCGGTTATGACTTGCACAACATAACCGAATGAAGTAAGGATGTGACTAACTTCGTTCCGTTGAGTTAATGTTGGATGTACAAAGGCCGTGTCTTTGATATTTTGTCTGTATTAGTCACACTGGTGGTAGGTCATTTGTTGCAAGAGGCCGGCTAGGTAGGTACCACCGCAGTGTCAAATACTCTGCCGTCAAATAGTAGTGCTTAGGAATTACTGTGTTCTGGTTCGAAGGGCACTGTACGCTAGTGAAATTACTGGGCAGAGGAGATTTAAGAACCAATATCTCTCGTTGGCATCGCGTGAGTGGCACCTACTAATGGTGTTGCAAGCGCTCATAGGCTACGACAACCACTTACCATCAGGTGGGCCGTGCTTGTTTGCCAACTTTTAACATAAAAAAAAGAAGTCTATGACTACAGCTAATACTGTAAGTTCTAAGCATTCAAATGTAGTATTATTTTACGATCCATTTTTATTGCTAAAATTTAATGTCTACTTATTCAGTCAGTCATTAACAAGACGAGGTGGCCGAGTGGTTAAGGCGTTGGACTGCTAATCCAATGTGCTCTGCACGCGTGGGTTCGAATCCCATCCTCGTCGGTATGTTTTAAAGAATTGTTTACTAGTTATTTGGAGTAAAATAAAATAATAAATAAGAAAATAAATAAACGCTGCACACTCAACTAAAAATATATTATTTTATTTTTAATTGATGATGATGGTTGTTTTAAGTTGATGATGAAGCGCCCCACATGATGGTAAGTGGTTGCCGTAGCCTATGAGCGCTTGCAGCACCATTAGTAGGTGCCACTCACGCGTTGCCAACGAGAGATATTAGTTCTTAAATCTCGTCCGTCCAGTAATTTCACTAGCCTACAGTGCCCTTCAAACCGGAGCACAGTAATGCCTAAGCACTACTATTCGGCGGTAGAATATTTGACACTGCGGTGGTACCTACCTAGCCGGCCTCTTGCAACAGAAGACCTACCACCAGTGTGACTGATGGAGTAATCTCTGCTGTGACAGAGGTTATCCCAACAGCGGGCGATGGGGTTGTCACATCCCGACGCCGGGTAATAGGTAAAGCTTGTGAAAAGGTTTGATTTACTTTTTTTTAACTGCGACGTTATGCTATATCGTCCAAGGTTAGATAGTAGAAAATAATTATAGCATTAAACTCGCCCTTTGCGCACATTGTGCAATGTAATTTATATAAATAAATATTTAAATTTTTCTGACTTGCCTAATGAAAATATTAATACTTTAGATTCTTAATTCCCTTCTGCCCTAAAACCAATACCTGCTTCTAATTTCTCAAATTCATATTTTGTCTGATTTTAATTGTTATAGTTTGTATATTTTTGAGAGAAGAAATTACTTTGTCATTCAAATAAGTAGTATGAAAAAGGTATCATTCAAATTCACAAGTGAAGCCGCGGGCAAAGTTTAGTTTTTTTTACCACGCTGGTGGCAAACAAGCATACGGCCAGCCCGATGGTAAGCGGTAACCGTTACTAAAGACGCTTACATAACCAGAGGTATTACATACCGTGTTGCTGATCTCAAAAACATTTACACCCCTACCGTTGAAGAACCCAATATAAGTTATATCATACGTACGACTGGCTGATGATAGGAGATCAGGTAAATACGGCAGCTTCTTGATTAGTATGATGCTGTCGAAGCACGACGGCTGAAGCAACGCTGCGGTAGCGTTGGCGGCGAGCACTGCCGCCATGATGGGGAGGAGGTGAGTTACCTGTGGGGGTAACATATTGTTACGGGCTGGGGTTCGCGAATTTGGAAACAAACACCTGATGGCTCTAAATAAGACTTTATTGAGACCTAGATTACACAACAGAGCTTCACAAATCACAGGTCAATCACAGTCTAAAAGAATAGCCAAGGTCACTAATTATCGCACTTGTTCATTGGTATCAGCGCCGGGCCGCTTATATAACGCGGAACACGGGTTCGACAGAGTTCCGTCCGCGGAACGCTATTCTACATGTTTCGAGAATACATCTTTCTAGAACCAACGCGACGTTAAGGAAATAAACAGAGAGAGTAGCAAGCGATTTTGAACCTTATGACGCAGTGATAAGGTTCTCCGTAACATTTTTTTTTTTTTTTTTTTCGGAATGTCCATTGCTGTTGGCCCTAGTGGCCTTGACAGCGTCACCGGTGGGGGCCGGGTCTGGAGACCTCGGCCGGTAAAGATGGACTGCCACGCGGGGCACAAGTTGAATCCGTCCCAAGGGCCCCTCCTGCGAGGTCGAGCCTAGACCTGGGACGTCATCGGGAGGGCTCTCCGTAACAATATTTAAGTCCGTTTTTATATGTTTTTGTCCTGTCTTTTCTCCCACTTTCCTTTTATTTGTGGGCGCATTATTTGATTTGACCAATGAGCGCGCTATTTGATTGGACCAATAACCGCGCGCAATTTGATTTGACCAATGACCGTGGGCTAATTGATTTAACCAATAATATTTATTATTATTACTAAGATCATAATTGGAGAATTAAATCTGTAAATTGGGAGTATTATTAAAATGAAGAATTACCTGTCCAGTCATTTCGATGCATATAACAATAGTGGAAACAGTATGAGTGACCGCTCCCGTGAAAGCCGCAGCTCCTACTGTTGCGTAACCACCTGGAAATACATACATATTTAGTCATATCACTTTACTCACGTGAACTTCAACAATATATTGATTGAGGACCTTCCTTTAATGCTAGGTCTCGGTATTTTATTCCCGATCGGGGCACATGTTTGTATTGATCATACAGTCATGAATGGATGAATGGTTATGTTTGTGTTTTTCAAATCCCTTTACACAGGACATTTATGATTACTAATGACTAATTTAAGGGAGAAATTAAAATAAGCACACATGCACACGCGCACACTCACGCACGCACGCACGCTCACGCACACAACAACATACCCGGTAAGATTTTCTGTATGTGTCCTCCGTAAGCGACGCCCAAGGGACAGAAGTAGTGCATGACCTCGCCGGTGAAGCGGCCCAGAGCGGCACCCATCTTGAAGGCTGGCACGAAGATCCCCGCTGGTACCGGTAGAGTACATGACACCAACGACAGGAAAAACTGCGAGCATATGATTATAAATAAATAAATAACGGCCCCCATTAAAATAGTGATTTCCTTTGTCAATGATCCGGCCACATACACAAGGACAACCACCTGGGTGTGGTTGTCCGGAAAACATGCCTGTATGGTCAATACTAACATCCATGTGCTTCGAGCGGCATTCGAATCCGCAATCTGTGGCGCTTAAGGCAGGTTCGCTACCGATGCGCCACAACGTCGTCGAATAAAAAATTTACGAGAATTTGACTGAGCAAGTTTCAATGTTTTTAATACTAAGATCTCGATAACAGTTTGGGTCGGTATGTAACGATAGGTTGGGTATTGGCGTATTTGTAGAATGTCTTATAAAATTACCTTTTTATGGTCTCTTTGTTTTACTTATCTACGGTTTAATTAGCTATTATTAACCCGTATATTACACCTGTATTATGACATTTTAAAACAGCTGTGTATACAATGAAAAAAAATCAAAATGTCAACATTAGAAATGGTAAATTCATAGGTATTATACATGACGAGGTGGCCGAGTGGTTAAGGCGTTGGACTGCTAATCCAATGTGCTCTGCACGCGTGGGTTCGAATCCCATCCTCGTCGGTACGTTTTGTTACGTCATAATTGTTTACTGACGTCATAATCGAAATTTCAAATTGCAATTTAAATTACTCGTTAACTCATGATAAATAGTTTCATAAATATTTAGTAAAAAGGTCTAAAACGTTTTTAGTCCAGTTATGAAAATCGAATAGCTTTTTGAAGTCTCTAAACTAATTCAAGCTGATGTTGTAAAATCTGATCGGCGTAATTATTTGAATTTGGATATGTTCTTTTGAGTAGAAGGTTCTTGCGGTTTTCAGAATGAATGAACCGGTCCACCTGGGGAACTACAACTCATAAAATATCATACTGCTGAACTTCTGTCGATGATATAAATTGATATTTTACAAGCCCTAAATATTTGATGGATGCATGGATCCTGTCGATGATTGATGGTTCTTTTACAAGTCTTATCTTTTACCTACAAGAAACGTCTTAAACATGGAAAGATGCTGGACAAACTAAGCACATAACACAAGCCTTTAGTATTGGCTGTGTAATGACAAGACGAGGTGGCCGAGTGGTTAAGGCGTTGGACTGCTAATCCAATGTGCTCTGCACGCGTGGGTTCGAATCCCATCCCCGTCGGTACGTTTTGTTACGTCATAATTGTTTACTGACGTCATAATCGAAATTTCAAATTGCAGTTTCGGTTATTCCTTAATGAATTCACGATAAAGATTTTCATAACAAGGACTAAAACTGTTTTTTAGTCCAGTTATGAAAAAAGCCTTTCAAATCTCAAAATTCATTGAAGATAAAGTTGTAAAACCTAATCGGCAAAATTATATAAATTTGCATTAAGTCTTTTTAGTATAAAATGTTTGCGGTTTCCAGAATGAATGGACCAGGCCATATGAGGAAGTACAACTCTCTCACAGATTGTCGTGTTGCCGCGCTTCTGCCGATGATATAAATGGATCTTTTACAAGCCCTAAATAACTGATGGGTGCATGGATCTTGTCGACAACTTGAGACTAGATGACAGACTATATGGACGCAAATAAGCAATACCATGTCAACCCACAAAATTGAAAAAACTGAGTTATATATGCAGAAGTGTTGGTAAATGGCTGAACAACATTTTTCTTTAATATTTGTAGGGTTTAAAGCTTTAAAACTTCTAAGAAAGCCATTTTTTCAATCATGCAATTTATGTATTTTTAAATATGGAGTTTGTATACTTATTTTTTGTGAAAATAAGTATATTACATAAATCTGAAATTGCCAAAAATTTGACCAATACATAAAAAAATCATATAAAGCAAGTTGTTCAAAATTTTCAAATGCGTTTTTCTCGAAATGACATTCGTGTGGGTTGACATGGTATTGCTTATTTCCGTCCATTATGCCAATGAAATTATGCTTTTTAGGGTTTCGTTCACTAAGGTTGCCAACGAAACCCGTATTTTAAGCTGTTTGTCCGTCCGCCTGTCAGCGGGCTGTATCTCACGAATCATATTAACTAGATAGTTGAAATTTTCACAGAATGTTATTCCTATTGTACAATAAATACTAAAAATAAACTAAATTTTTTATAATTATCGGATTGTCATGAAAGCCTTTTTTGTATATTTTTGTATAAAACAAATGTAAGTACATCTTGTCTTATGGTGTCGGAGGCCAAGATCCTCTTTGGGCCGACGCAGTTCGACGACGTTGTGGCGCAGCGGTAGCGAACCTGCCTTAAATGCCACAGGTCACGGGTTCGATTCTCGCTCGGAGCATAATGTGTATTTGTCCTTGTCCTTGTATGTTCCCGACACAGGATATCACTATCCTAATGGGGGCCGTTGAGTGTGTAGCGTTTGAGTGTGTATGGTTTGAGTAAGCAAGTAAGTAAGTATATTAATGAATACATAAAAATGTGGTTAACTTAAAACAGCAATAAAATAAGAGCGTAAAGATAAATATAGAGTGAATATATTAACTTAAGTAGCAATTATGATACAAGCACGACAATTGTACAAATAGTGCAGAAAAGAACGAAGTGTCGTAAGTCTAAAATCTGACTAATATTATAAATGTTAAAGTTTGAATGGGATGTTTGTTACTCTTTCACGCAAAAACTACTGGACAGATTTAGATGAAATTTGGTACAAGCATAGATTTGTTTTTAAACGCTACACAGTCAAAGGCCCCCATTAGGATAGTCATATCCTGTGTCCGGGTCCGGAAACACATAAAACTAGGACAAACACACCCAGACCAGAAAACATGTCTATATGGTCAATACAAACATCTGTTCCGAGCGGGAATCGAACCCGCGACCTGTGGCGTTTAAGGCAGGTTCGCTTCCGCTGCACCACAGCATCGTAAATTTTTACCTGGATTAACATATAGCATACATTATACCGGAAATTTGTTAGGTTCCATTGGGATCATCATAAACACTACATAACGCAAGCGTAGTCGCGGGTGAAGCTAGTAAATTATAATCCTAAAACGTTAGAAATAAATAAAATTTAAGTGTCTGTTTGTAAGGTTAAAATAATTTCTTCTGAATCCATGTGAAAATATTTACGGTACCTACTTAAAGCAAATAACCAATTTTCATTTTTTTTTTGGCAGTAATGTCTCAACTAAACAATAATTATGATGACCACGCGAGGGGACCCGCGGGTAATGCTAGTACATAATATATTTCGTGGATAAGTAGTCAAGGGCGTGTCGGACCGCGTAGCAAAGGATTTCGAAGGAAGTCACTGAACAAAGCAAAACTCGCACATAGAGGGTCCCGTATCCACCTTAGAATAAAAAATCGAGTTCCTTACATGGGATCCCTATATTTTGAAAGTTTATTTTATTTCTGTATTTTTTGTAGAATAAATAAATAAATAAATAAATAAACGTTGCACACTCAACGGCCCCCATTAGGATAGTAATATCCTGTGTCGGGGGTCCGGAAACATTCACAATGACAAGGACAAATACACCCAGACCGGAAAATATGCTTGCATGTCAATACAAACATATTATGCTCCGAGCGGGAATCGAACCCGCGACCTATGGCGTTTAAGGCAGGTTCACTACCGCTGCGCCACAACGTCGTCAACAGTAGAAGCAACAGAAATACACATTCTTTAAAAATTTCAACTCTGCCTTTTACAGTTGGTGAGCTACAACCAGCTAACAGACGAACGGACAGCGGAGGCATGGTAATAGGGTTCCGTTAGCACCCTTTGAGTTCGAAACCCTAAAAAACAAAGTTCTTATAGTGAGTTATTTTTTTAGTATTTTTTTTGTGTTATGACAGTTCGAATTGTATACACTTTTCTTTGTAATAAAGTTTACATTATACGTGTTTATTAGCTGTGTTATAACAAGACGAGGTGGCCGAGTGGTTAAGGCGTTGGACTGCTAATCCAATGTGCTCTGCACGCGTGGGTTCGAATCCCATCCTCGTCGATACGTTTTGGCAAATGAAAAAAAAAATTAATTGCCATTTATATTAAATTCTTCTTAAACGAAACACGTAATGAAATTCGAGAAATTTTTCAAATTTGAATCTATTTTTTGAGATTTGAGGTTTTTCGATTTTTAATCTAGATATTAGAACCATAAAATCTTCACTACAGATACAAAATTAAGTGTCTGTAATGTTCGTTATTACATAGAGGTTATCCGCTAATGAGTAAAACTTTTGGAACGAAGTTCCTTAACTCGCCTGACGGGTAGTGCGATGTGGTAGAAATTGTCACGTAACCAAATGCCGTATGCTGTATGTGTGTGCGTGTGTGTTTCGAGACTACTACAAGCAAATGAGCAAACGAGTGAGTGCGCAGCCGGATGCGTAACTCTCTCTCTCTCACTGTCCCTGTCTCTTTTTATCATATAATGTCAGGTTCCACCAACTTTTGCAGCAAGCAATGGCACAAAGTTATCCAAGCTTGGTGTCGTGTCGAAGGTCCAAATTTCACTCCAATCTCAGGTCCCTTACTTCCATCCCACTCTAAGTTGGAAAGTTTACCCCTTATTTTAGTTGGAAACGCACGTTAAATACGACTTAAATGAGACTTGTGAAAACACTGTCACCACCAATGCTTCCACTTTAAAAAATTAAACCTCACTCATGCCAATGCCAATCTTTGCCACCCTCTCAAAACCATATAACGCGGGAAGACCCTTTTCTGTCAACGCTTTCCGATAACTTTTTTTTTGCCACCTCACTCTCCTACGCCAACCCGCAAATGGTATTTCTTTTCAAAAACACGACACTTACAGTAGTAGTATAATTATGTGTAACGTCTGACATCTATGAGTGTTCGCTTCCCCAACTTCTTTTTACACACTTCCGTCTATTTTCACAAATACCAAAGAAGAGGAAGGAAGAATAGGAGATGCTACACATCAAAAGTGTTTTAAAGGCGTTGGGATGTGACCGACCCAATCGCCCGCTGTTGGGATAATCTCTGTCACAGCAGAGATTATTCCACCAGTGCAATCAGTCGCACTGGTGGTAGGTCTTTTGTTGCAAGAGGCCGGCTAGGTAGGTACCACCGCAGTGTCAAATATTCTGCCGCCAAATAGTAGTGCTTAGGCATATACTGTGTTCCGGTTTGAAGGGCACTGTACGATAGTGAAATTACTGGGCAGAGGAGACTTAAGAACCAATATCTCGAGGTTGGCAACGCTTTAGCGGCACCTACTAATGGTGCTGCAAGCGCTCATAAGCCACGGAAACCACTTACCATCAGGTGGGCCGTATGCTTGTTTGCCAACTTATAACATATAAAAAAAGAAATTGAAATATGAGTGACTCACGATGGACCAGAAGTAGATGATGAGACAGCCGAAGTGGTCCACCTCAGGAGTCCTCCAGTGGTCCACCACGGCCGCCTGCTCCGCCGTCAGCTCGTCCGACCACGTGAAGTTCGAGAACATCGACAGCACCTGCGATCGTTTACAACTTCACGGTGGATCACAACCTTATCTATGTATGGTATGAATGGCCAATACATGAGTCTGTTTTTATAAAATAAAAACTTATATTAATTTGCTATCTTTTTAACCGACTTCAAAAAAGGAGGTTCACAATTCGTCTGTGTTTTTTATGTTTACCTCATAACTTTCGACTGGGTAAACCGATATTGATGATTCTTTTTTACGACGACGTTGTGGCGCAGCGGTAGCGAACCTGCCTTAAACGCCACAGGTCGCGGGTTCGATTCCCGCTCGGAGCATAATATGTTTGTATTGACCATGCAAGCATATTTTCCGGTCTGGGTGTATTTGTCCTTGTCATTGTGAATGTTTCCGGACCCTCGACACAGGATATTACTATCCTAATGGGGGCCGTTGAGTGTGTAGCGTTTATTTATTTATTTTTAATTGAAAGCTGATGCTTTCTGCGTGATCCTCTTTTAGTGGCATCCATGAGAAAACCATAGAAGTCTTCAATTTGCATGAATCATTGAGTATTATCATTCTTCACTAGAAAGTACAAAATAAAATATTTAAAAAAAAAACGACTTAAAAATTAAAAAGAAAAAATATTTTTAGAACAGAAGTCAGTGCCATATGCCTCGCTTCGCTTCATAAACGCGAGAGTCGCGGGTTCGATCCTGACCACCTTGGGCTATTGTCGTACCCACTCCTAGCGCAAGCGCAGAGCTTATTTGGAGGGGCAATAGGAATATTAGTAATGCCTTGAAAAGTATTTCTAGTATTCTTTAAAAAATGTGGCAATGTTTTACTTAGCACCGATTTCTATAGTAGATTTTTTTAAAAGTTTGGAAGTAAAGAAGTTAAAGTTGGTTTGATATATATAGGTATTTATACTGACTTGTTCCTGGTTTCCGAGATCAGCAGCCATATATTTGCCAATACCGGGTGGGAAGAGAATGGACATCACCGCCAACGTCATGAAGCCCGGATATATGAAACGACTGGAAAATATTATCATTAGAATTTAAGAAATAATATTATTTTCTACAATTTTTTTTATATTTATTATTTCCGATGTAACAACCTTAATAATTATTTTTTTATATATTTTAAGGTTACATAGCAAAATAGCAAAAATGAAACCCTTATAGTATCGGGCGGCTGTCCGTCTGTCACAGTAATTTTACTCGGAGACAATTGGCTCTATCTATACAATTTTTTAAAGTGAAATCCTAAAATATATAAAAATTAAAGGTAGCAGACCATATATGTAACTGAAGGTTGAAAAAAAAATTTCATATAAAAGCAACGTGTGAGGTATCTTTGAATAGGTCTTTAACTGTAACTAAGTTAGTTTCTAATGTACATCATTGTTCTAGAGTGGCGCTGTAGTATTTGCTAAGTTAACGGTGAAGGAAATTAGTTTTTCGTCTATTCTTTATAAATCCTCTTTAAAAGCTTCAATCGCTCCGTTAACGCGGAAGTTGCGGGTTCGATCCTGATCCTTAGCTATTGTCGTAACCACTCCTTGCACAAGCTGTGAGTTTATCTGAAGGGACAATAGGACTATTAATAATAAGTGAAAGCCTTGCCAATTGAAAAAAAATTGAGCAGTCGGCGCACCTCCGAAGGACCGTAGTTCATTATTACGTTTTTTCTTCAACTTCAAATGTAATTCGAAATGAAATCTATATCTTTCAATAGGTTATATGATAAAATGAGACGGACCGAGAGAGAAAGAGAGAGAGAGAGTTGTGCACCCGGTTGCGCACTCACTTGCACGTGTGCTCATTTGCTTGTACTAGGCTCGATACGCACACACAGCATACGTCATTTCGTTACGTGACGATTTCTACTAAATCGCACTACTCGTAAGCCGCGTTAAGCGACTTCGTTCCAAAAAAATTATTGTGAAATGTAAATAATGAAATTCAATCAAACTAACTTCTTTTGTAGAAAACTGCTCAGTACTTTGGTATTCCTCATGAAGAGCACGTACTGACGATGTAAGAATACCCAAAGCGCCGCCATTAAGCCACAGACTATTCTGGAAAAATAATTATTATATTAATTTTTTTTGTATCAATTTCCTTATAATCAAATGATAACAAAGTAGAGAAACGAAACTATTACTTTTATTAAGATACATTACATACTAACTATATACTATGAAACGTTTCAAGAAATATGTGTGTCTGTGTCTGTCAGGTCGTATGTGGTGTTTGTTAACGTCTGTCAGGTCATGCCCACCTGATGGCAAGCTATTGCCGTAACCTATGAGCGGTTGCACCACCATGAGCAGGTGCCACTCACGCGTTGCCAACCTCCAGATATTGGTTCTTAAATCACCTTTGCCCAGCAATTTTACTAGCCTACAGTGCCCTCTAAACCGGAACACAGTAATGCCTTAGCACTACTATTTGGCGACAGAATATTTGACACTGCGGTGGTACCTACCTAGCCGGCTTCTTGCAACAAAATACCTACCACCAGTGTGACTGATTGCACTGGTGCAATAATCTCTGCTGTGACAGAGGTTATCCCAACAGTGGGCGATGGGGTCACGTCCCAACGCCTGATAATCATTTCATGTCATATGGCTGTGTGCAAATGCATGTCATGTCTCATGGTTGATTAAGACACTAGTGTCTTTAGTGTGACTATAGTTTCGTGTTTGTCTTTGTGTGTGTGCGTGTGTGTATGTGTGTTCATACCCGAGTAACACGAAAACAGCGAACTCCTGCGGGTCGAAGGGGAAATCCTGAGGTAGGTTCGTAGGGAACAGTGGCTTGACGGTCGGCAACGCGCCGGACCATACAGATAGCAGGCGGAACATCTGTGAGAAGCAAACGGACTGAAGTATAAACCGTAAGTGTTGTCGAAAAATAACCGTCCCCAGCGGGAATCGAACCCATGTAAATTAGTCAATCTGTGTTTGATTGCGTTGTATTGATATATGACGTGATATTGAGTAAAATTCATATAATTAATGGACGCCCCCTAGCGAGGTTAGTTAATTACTAAATAGTTAATAATCTAGAAATTTAATTTATTTATAGTTTCGCAATTTAATATTTTATTTTTTAATACGTATCATATTTAAAAAAAACTGTGCATGTCGGACTCGCTCATGAAGGGTTCCGTAGCACTGTCGAATAAAAATATCAAGTTTCTTATATGAGAGTATGTCAACTCTCTACCTAATACAGTTCGTGAGTTACAGCCGGCTGACGGACGGACAGACAACGGAGGCTAAGTAGTAGGTTGCTGGTGCCACGCTTTGAGTACGGAACCCTAAAAACGTACAATATAATATATTAATAGAAACTTACAATAGCACTGCAGCAGGCTGCGAAGAATCCTCTCCAATAGTTTCTGACGGCAAAATACGTTGTCGTTACTTCGATTGAGAACAGAACACCTGGAAGAAAAAAAAATTGAGTTACAAAAAAAATTTAATGAAAAAATAACTAAACGATTAATCTCAACGAAATGAAAAGGAAAAAGATTTTTCTTCATACTTTTTTGTTTTAAGAATATTAGCAAAGCTTTTTCAAGGCATTGATATGTATTGCCCCTCCCAATAAGCTCGAAGCTTGCGCTAGGAGTGTGTACGAAAATAGCCCAAGGGAGTCAGGATCGAACCCGCGTCTCTCGCGATTTCGGAGCGAAAGTCGGCCCTGCTACCGTTTAGCTATTGAGGCTTCAATTTTATTGAGTTTGAGCTATTGTCTAAGTGAATAATTTAAAATTCTGTTTTTAAATTTAATGTATTTTAACTTTATGGAATACCTACTTAATGCACATGCACTCACACATATACCCACTCCTAGCTCAAGCTTCGAGCTTATTTCGAGGGGCAATAGGAATATTAGTAATGTCTTGATTGTCCTAGTAATAAGCATTGCTAATATTCTTTTTAAAAAGAAAAAATATATATATATTGTTACGGAGAACCTTATCACAAGAGAATAAGGTTCAAAATCGCATGCACCTCTCTTTGTTTACTTCCTCGACCGTCGCGTGGGTTCTAGAAAGATGTATTCTCGAAACGTGTAGTAGGTTCGCGGACGGAACTTTCTCGAACCCGTGTTACGCGTTATATAAGCGGCCCGGCGCGTCGACTGAGGCATTCAGTTCTGAGCAACGAGCGAAGAAACTACAAGTGATACCAGTGAACAAGTGCCATAATTATTGACCTCGGCTATTCTTTTGGACTGTGATTGACCTGCGATTTGGACCTGTGATTTGTGAAGTTCTGTTGTTTAATCTAGATCTTAATAAAGTCTTATTTAGAGCCATCAGGTGTTTGTTTCTAAATCACCGAACGCCCGTAACAATATATATTTATATTATTTTTCTTATTGAATTAAATTCTTCTTATTAAATATATTTTATATATATAGTGTATAAATTGATTAGAATAGACTAAAAGCGAACTTTTCATTACGGTGGAATACCTTAAACCTACCTAAAATAGCAATTTACATTAAACTATGCAACAATCTATTATAAATAGTCGAGTACCAACAGCTAATGAAGATGTATAATTTTAAACGAGATCCAGAATATTCTAGAATTATCACTAATAACCAGACGATTCTAGAAACTAATTGATGGGAATGTCTCTTTATATACAATCGTCGTTAAATATTTAAAAACAAATAATAACCATTTAGATTAAATGATACGTCCATGTCTATACATATTGTAGGACAAAATATATTTTTAACTTGCTTTTATTCATCTGTATATTCTATATTTTTTTCGCTGTGTAATTTTTTTTTGATAAATAAACTTGATTGAATTAATTAATTAATTGACGACCTTGTGGCGCAGCGGAAGGGAAACTGCCTTAAGCGCCACAGGTCACGGGTCCGTTTCCCGCTCGGAGCGGATATTTGTATTGACCGTACAGGCATGTTTTCCGGTCTGAGTGAGTTTGTCCTTGTCATTTTGTATGTTTCCGGGCCCCCGACACAGGATATAACTATCCTAATGGGAGCTGTTGAGTGTATAGCGTTTATTTATTTATTTTAGATTTTTTGCCTGAATGGAGTTTTCATTTCGTGGCCGTTCCATATAATTTTTGCAACAATTTTTTTTTTACCACTTAATTTTCATTTTAATTATATAAAACAAATATTGCTAGCGGACTTTTTATAGATCGAGCAGTTATTAGTGTATTATTAAGTAGTGTTGGTTCAAAACCATCTACCAAGATAAGCTAATTGGCTACAAATATCACCAACTTACCTCCAACAGGCGCTGCGAAACACGAAGCGACACCAACAGCACAAGCCGCGGCCAACATTTCCGACGTACGCGATTCATTACTGTAGATACCTTGGAATGTGGTCACCAATTTTGATAATAATGTTGCTACCATTGAAGCTATGTGAACTGACGGACCCTGAAATGTTTTGGAAAAATTCATGAAGAAAAGCCTTTATTACCACGATGGTGGTAAAAACTTATGGTATACTTATGATGGTAAGTGGTTATTATAGACTAAAGAGCTTGTTACATGCGTATTGCAAAGAATAGGAGAGAGCCCATGACGGTTGGCACGTAAGCATACGGTCCGCCTGATTGTAAGCAATCACCGCAGCCTATGAAAGCGGGCGATACTTGTAGTATCACATGCGCGTTACCAACCCCAGGGTTAAGAGGGAAGGGATGAAAAGAGGACAGAGAGTGTGGGTGATTGTTCCTCCGACGCTCTCAGTCGTCGCGTGATACGCAACAGTAGGTACTGATATTGTTACTTTACGGCAATTTTCTGTGAAAGGATAGTACTTCCCCAGTCGAGCCGGACCATTTGTGTTGGGTAGCATGACTTATTTCGCGTCAATATTCTACAATCTCATATATTAATGCGTGAAGAAAAAGCTTTTGAACTTAAGGTGAAGGAGTGCAAAATGTTAGTATTTATGTATAAAAAATCCACTGTTTACATTCAAACCAGCAATGTCAAACATATGTTTGACATGTCATTCAATTCAATATTAACAGTAAGAGTGGTCAGGTCTGCTAATTTATATGAATTAAAAATTGGTCTGATTTTGCAGTTTAATTTTTAATTTAAATAACGTAATATGTAGCGCTATAATGTATATGATTTCAAATAAATATTTTATAATTAAGAAAATTGATAAGGAAAAACTCTTGATGGAATTAGCATAAATATAATAGCAGTCCAATTTAAATATTGTAACCGGTTTTTAACCGCATCATTATAACCGAATCGCTTTATTAGACCATCAAGAAATAATGATAAATATAATCAACGGTTTACTATTTTGAATAAGAAAAGCTATAGAGAAATTGCTTGAAAAATATCAAACAATGTTATAGTAACAAAAAAAGATATTAAGTCATAGCACTGCTTTTTAGGGTTACGTAGACACGTCACGAAGCCTACGTTATGTCACTATAACTTTAGCACCAAATAACTCCAAATATGTATATGTTATTATCACAATATGATATACTAATTACACAATAACAAATACGGACTTTCCCGTTTTTTATTGTGTTGTATACCAGCCTGTAAATAATTATCGTGTGAACTTTAAGGAAAAATAAAAAATAATAAGAAACTTGCCAATTACTGTTAATACATCAAATTATAATATGTGGTTGTAAGAGGCCTTTGGTGAGGAAATCAGAAATTAGAGTCCATAAGCTTTTGCTTTGCTGAATAATAATAATAGTCATAATAATTTAGAAGACAATATCTTGAACATAAAGCTTCTCCTTTATGAGCTGTTAGTGCACAAGTTTTAGTTGTTCAGGTAATATATAGGCCTGTGGCTTGACTTAAAGATTATTATGAAATTGATAACAGCCTAAGTCGACTTTTTACGTGAAGCTCGGAGACACTGACTTACCTGACATAGAACTACGAGTAGGCGCTATGTTTAATCGAAATTCTGTTCAATTACCGACCAGTGAAGGCATGTACCTCGTCTAGTAGCCAGGTGGCAGATGATTATATATTTAATTGATTTACCTCTTTACCAAGTGGCAGGCCAGAACCGAGTGTAGCCGTTAAGCCGATAACTTTTGAGATCATGGCTCGGAATGTTAGGTACTCCTTCAGATGGACTCCTCTTAATATAGTCTTCATTTCTGGTATACCAGAACCTTAAAAGAAAGGATTTCTGGAATAAAATTTCTCATTCAAGTGGAACTGTAATGTAGTTCAGCGATTCGACAGTGACTCTAACTTCTTTTGCTACAAGAGATGTTTGATCTTTATGATAGGGATAGTAGTTGAGTGGGGTCCGAGAAGACATACAAGAAAATCACAATAATAGTTTTTGGGAATAACTTCAATGCTCAGAAAAACTATCTTTACATTTTTATAATAAGCGCAGAAATAACTTCTTGGTGTTCCACAGGGTATTATTTTGAAGCCTACTCATTTCAATAAATACATTAATGGTAAAAGTAACGCTAGCGATAGAAATAATATTAAAAAACTTTGTTTTATTTATATAATTTGTGTTAATATATTTACCGATACTCTGAGCGGCAACAATATGGACAAATCCAGAGGCGAATAAGATGAGGCAAACAGGTAATGATACCCAAGCGACATATTGACTGAATGTGGATGTCGCCAAGTCTTTATACATCCACATGCGTGCTGAAATTAATGAAAATATATAAATTGTATAATCTAAAAATGTATTATACTTTTGTAATTTTTGAAGGACACAAAATATTGATAATTTTTTTGTTCGGCTTCTAAGAAAATCGAAAATTAAAAAAATATAGATCTATTCATATATATATTAGGGCTACCATAATAAAAAAAATGGGTACGGGTACTTATGTACGCGCTTCAGAAGTTATACTTCTTTGGCATCACTAAAAAACAATTTTTAATTGCATGCAAATAATTAATGACAATAAAATGATAAAAGGACTGGAGAAGAATAATCAACACAGTTAATAGAATATAATAAAAGGAGCTTCCCTTTAAATTTGTTTTCGAGACTTAGTGAGCGGTTTTGCGGACAGCTTCAACCTGTGAATTTTGTGTGACGCTCATGCGCGCGCATAATAAAATTTCAATGTTAAAAATTACAACCATACATAAAAAGTTTGTCGTGTTTTTTACCTGTATCCTGGAGTCAGCATGAAATAGAAGCAAAGTATTATTGATAATATTATAAAGATACATATTTATTCTGAGATCAATTCTTAAGATTCTGTTTTTTTCAATGACTATGATGACTAGCTAGGATATTAAAATTCTTACCATTATTACAAATAGCGATGCCCTTATCCATAGCGAAGTTGATCAGCGCCATGATAATACCCAGAAGCGCCAGGAACACCCAATCCTCACCGAGTCTTGCGAAAGTGTGCCTCCATATGTAACCTAACAAACTTCATATCATTCATCATTTACCATGAGGATTCACTTTTAAATCATCATTTAATAAGGAAAATTGATATTTTGATGTTATGATTGATTTGACCTGGTGAACCGTTGTGACGGTGGCAATGAACGCATGTAATGTTATTTGACACAAGTCTCAATCAAGGCAGATACATCAGCCATGTAATATTTTAAATAAACGTATAAAGCGTTACACTTATTTGTTAAAAGTCAAATTCTACTACCGGCTTTAAAATATACCTCATACCTAAGAAGAACCGGTGATATAAACTCCGGAAACATTTAATTAATAAATAAGCGCTACACACTCAACGACCCCCATTGAGATAGCAAAATCCTGTGTCGGGGGTCTGAAAACATACGCATTGCCAAGGACAAACACACCCAGACCTGAAAAACATGCCTGGGTATTAATACAAACATCTGCTCCGAGCGGGAATCGAACCCGCGACCTTTGGCGCTTAAGGCAGGTTCGCTACCGCTGCGCCACAACGCCATAATTTTTTTTAAAGAAAATTAGTATTGCTTTTTCAAGTCATTACTAATACTCCTATTGCCCCTCCAAATAAGCTCGTAGCTTGCGCTAGGAGTGGGTATCAATCGTCGGGATATTGAGCCCAATAGGGTCGACTTCGAACTCACAACTCTCGCGTTAACGAAGTGGAGTCGGTCCTTCTACCGGGGAACTATTGTTTTATGAACTTAGAATTATATAAATCATGGTAATTTGAATGAATTTATTTTTCATATTTTTTATACTTCTAAGTGTAGGTTCTTACCACACAATCCATTACTTGAGTGATTGATTTTCCATATGCTTTCTATTTTTTGTGTGTATTATGTGTGAGTTGATTGCAAATTTGCCAAAACAATATTTAGATAAAAAACAGACCCTACCAGACTTACATAGTATATGGCGGAAGTAGAATTTAAAAAGTCATTATTGGCTTAAATTACAAAAAGTTTAGGTTAAGGCAATTTAATTAAAATTATTTAAAGTAATTACATTTAGCAATCATAACAACTAAAATTAAAAAAATATATTTTGTCGTGACATATATTTTTTTGTAGAGTTTATTTTACTTGCGTATAATTAGATATAAAAGTGTTACTATTAATTTAACTACTAATAAATAATTCAAAAACTAACTTTGCTGGTGTTAGACTTTTTTAGGTTGACACCATCGCGGTTTCATATATTCTATCGCAAACCAGTATATAGTGTGAAGGACACTTTCAAAGGAGTCATAAGAATCTATAATCTCGTTGGCAACGCGTGAGTGGCACCTACTAATGGTGCTGCAAGCGCTCATAGGCTACGGCAACCACTTACCATCAGGTGAGCCGTTTGCTTGCTAGCTTAGCATATACCACAGCATATAGTATATGGATTATATATATTCAGCTCACCTAGTACTTTAAAGAATTTTCCTCTCGGTCGATGTTTCCCAGTCGCTTCAAGTTCATTTTGCCGAAGCTTGTCGTCTTTCCGTCTCCTCTTCCGAAGTCTTCTCAGTCGTCTCGCTTCTTCTCTGGCAGCTTCGCTTAGATCGCGTTGGTAGCGACCATACATCTACAAGAAATAAAGATTACTTCGTATTGTATAATGGACAAGTTACTTAAAAAACCACCGCAAATAGTGTGCCTAAAAAATTTTAAGAGTTCTCTCCATATCTCCAACATACCGTCATCAGAAGCTAACCAAATTATAATGGGACCAACTGGAACGACCTTTCAAACCAATATAAGAAAAAAAAAGAAAGAAAGACAGAGACAAAGAAAGAATTATCCAAATTGGTCCAGCCGCTTGTAATCGAGTAATTGAGTCACATTTTCCCATAATCAGAACTTTGTTTTATAATGTGTTGCGGCACTGTTGCATGCACCGGAACGTAGAAGTCGTTCCGGCTAACACGAATGGTGTTCGAGTCACAAGACTAGATATAAAAATTGTAACGTTCATTCAGCGACCAACTTACTAAAGTGCTTAACTGAACAAATAAAATATATTCTACAAAACAAATGTATACATTTTTGGGTTCATCCATTGCTTAAATCCAGTCTTACACCAGAAAATATCGAGTCAGAAGAAAGAGAAAAAAGGAGAAATTCGCACCACGACACGTTTTCCTCTTTGAATCATTTCTTCTTTATCCATGGTATTAGTTATTCTTCTTATTCTTCTTCTATGTTTTGAGAAGACACAATGAACGTGATCTGGTGTACTTAATTCAATGAAATTTATACTACATGATTTCTTCTAACTTTCAATATGAAGTCTAATTAGGAACTGCCGGTGAAATTTGCTAACCTTGATTACATGCTTCGTTTACACAAGATACGAACTAGATAATCTCCTATGGTTTTGTTTGCCAAAGATAAATGATTGCTTTTGCATATATTTGAGATAAAGATCGTGAAATGTTAGGTAAAGTAGATTATCATATGACGGTAGAAAGGCCGACTCCGTTAGCGCAGAGTTGCTGGTTCGATCCTCACCCCTTGGGCTATTATCGTACTAAGTTTTAGCCCAAGCTACAAGCTTCTTTGGAGACGTAATAGCAGTATTAGTAATGACTTGAAAAAGCATTGGTAATTTTTTTAATGACAACTTTTATACATCCTTACTTAAGATTATGAATGCGAAAGTAACTCAGTCTCTCGGTCGGTCTTTCGCGCTTTCACGACAAAACTACTAGACCGATTTAAATGAAATTTAGTACACAGATAGTCTGGAGACTGGGAAAAGACATAGACTACTTTTATTGCGAAAAAAGGTTTGAAAGGAGGATGAAAAGTTGTATGGAAGTAACGCCATTTTTGGAGCTAAAAGCTTGAAACTTATTTTTTAGGTTTGATTCGATATAAATAAATATGTCATTCAAAGTTTGTAAAAGGTGGAAGAGGTCGGCGTGGTACAGCGCGGTAATTTTTAAATGGTCGTCCGCCATAACAAATACAATAATGCGTGCGAAGCCGAGAGCGTTGCTAGTATATTATACACGAGAATTGCATTCTTGCGGACGAAATAGCGAGGCACGATGAGTACCTACAAAATGAACCTTTTGTCGAAATAGAATATGTAAGTCATTGCTAATTTAAAGTAATGCTGTTGACAAAAATGTTAACGGCGTTTCGGAGAGAACAGTGAAAGTCAATAACTCTATTAGCCGACTTTAATGATTTAAAACTACTTTTACACATTAAAATACTTTTTACTTTAAAATACTTTTTATTGGCATAAAAATATTAATAAATAAACGCTTCACATTTATAAAGAACATCTGCTTCGAGCGATAATCGAACCCGCTAATGTAGAGGCTCAGTATCGGCACGCCACAGCGGTCGTCACTCTAACGTTCATATATTTTTTTTCATTAGCATCTATAAATCGTCATAAATATGAAGTTAAGGAAAAATTTATTAATAAATAGAATATACAAAACTAGACAAAACGTAACGACCTGTGCCCGAAGTCACGCTTGCTTGAGTTACCGACTTAATACCAAGTCAAAACGTTTCACATATAATAAATTTTACAGATTTAATTTCAAATATATACGCGCGTCAGAAGTTATACTTCTTTGGCATCATTAAAAAACAATTTTTAATTGCATGCAAATAATTAATTACAACAAAATAATACAAGGACTGGAGAAGGATAAACACACAGTCAATAAAGCTATGTTAAAATTTGAAAAATTAAATGACAGCTTCAACCTGTGAATTGTGTGACGCTCATGCGAGCGCATGTTAAAATTTCATCCTAATAATTTTTTCATAAATCGCATAAAGAAGTCTTCTTCATCCTAGCATTATTCCCGGTATTTTTATGTACCCAGGGTCTGCTTATTACTCTTATCCGGATTTTACAGGTTACTAGTTTTTACACAGAGCGATTGCCATCTGACCTCCGCAACCCTAAGGGCGAACCAGCAACTCATTGGATAAGAGCAATTTACTTATCAAGAGTTAACGATTATTATCAGATGTTATTGATAATAACCGGAACCGACAGCTTAACGTGCTCTCCGAGGCACGGTGGGGAGACCCACACGAACAAACGCCCAGACCGAGACAGAAATTTTAACAAACATCTGCCCGAGCGGGAATCGAACCCGCAACCGTCGAGACTAAAGGCAGACTCGCTACCCACGACGCCACAACGGTGTCATAATAAAAAATAAATAAAGAAGTATAACTTCAATAAATACCATTTTCTACCTAAACATGTAGTTTTAAATAACACAACAATTTAGTCTAACATGTCTAGACATGGTACATGAACATAATGTTGGTTTTGGCAGAATTTTTTAGGTCCTACTAGCCGCAGAATAAAAGTACCTATATATATAAAATAAATAAATATTTAATGTTTTCCTTATATTTTTTATCAAAGTTAAGTATAGAAAAACTCGTTTGCAATTTAATCAAAATAATAGGTCGTTACAAAAAATACCAACTAACAGTGTTTTAATTTGATAATCGTCATCTAACATAATTATTATTATTGGAACTAAGTCTCTTAACGCGGCTTGTGGGTAGTGCGATTTAGTAGAAATCGCCACAAAACAAAATCCCGTAAGCTGTGTGTGTGTGTGTGTGTATCAAGCAAATGAGCACACGAGCAAGTGAGTACGCAGGCGGGTGCGCAACTCTCTCTCTCTTTCTCACTATCCCTGTCTCTTATTATCATATAACCTATTGAAATAAACAGATTTCATTTTCGAATTACATTCGGAGTTGAAGAAAAAACGTAAGGAGCTTCGTTCTTGACGACTGAACCGACTTCACAATTTTTTTTAATTGAAATATTAGATTTTTGAGCTTATCGTACAAAAGTGAATAGATATATAATTATTTTTTTAATGCTACAGCCGTCTTTAAATTAGGATACCACAGTTTTTATTTCATTTAAACTACAAACTGGCTGGATTATCTACATTGTTTCACAAATTAACAAAAATTTTACGGTTGCTTAAATTTCACATAATCTTCACAACGTTAGCATTAGAAACATCATTTGAGAATAATTTGAAAATAATTTTAACAGACTTAAAAAGGAGAAATTTTTAATTCGTCGTGAGTCATTTTATTTACATTTCATATTATTATTATTGCAAAGCGTCTGTGAAATTTTAAAGTTGATGACTTCAAAATGTAGAAAATGTTAATTTGTTTTAGTTAGCTTGTATTTAATTTATTTTGAAGGTAATTTTTATAGCAGTAATACGTGGATTAATTTGACGTTGAATTAATTGTAAAATTTTACAAATGTAATTCATTATATTTGAAAGGAGTGAGTGAATTTCTTGCCGGTTCTTCTCTGCAGAATCTATCTTACGAATCGGTGGTAGGTTCACTTGACGGACATAACAGACTGTATATTTGACACCGTTGTGGCGTTGTGGGTAGCGAGTCTGCCTTAAGCCTCGACGGTTGCGGGTTCGATTCCCGCTCGGAGCAGATGTTTGTATTAATCGTACAGGCATGTTTTCCGGTCTGGTTGTGTTTGTCCTTGTCATTGTGAATGTTTCCGGACCCCCAACACAGGATATAGTTATCCTAATGGGGGCCGTTGAGTGTGTAGCGTTTATTTATTTTTATTTTTATTTGACGATTCAAACGTACTAAAAGGCCTATTTGAATAAAGAAGATCTTGAGTTTGGGTTCTTCTTATTCTTCTTTGGGTTACGCTGGCAAACACCTTTTATTTTTTTTGGTTTCGAGGAAACCTACTACTAGATGCTCGGCGTCCTGGGGAGGAGAACCGGGTATGTGGGGTAGAAACGTCATGGGGACCCACTAAAACCCAAAATGTGGCCCAAAACGCAGCCAGACTGCGCTGTCGGAAGCCGCCATCAAATCACCCTGGGTGCAAGAGGCACACAGGGCACGATGTAAGGTGGGACATCGTTTGCTGTATACCGCACAAGCAATGTAAGTTAGGACCATCCTTGAATCTCCACCTGAACATATTGTCCTTGCTTCGGCCAATCTGTGTCCGAAGTCTGTTTAGGGACTTCCAGACCTGCCAAATTATACCCAGGTGGTAAACTCTCGGAAGGTAACACAAACGAATTAGGCATGGAATTCCTGTTCCTCCATAAGTTGGTTTGGACATGACGTTAGGTGTAATGCACACATTTGCTGTTCTCAAAAATGAAAGTATGATGCAAATAAAAATTAATCCTTCACAATCAGCAATACTTGTAGATGGACTTACGTTATCTTAAAAACAAATAAGATTAAAGTATATTAAAGAGTTGAACCCAAAGTGTCACGAGGACAAATCTATGTATATAAGGCTTCCATGACACACTTAGGTTACAACTACTGTCCGCCCGAATTTTAAAGCGCACAAATGGGCGCCTCTACCGGGGAAGTATTACCCTCTCACAGAAAATCGGCGTAAAGTAACAGTATCAGTAGGTAGGCTGTTTCGTTTCGTACGACAAGCGACAACGCTATGGGCTCAATCTCCCACCCCCTCTGTGTCCTTCGCTCCTTATGCTTTCCCTCCTACGCCTTGGGTTGGCAACGCGCATGTGATACTTCAAGTATCGCAAGCATCGCTTGCGTTAATAGCTTGTGGTGACTGCTTACCATTAGGCGAAACGTATGACGTCATGGCGTAAAAATATGGCATTTTTTCCATAATCAATCAAATAAATCGTTTTCAATTCTAAACACGTGAACATTGCTAATTATAGTATTGGGATCTACGTCAATACGTTAGAATTTTTAACTATAAGGGTCAATATACTTCATGAGAACAACAGTTTTAAATATTAACATTACAGCAATATGAGATTGGTGTGTGAAAGCCCTAACGTTAGAGTTAAATGATCTTCACAGGTGTAAATATATATTAACACGTCTGAATGTCATTGGCTTCTCGAATAAAGAGTTTAAACAAAATGCGATATTTTATTAAAGTTATTGCATAGAAATATTTTTTTCAATTTTCATTTTTTTTAGCACAAGTTGGCAAACAAGCATACGGCTTAACTGATGGTGTGTGGCTGCCGTAGCCTATGAGCGCTTTCAGCACCATTAGTAGGTTCTACTTACGCATTGCCAACCTCGAGATATTGGTTCTTAAATCTCCTCTTCTCAGTTATTTCACTAGCCTACAGCGCCCTTCAAACCGGAACACAGTAATGCCTAAGCACTACTATTTGGCGGCAAAATATGAATAGCTTTACTATTTGCTTAACTTACAATAGATAGGCTTCATACATAGTTTGATTACAGTTTTTATCTTCGGAGTTCATAATCATAGAATTTAAAAGAGGCCCGTCTCGTAAAAAAATAATCATTAAATTATAGCAAAAAGTTTAGTTCATCCTCATTTTTGAGACGTTTACATATTTAAGAAGCGAACCAAGGTTGTGTAGAAACGACTCGGCCACGATACATATAGACTCTTTTTGTTTCATTCATTTTATCAGTTAGTAGACTTACTGAAACATACTTCTATTATAATTTAAATAGTCTTCTTTACGTATTCTCACGAATGTCGTATCGCAAAGTATCTAGCGATTATGAGGCATAATCAAATGTAATATACGGCCTGTTTCAATATGCAATCTCAATCCATTTTTAACGACCTAAGATTGCATTTGGTATCTTAAAATGCAAAAATTATGTAAGAGTCTCAACTGATGCTAAGCGATCACCGCCGCCCATAAATGAACATCTGCAACACCAGAGGACTGCAGATGCGTTGCCGACCTTTAAGGAATGGTCTTGAAGGATCTTTGCAGGTTTCCAGGTCGTATCGGAAGTTGGTTTCATAGAGTGGCTGTGCGAGGAAGAAAATATCTTAATACATTCTAATAATAATTCAAAAATGCTATCTTCGTATCAGAGCACACTAATCACGATTCTGAAGATTTTAATGAGATCTTTTCCATCAGAATAATAGAATTATTTATTTATAATATTATATTTTCATTAGGTTTCGTAGTTAATGGGCTTAATCGCCTATTATACTTTGTAAAATAAAAATATAGACGTAGAGTCATAAAAAGCACTCAAAAAAAAGATTACACTATTTTTCCCTATCTCAGTTACATAGTCTTAAAGTAGGCTTTATGTAATTAGAGGTTGCCGAAGATTGGTTCTCGGATTATGATAAGTATATAAGATACTGGGCTTGTTAAAGAGGTAAGTTCTGCACATATTTGTAGTATGCATTGTTAATACAGATTAGTACTTTATGATTGGTAATTGTTTTATAAAAATGATATATAATGATAATCTGATAAAAGCTTTTATTTTTTTGAAGAGGAGGAAATATGCTAGCAGATGACCAGTCTCTTGAGGAGAACCGGGTTATGTGGGGTTCCATGACGAAAAACCACTATAACCTCCTTGGTGGCCGATATCAGTGTGTGTGAAAGGGCAGAAGAAGCATGTACGACCTGCCAATCACTGTGCTGAACTCGTTGCTAGCGAAGTTGACCTGGTTATAACTATTTCAACACAAATAAAATATATAGATGCTAGATAGATAGATGATAGCCGAGTGCACCCACTGATCGGTAATCCTTTACAGTGGTTTAAGCAACTTTAGGCGCGGTCAGTCACTAGATGGGTGATCGCATAGTGGTGTTTTACTAAGCGTCTCCGTACTTCGGAGAGCACGTAAGAAGTCGGTCCCGGCTGTTATCAATTTGACAACCGTCGAAAAGTCAAGTCAGTCTTACGGGCGTCCTACGTCCTTGAACAATTCTGACACTAGGCCACTATCCACTCGATAAGAAGAATAAGAACCCAAATATAGATATGAAATTACTTTAAAAAAACGATGTTTTTAGATTTAATGTACCTAAGTAGGAAAGCGTTTAACAATCTCCATGTATGCAGCTAATCTTAATTCCATTGACGCGGCAAACTCGATTCGATTTTACCTTATTTATTGCAGTCCCTATTGTATTCATATCGGTATGAATAAAACATATTGCATATAAATTTAATGCGAAACCGATGTGCAATATCGATGCAGGAAAATCGATAGACCCTGTAAATATTTACGGACGTGATAGAAGGACGCACATCTGATTTATGAGAGGTTGAACTTGATACGAATTTAAATAGCCGAATATATGCATCCCATTTATATTATAGCTCGCTTCTGCCAGCGGTTTCGCCCGCGTGAACAACGATTTTAATACAAACTCTGAAGCCCACCTTTTACAAATTTTGAATGCCATATTTATATCGAATCAATAGCCTAAGAATAAAAAATAAGTTTCAAGCTTCTAGCGCTAAATATGACGATACTTCCACACAACTATTATGGGGATCCCCTTTCAACCCCTTACGGAACCCCTTTTTCACATTAAAAGCCTCTCCTCAGCCCGTCCTTTCTCTATCTATCCGTGTACCAAATTTCATTTAAATCGGATCAGTAGTTTATGTGTGAAATAGCGACAGAGAGAAAGAGACAGAGTTACTTTCGCATTTATAATATCAGTATGGATAGTAAGGAGTACAGGTAAAGTCAAATATTAAAATTGATTGGAAAAATAAGTTCGTTATTTCACATCACATTTCATATGTAAAAACTTTGTTTTGGTCTATTTTTGTGACTTTAGGAGCTAATATTTCAACATTCGAAATCAAACCTTCTTATTATTTTTAAAGACCTATCTAAACATATGTCACACGTTGGCAACATTTTCTGAATTAAAAACCCTAATAAATGTGAGTTTTTATATTTTGCTCTAATACGCAAAAAACGGCGTTTATCCACCGTTAAACGTTAAATTTTTTGATTAATCAAAATGTTTGTTTGTTCAAAATTTCTAAACTCAAAATTGGCCAATGGATATACTTTCAATTTTGACAGGTTGTTGCATTTTTTTCAAGGAGTGTTTCGTGTTCAAAAGCTCTTACGGGAAATATTAAAAGCTTTTTTTAGACAAAATCACAGCGATCATACCCATGCTAAAATTGACTTTTATAAGCGATTATAGGGGATTATTTTGCCAAAGTATTAAGATTGTAATCAACTTTGCTGCATGTGGATATTTACCTAGATATATAGATACCCTTAGAATATTACACATGCATCGTGCAAACTTCGGGATGTTTTCTAACATCGTATAGTACGAGAGAAATTCTTAGACGTGGATGTTCCGTTAAAGCGAAAACGATTATATGCTGGGACACTAACCTTTAAATGAAAGGATGTAGGAAGAACACTTAATTATTTGCACATATTCTAATTAAAGTCCCGTAGATGTCATGAATTTTCATACATGCTAATGGGTATACAGTTTTCCTTGCTCAGTATTCGAGTCTTATACATTACATAGATTTCAAGCGCACCAATCCTTATATACTTTCTAGTATCTTGTTACAACTTATAAAGATACCGTATACTTTCAAAAAATGAGGTGTAATGTATGTATCTGAGTTTCTTTATTTAACGATAACTTTTAAATGCCTTAACAGTTTTGGATATATGGAGGTAGTTGTAGTTAGAATCTTTACATTATTCCGAGTGACAAAGGCTAGACATTGAAAAATCTCTTATACAGACAAAACATCTCCCAGACTTTGTCATCATGGTTTATGTAGTATAGACTGTTGTAGCGTATTAGTAGTAAGCCTCTCTTTAGCCTCGGGGCAGATGTTTGTATAGATGTTCAAATATCTGTATCGGTCTAGCCTTAGTCTTTATGGTTCTCTCCAACGTACCTCGGAGAGCGATTTAAGCTATCTTTCCTTGTTGTTATCACATAGTATCTGATAATAATCGCTAACTCAAGAACATTTGATCTTATCCATTGCATACTGGTATTCCGGATAAAAGTAATTAGCGGACCCTGGCTTAAATAAAGGGCATAATGTTAGGAAGAAAAACGTTTATGTAGTATATTTATGTTATGTTACTTTCAACATTAGAAGGTTTCTGACATGAGAAGTAAAATGGTAAAGAGAAGGAGAGAGGGAGAAAGAACGTTATATTCATTGAAAGAAAAAAATAGAACGATTACTTCTGACGGCAATAATCTGTGATAGTGTAGAACTTCGATCAAAAAGGCTTGTTTATTTATACTTATGACTGAGCGTTTGCTCAAACCAACGATCGATGTGAAAATATAATCAACTAGCTAGTTAACTCCCATAATGATTAACATTTTATACAGGAGAAGGTTGTATGGCTGTATGGTCGTAACTACCACTTTTGATTGTTATTATACACAACTGTTACTTTGAATATATAATTTTGATAATTTGGCACTTACGATGATATTTTAAAAAGGCTCAAAATGTTAAATATCTTGACCGTAATTAAACTGTCATTTTAATTAAAAATTGCCGCATGTGAGAGTGTTCAAAATCATCTAGTCTTCAAGCCTTCATCATTGCAAGACTATAAAACGATAAGAAGTATTGCTACCATGCCATGTGATCAATTTAATAGATTTTTCACACCTGTCTTTAGCTCCTTTGATCTTAATGAGTGCGCAAATTATACCAATTATTATGAACAAGTATGATTATAATTTGTAAGTCATGTTCTGTTTGCATTTTTGTTTAATAGCATACGGTTAATATGCTGAAGTGACGTTACATTGAGATCGAGTTAATACATAAATTTGCATAATTCCTGTGAGCATACGACCCACCTAATGGTAAGAGGTTGTCGTAGCCTAAGAGCGCTTGTAGCGCCATACATTTGTAGGTGTCACTCACGCGTTGCCAATCTCGAGATATTGGTTCTTAGGATCACCTTTTCCCAGTAATTTGACTAGCTCACTGTCCTTCAAATCGAGACACGACAATGCAAAACACACTACTGCTTTGCGGTACAATATATGGCATTGCGGTGGGACCTAGCTAGCCGGCCTCTTGCAATAAAAGGCCTGCCAGTTTTAAAAGAACAGGTCCCCGTTTTCAACCTCATAACACCCCGAAATGTAGGTATCCAAGAATCTACTAACATTATAGTTGTTTCGTTCTATATCTCTGGAGTCGTAGATCAGATCATCACGAAGCCTTTCGAATAAAAAAGATTTTTCCAAAACCGTGTATAAATAACAGAGTTCCAATAAAAGTAATAAATACATATAATAATTATATGACAATATAATTGAAATTCAAAGATGATAAGCGAAGTTACAAAACCAAAGGCATGTCAGGCATGTCTAAGCATGCCTTGACGGTAGCCATTAAAATGCCTCAATGACCTTTTGTCCCGAAAGCTTTCCAAGGCATTTAAAGCTGTCCAAGCCATATAACTCTGGATGAAAGCTTGCCTAGGGACGTCGCGGCATGCCGTAGCATATGCGCTTGCATGCGCTCATGCCGAAGAATAATGAACCAGCCGTATCGTGGCGTTAATAGGTATAGGCACTTAAGGCGATTGAAGAGAACTCTTAATTTTTATATTAACAATTTTATTTTTTGCGACTGACAAAGTATGTTTTATGTATAACTATTATATATAAATCATCTACAATCACAACTTACGGCTAACGAGGCATCTTAAAGGCACGTACAATACGTGTATTATCGTAAAAGTACCACAGACTAACATAATCTATTGGTTATTAATTATACAGATTTTTCTTTAATTAGCTAGGTAATAACCATAACAGTGTTTAAAGAATTCCCGGTTCGGGTGGAGGTAAGTTAAAGTGTCTGTTTGTAATTCCAAATTAAAAGCTTTTGTTTTTATTAATATAAATAAATTTCAAAGTATGTATGTACTAATATAAAAAACCGGATGTGTTTCGGACTTGTAAATGAAAGGTTTCGTACCATCGTAGAGTAAAAGTAACAAGTTTCTTTATTTAAATTTTATTTTTAGTACTTTTCGGGTTTAGTACTTTTCTTTTCGCTACCTATTAAGTTTCGTGAGTCCGGCCATTTGCCTGTCAACGAGCTCAGACGGGCGGACGGACAGTGGAGGCTTAGTAATAGGGTTCCATTGGTACCGTTATTGGTACCGGACTCTAAAAGTTAGTTTAAATTTTTTGTCCGCTTTTTCCGGTGGTTGATCTGCAGGCTTCGAGATCTTAAAGCTGGGATGTTAAATGTGGATATACACGAGCGTCGAGGGGACCTATTGGAATTTGAAGATAAGGTAAAAGTTTATATTATGATGTATATGCTTTTAACAGGACCGAGGTTCTCGAAAATGAAAAAAAAAAATGTGGAAATAATAGAGCGCGTCAGATGTTGATAGTGTATAAGCTCCACAAGTCCACATGTCTCTGATAACGGAGGTATTGTTAATTTGCCGCGCTGGTTTAAATCTAAGAATCCCTTCTTTGGTTCCCGTACTGAAGATGCTTAATATAAAAGACACAGAATGAAGACAGAATAAAATACACATAAAGACACAGATAACTAGTCTGTGGATACGTTATCAAATTTAAAATAGATTTAAACTGGCCTAGTTTATCAACACTATCATCACGTTACAAAGGAAATACGCTTAGTTTAAATCACACTCAAGTTACAAAGTATCGTTTACCATGTGAACATGTTGGAACAATTGCTTCGGTAATTGTGAAATTTACCTCATCCTACACTCCCACGGGATGCCAATGTTGTGAATTATCTAATGAGCCGAGACTGCTCAGGTGTTATGATACCCTGGTATAATGTTACAAGGCTCAATGCCTTATTTATGGTTTGTATTTCATTACTTGTTTTTATTGTGTGTTTATGACATATTTACGCCATTTGTAAACCTACAATGATGATTTTTTTATCAGGGGATACAGCAGTGCCCGCCAAGTCGAATACCGTAACATCCTTTGAATGTAACTTGGCCATTTCAGAGTCATGCAATTGCAAATCCAGTCATGGTTTTATATGAGTTCTCACAATTTTTCGTAGAAGAACTGGGCTGAGAGACTTAGAGTTTTCTTACAAAATATGATGGTTTTTCGCTTTCAATATTATTAATCTAATACCTTTAAACGAGGAATGCTTATATATATATATAATTGGGATCTCAGAAACGGCTCCACCGATTAACAAAATACTCAACAATCCCAATTTTTGCGGATATAACTTGTTGTCGAAATCATTATTTTATTATCCAGGTAAGGCTTCAATCGAGTTACTCTTAATGACTTTCGATTTACCAAAAACAAAAAAAAACCGAGCATAGCTCGGTCAACCAAGTACTGTAGTTAATATTGAAAGCGTATTAACTACATTAATATTGAAAGCGTTATTTTTGCCAATTAAATTTTACAATTGGATTTTAGAATCCGTACATAGAGTGAGTAGATAGAGAGTTAAAACGTTTTGTCTGTCAACGAGCTCAGACGGATAGATGGACAGCAAGCTAATAGGATTCCATTCGCACCGTTTTGAGCACGGAACCGTAAAAATTACTTTAATTTTTTTTTATCGAATATTATAATATTATCTAGCAAAGAGAGAGAAATATTCGAAGCATTTTAATAGTTTCTTAAAATTTTAAGTGAGACTCCTAAATCTTTCTTCGATATTAAATTGTCTGGGTTATTTCGAAAAGGCTGTTTCAAAAGGCTGTTGAAAAGAACATAATTATAGACTTTTCAAAATCGGTTCTGCTGCTACGGAGACAGTTAAGAGAAATAGAAAAATAAGATAGATAGATAGATAGATAGATAAACTATTTATTTGTATAAACTGAAACATACATCGATCTTAGAAAATACAAATATGACTTATAACTATAAGAAATAAAATTAAAAGTAATTACTATCACTAAGATTACTGTCAGTGTGGCGGTCGTATGTCACAGTGATACAAATGGGTAATATCTCAGTATATTTTACTCAAAAGAGCAAAACACTGATATTCTGATACTACCCGAGGGCAAACGGAGAATATAATTCATTCTAAACTCGTATTAGGAAATTACCAAAAGTACAACTGAATGAAAATAAAAATAAGAATAAAACCAATATAATTATAGTCGTTATGACTTAACTGATAGAAGAGACAAACATTATGTACCTATATAGACATAAGTATAAAAGTTTGCTTTACTTTTTGTCCGTTCGAACAACTTATTAATTAAATTAAAATGAAGTTTATGATTTACTCTATGAGGAATAATGGACACCTACTATAGATTTTATAGCTATGACTAGCGGGCCCGGCAGACGTTGTCCTGCCATCAAAATGAAAAAATAGTCGGACCCGGTAGCAGTGGCCGCTTTGGTCCAACTGTTAATCTAAGCAAAAACATCATCAAAATCAGTCCAGCCGTTTAGGAGGAGTTCAATATATAAAGATATAGATTGACAATCCATACATGGCTCTATAATTTATATTGATCACAAAAATTTAGAGCTAACTATTCATTCAGTCGTATTGGGAAAGCGAACAATGACATATCCTAACCTAATACCGTTAATACGTCAGCAGGAAACTACGTTTGCGGTTTGGAACATTTGATAGGTATATATTATGGTAAGAGCAAGCTTGTACGTAATAACTATAAACTGTTGAACTGGGATTTGCATGTAACGTAATATGGGGTCTACCATAAATAATTTAGTAACAATTGCCATTGGGATCCAATTCAATTCAGGAAATAAAACAATTCAGATTTTATATGAACACTACTTATAAATAATTAAATATATGTTGTGGTATGAAATAGCGATGTAGCTTAGTTTAGGAGGTTGTCATTTGAATCGCAATGAGAGTTCATAGTAAGCACCCAGGCCTTTTCATACAACAAAAAAGACAATGATGCTTCTTCCAAAATTCAACAACGACGCAACGATACAAAGTCAGTCACAAGCTTACAATATAATCGAATAAAGTTAACGTCTGACTAACGTCATGGTAATCTATATTGAATCAGTATTTCTTTTTGAGACCACCGGATGCGCTCACTGATCGGTAAACGATCGGTGGGTTAAGCAACCTTGGGCGCGGTCAGTCACTAGATGGGTGACGCAGTGATATTTCAACTGAGCGTCTCCGTGCTTCGGAGGGCACGTAAAATTCGGTCCCGGCTGCTATCAATTTTGATAATAGTCGAAAAGTCAAGTCAGGCCAGGTCAAGGCCTAATCGTATATGGGCGATCTGAACAACTCTGACACTATGTTGGCCACTAGCCACTCGATAAGAAAAATAATTTCTTTTTTTTGTTATAAATGCTTTACACTCAACGATTATGATAGTGATATTTGACACCCAGACCGGTGCCTGTATGGTCAATACAAACATGCTCTGAGGGACAATCGAACCAGCGATCTGTGGCGCTTATACAGGATCGCTGTCGCTTCGCCACAACGTCGTCATTTCCGGTAGTAACTAGTTTCGAAATCATTAGTTTCCTCAACGGTTAGACATAACGGCAGACTGGCTAACCTCCAGACATCGCGTGCCATCCTTCATTACTATCAAGTTCAACCTTATCGTCGCACCAGATTCAATGCTCATCTCTTAGACCATAGAGACATACTTGTATGGTCTGAGGCTAATAGTGTGTATTATGTAACTTACTGTTCACTTTTCAGTACCCAAAGGAACCCTCCATAAGAGGATGAAAATTTTAATAAAATTATTTTTATGGCCTCTCTCGCTATACAATAACAAAAAATAAAAACGAATTTAATTTCAACATTAAAGGGGCTCCGTATACAAGAAACTTGGTCCTTTTTTATATCCGAGTCCGACAAGCGCTAGGCAAGTTTTATTATACTAAAAATAACTAAAATAATTTTTACATGTTTTTCAAGGCATTACTAATATTCCTATTGCCCCTCCAAATAAGCTCGAAACTGCACTAGGAGTGGGTACGACAATATTCCGAGGGGGTTAGGATCGAACCCTCGACTCTCGCGTTAACGGAGCGAACGACCCTCTACCGTTAAGCTATTGAGGTTTAGCGGCTTTTTCGAAATTGAGGCTCAATATTTTTCACCAGTGACACCCTGAAAATTCAGTGTCCAGAAGGGCCAACAAAATGACCATTTAGAAAAAGAAAAACGTCACTAATCGTTAAAAAATACCGCGAAAATATTAGCAATAATAACGCATGCCTCACAGTTACAAGTTCTCTAAGGAAATGTTTTCGTTTTCTGCTTGTTCCAATTTACCTAAATATCCCACTTCCACTATGATTCAACTAATTGTGTTAAGGAAATGTAATGAGTCGAGGACAAAAACGTAAGGACGTGAGAAAGATGACTAAGAAAAAAATCTTAGTTAAATATTTTTAGGGTTTCGTACCTAAAGGGAGGGGGGTATTACTAAGAGTCCGCTTTCCGTCCGTCTGTCTCTCCGTATGTCAAATAAAACATTAATCGTTATAGTTAGATAGTTGACATTTTTACAGAAGGCTAATAGATTAAAAAAACTTGGGAGGTGTCAAGAGACACCCGGATGGAACGAAGTACCTTTCGATTAATTAGTGAAGGAATTGTAATAAAATTTTATTAATAAAATTAATTAATTAATTTTATTATTAAAATTAACTTATATTTTAATAATCGTCGCGACACCACACTGTTCAATGCAAAATAGAAAGATAAAACGAAAATAACTGGCTTCCTTTCTATGAGAGAGAGAGAGAGAGAGAGAGAGAGAGAGAGAGAGAGAGACAAAGAAACACACGCACACCGCACGGCTTACAACTATAGCAAAAAGTGTCTTTACAAGTTTTGGTCTTAATTTTTTCCATTTAGCCTCCTTTCGCATAGCGCGATAAAGAACTTCGTTCAAAATGAGGTCTTCATACAAGAAACTTGATATTTTTATTCAACCCTGGTACTGAACTCTTTATGCGCGATTCCCCAGACGCAGTTTGCAGGTTTTCAAGCATTTAATTAATTATATTTCATGACTAGTTGCGCCCGCGCTCCACTCGCATTGTGTACAGATTTTTCTTTATTGCACGGAACCTTGATTCTTTCTCTAAAATAAAAGTAGGCTGTTACTCCTTATTACCTCAACCGTTCCAAATCGTGAGTCCCGTTAAAATTGGTCAAGCCGTTTTAGAGATTGGCCGGAACAAACAGAGAGACAGACACAAATTTCGATTCTTTTATTTTATGTTTAAGTCATAGTCATACTTTAGTGTACGATGATTTAGGAAAACGATCACCAAGGATCATATTCTCGGTTTGACCCTGTCTAATGTCTCGATAGGTGTAATGTTCTTGACAGTGCATTACACGCAACACAGCGCATTACCGCATTGAGGGAAGGATAATGAGATGAACACGAACTTGATCCGACTGAATGACCCTGCTCTTAAATTATACTTAGTTTGAGGAAGCTGGATAGGCGAGAGGTTACTATAGTAACAGGCAAGGAAGCGTGCGGAGCTTCTAATGTTAATATGCATGCCAGCAAAGTTATGGGAACAACTTATATATCTCTAAAATTTTAAAACGTATCTTCTTCAAAATAATTATCGTTGTAAGTTCTTTGGATGTTCTACAAGCTCAATTTTTTCCAGAATTTTAAATACTATAGTTCAAAAGTTAGTTAGTTAGTGTGTTGGCAGGACACACATTTTTTATGACTGTAGGACCTTTTTTTTTTTTTTTTTTTTTTTACTTGGAGAAATGCAGTTACGCACTCGAGCGCCGGGACGGGTGCAATGGCGCAGGAGGTGTGTGGACTCGGAGCCGAGCCCCCTACCCACTAAAACTCCAAGGTCCCATCTAGCGCCATAGTGGGACGTCGCGGGATCGCCGAAGCATACCACCGCGACGCCCCGGCGCTTGCCCCGAGGCCCATCGGTGGCGGCAACCTACTGCCGCCATACATACATAATAATACATACTAGTACTTACATAAAAATACATAACTCCGCGCGCGAACGCGCCAGGTCTTTCGGCCTCCACCTTGGGCGGCACCATACTGCCGCCATACATACATACTAATACATACTATACATATATAAAACACTCCACGGCGCTTTCGCGCCCCTCCGACCGGGACCGAAAGGCCCCGGCAAACCCAACCAAGGGAGCCCTGGGTCCTAGGGCTCCCCCCGAGACTAACTTTTTAATGAGGTTGTTTCCCTCTACGACCGACCGTCGTTATTTTTTAAAGAGGTTTTCTTCCTCTACCGCTCGACCGGGGCTGAAGGCCCCGGCTAAGCACACCTCCGGTGTCGCAGGAGCCGCTCGCAGTCCATTCTGATAAGCAGAAAAGTACCGGAGCGACCCATACGACACCACCCTCCTAGGCGCGGTCTAGCGCAAAACGCCCCACGCCCGAACCGTCCGACCCTGTTAGCTTCACCGGGCAGTCGAAGGTGCCACCTGCACAATCGACTCCCGGCTACTGAGCCCCCACGGCACGACAAGCCCAGGGTACCGCAGAGTTTGACCTCTGCGGTTGGGGGGGCCAACGAACGACCGCAGTCATCGAGAACTCGTCGCGCGCGAGCGCGCGATCCGTCACACGCCGGCCGCACGCGCGAGCGCGTCGGACGACGTTGACAACTACTGATTTAATCAAAAAGGCGAAAATCAGACCTCCCAATTATTTTTAAGGACCTTTCCTTATAGGATATATAGTAGCCAATAGTCTCCAATTAAAATAACTGTCACATACACTTGACGCAATTAAAAGGGTTCCGTTTTTGCCATAAATAGTTAAGTAAGTCCTGACAAACATACGATCTTAGAATCGACTCTGAATAACTAGCTTTGGTTATTTTCGGTAGTTACCACTTAATGAAGCCGCCATTAAATTTAATGTAAGCAGTTTAATATATTATTTAATGTGTGAAATATTAGTTGTCGTTAAAATTTAATATTAGTTAGTCATTAAAACTAACATTGTCATAAAATCTAACTAGCGTACATATTTGCTCGTTATGGATATTTACGGTAATTTTATTATTAGTTACTCGTTACGTCCCGCGGTTTTAACTGCGTGACGTGACTGGACGTGACGTGACGTGACGTCAGATATTTTTTATTGTATATGTATCCTGTAGATCGCGAACGAACTTTGATCTATTTCTAACCTTTTTTTTCTTAAAGCGACCTAATATAACGCAGACTTACTATTTATTATTGACAGGTCGAAGAACTCGCTTGTGCCTCTTCGTAAATTCAAGACCCACGCAACGGTACGAAGTTAGCCACACGTATACTTCTTTCGGCTATGTTGTACACATTGAGAAACGTGAGACAAACCGCAGCATAAAGTAATAATCTGTATATTTATATATACTGTATCTGTATATTTATATATATAAACAGAAGATCTTACTGACTTATAAATGCCTAGCCCATCTAACCCAAACTAGAAAGTTGTTTTTTTCACAGGTCTTATTTTTAAAACGCAAACGCGCACTACGAAAGGAATTTTTGAAATTAAACTATTAAAGGGGTTGAAAGTTTGTATGGAAATCCCCCATTTCTTAAAGATGTAAACGTGTATTTTTTTTTTAAATTCCACCCCTAAATCTATATAGCCCCAAATTTAACGCGAGCCCAGCCGTGGACAGAAGATAGTTCTATATACGGTTTTTTATTTACAGTTCAATATGTAGATGAGTTACGTTTATATCATGTGACGGGTATTGTATCAAGAAGCCATTTGTTTATTTACATAAGATAGTAACGTTTACTCTCGGTCAGTAGAACGTTAGGTAAATACTTGAGCTAGATAAAATTGAATTTATTATACTTATACAGTAGTAAATGTTTCTATTAGCGAGTGTTTTGTACGATGACTTTGTAACGATGATAAAGCAGAGTACATTTGCATTGGGGCACGTGAAAATGTATGTAATGGATATCTAAATGCTAAAAAGTAGGTCTATCTGAAGGGTAGTAGGGCTTACCAAACTTCAAAATGTTTTTGTAAGACAATTTTTGGTATTTAAAAAACATTTTTGAGGCTTTTTCAAATTTTGATATTTTTACATTTTATACTTGAGGACTAGAGAAATTAAGAAGCCAAATGACCTTTCAGCTACGTCTGCACATTAGCATTTAGAAATCTATTTAGTACAAAGTACAATAACGCATATTTAGCATTTAGGTGTCCTTCAAGTACAATTTCAACATTTGTAGAGCCACGTTCTTCCCAACACCAATGGGCCAGCTCGACCGGATGAATCCTAACCTCTCACAGAAAATCGTCGTAAAGTATCAAGAGGTACTGTCGCGTTTCGTGCGATTAGTTAGAGCGCTGGAGGTCCCATCTCTAAACTCCTCGGTTCTCTTGCTTATCCTTCCTTCCTAACGTAACTCATCTACAATAGGGTTGGCAACACATTCTCACTCACTCTAACGCGATCAAAGACGAGATATTCACGATCCTGCATAACAATATCAAATTTTTCTGCGCACATAAGCATATATAACACTCTCTAACATGAAAGGTGGGCACAACCCTCCAAGTAATATCAACAGCCTTGGCGAAGGTATCCTGTGTGTTGGAAGGAAGAACTTGGACAAAGATATTGTTATAAGACAACAACTTTTTGGTTGATTTTTAAAATTTTAATAAACAATAAAATTTAAAAAAACACCCAAAAAAGCATGCGCTTCAGTATACAGCCTTTTTATTTATTTTGACATCGACTAAAAACACAAAAAAGGTTGTGTAATACAAAAAAAAAATCAAATGCTTTGGTCGCCTCTTTTTTAGAGTCGGTTAATAATGACATATGTAATTAAAAGAGCGCGTGACATAATTGCGTGAATCTCGTTATGTTCTGACCGCAGTGTTAGATATAATATAATTATTCTTTAATTACAACGTATATAAACTTAATTACCTAGTCTGATAAGATTAGATACTACTACTAAATTTGATAAATAAAAACAATTTACATTTTTTTTAATATCAGAAGTTGGCAAACAAGCATACGGCCTACCTGATGGTAAGTGGTTGCCGTAGCCTATGAGCGCTTGCAGCACCATTAGTAGGTGCCACTCACTCGTTGCCAACCTCGAGATATTAGTTCTTAAATCTCGTCCGCCCAGTAATTTCACTAGCTTACAATGGGCTTCAAACCGTAATACAGTAATGCCTACATAATAAAACGCGTTCAATTTGAAGGCTCAATATCGCCCCCATTAACGCGAAAGTCGCGTGTTCGATCCAGGCCTCCTTGAGCTAGTGTCATACTCACTCCTAGAGCAAGTTTTGAGTTTATTTGGAAGGATAATAGGAATATTAATAATGCCTTGAAAAAGCATTGCTAATATTGATAATCCACCATTCTCATCAATCAAACTTTGCCCTTTGAAACGTGGCCTTTCATGGCGACAATAGCCTAATTCTAACTACCATTTTTGTTTAACAATAATTATAAAAAAGTATTTTCACAAACCCGACCTCTGAATTTTACTCTGAGACATCGCGATACAAATCTACATTTCACAGACACTAACTCAATATCTAACAATCGAAACTCTATCCATTGCACTCTGTGTATTTATTGCCGGTTTTCCGAGACGATACGACCCTTAAGGACACCTATACTTAAAGGCTGGCAACGCTGCTGCGAGCCCAATGTTGCAGATTTCTATAGGTAAAAGCACTTCAACAAGTCTTTTAGCTGTTTGCCCCATCTTTTATAAAAATAAAATGATCAAGTTCGTGTTGGACTCGCACATAATGGGTTCCATACTATCGTAGAATAAAAATTAAAAGTTTCTTGTATAACGACAACATTTATGTTATTTGTTGTAGGGGCAACAGAAATAATACAGCAACTGAACCTCTTCAAGGTGCGAGTACATAAGCTTCTCATGAGTAGACCACCGTAGACCTTATCTATGCCTTCGCGCTCGATGGAGGTCAAGAAGTTTACCCATTTAGGAATTTAAAAAAATACACACTCTGTGAAAATTTCAAGGGAAATGCACAGACAGACGGACAGACGGACAATGGGGGCTCAGTAGAATAACATTAACACCCTTTGGATACGAGACCCTAGAAGAGATAATGGCCTTTTACTACAAGAGACCGGGCAGGTAAGTATTCTAGCGCAACACAGTGGTATTACTATATTTCGATTTTGAAGGTCACTGTACCTAGTGACATTACTGGGCAAAGGAGCAACGCGTGAGTGACACCTACAAATCAAGGGTGTTGGAAGCGATGCTAGGCTATGATAATCGCCTAACTTCAGGTAAACCGAGAGGGCCAAAAAATCACATACATAAAATGTTGGTAAAATTCCATCATCACAGCCTATTAAGGTGATTTTAAACACATGATCATTTAGAGCGTTGGGAATTAGAATTAGTACAATTAAATCTTAAATTACCATCGAATCAACACACCAGTTCGCTAATTAATAAGCATGTGGGAAAATCTCGCCCACATTCTTAGTGGCACAGGCAGCAGCATCTTAGGCCCCGTGCGAAAGCGCATGCTCCGTGCGAGCATTCTTTTGTTTACGCATGACATTCGACATCTATACGCTTAAGAGTTTTTGCATATTTTCCTGCTTTATTTTCTTCTCCTCTTCGTAAATTAATGTGCCTTCTTGTGCTATATTCTTTATGCTTGTATGCTAATATACTGTAAAACTATTGTGTGATTATCTATATACTTCTGATAAAAATGTGGACTCGAATATAAACATTATAACAGTAAGTGACTTTTATTTATAGTGATAGTGTTATTCATCCCACATATTGGTGACCACGACGAGGACAATTCATATTCATACAACGTATACAAGCGATAAAGCCGTTAAAAATCAACATTTTAAAATCATTGACAAGATCGCACAAAAGCAAATGAAGAGCGCTAAAATGTCACAAAGCGACACAACTGCAGAATTGTGCAAAGTTGGTGTAAAAGTACCCGAATTTTTGCCTGATCGTCCAGATGTTTGGTTCGCCCAACTAGAAGCGCAATTTATAGTCGCAAACATAACAGCTGATACGACTAAATTTTATTACGTCATATCACGGCTCGGTAATCAATATGCAGCGGAAGTATTAGATCTTATTAAATGCCCGCCTAAAGATAATAAATACGAAACTTTAAAGTCGGAACTAATAAAGCGTTTATCAGCAAGCCAGGAGAAGAAAGTGCAACAACTGCTGATGCACGAAGAGCTCGGTGACCGTAAGCCATCGCAATTTTTACGTCATCTTCAAAGCTTGGCAGGATCGGCGATATCTGACGAATTTATGCGCACGCTATGGTCAAGCCGACTTCCACAGCACGTTCAAACAGTAATTGCTACTCAGACTGACTCACCACTTACAAAAACTGCAGACTTGGCAGACAAGGTTCATGAAATTGCACACAGTACATCGCAAGTTGCTAGTACCAGCATGGCTTATCGAGATTCCACTAATCCAGCAATTTTAGAAGCCATGATGAAGAGCATGGCGGATTTGACACGACAAGTTGCTGCACTTACTTCGAACATCTCGAGATCACGTTCACGAACACGATCTTTTAGTCATCGCAGAAGCATATCCAGACAGCGTTCGTCTTCTCGTCCACGTATTTGCTGGTACCATAAAAGATTTGGCACAAAATCAAATAAGTGTACGAGCCCATGTAGTTTTGGCGCGGTAAACTCCGAGGACAGCCGTCAGTAGCGGCCAGCGCCTGTCCTACCTCCTCTGGCCGCCTCTTCGTAACAGACCGCAAGACGAAAATGCAGTTCCTCGTAGATACGGGATCGGACCTGTGCGTCTTCCCGCTCCGCGGCTGGGATAAACGCAAAAAGAGTGGGTATAGTCTCTTTGCAGCGAATGGTTCGGAAATATCAACATACGGTTTCGCACATTTATCTCTCGACCTCGGTCTGCGTCGAGATTTCTCATGGAGATTTGTAATAGCTGATGTTACTAAAGCCATCATAGGTATAGACTTTCTTTCTCATTATAACATTTTAGTTGATTGTAGACACCATAAACTTATAGACAACACAACTTCATTAGCCACTGACGCTGTTCCTGTAAAGCCTAATGAAACCGTTTCGTCTATCAAAACTAGCTGCTACAGTGACAATAAATATCAAGCTATATTAAAAATGTATCCTAATATTATAAGACCTGCTGGTAACCCTAGAGATTGTATGCACAATACAGTTCATTATATAAAAACTACTCCTGGTCCTCCAATTTCTAGCAGACCCCGCCGCCTACCACCTGATAAGTTACAGATCGCCAAACAGGAGTTTGACGAGATGATCAAGAATAATTACAGCACGCCCATCCGATAGCCCTTGGTCGTCAGCTCTTCACCTGGCACCAAAAAAGGACAACGGATGGCGGCCATGCGGCGATTATCGAGCTCTCAATGCAAGAACAGTACCAGATAAGTACCCCATAAAACACATACACGATTTCAATCTAAACCTTTTTGGATGTACAGCTTCTCCAAACTTGACCTTGTTAAAGCATATAACCAAATACCAGTCTATGAAAGCGATATATGCAAAACAGCCATAGTAACACCATTTGGTTTATACGAATTCCCAATGATGACATTCGGACTCAGAAACGCGGCACAAACCTTTCAAAGATTTATTGACGAAGTCATTAGGGGCTTAGATTTCTGTTACGGTTATCTAGACGATATTCTTATTTTCTCTCGCAACCCAGAAGAGCATGAACGTCACCTTCATGAAGTTTTCAGAAGACTTAACCAGTATGGAGTGCTGCTGAACATTTCAAAATGCGTCCTCGGCGCATCCAATGTAACCTTTCTTGGCTACGCTGTGTCCGCAGACGGAATCCGACCTCTTGACGAGAGAATAGAGGTAATTAAGAATTTTCCCGTGCCGAAAACTATCAAAGAGCTGCGGAGATTTCTCGGTATGTACAACTTCTACCACCGTTTTATACCTCACTCTGCAGAATTGCAAGCTCCGTTGAACGAGATGCTTAAAGGATCCACTAAAGGTTCTCAGCCAATATTGTTCGACGAGACACAACATCAGGCGTTCGATAATTGTAAGAACGGACTAGCGAAAGCAGCTTTGTTAGCGCATCCAGACTCCGATGCCAAACTAGCCTTAGTAACCGATGCGTCGAGTACCGCTATTGGTGGAGTATTACAGCAGATGCGTGGTAATTTTTGGGAGCCTTTGGCATTCTTCTCTCGTAAGCTATCGCCTACTCAAATCAAGTACAGTCCTTACGATAGAGAACTTTTGGCCATCTACAAATCTATTCAATATTTCCGTCACATGCTAGAAGCTAGAGTATTTACAATCTTTACAGACCATCGACCGCTAACACACGCTTTCCAGACCAACCGCGATAAATGTTCTCCCAGACAATTTAGATACCTGGATTATATCTCACAGTTTTCCACGGATATCCGTCACATTTCCGGTAAGGATAACATGGTGGCTGACACTCTCTCCAGGATTAACGATATCTCAGCAGGAGTAGATTTTGAAGCTTTAGCGAAAGAGCAGCAGTCTGACCCAGAATTAAATACTTTATTAACTGAGGGAAGCTCTCTAAATTTAAAAGAGATCCGTATGCCCGGTTCTAAAATAAAGATATTTTGCGATGTAAGTACCTCATCACCTAGACCTTATATTGTGAAATCAATGAGACAGCAAGCTTTTGAATCAATGCATGCACTCAGTCATCCCAGTGCTAACGCAACCATTAAGTTGGTAACGCAGCGTTTTGTTTGGCCCGGAATCAAAAAAGACTGTCGCGAATGGAGCCGAGCGTGCCTTTCTTGTCAACAAGCAAAAGTGACAAGGCATGTTTCATCACCATTATGCTCATTCGCCTTACCTACAGCCAGATTTCTCCACATACATATAGATCTTATTGGCCCCTTGCCTTACTCTAACGGATACAAGTATTGCCTCACAGCCATTGATAGATTTTCGCGATGGCCTGAAGCAATACCACTCACTGATATAACAGCAGAATCCACGGCCAAAGCCCTTCTAACAGGATGGATCTCGAGGTTTGGTTGTCCACTAAGTATAACCACGGACCGGGGTAGACAATTTGAGTCCAGCCTATTCAAGTCACTCGCCTTACTGACGGGATCTCAGCACAAAATGACCACCGCTTATCATCCTAGTGCTAACGGAATAATTGAGCGACTTCATAGACAGCTTAAAGCAGCGATTATGTGCCACACAAATCAATACTGGACTGAATATCTACCTCTTGTATTATTAGGTATACGCAGTGCATATAAGGAAGACCTTAAATCATCTGCTGCTGAATTGCTTTACGGTGAACCTCTCCGTTTACCTGGTCAATTTTTTGAAGACAATAACCGTAGCAGCGTAACGGATATAGGCGATTTCATCTCGAGATTAAGGTCATTCGCCGCTGAAATTAGTCCATGCCTGCAGCTCACCACACTCCAAAAAATATTTTATTTTCAAGGATTTAGAAACCGCAAACCAAGTATTTTTACGTCATGACGCTTTACGTACAAGCTTGCAACCTCCTTACACTGGACCGTACCAAGTTATTAAGAGAGGACAAAAGACTTTTCAGATATTAGTTAAAAATAAGAAAATAACTGTGTCTATTGATCGCCTCAAGCCAGCTTACACTATTAAGTCAGACAGCAATATAGTAAACGACGAGCAACCTAGTATAAAAACTACACGGTCAGGTAGAAGAGTTCACTTTCCACAATACTATCGCCCGTAGTAACGGTCTCAGCGGGGGAGTGATGTGGGAAAATCTCGCCCACATTCTTAGTGGCACAGGCAGCAGCATCTTAGGCCCGTGAAAGCGCATGCTCCGTGCGAGCATTCTTTTGTTTACGCATGACATTCGACATCTATACGCTTAAGAGTTTTTGCATATTTTCCTGCTTTATTTTCTTCCTCTTCGTAAATTAATGTGCCTTCTTGTGCTATATTCTTTATGCTTGTATGCTAATATACTGTAAAACTATTGTGTGATTATCTATATACTTCTGATAAAAATGTGGACTCGAATATAAACATTATAACAGTAAGTGACTTTTATTTATAGTGATAGTGTTATTCATCCCACAAGCAAATATCAATTCATATGCTACTAATGTCTTATATGGAATTTAGCATTGGAAATAATTTTATATAATAGTTTTAATACACTTCAGGCGAGGTTGCAGCCCTTCTTGGGTTCCGTTGGCACCCATGGATACGGAACCCGCCCTCCACCTCCGCTTTTCAACCATCTATCTGTTCGTCTATCTCACGAATCTTATAAGCTCATTATACATTTTTAGGGTTCCGTAGCCAAATGGCAGAAACGGAACCTTTATAATTTCGTCATGTCCGTCTGTCCGGCTCTTTCTATACAAAATTTTATAAATAGGTTTATTCTATGAACCGCTACACGATTTTGTAATAAAATCTTATAATATATAAAAATTCAGAGTAGCAGTCCATACACGTAACTGACAGTTGAAAAAAATATTTCAACGTATGGCAACGTGTGAAGTCTCTTTGGATAAGTCTTTCAAAATGATAAGAAAATTTGATTTTGACTTTTTTCATTAAGTCATTAGTTGTTGAGATATTTACTCTAAAGTCATAAAAAATTCTGCCCCCCTCCCTTTTAACTTTTGAACTATGGGATTTAAAATTCTGTAAAAATTTGAAGTTGTAGAACTTTTAACCACATTGGTTTTGAAAAAGATAGGTCTACAAATTTCAGTGATATGTAAGTTGTTGCCATAACTTTGTTTTTCATATTACATTTAATAATTACTATGAAATTATCAACTTAATTTTGGGGCCAATATTAATACGTTTTTATTTTTCCATAAAATTCTTCCTTATCAAGATGCGAAACCTTGCAGGTTCGACTGTGTGTGGTCCACAATGCAACTGACTGACAATTATTAATAAATAAACTATATAAAAAAATTAAAATTTGAAATTTAAATTGACTATGACAATAGCCCAAGGAGATCAGGATCGAACCTGTAACTCTTGCATTACATGTCATCCCTTTAACCTCCCGGAATTTATTACTCATGGAAAATAAGATTGATAGTAAGTAAGCAATTGTAAAAATAGGCTATGTATCCTTGACTTTATTTTTTTATTATTATTTTTAAAGAATACTAGCAATGCCTTTTTAATGGCATTACTAATATTCCTATTGCCCCTCCAAATAAGCTCGAAGTTTGGGCTAGGAGTGGGTACGACAATAGCCCGAGGGAGTCAGGATCGAACCTGCGACTCTCGCGTTAACTGAGCGAAGTCGGCCCTTTTACCGTTGAGCTATTGAGGCTTCTTAAATAAAAATGTATAGTCTTACCTACTATCTTTGGTCTTACTATTGACTAAATTTTGCATCGAAAATTTGTTTTGCCTGTTGTCACTGTTTCAAATAGCAAATAGCCTAATTTGAAATTCTATTTCAAGCCGATTTGTTCACAGCAACTTTTGATAAAGATTAAACATTTGAAATTCAAGGATAAGATTTACATTCATGAAGTCATTCATGATTGCATTTTTATGAGACTTCAAAAAGAAGGTTATGAATTATACTGTGTTTTTGTATACCTTACTACCGAAGTACTACTGCATTGACTTCTTTTTTTTCGTTTAATGTCATTTGTTTAGAAAAAATGTGCATTTTATTTTTAATAATATATTATACTCATATCATAACTAAAGTTATGTTAGATAGGATTATGATTTTTGATTAGGATAGGTTGACGCTAGCTTTAAAACAATTTTTTTTTATATTATATTTTGACCTCATTACTGTTTAAAGGCATGATTGTAGTCAATCCCGAGTCCATCTAAGTAATCAATTAAGTCCTTAACATTCAATATTCCTAACTTACCAAAGTCCCCAAATAGCTATGTCCAATCTCCTCTTCCGATGTATCTCCGGAAACTAGAGTTTGCTTCCTCCATTTCATTTTTTTCACTCGTTTTTATCACTAAATATTTTTAACAAGCACAATCGATTTTGGTGAAAAAATCGTATTATCTCTTATGGTTTATTAGTTCGCTAAATTAAAAAAAAATTAAACCGGTTAAATATTTTTTTAGTATTATTAAGAGTGATAGTTAAATTACATTTTATAAAAAAACTTTTTTATTTTTGCAAAGCGAGCCTACGATCGCGATGTGTCCGTCAGACGACTGGTGTCTTAAGCGTTTCCAGTGCCGCGCGAATGCACTGAAAAACTGAAATATAAGACACGGACACACGGGAGGAAATCACTTGTAATTGGTCATTACATATACGGTATAATTTGTGTACATGTTACATGTAACATCGTTTCGTTTTAGTGATACTTTAATAGTGATATTTAGTTTAGTTATACGAGCATTGTTAGGATTACTTTTTGTTACTTTTTATCAGTGTTGCCAGCCAAAAACCCTTTTCGAGCAAATCTAGAATTAACAAATTTTATCTTAAAAATAGCAAACGATCTTTACTTCTTTACATACAAATTTAGGTTTCTTGTTAACAATTTTCAATAGGAACACTTGAAACCCACCAAGAGAGGACCTAGCAGCTGTTTTGTTAAACAAAGATAGGAGCTTTAGGAATCATGCCACATCAGTAGCAGCAAAAGAGGGGTGAAGGGGACAGGACGAAAAGGGAAGGAACTCTTTGAGAAACTACTGGACGAATTTGGATGAAATTTGGTAAACACAAGGCTTATTACAGACATTAACATATAGGGCACTTTTCATCCCGGAAAAATGGTTGGGTTCCCGAGGGATCGTCAGAAAACTACGTAACGCGAGCGGAGGAGCGGAAACACCTAGTGTTTAATACAGCAAGGTTCTACTCTTAAATATTAACCTCGTACCTTGGCGTCTCTTTAGACGTCTTTACGACACCAGCTAGCGCCGCGACACGAAATATTCGACACAACACGCGATATAACGACTAGGGTTTGATTAATAATTTCAAGTACTTAACCCTGATTCTACAAGCTATGGTGAAGAAGCAAGCTTATACCTTATTGCTTTTTAAAGTTTTCTAAAAAAACCTGCATGGACTACCAATATTTTTTTAAGTGTTTATACTTTCATTTCCGTTAAGTGAAAAGCTGTTAATTGGGATTATTTATATATATTATAAGTTGGCAAATAATATATCATCAATATGTTCACATCCTTATATCTCGCTAACAAACATTATTACCTCATCATATTATATGAGTTAGTATAACATTTTAACGCGTCCTCCATTGTCGATAACTATAATGTTAATCGACATTCCCAACACTAATTTCTCGATAATTACCGGTGCCCGAATATTTGCACGTGATATTTGACGTAAATGTTAGCTTTTATAAGAATTCTGACATAAATAAATGATAAATTTGAAAATGTTTTTCATGAGGGCATGGGCGATAATCTTATATATAAAATTCTAGTGTCACAATGTTAGTTACCACACTCCTCCGAAACGGTTTGACCGATTTATATGATATACTATATGCATATTCAGTAGGTCTGAGAATCGGCTACTATCTATTTTTCATACCCCTAAATGTTAAGGGTGGTACACACCAAATTTTTTTATTTTTATTATTATATGATGTGGCATTAAAAAATACATACCCTAAATTTTCACAAAAACTTTTACAAACTTTGAATATCATATTTACTCATAACGAATCAACAGCGTAAAAAATAAGTTTCATGCTTCTAGCTTTAACAATGATGATAGTTCCATACAGCGTTTCATTTCGCCCCTCTTTTCAACCCCTTACAACCTTTTCTTCGCATTAAAAAGTACCCCATGTCGTTTCTCATACTCTAGACTATCTGTATACCAAATATCATTGAAATCGGTTCAGTAGTTTTGGCGACAGACAGACAGAGAGACCGAGTTACTTTCGCATTTGTTTTTTTTATGTTAGAAGTTGGCAAACCAGCATATGGGCCACCTGATGGTAAGTGGTTGCCGTAGCCTATGAGCGCTTGCAGCACCATAAGTAGGTGCCACTCACGCGTTGCCAACCTCGAGATATTACTTCTTAAATCTCGTCCGCCCAGTAATTTCACTAGCGTACAGTGCCCTTCAAACCGGAACACAGTAATGCCTAAGCACTACTATTTGGCGGCAGAATATTTGACACTGCGGTAGTACCTACCTAGCCCGCCTCTTGCAACAAAAGACCTCCCACCAGTGTGACTGATTGCACTGGTGGAATATCTCTGCTGTGACAGAGGTTATCCTAACAGCGGGCAATGGGGTCGTCACATCCCGACGCCGGTAAAATAACAATAAGGATAGTAAGGGTAAAGGAATTGAGATTAGTGATTAATAGTTAACCGAAAAAAACAATCAAGTACATGTCGGAGTCACACAAATAGGGTTCCGTACCACTGTAGAATAAACATCTCAAGTCATGATTGTGTTAATACAAATCCCATTAATTTTGAGATTTTTTTTTTATTATAGCGGCCTTTTTTTTCGGAATGCGTATTGCTGTTGGCCCTACTGGCCTTGACAGCGTCACCGGGCGGGGGGCCGAATACAGAGACTCAGCCTTGATAAAGGGGCAGCCCTCACGGGGGCTCAAATTTGATTCCATCCTTAGGGTGCCTCCTGCGAACCACGGGTACGGACGTCATCGGAGTTATAGCGGCCATACACATACAAAATGTATGCGAATTCTTACTATCAGGGGCACAATAATGCCCACGCGATGTCGAGCACAATCTTAACTTTTTATCCATGGTTTTGCAGGAGATCTCCCAAATTTTTGTAATAGAAGAACTGCGTTGTAAGATTTAATCTATATTTACACAAAAAAATTAAGTTCCCATACAAGAAACGATATTTTTATTTTAATTTTGTACGGAACACTTTGTGTACAAGTCCGACACGCACTGGCATAATAATAATATTCTATGTTGCTACTCTTTTAATTCAATGGCATCTTTTAAATAATAAACGCTTCTATGGCGCATCGGTAGCGAATCTGCCGTAAGCGCCACAGATTACAGGCTCGATTCCCGCTGGGAGCAGATGTTGGTATTGAACATACAGGTGTTTCGGTATGGGTGTGTTTGTCGTTGTCGTTCTGTATGTTTGTAGTTTAAAAAAAATGCTTCGTTGTACTATAAAAATATAATATTATTTCTATAAGTGACTTCCAAAATGAATGAAAATAAGCATTTAAAAGATTAGATATAGTCTGTTAAATGTAAGTTGAACCATGCGCAGTAACACGTTTTTGGGTCTCAACCGTATGCGGTATGAAGGGGGCCGCGTAACTATTGTAACGCGCCGACGCTACACCCGATCAGTACACTCGCTCACGGTTGTTTTAATTCTTTAAAAATAAATTATTAAAAATTAAATTACATTATAAATTATTTTTGTCAAGTGTGTGAACATTTATTTCAAGGTTGAAGGATGGTATTTGGCGTTTATAGTTATTTTTTTCTATACTATTTATTTGTTTTATTCTATTTAAGTAATTAATAATGAAAAAGAATAAATAATTAATTGAATTTAGATTTTAGAAATAATAAGTATATTATACACTTAATTCCGTTTTCCCACTTTATAAAAAATCTATTTAAATAAGTTGAAATCAATATTTTTGTCTAACATTTTTGTCCATCATTGTACCTGCGCAGAAGCGGCCATTTTGGTTCAACTTAAATTTAAGGAACTTATAATGTTATTGTTATTATTTATGGAACTAGCATCTGCTCGCGGCATCGCCTTCGTGAATAACGTTTTGTAATGAGGCACCTGTATTGCAATAACTATCCTAATGGGGGCCGTCGATTGTGTGGCGTTTATTTATTTAGTTTATTCATAATTGAATATCATACATTGAATAATATAAATATTCATTCGTTTGGGTTGCATAAGATCCATCTATATCGGAAGTCAAACCAACTTAGTTCGTTTTTTCACACATACAAAACATCCAATATATAAACTTTATTATTATAACAATTACATTTATTATTAATAATATTTATTATTATAATGTTTTGTTATATAAAACTGTGATACATATGGAGGTTACCAATTCAGCATATTTTTTTGCGTTTATGATTAATGTATGTAATTTTATTGAGTTTTTATATTCCGTGTGATATTAAGCGATTTTTTCGCCTTTGTGGACCAATTCTCATATTGTATTATAACAGTTCTGCCCGTGAATTCACTCGCGCGAATAACTATTTGTAATTAGAATCATGTTGTGGCGTTGTGGGTCTGCCTTTAGCCTCGACGGTTTTGGGTTCGATTCCCGCTCGGGCTGATGTTTGTTAAAATTCCTGTTTCGGTTTGGGCGTTCGTCCTTGTGGGTCTAGCCACCGTGCCTCGGAGAGCACGTTAAGCCGTCGGTTCCGGTTGTTATAGTATATCATCTGATAATAATCGCTAACTCTTGATAAGTAAATTGCTCTTATCCAATGTGTTACTGGTTCGCCCTTAGGGTTGCCGAGGTCAGATGGCAATCGCTCCGTGTAAAACTAGTAACCTGTCAAATCCGGATAAGAGTAATAAGCAGACCCTGGGTACATGAAATACCGGGAATAATGTTAGGACGAAGAAGAAGGTTCCCATTTTCATTCCCAATTCCACCCCTTTCAAGTGTTGTTTTGGGGATAATAACTAACCTATTACCGTCTTAATGGCCCCATCTATATCAAAATTTATCATAACCAGTCCATCGGTTTAGGAGTTAAAGCATAACAAACAAACACGACAGTGAGTTTCGCATTTATAATATTAAAATTAGGATAAGAAATACTAAATAATGTATTATAAAACCAGACTTCAATGTTTAACTTTATCGTCATGTAGGCATATCCTACGTCTGATCTCAAGCCGTGCGGAAGTAAGATCGACCGTGGGTTCGAGACTCGTTTCCACTGTCGCTTTGTACGGTAAGCATATATTAATACTAGTTGTGCCCGTGGCTGCACTCGCGTGAGCTATAGAGTTATTGTTTTTATTATTATACGGAACCCTAATTCGTTTTCTGAAACAAATCGATTTTTTCGAAATTAATAAAAACAGTTTTTTTTTTTATTAGGATAGTGATATCCTATGTCGGGGTCTAACACATACAAAATATCATGATCAATACAAACACATGCCCCGAGCGGTAATCGAACCCGCAACCTGTGGCGTTTATATAAAACTTAAATTAAAATTCTATTTATTTGTCGTATGTAATTAATATATTATATTGATAATATTAACTTCTTAGATTACTTACGTAAAATTACATAATTAGTTATTACATCTGACCTCTTGTGAAAAACATTGATAATGACCAAGAAATATATATAATTAAATAATATTACGAATAATCTTGACGGTACGTATATTTTGAACATATTATTTACGTCTGTTGCTTGATGGGTTTTGTTTAAATGTTATAGGAAATCAAACGTAACAGTATCAGTAGGTACTGTTACGTTTCGTGCGACGAGTGAGAACGTCGGAGGCCTAATCTCCCACCCCCTCTGTTTGTCCTTTTTTCATTCTCATTCCTTCCCTCCTATCCCACGGGTTGACAGCGCCCATGTGATACTTCAAGTATCACGCACGTTCATAGGTTGCGGTGACTGCTTACCATCAGGCGGACCGTATGCTTGTCCAACCGTCATGCAACAAAAAGAATATGAGGCAAACGGGTAAAAAGCTCACCTGATGTTAAGCGATTACCGCCGCCCATAAACATCTGTAATACCAGAAGTTATGCAGGCCGACCTTTAAGATACCGAACAGTCCCTTCACGAATTCGCTACCAACGTACGGTAATAGCTTAGTAGGAGGACATTTGGACGCAAATAAGCAATACCATGTCAACCCACAAAATTGAAAAACTGAGTTATATATGCAGAAGTGTTGGTAAATGGCTGAAGAACATTTTTCTTTAATATTTGTAGAGTTTCAAGGTTAAAACTTTTAAATAAGCCATTTTTTAATCATGCAATTTATGTATTATGTTAAACGTTTTGGGTTATATTATGTACGAAATATGCAGTTTGTATGCTTATTTTATGTGAAAATAAGTAAAATTACTTAGATAAATCTTGAAATTGCCAAAAACTTGACCAATACATAAAAAAATCATATAAAGCAAGTTGTTCAAAATTTTCAAACGCGTTTTTCTCGAAATGACATTCGTGTGGGTTGACATGGTATTGCTTATTTGCGTCCATTTAAGACCTACCAGCAAGTGACTACTACTAGGATTAGCGGATATACATGTCTTAGAACTTCTTCTACTTCCAAAAAATAAAGTCCATAAGATTAACCCACTAGTTTTTCGCGCATTTCGCGCAAATGACGTCGCGGACAACAGCTATTTTTTAATATTATTATTATTTTATTTCATGAGGGATAGCAACCAAGCATACGGTCCGCCTGATGGTAAGCAGTCTCCGCAACCTGTGGACGCTTGCTATACCCGAAAGATAGGATGGAAGCGATAAAAACGGCAACAGTACTGATTCAGTTACTTTACGCCGATTTTCTGTGAGAGGGTCGAGCCTACCCATTTGTACTTTGAGGAGGATGGCCCTAGTCCTGCTAAAGTATCAAAATATACCGTTAGGAAACGACAGTGGGAACAGTTGTGGAATCTAAATCCAGAAAACAAAATTCAGTAAAATCGAATTTATATCTATAGCAATAAGAACTAAATCAAAACGAATTACAATTCCTATAACCTAGGTCTTTGTACTACGCTATACGAGCCTTGGAATTAATTATAAAATGTATGATAGTAAATACTGTGCGAATAGAAATTTTTGCTACATTCTTAATATATAGGTAGTGAAGTTAAATCGGCGTATAGTAACAGAGCCCTGGTGCGTTTCGTACGATGAGTGAGAGCTCCGGAGGCCCAATCTCCCACCTCGTCTGTTTCCTTCCTTTTTCCTTTGTCAACCCTCCTCCTATCCCTTGGGTTGCCAACGCGCAGGTGATACTTCAAGTATCACCAGCGTACGACGCCAGCGCAAAATAAAAGTATAACTCTCACAATATTGATTGAACCATGCGCAGTAACGCGTTTGAATTGGAATGAAGGGGGCCGCGTAACTATAGCAACGCGGCGACGCTCGATCCGTTTGGTACACTCGCTCACGGTTGTTTTAGTTCTTAAAAAATAGATTATTTAAAATTAAATAAAAATATAAATTATTTTTGTCAAGTATGTGAACATTTAATTTTATTTCAAGATAAGGTGTCATCTCAATAAGTGACAGTGATTAAAAATATACATTACTTAACTATTTTTTTATATACCTTTTTCTATACTATTTATTTGTTTTATTATATTTAAGTAATTAATAACGATAATGAATAAATAATTAATTGAATTTAGAAGAAACAATAACTATATTATATATTCGATTCCGTTTTCCCACTTTATAAAAAAAACTATTTAAATAAGACGAAATCAAAATTTTTGTTTAACATTTTTATCCATGATTGTACCTGTGCAGAAGCGGCCATTTTGGTTCATTTGAAATTGAGGGAACTATACTATCGCACGTGATTTCGCTCGCGTTGACCATATTTATACCTTTCTGCACATTATTCTATTTTTGTAATTAATTTAAATTGAGCATTAATTTATAGTTAATACGTGGAATTATCTGTTGTAACCAATCTTCGTGTATATCAGAATAGTAGTTCCTAAGTTAAAGGCATACAGTACGGACAAAGGCACAGATAGACAGCGTGGCGTTGTGTTTTACATTAAGTACTTATGTTTTTAATAAGTCTATTATTCCATTTAAAATTTTACGTCAACAGATTTACATTTTTAATAACTGGCTTCTGCCCGCGGATTTGCCCTTCTGAATAAAGAATTTTAATTAAGGACCTTTAGTGCAATATAAAAATAATTGGTTTCCCATACAAACTTTTATCCCCTATTTCACCCTCGTAAAGCTTTTTTCCCGCGACAAAAAGTTTCCAGAGTCTAGGGTTCGATCCTGACCCTCTTGGGTTTGAAATTATTTGGAGGGACAGTAGGAGTATTGGTAATTATTTGAAAAGGCATTATTATTCTTTAAAAAAAATTGTTATCGAATGCCGTAAGGCTGAAACGTCACAGGCATGACTTGGTATAGCGATGACGCTGGACGTCAACTCCTGATAAAATATCTACAGATAAGATGATTTATTGTTGATGAAAATTTTTATAAAACTTCGTCTTCAGTTACTAGCCCACTTGAGTTTTATATAAATAAAAAAAAGTGTGTGTGTACTTATGTACACGCGTTAGAAGTTATACTTCTTTGGCGTAACAAAATAAAAATCTTTTCAAAAATTTTATCTTTCGCCTTATTCTACGTTTGTAGAAAAACGACACTAACAATAGATAAAAGGTATTTAATACATTGAAAGTTTTATTATAACGCATTATCTAGTTAAATAAAGTTTATTTATATATCACAAAAAAAACTAAAATGTTGACTATAGCTAACTTCAGGGTGTCGGTTTTTTGTGACATCGACATCGTAAAAATTTACTCTCATCATTTTTGCCTAACGCGCCAAAAGAAGTATAACTTCAAAAATTATCGTCTGAAATGGTCTGCACATAACTTCAGAACGACTGCACTAAATGGGATAATTCTTGTTGGGTTTGTAATTACCAGGGCAAGGTTTGTACGGGTTCAACGACCAATAGGCAAGTTTGTATGGAAAATCAGTTTTACCTAATGTTTGTATGAAGGGAATAGTTTATAAGTAGGAGACCCAAGAACGGAATTAAAACTTTCACGGAAACGGGGTACGCAGAATAAAAATTTACTATGTACCCGGAAGAAGTCGGGGCGGGTTGCTATTTCAATAAATATAATTATATTGTAAATAAATAAAATAAATATATCGATTGTTTTCATTTTTCTATCAAACATATAATTCTGTTATTAAAATAAATTCTATTCGAAAGAAAAACGTTGTGGTGCTGCAGTAGCGAACCTATTCCAAGTCGCGGGTCACGGGTTCTATTTCACTCGAGGATTGTTTTTGTATTGATCATACAGGTATGTTTTCCGGTCAGGGTTTGTTTGTGTTTATACATGTGTGTTTTCGAACTCCGACACAGGATATTACTATCTTAACGAGGGTCGTTAAGTTTGTAAGGTTATGAAGAATTTTGATAAAATACATATAAAACCTAAGCAAAGTGGGGCCATATGTCTAGTATATAAATATTAATATTCAAGTATTTACTCGTAAATATTGATAAATATCTTTATCAACCACTTGATCTAATAAATATAATGGTTATCAAACATACTACAAATTAAAACGTATTCCTAAGATAATGATAATAACTGGCATCATAATAAATAATTTATTGATAATGCATATTTGAATTATTCCGAAAGTTACAATAACAAAAAATTGTTTTTTACAGGACCGACCAAAGAGAGTGAATTCTTTAGGGTTTATGTATGTCCCAAAAATATCATATTCAAGGCATTACTAATAGTACCTGGTTGACCGAGCTATGCGAAAGTCGTGAAGGGTACGGTAGACTCGATTGAAACCTTACCTGGATAATAAAATAATGATTTCGACAACAAGTTATATCCGCAAAAATTGGGATTGTTGAGTATTTTGTTAAATTCTAATGGACGCATCGCTGTCAGTCAGTGACATAAAAAATTAAAGAAACCGTCAACTGTCATTGTAGAAATGTTTGTCATTCGATTCAATTCAATAAATCCTTGTTGCCATAGCAACGCGTGGTCGCTCAAGTGCGCTGTGAATTTATTTATATATTTTGACATTTTTAATTTATTTTGTTGATAATAGATGGCGTGTCGACAACGGCCTGAAAACTGGCTTTGTCCGTGACAGCCACATTTACTAAAAATAAATCCTAGGTAGATCGATTTATCGTCCCCGAAAACTCATGCATACTAAATTTCATGATAATCGGTGCAGCCGTTTCTGAGATCCCAATTATATATATATACAAGAATTCTTCGTTTAAAGGTATTAGATTCCTATTGTCCCTCCAAATAAGCTCGAAGTTTGTGCTAGGAGTGGGTAAGACAATAGCCCAAAGGGGTCAGGATCGAACCCGCAACTCACGCGCTGACGGAGCGGAGTCGTCCCTTCTACTGTTGTGCTATTAAGGATTCATCAAGGGTTTCACTATCCAGAGTGACACTGGCTACATTTTTTTTATAAAAATTCAATAAGGCTCAATTTTCAAATATGAAAAAATGGACAGGACTGTCAAAAAAAAATCAGTATATACAAAGCTAAGGTTCACTCAATTATTCTGTTAGATAAAACTGAAAACCGTATCCAGAACCGTAATGGAGACGCACCATCTCTCCCCTTACGTTCAAGACAATTGCCCATTATATCAGCTTCTTCGCGTACGTTAAACGGTCTGGCATGTGTGCGCAGACCATATGTATAACGAGCTGAGATTGAAGAAAACATTTCAGTAATACATAACTATTTAATATAATATGTAAATGGGCGCAAATAAGCAATACCATGTCAACCCACAAAATTGAAAAAACTGAGTTATATATGCAGAAGTGTTTGCAGATGGCTGAAGAACATTTTTCTTTAATATTTGTAGGGTTTTAAGCTTTAAAACTTCTAAAAAGCCGTTCTTTAATCAAGCAATTTATGTCTTATGTTAAACGTTTTGGTTATATTATATACGAAATACGCAGTTTGTATACTTATTTTTGTGAAAATAAGTAAAATAACTTACATAAATCTGAAATTGCCAAAAACTTGACCAATACATATAAAAAATCATATAAAGCAAGTTGTTCAAAATTTTTAATCGCGTTTTTCTCGAAATGACATTCGTGTGGGTTGACATGGTATTGCTTAATTGCGTTCAAATAATATAATAATTTATGTATCAATTTATATACCTCTAATTCAGAAATTCAATATTATTTAAGGTTTCAAATATAGAGGGAAAAGAGTTTGGTACAAATTGTAATTTTTTAGCATTAGTAGAGCCATGGTTCTGCTAGCACGATGGGGGAAGTACTATCCTCTCACAGAAAATCGGCGTAATGTAACAGAGTACTGTTGCGTTTCCCGCGATGACTGAGAGGGCCGGACGCCCGATCTCCGACCACCTCTGTTCTGGGTAGGCAATGCGCATGTGATACTTCAAGTAGGTATTGCAAGTGTTCATAAGTTACGATGTTTGCTTATCATCAGGCGGACCGTAAGCTTGTTTGTCAACCGTTATAAAAAAAAAAAAAAAAACAAATAACCAATGGTAAGAAAAGGTTCAGTTCAGTTTCCTTTTTCCATTCAAAACTGAAAAAATAAATAATAATAATTCCTTTATCTCTAGTCGGAAATACCAGCGATGAAATCTATCAGCAAACTTTTCAATATAAGGATGACAATGTACTTTTTATACGCATCATCATCGAGTCCCATTAATATTAGTCATATCCCTAATTCATTGCGTGAAGTTAAAGTACCACTGATCAAATGTATTTACTCTGCACTTTGCTCACTCGGTGCTAAGTACCAATTATTTTTGTGTTATCATATCAACGCCCAGCATAAACCCTTGGACCTAGAAGGCTGATTTTTTTCCTAGGCGTTGGTTTTAAAATGTTAATGAGCTCTAAGAAAGGATTTGTAGAAATTCAACTTTTAAACGGATGAGAAGAGAGTTGAAAGTTTGTATGTGATGTCCGTCGTTTTTGCAATTAGAAGTATGAAACTTTATCTTTTGGCCAACAATAAAAGATAAAGAAAAAGAAACACGTGTTTTAATATTTTATAAAATTCCCAGAAAGGTCTAAGTTTGTATTAAAATCGATATTCAAGCGGGCGAAGCCGCTGGCAGAAGCTAGTATAAGTATAGTTTACAGCGAAGTAGTTGTAGAAAATTACGTTATGGATAGGCCAACTTTAACTACTTTCTCACTGAACATGGAAATAAATTTGCCATTTCCATCAATGACAACACTGATCGTCTCGCCTTTCACGTCTTTTATTCCCTATTTTGATATTTAGCCCAAGGGGCAGACTCTAGTCTACCTGATGGTAAGTGGGAAGTCCAAAAGCGAAGGTGGTTAATACCGTTGAAGAGGCGAACTGCACTGGGCGCCATTGCTCTGCCAACGTGGCTAACGGGTCACTTCACGGGGTTTTTCACCAACGCACGGTGGTAGCTTCTTTATTGCCTTCGATGGTGACCTCTTGGTATTACCATCAGACAGACCTTAATGGCCGCTGGGCTCTATTATGGTAGGCATAAAAAATGCTAAAGCCGCCCTCAGATTTTTCAAAATCGTACATTCTGCCGTCCAGTCCATTTTGATATTTCATTAAAAAATTCCGGGCTGCGTGAGTCTACGTCTAAATTTGGAATTATATTTAAGTGTGAATAGCGTCTGAATTGATATTATCACAATCACAATAAGCATAGCTAAAGTCCAATGTACGGCAAGGTCAATTTTACCAATTTAAAATTACAGATACGTAAATATATTTATGACCAATCTCCTATTTGTTTTAACCCTACTTCAAGAAAGGTGGTGGTTTTATGTTTGTTTGTATGTGTGACACCTAATTGTGTGTTCTTCTGAACAGTGAATGGGTTAAAATGTCCTTCTTTGTTGAGACTATAGACTTTGCTTACTGGGTGCTACTCCTGTATAAATTATGTGATGATTTTATCAGGGACTTCGAAAAAATAGAATCAGACCTCTCAAAACATAGAATAGAATATAATTTATGAGTTATGAACTAGCGACAACTACATTCATAGTGTTTTTGGGCACCTATGTTAGGCCTTCAAGTCGATTCGTTTTTTTTAAAGTGTTATTATTTAATAATGTCATCCCAAGCTTAAACTTTATTAGTTTACATACCTAAGTCTTTATTCAAATCTGGCCCTTGCATAAAACTGGGGTGAAAAGGACGTCATCACTTTGACTTATTGTCATGTCCTTGGTTATATTTTGCGTTAAATAGATCGGATAAATGAAACAACCTCTAAAACTAGATGTGCAGTTGTATATAATAGTAATAAAGAAACATGATTTGTCATGAAAGTCGTGCAGTAATGACGGTTAAAATCAATATTACTTTTATTAGCGTAGACTTTTAAAAAGTACTTTTGATGACACGGGCTTTTACGTTTTTATCTCTTCCTTGACATCTGAATTCTTTTAGTTATTACAATCTATGATAGATTTGCTCGTAAAGGGTTTATGGCCTATTACCTAAGTTTTAAATTTGTTTTATATTTGGCTATAAGAATATTTTTAAACAATTTTGTTAGTAAAAACTTTTTTTTTCATGGATAAAGTTTTTATGACAACTTTTAATTAGTTTGACTTGAGAGTATTTTTAGCACTTTTTACGTTTTTCATTTGTAAATTTTTATGGCTATTTTAATGATTTTGATTTCTTTTGACATTGATGTAGTGTCCATTTAATAAAGATTTTTTTGTATTTTATACACAATTTCACTCACAAAAACGTATACTTTATTGTTTATAAGCACACCCACAATATACTAAACCAGCGTTAGGAAGTAATCACGACTAATAATGCCATAACTACCGGAGCAAAGATTCACAGCGAAAATATGCAAACACAGTTTTAATTACAGTCTCCCATGTCACCGCTAAACTGTGAACACACGACTTATAACATAATGCCCTCAGAGTTTTAAATAACGCTTACTCCAGTGAAATATAATCTCTACAGACATTATAAAATGCAAATGTAATGTCTGTCTGTTATATTTTCACGCTTAAACCGACATTGTAGCAGGTCATATAAGTATAAGGGGGTGACATAGGTGAAAAAATATATATAGATCTGTAAATTTTAACATAGCGAGAAAAAAATTGAAATTTTGAATTTTTTTAACGACTCTTAATTTTTCTATTACGAACTGATCTGTGGAGACAGCACTTAAAACATGATAAACACCGGTCTTTCCGAACCGATTCGACCTGGGAACCTTCAAGAGAAGAGCCTTTTTTACCTTAAAGGGCGGCAACGCACCTGCATGCCCTCTGTTGTTGCAGATGTTCATGGGCGACGATCGCTTAATATCAGCTGAGCCTCCTGCCCATTTGCCTCTTACATAAAATAACACATTTGCTTAAGAGTTTCGAAGACAAAAAATAGTCGGTTTTTGGCGTCACCATGATTCTGTTGGATTTTTTTTTATTATTATTATTATTTTTTTTTTTTTTTATGTTAGAAGTTGGCAAACAAGCATACGGCCCACCTGATGGTAAGTGACTGCCGCAGCCTATGAGCGCTTGCAGCACCATTAGTAGGTGCCACTCACGCGTTGCCAACCTCGAGATATTAGTTCTTAAATCTCGTTCGCCCAGTAATTTCACGTACAATGCCCTTCAAACCGGAACACAGTAGTGCTTAAACACTACTATTTGGCGGCAGAATATTGGACACTGCGGTGGTACCTACCTAGCCGGCCTCTTGCAACAAAAGACCTACCACCAGTGTGACTGATTGCACTGGTGGAATAATCTCTGTTGTGACAGAGGTTATCCCAACAGCGGGCGATGGGGTCGTCACATCCCGACGCCTTTCCAGGCGCTTGTTTAGTTAGTTCAAGGTAATTTTGTAAACTGTATAATAAAATAAGTAATACATAATTTTAAGCATATTATTATCCTGCGGTGTAACGTCGTTAATGAGTTTGCGGTTAATTAATTTTAAATGTAATTTTGTGGTTGTCTCACTAAAACATATACACATACATATTAGCTGTGCCTGATTACCTAATAACTGTTCTTGTTTAAGTTTTTTATAAGTATAAGTTACGTAAAGTTACTATTTACATCATCACCTATCTACCGGTGAAAGTCCTGTCAAAATCAATCTAACAGTTTCGAAGACTTATCAGAACAAACAGACAAGCAGATAAAAAGAAAATTTTACATCTTGGTTTTGTTATAAGTACTTTATATACTACCATAATAATTGAGCAAAAGCTGTTATTTAGTTATTATAAACAGATACTTTCATATGATTTATTTGTATAGATAAATAAACAATTAAAAATCCTGCCCTAACTAATATTATAAAATGAAATGCGAATGTGAGTTTATTTGTTACGTTTTCACGCCTAAACCACCGAACCGATTATGACTAATAACCATGGATACGGTTATAGGCGGCTTTTTGACGTGATAACAAAACCTGAAGAGGGTGAAATAGGTGTATGAAAATCTGTATCCACCATTATTTTTATATTACATTACAGGTGACTTATGAAACATCTAATTCACAATAATGAAGCCTCAATATCTCAACGGTAGAAGGGCCGACTGAACTCCATTAACGCGAGAGTCGCGGGTTCGATCCTGACCCCTTGGGCTATTGTCGTACCCACTCCTAGCGCGAGCTTCGAGCTTATTTGGAGGGCAATAGGAATATTAGTAATGCCTTGAGAAATGTATTGCTAATATTCTTAAAAAAAAAATAATGGTGAACTTTATGATATATATAGATTCTATGGTGAAAGAATGTTGAACACTAAGATATTTCTCTATTTTCCTTATTACTTGTTTTAGCCGCACCACGCGGTAGATAAAATCTTAGGAATTTTACGCAAAAATGAATACAGTTAATCCTCACCCGCGGCCTGATTTGACGTCACGTTTTTCTTTTACCGTGTGCCTAAGATAAGATTGCGAATTTTTACGTTTAATAAAAAACCGGCCAAGTGTAATACGGTCTCGCACATAGAGATTCCGTACCACCGTAGAATAATAATACCCTCTTAATTTTTTATATTTGTTGTTGTAGCGGCTACAGAAATTCTATAAAAAAAACTCCCTCTCTACCTATTACGGTTCGTGAGATACAGCCTGCATACAGACGGATGGATAGCAGAGGTAATAAGATCGCATAAATAAAACAGTCAATGGGCGTGACTCTTTAACATATTTCTGTCAACTCAAACTCAAACTCAAAATATTCTTTATTCAAATAGGCTTCTAACCACTTTTGAATCGTCAAATATACAGTCTGTTATGTCCGCCTAAGTAAAGCTACCGCCGATTCGGAAGGTAGATTCTGCAGAGAAGAAACGGCAAGAACTCTACAGTTACTCTTTTGAAAAATAATCTCATTACATTTGTCAAATGTACAATTAAGATATATATCCCGCATGAAACTCAACGTATATTAATTCCATGCCACATTATCTGCAATATTATATTCATTAACGGAATAATAAGCTTTATTTAGTAAACACCGCTTAATATAAGATTTAAATTTCATAAGTGGTAGTCATAAGTGGTTTCATAAGTGGTAGGTTTCATAAGTCAACAATTTGGTATTCTTAATTCTTCATTAAACATACTAAATTGTCAACAGTTTGATAAAGTTAACAGACATCAAATGGTTGATATTAGTTATTAATTGATTCCTCCAACAACCCGTTCGTTACCGTATAGATTATACTATTCAATGGCTTCTGGACGTGACGATCCCATCGCCCGCTAACTTATCATGGTCTTTTATTGCAAGAGGCCAGCTAGGTTTGTACCATCGTAGTGTCATCGTAGTGTGCCACAAAGCAGTAATGTTTTTGGAATTACTGTGTTCCGGTTTAAAGAACACTGTAGACTGTATTTACTGGGCAATGGAGATTTAGGAAACAATATCTCGAGTTTGGCGACGCGTGAGTGGCACCTACTAATGGTGTTGCGCGCGCTCATAGGCTACGAAAACCGGTAACCATGAGGTGGGCCGTATGCTTACTTGCCATCTTAGTAACTTAAAAAAAAAAACAAACCCACGAATACTTCGCTATTATATTTTTGTATAGGATATGATAAAGGCAGTCATATATTTCGTACTCACCACATCTTACCGCCCGCCCACACTTTCTCTCTTATAGGTCGGCTTGTAAGTAACGTTTCATGATGTTATATATAGCCTATAACCTTTCTCAAGAAATATGCTACAAAACGCAAAAAGAATTTCTCAAATCTGACTAGTAGTTCCTGAGATTAGCGCGTTCAAACAAACAAACAAACAGCTTTATAATATTGGTATAGATTCATCAACAAGTTATGTGCATATTAAGTTATCAATTAGATAATAATAAATTTTATTTACTTTTAATAAGATTACAATTTTATTATGAAGCTTATTATTGATTATCATTTTATGATAATATTATCAGAGTCAGATAGTTATCATGATATAAATTATGAAGTGTATAAAAACTTCTGATTTACTAGACGTAAAAATTACGTAAGGTAGAAGAGCCGACTTCGCTCCGTTAACGCGAGAGTCGAGGGTTCGATCCTGATCCCCTTGGGCTATTGTCGTACCCACTAGCAGAAGCTTCGAGCTTATTTGGAGGGCAATAGGAATATTAGTAATGCCTTGAAAAAGCATTGCTAATATTATTTTAAAAAATGAACAAATTACTAGCATAACCAATAACCGCGCGGCGGTTTTACTTGCGTAAATGTAAGTAGATAAAAAAGTGTGTGTACTTATGTACACGCGTTAGAAGTTATACTTCTTACGCGTAACAAGATAAAAATTTTATATTTCGCCTTATTCTACGTTTGTAGAAAAAAACGACACTAACAATAGAATTAATTAGCAGTCAAGTGCGTTGTGCACCACGCACAGTTGAAACTAAAGGGTTCCGCAGCTTGGTTATGAAGAATCTTAAGTACTTTAAAAGTAATAACAAATTAAAATCGACTGCAAAAATAAGTTGGTAATTTCCTAGTTATTATTAAAAGTGAAATGAAAAACAAAGTTATTGGAAAAACTTATATATCTCTTAAATTTGTAGACCTATCTTCTTCAAACTAAATGTGGATGAAAGTTTGTGTGGTATTCTGCAAGCTCTAATTTTTCAAGAATTTTAAATCCCGTAGTTCAAAAGTTAGAGGGGGTGAACACAATTTTTACGACTTTAGGTTTGAAAGACCTATCCAAAGATATCTCACACGTTGCCATACGTTGAAATTTTGTTTTTCAATCGTCAGTTACATGTATGGACTGCTACCCGGACAGACGGACATGACGAAAATATAAGGGTTCCGTTTTTGCCATTTGGCTACGGAACCCTAAAAATTAAATACACCTATATTAAGTGTACTGGCTGTAATCAAAGTTAACCTAAGGCTACGTTTCCACCAGAAATGTTCCAGAATGCGTAGCGAAGTATATTTTTGTTGACAGCCAATAAAATTTCTTCTCAGCCTCACTTACGCAGTTCCTGTGGAAACGGCTTAGCGATGAAGGGTTTTTGTATGTATAAATCAAGCAACTGATGGATTTGTAAAAAAAAAAATGGCTGTGAGGGATGGTTGCTAGGTATGGACGCGAACTAGAAACTACTAGCAGTCACTAGACTGCGTTTGTTAGATTAGATTAGGTAGATATGTATTGCTCGGTAGCAGAGCTATGTTTCTCCAAGCACAAATACGAAAATCAAAAAATACCCTCCCACAGAAAATCGTCGCGTAAGAGTCCTGTTGTGTTTTGTGAGATTAGTAAGGGCGCTGGAGGCCCAATCTCACTCTCTCCGTTCCGTTCTTTTTTTTCTCTTCTCATCCCTTCCCTCCAGTTCTTTGGGTTGGCAAGCGCATGTGATACTTCAAGCATCGCAAGCGTTCATAGGTTGCACCATCTTACCATCACGGCCCGTATGCTTGTTTGACAAACATCATGAAATAATAAAAATATGGATCAGTTAAAAAAAAGGAATTTTATATATCACAAGTTGCGATGAAACCCTGTGAAAAGAACCTGCTTCATATTCTCGTACCGCTCAGCTCACAGATCTCTGATGTAAACGCAGCCTTAGCCTCTGTGATACGCTACCTTCTCGCACTCTAGATAAAGTGTGATAGTGAAATTTTATATAATACATAAGTAAATATAATTTCCACTTGATATGACGGGTTGTTTTAATAACCTGATTTGTGAAACTGTTTATTATTACTCTACTATCGAAGGAATGCAATTTTAATTTGATGCTTTGTTTCTTTTAGAAACCTGTTTTTGTTTATTATATTGAATAATAATTTAAGTTATTTTAAAATTTATAAATATGTTTTTATATTAACATAGAGATGAAAAGCTGGTGGTTGTGACGCAGGTTTTTCCGAAACACCTACCATAGCCACCAGCGATTCAGCACTAAATTTTTTTACCAATAAAACTATTATTATTTATTTAATGTTTTTCGAGAGCTTGTATGTAGTTTGAAAACTAAGAATATTTAAGCTTAAGAAAATCTACAGCCTAGTTTTTATTGACAGTTGACATTCGATTCTTGGAGATGTCGGTATTGACTATACAACCATGTGTTCCGGTCTGGGTGTGTAGCTATCATTGTGTGTTTTCGGACCCCCGACACACAATATTAATATCCTAATGGGGCCTTTGGGTGTGTTGTTTATTTATTGATTACTTATTATTTATTTTTATTTATTTATTAAGTCAATATAATGTTCACAATATGTTTATACTAAAGTCTTACAAAACCTGACAATTGGTTTGACTGTAAGATAAGAGTTATACTACTAAGTCAAATAAATATACTAATAACAACATTTAACATAACAATAAAATATAACGTACCTATATCTAAGAAAAAACGAGCAAATAATTACAATTATAATAATTAATATACATACAAATAACTGTAACATAACTATGACAGTAACAATGATAATAATAATAATAAAAAGAGTTATAATGATTTTTTTTAACCGTTACATAAATTATTAACAGAGATTATTCCACCAGTGCAATCAGTCACACTGGTGGTAGGTCTTTGTTGCAAGAGGCCGGCTAGGTAGGTACCACCGTAGTGTCCAATATTCTGCCGCCAAATAGTAGTATGTTCAGGCACTACTGTGTTCCGGTTTGAAGGGCATTGTACGCTAGTGAAATTACTGGGCGAACGAGATTTAAGAACTAATATCTCGAGGTTGGCAACGCGTGAGTGGCACCTACTAATGGTGCTGCAAGCGCTCATAGGCTGCGGCAGGCACTTACCATCAGGTGGGCCGTATGCTTGTTTGCCAACTTCTAACATAAAAAATAAAAAAAAAAAATAAAAATAAAAAAATAAATTTAAAAATATTTTCTTAGTCTTGTCATAAATGAATATTTATCATATTATTTACATTATCATTTATATTGTTTACATTAGAAAGGTATAATAAAATTTGATATTTTTTTATATATATAATTTTAATCGTTTGGTTACTTTGATTTAATTTATTGGCTATTAAATCAAAATAACTTTCTGTGACGTCAGCGTTCTCAATTAACATGTCTGACACAATTTATACAGTTGTTGACAATTTCGTGTCTAGGGACGTATAATGCAAATTATAAGATACTATCTGTGCCCGCGGTTTCGCTCCTGTTGGTTAAGACCTCACTTTCTTTCTTATTGCTCGGCTTCAATGTATCGTATCGTGATGTTGTATAGCTTATAGCCTTCCTCAAAAATGTGCCATCATAAGGAAAATAAGAATTCAAATTTGATCAGTACTTCTAGAGATTAGCGCGTTCAACGAAACTAATTCTTCAGCTTTAATTTCGTATCAAAAAGTTTATTTCCAATTGAAATTTCCAAATCTTAGTCCAAAAATAATGTCCTAATTATCTTCGATGTATTTAATATTGATAGCATACATATTTCCTTATAAGAGTGTTGTCTCATAATGATTCAAGAAAGCTATAATCGTCTGTACTATTTTTAGTAATTTGAGTACTACTCAGATCTTAAAATAGAACAATTAATTAGGTCCATTGGTGGTTATTCTATTTCTCGCTGATTCATTGCGTCTCGTCTTTGAAGGCTGAATGCACTGGTTTTTGCTTGTTATCTATACAAATAAATAAAATTATAGAAAGTCTATCTGTCTGTTTAGATTTCTCTTAGTATACCATTTGGAAATGTGATTGCCGCGTAATACAAAAAGAAAGTATAGAATCATTTTTTTAAAATAACGACTTCAAAACTAAAAAGAAAAAATAAAAATTTTCTACAACAGCAGTCGGTGCTAAGTAAAACATCGCCACATAAAATTAATGATTAATACAAATTTAAGACTTATATGGTATTCTCATGGATGCCATTGTCAGAACTGGACCAAATTGAAAAGGGAGACAGAAAGAACCATATTTCAAACAAAAAAGGATCATCCAAATCCAAACGACACCGTTGTGGCGTTGTGGGTAGCGAGTCTGCCTTAAGCCTCGACGGTTGCGGGTTCGATTCCCGCTCGGAGCAGATGTTTGTATTAATCGTACAGGCATGTTTTCCGGTCTGGTTGTGTTTGTCCTTGTCATTGTGAATGTTTCCGGACCCCCGACACAGGATATAATTATCCTAATGGAGGCCGTTGAGTGTGTAGCGTTTATATATTTATATTATATAAATCGGTTCATCCCAGTCGAAAGGTAGCACACATAAATAAATACAGTCGAATTGAGAACCACCTCCTTTTCTTCGCCGACTTCGCTCCGTTAACGCGAGAGTCGAGAGTTCAATACTGACCCCCTTAGGCTATGACATATAAGGACCTTCAAATAGGATTATTTAAAAAGAAATTGTTTGATTTATTATTAGAAAATTTATATTATGACATTAAAGAACTGAAATAATTGTAATATTTATTTTGACGAAATGATGAATAATGTTTTGTTAATTTTTTAAATGTAATCTTGTTAATCTTTTATATTATTATTTTCTTTTTTTTAAATTTTTTAATTGTAATTTATTTAGACATGTTTAATTCTATTATAAATTAAATTGTATTTAAATTGTTATAACAGTCACATCTATATTTGCACACCGTCACTGGTAGAATATGTTGGTAGACTACGCAAATGTATATCATCTTAACAACAACCATATTCTTGCAAATAAATTATTATTATTATTATTATTATTATTATTATTATGGTCGTACCCACTCCTAGCGCAAGCTTCGAGCTTATTTGGAGGGGCTATAGGAATATTTGTAATGCCTTGAAAAAGCATTGCTAATATTCTTAAAAAAAATACACACTGTAAGTATTTCAATTTCACACGAGAACCCATACAAAGACCTGAAAACGTAACAATATGAAAAAGATGAAGTCAATACTTTAGAATCCTTGAACAAATAGCTAAATTAAAAAAACTTCATTAAATAAAATACCTGATTACGTATAATACTTTTCTGCATGAAGAACGACTATTTTTGTTTCGTAAAACGATAATGAGGCCACATGAAAGATGAACAAACATTGGTCTTAAAATCAGTGATATATGCTATTTTATTTGAATAAGTTATTTTGGAGATACGTATTTTATAATTTAAATAATTAGCATATCTCTATTTGAAGAGCGCATGTAAAACTGAAAATGAAGAAAATAAAATAAATAATAATAAATAAACGCTGCACACTCAACGGCCCCCATTAGGATAGTAATATCCTGTGTCGGGGTACGGAAACACATACATGGACAAGGACAAATACATCCAGACCGAAAAATATGCGTGCATGATCAATACAAACATATTATGCTCCGAGCGGGAATCGAATCCGCGACCTGTGGCATTTAAGGCAGGTTTGCTACCGCTATGCTTTTAGCAAACTTTTTATACAATATAGGTGGCAATGACGCACACGATTTACGTCTATAGACACTTACAATACTAGTAGGCTCACAAGTGTTGGTAATCGGGATGGCGTCGGGATTTAGGCGTCGGGATGTGACGACCCCATCGCCCGCTGTTGGGATAACCTCTGTCACAGCAGAGATTATTCCACTAGTGCAATCAGTCACACTGGTGGTAGGTCTTTTGTTGCAAGAGGCCGGCTAGGTAGGTACCCCGCAGTGTCCAATATTCTGCCGCCAAATAGTAGTGCTTAGGCACTACTGTGTTCCGGTTTGAAGGACATTGTACGCTAGTGAAATTACTGGGCGAACGAGATTTAAGAACTAATATCTCGAGGTTGGCAACGCGTGAGTGGCACCTACTAATGGTGCTGCAAGCGCTCATAGGCTACGGCAACCACTTACTATCAGGTGGGCCGTATGCTTGTTTGCCAACTTCTAAAATAAAAAAAAATAATAAAAATCCCAGAAGAGGAGTATAAAAGACAAAGTAAGAAAGAAAAATGTTCGTATCTCCTGCACTCTCACTCCTCAGACATAACGCAATAATATGGATACAGTTACTTATGTCGATATTCTGTAAAAGGGTAATTATTCCCTGGTCAAGCCGCTCATTCATATTTTTTATATACATATATCCTGACAGTTCGCGAACAACCATACGGTCCGCCTGATGGTAAGCCCTCACCGCAATCTACGAACGCTTTCGATACTTGAGATCACATGCGCGTTACCAGCCGGAGGAATAGGAAGGAAAGTTGAGAAGGGAAAAAGGAAACGAACAGAGGTGGTAGCAGTTTGGGCCTTCGGCGTTCACAATCATCGCACGTAACGCAACAGTACTGTTATTTCATATTAATTAATGCTTTACGGGAATTTACGCGACTTGAGTCTGCTTGTAACCACGGTCAGTGCAATCTGACCGAAACGTCAAGCACCGTTAAACGTAATTTTTACGCGTAAATTCCCGAAAAGCATTAATTAATATGAACATAAAACGCCATAGTTTAAAATTTAATAGTACTGATATTTAATGCCGATTTTCTGTGAGTGGGTAGTACCTACTTCCTAAGCCTTCATATATATTCATATATGTTTTTTAAAATGACCGGACTGGGGATACTCGATTTGGATCACGCAAGGTATGTTACGCAGATGGTTGATTTGGACCCGATCAGAAAAATCTCATCCGGACCCGATCAGGAATTCCTAATCTGGACCCGATCAGGAGTTCATAATCTGGACCCGATAAGGTTTTCCTGATCGGGTCCAGACAAATCTTCTGCGTTACATACCTAATCTGGTCTAGATCGGGCATGCCCGGTCCGGTCCTTCTAAGGAACACGAAAAAATTTCTAGTCGGGCATTTGTGCTGGGGAGTATGGCTCTACTACAACTCAAGTCAAAACTACAACTAGTAGACATTGTCAGGGTAAAGATAGTTGTAAAACAAATTGCGTGGATATTTTTTTATGTGAGAGGGGCAAACGGGCAGGAGGCTCACCCGACGTTAAGCGATCATCGCCGCCCATGAACATCTGCAACACCAGAAGGCACGCAGGCACGTTGCCGACCTTTAAGAAAAGAATACGCTCTTCTCTTGAAGGTTCCCAAGTCGTATCGGTTCGGAAAGACCGCCGGCGGAAGTTGATTCCACTATTATTATATTACTTAATAATTTTAAAGTATAGTAATTTTAAGAATTCAGAGCATTCATTGGTAGGTAAAAACCTTTAAAGCCAGCCTATCTAATCAGGTTAAACAATACGGCTACCTTAATCCTATTTATGAGGGAGTCTCAATTTATTTAGATATCATTGAGATTTTGACTTTTGTTTTATAAAAGCTAATATAATAGTCTGATAAATGTCTTTTTGTCTTATGGAAAGCATTTCTCGTAACAAAGGCTATGTTTACTATCAACACAAGAAATATCACGTTTGATTACCATCTAGAGACCAAACGATTGGATCGATTTTGATGATTCTTACCTTAAACGATTTGTATTAATCGTGCGAGTGTCACTAAAGACTTAAAAGGAATCAAAATTATATATTTTGAAAATGAAAAAAAATTGACGAACTATGTCAAATGGGGTATCGTTGAATAGGTATTTAAAAAACAATTTTAGGTTCCTTTTATCATTTTCAATTTTAAATAATAATTTTGGATGTATAACAATTTAAAGTTGGGTAACAATCTTTCTCGAACAGGCAGATGCGCGAGAGCAGACGACGTTGACGGATGGTCTATTTTTATATTTAAAAGCAAGCCTCAATAGCTCAACGGTCAAAGGGCCGACTTCACTCCGTTAACGCGAGAGTCGAGGGTTCGATCCTGACCCCTTGGGCTATTGTCGTACCCACTCCTAGCGCAAGCTTCGAGCTTATTTGAGGGGCAATAGGAATATTAGTAATGCCTTGAAAAAGCATTGCTAATATTCTTTAAAAAAAAAAAAAAATTAAAAAAATTGTGAAATAAAATAAATTATTAAATGAAACAAAAAGCAAAGAATTTAAAAAAACTTCGCGGTCGGGGGCCCCCATTTTCTTCAACTCCGAATGTAATTTAAAATGAAATCTGTATATTTCAATAGGTTATATAATAAAAAGAGACAAGGACATAGAGATACAGCGAGAGAGAGAGAGAGAGAGAAAGTTGTGCTGCGCACTCGCTCGTGTGCTTATTTGCTTGTAATAAGCTCGATACACATACACACACACATAGCATACATTTCGTTACGTGACGATTTTTACTAAATCACACTACCCGTAAGCCGAGTTAAGGATCACGTCAATGTGATAAAAGGCACTAACCCCTTTACAGATTAACGATCAATTCATGACGAAAACATGTAAAAGATATTTATTATAATATTATTGTTGATGTACAACACAAGGAAGCGTATCATTTGACAGCTAACGACATTGACTTTCGTCGGATTATCGGTGTTATCTAATCACGACGACTTATATCATAATTCCTTATAAGATAAAGCGGTCATGTGCCTAAAGATTTGTGAGCGTGTAAAAATGTCCCCACGATAAGCTTATAGATATAACGAATCAAGTATGTTTATTTACGACTATAAAATATTTGATTTTAACAGCTACTTTTATGATTGTATGTAAATATTAAAATTTATCGTCTCCTCGTTTTGAAACGAATATTTAATTGTTCCCCGAAATATCAAATATAAAAAAAATTAAGATAAAAATAGGTTTAGCCGTTCGATTTATTAGCCGGCACAAACAGACAGACAAACTAAGAAAAAATTTAAAATTGATTTTTGTTATTAAGTAACGTTTTATATTATATATTTTGAAATGCATTTAATGAGAAGTTGTTGATTTTGAATTACCTTGTAGGTAATTGTTAATAAGGTACATGTATGGGCGACTTAGACAATAATAAATATTTTTGCTTATTTTTACCTGATTTCAAAAACGAGGAGGTTCTTAATTCGATTGGTATTTTTTTTGTTTATGTACACAGATTACACTGAGATTTATGATCCAAATTACGTGACTCCTCTTTAGTTTGATGTCTGGGCCTTGTATGCCAATATTTTACTTAGCACCGACTTCTGAAGAAAATACTCTCTTAAATATTATTTTATTTTTTACTTTTTAGTTTTCAAGTTAGTTTTTTTATTTATTAACAAGAGTAGTCAGAACTGGTATTTAGTCAGTTTAATAAGGTCGTTTAACTAGATAACAATTCATGAGTACAATAAATTACCTAACCTAAAATTACTTGTAAGTTATTCTGAGAAATTTGACCTAGTTGTATAAAAAAATGAAGGCCAATATAAAAGGACACAAATCAATTATTGACAACTGTAAATATAAAATTTTATATAAGGAATTTCTATTTTTTTTTAATTTAATAAAAAAAAACCAAACTGCACTCAATTCACTATCAGTGAAATCGCTTTTCTCAACAAATTCAGTGAGAAAATCGATGATAAATGTAATTTGGGTAACATTTCTTCTTCTTCTTATCGAGTGGTTAGTGGCCAACCAAGTGGCAAAGTTGTTCAGGTCGCCCGTATAGACTTGACTTTTAGACTATAGCCGGGACCGACGTTTTACGTGCCCTCCGAAGCACGGAGACGCTCAGTTGAAATTCCACTATGCGATCGCCAATCTAGTTACTGACCGCGCCTAAAGTTGCTTTACCCACCGATCGTTTAGCGATCAGTGACCGCACCCGGCTATGAGTATCTCTGTATGGCCTATGGGTAACACTTTAGAATTTAGTTTCATTAAGAATTTTTGTTAACTTGAGTTACCGAAACGTCCATTAGACTTCTAAAGACTACAGCTTGCTACTACCAAACTGGTTATTGTAAGACAATCATTTTAAAAACATAACTGCTTAGTTATATTTAGTAACGTAACGAGTGGCTCGCCCCGGCTTCCTTTTAGGTACGCAGTAAAATTATAACTAAGTTTTTTTTTGAGTTTAGATACGATCGATCAAATACCAACATTTTTTTATTTAATTTTATTTGAGGCTCAAGTCACATTTTTCAGAGCTCAAAAACAAATGATTTATTTCTTTCAAACAAACTTACTATGAACTTCATCCTCGTGCGACCAATTTCGATTAAAGCGTTTATTATGATTGTACTAATTGGTTGTATGTTTATAAACATTGTAATTGAAGGTCTATAATGTAATGACCGGAAGATGTCATCTATGTATAAATATAAAAGGAGACCTGTCTGAGTTATCAACGCCAGCCTAAACCCTTTGACCTGGGAAGCTGGTTTTTCAGGTAGGTAGACGCATGAAACTTTATTTTGTGGCCAACCATTAAAGATACAGAAACATGTGTTTTACCATTTTGTAATATTCCATCTCTAAAGGATTCAAAGTTTGTATTAAAACCATTATTTAAGCGGGCGAAGCTACTGACAGACGCCATTATAAAGAATAAAAATACAGTTTCTTGTATTTATTGTTGTAGCGACAACGGAAATGCACATTCTGTAAATATTTCAACTCTCAATAACGCACCTTGAGATACAGCCCGCTAACAAACGGTAGGACGGACAGCGGAGGCTTAATAATAGGGTTGGCACCATTTTACGGGACCCAAAAACGGATTAACACCTGTCCCTTTAAATCATGCTTTATTTTAGTGTTTATCCTCATATCTCCGATAAATCTATTCCAGTTTTCAAAATGAGAACAATCCTAATCTCATAATCCAAAATAGACACGCATATCTCATACAAAGGCGAAAACAAACTAATTAATCTAAGGCCTAATTATTCTAGACTAGCATCTGCTCGTGGTTTCGCTCGCGTGAATAACGTTTTGTAAAGAGGCAATTTTTTTTGCCATACAATTAAATGGTTCCCTATACAAACTTCCATCTCCTATTTCAATTTCTTCTTGTCCAAAATTCCATCTATTTTTATACCGAAATTGATCAAAATAATTAGTCTGGAATCTATATAAACCATCACTTATAATTTCCGGGATAAAAAGTAGCCTATGTTTTAACCTAGTTAACAACTCTATATATGTACCAAATTCCATCCAAATCCTTTCAGCCCGTTTTTGTGTGATTGAGTAACAAACACAGGTACAAACTATAATATTTATTATATTAGTAAGATATTTAGTGAAAAATGTCCATTGTTCTTCATTCTCATTCCAAGGATTAAGATATCAATGATTAAAAACGGATTAGCGACTGTCTATCCATGTCAATTTTTGATAAAAACGTATATAGGAAAAAATGTTCAAAAACAAAGAAGGTTCTTCTCTGTATTTATTATATGGGTATTTTTCTTTATTTCCGATTTTTTGGACTCGAAGAATAGTCAAGAGACTTTCTCTAGTACCAGCACAAATTGGTCGGCTCGACCAAAGAAGTAATACTCTCTAGCAAATCGGCGTAAAATAACGTTATCATTACTGTTGCGTTTCGCGCGACGATTGAGAGCGCCGGAGGCCCAATCTCCTATACCCTCTGTTCCTTTTTACCCTTCTCACTCCTTCTCTCCATATTCCTTGGGTTGGAAACAAGAATTAGATACTTCAAGTAACGCACGCGTTCATAGGTTGCGGTGACTATTTACCATTAAGCTGATCGTATGCCATCATCATCGTATGATAAAAAATGTACTATATATATCAGGTGTGTGCTATAAGGGAAATGATTTCATTGTTGTAGCACTTTCATGTGTAAGCCAAAATCATTTATAAAAAGCGAACTAAACAATGCGTCAATTGACGCTTATCTGCATCCATACCGAAATCACGAGTTATATTACGTTGAATACGTACTTACGTACGTAAGGCTGACAATAAATTGGAAGAAAAAACTGGCTAACTGGATGTCAGACATAACAAATATAAGCTAAGAGAGAAAATGTGTGCACGGGTTTGTGTGTGTGTAATACCTTGCACATATAAATAACATAAATAAACGCTGCACACTCAACGGCCCCCATTAGGATAGTATTATCCTGTGTCGGGGTCCGGAAACATTCACAATGACAAGGGCAAATAATGACAGACCGGAAAACATGCTTGCATGGTCAATACAAACATATTATGCTCCGAGCGGGAATCGAACCCGTGACCTGTGGCGTTTAAGGCAGGTTCGCTACCGCTGCGCCACAACGTCGTCAAAATGAATGCTGAGAACATATTAGGAAGGAAGTTTCTTATAACGAGTTGACGTTGGAGAGCGAGGCGGCAAAACGTTATCGGAAAACGTCCACGGAAAAAGAGTTACCTCATGTCGTTTGGTTTTTTGGGTGAGGTGGGCAAGTTATGGTGGCAAAGAGTGTCAAATGGTGGTAAAGGGAGGCATGTGGTGGCAAAGGGTGGCAAAAATTATGGTGGCAAATGAAATGCAATGAAGGAGCTTCGTCCGCTCGTCCCGCGTCGCAAGTTTTTTTTCAACCTACCAAAGAACAACGAAAAAAAACATACTACCATTGTTTTTCAACCAAAAAATTTTTGCTATTCACATGAGAATTCATTGTTTTTATCGTTAAATATTTTACATTTTATGTTGAATCTAAGATTATTATCAATCATCAGTTATTACATTTTCTTAGAAATTACAATAGGTAATAAATCTTTGTTATATTTTGTTTTTTTTTTTTTTTTTTAAGATTTTCGCACTTTGAAGTTTGGCTCCGCTCGCGTGGTGTAACGATTTTCATTTATTGCATGGACCATACCGTTAAAATCGGTCCAGCCGTTTCAGAGATTGGCCGGAACAAACAAACAGTCAGACAAAAATTTTAATTTCTTTTATGTAAGTACCAAATATTTACGGTAACATATAACTGTTAATTTGGAATTACTAACAGACACTTCAATTTTATTTATTTGTACAGATGTATAGATAAAACTGATGACTAAAGTGAAGAAATGGGGTTTGTGGTTTACCTTTAACTTGCCTCTCTCATTCCCCCCACTAATTCGTATAATAATATAAATGCGAAAGTAACTCTTGTCTGTCTGTCTCTCTGTGTTGCGCTTTCACGCCAAAACTACTGTACCGATTTAAATGAAATTTGGTACACAGATAGTCTAGAGCCTGAGAAAGGGCATAGGCTACTTTTTTGTACGAAAAAAGGGTTGTAAGAGGTTGGAAGGTGGGGTTGGAAAGTTGTATGGAAGTATCGTCATGTTTAGAGCTTAAAGCTTGAAATTTATTTTTTAGGCTGTTGATTCTATATAAATAAATATGGTATTCAAAGTTCATTAAAAAGGGTAGTGGTTTAGAGTTTGTATTATAATTGTTATTCATACAGGTGAAGCCGCTCGTAGAAGTTAGTTGTTTATATAAAGCAAATGCTATGGCTTAGTAGCGATGATTGTACCTTTAGCAATATTAGATATACACAATTACACATGTGTTCCATTCTATTACTATTAATGTTCAAGACAAATCCCAAAGTTAGAAATTTATGACAAACTAGCTAAGCCCGGTCATACTTAGCAGTGGTTTTGTCTGACATATTTCCTGTTCCTTCATGATACAAAATATTCTTAAGCGCTCATGGGAAAAAATGCAACAACCTGTTAAATTTTTTAGTCAACACATTAACTTACAAACAAACATTAAATTTTTATGTTATTATATGTGTATATAGATGGTTATGGAAAATTAGTCTATGTAATTCTTGAATATTCTCTTGTAATACATATTAATGTGTATAGTTAAGACCTTATCAATGTTTTAAAAGCAATTAACTCTTCAATGGAATTAAAAGATAGAAAAGTCCTTGGATTCAATGGTCAAACAAGGAAAAAGTCTACTTGAAATATCTTTTGAGATTACATTTGTATCAAGATATTTCTGTTTGGAGTGGAACTTCATTGTAATAAGTTTATAATCATTTTAATACATTGTTGTGTAATCTCTCTCTATTTTTAGCATTATTCCCCATATTTTCCCGGGGTCTGCTTATTACTCATATCCAGGCTACTAGTTTTTATACATTTGCCATCTGTTGAGCGTTTTTTTTTTTTTATGTAAGAGGGGGCAAACGGGCAGGAGGCTCACCTGATGTTAGCGATCACTGCCGCCCATGAACATCTGCAACACCAGAACTAGTTACTCTAAAGAGCAAATTACCTATCAAGCGTTAACAATTATTATCAAATGCTATGTGATAATAACTAGGACTGACAGCTTAAAATACACTCTGAGGCACAAGGGGAGACCCACAAGAACAAATGTCCAGACCAAAACAGATATTTGTAGGATCATTACAAACATCTGTCTGAGTGGGAATCGAACCCACGACCGTCGGAATAAAGGCAGGCACGCTACCGAAACGCCACAACAGCCATCCAATTTATTGTTATTTAAGCATTAAATGTTATTAAAACAGAACTATATAACTAACATTTATTTGCTTTGTTAATCATAAACATTCTGCTTGTTTATTTGTGTCATTAGGTCTGTTAAAGTTGCTTATTTGTTACACAACGTTTATTACCTATTCATATTCAATTAAATTGAATTTAAGCATGATTAATTTCCAAGAAATAATTATCGATCGATTTATTAATTAGATTTTCTTTAATCCTATTTGTGAAGAGAAAATTGTTATTATACGTTAAACATTAATTACTTAGTGATAAATATCGAAACTTCAAGAAAATTTCGTTTTGATAATAATTATGGAATTACTCGGTAATATTATTCGTTAAATTAAAGGTTAATTAAGTTCATTTCATTATATATAGAAGTATCATTCATACACGATTATATTCTTATTATTTTTTTAAATAAGTAAAAAACATGGTTACAAGATCTTGCAAAATTCTAGTAAATAGAAAGTTTCGCGATTCTGAAAACTCACCAGCGTGTTCTGATATCCCAATCCCGATTCATCATCCGAAGTTTCTTCCTTCTTAACGTCTTTCATTTTTGCAAACTTGTTTATTTAAAAAAAAAGAAACTAAACAGAGCGAAAAGTCACAACACTCGCGCGCGCGGTGAACTTGCTACTTGTTAGTAATAACTTTTATTTAGAAAAAAGAAATTAAACGGCCCTAACTTACGACGTCCGTTCGCATATAAGCACTTCTTCATTCATTGTCCAATGTGCGACACGTTTATTTTGTAATTGAATAAACGCGATTTCGTTTAAATTGCTCGTAAGACTCGTAAGCTAACAGGAAACGTTCAAATAAAGAGACGTCCAGTGACCGACTGACACTTGTGACTTGACGTTCTTGACAAATACGTACGACGGTGACAGTTCTCTGCAAACAAAAGTTCACAATGGTTGCTGAACTCGACCCTGTCCCTGAACTAGAACTTATTACTTATCAATTGATCACAATCTCTGATAATCTTTACTTATCATTACATAGCTACGTATAGAGAACACATAAGCGCGTATCTTAATATTTTATAAGAATATTATCGTATTTTGAACGCAACTATTTAATTTTATTAGCAAATGCTTGACCTATCACGGACCAGGGTTTATTACGTTTCTTTGCGCATTCCAATTCGCAAAAATTGCTTAGATAGGTTTTTTCAGTCTGATATATGCTTATAATTATTATTGATTAATCTTTTATTAATGTTCGTTATGCAAGAAATTTTAGATTACGTGTTGCGTATTTTTAAAAATATTCTTAAGTAAAAAATTCTGAAGCACAGAACTTAAATATAGTATAGTTTATAGAAATAATATATTCATTACAATCCAGTCTAAAGCCGTGCGGACAAAAGTAAAAACATAAAAGGTTCAAACAAATGTTATTCATACCATTGTTCCAATGGTTCATGTTTGTGAATCACAACCATTATTTAAGTTTCAGTATTGATAGTTATTACTTGTACAAATTGTTTACTCCACTATCGTGTGTAATTTATAATGATTTATGCATGATGACGACGACGTTGTGGCGGAGCGAAACTGCTTTAAGCGCTACTGGTCGCAGTTTCGATTCCCACTCGGAGCAGATCTTTGTATACACCATACAAGCATATATTCCGGTCTGGATGTATTTGTCCTTGTCCTTGCAATATGTTTTCGGACCACCGACACAGTATTTCATTATCCCTATGGTGTGTAGACTTTATTTATTTATTTATATCAATAGGTATAGGTACTTCTAAAGGTAACGAGGTACTTCTTTTTAACGTCTTGTACTTTTTTAGGAAGCTTTCTTAGACTTGCCGATCGACCAATTGCTGTAGAACCTGTATTTTTTATTTTAATACTAATACCTTAATGTGCCATTTATTATATACATATATTTTTTATGTATCCTTTAGCCATCGAAATTACTGTGGGAATAAATCACAACATTATAGAGTATAGAACTTGCTCTCCACCACAACTCTGAAGTCAACGATGACGAAGTCGCGGGTAGAAGTTAGCTAGGAAATAAAGTAGGTAGTAGAAATTAAGTAAGTACTACCTCTTCACAGAAAATAGACGTAAAGTAACTGTACTGTTTTGTTCCGTGCGATGAGTGAGTCGCCGGAGGCCGTAGCTCCCACTCCTTTATACCCTTCCTTTTTTCCCTTCTTATCCCTTTCAAGAAGGAAAGATTCCTTGGGTTACTAACGCGCATGTGATACTTCAAATATCGCGTTTATAGGTCGCGCTGACTTCTTCGTTTTCCAACCGTCATGAAATAAAAAACCTAGTAAACATATATATCAAAACGAGTTAAGCATCTTAGAATGTTTAATCAGATCACAATGCGGTTTATTTACGGTTTTAATGTTATCTTTAGCAGCAACTTCATGGCAAATTAAAATTATCTTTGGCAGCAATTTCATGGGAAATTAACGGTAAATCGCGGCTCTAAACAATATTATCATGAATTGTTTGATTATCTATAATGCGTTTTTATTAAGAACTGGCTATTCGTGCAGCTTCGTTTGCGTTAATTTAGTATTATGTCGGATAACCGTCTAAAAGTTATTTTTCTATTGCGTGAACAGAATCATTCTTCCTTTTTAATTTGTTTTTGAGAATCCAACAGAATCCTAACAATTATCTGGGATATAAAGAATCCTATAAATCTGTGTACAATTTCGTTAATTTTAGCCTTTTTTGCCTTTTACTCAAAGAAGCATCTCAATCTACAAACTCACACATCTATACAAATAAATAAAATTGAAGTGTCGGTTTGTAATTCCAAATTAACAGCTTTTCACTAAATGCATGTAAGTACATATTTATATTTAAAAAAACAATTTTTAAATTTTTGTCTGTCTCTGCTTGTCCCGGCTGATTTTAATGGGGTTTTCTCTTGAAGATAGCTAATGTTATAAGGAGTAGCTTAGGCCACTTTTATCTTTAAAGGATTAGGGTTCCGGACAGTAATGAAAAATCGGTACATCACGCCAACGGAGCCGCAGGTATATCTAATTCATAATATTATTATTGGTGTTTGAATGAGGGGTGTAAGTCGACTGTAAAAATAAACGCTACACACTCAACGGCCCCCATTAGGATACTAATATCCTGTGTCGGGGTCCGGAAACATTCACAATGACAAGGACAAATACACCCAGACCGGAAAATATGCTTGCATGGTCAATACAAACATATTATGCTCCGAGTGGGAATCGAACCCGCGACATGTGGCGTTTAAGGCAGATTCGCTACCGCTGCGCCACAACGTCGTAAAAATCGTTTAAAAAAACAATTTTTTTACTAAAATTAATTCAGTTATCTCAATTTTTCTACTTTCATTTTATAGCTGGTATGAGGTACGTAATAATTGAAATGAGAGGCTTGTTTTTATAAGAAAACTTTTTATTGCGTGAACTAAAAATATATTTCAATCTCGATTTATGAAAAAAGTGCGCAAATAATTTTTTCGCACGTATTTTATTTTTATTTCACCATAAGCCTTGAGTTTTTACAATAAAAGCCTTGCTACGTTTTCACTGAACAGTCGTGAATACCTATTACTTTATCAAAGGCAGGCTCGAATTCATGTATTAAATGTTTTCCAGGCGAGAAACTACTTCTTAAACTTAAACTTACTTAACCTAACCTAACTGTCTACTAACAAAAAAAAAAAAAAATGTAATAAAAAATCCCATCAAAAATATAAAGTGTATAATCTAAGTCTTCTTTTACTGTAAAAAGTTGTGAGATCTCATGGGAAGTCATAAGTGAAACTTATAGAAACTAAAGTATTTTTATTATTTATTAGTAAAATTAACAAGTTTTGCAGTCACGTTTTTGTCATGCGTTGCGAGACTGGCATTTTTAGGATTCCGTAGTCAAATGGCAAAAACGGATCCCTTATAGTTTTGTCATGTCCGTCTGTCCGTCCGTCCGTATGTCCGTCTGTCCGTCCGTCCGTATGTCACAGTCATTTTACTCGGAGACCATTGGCTCTATTAACACGAAATTTACTAAATAGGTGTATTCTATGAACCGCACAACAATTCTGTAATGAAATTTTAAAATATATAAGAATTAAGGGTTGCAGTCCATGAATGAACTGAATGTTGAAAAAAAAAATTCAACGTATGTCAACGTGTGAGATATCTTTGTATAGGACTTTCAAAAGATAACTGATTAACTGAATTTTCACACTGGTGGTAGGTCTTTTGGTGCAAGAGGCCAGCTAGGTAGGTACCACCGCAGTGTCCAATATTCTGCCGCCAAATAGTAGTGCTTAGGCACTACTGTGTTCCGGTTTGAAGGGCATTGTACGCTAGTGAAATTACTGGGCGAACGAGATTTAAGAACTAATATCTCGAGGTTGGCAACGCGTGAGTGGCACCTACTTATGGTGCTGCAAGCGCTCATAGGCTGCGGCAGCCACTTACCATCAGGTGGGCCGTATGCTTGTTTGCCAACTTCTAACATAAAAAAAAAAAAAAATAAATAAATAACAAGCTTTGATTCTGACTTTTTTCATTAAGTGAGTAGTTATTGAGATATTAGCTCCTAAAGTCATTAAAATTGTGTGTCCCCCCCTCAAACTTTTGAACTATGGGATTTAAAATTCTGGAAAAATTTGAGCTTGTAGGACATCAAATGAAATTTCAACCACATTTGGTTTGAAGAAGATAGGTGTACAAATTTAAGAGACATATAACTTTTTCCCATAACTTTGCTTTTCATATAAATTTAAATATTACTATGAAATTACCAACTTATTTTTGCAGTCCATCTTAATTCGTTATTATATTTAAAGGCCTTAAGATTCTTCATAACCAAGCTGCGGAACCCTTTAGTTTCAACTGAGCGTGGTCCACAACGCACTTGACTGGTAATTATTTTATCATTTTATCTCCAATTTTTTTGTAGGTTATCATTTTCCATCATTTTAAATTCCCTTCCTTCTCCTTTAAATGTTAACTAAATTCAAAATTTTATATTTATGAGAATGCATGAATTTAAAATATTATTACGATAATATTTTTTGTGTAATCAGGGGTGTGACATAGAAAAATATAAAATAACTAAAACGGCCTCAGTTTTATTTTATGGCAGTTATATTTTCCTTTGATGAATGACGAGGCTTAGGAAATAAAACGAGTTTTTAAAACGAAATGTATATTTTTTTAAATAATCAACATAATTATAATCGTAACATTAAATTAATTGTTATTAATAACAAACTATATAAATATAATATTATTACATAAGCATTAAGGCATCCTAAAGGTCTTAAATAACTACACTAAACGCCGGCTATAATTGAATGAATGAATAATAAGTTTAGTATACCATTTTTTTAAATTCCTAAATAGGTAAGCTCTTGACCTCCATGGAGCGCGAAGGCATAGATGAGGTCTATGGTGGAGCGAGCTTACTCATGAGAAGCCTATGTACTCGCACCTTGAAGAGGTTCAGGAGGTCTACCAGGATGACCAAGCTTTGCTCGGAAATTTTCTTGTTGGTAAATCGTGTTTTTTGGATATTATATTTAGATACGAATTACATTGTGATGAAATATGAATAATGTAAATTGATAATTGTAATAATATGATGCTCACGTGGACTCGAACCGGGGTTTTCTTTGCCTGAAAACACGGATAAAACGACATTTTCTAAAAATGAATACTAGCTAGATCGATTTATCGCCCCTGAAACCCCCGGCATACTAAATTTTGAGACGCTCATAGTCGGGTGCGCTCACTGATCAGTAAACGATTGGTGGGTAAAGCAACTTTAGGCGCGGTCAGTCACTAGATGGGTGATCGCATAGTGGTATTTCAACTGAGCGTCTCCGTGCTGCGGAGGGCACGTAAAAGTCGGTCCCGGCTGTTGACAATTTGACAACAGTCGATAAGTCAAGTCAGAGGCCTACGGGCGACCTGAACAACTCTGACACTAGGTTGGCAACTTACCACTCGATAAGAAGAAGAACTAAATTTCATGAAAATAGTTAGAGCCGTTTCCGAGATTCAGATATACAAGAAATGCTCATTTAAAGTTATTAAATTTGTTATATCAACACACCGAAAGAAATAGTAATAATATAAATTAAAAAAAACGAATACTAAGATAATTAACAAGCGTGCAAAAACTTACAAAAAAACTAAAATAACAAAAGTTGAAACTAAAGTCAGTATTTTTTTAGGGTGTGCGTGTTTGAATCACTACATAGTATAAAACAAAGTCGCTTTCTCTGTCCCTATGTATGCTTAAATCTTTAAAACTACGCAACGGATTTTGATGCGTTTTTTTAAATAGATAGAGTGATTGAAGAGGAAGGTTTATATGTACAATAACATCCATTAAATAGTGGAGAAAAGAAAATTATTTTTTGAGGTTTCTAATGTGATGTAAATAATTACATTTAACGCGTGCGGGCCACGGGCAGTAATGAATAAATCAAAACTACTGGATCGATTTTAATTATTTTTTCAGTGAATGACTTAGGCTATATATTTTATACCCGTGCGAAGCCGGAGCGGGCCGCTAGTATTAAATATATCATTATGTGTGTGTCGTTCATTCCAATTAGAAGATTGACAAAATAAAGTAGTAAAGGCGTCGGGATGTGACGACCCCATCGCCCGCTGTTGGGATAACCTCTGTCACAACAGAGATTATTCCACCAGTGCAATCAGTCACACTGGTGGTAGGTCTTTTGTTGCAAGAGGCCGGCTAGGTAGGTACCACCGCAGTGTCCAATATTCTGCCGCCAAATAGTAGTGTTTAGGCACTACTGTGTTCCGGTTTGAAGGGCATTGTACGCTAGTGAAATTACTGGGCGAACGAGATTTAAGAACTAATATCTCGAGGTTGACAACGCGTGAGTGGCACCTACTAATGGTGCTGCAAGCGCTCATAGGTTGCGGCAGCCACTTACCATCAGGTGGGCGGTCAAAAAAAAAAAAAAAGGAATAAAACCACTAAGATTATCGTCTGATGGTAAGCTTCCATAGTCATCTACAGTGGCAGATTTAGAATTAATTAATTATATTATTTTCACATTATACCGATTAAACACATGACTGGTATGCTTAGACACCGCATAGTTGCTGCTAAGACATGGACAATTTTAACAAATCTTCGTACAACAGGTGTAGATAGTTATGCACAGACAGCAGGGGCCACAGCCACCGCAGCAACCACCACAGGGTCCACACATTTTGCTTTAGTATGAAGTAATTGAACAACTAAAAACAAAACAAAGGTAATAACAGTATGCTAGTATATGTTAATAAATATGACTTTTTCTTGGCTAGAATGGTAGAAGATGTTTTTGGAGCTTTTTATGTTTACTACTCGAATGATTTGATTTAACTTAAAGGTTGAAATTTTCAAGGTGTATGCTGTAAGGTACCTTACCTCTGGTTGTTAGTGGGAAGAGGGAAATTCATTGCCAAATTTCTAATAGATTTCTATCTGTAAAACATCAGAAAAACCGTCATGCAGAAATCTTTTTGATTTCTATGGCAAAAGAAAAAATTCGGTCCCCTAATTTGCCGCTCCTGAAATCTGCCGCCCTAGGTTCAACCCTACTCAGCGTGCTGGTAAATCCCCCACTGGTGACCAATGAAGTGTCCATACTGTTACGGCAGCTTACTAGTAGTATCACAAATGTTCTGATGACCCATTAAAGGTTACCATGGTAATATTTCTCCCATTCAATTTTAAAACAATCACACAGTGGAAATGATAGTTAAGCGCATTATGAACCACATCGGGTTAACAATATCTTTATATATAAAAATAAATAAAATTGATGTGTCTGTTTGAAATTCCAAATTAACAACTTTTCACTGCTTTTTAAAATTTTTGTCACTCTGTGTGTCTGTTTGTTTGGGCAAATCCCTGAAAAGCCTGGACCGATTTTAACGAGACTTTTACTGGCAGATAGGTGATGTTATAAGGAGTAGATTAGGGTACTTTTATTTTAGAAAAAGAATTAGCCTTCCGTGCTATAAAGAAAAATCGATACAACACGCGTGAGGAGTCGTGGGCGCAGCTAGTAGTTAATAACATTCACTTAACATAATGATTACAAGAAACAATAAAGTGATTGTGTTGTTAATCTTAAGTTTCTATATAATTTGTGCACAAATGCTTACCATTAAAGGTAAGAGAACTTTATAATTAACTTAATAATATTGGTACTAAATTATACTTAATTAACAGTTAATACAATTATATTGTTAAAATTTCATTTATTAATTTAATTAAATATCTTAATAAGCATAAAATGTATGATAATAATTTTTTGCAATCTTTTATATTCTTAATTTATTAACAAAAATTAAGCGAGTCTGTGAGCTGTCCCGAGTCTGTCTTTCGTGATGAAATGTGAGACACATCTCCGCCATTTTGAAATATTACCAAAAAAGCTAAATGGATGATAAATAACATTTACTTACCAAATTTGAAGAGGCAAGAATGACCTATAGAGAAGAACGGCCGGACAACCGGACATCCGAAAAGTTTTTGCTTATAAGCTTTTGGAACGAAGTTACTTAGTTACGCGACTTACGGGTACGATTTAGTAGAAATCGTCACGTAACTAAAGCCATAAGCAAGGTGAATGTGTGCGTGTATGTATCGAGCCTACTACAAGCAAATGAGCACACGAGCAAGTAAGTGCGCAGCCGGGTGCGCAACTCTCTCTCTCTTTTATAAAGATTATTAGCAATGCTTTTTCAAGGCATTACTAATATTCCTATTGCCCTTCCAAATAAGCTCGAAGCTTGCGCTAGGAGTGGGTACGACAATAGCCCAAGGGGTCAGGATCGAACCCGTGACTCTCGCATTAACGGAGCGAAGTCGGTGCTTCTACCGTTGAGCTATTGAGGCTTGTTCTCTCTCGTCTTGTCTCTTTTTATAATATAACCTAATTTATCATATAATAAAATTGAAGTATACAAATTTTATTTCGAATTACATTCGGAGAAGAATTGAAGAAAATATTAGATTATGTTGCAAGATGTAGTATAATATAGTATGTCCATGTTGTGTGTATTATTCGGCGTCGGGACGTGACGACCCCATCGCCCACTGTTGGGATAATCTCCTTCACAGCAGAGATTATTCCACCAGTGCAGTCAGCCACACTGGTGGTAGAACTTTTGTTGCAACAGATCTTTTGTTGTACAGCCAAACAGTAGTGTCTTAGGCATTACTATGTTCCGGTTTGAAGGACACTGTAGGCCAGTAAAATTGCTGGGCATAGGAGTTTTTAGAACCAATATTTCGAGATTGGCAACGCGTGAGTGGCACCTACTAATGGTGTTGCAAGCGCTCATAGGTTGCGGAAACCGCTTACCATTAGGTCGGCCGTATGCTTGCTTGCCAACTTAGTACCATAAAAAAATGTACATAACAGTGAAGGCCGTCTATTATCAAGAAGAACATACAGCTAAGATGATAAAGAGACTTGACAGTTGATAAAAAAAATTGAAGCAACGATTTTTGAGACACATATGTTGTGTCGTTTAAGACAATCAGATGTATTGTGCGAATTGGATCCAGTAGGTCGCGTTGAGGACAGCGAAGAGTAGTGGGAAGAAGACCCGTGAGAAGCGATCGATGCTGACGGCTCTCATTCTTGCTTTTGCGGCTTCCGCTGGTTCCTATAAGAGAGATCATAAGTATAATGTTTTAAATTTAAGCTGAACCATGCGCAGCAACACGTTTTTGGGTCTCAACCGTATGCGGCATAAAGGGGGCTGAGTAACTAAAGCAACGCGTCGACGCTATACCCGATTAGTACCTTCGCGCACGGTTCTTTTAGTTCTTTAAAAATAAATTATTAAATATTAAATTAAAATATAATATATTTTTGTCAGATGTGTAAACATTTAATTTTATTTGAGAAGCTAAGGTGTCATCCCATTAAGTGACAGTGATTAAAAACGTACATTAACTATTATTATTTTTATATACCTTTTTCTATACTATCTATTTGTTTTATTTAATTTAAGGTAGGTGTCTAGTTTAGAATTTTCTGAAAATTGAAATATTTTTTATTTCATGTTTTAATGTCTTTTTCCATCGTGAATAACATCCTAATATTTGGTGAAGAAATTTGCCATAGAAAAAAGTTATAGCGGTATTTGTGGGACAAGTCGGAACGCGGGATCGACATCTGCGGAGCGCAGAGTGCCTGCTGTAAATCTTAGCTCGGAAAAATCAGTTTTTGTTAAATAAATACTCAATGTACTAAAATAAGCTATTGTATATTTAACTAGCTGTGCTCGTGGCTCCGCTTGCGTTAGTGTAGTTTTGTAATAATCCCACGGCAATCTAACATTTTCCGGGATAAAAATGTCATATCATCATATGTGCTAATCCAAGGAATCAGCTATGTGTGTGCTAAATTTCATCCAAATCCGTTCAGTCATTCTGTGCCGTGGTCGGGGCCACTACGACGACTCGGCGCGCGTTTTAGCAAAAGCGTTTTTTTGTAACGTCGTAACAATATAAATATTTGTTTGAATTACTTAGTGAAAGGGACAAATTTTATCTACTTTGAATTTCGGAGACGATAGCACTATTTATTTTTATTATAATAAATAAATTACAGGTAAAATGAGCAATCCAATATAGATTACATTACTGTACACTATTTGGGTTAGGAAATATATGGTGTTGCGGACATTTTTTAGATCTGTTTGAAACAATACAAACATACACTATCCTAGTGTAGCTCTAACGATTAAAGTAGCGCACCCTTGCATAATTCTCAGATGGCACGATTTTTACCCTTTTTTGGCATTATATATTATGAATACTTTATAGCCTGCGTATTCTTTTGGTTTATATTTCATGATGCAAATTTCATCTAAATCCGTTGAGTAGTTTTTGCGTGACAGAGTAACAAACATCCATCTATCCAAACCATTCCATTCTCACAAACTTTAACATTTATAATATAAGTAGGATTACTACTTGCCACGTTTATTCTATTAGTACTAATGTTGATCACTTTCAAGGTATAATTCTTATAAAATGTGTAATGTTCCAAAATATGTAAAATATAAATTAGTGTGTAGAAACTCAACCTGAAGTTATATTTGTATCCCTTACTTAGTCGGTTGGTCGTCTACGAGTTTTTTAGTTTGATTCCAATAGTGTTTGTGTTTAGAAATGTGTCCGTACAGAAAAGGCACGAAACATTCGAAGTCGAAGAAAAAAACTATCACACAGGTCGCACTGTTTCCAAAGCAACCACTTTTTATTTATGTTTATTGTTGCTCGCCTTACTGGCCTTGACAACGTCATCGGATGGCGGAGCCGAGTACTCGCGGGGGCTCAAATTTGATTCCGTCCTTACGGTTACTCCTGCGAGGCCCAGCCACGGCTAAGGACGTCATCTAGAATGGAGGAATCGCTCGAGCGCATTCTAGTCGATGGACTCGACCGACGGTGTGAGCGCGTCGCGACATGTGAAACAAGGGACCTTGTCTTCGCTAGCGAGGAAGTGCATGTTTGAGCTGTGTGTCGAGTATTGTTTAATGTGATCTTATCGTAAGGGTGTTGTAGGGCATGCTTAAGACGCCTTACCTTGGTAGGTTTGTCATCTATGTCTGTAAAGATACTGTCTAATTAGAAAAATTCTGTTTAGGGATCGAATCGATTTCAAAGTCAGAATGAAGATTTGCGTTATGCACATACCATGGACAGCCCGAAGCCATGCGTAAGAAACATTTTTGAATTATTTATTACCGATTTATTTGTCTGGTATGGACATGTGACAAAAAACAGGATTATTGCGTGTTAAGCGTATATGAGCTTCGAACGTCAGTCTGTTGTCGAGTATAACACCTAGATATTTTGTTTTGTCTTTTCACGCAATAGGACGGTCAAATGAAGTGATAACTCCAGGTGGACCGCATCGCAAGTAAGTCTTGATTCGGAGTTTGTCGAAAAGGCTTACGCTTTTCTCTGAATTGACTTCAATCGTATAAGATCTGAACCATTTGCCTAGGGTATCGGCTGACGATTGGAGACGTTTGGATAAAGTGGAAGCAGCTACAGTAGTAGTATACAGAGAGGTGTCATCCGCGAAGAGTGCTAGATGAACATTGTTAGTCGGCCTTGGTATGTCATTTGTATATAGTGCATAAAATGGGTGCTACAACGGAGACCTGAAGGACTCCTACCCTAATGGGGCGAGGGGACAACAAGATGCCCTCGACTCGAAAGAGGAAAGGGTAATTTGGCAATTAGTCTCATATAATGAGCACGAGTCTGTCCGGCAATCTTAGGCGATACAACTTATTGAAGCCGTTGTGCAGACTTTGTCGAAGGCATTGGCAACATCGAAGAAGAGGACCCCTGTAGTGTTGGTTTACGGTAGGGTGAAGCCGTTAACAATGTGCTCTATTATGTGGTGCACCTGGTTGATACAAGAGTGACTTTTTCGAAAGTCAAACTGCTCGTCTATAATTATATTTTTAGCCTTAAAATTATAGATGGCGTTGATTCTAGACGTTCCCGAGAGAATTAGTTTACTAATCGTACCGAGAGTTGATTATTCAGAAGCTTGAACACCCTAAATAAAAATAAATAAAAAAACAACAAAAAAAACAATGTACAACAACACACTGGTCGATCGTGCCTAATCATACGTGTGCAGGCAAGGCAGTCGTTGAATTAGGTGTTCGTATTTCTTCTGCAATATTAAAAGTAGGTCGCATGACACTTCCCAAAATGATGTAGACCATGGGCTGCACCATAAGATATGCTTCGTATGAATATGCAAAGGCTGACAAGCAATGCGGTGACGAAAGAAGGCCGTATGGTAAACAGGACAAAGAAATGGAAGATGAAGCTGAACAGGAATCTGAACTACTTTTATATGGCCCAGGGATAGCTGATTGAACCATCGTCAGTATTAACTCGATTATTATAATGACATTAAACACTAAATTAAAAAAAAAAACTTCAAATGCGTTTTATATGAAATAATTTTTTTACAACTGGCGGATAGATAATCTCCGCAATCGCTAGACATATTTTGATAAAATTTTGTATGATTCATTATTAAGTTGTTTTGTGTGGTAATTCACCACCTTTTCTAACAAAAAATACAATATAAAAATTTAAAGGCCACAAACCGTGCAAAAATTGGTCGATTTTCAAACAAAGTTATTCCAAAACCTATTTATTTCTTTACTATAATTGATTTTTGGAAAACGGTGGTGAATTACCACGTGGCAAACCTTCCTCTTTAAAATGACGTTTCCTATTTTTGTTTCAGACATGCCAATCTTGAGATAATGTGTCCGCCATGGGAACACCTTTTTTTTGAGGGCACGACATTGGCACCCTGTGAAATTTTACAAAAAATGCTAAACGAAATAAAATCACAATTTCCTAGTCCGTATTATTGTCATTATGCCTTGCATACATTTTTATTATAATGTATAGCAAACAAGCTGAGAAAACCGTTTTCGAAAAAAGCTTATTTTTCCCTGTCTAGACTAGACACCTACCTTAAGTAATTTATAACGATAATGAATAAATAATTAACTGAATTTAGAAGAAACTATAACAATACTACTTACTTAATTCCGTTTTCCCACTTTTTAAAAAAAATCTATTTAAATAAGACGAAATCAATATTTTTGTTTAACATTTTTGTCCATCATTTGACGACGTTGTGGCGCACCGGTAGCGAACCTGCCTTAAACGCCACAGGTCGCGGGTTCGATTCCCGCTCGGAGCATAATATGTTTGTATTGACCATGCAAGCATACTTTCCGGTCTGGGTGTATTTGTCCTTGTCATTGTGAATGTTTCCGGACCGACACAGGATATTACTATCCTAATGGGGGCCGTTGAGTGTGCAGCGTTTTATCATTGTACCTGCGCAGAAGCGGCCATTTTGGGTCATTTTAAATTTAAGGAACTATAAAGTAAGTAACAGCCTAATAAAGTCCCACTCCTGTTCACTCATGTTACCTAATGCTCAATTGTACTAGAGCCATGCTTCTTTCAGCACAAAAAGGCCGGCTCGACTAGGGAAGTACTACCCTCTCACAGAAAATCGGCGTCAAGTAACAGTATCATTAGGAACTGTTGCGTTTCGTGCGATGAGTGAGAGCGCTGGAGGCCCAATATCCCACCCCCTCTGTTCCCTTCCTTTTTTCTCCTTCTCATCCCGTCTCTCCTGTTCCTTGGGTTGACAACGCGCTTGTGATACTTCAAGTATCGCAAGCGCATAGGTTGCGGTGACTGCTTACCATCAGGCGGACCGTATGCTCGTTTGCCAACCGTCATGGCATAAAAAAATACTATAATAATATATGTCATAGAATATCTTTCAGGAAATACAGTATTTTTCAGTGCAAAACAATTTCTAAAAGATATTACACTCAGACTCATTGCTTCCACATTTTTCGCCCAAAGATTGGGATTGCAATTCAGCGGGTAAATGCAGCTAGCATTCTTTCTACCATTCCCCGTGATTTGTACAGTTGTAATTATTTGTAAATATAATTTAGTAAAGAATTGTAAATATGAAAATTATTCATTTTCAATGTTTTTTGTTCATTTTTGTGGCGTCGGGATGTGACGACCCGATCGCCCGCTGTCGGGATAACCTCTGTCACAGCAGAGGTTATTCCACCAGTGCAATCAGTCACACTGGTGGTAGGTCTCTTGTTGCAAGAGGCCGGCTAGGTAGGTACCACCGGAGTGTCAAATATTCTGCCACCAAATAGTAGTGCTTAGGCACTACTGTGTTCCGGCTTGAAGGGCACTGTACGCTAGTGAAATTACTGGGCGGACGAGATTTAAGAACTAATATCTCGAGGTTGGCAACGCGTGAGTGGCACCTACTAATGGTGCTACAAGCGCTCATAGGCTACGGCATCCACTTACCATCAGGTGGGTTTGCCAACTTCTAACATAAAAAATTATAATAATAATAATTTAAAATGATAACTTTCATAAATGAGTAGAAATGAGATAAGAAGAAAATAAAAGATAGATGTATTATAGACATGTGAATCAAGGAAATTTTCCAAATCAAAATGAAAGTATTTATCGATGTCCCAAATATAATGACAGTATAATCCTATGAAATGATAGATGATCCAACTGATTTATGTTAATTCCTTGACATAGATTTAAATAGGAATACTTCATTGTTTATTCGCAATATTTATACATTTTTTAAGTCGTCCGTCCGTCTATCAGCGGGCTTAATTTTTTTTTAATTTTTTTATTGAGAGCTTGTTCACAAATTGAACACAAACTATACACACTTACATGGGACTCTTAAAACACAATTTTACTATTTTATACAAATGTATATATATATAAATGAATCCCTATATCCCTTGGTCACGCCATCACGCGTGAACGGCTGGACCCATTTCACTATTTTTTTTGTTGTGTTTGTTATTGTGATTTTTGTTGTGTTGTTGTGGAGAAGGTTCTTATGACAGAAAATATTAAATATAAAGTAAATTTTAATTTTAACAGTAAATACTAGGTTTGTATGTAATCGACGGGTAGGGAAGTTCGTATGGAAAAAATGTATTACTTAATGTTTGTATACAGGTAGATTATAAGTGGACCAAGAACGGAATTAAAACTCCCACGGTAACGGGATAAACGGAACAATCCACACATCCGCCAAAATCTGATGAACATCTTCTATAATTTCGAATTCCGTGCAGTTTGGTGTTATAATTTTGCCCATTAGAGAAGCAAATGCAATGAGAGGTATGTGTCTGGAGGGCTTTATCTTACGAACCGTAATAGATCCTTGAAATTTTCACAGAATTTTATTATTAGAATTATATTATTATTTTGTATTTCTGATCGGGACAATGACAAATTCCAAAAAGAAAATAAAATTAAAAAAAAATATTTTCTTTATTTTTATATACAAGAAACTAGGTATTGTTGGAATTTTTATAGAACGTGTATTTCTATAGCCGCTATTATAATAAATAATAAAAACAAATAATATTCAAAATTAAAGGGGGCTGGGGGTCCCTATACAAGAAACACGATATTTTTATCCTACGACGATACGGAACCCTTTATGTGCGAGTCCGTATCGCACTTATCCATAGCTTTTTATAAAGTGGATGAAGATGACGGTAACGAGTATAAATTGATCAAATCAATAACTTGACATTTTGCCAATTCGTATGGTCAATTGGTCAATTCGATTCATTGATTTGTTGAATCAGTCCAATATACGCCGTAGGCCTTACGCGGTTAAAGTCAAAATAGCTTTATTAGGGATTGGTATTTATTAATTAATTTTTTACCTTAGGTTTTCCGCCTCTGTCATCGAGGATGATGTTCACTAAGCAGTACTCCATCAACGCCATGAACACGAAACTGAAATTATTAAGAGCTGGTATATAAATCATTATCGGGTAGTAGTGTTCCGTTGGCATCCTTTGGTAACGGAATCCTAAAAAGTAGGGAACCAGCCAGTGGTATGCAACCTTTTATGTGCGATTCCACAAATCGCGCGTTACACGCTCCGAGCGGATGAGAGCAAGTTAAGTTTAATAAGACGTTGCCGCACAATTTGGTCTTTCGAAAAAGGTAATAATCGACAGCTATATACCATTACCTACGACTACTGTCCAGTTTAAGTTGACCTCTAGTAGATATACCTTTAAATAAATTTGGAAGAAATTTAGTTCAGAGATAGTCTAGAGCCTGAGAAAGGACATAGGCTACTTTTTAATGCGAAAAAGGGGATCTTAAAAAGGACGATGAAAAGTTGTTATGGGAGTATCATCATTTTTCGAGCTAGAAGCTTGAAACCTATTTTTTAGGTTGTTGATTCGATATAAATAAATATGTCATTCAAAGTTTGTAAAAGAGGGAGGGGGTTCGGAGTTTGTATTAAAATCGTTATTCACGTGGGCGAAGTCGTTCGCAGGAGCTAGTTATTAATATTTGGAAAAGTTTCGTTCCTACTGAATGTCTCAGACATTTGATTATTTAAATGAAAGGATACTCACACAGTGCACACAGACATGAAAGCATCAACCGCCTTCAAATATGAAACCGGTGGTAGCTGAGCTTGAGACTTGGCGTGTTGTGTCGAGAGCGTAAGAAGTGACGTCACGCCGAGAGTCACGCGCGCTGGCGCAGCGTCCGGCTTGATCCAGAAAGATACCCACTAGGAAATTAGAAAATATGTATAATTTAGAAATGCTTTGTCTACTACACAAGATTTATGATGTTACGATAGTAGAGCCATGCTTCTCTCAGCACAAAAGGGCCGGCTCGACAGGGAAAGTACTACCATAGAAAATCAAGTAACAGTATCATTAGGTACTGTTGCGTTTCGTGCGATGAGTGAGAGGGCTAGAGGCCCAATATCCTACCCCCTCTGTTCCCCTCCTTTTTCCCTTCTCATCCCGTCCCTCCTGTTCCTTGGGTTGGCGCGTGTGATACTTCAAGTATCACAAGCGTTCATATCTATGCCGTGACTGCTTACCATCAGGCAGACTGTATGCTCGTTTGCCAACCGTAATGACATAAAAGAAACAAGTGTATTTTAGGTATGAATGGGCCAGCTCAAATTTGGGATAATGCCTGAATTTTCTTTGCCACTTTTAAGGGCTTAGCCTCCGGCATAATGAGCATGAACATATTATTATATCAAATATTTACAATTTAGTTTCTTGATAAAAAAATTGCCAAACTTGCCTCGGAGAGCACGATAAGAAATAAAGACAGAAAGAAAGAAAGAAAGTAAGAAAGAAAGAAAGAAAGAAAGAAAGAAAGAAAGAAAGAAGTAATTTATTTGGGACAATGACATGGTTGTTAAAAGAAAAGACAGACGCAGAATAAAAGAAAAATAAAAAAACAATTAAACTTAACAATAACTGACAAAACTACTATAACTATAAAAAAAGAAAATTATGGAAAAAAGAACCAAACAAAAGAAGAAAAAAAGTAAATACATATACACAATGCTGTGTCCCAAAAGGTGTGCCATTCAGCATACATTGGGTGACCCGAGTTCACCCAATACTGATTTTCAATGACACCCTAATTAAGCCATGTCAGTCCTGTTTTTTTATCATAACACATGATAATAATCGTTAATTCTTGATAGTTGAATTCCTCTTATCCAATAAGTTACTGGTTCGCCCTTAGGGTTATGGAGGTCATGGTAATCGCTCTGTGTATAAACTCGTAACTTTTCAAATCCGGATAATAATAAGCAGATCCTGGTTAAAATACCGGGATATTGCTAGGAAGAAGATAGAGAAATAGCCAAAATACCTTTTGTTTCAGTAGATAACTAGAGAGAAATAGATCTAGATGACAATTCTCCCTAAGCGGGACTATACCAATATGGAAAACGTTTCTTGGTAATAGATATAATTTAATTTTATCGCAACACGAACGTAATTGTGGTTAACTTAAGTTGAAAACCGCTATCTTTGATGCTATCAAGATAATAACACATATCGAAGGTCTTTCAAGTAATGGTGTTGTTATTTACTGAGATTATGTATCATTGAGATTTATCTTTTATTTGAAAGATGAATGATGTTAAATTGACAATTTCATGTCGTGGTTTAGTTGCTTATTATTAATAAACGCTACACACTCTTTTCAACTAGTGGTAGTGCCACGCTGCACAGCTCTTTCTGTGCAGCCGAATTGGGCCGGCACGCCCGGGTAAGTACCACTCTCTCACAGAAAACCGGCGTGAAGTGACAAGTGTCGCGTTTCGTACGGTGAGTGAGAGTCCCGGAGGCCTTCTTAACCCCTCCCCTTCTATGGACGTGCAGAATTCGGTTCGTGTACCCCAGGAGGGTACCACCTGCGTTCGCGGTGGAGAATCCCTCTCTGAGCGTCCATGCTCAGCACGAACTCCAGCTGAGCATGGATGCCCAGGCTGCCCTCCGAATTCTGGGGGGGCAATTTTGCGCGCTCAAAAACTGTTCGGGGCAAACGAAGCAGGCAACTTGAGGCAACCCCTTCCACGCTAACTGTGGACTTTTGTAACATTAGAGGGCTGAATTCCAACCTGAACGCCGTCCATCACCACCTTGAGACGGCGAAGCCGGCCTTGCTTTTTCTCACCGAGACCCAGATATCTTCTCTGGCTGATACTTCTTTCCTCTCCTACCCGGGATACAATTTGGAACATTCCTTTGTACCCCGGGCTGGTGTGTGCGTGTACGTCAGGGAGGATGTCTGCTCTCGTCGCCTCGGCAGCCTTGAAGTAGGGGACCTATCCATTCTTTGGCTGCGCGTAGACTGCGATGACCATCCGCGAATCTACGCGTGCCTTTATAGGTCCCATAGCGGGAATGCCGAAACTGACCGACTCATTGAGCACATCCAACTGGCTACAGATTCCGTGCTGCAACAGATCCCATCTGCGGAGATCGTGATTCTTGGCGATTTCAACGCCCACCATGCCGAATGGCTTGGTTCACGTACCACCGATCACGCGGGGAGATCTGTTCTCGACTTTGCTTTAGCATATGATCTGACACAACTGGTAACCTCGCCAACGCGAATCCCAGATGTAGAGGATCATACCCCTTCACTGTTGGATCTTCTGTTGACCTCTCATCCGGACAACTATCTGGTATCCGTCGATCCTCCTCTAGGCTCGTCGGACCACTGCCTTGTTCGGAGTACAGTGCCGGTCTCGCGCCCAGCACGGCCCCGCTTCGCGGGCTACCGGCGCGTTTGGCACTACAGGTCGGCAGACTGGGATGGGATGCGTTCTTTCTTTGCGTCCTACCCATGGGGACAGATTTGCTTCTCGCCGGATGATCCGGACGTCGTTGCCAACTCTGTCGCCGATGTGATACTCCAGGGCATGGAACTTTTTGTTCCGGCTTCTGCAGTGCCCATCGGAGGCAAGTCTCAGCCTTGGTTTGGTCGCTCCTGTAAAACGGCGTTTCGCCGAAAACGGGAATGCTACCAAGCCTGGGCTAAGGCGTCGACGTCTCGTGATGTAAATACCAGCGCACTTAGAAAGGAGTACAACTCTGCCTCCAGGTCCTTCAAAAGGGTTATTGCCAAGGCAAAGTCGGAGCACATCGGCAGAATTGGCGAGAGACTAGTGCGTCTTCCTTCGGGTACACGTGCATTCTGGTCCCTCGCCAAGTCTGTCTTAGGAAATTTCTGTAAGCCATCATTTCCACCTCTGCATAGGGACGATGATTCGGTGGCCCATGCCGCGAAAGAGAAAGCTGATCTTCTGTGCTCTCTCTTCGCGTCCAACTCGACTGTGGATGACCAAGGAAAGTCACCACCGGCAATCCAGCGGTGTGATACCACGATGCCGGAGGTTAAATTCCGGCAAAGTGTAGTTCGCAGAGCACTTCTTTCCTTGGACATTCATAAGTCGAGTGGGCCTGATGGAATCCCCCGATCGTGTTGCGGACATGTGCTCCTGAGTTGGCGCCGGTTTTAACGCGTCTTTTCCGGTACTCCTACTCATCAGGCGTCGTCCCGAACTCATGGAAGACGGCTTTAGTGCACCCGATCCCTAAAAAGGCAACCGCTCGGATCCGTCCAATTATAGGCCAATTGCCATTACCTCCTTGTTCTCAAAGATAATGGAGTCCATTATCAACTGCCAGCTCCTGCGGTATCTAGAGGAGCACCAGTTGATTAGCGACCGCCAGTACGGTTTTCGTCGTGGTCGTTCAGCTGGTGATCTTCTAGTTTACCTGACACATAGGTGGGCGGAAGCAGTTGAGTCCAAGGGGAAGGCATTAGCGGCCAGTCTGGACATAGCGAAGGCCTTCGATCGGGTATGGCACAAGGCGCTTCTTTCGAAGCTTCCTTCCTATGGGCTTCCTGAGAAATTATGCGAGTGGGTCACCAGCTTTTTGGCAGATCGGAGCATCAAGGTCGTTGTCGACGGTGCATGCTCTGACTTAAAACCCATTAATGCTGGTGTCCCGCAAGGTTGCGTACTGTCCCCTACTTTGTTTCTTCTGCATATCATTGACATGTTGGAAATTTCCAACATTCATTGCTATGCCGACGACAGCACTGTGGACGCTTTATACACCGGCCGCGCTAATATTTCTCGGGAAAACGTCATTGAGTGCCGGAACAAACTTGTTTCTGAAGTCGAGACTACATTGACCAAAGTCTCGGACTGGGGCCGACTAAATTTAGTCCAATTCAACCCCAAGAAGACACAAGTTTGCGCGTTAACCGCTAAAAACCACCATTTGTCGTATCTCCTCGTTTTGGGAACACTCCTGGCTGCCACAGCTAGTATCGGAATACTTGGTGTCGACATTTCGAGCGTCGTTCAGTTCCGCGGTCAGTTGGAAGGAAAGGTCAAATTGGCCTCTAAAAAGCTTGGTGTGCTCAGCAAGGCGAGGCACTACTTCGCGTCGGCTCATCGCCTAAAACTCTACAAGGCACAAATTCGACCACACGTGGAGTACTGCTCTCACCTCTGGGCGGGAGCTCCCCAGTACCAGCTACTTCCAATTGACCGCATCCAACGTAGAGCGGCTCGAATTGTCGACGATCAAGCCCTTTCCGATCGGCTTGATCCTTTGGCATTGCGTAGAGATGTCGGATCACTCTGCATCTTCTATCGCATATATCACGGAGAGTGTTCTGAGGAATTGTTTGGATTGATCCCGCCGGTAGAATTTCACTATCGGACATCGCGACAAAATTTTAAGTTCCATCCATACCACCTCGATGTCTGGAAATCCACAACAGCGCGATTTAGAAGACATTTTCTTCCTCGCACAACCACTCTGTGGAACCAACTTCCGCCGGCGGTCTTTCCGAACCGATACGACTTGGGAACCTTCAAGAAAAGAGCCTATTCTTTCCTTAAAGGTCGGCAACGCGCCTGCATGCCTTCTGGTGTTGCAGATGTTCATGGGCGGCGGTGATCACTTAACATCAGGTGAGCCTCCTGCCCGTTTGCCCCCTCTTACATAAAAAAAAAAAAAAAAAAAAACACTCAACGGTTCCCATTAGGATAGTGATATCCTGTGTCGAGGGTCCGGAAACATACACACACAGACCGACACATGCCTGTATGATAATCGAACCTGCGAAATATGGCGATTAAGGCAGGTTCAATACCGCTGTACCACAACGTCGTCAAAATCGTCGTCGTATGTTTATTCAGTGAGTTAGCTAAGCATGTATAGCATCATCACCAATAATAATCAACTTTAAAATGTAATATTGGTTACCTAAATCATATGAATAACTTTATGTGTGTTTCCGGACCCCCGACACAGGATATAACTATCCTAATGGGGGCAGTTAAGTGTGTAGCGTGTGTAGCGTATGTATACTCAATTAACAACACAGACAGTACTTGTTAAAATAATGTTATAAGCTAATAAATAATCTTATAAGTGATGCATTACTCTTAAGAAGAATATTTTTTGATAAAAAAACCTGTGGTACTCGGGGACTGCCGCGGTAAAGCTATTGCATAGCATTTTTTATCCACTTGCAATGCAATACATAAAATCTTGGCTGTTTTTAAAAAGTTAAAATACAAATAAAATCGAACTTTAATTTCAAGTCTATAACATACAATTTCGTCTATAAATCAAAATTTCATCGAAATAAGGTGAAATTTCGTAACTAATTCAAAATATTTGAATTTGGAACGTAAGTACATTATCAATAGATACATTTTATATGGAACTTTAACTTTATAGAATAATCGCCTTAACTATCTTTGAGTTAAAGACAAAAATCCTTTATATAAATAAGAATTATGTATAAAGGTTATATATTATTTTTGAAAATTGAACATTAGTCTTTATAGCGTACTGTTTAAAGATCATTTTTGAATACATTTATTGAGGTATTTACTATAATTTTTCTTATGGGGAGTGTTAGGTTTTGTTTTCATTACGCAATTTTTTGATTCGGTCGCCGCGATAAAAGCTATGCAACTGCTTAAAATGTATGTTTTTTTTATTTCATGACGGTTGGTAAACAAGCATACGGTCCGCCTCAGTTTAAGCAGTCACCCCAAACTATGTACGCTTGTGACAAAGTATCACATGCGCGTTGCTTACCTGAGGAGGAGGCAGAGGAGGGACGGGATGAGAAGAGAAAAAAGGAATAGTATAGGCAGGGGAGAATGGGCGTCTGGCGCTCTCACTCATCGCACGACATGCAACAATACCTACTGGTACTTTTACTTTACGCAGATTTTCTGTGGTAGTACAGTAGTACATCACCGTTAGAACCGGCATATTTGTGCTGCGAAAAGCCATCTACTACTACAAATGTTACTTTATGTCTTCTTCATCTTAGCATTATTCCCGGTATTTTTATGTGCCCAGGGTCTGCTTATTATTCTTATCCGGATTTGACAGGTTACTAGTTTTTACACAGAGCGATTGCCATCTGACCTCCGCAACCCTAAGGGCGAACCAGTAACTCATTGGATAAGAGCAATCTACTTATCAAGATTTAACGATTATTATCAGATGTTATTGATAATAACCGGGACCGACAACTTAACGTGCTCTCCGAGGCACGGTGGGAGACCCACACGGACAAACGCCCAGACCGAGACAGAAATTTTAACAAACATCTGCCCGAGCGGGAATCGAACCCGCAACCGTCGAGACTAAAGGCAGACTCGCTACCCACAACGTCACAACGGTGGCGACAAATGTTACTTTATGTATTGTGTGCTTATTTTAAAAACTCACAGACATGATAACAATCAGACAAGTCGGTATATATGTGTTGAACAAATGGTAACCCAGGCGACGCTTCAGCTTGAAGATAACTTCGAGACAGGTAAAATTACCTGAAAACATAAAAAAGAAATACAATATTAAAAATATACGTTACAAAAACGGTCACGTGTGTCTGACTAGCACATAAAAGGTTGCTGACCACTTTAGAAAAAATATCGTTTAAATTATATTTTATTTTTTATTTTATAGTATTTGTTGTCGCGGAAACAGAAATATATACATCCTGTGTACTTTTCAACTATCTACCTATTGCAGTCGGTGAGATACAGCCTGCTGATGGAAGGACGGACGGATATCGGGGGCTTAGAAATATGGTTCCGGTGGCACCCTTCAGGCACTCAACCACCTTAACACAGAGCTCGCTCACAAGGCCTTTTTTTCGGAATGTGTATTGCTGTTGGCCCTACTGGCTTTGTCAGCGTCACCAAGAGGGTAGGTTCCAGGCCCAGTTATAATTTCAAAAAAGCCATCTATTTCTTTAAGAAAATTAAAACATTTATATCAACAAATCTAAAGCTAAAATTGTTGAGTGTATAAAGAAAGAAGAAAAAAAAATTCCCAAAAATTTAGGGCAAGGATAAACTTAAGGTATCAATTTCAAAACTGCAGAGATAAAAGAAAGTATGTACATACTCGTACACACAATCATAATCGTCTTGGATTAGACTAATCTCATTACAAATTGCTAAGCTATATTTCGATATAATTTTTATGAGGTGTCAATTTCAATTGTTAATTTTATTAAGGCCTAGTCCGCTGTTGGATCAGACAAATATAAAACGAATGTGCTTGCTAAACGCTGAGCTTGAAGATATCAATAATAATTATGTGCTCTTTGGAATACGAAACTTGAATTTTTTTTTTTATGTTATAAGTTGGCAAACAAGCATACGGCCCACCTGATGGTAAGTGGTTGCCGTAGCCTATGTACAAGTACTATGTATGTATAAGTACGTGCTACTCAAGCGTTGCCAACCTCGAGATATTGGTTCTTAAATCTCCTCTGCTCAGTAATTTCACTAGCGTACAGTGCCCTTCAAACCGGAACACAGTAATGCCTAAGCACTACTATTTGGCGGCAGAATATTTGACACTGCGGTGGTACCTACCTAGCCGGCCTCTTACAACAAAAGACCTACCACCAGTGTGACTGATTGCACTGGTGGAATAATCTCTGCTGTGACAAGGTTAACCCAACAGCAGGCGATGGGGTCGTCACATCCCGACGCCGGTAAATAATATTTGACGATCATTGTGGCAAACAAGCAAACGGTCCGCCCGATGGTAAGCAGTACTTCAACGTATGAAAGTCTGCAATACTTGAAGTATACGCGTTGCTAACCTAGGAGAGCAGAGCTGAGAAAGGACAAAAGGAAAAGAACAGAGTGGGTGGGAGTTTGGGCCTCCTAAAAACAAGTGCGCTACCCAAGGGGGTGGTGCTCTAGAAAGTATGTTTGGATGCCATCATAAAGCTTACCAGTGGAATAAACTTGAGTACAATCAGCTGTTCTATTCTGAACCAGTTCAAGTTGTGGCAGTTCAATGTTCTCGTCAACCACCAGTGGTACTTCCGGATCCCATTGGAATATCAGGTCATCTGTTGTATGAGACACTGCAAAAGAGAAACTAAGGATTAGGCTTTGTTTTATTAAGAAGAAAATAAAGACTATACCTTTAAAAATACGAAGATTAATGAAAGTAGTAGAATCTATTTTCGGTTCAGAATAGGAAAGGTTACCTTCACATGTAGTAACTTTGCTTTTCGTTCGTTGATTTACTAAAATATAAACTAACTCTCCCCCCCCATTCGTTCGTTGATATACTAAAATATAAACTAATTCTCCCCCCTCTTTCTTTTTCCTTTTAACGATACCAATCATTTTCCTCATATTCATTAACGAAAAGATTTGACTCTGGTTAAATGTGTCTGGCTAAGCATTAGGGCTGTTTTCATCGAGACAGTATGCTTGCTTGTCACGTTTATTGTTGCTACGTAAACTTTGTTATCCTAATATAGTTTAATATATTGAAACTTGTTTTTTATATTTAAATGTAAATAATAACACAGCCACGTCAGAAGTATTAATTAGGGTGTCATTGAAAATCAGTATTGGGTGAACTCGGGTCACTCAATGTATGCTGAATGGCACACCTTTTTGGGACACAGCATTGTTTTTGGAAAAGACATCATAAATTTTATTTATTTATGTATTTACTTTTTTTGTTTGGTTCTTTTTTTCCATAATTTTCTTTTTTTATTTACTAAGTTATTTCTTTTTTATATAGTTATAGTATTTTTGTAAGTTATTGTTAAGTTTAATTGTTTTTTATTTTTTTTTATTCTGCGTCTGTCTTTTCTTTTAACAACCATGTATTGTCCCAAATAAATTACTTCTTTCTTTCTTTCTAATACGCCAAATGTTGTTCAATTTACATTGAAAAAGTGACAGAGATTCTTATAAAACTAGGCCATATTAAGGTATCATCAAAGCATCCATTAGTCCACGAGAAAGTATACACCAAACCCCAAAAGTCCAGTATCACTTAACGATTTCCAAACAAATAACAAGCGGGGCTCAGAAATAACCTTCGAGTGGGCTTTACCTATTTATGGACCTTCTCTACACCGGCTCGATCACAGCTCTCCAAAGATCTTCAGATAAAACGAGCTGACATCACAAGAGACGAGAACACTTGACCTACATTTAAGGTACTACTAAGCTACTTGACAAATCAATTTTTTTTCGTATCACTCAACAAACTTTACCCGCTGAGTGCTTTCAAATGTTTGGTGATCGAGCCCTCATTGTTGCATATTTTAAAAGAAATATTTTGATATTTTTCTTTTAAAGGCATCGGGACGTGACGATCCCATCGCCCGCTGTTGGGTATTCCACCAGTGCAATTAGTCACACCGGTGGTAGGTCTTTTGTAGCAAGAGGCCAGCTAGGTAGGTACCACTGCAGTGTCAAATATTCTATCGCAAAGCAGTTGTGTGTTTCGGTTTGACGGCCACTGTAGCCTAGTGAAACTAATGGGCAAAGGATTAAGAACCAATATCTCAAGGTTGCTAACGCGTAAGTGGCACCTACTAATGGTGTTGCAAGCGCTCATAGGCTATGGCGACCGCTCACTATCAGGTGGGCTGTAGGCTTGCTTGCCAACTTAGTAACATAAAAAAAAAACTTGTTTTGGTACCGTGTTATTGGGTCGGATATTAGCGAATTAATAAATTATGTAATGTTTGTCATGTGATTAATGGCCATCTTAGTATTAAAGTTGTTTAGATCCTGACTTGAGCGGCAGAGGCTCGTGAGGTGTGTGTCCGAAGTATTGAGACTTTCAGTTGAAACAGTACTTATGCGGTTACTCATCCATAAACATCTTTAACCTGCAAATCGTTTGTAGAATTGTTAGTATCTATGATGATCGTTTGTAGAACTGTTATTCTATCTGGCTATGAGTGCCTCTTGGTGTAATGCAAAGAATAGTTGACGCTCCATTGTATTAAAGACGGTTTTCATTCCAAGTATGTGCTTAGACCAAAAACTAGAGTAGACTGCACGTTTATTCTATACTTAGCTCACCATCGCTGCGTTTCGATTTGTCTGCCCTTATTTAGTAATCTTACCATAAATGGGCGTAAATAAGTAATACCATGTCAACCCACACGAATGTCATTTCGAGACGAGATTCGAGATATGATTTTTTTTAATGTATTGGTCAAGTTTTTCGCAACTTCAGATTTATTTAAGTTATTTTGCTTTTTTTACAAAAATAAGTATACAAACTGCATATTTCGTATATAATATAACCCAAAAGTTTAAAAATACATAAATTGCATGATTGAAAAAATGACTTTTTAGAAGTTTTAAAGCGTAAAACCCTACAAATATTAAATAAAAATGTTCTTCTGACATTTACCAACACTTCTGCATATATAACTCAATTTTTTCAATTTTGTGGGTTGACATGGTATTGCTTATTTGCGTCCAAATATTCTTAAATTACCTGTAGTGTTAATAAAATCGATATTTTAACCTAGTGACATAAAGTATGGTCTCACTCACCATAATACGAAAATAGTTCTACATATTGGTCTATGGTGTTAGAATTATAAGGACACAAACGAATACAGCTATAGACGTATAAAGCCGTTATATTTTATAATATATGTGATTGCATTTCCATTAATACATATATGTTACGGTGCATAAAGTTAAAATAAACACAACGAAAAATTCAGTTTAAAAACTACTTTTTAATATCTGTTGAAAGATGAAAGTTAAACAGCCGATAATCCTATTAAATGGAAACTTTACTACGGAACTTTACCCAAAAAATGGTAAAGTTAAAATTTCTATAATGTGTAATAATGAATCAAATTTTATATACACGGTGCTATAATCCGCGTAACACCGTTGTGGCGTCTTGGTAGCGAGACTGCCTTTAGCAGCGATGGCTGCGGGTTCGATGTATTGAATTCACAAATATCTGTTACGGTCTTGACGTTTGTCTTTGTGGATCAAACCCACCACCCCTCCCGGTTGTATCATAGCATCTGATAATAATCGTCTTGATAGGTTGCTGTTATCCAATGAGTAAATGGTTCGCCTGCAATCGCTCTGTGTAAAAACAAGAAACCTGTAAAATCTGGATAAGAGTAATAATCAGGACCTGGGTAAATGTAATGCCGAGAAAAGTGCTAGGAAGAAGTTCTATAATCCTCGTGACAGCATGAGACTCTTTAAGCACCACTTATTAACTCTTCACACACTTAAGAACGTCATGTCACACGTACATCTAATTTTAAACCTCTTTGTAACCTTTGAGAATGAATGAATTTTAATCAATGAAAAATATAAAGTAAGGTCGGCTCTTCAATGTTTTAATGAGCAAAGGTAAATTAACGACCTGACCTTTAAAATCTTGTCCTTTTTTTCCAAAGAAATTATTCTGAAAACAAATTTTACACTTCAAGAAGCCAGACGTCTCTGTGAGTAGTTCGTTACCACATTTTTATTTACCAGGATTCATGAATTCTTTAATTCAATACTTGACGACCCTTAAATAATAAAAGATCTGACAGTTCAGTGAACCTTCCAATATTTTTTTAGCACTTATTCTGTGATGCTTCTCAAAATAAATTAGTTTTTAATGTACTGTATGCTGTTGCCACTTCTGGTACTGACAAAAAAGGGTAAAGCTCAGACTTGAGCAATCTGGAACACTCCCTCCCTCCCTATGACGTACCAAGCCTTCGCAGGACTTGGAACTTTTACTGGCTGAGGTCTCCTGAACCCCCTAACGGGTGGCAAAACATGACAAAACCCTGTAGCGGTTCATAGAGTACACCTATTTAGTAAATTTCGTATAGATAGAGCCAATAGCCTCCGAGTAAAATGACTGTGACATACGGATGGACGGACGGATAGACGGATAGACGGACGGACGGATAGACGAACAAGGTTCCGTTTTTGCCATTTGCCTACGGAGCCCTAATAGAAATGTAGGCAATTAAAATAAAGCTAAATGTATACACGGAACGAAGCGACATGCTAATGTGCGCGGGTATTAAAAAAAATGTGCAAAGCTAGTAGGTACAACGTAATATTTAAGAGCACTTTAAAATACATAGAGAGAATGAGAACACGTCAACTAGATTTACCCAGTCAAGTGTGCAGTAATTTGTTTCATAAAAATGCAGCAATTAAAAAAATAATGACACAAGTAATACTTGAATATGTTGAAATATATTTGAGCATCATTGCATTATACTTCTTCTTCATCCTAGCATTATTCCCGGTATTTTTATGTACCCAGGGTCTGCTTATTACTCTTATCCGGATTTGACAGGTTACTAGTTTTTATACAGAGCGATTGCCATCTGATCTCCGCAACCCTAAGGGCGAACCAGTAACTTATTGGATAAGGGCAATTCACTTATCAAGAGTTAACGATTATTATCAGATTTTATTGATAATAACCGGGACCGACAGCTTAACGTGCTCTCCGAGACACGGTGGGAAGACCCACACGGACAAACGCACAGACCGAGACTGAAATTTTAACAAACATCTGCTCGAGCGGGAATCGAACCCGCAACCGTCGAGACTAAAGGCAGACTCGCTACCCACAACGCCACAACGGTGTCTATCATTGCATTATACATATACTCGTTTTTGCTATTCGGTTTGAAAGGCGTTTATACTGTGTTAAATACTAGTGCTTAAGCATTACTGTGTTCCGGTTTGAAGGGCACTGTAGGCTAGTGAAATTACTGGGCAGAGGAGAGTCAAGAACCAATATCTCGAAGTTGGCAACGCGTGAGTATCGCCTACTAATGGTGTTGCCTAGTCTCATATGGTTACGGCAACCGCTTACCATCAGGTGGGCCGTATGCTTGCTTGCCACATTGTAAACTAAACTAAACTATTTAATTTTTTTGCATTTTTGTTTTGTATATTAAATTGCCAATGATCATCATCATCTAGTAAGCACATATTTTATTTTATTTTAATTAATTTTTAGTTGTATCAAATCAAAAACATAGAATGTAAAAAATTCCGTAACGTAGAACAGTTACAAAAAGTTGTGTGAAAAATAAAAATTTAATTAGTAAACACACTCCACGGCCCGCATTAGGATACTTATATCCTGTGTCAGGGGTCCGGAAACATACAGAACGACAAGGACAAACACACCCAGGCAGAAACACATGCCTATATGGACAATAAAAACATTTCCTCCAAGCGGGAATCGAACCCGTGACTTGAGGCGCCCAAGGCAGGTTCGTAGGTAAAACAAAATATAAGATTTTTGTCCAAATAAGCCCAGTAAAAACGGAGATACGGTTGATTTTTCATGGACGAAATCGCGGGCATAAGCTTAGTAGCAAATAATATTAACATTCATTATTAATTTAATTAATTATATCATTATAAATTACAATAGAAATAATACAATAAAATGAATTCTCCTCGACCACAAATAAATATAAAATGAATATTAAATAATTATTCGGTTTGTTAACCTCAAAAGCCAGTCTTTGTGCACTGGAGCCAGGTTAATAAGGTTGCCGCACTCAAAAAGTTCATTAAGTTTAAAGTGGACACAGATAGCAATTATTATTTTGTAAAATGTTTATTAATATTTTATGTAGTACTGTTGAATATATATATTTATATTTTATTTACTTACAACAAAGACACGTGGATTGCGAAATCATTAGATTTTCTACTTCGGAAATACCAATGATAAAATTTTTATATAAAAATGTTCACATGGATCTAACACGAATAAGTCAATATATTAATATCATTATTAAAAAGTCTGTTTGTCTGTTTGTGCACGTATCACTGCTTAGCTCCAAAGTTTTCATAAAACAGTTACCTAATAAGAAAATGATAAATAAATAAACGCTGCACACTCAACGGCCCCCATTAGGATAGTTATATCCTGTGTAGGGTATCCCGGCAACACATACAAGGACAAATAAACCCAGACCGGAAAATATGTTTGCATACCCGCGACCTGTGACGTATTCTGAAGTTGTCATAAAGCATAATCTGAGGTAAAGAACACTGTTTTAAAAACATAAAATGGTTTATTTCGAGGTGCTTGTTATTACTATTTTTTCATATATAATAAGTCTATAAAAAAATGACTTATTGTACGATTTTTAAATAAAATTAATTTACTATATTCAAAATCATAAATATTTCATGTTTGGAAATATCTTTATAACTATTTAACTTATAAATTCATCCCTCACTAATGGTATTCAAACCCTCTAATAAGAGTACCTTGACATAGAAGCGAGCTAGGTCGCAAGTCTCAGGAAACGCTGAGCGCATCTTTTGCACAAAAGAAGACTCAATGAGGGCGCAGATTAACTCAAATACTCGACCGTGGAGCTAAATGGGGTCTTGGCATATTTAATTTTAACCCCCGTAACAAAAAAGGGTTATTATTAGCTTAATATTTATAACTTTGCGTCTGTGTGTCTGCGTATTTGTATTTACTTGCCTGTTTTTGGCATGAAGCGATGTTTATATTCTTTTTAGGATTCCGTAGCCAAATGGCAAAAACGGAACCCTTAGAGTGTCGTCATGTCCATCTGTTCGTTCGTCCGTCCGTCTGTCCGTCCATCCACCCGTTTGTCACAGTAATTTTACCCAGAGACTGTTGGCTCTACCTATATGAAATTTAGTAAATACGTGTATTCCGCACCAAGATTTTGTAATGAAATTTTAAAGTATATAAAAATTAAGGGTAGCATGGCAACGTGTGAGATATTTTTGGATAAGTCGTTCAAAATGATAACGAGGTTTGATTTTGTCTTTTTTTCATTAAGTCAGTAGTTGTTGAGATATAAGCTCCTAAAGTCATAAATATTGTATCCCCCCCAAATAACTTAAGAACTATGGGATTTAAAATTTTAGAAAAAATTGAGGTTGTAGAACATCAAATGAACTTTCAACCACATTTGGTTTGAAGAAAATGGGTCTACAAATTAAGAGATATATAAGTTGTTCCCATAAGTTTGTTTTTCATATTACTTTTAATAATTACTATGAAATTACCAACTTAATTTTGCCGTCAATTTTTATCGTTATTATTTTTAAGTCCATAATATTCTTCATCATCAAGCTGTGGAGGCTTTTAGTTTCGACTGTACGTGGTCCTCAACGCACTTGACTGATAATTTTTTAAAGATGATTTAATCGAAAGTTAGGTTTAGTTATGGCTTAAGATAGTTTTATGGAACAAGTAGGTGCTAATTAATTCTTACTTCAATATGTTATAATTTAAAAATTTTATGCGTAAAAGGGTAAGATAAGGTTTCCATTAAGTATCGTTTGCAATCTATAACACTATTACATTATCACTACATAGTATAAAACAAAGTCGCTTTCTCTGTCCCTATGTATGCTTAAATCTTTAAAACTACGCAACTGATTTTGATGCGGTTTTTTAATAGATAGAGTGTTTGAAGAGGAAGGTTTATATGTATAATAACATCCATTAAATAGTCGAGAGAAAAAAAATGAGGTTTCTAATGTGATGTCATAAATAATTACATTTAATGCGTGCGGGCCACGGGTAGTAATGAATAAATCAAAACAACTGGATCGACTTTAATCATTTTTTCAGTGAATGACATAGGGAATATATTTTATACCCGTGCGAAGCCGGAGCGGGCTGCTAGTTCTTTATAAAGTTAGGATTAAGTAAATTATATTATTTTTATGATTAAAACTTGTATGCGCATTCGAGTGGCATTTTTAATAGGCCGTTTCAATGAGAAAAATAGTACGCTTTTATAAAGTAACAGTATCTATGCTTTTGTTAGACGTATTGTTACCACTTCTACTTTTCCTCCTGTCCTTTTTGTAGTGGCAAATGTGGTACCACTGATGTTATGAGCCTTCATAAGCCGTGGTAACTACTAGGTAGTCAGACAGATCTGTTTGCGACTATACTATACATTTATAAGTTTTTATTTCTTCATCATATTTTGGCTTGTGTGGACAGGCAAGAAAGGCTCTATAATATTTTCATCGAAAGTATTTCTTTAGTACTAATATTTTAAGTTATTTATTACATAATAGTGTTGGGGTTTAAAATTAACAATGAATTTCCAAACTATAGTACTAGTGTTTAAATGCCTGCTATGCAATTAGCTTCAGCCAGCGGCTGTACACGAGTGGACAACGATTTTAATACAAACTCTGAAGATCCCCCCTCCTTCCATTTACAAACTTTGAATGTCATATTTATTTATATCGAATCAACAGCTTAAAAAATAAGTTTCAAGCCTGTAGCTCTAAAAATGACGATACTTGCATACAGCTTTTCGTCCCCCCGTTTCATCCCCTTACAAGCCTTTTTCGCATCTTACTCAGACTCCAAACTATCCGTGTACCAAAATCCATTTAAATCGGTTCGGTAGTTTTGGCGTGAAAGCGTGACAAACAGACAGACATAAAAGAAGACAGAGTTTCTAATAATTCACCCTTTTAAATAATATAAATGTTTTCATAAATGTGAAAACATTTATATTATTAGTAAGAATAGTCTCCAACTGAAAAAGACGTGATTAAATTTGAGGCGAACAAGCCAATTTATCGATATATCGGTCAACTAAAGGAGCAAACCTAGAGCGAGCTACTGGTAAACGTCCAGTGGGTCGTCCGAGGTATCGCTGGAGGGATACAGTCGAAGCTGACGTGCGTGACCTTCAAGTCCATAATTGGCAAGAAGTAGCGCAGGACAGACAAAGCTGGAAATCTCTGATTTCGGAGGCCATGACACACTTCGGGTCGCTGAGCCAGCGGAGTAAGTAAGTAAGCCAATTTTTTATTTAGAACATTTCGTCATTGAATTGGTGAGCAGATAAACGTTAAAATAATATTAAGTATATAGAGTTTTATATAATTTTATATAAGAAAATTCTAAAATTAAAATAAGAAATATTAATATCGGTGAACGCAAATTAACATCAATGGAACAAAGCGCGAATCTTGACACAAAACCGCTAACAAACTCACGCATCAGAACATTGAGAACACTTGCTTTGCCAACAAATTAATAAGACTTGAGGAACAATAAAAATGTACCTTATTTGCTAACAACTTTGGTCTGAATTACGATGCTTGTGATACTTATACGACACCACAAAATCAAATGTCACTCCATGGCATGGTTCTTTTTTAATAAAATATAATAATTATTAGGAAAGTAGGGCAGATGACTCGACTCCACCTGATGGTAAATGGCAGTCCAAGTCCAAACGTGAAGGCGGCTAATACAGTTGCGGAAGGCAACCGCGTTAGCCTCTGTAGTGTATGTATGCCTCCCACCAACAATTGTATGTTTAAACATATCAATGTCAATGTCTTTATTATAATTGTTTAAACATACAATTGTTGGTGGGAGGCATACATACACTACACCATCCTCGCCCTGCCTACCCGCAAGATGGCTCTACGCACTTCGTTTGAAGGAGACCAGATTATAGGAAGGCGGAATCACCTGAGCCGGCAATAGGAACGACAAAGAAAAGAATTGTTTCCTAACATTACTCCTGTTACTCTTGGTTTTTACCTAGGGTATCCTCTTATCCTAAATTGATGGGTTACTAGTTTTTACACAGAGCGATCGTCATCTTACTTCTGCAACCCAAAGGGCGAACCGCTGCAACCCAAAAGGGACTCATTGAATAGGAGCAAAATACCTATCCAGAGTGACTGACCAACATTACTAATACCAACATTATGTAATACAAATATGGTTGGTATACAGACCTTTATAGCACAAGGACGCCCTCAAATATTTAAAACTTAAGAATCAGCAAATAAAAAACTTAGCCGCTGTTGCCGAGAACCCTATGTACAAGCATGTCGCAGCTCAGTCAGTGTTAAGAAACTAGGAAAGCTTTCCTTTCTGTCACCGAATAAGGCTCTTTTGAAAATGCCGAGATAGCCAAGTTGCCAAATCCTAAATCTGGGCAAGGACCGTTTGAGTTTTCAAATGCTTAATTTGTGTTTTAATGCATGTCCCGGAAGATGTTCTTGAAAATGTTTATTTGCCAATCCACAGTGAAGTAACGTGATTGAACAAAACCTAACAGCTAAAAAGTAAAAGTACTAAGTACCGCAAAGCAGTAGTGTGTTTTGCAATACTGTTTTTAGCTTTGAGAACCAAAATCTCACAGACCACGATACCGCTTGCAATCAACTGAGTTGTATGCTTACCATCGTAGTCACATAGGAAAACACACAAACACACAATAAATGTAAAAACTTACAGCTTTCCATCTGCAACTTGCACTCCTGCGTGTCGTGAGGGTAGATGAGGAAGTTCATAGCGCAGCTCAGTTTCAATGTCAACTTCACCATATACAGGATCGTCTTGTCCTTGTAAAGCCACACGTAGTGATTAGGAATCGTCATAGTTTGAAAGGTGACGGATTTAGCGTTCTTGAAGAATGAGTCCGGTCGCCACATTTGCTTCAGCCAATCAACTTCTAAGAGTCTGAAAAAGTGTGATATATGAAAACTATTGAATCAAAAGTATATCCAACGTAGAGCGGCTGGAATTGTTGATGATCAAGCTTTTTCCGATCGGCTTGAACCTTTGGCATTGAGATGTTTGATCACTATGCATCTTCTATCGTATATATCACGGGAATGTTTTGAAGAGTTGTTTGGATTGATCCCGCCGGTGGAATTTCACCATCGGACATCGCGATAAAACTCTAAATTCCACCCAAATCACCTCGATGTCTGGAAATCCACAACAGCGCGATTTAGAAGACATTTTCTTCCTCGCACAACCACTCTATGGAATCTACTTCCGTCGGCGGTCTTTCTGAATAAACGACCAAGGAACCTTCAAGAGAAGAGCGTATTCTTTCCTTAAAGGTCGGCAACGCACCTGCATGCCTTCCGGTATTGCAGATGTTCATAGGCGGCGGTGATCGCTTTACATCAGGTGAGCCTCTTGCCCGTTTGCACCCTCTAACATAAAAAAAAAACAAATTTTTGTGTGTGTTTTGGTTGGCACATTCATACCAGTTTAGATGAAATTGTATTCATTTGAAAAAATAATAGGACTTGTAGACTTTGTGTATGTAGCTACGATCATATTGTCCAAAACTAATAGTGATAACAGCATAATTCCCGCAGGATTAATAGTCGTGATGGCATTGGTGGAAAAAAGAAGTAATGCATTTGCGGCGCCTGAATTAAATAGTATGCAAATATCTAATTTTATTAAAAAGCATTGGGAATTATGACTAACGACATGTCAGGTTTTTTGCTTCACATAATTCGACACGCAAAGCCATGGTATAGTGTGACGTGTTTAAAATAATGTACTATCCTATAAGTATAAGCATATTCTATAAGTAGAAACTCTTGGACCATGGAGCGTTAGTACCAAGCAATTTTTAAAACGACGATTTTTTTCCAATTTGATGACGTTGTGGCGCAGCGGCAGCGAACCTGCCTTAAACGCCACAGGTCGCGGGTTCGATTCCCGCTCGGCTTATTGCCCACAGGTGACAGGTGGGCTGCTTCTTTTCCCGCTAGCGGGGAAATGTAGCTAGCATTCTTGCCGCCATGCCCCGTGGTCATGATTTTTACAATTATTATTTGTAAATATACTTACTTTTGTAACGTAAATGTGTTCTAATTTTGTCTGTGCGATTGTGGTAAATAATAAAAAGCTTAATGGGGGCTTATCATGAACGCTTATTGCGATTTAAATAACGACCTAAAATGAGCTACATCGCTATTTCGCCCAATGAATATATATACATAAGTCATTCTCATATAAAATCTGAATTGATTTACTGTTAGAATTGAATTAGATCTAAATAAAATTGTTACTAAAAGATCATGGTAAGCCCACTGATATGGATCTAATATACTTAAATTGGGTGTTAAACTAGACTCAAAAAAACAAAATATGCGACACATTTATTTCATATTCACTAGCGGCTTAGCCGTAATCTATCTTAAAAGACCGTTCCAACTGTACTTCATTTTTCCTACTTCCATTTTTCCTACTTTGTATTAATTTTCACGTATACATACCTGTATTCGGTGGTCATGTTTTCAGGTAATCTAAGTCTGAAATCCTTCCATGTTTGGGCGAAGAAAATGTCTGCGGCGTATGTCTGAAATACATAAGCTTTACAACCTCAAATCTTAGCGTCTGTATTATACAAGTATCAAATAGAAACATTGATATGTTCAAGAATTAAGTAACCTCAATAATCTCTATAATAATAATATATTGGGAGCCTAATATTGTTTTTCTATTAAAGTTACAGTACTTTAGTAAACAAACACTAGCTTTTTCAAATAATAACGTCAGATAATTAATTATTGGCAACGCGCATGTTTATACTTCAAGTATCGCAAGCGTTGATAGGTTGCGGTCACTTACCACCAGGTTGACCGTATGCTTGTTTTTTTTTTTTATTTTTTTTATGTTAGAAGTTGACAAGCAAGCATACGGCCCACCTGATGGTAAGTGGCTGCCGCAGCCTATGAGCGCTTGTAGCACCATTAGTAGGTGCCACACACGCTTTGCCAACCTCGAGATATTAGTTCTTAAATCTCGTTCGCCCAGTAATTTCACTAGCGTACAATGCCCTTCAAACCGGAACACAGTAGTGCCTAAGCACTACTATTTGGCGGCAGAATATTGGACACTGCGGTGGTACCTACCTAGCCGGCCTCTTGCAACAAAAGACCTACCACCAGTGTGACTGATTGCACTGGTGGAATAATCTCTGTTGTGACAGAGGTTATCCCAACAGCGGGCGATGGGGTCGTCACATCCCGACGCCTTTTGTTTGTTTGCAAATCGACGAGAAAAAAATAGAAAAATGGCTCTTAAAGAACGGTAAAAGATACAATATAAATGTATATATACATAGCTACACTGTCCTAGTTATATAACATGTATGTACATATGTGAAAGCCTGGACCGGTGGGAAACGCGGAACTCCATAATGAAAAGAAACCAGATTAACTGCAATCCTTGCAACTTGTATTTACATATGTAACTGGCTTTTTTATTTATTGTATGTAGGTAAATTATAACTTACACGGTAACTTAGAACTATAATAACTATAAAAAGAGATGTTGAAGCGGCATACATAAGTTATAACTTGGCCAATAAGTATAAAGTGTTTATGATTATGAAGTTACTGGGCGGACGAGATTTAAGAACTAATATCTCGAGCTTGGCAACGCGTGAGTGGCACCTACTAATGGTGCTGCAAGCGCTCATAGGCCACGACAACCACTTACCATCAGGTGGGCCGTATGCTTGTTTGCCAACTTGTAACATAAAAAATGACTAAGTATGTTTTACTTGTATTTAGGATAGCATAATATATATTTCGAGCAGACGAAGTCCACCTGACATCGTACGTTCTTTATCATTTCTCTAAACTTATGTATGCTGATGGTTGATACCGGCGCCATGATAAAAAACTAGATATTAACAAAACAATCTTTAACAGAAAGAATAATAATAGAGTTATATACAAAAGTAAAAAAGTCTTAAAATGTATGTATATAGTGTAAATCTAGTAATATTTATATATATAGGTATTATTATTATTGAGAGAGACTTCACCGGTATAAAACAATTTGGGTAAGTAAAGATTGACTAAATATAAAAATTACCATTGAATTTTCGTCAATGGAGTCGAGACCCATGACTGTTACGTGGAAGTTGACGATGGTTGGCTGGTCGTCCTTCTTGGGTGGACGCATCTTGTCGTACAAACGAGGGTCGTCAGGTAGTAGGTCCTGGAACGCGACGAGCGTAGACCTGGCAAGATTTGATTGTTACATGCCAAGAATATCAATGAAAATTGTCTTAAGACAGTGGCCAGTTTATTTTATTTATTCTTATTTTTATTTAAAAAGCTTACGAATTAAATAAAATAGGCGTGTTCTATTCTACACAATTTTGCAGTGAAATCCTAAAATATATAAAAAATTACAGTCCATACATGTAACTGACGATTGAAAAAAAATTCAGTGTATGGCAACGTGTCAGATATATTTGAATAGGTCTTTCAAAGCGATAAGTGGGTGTGATTTTGACTTTTTTCATTACGTAGTATTTGACATATTAGCTCAAGTCATAAAAATAGCTCCCCGTCTAAGTTTTGAATTATGGGATTTAAAATTAAAATTGAGGTTGTAGAACATCAAATAAACTTTCAACCACATTTGCTTTGAAGGAAATATTTGTCTACAAATTTTAGAGATATATAAGTTGTTTCCATTAAATTTGTTTTTCATATTACTTTTAATAATTACTATGAAATTAGCAACTTATTTTTGCGGCCAATTTGCATTCGTTATTATTTCTAAATTCTTTAAGGTTCTTCATCAGGGTGGTCCACAACGCACTTGAGATCGAATCGATATCAAAGTTTCTATGAAGATCTAAGTCAATATTTGGCTATAAGATTACAAAATGGCCGCAAAGATTTTCAATTTTAGAAAATAATTATTCTTAATCCACCAGTATCGTATGCATAAAACATGAGTCAATCTAAATATGATAAGTATCCTATTAATATCATGAATGTAAAAGTTTTCATCTTTGTATGTGTGTTACGAAATCTTGTAAAAATGTTCAACGGATTTGGATGAAATTTTGCACTCAGATAGATTGTTACCCGGATAAACGCATAGGATAGTTTTTATCCCGGAAAAAATCGGTTCCCGTGGGATTAACAAAAAACGAACTACAAGATTGAATTTCAGTATATATATCTTGTACAATCCGGACTAGTTAATATTTTATAATTAACTAGCGGCCCGCTCCGGCTTCGCACGGGTATAAAATATATAGCCTATGTCATTCACTGAAAAAATGATTAAAATCGATCCAGTAGATTTGATTTAAATGTAATTATTTACGACATCACATTAGAAACCTCAAAAATAATTTTTTTTACCACTATTTTACACATATAAACCTTTCTCTTCAATAACTCACACACACACAAAAAACCGCATCAAAACCCGTTGCGTAGTTTTAAAGATTTAAGCGTACATAGGGACAGAGAAAGTGACTATGTTTTATACTATGTAGTGATACTATAAATATGAGACGCTTATAGACAGGTGCGCTCAACTGAGTGTCTCCGTGCTTCGGAGGGCATGTCAAAAAGTCGGTTCCGGCTTTTATCAATTTGACAATAGTCGTAAAGTCACGTCAGAGACCTATACGAGCGTCCTGAACAACTGAGACACTAGGTTGGCAAGTAACCACTACTTAAGAAGAAGATGAAGAAGAATATGAAAGTGTCTGCTACTTTTTGCACTACTAAGAACTTAAAAAATTTGTAACAGGAACCATTTAAGCATTTAGGTATCTCTAAAAGCATTTCGCGGCAGCGGCCATCTTGGACCAAACAAAAAAGCCCAAATCAAAATTAGTTCATCCGTTCGGGAGTTACGATGCCACAAACACAACACACACAGACACGTCAAACTTATAACACTCCGTTTTTGCGTCAGGGTTTAAAAACATTTATTTTGAACCTAGATGGGCCAATGGAAAACGTAGAGTTTTGTAGAGCTTCGTTGTATTCGGTATTAATTTGCCGGATCAATGCAGAAAATACTCACTCAAATATGACTGCAAATGGAGAAAATACTCACTCAAATATGACTGCAAATGGAGAAAATACTCACTCAAATATGGATGCAGGGGTTTTAAATATTCGCATTGTTGCATTTCGTTCAATATTTCGAAAAAGGCTGAGGTTCGAAACACTTACTTAAATAATAATATTTAAATTTTGGATTTAATATATTGAATTAAATATAAATAAATACATTTGTAATGCCGTACCCATTCTTTCAAGCGACTAATTTTATTAATTTTGAAAAAAATGCAATTAACACGGCCATAGAAATAAATTAATTAAAAAATATTAATATTTGATTTTATTTATCTATTACAGTTAATGAGATACCGTTAAAAAAAAAAAATCCTGTTTATTGTACAATATGATTTTATTTTTAAATTTTATTTTTAGTATTCATCGCTGCAGCGGTAACAGATACAATTTGTAAAAATTTAAAAACCTATTACGGATCGTGAGATATACCATTTCGTTGACACTCTTATGTTCCGGAACCCTAATTATTTGATTAGTTAATATTAAAATTTCTTTTTCTATTTCCGGTATTTACCCAGGGTCTGCTTTTCACTGTTATCCTGATTTGACGGGTTACCAGTTTTTACACAGAGCGATTAACATCTGACCTCCGCATCCCTAAGGGCAAACCAGAGAGACAATTACCTAACAAGACTTAACCTACTACATCAGCTTGACGTGCTCTCCAAACGGCGGGGACAAGGATAAACGATCTGACCGAAACAGATATTTATAAGATAACTGCTCTGAACGGGAGTCGAATCCGCGAGCGTCAATGCTCAAAGCCGGCTTGTTACCTACACGTAACAACGGTCGTCTTACTAGTACCATAAATTCATAAGTTAATACTTTCTTAAGAACAACACAAGTTTTGAAGGAGTAACGTCTGCCTATTTCTGTATTGCTACCTTTTTTAGGGTTCCTTAGCCAAATGGCAAAAACGGAACTCTTTTAATTTCGTCATGTCTGTCTGTACATCCGACCGTCACAGTCATTTCACTCGGAGACTGTTGGATCTATCTATACGAAATTTAATAAATACGTGTATTCTATGAACCTATACACGATTTTGTCATTAAATCCTAAAATATTTCAAAATTAAGGGCAGCAGTCCATACATGTAACTGAAAGTTGAAAAAAAATTGAACGTATGGCAACGTCAAATTTATATTCAGATAGGTCTTTCAAAATGATACAGAGGTTAGATTTTGACTTTTTTCATTAAGTCCCTAGTTGTTGATATATAACCTCCTAAAGTCATAAAAATGGTGTCCCCTCCTTACTTTTGAATTATGTGATTTAAAATTCTAAAAAAATTAGAGATTGTAGAATATCAAATGAACTTTTAACCACATTTAACTTGAAGAAGACAGGTCTACAGATTTTAGAGATATATGAGTTGCTCCAATAACTTTGTTTTTCATATTACTTTTAATAATTATTATGAAATTACCAACTTCATTTTGCGGGTCAATTTTAATTCAATATTTAATTTTAAAGTTCTTAAGATTCTTTATCATCAAGCTTCGGAACCATTTAGTTTCGACCGTGCGCGGTCCACAACGCAATTAACTTATAATTATTATTTTTATAAAAAAACTCTAGTCATTTTATAAAATCTCCATGCTATATATCCTATATAATGTATTCTCATTACTGCGGATACATTATCCCCGCGAGATCCGAATAAGAAAAAAAAGAATTCTGCCTCATTTTCGTCGTTAAGTTCCAATGAGGGTATCCGTGTCAAGTGGACGAGTTCGAATTGAAAGGATGGCTCGTTTTTAACTGACTGCGATGAACAATATGGGGTAGCGAATGGATGATTATTTTTTTACCGCAAGAAAAGTTCGAGTTAAAAGTTATATTTTCCATCCTAAGACGGAAAAAATTTAAAGCGCGAAATTCGTTATGCCTAAACATGACAGACAATTATTGAAATTACTGCTAATAATAAGTCTATCTAAAAAATACAATACATTTTACAGGTCAGATTAGGCAATAATTTTATTTAAATTTTGAAAAAGTTTAGGGTGCTTGTTAAAATGAAAGAGTTACTTTTTTACTAAAATTATTATTTAATATGGCTATAGTAGAAAGAATCGAAATTAACGTACTTTTTAAAAGAAACTTGAAGCTATAAGCTACAAGAATATATTTTTTGTTTTAAAATTTAATTTCTAATTTTGCTCTATGAAAAGTTTTAGCCAATAAAAAGTTACGTTTTCGTCTTTTAAAACTTAAAAAGTGTAAATCAAACTTTTTACTCACTGTGCATAGCAAAGATCTCCAGCTCCGAGCCAAAGACGAACTAACAGCATCGTCAACCATAACAATTTTTCAGCCGCCATTTTTTTGTAATTAAAAATATCTACATATTAATTTTTTAAATTATATATTTTTTAATTAACATTAAAAATCACTTTAAGTTTATTTATTACTATCTATAAATTATTGAGCATTATAATTTTTTAAACATAATTTTGTTGATCAGAAAAAATTAAAAAGTGAGCCGAGATACGACTTTGACAGCGGCAGTCGAAAGCGCGCGAAACAATGATGAGCGGTATGAAAAATCGTCCAATTTTTTACTTATATTCTGCACATGCGTACTGCAAAATTCCTTGTCGTATTATAAAATAATAATTTTTTATCTATACGATATAACATGCATTTGCACCGTATACCTACTTTAAACTGTAGTTTTTGCTAAAGCATTTAATTTGTAAATTACAATTCATTTAATTGCAATATTTTAGAGTTTCGTTAGGAAATTGAGAAAAGTCTTTTTTTTTTGCAATGCTTTTTCAAGGCATTACTAATATTCCTATTGCCCCTCCTAATTAGATCGAAGCTTGCGCTAGGAGTGGGTACGACAATAGCCCAAGGGGTCAGGATCAAGCCCGTGACTCTCCGCGTTAACGGACAGGAGTCGGCCCTTCTACCGTTGAGCGATTGAGGCTTTAAATTCTTTATATCACAACCTTTTTATTTGAGTTCTTTAATTGCTACTAAAAACCTATATCGATTGAATCTGCATCTTAAAACTTGCAAAGGATATGCTTTATACGATAAATGATAAAATATCAGACTCACCGGTGCTCCTTCGTAAATTCAACACCAATGCAACGAAACGAAGTTAGTCAAAAGCTTACAACATAACAACAGTTTGAAGAAATATGTACTTTGCAAAAATACAAATATGGTACAAACGCCAACCTACAGTTAAACTGCATGGCGGTTGAACATCTTAATCTTTTTCCTTGAACTTGACCCACATGTAACATAATCTCAAAGTATCCAAAGTTAGCCGATGTCAGTTTGATTAAAGGTCTATTATTGGCTGGTAAGTTTACACATACTTGAGCACGTTTGCCTGATATCTTAAAGATATTTATAGAGCCGTTTTTACCACCCATTTTTGTTCAGGCAATATTTTGTAATCCGAAAACCGTCACATGCATAAGTGCAACAACAATCAATTCCTCTCAATTTTCGAATGTTACTCGATTATTTAAAAACGGCTACACTAATTTTAATAATTATTCTTTGTTAAAAGGGTATACTTTCCATTCGGTCCCATTGTAATTTCGTCATCTGATGATGGGATCTTGTAGAAATATTTTTTTGAGGATTTGGATATTTTTTAAAGTAACTTATCCATTTGCTTGAGAAGGTACTATATGATGTTGTAGAATACTACATAATTACACAATACTTATAAATATTTCATTGGTTGCGATAAAATTAGATATTTTAAAATTATAGATTGATATTAATCGTAGTTCTAAAAAGAATAAAATAAAATAACCTCTTTTTTTATGTCAAGACAGTTGGCAAGCAAGCATATGGTCCGCCTGATGGTAAGCAATCACCGCAACCTTGGACGCTTGGGATACTTGAAGTATCAGAAGCGCGTTGCCAACCCAAGGAATAGGAGGGACGAGATGAGAAGGGAAAAAAAGATGGGAACAGAGAGGGTGGGAGATTGGGCCTCCGGCGCTCTCATTAATCGCACGAAACGCAACAGTACCTACGGATACTGTTACTTGACGTCGATTTTCTGTGAGAGTAGTACTTCCCTGGTCGAACCGGCCCTTTTGTGCTGAGAAGCATGGCTCTACTACCGTAAAAAAATTAAAAACTTCGACACTAAAAAAAAGTATTTCTACAGAATATTTCATTCATAAATCGATGCCTTCTATGCCGCCTATTTTACCAATTTAATTATATAATGCGATTGACATGGAAAGTGTATAAGTTCCCCTAAGTATTTCTATTACGTGCAAATATAATTATTTGAACAATATGAATTATGAACTCATGAGATATCCTTCAAATTAAGGGACGCTTTCACCGAGAACAGCGTGCTTAAGCAGCGACGACTGCCTCTCGACCTGTCAACCACCCGACAGTGTCGCAAACAACGAATGAGGATTTTATATTTAATTTTATAAAATAACGAATTTCATTACATTTTTTTTTCACTAGGTAAATTCGTTTTTTCATAGGCTTCCTTAGTAATGAAAATGAAAAAGACACCGTTGTGGCGTTGTGGGTAGCGAATCTGCCTTTAGTCTCGACGGTTGCGGGTTCGATTCCGGCTCGGGCAGATGTTTGTTAAAATTTCTGTCTGGGCGTTTGTCCGTGTGGGTCTCCCCACCGTGCCTCGGAGAGCACGTTAAGCTGTCGGTCCCGGTTATTATCAATAACATCTGATAATAATCGTTAACTCTTAATAAGTAAATTGCTCTTATCCAATGAGTTACTGGTTCGCCCTTAGGGTTGCGGAGGTCAGAGGGCAATCGCTCTGTGTAAAAACTAGTAACCTGTCAAATCCGGATAAGAGTAATAAGCAGACCCTGGGTACATAAAAATACCGGTAATAATGCTAGGATGAAATAATGAAAATAAAAAATTGTAACCAACTTAAAGCTCAGGAAACCCTTGAGCCATGGCCTCCATGGAGGATTAATGCTAAACAGTTTTTTCTCTACAGATTTTTATATGTGACCAAGTTAACAAACAAGCGTACGGCTCACTTGAACCTTTGGTAAGCGGTTGCCATAGCCCATGAGCGCTAGCAATACCCTTAGTAGGTGCCACGGGTTGCGAACCTTGATATACCTATTGGTTCTTAAATCGCCATTGCCTAGTAATTTCACTAGCTAGCTAGCTAGCTTGTCCTTCAAACCAACATTAAAACCTACCTGATAGCAAGCGGTTATCGTATCGTAGCCTATGACCGCCAGCAACAGCATTCGTTTGTGAGAAGCTACGTTCCAATGCGTTTTCAATATTAATTCTTAAATCTCCTTTGCTGGTTGCCCAGTAATTAATTCCACTAGCTACAGTGTCCTTTAAACCGAAACACAGTAATGTAAAATACACAACTGAGAATACTATATCTGACACTGTGGTGGTCCTACGTACCTAGTCTGCCTCTTGTAATAAAAGGTTTTGCACCAGTTAATGCCTGCCTGGTTCATGGTTCGTCCAAACAATCGGAATTGCGATTCAATTGAATTAAAATTGATTGAATATAAGCTACGCTGACTACTTACCATTAGGCGGAAAGTAAGCTAGTTTGATTTTGCAGTATTAAACGATACTATTATAACAACGATAACATATTGGACGACGTTGTGGCGCAGCGGTAGCGAACCTGCCTTAAACGCGACAGGTCGCAGGTTCGATTTTCGATCGGAGCATAATATATGTGTATTGACCATACAAGCATATTTTCCGTGTGTATTTGTTCTTGTCCATGAATGTGTTTCCGGACCCCCGACACAGAATACCACTATCTTAATTGGGGCTGTAAAGTATGAAGTATTGGCTTTGAGAATTAAAAAATGAAACTATTTTTATATAAAAACTGTATGTACATAACTATAATAATATAATCTATTACAAGGAAACAAAGAAAGTGGTACAAAAACGTATCACAGCTTGCGCTTTAATAAAAGATCACTTAAACATCTTTATACATTTCCATCATTAATAATACTACTATACTATTTAACAATATTTCTATTTTCCATAAGACTAAGTTGTACTTCAACATCGTTATCCTTTTTACCTTTAAAACTATCTTCTATATCCTGTAGTGTTCTGTCCTTAGTTTCAGGTAACATAACATACATGACTAACAAACATACAGTTAATGTGACTGAATAAACTAAAAACGCACCTTCTACACCTATGGATGAATAGAAATGTGGTGCCGTTTTCATTGACACTACAAATGCTGGTGTAAGGAATGACGTAGATAACGTTGATCCTAAGCTTCTATAATTTAATGGAAAAACTTCACCACATATAACCCAATTAAGTGGTACTAAACCTAAACAGAACACTACGGTATACAAAATCATTAATGTCATTGGAACAGTATCTAATATTAAACTGTGTGTGAGTATTTCAGCTTTTCTTAAATATATAAATGTTGATATCAATGATAAAGATAATACAGTTAGTACACCACTTGTAAATAGTATTGTTCTTCGTTTAACATTCTTCAATAGGAATATAGCTAAGAAAGCGCAAATGGTCCTAAGTAGGTCTATTACTGTGAATTGCCATGCCACATCCTTGGGATTATCTTTGTCTAAAACTGATTGGAGTATTAAATTACCATAAGCTGGAACCATATGTGCACCACCGAATTCAAACACTATCAACATACAAATAGCTATTATCAACGGCTTATAGAATTCCCTTTTCTTAAATATCTTCATTACTCCTTTAATCGTATCCATTGAAGACTTGAACAATCTTTTAACTTTGAATGTTTGTCTGGATTCATTATTCTTTCTCGTTTCCTCTAAGTGGATTTCCTTTTCCTGAGCCTTGATCATAGATTCCAATTCCTCTTGTTGCTCAACTCCTACTCCTCTTACCCATCGGAAAGCTTTCTTTGCTTCATCAAATTTCCCTTTGGAAACTAACCAGCTGGGTGATTCTGGGGATAAACTGATAATCGCCATGGCTATTAGTGGGAATATAGAACAAACAACGGCTGTCATTTTCCAAGTTAAATGTGCTCCCCAAACGTGTGATAATAATATACCTAGTCCTAAAGATATAGCAAATGTCCCGAGAAAAGCTCCTCTGTATCTGGGATCCGTATATTCTGCTACTAGGATAGCTGCTAAGGGAGTTCGAAGTCCTAAAGCTAAACCATGCAAAAGTCGAGCTAGTAGAAACAATGGGACCGAGTTTCCTAGGACGAATACGATCCAGCCTAAAAGAGCTGGTACCGTGCACATGAGATGTGCTTTTTGCCTGCCGAAGCGAGTCATCAAAACAGGGGATATGAAGTTGCCGACGATGCCCATCACCCCGACTGCTGACGCTGAAAAATATACATAATTATCTTATTAATTGCTCAAGAAGTTTTCTTAATACAGGCATCTAAAAGAAGTTTACCAAATGTTTTACAAATTAGTTCGACATAAGATCCTATAAATATTATATTCTTAATGTTATAGAATAAATAGTAATGTGAGAGGAAAGATTGTACTGATTGTCATCATTGAGATAGCTATCCTATGTATTTAATTTGTTCTGCGTATAGATATAACTATTTTAATAAAAAACTTCATATTCTACGATCTTACATGTTATGTTACATCTAACGACATCTATCGTCCCGGTAAATAGACATAGTAACAATACAGTTCAATAAAACCTGGACATGCATGTAATATTAACGTTTCATATAAATTACTAGATCCTTACATTTAGAGTTATAGGTAAAACTTAATCACGAGACTTCTTTTTTACATTTTAATTTGACAGCGACACTTTGTTCACTCTCTGGTAGAATTTCATTTTAGTATTTTGCACAGTCAAAATTTGAAGATGAGAGTTATTATTGTCAGTCGTTGTCTGATGGCAATTTTAAGCTGAATATGCTGAGCCTGGTGACCTATTTTTCATTTCAACTGCCTTGTTTATGAAATTAAATTTAGTGGTGGCTTATTGAACATATTTTCGTATTACGTAATTTAAAATATATTCATATCATCATCATAAAGGTTGTGAAACATATCTTTTCTTTTTATGTTACAAGTTGGCAAAAACATACGGCCCACCTGATGGTAAGCGGTTGCCGTAGCGTATCAGCGCTTCCAGCACCATTAGTAGGCGCCACTCACGCGTTGCCAACCTCGAGATATTAGTTCTTAAATCTCCTCTGCCCAGTAATTTCACTAGCGTACAGTGCCCTTCAAACCGGAACACAGTAATGCTTAGGCACTACTATTTGGTGGCAGAATATTGGACACTGCGGTGGTACCTACCTAACCGGCCTCTTGCCACAAAAGACCTACCACCAGTGTGACTGATTGCACTGGTGGAATAATCTCTGCTGTGACAGAGATTATCCCAACAGCGGGCGATGGGGTCGTCACATCCCGACTCCGATATATCTAAGACAATAACCCAAAAATCAAATCCAAACTGCTAAACTTCTATAGTCTTCTGAAGTCCGGAGACCACCCTTATAGATAACCATCATTGCCAGAGTATAAGACTTGTCAACCAGGTCATTTATAAATTTCTAATAATAATATTGGATTTTGAGAATAGAAATATTTTAATTTTTGAACTTACCTATCCATGACGTATCATGATCAGTGAGTGTAACGGGACCACCGTCGCTCTTGATCTGTGCGAACAGCACAGCCGGGAAGCCATGTGCACAGCCGTGTCCAGCTATATTTAACGCTGCACCGGAGACCACAAACGCCTGGAAATAACCACCATATTATCAAATTTAATTAAAACTTTTGACATTATCTAGGGTTACATTTCGGTAAAATTTGTATAGGGGTTTGCTACGAAAAATTATTTGGCAGGATATATGGCGCTTTTTCCCCAAAAAATTACAAAGTTAAAGAGCGTCGTTTTATTCTAAAAAGGTTGAGCAAATTAAAAACAGTTAATATCTCAGTATAATAATATTGAAAATTATGAGAGGTATTGGTTGAAAACTAGATATTATTTATTGAGGTATACAATTGTCAGTCCAAGGTGCGTGCAATCAGTTTTATTAGTTAAACAGACATTTATTATTAAAAAAATATTTATGTACATTTATATTAATGAATGTGGGACCAAAAAAAATACTATTAGATACCTATTCTTCTAAATTATCATTTTGTCATCATTAAAATCGATTCATCGTCTTAGCCATGAAAATAGAAATAGGCATAGGCATAGTCATGTAGACTGCTAACATAAGTGAAAACTTATTTTATTTCATTTTGTTTTTATTCAAGTCGATTCGTTTCACTTCACTTCGCTTCGCTATGCTTCGATTCGCTTCGATATGCTTCGCGTCGATATTAACGAATCAGCAAAATTATATCTTCTTCTTTTTTAACTTCGGCTGAACATAATGCAAGGCTTTATTAGCTTTAATAATTTACACTGGTTTTTAATGCGCAGCAGAAACATTTTTTTTTATCTAATGCAATCAAATAACGCAATAATTATAATTAATTATCCTTTATCATGCCATAACGTTTTATAATTGTTACCTGTTTTATGAATGGCTTCATCTTATCAGCACTTCATGGAGGTCAAAGATCTGAAAGTAAACACAAATTATAAATTAGTTATAATTACTGGTGGTAGGACTTTTATTGCAAGAGGCCAATCCAAGGTAGGTATCGTAAAGCAATATATTGTATTACGGTTTGAAGGACACTCTAGCCAGCAAAATTACTGGGCAAAGGAGATTTAAGAATCAATATCTCGAGAGATGCGCCATACAAATGAATGGTGTTGCAAGGGCTCATACAAGACATGACATGACAAGCGTTATCCATAAAGTGGGTAATAAGCTTGCTTGAGAACATAATCACAAAAAAAAAGAATTATCAATGTTTTTATAAGTCACTACTAATATTCATATTACCAGCCCTCATAAGTGCTTAGCTTGTGCTAGGAGTGGGTAAAATATTACAAGGAAATTAGTATAGAACTTGGTACTCTCGCGTACAGAGTCGGCCCTTCTACCGTCAAGCTACTGACGCTTTTGGAATTAAAAGCAAACAGAGCTGTAACCAAGATATCACATTAACTAAAACTGAACTGAATTAGAAATGAGTTTATATTAAGTCAATTACGTTATACTTAGGATATATGATTTCCTATATTATCCAACTGCACCATGTTTAGAAAATAGTTTTTAATTCATGAACTGGCTGTGCCCGCGGCATGCGTTTACGTAGATTTTGATAATTCCACAAGACCTTAACATTTCTCGGAGATCCTATGTGTAATAAACTATTTGTGTGCCAAGTTTCATACATGTGTTCAATAGTTTTTGCGTGAAATAGTTGCAAACATCCACTCATCCAATCATACATCCTTACATGTTATATATATATATATACATAGACACAATACATATATTATTAAAGGTCCAGATAAATAAATTTAATCAAGCTAAAAAAATCTTTAATTACCTGAAAAAATATCTCAGACTATATAAGCCTTAGGTAGCGAGTCAAACTATTAATAATACTATTTGTAACCACTGCTCTACGGACAATGACATAACAAACACGCACTACCACTGTTAAAACTGAACAAACAAAGACAGCAATTATCAATCGCCTATAAACGTAGAAACACACGGATCTGAGGCCTTAAGGTGAACTTTTACCATGTAATATTTCAACTATGCCGCTCATAGCCAGGTGCGACATCTTGGTCGTAAAAATAAAAGGCAATCAGCTTTATGCGCAGTCAGTATGTGGATGGGTGACCACTGACCACGTAGTAGTATTTCAACACACTGATCTGAGGCCTTAAGGTAAACTGTTACAATGTCATATTTCAACTATGCCGCTCATAGCCAGGTGCGACATCACTGGTCGTAAAAATAAAAGTCAAGCAGCTTTATGCGCAGTCAGTATATGGATGGGTGACCGCATAGTATTTCAACACACGGATCTGAGGCCGTAAGGTGAACTGTTATCATGTCATATTTCAACTATGCCGCTCATAGCCAGGTGCGACATCACTGGTCGTAAAAATAAAAGTCAAGCAGCTTTATGCGCAGTCAGTATGTGGATGGGTGACCACTGACCACGTAGTAGTATTTCAACACACTGATCTGAGGCCTTAAGGTGAACTGTTACCATGTCATATTTCAACTATGCCGCTCATAGCCAGGTGCGACATCACTGGTCGTAAAAATAAAAGTCAAGCAGCTTTATGCGCAGTCAGTATATGGATGGGTGACCGCATAGTATTTCAACACACGGATCTGAGGCCTTAAGGTGAACTGTTACCATGTCATATTTCAAATATGTTGCTCATAGCCAGGTGCGACATCACTGGTCGTAAAAATAAAAGTCAAGCAGCTTTATGCGCAGTCAGTATGTGGATGGGTGACCACTGACCACGTAGTAGTATTTCAACACACTGATCTGAGGCCTTAAGGTGAACTGTTACTATGCAATATTTCTACTAATAAGAGGCTCATATCCAGGTGCGACATCAATGCTCTGTTAGGCACTTAAGCAGTTACTCTTTTCATGTCGTTTCGGTTTAAAAGGCACTGTAGGCTAGTGAAATTACTGGGCAAAAAAGATCTAAGAACTAATATCTTGTGGTTGGCACCTCTTTATTTATTTATTTTTTTTATTTAAATTCTTTATTGTACACACAAGAGAAAATATGACATAATTTATTAAATTTTTATAGTGTTACAAGCGCTCATAGCATACGGCACCTGCTTACCATCAAACAAAAGCATATATGAGAACTCATGACGGGAAAGATGGTTCATTTATTGCCTTCTATCAAGCAATTGGATGGGTATTTCTGGATTTTTACGATATTTTTTTTCTTTAAACAAAATCACGGGTAAAGGCTTGTTAAATATATTTTAATACTAAAAGTCTAGCCATATAAAAGAAAGTCTCACATAAACGCTTCATAAAACTACGAATGCTGATTACGTTCTGTATAAAGCAACTAATGAAAGCAACTTGCTTTATACAGAAGTTCATTTCACGAAGTGCATTGATACGGATCTATTCATTTTGTCGAATGAATTAGAGATATTCATAAACTGTCGAATATGAAAAATGAGTTCAATATCTTATATAATATCCTTATGAGTTTTGATACTTGTATATAGAAGGACAAAACCTGACAGATCTATAAGCACCCAGCCTAAGACCTTGGACCTGGAAAGCGGATTTTTTCACAGGTTGTGTGGTTCCAAAACTTTAACAGGTACTAAGAAAGCATTTTTCGAAATTCAACCCTTAAAGGGCTTAAAAAGGGATTGAAAGTTTGTATTGAAGTCCGTCATTTTTTTAACTAAACTAGAAGCATGAATTTTTTTTTATTGACGTACAATTAAATACGTTTTTATTGACGTAAACATCAAGAAATATGTGTGTTAATATTTTCTAAAATTCAACTCCTGGAGGGGTGAAATGAGGGTTCAAGATTTGTACTTAAATCGTTATTCACGCTGGCATAAGCTAGTAGAATATATTTGGTAGCATTATTACTATATTTGGTAGTATTTAGTTTTAAATATTTTTGGGCGACGAATACATCGTCACTAATTCCAAATTCCATTATATCATGCGTAAAAAACTTTTTGTAGAACGTTTAAACGAATCTTATTAATTACTATTAATTTATTAATTTAATTTATTAATAATAATTAATGCATAGGGAAAGGAATTTTGTTCCTAACGCGTGGAATGTTTCGCATTTTAATTTTTTATATAATCTACCACGCACCATTCCTTGACTGCCTGTCTTAACATGTCATATTTTTTTCGTTGTATGAATAAATTGATTTAGAATAGAACCTTTAAAAATATATCATTCATGTGCGTTGTGGACCACGCACAGTCGAAACTAAAGGGTTCCGCAGCTTGATGATAAAAAATCTTAAGTACTTTAAAAACAATTATGACTTAAAATCGACCGCAAAAACAAGTTGGTAAACTCATAGCAATTATTAAAAATTATATGAAAAACAAAGTTATGGGAACAACTAATGTATCTCATCACAAAATTTGTGGACATATCTTCGTCAAACCAACTGTAGTTGAAAATTCATTCGATGTTCTATAAGCTCAAATTTTCCTAGAATTTTGAATCCCATAGTTCAACAGTTGGAGGAGGAGGGGGATTACAATTTTTATAACTTGAGGAGCTCATATGTCAGCAACTTCTGACATAATGAAAAAAGTCAAAATGAAACCTCCCTATTATTTTGAAAGACCTAAACAAAGATACCTCACACGTTGCCATCATTTGAATTTTTTTTCAACCCGCAGTTACATATTTGGACTGCTACCCTTAATTTTTATATTTTTTAGGATTTCATTAAAAAATCGTTACCGGACAGTTGACAGACGGACAGACGGACATGACAAAATTATAAGGGTTCCGTTTTTGCCATATGGCTACAAAATCCTAAATATTGAGCCAGTTTATTAGGCTTTCGTATACAAAGTGCCAACGGAACCTTCTTACTAAGCTCCACTGTCCGTCAGCGGGATCTATGTCATATCGTAATAGATAGAGAATTGTAAGTATTTCCACAGTCGGTATCACAAATTTTGATGGTAGGGCTTAAATACTCAATTTGCCGTTTAGATACCACTTATGGATGGGCGGTGGTAATCGCTTAACGTCTAGAGAGCCTCCTGTCTGTTTGCCGCCTCTGACACAAAATAATAATGTGTATTTTTATTTCCGCTATAACAACAAATACTAAACATGTTTAGTAGTATTAAAGTCATGCTGCTCCCAGCTCAAATGGGCCTGGTTTCGTGCGATGAGTGAGAACGCCGTAGGCCCAACCTTCCACCACTTCCACTGTCCCCTTCATTTTTTTCAAGTAGGTATTGCAAGTGTGCATAAGTTGCGGTGAATGCTTACCATCAGGTGGACCGTTTGTTTGTTTGTCAACCGTCATGAAATAAAAAATAAATAAAAAAAAAGATACAAGAAACTTGATATTTTATTTCTAGGGCGATACGGAACCATTTATATGTGAGTTCGACTGACACTTGGCCATTTTATAATATTATATTGTATCTAATTAACGACACGAATTTCATTAAACACGGTCAATGTCAGCGGTTGCGAATAAGCTTTAAATATGATTAATTATTTAATGAAGGGTTGTCAATTCTTTTGTCTCTAAAAAGGATTAATAGAATTTATACGGTATAGAATTCTAGAGCCACGCTTCTTCCAGCACATACGGGCCGACTCGACCGGGGAAGTATTACCTTCTCACAGAAGTCAAGTAACAGTATCAGTAGGTACTGTTTTGTGTTTTCAGGCGTCGGGATGTGACGACCCCATCGCCCGCTGTTGGGATAACTTCTGTCACAACAGAGATTATTCCACCAGTGCAATCAGTCACACTGGTGGTAGGTCTTTTGTTGCAACAGGCCGGCTAGGTAGGTACCACCGCAGTGTCCAATATTCTGCCGCCAAATAGTAGTGCTTAGGCACTACTGTGTTCCGGTTTGAAGGGCATTGTACGCTAGTGAAATTACTGGGCGAACTAGATTTAAGAACTAATATCTCGAGGTTGGCAACGCGCGAGTGGCACCTACTAATGGTGCTGCAAGCGCTCATAGGCTGCGGCAGCCACTTACCATCAGGTGGGCCGTATGCTTGTTTGCCAACTTCTAACATAAAAAAAAAAATCTGTTGCGTTTCGTGCGAATAGTGAGCGCCAAAGGATCGATCTCCCACCCCTCTATTCCTTTCCTTTTTCCTTTCTTCTTCCTTCCGTTGGTTCCTTGGGTTGGCAACGCGCGTGTAATACTTCAAGTATCGCAAGCGTTCACAGGTTACGGTGACTGTTTACCATCAATCAGGCAGGCCTGTATGCAAACCGTCATGAAATAGTATAAAAAAACCTGAAAATTTTATTTGTTCGCCTTAAAACAAAGTTACATGCTTCTAGTTAAAAAAAATACGGAACTCCTCTATTCCCTATTGGTGTTGTACACCCTTGAGAATATAACTTTTACAAACTTTCAAATACATATTTAGCTATACCAAATCAAAAGGCCAAAAAATAAGTTTCAAGCTTCTAGCTTTAAAAGTGACGATACTTCCATGCAAAATTTCAGCAACAATTTATTTATTATTTATTTCACATTTATAGTATTAGTACGATAGGATAAGATTTTTTAAACAAGGTAAATGTTATTATATTTATTTATTCCTAAGCATGTAAAAACCTATTATTATGATTATAATTGCGTCACATTCACTGAGAAAATCAGGTGGACGAGATTACTCAATCATTACAGTGCCACCGCTAGCCGCAAAACCATCTAAATTACCTCGAACATAGGTTTTGAAATCTATGAGGCAATTGTAACCATCACTGGCTTAGCATATACTTTTGATCTCTGACTTAAGAAGTAAGGGTTAAGTTGCTAGCGTCGCGCAGCTTCTCTGGAGGCGGTTTAGCAGAGCATTATTCCCGGTATTATACGAGTATTTATTTATCCAGGGATTACACAGAGCGATTGCTATCGTATTGTAACCTTAAGGCGAACCCGTAGCTAATTAGTTAAGAGCAATTTACTTATCAAGAGTTAACGATTATTATCAGATGCTATGTGATAACAACCGGGACCGACAGCTTAACGTGCTCTCCGAGGCACGGTGGGGAGACCCACAAGGACATACACCCAGATCGAAACAAATATTTGTAAGATCAATGCAAACATCTTCTCGAGCGGGAGTCGAACCCGCAACCTTCGAGGATAGAGGCAGATTTGCTACCCACAACGCCACAACGATTGCGGACACAGCTTAGGGGAGCGAGCACATAGAAATTGATGGAATAAAGTACCTTATTTTAAATGTTTTTCACACAGCACGGTATCGGCACGAAAAGATACTAGTTTTCTTAGACGGGGACAGAGAGAGAGAAAGAGTTGCGCACCCGGCTGCGCAATCACTTGCGCGTGTGCTCATTTGCTTGTAGAAGTCTCAATACAAACACGCACGGGCACACACACACACACAGCATTTCTTTACGTGACAATTTCTACTAAATCGCACCCGTAAGACGCATCCTGGCACATCTCTGTTTGAAACGGGGCTTATTAATAAAATATATATTTAATTAACATATCTTAGGATTGTAATGCCCTTAGTCGTCTCCGACAGCCCTGACCTTAGGCCGTCTCTTAGATCAAAGTTAACCTTCAGTATAAATACACGACATAATAAATATAAAATGCATAAATTATTTACACAGAACAATAAACCAGGAATCATTGTAACGATAGATAAATTACAACGTTATATTACGTTATAGCTTCTGCAGTAATTATTATGCCTACAAAATAGTTCCCGTCAACTGTACTTTAGAAGTGAACGATTTTCAAAAACACTGAAAAGTGTTTATGAGTTTATTATGAATATAAACGCTAAACGCTACACACTCAACGGCCCCATTAAGATATATCGTGTGCCGGGGATCCGCAAACATACACAAGGACAACGAAAAACACACCCAGACCAGAACACATGCCTGTACGGTCAATAGATCATCTGCTCCGAGCGAGAATCAAACCCGCGACATGTGGTGCTTAAGGCATGTTCACTACCGCTGGGCAACAACGTTGTCAATGATATTAATTTTATAATAAAATAAAAGTTAAATTTTTATTGTGACTAATTCGTCGTAGCCTATGGGCACTTGCAACATTTGTGTGTGTCACTCGCGCGTTGCCGACCTCGAGATATTGGTTCTTGAATCTCCTTTGCCCAATAATTTCACTATATATAGTGTCCTTCAAATCGAAACAGAGTTAAATATATGGACGCAAATAAGCAATACCATGTCAACCCACAAAATTGAAAAAACTGAGTTATATATGCAGAAGTGTTGGCAAATTGCTGAAGAACATTTTTCTTTAATATTTGTAGGGTTTTAAGCTTTAAAACTTCTAAAAAGACATTTTTAATCATGCAATTTATGTATTATGTTAAACGTTTTCGGTTATATTATATACGAAATATGCCGTTTGTATACTTATTTTTTTGTGAAAATAATATTTTTTAAGTAAAATAACTTACATAAATCTGAAATTGCACAAAAACTTGACAAATACATTTAAAAAATTCATATAAAGCAAGTTGTTCAAAATTTTGAAACGCGTTTTCCTCGAAATGACATTTGTGAGGGTTGACATGGTATTGCTTATTTGCATCCATATACAGGTATAGGAAAAAATAGAGGTAGAATAGCTGACACTGACTTCAGCTTTCGGTGCCGTCAGTCAACATTTGGGTGACCGCATAGCGGTATTTCAACTGAGCGTCTCCGTACTTCGGAGGGCACGCAGAAAGGCTGTCCTTGCTGCTATCTTGATAATAGTCGAAGTCAAGTCAGAGGGTGATACAGATGACCTGAATGACTCTAGTCACACGATAAGAAGAAGAAGATTAGCTATTAGCTTGTAAAAACAAAAAATGGGTGCGTTGACTTATGTACGCGCGCGAGAAGGTATACTTCTTCATCATTAAAAAACAATTTTTAATTGCATGCAAATAATTAACTACAATAAAATAATAAACGGACTGAAGAAGGATAGTCAACACAAAGCTCAGTCAAGTCAATAAAGCTCAGTTTAAATTCGAAAAATTAAATAGTAAATATGTTCATATATAATTCGCACTTTCATGAAACTAAAACACGTGTTGTAAATGTAGCAACTAGAAACATGTGGATAAATATTATAAATATAAGAACAGTGTTCAGAAGCGACGGGCGTGCCAACATGCGCGACTAATAGAGGTTCTATTTATATTTTGTTGGTAGCTTTTTCGATACTTTTTTTATGATACAATTGGCAAACAAGCATACGGCCCACCAGATGGTAAGTGTTTGCCGTAGCCTAAGAGCGCTTGCAGCACCATTAGTAGGTGCTACTCACGCGTTGCCAACCTCGAGATATTATTTCTTAAATCTCCTCTGCCCAGTAATTTTACTAGACTTATGAGTAGTTTTGCTGACAGCTTCAACCTGAGAATTTTGTGTGACGCTCATGCGCGCGCATCTTAAAATTTCACTGTCATAATTTTTTCATAACGCGCCTAAAGAAGTATCACTTCAATAATTGACAACGGCGTAGGCTCATCGACGACATACATTACATAGTATATGTCAAATGTGGCGATTTATATTAGCTTTTTAAATAACATTTGTTTTTCTAACGAAAAATCACATCTTGGTTTGTCATCTTTGTTAAACCAACATATCTTAAAACTAAATCAAAGAGACATTGTCTTTTCCGTTAAAACGGAACGTTTGAAGAACATTCGTTAAACAATTTATGAACAAAGATAAAAGAAACCAGAATTGTGCAAATATTATTACTATCGTGCGACTTTTTGCCTATCTACATCTTTTGTAGTATTTCTTGCCTGTCACCGCACGCGCACCTTTAACGTGTAGCGTTGACAAAAAAGTATCCGCATTTCGATTTTGTATAACTCATAAAAACAATTTTCTATTATTCTTATTTTAATATCACGGATTAGGTGATACAAAGAAGTTTTTTATTAAAGAAACAAAAAAATTAATCTGTTTCTCATTTATACTATAACGAAAAAAGCAATTCAGCTAAGTATTGCTAGTCTAAAAACACGTGAATTATTTTATAACGCAGTACGTATATCTTGGAATATTTTTTTTTTTCATAAATGTTGTAGACTTACGACCGGCTTGATTATAAGTTAGAGAGAGTCACTCCAGGCTTTTCAGTCATCATAATATGTAAATTACTTGGACATTTAAAAATAATAATATATTAATAAAAGATATAACCCCCGAGTTTGTTTCGCCGGTTCTTCTCGGGTAGAGGTTTAATTTTGGAGCCGGTAGTAGAATCTTGACTTTCAACAAATAAGTTATATGCTTTTTACGTTGAATAAAAATATTTGATTTGATTTGGTTATTACAGTATAGTTTTCTTGATATCAAAATCATCACTATACGTACCCCTGATTTGAGGTTAACAGGGAAAAAGGAAAATAAAATGAAGATAAATAATAAATAAATAAACGCTACACACTCAACGACCCCCATTAGGATAGTTATATCCTGTGTCGGGGTCCGGAAACATTCACAATGACAAGGACAAATACACCCAGACCGGAAAACATGCCAATACAAACATCTGCTCCGAGCGGGAATCGACTTGTGGCGCCACAACGTCGTCGGAAGAGAACGTAGTTGGGGGTATTTTTGGCATTTATGAGAGATGGCGCAATGGATAGAAAACGTAACTTTAACCGAATGTCGCGAGTTCAAATCCACATGCCCCTCTGAGTTTTCTAGTGCTTAATTTGTATTTCAAATTTATCTCGTGTTTAACGGTGCAGAAAAATCTCGTCAAGCCGGCACATTCATGCCGGAAAGACCACTACTACTAAAACACACTAGAAATGCAAAAATATGATGAAATTAAATATAATTTATGCGAAAAAATGGGAAAAATATGAAGAAATTAAATATGATTTATGCGAAAAAATGGGAAAAATATTAACGTAACGTATTCATTAGCCTGATTTATGTGTGAAGTTTTTGCCGAAGGTCGATTAAGTAAATATGTTTGTGAAATATAATGCGTGATTTAAAAGCCATAAGCAAAGGGCAAAACCGTAAAACATGGAAAGTATCTATGAATACTGTCAATTTCAATCAATCCACTTTACATCCAAAGCCGTTGATTAGACATGCTTGCTTACTGCTTGTCATGACGGTTGGCAAACAATCATACGGTCCGCCTGATGGTAAGCAGTCACTGCAACCTATGAACGCTTGCGATACTTTGCAATACGCTTGCGAGACGTGACGTGAAATTTTATACTTTTACGCGTGTAACCTAAGCTTTGTTTATTTTAACATTAAAACGCCTATGCTTATCTATTACTATTAACATTATTGTGTATTCAGGACTAGTCAGAAAAGTTGTGTGATCTTTTACGAGTACGCCAAATTTTAGGCTTCGGGATGTGAGGAAGCCATCGCCCGCTGTTGGCATAATCTTTGTCACATCAAATCTTTTATTGCAAGAGGCCAGTTAGTTAGGTACCACAGTGGCAAATATTCTACCGCAAAGCAGAAGTGTCTTTGGCATTACTGTGTTTCAGATTTTTCCGGCAAAGGAGATTCAAGAACCAATATCCCGAAGTTATCGACGCGTAGTGGCACCTACTAATGGTGTTGCGCTCGCTCATAGGCTACGGCAACCGCTTACCATCAGGTGGGCCGTACGCTTCCTTGCCAACTTAGTAACATTATAAAAAGAGTACGTTCGCTCGTTCGTTCGTTCGAGAGATGTTCGCAGCGCAGATGTGACGCCAACCTTAGATACCAAAGATTTCATCACTATTTCATATGATTCATAGTTATACAACCATACTTTATAGATGCGTGTCCTGTGTGTCAGTTTGCGTGTTACGAATTATTCAAGAAACTTTCCGTGCTAAATATAGTCATTCTAAATGATGTCGTAGTCACGTAAGACTTAACTATATACAGTTTAGTTTAACTAACTGTGTGAAGATTTAAAAATCGCTTTAACTAATTTTGAAGCCGTCAGCCATGTTGAATTTGCGTTTTTGTAAACTTAAAAAAATTAGTAATTGAGTGAATGTTTTTTGTAGATTTTTTGGTAATTTATGAAATGATTTTTCGCTATTCTTAAGTTCTTGTAATAGTAGAAAATACAGATAAATAGCTTGACGACCGTTGTGGTGCAGTAGGTAGCGATCTTGTCTTTTATGCCATGGCCGTAGGTTCGATTACCGTTAGAGACAGTTTGTATTGACCATAAGGGCATGTGTCCCGGTCTGGGGATTAGTGCTTTTGTTTCCAAACCCCACGTAAACCTACGAAGACTTTACTATCCTAATATTGGCCGCGTTTAACTAAATACTTGAAATGATTAATTCTTGAATTAATTATATACAATCTGAATCTCGGAAACGGCTCCAACGATTTTCATGAAATTTGATATGTAGGGGGTTTCGGGGGCGATAAATCGATTTAGATAAGATTTATTTTTAGAAAATGTAGTTTAAACCTTGTTTTCAGGCCATTTTAACCCCGTTATTTAAAAAACCCGTTCATATATTTTTATTATTATGTCGGTAAGATCGAAATGGCAAAAATCGAAATGCTGAGATAGCCCAGTGGATAGAAAACATAGACTTTAACGGAGGCTCACGAGTTCCAATCCGGGCAAGCACCTCTGAACTTTCAAGTGCTTAATTTGTGTTTCAAACTCATCTCGTGCTTAGCGGGAAAGGAAAACATCGTGAAACCTGCATGTCTTGGTAGAAATTCTAAAACATTTAAATGCGCCAATTCGCAGTGGAGCAGCGTGTTGGATTAAGCTCTAAATCTTTCTCCTTGACAGGAGAGGAGGCCTTTGCTCAGCAGTGGGACATCCACAGGTTGTTACTTGACTTTTTAATATCGAAAAATGTTATTCATATCTCATAATTATGATAAAAAAAATACTGAACAAAGCTGGGTCATCCAGGTACAATTTTTAAATCCATATATCTTTGCCCATTCAACGGTTAAATAACGGGTTGCACTCGTTATAGACAATGACTATGTTCACACAATATTTTCATAAATTATGAATTATTTATACCAACGGTTCCTACGCGTTAGCCTATTGCAAGCCGCCTATCACCACCGCCTATGAATATCAGCAATCCCAGAGGGCACGCAGGTGGGTGGCGAACCTTTAAGGAAAGAATAGGCTCTTCTCATGAAGGTGTCCAGGTTGTATCGGTTCGGAAAGACCACCGGCGGAAGTTGGTTCCACAAAGTGTTTGTGTGAGGAAGAAAATGTTTTCTAAATCGCGCAGTTGCGGATTTCCAGACATCAAGGTGATAAGGGTGGAATTTCGAGTTTTGTCCGATGGTGAAATTCCATCAGAGGGATCAATCCAAACAATTCAATGTTAGCACTTATCGTGTGAAACAAGGGACCTTGTCAATTACAGAATAATAATGTTATTTTTCCATAATAAAAAATATTGTTAAGTTTCATTCAATTAACGGAGTTAATCGATTTCCTCATCAAAATCTAAGCGCTTTAAAAGTCATTGTTAATTGAAGTAATACTAAGAGGTAATCGTATTGTTGTTTACGCCAATAAGGAAACAAATGAAGGAATTGAACAATCTGATTGAGAGGTATTAGATGTTTTGTTATTTAAGATATAATGAGATAAAACTAATGAGTCATCTTTTATAAATATATTAATAAACGCTGCACACTCAACGGCCCCCGTTGGGATACCCTCCTGTGTCTGGGGTCCGGAAATACATACAAGGACAAGGACAAATACACCGAGACCGGAAAATATACTTGCATGGTCAATAGAAATATACTTGCATGGTCAAAAATATACTTGCATGGTCAATAGAAACATACTTACATGGTCAAAAATATACTTGCATGGTCAACCACTCTGTGGAATCAACTTCCGCCGGCGGTCTTTCCGAACCGATACGACTTGGGAACCTTCAAGAGAAGAGCGTATTCTTTCCTTAAAGGTCGGCAACGCGCCTGCATGCCTTCTGGTGTTTTAGATGTTAATGGGCGGCAGTAATCACTTAACATCAGGTGAGCCTCCTGCCCGTTTGCCCCCTCTTACATTAAAAAAACCATGCTCCGAGCGGGAATCGAATCCGCGACCTGTGGCGTTAAAGGCAGGTTCGCTACCGCGGCGCCACAAAACGTCGTCAAATTTAGAATTGTTGTTATTGTTATGCTTGTTTACATTAAAGTCTTCTTCTTCGTAGCATTATGCCCAGTATTTACTCAGGGTCTGACTTTTTACACAGAGCGATTGCCATCTGACCTCCGCAACACTAAGAGTAACTCAGTCAATAAGAGCAAGTTACCTATCAAGAGTTGACGATTGTTATCAGATGTTATGATAACAACCGGGATCGATATCTTAACGTGCTTTCCAGGACAAATGTCCAGACCGAAATAAATATTTATAACAAACATCTGATCCAAGTGGGACACACCCGCGACCATCGAAGCTCAAAGCAAGCTCGATACCAGCACGCCACAATGATCATCAACGGTTTACATGTGAGTAATAAAGCCTTTTTGTTTTGCGGCATAAATGGGTTGGCTCGACTTGGGGAGCTCTACACTCTTATAGAATTGGGTTTCCTTTAAACGCGCGAGGATTTATCTAAGGTAGGCATGCGACGTAGTACCGGCTCATCTCCGATGACGTCTTTAGCCGTGGTTCGGCTTCGCAGGAGGTACCCTAAGGACGGAATCAAATTTGAGGCCCCGTGAGGTCTGCTCCTTTATCACGGCTGAGTCTCTGTACTCGGCCCCCCGCTCGGTGACGCTGTCAAAGCCAGTATGGCCAACAGCAATACACATTTCGAAAAAAAAAAAAAGTAGTACCGGTAGTGTTACTTTGAACATAGGCATTACTTCGGTACGTACTTTGCCTAGAGTAGGTTATAAGTTTATAAGTAGCATACAAACAAAGGTTCAAAGATTCACTGGTGGCTGGCTTGTGAATTCCCACGAACGAAGTTAGTCACAAGCTTGCAAAATAATCGAATAAAGTTTTTTGACTGACTTCGTTTCGTTCCATTAAAATTCAATTTATGAAGACCAGCGAATCCTGGATTTTTTTATGGAACGATGGATGTAGGTATGGAAGGCCCAGTCCTTAGTATATAGTAAGTCAATGGATGCATCTTAAATTTTTTTTATATCCTTTATTCCCTAATTGTTTTGCGAGCTCTAGAAGCTTCCCTCAGCGCCTTTTTGCCCACCTTTTTCCCTTAATTCCTACTCCCTATCATAGATGGCAATGTAGATGACAATCCACAATGATTATAAGGCACACCGTTTGTTGCTTTATGGTATAAAAAAAACAAGCGTACCAAGTTTTTTTATTTCATTTGGTTTATGTAAGCAATAGTAAAGAACTGTCAATTTGTCAGTCATTAGTTTTTTTTTAGTTTATAATTCAATTTGTCCCATTAAGCGTAAGCAAGAGCTTGACACGTACAGCATTTTTTGTCACTTATAATTATTTAATTGAAATTGATTAAACAGTCAACGAGAAATAGAAAAAAATAAAACAATAAATTGTGTCTATTAGACGTGACCTATGAATTGAAAAAAACCGATGCATTTAAAACGTTCTTGAGGCTTAGTTCATTTCCGTATTCGCAAAGCTTTTTGTACCTAATTTTAAAATCAATTGTGTTATAATCGATTTTTTTAATGATTTTATGTGATTGGAGTACTATTATGCAGTGCGATTTCCGCATTAGGAAATTATGGTAAATAGTTTTATTACAATCTATAGATTAGTCTAAACTATTATAAAGTTCCGATTCACTTCTTGAACAAAATATTTGAATGTTTTTGTTTTGTATAAATTTATGCGTCCATTAATATTTGGATATTAATGTGTTATCACGAATTGCATCGTAAAAAGAAAGCAAGTCGAAATATTTTAATTTTGTAAATTGTATTACTTAAACGAGAAGAAGAACTCAAACGTAAAGTCAAAATTAGGAGGAGGGAGGGGGTGAATGAATGAATAAACATTTTAATTATAAGCATAGCCCTACAAGCCACGGCAAACGTCCCGTGCAATATATTCCGCGTAAAATTATTGTGACTAACGAGGAATGACGGACATGACGAAATTGTAAGGGTTCCGTTTTAGCCATTTGGCTATGGAACCTTAAAAACTCCGATTATTATAATGCTGTTAGAATAAATTCAATATCCTAATATTTAATGATCATAATTAGTATTCTGTGTGACACCGTTGTGGCGTTGTGGGTAGCGAGTCTGCCTTTGGTCTCGACGGTTGCGGGTTCGATTCCCGCTCGGGCAGATGTTTGTTAAAATTTCTGTCTCGGTCTGGGCGTTTGTCCGTGTGGGTCGCTAACAGTGCCTCGGAGAGCACGTTAAGCTGTCGGTCCCGGTTATTATCAAGAACATCTGATAATAATCGTTAACTCTTGATAAGTAAATTGCTCTTATCCAATGAGTTACTGGTTCGCCCTTATGGTTGCGGAGGTCAGATGGCAATCGCTCCGTGTAAAAACTAGTAACCTGTCAAATCCGGATAAGAGTAATAAGCAGACCCTGGGTATATAAAATACCGGGAATAATGCTAGGATGAAGAAGAATTAGTATTCTGTGTAAAAAACCAAAACTTTAAACTAACCCAAGCTTTTAAACTATTTTTCATAGTTTATAAAGTGTGTAAAGATTTCGATGCATTTACTAGCTTTAGCCTGCGGTTTAGCCCACATGAATAAGGCTTGATTGGCAATCGAAATAAAACTTTCACCCCCTATATCACCCCTTTCAAGATTTTTTTTCATGACAAAAATTAGCCTATGTCTTTTTCCAAGATTCCATTTAACCTATTAGTTAAATTGTTTAGTAGATTTGACGTGATTGAAGCAAAAAAAAAAACATTTTGTGTATATAGAAAATTTGCTCACTTAATAACAATTGTTACACATAATTTAATATAGCAATAAAGTTGCAACAAGAAAGATTTTCGGTTCTTTTTTTCATATTTTTTTTTATTATATACATAATATTATTACGTGTAGTTTTTTTATTTTTTTAATAAATTATTAATATTTTGACATAGTAAATTTAGTATTCAGTCATAATTATGTGGGACCCAGTGACCAAAAAGGACCCCTTCCGCAAGCTTTTATTGCAACTTTATCATATTTTTATTATATTTTTTAATTTTATTAATTCAAAATAATTACTACATATTATTAATCTTAATGTTATAAAATGTTTTGCTTTATTGATTTTTAAATTTATATAATTCTTCATTATTTATTTTTAAAAACCTAATTAGCATTTCTAAAAATAATATATGTTTTAGGTATATATATTTTTAATCTATTAAATAAATAATTTAACTTGTACTATATAAACTCACCTGAAATCTGATCCTATAATAACTAGGTCCAATTTTAAAAAGAAACTACATGCACACGATTTCCATACCAACATTGGTGACTTGGCGATGTTAACTAAACATTTTTCGTTTCGCGTTCAAAATTTAAACTAAATCACAAAACGACCTTGACTCTGAAGAAAATCAATTTAGACATTCGTAAAGTTTATTACTAGGAAATAGAGCTGATTGAAACACATTAAAAGTAACAAATAAACACTTATTGTTATTTATAAATGAATTTCATCGTATAGATCGAGTTGTGTTGATTAAATTTAATAGCTCGCCTATTTTAAAACAACTGACTAAATTTGGGATTATAATATTTAAAAACCTATTTTTAAGTTAGTAAAGTAACAGTCTGTTAATGTCCCACTGCTGGGCAAGGACCTCCTCTCCTATTAAGGAGAAGAATTTAGAGCTCAATGCACCACGTTGCTCTACTGCGAATTGGCGGATATACATGTTTCGGAATTTCTACCAAGACATGTAGGTTTCCTTACGATTTTTTCTTTCACTGCTAAGCACAAATAAGGCACTAGAAAATTTAGAAGTGCTTGCCCGAATTTAAACCCGTGACCTTCGGTTAAAGTCTAAGTTTTCTATCTTAGCACTTTTCTTTTTTTTTTAAGTTAGAGGGGCATATTGGTAGGAGTCTTTTTTTTTATGTTAGAAGTTGGCAAACAAGCATACGGCCCACCTGATGGTAAGTGGTTGCCGTAGCCTATGAGCGCTTGTAGCACCATTAGTAGGTGCCACTCACGCGTTGCCAACCTCGAGATATTAGTTCTTAAATTCCGCCCAGTAATTTCACTAACGTACAGTTCCCTTCAAACCGGAACACAGTAGTGCCTAAGCACTACTATTTGGCGGCAGAATATTTGACACTGCGGTGGTACCTACCTAGCCGGCCTCTTGCAACAAAAGACCTACCACCAGTGTGACTGATTGCACTGGTGGAATAATCTCTGCTGTGACAGAGGTTATCCCAACAGCGGGCGATGGGGTCGTCACATCCCGACGCCGGATAACGACCGACCTCTCTTCTGATATTAATCGAACACCGCCACCCATGATCATCTGCAAATGCAGAGGGCATACAGATGCGTTTCCGTCCTTTTAGGAAGGAATAGGCTCTTCTTTTGAAGGTTCCCAGAATATCGGTTCGGAAAGGCCGCCGGCGGAAGTTTGTTCCGTTGTTGTTGTTTGAGTGTGAAAATTCTAAATCGCGCTGTTGTGATATTTCGAGTTTTATCGCGATGTCCGTTAGTAAAATTTCACCAGCGGGATCTCTCTAAAAAATTTTTCAGAACATTTCCCGTAGATGTGATAGATCCCGTGATAGAAGATGAAGAGTGATCCAGCATCTCTCAGCAGGACAGTACAGTTTTAAATATTTGTAAATATAGATCGTATTGAATTTAAAATATGTTGTAATATTTTTTGTAATAAAGATAGTTAATAAGATAATCTAATATATAAAATACTCGTGTCACAATGTTCGTTCCCATACTCCTCCGAAACGGCTTGACCGATTTTTATGAAATTTTTATGCATATTCAGTAAGTCTGAGAATCGGCTTCTATCTATTTTTCAAACCCCTAAGTGATAAGGGGAGTCCACCCCAAATTTTATTATTTTATTTTTTGAATTTTTTTTTATTTTTTTATTATGTCGCATTGAAAAATGCATACGACCCTAAATTTTCAACCTTCTACCGTCAACCCCTATAAATAGCCTTATTAGTAAATCAACAACTTTCACCGGGTCCCAGATTTTTTTCGGGGCAGGACAACGTCTGCCGGGCCAGCTAGTTATTATATAGAAATTATTTACTAATTTGTTGACTGAGAGACGGCCATATAATTTCAATTCAATAACAATTTTCCATTTTCAAGAAAGCATAATCAACTGAAATCGTAGGTGGTTGAAGAAAATCAGCCCATATTTAGTTGCGAATTTGTTTCTGGTCCTTCGAACAGCGAATGTGAAAGTAGTGTAATTAATGGATTCTTTCGCAACTACATAGCAATTAATTAGCTACATAGTATTGTGACTTTTTCATTTACCGATGCTCACTTGATGACGACTGCCTGCTTTGAGCCTTGACGGGTTTGATTCCCGCTCGGAGCAGATGTTTGTTGTAAATGCTGTGTACCTAAAATATTCGCTTAACCATTTATAATTCTCTTGTAAAATCACATTTATTATACCTCATAGAAATCTGGGGCAGCGCCAGCAAAACAAAGTTACAAGAACTACAAAGAATGCAAAACAGAATTATAAAAACTTTATTTTGCTATCCTTACTTGACACCAACTCATAGGATTTTTGAAGAAACAAAATTAATGAATATTAAACAACTTTATACGTATAGTACTTGTATTTTAATTAGAAAAATTATTGATAAAACCATCCACACTAACTAATCTTTCACTACAAAATTTCAAAATTCCATACGTAGTCTTCGTAGACCTAGTTTACTAGTTTTGCCAAAAACGAGAACAAATTATGCTAAAAAGAATATAACCTATGAAGGAGCACAACTATACAATAACTTACCATCCTATATTAAAAATGTAGACTCATTCAACGTTTTTAAATCTAGTCTCTCAAAATATATAATAGAGAATAGCTCTAATATCAATTAATGCTTTCAAAACACAATCGTTGAATGAGTACACATTAAAAATTATTAAAATAATTAAGTTTTTGACGACACAAAAACAAAAATGTATTTCTTATGTTCTCATGTAAGTGACTATTGTCTTTTTGAGAATAAATTCTTTAAACCTTAAATATCTATTTCGGTCTGGGCGTTTGTCCATGTAAGTCTCTCCACCGTGCCTAGGAGAGCACGTTAAGCTGTCGGTTCCGGTTGTTATCATAACATTTGATAATAGCGGTTACATCTGGTTAGATAATTTGCTCTTATCCAATGTGTTACCGATTCACCCATTGGGTTGCGGAGATCAGATGGCAATCGCTCTGTGTAAAACTAGTAAATTTAAATTAAATAACGCCGGAGGGCAAATGACTCTACTCCACCTGATGGTAAGTGGAAGTGAAGTCCACACGTGAAGGTGGCTAAAATGGTTGCAGAAGGCGAACTGTACTAGCCACCCTCGCCCTGCCTCGTTTGAAGGACCCCAGGTTGTAAGAATGAAGGAACACGTATGCCGGTAAAGAATTCCATAACCGGACAAATCAGGATAAGAGACCCTGAGTAAATACCAGGAATTGTGCTAAGAACAAGAAGATGCTCCCTTGATGGATCTGTGTTTAGCTATTATAGTCCATATTAAGTGTTATACTAATCTTATCAAGAGCTTCGAAGCTAAAAAGAATCCTCAAGATAAATAATGACCAACGATTGTTGACACTTCCAAGCAGATCCGTGATCATAGTACCCTAATCATTGCTATATTTTACTAACTTCTAGAAGCGATTAAAAATTTAATTCTTCTTCTTATGGATTGGTTAGTGGCCAACCTAGTGTCAGAATTGTTGTTAATTTTTATTGTTGTTGTTTGTTTTGTTGTTAATTCTGTCCAACCCTTTCAGAGATTAGCCGGAATACAGTCAGCTAAGTGAAAAGCTGTTAATTTGGAATTACAAACAGACACTTCAATTTTATAAATAAAAAATTATAATAAAAAAAAACAGTGTGTTTTAGACCACACGATTGAAGTAAAACTTTTTTAGCTAAAATATGGCAGCGAGTAAAGGCTTAATCTGTCTGTCTGTCTGTCTGTCTGTCTGTCGTCGGTCGGTCGGTAAGTCGGTCGGTCGGTCGGTCGGTCGGTCGATCGGTCGGTCGATCGGTCGGTCGGTTTCTCTGTCTGAATATATATATAATAGAATGTATATTTCTGTCTCATTCTTTGCCGGCTTCATCCTACACATTTTTGTATTTTTGTCTCTGTCGTTTTTTCCGGTGCATCCGGTTTGAAATCACAACGATTCTAAAGAAGTTTCACTTCAAAAATAATAATGTGTACAAATAAATTTATATATATTACAATCGACAGGTTCTATTACCATAATATCTGTGTCAGTATAACTATGCTACTGTAATTTTAAGTAGTTTATTGCATTTGACACAGATTTGTAACATCGTAGCATGCAAGGTGAGATCACTTTTTCATTACAAACGTTTTTAATTAGTATCATTAAGTGGTTTACAATCAGAATGACAATAGGATTAGAATGTCGTTGAGTATTTATGTAAATAAGTTAGGTTATTATTAAGTTATCAAGTACTCAAGTGTAAAACAATCACGCAAGTGACTCCAATAAATTATAAGACTCAGTAACATAGGCGTAGCCCCTCACCCCCGGGCCATCGAAATACTGAAAAATGCACGAATTTAATACATTTTGGGACTATTTAACGAATAACTACTGAAGAATATAGCCATTTTGCTCTTTTTGGACCCTAAATTAAGATTTTGCCCTCCCCTAACCCCCCCTAACAAATGCTGGCTAAACCCATGGGTGCTCTACCCATATGCTAATCACAACACAAATGGGCCGGCTCTATTATTTTTTATAATTTAGTATTAACTCCAAATGCTTTAATTAATATCTTAACCAGTAATATTTATTCATTGAATTACTATAAACTTAGAAATGGCTTTTACATAATATCAAAATGTCTAATGATTCGCTGGTAACCACCAGCTAACTTTAGATCATGCTGCATGTTTGTGACGCTTCATTAGAATATATTGCGAGTTTGTGACAGAATTCGTTTTGTTGCGTTATTGCGAATTTAGGAAGAAGTTAGTATGGAAATGCCGGTCCATATAATATAAGTCTTTTTTTAAAAAATATTAGCAATACTTTTTCACGACATTACTAATATTCCTATTGACCCTCCAAATAAGGCGCTAGGAGTGGGTACGACAATAGCCCAAAGGAGGTCAGGATCGAACCCAGGTTATATTGAAATATATATTTTGTATTTTTTTTGTCTATGAATTATGTTTGTTAAGTAATATCTATGATTCAAATATAATATTATATAAAATACCCGCCAAGTGTGTCTAAACCACGCACAGCTAAGAGTAAAGGGATCTGTAGCTTGATTAAGAAGAACCTTTATGGATCGAATTCAAAGTTAAATTCCACCCCTGAAGATGTTTAAAATGTTTCAAACTGTTCATGAAAAAGAAGGTCTATAGAAAGAGCGAGAGTATATAGATAAACTACCCAGGCATGGCGCCTCCGTACTAACTAACTTTATTCAGTTACGTTGCACACAATGAAGTTAGCTTGTTACTAAATTCGTTTCGTTGCGTTGGTATTGAATTTACGAAGGCAAGTTAGGAAGGCAACAGCGAGTCTATATCATTTTGTCTGTATGGTAGGGCCGGTCCATAGAATATGCCTATTATTAATTTCTATAATTGTGAGAATGTGAGTGAAGTCGCGGGCGTAACTTGTATTTTATATAACTATTTAATTCATAGAGTTTATATAATATTTTTAATATTATAAGTATTATGTCATGTTGGAAGTTATTTTGTGTGTTTAAGGTCAGGTTCGACGGAACTAAGTGAAAGTTTTTTGTTTACAATATAAGATTGCTTCGTAAATTCTCGCTACACAGTGAAGCGAAAATAATTTGTTATTTTATTAAAATACATAATGTATTATGTAAAATGCTTTACCAACTAAGCTAAAAACATTTTTTAAATCATGAACAGTAATTTTTGAAGATATTTTTTATAGCTCAATTCATAAATCAATATAGACATGCTTGTGTATTAATAAAATTATGCACACTTGTTTAAAAAAATATACTTACGTAAACAATACCTGTCTGTATTAATGCTGTTAATTCTTATTAAAAAAAGTATCACATATCCATGCGTCATAATATTTTAACACATCACAAATCTTATGTCACAATAAAACAAAAAGTTTTTATATATTTACATTATGTCACTCAGTTTTTTTTTTAATTTTTTTAAATATCGAACACGCGTAGTGAGGGGAAAGTGTCGACGGTCGATTTCTCCCTCGGCGGCAAATCGACTGTCCACTGTGCATCGTACATGATTGCAAAACCAAGTGCTTGTTACGTGTTCTTGGAGATCCACGGAAGAATAAAAAAAAAGAAAGATAATAATCTTTTTTTTTAATATTCACAATATTGCCCTTTCATACAGACAAAATGACACAGACTAATTTACTTCAGATATTCAACGACTAAAGCAACGGATCGAAGTTGTGCAAATCATATTCGAATATCGAACAAATGTAGCGTGTGAACTTCGTTCCGTTGCGATAGTGTTGAAGTTTGGAAGCCGCGATATTTAGTCTGTTTCATTTTGTTTATATGAAAGGGGCGGTCCATAGTATATTATTTACCCCCGGTTTCTGGTACGTTGATCAAATTCATGTCAACTTAACATACCAAATATAGAACGCTCATTGGTTAAAGATAATCGATGATCAACAGCCAACCAATGAGCGTTTAGTATTTGCTAAGTTAACATGAGTTTGTTCAACGTCTATCTGTATTACTTTTATAAATTTCAAGTGTCATTACATGGGATTTTAGAACGCTTGCCGCTTATAAAGCTAAAACTAATTTAATAAATAAACAGAATGTACTTATATCTAATAATAATATATAAATTTTGTGGGCTGTTACAATGCAAAAATAATAAAAAAACAGTATTTTAACCGCAAAAAACATCGATGCCTTATCCCGATCAAAAAGGCATCGCTGTGACATTGTCCTTGAATATTTTTACGTTACAAGTAAAATGCACCTTACGAAGTTCTTCGGTTGTATTTTGGTAACACAAAAGGCACATTTTTTATGTACTAGATCTCAGAAATGAAACAAATAAAAAATAAGTAAACATAACTATATTTATAGCCATTGTAATAGACCGGGAAATGGTGACAAGAAATATTACGTCATTTGTACCAGTGTGGCGGTTCTTTAGGGGTCTAATTACGCAAGAAAAAAAGAAAAATGATTGTCGGCTAAATTAAGAGTGTCGAACGATTTGTTCTACAAAAATTCTTGTATTTTCCAATAGTCGATAAAAAAGAAGTCGACGGTAGCGTAATGCCATACCTCTGTCATACCACAACACATTATTTTTTTTTTATTTAGAAAGTAGGGCAGATGACTCTACTCCACCTGATGGTAAGTGGAAATAAAGTCCAAACGCGAAGGCGGCTAACAGAGTTGCGGAATGCAACCGTGTTAGCCACCCTTACCCTGCCTACCCGCAAGATGCCTCTTCACGCCTCGCTTGAAGAAGCCCAAATTGTAGGAAGGAGGGAACAAGTGAGCCGGCAATGAGATCCACTTTTTGGAAGTACGACAAAGAAAAGAATTGGCAAACTTCTTTGTTCGCGAAGGAATTGATGCCACACATTAATTAATAAAACAATTCAACCATTTGTACCAGGTTAATTTCACGAAAATCACTCTGCCATACTCTTCCGACGGTTCCCAATGGCCGCCATACCGCCGCCAGAGAGTAAATGTTATTTTTTTTACTATAAAATACCTGCTAATGAATAATGCTATAAAGAAGAAAAAGCTTATCTTTTTCTTTCTAATAATAAGGAGTTATGTATACTCTAAACTACATAGTAATTTAACGATACATTTATTTCAATTTATTTATTTAATAAACCATGAAATTAGGATGAAGGATTTAGCGTATTAAATCAACCACATGTTTTATTATTTTTTGTTACACACATCAGTTTTTATAGCACTTAGATTTCATGGTAATGGAAAGGCATATTTATGTTACATTTAGCTGTACAAAGATGCAATGTACACGACATCGTCGCATCGTAGAACATTAGTGTCAGGGATTTTACGATGTCACTTTTCAACATTACGAAAACAATGTGCGAAAAATATTGTCGGTTAATTTGATTACAGCAAGTATTATATAACGCTATATTGTACATTTTTTGAAGTGAAACTTCTAATGCGACCTCCAACAAGGTTGCGTTAAACGTTTAAGGGAGAGAGAAAGAAAGATGCACAAAGTTAGAAAGTAGGAGTGAGAAAGAGAGTGAGTCGGTAGATGCCAAGCACAAGCGCGTGGTATTCTTGCTATGCAGCGAAGTAAACAGTGTTATTGTAGATTTGGATATTTCTCCACTCGAAAATGACAATTAAAAGATGCAGTCAATTGTGAATTGTAAGCACTGTTAATAAAGCTTGTCTTAGAGAAACAATTCTACGCGTTCCTATTTTCATTTCCACATTAGGAAGTTTCACTTCTTCCACGCGGAGAATGCCACTCACTATTTTTTTTTTAAAGTAAGAGGGTGCAAACAGGCCAGAGGCTCACCTAATATTAAGTGATCACCGCCGCCCATGAAAATCTTCAACACTAGACGGCATGCAGGACTTCAGGTTGCCGACCTTCAAGGAAAGAATACGGTCTTCTCTAGAAAATTCCCAGGTGGTATCGGTTCGGAAAAACCGCAGGCGGAAGTTGGTTCCCCAAAGAAAATGTCTTCTAAATCGCGCTGTAGTGGATTTCCAGACATCGAGGTAGTTACGGTGGATTTTCTAGTTTTGTCGCGATGTCCCATTGTGATATTGCACCGGCATTATTATGAAAGATTACTCTTACTATTATGTTACAGACAGAAAGAGATATATACACAAATTGTTTACATTTAGGAGTAGTTACTATAGTCACGTACAAATATATAAAAGTAAAATTTTATATATAATATTTATTTGCTGACTAATTAACAACAACTTATAAAAACATCACAATGCTAAAACAATGCTCTCGTGTCTATTTCCAAAAAAGCCATTACTTTTTTTATGTTACCAAGATGGCAAGCAAGCATACGGCGCAGCTGATGGCAAGCGGTTGCCAACTAGCGCTGGCAACACCATTAGTAGGTGCCACTTACGCGTTGCCAACCTCGAGATATTGGTTCTTAAATCTCTTATGCCTAGTAATTTCATTAGCCTACAGAGCACTTCAAACCAAAACATAGTAATGGCAAAGACAACGCCGCTTTGCGGCAGGACATCTGACACTGCGGTGGTACCTGCCTAGCCGGCCTCATGCAACAAAAGATCTACCACTGTGTGACTGATTACACAGAGATTATGCCAACAGCGGGCGATGGGATCGTTACGTCCCGACGCCTGGATCTAAGTGTTTTGATTATAAATATAATAATTTTGATTTAAGCCTCAATAGCTCAACGGTAGAAGGGCCGACTTCGCTCCGTTAACGCGGGAGTCGAGGGTTCGATCCTGACCCCCTTGGGCTATTGTCGTACCCACTCCTAGCGCAAGCTTCGAGCTTATTTGGAGGGCAATAGGAATATTAGTAATGCTTGGAAAAGCATTGCTAATATTCTTTAAAAAAAAAAAAAATGTTGATTTTCGTAATACATATCAAGGTTACTTAACTTAGGCTTCAATTTAAATTGAGACAAATAAATTATTGATAAATTAAAACATTAAAATATATTATTATTAAGTATGCATTGGACTGCTTCAGCGATTTCATGAAATTCAGTGTGCAGGGGTTTTGGGGAGATAAATCAATCTAGCTAGGATTTATTTTTAGAAAATTTCGTTTTGTCCGTGTGTTCCGTAAGATCGAAAAATATTATTAATATTAATCAGATTATAAAAACGATTTAGCACCATCCAGGTAGGTACTAAATATGTATATAATATGTAAATAATTAAAATAAAAAACAAAAGAAAGATCCAAGGCACAACAGTACAGGTAGTAGTAGGCAAGGTATAATAAATTTTGACGAGTACATATTCATTATTTCGCATAAATAATGACTCCGAATTCTAGTAAATGTCAAGGCACAATCCTTGGTACTTCAGCCATCTTCAATTATTTTTATCCGGAAGTAACCGTATGGGTCAATCACTTGGAAAAGTTATGCACTTATTGTAGATATAAAATTTAGGATGTATGTATTTTTTACAGTCTTTTTCTTCCTAGCATTAATCCCGGTATTTGACAGCCAAGGATTTGACAGGTTACTAGTTTTTACACAGAGCGATTGCCACCTGACCTCCGCAACTCTAAGGGGAATCAGTAACTCATTGAGTAAGACGAAATTACTAAGAGTCAACGATTATTATCTGATGCTATGACAACAACCGGGACCGACAGCTTAATGTGCTCTTTGAGGCACGCTGGGGAGACCCGCAAGGACAAACGCCCAGACCGAGACAGATATTTGTATGATCAATACAAAATCTTCCCGAGCGAGAATCGAACCCGCAATCGTCGAGGCTAAAGGCAGACTCGCTACTGCTCCACGATGTCCGATGATGAACGTTATAGGTAAATGGTAATATTAATGGTGGTCAAGCTTCTACGACACGTCAGGTTGCGTCACATTTATGCAATACGTTATACGATGACATGAATTAGGTATGTTAACTGTGGTAGTCGTAGATTAAAGAACAATGGAAATGGTATGACGTATGAACGAAACAGATATGCGAATTTTTAAACAAAAAAAAATACTGTAAAGAATTTATAAGGTACTAGCATCTGTGTGTGGCTTCATTCGTGTTACTTTCAAAATTCGGTCCAGAGTGATGTTCCAAACATGTTGCAATGAATAACGTTAAAAGAGTTACCTCTATACCTAAGACAAATCGATATGAAATTTATTGTACGTACTGTAATTTAGTCCAATCTGTTAAGTTGTAACGTTCACATCTTCGATTCTACATAATTATAATATAATAGAATTGTAAATTTCATGTGTCTGTACATTTCAGTTTTAAGAAAATAATTACACTAATGCCTAAAAAGACTCAAATTGATAAAAAACTGTACAATTGTGAAAAAAGCCATTTCGATAAAGTTTAAGACGATTTTTCTTGTGAATAAAACAATCATTTTTATTTTTTTATTTTTTATTAAAAGTAACAAATGAACGAGTTAATTATTATTTATAGTAAGTAAGTAAAAGACTTGTTTTTGAAACCTTGACAAGTAGGCTTTAATTAAACTTGATACCATTTCTACAACTTACTGTTCTTTGATAACGGTAACGTTCGCCTTTCACCGTTGTCTATACGTAGTAGACTGCGCGGCTTGGTGACTGTACAGCAAAAAACATAAGATTGTCTGTTTGAAGAAGAAAGAAAGGTTATTAAAATAAGTTTTTACATTTTACCAAAAGGACTAACATTAGTAGGCCTTTTAATACGAAAAATTTAATATATCAAATTTAAAATATACACGTAGAAAAAGTAAGTAAGTATGGCTTATGGACTGTGGTCCGAGTATAGGGGCAGCCGTGACGTCAATCAACCGGACCATGGCTTAGGACATTATGGGGTAATATGAGAGACTGACCCCTGGTTTCTCGGTTGAAGACAACGATAATCAACAGGCAACCAATGAGCATTCTGCATTCGTATGTTAAGTTGACATGAATTTGATCACCGTACGAGAAACCAGGAGTAATGCTGCGTTTCCACCAGGAATGTGAGAGGATGCGTAGCGAGGGAAGTATTTAATATTTGTAGATAGAGAATCGAACCCGCGACCTGTGTTAAGCGCCACAGGTCGCGGGTTCGATTCCGCTGGGAGCAGATTAATACAAATAACCATACAGGTATGTTTTCCGGACTGGATGTCATTGTCCTTGTCATTGTGTTTGTTTCCGGAGCCCCGACATAGAATATAACTATCTCAATGGGGCCGTTGAGTGTGTAGTGTTTATATTTAGTAAAACTAATAAATTGTCTCCCCTTATATGTTACAAGTTTGACAAACGCTGTGACGCATTGTTAGCGAATCTATCTTCAGATGTATTTAAAGGCGTCGGGATGTGACGACCCCATCGCCCGCTGTTGGGATAACCTCTGTCACAACAGAGATTATTCCACCAGTGCAATCAGTCACACTGGTGGTAGGTCTTTGTTGCAAGAGGCCGGCTAGGTAGGTACCACCGCAGTGTCCAATATTCTGCCGCCAAATAGTAATGTTTAGGCACTACTGTGTTCCGGTTTGAAGGGCATTGTACGCTAGTGAAATTACTGGGCGAACGAGATTTAAGAACTAATATCTCGAGGTTGGCAACGCGTGAGTGGCACCTACTAATGGTGCTGCAAGCGCTCATAGGCTGCGGCAGCTACTTACCATAAGGTATGGTAGGGCCGTATGCTTGTTTGCCAACTTCTAACATAAAAAAATAAAAAATTGTATTGACGATACAGGGCTTTGCTCGTGTGTCTGCGATCCCTGTTTAATGAGGACCGTTGAGTATGTAGCACTTTTAAAAGTACTACTAAACTGGTTAAGTGCGTGTCAAACTCGCACATAAAGGGTTCCATACCAGCCTAGATTAAAAATATCAAGTTTATATGTCCCCCTTTTATAAAATTTTATTTTTAGTAAGGATTTTTTATTATAGTGCCATCAGAATCAATCTTCTTTGAAAATTTCGACCCGCAACCTTATTACGTTTCGTGATAAACTGCTCGCTGATACACGGAAAAAGGGTAAAAGGGTTTTGTTGGCACCTTTTGGGTAGGGATTTTTTTTTATTTTTATGTTACAAGTTGGCAAGCAAGCATACTGCCCACCTGATGGTAAGCGGTTGCCGTAGCCTATGAGCGTGCCCAACACCATTAGTAGGTACCACTCATGCGTTGCCAACTTCGAGATATTAGTTCTTGAATCTCCTTCACCCAGTGATTGCACTAGCCTACAGTACCCTTCAAACCGGAACACAGTACCTAACGCCTAAGCACTACTATTTGGCGGTGGAATATTTGACACTGCGGTGGTACCTACCTAGCCCTTTGCAACAAAAGACCTACCACCCGTGTGACAGTGGGAACCCTAAAAAGTTTTCATACAATAGCATCATTTCAAACAGCATACTATCATATCATTGTATCACAACAGTTCCAGTAATGGTTCAAGGTTGTATTGATTCAATCGCTATTGTATAGTGCTTATACTTATTCATGACGAGTTACGCTACACTTTCGTTACACAATCGCAAAAAACCAGCATAATAAGATATATATACTATACGTTTTACAATAGTCTTTTTACATGATGAGTAGATCAGCCCGATGAGTACCTAGATCATTCTACTCTCAATCAAGAATCATCAATATCGGTTCACCCAGACGAAAGTTATGAGGTAACAAACATAAAAAATGATACAGACGAATTGAGAAACCTCCTTCCTTTTTTGATCGGATTAAATGAGGGACAATTACTTTCTGTACCACGGACGGTTAAGAGTGGAGGATTCCGTAGCTTGACAATTAAGAAAGTAAGTTGTAATAATAATGTAATTCAATAATAAACCATTCGTTTTATTAAAGCAATATAGGTTCCGTTTTGCCCCATTTCCGTAAAAAAGCTAATCAGTGGTGGATTTTTTTTTATGTTAGAAGTTGGCAAACAAGCATACGGCCCACCTGTTGGTAAGTGGTTGCCGTAGCCTATGAGCGCTTGCAGCACCATTAGTAGGTGCCACTCACGCGTTGCCTACCTCGAGATATTAGTTGTTAAATCTCGTTCGCCCAGTAATTTCACTAGCGTACAGTGCCCTTCAAACTGGAACACAGTAGTGCCTAAGCACTACTATTTGGCGACAGAATATTTGACACTGCGGTGGTACCTACCTAGCCAGCCTCTTGCAACAAAAGACCTACCTCCACCAGGATTTACAAATTTTCAAGATATAGGCAATAAGGTTTTCTGCCCTTGTCTCTACAATTATTGTCATCTCAACTTCAACAAAAGACTGATTATTCTTTGGGGGGGCGGCGAACTAGTTGTTTTACTCTTCTTCTTCGTCTTCTTTAGTGGCTTCCAAATGGATTCGACAGTGTCAGAGTATCCTGGTGTATTTTAGATGAAAGTAATCTCTGACATCCACTGATGTACGGTGAAAATGACTCCTGCTACAGATAGTGGCTTTGTGGAAGTACAAGGAGGCTGACAATAAATTTTTTACTCTAGATTACGGAAGTTTGCTACTCCGAATGTAAAAAGTCGAATGTGGAAAGCCATTAGAAAATTTGTTGTAGATTTCTACTTGTAAAATATCAGAAAACCGTCATGTAGAAATCTTATTGATTTCTATGAGGTATCAAAAAAATAATCAGGCTCCAAAATCTGCCGCCCTAGGCTCTAGCCTATTCAGCCTGCTGGTAAATCCGCCACTGGAGATAAGCTCATAAATACGAATAATACAAATGTTTTGCTGCATATAAAAATACTAAGGAACCCTCTACTGCGTCTGTACACAACACGCTTTGTAGTTTTTCTTTGAAGAGTTGACACGTGCTGTGTCTATTGTGATATTCAACAAAAGATTCGTTTGCGTATCATGACGGATAGCTATTTTTAGTTTCGATTTTTATCTCATACATATATTGAAAACGCTTTAGTAAAAACAGTCGTGTTTTTACTAAAGAATAAATATTTTGTATCAGCCGCGTAATACAGTCGTTTTTTTTTAAATATAATAAAATTTAATTGTATACGATTGTACCAAAAGTGCTTTTTCGTGAAAAATATTTTCAAATGATATCTTCAAAAAATTCATTATTAGATGTTAAACATCTTCTATTAAATAATTTAATTAATCATAATTATGCAAGTGAACACAAGTAGGTACGTAGACGTATGGATCATTTGGCTTCCTCGAATTCGCTTTAACGCTTTGGATGCTCTAAAATGACAATTATGAATAAGCGATATTATTTAATCAAATCAATCTGAATAAAAATTAGTCGTGAGAGCAAATTGATTGACGTTAAAAAGAAAAGATTGATTGATTCCAGGGGAACTAGGACGGGACGAAAATTATGAAAGACTGAGAGTGCATTTTATTTGGTATCTGGTTAAAATACTTATACAATTAATCTAATTAGAAAATAATATAGGGCTGTAGAACTTCATGTCTTTTCCTAAAAATAATTAATACCTGCTTACTTTCTATAAACCATAAATTTCTATGAATACCGAAATAAACTCTACTGATCTAAACTGTGTAAATTGGATAATGGAGATTAATCATCCATAACTAGCTGACCCGGCGAATTTTGTTCCGCCTTAGAGGTTATAAATAAGCAGGCTTTTAATTGTATCAAAATAAATTTTTATTTGGATAATTAATGTAGGTAAATATTTTATTGGCCATGTATTTTGGTGCATGGGTTCCACTTTTTATTTATTTTTTTATTTTAATTCGTTATTATTTTTAAAATCCTTAAGATTTTTTATAACCAAGCTGCAGAACCTTTTAGTTTCAACTGTGCGTGGTCCACAACGCACTTGACTGGCAATTATTTTACTAATAAATTGCTTGCAGTTGCGTTTTGTTTTCCCACGTTTTATGTCACATTCCACGGGAACGTGAAACAAAAAAAAAAATTATTAAAAATTTTAAAAAGTATCCTATATCCTTCTCCTGGTTCTAAGCTACCTCCCCACAAATTTTCAGTCAAATCAGTTCAGCCATTCTTGAGTTATAAATAGTAGGTACTATCTAAAATAAAAATGAAAAATGTTCAATGTAAATCGTTGCAATATAAAACTATTTTTTTATCTTAAAAATTATACCATGCTATAATCAATTATATAAAAATAAGTAGATTTACTACTTCTTTTTATATCCAAAAAGTGTTGTTTAAAATTACCGAAAAATACTTTTCCAGATAATGCGCCTATACTTTTTTAGTCTCATTTGAACTAAAACGCCTATTGCCTCCTTTCCGTAAATAATCTTAGAATTGATTCTGCGATTATATTAAAAATGCTGTACTCTTTTTGCTATATAACACGCAAGATATTCATTTGCTTAGTTTTACATGATAATTGAGAAATATTATTGACGTCGTTATTGTATAATTAGTTATTACGTTTTCATTTGCAATATTCACAACATTTCATAAATGGCTTGGTGGCCGCTTTATTAATAATTAAACGACAAATTATAGAGAATTATCTTTATATTTATGTTAATTATTAATGATAAGTATTTATTAAATAATAGGAAATGAAATGCGTGAATATTGAAAAGCATTATTTAAAAAAAAATATCTATGAATGATAAGTAAAATTTTAAGTATGGTCACCCAAAGCGACGTGGAGAAAAAATAAGGTTTTTGTCTATTCGCCATCAAAATGGCGTCATCGAAGGAAACCTATTGTTTGTGTGGTCAACCTTATAATATTGGACAATTTATGATAGAATGTGACTGCTGTCGCGAGTGGTTTCATGGAAGGTAAAGTGGAAAATGATAAAGTTCTTAAGTGAAAACGAGTTTGTGAGTGAAAAAAAATTAAATGAATCTGACAGCATTCGGCTGTTCGGCCATCATGTTGTGGATATAATAATGTTTTCTTTAATATTTCGATTTAGACCGTGTTTAAATTTATACATTTGTCGTTATTTATGCAGATGTGAAGGCGCATAATTTTTACTAGCCCTTGTGTTGTTCTGAAAGGGTTACAGTTTGTTTATATCCATGGTCACCATGGGATCACCAAGTGCGCGTTTCTCATGAATACGCTTTGTCCCAGTGTTATAGCTATATACCCAACCATCAAATATCATTTTCAATTTCTAAAACCCAAAAAATAAAAAATATGAAAAATAACACCCAAAAATAAAATGTTTTTGTATTTTTTTATATATAAACAAAAACAAACACGCTTTAAATTACTGTATTCTTTTGCAGCTGTGTTGATGTAAAAATATACCATTCCGACGATATCGACAAGTATCATTGTCCAAAATGTGCGCAGACCTATGGACCTTCTATTTGTAAGTTAAAATAAATAATTTATTTTCCCTCTATTTATATTGTTATGTAAGAAAATGCATTAGTCACATTTATTATTCTCATTTTGTGAGCAATGTGTAATTAATTATATCTATAAGCTAAGAATTCTAGTAAAATAACTAAATAAAAAAATGTTTGTAAAAATATAGAGGCGAGAAACCAACTAAAGCTAGGCACGTTAAGTACTTCTTCGAAGATCACAACTATGATGGTCATCCTCAAGGTGACACCTTAATTGCAGAATCAACTTCTATTCCCAAGTCCTGTATTTATGGACAAAAGGTCTTAGTACTTGCCATACACCAACAAAATATAAGCAACACTATATAAACAGATACCTTAGGTTTTTTCTATACTGCGAGAAGATTGCTATTACAAGAATATGGTTCTATCCATGGTTCTACTCAAGTTAGAAAGAAAGAAAGAAAGAAAACTTTATTTTAGACACGCAAAAAACAAAACAATAAAAATAAAAAATTAACTAATAATAAAATGTAAAACAATTTAAAAGCATGGACAATGTTTAAAAAAAAACAGAAAAAATTTAAGAATAAAAAAAAAGAAAAACAAATAAAAATAAACAATGTAACCTATTGTAAACAACAAAAAGAAAAAAATCAATAATAAAACTACGCATATATCAAAAACAACAGCAACATTGCGTGTCCTAAAAAGGTGTGCCATTCAGCATATTTTAGGTGAAATGATGCACCTAAAGCTGATTTTCAATGGCAACCTGTTTTTAACGTATGACGGGCTGTGAGAGTCTCTGTTAAAACATTTTATTACTTACACATACGCGTACATATTCTATAAAATAAAGATACTTAAATAAATTTATGATCAATATACTTAAATAAATAAATAAAGCATTAATCCAATTTTTTATAATATATCTTGACATAGTATTTAAATTATATTGTCACCCGCCGACATTACACGGGCTCGGGAGTAACTGGACTGTGCATCGAGGCATTCAGTGTTTTGGACAATCACCAGACATCCGCGTGCGCCGACGGCGGACAGACGTGTGTGTGTCAATGTTTACTGTGAACGTAATTATATGAAGATAGAATATTTATGAAATAATATATATATATACACATTGCTACGTACAGTTATCGTAAGTATAAGAAATAGATAAAGACAATAAGAATATAATATATAGTTAATGTAGTTTTTTAATAATTCCATGGGAACCTAACAATTTTCTGGGTTAAAAAGTATCAAGTGTGTTAATCCAGGTAATAAGCCAATTATCCAAATGCACTCTTCTCTCATACTTAGCTCTCGCTTTCATTAAAATTTGCAATAACTTGATATAGTGAGCCAATTTTAATTAAAAAAAAAAACTAAACGTTTACTCAAAACTATAAATTGCTTTTTATCAGTTATCCTTGCAGAAATTAATTGACAGACATTTCTAATGTATTTTATCAAATTTTTAGCCCTATGCAATAATCTTTTTCATAAGAAATGGAAATTAAATTTATTGATAGATAGATTATAAGAGAAGAACACAGTTTTATTGTATTTAATTGTATATGTATTTACATAATTTAAACAAACAAGGCCTAACATAACATATCAGACTAAAATCTTATGCTAAGTCATGTCTAGACCATAGTTTTTTACCTTACTTGAATCATTACATCATTATGTATTTTTTTAATCAACATTGAGTACTAAGATCTGTCTCTGTCGTACTATTCAAATAAAAAAACTGGTCATGTAGGTACTTGATTTTTTTTAGTTGCAATATGTCTGAGGTGTCCAAAATTTACTGTTTTTTTTTTTTTTTTTTTTTTTTTTTTTTTTTTTTTTTTTTTTTTTTTTTAAAGAATATTAGCAATGCTTTTTACAAGGCATTACTAATATTCCTATTGCCCTCCAAATAAGCTCGAAGCTTGCGCTAGGAGTGGGTACGACAATAGCCCAAGGGTCAGGATCGAACCCTCGACTCTCGCGTTAACGGAATGAAGTCGGCCCTTCTACCGTTGAGCTATTGAGGCTTCATTAAATAAATACCTTAAAACATTTTCTTAAAATTCTTTTCTTGTTTTCTTTTTTTCATACAATTAAAAATAGATAAATAGTATAAAAAAATAAATCATACAATAAATAATTATGTAGTAAATCTGTTGTCTAAAAAGAGGATGTGTTTAATTAGTAGTAGTAGAGCTTGAATTGACTCAAATAGGGAAGTACTTCCTCTTATGGAACACCAAGGTGAACTAACAGTATCGATTGTTCCTCCCAAAAACTACTATTCCTTTATGTTCCCCCTTCTCAAGCCCTTACTTCCCATGTGTAGGCAACACGCTTGCAATGCAACTAACTTTATATATCAGGCCTCTTTAAGTTATGATGACCATTTATAATCAGGTGGGTCTTACCCTGGCGGTAAACCAGGGTAACCTTTGTACTATATTGAACTATTTTGTATTTTTCTTTGCCATATTTATGCTGTTTATGAACAGATTTTGTTGAATATTTCGTTTTTGGATAGTTATAGGAGCATAGATATAGGAAACTTTAAGGAACTGTATAGATTTTTTTATGCATGCTTACCAATAAAGTAATACAAATAAACGTTACATTCAATAAAATTATAATAAAATCTATTTCTATTTATGAAGCTCAAGACAGGCTTATATGCCTAGTTTGGGGACAGCAGTAAATTTGTGTTATCACAACTTTAATTACTATTAATCGTAGTTATATTATGATTGTGCCTAAGATAGTACTGTTTTTCTTTTTCCTAGCATTATTCTTGGTATCATATGAGGGTCTGCTTATTACTCTAGTCCGGATTGTATAGGTTACTAGATTTTATACATACCAATTGCCATTTGACCTCTGTAACCCTCAGGGCGAACCAGTAACTCATTGGATAAGAGCAATTTGCTTATCAAGAGTTACCGATTATGGTCAACGGTGTCAGCCTAAGATAGTATTGTTAACCCATTGAAAAAATCAAAATTAATTGGGTCATATGGTTGGATCATTGGGTAATGGGTTAATTATATGGCTATGTTTTTATCAATAAAATATTATTAATTTATTATTATAGAATCCCAATAACCGTGATATTTCAGTAAAAGTCCCAACAAACAACCACAGAGCGGACAGATACGAAATAGGGGCGGAGACTCGGCCTTCACAAGCGGGTACTCCGGCTTGGGTCCGAGCTCTCGCTGCCCGACCCCTGCGCCCTACAGCCGCCGCTTTACAGAAGATGAGACCCCAGCATTTCACCGAAGAATTTGTGAGAGATAACTGTATGTATACCTTAACATATTAGATACTGAAGTCATTCAACCCATGTTAAATTGGAAATATTATATTACGTTGTCTTCCGCTGTGGGCAACCATCTTGATATTACAATTTTGATATTTCTGAGTACATGATAAAATTATTGAATTGAGGAAAGCAGGAATTTTCTAATATGTTAAAAACTTATCTTGTTTTTGATAACTAAAAACTTAAGCTATTATTATCCACTTCACCATATTACTCTATTCCAGAGCAAATATGTAAGTTACCTAAAAATATAATAATGTTTGAAGATTTCTTCAGAATCCTATTGTCAGATCCTGTCAAGATGACAATGGCGCCACTTCAACAGTATACTCTATCAAATAAAAAATATAATAAAAATAAATATGAACCACATTTGATGGAGAAATCTGTGAACATACATACAGTTCATCATAGAACCTCCTTCAATTTTTGCAGTAGGTTAAGAAAGAGACTTAATAAATAATAAATATAAATATCAATATAATAGTTGTAAATGTTTGATATCTTTGCAGGTTTTACTCGTCCCGTAATTTTCAATACAACGGAAGGATTAGACATGAAGGTGCCCAACGCTGCAACATTCACAGCTAGATCAGTTCTAAGATACTGCGGGGCACAGCTGGAGGTAAAGAAATTAATTTTGTCTTTTTTTTTATTTACTGTTATCTTTTTTTTCTTTCTGTTATTTTTATTATAAATTAATAAATCTATCTAGTTTTAAATTAATTTTCTAAATGAATAAATAACTAAATGATCAAAGATTAGAAACAATTAACTTCAATTTTTTTGTACTTATGTGTCCAGGATGTCCCTCAATCAATAACACTGCCCTTGCGGGACATTAAGGGCTTGGCTATTATCATACTTTGAGTTTTATTAGTATTTGTCCAATAAAAATCAGCCACAGTGCCGTGCCTCCAATGGGTGTATGGCCTTGGATTTACAAATTTTCAAGGTATAGGCTGAACTTTTTGCAAGCCCTTTACAATTGTCATGGTGCAGCGGTAGAGAACCTGCCTTAAGCTCCACAGAACGGGGTTTGATTCCCGGCGAGCAGATGTTTGTATTGACCATACAGGCATGTGTTCTGGTCTGGGTGTGTTTGTCCTTGTCCTTGTGTATGTTGCCAGACCCCCCTGACACAGGATATCACTATTCTAATGGGGCCATTGAGAGTGTAAATTATTAAAAAAAATAAATATAATAGCTGGGCTGAAAATAAAGCACACTTTATTATACAAATATATTAATTTTATTGTTATTGTTTCAGGTTGAAGTTATAGATGTACGTAAGCAGTCGACATTGAGGATGCTGCTTGGTGATTATATTGATTACTTTGAAACACCTCCAGAACATCGGGATGAAAAAGTGCTTAATGTACTGAGCTTGGAGTTCACGGATACTAAGTGAGTTTTAATTATATTTATTTATTTATTAATGTTATCAGTAGTGCTAGTAAATTTTCTTTCACTTCATAGGTACAACACAGAAAAATAACTTATAGTAAGAGAGCCAGTGGTGCACAGACTACACATATTTTATGCAAGCCTATAATTTCTTCAGCAATTTCATTGTTCTTGTGTGTGTTTCCGGAAACCCGACACGGGATATCACTATCCTATTGGTAGCTGTTTATGGTGTAACATTTGCAGTTTTTTTATGTCACTAACTTGGCAAGCAAGCATACGGCCCATCTGATTGTAAGCTGTTGCTGTAGCTTATGAGCGCTTGCAACACCATTAGCAAGTGCCACTCACTGGTTGCCAACTTCGAGCTATTGGTTCTTTAATCACCCTTGCATTGTAAGCTAGTGATTTTACCAGTAATTTGGCTAGCCTACAGTGCCCTTCAAACCGTAACATAGTAACGTCAAAGACACTGCTGCTTTGCGGTAGAATACTTCACACTGTGGCGGTACCTACCCGGCCGGCTTCACCAAAAAACCTACTGATGGAATAACTCTGCCGTGACACAGATTATCCTGACAGTGGGCGATGGGGGTGAACTTGCCTCTATTCACGAAATGGGAAGGCTGAAAAAAAACAATAGTCTGTAATAATAATCCCCCTCCTCCAGTATGTGCAGCCTGGTGGAGCCTCCGGGCGTGGCGCGCGCTCTGGACTGGGCGCTGCGCGCGTGGCCGGCGACGGGCGAGCCGGCGCGGCCCGCGGTGCAGCGCTACTGCCTCATGTCCGCCGGCGGCGCCTACACGGACTTCCACGTCGACTTCGGCGGGACGACGGTCTGGTACCATGTCATGCACGGACGGAAGGTGAGACATACACACACACACATAGTCAAATGCACATATGGACGCAAATAAGCAATACCATGTTAACCCACAAAATTTAAAAACTGAGTTATATATGCAGAAGTGTTGGTAAATGGCTGAAGAACATTTTTCTTTATTATTTGTAGGGTTTTAAGCTTTAAAATTTCTAAAAAGCCATTTTTTAATCATGCAATTTATGTATTATTTTAAACGTTTTGGGTCATATTATATACGAAATATGAAGTTTGGATACTTATTTTATGTGAAAATAAGTAAAATAACTTGCATACATCGTGAAATTGCCAAAAACTTGACCAATACATAAAAAAATCATATAAAGCAAGTTGTTCAAAATTTTCAAACGCGTTTTTCTCGAAATGACATTCGTGTGGGTTGACATGGTATTGCTTATTTGCGTCCATATATCAATATCACAATTGACAACAGTTTTTTTTTAAATTTCATTTCATGACGATTGGAAAACAATCATATGGTCCGCTTGATAGTAAGCTGTCACCGCAACCTATGAACACTTGCGATACTTGAAGTATCACATGTGTGTTTTCAATCCAAGGGTTAGGAGGGAAGGATGAGAAGGCAAATTGGAAGGGAACAGAGGGGGTGGGCCTTTGGTGTTCTCACTCATCGCAAGAAACGCACTAGTGCTGTTACTTTACGTTGATTTTCTGTGAGATGGTTGAGCTTCCCCGGTGGAGCCAGCTTATTTGTGTTGGGAGGAACACTACTATAATATTTACTATATTTAAATATTATAAATATTGAAAATTATTATTAGTATAAATATAATAAACTAGCGACCTAGCTAGCTCTAGCTATTTATTACATACAATAAAAAGATTTTTTAAAGTTTAGTCTTAACTAACCTGTTCTCAATTGCCAATACAACATATATATATATAAACCGATACAAATTTAAAGTTATAAATATTTGATACTATTTTTTGTCTAGATATTCTACCTCGTACCGCCGACGTCGACGAATCTCGCGCTGTATCAGCAATGGAGCGCTGCGAACAATCAGAGCGAAAAGTTCTTCGGTGATATGGTATTTACAAAAATTAATATTATTTACTTATAAACTTTTTTGTATATCACAAAAAAAGGAAAAAAAACAAAGCAATAGTGGAGTGCAAATGACGGACTTTTAAAGCATTCTCTCTCAGGCCTTATTATCTTCTTGTTTAATGCTGGTGTAATTTTTTCTACATTTAAAGTTATTTAATACATTAATACTAATAATACTTTAATACATAACTGTACAAAAACAATTTGCTGCTACAAAACGACAATTTTGACGACGTTGTGGCGCAGCGGTAGCGAACCTGCCTTAAACGCCACAGGTCGCGGGTTCGATTCCCGTTCGGAGCATAATATGTTTGTATTGACCATGCAAGCATATTTCCCGGCCTGGGTGTATTTGTCCTTGTCATTGTGTATGTTTCCCCCGACACAGGATATCAATATCCTAATGGGGGCCGTTGGGTGTAGTGTTTATTATTTATTAAAAAAAAAAGATTGGTTCACTAACATAAAAATACGAAAACCTGCCATATGCATCTTGGGTTCCGTACCCCCATGAAACAATAAGTTTTTGTTCAAAAAACTTAGTATTATTAAGACATAAAAACACATTAAGTGAAAATGTCAACTTTTATATAATTTTTTTAAATTTTTGTTTATTTAGTTGCTTTTAGCTATGTAACTATGTCAGACTCGTCATAACTTACACATATATCGCCAAAATGACCGAAAGATTCTTTCTTAAATTCAAAATTTTGCATACAAACTAAATTAAAAATCAGCAACACTAGAGTTCTCAAATAGAGTTCTATAAAAAAAAGTATCAATAAAATTTGTTCCTCTTTCCAGGTTGAATGGTACGGCACAGCAGAACTGGGTCCAGGGGAGACACTCTTCATACCAACGGGCTGGATTCATGCTGTATACACACCGTGCGACTCACTTGTATTCGGAGGAAACTTGCTCCATTCGTACGCTATAGAGATGCAATTACAGTAAGTGGATAAAATATTAGTTGTTTTAAAATAAATTAATGCCATTATAATACTACAACCCAGACTGGAGAAATAACTGCATTGAGCAGGAATGAAACCTGTGACTGTTTGTATATAAGGTTTGTTCCCTACCTCTACGTCAGAGCGGACATTGAATTTGACTTTTTAGTGTTTTTTTTTTTATGTTAGAAGTTGGCAAACAAGCATACGGCCCACCTGATGGTAAGTGGCTGCCGCAGCGTATGAGCGCTTGCAGCACCATTAGTAGGTGCCACTCACGCGTTGCCAACCTCGAGATATTAGTTCTTAAATCTCGTTCGCCCAGTAATTTCACTAGCGTACAATGGCCTTCAAACCGGAACACAGTAGTGCCTAAGCACTACTATTTGGCGGCAGAATATTGGACACTGTGGTGGTACCTACCTAGCCGGCCTCTTGCAACAAAAGACCTACCACCAGCGTGACTGATTGCACTGGTGGAATAATCTCTGTTGTGACAGAGGTTATCCCAACAGCGGGCGATGGGGTCGTCACATCCCGACGCCTTTAAAATGTTATCCGTTATCCGAAATGAAAATTATAATTAAAGATATTAATACTTAAGACTAAAGTACTTACTATATATTTGTTTATTATAGCCGACTAATGTTATAAATGTAAAAGTTTGTGATAATTAATGTTTGAATGGAGGGACGTCTGTTATTCCTTCAAGTAAAAACTAGTTAACATATTAAATTTGGCACACTAATAGACTATTTTCTGGATTAAAACATAGGATACTTTGTCTCCCTGTAAAATGTTGGGTTCACTAGTATTTTTTGTATATAAGGTCATCTTTAAAATATAAATACTATACGGTTTTTTGCAATTTCTCAGAATATACGAGATAGAAAGCAGAGTAGAAACTCCAATGATGCTGCGTTACCCACTGTTTGAAGCCCTACACTGGTATGCTGCGGCACAACTTTTAACAGCTTTGCGGAGACATAATGAAGAAACTCAGGTTGGTAACCATTTTATTCTAGTAATATCGTCGTCAACCTTCATATAGAGGTCCATTGCTGGACAAGTTAGTTAGTTTTTCCACAATTAGACTCCTAATTTGGTCCTATTTGTGTGTAAGGTTGGCTAGTCTATTCCAACCAGCCCAGCTCCTTCCAGAAGTTCAGAACTTTCCTGGGACGTTCACAGATTTTTTGGAGCGACCTTGTATCCTCGAGGATTTTTGCCCGTTGATCAGCCACCCCTCTACAGGCCAGGATTACATGGGTGACCGTCTCTTCCTCGTTTAGACAGCCCTTGCACAATGGGCTGTCTGTTACCCCGATTGTAAATAGGTGTTTATTTAGTGATATGTGCCCCGTAAGGGTGCTAACTAAAATTCGGAGGTCTTGTCTCTATTAAATGATATCCCCTGAAATGATCTCAAATGCACCACTTGCATCCAGCGGCTCCATCAACTTTTTTTATGTGTATTATTAGCCCTACTAGTCTTGACAGCTTGATCAGAGGTCCTTGCAAAGTCTATCGGCCCCTCAAGCTATGCTGGTGAGCAGATTTGGATGAGGAAAAAAGTTTATTACCTGAATAACATATAGAATACTTTTTATACTTTAAAATTAAATACCTTTAGCTATAATTAATACAATTTTTTTTTAGGACGAAGACTTCAAACTAAGTGAAAGCTGCGTTACGACACCACCGGCTGAACTGCCACCGCTTCTGTTGAGAGGAATTAAAATATTAGCTAATGCGCTTAAAGAGTGGCACGCACTTAAAAGTGTAAGTAATTTTTAAATTAATTTAGCATGTACTTCTTTCTAATTTTATTTAATCAAAGTTAACAATGGTATTTGTGCTTTGTGCCAAGACTCTTATTATTATTAGTCAAGATAAAGAAAATGTCTATTCTTATTTCTTTTGTGATATCAGTAGCATTACAAGCGTTTTGCACAACGAGGAGGGTAATAAAACTATAGGATATGATAGGGTGGTGGTTTGGGGTCCCCGGTGGGAGCACCCACTAAAAATACGATAACAGTATTGTTACTTTTACTTTATGTAATTTTTGAGATGGTAACACTTCCCCGGTCAAGCCAGCATATTCATGCTGAAAAAAGTAAGGCCCCACCAGTCTTCTTTTCTTATCTTTGCATGCCACTTTACAGATACAATAGATTTTCTATTATGGACCACTAGATATATCATGCCATTCAATTATTAAATAAAAACTGTAATTTTCAAATGTTTAAAACAAGTGCAGTTTAACATATTTATAATTGATTACATTAATAAAATTGTCTAATATTATTTATGATTTTCAGACGGACGCATCAAAACGTGAAAATGTACCAAAGTGTCTCAACTCAGGGCAATTAGTAAGGGAGCTTTGCAAGGAATTACGTGTATTGGAAAAGCGTACCAGTAGTAATAAAGATAAGGTACAGTGTACTATGTACTATAATAAAAATAAAGGGTCAATTATAATTATGCTTAATATAGGTTATAATATTAAGCAAAACAAAACACAATTGTATTAAAAAGAAATGATTTTAAAAAATATATATAACAATATCAATACAAAAAACTCATAATTTTTTAAATGACGATGATGTGGCACGGCGGTAGCAAATCTGCCTTAAGTGGCACAGTTCGCGGGTTCGATTCCCGATCGAAGCAGATGTTTGTATTGACCATACGGGCATGTGTACAGGTCTGGGTGTGTTTCTCCTTGGCAATGTTTATGTTTCCGGACTCCCGACACAGGCTATAACTATCGTAATGGGGAGTATTCAGTGTGTAGCGTTTATTTATTATTTTATGTAATAAAAATTCCCTTTGTATATTTTTAGGATGTCAAAACAAAGAATAGCTCTCCAACAAAATCTCAAAGCAAGAAACGTACTGAAGCAACACCGAAGAAATCACTAAAACTCACTCTACCGAAGCCCATAATGCACATGACACCGAACGGTGACTATCCGGAAGAAAAAATATATGCTGACAAATTCTACCTTGATACTAAAGAAGTTGTGTATCCAGATAGATACGTACCAGAAGTGAAGTATGTTAACAGTGATAAGTTTGTGAACAGTGAAGTTAAATATGTGAACAGTGACGTTAAATTTGTGAACAGTGACGTTAAATTTGTGAACAGTGACGTTAAATTTGTGAACGGTATACCGGATACCAAGTATGCGGTGGAGGGTAAGGAGATTATACCCGAGAAGTATGCGTATCAAACATTTGAAGAGGTTACATATCAAGATGGTAACGGATATGTGGATAGACAAGATAAGAAGGCTAGTTTGAAGATTAAGCTTAAGTAAGTAGCTTTTTTAAATTTTTATGAACTTTTGCTCTATAAGAAGTGCATCTATGGAGTTGCTATTAAGTTTTAATTTCATTTGACAATTGGATGTAAATAAGCAATACCATGTCGACCCACAAAATTGAAAAAACTGAGTTATATATGCAGAAGTGTTGGTAAATGGCTGAAGAACATTTTTCTTTAATATTTGTAGGCTTTTAAGCTTTAAAACTTTAAAAAAAGCCATTTTTTAATCAAGCAATTTATGTATTATGTTAAACGTTTTGGGTTATATTATATATACGAAATATGCCGTTTGTATACATAAATCTGAAATTGCCAAAAACTTGACCAATACATAAAAAAATTCATATAAAGCAAGTTGTTCAAAATTTTCAAATACATTTTTCTCAAAATGACATTTGTGTGGGTTGACATGGTATTGCTTATTTGCGTCCATATAACAGTTGATGTCGATAACATTTTTTAATGGGTTCACTTAAATTAATTATCACATTACATTCCAGCAACTCCCCGTCATCATCTCGTGAAGAACCACCACCGTACAGTCTGCCGGAACATTCAATACTCAAGTCCCACCTGATCAGAGCTGATCGCCTCAAACCTATACAACAGTGGACGATCTCTAAAAAGGACATTGGAGACTATCACGAGGAACAGATATTATTCACTAATGAGAATCTTCAGACCAACATGCGGATAGAGGGACAGGATATGAATTATGGTGCAGGTATTATATTTTAGTTCATTTATAGACATAGATAATGTACTACCGGCGTCGGGACGTGACAACCCCATCGGCCGCTGTTGGGATAATCTCTGTCGCAGCAGAAATTATTCCACCAGTGCAATCAGTCGCACTGGTGGTAGGTTTTTGTTGCAAGAGGTCGGCTAGGAAGGTACCAACCCAGTGTCAAATATTCTACCGTCAAATAGTAGTGCTTAGGTATTACTATGTTCTGGTTTGAAGGGCACTGTAGGCTAGTGAAATTACTGGGCAAAGAAGATTTAACAACTAATATCTCGAGGTTGGCAACGCGTGAGTGGCATCTAATAATGGTGCTGCAAGCGCTCATAGGTTATGGCAAGCACCTACCATAAGGTGGGCTGTAAGCTTTGCCAACGCAAATAAGCAATACCATGTCAACCCATAAAATTGAAAAAACTGAGCTATATATGCAGAAGTGTTGGTAAATGGCTGAAGAACATTTTTCTTTATTATTTGTAGGGTTTTAAGCTTTAAAACTTCTAAAAAGCCATTTTTTCAATCATGCAATTTATGTATTATGTTAAACGTTTTGGGTTATATTATATACGAAATATGCAGTTTGTATGCTTATTTTTTGTGAAAATAAGTAAAATAACTTACATACATCTTGAAATTGCCAAAAACTTGACCAATATATAAAAAAATCATATAAAGCAAGTTGTTAAAAATGTTCAAACGCGTTTTTCTCGAAATGCCATTCGTGTGGGTTGACATGGTATTACTTATTTGCGTCCATATATACCAATGATAACATGACATCATGCCCATTCCAGGCATGTACTCCGCTCAAGACATGTCGTCGTACCAGTACGACGCGGACGGGAAGGGCTACCAGCAGCTGTACGCTCCCGAGCTGGCGTACGAGTACGCGCGCTACCCCGCCCCCGCGCCCGCGCCCGCGCACTCGCCCGCGCCCCTCCCCGGAGCCGGACCAGATCATCAATGTGAGGGGCTTCGGATTGTTAAAATATGACGACGTGGTGGTGCAGTGGGAGCGAACCTGCCTTAAACGCCACAGGTCGCGGGTTCGATTCCCGCTCGGAACATAATATGTTTGTGACCATGCAAGCGTATTTGGTCTGGGTGTATTTGTCTTTGTCTTTGTGTGTTTCCGGAACCCCGACACAGGATATCATCCTAATGGGGGCTGATGAGTGTGCAGCGTTTATTTATTATTATTATTACTATTAAATATCATGTTGCTTGATAACAGACATACATACAGATGTTAGAGAGGACACTAGATTGCACGCTCCATATATTGAAATCGGTAAAAATTTAAGGATGAACTAGCGCCACCTTTGAAGTGGCCCGAACTAAAAAATACTTTACATGCGCAAATGCAATCTAGTATAGCTTCAATATCTATGGTGAGAAGGGGATGAACCCAGATTTCCCAGGCGACGTTTGTGGCGCATTGGAAGCGAACCAATCTTAATGACTTTGGTTGCTAGTTTGGTTTCCACTCACTTCACTTAAAAAGTCAGTCCCCAATGTTGCCAATTTAAGAACAGTTGATAAATCACTACATAGTATAAATATAAAACAAAGTCGCTTTCTCTGTCCCTATGTATGCTAAAATCTTTAAAACTACGCAACGGATTTTGATCCGTTTTTTTTAATAGATAGAGTGATTGAAGAGGAAGGTTTATATGTATAATAACACCCATTAAATAGTGGAGAAAAAAAAATTGAGGTGTCTTAATGTAATGTCGTAAATAATTACATTGAACGCGTGCAGGCCACGGGCAGTAATGAATAAATCAAAACTACTGGATCGATTTTAATCATTTTTTCAGTGAATGACATAGGCTATATATTTTATACTCGTGCGAAGCCGGAGCGGGCCGCTAGTCATATAATAATTTTAATATTTCTGTTTATTTATTAGCATGCACCGAGTTACAGTGGCAGCACTTTTGTTCACACGCAACTACCTTCATACGACGCTGCGGTGGCTCATCAGTATCAAACGAGTTATGTGAGTATTGCGATATGTATGTATGTAGGATAGTTTATAGGAAATCAGGGGGCACAGCAGTGCCCTCGCCAAGTCCGGCACAGCCTTGAGACCCCTCTGTTAATTTAGAAATAAATTAAAATGAAAACGTGTTAGTTAGTTAGTTAGTTAGTTAGTAGGGCTCCCTTTTCCACAATTAGACTCATAGTTCGGTCCTTTTTGTGTATGGGATTGGCTGGTCTATTCCAACCAGCCCAGCTCCTTCCAGAAGTTCAGAACTTTCCTGGGTCGTTCACAGACTTCTTGGAGCGACCTCATATCCTTGAGGATTTTTGCCCGTTGATCAGCCACCCCTGTACAGTCCAGGATTACATGAGTGACCGTTTCTGCCTCGTTTAGGCACAATGGGCTGTCCGTTACGCCGATTGTAAATAGGTGTTTATTTAGTGATATGTGCCCCGTAAGGGTGCTCACTAAAATTCAGAGGTCATGTTTACTGAAGCTGAGGAGTCGTTTGGTCAGTCTTGGCGACTGTGCAGGCATCGCTTCTTTCGACTGTCGACAGCTTGTGAGATTAGCCCATCGGGCATTATGTTGGTTCTTGGTAAGAGAACGCAGCCATGTGCGTATTTGGCTGTAGGGTAATGGCAATAGTGGCATGGGGCCAGCCACGTGAGCCATCGATCCCCGTCTTGCCAGCTCATCGGCTGCGTCATTACCTAGTGATCCACTATGTCCCTTAATCCATTGCAGGATTACCCTATTAGCGGAGGCTATCCGCTCTAGGGACTGGTGACATTTGTGGATTAGCCCTGAGGTAATAGTATTACTCTGCAGTGCCATTAGGACAGCCATACTGTCGGAGATGATTTTAATATTGTGGTCATTCATCTTCCGTCTCAGTACGGCGGTGGCTGCCTCCTTGATAGCTACACATTCGCATTGAAAAATGGAACTGTGTTTGCCTAAGGGTATTGATATCTGTATGTTTAGTTCCTGTGAGAAGACACCAGCCCCGGTTCCCGACCCCATTTTTGAACCGTCTGTGTAGATTCTTACTTCACTTGTGTCTGATTGATCTTTCTCTTCCTCGGATAGTTGTATTAGGTAGTGCTTATGGAAAATGTTTACTTTTGGTATCCTATCGCAGGGGCCTCGCAAAGTGGATATTGCTGTTTTGCTTTGTCCCACAGCGCTGCGACTGGGCCGTCTTCTCCATTCCACTCGCCTAACAGTTTTAGGCGAAGGGCAGACATTGTCGCCTCATGTTGAATGTGAAGGTCCAGCGGTGTTAGGCCCAGGATGGTTTCCAGGGCCATTGTTGGAGTAGTGCGCATGCAGCCTGTCATGGCTGTGCAAGCCAGTCTTTGGAACCGCTGCAGCTTGGTTTGAACAGTGGTAAGCTGTGTCCTGGGCCACCAAGCTATCGCACCGTAGGTGATGAATGAAAACGTGTTAAAGAACGCATAGTAGGAACGAAGCTCGATTTCACACTATCATTTTACACCATTAATTTCATTTAATATTCCTTTATTTATATTTTGACGACCGTTATGGGTTTTTGGTAGCAAGCTTGCCTTAAGTCTCGGGGGTTCGATTTCCGCTCGAGGCAGATATTTGTATTGTTGTTATAAATATCTGTCTCTGTAAGCTGTAGGCTTACTCAAATGAGTTCCTGGTTCGCCCTTAGTAAAAACTAGTAATTTGCCAAGTTTGGGTAAGAGTAATAAGCGGACCTTCGGTAAAATACCCGGAGTAATGCTAGAAGAAGAATTTAATATTCCAAATCATGCCACCTGAACCCTTTCCATTTTTGCCACCCTTGTCACCTTGAAAAAAAACTAATAAGCCATCCTCCCCAGCCGTCGGAGGAGCAGAAGCCGGCGACGGTCGCGTCCCCGGCGGTGCGCCGCTCCGAGCGGCCGGTGCGGCGCCGCGTGTCCAGCACGTACGAGTACGAGGACGCGGACCTGTACGTGGACGAGGCGCCGCCGCCCGCGCGCCGCCGCCCGCCGCGCTCGCGGGCCCGCGCGCACGCGCTCCGGGGCACCGGTACTGTGTTACACGCTTTACATGGCCCCTCGATGTACTTCAATGATGTATCACAGAAGGAATAAATAATAAACGCTACAAACTCAACGGCCACCAATAGGATTTTTTTTTTTTTTTACAAGTTGGCAAACAAGCATACGGCCCACCTGATGGTAAGTGGTTGCTGTAGCCTATGAGCGCTTGCAGCACCATTAGTAGGTGCCACTCACGCGTTGCCAACGAGAGATATTATTTCTTAAATCTCCTCTGCCCAGTAATTTCACTAGCGTACAGTGCCCTTCAAACCGAAACACAGTAATGCCTAAGCACTACTGTTTGGCAGCAGAATATTGGACACTGCGGTGGTACCTACCTAGCCGGCCTCTTGCAACAAAAGACCTACCACCAGTGTGACTGATTGCACTGTGGAATGGAATAATCTCTGCTGTGACAGAGGTTATCCCAACAGTAACAGGATAAACAATTAAATACAATGATAATGAAGAGGCATCTTGCGGGTAGGCAGGGCGAGGGTGGCTAATACAGTTCGTCTTTTGCAACCATAGCCACCTTCGCGTGTGGACTCCACTTCCGCTGACCATCAGGTGGAGTAGAGTCATTTGCCGTCATTTTGAGGTCAACTTAAACTGGACAGAAGCTGTAGTTTCATATCATTTTAGAAAGAGCTTTTAGTAGTGTCGAAATTAAAAGGTCTTATTACACTTCTTTCGGTGTAGGTCCGTACTGCTCAGAGTGTGTAGCCCGCGATTTAATTATTTATTCTTAGACAAGTCCATGTTTTTTTTTTCTTCTTATTTTTCATATATTCACTGTAACTTTTAATGAATGCTAAGTGCACCTGTAATAGATAAACATATCAAAAAGTATTCAATTCTAAAATAACTAATTAGTTACACTAACTTTAAATAATTTATTTACTATATATTCTTACAACAAAACAATTATTAATATAGCTATAATTTCCAGCATCGAACAGCAATACCGCCACTTACCGCCAGGCGGCGCGCGCGCCCGCCAACGGGATCGAGTCGCTCATACAGGCCTCCGTGCTCGCTGAGGAAGAGCAACCGGATAATGAAACGTAAGTTCATCTATGTCCGGATATCCGGATGTCCGGTTTTTCTCTACAGGTTACATTTCTCAACCGGTTTTCGGGAAAAATTAATGAGGTTTTATTAATTACAAATCATATCTTCGTCGATTTAGCTTTTAGAAATTTTACAAAATGGTGGAGATTACAAACGTAAAAGAAAACATATTCCAGCCTTTAAAAAAATCTCGATATCCCTTACAGTGGCACTACTAATGAAATTGAGACTACTATAGTAGGCACTTATTTCTAGAATTAATCCCGGTATTTTGCCCAGGGTCTGCTTATTATTTTTATCCGGATTTGACAGGGTTTTTACATGGAGCGATTACAATCTGACCTCCGCAACTCTAAGGGCGAACCAGTGACACATTGGATAAGAGCAAATTAGCTATCTAGACTTAACGATTATTATCAGAACGAATTAATTAATACAATAATCGAACGCGCGAACGTTGAGGCTAAAGGCAGCCTCGCTACCAACATACACAACGTTCGTCTAAGATTATTAAATATTATTTACATCAACAGTGAAGATGCAGCAGTTGCCGGTATGCTGAGCATAAGTGAGTGCTATGAACCAACACCCAGGACCTTCGGCATCGCTGTAGAGACACCACAGAAACCCACCGATACATCGAGGGTTGAGAGGTCTTTTTTTATATGTATATATTTTTAAAATTATAGTGAAGATTTTTATTACGTTATGAAGCTTAAATAAATAAATAAATAAACGCTGCACACTCAACGGCCCCCATTAGGATAGTAATATCCTGTGTCGGGGTCCGGAAACATTCACAATGTCAAGGACAAATACACCCAGACCGGAAAATATGCTTGCATGGTCAATACAAACATATTATGCTCCGAGCGGGAATCGAACCCGCGACCTGTGGCGTATAAGGCAGGTTCGCTACCGCTGCGCCACAACGTCCATAAGCATAACCAGTCACCATAACCTATGAACGTTCGCGATATTTGCGCGTTGGGATTGGAGGGGAGAGATGAGAAAGGAACTGTGGGGTGGGAGATTTGGCCCGCACGTCTATTTCGCTCATCGCACGAAACGCAAAAATACTGACCCTGTCATTTTACGTCAGTGACACTATGACTTTATTGTAAATATTTTCTCGTAAAAGTTTCCAACAACGCGTTCCACAGTTTCAGTGAAATATTAACGTATTATATACATATATAAAGTCGTCTGTGTGAATACAGATCGGATTCCATTGAATTATTTCATTTCTAATGGATTCATATATATTTTTTTATCATATGATTATGAATATTTTTCTAGTTCCAGTAGTACGAGTCGTGCTCGTTCGAAGAAGGCGGACCCTGACGAAGATTATGATGAAGAGGACGTCATTAAGGAGGTTCATCGCGACGAGGAGTATGGTGAGCTGACCTTTTAACCACGAATAAATCTCCCGATTTCTGCAAACCATACATACATACATACACATACTACGTGACAATTTTTAACACGTCATTTATATGTGCAAAGGCCCCTCTAGTTTTCATGTAGTAATTCATAAATATGGTTTCAAATCATTTTTGATAACAGAAATTATATATATTTTTCATTTCTGTTGACAACGTGGCGATTCGTCATAAAAGTTGCGACCCCGACTACTTAAATTTAGCCTTAATATCGAAATTAAAATTGCGTCTTCATATGTTTTCAGACCCAAAATGTAACTCTAACGACCTATTGAAATGGCTGCCATTTTTAAGTAGCCGACATATGCCGATAGATGGCGCTGATTGACAAATGTTGTAAACACAAAAAAATGTGTTATTTTCAAAGTTTATCTAATAACATTGACAAATTATAATTTTTCAATGTCTTGCTAATAATTGTTTTTTTTTTACAGTGTATCCATCATTAGAAATGAGTTCGGACGAAGATGAGGAGTGGACGTCGCGGCGGCGCACCGCGCGCAGTCGGACAGACAGCAAGAGCAAAACTGACAAGTTAGTTTATTATATATATTTCTTATGAGGTGTTGGAATTATGTATTTTATATTATTCGAATAAAATTGTATAGCTTCAATTGTAAGACTCTAATGGAAAGAAAAGAAATAATACCTTGACTCAATACGCCTCTACTTTAATTTTTTTTTAATTGAAACGTTTCAAATTTGTTGTACATATACTCAAGATTTCTATTTATAAAAAAAAAAACTGTGCACGAATGTCCTTAAGGGTCGGAATACGACTGAGTGGGGGGCTCGCGTTACTATAATTACGCTTATCCCATTCGTTTCGCACTTCAGTTGGGTCCCATAAATGTGTTACGTTCAAGGTCAAAGTTCAACTTATGTCCCGTGAGTTATACATGCACGAACGACCTCTATTTTGGTTCAACTTATGTTCCGCGACTTATAAAGAGCAATGAGTAACAAAGTTGATTATTTTCGTACACTACAGGGAGCGAGGTATGAGGTTTAATGTGTCATTAATTGTTTCAGAGACGAGTCGTGGTCGCCTCGCGCGCGGCTCGGGCGCGTGGTCCCGCGGCTGCGCGGGCCGGCGCGCTCGTCCGTGCGGCGCGAGTGCGTGCGCGCCGCGCTGCACGCCGCCGCGCACCGCGCGCACCACGCGCACCACCCGCCGCACCAGCCGGAGCGCGCACACCCGCAGGTACACCACCAAACACCACCACACACCACCACACACCACCGCACACCACCGCACACCACCGCACCAGCCGGAGTGCGCATACCCGCCGGTACACCACCACACACCACCGCACACACTACCCGCACCAGCCGGAGCGAAACTCGCAGATTACAATCGTACTACGCGCACATATCGCACCAAAGCGCACCACACTGCACACTGGAAGAGTCACGATATATAGGCAAAGAAAAAAAACTAATTATAACACTTAAATGTTTGCAGAATGCAAAACGAGCGGTGCTGGCCACCAAGAGTAGACGACCGCCGCCACCCGCGCATCCCGTCTCGTCCAACAAAAGTACGTTGTGGTACTATTATTAAAAATAAAATTCTTTCAAAAAATATCATTTCCAATTATTATAGACAAAATTTTAAATTTCACAAAATAATTTTAAGTATACTAATGTATAAAAATTCATAATATAACCCGTGGTATTGTTTTTAAAACCGACTTTTTACAAGACAACGACGAAATTTTCGAAAAATGTGTCGTACATACAATTGTTGCGACGGGCTGGTTTGCCAGCCGGCTTCAAGTCTCGTGTGTTCGATTCCTGGTCGGAGAAGAGTTTGCTATCAATATCTCTTTCGGTCTGGGTATCTCCACACCGTGCATCAGAGGGCACGTTGAGGCAACATCTGATAACAACTGTTAACTCCAGACAGGTAATTTGCTCTGTGTAAAAATAGTATATAACCTGTTAAATCTAAAGAAGATCACAGAAATTATAGTCACTAGTGAAATTGTAATTTATCTGAAGCTCGTCTTTGATAGTTTTGAATTATAATTTTTCTATATAAATATTTTTTTTTCCAGATATAAGACTGAAAAAAGGTATGAAGACGGCGAAACAGCGTCTGGGGAAAATCCTCAAGATACACAAAATGATATATTAATTTAGTTTTTTTTTATTAGTTAATTGTACGTAGCGAACGGACACTAAGATGTATATTTTATATATGTATTTAGATAACGGACCAATATGTGTTTTAGGACATTGTGAAAACTTTAATCGACATCTAGATAAAATCAAATAATTAAATCATATTATATAATCTAAATATTGCTTTTGGCTTCATATTAATTTATTGAATGTAAATTTCAACTTATGAAAATAGTTTCCCAATAAATCTTTATAATGTATTGCAGTTAATTTTTAGGGTTCCGTACCCAAAGGTAAGACCGGTGTGTGCGTCTGTCTACCACCAGCCTGTATCTCGTGAACCGTGATAGACAGTTGACATTTCTTAAGGGGGCTCCCATACAACAAATGTTATATTTTTGCTGCTTTATTGATAACGGCAACAGGCAGACGCCTGAAATACTCAAACAATATTAAAAATATAAAAAAAAACAAAAATTTTATGGGAGGCGTTATTATAGATAATGGTACGGAACCCATCGCGCGCGAGGCCGACTCGCACTTAGCCGGTTATTTTAGTTTTATTAAGATTTAAAACTCTCCCTATCTTATTAAATTATCACTTTCCGTAAGTAATTTATAAAGTATTTTCTACCCACACTGAATATGGTATTCTGTAACACAAAATATTCGACTACCCTCGTTTATAAGCTTATCGATTTAGTATATATCGATGTGTTATTTGTAGATCTGATTTGTATTATAACGATAAATTAGTGATGTGTATGTTTTTATATCGATAATTTTAACATGACAGGCGTTTCATTAATTGATGAAAAAAAAACTAATTTTTATTCTTGACAAGCTTTGCCCGCGGCTTGGCTCGCGTGGTTTACCGATTTCTTTTATTGCGTATAAGCGAATAAATGCACATAAAAAGCGCGCTTAGATGCACTTCGAAAATCGAGGTTTTACGCTTTTATTAAAAGCTAATTATGAAACCGCCTGAAAGGTTTATCATACAGTATGGCTATTTAAATATGCTTTACTATTTACAAACTATTAATTTATTACCAATACTGAAGTATTGGAGATGAAATGAAAAAATGTAATATCATCATTAAAATATCTGGGTAAAGAAAATTGCCCCTGTCATGTTAAAATATTCTGCTTTGGTTCTGAAGTTAGTCACAAACATATTAGGTCTAGGGGGCGGCAAAATCTGACGCAGCGCAACGCAATGACATTGTTTATATTTGTGCTTCAAAATATTATTAAAAATTATTTACTGTTAAAATAAGGGTCTGCGCCTATTGGCGGTACGGCACCGCAAAGGATTATTGTGTGACGAATAGAAATAAAATTTAAAACTATGATAATAAATTTAAAATTGCACCTTTTGTGATGCTAGCACATGCTTAAATATCAAATAAATATCTTTTGATTTAAAATGCTAACTATATTTTTAAGATGATTGCGTAATGGATTAAAGAAAATTAATTAATTGAAAAAAATTGAGATAATTACGAGAATGAATTACGAAAATTTCAGTCAGAAAAATGGGTTCTATTTACTCGTTAGATAGAATAGTGACGTCGTGACGTGAAAAGACGTCAATGTCGTCTTGGACGCTGACGTCACATGAAGCGTACTGAAAATGGCGGTATTTAAATCACCCAAATCATATACAGCAGTTGAAAGTTTTTAGTTTTATTTTTTAATTCTATCTTACTAAAGTTGATTGTGGTTTGCTGTTAAAAATTGCAATGCGCTGTCAGATTCCGCCGCCACTAATGCTATCTCTATCTAACATTATGAGTAAGATAGAGACAGCGTTATTAGGTATTACGTAATAATTTCAGTGCGAATGATCTACTTAAGTGTATGAACGGTCAGAAAAGACAATGTTTTTTTGTTTTCGTATTTTGCTAACTCGCCACCGAATAAAGTTTATTAAAAGTTAAAAATATAGAAAAGTATAGTTTTATATCGCATTCGAAATTTCGTTGTTACTTTAAGTGATAATAGATGTTAAGAAGTGTTTTTTTTATTGTTATTATTTTGTTAATTTAAGCGGAACTTAGAGACAGGTGCAAATTTTGTTTAATTTAGTTTAATTAGTAACTCAACCTCCCTAAAATGCCTTAAGGCCTGAACTACGTTTATCAGCATCGACCAGCATTAAGCTTGTACTCAATTATGAGCAAAGTATGATTAAGCACCCGTAAGCACGCATACGCATCCGTAAGCACGCATAAGCATGCGTACGCATCCTTCAGCATACTTTGATGGCTGTTTATTACTGTAATGTGTTAAATCGAGTACTACTACTATAAGAATTTTAAAAAGAAAAATACGTAGTCGGAACCGATGCTGAAATGAGATTTCAAGCGTAGGCATCTTCATACAAAATAGCTGTTTCCTATGGAGTGAATGCTGATCCATGCCGATATATGTTATTCATTTATCTTTTGCATTTACTGGTATTTAATAAAGCGTAAATAATCTGGACTTATTAGAAATAGGTATAGATATATCCTTTGGCATAGAAAAAACAATTTTTTTACGATTTTAATAAACAAAATTTGCACCTCTGATACAAATAGCTTATTATCATTGATGAAAACAGGGTGTATTGTTTATATTACATAGTTTTAAGATTCAACACACATATAAAAGTTTTACATTTAATCTCCCATACAATTTATATTCTCGAAGTTTGACGACAATATAGCGCAGCGCAGAACAGCGTAGCTTAGCTCAGCGCAATGTGCACACAGTTTTTGACGACGTTGTGGCGCAGTGGTAGCGAACTTGCCTTAAACGCCACAGGTCGCGGGTTCGATTCCCGCTCGGAGCATAATATGTTTGTATTGGCCATGCAAGCATATTTTCCGGTCTGAGTGTATTTGTCCTTGTCATTGTGAATGTTTCCGGAACGTTGTGCCGGGACACAGGGTATTACTATCCTAATGGGGGCCGTTGAGTGTGCAGCGTTTATATATTTATTTATCAATTCTAAGCTCACTGCCGATGAAGTACAAGAAGCCAGTTCTTTTTAAATTGATGAACTGCAAGCATTTTTTAATTTTATTGTTTTTCAGCAAAGTGGGTTGTTGTCATAAAAATGTGCTGCGCTATGTTCCGTCAGACTCGCACCGCACCTAAGACTCATTTGAAAACTTCATTATTAAAACAAATTAAAATAAAATTTTATTAATTAAACGTGCTATGAGTTGATTTTAACTTTATTTAATTGCGGGTGTCGTTAGGTAATTTTAGAATTAAGGCAAGGAAGTTAAAAGATATTTAATGAAATCAGTGTCTGTACTGCTGTTATGCAATACGATAAAAAATGGCTGCTTACATTTGATTTGCAAAGTTAAGATATAATGATTTAGAAAATTAAGTAATTAGAATAATATATATGAAATTCGTTCATCAACTTTATAACAAATGCCTTTACCCATTGCCTTTTGTGTGTCAATAAAAAAAAAAAAGTTTGGTGTCTATTCCACAGATAATAAAATGCGTATACATACATTATATATTATCTATATATTGCGTACGTAGTTTTTTTAATATCCTAATTAAAAATCTGTAGTAAGGCATTTGATATCATGGGTGTAAGTAGGATGTCTTATATGAAATAAGTATATAACTGCGTACGCTCATTATTTGATGTATAATATAAGGGCGGTTTCAGACTAGCGTTTATTTGGAGCGAGCTTCATTTCAGACTTCAAAAAGCCGAACGCGCGTACATGTCCATATTCAGGCGTGTACGCGGTTATACGACCTTATAAGCGCGTCAACGCTCGTACGAGTTGCGCATGTAAGCGCCGCGCTTCGAAAAACGCTTCCACGCTCGTATAAATCGCTAGTCTGTAATCGCCATAATATAGATAAATAATATTTTGAAATACCGTGACTTGGAATTAATAAACCGAATAAAAATAGTGCCTCAAGTAGTATGATCTAATTACAAATAGTAATATAAGATAGTATAGTTATGTACTTTGATATGTCATAGAAATATTCACTTTTTTTTTCAATCTTACGTCACAAAATGTCCGAAGTATGGAGTTTATTTGAAGGACGAGTAACTTTATAAAATAGTATTGTACCGTCAGCACGTCACCTGTATAATTTGATCGGTATTTAGATATGATGACGAAATCATAAGTCTTTGTTCAATAATATATTTTGTATTCAGTCGGTACTAGGTCCTTATATAATTGTAACGTGTGTCCAATAAATTACGTATACTATTTGGTTCTTCCGTCACCATTTTACCAAAGAAATGCGAGGCATCGCAAGGGTCTGCACCCATATAGAGTTCACGTCCCCATGACTCATATGAAACGCTTTGCTTCCTCGTTTCTTATACGCACTGTTAAGGTCTGGAATACCTTCCCGACCTCTGTCTTCCTCACCACCTACATTGTGGGTGCCTTCAAAAGTGAATAGGAATCTTCTAGGTAAACGCGCTTCACCTTAGGCTGTGTCAACATTTAACATCAGGTATTAACAACAGCCTAGCGCTAGCCATCTTTGTATAACCCACTACCTTCAAATAACAGGTCTGTGTACAGAAATATAAGTAATACGCTAAAGTAGTGACCCCGACGTGATCCAGACAATATGAAGAACGATCGTATGCTAGAAGACTGCAGATGTATACGTAATTTATTGGGAACACGTTACTGTTGTGTGAGTACCTAGTACCGACTGAATATAAAATATAATTATTGAACAAAGACTTATGATTTCGTCATTGTATTTAAATACGGATCGAATTATACAGGTGATATGCTGACTGTACATAGGTTATATAAATAGATTGCGCTAAATACAAGTGCGTATAATGTGTCGATATATTGAAATTTTTGTTTGTAAGCCTAATAGTCCTGTCTATTTACACATTCAAGTTTACATAAATTCCCATAAAGCTGAATATTGGCATAGTTGTTCAAAACATCATTATAAAGAAAATCTCAAAAGTCCTCATCGTTCCGAGGTGTGCTAAAAATTTGGCACGGGGTCAAAGGTCAAAAAAATGAGTTTTTTGCGATTTTTAGCGAAACGGTGAGTTTTTTCGCAAAATTACCCCAGTACAAAATTGTAGATCACAAAATTCTCTACAAAAAATATATCAATAATTTTTTTCCTAAAAGCCACCATTTTGGAGATATAACGTTCCGAAAAGTTGGATCAGTCGTAATCCCTCTATTTTGCACACGTTTCCACGCCACCTATGAGGTAGTGTACAAAGCGCGTTTTTTTAACGTGGTTTCCCCAGTAGGCCTATTCCACGGGTCTGCTGAGATTTTATATGTTTTAAAACTATTGCAAAATAATATTATATATTATAGTGGGCAAAAACAACGGCGGTGTAATTAAATAAAATACTTAAAATAAAAAGTTAGTCGTCTGATTCATAACTGTCCAAGATTTCTGTTTCTTCTTCTTCTTGATCTTCTTCTCCTTCTTCTTCCTGTTCATCCTCTTGTTCTTCTTCTTCTTCTTGTTCTATTTCACACGTAAACTGCCCCAATAGCGATTCCTGATCGGTATCAAACGAATCTTCAAGAGTTGGTGACTCAACATTCGAGCATGATCGGCCTTGACAGTGTGTGCATGCCAGGGAACAAAACAGTCCAACTTTTCTGCAACCACATTTTGCACTACACCCTTTCTTGCAGTTGCAAAATATTGTGTTGAGAAGTTTCTCAGGTGCTTGTGGAAGTAAAGTTTGAACTGGCTCTAGTGTATTGTCGATCAACTTCCAACCCCAGTCTTTAGGGTCCAGCTGATTACCAAGCCACACTTGAACTTGGTAATATACCCGAAACAGATGTTGATGAGCAGCTACTGAGGTTGGAGGAAGAGAAGCTAAGTTGACTTGTTTTTTATTACGCGTATTTTTCACGAAAGATGTGTATCGCAACTTATCTAAGCAAGTGGTTTTTTTGGGGGCTCCGTACATAGCAAGAAGAAATTGAACTCCGTTGGTGATAACATGTTGTTGAGTTGAATTACTATTTTTAAAAACTTCAGCACATTGTAGTAAATCTTTTTTTTCAAACATTTTGAAAACTGTTGTTTTTCCTCTCCTGTAAAAAGCAGATGTCGTATCGCAGCCAGTTATTGCGTGTAGAAACAATACATGATTTTGACATTTAGGAGACCTGAGATTCTCGTAGTTTAACTTATATTTTACATAAGCAAGTTACAATAAATAATAGCGAACTTATTTTAGTTCTATTACACCGTTAGTGACTTTCATATGTGGCGTACGTGTGCAAAATAGAGGGATTACGACTGATCCAACTTTTCGGAACGTTATATCTCCAAAATGGTGGCTTTTAGGAAAAAAATTATTAATATATTTTTTGTAGAGAATTTCGTGATCTACAATTTTGTACTGGGGTAATTTTGCGAAAAAACTCACCGTTTCGCTAAAAATCGCAAAAACTCATTTTTTGACCTTTGACCCCGTGCCAAATTTTTAGCACACCTCGGAACGATGAGGACTTTTGAGATTTTCTTTATAATGATGTTTTGAACAACTATGCCAATATTCAGCTTTATGGGAATTTATGTAACCTTCCTCCTGATTTTAGGCTTAAATAGACCGGACTATAACTGGCCAGCTCATTTTTAAGGCGTGTAGTTTTTTATCTCTTTCTTTTGATGTAATTAGTTTCAGCGTTTCAAATTTAATTTATTACCATAAGTGCCACGCAGTTTTTATACATTTATACTACATTCATAAAAGCTACTCTTCCTCTGATACCCCATAGTAAAGCCTTTCTAAGGTTACTAGGTATTCTGGTTTTTTCAAGCCATTGTCATAATTATGTTAGAAAAATAATATTTATAATACCTTAGTAACATTTGTAATTTTACTTTTATCAAATATAATTTTTATCTTGACATAAATATAGAAAATATATATAAGTAAAATTATGTTTTATAAAATGTAAAGTCTAAGACATGTAAAATAAAAATACATTTAAAAAAAGTATATTAATATCTGCATAGAAATTGACGAAAAGATTTTCCAAGATGGCAGCACAGGTTTATTTTTCCACATATAAAACATTATTTGACATGTCTTTATTTATAATATCTAGTAAGAATATGCGATACGTTTAATATGTAAAAAAAGATGTTTATGCTATCTATGGATGTATATTGACGTGACGAAAAAAAAAGTTTTCTAGACGTATAATTTATGTGGTTTTATTCATTTGTTGACTTCAACATATTGGTACGGCTCGTGTTGGCATAATTAAAACACCTGATGGCTCTATGTGAGGCTTTAATGAGATCTTCAAGGTTACCAGTGGCGGATTTAAGACTGTAAGATTGCCGCCCTTGCCTCAAGAGGGAAATTCAATTCAAAGGATTTGACGTAGAAATCGTTTTGATTTCTGTGAGGCAGTAAAAAGAAAAAATTGGTCCCCTAATTTGCCGCCCCAAAAATCTACCGCCCTAGGTTCAATCCTACTCAGCCTGCTGGTAAATCCGCCACTGAAGGTTACAAAACATAATTCTTAAATCATAGGTCAACCGTAGTCCAGAATAATAACCGAGGTCAATAGGTTTCGCACTTGATCACTCGTATCGCATGAGTTTCTTTGCTCGTCGCTCAGAACTGAATGACGGATTCATTCAGCGGAACAAGGGTTTGAGGAAGTCCCGTTCACGGAATATTAATCGATATTTTTCGTGAGTATAATTTTCTAGAACGTAGCGCTACGTTCTAGATAACGAAGAAAAGAGACAAAGAGAGTAGAGATCTCATACGAACCGCCTGTTCCCCCTTATGCCCTAGTAATAAGGTTCTCCATATTCAAAATTAACAGTTCTTCCATCAAAATCATTTAACCAATCTGTTTTCTTGAGATTACTTTCGTAGTGAAGAAAGCGGTTAAAATATATGCCAGATTTCAAGATTTGTAAAATGTCAAACAAGCTTCGATTCAACAAGTAGGCCTACTAGATGCATCGTTAAACGTTATAAGTTTTTGTATATAGATTTGAACCCTGGAGAGACATGATATTTTTTATCGCGATAACCTAAGCAAAATCAATAATACATAGTTCTAAAGAGCTCCATATAGATAAAGATAAATAAACAGGCTGTAATAAAAAATAAAAAAATGGTTTTCGACGCTACAATGAGGGTATGAAAATGTAAAAATGTTAATATTTCTTTACAAAAAAAATCAGCCTTGTTCCTTGGCAATATTTTTTTTATTTGAACATCATTAAAATGTGTAGGTACACCTACATTGTTTGGATTGAGGAAAAAACTTTTTGTAAAAGATGTCATATCATTTTATTACTCTATCTTATCGTAATTTAGTTACATCACTACAAAATAATTTATTACTTACAACGACTTTTATCTTTATTTATTTACAATCATATTTTATGGTAGAGGAGCCCACGATGCTAAATGGGGATTTACTCGAGCGTTGTAGAGACCTATTGGGATGCAAAGCTTAGATGATAAGAAGAAAAAAATGTTATATGATATATACCTTTACATCGGTGGGGAAGCGGCTATATATTTTTAAATATGTAAAAAAACTGTTGCATGGACATCCTCGAGCGCGTCAGATATTGATAGCATCAATGCCCTACGTATTTTTAATAATGTACGTATGTTAATCTGATCGTTTGCATGATGCGGGTGGTTGTATTTAAGGGTTTAAATGAAAAAAAAAAAAAAAATCGAGCGCGTCAGATTTTCTAAGGGAGTGTTAAGTGCACCAAAAAAAGCTCTCATTCACTAATCTGACGATTTCGATGGGACGCAAACTGGCGGTCATTTTCATAATGTGCAAAAAAATTCGCCATTTTGAAATACTCAAGCGCGTCAGATTAAGATATATGTGGTTCATTTTTATGTTCTAAACATACTGTCTCATAATCTGACGATTATCTAGAGGGATTCGGCTGATCTGACAAAAAAATTAGAAAAACGGTTCACCTTAAAGGCCATCCCTGCAACTTCCCGCTAATTCCATTCCTGGGCGCTTAAAATTGTACTTATGATATTTTTGAGCTCAAAATATAATTTATGTGATATTTTGAGCTCCCTGAATTTTTAATTTTTCTTAGCGGGAAGTCAAAAAATTTTTTTTCTACTCTTTTAAATCATTAAACTTAATTAATTGAAAAGATCAGGAAATAGCATGCAATTAAATAAGTGTATGCTTTTTAGTAGAATAAATGTATTTATAAAAAAATACTTAAAAAAAGCTTAAAATAGTTTAATATTTTATATTTATTTGATTAATTAATCATCATCTTCATCCGAGGCATTATCTCGAAATAAATGTTAACACACTTGACAAAACTAATTTATATTTTAATTTATTTTTAATAATTTATTATTAAAGAGCTAAAACAACCGTGAGCGAGTGTACTAAACCCTGCCCCGTCATACCGCATACGGTTGAGACCCAAAAACGTGTTACTGCGCAGGGTTCAAGTTACATTTAACAGACTATACCACGTGTCTTTATGATCAGCTGTGATGGCGTCATGGCAGCAGAAACCAGAGTGGGGACGGAGTGAGAGAGTAATAGATAGAGAAAGAGTGAGAGAGGAATAGAAACGCGGAGAAGGAAATGTAGGCATCACGCAACTGCACGCATTTAACTTTATCGACGAATTTTTGTGATTTCGGCTTGCGGAAATCGTCAGATTATATATTTTTCATTATTCTTGAATTATTTCCTTCAAAATAAAAAAATTTAGCTACGCTCGAGAATGTCGAGATGACGTTTTTTTACAACTTTGCCCTCCCTTTTTTACGTCACTCTCAAATTGTCAGATTAGTGGAATATACACTTTTTAGGATGTAATTAACTCACCCTACCTTAATCTGACGCGCTCGAGAATTTCTGATGGTCAATTTTTTTACTAATCTGATCCTGTATCCTTTACGGGCGGCCTTATATATGGGCCTCATGTTTTGTGGAGGTACTTAATCGGGTACAAGGTATCCCCCTGTATATTAATCTGACGCGCTTTAGTAAATCCCGAAATCCCCGCTTGGGCTCCCCTACTATTATCACTTATCACTTCGTGACATGCACAAACCTTAATACGAATAAGGTTATTCAAAATTTATTACAATATTGTCATAAAAGTGAAAAAGAAACCCAAAAATTAAAAATAACTTCCTTGACTGAAAAGTCTTCAACCATGTCACATCTCCAAGACCTTTCAGTTGCGCTAAAGATGGCATACAATATTCATGGCGGTGGCCGATGCGCGCCATCTTTTACCCTCAAATTTTTCATATTTGTACACGCTGACATGGATCTGGTACTAGAAAAGTTTTAATACTTAGCATTGCTTATTTTCACAACAGAAATAACTTGATGTGCAAGGCACTCGTTTTCCTATATCATAATAGTAAAAAATATGTAACTATATTTCTATGTCATAGAAAAAAAATCTTGCTAAAAACTAAATGGATGAATCCTTGTTTTCGTGTTATATAAAAATTAATTTCTATTTCACTTTATATAACAGGACTACTACAACGTCTGTCTGTGTTGAAATGCTTTATGGATGTCAAAGATTGTGTCGACTTTAGTTCTTCAGGAGATAAAGGTCTTCCTCTAAATTCTTCCTCAATCTCTTGTAAAGTTCTGTCCTTGGTTTCTGGTAAGAACCACCATGCTATGACTAGGCAGTAAGCCACTACCGCAGCGTATAGGACGTATGCACCATGAATTCCAACATTTTTAAAAAGATATGGAACCGTTTTGACGGTAATGAAGAGATTTGATGACAAAAAAAGTACGCTCAAACCACCAGCCAAACTTCTATACTCTAATGGAAACACTTCGCCCGCAATTATAAATGGCAGTGGTACAGTACCAGTTGCTATTGAAAACATGTGTATATGGATTAACACTATTCCAATCGCGGGGTGGTCGAATGGTAACATGTTATGACCCTTACAGTACGTATAAGCAGCTACAGATAGGAAAGCAAAGAGATTAATTCCAACAGTAGCGAACAACATTGTTCTACGTTTAACTTTTTTTATCACATAAACGGCCATAGTATTCGAGATGATTCTTTGGACATCCAAAGTGATCACCATTAAAGGTATATTTGCACCTGTACCAATTACATTAGTAAAAATATCGATCGTGTAAGCAGCTAAGATATTGGCGCCAGCCCATTGGCCTAACGTATAAATATGGATCATTATGAAAATTGGCTTGTAAAATTCTTTCTTTCTTATCGTAACATTTATATAAGCCAAGTTTCTTTTCAATGATTTCGAAAAGGATTCCGACACGTTTGTTACAGCTTTCGCTTCTCTAACAATTTTGCTCGCTTCGATCATTTTTTCCAATTCGTCATCTTCTCCGTCTCCTCTGAGCCATCTGAATACTTTCCTACATTCATCATATCTTCCTTGATCTGCCAGCCAACTAGGCGATTCTGGTGAATAAATTACTATTAAGAGATCTCCGAACACCACGAAAGCTATTACTAATGCAGCGACTTGCCAAGTAAATAAGGAACCAAGAGTGTGGACGAAAAGAACGCCTGTCGCTATTGACAGTGATATTAGAGTCAGGAATGCTCCTCTACTCTTTGGACTGGTGTATTCTCCTATTAATACTGGTCCAAGGGAAGAACTCATACCCATAGCAAGACCTTGAAGGAATCTTGCAATTAAGAGAGCTGTTATGCTGGTAGCTGTTAGGATACAAAACCAGCCGATTATCATAGGCGCCAAGCTAGCTAAATTTGCAGTTTTTCTCCCATATTTGGCCATTACTGTCGGGACTATGAAATTACCGGCCACTAGTGCGAAGCCCAAGATCGCAGCTGGAATATAAAAAAAATACTGTTAAGAATTGGGCGTTCACTTTACACAAAATAGCTGGATTATTAAATATTAAATCTTGATTTTATTGGTGCATAGCATTCAAAATTAAAATCAAAATCACAACTATTTTATTCAAGTAGACTTGTAAAACGTACTTTTGAATGGACAAGCTTTTCGGTTCGAAAAGCTGATTCTATCGAAAAGAACTGGCAAGAAATTCAATTGAACATTTGTATGCTTAGTGTTATTTTACCTTATTGATTTTAGGCTAGTATAAAATGCCATTGGTTGTGGCTAGAAATATTATCAGGTAAAATATGCAAATGTGTTTGAAAATTTGAAGATCTTGTACCTATCCACGATCCAGAGACGTCATCTATGGGTATGAGTGAACCAGGTAGTCGTAACTGCGGTAATAAGATAGCCGCAAACCCCATCACCAATCCGTGGGCCGCCATGTTTATTGAGACGCCCATAGTTACGAATAACTGGAAATATGAAAAGTAAAACTAAATATTATATACAGTTTTATAACCAACACTGAAATTATTAGACTAAGATTCAATATATTGTAATAAAACATTTGTAAGGCTTTTTAAAATAAAAGAAAAACCATTTTTTGTCTGAATTTCGTAACAATGCGTTACCTAAGGTTAGCATTAGGTACAGCTTAAATAAATTAGAATTTTCTTAAGTATCGGTTAACCTAAACAGTGCAATATTAAAACTATTGACATACATTGCTATAATGGCCACGTGAAAAACTATGAATAGTATTTGTAATTGTTCGACAAAAACTGCCATTATAATGACGTCACTGGGAATATCGATTATTATGAAAAAGCTGAGATTATTTTTAATGACCAATAGTTTTTGGGATGTTAAAAAATTAAACTTCATTTAATAACTACCATTTACTTCTAAAAGTGACATCACAATTCGAAGAGAAATCTGTTGCGTATAAGTCATTCAATATGAACTTTTGATCACCTACAAAACAATATGATGTTAACATCCTTGTACGCGTAAAATGCGTTTTGTTTTTCAATATTTAAAAAAGACATTACTCTAATAAACCGCATTTAACTAAGCCATATTAGATAAAATGCCCATCACACTTTCTGCCTTTATTTGCAAACCAAGGTCTCCCTCGCGATAACACCGACGTATTTATTGTTTTATCAAAAATATGATAATGCAAACGATACATCGGAGAGCGAGCGATTATCATCGATAAAAGATTTTGACAAGAAATATTACAGGTAAGCAGTCAATGGAAAAAGACATACGACACGTGGTAAATGACTAAAATATTTTGTTTAAATAGATACTTTGGCCTTCATCGGTGCTACGTGAATAGTTCATCTTATAGACTTAACTTGAAATTTTAAAAACTGTCACGCATCCGGTAAGTAAACAGCAGAGTAAACTTAGTAATCTACATATATACGTGAAAGGCGAAGATCTAACTGTCTTATAAATGCCCAGCCTTAACCCTTAAGAAAGCTCATTATGTTCACAGGTGTTGTTTTTAAAACGTACCGCGCACTAAGAAAAGATTTGAAAAAGGGGTTGAAGGTTTGTATGGAAATCCGTCACTTTTAAAACTAGAAGCATGAAACTTTTTAAAGGTTTTTTTAACCCCTGAAGTAGTGGAAACGACATTGATAGTTTGTATGGGAGGTCAGTCATTCTTCAAACTAGAATCATGAATCTTTTTTTTTTCCGGAGTGTCTATTACTGTTGGCCCTAGTGGCCTTGACAGCGTCACCGATGGGGGGGCGGCAGGTCTGGAGACCTCAGCTGGTAAAAGATGAACTGCCCGCGCGGGGCACAAGTTGAATCCGTCCCAAGGGCCCCTCCTGCGTCATGAATCTTAGCAAAGATTGAATAGCAATTCAATAAACAATTAAAAATATAGAACCACGTGTTTTATCATTTCTAAAATTCCATCCCTGTAGGGGTGAAATTGGGGTTCAAAGTTTGTATCAAAATCGTCACGAGGGCGAAGCCGCTGGCAGAAACTAGTATATAATACAAGCGACTGAAAAGGATTATTATGATAGATAATATAAGCAACCTCAGTGTATTATTAGAAAAAAAAGAAAACAGACTTTAAAACTTAAAAACAAACATAAAAAATCAACAATAGAAGTCGGTTCTATGTAGCAGATCGGCCCAATTAGGTAGGAACCTATTTTACTTATTAGAAAATACCGTTAATTTTTTTTTGTGTGCTTCCGTGCGTGCTTGCCATTTTTTGCATTTTCTAACCCGCAAACACAGGATGTTACCTCGTTAAGTTGAGTGTGTGAAACGTGTAAATAAAACAATACCTACCCTACGTTACGATAGATGAAATGCAAAAAATCACAATAATTAAAGGTAAAGTAAACATCATCAAGAGTGTGTCTATTAGTATAAACAATAAGTATTGACTACATTATACAATAGATAATATATAAATACTTAAAGATAACAGCTATTAGTCGCTAATTAAGATAATATTGAGTAAACATTCACTGACCGAGCAAAGTGGGCTTTAACGCTACACACTCTACGGCCCCCATTAGGATACTTATATCCTGTGTCGGGGGTCCGGAAACATACAAAATAACAACGATAAATACACTCAAACCGAATCGATCGAATCGAATCGAAACCGCGACCTGTGACACTTAAGGCAGTTTCGCTGCCGCTGCGCCACAATGTCGTCATTATTACATTCTTTTAATTTAGCCTTCGGGGAGGTAATTAGCACGAGTAATTGTACTCCACCTAAACAATGTCCATGGACAACTATACACCAACTTCGAAATAACTTCGAAGCCTTAATATCTCAACAGTACAAGGGCCGACTTCGCTCCGTTAACGCGAGAGTCGAGGGCTCCATCCTGACCCCCTTGGACTATTGTCATACCCACTCCTAGCGCAAGCTTCGAGCTTATTTGGAGGGGCAATAGGAATATTAGTAATGCCTTGAAAAAGCTATTTTTTTTTTAAGAAAGAAAATGAAGAACTTGAGCAGATACTATTAGCAGAGCTGGGCAAAGTGTTTGGTTTGCTTTAATTAAGATCGCTGAGTGTGGTCTTAATATTTTATGTATGTCAAAATGTATTTTGAAACAATATTTGAAATAGGTACCTACAACAAAATACCGCAGCGTCAGGTATTTGTAATACAAATAACATTTTTAGTAATTTGATTACAAACCTACTAATGAATAAATGTGGAAGTTTGTATGTTTGGACGTTTAGATGTTTGTTAATCAATCACTCATAAACGGATTAATGGATTACGATGAAATTTACCACAGTGATAGCTTCTTCTTCATCCTAGCATTATTCCCGGTATTTTTATGTACCCAGGGTCTGCTTAATACTCTTATCCGGATTTGACAGGTTACTAGTTTTTACACAGAGCGATTGCCATCTGACCTCCGCAACCCTAAGGGCGAACCAGTAACTCATTGGATAAGAGCAATTTACTTATCAAGAGGTAACGATTATTATCAGATGTTATTGATTATAACCGGGACCGACAGCTTAACGTGTTCTCCGAGGCACGGTGGGGAGACCCACACGGACAAACGCCCAGACCGAGACAGAAATTTTAACAAACATTTGCCCGAGCGGGAATCGAACCCGCGGCCGTCGAGACTGAAGGCAGACTCGCTACCCACAACGCCACAACGGTGTCATTTTATGTATAAAGTGTATTCAGTTACTAATTTGTAACTTTAAACTTTATTTATCGCGTGAGTAATATTTAAATTTAAATTGACGATCCTTGTGGCTTAGTGTACCGAAATCTTTAAATGCCAATGCTTGCAATAATAATATATATATCATATATATTATTATTTATTCATATTTTATTTTATAATTTGTATTATATATAATATATACGTTCATAAAAATTATATTATATTTAAATTTTGTTCGGTACACCTACCTACTTAATTAATTTGGCATAATATTTCTTTCACCAACAGGTGGCCAGGCAGAAATTGCTTACTAACAATAAGGCCGCCTGTTGGTACCACCCCTATTTTATGTATTTTTTTAAATGTTTCTTTTTCTAATTTAATTATTATTATTATTTTCCTGGAGCCAATATTAAGGTCACCACGGACGTAGTCACGAGCGTATGATAGTAAAACTGATAAATATTATACCATCTGTATGTAAATTTTTTACGTAAAATACTGTGTCAATAACAATGTTCGTTGTTGAACGAGATAGGAAACTACCAGAAAAAGTTTTAAAGTATAAAAATATTATATACTTATTTGTGCGTATTAAAATAAAACAAACGCTACACATTCAACGGCCCCCATTAGGATATTTATATCATGTTTCGGGGAAACACCTAGACCAGAAAACATGCCTGTATGGCAATACAAACATCTGCTCCGAGCGAGAATCGAACCTGTGACCTGTGGCGCTTAAGGCAGGTTAACTACCGTTGCGCTACAACTTCGTCAAAAAAATATACATTTAATTTTGCCAGTTATATTTATCAACAACGAATGCTTAAATGTCTTTCTAATATCTAGTTAGCCTCGAAAATTAGACATCGAAAAGTAGTGTTTGTAAAATTTTTACCTTGATGAAATATTCGCTTTTAGTCCCTGGTACGAGGGACAAAAGTGCCCGATTCTCTCTGGAAGATGACGCTAATTAACTCACTTTACCTCCCGGTAACCTAGCAACCGTGTGTTTATCCTTCTCGTGTCCTACTTTTCTCTCTTATTTAAAGCACTATTATTGCTCAATTACGACATAGCTTTAATATGATACCTTGTGACCCAATCATAATATTGTGCTAGGTTACGATTAAGCTTATAATGAAACTAATATTTATATTCAAATAACCTGTCTAGCAAGTTTTTAAGGACTGAACAGATTTCTAACAACAAAACAAATGGACAAATATACAGTATGTCCAAACAAATCTTTTTTGGTCAATAACAAGAAAATAAAAAAAAAAGGTTACGTTTAAAATCGCACAAATTGACTTTAAATACTTAATATTTACGTAAATATTTACGTAATTATAATATTTATTTAGTATTGTTCAAACATAATGTATTCTATACATAATGCAGTCTTGTATAAATATACGTATAGAATTATTTACCTGTTTCTTGTATGGCGTAATCCATGACTTATCCATTGCAAATTCAGCACAAAACTTCCGCCACTCACATACTACAGTTTTTGTAACACTAGTGCAGTCGTATCATTTTACAAGTGGTTTATCGATTGATATAACAAATCGATAAGATCTCCTCTCGTGTTTTCCCCTAGTGTACGCACATGAACTACCGTAATGGCGGGTTGCCAGTTCGTTTCTAAAATAAGATTTTCATTTACACAATGTCAATGTTATGTTTGGTTATATTTGTATAAATTTCGGTATTTTATATGATTTGGAATATTTTTGGTAACTTAATTTAGATTTTTAAGTACGATTGATTATTATAAATAAAAATGATCAATTATTTTTGTAAATAAACAAAATTATTGAAAGCATATATGTGGTTAGAAAAATAAAACTATTAATCATTATAAGGCTGTTTCCATCAGAGATGGGCTAGGACGTGTAGTGATGGATGTATTTGCATCGCAGTTCCTGTTGAAACTTAGCGAAGCGAGTCTAGGTAAGGGAAGCGATTCTATCGGTTCTTAACAAGCACAACCCTCTATCTCTATACGCATTCTTGCACTCTCTGTTGGAAACGCAGCCTTAAACCAAAAAAGAATTTCATTTTACTGTCTAATGTGTATAAAAATAATTTACTTAGTATAATACTTTAATACTAAAAAGACGCGTCAAAATTACGTTACAAATACGAAATTCGTAAGCAATAACATATCTAAGCTTGTGGTGCGCATGATCGGAAAGTATAGATTTTCTAAAAACATAATTCGCTTCAAAATAATTATATCTGTTTCGCAGTATAATTACAATCGTTCAGTTGTATGGTTTATATTTAAGACCGTTCACTCCTGTTTATTAATTTTCCATCCATTTTTTATTATTCAACAAAACTAAAAATACCATTTCCCTGCGATCAAGTCTTTGGCAGTCAAATTCAGCCACATTTTTTAAAACTACGTCTACAATTATCAAACATTATAACTACGCTAATCTAATCTAAAATATTTATCAAATGCTTTAAAACACTTTATTACCCAATATCTACACCCGCGATTTCGCTCACGTGGTGTACCGATTTTTCTTTATTGCACGGAACCCTAAATCTTTTTCTAAAATAAAAGTAGCCTAAGTTACTCCTTATAACATAAGCTATCTCTCAGTAATTTTTTAATTTTTTTTAATGTAAGTAGGTACCATGTATACTTTTAATTTGCAAAATAGCCGTGTATACTTTTAAATTGAAAATCTGTTAATTTGGAATTACAAACAGACACTTCAATTTTATTTATCTGTATGTATAGACAAATATAAAGTTTAATAACTATAGCATTCACTAAATTTATCACATCACATTACATCACAAAATTTGATAAGATTTCTTTATTTCGTTTGTTTAAAAGTTATTATGATAAATACTAAGCAAAATAGACACAGCCGGTTCAGTGTAAATATAATGGCGTATTGATAACAATAATTATACGAGCAGTTTATTAAAAAAACTCATTAGTTTTCTTTTTATACGCTTACAACATTATAGAAAGCTTATTATACTATAATGGGTGTTATTACGCGACATTGTAGCGCGTTGGTAGCGAGGCCGTCTTTAGCCTCCTTTCGGTTTGATTCCGCTCGTGGTGCATGTTTTTTTTTGTGTTACAAGGTGGCAAACAAGCATACGACCCACCTGATGGTAAGTGGTTGCCGTAGCCTATGAGCGCTTGCAGCACCATTAGTAGGTGCCACTCACGGGTTGCCAACCTCGAGATATTGGTTCTTAAATCTCGTCTGCTCATTACCTGTGGCGTTTAAGGCAGGTTCGCTACCGCTGCGCCGCAACGTCGTCAAATAATGATTACAGGGACTATGTCGGACTCTTACCGTCCCCACGGTGCTCTTCAAAACGCCGTTTGGCGTGATTGTGAGCCTCACAATCTTCCTCGATACTGACAACGTTTGTCTTAGTTAGGACTCAATTTTATAAAATTAATTTCTGTGTACTTGCCACTTTGTGAGTTACGTAAGTACGTATGAAACTGGTACGCAGCTTGATGCCATATTAATTTATCTGTTCAATACACTATAACTTGCAAGGTTGAAAAATGCGATAAAGTTTGAACATGACACAATATAACTTTATTTTTAGGGTTCAATAGTCAAATGACAAAATCTCTTTTTTTCATTTCGTCGTCTTTGTCCCTTTTTCGGAATGTGTATTGCTGTTAGCATTACTGACCTTGACAGCGTGATCGACCCGGGGCCGTGAAAAAGAGCTGTCCCTTGTTCATATATGTAACAGAGCGTTGAAAAAAAGTGCTTAGCGTAACGGGGTAGACAAGTTTTGATAGGTTATTAAAAAGAATAAAGACATAATGAAGTCGGAATTAACATCGATTTTTTCATTAAGTCAGTTGTATGTAAAAATTCTAAAAATTTGAGGTAGTATACACTTAAAAAGAACTTGAAATTTGTTTTGGAGAAAATTACGTTTAGAAATCTTAGAAATATAGAAGTTTTTCCCATAAAAGTTATGGGTATATGGTCTATTTTATATTTAATAAATAATTATATTACAATTCGTTAATTGTGTTAATTGACGACGTTGTGGCGCAGCGGTAGCGATCCTGCCTTAAACGCCACAGGTCACGGGTTCGATTCCCGCTCGGAGCATAATATGTTTGTATTGACCATGCAAGCATATTTTCCGGTCTGGGTGTATTTGTCCTTGTCATTGTGAATGTTTCCGGACCCCGACACAGGATATTACTATCCTAATGGGGGCCGTTGAGTGTGCAGCGTTTATTTATTTATTTATTTATTTAATACAATTAAAGTCTTACAGTTTCTTCCTCATCAAGTTGCGGAATCCTTTACTTTCCACCGTGTGAGTTTGTTCTACTAATGGTTGGATATTAAGAACAGGTAATCAGAAGAGGTTCACTGCCATCTTATATTTGCTTCTGCTGCCGGCTTCACCTACGTCAATAACGATTTTAATCAGTTTGGTTTCCCATAGTTTCATCCCCTATTCCTAGTCCTAAAAACTACCCTCCGGTAGTCGGGTAAAAATTTTGTTTTCGCTACAAAAAGTAACCCGTAACCGTCTCAGTGGCCCCTTTTGTGTCTATACCAAAATTATATGTTTTGTTGTTGGTTAGCTTTCCATATAAATTTAGTAATGGTCTAAACGCGACAGACCAGACTACCTTCCTTTTTTCCTTCTCATCCCATCCTTCCTATCCCCTTTTTTATTTTATTTCTGTTTTAATTTTTTTTTCCCTGAGAAATGCATTCACGCACACCACTGCACGTAGTGTACTCTTCAAGCACACTAGGCAGTGTTAGTGTGGGACTCGGCCGCCTGACCGTCATGGTCCAGAAGTAGACGGCAGAGCGGGCTCGGGAGAGGGCCGATCCTGCTCGACGGCGACGGTGGCGGCCTCGACCACCTGATGTCGCTAACCGTCCCGGCCCGTCAGACCCTTTACCCGGGGGTATATAAATAGGGCGTGCCCTAGGGCCGTGGACGCGCAGGTTGGGGAACCTGTGCGTACTTGCTGAGCGGCCCTAAGGAGGACGGCAGACGGTGAGGCCTCAACTGCCGTGTGCGCTTGCGAGGGAAGCGTAGGGGTGCACTCCATCTCGCCCCCTAGGACCGAGCTTTGCTAGCACAGTGTTAGAGAAGCACCGGTTCAGAGTTCTCTAAGAGATCCCGGAGCCTCTCTTTGTCACTGAGGTCGGCCACCGAGGAGGTTTTAGTGGGTCCCCATGATTTACCACCTCTCATGGAACCCCATATAACCCGGTTCTCTTCCCCAGGAGGCCAGGTATCTGTGAGTACATTTCCTCCCCGATACCAAAAAAAAAAAAAAAAGGGACTCGGCCGCCTATTAGTCTAACGGCAATACCCGCTAAAACTCAGCGGAACCCTCGCCAGATTGGGACGTCATGGGGTCGCTTGCCCAAATAACCATAACGCCCCGTCGGAACAGCCCGTCTACGCAGGCCACCGACGCCAAAGGGGTACCCTAGGTGTCGCAGAGCATCCTCTCTCGTGATGACGTGCGGAGCTAAATGCACCCTCCGCTGTAGCTCCTCCAGGATGGAGGAAGCAGGCGCACAAATTGACGCCTCCTGCCTCCAGGCCTCCGTCTTCGAGTTGGGACCCTCCCTCCTATCCTCTGAGTTGACGCGCATACGACACTTCAAGTATAGCAAATGACAAACAAAATCTTTTTGTGTGTGAATATGTAAAATTCTTGTTTATTAGAATGATAAAGACGATTAAACGTTAGTAGCTTGTTGTGGCGTTTATTTCAAGTGCTGCAATTAAACTGATAAACGAACGAAGATAATATACATAAATGTTACTTAAAATATTTATAAAGAAATTTAAGTTGTAAAGTTTCTTCAATATTTTTTTTAAATAAATAAATAAACGCTACACACTCAACCCAACACAAAACATTGGGAGCCTCATTAGGATAGTGATATCGTGTCGGGGGTCCGGAAACATACACAAGGACAAGGACAAATACACCCATACCGGAACACATGTATGGTACAAAAATGCTCCGAGAGGGAATGAAACCCGCGATCTGTGGCGCTTAAGGCAGAATCGGTACCGATTTAGTATGTATTAGTATGTATGTATGGCGGCAGTAAGTTGCCGCCACCGGTGGGCCTCTCGGGGCAAGCGCTGGGGCGTCGCGGTTGTGTGCTTCGGCGACCCCGCGACGTCCCACTATGGCGCTAGATAGGACCTTGGAGTTTTAGTGGGTAGGGAGCTCGGCTCCGAGTCCACACACCTCCTGCGCCATTGCACCCGTCCCGGCGCTCAAGTGCGTAACTGCATTTCTCCAAGTAAAAAAAAAAAGGATCGGTACCGATTTAATCTTAAGAGTTGCTACCTATATCAATATAAAAAATAATATTGAATTTAAAGTATAAGCCTAGAAATAAAATTCTATTGAGGTATTGCTAGTAATATGGCGTAGCGTATCGCTCATCACGAAACAGAACATTTTATTTTATTCTTAGCAAAGCCCCATCTTGCGTGATTAATACACATTATTAATAGGAGCATTGCTGTTTTTACCATTCTACACAAATTTCACGGTGTTTATGTTTGTTACACTCCCTAGTGTGACGTCACATATTTTTTGCCATTTCACTGCTAGGAATTATTCAATTAAGGAATTATTAAAGACAGTTCCGAAAACTAGTTAATTTTGTATTTTTTTTAAGTTTTTCGTTAACAGTTCAAATTGCATTGCAGATTTTTAAATTTACTTCGTCAACGTGCCGCTGAAATGATGTTATCTTCTTTTCGAGTGGTTAGTGGCCCACCTAGTGTCAGAGTTGTTCTGATCGCCCGTAGGCGTCTGACTTGACTTAGCGACTGTTGTCAAATTGTCAACAGCCGGGACCGACTTTTTACGTGCCCTCCGAAGCACGGAGACGCTCCGTTGCAATACCTCTATGCGATCACCCACCTAGTGACCGACCGCGCCTAAAGTTGCTTAACCTACCGATCGTTTACCGATCAGTGGACTCTGCTATGAGCGTCGTATGAAATGATGTTATGATAAGCAGACTGACTCTTTTTGAGCGTACACGATCGTTTATTCGTATGCTCTTACGCGCGCTTCATTTGGCTGTTTAAAAAACCAAACGCGCATGTACGGATGTATTCCGGCTTGTACGCTCAAACCGGTGGTGGAAAGTGCCGGTAGCATATTTATAGCGTTTTAACAAGCTTAAACTGCGTCAATGCTCGTACGAGTTACGCCTGTGTTAAAAGTCTTTTTTTTTTTTTGTTGGAATGTGTATTGCTGTTGGCCCTACTGGCCTTGACAGCGTCACCGGGCGGGGGCCGAGTACTGAGACTCAGCCGTGATAAAGGGACAGCCCTCACGGGGGCTCAAATTTGATTCCGTCCTTAGGGTGCCTCCTGCGAAGCCGAACCACGGCTAAGGATGTCATCGGAGATGGAGGCAGCGCTCCGAGCGCATTCTATACGATAGACTCACCCGACGGTGTGAGCGCGACGCGACGTGCGAAACAAAGCACCTCGTCCTCGCCGGCGTGGACGGTGTTGTGTGCGTGTCTGTGCTGTGTAAGGGGCATTTTCTAATGTAATCCTATCGTCAGGGTCTTGCAGGACGTGCTTAGGACGCCTTACTTTTGTCGGTTGGTTACATCGGTCTGTGTAGATACAAGCATGTCTAATCAAAGGATTTGGATGGAAAGTAGTTTGATCGACATAGTTTTGCGATAAGCGCTTCAAATGTTTGGGGATCGAATCGATTTCAAAGTCTCTATGGAGATCTACGTTGCGAACGTACCACGGACAGCCCGAGGCCATGCGTAAGAAACGGTTCTGAATTATTTGTAATTGATTAATTCTTCTGGCGTGGACGTGCGAAAAAACAGGGCTCGCGTAGGTCAGTATGGGACGTATACAGGCTTTGTATAATGTCACCTTATTTCTAAGGGACAGTTTACTCCGCCTGCCCAACATCGCATACAATCTTCCCAAAACGAACGCTGCTTTATCACGTGCCTTGCGGATATGAGCTTCAAAGGTGAGTCTGTTGTCGAGTATAACGCCTAGATATTTGGTTTTATCTTTCCATGGGATGGGATGATCGAACAAGGTGTTAAAAGTCACGCATATACACACCTATACGCGATTCGAAAAATTAATTTACGCTCATATTCCAACCTTACCTCGTTTAGTGGCGTGGGTGTTGAATTTATGAAGGCGCACCAGAGATACCTTTATATTTTGTCTGCCTGTTCACAATATATAACATTATTTTTACATTTAGTCGCTTCCTTATTGAAGTTTATAAAATGCTGTTACGATAGAAATCTTAATAATAACTATTTTATATATGCTACTTCTATTTATTAATTAATAAATAGAAGTAGCATATTCGCGTGACCTTTTTGCCGTAATTGTGACTTTTGAGCCACAAGCGGCCCGAGCATACATTAGTAATAAATAAATAGATAAACGCTGCCCACTCAACGGCCCCCATTAGGATAGTGATATCCTGTGTCAGGGGTCCGGAAACATACAAGGACAAGGACTAATACACCCAGACCGGAAAATATGCCTGCATGGTCGATACAAACATATTATGCTCCGAGCGGGAATCGAACTCACGACCTGTGGCCTTTAAGGCAAGTTCGCTACCAGGTTCGGAGGACCGTTAACAAGATATAAAAAAGGGATTATTATTTTAATTTAGTATGCACTAGTTTGTTTCGTATATAAAATACTGTGTCTTTGTCTATATTTATTATACATTTAATATTAAATGATGGTTACTGTTATCTTCATTGATACAATAATTAGGTCAAAGAAAAGGCCATATTGTTATTTTTTTAAATCATAAATAAATATCTAAATACTAATGTGATATATCAAAGGTTTATTTACAAGAAACATTAACAAGGTATTTAAGATACAAAAAAATAAGTAGAAGTAAGTAATTATTATACAAATATCCGCGTGAAAACGTAGCAAGAATGCTAGTGGAATTTACCACCAGAAACAATTTTGATACTTAAATTAGACTGTAGTAGAGCCATGCTTCTCTCAGCATAAAAGGGCCGGCTCGACCGGGAAAGTACTACCCTCTAACCAAAAATCGGCGTCAAGTAACAGTATCATTAGGTACCTACTGTTGCGTTTCGTGCGATGAGTGTGAGCGCCGGAGGCCCAATCTCCCACCCCCTCTGTTCCCCTCCTTTTTTCCCTTCTCATCCCTTCCTTCTTGTTCCTTGGGTTGGCAACGCGGTTGTGATACTTCAAGTATCGCAAGCGTTCATAGGTTGCGGGAACTGCTTACCATCAGGCGGACCGTATGCTTGTTTGTCAACCGTCAACACATAAAAAAATGTATTGATATAAGTAAAATAGTAGTTTATTTCATTACGTATGGACGTGCCTTTCCTCATGCTTTTCATCCGAGCATTATTCCCGGTATTTTATCTAGCCAGGGTCTGCTTGTTATTCTCATAATGATTTTACAGGTTAGTTTTTACACGGAGCGATTTCCATCTGACCTCCGCTACGCCAAGGGCGAACCAATATCTCGTTGGATAAGAGCAATTTACTTATCAAGAGTTAACGATTATTATCAGATGCTATGTGATAACAACCGGGACCGACAGCTTAACGTGCTCTTCGAGGCACGATGGGGAGACCCGCATGGACAAACGCCCAGACCGGAGCAGAAATTTTAACATCTGCCCGAGCGGGAGTCGAACCCGCAACCGTTGAGACAAAAGGCTGATTCGCTACCCACAACGCTACAGCGGTGTCACGGGCATGCTGTTCTATACAAACAAAATCAAAGACTCGCTGGTGCTCCTTCGTAAATTCAACACCAACTTAACGAATTGAAATTAGCGTCACAAGCTTGCAACATAATCTTTAATAAAGTTAGCGTGTGACCGAATTAATTCCGTTGAGTTAGAATTTAAGCTTTGAATTTACGAAGATTTTGGTAAAACTTGTATTTTGGTCGAAAGACATTTTTGATAAATCTATTGCTACTTGGCAAATTGTGATAACTCTATTGCTGGGTCTCCTGTAATTTTATAGCCGACTACACGATTACTTTAAGGAGATATTCGAAGGTTTGTAACCAATTTTGATGCTTTTTCGTGGTTTACTTATACATACTTTGGTTTTATGACAGTCTCATGAGTTTTGTGATGGTGTGATAAGGGGTTTTGGAGATCGAAAACAAAACACTTCCAAGTATATAAGATGAGTTAATTAACCGTCCCACTAAATCCAAATTACCGCGTTACCGACATGCTTGATGTGACTTTTTACGTCAGACTGACGACGCGCCTGCATATTGGATGTTACCAGACTAATTAATTAATAATTAATATCTATTAACAAATTATGAAAATTTAACTATTCTATTATTTAATTTATAAATAATTACCAGTCAAGTGCGTTAAAGAGCTTGATGATAAAGAATTTTAAAGACTAATAATAATAACGAATTGAAATCGATCGCAAAAATAAGTTGGTAATTTCATAGTAATTATTAAAAGTAATATTATAAACAAAGTTTTTGAAAAAACTTATATAGGTATCTCTAAAATTTGTACACCCATCTTTTTCAAAATAAAGTTCTTTTGATGTTGTTCTACAACCTCAATTTTTTCCAGAATTTTAAATTCAAAATTTAGAGAGGCACACCATCTTTGTGACTTTAGGAGCTAATATCTCAACAGACCGACTTAATCAAAAAAGTCAAAATCAAACCTTATCATTTTCAATGTTACATGTGTGTCATGTGATGACTGGTTATTTATTTTGTTTTTGCTTTACATAATTCAAATAAATTTTATCAATACTATCGAGGTTGACAACGCTGGATGAATATGGTAATAGAAGTCTTAAAAATATATGATTAAATAGAGGAAATTTGAACAGTTTACTTGACTAATTTATGTTTGCACACTCTGAGCGATATCAGAGTTATGTTAATGCGGAGTTATATTCGACACTGTAAATTATTAATACCATTAAATCATTTGTCAAATTCAAGTCAAATTTCATTTAATGTTTTACGTACATAATAAATATGTTTTGAATATATTTTTGTTCAAAGTATTTTCGTCATTTTAAGGCTATTAGCGATGATGGAAACCGGTCAGAATAGGCTGCCTTCCTGCCATAGATATTGTGACGTGCTTTTGTGTGTGTTATATGTGGGTACTAAGAATTATATTGCAAGGCGGTTGCATCCGCCATTATGGATGTCAGTCGGTAATATAGCTCTGTAGACGAGATACGTGTTTCATTTAATAAACGAAAATAACAGTGGCGACGGGCGTACTTTACGCGTGTAAAATATGTCTAAATTATCCGTTGGGTTATTGACGGTGTTTAATCACGAAACACAAGAATGGCCCCTTTACAAAGGTCGATTAGAGCAGTGGTTTCAAGCCAACGAGATCGACGACGTGGCGGACAAGTCGGGGGCAAAGCGACGTGCTATATTGTTGAGTAGTTTAGCAGAAACTACTTACCGACTCGTCAGAGATTTAGCGCTGCCTAGTGAAATAGGCACACTGTCTTATTCTGAAGTGACAAAATTATTAGATGGTCATTTCAAGACGAAGAAATGCAGTTTTGCAGAGCGATATAATTTTCATAGTGCATTGCAAAGCACGAATGAGACCATGGCAGAATGGGCGGCTAGAGTACGAGGGTTAGCACTCCATTGCGGATTTTCACCTATCATATTCAACGAAATGCTTCGTGATCGGTTCGTCTTGGGTATGACAAGTGGAGCAGAGCGAGATCGTCTATTTTGTGAGCAAATGGAGGATCTGACGTTAGAAAAGGCGTTACAGTTGGCGGAGAGTGTTCGTTGTGCCAGAGAGGGTGCTCGCCAAGCGGCTGGGACTACTTCAGAGCTGGGTGTAACCACCTCCCCGTACGTGGATGTGCACAAGGTGGTGGCCCGCTCAGGTTCTTCGCAAGCCGGTCGCGGTTCCAGCGGTGAGGATAAACCTTCGCAACCGGCAAACTCTTCGGAAAGGTGTTCAGTGTGTGGTTATTATGGTCATAATAAAGAAAAGTGCAAATTTAAAAATTACTCATGTAGGAAGTGCGGAACCAAAGGTCATCTTAAACGGGTGTGTAACGGTCGTTATAGTCACAACTTTTTAGAGTGCTGCTCGGTTGACAATGAGAATGGCGATGATGGTAAGAGATTGTTGTTTAATATACGTACTCATCGGGGAGAACCTATGCGGGAGTCGGTCGTGGTAGATAATGTATTGTTAACTTTTGAAATCGATACTGGTTCCGCTGTTACAGCTATCTCTGATGCAACTTATACCAAATATTTTAAGTGTCATTTTTGCAAAAAATAATAAGATTTTACAAAGTTATAACGGCACCTTAATAAATTGCCTCGGAACTTTAAAATTACCATTTATTTATAATGGAAAAACACAAAATATGAATATTTTTGTTGTAAAAAATGGAGGGCCTCCGTTATTGGGCCGTGATTTTATTAATAAATTTAATTTGCAAATATGTTCTATAAAAGCGTGTGAATATTTAAATGACATAAATCGACTTGTAAAGTGTTTCCCAAGCTTATTTTCGGAAGCTTTAGGTTGTTGCAAGGGGGTAGAAGTAGCATTAAATTTAAAACCGGAATCCAAACCTATATTTTGCAAAGCGAGGCCGGTACCATTCGCTCTCCGTACTAAAATAGAAAAAGAAATCGATAGGTTAGTTAACTTAGGCGTGATTGAACCAGTAGCCTTTTCGGATTACGCTAGTCCTGTAGTGCCCGTTTTGAAACATAACGGTGAACTGCGTCTCTGCGCTGACTACTCTGCAACTATAAATAAGCAGTTAGTAATAGATAAATATCCTTTACCTCGTATCGAAGAATTATTTTCTCGCCTGCATGGGGGTGTACAATTTAGTACACTTGATTTATCTTCGGCTTATTTCCAATTAAGATTGAGTAAACAATCGCAACTCCTTACATGCATTAATACACATAGGGGATTATATAAATATACACGTCTAGTATTTGGGTTAGCGAGCGCACCCGCGATTTTTCAAAGGACGCTCGAAAAAATTCTTTCGGGTATAGATGGCGTTCTGCAATTTTTAGACGATATTTTAGTTACAGGTACGACTCGTGAAGAGCATATGTGTAGACTAAAAGAGGTATTTACAAGATTAGAAAATGCAGGTCTAGTATTAAAGAAAAATAAGTGTAATTTTTTTCAAAACTCTGTATCGTATTTAGGTTTTATTATAGATAAATATGGTTTGCATAAGTCCCCAGATAAGGTGGAATCCATTTTACAGGCAAAGACTCCTACAAATGTTACTGAATTAAAATCGTTTTTAGGGTTAGTGAATTATTATAGAGGTTTTATTAAAAATGCGTCTTGTATTTTAAGTCCCTTACATAAGCTATTGCAAAAAAATGTGAAGTGGCACTGGGATCTACAACATGTTAATGCGTTTAATAATATAAAACGTCAGCTTACCGCGGATACGACGTTAGCGCATTTTAATCAAGAAGCTACGATTATTTTGACCGTGGATGCGTCACCGTTCGGTCTCGGTGCAATATTGTCGCAAATCGAAAAAGGGGACATCGAAAGACCCGTAGCTTATGTCTCGCGATCGCTAACTCCTGCTGAAAAACAGTACAGTCAAATTCAAAAGGAGGCTACGGCTATAATTTTCGGTATACGGAAGTTTCACCAATATTTATATGGTAGGGCGGAACCCTTCATACTACGGACTGATCACAAGCCACTCTTATCTATTTTTAAGCCAAATAAAGGCATTCCGGAAGTCTCGGCTAATAGGCTTCAAAGATACGCACTATTTTTATCGGCATACAATTATGTTATTGAATACGTAAGTAGTGCGCACAACACAGCTGATTTTCTTAGCCGGTCTATGGCCGATGCGATAAATAAAAACATAATAGATAACGAACTTAGTGACTGCAGAAAAACATCGGATTGTGCGTCTTATGTTAATTTTATTTGGGGCGATAATTCAATGCCGGCCTCTGTCGCTGACGTCAGACGTGCAACAGAGACGGACAAGTGTCTGTCTCAAATTATTTACTATGTTTTAAACAAGTGGCCGGATAAATTATTTGATAATAATATTCGGGCATATTATCATTGCAGATCAGAACTAGCCGTAGAAGGAGGATGTTTAATGAGGGTCTCTAAATTAATAGTACCAGAAATTATGAGAGAAAATATTTTAAGCGAATTACATAGGGGTCACTTAGGCATTGCAAAAATGAAAGCGGCAGCGCGCTCACGGTTTTGGTGGCCCGGCATGAGCGCGAGTCTCGAGCGCACGGTCGCTGGTTGTGGTGTTTGCGCTCAGCTGCGCGCCGCGCCCCGCCGCGCCCCGCTCACGCCTTGGCCCTATCCGCCTGAGCCGTGGCACAGAGTTCACGTTGATTTTTTAGGTCCGTTAAATAATAAAGTATACTTTGTCGTTGTAGATGCTTATTCCAAATGGGTCGAAGTATTTGATGTCAGTGCAGGCTATGGTTCCCGAGTAATAATAGAGAAATTATGCGAATTAATGTCGAGGTTCGGTCTTTTTCAAACCATTTGTAGTGATAATGGTACGTCTTTTACGTCAACGGAATTTAATAATTTTTGTAAGCATAATGGCATTATTCACATAACATCACCGGCTTATCACCCTGCGAGTAACGGGCAAGCGGAAAGTTATGTAAAAATTATTAAAAAGGGGTTAAAATCTATTATTTTGGGAGGTTCGAAAAAAAATGACCTTAATATAAAATTAAATGAATTTTTATTTCACTACCGAAATTCGGTACATTCTACCACAAATCGGTCCCCCGCTGAGGTTCTGTTTGGTAAAAAGTTACGATGCAGACTAGACTTGTTAAAACCCTCGCCAATATCAAGGTCAATCGATAAGCATTTAAGTAAAATTGTAAACAAAAATCAGTGTTCGCAGATTAACGCGTATGGTGGCAAACGTAAAGTTAATTTTTCGATAAATGAAACTGTTTATGTGAAAGCTTATTGTAAGAATAATAATTTTTGGACTATCGGAACAATCGTAGAGGTTTTGGGAAAATCAACTTTTCTTATAAAACTTAAGGATTTTGATCGTATAGTTAAGAGGCACAAAAATCAAATTTACGAATTTAAGAAGGAGGAGGAGAATGTGGTATCTTCATCTAAGGAAGTTAGACGGAGCCTCGTTAGTCAAGATGTTCTTCCATTTAAGGCAGACTGCAGTCAAGACCTTTTACCACCAGTCTGCTTAAATGACCATAATGTCGGTACTGACGCCAGTGATGGAGATGTTTGGAACGACTGTCAGGACAACCCGCTACAAACCGAAGAGCGTGCAATTGAATCTACCCCTTCTCCCTCAGAATCTAGAGTGACTAACGAAGAACCCATTCAACGGTGTTTAAGGCCTCGTAAACACATAGATTATAAGAAATACTTCTAACCAAAAATTATTGTTTTTGTTTATCTTACAAATATTATATTTTATTGTATTCATTTTATATCATTGTTGCTCTTAAACTATTGGTGGAGGGATGTTATATGTGGGTACTAAGAATTATATTGCAAGGCGGTTGCATCCGCCATTATGGATGTCAGTCGGTAATATAGCTCTGCAGACGAGATACGTGTTTCATTTAATAAACGAAAATAACAGTGTGTGATGCTGTTTAAGATCCTTTCACAGTTTTGTATATTCAGGGCACACCTGTATGACATGCGTTTCCACTGAAGATGCTCATAGACATAAACAAGTGGCGGTGAGTGGACACTAAGAGTCACAGTTGCTCAGGTCACCCGTATAGATTTCTGACTTTAATAATCGATTATTATAAATTTTATATAGCTTGGTCCAATTGTTACCTTTTACTTGGCTTTTTACACTCTGAAATACGCAGACGTTAAGTTAAAAATACTAATATACGGTTACCCATTCATTTACAGATCACGCCTCAAGCTGTTTATAGCTATGATTATTTACCAAGGAACTTAATAACACACCCGGTGATGAGCCTCTTAGTTTTGTAGGTATAGAATAGATATGTAGCATCGCAATGTCAATATTTATGACAACGCTTATCTTTCAGTAATTGGCCTTTAAAAACCCATATAGGCGATTATCTCCATTTTCTGCAATACAAAGGTTGGTTGATATCTTTAAAAGAATATTACTTATATTATAAAGCGGATGAATTTGTTTGTTTGTATTTTTTACATTCAATACAATTGCATATGTTGATAATAAAAAAAATAAATGCCATGCCATGCTCCCAGCACAAATGGGCCGAGTCGACCGGGGACGTACACACTCGTCTCAAAGAAAATCGGCGTAAAGTAACAGTATCAGCAGGTACTGTTGCGTTTCGTACGACGAGTAAAAGTGTCGAAGGCCGAATCTCCCATCTTTTCTGTTACTTTCCATTTTTTCCTTCTAATTATATCATTTTCCCCTCCTGTCCCTTGGGTTGCCAACGCGCTTGTGATACTTCAAGTATTGCAAGCGCTCATCGGTTACGGTGACTGCATACCATCAGGCGGATCGTATACTTGTTTGCCAACCTTCATGACGTAAAAAATAGGATATGGTGATCATAGCACTACTATGATTACTATGTTGGAAAGTTAATATGAAATTATGAACTAAATTTAACGTAGATAATTATAATTCTATGAATTATATAAATTACATATGAGGCCGAGATTACTGGCCGGGATACGACCATTTTTGGTGAAAGAATGAGAATGAATGAACGTATTATAATTTCAATGCGAACAGAATGAAAATGAGAATCAGAGTAGGACAGGTCGTTGGAGCAATTTTTGTGACAGTTTGTATAACTTTTTGCTTCAGAAGGTGGTTTTTTTTGTTGGTTATATTAACTAACTCATTTTATTTTATTCTCTTGAATAATTTCCTGAATATGTTTTTGTTATGTCAGGGGAGACAAACGGACTGGAGGCTAACCTGATGTTAAGGGATTACCTACGCACATGAACATCTCCAACACTAGAGGGCATGCAGATGTGTTGCCGACCTTTTTTAGGATACACCTGGTTATACGCTGGCTGACCTAGAAACGCGGTTGACGGGCAGTCACTTCACGAACCGCTAGCTAACTAGGTGGACCTTTTTAAGCCTTTTTATCGGCGTCGGGATGTGACGACCCCATCGCCCGCTGTTGGGATAACCTCTGTCACAGCAGAGATTATTCCACCAGTGCAATCAGTCACACTGGTGGTAGGTCTTTTGTTGTAAGAGGCCGGCTAGGTAGGTACCACCGCAGTGTCCAATATTCTGCCGCCAAATAGTAGTGCTTAGGCATTACTGTGTTCCGGTTTGAAGGGCACTGTACGCTAGTGAAATTACTGGGCAGAGGAGATTTAAGAACTAATATCTCGAGGTTGGCAACGCGTGAGTGGCGCCTACTAATGATGCTGCAAGCGCTCATAGGCTACGGCAACCATTTACCATCAGGTGGGCCGTATGCTTGTTTGCCAACTTGTAACATAAAAAAGCCCTACCAACAGCAGAAACTTTTATTACCTCCTGAAACTAAGATTGAGGGGTGATGAATGTTAGTGCAGCATTACTATATTTTAATATTATCTTCTTAAGTCACTAAAAAATCACAATGAGAAAAATGGTTGGATACGTAACACATCATGTTAACTTGATTTTTAATCCCTTTTTATCGGAATAATTTATATAGGCTATACATTCATAATTTTCAACAATTATTCATACGTTTTATTTATTTTTGATCCAATCACTGCAGACTGCTATTGAAGAAATATTTATTATTTGCTTTTTAGTTTTGAATTCGAGATTTCTTTTTAAAAATATTTTATTTTATACATTTTAGTTACGAACGCACTTAATGAAAATTTAGGACTTATATGGTTATCTCATGGATACCATTGGCAGAACTGGACCAAAATGGAACCAGACCAGAAGCACCAGCTTTCAAATAAAGAAAGAACCATCAAAATTGGTGCATCCAGTCGAAAGTTCTGATGTAACAAACATTAAAAAAATACAGTCGAATTTAGAATCTCCTTTTTTGAAGTCGGTTAGTAATAGATTAACCCATTCCCTATCCTTAAAATAGACACAATAATTCCTTACCAAGTATTTATATATCCTTAATGAGACGAGGAACTTTTTAAGGCAATGGAACAAAAATACACACATGAAAAACAAAATGTTAAAAAAAATATTTTTTCCTCCAAAATGGAATCCTTAAATTAAAAATATGTAAACAGTATTATTTGAACTCCAAGATATGATAATCTTCATAATTCCACACAATAAACTTAAGTATACCTTAATAATCTTTTCATAGCTCACAATCTAGCAGGTTTACAATTTTCTTCATTCTGTTTACGGCGTTTGTGAAAAGTGGCTTAAATTATTATCTTCATGTAACTTTAGTTCATTGAGAAAAAATGGTTACCCCAGCTGTAAAGCAGGTTCGCCTTTTCTTTCATTATTTTTGACGATTTTTTTACGACGATTTATTTTAGTAAAAACATTTTCTTGTTAATGGGAATCTTCTAAAAATTCGTCAAAGTTGTGTTAAATGATTAGGGCTTTAGAAAATTTTTATTTTGTGCTTTTTAGTTTTGAAGTCGGTATTTTTTAAATATATTTTTGTTTAGTTTTGGCTATCTGTGGTCATTATCGTCAACATTAAAAGCTTTTTCGGATTAAATGCGTAAATTACTTTAAAAAATTCCAATTTAAATCGGTGTGCATTTGAAAATGTACCACGATTTCATTATGGTCTTATCATCAGATTCGGCCTGGTGACGATGAGACCACCAGCAAAGTATACCCTTTCACACGAAAATTATTTAAATCGGTCGTTGAAATTAAAGAATTAAGCCATTCGGTTTTTTTTTTCAAACATTTTTTTCATTTTAAAGTTTTATTTGAAAGGGAAGATATTAATGGAAAGATAAAAACATTTTATTTCAAAGAAAGCATTAACTGTGCATCCAAAACGCAGTTACTTTTTGTTTAGCATCATAATGCAACATTGAGTAACATTGATTTGATTTGTTGAATGTTGCAGCTCACCGTATCCACATAATATTGTACCTAAAATAATAAAAAAATTAATTTGACTACCGTTGTAGCGTGTTGGTAGCGAACCTGCCTTTTATTTCCTCCGATATTTGTATTTATCTTACAAATATCTCTCGGTCCGGGTGTTTGTCCTTGTGGATCATCCCACCGTGCCTCGGAGAGCACGTTAAGCTGTCGGTACCGGTTGTTATCATAACATCTGAAAAATCCTTAACTCATGATAGGTAATTTTCTCTAATCCAATGAGTAACCTGTCAAATCCAGATAAGAGTAATAAGCAGACCCCGGGTAAAATATCAGGATTAATGCTAGGACTAAGAGTAGCATTCATTAACAATTTCACAAATTTCTTGTTTCCAAAATATTGGCCAACGTTAAAATTTTGTTATCAAATGTTGTTCACCAACATTTGGAAATATTGCGCCACGAAAAGGAACTGCGGTGTGAATGGACCATAAGATTATGTATTTATTTCAGACATGGGCAGTAATGGGAGTTCTTTTAAACATGTTGGGTCAAGGCATGGTCTTAAGTTTCCCTTCCACATTATTACCATCGCTCTTCTCGCCAAATTCGGAAATACCAATTGACATACACGTGGCCTCTTGGATTGGTATGTACCTAAATTTTAGTATTGGAAATGCTTATAATTCTTTAGAAAAATATGATAATAAAATGTTCATGAAAAATATTGGAGTCCCAAAGCTTGGCACAAATTGTAAAACAAACCTTGTCCATTCTCTCACCTGCCCTTTTTTTCTTATTCTTATTACTCCTCTTTCTCTACACCTTAGTTGGCAAAGCTTAGAGCGGCGACTGTTAATGTCAATGTATCTTGACTTTTAATTTGTATGATTCTTGTGCTCATATTACTAGTGTTGCTAACACTATTTTTTTTACAAAAATAATTTTTTCATTGCTTTGAAGTTTTATTATGATCAATTTCTAATGTCTGGGGGCTTAACATTAACTCTTATAACGATTCAAATGACAATCAAATCAATCCAATTCAATTCTGACATTCAGATTTATATGAGCATGACGTATAAATGTATATATCAATAATGATAATGTATGTCATAATTTTATATTGGTCTTATTTGAATCGTAATAAGAGTTAGGTAAGCCCGCTGACCGATGAACCCGCCTTTTTTTTAAAGCGCGTCGTTTTCCTTAATTTGTTCATAGAAACGAACACATGATAACAACATAATATGAGAGAGATAGCTTTTATTATTCATCATAAAATAAAAGCAACAGTCTGTTACGTAGATAATCTGAAAGTCATAAACGAAAATTTACATTTCATAATATTAAACAACGTAACGCATTTTTAAGTATAAGCCATGTAATAAATAGCACTAGAGAGTCAATTTAGTCGCCTGAGAAAGCAACGAATGAATGAAATGAAAATGATAGGCAGTATGAAGAAGAATAGAGTCCTTTTTTTCGCTAAGAAATGTATACCTACTAGTTAAGTACACTAGTGCCTCGGAGAGTACGTTAAGCTGTCGGTCCGGGTTGTTACCATAACATCTGATAGTAATCGTTAGCTCTTGATAGGTAGTTTGCTCTTATCCATTAAGTTACTGGTTCGCCCTTAGGGCTGCGAAGGTCAGATGGCAATCTATCTCTCTATTTAAAAACTAGTAACCTATCAAATCCGGATAAAAGTAAGAAGCACACTACTGTATTGGACTTTCATCCCCTATTTTCCCCACTTCAAGTTTTTTCATCTAAAAAATTGCCGAGGTTCTATCTACATCCATACTTAAATTCAGCATAATATGGTCAGTAGCTTTCTCATGATTTACGCATATAGAAATTTTATCAATATCAGGTCATTTTATCAATTATATATAAACAAATATTCAAAATATAGTATTATACTTTTTAGGCGTCGGGATGTGACGACCCCATCGCCCGCTGTTGGGATAACCTCTATCACAACAGAGATTATTCCACCAGTGCAATCAGTCACACTGGTGGTAGGTCTTTCGTTGCAAGAGGCCGGCTAGGTAGGTACCACCGCAGTGTGTGGCACTACTATGTTCCGGTTTGAAGGGCAATGTACGCTAGTGAAATTACTGGGCGAACGAGATTTAAGAACTAATATCTCGAGGTTGGCAACGCGCGAGTGGCACCTACTAATGGTGCTGCAAGCGCTCATAGGCTGCGGCAGCCACTTACCATCAGGTGGGCCGTATGCTTGTTTGCCAACTTCTAACATTAAAAAAATACTGAGAATGAGTATAATTAAAAAATATTTTTTCTTTCTAGCATCATGTATCGGAACCGCAGGTATTCCTGGTTTCATGGTTTCGTCATTTCTAATGGATAAGTACGGGAGAAAGCTGGCACATTCAGTGGTTGTGGTACCAGGGATTGTCGGATGGCTCTTTATATATTTCGCTACCAACGTTGCACTTCTTATAATTGGGAGATGTTTATGTGGATTCGCAGCAGCTGCCACTGTATCGCTTGGAGCTGTTGTGATTGGTGAATATACGAGCCCAAGAAACCGAGGAACCTTCCTTAATCTCAAGACTTCAGCAGTTTGCATTGGAAACATGCTTGTGCACTTGTTTGGCAACTTTTTTGCGTGGCGTACTGTGGCCTTAATAGCTTTACTACCTCACATTGCTGCACTGATAATAATCTTCACGTGGCCAGAGAGTCCAGCATGGTTGGCCTCTCGCAAGAGATTTGCTGAAAGTGAAAAGTCTTTTTATTGGCTAAGAGGCAAGACAGTTGAATCTACAAAAGAGTTAGATGAATTATTTAGAGCACAAAAGGAAAGAACAGAAAACTCATCGTCAACTTGCATTTGCACAAAATTTATTGACTTTTTAAAAAAATTTACTCAGAGAGACTTCATAAAACCAGTAATTATTATATTCTTCAGCGCCCTTCTTTTGGAAGCATGTGGCAGACACATTTTCCCAGCTTACGCTATACAAATTATAGAAGAGGTTACAGGAAACAAAACGCAATCATTTTATTACACTTTGAGTATTGATCTAATAATTACTGCTAGCGCATTATTTTCATCAGCTCTTGTCAAGGTTATGAAACGGAGAACACTTTTATTTGGAAGTGGTTTCGCTTCAGTATTTGTTTTGATGTGTGTTTGCTTATATCTATTCTTATCAGCAAATGAATTAATTTCAAAAGACAAATCTTGGATAGCTGTATTACTATTTGCTTTGTATTTCATTTTATCTAATCTGGGATGCACCCCAATACCACTGGCATTATTAGGCGAAATTTTTCCTCTAGCTCACAGGGGTGCTGGATCTTCAGTGGCTGGATTTTTACTATCCATAAATGTTATGATCGGGATGCAAGTAACTCCATATTTATTAGCCAGTCTTAAAGTTTATGGCACTTTTGCTGTTTTTGGATCGGCAACGGGGCTAGCATTAGTGGCCCTAGTTTTTATTTTACCTGAAACTAAAGATAGGACATTACAACAGATCGAAGATTACTTTAACTTTGGTAAATTTAGAGATGAAAAAATTGATAATGACGATGAAGCTAAAATGAAGATGATCCCGCATTGAGTATAATCTAGTGCTTTAAGAGACTTAACGTTTAGTATGAATGGTGATAGCTTTAAAAGCGCGATTAGATAATATTATTTGTGATAAGAAGAATTGTGAAAAGCTTGCAGACTACATGGAATTATTATAAATTCGCTAGCTTATAATACCTACCTTATAAACTCTGTATTTTTATTAAAAGTTCAGTTTCATTGTTGTCAAATACCTACAGTCTTATCAGAATTGCAATCGTTTTTACAGCTGTTTAGATCAGTTATAAAATTATATCTTTTGTAACCATTAATATAATTTAGGGCAATATTAAGAATTTATCTATAAGATTAATGTTAGATTTTTTATCTTGTTTTTGCTTCTTTTTGGGGTCATTGAAATACGAAAATATCTTTATTTATGACATGACGTGAACATTCAGTCCATGAAAAAAAATATTTAGAAAACTATCGCTGCGACAAGTAAAAATATAAATAAGACCTTAATAACATAGTGATAAAGTGGCCTTGTCATTAAAAGTGATTTCTCTTAGGGAAATCTGTTTTGAGATAGAAAAAGATAAGTGTTGTAAAAGCAAAGAGTGATGCGTAAAGTACTTACGTATAGTTAATATAGGTATATTACGGATCTTCAGATTTCTTATTTCATAAAGGTGGCACTAAGTTTACGGTCCACCTCACGGTAAGTTGTGACCGTATCTTGTTGGAATATCATTAGCATCAAGCTATAACCTCTGTCACAACAGAGATTATTCCACCAGTGCAATCAGTCACACTGGTGGTAGGTCTTTTGTTGCAAGAGGCCGGCTAGGTAGGTACCACCGCAGTGTCCAATATTCTGCCGCCAAATAGTAGTGTTTAGGCACTACTGTGTTCCGGTTTGAAGGGCACTGTACGCTAGTGAAATTACTGGGCGAACGAGATTTACGAACTTATATCTCGAGGTTGGCAACGCGTGAGTGGCACCTACTAATGGTGCTGCAAGCGCTCATAGGCTGCGGCAGCCACTTACCATCAGGTGGGCCGTATGCTTGTTTGCCAACTTCTAACATAAAAAAAGCTTGTTGCTGAGTCAAAGAATTCCTTTCTGAAAAAAATAATAACATTACGAAAAAATTATTAACAAGGGATAAGAGAGAAGGAGTATGAGAGACTATTAAAAGAGGTCTTGTTGCTATCAACGTCCTTGCTTTTATTGAGCCATGTGAAATTAGTCGAGATTATATAAAGAAACCTGATGGTTTGACACTAGGAAAGGGAACGGGCTCTTTTGTGGGGTAACATAGGCCTTGGCACATTAGCCTGTCTCGTGTTAGGGAGACGGTATTACGGGTGGAAGCCGGTGCGGCAAAGGCTGAATTCAGTAAACTCTTGCGCCATAGAGCGGTAGGCATTTTTTAAAAAGAATTAGGATTGTAATTCAGCAGGAAAATGCAATTCCATTCTTGCCACCATTTTCAATGGAAATCATTTGTGTAATTATAATAAATTTAAATATATATTTATATATAGTGCCTTTTTGAAACAAATGTAAAACGGAGTATCTTAAATATAATAACTTTTCTACTTTTTTAGTTTAAAAATAACACTTAAGTATAATCTGCAATGTACATATTTTATATTTTTAATAAATTATAAACCATTTTGTATCGATCAATTTATATTGTATAGTTAAGATATTAATAAATCCTTACCTATGAATTTTATCCTCTATTATAAATAAATACTTTCGACCGAATTTCATGTAAATAGTTACAGAGGTTTCGATTCGAGTTGGATTAAATTTTTTACATTTGCAAAAATAAACAAGAACGCGTTTATTATTTATTTCTCTGAATTCCAAGTAAGATTGAACTTCATAACCTGAAAACTGATGTAAGCTCCAACACCCTATTTTTCCACCTTCCTTCCTTCCTTCCTTTCCTTTTGTTTTTGATGTCCTCTTTTTCTGAAGATCAGAGCCTCAGAAAAAGAGGAGCCACGTTAGAGAACTGTTATTTAACTAATTTCTTGAATTTAATAAATATCTGCTGCGGCTATCCAACGAGTTAATAATGAGATTAAAAAATTAAAAAACGCCAAAGAATCGATGCCAAGATATTGTTTTTGTATTAAGGTATTTTAAGATTTAATCAAAGAACATCAATTCATTGTATACACAAGCCATAAATTGTAAAGCACAACCTGAAAAAAAGAATTATATACAATCACAGAAATCTTAATAAAAAAGTACCTAGAAGTTGAAAATGCGGTCACAACCTTGTCGCCGTAATTGTGACTTATGAATCACAAGCGGTGCGATGATTATTATCGTTGACACATTTTGCTTACCATTGCTGTGTAATGTGTGTGTGTATTCAATATCAGCAAGTTCACGTAGTAATGTAATATGAAACTAACGATATCATCGTGGTCTGCGTGTGTAGTAGTTACAGCATGGGTGGGAGAAATTTTACGGCCTGGTAGCGACATTTAAAATATTTTGTAGTACCTTATTAATATTTCTGTGGATAATAGAAGCGGTTACTCTTTCACGCGTCAAAAGCGTGTTTTTTCCTGACGCAAAGACGATTAATTTTGCAGACTCAGCTAATTGAAAATACAACGACGAATACCTTAAGAAATATACTAATATACCTTGTTACGACGTTGTGGCGTAGCGGTAGCAAGCCTATCTTTAGCGCCACAGGTGGGGGTTCGATTGCTCGAAACAGATGTTTTTATTAACCATACTAACCGTGCCCGGAGTACATTTCGGGGTGTGTTTGTCTTTGTCCTTATTTATGTTTCCGGATTCCCAACACAAGATATCGCTTTCTAATGATAAAGTGATATCGTATTTTTCTAAAGAATTAAGACAGAGCGCTTAAAGCGATATATAATTAATCTAAGTCTTAAGTAAGGTAAGGAAAAAATTTACAATTTTTTGTTTTTCGTAAAAAAAATCATAATTCTAGTACTAGTTATTCGAAAACGCCATCGCTTATAAATATAAAACCACACGGTCCTGTCCGTTGCATACTACAGCCAAGTATTTTCGCTAGCTTATGTATTAAAATGTATCACTGTAATTGTAATTTAATATTGCGTTATGAAATTGTTTTTGTGTAAACTTATTTTTTAATCTTAACAAGTGTATGCACGCGATTGTACTTATGAATATTATTATAATTATATTTAATGTAATAACATAAAAGTAAGATTGAAATCTTATTTACAATATTGTTGTGTTGCAAGATGATTGATGATGGTTTATGATGATGATGGTTGGTGGATGGAAGAAGTTAATATAATTATAATTTTGCACCTAACAAGCATTAAGAATAGATATAAAGTTAACATTTTAAAAACTCTTTTAAAATCTGTTTTACATATATCTAAATATTGTTAAAAGTATGTGTTTTTTGTTTATATTAGGTATTTACATAAACAAAAATCGCTTACTAAAACCGGTCCCTAGATCAAAATTCCATTGTTTAGTTTTTGTAATTATACCACGCTGAGTAAATTTTGAGCTGTTCTCTCGATATCATAAAAATCTAAAGACTGTAAATTTATTAAGTACAGTAAATAAGCTGCCCCGCGGCTCCGCTCAGGTGTTGTACCGATTTTTCTTTATTGCATGGAACCATAATTCTTTTATGAAAATAAAAGTTGCTTAAGTTACTCTTTATAACATCAGCTATCTGAGTCTATCTGAGTCTGTCAAAATCGGTCCAGCCGTTCAGAGATTAGCCGGAACAAACAGGCAGACAATTGTTTTTTATGTAAGTTTTTATTAGTGAAAACTTTTGGAATTATAAACAGATACTTCAATTTTATTTATCTGTATAAATTATATAGATGCCTCTTTTTACCGGACTGCAATTTTTATTTGAAATTTGTTTTTTTTTACCACAGCTAGTATTAAGTTACTGAATTGTTGAACAAAACTATATTATGTTATATAATAATGTTATATCATCATTATAAATTATTCCAAACGTATCAGTCTTAGATAGTACCACATTGTAATTTCTATAAGACAAACCAGACTCGCTTACCAAAAATTATACTAATGTTTTTACAAGTGTTTGTAGCTTATTATTGTTAATTTATTTTTATACAGTTCAAGTCAGTGTCTGTGAAGACTTAGATTGATATTTCATGTAAAAGTAAATAATATATACATAAAAATATTATAGGAATAAATAAACATTTATTATATTTTACTTACGTTGTGAACATGTTGACCCCAGCTGTTAAGCAGGTTTGCTCTTAAATTCTTATTATTTTTAAAATCTATAATTGCATATATTTATTATTCAGTAAAATTAATATTCAAAACCAACCAAGTAACCAAGTGTGATACCATGTCAACCCACACGAATGTAATTTCGAGAAAAACGCGTTTGATAATTTTGAACAACTTGCTTTATATGATTTTTTTACGTTTTTTAGTTTTTGGCAATTTCAGATTTATGTAAGATTGTATACTTATTTTCACAAAAAATAAGTATACAAACTGGATATGTCGTATATAATATAACCCAAAACCTTTAACATAATACATAAATTGCATGATTAAAAATGGCTTTTTTAGAAGTTTTAAAAATCATATAAAGGCTTGCTTGCATGGTATCGAACCCGCGACCTGTGGCGTTTAAGGCAGGTTCGCTACCGCTGCGCCACAACGTCGTCAAATTTCATCATTTGATGTTAAACGTATGTATTTCTATCAGAGATTTTATTTAGGTGCTTTTTTCAGACGTGGACAGTAATGGGAGTTCTAATAAACATGTTGGGACAAGGCATGATGTTTGGTTTTCCCTCCATATTATTACCTGCCCTTTTCTTACCTGATTCGGATATACCCGTTGACATACACGTAGCATCTTGGTTTGGTATGTATATTTTATTTATTTATTTATTTATTTATTTATTTATTTATGAACACATATTACATCTATCTTTACAGAATATATCCAATGCGATAGTGTAGCAATTTTAAAACTAATTTATACAATAGCACAGAACAAATAAAGTTAATTTCGTGAATTCACGCTCAGAACAATGGAATATATCGATTTGAGCGGAAACCATGTTAAGCGTGCGCAGTGCCCGCGTCCAGGGCGCGTCGCGCAACAGCCCGGTACGCGCGCGCGGTACGACCAACAGCTGTGGCCGTTAGTAATAAGCTAAAAAACAAACTGAATAAAGATCGTAGAACATACAAGCACTTTGAAGCCTCAATAGCTCAACGGTAGAAGAGTCGACTTAACGGGCTTCGTGAACGGGAGAGCGAGTTCGCTCCTGACCCCCTTGAGCTATTGTCGTATCCCTCCTAGCGCAAGCTTCGAGCTTATTTGGAGGGGCAATAGGAATATTAGTAATGCCTTGATAAAACATTGCTATTGTTCTTTTAACTGCGAGCAAAACTCGCTAGCAATATTTAAATATTATAGTGTACGATGTCTACAAAAATTAGATTAGGTTGCGGAGTCGTTTTTAAGCTTTTAAATTTTTTTTCTCTTGTTAGTATTCCACTGATAAGCTAACACCTTCTGTAATAACAACATTGGGATCTCTTGGTCAGTATGGCCGAAGAGACGATAGGAGTTTTTTTTAAAAGAATATTAGCAATGATTTTTCAAGGCATTACTAATATTCCTATTGCCCTCCAAATAAGCTCGAAGCTTGCGCTAGGAGTGGGTACGACAATAGCCCAAGGGGGTCAGGATCGAACCCTCGACTCTCGCGTTAACGGAGCGCAGTCGGCCCTTCTACCGTTGAGCTATTGAGGCTTCAAGGAGATTGACCTTCACCATCTAATAACCCAACGAGACACATTTTTTTATCAAATTTTGGCCCGTTAGGAAAAAATGATGAGAGTAAATTTTTACGATGCGCGCGCACACCGTCACAAAAAAACCGACACCCTGAAGATAGCTATAGTCAACATTTTTTTTTGTGATATTTAAATAAACTTTATTTAACTAGATAATGCATTATAATAAAACTTTCAATTAGTATTAAATACCTTTTTTCTATTGTTAGTGTCGTTTTTCTACAAACGTAGAATAAGGCGAAAGATAAAATTTTTGAAAAGATTTTTATCGTGTTACGCCAAAGAAGTATAACTTCTAACGCGTGTACATAAGTATTTTTTATTAAATTATAAGCATGCCCGTGATAGCTTATCAATGGAAAAGTGTTCATGACTATTTTTAATAAAATTAATTTAATTATTTTAATAACTAAACCAGTTTAGTTTTAAGTGATACCTTTGGCTACCTGGAAAGCAGGTATAAACGGACCAACGTTGTCAATATAGTCTGTATTAAAGACCAATAAAAAGTTGTATAACAGAAAGATATTTTAGTTACGAAAATAATCCTAAACGGCTGCCCGTTAAAAACGTTTGATTAAATATTATTGTCATGCTTGAAGTTTTAATGAAAGTAGAGCATTCGATTTTTTTTCTAATATCCGTAAATAAAAAGCCTATTCATAAAAGTTAAATGGAATATTAAAAAAAACTGACACCGTTGTGGCGTTGTGGGTAGCGAGTCTGCCTTTAGTCTCGACGGTTGCGGGTTCGATTCCCGCTCGGGCAGATGTTTGTTAAAATTTCTGTCTCGGTCTGGCCGTTTGTCCGTGTGGGTCTCCCGACCGTGCCTCGGAGAGCACGTTAAGCTGTCGGTCCCGGTTATTATCAATAACATCTGATAATAATCGTTAACTCTTGATAAGTAAATTGCTCTTATCCAATGAGTTACTGGTTCGCCCTTAGGATTGCGGAGGTCAGATGGCAATCGCTCTGTGTAAAAACTAGTAACCTGTCAAATCCGGATAAGAGTAATAAGCAGACCCTGGGTACATAAAAAATACCGGGAATAATGCTAGGATGAAGAAGGAATATTAAAAAAAAAAGAGTATTTTTTTTTTTTTTTAGAAGTTGGCAAACAAGCATACGGACCACCTGATGGTAAGTGGTTGCCGTAGCCTATGAGCGCTTGCAGCACCATTAGTAGGTGACACTCACGCGTTGCCAACCTCGAGATATTAGTTCTTAAATCTCGTCCGCCCAGTAATTTCACTAGCGTACAGTGCCCTTCAAACTGGAACACAGTAATGCCTAAGCATTACTATTTGGCGGCAGAATATTTGACACTGCGGTGGTACCTACCTAGCCGGCCTCTTGCAACAAAAGACCTACCACCAGTGTGACTGATTGCACTGGTGGAATAATCTCTGCTGTGACAGAGGTTATCCCAACAGTATTTTTAATGAAATATATATTCTTTTAGCATCGTGTGTTGGAATCTCCGGTATCCCTGGTTTCCTGGCATCATCATTTCTCATGGATATTTATGGGAGAAAATTGGCACAGGCAGTGGTTATGGTACCAGGGATTGTGGGTTGGCTCTTATTGTATATCGCCACCACTGTACCTACTTTAATAATTGGAAGATGTTTATGTGGATTCACAGCGGGTGCATGTGTATCGCTTGGAGCCGTTGTGATTGGTGAATATACCAGCCCAAGTAATCGAGGAACGTTCCTTAATCTTAAGACTACGGCTGTGTGCATTGGAAGCATGATTGTGCACATAGTTGGACACTATTTTGTATGGCGTACTGTAGCCTTAATAGCTGTACTGCCTTACATTGTTGCATTGATGATCACCTTCACGTGGCCAGAGAGCCCAGCTTGGTTGGCGTCGCGTAAGAGATTTGATGAGAGTGAAGAGGCTTTCTACTGGATACGAGGCAAAACGGTCGAGTCTACAAAAGAGTTAAATGAATTACTTAGAGCACAAAAACAAAAAACGGAATATCCTTCGTCAAAACACTTTTGGCTTAAATGTATAGAATTTTTGAAGAAATTTTCAAAGGAAGACTTTATAAAACCGGTGATTATAATATTCTTTAGCTCCGTCCTTTTGGAGGCATGTGGTAGACATATTTTTCCAGCTTACGCCATACAAATTATAGGAGAAGTTATAGGAGATAAGGCGCAAACATTTTATTATACTTTAAGTATTGATTTAATAATTACTGCCAGTGGATTGCTTTCTTCAGCCCTAGTTAAGATTGTAAAACGACGTACACTTTTATTTAGCAGTGGTTTCGCAGCGGTATTTGTTCTGATGTGCGTTTGCTTGTATCTATTTTTATCAACAAGCGATTTAATTTCTAAGGACAAATCTTGGATAGCTGTTATACTTTTCGGTATGTATTTTATTTTATCTAATTTAGGAAGCACTCAAGTACCGCTTGCATTAATAGGTGAAATTTTCCCTTTAGCACACAGGGGCGCTGGTGCGTCAGTGGCCGGGTTTTTAATATCAATAAATTTGATGATCGGAATGCAAGTAACTCCATATTTATTAGCTAGTCTTAAAGTTTATGGAACTTTTGCTGTTTTTGGATCAGCTATGGGGCTAGCTTTGTTGGCTCTATATTTCATACTCCCTGAAACGAAAGACAGAACCTTACAGCAAATTGAAGATTACTTCAACTTAGTGAAATTTAAAGATCAGAAGATTGTTGATTGTGATGAAGCCAGAATGAAAATGATTCCACACTGAACACCTATTAGATTGATAGACTAATTACGTTAAATGTAAATGGTGGTAGCTTTAAATGTATAATTAATTTGAAATAATATTATGTATAGATAAATTTAAATACGAACTTGAGTGAACTTTTAAATATTATCAAAAGGTTATCAGAGTCATCGTATTAATTGTAAGTTTCTATAAAAGTAATTAATTTGTGTAAGTATTAACATCGATGTTTATACATTGCTTTGTGTCTGTGACTCTGGCCGTGTAGAATTTTGTAATGTAGTCGATTAATCAAAATTGAATGATTGTATTTAAAATGTCATTTTAGTTTAACTTTAAGCTTTAGAAAGCAGTTTCATAATCCGTTTAGGTTTTATTTTGCTTAAAATGCATCAATTCAAAAATGTCTCACTGATGCAGTTCTTAAAACTATATAAACAATTGGGTTACCCCTATTTATAAGAATGTTTGGAATAAGACTTTTTAATATGAATACCGAATTATGATTTTTAAAATATAGATTAAAAATAAAGATGTCTATATTATAATAATAGGTTGCATACAATGTTTAGTTGAACATAAAATTTTAATTAAAGTTTTTCACATTTTTGCTTTTTGTCCGAACTAATATAATAATTGAAATACTCTCCGCTCTTCCAGTCTGTTGACATTTTTAATTATACAACATAATTATAAATTTAAAATTATGAGTGTTATCTTTTCATCAATATAATAAAAACATAATATTTATTTATTTATGATTCGCCATTGGTAAATACAACAATACATACACACAATTTTAACACAATAAGGTATTTTAAATGCATTACCTTTTAAGACAAATACAGCATGCATTAGTTATTTTTTGGGAAGATTTACGTTCCTAATATAGCTTTACACGTTATGCTTTCGTCTTAGCGAAATAATCCATTATCTCATTGAAATCCGTCTCAAAGTCAGGTTTATTTTACGGCTAGGAAGGCAACGCTAGATCGATTTTTCTGGAAAATTAACTAATGATTTTGGCGCTCTCTGAAACTACGTTTCGCCAGTTAAACTCCTCATGTTACGCACGGGCGATACTGCGGGCAAAACTAGTATAATATACTTACTTAATATTATAAATGCGAAAGTATCTCTGTCTCTCTATCTGTCTGTCTGTTGCAGTTCACGCCAAAAATACTGAACCAGTTTAAATGAAATTTGGTATATAGATAGTCTAGAGCCTGATAAAGGATATAGGGCACAATACGCAAAAAGGGTTGTAAGGAGTTGAAACGGGGGATGAAAAGTTATATGAAAGTATCGTCAATCGTAGAGCTAAAAGCTTGAAACGTTTTAGACTGTTGATTAAATAAATAATTATGACATTCAAAGTTTGTAAAAGTTTTACCCTCGAGTCAATAAAAATAGGGAATGGTGGATAAAAGTTTGTACGGAAATATGTAAGGTTTTTGGTGGCGTCGGGATTTGACGAACCCATCGCCCGCTGTTGGGATAATCTCTGTCACAGTAGAGATTATTCCACCAGTGCAATCAGTCACACTGGTGGTAGGTCTTTTGTTGCAAGAAGCCGGCTAGGTAGGTACTAACGCAGTGTCAAATATTGTCCAGCCAGATAGTAGTGCTTAGGCATTACTAGTATATTGTGGTTTGAAGGGCACTGTAAGCTTGTGAAATTACTGGGCAAAGGAGATTTAAGAACCAATATCTCGAGGTTGGCAACGCGCGAGTGGCACCGACTAATGGTGTTGCGCGCGCTCATAGGCTACGGCAACCGCTTACCAACATCTAAAAAAATGTTTTACACGCGGGTGAAACCGCTGGCAAAAGCTAGTTGAATACAAAATGAAAATGCAAAACAACAATAAAGATAATTGTACTAATTACAACTAACCAAAGATAACAAAATGCGCTGTAAGTAATACGTTTATTTTGTAACCATATTGCAAAAAGGAATACCAGTAATACATACGTTGGAAAAACATTACCCGCCTTCCCGCAGGTATACTTGAAAATAGGTACGTATATATAACGTATAGGGGTAGCCATGACCGTAGGGAGGGATGGGCAGGGAAGGCAGCTCCCCCCCTTGGACCTTGCTAAAATATAATACATTTTGAACTTTATAAATAATAAAATTTATTTGTAAGCTTTTTGGCCCGTAGGCCTCTGACTTGACTTATTGACTGTTGTCAAATTGTCAACAGCCGGGAGCGACTTTTCACGTGCCCTCCGAAGCACGGAGACGGTCGGTGGAAATACCAATATGCGATCACCCATCTAGTGGCTGACTGCGCCTAAAGTTGCTTAACCTACCGATCGTTTACCGATCATACGTGCACTCAGCTATGAGCGTCTCTATCTCGAGGTTGGAAACGGGTGAATAACACCTAAAAATTTTATTGCAAGCGCTCATAAGCTACCATTACCATCAGATGGGGCGTATGTTTGCTTGCCAACTTAGTAACATAAAAAAAAACTATTGATGAAAATAGTCATTTTACCACCTCCCTGGCTAACATTGGCATAGCAACTTCTATTTTACTCACAGGTACGACGCATAGACGAACGAGGCTAATTTGAGGTTAGTAACCTATGGAATTTGTCACCTGTATAATTAATAAAGATAATACCATTATATTTAAGTCTATTGCGTATTTCTTACTAATCTATGTCTTACATGTACTTGTCTAAATATTTAAGTATAATTAGTTTGTTTTCGTACCAATTAATATGTATATATCGCGACCCCCAACAAATAAAGTCGTAAGCGCTATTACGACCTTTTTGATGTTTTTGCATTGTCTTATTCTAGAACTTCAAATACACCTCTTCTAATTATTTTGAGATTTTTTAACGATATTACAGAAATTACAAGCATGACTTCTTTAGTCTTCGTAAAGAAAAATACTGCCCTAACATCGAACTAAGCTGTTACCAATAATTTGTAAGACAGGCAACCTACACATCATAACGATGGTCACAAATTTCTGGAAATGTTTCACGCGTGTATGATTGTTATTTATGTTAATTTTTTAAAGTTAAAAATATTGCCTCCCTTCTAAATAAGGGGGTCGGGATCGAACCTGTAACTCTCGAATTAACAACGTCGGCCATTTTACAGTGGACCTATTAAGATTTTTTTTTAACGCTGCACTCTCAACGGCCCCCATTAGGATAGTAATATCCTGTGTCGGGGGTTCGGAAACATTCACAATGACAAGGACAAATAAACCCAGACCGGAAAATATGCTTGCATGGTCAATACAAACATATTATGCTCCGAGCGGGAATCGAACCCGCGACCTGTGGCGTTTAAGGCGCCTTCGCATTTGGACTTTACTGCCAAAGTGGATTAGAGTCATCTGGCCAAGTTTTTTCAAATAATAAAAAAGCGTCCTTCTTTTTGAAATCGATTCTAAAATTATTTTAACTTTTAATGGAAAAGACAGCCTTTATATGCTTCGACTAAGATTGTCTTTGCTTATCTTTGAAATGTTATTGTATAGGTAATGGTATGTAATTAAATAAATCGTGCTTTGAAAATTATATATTAAATATTGTGAATGTTTTGCGTTGTGTCTATGCACGACCGGCTATTTTCATTTCGATATGTTAAAAAAAGGGTTCAAAATGTCTTGAAATCTACGTACTTTGGCTAAAAGAAGTATATTTATACAATGTATATATTTGACTAATTGTTATTTGTGAACAATAATAACAATAAAACTCTATCTATTATGTACTAGATGTGCCGGCAGCTCCGCTCGCGTGAAGCTATTGAACCCTAATTATTTCTAAAATATATATATTTTTTTATGTTATAAGTTGGCAAACAAGCATACGGCCCACCTGCTGGTAAGTGGTTGCCGTAGCCTATGAGCGCTTGCAGCACCATAAGTAGGTGCCACTCACGCGTTGCCAACCTCGAGATATTGGTTCTTAAATCTCCTCTGCCTAGTAATTTCACTATGCCTAAGCACTACTATTTGGCGACAGAATATTTGACACTGCGGTGGTACCTACCTAGCCGGCCTCTTGCAACAAAAGACCTACCACCAGTGTGACTGATTGCACTGGTGCAACAATCTCTGCTGTGACAGAGATTATCGCAATAGCGGGCGATGGGGTCGTCACATCCCGACTCCGGTAAAATTACTTATTATCACATCAGCTATCTGCCTGTGAAAGCCCCATTAAAATCGGTCCAGCCGTTTTAGAGCTAAGCCACAACAAGCAGACGGACAGCCAGACAAAAATTAAACATTTTTTTTTATGTATGTATCGAACCGTATATAATACTGTCATATGCATTTAGATATAAGCTGTTAATTAGGAATTACAAACAGACATTTCAATTCCATTTATTTGTATAAATGTATAATGGAATGAACATCTACATTCTATATCTAGTATAATAATAGAAACATTTTATTAGGTAATAATACAATAATAATAAGTTGCACTAATATTATTACAGGTGCTCAGATAATGGTTATTTTATTTCAGTCGTATATTGGTGTTTATAAAAGAAGGTTTCAATTTGTAAAGTAACTGGTTTATAATTAAGTAAATATTATTTATTTCAGCTTATCGTAAGTGGGTAATATGATCACACCAGCAGCGAAGCAGGTTTTTATACTTTTACTATTGTCTTTAGACTTAATTTTGAATATTGTTGTATTGTGTATCTATGGTACTGGCTACAAATGGACCGGGAGCGGAAAAGTACTACCCTCTCACAGAAAATCGGCGTAAAGTAACAGTATTAATAGGGTACTGTTGCGTTTCGTGCGATGAGTGAGAGCGCCCGAGGCCCTGTCTCCCACCCCGACTGTTCTTTTCCTTTTTCCTTCTAATTCCTTTCTTCCTATCCTTTGGTTTGTCAATGCGTATGTGATACTTCAAGCATTGTAAACGTTCATAGGTTACGGTGATTGCTTTCCATAAGGCGGGCCGTATGCTTGTTTGCAAACCGTCATGAAATTTGGCCCGCTGTTTTGGCTGTGTGAATAACGTCAAATAATTGGTTCCCGAAACAAACTTTCATACGCCATTTCAATCTTTTCAAGTTTTTAAAAGTAACCTATAACAGTCTTCGTGGTCACATCTATATCTATACCAAAACTGAACACAATCATTCAGCAATTTAGGCGTGAAAGCGTAATAAGAAAACATACTGACTTTCTCATTTACATTATTAAAAACATTAGAGAAGTTACGCGTTATTTTCTGGTTTTTTGATTTTGTTTCATGAAATAGAACCCCAAAAATATATGGGTTTATGGTATGTTTGTGACTGCAGCACTGATAAGGGACTCCAGGAGATGTACATAGAATGGTACTTTTTAAATTATAAGTGTGAGTAATTTGCTCTCACTGCACTATGCCTATTAACATCTTGTTTAAGTAGAATATTAGAAATACTTTTTCAATTCAATACTTATATAAAACTTTCCTTTCCTATAAAGTGCGTATTCATTGTGATAGGAGTGGGTATGACAGTAGCAAAAGGTGATCGAGATCGAACTTCTAACTCTCGCATTATCAGAGTATACCGTTCAGCTACTGAGTCAATATTGCTTTTGTGTCACAATACTTAGACGATTAGGTTGATTGTTTTTTCAAAACAGTGACACCGCTCGCGTTATGTAGTTTTTTGATGATCGCACGGAAACCCAATATTTTTTTAGGATGAAAAGTAATTTATATGTTAGTAATTGTTATAATTTCATCCAAATCCGTCCAATAGTGTTTACATCAAAGGAAAATAGACATCCATCCATCCAAACAAACTCTAACATCTACCATACCATCATACCAATTTTATAAAGCTGAAGAGTTTGTTTGTGCATTTGGCTGAATGCGTTAATCTCTGGAACTACTGATCGGATTTTAAATTGTTTTTCAGACATGGACTGTTATGGGTGTTCTCTTCAATGTGTTCGGACATGGCATGGCCATAAGTTACCCCTCGATCTTGCTTCCTGCACTCAGCTCACCGTCTTCAGAGATTACTATTAATATACACGTTGCCTCATGGGTGGGTATGTCGATATTTACTATTACGGTACAGTCAATAGTGTTGACCAGTCAAAAGTACTTTTGACTTCCGATTTCTATTAAAAGAAGTTTTGATTGAAAAATATCTGTAGTAATTAATTTCACATCCCAATAACCTACTATTTCCATATGCAGAAGAAGCTCATCTTACTGGTTTAATTTCAGGAACATTTCTGTAAAATATTAGCTACCACTTACTTTTCCCTTTATTTTCCTCAATTTATTTGGTCAAAACTACTTTTAACCACAATTTCAGTCAAAACTACTTTAGACTGGTTAACAGACTTGACAGCAACATCATAATCTACTGTTACAACATAAATTTACATTTTACAAATATATTTTACAATAACATTAAGCTTTATAAGTACACGGATAGAATTACTGTAATGCTATAGACATAGTGATTTACCACTTGAAATTTGGCTGGTAAGATAAGGAAAAGGAACGAAACAGAGTATTCGTCGACACACTCAATCGTCGAAATGAACTCAACAGTACAACTTTGAATATGCGTGAGAAGATAGTTCCTCTCTGATAGAGCCCACCCATTATTTTTGTACATAATAAGCGTGCAACAGCGTACGTAGGGATAGACTGCAAAGATGATGCTTTCGGTGACTAGAGAAGATTTAAGACCACCATCGAAGAATGAACCAGGTCTTTTATATTTGTGTCGTGTTCGATATCAGTTGTGAATACTCGTGTTTCATTAATGTTTATCAATTATTGCGTAGTCACCACATCCTATGGACGGATGTAACAGAACTATATTTTGATTTGATTTTAGTTACAAAAAGTACAATTTTACATTTTCTTTCAGCATCCTGTATTGGACCCGCCAGCATTCCAAGTTTCGTATTTTCATCATACCTAATGGATAGGTATGGAAGAAAAGTGGCATATATAATACTTACAATACCAGGGGTAATCGGTTGGCTTGTAATTTATTTTGCGTCTAATGTACCTGTTCTCATCATTGGAAGGTCCTTATGTGGACTTTCAAAGGGTGCTACAACATCACTTGGAGCTGTTGCAATCGCTGAATACAGTAGCCCAAGGAATCGAGGAATGTTCTTAAATCATAAGACCACAGCTGTTTGTCTTGGTAATATGATGGTGCATATACTTGGCCACTATTTTGAATGGCGTATTGTGGCGTTGATAGCCATATTCCCTCACGTTCTTTCATTAATAATTATGTTGACATGGCCTGAGACTCCAGCATGGTTAGCATCTCGTAAGCGATTTGAAGAAAGTGAAAAATCTTTTACTGGCTAAGGGTAAGACGAATGAATCAAAAAGGGAGTTAAAGGAACTATTAAGAGTACAAAATGATAAAGCCGAATCTTCATCGTCAAAATCCTATTGGACAAAATGTTTCGAATTTTTTAAAAAGTTTACAAAGAAAAATTTCATAAGACCGTTGATTATTACGTCCTTTGGAACACTTCTTTTGGAATCTTGCGGTAGACATATTTTTCCAGCTTACGCAATACAAATTATCGAAAAGGTTACAGGAAACAAATCCTATACGTTTTATTACACTTTGGCGATGGACTTATTGATAGCTTCTAGTCTCGTCGTTTCATCACTTTTCGTCAAGATTTTTAAACGGCGAAAACTTTTACTTCGGAGTGGTTTCGCTGCCTTATTTGTGCTGATATGTTTTTGTTTGGATCTATTCTTATCTGAAAGCGAATATATTTCTATGGAACAAAATTGGATCGCAATCCTACTATTCGCATTGTATGTCGTTCTGGTTAATCTAGGATGTACTCCAATACCGCTGGCATTAATAGGTGAACTTTTCCCTTTAGAACATAGGGGTGCTGGATCATCAATGGCAGGGTGCGTACTGTCCATATTTATGATGGCTGGAATGAAAATAACCCCATATTTGTTAATTAGTCTTAAGGCTTATGGTACATTTGCTGTATTTGGAACTGCTATGGGACTATCGTTGTTCGTTCTGCATTTTATGTTGCCTGAAACTAAGAACAGAACGTTGCAGCAGATCGAAGACTATTTTAATTTGGGAAATTTCAGAGATACCAAAGTTGATACTGATAGTGATGGTAATAATGATGATGACGATGTTGAAAATGATAGTGATAATGATAAGGATGATGATAGTGATGTAAAATTAAGGATGATCTCACATTGATTATTGTTTATAATATTTAGAGAAGTTGCAAAAATCTGTCTATTCTGTTGAATAATGTTGAATGTGTATGATGTATGCCTTATAAATAATAAATGTTTTATATATTTTTTGTTAATAAAAAGATTACAAAATAATGTGGTGTAGTGTTTTTGAGAACTATTTACCTATCCCATGAAACATTAATTTTTATAATGCAACTGATACCGATTAAAAATGTAGAAGTTAAATTAAATAGCTCAACGGCTCTTCTGGGCCGACTCTGTTAAGGCGAGAGTTGCGGCTTTGATCTGACTCCCTAGGGCTATTGTCATACCCACTCTTAGCACAAGCTTCGAGGTTTTTTGGAGATATAACGATTTTTAGACCGTGAATTATAACTTATAAACCAAGCTTAACTGTCGAACACAAAGAAACTCCGCTAACACAAAGATTTTTTTAGAATAATTTGACGTAAAGATGCGTGTTATAACCTTCGATTGCACTTCTTCTTCTTCTCTTCTTATCGAGTGATTAGTGGCAAAATTAGTGCCACAATTGTTCAGGTTGGCCCCTATATACCTCTGAATTGACTTTTTACGTGATTTCCAAAGCACAGAGACGCTCAGTTGAAATACTACTATGCGGTCACACATGCATTAACTAATCCCACCTAAAGTTGTTTTTTTTTTCGAAATGTGTAATTGTTGTTGGCCCAACTGGCTTTGATAACGTCACCGAGCGGGGAGGCCGAGTACAGAGACAGACTCGGCTGTAAAAAGGGGCAGCCTTCACGGGGGCTCAAATTTGATTCCTTTCTTAGGGCAATCTACGTTGCGTACGTACCACGGACAGCCCGAGTCCATGCGTAAGAAACGGTTCTGAATTATTTGAAATTGATTAGTTCTTCTGGCAAGGACGTGTAAAAAAACAGGGCTCGCATAGGTCAGTGTTGTTTTTGCCTGGGGTTTACCGAGGGTTACCGTTTCATATTACTATGTTAACAAATTATCATAATTATACAAATCATGTCCTCGGGGAGCGGTGGCAAGGTGGCAAGAATGCTACCTTATTGCATAGCAAGAATATTGGTTAAAATGATTATAATGAATTGCTATTAAATAATTTTAATACGGTGCCTTCTTCTTATCGATTGGTTAGTGTTCAACCTAGTGTCAGAGTTGTTCACGTCGCCCTCTGACTTGACTTATCGACTGTTGTCTAATTGTCAATAGCCGGGACCGACTTTTTACGTGCCCTCCGAAGCACGGAGACGCTCGGTTGAAATACCTCTATGCGATCACCCATCTAGTGACTGACCGCGCCTAAAGTTGCTCAACCTACCGATCGCTTATCGATCAGCGGGTGCACTCGGCTATGAACGTCTCATCGTTTACCGATCAGCGGGTGCACTCGGCTATGAGCGTACTCGGCTACTACGGTGCCGAGACGAGTGAGAGAGAGTGAGTGTTCATCACGGTTGGGCTGGTTCACAAGTTTAAAGTAGCTCAGCGAGCTATGGAAAGGGCTATGCTCGGAGTTTCTCTGAAGGATCGTATTCGAAACGAAGTGATCCGGGTTGCTGGCAAGAACTGGATGAGAGTGGCCGAGGATCATGCTCAGTGGCGTTCATTTGGAGAGGCCTATGTCCAGCAGTGGACAGCGAAGGTCTGATGATGATGATTGAATAATTTTAGGTGATAAATTCCCTATCATATGAGGTATTTCTATAATTGATATATTAAATTACATTCATAAGATAACAATAATTATTTTATTATCTTATGAATATACAATATATACAAAAATAGGTTGATCATGAACTTCGTTACTTGTACAAGCAAGATTCTGTCAAATAATTAAATCTTTTAAAATTACGAGTAACTCAGTTTTAACAACGACGACCGTTGTGGTGTTTTAGCCTAGTAGCCTGCCTCGATGGTCGCGAGTTCGATTCCCGCTCGAGGCAGATGTGTGTATTGATCTTACAAATACCTGTTTCTGTCTGGGCTCTTTTCCGTGTGGATCTCCCTACCGTACCTGCCAGAGCACACTAAGCTGTCGGTGCCGGTTATCATATTATAACATGTGATGATAATCGTTAACTTTCGATAGGTAATTTGCTCTTATTCAAGAGTTACTGGTACGCCCTTAGGGTTGCAGAGGTCAGATGGCCATCGCTCTGTGTAAAAACTAGTATCCTGTCGAGTCCTGTAAGAATAAAAAGCAGACTTTGCGAAGAAGATTCTAAAGCTTGAGAAAAAAAGGAGATATATTGATTTTAAGATTGAATAATTTATAATATACCTAACATTTTTAATACACTTGTCTGAGCAACAACATTAGTTGATAGTCACGAGGCCTTTTTAATTATTTTCCATAATATTAAAAACATGGCGAGATTATGTACAAATATTTTTTTTTACCTTATACGTAGATTTGACCTCGAATACTATTGTTTATTATTGATTGAAAATCGGATTTAATTATTGATATATTGTCCTACTAATATAATAAATGTGAAAGTTTGTATGTTTCGATGTTTGATACTCAATCACGTAAAAACGGCATAACGTATCTGTATCGGAATTTGGCACAGGTATATGTTGCTATTTATGTATTTTATGTATTAGTGTTTATTTATGGTGGCAGTAGGTTGCCGCCCCAGAGGGAGGCCGAAAGGCCTGGACGCGTATGCGTCGTGGAGTATTATATATTCTATCTATGTATAGTATGTATTAATATGTATGTATGGCGGCAGTAAGTTGCCGCCACCGGTGGGCTCCTCGGGGCAAGCGCCGGGGCGTCGCAGTGGTATAAGGTTGGGACTCGGTGATCGGAAATCAAACCATTTCGTCGGATGCTCAAGTAGTACTGTTTATTTGATATCAAGGAATCTAATTTATAGAGTACATGTTCGTCATTACGTTACACACATACATACGTTACAATACACATACGTTACAATATTAATTACCATACTACACCTCCCATCGAGGGAAGAGAAAAAAAATACGAAAAGTAACTTTTTTTTTAAGTAATGTAATTATAATTAAGCAAATTACCATTATTTTTAATTGTTTCAAATTCTTATATAGTTCAATTAAACAATTTAATATTATTTAATTTTATTATATATTTATATAATAATTAAGTTAAAATAAACTAGGTAGATACTAATAAGATAATGCAATAATAACTAAATAGATGTTATACAAGCTCAAATAGAGTTAGAGAGAACTTATGTTTTTATTACTCTAAATAAGGCTTTGTTCTATTTTTATGGATTATATCTAGCTTACCATTAATTTCAATCTCTACATTCGGTGATAAATCTCTAACGACATTATACGGGCCAGAATAAAGATTTGTCAATTTATTACCTGTTTCATTTTTAATAAGGATTTTATCATTAGGCTTATATTTAAAAGTATTCGTATACTTGTCATATTTATTTTTCCTTCGTAGCTTACTGTCAATTAAATTGTTGCGCGCCTCCGTTTGAGATACTTGTAACCTGTATTTGAGTTCGAGAGGATAGCTTTCATAATTATATAATGGTTCAATAGATTTTGTAAGGTTACTGGGTAAAATGCACTTCTTTCCAAAAACTAGTTCATACGGCGTAAACTGAGTAGAGGTGTGGACAGTAGTATTATATGCAAAACACCAGAATGGCAGCCAATAACTCCACATTTCAAATTGTTTTTCTACATTAATTCTTAAGAAAGAATTTAGATTTTTGTGTGAATTTTCCAACGCGCCAATACTTTGGTGATGGTATGCTGTGGAGTTTAGTTTAGAAATATTTAAAAGCCTACATACCTCTTTAAAAGTGTCCGACATGAACTCCGTACCTCTATCTGTAGCAATCTCTTTAGGGATTCCGTACCTAAGAATAAAACCTGTAACAAAGGCTCGAGCTACCTCAGTCGTAGTTTTTGTGGTAAGAGGCATTGCGCATACATATTTTGACAACTCGCATTGTAATGTGAGAATATATGTATAGTTATCATTATCTCTATCAAGGGGACCTACTAAATCTAAAAATACTTTCTCAAATGCAGTATTTGCTGTTGAGGTAATTGACATTGGCTCTTTTACCGTAATTGTATATTTTTGCCTTTGACATTTAGGACATTTCATTACAAAATTGTTGACATCTTTTTCAATTCCTGGCCAAAAATAATACTTTTTAATATTATTTACCATTCTTCTAATGCCCGCATGCCCACTCGTGGGCAACAAATGAAAATCGTTCAAAATTACTTTTATATCGTCATTATTTTCTATACGCTCAACATCTTTTAAAATACATAAACGAGGGCCCTCCCATTTATTATTATTCTTTATCTCGCTCACTAATTTCTCTACAAATATATTAGTAGTTTTATTTTTTAACAAGTATATTTCATCAATCGACAGTTTTTTACAAAACTGACTCAGCTCTCTCACAAATTCGGCTCGCGAAATTTGAGATTGAGAAGCTGGATTTATAAATAAATTAAAGTGAGCGTTATCATACGAAAAAATAGGATTTTCATATTTAATTTCATTTTTACTCCGGAGTATATCTAAATTACGTTTATCTATAAAGCGTAATTCTACTGCTTTTTTAGGCTTAATATCAGCCTCGACAATACGTGGTTGATCAGGCCGTATATTATCGTTATCATCAGTGTCAAGTTGAGATTTCATATTCATTCTGTTCATATCATCCATTCTTCGTTTCTGGGCACGCGTCATCACAAACATACACTCATTCATCTCTTGCAATTCTTTCGAAGTCACAATCACACGAGATAATGCATCTGCAGCTGCATTCTCTCTGCCTTTCACATATTCAATTATATAATCATACTCTTCCAATACAAGTCTAAATTTAAGTAATCTACTAGAGGGGTCTTTCATATTAAATAGATAGATTAAAGGCTTATGATCTGTAATAATTTTGAAGGTTCGGCCATACAAATAAGGTCTAAAATGCTTGACCGCCCAAACAACTGCTAATAATTCCTTCTCTATAGTAGGATAATTTTTCTCGGCTTTGTTTAGGGTCCTACTGGCAAAAGCTACAGGATGACCATCAGAATTTGATAATACAGCTCCGATCGCATAGCCTGAGGCGTCTGTTTGTACTATAAATTGATTATCATCAGACAAATCGGGATACTGCAAAACTGGTGGTGTCATAATACAATTTTTTAAAGTGGTGAACGATTCTTGACAATATCTATCCCAATTAAATTTAGTATTTTTACGACATAATGAATTTAAAGGATACGCTATTTCTGCAAATTTAGGTACAAATTTTCTGTAGTAATTAGCCAACGCTACAAATCTCCTGGTGTCATCAACATTTTTAGGAACTGGGTAATTTTTAATTATACTAATTTTATCTGGATCTGGTAAAACGCCCTCACTAGACATAACATGACCTAGGTAAAGTAGTTCTTTTTTTAGAAAATCACATTTAGAAGGATTTATTTTTAAATTATAGTTACGGATTTTTTCAAATACTTGAATTAAATTTTTATTGTGATCTTCTAAATTTCTCCCCATAATTATAAGATCATCAAGGTAACAAAGACATTTATAATTCGAAAGTCCAGCCATTGCCATGGTCATCATTCGGGAAAACGAACTAGGACTAGTTTTGAGTCCCATGGGCATTCTAGTCATTTGGTATTGACCAGACGAGAATGCGGTATATTTTCTACTAGACTTTTCTAATTCAACATTGTAAAAACCTTGATTCAAATCTAAATGAGAAAAATAAATGCAACCAGATAACGAGTCTAAAATTTCATTAATGTTCGGGAGAGAAAACTTATCATTAACAATGCAATTATTGAGTTTTCGGTAGTCTATCACAAGGCGCCATTTCTTTTCCCCGTCAGAACGTTTTGGGACTAGAAGAACAGGACTATTCCATTCGCTATTACATGGCTCTATAATACCTTGATCAAGTAAATTATCTATTTGTTTCTTAATTTCTCCCTTTTGTGAATGCGGAAGGCGGTAAGGTTTGGAATACACCGGCGCTGTGTTAGGTTTTAGGGTAATGGAATGTTTATATAATTTTGTTGTAGTTAATTTATCTCCTTGAATATAAAAAATATCGTTGTATTTAGCACATATGGACAAAATACAATTTTTCTCCTCCTTATTTAAGTGATTTAATTGCAAAATTGACAATAGCGTTTTTACTCTTTCTGAATTTTTTATTGGTTTTTCAAAGGAACAAATATCAAAATCACTTGCTGAAAAAATAACAGGCTTAAAGTCATTGCAATTTAATTGCAAATCTTGTCCAGTAGTATTCAAGATACGTATAGGTATTTGTCCGTCCGTCGGTTTAACCAATGTACTAGCAATAAAAATACCATTATGTATTTCCGATGCATTAACTACACATTCTTCAGTCATATCAGTGTAAATAAAATGAATAGACTCAGATCTTGCTGGTATATTTAAATCGTTATTTCCCATTTTTACGGGTATATTTAACTTAACTCCTTGATTCCATAAAGTTAATGAATAAGTTTTAAAGTCCAAAATCGCGGAATATTTATTAAAGAAATTATATCCCAGTATGCCACTTGCTTTACACGGTAAAGAATCAAATACATAAAACCGATGTTTAAGAATTTGATCCTCAATCAAAAGATCTAGATAAACATATCCGATAGCGCTAATTTTGCCTCCAAGACCGCTGACAATAACATTCTCTTTATGGAGTGGAATGTTCTGTTCATAAACATGTTTATATTTAATTGCAGAAATTGATGCGCCAGTATCAAGTAATAAGTTATAAGAATAATTGTTTAATGTGCCGATACTTACGTGGCAAGTATTGTTACAAGATAGTATCAAATTCTTAGTCACGAAAAAACTCATCAGGGTTGTCAGAAGTATAATTATTATTTTTAGGTTCTGTCAAAATATGCATGGTTTGGCTCGACCTTTGATTCTTATTATTATAACTGTTATGAAAGGACCTACCTGTGTAACTTTTAGGTAATTTCGATGCTCTCTGAAAATTTCCGCGTCCTCGCCCCACACTTGTGCTTCTACTGGGGGGATTTTGTACCTGGTGCTGAAAACGTGTATCGCGTCCGCGCCAACCTCTAAATTTCCCTCTATGCCAATTTCTTTCACCTCTGTAAACGTTATTAAAATTTTGGTAATTATTACGATGCATTGTTAAAATATCACCGCTATGCCCTGAAGTGGGGTCCTCGTCCAGGGCTGCCTGTACCGCGTCATTCAATGAGGAGTAATTTCGAGCTGTAACAATAGTACCGACACGACGATTTCTCAATCCGTCGGCAAAAACTTTAATAGCATGTTTTTCATTTCTCGGTTTTAAGACTTTATAATCGGAATCGTTTCCGTCGGACTGAGATATCGTTAAGTCGACAAACATATTTGTTAGTTGCCTACCGTATTCTTCAACCGAGAGGCTATTCTGCTTGAAATTATTTAATTTAGCCTGTATAGCTGGAGCAGATTTTTTAGGTAGTAAATTACATTTGATTGCCATAATCAGCTCATCGACACTATCATAATTATTTTCTAATTTTAATTTCGCATTCTGTGAAAGTCGATTTTTAAGCACAAAAATAATTAACTTTTTCTGCGACTCTAAGTCTAATTCTAACCTGTAATAATCTATGCTGTCAATTAGTTGTTTAATGCTGACCTCATCATCAGATGCAACTGGTAATAAATTCATCGCAATCTTTAGGTCAAATTTAGCCATATTGACGGTTATTTTTCCTGCAGAAGAACTATTACATAAATTTAAAATATACTCATATAAATAAAAAAATCAGAACTTATCTTTTCTATTCTTAAGGTGTCATCAATTTCAAATTTGTCACAAAATTTATTTAATTGCTCTAATGTTGAATTAAATTTTATAGCCAACTCGTCGGCCTCTTTAATCTTTTTAATTATTATTTCGCCTTTCCGTCTACTCGAACCTATTTTAATTAGATACGTTCTGATATTTTGTAATTTAGTATACAATTGGCTTAAATCGGATACATTCATATTATTTTAAGTATACAATTATACATAGTTATTTTCCTTATCATTTAATACAAGAGTAATTATAATAGCTTGTTACAAGTAAAACATTTTAAACTAAAGCTAAAAGCTAATCGCAAGTAAACAAGAACGCGCACATAACACTTCCGATTCAGGAACACGAAAAAAGACTTTATATTTTGGATTTTTGTATCACAAACACAACTTTATTTTGCACTGCTATCTTCGCCTCGATAACTGCATTCATATGTCGCGATCCCGCGACCTCTGCTTCTTTCTAGGGAACGCCGAAGAATATTTGTAGAAATTTGTTCCCTAATCCAGGATTGGTGGCATTTTTGTATAGCTTGTATAAAAAGTAGCATATTCCCAAGAATAATATCGTCAAAATAATGATGAGTACGATGCTTATTGTAGACAAATGGAATTTTATTTCTTCATGGCTTGCATTATTTGTACCGCCGCCTGCAGAGTTTTGGTTAATAAATACATCCTCTTTTTCTATCCTTGAGTTGCACATGTTCCACAACAATTTAATTGATTGTAAATCACTTTATTTTTTGAACAGTCTAATTTTACATATTAATAATTCACTGTTGCAATTACAAATTCAAAGTTCATAATAGAATATTGTGTTGTATTACACACGCGACGCGCGGCATACCCTTTGAGGCAGGGTCGCCATATAAGGTTGGGACTCGGTGATCGGAAATCAAACCATTTCGTCGGATGCTCAAGTAGTACTGTTTATTTGATATCAAGGAATCTAATTTATAGAGTACATGTTCGTCATTACGTTACACACATACATACGTTACAATACACATACGTTACAATATTAATTACCATACTACAGTGGTATGCTTCAGTGATCCCGCGACGTCCCACTATGGCGCTAGATGGGACCTTGGAGTTTTAGTGGGTAGGGAAGCTCGGCTCCGAGTCCACACACCTCCTACGCTATTGCACCCGTTCCGGCGCTCGAGTACGTAACTGCATTTCTCCAAGTATCTATCCAACCAGCCATCCTTCCATCCATCTATCCATCCATCCACAAGTTTTTAAAATAATCAATAAAACTGAAGTCTTTATTATATTTACAACAAGAACGATTAATTCATTCTGTGCATATTTTGTTCTTGTAAATTGTATATATGAAATAAATTTTTAGTCCTTGACAAATTTTTAGGGCACCTAAAATTAATGCAATTAAGAAGGAAAGGAGAATCAGCTATGTTATGTAGAATTTTAAGTAAAAATATTTGGTCGTTGACTATGTGACGTTTTTCAAAGAAGATTAATTTGTCTACTAGGTGCCACTCACGTGTTGCCAACCTCGAGATATTGGTTCTTAAATCTCTCTTTCCCAGTTATTTCACTAGCGTACAGTGCCCTACAAACTGGAACACAGTAATGCCTAAGCACTACTATTTGGCGGCAGCATATTTGACACTGCGATTATACCTACCTAGCCGGCCTCTTGCAACAAAAGACCTACCACCAGTGTGACTGATTGCACTGGTGGAATAATCTCTGCTGTGACAGAGGTTATCCCAACAGCGGGCGATATAGATAGGTGTTATGGAATCCAGTATAATAGTATTAATAATAAATTTGTTGAATATTAATAATTATAGAAATAAGAGGATTTTGGACTCGAATGTCAGCCATTTTTGAAAAGAAATAAGTAAACAAGGTAAAAGGTCGTATTTCAATGACCGTACCTCATTACACACGAAATTCACGGTTGTGAAGCCTTGGGCCGTTTAATAATAAATTTAGAGCTAGTGCGATATTTTTGGGCGTTTTTTACTTATTCAAACACCAAGTCACGTTGTAAACGTATAAAAGCATAACAACATATTCAATAAGTCTTGACATCAAATAAATGAGTTTTTTATTAAAATAAACTGTCACTATTAATTTTAATCATTATCAGTATTATTACACCAGGGCTGAAGCCTTTGAAAATGGCAAAAAGTGAAAAAATAGGATAAACCCCATTCAAAAGGGATGAAAATATAGAAAAGTTAGAGGAAAAATATTTTACGGGCGATCTGAGACCAGGAAGGGGAGGTGGTCGGGTTTAAGGGTAAAAAACTGTTTAGCTCGATTTCCGGCAACACTACAAGTCTAATGAATAAAAGTTAAAGTTTTAACACTTTTTTCATATAACCTCAAAACTTATGTGAAAAAATCAAAAAACCAAGTTTTAATAACTTATAGAAATATAGTATATATAACTTATAGTAATATATATAAAATTCTCGTGTTCCAAAGATATGTAATGTATAAGTTTATTGTGTCATGACTCGACTGATTTTTATGATTTTTTTCTGCATTTCTGGTAGGTCTGAAAATCGATCAACGTCGATTTTTCATACCTCTAAATGTTAAGGGTGGTCCACCCAAAAACTTTTTTGTATTTTTGGACAATTTTTATGTTTTAATTTTCACACTTCTACCATCAACCCCCTATTTTAATAGTCATATTAGGAAGTTAAAGGGTGCTGCTATCGGGTCCTAGATTGTTTTTTCGGGGCAGGACAACATCAGTACTGCTAGTAATATAATAATATAAATATGAAACAATATTTATTATTTCATTTAGCAAAGTAAAAAAAATACCAGTATTCTACGTCGATAAAAATTTCCATACAAAAATAATTATAGATCGCTTTACATAAACATAATGATTATATATAGTATAATTTTATGTAAATATTTATCATCTACTCGAATTTATACGTCATTCGAGTGTCGATCTTTACGAAAAGTGGTTTAGTTTCACTAGAAAAATTAAAATTAGATAGTTTAATTATATTTAAATGATAACTGAAGGATATGTTAACACCAGCATTCAAGCAGGTATGAATGTTTTATATTTTTCGATATGTTTAAATATTCTCATTAACTCGTATATTCATCATCATCATCATCATCTTCATCCTAGCATAAATCCCCGTAGCGTTCGCTTCAAAACCCGGGGTCCACTTCATCTCATTCACTCCTTTATTACTCTACATTTCCTCATACCATGTTGTAAGCTTTTAAATTCATCTAGATTTTTTACAAACGGGCACATAAATATACTTCAAAGGAAGAGTTACAGTTTCCTTTAATACTTCAAAGGAAGAGTGATAAGGTTCTTATTGAGTCAGCAATACGCATGTGATAACGCTGGCAGTGCAAATCGAGATGGTCCAATAGTTTCAAGTGCTTAACTTGTGTTTCGAATTACCCTTAATTACCTTTAATGGTGTTGCTCAAGAAAAGAAAAAAGACGTAACCTGCATCTTGTGCCCTTTTTAGCAAACGTAAAGTTACGTAGTTAGTACATTAACGTAAGTTGCTGTTTTACATGTGAAGTGAGTGCTCGTCAGGTGCGTTTCAAGATCGGCAACGCATCTGCATGCCTTCTGGTATTGCAGATGCGTAATCTAAAAAATACGATGGCGCTTATAGAATCGCAGCAGATGAGGCTACTCCCTGTTGCCTCGTCAATAAAGCATCCATTGGCTACGGGGTATAATTAATAAGCAATGCAAAGCCTGTAGGCAAACTTTAAAATCGCAAGCCTTTGGGATTCCTTTATGGGTGTAATAGCAGACAGTGACTAGTGAGTCGCAGGACAGTTTTACCCACAGAGCGTCGCCTGTGACCAGAGTTGCCATCTTTTTTCTTAGAATTATAGTAAATTGGTGAATCAAGTTAGGAAAATGAAGTACATAGTGTCAAAATAAAGTATCATTGATTATTATTATTTAGCATTACATTTGGACATTTTTTTTATTTGTTTCGCAAGGCTTATCAAATACAAGCAATTATTTTTTATAAGGTTCAGCGAAGAAGTTAGCGCGTCTGTCTTCTCGCTTTCATTTTTGTGCAGTAAATAGTTCCGATAAAGCAAGAAATATCAGATCAAGGCAAATAAAGTTTTTTTCTCGGAATGTGTATTGCTGTTGGCCCTACTGGCCTTGAAGGCGTCACCGGGCGGGGGGGCCGAGTACAGAGACTCAGCCGTGATAAAGGGGCAGCCTTCACGGGGGCTCAAATTTGATTCCGTCCTTAGGGTGCCTCCTGCGAAGCCGAACCACGGCTAAGGACGTCATCGGAGATAGAGGCAGCGCTCTGAGTGCATTCTATAAGATAGACTCACGCGACGTGCGAAACAAAGGACCTCGTCCTCGCCGGCGAAAATAAAGTATTTTCGGGTACTTTATCGTAACCTTGTAAAGTATAAAGTACAATTACCTAAATAACGTACAATACTTTACTAAAAACTACGGGTGGCAACCCTATCCGTGGCCGTCCCTGTCTGTGACTTTGTTCGCCTGTTGATTCAGTTGTTTAATTTTATTTATTAAATGTTTATGTATTTTCTTTCAGACATGGGCTGTAATGGGTGTACTTTTCAATATGTTAGGACATGGAATGGTTATAAGCTACCCCTCCATCTTGCTTCCAGCACTCAATTCACCAAATTCAGAGATCGCTCTTGATATAAACTCTGGCTCATGGGTAGGTATGTATATAATAGCTGTGTTAATGAATTATTGTTATTCTTGATACGTAGTACTCTACGTAATATAAAAACAAACGACCAAGTTTATGCGACTCGAAAATACTACTCGGTTTCATACAACTGTGGAGTAAAAATATCAATTTTCTTGTATGTTAATTTTGAAATTGTTTTTTTTTTTTTTATTGTTGTTATAACCACTGTTTTATATTATCGATCTCTCCTCTTTGCGCCATGCTTTAGTGAGCCAGAGCGAGAGAGAAAATGTCGGTTTGTATGTATTTATATGTATGCGGCTGCGTATTACAGCTTTTTAGTAAGAAGTCAGCGTGGTGTGTTATTTATGTAACTAAGTTGGCAAGCAAGCATACGGCCTTCCTGATGGTAAGCGGTTGTTGTAGCCTATGAGAGCTTGCAAACTCGAGATATTGCTGTGCTAATTTCACTAGTCTACAGTGCTCTTCAAACCTATACTGGTTAACGGTAGAATAACTGACACTGAGGTGGTACCTACCTAGCCGACCTCTTGCAATAAAAGACCTAGACCCAGTAAAAAAGTTTAAAATGGTCGTCTTTCTGTCTATATAAAGTAGGGTCCGCTCAAGGACCCCTACTTTATATATACTACTACTATATATATATATTAGCCCGGACTAACAGAGCCGGGTGCACAGCTATCATTTTTAGAAGAATATTTAACAATGTAAAATGTATGAATTTTAATACCGATAATTAGATACCGGTTTCTATTTTTAAAACTCTTAAAGTATTAAAACATTTAAGATTAATATTCACATCAAGTAAATCAATTGACATTTATAAAATCAAAACGATACCGGCATTTCAATATAATGAATAATAAACGTTACTAATAAAAATACTAAATTAAAAAATATAAAACTGGTGGTAGACTTTTTATTGCAAGGTGTGGTACCTTCGCCAGTGTTAGATATTCTACCGCTAAGCAGTATTTGGCATTATTGTGTCTCGGTTTGAAGGGCATGTAGCCAGTGAAATTACTGGGCATCTAAGAACCAATATTTCGAGGTTGGCAATGATATGATGAGGGTGATAGTTATACAAATGGCAACAATTTTGCTATGCAAAGATTTTCTGTTTAAGGAAATCTATGCGATCGTCGGTCGAGAACATTTACATAAGAGGTCATGATTATGAGCCTTTCTGTAAGCTTTTGATTAAAAAAATAGTATTCTCGATTGAATATTACTACAAAAGTTTCCTATTATATATTTAATAATAATTATTATTATTTTAATAAAAATTTTATAAATAGTTTGTCTGACTGTTATTAATAATATATTTTACCTATAAGTATAAGTAAAAGGGCTAACTGTGGTATAGATTGAATGACATGATAATTTGCCAATAAATTATCATCATCATCATTATCATCATCAGTGTCAATAATAAAGAAAAAACTTTTTATGTTGGTATGGACAAATTGGCAGGAGACTCAGCTGAGTTTAAGCGATTTCTGGCGTCATGAACATCTGCAAAAGCAGAGGTCAGCAAAGCACCAGCATGCGCACCTGGTGCTTTGGCGACGCTTAAAATGCAATTGGTGTAGAATGCCTACGTCATGCAGATTTCCTTAAGCACTTGAAACTCAGAGTTCTTTGCCCGGATTTGAACCCACGAACTTCAAGTCCTCGCTTTCTATCCATTGGGTTGTTTCGACTTTTATATTTATTTATGCAAATGACGAAACTAAAATATGTTATGTTTTTGTTTACAGCATCATGTGTTGGAATCGCAGGCATACCTGGTTACGTGATGTCATCATTTCTAATGGACAAATATGGTAGAAAAGTAGCGTATGCGATAGTTATAATTCCAGGAATAATAGGATGGCTCTTAATCTACTTTGCCGTCAACATACCATTTCTCATTATTGGAAGATCCTTGTGTGGACTCGCAAAAGGTGCTACAATATCGCTTGGAGCTATTGCAATTGGTGAATACAGTAGCCCAAGTAACCGAGGAATGTTCCTTAATCTTAAAACTACAGCTATTTGTATTGGAAATATGATAGTGCATGTAATTGGTAACTATTTCGATTGGCGTATAATAGCACTACTAGCTATACTGCCACAAATTGTTTCATTAATAATAATTTTTACATGGCCAGAGACTCCAGCATGGTTAGCCTCCAATAAAAGGTACGTTGACAGTGAAAATGCTTTTTATTGGCTAAGAGGTAAGACGCCAGAATCCATAAAGGAGTTGAGAGAATTATTGAGGGCGCAAAAAGAAAAAATCATAAATCTACCGTCGAAATCCATTTTTACACAATGTTTGTTATTTTTCAAAAAATTCAAGAAGCAAAATTTCATAAAACCCGTGATAATAACATGCTTTGGAACACTTCTATTGGAATCATGTGGCAGACATATTTTTCCAGCTTATGCGATACAAATTATAGAAGAAGTCACAGGAGACAAATCGCAAACGTATTACTACATCTTGGGTATTGATCTAATTATTACGTTGAGCGTTTTATTCTCATCAATTCTTGTCAAGATTGTTAAAAGACGAACACTTTTATTGAGCAGTGGTTTTGCAGCGTTGTTCGTTCTAATATGCGTTTGCTTATATCTATACTTATCAGCAATTGAATTAATTACTAAAGACAAATCTTGGATAGCTGTCGTGCTATTCGCATTATATTTCATACTATCTAATCTAGGATGTATTCCAATACCTCCAGCATTACTGGGTGAAATATTCCCTTTAGAACACAGAAGTGCTGGATCTTCAGTAGCTGGATTTGTATTATCCTTAAGTATGATGGGTGGTATGAAAGTAACTCCATATCTTTTAGTTAGTCTTAAGGTTTATGGTACGTTTGCGGTATTTGGAATAGCTATGGGACTAGCTTTGGTCGTTCTGTACTTTATATTACCTGAAACAAAGGACAGAACTTTGCAACAGATCGAAGACTATTTTAGTTTAGGGAAGTTTCGAGATGAGATGACTGATACTGATGATGATAATGAGGATGAAGCTAAAATAAAGATAATAACGCATTGAGAATTATTGTTTTAATTTTAAGATTCAAATTACGTGTGTTATATTGAATATTTAAGTATTGTAATAAAAATAAGTTTTAGGGAAGTTTTGAGTTTAAATGATTGATACTGGCGACGATGATGATGATAATAATAATGGTGATGATGATAAAGATGATGGTGATAATGATGAAGTTAAAATAAAGATAATAACTTAAGTCCTATTTTATTTCATAATAAAATTTTCAGATCATACACATTAAGGCACTTTTCCATCTTTTAGGTTTATTTTATCATCGCTTTATTAGTTTGGTACAATCGATTATATTTTTTAGAACCAATCAACCTTTTCATCATTACCTGCTTCAGCTCTCCGATTTAGTAGTTTAGTAGTGTAAGGTTTTGCAAAAGCAAAAGAATAAGTGAAAGACAAAGACAGCAATGCTATTATTTTTTTACAGGATATAATTTTTATGAAAAAAAAAAGAATTCGTGCATTTCGGATTCTAATAGAACATAATCCGATAGCAATGAAACTTCGATAACAATTATTTTTATATTAATTATTAACGTGAAAAGTTAATGTAAAGTATTAAATTTGACTATTAAATTTGACATGTAATAGTCTAGTCCAAACATAGAATTAATATAAGTTCTTATAGTAATTATATGAGCCCAACATACGCGTTTGTGAAATTGAAATTTGAAAATGGCTGATGACAGTAGCATTGAGCCGATGAAGGATTTCTTTTACGCTCTTCAGAATATCAGCTTATTGTAAGTGCAGAATTAATTATTTCATTTAATGCATTATACAAAAACATCCACGCAGGTCTGTTAAATATTCATTAAATGTATTTTTGTGTTATTATACTATTATTATTACATTAATTTTGGATCCAAATACTCTCTAAAAACTAAAATGCATTTATTTTGAAACGTGAATAATACTTGTTTATTTTAGTGTCGTGTATTTGTATAGTATTTATGTATTTCATACGTAAATGCTTATTTATTGCTTAGTCTTTTGTGTCCCTTTAAGTGAAACTGCAGCTGCAGGTAGACTATTAAAAAAACTGTCAAGAAATGACCCAGATCAGAACATAATATACATATGTATAGTCAATAAAAACACATACTCCAAGTGGGAATCAACGACATTTATAGCAGGTTTGCTACAAACACACCCAACGGCCTCCACTAGGATAGTTATATCCTGTGTCGGGGGTTCGGAAACATACACAAAGACGAGGACTAACTCACCCAGACCGGAAAACATGCATGGTCAATACAGAGTGGAATTCGAACCCGAGCCCTGTGGCGTTTAAGGCAGTTTCGCTACCACTGCGCCACAACGACCTTTGATCGCTATTAATTAGTGATCTGAGAGTTGAAAATTGTCTGTTATATTATCTTACGATTTGACCTAAATCTTGTACTTAATATGTCAGTGGGCTAAATATAATTAGGATGTCGAGGTCAATACTCAGCTTCTTTATATGACACAGATTAAAAAAACATAGATTATTTTTAATTTATATGATCTTTATAGCAAATACGATCAAGTCTTCTTTGATGTGATAAATATAAAATTAACACTACACAATAAACGGGCCAAGTAGGACCAATTCCTATGCCAAAGGCCCTAAGGAAGCTTTCCGGGAGGAATTCAGCCTTCTGAGAAAGAGAACCGGGTTATGTGAGGTCCCATGTTCAATCATGGTGTCCCACTAAAACTGTGGAAGGCCTCTCAAGCTCCATCCACACCAAATGAGCCCACCCCGGGTAGAGCTGATAGTGTTGTCCTCACCCTGGAGGAACTGATGACAAAGGTCCAAAATCCTAGACTAAGACACCCCTGGTAAAAATAAGCATCAAAATTGTAATCGAAAACGCGCCCAGTGTTGTTAATGCCAGAACCGTTACTAAGGCGCCATAGCGGTTGACAAGGGGATATCTTTGTTTGTTGTTCGAATTTGCAACAGGCTAACTCTTGGATGGGTATATTTTGAACTAGAGGCTCGCTCTTGGATGGGTATATTTTGAACAAGAGGCTAACTCTTGGATGGGTATATCCCACTACGTTGTGGCGCAGCGGCAGCGGACCTGCCTTAAACGCCACAGGTCGCGGGTTCGATACCTGCTTGGATCATAATATGTTTGTATTGACCATGCAAGCATATTTTCCGGTCTGGGTGTGTTTGTCTTTGGCCTTGTTTTTTTTTTTATTTTTTTATGTTAGAAGTTGGCAAACAATCATACGGCCCACCTGATGGTAAGTGGCAGCCGCAGCCTATGAGCGCTTGCAGCACCATTAGTAGGTGCCACTCACGCGTTGCCAACCTCGAGATATTAGTTCTTAAATCTCGTTCGCCCAGTAATTTCACTAGCGTACAATGCCCTTCAAATCGGAACACAGTAGTGCCTAAGCACTACTATTTGGCGGCGAATATTGGACACTGCGGTGGTACCTACCTAGGCGGCCTCTTGCAACAAAAGACCTACCACCAGTGTGACTGATTGCACTGTGATGGTGATGACAGGGGTTATCCCAACAGCGGGCGATAGGGTCGTCACATCCCGACGCCGACTCTGCTTATTACTCTTGTTTTTATTTGATAGGTTACTAGATTTTACACAGAGCGATTGCCATCTGACCTCCGTAGCCCTAAGGGCAAACCAGTAGCTCATTGCTCATCGAAGCTAAAGACAGACTTGCTACGCACAAAGCCACAACGGTGTCAAATAATATATATTAAAGTATACTTTCAATGTGACTATGAAAGTAGTGTTAGTCCCATGCTTCTCCCAGCACAAATGATCACTCACTCTCATGACTCTCAGAACACTCACAAGAAATCAGCGTAGAGTAACTGTATCAGTACTGTTGCGTTTCGTGCGATGAGTGAGAGCGCCGGAACCCCAATCTCCCTTCCCTTTTTTCCCTTTTCATCCCTTCCCTCCTAAACCTTCCTGCTTACCATCAGATGGACCGTTACTTTATGTTTGCTAACGAGATGAAATATAAAAGAAAATGTATGGAATGTTATGTTAGGTAATGTTAAAAGTTCGTATCTCAATGTAGAGCACAACCCAAATAACGTGAAGTATAATTTGTAAACAAGTTTACGAAATCGAAGGTCGAATATGAATCACAATCACACAGCTATAATCTTGCGTATAATATAAAAAAATAACATTTTTTTAAATTTAATGTTAAAAATTAAAAATGGAATCGAATAAGTAACGAAAAGCAGATGTTCCTTATAAATATATCTATTGTGTGGGTGTTTGTCTGTGTGGACAATATATTTATTTATTTTATTTATTTATTCATTCATTCATTCATTCATTCATTCATTCATTCATTCATTCATTCATTCACTCACTCATTCATTCATTCACTCACTCATTCATTCATTCATTCATTCATTCATTCATTCATTCATACATTCATTCATTCATTCATTCATTCATTCCTTCATTCATTCATTCATTCATTTATTCATTCATTCATTTATTTATTTATCTAATAATAGTTATCAACTCTCAACCGGTAATTTTCTTCTACCCAATGAGTTACTGGATCGTCCAGGGTTGTGGACGTCTGATGGAAATCGCTATGGAACCGTAATAGACAGTTGAAATTTTCACTGAATCTGTAGCCACTACAAGAACAAATACTAAAAATAAAATAAAACTTAAAAGTATAAAGTAAAAGATAGTTTAATGTTTCTTGCTGTATCTCATGAATAGATAAATAGTTTGAATTTTCTTCGATTGTATATCTATAATAACAAGAAACTTGATATTTTTACTATACAGTTGTACAACACCCTTAAGTGTGAGACCGGTACGCAATGGACGGTTTTTTTAAATAAATATTTGTCATGTCATGCCGCCATTGCCCGGTCCCGACAGAAAGTATAGGCCAAAGGAGTATTGGCTTGACGTGCGGGAGTATATGCGTGCCAATCGTCTGTCTATTAGGGATACCGAAGACCACGCGATGTGAAGATGTAAATGTATGAAAGCGGACACTGGGTATGATGATGATGGTTTTTACCCAACTCCCGAAGGGTAATGTTTTTCGAGCGTATGTATGTATGTATGTATGTCTATTTCTGTGTGACGCCCTACATGCTAAATCCTTGGACGGATATATATTATATACTATACATTATATATTGTATATTATGTATTGTATATTATATATTATATAATATACAATATATTATATACTTTATATTGCTTATTATATATTATATATCAAATCAAATCAAATATTTTTATTCACCGTCAAAAGCATATAACTTATTTGTTGAAAGTCAAGATTCTACTACCGGCTCCTATTCGGTGGCTATTGTAAATTATATATTCCATACTGTATATTTTATATTATATATTATATATTACATTATATAGTACACAAATTTTGTTAGTAAAAAAAAAGAATAAGCACAATATATTATATTAAAAGTATTCTTCGATTCCTAATCATGTAATTTAATTAATATATAAAAATATACATTTTAATTGTCTGCTGCTGCAAGATGATCAATCAATTTGTAAGTGGATGATGGAGTTTAAAGGGAAATGCTATAATGATTTATTTCAATGCCTGTCCCCGTCTGCAGTACCTTTATAGTCTGTTAAATGTAAGTTGAACCCTTGTATGTAGCCCCTGTATTTCAAGATAATGCATCGACCACAGTCAACTTTAAGGAGACGGGAGAGAAGGATGGTATTTGACGTTTATAGTTATTTTTTAAAAGAAAATAATATAACTAATTCTCTGAATAATACTGCGGAAGATACGAAGAAGTCTGTCTCACTATTAATAATGTACATTAACTTTTTTATATATATATAGGTACCTTTTTTCTATACTATTTATTTGTTTTATTCTATTTAAGTAATTAATAACGATAATAAATAAATAATTAATTGAATTTAGAAGAAATAATAACTATATTATATACTTCATTCCGTTTTCCTACTTTATAAAGAATCGATTTAAATAAGACGAAACCAATATTTTTGTCTAACATTTTTGTCCATTATTGTATCTGCGCAGAAGCGGCCATTTTGGTTCAAGTTACATTTAAGGAACTATACTAACATTAAAGTAATATTTATATTATGGTAGTCATTATAGAGCTTGTTTATAGCTTTTATGAATTATTATTAATGTAGTTGGGTTTTTTGTTTAATTTAATAATTTATTTCATTGATTAATATTTATTTGTAATACGCCACGACGAACGTCTAAATCTTTGCTTTGATTTAGTTTAAAATAGCTACTTTCCTTTGATGGAGTGGAAGACAACTGCGAAGTATTTTGTGATTGAAATATATTTGGTCAAAGTTGTACTGTGTGGTCGCCGATTTCATAATAATTCAAACGGCAGTGCGCGTGGCCCCTTCCCCGCACGAGTGCAGACCGGTGACGAGTACAGTCGCGCGGCGTAAGCGGTGAAAGTATTGCATTTGCAATACCGCTGTTTTTTTCCGCTAGTGTTGTTTCCGGTTGTCTGATTTATCGATAATATTGAAGACGATAAATGTCTTCAAGTAAGTGTTGTAAATTTTATTTTATTATATATAAATCTTTATAATTTCTTCAAAATTAAGACCTTATCGCTATCGTAAATAGTGAATAATTTATATACATTTTGTAAACTCATAAAATGTCAAAAATATTTGAAGCCACATTTCGCAATGATTTGTGTCCTTATGATACCTAAAGTTTGTTATCTGCTGAAAATACTGATACTTAAATAAATTTTGTTGTGGAATTTATTATAGCATCGTTCTTTGTAAATTGTGGATCGTATAAAACTGCTAAATAAAGTTTAAAATATGTCAGAAGAAAAAAAATTTAACACACTTTCAAATCACTCATAATTTAAAAACTTACAATATCATTAACGATGGATTGCATCAAAATGTCGATAAAATTACCTCCCATCCCTTTACCACCATTAAGAGTATACTATCACCCGTTTCTAGAATACTCGTTGCGTTTCAAAACAGTCGGCCAGCGGACGTTTAAAATTATCACATTTATTTCTTGTGAGTGTTCTGTGTTGTGAGTGCGATGTGTTTCATGTGACGTGCAGGTTGGTTTTTATCGATATATTATACACAAAAGGATGTCACTTTACTAGTGTTTGAGTAAGTCTGACCTTGAAACTTGTTCCAAGTACTAACTGTCACTCACTCGGATATGAAAAACTATGTAAATGTTGAATTTATTCTGAAAATAGATACGATAATCCGAAATTGAAAATTAAATAGTTTTAATTGCATAAAAAAACCATCAATAGGCATGCTCTCTGACTTTATTATTCACTATAATATAACTATACACTACACTAACCTAACCCACTACTGCAATAATTATTGACAACGATTCCATTATTCACTACAATATTTCATATGTTTTTCGAATCAACAATGATTAGGAAATCGAGCCTATTTAAATCAGACTACTAAGTACACAAATTATGAGTTAAATAACAGAAAATTTGCATATTTTATAATTACATGGTAGAGAAAATTCAGCAAGATGGAAATCTGTGTAATTGCATTTGTACACCAAGATATTTAGTAATACTGACAGAAAATTACACAATTTATACGTTCTAAACCTATTTTGATACACAAAACTAATCTCTGCATAACAATAACTGTCTTTCAACTGTGAAACCTTTTCTTGACGCGGAGACCTCTGTGTAGTGGGATATGTACAGGTTCTTACGTCTAATGTATCAAAGGTTCCACTTGCGTGACCCATTTCAATGAAGTGATCTGAGATCCATGTTTTCACAATTTTGACAAATAAAATGACTGATTTCTTATAGGAATTTACACTTCTTGTAGAATACTAGCATAGAGTATCAAACATCGATGAGAACGCGCTCGGAGCGTCGCCTCCATTCTGGATGACGTTCATAGCCGTGGTTCGGCCTCGCAGAGGAAAACTTATGGACGAAATCAACTTTGAGCCTACACAAAGGTTGCCCCTTTTTGGGTCTCAGTACTCGGCCACCCCCGCCCGGTGACGGTCTCTAATGTAGTAGGGATCAGAAAAATACTGTTGCGTACAGTGTTTTCTGGATCCTTATGAAAATTTTCAATTCTGCTGAGTAATATGGTATTTTTCTTTGTTTCTATTTATATAAACATATCCTTGAAGAGTACACTTCAACATAATACGCACTTATTGGTATAATTTATATCCGTAAATATTTTCACTACGATTCATAATTCCTTCCTAGTGCGTGACTGGTGTTATTTATTTCAGACGCTATAATATAAATATATTACTTATTTAACACAACAAGTCTACGATCTGATAATTTAATTAAAAATAAAAGAAATAAATAATTCAATCATCTTCTTCCTAGCACTATTCCCGGTATTTTTACCACAGTCTGATTATCACTCTTATCCGGATTTAATGGTTTACTAGTTTTTACACACAGCGATTGACATCTGACCTCCGCCACCCTAGAACCAATACCTCATTGGATAAGAGCAAATTACTTATCAAGAGTTAACAATTATCATCAGATCTTATGATAAGTACCGGGACGGACAGCTAAACGTGCTCTCCGAGGCACGATGAGGACCCACAAGGATAAACGCGCACACCGAAACAGATATTTGTAAGATCAATACAAATATCTATATATAATAATTAAGCTATAAAAAAAAACTTCAACCGTAACTTTTGGTGCATGGAGTTATATTACGAAGAATGTCCTCGGGAGTGGTATCTTTATAGTTTTATTCGCAATAATAATAATATTAAAGTACGAGGTCACAGGTTTTCATTAGTAAGCTCGCTCCATCGTAGATCTCATCTAGGCCTTCGCGCCCGATGGAGTCCAAGGGTGTACCCATCTTAAATAAAATAAAAAAAGTTTAAACATTAACATTTTAAATTGTAGTCCTACAAGAACATAAACAGATAAATACCACTTCCATTAAAAAACAATATTTTGAAAGCGATGCATAAATTTGTAAGTGTTGCAAGTTATTTAAAAGTTATTCGATACGTCACGAGATAACCAACCTTTTTACCGATGATGTTGGCCAACAAACGTACAACCTGCCTGATGGTGAGCGGTCACTGTAGTCTTTAGACGCTTGCAACACCAGTACCAAATACAAGTTGCCAACTCTTAAAAAAAACCTCTTCATTCATCTTGAATAACATTGCGATATAAAACAGTGAAATATAAAACAAAAAACTCACAATAGAGTTATATTTCATTTCGCTTATAAAAGATAAAAAAAATTGATCGACAATTTTTTTTATAAGATTCAACGTCATACAAAATACGCTACACAAGTAGTGGTTTCCGGTGGGGTATATTTTGTGTGGTAGCTAGAAACATTTGAACAAGAATAGTCTATGACCAGAACACATGTCAGTATGGTAAAACATCTGCTCAGAACAGGAATCAAACCCATGACCATTGGCAGGTTTACTACTGCACCACAACTGTCCGTGATGTTGCTCCGTGATTGCTTATACATACTATTATTAATAAGATTATTTTTACCTAAGCCTAATTTACAATAGCGAACCAATTGTAAATACTGCATATTACTAAAATGGCTGGATGCGAAGATATAACAATAAACCCATGGACGATTCCATTTATTTATTGTTATTATTATGTAATAATTTGACTACGATCATTTTAGAGCCCGTATTGCAAACTTTAGATAAGGCGTATAAATGAAATTGACGTTTTGACAGATATATTACAGAGAAACTGTCAAAACGGACATCGGACAGGTTATGAAACTGCACCTTAAACCTTTGTGTTTCATTAAACATGTAGTCCATTGAAATGTTACATTTTTTAGGCCTTACCTTGCGTTTTTTAGAGGACGCAATTTTATTTTTTTATGTGTAGGGGTTGACCACCCTACACATAAAAAAGATAAGTGTAAAGATAAAACCAAGTTTGTGGGGTCGCCACGGTTGAAAATAGGGGTTGAAATGGTTTTTACGATATATCTCTTAAAGTATATATCTGAAAAAAAAAAAATTGTTAACACTTTTGTTGTTGTTGTTGTTGCAAATTAAATTCTCTACAACTTTGGTCCAGTAACTTTTTATCGTAGAACTGTAAATAAAAAAGTTATAAGTGAAAATCACATCAAAAAATAAAATTGCGTCCTCTAAAAAACGCAACCCCAAATGTAACTTTTCAATGGACTAAAAAAAAACCAGCCAAGTACGAGTTGGACTCGCGCGCGAAGGATTCCGTTCCGTTATCTATAAAAACGGCAAAAAAGTCCCTTTCTTGTATGAAAGGCCCCCTTTAAATATTTGTTTTAATTTTTTTTTAGTTATTATTATTTAAAGTGAATATATAACTAAATCTTCTGTTAATATTTCAAGCATCTACCCGATGCTGTTATCAATATCGAGGAAAAACATAACGTTTGTTATATGGGAGCCCTATTTCAACCGTCTTACTATCACGGTTCATGACATAAAGCCTGGTGAAAGACAAGAGCCCTAGTAATAACGCAACTGAAAAACCCCTTTAAGCTGAGCTCACAGCCTCTTTGCTAGTATACAAAATGCATCTTTAAGAATGATGCTTTTTTTTTGTATTTGTATGTGTGTGAATAAATAAATTTCTAATAAGGCCGGTTTTACCCTATGAGTACGGGTGGAACCCTAAAAATTAAATAATGAATTAATTTTAGTTGAATATTAGATAGTGACGTTTAAATTGACTACACGCTGACGCTTGACCACTTGAGTTAGTTTGTGAAACTTTGAAAGGTGGTTGCATCAGCTCACAATATTACTATATTTAGAACTAGCTACTCTCGCGCATTCGTAAATCGTACATGTAGTACAGGTTTTTACGTGTCAATACACTGAAACAGTTCACTTTATATTTCTAAAATATCAAATATTATTTATATAATACTGATAAATTAATCCTTTTCGTTGAAGCGTTTATCGGTAAGCAATCAACGGGCTATGAAAAAACAAAAACGGGCTTGTTGTTGTTGTCGCCTAGCCAGCTCAAGGGGTAGGATGGAAGGGTGTTCCTTTCAAACAGAGGGGGTGGGAGATTGGGCCTCCGGTGTGATCACCCATGCAGGAAACGCAACAGTATTGATGCTGCTTTACGCCGATCTTCTGTGAGTAGGGAGTACTTCTCCGGCCGCCATATTTGTGCTGGGAGCAGCATGGTTCTACTACTGTTACTATAACTATATTATATAGATACCGTTGTGGCGTATTGGTCTTTCCACCGTGCCTTGGAGAGCAAGTTTAGCTATCGTTCCCGGTTTTTTACATAGCATCTGATAATAATTCTTAACTTCTGATGAGTAATTTGTTCATATCCAATGAGTTCTGGTTGGCCTTTAGGGTTGCGGAAGTCAGATGGCAATCGCTCTGTATTAAAACTAGTAACCTGTCAATTCCAGAAAAGAGTAATAAACAAACCCTGAGTAGATAAAAATACCGGGTATAAATTCTAGGAAGAAGAAGGCATCAAAAAACATGACGAATATTACTACGCCTACCAGAATGGAGATAACAGCACATTACAAAATTTGACGTGACGTCCCTATCAGTACAGTCACCGCACGCTGTACTGAGCTGGTCTGTATGTTTTAGTGAGCGTAGTTACATAACTATTTTAAATTGGATTTGAAACACATGTGATGGAATATACGTCGTCTATCATCCGTCGCCAAGCAGATAAACAAAATTTTGACCTAAACATTGTTAACTAGCAGAGCCCGCGGCTCCACACGCGTCAATATAGTTCTTTGATAATCCCACGGAAACCTAACATTTTCTGGGATAAAAAGTATCCTATGTGTTAGTCCACGTAATAAGCTATCGGCGAAGCAAATTACATTCAAATACGTGCATTAGTTTTTGTGTGAAAAATTAACAAACATCCATCCAAATTTTCAAATTTATATTAGTTAGATAAGCTATGTCAATTGGCGACGACCGTTGCGGCGTGTCAGTAGACAGCCTGCCTCGCCTCGAGGGTTGTGTCCCGCTCGGGCAGATGTTTATAATGATCTTATAAATGTCTGTTTCGGTCTCGGTGTCCTTGTCTGTCTGTCCTTGTTGGTTTCCCCATCGGCCTCTATTTGTGGGCCTCAGAGAGCACGATAAGGTGTCGGGCCCGGCTGTTATCACCTAGCAAATGATATTAATCGTTAACTTTTGATAGGCTCGTATACAAATGGTTTGCCCTTATAATTGCGGAGGTCACATGACAAATGATGATAGATCAGACCCTGGGAAAATACCGGGAATAATTCTAGGAAGGGAGAGCCTATTACTACACTGTTCGTAGGACATTTGAAAATAAAATGTATTTATTGTTAATTAATGCAGGTTAATTAATGGCGTTTGACCCATCATTCAAAGGTTGGGGGTCAATTATATAACTTGAATGGCATTTCGATACTCCAGGTATCATAATACGAATTATTCATGTCCGTAGAACGGGCCATCATTCTGGACTGTTTTTCTGGAGCAACTTCTTTTATCCTAAATCTAAATCTTTAAGGTGTATACAGTGATAATGATGGTGATAATTCTGTCAGAATAAAATACTGCCTTTGACTAGTCTCTTCTGAATATAGTAAAGCTTTTCTAAACGAAAAATACATAAATGTACAAGTTTAATATTATAGACAACGGCCGGTTTCAATAAGCAATCTAAATGCATTTTGACCAATCTCATATTAAGTTTGTGATCTAAAAGATGTTAAAATGAAAGAAGTTTTAATACCGTATTCTTAGATTGTGATTTGATCTCAACATTTGCACACATAGGTAATGTAAAAGGTCAAAATCAAACAGCCTCATAATTTTTAAAGACCTGTCCAAAGATATCTCACACGTTGCTATACGTTGATTTTTTTTTCAACCCTCTCTTATATGTACCTTTATCTTCGATTGAAATGAATGTGGTATACGGACGGACAGACGTACAGACGGACGGACGAACATGACATGAAATTATAAGGGTTCTGTTTTTGCCATTTGGCTAGGGAACTCTAAAAATGCGATCTACTGATCGATTGATAACGATCTCAGTCAGAATATTTAATATTGAAACCGACAGTAAATAAGGCACTGTAAATGATCCGGTTTTTATTAAATAAATACCAACTTCACAACTCAATTGGTATAAGTGGTATTCGATTGCAATTTCGGCAATTCTTGAAGGTCTATATTTACTAAAATTACATAAGAGATTACGTTACAATATTGTCTGAATTGAACAAGTTTAAAAGTTAGTATATTATTTCTGTAATTTTTACGTTATGCAATTTTTTAAATTTTACTAATAACGGGGCTTCACACTTAATTGTTACCCGAGAAATTGGTTTGAAAACGTAGACTTAACCGAAGTCATCTAGAGGACAAAACCAATCTGGCGTCCAAAAAGCACGGTGTGTTCAACAAAGCAGTACTTATGTTCAGTAAAAACTTCTATTATATAAGTCTAAAGTTCGGCACCAATAGAGTACTGCTATTATCTCAGGGCAGGAGCAGTTCAAAAACGTGCAATTCGAATTGTCGACAACCTCAAACTCTCTAGCGGTATAGAAACTTAAAGTCTTAGGAGAAACTTTGCCTCCTTATACGTATTCTACCGATTGTACAATGGGATATGTTCCGAAGAATTGTTTGACATGATGCTTACATCAACTTTCCACCATTGAACCGCTCGCCACCAGCAGGGTATTCATCAACACACGGTGGAGCCTATATCGTTGCACACAGTGCGGTTCCGGTCAAACACGCTACAGTATGGCGTTCTTGAAGGGAAGATTTAAAAGGTTTTTAAGGGTTCGGCAGCACGCATGCGATACCTCTGGGGTTTTAGGCGTTCATACTCTGCGGTGACCGCTTACCATCAGGCGGGCCGTACACTTGTTCTACCATCATTGTATAAAAAAAGCATCAAATCAATGTCCTTGCGAAGATTCATATCGATACGACTATTAGACATAAGTTGAAATCGATTTATTTCATTGCATTTTCAAGGTACAAGTGAAGACAATCAAAGCGTGTTAAAAATGTAATAGTCGAATAGACCAATTGAAAGTTATTGCTATTATATAATTATGCGGTCAAATAGTAAATATATTATATTCTTTATTGGTCCCAATGACGTCCTAAGCCGTGGCCCGGCTTTGCGGGAGGAAGGAGACGCTCATAGCCGGATGCGATCACAGATCGGTAAACGATCTATAGGTTAACCAACTTTAGGAGTGGTCAGTCATTAAATTTTTTCCGAAGCACGTAAAAAGTTGGTCTTGGCTGTTATCAATTTGACAATAGTTGAAAAGTCAAGTCAGAGGCCCATACGGGAGAGCTGAACAACTCTGACACTAGGTTGGCCATTAACCACTCGATAACAAAAGCAGAGAGATAATAAAAGTAGTTAACTTTGAGCCCTACGAAGGTTACTCTTTTTTCCGGTCTCAGTATTCCCAACAAGTATGCCAAGGCCACTTGTCAAGAACACACCTAATTTAGAAAAAAAAAATTGTCCATCTCCCTGTCACTAAATCCACTTTTCTTAAAGCCTATTGGCACTATATAGATTAAATAGACCGCAGTTTTGTTTTCCCCCATACGGTGACGCTGTCAAGGCCAGTACGCCCAACAGCGCAATACACAATCAGAAAAAAACACGTGTTAAAAGTCACATTCGCACTTTTTTTTTTTTTTTATTAGAAGTTGGCAAACAAGCATACGGCCCACCTGATGGTAAGTGGCTGCCGCAGCCTATGAGCGCTTGCAGCACCATTAGTAGGTGCCACTCATGCGTTGCCAACCTCGAGATATTAGTTCTGAAATCTCGTTCGCCCAGTAATTTCACTAGCGTACAATGCCCTTCAAACCGGAACACAGTAGTGCCTAAGCACTACTATTTGGCGGCAGAATATTGGACACTGCGGTGGTACCTACCTAGCCGGCCTCTTGCAACAAAAGACCTACCACCAGTGTGACTGATTGCACTGGTGGAATAATCTTTGTTGTGACAGAGGTTATCCCAACAGCAGCACTTGTCTTATCTTCACGTTATACATGTTTACGTATGAAAAATAAAAGCAAAATTCATTATCCGTGTTATTTTATTGGTTATTCTGCCAGGCCTCAGTATATATCCTGGCTACGATCCAATGCTAATCGTGAAAAAATACGGTTGTTTTTATTTGTAAATGGGAGACAAGCAGACATGTTCGTATATTAGAGCATTATCAATTTTGCTTGGTAATTCCTCGAAACTGTATTTTAGATAGAAGAATGTAATAATTCGATTGTTTTCTCTACTGATTTCAACCACCTAACGTAATGGTAAAGAAAAATTATTTATATTAGCTCTTATACGAAGACCGTTGTGGCGTGCTGCATCACAACCATTTAACCCCCTTTTCACCGGTTTTAGGCTGGAATTTTAAAAATTTTAAAAGGTTGTGGTGCTGTAGTAGTGAAACTGCTCTAAGCACCACAGGCTGCGGGTTCGATTCCCGCTCGAAGCAGATGCTTGTATTAACCATGCAGGCATGTGATCCAGTCTTCGTGCCTTCGTCCTTGTCTTTGTGTATGTTTTCAGACCCCGACGAAGGATATAATTATCCTAATGGGGGCGGTTTAGTATGTAGTGTGGTATAGATAGGAGCATTTCATTTCCAATTAAAAAAACCTAAATAATCATTAAACACGTGTTTCAAATTTCTTTTTTTTTTTTTATAAATTTCATGAAGGGAAAGTGAAAGCTCGTCATCAGAGTTTCGAGGTCAACCAACGCACCTGCACGTCCTCTGGTGTTGGAGATGTTCATGGGCGGTAATCGCTTTTTTTTATGTTAGAAGTTGGCAAACAAGCATACGGCCCACCTGATGGTAAGTGGTTGCCGTAGCCTATGAGCGCTTGCAGCACCATTAGTAGGTGCCACTCACGCGTTGCCAACCTCGAGATATTCTTAAATCTCGTTCGCCCAGTAATTTCACTAGCGTACAATGCCTTTCAAACCGGAACACAGTAGTGCCTAAGCACTACTATTTGGCGGCAGAATATTGGACACTGCGGTGGTACCTACCTAGCCGGCCTCTTGCAACAAAAGACCTACCACCAGTGTGACTGATTGCACTGGTGGAATAATCTCTGCTGTGACAGAGGTTATCCCAACAGCGGGCGATGGGGTCGTCACATCCCGACGCCTTTAAACGCTTAACATCAGATGACCCTCCAGACCGTTTCCCCCCTCCGACATATTACATATATTAAATACTTTAAAAAAATAAAAACAAAGAAAGCATATTACACGTGTGACCTTTAAAAATCCGTTAATGAAACATTTTGCCATTGAAGATTCTATATATAAATACAAGACAGAATTTCCCGTTTGCCAAGCCAAAGCCGTTTCCACACTGACCGAACTTTAGCCGCTGAAATGGTGTGTTATTTATTGGCAACGACTTAGAACAATTTTTGATGTTTATTTTTCGTTACGGATAATGATTGTAGTCGTAATTTGATTTGTATTATAAAAACTATGAAAATTAAAAATTTCACTAATAATAAATGATCCCACAAGAATCTTAAATTTTTAGGGGCTACAAAGTATCTTATAACACATAATCACATCCGGACAATAAGCTATGTCTGTGCTAAATTTCATCAAAATCCGTTAAGCCGTTTATTGCTTGGTTGAGTAACAAACATCTAAACATAATTGCAGTACGTTTTTTGATAATCTCACGGGAACTAAACATTTTTCCGGGATAAAAAGTATCCTATTTGTTAATCCAGTTAAAAACTGTGTTCCAAATTTCATCCAAATCCGGTAAGTAGTTTTTGCGTGATAGCGTAACAAACATCCATCCATCCAAACTTTCGCATTTATAATATTAGTGGGATAGTGGGATTCCATGGACCGATACTTTTTACTTAGTTTGATACTATTTTCTACTTATTTCATGTTTTTATTAGAAGGAATTGTGAGCAAAATAAATAAATAAACACTGCATACTCAACGTCCCCCATTAGGATAGTGATATCCTGTGTCGGGGGTCTGGAAACACATACAAGAACAAGGACAAATACACCCAGACCGGAAAATATGCTTGCATGGTCAATACAAACACATTATGCTCTGAGCGGGAATCGAACCCGCGACCTGTGGCGTTTAAGACAGGTTCGCTACTGCTGCACCGCTACGTCGTCAAAGGTAAGACCTTGTGAAGTATGTATATTATTTATACACAGAAAGAGATGGCACTTCTATAAAATAGACAATCTATTTCTACTTGACACCGGTTTTACTAATGAATTCTAAAAATGCACTGCAGTTGCATAGCCCATGGCGCCGGCTCTAATAATAGTTGTAGGGCTACCAACTTACCTTAATGACGTTTTTTTAAGCTGGGGTTTAACAAATGAGTACACATATAAGGCTCGTTTTATGGTGGAATAAAGGAAAGTACAGTAAAAGTAATAGTTTTGAAGTATAGCTAATAAATATTATAAAAAGAGAATGTATAGGTATATACAAATGACATAAGGCACCTACAGAAAAAACCGTTTCTAAGGGATAGAACAATAACATTTGGACGTTAAAAAAACTACTCAAAGTTTTTATTCCTCTCTGTACATTATTTTACAGTCCTTGCAAAAGTAGTCACAGTCAAAACTAGTTTTTTTTATTTCATGATGTTGGGCAATAAAGCATACGGTCCGTTTGATTGTAAGCAGTCGCCTCAACCTATGGACGCTTGCGATACTTGAAGTATCACAAGCGCGTTGCCAACTCAAGGAATAAGAAGGCAGGGATGAAAAGGGAAAAAGGTAGAGAATAGAGGGATGAGAGATTGGGACTCCGGAGCTCTCACTCGTCGCACGAAACACAACAGTACAGTTACTTAACGCCGATTTACTATGCGAGGGTAGTACTTCCCCTATAGAGCCCGCCCATTTGTGGTGGGAAAAGCATTGCTCTACTACCGTAGGGCGTAGATAATATATTTCTCACTAAATAATTATCTCCACCACTTTCCTAAGTAATTTCTCTTAACATCTTTACCAACCCTAATCACCGTATATTACTGGTTCTCTCGCTAGATGGCATCACTACGATTAAAGAATTTAATGGTGTCTCTGGCGCCATCATAATGAGTGTCATCATTTTGTAACGAGTCCCAGTTATGAAAGGTAGCAGTGAAGTTGCTAACTACAACTGGTTGGTTGCATGTTTTCGGTCCACTATTGGATTTTGAGTCTTATATTATTCTTCTTATTCTCAGTACTTACCCGGAATGTGATTATTACTCCTATCTAGATTTGACAGGTTACTATTTTATATTACTTATTAACTAACGATTATTATCAGATATTATGTGATAACAACCTATAATCTTAGCAATAAATTGTTCCGACCCCCTCTGCTCCCATCCTTTTTCCCCTTCACACCTCTTCTATCCTATTCCTTGGGTTGGCAATGCGCATTTGATACTTCTTTAAGTACTTATACCTTCACCGCGCGCGTTCATAGGTTGCGGTGATTGCATACCAAGAGACGGACCATACACCGTTTTACCGTTTGTCAATTACAGTCACGATACTTATTAAAAAGAATTAGGCTTTTATTTGACTATTCTATTTGAAAGGCAATGAAACAAACGTGGTAATAAATAAATATATAAAATTTTATTACAAGAAATCTAGAATTATATAAGGCTTACTATAAATAGTTCGCTAACCCGAAGGATCTTCTATATAAGTCGCTCTTCAACTAGATATTCCCATAATAGGGACTTACAGCCTCTACCACTTTTTGTTTGTAGCTTCGTCTGTTGACTCTTATAAATAGCCGCTTTCATTTCGCTTACGATTTAAAATATATAAACTAGCTTCTGTACGCGACTTTGTTTGCTATGACCTTAGAATTAACTCTATTGAGAAATGACACGTTTGTAAGTAAATAATGTTCTATAAAATATTTATACATATTTATACCAAATTTCAAATAAATACGTTGTATATTACGTTTTTGTAATCCCGCGGTAATCGAAAATTTTCCATGATTAAGTTATTTTACGTATTAATCTAGGTAATAAGCTATCTGTATACTAAATTTCATTAAAATCCTTTCAACTATTTTTGCTGGATTGAGTAATAAACATCTGAACTTAATTCCAAGTACGTTTGTACTGTATCACCTTTTTTGATAATCCCACAGGAACTTAACATTTTCCAGGTATAAAAAGTAATGTAAAAGTACATGTTAAGTTAGATAATAAGCTATCTGTGTACAAGTCATCATGTCTGTGATAGGCATTGCAGGAATTCTAAAATATCGCTAAAATTAACCCGACAATTTCGGTGTCCAATGCATTGAATGGCTTTGGAGCAGCGAAACTGCCTTAAAAGCCATTTGTCACAGCGTGTCCCATTCTGGATGGTTGTGCTTGTTTCTGTGTGTTTAATCTCTTCTAATAGGTGTTTTGTGTAGTCTTTATTAATTTTAAAAGATCTCGTAAACAATACAAATAAAGCCTGAAATCGCATTAAGATTTAATTACATTTTAATATCATTATACTCTTGTATATATCGTTGTTATGTTTATTACACGTTGACCTCATTATTATATAACTAAAATGTACATAAGCCTTCATACGTTACATATATTACATAGTTATCCCAGTGTAAATGATTGTCATATCAAAGTATTTAACCTTTGATAATAATCGTAAACAATTCAGGGTTGCACGTCCGTAGGCGAAGGGCTAGTTATTATAATACTAGCTCTCAAGTAATTTAACCGTAAAAACATCAGAAGAAAGTGATAATGCCTACTATCGGTCCCGAATGGTAGATAGGCTTGCCAATGCTTTACAATGGTAGTCAAAATAAGAAATAATTACATGAAAAACGTTGCTAGCATTCTTTAAAACAGCTTAATCTATGCTAAAACTTAATTTAATATCTTCTATTATTAAACAATTTTAATTATTTTTATCTTCCATATTATATAGTAAATGCAATCTTTGAGTCTAATGTATTTTTAAACTATTTGTTTCTGTGTGTGAGTTGTGATTTTACACTGCATGCCAAATAAATAGTGTTTTATTAATAATATTTTTATTTGTAACTGATCATCGTTAAGTTAAATTGTATTTTTTTTTCTATATTACGTTTTCTTAGAACACAATTTTTATTATTTTTTTCTATAAATAAGGCTATACACTCAACAGCCCCCATTACATCGTGTATCGGGGTCCAGAAGCACACACACACACACAATGACAAGGACAAACAAACCCAGTCAGGAAAACATGCTTGTATGGTTAATACAAACATCTGCTCCGAGCGGGAATCGAACCCGTGACCTGTGGCGCTTAAGGCACGTTCTCTACCGCTGCGCCACAACGTCGTCGAATTATACCTAGACGAAGAGTTCAGAAAGTCTATGACATGTCAATCCACTAGTCTTTAAGGTGGTGAAACCTAGTGAAGTAACTGCTCGTCAACCCAGCTTCGAGGTCGGCCTTAATTATATATCTATAGTCAGCCTTATAACTAGTTGCAAATTGCAGATAGGCAGGGCAAGGGCGGCTAGTGCAGTTCGCCTTCTGCATAAGTACTAGCCGCCTTGGAGTTTGGACTCTGCTTGCACTTACCATCAGGTGTAGGAGAGTCATCTGCTCCACGAGGTCCATCCCTTAGTACCTTTTATACCCCTCACCCTTATTCCCATCTAAGGTGCCAAGCCACAGTATACCTTTTACTGATTTCCATTATAGTGCTGTTATCAGTAATTGTTTGTCTTTTTTGTATGAGAGAGAGGAGCAGGAGGCTCATCTGATGTTAAGTGAGCACCATAAACATCTGCAACACCAGAGGGCATACTGGTGCGTTGCCGACCTTAAAGAAAGGATTAGGATCTTCTCTTGAAGGTTCCCAAGTCGTATCGGTTCGGAAAGATCGCCGGTGGAAGCTGGTTCCACAGAGTGGTTGTGCGAGGAAGAAAATGCCTTCTCCATCGCGCTGTAGTAGATTTCCAGACATCGAGGTGGTAAGGGTGGAATTTGGCATTTTGATGCGATGTCCGATGATGAAATTCTAACGGCGGAATCAGTCCAAATAGTTCCTCAAAACATTCCCCGTAATAGATGCGGTTGAAGATGGAGAGTGATCCAACATCTTTAAGCAGTTCCAAAGTTGGATGCGGTCAATTGTCTGTGGGTGTGTCAGTAATTCATTAGCGGTACGGGATACAGTTTAATGCGTTGCTTCACACTCGCAAGTCGGCGATTCTTTAAGACTTTAAGATTCTTTATAGAGGATCTCTATGATAGTATTTTTTTTATGTTAGAAGTTGGCAAATAAGGATACGGCCCACCTGATGGTAAGTGGTTGTCGTAGCCTATGAGCGCTTGCAGCACCATTAGTAGGTGCCATTGACGCGTTGCCAACTTCGAGATATTAGTTCTTAAATCTGGCCCGCCCAGCAATTTCACTAGCGTACAGTGACCTTCAAACCGGAACACAGTAATGCCTAAGCACTACTATTTAGCGGCAGAATATTTGACACTGTGGTGGTACCTACCTACCCTCTTGTGACTGACTGCACTGGTGGAATAATGTCTGCTGTGATAGAGGTTATCCCAACAGCGGGCGATGGGGTCGTCACATCCCGACGCCGGTATTATTATTTTATTATATTATTTATTTTACACAAGTGTACACATAGCCTATCATATTTATGCTTAAAGTACAGTCACCCTTATATCAAATCATGTCAAATCAACACGGAAGTGACAACAAAAGATTCAATTGAAATATCAAATTTAATACGAATTGTTTTCTTAATTGTGTTTTTATACAAATTTACAAATTGGTTATTTTCGTTTCCTTATAGCTTTTAAATTAATAGTATTTTTTTTTCTATTATCTAAATAAAAACTACCGATTGCGTCAGGTTACGTTAATAGAATCAATTATTAGGTTAAAACTGTTTTATTATCTATGTATATAATCACGTATTTACCGATGAGGAAATTAATCTTATGCTTAAATGCACTAAGTAAATGCTAATCGTAAGGATCAAGTCACACCGAAAGCGTTTTAAGTTTACGATTCTACTATCTTCTGCCAGCGGTTACGGCACCTTAAATATAAACTTTGAAACCCCATTTCCTCCCTTCAGGTGTGGAATTTTAGAAACTTTATCTTTGAACCCTAAAATGAAAATTTCATACTTCTAGTTTTAGAAATGATGGACATCGCATACAAACTTTCAATACGATTCAGAGTTGTTCATGTAGCCCGTATAGGACCTACCTGACTAGACATTTCGACTACTATGAAATTTATAACAGCCGGAGTAGTGCTCCGAAGCACGGAGACGTTCAGAACTGAAATACCACTACGCGATCACCCATCTAGTGACCGTGCTTAAAGGTGCTTAACCTGATCTATCGTTTATCGATCTTTGAGCACTCATAAAATACAACAACCGCTCATCAGATGGGCCGTTTGCTTGCTTGCTTGTCGCATAAAAAAACTTAAAGGGAGTTTCAAAAACGGAACTTTATCTGACAATTTCACAAATGATTATAATGAAATTATAGAACCTTTACCATGAAATTAATGTTTAACTTCATAACACTGTCATGCATTGAAATAAGTTTAATATTATAATTTGGTATTCGTCATATTTTAGTATTACCAAGTGCCTGCGACTACGTTCGTGTTTACTTTAGAATTCAAATTTCCAAAGAATTAGGGTCCAAAATAAATAAAAGTTTGTGATAATTAATGCTCCATAAGACCTAACGGCAGTGGGCCATAAGCATCCCAGCACAAATGCTGGAACGGGAAAGGATTACCCTCTCACAAAAAATCGGCGTAAGGTAACAGTATTAGTACTGTTGCGTTTCATGCGATGAGTGAAAGCACCCACTCCTTCTGTTCCCTTCCTTTTTTCCTTCTCATCCCTTCCCTCCTGTTCCTTGGGTTGACAACGCGCATGTGATACTTCAATCACATGCATTCATTGATTGCTTGACTGCTTACCATCTGAACCGTTATGAAATAAGAAAAAAAGTCATTACTCTAATAAATTATATACGTCTTTCTGTTCGTTATTTGCCAATTCCTTAGGAACCTAGCATTGTTCCAAGATAAAAATGTTATTGTGTTAATCCAGGTAATGAAGTACCCTTGTGCCACATTTTGGCCAAATCCGTTCAGTCGTGTTTATAATAATGACATTAAATAGGATGAATTAAAATGATGTAAGGAGCTTAAGAAACCTTGAAATATATTTTATACAAAGATAGATAAAGATTTCGACGATATTGTGGCGCAGCGTTAGCGAACCTGCCTTAAACGCCACAGATCGCGGGTTCGATTCCCGCTCGGAGCATGATATGTTTGTATTGACCATGCAAGCATATTTTCCGGTCTGGGTGTATTTGTCCTTGTTTGTTTTGTTTCCGAACCCCCGACACAGGATACCACTATCCTAATGGGGGCCGTTGAGTGTGCAGCGTTTATTTATTATTTATTTCTTCACAAGAAGGTTTTATATCGAAAACTATCGATATCGATAAGAAGTACATCCGACAATTTCACAAGCAGGAATCCGAGCATGAAATAAACTTTTAACTTCATTTAAATCCATATGCTGTGAAAATTAGTAATGAAAAATACACGAGATAAAAAAATAACATTCGTATTTCTTTTCTGAATGTGTATTGCTGTTGGCCCTATTGGCCTTGACAGCGTCCACATGTCATCGGGAATGGAGGAAGCGCTACGAGCGCATTCTTATCGATGGCGTCTTCTGAAACTCGCTCAAATGATTTATAATCATTAATCACTATACATAAAAAAAATTATTTGAATAAAGTTCAAACGCGAAGGCGGTTAGTACAGTTGAGGAGGACAACTGCGTTAGCCATCCTCACCCGCCTACCCGCAAGATGCCTTTTTACGCCTCGTTTGATATATTTAAACCCTTTCCATAAATAAAAACCTAATTAGAATTATCTTAAATTAATTGACATAATCAATTATTTGCTATTACCAGTACTCTTCAGGGTCCTACTAAGCCGGACCATTTACTTACTTGTGAGAGTGTGTAGAGGTTTAGCATAACCTGATACCCCGTTCCATCACCGAACGTAGACATTCCTCCATTACGCACGAAGCGCTTTGCCTCTTCTTTCATTATGCGGACGGCTAATGAGTGGAACTCTTTGCCGCGGTCAGTTTTTCTGGAACGCAATAACCTGGATCTTTAAGGTCAGAGTGAACAGACACCTTTTAGGCAAACGTCCTGCATCTTATACCTCATCGTCCCCATTTTTTTTTTTACTTGGAGTGTGCCGGGACGGGTGCAATGGCGCAGGAGGTGTGTGGAGCCAAGTTCCCCTACCCACTAAAACTTCAAGTCCCATCTAGCGCCATAGTGGGACGTCGCGGGATCACCGAAACATTGAACCGCGACGCCCCGGCGCTTGCCCCGAGGGGCCCACCGGTGGCGGCAACTTACTGTCGCCATACATACATAATAATACATACACCTCATCTTCCCCTACCATCAAGTGAGATTGAGGTCAAACGTAAGCCTATTTTATATAAAAAAAAACTTATATCTTCAAATTATTTAGTAATTGTTTTGGTCACACCTATAGTAAGTTTTAGCCGTATAGAAGGTTTAATATGTGGTTTTCACGAATAGACGGAGTGATTCATGAAGGTTTTGGTGTATAATTTGTTAATTGTAAATTGTTTGAACATCTAAAAGTCAAGCCTAAACCTTTTTGCCACAGCAACGTTTGGCCGGGCCTACCAATATGTCACTGAACCGATTTTTATGAAATTTGGTACAGTGATAAACCTTGGGAAAGGACATTGGCTTCTTTTAATTGCAAAAAAAGGCTTTAAATATGTAATGTAATGTAGGGAGAACTAATTTTTATTTCTACATTGTATTAAAGCGGGCGATGCCGCAGATCCTTTGGCATTGCGTAGAGATGTCGGATCACTCTGCATCTTCTATCGCATATATCACGGGGAATGTTCTGAGGAATTGTTGGGATTGATCCTGCCGGCTGAATTTCACCATCGGACATCGCGACAAAAGTCTAAATTCCATCCCTACCACCTCGATGTCTGGAAATCCACAACAGCGCGATTTAGAAGACATTTTTTCCTCGCACAACCACTCTGTGGAATCAACTTCCGCCGGCGGTCTTCCCGAACCGATACGACTTGGGAACCTTCAAGAGAAGAGCGTATTCTTTCCTTAAAGGTCGGCAACGCGCCTGCATGCCTTCTGGTGTTGCAGATGTTCATGGGCGGCGGTGATTGCTTAACATCAGGTGAGCCTCCTGCCCGTTTGGCCCCTCTTACATAAAAAAAAAAGTCAGAAGCTAGTATTTATATATAATAAATGGAGATAGCGACTAATTAATTAATTAATTAATCGTCCAATTCGCTCAAGTATTAAAAGATATGAAGCAACAGAGGCAGTGTTGTTGTCTTTCTGTTATTGCTATATTTTGAAGTCGGCTTAATAACTATTGGATGTTTAGACGCGAATTCGTTCAGACAGAAGGATCTTTATTACAGACAGTTAATGAGTAATTAACAGTAATGAATGTTGATTATTTTTATCCGAGACGAAAAACATGACTTGCTTCATTTGAACAAGTGTGTATTGGAATTTTTTTGTTTTGATTGCTATGGAATTTTTTCAATGACTATTGGTAATGCTTTTAATATTATTACGGCCTGTCTGGTGACTACCATGATTGTTGCACTATAGGAATCATGTGTTACGACGTTGTGGTACAGCGATAGCGAATCTAGCTTAAGCGCCACTGGGTGGGTTTCGATTCCCACTTGGATCTGTTTGTATTGACAATATATGCATGTTTTCTGGCCTGGGTGTGTTTGTTTCTGTCATTGGTATTGATATGTTTTCGGACCCCAGCACATAAACATTCTAATACCTGACCCAATACATGATTCAACTTGTATCGTTGTAACTGACCCTATGAAAGAAGGGGGCAGTTCTTGCTGATAGAACGAAACGCAACAGGAAATACTGCTATATCCGATCGATTGATCTATCATCAATCAGACAGTTTCATGATGAAATAACAAGGCTACAGATATTTAATTCCGTGGGGAAAAACCATAGTATTTTTCCACTGAATTACAATTTCAGTTCTATGTAAAAAGTGGCCAGCCACAGAGTAAGTACAGAATGAATACATACCGAAAGACGACTCTAAGATATTTTATAAACGCCTATTATGGAAAGGCTCGTACTGAAACAAGTAAATAAATTTGCGTTTTTTTAAATATTACTTTACAGTAATAATTCCTGCTAAAATTAAAAACTGCGACACATTTATTAACTATTGCAGTTATATCGCGTCTTTTGTAAACAGGGGGTTTACCATTAACTCTTATTGCGATTCAAATGACGACCTAAACTGATCTACATCGCTATTTCGTACCATGACGTTGAGAGATTCGAAGAGAACTAACAATAGTCATATATCTGTTTAAAATATTTACGGGGAAGCTGTTTAATGGAGATGTATTAGATCAGTTGCATCTGTGTGTCCCTGATGGTTATATATTCCGAAGACGTAGGCCACCGTTGTTGATGATACCGCGAGGGCGCACCAACTTGCTTAACAAAGCGCCAATGACACGTGCGCTCTGCACCCTGAACAGTATCTCTGAGAGAATGGATTTGTTTTGTTGTACTCTGAGTGAACTTACTAAGATTGCTTTGTGGTGTATATGGTATAGTAGATAAATATATTTGTAGGTTAAGGTACATGTTACACTAGTGAATTAGGGTAAATCCTGTAAGGCTAGTTGTAAATTGAAAAATAAATAAATAAATTACATATATATTTATACGTCATGCTCATCAGAATTGAATTGGAATTTGAATTTTTACTAAAAGTTGATGGTAAGCCCGATGAACTGTATAAATCGTTCCAAATAATTGAACTTCATTTCAATTTAACATAAATAATATTTTCAGTCTTATTTACTATTTCATTAATAACAACTACAAACTGTTTTTGACAATAAAAATCACTAGGCTGTCGTACATAATCCTGTCAATGAACTGTCACGCAAACATGCCTTTGGCCGGTTCGCGGTTTCAATTGTTTATCTGGGCGTATGTTAACTTAAGTATTTACTCTGTGCCATGACCCTGGATGTTACGACCCTGTACAATGCCAAGGTGAATACGGCTAATAGAATTACGCAAACACACAAAATCGTTATCACAGCCTCAATAATAATAATTTATTATATTATCGCATTCATTTATATTATATATATATATATATCATGTATGTGTATACAATTTAGGGTGCTTGATTTTTGAGTACAGTTTTTACTCTTGAATCTTGTGGCAGATAGAAAAAGAACAGTCTTGAACAGTTTTCGGTGGGTTACTGGGTCTTGTTGACCAAAATAGAAAATCAAGCCTGCTAGTTGTATATATCTAATTCCAAAAACAATATATTATGACGCTATTATCGCAACAGTCCGCAAGATGAACCGAAATTATTGAAAAATTTTCAAAAATCCCCAAAAATAATTGTAATCTCTACTGTAATCTGTTTCGTTAAAAATACATCTATAGACACATAATATCAAAACCGTTACTAGACATTTGTTTTGTAATAGATTCCGTATCAAGCTAGACTAACGCAAATAAAAATTAAGAAAAAAATGACATTTAAAAATGCAAGTCACCTATTAAAAGTTCGTATTTGTATTGTTCTGTTGTGTTGTTGAATTCTTGCAGTTAATTTATTTTGATCAGTCAAATGTCATAGGTTAAACGGAATGTTGTTGCGTTAGATAATCTTTAATAATTAGGCTGTGGCACCATCACGCACGCTGTGCACGGCCACGCGATGCCTGTTAGCTGCGTAGGGTTGCCAACATTTCTACGCCAAAATAAAATACTTAAAAAAAGCCTTAAGAAATCTTTATATAAATAATTCTACTGTATGTGTGTATGTCACAGAACTCCTAAACGGCTGGTGTATATTACATTGGATTCGAGAATGGTTTAGATTAACAATTAGACCCAGAAGGGGACTTTTCATTTTCGTGGCAGGACAACGTCTGATTGGCCCGCTAGTATAGATATAGCAATATAAAAAATTATAAATCTCAGGCTTTAAAACATTAAACTTTTCACTAAAAAATATAAGTCGAAAGCTCATTTTTATAATGAGAGTCAAAGAAAAGTATCTTTGACACTTCCCGCAATATCGAAATTCTTATCTGAAAATGTTCTTTCTGTTAATACCTAAGTGCTTCAATGAGTCAATGTAAACCCATAATCGGAATTAATTTTAGCGACTTCATATACCTGATATTACATACAATACATATACTTGATATTATAAACGCTGCACACTCAACGACCCCTATTAGGATAGTGATATCCTGTGTCCGGAAACACATACAAAGACAAGGACAAATACACCCAGACCGGAAAATATGCTTGCACGTCATACAAACATATTATGCTCCGAGCGGGAATCGATCCCGCAACCTGTGGCGTTTAAGGCAGGTTTGCTGCCGCTGGGTCACAGCGTCGTCATAATGGTATGGAAATTATTCATTACTTAAAAATATTTTGTTGCGATAAGAAAGTATGATTTCATTTATTTATATTTGTGAATGCATAATAATTGTCTTACAAGGGCAAAACCCTGTTGTTATATTTATTTAGACTTAGCAGTGTTTTGTTTTGACTTGACGTCACAACAAAAACAACATTTGTTTTAGAAGTAACCTCATAGCCCCAAACTGTAAGAAAGCAAAGTTAGTTTCATCATGAATCAAACTTCAAACTTCTTCTTCTTATCGAGTGGTTAGTGGCCAACCTAATGTCAGAGTTGTTCAGGTCGCCCGTAGGCCTCTGACTTGACTTATCGACCGTTGTCAAATTGATAGCAGCCGGGAGCGATTTTGTACATGCCCTACGAAGCACGGAGACGCTCAGTTGAAATACCCCTATGCGATCACCCATCTAGTGACTGACCGCGCCTAAAGTTGCTTAACCCACCGATAATTTACCGATCAGTATGTGCACTCGGCTATGAGCGTCTCCTTCAAGCTTATAATTATTTTTTTTACAAGCTTTATAACAGGGTTCCTTAATTTTATGTCCATGGACGGGGCCCGCGAGTTACCGTTATATTCAACTAGTACGGAAACCGGAAGCCCTAATTGCTATTACTTCTGTTCCTCCATTTTCTCCCTTCTTCCCCCTTATCACGGAAATACTCATATGGTGCATTCGATGCTGCAAGCATTCAAAAGCCATGGTAACCGCTTTCAGTTAGGCGGCCCGGAAGCGTGTTTGTACCTATCGTGATATAAAATAATATAGAATAAACATAATTATTACGGCCCAGCAGATAGAAAGGGGTTGCCGTAACCTATGAGCGTTCGCAGCACCATTAGCGGGTGCCACTCATACGTTGCCATCGTCGAGATATTAGTTCTTTAACATCCTTTGCCCAGTAATTTCACTAGCCTACAGTGCCCTTCCAACCGAAACACAGTAATAGGTACCAAAGACGCTACTACTTTGCGGTTGAATATTTGACATTGCGGTAGTACCTACCTAGCTGGCCTCTTGCAACAAAAGACCTACCATCAGTGTGACTGATTGCAGTAGTGAAATAATCCCTGGCGTGACAGAGATTATCCCAACAGCGGGCGATGAGGACATAACGTCCCGACGCCTTAGACGCGTTAGGCCTTAGACCTTGTACGGTTTAAGTCGTTTATCGAAATAGTTATAAGGTTTTGATAAAATTCGCTATCATTATATGTTTTATAATTTGCAAGAAAGTTTAATGATACTAAATCTTTATTAAGTAATGAATTAATTGGTACATAATTTTACTATCAGCTGTCCCAGATAAAGCTTCAGAACAAAGCAGTGTACTTTGTTTATACGGTAATTGACTCCTCTTATCAAATGTTCCTGCCATTTCTAATGTATCACACCAGCTGCTTTATTAACATATCAATATGGAGAAATTATATGAAGGGAAATGGTCAAAATTTACTGGTGGTAGGTCTTTTGTTGCAAGAGGCCGGCTAGGTAGGTACCACCCCAGTGTCCAATATTCTGCGGCCAAATAGTAGTGCTTAGGCACTACTGTGTTCCGGTTTGAAGGGCACTGTACGCTAGTGAAATACGAAACGTGGGCGAACGAGATTTAAGAACTAATAACTCGAGGTTGGCAACGCGCGAGTAGCACCTACTAATGGTGCTGCAAGCGCTCATAGGCTGCGGCAGCCACTTACCATCAGGTGGGCCGTATGCTTGTATGCCAACTACTAACATTAAAAAAAAAAAAAAAAATGTTGACCGTCCGTAAATTTCTTTTTTTTGTGTATAGGTTAATATATATAATAAACGCTATAATTTCGACGTCTGTTAGCCGTTTTTTGGTAGATAAAGTTTTCTCCAAGATGATAGGATCATCTATAAAAAAGTTAAAAATCTGATAAAACTTTTTGCAAAAAATAAGATATAACCCATTCTGTGTGAACAGTCTTAAGAATTAGGTAGATGATTTTAGCATATAATATCTAATCATTTCCACCTGTAATTTTTACAGACAAATAACCATATGCTTTAAATATCTAAGCTATATCACAAGATATAAACTAGCATCCGCAAAATTAAAAGATTACAAACAGACAAACAATGTTATATATAATATAATTAGGGTAGGGTGATAGGAAAAGCAACCAACGGTGGAAGTTTGGGCCTTCAAGGATCCCAACCATCAAGCAAAATGCCATACTGACATAGCTACATACATAAAGTCGATCTTCGGCTTCACAGGAGGGACCCTAAGTTTGTTATTCATCTTTGAACCCGCGCTTGGGATTCACGACCGGGTCGCAGTACTTGATTTTCTGGTCGATTGAAGCGGACAAAGTTATCTTTTACACCTGGGCTGCGAATATGGTTTTTTACTACACTATTTGATTTTGGTGAAGCTGTTAAATGTTGTGATATACCTGATCGCAATTTAGCTGATAGCAATATTCCTTATCAATGTCAATGTGTTGAATGATGAGCCTTAAGGTCATCCAATTTATATCATCAAACAACTGATCACAATCTTTTCTTGATCTTTATCTTTTTATCTTTGGGTTAGCCTTGCTTGAATACTTCATAAAGATGAGAGCTTTATTGTTTGTATCGATATTGATAGATAAGTTACTGTTCCAGCGCGCAGTAATCAGTCGAATTGGCATTTTATAGACATTGCACTGGTCAACACTACCTACTATCTAATAACAAAAATTTACTGAATATCTAAGTCATGTTTCGAAATACATACTGATTATATTTGTTCAATATACAGATAATAATTATACTGGCATAGGTTATCAGTGCACCTGAAAAGGTCGAGCTATTTTTCAATAACAGTAAAATAACAGTTTTTGATTCACCCTACCTTTTCATAAAAATCTAAGAATAAATAAACGCTACACACTCAACGGATGGATATATCCTGTGTCGGGGGCCAGCAACATACACAATGACAAGAACAAGCACATTCAAAACCGGAAAACATGCCTGTATGGTCAATACAAACATCTGGTCCAAGCGGGAAACGAACAACACAGCGTTATCAATAAACAAACCTTACAAAGATAACCATACAAGTGATGGACTGGATGATTAAACTCAAAGGCCTCGTTTTCCTTTGTCAATGTATTAAAATTCTCAGAAACAGCGAGTTCCGAGCACGAGCTATTCATTAAACAGAAATCGCATCAAAACATAACATAACATAACATAACATAACATAACATAACATAACATAACATAACATAACATAACATAACATAACATGTATGACACACCCATTTTATCGCGAAATCTAAAAGTCACTCATATTGTTTCATCATTTACCAAAGTCGGAGTTCAGTTAAATACATATTTAATTTTTTCAGTATCATATAGTTTTCGTCATATAGTAACATGCTATTTATATAATAATAAACATAAGATAAGATGATTGTGTATATCAAAACAATGTGTACTCAAGACAGTTTATATAAAAGAAATTTGTTTTTGCATTAAATACTTATTAATTATAACTGATTGTTAAATTTGTCAAAAAGTGAAATGCTATATTGATTTTGATTTTGATTTTTAAGCGTTGCTAGTAATAAGCACGCTTATTTCGAACATGCTTAAAAATCAAGTCGTTTGATTTTCGAGCATGCTACTGTGTGCGTGCGGGTGGAAAGGGGTGTCCTTCGACCGCGTCTAAATAGGTGTGCTTATGAGAATTGTAGTAAGTAGTAGGTTGTATCGATTTTATCAATGTGTATGCTGAAAACGCTTATTGCTAGATAATGTGAAGAATTTTCAGCATACTTACAAGCATGCTTAAATATGAGCATGTGTGTCAGTTACCTTTAGAGTAGTTAGAGTTTCAATGTCAACTACACCCAAACGGCGGTACTTGAGTACTATTGATTATTATTAGATCTTATCTAGACAAACGGCGGTATTAGATGTTAGTTCATTGTGAGTAGCTTTGTATAAATAGCCATGCTGCGTAGTATCTGTACGCGTTTCTAACGATTGCGTCTTGGTGTACGGTCCGTCGTCTCTCGCTAAACGGTCTGACCCAACCTCTCTTGATTATCATTCTATCTACCCTACATATAGTTTATGATTTCATATTAAGAAAAGAAAACTCATTCGGCAATATACCTATAAAGACAACGATTACTGTCAGACGCAATGTGATAGTAACGGAGACCGACATAATAAAGTGCTCTCCTTGCCATGGTGGGGTCACGCAAGGACAAACGCCCAAACCAAAACTAGTAAATTGTAAGACATTACAAACATCAGCCCCATCGCGAATCGAACCCGCGGCCGTTGAAGCTAAAGCCGTTCAAGTGTGGAAGAGTAGAGTCATAAAGTATTATTATCTTTAACGATTAATTTTAATAAGAAATAAACAATAATGTGAATTCAATATAAAACATTTAACTCACCTCCCACAAAAACCACATTTAATTCGACAGGATTATGGTATTCCCTAACAGGGAAAACGTCGTATAATAATATCGAATGATTCCGCGAAAATCTGTAATGTCACAAAACCTTGCATAAGCATATTACACAATTAATAATAAGGACGGTTTCAGTCTGGCGTTTTTGTCGAGCTTAAACTGTCGTATAAGCCCATCCATGCGCGGTTGAACAAACCTACGTAGGTATAAAACGGTGGCCTGAAACCGCCCTTATTAGGTTTGTTAGGAAGTCATAAGTTCTCCACAACATACCACTGAACCTGATCTTCACTCGTTACAGTATAGCAATATGAGCTTTATTATCCTAATAAATTAATTACAATCATATTATCAGGTAATCCTAGTAGTTCACCCAATCATGATGCAAAGTTATTATAGGCCTGGCTGTGAAAATTGCTAGACACATCAAAAGAGGTATTGCTAGACACATCAAAAGAGGTAGAATTCTTGCCAAATATTTTTCTTCTTTTTCCTCTTCAATTGCTCTCATTGTTTATTTCTCTTTTTTTTTTTAATTTATAATATAAGGCCGGGATTGGGCAATATTTGTGCCAGGTTATACACTGTTTGAACTCGAAAAGTCGCTCCACAAGTTTTCACTAACGTAGGGTGGTAGCTAGGTGGTAGGTGGTAGTGGTGGTAGGTAGATGGTTCATAAGCCCTACCACAAACAGGTGACAACCTCTAGGTTTGACGGTTATACATGTTTCATAAATTTGAAACACAAATTATTCTTGAAAACTTAGAGGTGCTTGTAGCCATGGGACCATCTCGGGTTTGAAACGTAGATGTGACACCTAAGACAAGCCGTTAGAGGTACATGGTTTGTACGGGAGTATCTTACATTGAAGCAGTAATGCTGAGCTGAAACCTTTTTTTTATGACGACACACTACGACTTTATGCTAACGATTTTTTGTTCAACTTTTGTTAGTTTATTTTGCAAGTTTTTCTATGCATTTTAATTATTTAATATCACTTTTGTTTTATATTATTTATATTTTTTAGTTTTAACTATTTCTTTCTGTGTGTTGTTATAGCAAAGAAACTTATTACTAAACTAAACTAAACTATTACGCAGCACTAAACTATTACCTTTGTTTCGCACGTGGCATCTAGCTCTCTCCGTCGGGTGAGTCCATCGTGTAGATTGCGCTCGGAGCGCTGCCTCCATGACGTCTTAACCGTGTTTCGGCTTCGCAGAAGGCATCCTAAGGACGAAATCAAATTTGAAAATGAAAATAAAGAGCAGTTCAGACTTTCTCTGAGTGCGGTGCCTATTAAAGGTTATGCAAACAGTCACTACTACACAACGTCAATAGATTTATCAAAATATAAACTCGTACGTACTATATATCGCACCACTGCAGAGTTATCACGAGACCTCAATTAATTTATTTATCAGAGCAAACCTCAATGTTTATACAATTTATAATTTTAAGATAAGCTTAAAACAAATTAATATAATAATTATTACAAGACTCGTAATAGAGTAATAGCCAACTCGTACAGTACGTATTCTATAGAATAAGTACTCTAATAGTTAACCGCTTGAATGAAATTGAGACTTTTATAAAAGTTTTGAGAACTTTCGGGCGAAATGCTTACTAATAATACTAATGTTTGGGTTAAATATTTAAATCATTATAGAAATAAAATAAATTATTAAATGAAACAAAAAACCCAACTGCATTAATAATAATTCCTAAAAAGCTAAAAACAAGCTCTATAATGACTACTATAATATAAATATTACTTTAATGTTAGTAAAGGTACTGCAGACGGGGACAAGCATTGAAATAAAACATAATTATTATATTTTTCCGTAATTTAAATTTATTTAATTTCACTTCCATTTAAACTCCATCATCAATTTACAAATTGATTGATCAGCTTGTCCCCGCTACCGCTGCGGTAGCGAACCTGCCTTAAGCGCCACAGATCGCGGGTTCGATTCCCGCTCGGAGCATAATATGTTTGTATTGACTATGCAAGCATATTTTCCGGTCTGGGTGTATTTGTCCTTGTCATTGTGTATGTTTCCGGACCCCCGACACAGGATATCACTATCCTAATGGGGGCCGTTGAGTGTGTAGCGTTTAGCGTTTTAGCGTTATTTTTTTGGAATAAAAAGTATTTTATGTCTTAATCCAGGTAACAATCTTTGTATGTGCTAAGTTACAGTCCAATCCGTTAAATCGTTAATGCGATTTGTGATTGAGTAACAAGCATCTAAACATTTTTGCAGTACGTTTTTTTGATAATGCCGAGGAACCTAACATTTTTTCTAATATCAAATGTGTTAATTCAGGGTGTGTTAATTCAATATAAGCTCTCTGTGTGCTAAATTTCATCCAAATTCGATCAGCAGCTTTTGCGTGAAAAGGCTAAAATACTTTCGTATTCTTCTCTCATATTTGGCTACGTCTTCATCAAGATTGCGATAACTATTGATGGAGTGATCGCATTTTTACAAAACACAACTGATTGGTACTCGAAAATATGCTTTATCATTTCTTTGCTGACTTTGAAGTTGACAATTGCAGTTTTGCAGCATTGCGTGAGAGGATAAGGAGTGCGGAGAGCCGACAAACAGGCAGACATTTGCAAAAATATAAATATATGATATTTCATCATTTAGTTTTTAGTTCGAATAAATTTTTAAAAGAATCCGAGATGTAGGTATAGACACTTAAAATTTATATTTTTCTTACATTAAACAAATCATATGACTAGGAATCGAACAATACTTTTATTATAATATATTGAGCTTATTCCTATATTTTACTAACGAAATTTTTGTACCTAATTGTACAATACAATGAATAGCATTATATATAATAGTTTGCGTTTTAGAAGTTTAATTATTTTATTAATCTACCTATGTATATAACTATGCCGTATTTTTTATTTATAGAAAATGCTTTAATTAATTATTTTAAACATTAATTTAAATAGACATTGGGTGTGGAATTGGCAATCACTGGCCAAAAAAATCAAACTTCAATCATCGATATCTCGAAAACTAAGCAATATATCGAAAAACTTTATTTTTACTTTTCGTCTTATTTTATTGAGTTCTACAAGGAAACACCATCAGATTTTAGGTCTGAGCGAACTGTGATATTCCGCTTTGAATATCTTTGCTTCTGCGGAACCCATGTTAAAATAATGTAGCCTATGTCACTCTCACAACTGAGACGAATCTAATGATACCCCATAAGTCGATGTACGTCCAAGGGTTTAGCCTGTAGAGCGTCACAAAGAAATAGACATACATACATACATACATACATACATACATACATACATACATACGCTCGAAAAACACTACCCTCCGGCAGTCGGGTAAAAATAAACTTTTAACTTTTTTTACATTTTCTTAATTTTGTGTTTGACTAGCTCCGGTCGCGGCTCCCCTCGCGTGGTGTATAGATAGTTCTGCATTCCACGGAACCATAATAATTTTTTTAAAAATAAATGCCTAAGTTACTGCTTTTATCATCAGCTATCTGCTAGTTAAAGTCACATTAAAATCGGTCCAGTCATTTCAGAGATTAACCGGATCAAACACGTTGATAGATAGACATTCAGAGAGACAAAAATTTTAAAAATAGATTTTTTTATTTAGATACTACGTACGATACCTAAATAACTACGTACATTACTTTCATAAAAATAAATAAATAAATAATAAATAGACGGTACACGCCCCTTTTATCCTGTGTTGGGGGTCCGGAAACATACACAATGACATCAACAAATACATCCAGACCGGAAAACATGCCTATAGGGCCAACAAACATATACTCCGAGTGGGAACCGAAACCGCGACTTATCGCTTAAGGTAGGTTCGCTACCGCAGTAAAGCATTAAGTATAAAGCTGTTCATTTGAAATTACAAGCAAACAACAATAAACAACGGAAAAATCTCATTGTTGTAACCGCATTGTTAACTGTTGTTGTTCATTCATAACTTATTACGTATTTGAAATTCTATTTTCCTGTTATAGTATTTTTACGTGAATGACTTGCAAATTATTAATAGGCATATTACGTAAAATTACGAGAAATATTTTGTGATTAACATATGTCGAGTCGAGAGTCGAGATGACCCTGACTTAAAAAGTGAGCCATGATAAGGTCATGGTTCAAATCCAGGCGATGTTCGCCGAATTTTCAAACTGAATTTTAGAAAGAAATTCCGACATGTATAATCCGTGTATGCTACATTATATTGAACTTTTGATCTTCCTTAACTTGAGAAGGACACTTTGCCCACCAATATGTTTATAATTGAAATGTGAGCCGAAATACCAAATTCATTTTTACGCTACATACTACATGGGAACCATTAGGATATATCTTGTGCCGAGGGTCTGGAAACACACAGATACATCCACAAACTCCCAGGCCGAAACATATGTATGTATGGTTAATACAAACGTCTGCCCCCAGCGGGAATCGCACTCACGAGTTTTAGCTCTTAAGGCAGGTCCGGTACCGATGAGCCACAACGGTCGTCAACCCTAACATGGTTTCAAAATCGAAGAAAATATTGCGTAACATAACAAAAAAAAATAACATTTAAAGATACTTCTTGTTATAGAATGAAATGTTACGGACATAGGGTATAAAGTACGGAGTAAAATATAATTAATTAATTACTATGCATTTGTAATAATATTTTATGCAGTCACAAATCGCATATATTACCTACATTAAACATACTTCCCAAATCCTCCATCTAGTGACGCTATCGAGGGCACTAGAAGGGACGGTAACGCGTTTTTGCAATTTGCGTTAAAGCTATTTGCGTTATTGATGTGAATAACGCAAAAATTACTCTACGCTAGTTAAAATGCGTCTTTAAATGATACGCTTAATCAAATACAGAGTCTTTATCAATTTGTCGTTTGCGCTCTGACGTATTGATGTTTGTGAGTAATTAAAGGTCAGGGAAAGCCAAATTTGGGTGACGTTGTATGAGGCGATCTATGAATATATAGTGATGTCAATCTATCGATGTTTTATACATTAAATTTAAAATGTCTTCATTATAATACAACATAATTATAAAAATAGGGATGCGCTTCGATATAATCTTTATATATATTTCAATAGTATATAAATATAAATATTTAAAGGAAAAATACACCTAATTTTCGTAAAACAAAATAAATCACTAATTAATAATTTGACTGATAAATCTATTCTAAAGGTTTTTCGGCAAGCATGCGGTCCACCTGATAGTAAGCGGTTATTGTAACTTATATGCGCTTGCAACACAATGGAAATTAATGAATTTCACGGTGTCATGTTTTACCAAACTGGAAATATTGGTTCTTAATTCTCGTTAGTTAGTAATTTCACTAGCTACAGTGTCCTTCAAAGCGAAACAGTAATAAAAAATAGACTACTAATTTACGGCAGAATATATGACACTGCGGTGATGACCTACCTAGCCGGCCTCTTGCAATAAAATGCCAATTACCGGATGGTTTTTTTAAAGATTAGAAATGTTTTTTTCATGGCGTTACTAATATTCCTATTTCCCCTCCAAATAAGCTCGAAGTTTCCTTTCTTGCTTTTTGATTTACATAACCGTGTACTTATTGTAAAATAAGGTCCAAAAATTACTATTTATCAGACAGAGACGAGGTAATACTTCGTCCGTATTAAGGGGTACTTAATGCTAGTATGAAAATATGTCCTACTATATAGGAAATATTTTTATTTTTGACCTCGGTGTGAACGTGTTAAAAATCATTTAAATTATGTAGAATCAGAATTGTTTTATTCAATTGGTTAACAAAGCTTCATTAATGTCTGGTATTTGAGTGTTAAGATAACAACGTATTGTGCCAAAATCATTTGAACTACATCCATATATCTTTCGAAATTTATTTGGGAAATCAACAGTTTCTGCGCAGTGGAAGATTTTCTAGAGATATAATTAGCCTTTACCCGCGATTTCACCAGATTAAATTGATTCAATACATGCTTTCATATCACCAGGCTCCTTGCAACATTGACTGGCTTTTATTTTTCTTGGTCCACATCTAAGGATCACAGCCAGGTGCGCTCAATGGTCGATAATCAGTGGGTTAAGCAGCATTAGGTGCGGTCAGTATATGAATGGGAGACTTGCTTCGAAGAGCACGCAAAAGTCGTTCCCGGTTATGATAATAAATAAATCTTATACACACAACGACCCCGATAAAGATATTCATACCCTATGTTGGGACAAAACACACACAAACAGAAGCACACCCACCCATTAAAACACGTGCCTGTATGATCAATACAAATATGTACCTCGAGTGGGAATCGAAACCGAGGCTTTATAATTTATAAATAACTTTACATTACGTATGTTTACGTATGATAAATAATAAAACAATAATTTGTTTATACCTTGATTAGCAAAACTAAGGGCGGTTTAAGACCAGCGTTTTTACGATCGTAAATGTTCGATTTTCGAAGCGCGTATAAGTGTACCATACGCGCAACTTTTCCAAGAGTTGACTCGCTTATAACCTCGTATAAGCGCGTAATATAAAGCGTTATAAATAAGCTTGTATCCTTGTTACCACCGGTTCGAGCGTACACGCCGAAATAAACCCGTTGTCGCGGGTTCGGCTTTTTGAAGCTCAAAACGAAAGAGCGTAAGCCGCATTTTCGGATTTACCAGCAGGCTGAGTAGGCTCGAGTCTAGGACGGCAGATTTTTGGGGCGGCAAATTTGCGGACAGACTATTTTTTTTACTATCTCATTGAAATCAAAAAGATTTCTGCTTGACGGTTTTCTCATGTTCCAGTTAGAAAATTTGCAACAAATTTGCCGATGAATATTATTTGTCATTGTACATTCCGAGTAGCAAATGTCCATATTCGAGAGTAAAACAGCTGGTTCGCCGCCCCCAACCAGAAATCGGTCTCTGCGCTCTCTGCCCACACTTTGTACGAGTGAAAAGAGCGAAACTGTACAAAATGTATTTACCTCTTTCCATTGTCAACCAAAGACAGGGCAAATACCTTACAGCTTATGTCTTGAAAATTTTTAAATCCACCTACTACTGGCTACTGGTAAGCCGAAGCGACGGTATACTCGAAAAAAAACGCAAGTGTGTAACCACCCTAAAGAATAAACGCTAATTTCCCCCTTATCAGTGTAACTGACATTGATAAGTCATGACAAAATGATATGATGAATGGAAAGCATTGATTTAGATAATTGTATTTAAATATAAAATGACAGACAACCTTGAAACCACAAACGTTTTAAAAGTACATTTAAAGACTTAAGTAAAAATGTACCTTTTGAAAATGATTTTTGTTTTGAATGTACATTGCTGTTGAGTCCATGATCAATAAACCTTTTTAAAATGTTCTTAATGTATTATTCTTTTATTAAAAAAATTATCAATCCTAAACATTCAACTGTCTACTTGATATTTTAAATTAAAATCGGCTCTGGGTTACTCTTAATAAATAACAAATATAACCAATTATTGTAAATAAATAATAATACAAAAAATAAATAAACGTTACACACTCAATGCCCCCATTAGGATAGTAATATCCTGTGTCGGGGTCCGGATACATACACAATGACAAGGACAAACACTCAAAGACCGAAACACATGACAGTATGGGCAATACAATTTCCGCTCCGAGCAGGAATCGAACCCACGACCTGGTACGCTTAAGGCAAGCTAACTACCACTGCACCACAATTTCGTAACAAATTATAATTTAAAAATTAAAAGTGAAAAGAAAGATTTTTAAATTTTACGATACCGTTTTACAAACAAAAGTACCTAATTAAATATGGAAATTTTATTATATTATAATGTAAATAAGGTAAATAACTCACTTTACACGTAATACCTTATGTACATAAAGAACTCTGAACTATTTACAAAGAGTATTAGTCAGTCTGTTAATAAAAATATATATTATATATTTATTGAAATTCTTTATTTTATTTAAGTGGCTAGTATCTGCCCGCGACTTCAATTAATAAATGATTAAAAAAATAAATGAATGACTAATAAGATTCAACTATAAATATTTTACCGGCGTCGTTGGGATAATCTCTATCACAGCAGACATTATTCCACCAGTGCAATCAGCCACACTGGTGGTAGGTGTTTTGTTGCAAGAGGCCGGCTAGATAGGTACCACCGCAGTGTCAAATATTCTGCCGCCAAATAGTAGTGCTTAGTCATTACTGTGTTCCGGTTTGAAGGACACTGTACGCTAGTGAAATTACTGGGCAGAGGAGATTTAAGAACAAATATCTCAAGGTTGGCATCGCGTGAGTGTCACATACTTATGGTGCTGCGAGCGCTCAAAGGCTACGGCAACTACTTACCCTCAGATGGGCCATAGGCTTGTTTGCCAACTTATTACATAAAAAAAAAACAAAATAAAATAATCTTTGACACAGATATAGACTGTTACCTGGATAGATCAATTCTTTTAATTGTCAAATTTATTTATTTAATTGTGAATAAATATATTAGTGTATAATTTATTTAAAAAGTTATTCTACTACCCGTTACTATAGTAGTTGTGCAATAGTACTACGAAGGGCCTTTCTATGATGAGCATAAAAGTAAACTTGACCCGCAGAGTTCATTCACCTTACGATTTATACGAACGAATTATAAAGTCGTCAGACATGTTATTTCAAAACATAAACTATACAATGGATTATGATCTATCTCCTACCTTTTTTGGGTACTATTATAATTAATATACATACATTTTGTTCAACGACAAAATCATTTGCATTGGTGTTGAAATTAATGGCGTGTTTGCTATTAAAAGTTTTGCAGTTCAGAGAGAATAATTTGGACGCAACAATGGCAAAAAATACGTTTCCATCTTGTACATAGATGACCCACCGTGCCTCGGAGTCCACGTTAAGCTGTCGGTCCCGGTTGTTATCACATAACATCTGATAATAATCGTTAACTCTTGATAAGTAAATTGCTCTTATCCAATCAGTTCCTGGTTCGCCCTTAAGGTTGCGGAGGTCAGATGACAATGGCTCCGTGTCAAAACCAGTAACCTCAAAAATCCGGATAAGAGTAATAAGCAGACCCTTGGTAAAATAAAATACCGGGAATAATGCTAGGACGAAGAAGATCTTGTACATGAAATGACTTTTGTGGCGTAGCGGTACCGAATCTGTTCCCTCATAACCAGGTGCGCTCACTGATCGGTAAACGATTGGTGGCGGAGGCAACTTTAGGCACGGTCAGTCAATAGATGGGTGATTGCAAAATGGTATTTCAACTGACCGTCTCCGAGCTTCGGAGGGCACGTAAAAAGTCTGTCCCGGCTGTTATCGATTTGACAATAGTCAAAACGTCAGAGACCTATACGGGCGACCTGAACAATTCTGACGCTAGGGTCACCACTAACCACTCGATAAGAAGAATAAGAACCGAACTAGTACAAATGGGTCAGATCGACCGTGAAAATACTACACTCTACGAGAACCAGTAGTTACTTTGAGCCGATTTTCTGTAAGAAAAAAAAAAAAAAAGTACTCTTTTCAACTCCAGAGATCCAATTCCTCCCCCCCTCTGTTCCCTTCCTTTTTCCCTTCTCCTCCTCTCTCTCCTATCTCTTGGGTGGTCAACGTGTATGTAAAACTACAAGTATCGCAAGCGTTTATGCTTTATAGTGACTGCTTATTATCAGGCGTACTGTATGCTTGGTTGCAAACCATCATGTTATAAATAAAGCTTGGAAACTTATGTATATTTTTTCTGTCTACGATTAGAAAAACCTCATTCGATGTATGTTTTAATTTTATTACAACTTGACGACGTTGTGGCGCAGCGGTAGCGAACCTGCCTTAAACGCGACAGGTCGCGGTTCGATTCCCGTTCGGAGCATAATATGTTTGTATTGAAAATGCAAGCATATTTTCCGGTCTGGTTGTATTTGTCCTTGTCTTTGTATATGTTTCCGGACCCCCGACACAGGATATCACTATCCTGATCTAACTAACCTGATCCGTAGAGTGTGCAGCGTTTATTGCACAGAACAAACATTACAACGAGCATGGCTTCCAGATTTAGTACGTTTCCAGTTTTTCAGATTACAACATCTCGAGACGACTATTTATACGATGTTTTTGTTCTACGAGACTACAAGTACAAGGTCAATGGCTAGACGAAAACAAACATTTCTTCGATCAATACAAGCGAAAATCTATCGTGTTATGTCAGAACCCAACCTTCATAATATGAAACGTCTGTGTTACAAAATCAACGACTAATTTTTTTTTTGACAGTGAGGTTATATGCCCGGTAACCGGCTCCGATCCGGGAGATCCGGGTTATACGGATTTCCATGCCAAGATGGAAATGTCATAGGGACCCACTAAGACCTCATCGGTGGTTGACCTCAATACGTGTGAAAGGTTACGAGGTCTAACCTGACCTAAGCTAGGCCAGCCTTGCAGAAGGCACTCAAAAGACGGAATCATGTTTTGAATTTAACTTTGAAGTCCCACGATGGCCCGTCAAAAACCAATAGGGCCAACGGTGAACACATTCAGTAAAAAAAATTGTATTTATTTCTCGAAATCTATACATAAACTACCATGACATACATGAGAACAACCTTTTCCGAAGTCGGTTTAATATAGAGCGATTAGAAATTATGTGCATAAAATTGAATTTAGCTCATTGTCGTTACGCTTGAATTTATGATATGTAAATATTATATTAAACATACGGGTAAGGTTAAAACAATATCGATAAACGCTTATATATCGATACAAGGGACGTCACTAGCACTTGCGTTCGCGGATTGCGTATAACGATGTAAGTTCATTGCGCGTATCAGTTAATGGGTTGTCGTACTCCAGAGCGTACGTGTTCTAGATTTTAGTTTGAAATAGTGTTGTGAAGTGGGCGTTTACTTTATTTTGACGATATTTTTGTGAAATTGTATACATAAAAAGGTAAATTTATTTTATAATTCATTTATGTGTATTATTTATTTTATGAATGTTATCTTTTGAAAAAATATTTTTCAAAACGTCTTTGAGCTTCTTAGATTTTTCTGGAAACGATCGTCTGAACATTTCTAACTTTAACAATGCAATATGCATTAAATAAAATGTCCTACAATTGGACCTTATTGTCAATTCAAATAACAATAAAATATAAATAGGTTAATTTAAAATTATTCTATAATTAAAAACTAAATGAACGTAATATTAATGACACATTGGTTTTATCAAAATTTAAGAATATTTTAATTTATAAACATGTGACAACCAACGTATTATTATTTATGATTGCCTTATATCTTTATCTCTATCTTTATTTTTCTTACCAAACTAGTCTACCCAATGATAAATAGAATGCATTTTTAATAAATAGATAAGTTATCTTTTATTAAGATTATTTAGAAAAAGATTAACGATTTCTTTAATTACACGTGATGAAGGCTAGTAAAACATTCTTTTTTCATATTTTTCTAGAAATAATAATAAACTATAAATAATAAATATTAAATTTAAGCGCTTTTAAAAAATAAATATTATTAGAATGACTTCTCTTGTTATAATATTACATCATATTATAATAAATTGTTCGTCCCATTATTATTATGAAATGTATTTATTATATAATTGTCGTGCTTAATAAAAATATTTTGTTATGTCATTATCAGACATGGAACATTATTAATAAAAATTGAAGCCTCAATAGTTTAACGGTGGAAGGGCTGACTTCGCTCTTTTGACGCGAGGGACGCTTCGATCCTAACCCCCTTGAGCTTTTGTTGTACCCACTCCTAGTACAAGCTTCGAGCTTATTTAGAGGGGCAATGGGAGTATTAGAATAAGCACTGTTAATATTCTTTTTTTTTTTAAATATTTTAACTTTAGTTATTAAAATAACAATAAAGCCATTGAGATAGTGACATTGTTTCTGGATTACAGAAACAAATTAAACACAAGCAACGACTCATATCATACAATGTACGACCTAAGCATCGTTCATGATAAATTGTCAAGCCTCAATAGGTCAACGGTAGAAGGGCCGACTTCGCTCCGTTAACGCGAGAGTCGAGGGTTCGATCCTGACCCCCTTGGGCTATTGTCGTACCCACTCCTAGCGCAAGCTTCAAGCTTATTTGGAGGGGCAATAGGAATATTAGTAAAGCCTTGAAAAAGCATTGTGTTGTATTTCTTTCTTCAAAGTTAAAAATGTCTTGATAATAGTGAAGATCAGATTGAGAAGAGGCTAGTTTTGTACTTTTATATGTTTGACCAATACAAATATTTGCCTTAGTGTTATAAGTATATTCAGAACCTCTGATATAGAGATATAGGAACTTAAGTGACCCACCACTGACTTTTGCTTTCAATGATTAAAACTTCCCAAGTAAGTTAAATAATGCAATTTTTTTTTGTAAACTGTTTGATAAAAAAATTATGTTAATATAATTTTTTATTTTTTAAAGACAAACATATCTGTATTATTATTTATTTGGTAGATTTTTGTTAATTAAAGACTGTTTTGGCCTACAGCTTGTAATAAAATTTTTTGATCATAAAAATACTTTTATTAAATCTCACTACAGACTATATTTAGCAAAATGTTATTTAAAATAAAAAATTTAGTAATAGTTCTATCTACTTACGAAAAGATCAACGGCTTTTATCAATGTTTTATTAATCTTTTAGATGCATACTTAAATATGCATGCATCGGAATGTAACAAAATCTTAGACTTCATTAAAATTAACATACTATAATTAATAGTTATTATTAATTTGAACCAAAAAAGTAGAAAATTAATATTTAACAGATACCGGATTTTTTTGTCACAAAAATATTTTTATCTCTATAGGTATACAATTTATTTCAAATTTCCTAGAATAAAAGCGAACCGGATAATTGACAAAATTAGTTTATTTGGAACTGTCAAATGTATTAAATGCTTAAGGAAAATATTTAATTTAACTAATGTTCACACCGTGATTGAAAATCTTTATAATTATTATTATTATTATTGCTTTGTAATCACTGACGATTCTCTCGTTGCCGAGGCTTTCGAAATTACCGCGGGCTTTTGGCCAAACGGTAATCAAAATTGTTTGTTTTATTTTTATATATATTTCCTATTTGTTTATGAATTATCTTCTATAGATAAAAACTTTCGAACTATTCTGCATGTGTTTTAATATAACCGCTTTTTGAAGCAATATAAAAGTGAGTGGGTGTATATCCAGGGTTCGGAGGCTAGAATGTAGGGTGTATGGGATGACGCCCGTAGATGATAAAATTACGGGAACTGTTTTAACTGTGTGAACTCTCCATTGTGTCTTCAGTTCTATTGTTATTATTATTATTAATAAAGAATAAAATTAATGACACACAGAGGAGAAAATAGTATTGAACTATATTGATTGTTTGCATTCTGTATGTATATAATAATATATAGCTTTTTGATAACTTTGTCAAGGAGATTTTAAAGTATGATATGATAACCGTTGTGACATGTGGGTAGCGAGCCTGCCTTAAGTCTCGAAGTCGGTTTGAATCTCGCTCGGGACGAATATTTGTATTGTAATTATAAATAACTGTGTCGATCTGCATGTTTATCCCTGAGGGTCTCCCCACCTTAGGAAAACACGTTAAGCTATCAGTCCTAGTTCCTATCATAACTCTAACCCAATGAACTATTGGTTAGCACTAAGGGTTGCGGAGATCAGATGGCAATCGCTCTATAAAAACTAGTAACCTGTCAAATTCAGATAAGAGTAAAAATCACACCCTCGGCAAAAATTCCGGGATTAATGCAAAGAAGAAAAGTTCGATCTTCTTCATCCTAGCATTATTCCCGGTATTTTATATACCCAGAGTCTGCTTATTACTCTTATCCGGATTTGACAGGTTGCTAGTTTTTACACAGAGCGATTGCCATCTGACCTCCGCAACCCTAAGGGCGAACCAGTAACTCATTGGATAAGAGCAATTTACTTATCAAGAGTTAACGAATATTATCAGATGTTATTGATAATAACCGGGATCGACAGCTTAAGATGCTCTCCGAGGCACGGTGGGGAGACCCACACGGACAAATGCCCAGACCGAGACAGAAATTTTAACAAACATCTGCCCGAGCGGGAATTGAACCCGCAACCATCGAGACTAAAGGCAGACTCGCTACCCACAACGCCACAACGGTGTCTAGGAAGAAAAGTTCGATAAAGTATAATTCTGGGATGTTCTCATAATGTTGTTATTATCTGATCTCTGACTTCGGTAACATAGAATGGATACTTAACTAGAAGAGCTAATTACCACGTTTTTGAATGGAGTAATCAAATTATTGTTTAAAGATTCATTTTAGAGTGCTTTCTATCTAGCTTTATATACCAACGTCTAAGCTCGTTTTTTGAAGCGCGTATAGGCGAGCTTTTTGCCACGTTCGCAACTTGTACGGTAGTTGATGCGCTTATAAGCTCGTCTTCACCAACACCGATTCGAGTGTACGCAGGAATAAGGCCTTGTATCAAGCTATAATACCTTTTCTCATCTTAATTTGTTAATAACAATTGTAATTTTTTACATGTCAAATGAGATGCTTTTTTTAAAAGTCATTACGAATGAAAGAGGAGTCTTTCATATTTTAAAAGTTTTATATCAAACTAGCTTCGGCCAGCGGCTTCGCCTGCCTTCAGTAATTTTGGCGTGTAAGCGTGACAGTCAGAGGTACAGAGTTTCTTTACCTTTTATAATCTTAAAAAGTAAGGATAAGTAACGATTAAAACTATTTTGAACTTATTGACTAGACTTTACTATTTCTAGGCATCATATCACTTATAACCTACCTCAATAAATTGCCTATCTAAGCTATTTAATGAAATAACTAATCATGATGTAGTCGGTCTGGTTGTTTTGACATTAGCGTACTAAAACTTCGTCTTCGTTTAGGGTTATTGTATATTAAATAATAATTATGTTAAAAATAAAATTTGATATTATAAAGTACATTTATGATAGGGTACGCTGGTACACTAGGCCATGTTTTTTTATTATTCTTTTTATAAATATAAAATTATTGCCACGTTTCTATAATGTATGAGAGGCGAAGAGGGTTTATATTAAGCTAATAGGGTGGTGTTCATATTGTTACGGACTGGGTTCGTAGATTTGGAAACAAACATCTGATGGCTCTGAATAAGACTTTATTGAGATCTAGATTACACAACAGAACTTGACAAATCACAGGTCCAAATCGCAGGTCAATCACAGTCCAAAAGAATAGCCGAGGTCACTAATTATCGCACTTGTTCACTGGTATCACTTGTAGTTTCTTCGCTTGTTGCTCAGAACTGAATGACCCAGTCGACACGCCGGGCCGCTTATATAACGCGGAAGACGGGATCGAGAAAGTTCCGTCCGCGAAACTACTACGCCTTTCGAGAATACATCTTTCTAGAACCCACGCGATGGTCGAGGAAGTAAACAAAGAAGTAGCAATCGATTTTGAACCTTATTTTCTTGTGATAATGTTCTCCGTAACAATATTATCAATTACTTAAAAAAACGCTACACACTCAATTGCCCCCATTAAGATAGTTGTACCCTGTGTCGGGGTTTGGAAACATACACAGTGACAAGGACAAGTCGTCTTATACTCTGAAAATTTCATTCTATATTTCCAAAGACCCTCGTCGAATAATACACAAAACAGACTTATTTTTCACCTTTTTTCATGTTGGTTAAGAATATAGAGACAAACGACTTGAGATCTATTCGACATGACGTCACTAGACTAACCTACTTTTAGTCTTTACGGGATAAATAGTCCATAATATTATTGAACAAGCACAATATTATTGATCTTGTCGGAAACGAAGAATGATTTTAAATAATATTTAAAAGAAAAAAATGATTTCCATAAACATTTAGTAGGATTTTTTGTATTTTTTTCTAATTTCAATACATGTAAAAACGGACATGTTGTTTGTCTAAAAATAACATCGGCACATCTATCGAGAGTACGTTGTCTTGGCAACCATTTTGTTCGACTGGTTGTTTTTAGGGCATAAAAACTATACCTAACTCATAGTTAGGTTATAAAATGTTAAGAGAATTTCTACATATAGAATATTCACTGTCCCACACTAAGCAAAGCTTTTTTTTTAACTTTGGGAAACACATTTACCAACACTAGTAAGTAGTGGTAATGTGAGACTTACCGTTCCGAGCGCAGGAGCTAAGGAATAGCTAAGTGACGCTGTCAAGGCCAGTGGAGCCAACAACAATATACATTCAGGACAAAATATCATCTTCAGTTTTTTAAATAAATAAACGCTACACACTCAACGGCCCCCATTAGGATATGCAACACAATTACGAGGACAAATACGCCCAGACCGGGAAACATCTTGTATGGTCAATACAAACATATGCTCCGAGCGGGAATCGAACCTGTGACCTGTGGCGCTACCACTGCGGTACAACGTCGTCATCACCGTGATCATTTTAATCATAAATAGGTCCTTACGGGATAAATAGTCCGTAATCATGATAGAATGTTATTGATCTTGTCGGAAACGACTAGAATGATTTTGAATAACATTTATGAAAAAAAATGATTTACATAATATATTCGTTTTTTTTCTTATTTAAATTCAAATAAAAACATGTTTAAATCAATAATGTTGGCCAACTGAACCGTCGGCACATCTATGCCTTTATCGAGAATACGTTGTCATGGCAACCACCTTTGGGTTTCAGAAACAGCTCCAACGATTTTCTTAAAATTCAGTATGGGGGTTTCGAGGGCGATAAATCAATCTACAACTGACCCTCGACCCCCAACCCCGGTTTAAAAAAATATGACTCTTCCTGACATGTATAGGCGAATAATAATACAAGTATTGCTTTAACGTTACAACGCTTAAGCTACTTCATTACATGATGTTGTAAAATATTATTCATTTTTCATCATTATCTAATTCGTATCTAAATATAATTTCCAAAAAACACAATTATAAAAAAAATCATAAATAATCTGTTTATCTGTCGAAGTGTTAAAAGAAATGTGTTTACTTTTTAGACTCTTATTTAATTTTATAGTCTAGCTTAAACCGGTACGGAAATCATTTTTTATCGAAATTTTTCAAATGCTCTTGAAGAGTTTGAATGTCGCCAACCTTTATTTATTTTTAGCATAAATATTTGCGAAGATAAGGATGAGGTGACTTTTTATTTTATTAACAAACAATATTATTTTAATGATACTTTAATTTTTTAATTCCATCATAGCTTACCAAACCTACGCACACAGGCGTAGCGAGGTATTTTGGTTGGCTGCTTGCCCCCACCCTCCGCAGACCTTGTTAAAAATTGAGAAATATTGGAATATAAGGTATTTGAAGAAACTAGTCATTTTGCCCCTCTCTGGAACACTTTGCCCTATTTTGCCCTCTTCTAGGCCAAATGCTGGCTACACCCATGCCGACGCAGTCTCATTATTCGATTTTAATAACCAAATACATGCGTAACGGTTTCTCATTATACTCAGATGGGCGTAGAAATGTAACAGACAAGACAGAATAGAAAAACAATTGTCACCATAGACTTAAAATATACTATAGACAGGCCCCTCCATACAGACAAAATATCCAAAGAGTTTCTGGGACTTCTCCATAAATTCAACATCAACGTAACGAAACGAAATCAGTCACACGCTTACTTTAGTCGATTAAGTTTTTTTTTTATATTAATAAGTTGGCAAGCAAGCATACAACCCACCTGATGGTAAGCAGTTGCCGAGCCTATGAGCGCTTGCAACACCATTTGTAGGTATCACTCATGCGTTGCCAACCTCGAGATATTGGTTCTTAAATCTCTTTTACCACTTTCAAGCCGGACCACAATAGTGCCTATGACTCTACTGCTTGTCTTTAGAATGTTTGAGACTGCGGGGTATTTTGTTGCAAGAGGGTAGGTAATAACCTACCCTTCAGCAACAAAAGATCTATCACCAGTGTGACTGATTGCACTGGTGAAATAATCTCACATAAACAGCGGCCGATGGGGTCATGACGTCCCGAAACCTAAACGAGTTGCACACTTGTGACTAACTTTGCTTCGTATGAGCAGAGCCTGAGATTTTTTCTGTGTGGAAGGCCCTATCTATAGTAAGCACTAAGTCTATGATTGTAGGTTATTTAAATATTTTTGTATAATTGTATTTGTTAAAGCATGAGTCACACAACACCTACATTTTCATTTCTTTATGACACAATAACGCTTTCAGATAAAGCAATTATTTTGACGCAAACTAGATCATTTTTAACCGACTTAAACATAAGCTTATTAATTCAGTTCCATGATTTTTTTGCGTTTACGATTATGTGGTCCTGTATTAGAGCTAAGAGGGTTGTAGTCGGTAGTGTTGCAAAACAAAGGATCGGACTGGGTCTGACCCGTGGCATTACGATTTTAAATCTTCCCCAAAAGTTTCACATACTGTAACCGTCAAAAATATTTTTGGGCGGTTTTGAATTTGAGAGTAGTACAAAGTTGCAGGGTTAGCATCAGCGTAATTAATTTTTCGAATTTTCCAATTTCATTATGCAATTGAAAGTTATTTTCGCAGCTGCACACTACGTTCGTACGCTCAAAGCGTCCGCAAATACCTATTTTGAGTATTTGTTAAAGAGAATTGTTTACACATTATTTGTAGGAATATGACTGTTATTAAATTTAGTATTTTCATTGTTCTTCCTTATTAGTAGCAAACCTATTGTCAGAGAAAAAGCCAATAGGGCCGAGTCGTTAGAAAAACGTAGACTTTAACCGAAGGTTACAGGTTCTTCGAATTCGTCTCGTGCTTAGCGGTAACGGAAAACATAGTTAGGAAACCTACATGTCTTTGTAGAAATTCTGAGACATGTATCCGCCAATCCGCAGTGGGACAACTTGGTAGATTGAGGTCCTGATCCTTCTCTTTAACTGGAAAGGAGTCCTTTGGCCAGGAGTAAGACATTCACAGGCTGTTGTTCAGGTCGCTGTCGTCGTCATTCTGGGGTAGATAGAGTATAGACCTCGCGCAGTTTACAGCCCGTCTGGGAAACCCCACCTGGACGAAATAACTACTACATCCCAGATAAAACATATCTATCTACATTTCACGTGTCCATACATGGGACCAATATAACGTGATCATTTTTTCTTACAGGTAATTGCCTATATCTGTCATTGTTATGAACAATGCAAAGAATTAATAATTATTTACTCGGATTATGATACGTGGACAATTGAACATGCGACAACTTGTCTTATATTTAAGTTGCACAATAAAAGTATAATATATATCTAATCTTGTGCTATCACATGTGATAATGATCATTAAATCTTGATAAGTAGTTCTAAGTATTGACACCGTTGTGGCGTTGTGGGTAGCCAATCTGCCTTTAGTCTCGACGGTTCGATTCCCGCTCGGGCGGATGTTTGTTAAAATTTCTGTCTCGGTCTGGGCGTCTGTCTGTGGGTCTCCCCACCGTGCCTCGGAGTGCACGTTAAGCTGTCGGTCCCGGTTGTTATCACATAACATCTGATAATAATCGTTAACTCTTGATAAGTAAATTGCTTTTATCCAATGAGTTACTGGTTCGCCTTTAGAGTTGCGGAGGTCAGATGGTAATCGCTCCGTGTAAAAAACTAGTAACCTGTCAAATCCGTATAAGAGTAATAAGCAGACCCTGGGTACATAAAATACCGGGAATAATGCCAGGATGAAGAAGAAGTAGTTCTAAGTATAGTCCGACAGTGAACAGAATGCTATTCTAACGTCTTTCGTAGTGGTAAGTCTTTTTTATCGCATGACGATTGGCAAACAAGCATACAGTCCGCCTGATGGTAAGCAGTTACTGTAACCTATGAACACGCGCGATAACTGAAGCATTATAAGCGCGTTGCCAAGGGATAGGAGGCATGGAATCAGGGGGCATCCGGTGCTCTCACTCATCGAAAACGTTTAACATCGAATAAATTATCTGAGTTACTAGTTTTTACATTTTTTTTTTTTTTTTTTATGTTAGAAGTTGGCAAACAAGCATACGGCCCACCTGATGGTAAGTGGATGCCGTAGCCTATGAGCGCTTGCAGCACCATTAGTAGGTGCCACTCACGCGTTGCCAACCTCGAGATATTAGTTCTTAAATCTCGTTCGCCCAGTAATTTCACTAGCGTACAATGCCCTTCAAACCAGAACACAGTAGTGCCTAAGCACTACTATTTGGCGGCAGAATATTGGACTAGCCGGCCTCTCGCAACAAAAGACCTACCACCAGTGTGACATTCGTGTCAGCATGTAGGTGACGTGGACCTATAAGTTTTCCACCTACCAAAAAAATCTCAAGTTAGTCTCAAGAACTTTTCGCTTCAAAAAATTATAACGATTATTATTTTTTATAAAGCGAATGATATTACGGTTTGATTGTTTAAGTACTTCAAATTAATTAGATGAATGAATTCAGACTAAAACTCAAAAGGAATTCTGCCCTTGACCACATTTAAATATTGAGGTCATTACCAAAATTGAGTAGCGTCTGAATTTGAATATGTTTCCGATCGCACGTACATCCGAGATCGAAACAACATCGGACTTTTCCTTGAACTTGATAATGATTATTATTTTTCAATGCTCAATAGCTCAGCGGTAGAAGCGCCGACTCCCTTCCTTTAACGCGAAAGTGCGGGTTCGATCCTGACCCCCTTGGGTCGTACCCACGCCTAGAGCCTAATAAGAGGGGCAATAGGGGAGCATTGTTAATATTCTTTTAAAATGTTGTACGATACTTGATGACGTTGTGACCCAGCGGTAGCGAACCTGCCTTAAGCGCAACAGGTCGCAGGTTCGATTCCCGCTCGGAGCGTATGTTTGTACTGACCATACAAACATGTTTTCCGGTCTGGGTGTTTGTCCTTGTCATTGTGTATGTTTCTGAACCCCTGACACAGGATATAACTATCCTAATGGGGGACGTTGAGTGTATAGCGTTTATTTATAATTTGAAGTCATTGTTACTGTGTGAAACTGAAAATATATTTCGATTCAAAAAGGTAAAGTTTTAAGATGATATTGGTTGTAAATATAGGTCTTAAAGTACAAGTCTTGGAGCTTCTGCGACATATATGTGGATTGGCTAAAATATTAAATACTACATGTTACAATTTTTACAGAGATCACCAATCCGTAATAGGATTAAAATAATTACTTAACAATTTTCTGCAACAATAGACCTCAACATGCTCTCTGAGACAAGTTCCTTAGCCAATGCCTTTAAAAACAACCGCCTAACAAAAATACCAACGTTAATGCTGTTTGATAAGTCATAACAATAAAGCCTCAATAGCTCAACGGTAGAAGAGTCGACTTCGCTCCGTTAACGCGAGAGTCGAGGGTTCGATCCTGACCCCTTGGGCGATTGTCGTACCCACTCCTAGCGCAAGCTTCGAGCCTATTTGGAGGGGTAATAGGAATATTAGTGAAGCCTTGAAGAAGCATTGATAAATAAAAAAAAAGACACAGTTAAATATTAACATTTTGAACTTACTTCGAAAAGCGATTAACCATTACTGATCCTGTTATCAACCTATCTAAGCCCTGTTGATTCTAACCCGAATATTACAGGTTACAATTTTTACAAAGAGCACCAATCAGTAATTTCTTTAGAATAATTAGTCCACAATTTTCTGTTATAATAGACACCTTAACATGCTCTCTGAGACTCAAAAAAACAACCTCCTAACAACACTATCAACGTAAATGCTCCTTAATAAGTCATAACATGCGCAAACAAACCCTTTGTCTGTTATGCACGCGGAAGAGCATGATCATATTACATGACGGCTCACCTTGACTTTATTGGCTCGAGCTATCATAGTTTATAGATATTAAATCATTTTTAACTTACAGTTAAGTTTTTTATTATTTATTTATTTGAACTTTGTAATTTCATGTCAAAAAATATTATAAGTTTCCGAACCGATACGATTTGGGAACCTTCAAGAGAAGAGCGTATTTTTAAAGGTCGGCAACGCACCTGCATGCCTTCTGGTGTTGCAGATGTTCATGGGCGGCGGTGATCGCTTAACATCAGGTGAACCTCCTGCCCATTTGCCCCCTCTCACATAAAAAATGAAATATGCCTAAAGATCTCAACATCTTTTTCCTAGAATTATTCACGGTTATTTACTCAGGGTCCGCTTATACTCTTATCTGAATTTGATGGGTTACTAATACTAATATTTACACAGAGCAATTGTCACATGACCTCTGAAACCCAAAAGGCGAGCCAGTAAATCGTTAGAATTAGAATTGCCTACCAAGAATCAACGATTATTATCAGATGTTATGATAACAACCGGGACCGACAGCTTAACGTGCTCTCCGAGGCATGGTGGGAGACCCACAAGGAGAAACGCCCAGATCGAAACAGATATTTATAACAAACATCTGCACGCTTGCTACCAGCATGCCAAAGCGGTCGTGAACTCGTACGACTGACTGCAAAAATAATTTAAAAATACGTCAATTTGATGCATAATACATGAGTCCATAGACGATTTAATTGTCACTATTCCTCGGCGATCACCGTACCGTACTGTGAGCTTTGACCATAAAGACATGTTTTCTGATCGGGTTGTCTTTGTGTTTATATGTTTCCGGACTCCCAACATCACTACATAGTATAAAACAAAGTCGCTTTCTCTGTCCCTATGTATGCTATAATCTTTGAAACTACACCACGGATTTTGATGCGGTTTTTTTTAATAGATTGATTGAAGAGGAAGGTTTATATGTACAAAAATAATGGAGAAAAAATATAATTTTGATGTTTCTAATGTAAATAATTACATTTAACGCGTACGGGACACGGGTAGTAATGAATAAATCAAAACTACTGGATCGATTTTAATCATTTTTTAGTGAATGACATAGGCTATATATTTTATACCGGTGCGAAGCCGGAGCGGGCCGCTAGTAATACATAATTGACGACGTTGTGGCGCGGTAGCGAACTTGTCTTAAGAGCCACAGGTCCGATTCTCATTCGGAACAAATATTTGTATTGACCATATAGGTATATATTCAGTGGCGAATTTACAAAATTTCAAGGTATTGGCTGTAAAGTATTTGCCACCCTTGCATCTACAATTGTCATGTCCTAAATTATTTTTACAAATCAACAAAAGACCGATTACTGGTTGGGGGGTGACAAAGTAGCTGTTTTACTCTAGAATACGGAAGTTTGATACTCGGAATGTACAATGGCTAGTGAGAGGGGAAAGCTATCGGCAAATTTGTTGCAAATGCTACCTGTAAAACATCAGAAGACCATCATGCAGAAATCTTTTTCTCAATCTGCCGATAAATCCACCATTGCCTGTGTTCCAGTCTAGTGCTTGTCTGTGTCCTTATACATGTTTCCGGACCCCCGACACAGTATATAACTATCATAATCCCGTTGAGTGTGTAGAGTTTATTTATTTTCTTTGTACATTGGTTTTTGTCTTGATCTACAATGAAAATCTAATTAGACAATGACTAGGCATGAATTATAGTTAAATTAATCGAGCCAAGATTAGAAACGCATGAACCTTTAAACTAAATTATAGTTAATTGACTTCCTTAGGAAAATACCAATAAAGTTTAATGAATTAAAACTTGACATAATTGGTATTTATTCAAAGATAACGAAAGGATTTACACCTTATTTATTAATTATTATTTAATTAACTGCAATTTTTTTTATTACACGATGATTGGGAAAAATTACGGTCTGTCTGATGGTAAGCAGTCACCGAGACCTATAAGTGCTTGCGGTACTTAAAGTAATGCACGTTTCTAACCCAAGGGCTAAGGAAGGAATGAGATGGGCTCTCATTAATTGCACGAAACGCAACAGTACCTACTGATACTGTTACTTTACGCCGATTTTCTATGAGAGGGTAGTCCTTCCCCGGTCGAACCGTCCCATTTGTGCTGAGAAGACCATAGCTCTACTATTACAATCCCCCAATGGGTGCAGCCCTTTATAGTCATTCGAAATATGAAAGTCCACATTGAATTGCAAGGAATAAGGCAAAAACTGATCCTTGATATATAGAAATGTTTTATATATGTTAAGGCCAAACTCTCGTCTATTGCGTAGAATATTGAATATCCTAGTTTTAAACATTAATGTCTAGTCTGTACTCAATTTTAAGAAATTTCCACAAAGCCATAAAAATAATATTAAGTATAGTATATTTCAACAAACTTTGTACGTAATGAAAACAGTTAAAGGTATAGTATTTTTTTTTAAATTATTACATACGTGAAGTATCACATGCTCGTTGCCAACCCAAGGGATAGGAATGAAGGAATGAGATGGAAAAAGGAAGGCAAAAAGTTGGCAAGCAATCATATGGCCCACCTGATAGTAAGCGGTTGCTATAGTCTATGAGCACTTGCAACACCATTAGTAGGTGTCACTCAAGCATTGACAACCTCGAAATATTTTTTCTTAAATCTTCTTTGCTCAGTAATTTCGCTAGACTACAGCGCCCTTCAAACCGAAACACAATTTCCATTGAAATTTCTCGAATTCCTATCAAATAATTTTTTGTATGAGACAAACAAAATTGGTTAACAAAAGAAAGAGATATATTCAGAAACTTTCATCCGAATTCTTACCCTCATTTTTGTTCGCTAAAACAAAGTGATGATTGGTCTCAATCGCCACTTTTATGTTTACAGAAATATATTTACACTTACATAAAAAAACATCAATTAAAAATTTAAAAACTCTTTGTACAAGTTCTGTTGAAACGAACATCAAATTCTTTCGTGTAATATGACGCAGTTGTTAACGTTTTGTATTCGTGCCAAGAAATGCGAATTCGATGCTCATTCATAACAATACGTCACAACGTGGGAGGTAGGTGTGGTACTTTGTCACAAGGCGCTGCTATTTTTAATGCACGGAATAACATTGTGTTTGAGAACAATCTTTCTAGCGTTTTCGCACCATTTTTATTATGATTCAGATTGATTTATTACTAAGCTTTAAATGCCATTATGGTGGAACTAGTAAATATATTTGGGAAATGTGTTCCACCAGTTTAGTACTTTTGAATCGTCAAATATAGAGTCGGTTGTAACCGTCTAACTGAAGCTACCGCTGATTCGGAAGGTAGATTCTACAATTAGTAGAATTTCTTGCCAGTTCTTCTCTTTTCAATTGTTTATAGGACTATCACATGGACCACATATTTCACTAATATGTCACACGTAAAGCTTCTCTGATGGTAATCGGTCCCCGTGTACTGTAGGGGCGTTTATCACTGAGGTATCATAAGCCGACCTGACGACCGTTGCGGCGTTCTGGAACCAGCTTTTAGCTTCGACGGTGCCGGTTTCGATTCCCGCTCGGAGCAGATGTTTTTTATAAATATCTATTTCGGTCTGGGCGCTTGTAATTGTAGGGCTCCCCACCGTGCCTTGGAAAGCACGTCAAGATCTCGGTCCCGGTTGCTATCATAGCACCTGATAATAATCGTTAACTCTTGATAAGTAATTTCTTCATCAACCGTTCAAAAAAAAACATAGTAAAGAATTTACATACTTACAAAACCGGACTGGTTTTGTTAAATGTTTTCGAAAAATACTGAAAAATAGCTTTATTCTTTCGTTGCTAAGCAACAGGAATTATTGATGTAACCTTAACTTGTGCCGTAAGCAATACTCAAACTTGATAATGTTATTGACACACCACAAAGACTTTATCTATTATTTATATAATAATTGACCTGTAAATCTGAGGTTCAAGCTTTATCACTCAGTGGTATCAAGTAACACTCTTCAATTGACCCCCTAGTTAGTCACGTCTAAAGTAGTGTTGTTTTACAACGAACTCTATGATAAAAGACTTTTGTCCATAGACCTACTCTATACTATAGACAGACCCTATAAAAACAAAATGTCAGACTCGCTGATGCTCCTTTTACATAAGCATAACGAAACGAAGTAATCCCCAAGTTTGAAACATAATGGATTGAAGTTAGCGTCACAAGCTTGCAACATAATTGAATACGGTTAGCGTGTGACTAACTTCGTTTTGTTGCGTTGATTTTGAATTTACAATCACCAGTGAATCTTGGGATATTAGTGTGTATCGAAGGGCCTGTCTAAAGTATTTCTAGTCTATACTTTTATCTCACCAATTTTATAAAGACGGAGTTCGAATGTTATTTTTCATATTTGGAGTGTAATTTTCGATAATTGCCTTTATTTGGAAAACTTCTTTATCAATGTCTCTTTCCGCGTCTTTCCGCGAACTCTTCTTAACAATGCAAAGGATTTTGATCAGTGAAGAATTATATATAATTATGTTGGCGCATGGCGGTGGATAGAACCTATTTAATACGTTGGATTAGAAAGACAATATTTGAAAAAGATGTCATTCTAACGAAGCGTCACATTGATGGTTACCTAAATATTTCACCATGCAGAAAATTATTGTCGTACTGTATATAAAAAGACGAATTATTGAAATCCGACGTAGCAGTTACAGTGCTGTGCAATTTTATGTGTTATCTAGTAAAGGGATTAAAAGTAATATTGGTAACAATAAGTTGTTCATAATGTTAACCTAGTATGACGAAATTCATAAAGGCTCCAGGCTATCCTTAGCTTAGTGTGATTCAAAATAAATACTGATAAAACCACTCCCGTGGTTAGCTTAGCTGTCCCGCTTCGCTCTAGGTACTATTATATACGTAAATATTATATACGTATATAATATTTACGTATATAATAGTACCCAGAGCGAAGCGAGAGAATATATATAATATTAGTAGTTTGCTGTATCTTCATTTTGTTAAATGTCGCTTTATTTTTTTAATCGAACTGGTTCTTATCGAATTTGGTATTGTAATTTGTTTGTTAATTAATATATTATAATATACTTGATAAAATGGAATAACCTTTTCTTTTTTATTTTTATATTTTTGAATATCGGAAAAAAATAAGTTAAAAGATAACCGTCCCAATTGGGCTCAAAACAATTGTTTAGCCATTATGTCTCCTGTCTGGACTGTGATTGGGTCGTCGTCGTTTTCATTGTGAAATTATTTTAGAAATATTTAACAATCATTTTTATTTATAAATAAAATATATTAAAAAAGTTAGTTCTGTTAAAATCGGTGCAGTTTTGAAGATTAGGCGTAACAAACAGAAAGAAAGATAGAGACAAAAAAATATATACAAGTTTATATTATACACCCTGGCCGCGACATATATTTGTGAGATAAATACACACCACCCCGAGCGGGAATCAAGCCCGCGTCCGTTAAGACTTAAGGCAGTCTCGCTATCTAAATTCCACAACGAAATACCTTATCAATAAAATTACATAAATGAAATCATGATCTGGTGAGTTCTATGTCAAAACCAGTTGCGAATGACAGAAAGCGTGCCAGATTAGATATGAATCTTTGATGTCCTTCATAACTTCTATTGTGATAACGATAAGTTATCATTTTATATAAAATCATCTGAATTATGTATTTTAATGTGATAATTTATACGTCGACTGTTTACAAAAAAAAAACAACCCATCTTATTAACAACTATAATTGGTGCTACTATACTTTTCAAACTTGATGTAGCTCCCATTAATAAGATCTACTACTAACTAACTACTAAACTACTTTTGATGAAATTTTCTATAATACCAATCTGAATGAATGGGTGTTGCAAGCGCTTGCTTGTCAACTTAGTTACATAAAAAACGCTGCTCCACTGCGGATTGGAGGAATACAAATCTTTACCGCTAAGCACGAAATGAAATCGAAACACTAATTAAGCACTTGATAATTCAGAAGTGGCTAGCATGTGAAACCGTAACTTTTCAGTTAAATTCTCAGTTTTCTGGGCCATCTCGCCTTCTTTAATATAACGTCCTATAATTAGCATTTGCAAATACGTTTCTAATTATTATTTTTAATGATATAAACAGTGTAATGTCATATCCAGACATTCGCTATTGAGTGCGCTGGTGAGTGTCGTAAAATATTTTTTAATGTGTTTTATGGCGTGCTAATTCCATGCAATTATAATTAATTGTTGTTTGTTGTTTACAATGTATTGAGAATTGTTGTTCTCGTGTACATTGTTTACTTGACATATTTTCAAAGTCACTTTTTACTTGTATTTTATGTAAAGAATATTAGCAATGCTTTTTAAGTCATTACTAATGTTCCTAATGTCCCTTCAAATAATCTCGAAGCTTGCGCTAGGAGTGGGTACGACAATAGCGCAAGGAGGTCGAGATCGAATCCGCGATTCTCGCGTTAACGAATCGGAGTCGGCACTCCTTCCGTTGAGCTATTGAGGCTTGGCTCAGGCGAGGAGTATTTAGAAATAGAGTTTTGCTGTTTTCACCATGAATGGTTAATTCTGACTGGTTTACTACTATAGATATAGAGGACAATAGATTGTGTATCCCATGTATTGAAATAATTAAAAAAATCGTGTGGTTGGGGACCTCCGTCAGGAACGAGGTCTTTACGTTTTCTCTTCAACTAAATAAAATATTTTATCCGAGTAGAATTTTTTTGAATCATCCACAGCTTTTACCAATTCGAATTTTTGAAAAAATTAAGACCAAAAGTTGTAGCGACACTTTTTGCTATAGTTGTAAGCCGTGCCGTGTTTCTCTGTCTGTCTCTCTCTCTCTCATAGAAAGCAAGCCAGTTATTTTCGTTCGTCTCTCTATTTCGCATTGAACAGTGGGGTCTCGCGACGATTATTAAAATAAAAAATTAATTAGTTTTTAATAATAAAATTTATTTATTTATTTAATTAATTTTATTAATAACATTTTATTACAGTTCCTTCACTAACTAATCGAAAGGAACTTCGTTCCATCCGGGTGTCCCTTGACACCTCTCACGTTTTTTATTCTTAACGCGGCTTAAAAAGTTACCAAACAAACCTTTTTTGTGATTAAAAAAAAATCAATAAATTCAGCGTAACCAATATTTTTTTCCTACTAATTTTTACCTTTATAGTTTCTAATACCTTTACAACATAACGATTTAGTAAATAACAATGACCAATAATCCATAAAAAGTTCTTTTTAACTTCCTATTACAAGTTAAGCGTTAATAATCGGCGGGCTTGATCAGGGAAATGTTAATATTACACAGAATATATTTGTGAATGAACATAGAATTCGTAATATGTATAGTTCAGGATAACCAGGGGCAGGATTTGGCCCAGGGAAGGCACTATCTATAGCCTATAGTTATTGATTAGGTAAATCAAAATTTATTATATTCTTCACTATCTGACTATTGAATAAGATCCAGGGTGAGGCAGCTGGCCCATGAGGATAGCCTTTATAAATTTCATCCTCATTTCTATAGGTTTAAGTAGGTTAACTTTACGAACAACTTATTGTGTCAACAATGCTTTTAATCACTTTACCAGATAACATAATAAATTGCACAACACTTGAGTTACTGCGTCAGGTTTCAACGACGATTTTCTGTTTAAAAACTTTAAGTGTCCCAATGCTGGTTGGAATTATATAAATAAGAGTTCCGAAGTTTTCTCTTAACCAATTAATATATATAAACAGCATACAAAATCCCCAAAAAAGTTATTTTTGAAATAACCATCTTCTTCGTCGTAGCATTATTCCCTGTATTTTATTTACCCAGGGTCTGCTTACTACTCTTATCCGGATTGGACAGGTTACTAGTTTTTAAACGGAGCCATTGCCATCTAACCTCCGTAACCCTAAGGGCGAAGAAGTAACTCATTGGATAACAGCAAATACCTATCACGAGTTAACGATTATTATCAGATGTTTTGTGATAGCAACCGAGATCGACAGCTTAACGTGCTCTCCGAGGCACGGTGGGGAGACCCCCAAAACAGATACTTGTAAGATCAATGCAAACATCTGCCCAAGCAGGAATCGAACCCGCAACCGTCGAGGCTAAAAGCAGTCAGTCAACGGAGTCGGTGTCGGAGTACCAGCCCCTCCCACTTTAAAGGATTAGAAAATGTAATAAACTTAAGACTTGTTAAGAGACATACTTATATTATATTCTATTGTTAAAGTAGGACACGCTACCCTCGTAATAAGTATGCACTTGAATTATTTATAAACTATACAATACAATGAGCAATTATCTCGTGCCGCGAGATGTAATTGTTTCAAGGAGATACAAAACTAGCTCAGTTACAATCACGGACTAAATTGAGATAAAACTAAAAACTGGAACAAATACTATAAATACGGTACTTGCTTCTGCCCGCGGTTTCACCCGCGTGAATCATTTTAAATGATGCATCTTTAATGGAATATAGAAATAACTAGCGGGCGCGTCAATCTGGGACCCAATACCAGCGCCTCGTACTATCAAATTGTGAATCTAAACTATTCTCGGTTCCACTGGAACACTCACAAAAATTGCATCAAAATCGGTTTAGCTATTTAGGAGGAGTTCAGTCACATATACGTAAACAGAAGAATCATATATGTATATTAAGATTTTGTATCACACCAGGATACAAACTTTCATCCATATTTGACCGCCTTCAAGCCTTCTCACGATACAAACCAGTCCATGTCTAAACTATATATCGAATTTCATTTCATTAAAATCCTATCAGACAAACAGATTTACTTCCGGATTTATAACACTAGTCAGGAAATGGGGTCAGTCACTTATTTACTTTTTGATATTTCAAAATTTACTGTCATTCAAAGAACCTAAGCAAAATACTTAACGAAAAGAAAATTATAATACTGAGCCCGGCAAATATTGTATTGCTCGGTAGAATGCTCCTGTCGCAGGAGCAATTACTTGTCACTACAAGTTTATACTCGCTAGGATGCTCTCTACAAGTTGTTTCTATGTAGATGCCATCCGAACATAGATATGGAAGACAATATATTGTGTATACAATGTATTGAAACTGAAAAAATTAAGGATAAATGAACGCTTCCAATTAAATAGTCCGAACTAAAAATTAAAAAAAAAAATTAAAAGGGGCATGTGCAAAAGAAGAGTAAGAATAGGGCTAGGATATGGACCTATGACATTTAAGGTTTAGGTAGCACGTGCGTACGGTGGTATGTTTTGATATCTCAGCCAACTGTTAGCGCCATCTATTTACCCCATTTATATATCTATGTATTTTTATCTTGACGGCCGCTTGGGGCATATATCTGTATTGACCATACAATCATTAGTTCTAGTTAAGTTAAGGTTCTAACTTAGTGTCACAGGATATTACAATCCTAATTGAGCTGTGGAGTATGTAGCGTTTATTTATTATTAATAATGCTTTCGTTTGAAATATCACTATAATCAATACGTTAGGTATACAAAAACTGTCTGCTCTATAGACAAAGAGTGCATCTAGCGCATTGCGTGATTATAAGTGAACGCTCGTTACCAACTTCTTTACAAAGTGGGCCTCGACCTTTCATCCGTACTTTCATTCGCCTTACGTCTATTGAGTAAACCTTTTCATAACATATATTAATATTATATAACTTATAAAATTAAAAATATAACTTTTGACGTGAAAGTATCGCGTTTGTGATTGGTTATTTCGTATCAGAAAACGTAAGGGTTGTTATAAGAAAATAGATTTTAATTTAATTTAACTTTTTTTTAGAAACAACTAATATTACAAACAATTTACAATTCAATACTGACACTATTTATAAATAAATACCATTCATTGTACATATCATGGGAAATGGTGGCAAGAATGCTGCATTTAAAACTGAAACACAGTAATGCCAAAGACACTGCAGCTTCGAGGTATAATATTTGTCACTGCGGTGGTACCTACCTAGCCGGCTTTTTGCATTAAAAGACCTGGCATCAGTGTGATTGACCAAGAAGAATAATCTCTGCTGTGACAGTGATTTTCATAACAACGAGCGATGGGTTATCACCTCCCGATGACTTTAGATTCTTTAGATTTTATATTGTTTATTTAGATTTTGATATAGCTAAGGTTTAATGACAGATTTATGTCCTAACGCAACCGCAAAGGCTCTCCTGTAAAGGCGAATGATAAGAAGTTGAATTCACTACGCGCTTCAATGCGCTTCGGTTCGTGCAAAATACGAAGGTTTCTTTACGATGTTAACTTTTGTTAAAATTTTCATTAATGTTTTCTTAAATCTGAGAATTGTATAATGTTTAAAAAGCCCACAAATAATATTTTGTAATGAAACTATTGATTTGATTCTAAGTTGTCTCAACAATGAAAAAGCAAAAAATAATGTCGCTATAATACAAAACTAAAGCTACTATTTATTATTGAATTGGGCCATTAAAGATTACGAAGGTCAAATTGTAATAGTTGTGTGCAAAAAACCTGTCAAAATCCACACCCAGTTATCATCTGGCCTTCATAAGGTTAGCAACTTGAAAGCGCAATGTATGTCTAAAATATTTCATGCTCACTTTTAATTTGTATCCGGTACAATGATCAATGTTATTCTTAAGCTCTATTTTAGTAGAGCCTTTCGGTTAGTGTGAATAATAAGGAAATAGATAGAAGGATAGAAATTAGACTGATAACTTTTTCAAAATCAGTTGAAAATTTACGGAGGTATCGGTGAACAAACAGACAAAAATAACATACGTACTGTCTAACATATAACCTTTTTTTTATGTCGTGACGGTTGACAAACAAGTTTACGGTCCGCCTGATGGTAAGCAACCGCAACCTATGAACGCTTGCGATACTTGAAGTATCACAAGCGCGTTGCCAACCCAAGGAACGGGATGGGATGAAAAGGGAAAAAAGGAAGGGAACAGAGGAGGGATGGGATATTGGGCTTCCAGCGCTCTCACTCATCGCACGAAACGCAAGAGTACCTAATGATACTGTTACTTGACGCCGATTTTCTGTGAGAAGGTAGTACTTACCGGTGGAGCCGGCTCTTTTGTGCTGAGAGAACCATGGCTCTACTACCTATTCGGTTAAGCCACCTTTTCGGTTAAAAATAGAAGTCACCGTTAGTTACCTCACTAATGGTCAATAAGTCATTAATGGAAATGTCTAGTTCAGTCGCTCTTGACAAATATATTTTATCTAGCGTCACTTAATATTATGAATCTTGCCGTTATTGTTTTTTGTGTTCAAAACCGTGCAGATTATATTTATATATTTAATTTTATTGAATAGCTTCTAGGGATATATGCCTGTACTATACGATATTTTTTTAAGCTTTAAACGTTGGACACTCAATGGCCCCCATTAGGATAGTTATATCCTGTGTCGGGGGTCCGGAAACATTCACAATGACAAGGACAAATACACCCAGACCGGAAAATATGCTTGCATGGTCAATACAAACATATTATGCTCCGAGCGGGAATCGAACCCGCTACCTGTGGCGTTTAAGGCAGGTTCGCTACCGCTGCGCCATAACGTCGTCGTGCTTTGTAGTCTATAATATACTTAAAACAATATTGCTATAAGTATAAACCATTTTTATGATATACAAGCAACAACTCATTCATTCTTCAATTACTTCATTCATTCCTTCATTCACTCCTTCATTACGACATTCATTCATACCCATAGGTACCAAGTGACACTCGTACTATTTCACGTACTTGCCTAAAATTATCCAAATAGTTTTACATTAATGTTTAATGCTATGCTTCTAGAGATAATGCGGAGTTATAGACCTGTACATATATAGGTGTTAAATTAAGACAGTCATCACCTTGAATTACCTGCAAATTTGAAATTTAAAGTAGCAATCTCTTATTCACAATAATTCATTCCGTATACTTTTTGTCGATCAATGCTCATTATGTAAAAAGTTTGATTGCATATTTCTTAGAAATTAGTGACGCAGATCTGAAGCGAATTAACTAAATTATAAATAGGAAGTTTACTTAACGAATTTGAGTAAAGAGATGAAAAACTTTAATGCTAATTGCTACAAGGGAGAGAGAGAGAAAGACAGAATGCTATGCAAGTAGTTCGTTCGTAACTCTCTTTTAAAATTGAAGTATAAATCCTTACTTACATTATAAACGCAAAAGTAACTGTCTCTATAATAATGAAATTTGGTACACAGATAGTCTAGAGCCTGAGATAGAACATAGGTTACTTTTTAATACGAAAAAAGTTATAAGGGGTTGAAAGAGGAGGGTGAAAAGTTGTATGGAAGTATTGACATTTTTAGAAAAAGCTTAAAACTTTCTTTAGGCTATTGATTCGATAAAATATGATATTTAAAGTTTGTAAATTTGTTACTGAGTTTTTATTAAAATCATTATTCACGGCGAAACCACTGACATAGACTAGTATAATAGATAAAAAACACGTTTTACTAAAAAATAAAAGATATAATAGCTGAAAATCAGCGCTGAATGACTTGTAGTCATGTAGCACATGCTGAGCTGTTTGGCCTTTCGCTGTTTTGTCTGTATTTTTCTTTATACTTTACTTTATATATTTTTTTATAAAATAGAATTAGTTATTATATAATAAGCTTACTATTTAGTTTTTAATTAGAATTTAAGTTAAATATTTGTAAGACATTACAGTGATAAATAAATAAATATACCGAGCAAAGATCAGTCATCCAGGTACTTATAGTTACTTGCTCAAAGCGACAGAGGTACAGTGGCGCAACGTGATAGCTTCAGATATTAAACAGGCATGTATCATCATAAATTAATACAGAAAAAACGTATAGCAGATATTATTATATATTAAACTTAAATAATAATAAAAAAAATTAAAATTGTTTTTCCAAGTATATTAAAAAAAACCAGAATGACTAAATTGCTGTCTCTCTTGGAAATCCTCTTCAAGCAAGTCCAAATAGAATTATAATTTTTTTTTTAAATAAGCGCTGCACACTTAACGGCCCCCATTAGGATAGTTATATCCTGTGTCGGTGGTCCGGAAACTTACACAATGACAAGGACAAATACACCCAGACCGGAAAATATGCTTGCATGGTCAATACAAACATATTATGCTCCGAGCGCGAATCGAACCCGCGACCTGTGGTGTGCTTAAGGCAGGTTCGCTACCGCTGCGCCATAACGTCGTCATTATAATCACTTTATTATTTACTAGCTTCTGCCCGCGGCTTTATGCGCGTGAATAACTATTTTTAATGCGAAAGCTATGATGCAATATAGAAATATTTGGTATACCTGTTCACTTTCTCTTTTAAGCCTTTTTTCTAGTCTATCACTGTATCATATTTCATCAAAATTGGTTTAATAGTTTAGGTGTGAAAACGTAACAGACAGACTGACAGACATATCTACTTTTATCCAGAACTGTCAGGTTACCTTTCTATAAAGAACGATTGTCATGTGACCTTCGCGACCCTTTCGGAGCAAATCAATACCACAATAAATTTCAAATTGAAATATTCAAATTCAAACCACGGCGATTGGACTCACAAGGATAATATTCAGATAGAGCCCATCGTTCTTATTAAGGAGTGAAGGCCATGATTAATGTATGATTAATCATTTCACATGGTAATGTTCTTATTAATAATTAATAAACTTGCGCGGGAAATGAAGAAAACGGAACGTTGATCACTTTTCTTATTAAAAAGATGCGTCCGCGGCTCCTCTCACGTGGTCTATTGATTTTTTTAATTCCCCTCATTCTAAAATTCTAAAATCTTTTCTAAAATCTGACAGTGAAAGTCCTGTTAAAATCGACGATTTCGTGTCCATTTAAGGGAAGCCAAGTTTGTTAAGTTACTGGATTCTTCTTCATCCTAGCATTATTCCCGGTATTTTATTTACCCATGGTCTGCTTATTACTGTTATCCGGATTTGACAGGCTACTAGTTTTTACACAGAGCGATTGCCATCTGATCTCCGCAACCCTAAGGGCGAACCAGTAACTCATTGGATAAGAGCAATTTACTTATCAAGAGTTAACGATTATTATCAGATTTTATGTGATAACAACCGAGACCGACAGCTTAACGTGTTCTCCGAGGCACGGTGGGGAGACCCACAGACAAACGCCTAGACCGAGACAGAAATTTTAACAAACATGTGCCCGAGCGGGTTTCGAACCCGCAACCGTCAAGACTAAAGCCAGGCACGCTACCGACAACGTCACAATGGTGTTAACACCGTTGTGGCGTTGTTACTGGATTCTGCTGTGAAGAGCAAGCACGCGGTGACTTAGACGTGGTTCGGCCTTGCAGGAGGCACCGTAAGGACAGATCAATTTGAGCCCCCGAGTGAGTTGACCCTTTCTCATAGCCGGGTTTCTGTACTCGGTGACGATGTCAAAGCCATTAGAGCCAACATCAATACATAATCAGAAAAAAACAGAAGTTACTTTTTCCTATTAATGAATGATTTTTTTCGTACATCGGAAGTTGCAGTTAAATATGTCCTTCATCGTAAATTAGCTTCGTGACTACTGATTTGGTGACTTAATTATAAAATATTATTTTTATACGCTACGACCACCGCTTACCATTTGAGGCGCATGCTTGCTTGCCAACTTAGTCACATAAAAAAAAAGTTATTTTGACAGTAGAACAGCGTCTGCTCTACCGGCCCTCAATATGTCAGACGACAAGTACGTTGATATACTTTTTATAGATTTCATAAATAGTACCTGGATGACCGGTATGTTTTTGTTAAGTCTAGTTTTTGCAAAATAGTAGTTTTCTCACAAAAGAAAGAAGTTAAAAAAAGCGAGCAAAATAATCGGACTGAAGACTTCTGAAGTCTGACTCGCGGTATTAATGACATTTTCTAAAAATGGATTTTAGCAAGATCGATTTATCGCCCCCGAAACCTCCGGTGTACTAGATTTCATGAAAATCGTGATAGCCATTTCCGAGATTTAAATTATACATTTTTAATAGTAAAAGACGATTTTTTATGTAACAGTATGTTCTTGACAATGGCGCGATTTCTTTGTTTTACACATAGCCAAATCCAACGCTTTAACCTTGTTATTCTAGTGACCCACCACTGGGTTTAACTGGCACAATTTTAGTAAACTAAGTTAATAAAAATTATATTAAAATATATTATATAAAAAATTATATAAATATAACCTATGTAAATCTGTAACAATTGTAATTCTTTTTTAGATAAAGATAAATATAATTAGAATATTGTAATAAATAGAATTTATAATTTGATTTGATTTCATTTGATTGATTATTACAAATCCCTACGCCACCCGGTAACACTATATATTAATTAAAATAGGTATGGTCTATATCCCTATGTTAATTAACATATTATGTTAAATAAGCCATTGCAATTATATGAATTTAATCTAAACCCGTTCACCTTCACTATGTCAAAGTGGTTACAGTTTCGCGAACGATAAAAGCTTCCGTAGTTAGTGAATGCCAATTATTTCTAACTATTATAATTGACGACGTTATGGCGCAGCGACCTGTCCTAAGTGCCACAGGTCGCTGATTCGATTCCGATAAAAAGTACCCTATGCGTTAATTCAGGTAATAAGCAATGCGTGTAGTAAATTTCATCCAAATCTGTGCAGTAGTTTTTGCGTGAAAGAGTAACAAACATCCATCCAAACTTTCACATTTATAATATTAGTATACATAATATTAAACCACCAATCTGTCTCGTTAAACATTTAATGAAGACTCAAGTCTTTTATTATTACCATGATTCCTTTAGATATTTCAATTATTTCCTTAAAACATGACCAATACAAAAAAACTGTCCACTTAACAAACTTAATTACTCTTTAATTTAGCATGACGTATTCTTAATTCGCTATGGTGTGATTAGTAATCGCTTCATTAGTTAAAAATTGAACTGTTTTACATAAACAACTACTGACTTCAAACGCCTTAAGCAATAACCATTTTAAGCTTCTATACTTTGAATTACTTTATATATCACGAAAACAATTTATTAGATCATTGCCACTGCTTTAAAAATGTAACGCAACCTTTACAAAAACCAAAAGGTATCGGGAAGCGCGGGGTAGGACTTTCAAAGTTCCTTCATTTAATTTCACTCTTCACCGTCAATTTCATTTCATGTTCCAACTCATGTTGCCCCTAGCCACCCCTTATGGTCGCTTGCCATGGTCAAAAGATTTACGATCGATAAAGGGAAATTGTGATGATGCTTATTTTATTTGTTAAATATATTTCGATAACATCGTTCAACCAGGCTGGTCGTGTGCTTTTAATCTGCCCAAAAAGAAGCCGAAAGGGAAGCTGTTAAATAAAGTTGCAAGCCATCTAGAGCGTAATAAATATCTGTAAGACATAAACAGATATTTGCTTCATGACAGTGATATATACTCTCACGAGCTCATACACAAGCCGTCATATATTGCGTTAGACCTTCAAACTATCATAACTCTAAGCCAGATAACTGGTTACCATTTGACTCATTACTAGATAACCTTAAGCAAAGCTATTATATGCAAATCGAATTAAAATAAAAATTTCAATAATTTCTTTCTAGATAAGTATGGGGGAGGATAGAAATGAGAATGAAGGTGATGTAACAGTCGATGAAAAGGAACCCGCGGAACCACAGGAGAACTCAGATCAAGAACAGGATCCAGATCCAGACCCAGAAGATAACATGCAAAAGCAATTAAATGCAGCTGTAAATAAAGAAACCACAATGAAATACGCAGATCTAGCGATAAGACAACGTGAGAACGAAAAGACGCTTATACAGAATATAAAGAACTCTGCTTCGGGTTTAACTTTAGGAGATCTGAAAGAAGAAGCTTTGTTGAGTGATTCGAAGACTGTAGTCAGGTTTTCGCCAGTTTGGAAACAGGTAATTACAGTTACTATGTTTGTATAAAACGAAATGAAACTCCCACAATGCTGCAAGTGAGTTTCTAAAAACAGACACATAACACGGTATAAATATCAGATAACCAACGCAAACATTTATCCAAGGAGCAAGTGAGACCTAAGATTCGACCATTGGGTTTTAAGATAAACTACCATTACTCCAGTAATCCATAAAGAAATATTCTTGATGCTCTTATCTTTTATTTTCATGCAAATAATAATATGACAAAATTTGAATCAATATAAATTAATAATTAATTTTCAATATTTATTCATACCAAAACTGACTGAAGCGTGGCAATGCCTTTGATACAGCTAAATTAAAATAATTGGACTTCAAGGTTACGTTGAAAAAAATATTGAAGTCTAACGCTAAAAAATACTTAAAAACGATAATTGTTACCAATATTTATCAGCTTCTATTCGATGAATTCAGTTTTCTTTAACCAGAATCCTGAATCATATTAACAAAAAAAAATTATCTCGAAGAATTGCGTCTATGTAACCATTCACATAAAAAACACAAAAATTGTTTTGAAAAGTTAGCTGTTTTCAACTCGTTAGGGAAGTATTACATTGTCGCAGAATATTGGCCTAAGGTAGCAGTATCCACAATAGTTCGTGCGTGCTCTCTCTTTCTCTTTCTCTTTCTCTTTCTCTTTCTCTTTCTCTTTCTCTTTCCTTTCTCTTTCTCTTTCTCTTTTTCTTTCTCTTTCTCTTTCTCTTTCTTAACCAAAGTAGACATCTGGTGACCCCACTAGTACACTGATACGGCCTACAGTCATGAGTCATGGCATCTATTCATTTTATGGTATAAAGATTAAGGGCTAATTACTGTTTTATATCAAGTGATTGTATAAATAATGTGACCTTTTCTGGTTAGTATATTGCATAAAATCTTCAAATAGATTATCATCAGCACCTTAATTATTATCAAAAGTATCAAAGGCCCTAAAGCTTATTCAAAAATTTATTTCAAGTTTTTAATGCTTTTTAATAATGAAAATCTGACTCTTTTTTTTTTTTTTTGTTTTTTTTTTTTTTTAAAATAAATAAACGCTACACACTCAACGGCCCCCATTAGGATAATTATATCCTGTGTCGGGGTCCGGAAACATACACAATGACAAGGACAAACACAACCAGACCGGAAAACATGCCTGTACGATTAATACAAACATCTGCTCCGAGCGGGAATCGAACCCGCAACCGTCGAGGCTTAAGGCAGACTCGCTACCCACAACGCCACAACGGTGTCAACGGTTTTGTTACCAGAAGTGCACAAGGTAAACAAGGATAAACAACACAATCAATTATATTATTCCAGACCCTGGCTTCCACTGCAGTTATTCTCATGACCTTCACAGCGGGCCTGACTTCAGGATATTCCGCCATATTGCTGCCTCAGCTGAGGAAAGCAGATAGCACAATACCCTGTGATGACAGCACAGCATCTTGGATTGGTAAGTTATTTTATAAAACAAATGGTATTTACCTGTGTGATAAATATATTTTTAGTTTTAAACAAAGGCGACTTGAATGATTTTTACGGTAGTAGAGCCGTGCTCCTGCGAGCACAAATGAGCCGGCTCGACCGGTGAAGTACTACCCTCTCCCACAAAATCGGCTAAAGTAACTGTACTGTTGCGTTACGTGCGGTGAGTCTCGTCTGAGGTCCAATCTCCCTGCCCCTCTATTCCCTTCTCATCCCTTCCTCCTTGTTCCTTCAGTTGGCAACTCGCATGTGATACTTCAAGTATCGCAAGCGTAGATAGGTTACCGTGACTGCTTACCATCAGGCAGACCATTTGATTATTTGCCAACCTTCATGATATAAAAAAAAGGAATGAATATATATTTTTCACATTTTTGATGTCAGTTTGGCTTTTTTTTAAAAAATAATATATTTTACAGTTTAATTTATGAATGTACGCAGACCTGGTAAAACAATTTCGTGAATTTCAATAACTTTCTTTGAGGTGTTCCCTGGTATATTTTTGAAATTCAAGGTCCACTATCAATGTTTAAATGGGACCCATTTGAAGCTATACTCATATATATTCTCATAAACAAAGAAGATTTTCACGAACATCAACAACAATCTCCTCGGTTTTCGTTAAGTGAGTTAAAATATAATCTAGGTTTGAATAACTAATTTATGAATTTATATGTATCTAAAATGGCACACGAGCGTAATAATTCACCGTAGCCTATATATTAAGTACTTCATCTTCACCTTCCCAATGACATCCCGAAACTATACTCAACGTCAACGATGAGCCCTTAGGACGGATGTAACTTTAGTCTAACGTGAGCTGTCACTTTTTTAACCCACCGTTAATACTGAAGCCAATAGTGCCAACAGTAAAAACACTCCCAATGTCATCAAGATATTATATAATGAACGAGGAAACAGGGATAAGAAGACGAGGAAAAAGGGTAAACTGGAAGTTTGGGCCTCTGACATTTGTATATATAAATCTAAAATACGTTAAAGATAATTAGCAAGTTTACATGTTTATATTGACCCATTGATCCCAAGATTGAACACACACGGGCAATCACCTCTGAGTTTATCAAGTACACACGTCATGTCAACGTCACATGTCATAACGTATCGTTTGCTATAAATGCAACTGCTCTCAGTTCTCGCCATTCAGGTGTTGGTACCGTATATATGTGTGCGTAAATAACGATTTGAATACAAGCTTTGAACCCCCATTTCGACCCTGCAATTGTGGAATTTTAGAAAATGTTAAAACACGTTCCTTTAATTTAAAAAAAAATGACGGAAATCCTATACAATTTTCCACTTTTTCTTCACCCCCTTAAGAGTTGAACTTCAAAAAATTGTTTCCTTTACACGTTAACATTTTAAAAACAACATCTGTGAAAAAAAATCAGCTTTCTAGGTCCACGGGTTCAGGCAGGTCGTGTATATGTTAGTCAGGTCTTTTCCGTTGAAAATATGTATATATAATTAATTGTGGTAAAAAGCTTACGACTTGTCTTGATGTGTGACGTCACATAGACTACTATGGACGTTTGGAATATCATACCGACGTAATGGTCAGGTGAGGATTTTAAGGAGAGAGTTACCAATTAAGAAGATTTAATTCTGCTATAGAATAGTACTCCCTCGGTCAGGGTATTCATAAATGGACTTCGTCATGACGAAAACTATTTTTCTACTACACTTCGATATTTCCCCAAAAATTCACAATGACAATTAAAACATTTTTTGTTTTTTTATCTTATCTAACATAACACATAATATTATGTAAATGCATTTTCATAAAATTATAAATATTGACCTTGCCGCGGATAGCAGTAATCTCAAAAAAATTACGCGCATTTTCTTCATATCTCTAAAACAATAAAATTGTCAAAATTGGAAACCAAATACATGTAAATTCTTTATGAAATATCGCTGATAACGAAATTCCGTGTAAATAAAAGTTGCGTAATTGACATGAAATAAATGTAAAGAAACTTTATTATATGAATAAATTATTATATACTAAACTGTTGTAAAGTAGAAAAATTTAAGTGCATATTAACAAGTGTAATGCTCCAATATTTAATAAGGATTCATTTGACTTGTAACAACAAATTACTGGAAGACAAAACTATTAATAACAAAAATGACAACAATTTAACAATTAAATTAATTTCATCATAATCTATGCGAAAACAAATGTCTAACTAGATGACGCGTGGAGTCTGGAATTGTTATTGTTTACAAACACGATAATTGCGCAATTAAGTTGAAAAACAACAACGTAGAAGAAATTAAAAATTCCATACACTTTCAATAACATTACAATAATTATTGAATGTGTAAGGGTAGTATAAAAGATAAAGCAATGATGAAATAAAGGTCTAAGCAAGCTTAAATATTATTGGAGCAATAATATTGAAGGTCGCCTTATTATTTTACTACTAAGATCGGCTTTTGGAAGTTGTCTAATATTACAATCTCATGATCATATTAATAATAATATAATAATAATATTATTGTTCCCTTTTTTTCTTACTGTTGGCAAACAAACATACGGCCTGTCTGATGGGAAGCAGTCACTGAAACCTATAGACGCTTGCGATGAAGCATCAAATTTGCGTTGCCTGCCCAAGGAACAGGAGGAAAGGGATGAGAAGGGAACAGAGGTGGGGTGAATTGAGCCTCTGGCGCTCTCACTCATCGCATGAAACAGTACCTACTGATACTGTTACTTTAGAGGGTAGAGGGTAGCACATAGAATAGATAACTTAGAAGCATTGCCTGATGAAGTTAGGAAATAATCCAATGAAAAGTTGCAATAGTTGTTTGAAATAAAATTTTAACATCACTTGTAACTTCTTCATCCTAGCATTACTCCCCGTATTTTATGTACCCAGGGTCTGCTTATTACTCTTATCCGGATTTGACAGGTTACACGGAATTTTTTTGTTTTGACACGGAGCGATTGCCATCTGACCTCCGCAAGCCCTAAGGGCGAACCAGTAACTGATTGGATAAGAGCAATTTACTTATCAAGAGTTAACGACTATTATCAGATTTTATTGATAATAACCGGGACCGACAGCTTAACGTGCCCTCCGAGGCACGGTGGGGAGACCCACAAGGACAAACGCCCAGACCGAGACAGAAATTTTAGCAAACACCTGCCCGAGCGGGAATCGAACCCGCAACCGTCGAGACTAAAGGCAGACTCGCTACCCACAACGCCACAACGGTGTCTTAACATCACTTGTATAAGGATACAAATTCCCGACACTAATATATAAAATATTTAAAAAATTCAAACCATTTTGTATTTTTGAAAGTCTGATACGAAATTCATTTTCAAAACCTATTCAAAAGGTTGGTAAAGGATTATTCTATGTTAGTTTAGAAAATTTGCAAAAGTAATATATTTTTATATTATACCTTTATCTATACTAAAAAAAGAAAGTTTGGATGGTTGTATGTTTGTTACTCTTTCACGCAAAAACTACTGCACGGATTTGGATTAAATTTGCTACACGCATAGCTCATTACGTGGATTAACACATGGAATTTTTTTATCCCGGAAAAATTTTGGGTTTCCGTGGGATTATCAAAAAACTATAGTAACACGAGCAGGGCCGCCTCGACTGCTAGTAATGTATAACTATTATTCTAAGTACACGCGATAAAATAAATAATAATTTATTTATGTTAATGGTTACATTAATGCACCATACGTTGTGTAACGATTACAACATTTATTATTGTTTCTGTTTAACCTTTATTTCACCGCAGTGTCCAATATTCTGCCGCCAAATAGTAGTGCTTAGGCACTACTGTGTTCAGTTTGAAGGGCACTGTACGCTAGTGAAATTACTGGGTGAACGAGATTTAAGAACTAATATCTCGAGGTTGGCAACGCGTGAGTGGCACCTACTAATGGCACTGCAAGCGCTCATAGGCTGCGGCAGCCACTTACCATCAGGTGGGCCGTATGCTTGTTTGCCAACTTCTAACATAAAAGATAAAAAAAAAAAAAAAAAAGACCTACTGCGTAGTTGCCAGGAAAGATTAAAAAGTTTGTCTGTTTCAACTCATTTAAACTTTATATACATTTTATAAATCTTCTATATGACAAGTTTATAGAGATTTTTTAAAATATATGTTGGTATATTACAAGTTAATTAGATTAAGACAGCGGTGGTTGGATATTATTCAATATCACTAGATAATTAATGGCAATAATTAGATTTTTTTTTTTTTATTTGGAAAGTAGGGCAGATGACTCTACTCCACCAGATGGTAAGTGGAAATAAAGTCCAAACGCGAGGGCGGCGAACAGAGTTGCGGAATGCAACCGTGTTAGCCACCCTTGCCCTGCCTACCCGCAAGATTTTTTTGTGTAATTCTTTTTATTAAATTTTATTCGTTGGTCTTCTTTATACTAATGTTGAGTTCACCTGTAATTGGGTTGTCACTGAGATAAAAAAACCATTGTCATTTATGTTATATAATCATTTTTGTGAACAAACCGTTGGTGTAACCTTAAATAAATAAATAAATAAGATGCCTCTTCACGCCTCGTTTGAAGGAGCCCAGATTGTAAGAAGGAGGAATTAATAAAAATTTGATGTTAGTTTGTCTCTGTTCCCACCTACATTGTTAGTACGTTTCTATAAATAGATAAGCAGTGCGGTATCTGAACGATTTAATATACTTAAAAAGGAGAACCCCAGAAGCTCAATCTCCCACCCCCTCTGTTCCCTCCCTTTTTCCCCTTTTCAGCCCTCCTATCCCTTGGGTTTGCAACGTGCATGTGATACTTCAAATACCGCAAACCCTCATAGATTGCGGTGACTGCTTACAATCAGGCGGATCGTATGCTTGTTTGCCTACCGTCATGAAATGAATAAAGCATACATGGGCCAAATCTAGCAGAACAGTTCTTCCCTCTCGCAGAATATAGACTATCAGTATTTTGTTGTGTTTCGTTTGATGAGTGTTGGAAGGAAAATTCAAGACCCTTATTCCTTCTGCCCTTGTTTTTTCCTTCTCCACTTCCACCCCTATTGCCTACTTTAATACTACCGATGTTGCAAGCGACTGTAGACTAATTTAACTATTTATCATCAGACATACTGTCACATTTGTTGTTTGTTAATTGCTATTATGGTTTGAAGAAGAACAATAGGAAAGGTCACAAGGCAAATTCCACATAAAATAGTTGTTTCATTAGTACAATAAACACCACTGTAAAATAATATTTTTTGTTTTTTTTTTTTTTAAACGCTGCACACTCAACGGCCCCCATTAGGATAGTGATATCCTGTGTCGGGGTCCGGAAACATTCAATTCATTCAAACAATGACAAGGCCAAATACACCCAGACCGGAAAATATGCTTGCATGGTCAATACAAACATATTATGCTCCGAGCGGGAATCGAACCCGCGACCTGTGGCGTTTAAGGCAGGTTCGCTACCGCTGCGCCACAACCTCGTCATCTTATCAACACAGTAACTAGAAAACGATTTGTTAATGCCATTAATTTTTTGGCATCGGTTTCTGTAATGTCATTTGCAAGCTTAGACTAAGAATCTCATGGACGGTGCCATACCATGTTGCCGCTCTTGTAACGTTATTTCAAAGCAGATATTGTTATCTTTGTCTATTGCTCGTAGCACTAATACGAGTAAAAGAAACAGATGTATATAGGCTTGGCACTTTATTTTTTTACTTCCTAAATGTCAATGTTTTATACCCGGTCAATTACATATAGATGCATTTGTCAATTTTAATTTTAATTTTAAGGCGTCGGGATGTGACGACCCCATCGCCCGCTGTTGGGATAACCTCTGTCACAACAGAGATTATTCCACAAGTGCAATCAGTCACACTTGTGGTAGGTCTTTTATTGCAAGAGGCCGGCTAGGTAGGTACCACCGCAGTTTCCAATATTCTGCCGCCAAATACATAGCTACTGCTTATGCTTAGGCACTACTGTGTTCCGGTTTGAAGGGCACTGTACACTAGTGAAATTACTGGCCGAACGAGATTTAAGAACTAATATCTCGAGGTTGGCAACGCGCGAGTGGCACCTACTAATGGTGCTGCAAGCGCTCATAGGCTGCGGCAGCCACTTACCATCAGGTGGGCCGTATGCTTGTTTGCCAACTTATAACATAAAAAAAAAAAAATTATATAGGTACATTGACATTACGCACACATAAATACGTAAAATATTGGCATGCGGTTTTTATCTAATGTTCCTTCGATCTTCTGTCTCTTTCTACATTTGCAAGCTATTTATAAACGTAATGCGGATTTAATTTGTACGTTCAAACGTAATAATCATCAGTTTAACGCTTTGTAACCTTAAAATGTCAGAACTTCAATATCAGATACTGGCTAATTAAGTCTTTGACAGTTTTATCTGTACTGAACAAAGGTTAAGATGGAACTTCCTAGTTGTTTATTAAATGTTTACATACATTTATTGCTTACATACATTGTTATTATTATTGGTTCTATTGTCTTTTATATTACTTAAATAATACTTTAAACTTAATTCCATTTTTTTGTTACAGCGGCAATGGCGGCCCTACCAATGACACCTGGATGCTTGATCGCCGGTTGGCTTATGGAGAAATTCGGTAGACGCAATGCACACTACATGGTCTGTGCCCCTTTTCTCCTCGGCTGGATCCTCATCGCCTGTGCCAATAATCTTGCCCTAATTCTACTAGGAAGATTCTTTACTGGTCTTTGTGTTGGTCTGATTGGTCCCTTAGGACCTGTTTTCATTAGTGAGACGTGCAGTCCTCAACTGAGAGGTATTTTCCTCGCTGCCATATCTTTAGCCATCGCTGTAGGTATTTTAGTATCCCACCTCATAGGTACATGGGTTCATTGGCAGTGGACGGCAATTATCTGCTGCATTTTCCCATTAGCATCTGTAGTTCTTCTAAGTATGATCCCAGAAAGTCCAACATGGTTGATATCAAAGGGACAAATCGAAGATGGTGTTAAAGCGTTTAGTTGGTTAAGAGGATACGGGGACGAAGCTAGATCAGAACTAAAGGGAATCATAGATAAGAAAAAGGCGGCTGATTCTGAACCAATACCAACGTTGAGAGAAAAAATCAATACTTTAAGGTCACCCGAATTCATCAAGCCTTTATTCATAATGATTGTATTTTTCGTTACATGCCAATTCTCTGGCGTTAACGCTGTTGCATTTTATTCAATAGAAATTATTGAAAAGGCTGTCGGCAAAGGTATTGATCATTACTTTGCCATGTTGGCGATTGATTCTTTAAGAACTATTATGTCAGTTGTAGCATGCGTGACTTGCAAGAAGTATGGTAGAAGACCTCTGTGCCTTATCAGCGGTGTATTCACGGCGCTGTCAATGGTTGGCCTATCAATGTTTTTATACTGGACGGATGGAAAACCAACAAACCTAACTTGGATTCCGCTGTCGTGTCTAATGGTTTACATATGTGCCATATCTATTGGACTTGTGCCTCTACCCTGGATGATGTGTGGTGAAGTTTTTCCAACAAGAGTACGAGGTCTGGGATCAGGAATCAGTTCAGCAACAACCTTCATTGCTTTCTTCACAGTTGTAAAAACAGCTCCAGGCATGATGAAAGATTTAGGAGAAGTAATTACCTTCCTCTTTTATGGTATTATAGCACTTGTAGGTACTGGTATCCTATATTTTATATTGCCCGAAACAAAGGGCAGAAGCTTGCAAGAAATCGAAGATAAATTTAAGAGTGGAAAAATAAGCATAGCCTAATTTGTAAAGATTTAATGATAAGATGTTATAAATTTAAGAAATTCCATTGAATTACTCGCTCAAAGCGCAAATTATTTACTGTCTGTGATATTGTAGTTTGTAAAAAATGTAATAAATATACATATGTTATACTATTATTGTGATTTAAATTACATTACCTGAACAGTTTCATACAAGCACCACAAAATATGGTATTACGATATACTCTAAACATAGATTGACAGAGATTGTAAGGATATTATAGATCATCATCTCTTAATATATTATGTCCAAGTCCTTTAGTCGCTGTAGAAATGCTTAGAACAGACAGATTTCATAGCCTAGGTATTTTTAAGTTTGCCTGGAAATATTATTGATCTATTTTTGTTTAATTAATTTGTTAAATTTAAATATGCCTGTTTACTTCTAGCTACACTATTAACCAATCTCCCTATTTAAATGAACATAATTTTATATTATGAGTGATCTTTACAGGAGAATCACATCATGTTAAATTAAATATGACTATGGTTTTTAAAGAATCTTTATTTTTGGAAGTATTATCCATTCTTTATATAATAATTATAATACCTTGTCTGTATGTAAAATTTACAGAAAATTTAAAAGTTAAAAATTACCGAAATAATTTTCACAAATTAATTTCGTATAGGAATAAATGGAAGTTTGGGAACTCGAACAGGGAGAACAGGATATGAAAGTTTGTATCGAAAACTATTTCTTTACATTGCAATAAAGGTGTCTCGTTAATAATCTGTATTCACACGGGCACGAACTAGTTAGAAAATAATAACAGAAAATGAGTAACAAAATTTATTCATATTAGTTTAATAACATTATCTTAACATTTAAATATAAATGAAAATGGCACCAGTTTTGTTATTACTGTTGTGTAAAATTTAAATGCAAATCGGTACATGAATATTTCAAAAAATATATAACATTTAAATATTAAAATTATGGCACATAATATTTTGGTCAGTTTACAAAAACATTTAGTTAATGGTATTAGCTTATTTAATAATTAATAACTTAGTACTAATAATGTGTCATGGCGAGTCAAAAAACATTCGTTTGTTCGTAAATTAATACAAGTTATATGAATATTATAATTATCAATAAGGTTAAAACGCATTCGCAAAGTTCGACATTACATTTGGGTAGACTTTTATCAAGAATATTAAACCATCTTTATTCTAAGATCTTAATATAGCTGCTACATTTTGCTTGATTTGTTTAGGAGAGTGTTTTACTTAGAACGTGGTTTCACAAGTCTTGAGGCTGGTGGGGCGAATTTCGCGAAGCCCTGTTGATCGAAAACTGGTAGAAGATCTCTCACCCGAGCTGAGACAGTACCACCTGTCACCCTGGAAACATACGCTCTGTGAACAGAGAAATTAATTGTTTGTTAGAGTGCCAAACTATTACTACATTGTGATTTTGTGAAGGTGAGGCCACTGAATTGGCCTTTAAAATTGGTGTGAAATTTATCTTTTTTTTATATTCTACAAAACTGCACATGTAAGTGTAAGCTTGTTTGGGAGTGGGTGTAGAAAGCTTGATATTATTGGAAAGAGGCTGATTGCTCCCACATTATTTTTCTATACCCAGATTCGTTCTTTTTCTCTTCAATATTTCTTTTTCTTTAATTACTTTTTTCCATAAAATTACAGAATTATTTTTTGACGAAAATTTGAATCGAGATATGCCAATAAATTGTGTATGTGAAGAATATTTTTTATTTTTATAATTTACCTGCTAGGCTTAATAAGTTTGGCTGCTTGAGCAGGAGTTGCAAGTTCTGTTGGAAAATATGTCGCTCCATAGAAGTCCAGACCGTTTTGTAACAAAATGTTGGCTTCTTCGATGTTGGCAAGGGTCACACGCATTACACTGGAAGCCTCTTTTGGCACCATACTGCTAACCAGCTCGCCATCAATATTGGTGATAGCACGAGGTGGCGTCTTTTCTAAAGGTTTCGGAGTAGAAGTACCTAAAATTATATTGTATGCTTTTTTGTCGACAAAATACACATTTTATTTCTGCTAAAATAAGACTCATATGAAACTTAAAACCATGACATGCTTATTAGGTCAGTATTAAATATATTTATGTATTGTATATTTGTAGAGCTTGACGATTCAAAGGTACTTTTAAAAGTCTACTTGAATACAAATAATTGTTTTTCATTTGAAACCCCTTATGTCAGTATATAATGTGAATGTATCTGGAGAGTCATTATTAAAAATAAATGAAAATGTGGACATTTCTATTTCAGCTCCAAAAGTATTTCAGTTCAGTGCTGTTTTTACAGAAAGTTACTTAAATTAGACGGGAAAAGTGGTTATCTATTTGTGCGCATTTTTTTACCCGTGTTTCCTTCACGTGGCGATCCAGCAAAGTGCAATCGGACGACTTCTACAACCGAAGTGTACTTGTAAAGAGCGTGACGCACGTCTTCCTCGGGCACTTCGTCGGGTATGTCGTAGACGTAGATAGTAAAGGTTTTCTGAGGACGGCATGGTATGGCAATCTGAAAATTTTTATCAAATATAAAAAAAAAGTTTAATAGTCATTTAAGTTTCAATAAGGGATTAGCTAAAACGTTTTTTAACATAGATAGCAAATGATATAAGTTGCAAGACAATCTAGCAAAAAAATCGCAAAACAAATTTTAATTATTTGTTTATTTCAAACTAAAACCATAAATTTTATTCGAGAAAACGACGCAACAAAATAGATGAAGCACCTCTTACAGGCGTAGTTTTAGTAATAGTAAACGTAGTAGATCAAATTAAAGATATGAGATCATTTTTAAATATGACAAAAGGGAACCAAGCTATAGAAGGATATAATCTATATATATATATAAAAGTCGTGTTAGTTACACTATTTATAACTCAAGAACGGCTGAACTGATTTGGCTGAAAATTCGTGGGGAGGTAGCTTAGAACCAAGAGAAGGATATAGGATACCTTTTAATATTTTTAATACTTTTTTTAATGATAACAGAACCCAACTGAAAGCAATTTGCTTCAATAAAAGTGGAACCCATGCACTAAAATACATGGCCAATAAAGAATCCTTAAGAATACTTACTTTTTTATTTACCTACATTAATTCTCCAAATAAAAATTGATCTTGATACAATTAAAAGCTTGCTTATTTATAACCTCTAAGGTGGAACAAAGTTCGCCGGGTCAGCTAGTGTATTTATAAAAAGCAGTAGAAGAAGCAGCCAAGCACAGATGAAGGGCAGATCAAGAACTTACCTTTCTATAAAACCTTGATCCAGTGACCTTATGGAAGCCCTTCTTGAATACCATCTGGTAATCGTCGACGCTGGAAAACTTGAACAATATACCAGTAGCTGTCTTCGTGAGGGAGAAGCAACCTTTGAACTCCATTTTCTCACAAATAGCTGAAGCCTTCTCCATGCTAAGACCGTGGGATGGAGTGAGGAGGAATGCTCCCTTCGTGAGGAAGTGCTCAGAGTCCGAGATGTCGGACTCGCTGTCTCCACCCTTCATCAAGGTATGGATCTGCTCCTTCCACATGAATGTGTCTGATATCTGGTGGAGTTAATTTTTTTGTCAATGGTTTCGTTTGAAATTATTTAACATTACTTTCCTACTGAAATATATATTTGTAAATATCATTTACAAAGTCTTTGAGAAACAAAACATAGTTACTTAAGTTTTATACAAAAAAATAAAACTATAACAGGTACCCACTTCATTTACTTTAAAAATTATAACACAGCAATAAAATATCCTATATCTTCACCTCCTAATAATAAATATTTAATATTTTGCTAACAACGGCATTTAATAGGAATACATACTTAGGCAATTTTATTTATTGAGGGAGAAGTACTCTGAAAATGGTGATTAATAATCTTTTATTTTGAATTAAACAACACTATTAATTCATAGGATAATATCATCTACATAATATATAAAAGGCAAAGACCTGACTGATGATACCTCTTTTAATATTTCCTAAAATTCCAACCCTGAACGTGTTAAACATTTTAAACTTTATTTGAAAAAGAAGGTCTATGTTACCCCAAATGTAATACGAGTGAAACCGTGGGCAGAAACTAGTTATGTAATATAAATGGTAACAAAGAAGACGAAGAAATAAATTCAATCAATCATTTAAAAGCTATAAGAATACAATACCTAATAAATATTTGAAGACAGTTAATACCAGGGAATCACGGTTGAAAGGACCAATATTTCGTGATCGCTTAATTGAAGCATTGTTTTAGTTTCCGTTAAAAAAATCACAAGTACATCTGATCAGAAAGAGGCGTGCCTTTACAAGATTGATAGTTGAGGACGAAAAATATTTTAAAGCACATCCCTTGGCGAGGCTTGTTCGTATTTGATTTGTTTGCCCAAAATTAGCTTATGAAGGAAAGGTAACATTGCTTTACTTGCGCAGATGGTATAAATAGCAAAAACGCATTTCGTTCCTTTGTGTTGTCAAGGGTTAAAATAGATCCAATTGTCTTCTCAATATCAAAAACTGTTTCTTTGTATCGTAATATTATTTAACAAGAAAGCTTATACTATGTTCAATGAATTTCGGGGATATCTGCCTTAGGTTTAAGTGGGTGCCGAGGTCATAGCCCTATCTTTTTCTTTTTCTTTTATCACAACCACACCATCATCCCCTTCTTAACCACAGGTGTACAGTGAGGTTTATGATGATACTAATAAACAATGACTTTTCTAACATAACAAAGTGGCAAACGGTAAATGTAAGCAGCCATACAAATAGCATTACAAGCGTTTTGCCAAGGGAAGAAAGGACAGAGAAGATAAATAAAAAGAAAGGATAAGACGGGGTAAGGGTATTGGCATCAACAGTACGAATACTATTACTTCACTATAAAAAAATATTAGAGAATTTTAAATTAAACTTTTGAGAGTTGGGGGCCTAGACAAGTGGCAATCGCTCCGTGTCGATTCCATTTCGAACATAAATTACGCTTCTGCAATGTCAATCGAAAATAATACGTCACGTCGTGTTTTGAAAGCTTATACCAATTCCATACATTTCGGATTTTTTTTTTCTGATTGCGTATTGCTCTTAGCACTGTTTTGACAGTGTCACCTCGCGGGGGCTCAAATTGATTCCTTCCTTAAGGTGCCTCCTGCAATTTCTTTAAGTAAAATATGACTTTGTCTAGGCCCTCAGACTTAACTAACATATGTTTCTTACCTAACAATCACCCGAAATCAAGTAAGATTGAACTTATTTAATTACATGTTGTGGGCGGACAAGATAAATTGGATCGAAATTGGTAGCAATTGATACGTTGGTCCCACGACGCTATAACGCCATATTTGGCGATATGTCCATTAAAGTAATTTACTTATTACATCTGTAATTGTTTTATAGTCGTATTCGATTGTATTCTAAAAGGATAAAACGAGTGATGAGGTTCGACTGAGTAACATATTCATTTAATTTTGAAGTATAAAATTGCGTCTTAAATAATTCATTTCTATAGTTAGTACTTTTAACAAAACGTTACGATTTCTAGGTTTGCGGTATAATATATTTTGATAGTTTTACAGTATAATATGACGAACGTTGTGGCCATGTGATGTGTTGATGGTGAGGCTGCCTTAAACCACAATGGTCTTGGGTTAGAGGTGGTTGTTACTATTCAAACAAACAAACATCTGTTTCGGTCACTTCGTTTCTTCTTGTGGTATTCCCCACCGTGCCTCAGACAGCATGTTAAGTTTGCGGTCCCGGTTTTTATAACATAACATCTGATAATAATCATTAACTCTTGGTAGGTAAATTGCTCTTATACGATGAGTTGCTGGTTCTCGCTAAGGGTTGCGGAGGTCAAATGGCAATAACCCTGTGTAAAAACTAGTAGTCTGTCACATGAGGCTAAGAGAAAAAGCAGACCGTGGGTAAATACCGGCATAGTGCTTGGGGGAAGGAGAAGTTTTACAGTACCACACACGTGATAAACCTTATTATTAATTGACTTACTATAAACTAAGGACTTCCATAATAAAGAAAAAATGTCCAAAGAGTCGCTGGTGCTCTTTAGTAAGTTCAACGAAACTAAGTTTAAGAAAATATTAGATTATGTTTCCAGCTTATGACAAGCCTAAATAAAAAATTTCCATTTCGTATGCGGCAGTAATGAAACAAATCTCTCAAAACTAATCTTTTATGGTCTAAGACTTTTTATGTTACTGGACGAATGTAAACTATTACTACATAGTTAAATTAGTCGACTGCTTTCATGCAACGTTGCGAAAACGCAGTGCATCGCTCGTGCGCAGGGTGCGGGCCAGCACCAACACCGTCCTGAGCATGATTGCATGTAGACTTGACTGCCCTTATATACAACATTGTAGTGATAGACATGTTACTGCAATGTCAATAAATATATAATGATTATTTAATTAATTAATTTTACTTATTTTATACTTGCATTAATGTTATTGTATTTTAAAACAATTGTAATTTTATTTATTTTATGTATTTTAAAGCAATTGTAATTTTATTTTATTTCAAATTCATATTATGTAATTTTCCAATTTATATTGTTCCAATTTATATTGATCACTAAAATTATTTATTTTATTTAAAATTTTTAATATTCTAAATTGTTCATTTTAATTTATACCTTATTTGTACAGTAAATACCAAATGAGTCACTGTTACTTGAAAGAAATGATTTTTATTTTTATTTATTTATTTATTTAAATCATTTAAAACTTTCTTATTTTTCTAAAAAGAACACACTTTTTACGATCAGCGGTTTAGGCTGTGCGTTGATCCGTCAGTCATTCAGAACAAAGCCTTTTATATATATAGATTATTAGTTTTATAAAACTTCGAAAGCATAGATATAAGATGAAGAACGGTTTTTGGTCCCAATAATGCTGCACTACATAGCATAAAACAAAGTCGCTTTCTCTGTCCCTGTATATGCTTAAATCTTTAAAACTACGAAACGGATTTTGATGCGGTTTTTTTTAATAGATAAAGTGATGTGTTGTATAAAAATAGTGAAGAAAAAAAAAAATTTGAGGTCGTATTTAACGCGTGCGGGTCACGGGCAGCAATGAATATTTACTGGCGTCGGGATGTGACGACCCCATCGCCCGCTGTTGGGATAACCTCTGTCACAGCAGAGATTATTCCACCAGTGCAATCAGTCACACTGGTGGTAGGTCTTTTGTTGCAAGAGGCCGGCTAGGTAGGTACCACCGCAGTGTCCAATATTCTGCCGCCAAATAGTAGTGCTTAGGCACTACTGTGTTCCGGTTTGAAGGGCATTGTACGCTAGTGAAATTACTGGGCGAACGAGATTTGAGAACTAATATCTCGAGGTTGGCAACGCGCGAGTGGCACAACTAATGGTGCTGCAAGCGCTCATAGGCTGCGGCAGCCACTTACCATCAGGTGGGCCGTATGCTTGTTTGCCAACTTCTAACATAAAAAAAAAAAAAAAGAATAAATCAAAACTACTGGATCGATTTTAATCATTTTTTCAGTGAATGACATAGGCTATATATTTTATACCCGTGCGAAGCCGGAGCGGGCCGCTAGTATTAGGATAATGCTAACGCTTTTTTAAAACATCCTTAATTTAACTTTGAAAAAAACTTTGATATTCTGAAGACTATCTTTAATTAAACTCTATTATTACATATTTAAGATTTACATTTAAAAATCACTAAATATTAACTTTTTAGCTTCCAATGTATCTTGCCGATCTTTTTAAAAGCTTTTTTAACTTCTAACGCTATATATTCGTGATAAAATTTGAAGGCACTTTTATGTTAAATTTTATAATTATGGATTTCATATTATATCTTATTAAATATCTGATTTCAGGTGTAACGGGTGGGAGCCACTGCGCCTAAAATTCAGAAAAGACCTGAATTCTGCAAGCGGCAGTATTCGTCACTTATTCAAAATTACATCTTTGAGCCGTTTGCAGTAGAAACACTTGGGCCATGGAGTATTAGTGGAAAACAATCTCTAAAAGATATTACATCCCAATTACTTGCCTCCACAGGTGAAGGCTGGTTTATTTTTGCCCAAAGAATGGGGATTTCGTTTCAGTGTGGAAATGCAGCTAGCATTCTTGCCACCATTCCCCGTGGAATCTATCAGTATTTTTTTTAATTAATAATAATAAAAAGATTGGATAGTACACATTATGATAATAAGCTCTTAGTACTCACTTAAATTATACAATAATTATTTTCAAAAGCAAACAAAATTCAAAATATGGAACTATTACACTTTTCAATAAAATATTTTTTCGAAAAAGAAGCAAACTTTGAACTTACTGATCCCCTGGGCTTATCGGTTTTCTTCTTGGAGTTCTCAGCTTCCTGTCTATGTTCTGTATCGGAGGCACCTTCCGCTAATGACATCTTGCGACTGAGCTGCGCACGCGCCGGTCCCGGGGTATAGACAGCCACTGCACGCTCGAGCGTGGAACCGCGCCTTTAGAACAACGAATCGGTAGAGGGGTCACATTGTTTGTTAATTCGTAAACGATATAATACCGATTAAATCCGTAATAGGCAATAAAGGATTCTTAAAATTGCGCCCTGGCGTTGGCTGGCAGATTAGCAATCCGCGTAGGAGTTAAAGGATTAGTTTTGCACCGTTTCAAGCTTCCATTCCGAAAGGTTGGAACGGAACCCTAAAACCACCTCGGTGGCCGACCTCTGTGAAGGAGAGAGGCTCCGGGATCTCTTGAATAACACTAACCGGGGCCTCTTGACACTGTGCAGGTAGTGCTCAGTCCCAGCGGGTGAAAGATCACCCGCTTTCGTCGCACGCACGCACGCACGGCAGCCTGGGCCACCCTGACTGCCGTCCTCATCTGAGCCGTTTTGCATGGACGCGCAGGTTCACCGCCCTGCGCGTCAACGATTCGATGGGACACCCTATTTATATAGCCCCGGGTATCGGGGCTGACCAATGGAACCCTAATACTAACCCACTACTGTCTGACCATCCGTTCATCAGAGGGTATATCTCACGAACCGTAATAGGTTGAGAATTAAAATTTTCACCGAATGGGTATTTCTATTGAACAATTTTAAAATCCAAATTAAAGGCGATACCCATACAAGACACTTGCAATTTTATTCAACGGTGGAACGGAACAATTTATGTGCGAGTCTGACATACACTTGACCGGTTTTTTATTACATAGATGGAAAACAAGCATACAAAATGGCTGATGAAATTCACTCACCCTTTGTGTTGGTTCTTCTAGTTGCTTCTGAAATTAAGTTTACAAGGAAAATAATAAAAGGAATAGGAAATCGGATGGGAGTGTAATTCTCAAATTTTTATAAACCAAACAAGCGTATGACCCGCCTGTTAGTAAGCAGTCGCCGTAGTCCGTGGAGTACCAGCATCATTGCAAGCGTAACTAACCTAAGGTAGAAAGGGACAGAGAAGGGAAATAAAAGGAAACGATAGAAAAGGGTGGGAGTCAACAAAATGCAAGAGTATCGGTACTGTTATTATGTAATTGACGACAATATTCTTTAGAAATATATATATAGTACTTTAGAAATATATATATATATATATATATATATATATATATAGTACTTCCCCGATCGAACCAGCCCTGTTTATGGTGAACAGCAAAGCTGTACCACTACAAAACTTCAAGTATCAAAACTGTTTGTGCCGAAAATAATAGAATTGATACAGTATATCTATTATTTATTATTTTTACCGCGACTTCACTGGTCTTTTGTATGCGGCTCGAGCGAAGCTGTATTGCTTGTTTTTTTTTTTTTAAATGTAAGAGGGGGCAAACGGGCAGGAGGCTCACCTGATGTTAAGTGATCCCCGCCGCCCATGAACATCTGCAACACCAGAAGGCATGCAGGTGCGTTGCCGACCTTTAAGGAAAGAATAGGCTCTTCTCTTGAAGGTTCCCAAGTCGTATCGGTTCGGAAAGACCGCCGGCGAAAGTTGGTTCCCCAGAGTGGTTGTGCGAGGAAGAAAATGTCTTCTAAATCGCGCTGTTGTGGATTTCAGACATCGAGGTGGTATGGATGGAACTTAGAGTTTTGTCGCGATGTCCGATGGTGAAATTGTACCGGCAGGATCAATCCAAACAATTCCTCAGAACACTCTCCGTGATATATGCGGTAGAAGATGCAGAGTGATCCGACATCTCTACGCAAAGCCAAAGGATCAAGCCGATCGGAAAGGGCTTGGTCGTCGACAATTCGAGCCGCTCTACGTTGGATGCGGTCAATTGGAAGTAGCTGGTACTGGGGAGCTCCAGCCCAGAGGTGAGAGCAGTACTCCACGTGTGGTCGAATTTGTGCCTTGTAGAGCTTTAGGCGATGATGATTGTTATGGCTTACTATTTTTATTGCGCAGAATTCTAATTCATTTTTAAAACACTGTAGCCTATGTTACTCCATATAACATATAGCTGATATGGCAGTGACAGTCCCGACAAAATCGATTCAACCGTTTTGGGGATTAGCTGGCACAAATAGACAAACAGACAGACAGACAACAATTTTAAAAGTGGTTTTAATTATTTTGTGAAGTTTTAATACTTTTTGAAAATTGTAATTATAATCCACTCCACGGTTTTCTTGTTCGACATTTTTATGACAGGAACTCCTGTCATACCTTCAGATGGATTGTATCTATTTATCATTCATGAAACAAAGTAGCTCAAGAAATATTGCGTAGGGTATATACCTAGTCTAATTTAAAGTTGTTTTTTTACATAGAATATTAGCAATACTTCCCCAAGGCATTAATAATATTTTTATTTTTATATACTGATATTCTTATAGTCCCTTCCAAATAAGCTCGAAGCTTGCGCTGGGTGTGGGTACGACAATAGTCCAAGAGTTTCAGGATCGAACCTGCGTCTCTCCCGTTAACGGAGCGAAGTCGACCGTCGAGCTATTGAGGCTTTTAAAAAAATGACGTTTTTGTAATATGAAAGCTTAATGTTATAAATGTATTTAATGAAAAAGTGAGTCTGTATAGAAAATATTATGTACTCCGCTTAGAAATCAAATAGTACGAGAGGGTTTTTTATAACGTTTTATAAGCGCACCTATTGCGATTTTGGTATTTTTTAAAGTAACTAACTAATTTTTGGAACCATTTGATGAAAAAAAAAACTGCTGATAATGACCACAAATGAATGAAAATGAATCAATACTATTAATATTTCATGGGTTGTAATGCAATTAGGTACTAAAGTACCTAAAAACAATATTAAAGAAATATTATTCCTAACATAAAAGATATTTAGATTTTATGCATTTTTTTAAAACTTTTTTATATTTTTGAAAAAAAATTTACAACAAAAGTCGGTGCCTCATGCCGGTGCCGGTGCCGGTGCCGGTGCCGGTGTTCGCCGACTTCAGTTGTTAAATTTTTTTATAGTTTTTATTTCATGTTAGCTTCAAATTTTATCTCTGAACTTAAAGCTCTTCTTTCCATCTATGGCACACTTCATTGTGATAAAGCCAATATTTTTTTAGTAGACAGCATCTAGTATAGTTATTAAAGCGATAAAAACTTTATCTGAAGCAAATTTCGATACTGTACTTATAAAACCGAGCAGAATCCTTTCAAGCAAAGTAAGGTTTATTATATAAAATTTCCATCACAGCGCGCGCCATTCAAGCGTAATATAATGACAATACTTGTCGTCTCTTCGTTCCACTTATTTACTCGCGTATTATAAAAATTACAGTATCCGGGGACACACCCTGGTTTGTATCTTGAACTCAATACCCAAAACTATAAGGGGATAGCTATAATTATGTATTGTAGCGACATCTACTCACTACATAACGCAACGTAATTAAAAAAGTGTTAAGAGAAGTGCAGACGTTGGGGGGAGTGACTGTCCGGGGCACCAAATTTAAAGGGGTGATTGGGGAGGGGATTTTTCCACCGCCAAACTGTAACACGTGGTCACCACTTGCAGTAATTGGTCTTTGGTCTTAAGCTTTTTACTGATACAAACGGCAAAAAAAATCTAATGGTGTACACAAGTAGGTATATTATTGTATTTTACAACTTTTCATATTTAACTTTTAGTCCTAGGCCTTTCTTGTCGGCGAGTTGAGAGTTCTCACTTTGTGTTGAAGGGACTATACACAGCGCGAGCGGAGCATCCACTACACGTGACACTAGTATTTTTTTTTGTATGTTACAAGTTAGCAAACAAGCATACGGCCCACCTGATGGTTAGCGGCTGCTGTAGCCTATGAGCGCTTGCAGCACCATTAGTAGGTGCCACTCACGCGTTGCCAACCTTAAGATATTGGTTCTTAAATCTCCTCTGCCCAGTAATTTCTCTATCTACAGTGCCCTTCAAACCGGAACATAGTAATGCCCGAGCACTACTATTTGGCGGCAGAATATTATACTATTATTTTATACAGAATATTAATATTATTACTAGTGTTGCAAGCGTCCATAGGCTACAATAACCGTCAACCATAAGGCGGAATTTGTAGTAGCCTCAACGAATTAAAATGTATAACTGCTGCTATCAGTTTCTAAGACAATCATAATCGAATAATCTTCTTATCACAAGACTTGGTTTTTTAATAGCCTTAAATTTTTGGATACCCTTAAATTTTAAAAACTTTACAGTCGAAAATAAATATTATGTAGGTACTGTAATACTCAATTTCTTTTCCTTTTATTGACACAAAAAGAAAAAACTAATATATATATTTTGTAGTAAAATATACATATGAGGTTTTTACAGACAATAGTCTCAAGTAATACAAGTACAGTCATAATTGTTTTCAATTTTCAATTTTTTTTCTATGAGCAAACCGATGAATTCAACATGTTTATCGTTCTATTTTAAAAGGGTTACAAATTACAAAGATCAAATGCAATCGATTTGTGTAAATTCCTCTTTGACACAGAGGGGTTCCATTTATCCTATCAATCTTCATTAGAATTGTTGTTCTAATAATTAGTAGCCTTACAGTTTTGGGTTCAAATGATGAAGATAATTAATTATATAATGCATTTTATTTTCATTTTTAATTTCATGTTTTAATTCATTTTCTGCCTCTCAACCTCTTCTCTCTGCTGCCGGCGGTCTTCTCAAACAAAAAGGCAAGTCACCTTAAGAGTTCTTTAGATATAACAATGGTATAATATGCTTTTCTCAAAAGATGCTGACACCTGCAAGGTTTTTGGTGTTGCATTCCACGAGTAATAGTAATCACATTTTATTTGGCAATTTGTATCAGCTTCCTAAAAACAAAGAATATCAATGTGAGGTTGCAGTATTTAAATAAAAAGCATAACATAACACTTATTCGTTGAAAGTCAGAATCTACAACTGGCTCCAAAAATTAAACATCTACCTGAGAAGAACCGGCTTGAAACAAATTCAGGGGGCTATGTCTTTTTAATGTAATTTATATCTAAAATTTGTTGACATAATACGTTCACGGAAAAGCCTGGAGTGACGGTCTCAATCCCAAGGCGCGGAGTCCTCCAGGTGGTGTCCTATACTACACTCATTTCCACAGGACTAAATCCTACTCCCTTAATTGTCCTTTAAATCTCATTCTTTGATTCTTTTCTCTTAGATAGCACCCTTATGAAGATAGGCTATGATAATTGCATTACATTAGGCATACTATAATGATGTTACAAACATTGGTGGCATAAAAAAATAATAAGCTTACCTTGAAAAACCGTGTTTTCCGGGTCTGCGTAGTAAGTAGATAATTTATAGTGATTTTTAGCATTAGCCATTGACAGTGACTGGTAGGAAGATAATGATATCTACTGATTACGTTTTGTCTAAAAGATAATCTTTTCGCGTGTTGTAAATATCAGATTTAATATAATATATGGCTTAAGATGACCGTAACCTGGAGTGTTTTTTTATTTGTCACGTGATGTGAAACAGAAATGGGGAAAAATAGAATATCCCCATTTGTGAAACAGGTTAGTTTTATTATTCTTATATAATGTTAAGCCTTTTTAAATATAAATCGATTTTAGGCTCATAAGTAGGTACCATGTGAAATTAATAAATTTACTCATCAAGAAGGCTAAGAAAAAGGAATTAATAAAGAATGTGAATTATAATTTACGAAATCATAAACGCACCGGCGTTGGGACGTGACGACTCCATCGCCTGCTGTTGGAATAACCTCTGTCACAGCAGAGATTATTCCACCAGCCCAATCAGTCACACTGGTGGTAGGTCTTTTGTTAAGAGGCCGGCTAGGTAGGTACCACTGCAGTGTCAAATATTCTGCCACCAAACAGTAGTTCTTAGGCATTACGGAGTTCCTGTTTCAATGGCACTGCAGGCTAGTGAAATTGCTGGGTAAAGGACATTTAAGAACCAATATTATATAATATTTCAAAGTTAGTAACGCGTCAGTGGCACCTACTAATGGTGCTTCACACGTTCATAGGCTACGACAACCACTTACCATCAGGTAGAACGTATGCTTGTTTGCAAACTTAGTAACATAAAAAAAAGATATTATTGGTATTTGTAAAATTGTGATGATATGGAACGATCCAAAATAATACTTTTCTTTATAAGTAAAGGTAGGTTAGTTTGTTAAAGACTAACCTAAAGTATGTTGGCAAATCTATAATTATATTTCGTATAGCGTGTCAGGCTGATACTCTTCGAGAAATTGTATTTTTTCAGTGTTTCGTCACAGCCGCTGTTGGTATAAATATAATAGGATTCGGATGTGCCATCGGCTTTCCTGCCGTTCTGCTGCCTCAGCTTGAGAATGAAGGGTCTCCGATACCGGTGAATAAGACTGCTGCATCATGGTTTGGTAAGAGAAATATTTTGTTTTTAGTTGCATACTTATGTATGACACCGTTGTGGCGTTGCGGGTAGCGAGTCTGCCTTTAGTCTCGACGGTTGCGGGTTCGATTCCCGCTCGGGCAGATGTTTGTTAAAATTTCTGTCTCGGTCTGGGCGTTTGTCCGTGTGGGTTTCCCCACCATGACTCGGAGAGCACCCCGGTCCCGGTTATTATCAATAACATCTGATAATAATCGTTAACTCTTGATAAGTAAATTGCTCTTATCCAATGAGTTACTGGTTCGCCTTTAGGGTTGCGGAGGTCAGATGGCAATCGCTCCGTGTAAAAACTAGTAATCTGTCAAATCCGGATAAGAGTAATAAGCAGACGCTGGGTACATAAAATATCGGGAATAATGCTAGGATGAAGAGTTGCATACTTATGTACGGATAAGTACTAGTTTTCTATAAAAATATATTCTACTTTAATAGGGACCACATATTTTTTGACTGATTACATTTTTTTCATTTTCCTACTTATGTACAATTGTATACACAAGGACTACGGTGTTCTGGGACGTAGTTAGAAATCTACATATTCCGTTTTGTGTTGTCTCATGAATGCATTCACCGATGCACGTACTTTAATCAAATTTATAAGTTCAGTATTAGCTCCAGCACAAACTTAAATCCTAGCTTTTTATATTGATTATGAACAAAAAATAAACTGGAAATATTTAATACTATTACTAGCTTAACTACGAATATTTTAATAATTTTCATTTAGCTTTGTAGTTGATTTGTAGTGAATATGAAAATATTGTTTTTTTCAGTCGCAGTACTAGCTCTAAGCATCCTTGCTGGAAACTTTATTACACCAGTTATAATGGATCGCCTTGGACGAAAGCCGACACACTACGCTTTGACCATAATGGCCCTGATTAGCTGGTACATCATCATTTGGGCAACTAGTATAGAGGTATCATTTTATTTAAAAATAAATAAACACAATAAATAAACACAACACACTCAACGACCCCCATTAGGCTAGTTAAATTCTGTGTCGGGGGTCCGGAAACACACACAAAGACAAGGACAAACACACCCAGACCGAAACACATGCCTGCATGGTCAATACTGCTCGAACGGGAATTATACCCGCGACTTGCGCCACTTTAGGCAGGATCGCTACCGCTTCATTAACGAAATTAATAGTAATTTTATTACGAATTTTTTATCTGGGTCTGCTTATCAAGCTTTCGCGATTACTGACTAACAACCAATCATAACATCCACCCCAAAAACAAAAGGTCGAAGAACAACACAAAGCAATAATGCTTAATAACGCCAGAATAATGTTTCCATAATAATAAACACATTATATTAATTTCCAGGCACTTATAATTGGAAGACTGCTATCTGGTATCTCAGGCGGACTACTGACAACTTTACGTTCTATACTTATTGGTGAATATACAAGCCCTCGAAATCGCGGAGCCTTTCTCACGATAGTATCCCTCACGCAAGCATTTGGAATATTCTTCGTACATTTTATAGGTTCGCTAATGACCTGGCAGAAGACAGCTCTTGTCTGCGCGTTTTTCCCATTTGTAAGTCTTATTATGATAATTTACACACCAGAATCGCCAAGTTGGCTAGTTTCTAGAGGAAGGTATGATGAATGTAGACAAGTATTCAGGTGGTTGAGAGGAAACGATGAAGATTTTGAACTAGAAGATATGATTCAAGCTAGGCTAGCTTATGAACAGGCCGCTATTAAGGAACGTAGAGGTCAGAGTTGGTTTGCGAAACTGATTAAAATAATTCGAAAAAGAGAATTCTACAAACCTATCATGATAATGATTCATAGTAACGTTCTGATGCAAATATCTGGTGGCCCAACAATATCAGCGTACTCTATGCTCATTTTAAGCCTATTGATGGGCCCTAAAGCTAACACACATTTTTGGATGGTTTTTCTCGATACGCAAAGAATTATTTGTAACACCCTTGCTATATACGTTATTAATAGAACTAAACGAAGAGTGATGGTCTTCACCACAGGTCTTCTATCAGTAGCTAGCCATTTTGCAATAGCGATATACGCTTACTGTAGATTTTTGGGATGGACATATGATGCTGTGTGGTTGCCAGCATTGTTGATCAATCTACAGTATTTTGCATTAGCCGTAGGAACTGTTCCAATGCCGCAAGTTATAGGCGGGGAAGTATTCCCCTTGGAATACAGAAGTATCGGTGGAACTATTAGTCTGGCAGCAGGTGGAGGGATGATGTTTTTATCCCTAAAAACATTTCCAGGAACGATAGATAAAATGGGATTATATGGTACATACGCTATATACGGTGCAATTTTACTGGTAAATTTAATAATGGTAATGATATTACTACCAGAAACAAAGGGGAAAACTCTTCAAGAGATAGAGAATGAGTTCCGAGGGCGACCGCTGAAGCTGGAGGAATTACAAGCAAAGCAGTCGCTGCAGTCAAATCCTGTGGAGATTTATAAAAGAAAGATGTCTGCAAGAAGATGTAGTAGTCCAACTATTCCAATATAGACATGTTTAACTATTATATTGTCCAAAATAAAATAATGTTAACGTGAGAGCACCAATTATTATACTTCAGACGCCGTTTTCTGACGTATATGAAGATAACCTATAAATGTCTCTGTTTGATGAATAAACCTAATTTACTTTCTTTGTTGTTTATGTGAAATTTTCTCTCAGTTTTAAAAAAATCTCTTGTAAAAGTTTTTTTGTCTTTGTGTGTGTTTTTTAGCTTTCTCTGTTTTAATACTATAAATCACAGAATCTTGGACATCTTCATCGAATTCTGCGAACTAATGAATCCCGATATAAATTAATACCCCAAGAAGTTATTTATTCGACAAATTTAGCTGATCAAACTGAATTAATATGATACATATTATACCGATAATCGAACTTAATCGCCAAATTTGACTGATCGAAATGAATTGATTTATTAAATAAAATCGAATTTAATCGAATAGATGAATTGAATCGAATCATTGGATCTTAGACTATTTCACAACATGGTCTAAGCATGGGATGGATAAATTTAATACAAAAACAAGTCAACAACCAATTCTTTTGAAATGGAATTTATAAGTTAGGTCTAATTTTCAAATCAATTAATTAATCGAACGAATTTTTTAAACGATACGTTAAATCGATTCTTCATTATCAATAATAACTAAGATCGATTTTTTAATTCGCCGTGACAGATGTATGGAAAAAAATTCAGTAAATTAAAATATAAAAATAAGTTTAGTAGTAATAAGTAGTTAAGTTTTATTCAAAGGTTTTATCCAAACCAAAATAAACAAAAATAATTATTTAAGATTTTTATTTATATAATAAAATGTTACCCATATAAAAATGTTCATTTCGAGTCATGATTATGGCAGCATTTGTTGTTTATTGACAAGGCGAATGACAGACGGCGGGGTCCTACTTCGATGGCAGATTATGAGATTAATCGAAATCATTCAGAAAATACTACAAATGAGTTGTAAATACGTTAATGTTTGCCAGTACGTAAAATCGGTGTGAAAATGTGGTGTACATATTGTATTTGAACTGTTTTCATTTGAAAGATTCGTGTATATTGCACTACAAAGATGTATATTCAATGCACGTTAGGAGCCATTTTTATTGTATTTATTTTGTGCGTTCATTGTGATAATGCTGGTACTAACAACGAAACCTTGGAAATTTACGGTAAGTCATACAACTTATATTATGGATATCTGTATAAAAACGCATTTTATAGTTAAAAGTTGCGATACAAAAGATCACGCCTATAATTTTCTGACATGTCAATCATAATACGTCTATTTAAACGACACGGGGGTATTGTGACGAAATTGCGCGCGTATTTCTACTTATTAAATATTTAAAGTTTTATTGAATGGAATAAATTATAAGAATGGTAGCAAATTTTTGTTAATTTTTTTTGAGTGAGTAAAATCAAATAATATATATAAAATTATCCTCTTTTTAATTAAACAATCGCATTATAACCCCTATTTTATTTTTAATTTGAGCCAGGTTTTTTGCTTCCTTAAATCAATATTCTAATTAGATATCCATTTAATTTAGAGTACATAACCATCTCAAAATAATAAACTTGAGTTAAGTTTATATAAATATTATTTAATATGGAGTGGTATGAAACTTGTGTGAGGGAAAGTGACATTTTAAAATGTTATAACCAATTGAAATCTCTACTGTAATCTCTACCAATGTAATCTCTACTGCCCTGATCAATCACCATTCTGTCTTCTCCACCCCACATGACATAGCCGGAATAATCTATCCGATTCGGCATAACTAAAAGCCATTACATCAAAATCTATCATACATTTTCACTATAGTGTTATATTATAGTATTACTTACAGATGATCAAAAAACAATCTAAGGCTACTCATTCCAATGCAACTAGCAAATTTTGGTGTTACTTGGCAATAAATCATATACATACTACTTACCTCATTCTGAGAATAACACGTAAGCTTAATTTGATATCTCTATCATGGAGTGGAGAGACTTAGCTATATGATTTATTACCAAATGACACTAAAATTTGCTTCTTGTGTTTAAATGAGTAGCCCAATCTAACATTGGTAATGGAGTTAAAAAATTCTCAATCCTGTACTCTCAAAAATGGTAACATTTCAAAAACTAATAGCTTCTTCATAATAGATAAGATTTATAAGACTGAAATTCTCCTATCATTATTATGATAAACTGATAAAATATAGATCAATTTACTGCTGGAACTACTGGTCAAGATTAGTTTACAGTTGTGCTTAAAACAATATGCCGTCCATATGTTCTGTCTGAACTAATAATACTTAAATTATGCATCATTATAGTTATCATGTTATTCTCCCCAGCATCGTCTGGTGCTCTCAAGACTGAGTAGAAATATCCAGCTGTGTGTCCATATATTTCTACTTGAATGTCATCTAAATGTCTCGGTGTAAGCTCTTTGTCTTATTAATCCATTTGCAGTAGAGAAAAGTTCTTAGATAGTAAATAGTATCATGTTTGACATGCCATCTCTGTCTCTATGGAAGCTATGTTATTTCTTTATGAGTCTCTTGTCATGGCTTGGTTTATAAATTTCCTTTATATGAGTTTCATGGAATAAAAAATGTTGTAAACTTTAAACTAATAAATCTACATTAAAATTATATATTTGAGTCCAGGAAAATTTGACATTAACACCCTAAAAATTAAAAAAACCAGAAGTATTGGCTACAGTTTTTGTGACCAATAAAATAAATATTAAGAAATGATCTATGTGATTTGTCAGATCCATGGAAAACATATGAAAAAAAGTCAGACTAGTATGGAATTATATTACCGGTAAAGTAATATAATTCGAAACACAAATTTGGTGTAGCCTTTTAAATATATAACACCATTTTACACTAAAACTGGCAATTATCAAAATTCATCGAGCTATTTATATAATTTATGTATGAAGTCATACTATGTAATCCATATTCTTTTATACCACTTGATTGTATTTAATGTCAGTACATAGACTAATTGCATTAATTGAGGATTAGCTGCGACCTGCATATATAAGTATCAAAAGAATCTTGTTCACTACAATAGGTTTTTTATTTATTCACTTATCATTATTGTAGTATGGTATATTTTAAATGTAATACAATTATTATAAATAATGATACACACTCAATGGCTCGTATGAGGATAGTGAAATCCTGTGTCATGGGGAAACGTACATAAGGACAGGGACAATACGAACATGCCCTGAGCGGGAATCTAACCTGCAATGTGTAGGGCTTAAGCCAGGTTCACTACTGCTGTGCCACAACGCCGCCAAATTAATTTAATTAATTTAATATAATTGGTAATATATTTTGATTTTAATGGTGTCAATTGGTATTCCAAACGTATGAGGAGCAATAATCATATTCTCAAGGAGTTCGTCTTTTAATGAAAATTTGCATTTATATTGGTTACATGCTGTTTTTGTCAATTCTTGAATCAATATGCACACATACATATATTAATAAAAGAGATGTATAATACATAAGAGGTTATTTTGTTTAACAAAAATGTTTACTAATAACTTCTTAATTTATATAAGTTTTTAAATGTCTAATTCTAGACATTTCTAGACTAGAGACACTTAAACTGAATTTTACTTTATTAATCCACCAGTGCAAATTAGTATGCAATTATTCTAATTCATATCATAAAAGCAATAATGATAAAAATATAAATCATCGCTTTTGGACTCTACGTACCATCAGGTGAAGTGGAGTCATCTGTCCTCCAAGATCCATTTATCTTGTCTTGTCGCAAATAAGCAATACCATGTCAACCCACACGAATGTCATTTCGAGACAAACATGTTTGAAAATTTTGACCAACTTGCTTTATATAATTTTTTTATGTATTGGTCAAGTTTTTGGCAATTTCAGATTTATGTAAGTTATTTTACACAATTTTTATTTTCACAAAAAAATAAGTATACAAACTGCATATTTCGTATATCATATAACCCAAAATCTTTAACATAATACATAAATTGCATGATTAAAAAATGGCTTTTTAGAAGTTTTAAAGCTTAAAACCTTACAAATATTAAATAAAAATGTTCTTCAGCCATTTACCAACACTTCTGCATATATAACTCAGTTTTTTCAATTTTTGGGTTGACATGGTATTGCTTATTTGCGTCCAAATAAAAAGAATGTGGGTACTGTCTGCGTGATGGTATGTGATCACTGTTGCTTTAATTTACTTTTACCACCAGAAAAAATCATATGCTTACCACTTTTTTTTCTTTCTTTCTGTAATGTCAGAGGAAGATAAGTGATAGGAGCTTAGAACATATAAATAATCTTATTAATACTATCATTACAAATTATTTAACTTATGCAATTTTATCGGCTAAAAGTTATTGTCAATCGGTTTAGGTAGCGACTATTTTGGGACCCATCAGAGGTCCTTCATCAGGGTGAGTGGTCGTTCGCGGTCGCGACTCGTCTCGCACTCTGTATCCATTGTATATGAGTTTAAGCCGATATATTTATTAATCTTCTATATACCTATAATTATATAAACAGAACACCTGACTGACGTAATTATAACCACCTAACCCAAACCTTTGGACCGAGAAAGCGAGTAAGGATTCTTCGAAATTCAACACTTAAGGGAGTGAAAAAATTTGAAAATTTTTATGGAATATGGGTAACCGTTGAAACTAGAAGTATGAAACTTTGTTTTTTGGTGAAAAATTAAAGGTAAAGAAACACATGTTTTAATATATCCTAAAACTCTTGGTTGATATGAGGGGTTCAAAGTGTCTATTAAAATCATTACCGGCGTCGGAATATGACGACCCCTTCGCCATGTTGGGAGAATCTCTGTCACAGCAGAGATTATTCCACCAGTGCAATCAGTCGCACTGGTGGTAGGTCTTTTGTTGCAAGAGGCCGGCTAGGTAGGTACCATCGCAGTGTCAAATATTCTGCCGCCAAATAGTAGTGGTTAGGCATTACTGTGTTCCGGTTTGAAGGGCACTGTACGCTAGTGAAATTACTGGGCAGAGGAGATTTAAGAACCAATATCTCGAGGTTGGCAACGTGTGAGTGGCACCTTCTAATGGTGCTGCAAGCGCTCATAGGCTACGGCAACCACTTAACATCAACCAACCATCAGGTGGGCCGTATGCTTGTTTGCCAACTTATAACATAAAAAAAAATATTCACGAGGGCGAAGCCGCTGGCAAAAGCTAGTTAAGTTCTATAAATAATCTATCCATAGAAGTAATAATATAATTGTAAACAGGATTTTATACGTGAATTTGTCCAACGTATTCTCGGCTATGTGTCGACTAACTTTGCGCGCATATAATTTATACCCCGCATTAGCATAAAGATACCTTTATTCCAATATATACATATATGTATATCTTCAGGAACGAGATCTACAAGGGTAAAATCTCGCGGAGAAATAATTATAATTATTTGTATGTTATGGTTGGGAAAATTTTCTATACTAGCTTTTAAATGCGGTTTTACGTTCATTAATAAGAATTTTTAATGAGGCAGTTCGATTTTCGCTCGGGCAGATGTTTGTTAAATTTCTGTGTCGGTCTGGGCGTTTGTCTGTGGGTCTCCCCACCGTGCCTCGGAGAGCACTAGCTGTCGGTCCCGGTTGTTATCACATAACATCTGATAATAATCGTTAACTCTTGACAAGTAAATTGCTCTTATCCATTGAGTTACTGGTTCGCCCTTAGGGTTGCGGAGGTCAGATGGCAATGGCTCTGTGTAAAAACTAGTAACCCGTCAAATCCGGATAAGAGTAATAAGCAGACCCTGGGTAAATAAAATACCGGGAATAATGCTAGGACGAAGAAGAAATAATTGGTTCCTCATAAAAGCTTTTATCCTCTATGTTATCCCCTTCCGTTTAGTTTTCTTGATAAATAGTAGCCTATAACCTTTTCAATGGCCTTATCTATATCCGTATTAAAATTTATCATATTCGGTTCAGCGGTTTTTGCTTGAAAGCGTCAAACAACAAACTCGCTTTCGCATTTATCTAAACTCGCTTTCGCATTTATCTAATACCTTTAAACTAGTAATTCTTGTATATAATATAATCTGAATCTCCGAATCGATTCTAATGTTTTTCTCGAAATTTATTGTACGGTGGGTTTGGGGGCGATAAATCGATCTAGCTAGGATTCATTTGAAGAAAATGTCGTTTTATCCTTTTTTTCAGGAAATGAAAACAACGGTTCGAGTCCAGATGTCCGATTATTTTTTCCCTTTTTTAAGTTCCTTCTTTTGTGAGACAAACTATTATTTACCAAAAAAATACCGTGCAAAGCTTGGTCATCAAGGTAGTAATATTAGTTAAGACTTTTCATCTATTTTAATATTTATTTTAAATAGATTGGAAAGCTCAATGTCCACTCTCACGTTTCTAGGATAACCGCACTTTTTATTATTTTTTCTGTCCCATATATTAATCGTGCTTTTTCTTTGTATATAAGTAGGCCATAACATAACAAAAGGATGCACATTTCAGCTTTTCGCTTTTGTTCCCCGCCTGAATGGTAAAAACCAGAATCGTACTAGATTAAATTAAAAAAAAAACAACTTTCGCGTAAGTGAAAGTCTTTTATGGCTGTAATAACAAATTAAAACAATGGAGCGTGACGTGACGTAACAAAAATCATAGTATTGTCAATCATAATCATCAATTGCAACTCTGTCATGGTTATTTACTTCGCTTTATAGCAGTTTCAACCGTGTTTTTTATATTGATGTACCATAGACTTCTATATACTACAGCCTTTGCATACAGAAAAAGTTTAGACAATTTATAAATAACTAGCGACCCGCCCCGACTTCGTCCGGGTGCATAGTAAATTGTTCCGTTTATCCCGTTACCGTCGGAGTTTTAATTCCGTTCTTGGTCCTTCCACTTATAAACTATACCTGTATACAAACATTCAGTAATACATTTTTTTCCATACGAACTTCCCTACCCGTCGATTCCATACAAACCTGGTATTTACTGTTAAAATTAAAATTTACTTTATATTTTCTGTCATAAGAACCTTCTGACAATACAAAGACAACAAAAAAAAAATTGTGAAATCTGTCCAGCCGTTCACGCGTGATGGCGTGACCAAGGGATATAGGGATTCATTTATATATATATAGATTACTCACAAGCTCATTAGTAGTAGCAGAACCATACTTCTGCCTGTACAATAGGGATCGCTCGAACGGGGAATGAAAATCGGCGTAAAGTAACAGGGCACAGTTGCTTTTCTTGGGATGAGTGAGAGCGCCGTAGGCCCAATCTTCCACCCCCTCTGTTCCCTTCCATCACTTTTTTATTTTTTTATTAAAGAATACTAGCAATGCGTTTTAATGGCGTTACTAATATTCCTATTGCCCCTCCAAATAAGCTCGAAGCTTGCGCTAGGAGTGGGTACGACAATAGCCCAAGGGGTCAGGATCGAACCTGCGACTCTCGCGTTAACGGAGCGAAGTCGGCCCTTCTACCGTTGAGCTGTTGAGGCTTAATTGGCTTTAAAATTTAAAAAGCTTGGGTTGATATATGTATGAGATGATATATCATATGAGATACTTCAAGTATCGCCAGCGTTCATAGGTTATGGTAACTACTTACGATCAGGCGGACCTTACGCTTGTTAACCAACCGCCATGAAATTAAGTTTGCAACAGAACCGTATGAAGTTAGTTGACAAACTTCGTTACGTTGAATATGCGAAGGAGCATCAGCGAGTCCGACTGTCCTGTCCATAGTTTATAAGAAGTCTATGGCTGGTATGAAGAGTTGTTCAAAGGGAAGAAAAATATACTAGAAAATAAATACGTGTTCCCCTTTTAGTAATCACTTTATAATTATACTTTATCATCAGGTGACAGTTCAGACAGTTCATATAATAATATAATAATAATAAACACTTCGTACTCAACGGTCCTCATTAGAATAATTATATCATGTGTCAGGGGTCCGGAAACATTCACAATGACAAGGACAAACACACCCAGACCGGAAAAGATGCCTGTACGATTAATACAAACATCTGCTCCGAGCGGGAATCGAACCCGCAACCGTCGAGGCTAAAGGCAGACTCAACAAACACCATAGTTATGGTGTAGTTATGGTATTGCACCAGCAAGTAAATTATATTCCATATAGAAAATTAATTATTTTTCCGTAAAGCAATTCCAATGACACAATTCCTGTATAATTTGATTGAGCTGCCAAAATATTTACCAACTGGAAATGATAGACGTATAGGTTTCTGCGAGACTTAAAGGGAATAAAAATCATGCTAAGGTTTTTATTCCTTTTTAAATCTTATCGGCCTGCATTAACGAAAAACATTATCGAAAAAAAAAAACGTCTTTCCATTGAGTTTTGTTTAGTCGATAGGTTGACGGAAATGGCTTCTTCGCTAAAGGCATTACAAATTCTGTAAAATTTTATTGAGCTGCCAAAATATTAACTCGGTGGAAAGGTATTCGTATAGATTTCTTCGAGATTTTTCAAAGGAATCGAGAGCAACAAGCTAAGGTTCAAAATTTCGAATTTCAAATAAATCGCAGTTATCGGTTTATTGCTTTAATGAAAAACATCACGCTTTCGAAAAAACATCTATCCATTGTGTTTTGCTTAATCGTTAGGTTGACGGAAATTGCTTCTAGGTTAATGGTGTTATGATTCCTAAATATAAAGAGTAATTCGCAACTTTTTTTATTTTCATGACGATTGGCAAACAAGCATATCGTTCGCCTGATGGTAAGCAGTCACCGCTACCTATTAACGCGCGTGATACTTGAAGTATCACATGCGCGTTGCCAACCCAAAGGCCGAGAAGGAAGGCATGAGACGGGAAAAGGAAAGGAATAGAGGGATTAAGATGTGGTGGATAAGAAGATTGGGCCTCGTGCGCTCTCACTTATCAAAGCAACAGTACAGTTACTTTGCGACGGCTTTGTGTGAGAGGGTAGTACTTCCCCGGACGAGCCGGCCCATTTGTGCTGGGAGAAGCATGACTCTATTACAGTAAAAATAAAAAAATCGAATAATTACTGTTGGTATGAGCTTTCGTTACGCGAACGCGCTATAAGTTAAGACAATAATAGCCTGCTTTAAACTACGAGCTTTTGAGCTTGCCTACCATCCATAAAGTATTATGTTATCTGGGCCACAGTATACGAGATTGATTTACGTTTATTGTTGCTTCTACGCTCCTAAGGGTCGTAGCGTGATGTTATATAGCCTATAACCTTCCTCAATAGAGTCTTACATAAATATCGCAATTATATTTTTTCAAAGCGATCAGCGTAGTTTCTGATGGGCCAGTTCATTTAGATTACCAAGGTTTGAAATACTATTACTTATGATTTATTGGTGAACGTACAATTATGAGTATGTTATTTTAAGATTTCCGTACCCAAAGGAGGTGAGTCAGCGGTCTGTATCTCAAGACCTGAATAGAGTTAAAGTTTTCAAAAATTTCTGTTGCCGCTACAACAACGAAAACTAAAAATAGAATTTAAAAAATAAAGTGGGCTCTTAGACAAGAATTTAATATTTTTATTTTACAGTGGTACGGAACCCTATATTTGTGAGTCCGTCAAGCACTTGGTCGGTTTTTATAATCATATTGTGTAAAAGGTTGTATTTGTAAATATAAAATGAGGCTACGAAAAATGAGTTTATACTATTCAAGTATATTAATTCATTAAATGGAAGCTTCCGGTGTTGACTATTTCTATATATTATATACAATTCTTTGTACGTGTGTATGTCCCTGAACTCCTCTTAAACGGCTGGTCCCACCCAGTAGGGGGCGCTGCTATCGGATCTCACTTTTTTATCATTTTTGTGGCAGGACAGCGTATGCCGGGCTCGCTAGTATTTATATAAAATGTTTGCTGTTGTTTGCGTATTTGCTTCTAGTTCAAAAGTTTTAATGAAATCCATTTCGTCGTAGCTCATAAAGTTTTTAGCTGACTTAAGTCTTGAGTCGAGCTTTAGGCTAGTTAAGACTTTCAGTTTATTTCATCAATGTAGTGCTATTAAGTATCAAAATCATTAATAAACTAATACAATTTTTTTTTCCCACGGAATAATGATTATTGGACATAGATTATTCTTATTTTTTCTCTGATCTGACCTGCAATAAATGAGCAGATTTACAAATGGACTCTTTTTCTTTTAAATTCTTTAAAATTCTCTTTTTATTTGGTCCCCACTTTTATGGTATTTATACCACATGGTTAGATGTAGGCCAACCTGTTGGTAAGCTGTCGTTGTAGCCTATTGACGCTTGTAAAATTAGGAGAAAGGAAAGGAGAGGAGAAGAACGGGACAGGGGAATGGGAGGCTAGTACATATCTGATCGAGCTGACTTATTCAAGTTTCATACACCTAAAAATAAGTATTGTTCATTATCATTTGTTCTATTATGACATGTGTCAACATGTGGACCGCAAAAAGCGTGCGATCTTGCTCTGATGAAAAAAAATTACACGAGTCTCTTCAAGAGTTTTGAGTTGTTACAATTTGGTAAACAAGCGTACGGCCCACCAGATGGTAAGTGGTTGCCGTAGCTTATATACATAGCATCATTAGTAGGTGCCACTCACGCGTTGCCAACCTCGAGATATTAGCTCATAAATCTCCTCTGACCAGTAATTTCACTAGCATACAGTGTCCTTCAAACCGGAATACAGCAATGCCTAATTTGGCGGCAGAATATTGGACACTGCGGTGGTACCTACCGAGCCGTCCTCTTGCAACAAAAGACCTACCACGAGTGTGACTGATTGCACTGGTGGAATAATCTCTGCTGTGACAGAGGTTATCCCAACAGCGGGCGATGGGGTCGTTACATCCCGACGCCGGTAAAATGTACAGATTAAAGATGTTAAAAATATGCATAAAAAAATTACCCACTTCACACTCCAGACCCAAATTCCATATTTTTCGAAATATATGGGGCCAAGATTAATAAAGAAAAATAATGCAATCTATGGCCTTATTTTTCCTTTATTCCGCGGAGTTTGACCTCTTCTCATATATCTGTTAATCGTTAATGACTTGGCGCGACAGATTAAGTTTCTAATCTTTTTATAAAGGGTCTTGCCTATTGATAGTCCCAGTGTTGAACCATTAATGGCATCTTACTTTAGTCTTTAGTGACTGTAAAATGATTTACATCTATTATTTAGATTTGTTATTAATTTCCATTACCTATTTCTCTAAGAGTATATAAGGGGAAGTTTGAAAGTAGCGCCAGTAATTGAAAAATTAAGGAATGGAAGACTATCCTGTGATGGGCTTGTTATGCGCAGAGATGAATGCAGAGACGAAGTCATTTGGCCAAAAGAGCGATGGATTTCAAAGTGAGTGGTAATGTGAAGAACGGACGCCCGAAAAAAACGTGGATGAAATGTATAGAAGAGGATAGGCGTAGAAAGGGAGTGAGTGCAGAGATGACCAATGATAGAAAAAAAATTTAAGAAGAAGACGTGCTGTGCCGACCCCACTTAGGTGGGATAAGGGCTAGAAATAGAACACCTATTTCTCTAACGTTCAACGATGGAAATCAAGTATGACGTTGGATGCTTTCAACACCAATACTTGGCATACCGCATAAGCGCAAAAAAAAAACAATTAATTGCAATTTTCTTTATAAGAAATCTTGCTTAGGAAAAATATATTAAGATACTATTACATCATATGTTATCATAAATTTCATAAACATACACACCAGAGATAATTGGATTGTTTTATAAAACAATAAACCATTGCAATCGTCTCTGTTATAGTAAACAAACAATTTGCTTGCATCGGTTGCTGGTAATAACCTCTTATAATTACTCTTTGAAGCCTGTATAGCTCAACGGTGGAAGGACCGACTCCGCTCAGTTAACGATCTTGAGCCCCTGGGCTATGGTTAGTGGGTACACCTAGCGCAAGCTACGTGATTATTTGGAGGGGCAATAGGAATATTAGTAATCACTTGAAAAAGCATTGCTAATATTTTTTTGCAATGTATTTTTTTATGTCAGAGTTCCAAATGGGCAGGATACTTACCTGGCCTCCAGCGATTACCACCGCCCATGAACATCTGTGACACCAGAGGGCATGCATGTGCATTACCGCTCTTTAGGATACAACTGGTTATATGCTGGCCGACCTCGAAACGCTGACGTGCGGACACTTCACAAGTTTTTCACCTGGCCTCCAGCGATTACCACCGCCCATGAACATCTGTGACACCAGAGGGCATGCATGTGCATTACCGCTCTTTAGGATACAACTGGTTATATGCTGGCCGACCTCGAAACGCTGACGTGCGGACACTTCACAAGTTTTTCACCAGCGTACTGTAGTACCTAAACAGGTGGGCCCTTTTAGCCCTACCACCAGCATAAAGTCATCACTAATATTCCTATTTCCTCTCCCATTAGACGTGTAGCTTGTGCTAGGAATGGGTATGGCAATAGCCCAAAAGGGTCGGCATCGAACCAGCAAATTTCCCACTCTATCGGCCTTTCAACCGTTACGTTATTGATGCTTAGAGGTTTTTTATTTCATGATGGCTGGAGAGCAAGCATATGGTCCTCCTAGTGGAAGCAGTTACCGCAACCTATGAACGCTTGCGATTCTTAAAGTACCACATGCGCGCTATAAATAAATAAACGCTACACACTCTACGGTCCCCATTACGACATTTATATCCTGTGTCGGGGGTCCGGAAACCGAAGACCAAGACCGGAAAACGTGGGATGACAATCGAAAAAAAAAAGGAAGTAAAGGGGGTGGGAGATTGGGTCCCCGACGCTTTCAAAGTCGAGATTTATAAAAATCGGGGTCAAAATATATTATTAACTCAGAAAAGTTAATGATATCGCTAAGAGGTATACAATAAGAAGAAAATTTCCAAAGCTTAATCCATCTTAACATCGTGAAGAGTATTTGGGGGCGATGCACTAGTTAATAAAAAACAAAAACGAAAAATGTCAAGACGATGTGGGTACGTAAGAGGAAGGTCACTTCCATTACCATGTGACTCACTGTACCGGTGGGATACTGTATAATTATATACTATATCGTTCAAACTACAAACAACTTTATTTGTATGTAATTAAGAGCTATTATCGTGGACTACCGAATGCAGTGTGATAAGCAATGACGTAATGACCGAATTTTATGGTCGATGATTTAGGTCTTTCTTACTTTTGGTACTACTTGTGTTCTCGGATTCGTTCGCGCGGAAGTATAGTGTGGTTTTATTATTACATTTCCGGCTGCTTACATATGCGATATATAGTGTCGTAGTCTTAATATCCTTCTTCTTTCTAGCATTAATCGCGGTTCTATATGAGTATTTACCCAGGGTCTGCGTATTTTCCATTCCGTATTTGACGGGACTCCGCAACTCATAGAACCAGTAACACATTGGATAAGAGCAAACTCCCTATCAAATCAGATAAAAGACTACGGAAGTACACAGAACAGTCTGCTGAGTACATCACTCAGCAGACTGTTGGACTGTGAGATTGGTGATAAACTTTTGTTTATATATATTATTTTATATATATTATTTTATATTATTTTGTTTAAATATTTAACACTGGTGGTATCTACCTAACAAAACGGGTTTTACGTAGGTAAACACATATATATGCTCGAAAAACAAAACTCTCCTTCTTATACTTATTTATATTGTCTAATACTCTTAAATCGATTGAAGAACCCGCATACGTTTTACACTCAGGCACACTCACGGCTCAAATACATTGGACGCCATTAAGGGGTCAACTAAATGTCAAAAATTCAGACTAGTTTTATAAATGCGAAATTAATTCTGAAACTTTACGCTTTAATCGCTACACCGATTTAGATGAGTGTTGTGTTAGAACATAGAAAGGTTTTAATAAGTGATTTTTTAATGGCGTAACAATTATTTCATTGCAATAAAGGTACCTCATTTTATCTTATTCACGCGGGCAAAGCTTTGGGCAAAAGTAGCCTATAAAAATCAATTATGTAATATTAATAGAATGTCTTAAGATTAAATTATGATGACAAAAGTTTATCACCAATCTCACAGTCCAACAGTCTGCTGAGTGATGTACTCAGCAGACTGTTCTGTGTACATCCGTAGTCTTTTATCTGATTTGATAGGGAGTTTGCTCTTATCCAATGTGTTACTGGTTCTATGAGTTGCGGAGTCCCGTCAAATACGGAATGGAAAATAAGCAGACCCTGGGTAAATACCAAGAGTAATGTTAGGAAGAAAATTCCCAAACAACACTTATCTATAATGTCCCTAATTATCTAAGAATTGCTTTGAGCCAACGACCCCATATCATACAATAAGAGAAAATTAAAAGGTAATTTGCTCTTATCAAGAGTTAACGATTATTTCTGATTATTTTTCACTGGTGGTAGGTCTTTTGTTGCAAGAAGCCGGCTAAGTAGGTACCACCGCAGTGTCAAATATTCTGCCGCCAAATAGTAATACTTAGACATTACTGTGTTCCGGTTTGAAGGGCACTGTACGGTAGTGAAATTACTGAGCAGAGGAAATTTAAGAACCAATATCCCGAGGTTGGCAACGCGTGAGTGGCACTTACTAATGGTGTTGCAAGCGCTCATAGGCTACGGCAACCACTTACCATCAGGTGGCCGTATGCTTGTTTGCCAACTTGTAAGATAAAAAAAAAATATTATCAGATATATCAGAGCACCGGGAGCTTAATGTGCTCTCAGGGGCACGGTGGCGACCCAAAAAGACATACCCAGAAAGAAATATCTATATCTGCACAAAGCAGGCTCTATACCAGCACGCCACAACGGTCTTAAATAGTTATATTATTATAGAAACAAGGTCTCTCAACATATTTTTAAATAAAAGTTTTATAAAATTAAAGGAACCTTGGTCAAATCGTTGGGTTCTCTTAAATGAGTCAATAACGGAAACGCCGCTACTTATTATTTCCTCCGTTTGTATTATTAACTCTCATATCTAGACAGTTTGTCTAAGGTTAAGGGATTCATTGATAATTGCTCTATCGCGCGTGATTTGTTGCGTATGAGTCACACATACGATAGTTTATTCGTCGCCACCTATTAATGCTATATTGTTAGGTTATAGTCAAAATTAAATTAGTTTGTTTTTTTTATTTATTAAGTTATAGTCGGAATTAAATTAGTTTCTGTTCTGTTTTTTTTAGTTTCTATTTTTATTTGTTAAGTTATAGTCGGAATTAAATTAGTTTCTGTTCTGTTTTTTTTAGTTTAGTCTCTGTTTTGATTATTCATAGAAGTGGGGGTTGAGTATAAAAACGAATGCTTGGTCATTGAAAGTGTCATTCGTTGTCAAAAGTGTTTGCTGTGAGTGAAAATAAAGTCAGTGTCAATGAATTTGAGCTTCTTTTCTTCACCTATCCCTACGTATACTAAGGAGCAGTTACATCATATTCATCTTACAATATAGTATGATAGAGTTTATTCTGGATCACAGATAAATAAATAGATAAACACTACACACTCAACGGCACCATTAGGATACTTACATCCTGTGTCGGGGGTACGGAACATACACAATGACAAGGACAGACACACCCAGACCGGAAAACTTGCATGTATGGTCAATACAAACATCTGCTCCGAGCGGTAATCGAGCCCGCGACTGTCGAGACTAAAGGCAGACTCGCTACTCACAACGCCATAACGGTGTCTAAAACTCCAGCTTATGATTAAAAACAATAAAAAACAAAATGAATTTTGTTGTTATATACAACAATTGTTATTCGTTGTTTGCTCTCACTCATCGCAAAATACTCGACAGTACCTACTGATACTGTTACTTTACGCCGATTTTCTGTGAGTACTTCCCCGGTCGAGGTGGCCCTTTTGGGCTGAGAGAAGCATGGCTCTACTACCATAAAAATTAGTGCTTATTTGTGTACGAAATTAATTTTTTACTTAGAAATATTCCATTCCACTCTTTAAAATTTTAAATAATCCATTGAAAATTACGAAAATAATGATAGGCCAAGCAATTTGCCAGTACAGCCTCCACTTGCCTTAATAAAGCGCTAAAATAAGCGGGACAATGGGTGCCAAACTTTGTTACGTAACGACAGAGCATCTGCAGTAGTCATTCTGAGATCGCAGATTTAATTACTAACCAATAATCAAGAAATGGACTAGACAGTGACTCGATGTCTCTTCCGATATTAAACGTTTTGTAATATCTAATATAAAATTCTCGTGCCGCGCTGTTTGTTACCAGACTCCTCCGAAACGGCTCGACCGATTGTTTATGAAAAATTGCGTGCATAACGGGTAGGTTTGAAAATCGGTCAACATCTAGTTTTCATACCCCTAAGAGTCGTCCACCCCAAAATTTTAATTTTTGGTTCATTTTTTTTATGATTCAGCAACAATAAATACAACCCTAATTTTTGACCATTCTACCATCAACCCCTTTTTTAATAGCGTATTTCAATAATTTTCACCCGTGTTACTTCTGTTCACAATTAGACTAAGCTAGGAGGCGCTGCTATCGGGTCTTAGATCTTTTTTCAAGTTAAATTATAGGCGTATACGCGATTCGGCATACGAACTATTCGCTTACACGCGTGCTTTATTTCGCCCTGATTCCGGCCAGTACACTCGAACCAGTAGTGGTGGCGAGTGTTAGCATCATAATATTATATAAGTAATATAACGCGTATAGACAAGCTTATAAATGCCTGAACGCTCGTACGAGAATAAAACTATGCTCTTCGAAAAACGACCTTATACTCTCGAATAAAACGCTAGTCTGAAACCGTCCTAATGGAATTGATATAAAAAAAATACACAATTGATTAGATAGATTCGATTCGCAGACATGATTTTTTTATCCCTTTAGATTCAGAATCAAGATTTTTTAATGTGCCATTTGTAATTGTATAAAAATTAGGTATATTATTAAAACATAATATTTATATTACTTATTCTTAAACTTATATTCTTAACATATGGTTTGACCTGTATGCCCACTAGAATTTGGATTCATTAAGCGTAAAAAACGTGCATTGTACCTTGTTAAAGAATAGTGCTTAATGTATGTATTTATTATATACAAGTTACTAAATAAATAAGTTTTATATAAAATAACTGATTATAGATATTAAAAAAAAACTTAAACAGACCCGGCCTTCAGATTTAAATTAACTTTTCGCAAGTGCGTTTCGTAATGAATCTTCGCTATGATTTGTTGTCCCAACACTTAGATTTGGTTAGTAAATCTTTACTTGAATTGTGAGCTGATTGAAAACATGCTATTCTTAAAGATTACTAAGTCTGATGAAATTTGTATTTGCAATAATTTGCCTCACATGCGCGTTGCTAACCCGAGGGATAGGAGGAAAAGGATCAAAAGGGAAAAAGGTAGGGAGTGGAGGAGTCCACTTCCACTTCTCCACTTCCACTCATCGCACGTTACGCAACAGTACTAATAATGTTAGTTTTTGCCGATTTTCTGTGGCAGGGTAGTAGGTACTTCTGTGCTGAGAAGAGGCTACTATTACTAAATACAATGACAGTATAACGCCAAGAGTCAGTCTCAAGCAATTATATTCAAATAAATTCAACATCATCGCTCGAATAATTTATGTAAACGAATTTTTGATGACTGTCTCATGAATAAATTTTTCTTGCTTTCTACTAGATTTTATAAAACATTGATATTTATAAATATTCATAGCACTATTCGTAAAAATTAAGCCTATTTTTTTATTCTTGTGAAATTTTAATCTATACTTACAAGTTTATGTAAAGTTTTATTTTTGTTCGGGTTATTCTCCATATTTTCATAGCTGTGGTTTAAAAATGGATAATATTATCAACGAAATTATAATGAGACACTAGTGCAATTATAATTTAAATATAAGTCAAGGAGTAAACAACGTAAACCCAACAGTACTTTTACTTTACGGCGATTTTCTATGGGTAGTTTGTCCCCATTTCTGCTGGGACAGGAGCAGCATAGCTCTATAAAAAAAACCACAGAGAGTTTTCGTACAGAAAAAGTTAGACTATTTTTTTAGTCAGGCTGAGGTCAAGACCATATATTTACAATTTAATTATTAATTACAAGAGTTTGCAGTTAATATACATTATTTGGCGTTAGAAATAACTACGCAGGGTCTGACAGTGGGTCACAGGTTGTAAGTTAATAAAAAAACCTGTTTACCAAAATCTAGAGTATACTAAACTCATTTCTGACTCATATTCGACCTCATTCATACTTTTAATTTACGAAATTCATTTCACACTATCCATAATAGCACGGTCATGTTAAGTGGATACGCTAAACAGCTCTGTTTCGCTACCGACCCGCTGACATAAGACGTAGCGGAGAGCACTCGACGACAAGCTAATATTATACAGATAGGTTAGGTTAGGTCAAGTCTAGCTAATTTTGTTTACACCAGTCAATGATTTGTTAATTTAGACTTGGTGGCTTAGTAAGAATAGCGAAATTTTGTTATAACAAGGACAAGGAGTAATACACCCAGACTCCAGACCGGGAATCGAATGTCGCGACCTATGGTGCTTAAGGCAGGTTCGCTACCGCCGCGCCACAACGTGGTCCTGTGATATTGTGACATTGATTGACTAGTACACCAAATTACCGATGGAAGTGAACCTGTCTATGATCGCGATTTGATTCCACTTCTATACAAAATGTTTGTATAAACCATACGTATATGTGTTCCGATTTGGGTGGTTGTACTTGGTGTGTGTTTCCGTACTCTCGACAAAAGATATCACTACTTCTTCTCTGGCCAACCTAGTGTTAGAGTTTTTCAAGTCGCCCATATAGGCCTCTGACTTGACTTTTCTGTTTTTTTGGACAATCAAATTGATAGCAGTCGGGACCGACTTTTTACATGCGCTCCGAAGCACGCTCGGTTGAAATACCACTATGCGAGATCACCCATCTAGAGAGTGACCATGTCTAAAGTTGCTTATCCACAGATCGTTTACCAATCAGTGAGCGCATCTAGCTATGAGCGTCACTATATATCAGATATCATTACGTAAAAGGGATTCTTGTGTGTCGCTACATGTGGAGCCTTCATTATTGTTATTTTATTTTCATAATTAACCATACTAGTTAAAAATTATAATTAATTATGTGCTATGTCTGTTTCAGTTCCGTCCGCCCCACAAAACCTCACTGCAGACAGGGTGACATCAGATGAAATACATTTATTATGGGCCCCGCCAGCCACATACACGACAATTAAACTTCAAAAAATAATAAAAATAGATATAGAAAAAGATACAACAAAACTAGAACCAGACTTAACAGTTATAGCTAAAAAAGACACACAAGCAGATGAACCAATAACAGATGGTATAACAGATGATCATTTAATAATAGATTCGACAGAGAACCAAGAGAAGATGAAAGAGGTTGACTATTCTTACAATATGTATAAGAATGACAAGCAGAAATATAGTGATGAGTATTCAGATTCCTATATACTGACTGATGACTCCTATAGAACAAAGAGGGATACGAGATCACGTAGACATAGAAAAAGGAGACAGGGCGAGGCAAATGAGACTAAGATAAGTTTGGAGAGGAATATAGATGGTGTTGAAACACATCATTTACTTGAATATCCTATAAGACTAGATAAAAAGTCGCTACCAAAGAAAGTAGAACAAATTGCATACGTTTTATATTACGAAGAAGGTTTCCCATTAAAGAAAGGACCTAATGATTTTATCGATACAGCAGTTTTGACATCTGGTGATATAAAGAAAAGTAATGTCTTTATAAGTGATTTAAAAATGCAGGACAATTTGAACGCTACAAAGAATCTGACTTTATTAAATACGTCTAGTGTGCAACAGATTAAATACGTTGGATTTAGATTACGGAATTTGAGTAAGTTATTTTATTATACTAATTTTTATACCACAACTTTGGCCGAGATGCGTACAGCCCGCTTGATGGTAAGCGGTTACTGTAGCCTACAGACGCTTGCAATACCAGGAGCATTACAGGTAGTGGCGTGACACCATGTCAAAATGCTACGGGTTAATCCGAGTCGAAAATGCCGGCCGGCCAGTTTGCCACGGGCCTCAAAAAATATAGTCATGCTACTGTTTACAGGCATGTTGCTCACCCATGGAAAGGAGGGTCTGGTTAGGGCCTTCCACACATTTTAAACCATCAAGTTTTCATTTTTTATTTCCAAAGAGTTCTTATTCTTTGCACATCACAATTTTTCTTCCGATATTAACTATAATTGTCATTTCTGTTGATAATAATATCCTAGGCTATCTATCGTAACTATTCCACTAGTAACTAACCAGATAACATACATCCTTCCTATAAAAGACTAACGTAAGTGGGATCATTGCTGCCCAAATTTTATAAGCACAAAAAGTTGATTAAAGCTAGAGATATTCTGTACGTATGTACTTACTACTTATTATGGAATAAAGCTTTGATAAAATTCATAATATTTTTTTTCAGAACCATTCACCCCCTACAAGATTTGGGTCCGCTCGTTCTACAACTTTCCGTTAGAAGGTGTGATGTCATCTGATCTCATAGAACGACTCGGACCCCAGTCAGAATCACTGTATGTGTTGACGGATGTTAAACCACCATCAGCTCCCATTATACTCAACTTGACATGCGACCAGCCTAATGGTAAGTGAAATGCTTTTTTTTATTTCACCTACGAACTTAATATTTGCGCATTCCCAACTCAAGGCGTAAGAGGGAAGGGATGAGAAAGGAAGGGAGCAGCAGTAGTGGGAGTTTGGGCCTCCGACCCTCTCACTCATCGCACGAAACGCAACAGCACTCTGTTACTTTATGCCCATTTTCCAAGAAGTACGGCTCTACTACTACAACAAAATTGCTTATATTTTTTGGTATCTCAATTTTTTCATCAGATTTTTAATAATCTCTGTGATAATTTTTCAGGTATCCTATATCTCCAATGGCGTCAACCGCTCGAATACAACAACTCCGTAGATCAGTATGTTGTAAAATTGAGAAAGATACCGGAACAACAACCTAGAACTATACTAAAATTGCCGACTAACAGAAACGAAATTGAAACAACAATTAGTGTTGTAAGTTAATTTATCTATATGTTTTTTTTTTTTTTTTTTTTTTTTTTTTTTTTTTTTTTTAATGTTAAAAGTTGGCAAACAAGCATACGGGCCACCTGATGGTAAGTGGTTGCCGTAGCCTATGAGCGCTTGCAGCACCATTAGTAGGTGCCACTCACGCGTTGCCAACCTCGAGATATTGGTTCTTAAATCTCGTCTGCCCAGTAATTTCACTAGCCTACAGTGCCCTTCAAACCGGAACACAGTAATGCCTAAGCACTACTATTTGGTGGCAGAATTTTTGACACTGTGGTGGTACCTACCTAGCCGGCCTCTTGCAACAAAAGACCTACCACCAGTGTGACTGACTGCGCTGGTGGAATAATCTCTGCTCTGACAGAGGTTATCCCAACAGCGGGCGATGGGGTCGTCACATCCCGACGCCGGTAAAAATATGTGTATGTATATAAAACACATAATTTTTTCTACCTGTGTCCGTTACAGATTTTTAAAACCATCCAATCAGTGTACCCCAAAAGCGGTTTCATTGAGAAACCAATAATTTTAGACCACTAATATTTTGCTTGGTGGTTGTGGAAGAATGTTTGATGTTTCGATTTCCGGTAGATATTTGTATTAATCATATAGATATGTTTTGGTGTGGGAGCTTGTGCTTGTGTGTGATTTCGGACCCCAAATATTGATAGCCTGTTGGGGACCGGCCACCCAAAAAATAATAAAGGCTAAACAGCTTATTGGTGGGTCCCATTTAATGAGTAATGTTTCACTTTTAATGGTGTTTTGTTCTCTCATATCTGTGTACTTTTAAATACCAAAGTTTTATGTAGCCAGTGATGAAATGTCTAGAAAATTCTAGAATTTTCCTATACATTCAAGCAGATACATGGCTTTTTTGAGCCTGAGCCTTCATATCGATAATAACTGTAACTGTTCTCTAGAGACGCCCGAAATTACTATTAATTTTTTTTTACAGAAAGTCGAGCTGTGGAATGTAACTCGCTACGAAGTGAAGATATACGCAGTTACGTTATCTGTAGTGCATCCGAATACACTTATAAATGGCTCGGAGTCACCTCCAAAGGTAATTTTGTGGATTTTGTTGCTGAGATTGTAGTTAGTAATTCTACCCCATTGTCCTAAAAAGAGGGTGTTGTCTTTTGAGTGTATGTATGTCTATAAACATTTAGCTCAATTTTGATAGTGAAACCAGGGATGGTCCAGTGGTAATAAAACGTGAACATTAACCTAAGTTAGTGAGTTCAATCCAATGCAACGTCTGAATTTTCAAGTGCATAATTTGTGTCTCGAATTCGTCTCGTGCTTTATGGTGAAGGAAAAAAAACGTGAGAGAAATCTGAGACATGTGAATCCGCCAATCCGCAGTGGAGTAGCGTGGTGGATGAAGCTCCAAATCTTTATCCTTAAAAGCCTTTGGAAAGTGGGGCATTAATAGGTTGTTGTTTAGTATTTTCTTACGATTTTAGAAATGTAAGTAACACTTATTAGGGTTATTAAATTGGTAGTTGCGTCTATTGAGTTGACAGTGGACGGACGGACAGAATGAATTTTTCGGTTTTGGCTATTTGACTACAGAATCCTAATGGATATATAAAAATATTTTTTATTATTTTTTACTACTTGACATTCGTCTATAATATACCAATAAATAGATTAGATTATCAAGCTATTTTTACTTCTTTGTTTTTGTCGTTTTATCTTTACTTATCTGTATAAACTTGATTCAAACAAATATTTAAAAAAAACTCAAAAGTAACTGGAAAGGATACTGTGATCAGATCATTTGGATAGTCAGTTCATTTGCTTTTTAGATTTTTTTAATTAAAAAAATTTTTTTCTTAATACTAGACAGTTAATCTATACAGATAAATAAAATTGAAGGGTCTGTCTGTAACTCCGATTTAACAGCTTTTCACCACGCGAAAAGAGCTGCGGGAGCAGTCAGTTTTACTTTTAATATTTTTGTAGCGGCAACAAAAATACACATTCTGTGAAAATATCAACTCTATATTATTATTTGTGAGATAACGCCCGCTGACAGACGGACGGACGGACAAATGGAGAACCTAAAATGATAATTTAAAGTGATAATGATAATTTGGATGGAAATTAGAGTAACTTAGACTACAATGGAAAAAATAATCAGTACTAAAATATTTTTTCATCTTCAACAGGAAGTATCCAGCGAGCTCTGTGTGGCACATCCAGAAATCCTATCACCGGCTGCCGATGTGTCCGTGAAGAGAGCCAGTAACTCCCTCGTCGCTTTGATGGCACTGGCGATACTGACAATACTAGCAGCCGTTGGTGCCATACTTATTTATTGGAGGTGAGTTCACTGAAGCGATTGAAAGAACCATTCAACGCGATTATCTTTAGGGGGGAGAAATCTACCGGTTACTGGGCTTCCTGGGGGGAAGAGGTTATGTGATTTGCCCTTCAATTTTGAAGCTAGAAGCATGAAACTTTGTTTCAAGGCATTTTAACGTAAAGAAACAAATGTGTTAAGGTTTTCTAAATTTCAAATTATTTAAGGTTCAGTTGATGACGCGAATGAACCTGCGGGCGAAATTAAGTTAATATAAATTTCCTAGCTAGAAACCAAGTTTCATTCAAAAAACTGTCAACTGAATGGGGTCTGTATAACTTACACAGACAAGCCCGTGGACATTTGGATGCAAATAAGCAATACCATGTCAACCCACAAAATTGAAAAAACTGAGTTATATATGCAGAAGTGTTGGTTAATGGCTGAAGAACATTTTCTTTAATATTTGTAGGGTTTTAAGCTTTAAAACTTCTAAAAAGCCATTTTTTCAATCATGCAATTTATGTATTATTCGGCATGTGACGATGCACAGCATCTGTGAGAGTGCGTCATACTTCCCTTTCGAGTTCTAGCCAATCACAGCGACTTTCGTTTCTTTCGTCCAATGAGCTTTCGACCAATGAGCGCAGAGTAATGTCACGTGGTCACAGGTGTCAACTTAGGGAGGGCTCGAACCGTTATTCTTCATAGCGTCGTTACTTCTCGAGTGAACAACATCACAAATTTAAGTAAAAGTGAAGTGAAGTGAAATACTTAAATTTAAGATGTTGAAAAAGTTTTAAGTAATAATTTCAGATTATAAGTGTTTGCAATGGAGTAAATTATTCCGTTAACATGGAGGGAAGCCATGTTGAAGGATTGTCGGAGCCTTCAGGTATTGGTAATCTACCTCCGGTATCAAGCGAGTATAAATTTGAGTAATTTAGAATGCTCGGCACCTTAAGTAAAACGGCAAACGCGGTAAGTCTGATATATAAATTTAACTAATCGAGTGATTATTTTAACGAATTTGTTGTTAACTTATTGTAACGATTTATTGTCTGCAATTACCTGGGGCGCATTCGCTGCCACCAGGAGAGTCCGGGGCCGGCGGGAAGCCGGTGCCGAGTCCTAGTTCTCAATCATTGAGCTTAACGTTAAACATGCCGCCGCGGCCATCCCCGACTGTGCATTGGAGCCGCCGCGTTCAACCTTACGTATATTAGGTACCGCAGTTCCGACCTTTCCACATTCAAACCTCGGCCGTGGGCACTGCTTGAAACATTTCAATGTTTTCACGATCCGAGCTGGAAGGTTGTTCGGTACACTTATGCCCTAAAGATGCATAACACATTGCCAGGATTCTTTGAACAAAACATTTAATGAAGAGCTCGGGCAATTTATTAAGGGTAAGATTATGTGGCTAATTCGGTGAGAATAATTGTTGCTATATTTAATACCTATTTTTGACAGAATGTTACTTAGTCGAAATTTACAGCAATTAGTGGACGGGACGGCATTGCCAGATAGTGTTATCGGCCACAAGTGTTTTGATGAAATTTCAGCTAAATTTAAACGAGACTCAAAATTTCACAAAACGAATTAAGAAATAATACAGTTTGTTTGCGGAAAGCGAGCTGAATATGTAGTAAACCGTCGCGATCGCAACGAGATACTGAGAGGGTCTGCGTAAGATACAGCAGAGTTCAAGATGCTTGTTTAGTGAGGCTCTTCTTCAAGCATATATACAAAATACAGGCGACATAGATAAGTGGGTTGGTTCAACCTGGAAAAAGAATCAGTCCAGACGAATAAGATTTTAATAATCCAAGTAAGTGGTTTTTCAGTATCGGCAAGCCATTCGAGCCATTCGAGCGCATGATGGTGAGCTGCCCAACAAGAATAGAAATATAACGCAAGCTTCTTTAAACGATCTATAGAATACAGAAGGTCTTACAGAAGGGAAGCTCAGCCAGTTAAAAGACAGCTAGACAAATGACTCAGAGTCGAGTGCAAAGTGCGAGGGGGCTGCCTCCCGAGCGTATCGGAGGCAGTGGCAGATGGCTCGGGCTCCGCAGACTCTTCTCGGAACCGGGAATGCGTCTTGTCATTTACCTCCCGACCACTACTTGTCTACCCATCACCAAGGACTTCGCTGGTTCGAAAGCGCTCAATGACTCCCCGACTTCAGAACGGGAGTTTTACTGGGGCTGTCTCCGAGCGTATCGGAGGCAGTGGCAGACGCTTTGGGCTCCGAAGGCCCTTCTCGGAATTATCACGGGAATGCGTCTCCCATTTACCTCAGGACCACTACTTGTCTACCCATGACAAAGGGGTCTACGCCGGTTCGAAACCACTCATCTATAATGTCAAAGCAGATCGAATTATTACTCCGCCAACGAATGATGGAGGTAGTGGATCGACAAAATCTATCCTCCAGGTTTTTATCTTCAATGTTTCGGAAGCAAAAGAACCACGAAAGAGACGGACCTATATTCAACCTGAAACGATTGATTCAGTTGAGGATGCCAAAGTCTATCAAATTAATAATTGTGTCCCTTCCAGACTCCTCGCTTTCTTCAGACATTAGATTGGGTGCGAAGATAGATCTGTCTTTAGCCACCTTCCAATGGATTAGTATGCCACCAAGCCGTCAACAAGAACTACTTGAATAGTCAAAGATCTGATAGAACAAGGCATAGTCCGGCCAGAAAAACACCCAGGTCACATTGCTTCTTCTTAAGAATCGGCTATCAAGATCGATTATTCGAGATGACGTGCCTTTCCGGCATCAGCACCACACCTGTTTCATGCTGCGTCGCGGAGACTCGGCAGACGAAGGAAGGTAAAGTTCTAGTATCGTAGACTTGGACGACTCCCTTCTGATTTATCAGAACTAATCCAAGTTAAGTCTTTCGGTTGCGAAAGTCTTAAGACTCGTCATCTATGTGGGCAGAATCCAAGCAAAATCTTCAGGCCGTGGAAGCTTAAGATTCTTGGAACATCTTGGTTGGCAGAATCCAAGCTGTCTTTAGGCTGCGGAAGCCGTAAGATACTTGGAACATCTTGGCTGACAGAATCCAAGTCGTCTTCAGGCTGCGGAAGCCATAAGATCCTTGGAACATCTTGGTTGGCAGAATCCAAGCTGTCTTCAGGCTGCGGAAGCCGTAAGATCCTTTGAACATCTTGGCTGACAGAATCAAAGTTGTCTACAGGCTGCGGAAGCCGTAAGATCCTTGGAACATCTCTGTTATTAGAACCCAAGTAATCTTCAGGTTGCGGAAGCCGTAAGACTCTTGTTATATATGTTAGCAGATTCCAGGTAAAGTCTTCAGGCTGTGGAAGCCGTAAGATCCTTGGGACATCTCGGTTGGTAGAACCCAAGTAATCTTCAGGCTGCGGAAGCCGTAAGACTCTTGTTATATATGTTAGCAGATTTCAGGTAAAGTCTTCAGGCTGTGGAAGCCGTAAGATCCTTGGAACATCTCGGTTGGTAGAACCCAAGTAATCTTCAGGCTGCGGAAGCCGTAAGACTCTTGTGATATATGTTGGCAGAATCAAGTAAAGTCTTCAGGCTGCGGAAGCCGTAAAATCCCTGGAATATCTTGGTTGGTAGAACCCAAGTAGTCCTCGGGCTGCGGAAGCCGTAAGATCCTTGGGATAACAATTTGCAAATGTTTCTTCGACATTTCAACAAAATGACTCCGGCATACTAAACTTGTTAAGAGATGGTCTAGTGCCGCGGAGCTACATGCTGCTCGGTACCAATTCACGCAAAACCAACCATGCTTTCCTAGCGACGGACGCTTCGGACATTAGCTGGGGCGCCCAGTTAGATGGAATGATAATGTCTAGAACGATAGTCTGGTGTTTGGACACCGAAATAAAGGAAATTGCACAGAAACCAGAAAGAATTGCTTTCAGTAAGAGCTGCATTTAAAGCAAAAGCGAAAGTTTTCGAGCAACTCGCAAATACTAATTAAGTCACGTGAGCATTTTGGAGTGCCATCGTCGTTTTCGAAGTTTAATATACAAATGGCAGGTACTCCAGATGACTTGCTTGGCTTTATTACAATCGTACTTATCATGCTGTACGCGCAAAAATAGGGCGGAACACGGTGAACAGTGTAAGTTGAGAGGTGCACTTGACCTACTAACTTCAAGCCCGTCTAGATGCGTGGGACATCTTAATAACAGCGGAGTGCCTCCCTGGGATACTCGACATCATTGCGTACAATTTATTTCTATGGAAACTTCCAGCAGAATGGCCCTCCTGCATCCAGCTTCCAGGTAAATTATCCAACGACTCTGTACTCCTCAGATAGACGTCTTTGCGAGCAAAGAAGCTGAGGCGTTGAGAAATATGTTCAACGCATTTAGCCGAAAGTGGCGGTTTCATCTGGCGTGGACTTTTCCACTACAGAGCCTACTGTGTATGGATAATTGGGGCTGGAACGATTTCGCCAACGAGTGGTAAAAAGCTGAGAAAGCAATGCTCATCTCTAGATGGAGAGAAGTCCACGTGAAGAAGTACCAGCTTGGAATATTTGATTTAAATGGTGCATTATTGTAATTTTAAGCACCCATATGGTACCAAAAGCAGGGAAACCTACATTTTAGGATCCAAATCAACTGGTTGCCTGGTTGCAAGATAGCTTTCCAGTCAAGGAAGCTGATGCTCGAAGGATCACGAAGGTCAGCTTGTATACTTCTTCTAGCGTCAAGTACGTAATTTAACTTTTAAGTATTTCACCTGATCTTTACATAGATGAAGGCGATTATCGTTTATAACATCATTGTAGATTATAATAGCCTTTACTTTGGTTGTGAAAAGTAACTAATTGCTGTAACGCTTTATTCTTTACGATTAAGGGTTCCAATAACTCAGCTTAACGAATTGCTATTGGCAATCAGTTAAAATAAATTTTAAGAGCAGCCGGCATATCCGCTGCTCCAGGTAGTATGTATAATTTTGCTAGCAACAGAGTGAAGGTAAATCAGGGCCTTCACATGAAAGGCCTTTCAGTTAATTTGAAACCAGTGTCTTTGTTTTTTACATATTTATAATCTAGGGATTTTCTTATTGTTCAATTTGAATATCAATCATTGGTTTTTCAGTAATGATTATAATATAATACTATTATTCTCTGTTACAGACCCTTACTATTCCTCTTTTAATAATATCACATAGCGTCGGTTCGTGGTCACCAGGCAGCTAATAAACACTTCTCTCACAGATGCTGTGCATCGTCACATGCCGAATAATAGTACAAGTTTTACAAAACAATAAAACTTGTATTATTTAGCAGAGACGATGCACAGCATCCTAATAAGGCCTCCTGGTGAGAGACTCTATGAAGAATAACGGTTCGAGCCCTCCCTAAGTTGACACCTGTGACCACGTGACATTACTCTGCGCTCATTGGTCGAAAGCTCATTGGACGAAAGAAACGAAAGTCGCTGTGATTGGCTAGAACTCGAAAGGGAAGTATGACGCACTCTCACAGATGCTGTGCATCGTCTCTGCTAAATAATACAAGTTTTATTGTTTTGTAAAACTTGTACTATTTTTAAACGTTTTGGGTTATATTATATACGAAATATGCAGTTTGTATACTTATTTTTGTGAAAATAATTAAAATAACTTACATAAATCTGGAATTGCCAAAAACTTGACCAATAAATAAAAAAAATCATATAAAGCAAGTTGTTTAAAATTTTTAAAACGCGTTTTTCTTGAAATGACATTTGTGTGGGTTGACATGGTATTGCTTATTTACGTCCATTTAATAAAAACAATATAAATTTTCACAGATGCAGATCGCGAGTCAGCAAGTGCATTATTGCGGCGTACAATTACTTGGAAGAGGGTGGCGAGAGGGCCGCTCGGGCACCCTTAAACACTTACAAAAAACCAGGTAAAGATCTAATATGCCAAAAATTATGTGACGTCACACTAGGGATGATGTCATTCACGAGTGTGACCAGCTGTGATAAAGACCGGGCCCATAAATTATGGAGTGCCCGTTTGTGCAGGAAGAAGTATGTCTTTACTACCGTATATATACTGATATATATTTTTTATGTCAGAGGTGACAAACGGGCAGGAGGCTCATTTGATGTTAAGCAATCACCGCCGCTTATGAACATCTGCAACACCAGAGGGCGCGCCAAATTCCTTATGTGGTGGAGAGAAACAACTTGTTTCTCAAAACTATTTACTTAACTATACTTATTATAAAATAAAAATAGAGAAACAGTGAATAGAAACACTTTAACAAAGATTCTGGACATACTTATACTAAGGGTTGTTTGAAAATAAGCAATACCATGTCAACCCACACGAATGTCATTTCGAGAAAAACTCGTTTGAAAATTTTGAACAACTTGCTTTATATGATTTTTTTATGTATTGGTCATGCTTTTGGCAATTTCAAGATTTATGTAAGTTATTTTACTTATTTTCACATAAAATAAGTATACAAACTGCATATTTCTGTATATAATATAAATAATATAACCCCAAACGTTTAAAATAATACATAAATTGCATGATCAAAAAATGGGGTTTTTAGAAGTTTTAAAACCCTACAAATATTAAAGAAAAATGTTGTTCAGCCATTTACCAACACTTCTGCATATATAACTCAGTTTTTTCAATTTTGTGGGTTGACATGTTATTACTTATTTGCGTCCGTTTACAAAATGTCTTATTTACTAAGTGGATTATTAGGATACAACTGGTTATTCGCTGGCTCGCCTCGAAACGCGGCCGACGAGCAGTCACTTCATGAGCTTTTCTCCAACGTATGGTGGTAGTTAACCAGGCGGATCTTTTTTTTTACACCCTACCACCGCATATACATGGTTACGGTGGCACGTTATGTTAACGGACCGTCTATTGTAGTAAGTCTATGGTTAAGGAGGTAATGGTGTGTTGTTTGTCAGTGGTGAGCTGCTCGCCGGCGGCGGCGTGCGCGGGCGCGGGCGCGTGCGCGGCGCGGCCTCCGCGCATGGCGGGCGGCGCGCACCCGCTCGTGCGCGCGCGCCGCTTCCCCGCGCACGTGGCCGCACTACACGCGGACGGGGATATCGGATTCAGGTTACATCAAACACCATTTGGATATTTCTAGGCTTAAAGAAAACGATGCTTCTCATCAGATTTGTGGCCGAGGTCGCGGGTTCGATTCCCGCAGCAGATGTTTGTTTCGACCTTGATACCTGGCTTGAAGGATAATCTGCTGCTATATACTCGGCCTCCTGAAGAAGAGAACCGGGTTTTGTGGGATTCTATGTCTGGCCTTTGCGTCGCACTTAACGTCCTTGTAGGTCGAACTTATCGCGTGCGAGAGGCCTCCTGGATTTATAAAAAAGGCCGTGGGTTCGATTTCCGCTCGGAGAAAATGCTTGTATTGAAAGGAGTTCTTGTCTGGGTGTGCTTATCCTTGTCCTTGTGTATGTTTCCAGACCACCGACACAGGATCACTATCCTAATGGGGGCCGTTGAGTGTGTAGCGTTTGTTTATTATTATCAGGTTTAAAAATCAGGAAGTTCTTAAGCCAATTGTATTTTTTTTCTTTTATGTCTATGTAAAATCCTTTCAATTTTCTTCTTTTTTCAACAGCAAAGAATACGAAATCATAGTGTCGAAATCAGCAGCACTGGGACACACGAGCCACCACAGCTACCGGCCCGAGAACAGGCTCAAGAATCGATACTTGAATATCACAGCATGTACGTATGACAAGACAAACTTACAAGAAGTACAAATGTACTGGCAGATAAGACTATCTTCCACTGCAAAAGAGAAATGATAGCGAGAAATCGTCTGTCATATACTAAAAGTTTTTCTGACGTTATAAAACTTAAGGGCAAAGCTACAAGCGTGCTTATTTGGTAGGTGGAAGGAATCTAAAAAAAATAAGCATACGGTCCGCCTGATGGTAAGCCGTCACTGTAACCTATAAACGCGCGATACTTGAAGTATCACATGCGCGTTGCCTACTCAAAGGGATAGGAAGGAAGGGATGAGAAGGCAACAGAGAGGTTGGGAAATTTGGTCTTCGGCTCCTTCTCACTGATCGCACAAAACGCAATAGTAGTTAGTTAGTTATTTTGCGTGGATTTTCTGTGAGAGGATAGTACCTCCCCGATCGAGCTACCCCATTTGTGCTGAGAACAAAACATCAATACGACAAGAAATCCCTGTACAGTCAATACAAATCCGTGAATCGAACCCGTGACCAATAGCTTTTAAGGTAAGTCAATGATAATCCTGTTTTGTACTTAGACGATCATTCCCGCGTGTGCGTGTCGTCGGGCGGGCGGTGCGGCGCGGCGGGCTGCGTGGGCGCGGGGCGCGGGGCCGCCTGCGACTACGTCAACGCGAACTTCATCGACGGCATGCTGCCCGCGCTGCCGCCCGCCGCCGCCAGGCGCATCGAGCGGCGGCTGGAGAGGCGGCTCGAGAGGCGGAACCGACCCACCAGGTACCACCACATTACCACCACACCACCACACATGATCATACCATAACGCAAAGCAGTATTGTATTAGGATTCCGTAGCCAAATAACTAAAACGGAACCCTTGTAATTTCGTCATGTCCATCTGACCGTTCCTATGTCAGTCATTTTACTCGGAGAGTATTGGCTCAATTTTGTATTACTGTGATTCGATTTGAAAGACAGAGTAGCTAGTGAAATCACTGAGTAAAAGAGATACAAAAATCAATATCTTAAGGTTGACAATGCGTGAGTGACACCTACTAATGAAGTTGCAAGCGCTCATAGGTTTCGACAACCGATTATTGTTAGGTAAGTCAAAAGTTATTATAAAATGACGATGCTAATATTCTTAAAAAAATTAATTTACAGGCAACCTTCAGTGAAAGTGACGAAACCCCACCAAATCTCGCTGAAGGGATCGAATCAGCTTTCCTGAATATAGAGTTTTCTGGTATCGTTGAGTCAGAAGATCAAGCCGAAGAATCTGATAGTGAAAGGAGTGATGATGATTCCGAGTTGGACGATGTATATGTAGATATAAGTAAGTTTTCCTTATTATTTTTCTCACTTTCCTAAAATCTGTGGGAGTAATTTCCTGTAATAGGAAGTTGGGGAAGCGCCTGCTATTTGATTTAACCAATGAGAGAGAACTATATCATTTGACCAATGAGCGCGCGCTATTTGATTTGACCAATGAGAGAGAACTATTTGATTTGACCAATGAGCGCGCGCTATTTTATTTGACCAATGACCGTGCCCTATTTGATTTAACCAATGAGTGTGCATTATTTGATTTGACTAATAAATGCGCGCTTTATGATTTCACTATTTTTTTTAACTGAAAACACCACTAATTGATCACTCATCCATAGACTACATAGGCCATAGACATAAGGCACCCTAAAGACGAAATTAAATTTGAGCCCCCGCGAGGGACCTTTCTCACGGCGGGTTTTCCCCCTTCGGGGACACCCCGTCCAGTGACGGTGTCAAGGCCAGTAGGGCCAACAGCAATACACAAGTAGCTTCTACCTACTAAACAGTATTGAAATAGGAAGAAAACAGTTCTTACGCAAATAATTATAATGTTAGAGATGTCATTGTTTTATCATCAGATGGTGTTTCACGACAAATTAAATTGGAATGGGCGGTATGGCGTCGTAGATACATCGCGACTCAGGGTCCGACCCCCGCCACACTGGACGCGTTCTGGCGGATGATCTGGCAACACCGAGTGCACACACTAGTTATGATTACCAACCTCGTGGAAAGAGGACGGGTGAGTTAGTCAATTTCTAAAATTTTTGTCTGTCTGTTTGTTCCGGTTAGCCCTGAAACGGTTTTATTTTGACAGCACTTTCACTGACAGATAGCTGATGTTATTACGAGTAACTTAAGGCGATTTAATTTTAGAAAGAGTATTAGGGTTCTGCGCAGTTAAAAAATAGAACAATAATAGCCTTAGTAGCTCAACAATAGAAAGGCCGACTCCGCTCTGTTAACCCGAGAGCCGCGGGTTCGATCCTGACCCTCTTGGGCTATTGTCGTACCCACTCCTAGCGCAAGCTACGAGCTAATTTGGAGGGGCAATAAGAGTATTAGTAATGCCTTGAAAAGGGTTTTTTTTAATATCATAATTCTCTAGATCGCTTAAGTGAAGCCATGCGCATAACTAGTTATAATAAAGTTTAAGCTTAAATAGTTTTTTTTAAAGGTCCAGGCTTAGGTAAAGGCTTCCAGTTGCACCAAACTAGCACGGATTACTTCGATAATGGCAGATCAAGAAGTCATTGCGAATTAATATCGACAACGTTATGGCGCAGCGGTAGCGAACCTGACTTAAGAGCTACAGCTCGCGGGTTCGAATCACACTCAGAGCAGATGTTTGTATTCACCATACAGGCATGTTTTCTGGTCTGGGTGTGTTTGTCCTTGTCATTATGAATGTTTCCGGAAACCCAACATAGGATATAACTGGACGCAAATAAGCAATACCATGTCAACCCACAAAATTGAAAAAACTGAGTTATATATGCAGAAGTGTTGGTAAATGGCTGAAGAACGTTTTTCTTTAATATTTGTAGGGTTTTAAGCTTTAAAACTTCTAAAAAAGCCATTTTTCAATCATACAATTTATGTTGGGATAACCTCTGTCACAGCAGAGATTATTCCACCAGTGCAATAAGTCACACTGGTACCACCAGTCTTTTGTTGCAAGAGGCCGGCTAGGTAGGTACCACCGCAGTGTCCAATATTCTGCCGCCAAATAGTAGTGTTTAGGCACTACTGTGTTCCGATTTGAAGGGCACTGTACGCTAGTGAAATTACTGGGCGAACGAGATTTAAGAACTAATATCTCGAGGTTGGCAACGCGTGAGTGGCACCTACTAATGGTGCTGCAAGCGCTCATAGGCTGCGGCAGCCACTTACCATCAGGTGGGCCGTATGCTTGTTTGCCAACTTCTAACATAAAAAAAAAAAAATGTATTTTTCAACGTTTTGGGTCATATTATATACGAAATATGCAGTTTGTATACTTATTTTTTGTGAAAATAAGTAAAATAACTTACATAAATCTGAAATTGCCAAAAAACTTGACCAATACAAAAAAAAGTTCATATAACGCAAGTTGTTCAAAATTTTCAAATGCGTTTTTCTCGAAATGACATGGTATTGCTTATTTGCGTCCAACTATCCTAATGGATTGAGTGTGTATCGTTTATTTATTTACAATTTTTTTTTGTATTGTAACCCACAGAGTCTAGTCCCCACTGTTACAAGAAACGATACTTAATTTTTCTTGTTTTTCCAGAGAAAATGCGACATGTACTGGCCCGCTGGCGGGCGAGGGAGTTCCGCGGAGTTTGGAGGGATACATGTCACACTTCTGTATGAAGACGTACGAGCCGCTTACACTGTACGACATTTACGTGTACGGAGTACTGTCCAATCGGTGAGATACAATTATATACATTAAATATTAGTATACCTACCTTTAGCGCCATAGGTTGCGGGTTCGATTCCCACTCGAGCAGATGTTTGTATTGAACATAAAGGTATGTTTTCCGGTCTGGGTGTGTTTGTCCTTGTAATTGTGAATGTTTCCGGACCCACGACACAGGATATCACTATCCTAATGGGGGCCGTTGAGAGTGTAGTGTTTATTTATTTATTTAAATAAACTATACCAAATTAGGATAATTACTACCCTTGATCCCGATTCTTTTGTTGACGGGGAGGAAATCCACACCAAGCACAAGCTACGAGCGTATTGTAGCAAAACGAGTATTATAGTTCCTGCAATTTAAAATGAACCAAAATGGCCGCTTCTGCGCAGGTACAATCATGGACAAAAATGTTAGACAAAAATATTGATTTCGTTTTATTTAAATAGATTTTTTATAAAGTGGGAAAACGGAATGAATTATTTATTCATTATCGTTATTAATTACTTGAATAGAATAAAACAAATAAATAGTATATAAAAAAAATAGTTGATGTTAATTTTTAATCACTGCCACTTATTCGGATGACACCTTATCTTAAAATAAAATTAAATGTTTACACATCGGACAAAAATAATTTATATTTTAATTTAATTTTTAATAATTTAGTTTTAAAGAACTAAAACAATCGTGAGCGAGTGTACTTCATAATCGGGTCCAGCGTCGCCGGGTTGCTATAGTTACGCGGCGCCCTTTATATCGCATACGATTGAGACCCTAAACTGTGTTACTGCGTATGGTTCAATTTATATTTAAGGAGCTATACCCTAGATCTTGATGCTCATTTTTTTACGGGGAGGAAATCTGCAAGCAGATTGTCGTACCCACTCCTAGAACAACCTACGAGCTTATTTGAGCAATACGAGTATTAGTAATGAATTTGACACCATTGTGGCTTATTATTGGAATCGAGTCCGCCTTTAGCCTCGACGATTGGGGGTTCGATTCCAGCTCGGGCAGATGTTTGTTTTTATATACCAAATATCTATTTCGGTCTGGGCGTTTGTGCTTTGGAGAGCTCGTTAATCTGTTTGTCCCAGTTGTTATCATAACATCTGATAATAATTGTTAAATCTTGATACCTAATTTGCATATCCAACGAGTTACTGGTTCGCCCTTAGGGTTGCGGAGATCAGATGGCAATCGCTTCGTGTAAAAACTAGTAACCGGTCAAATCCGGATAAGAGTAATAAGCAGACCCTGGGAATAATGTTTAAAAGAAAAAGAATCTTCTTCTTCATCCTAGCATTATTCCCGGTATTTTATGTACCTATCTGCTTATGACTCTTATCCCGATTTGACAGGTTACTAGTTTTTACACGAAGCGATTGCCATTTGACCTCCGCAACCCTAAGGGCGAACCAGTAACTCATTGGATAGGAGCAAGTTTAAAAGAAGAAGAATATTCTTTAAAAAAAAAAATAATATACCATTATTTGTTCTTTATCAGGGTAGTGAATCGAGTAGCGAATCGAGCACATCGAGTGGTGACGGTCGCCACATAGTCCAGTACCACTACACCGTGTGGCCGGACCACGGCACCCCGCGCCACCCGCTCGCCGTGCTGCCGTTCGTGCGCGCCGCCGCCGACCCGGGCACCGTGCTCGTACACTGCAGGTAGTGCGCAATGTGCGATGTGTAGTGCGCAATGTGCGCACTAGAGAAATTTATTGTATTGATTTTCTGTTTTTTTATTCCGATAATGTGTCGATTGTTTGTAGATTGGATTATGTGTGTAGGGTTTAGTGCGCGTTGTGCGCTCCACTGTTTCGATCTTCGTCGAACTTTAGAGGCGGATTCAATGAGGAGACTACTTTAATTGTTTGCCTCTTTATTATTACTGTGTTACTGCAATACAATTTATAATGGTTTGGTGGGTGACACCTCCCACAGTAATTACAAAAAAAAAATTGGAAATATTTTTTTTCCTAACAGTCGCCTTCCATATGCGGTATGTAGTGCGCACAACCAGAAAGCTCCTCGCTACCCGTTAGCTACCCGCTAGCTGCCCTATAAACACTTTAGGTTGTGGGCTCCACTGAGGCTGTTTCAACTAGACTGAGCTAAATTCAGTAATAAATTACTTCTCTTATACTTTGAGAAGCTTTGTCACCTATAATATATTTAGAAATAATTTTTTAATTCATCAGGCAAACTCTTAGTATCAACATTTTTGTGAATAGAACTCCTCCCTCTACTAAATTAAAAAAAAAAAAATTATGAAAATAGATGAATACAGTATGTTTTTTTTATTTCACAGCGCTGGCGTTGGACGGACGGGAACCTACATAGTAATAGACGCACAACTGAACCAACTAAAACTTACCGGCACACTGTCCCCTCTAGGCTTTCTATGCCGAGCACGCACACAACGAAACCACTTAGTACAGACAGAAGAACAATACGTATTCGTACACGACGCGTTACTAGAATACGTACGATCTGGCAACACTGAAGTGGAATTTACTAAAGCTAAAGAATATCTATACAAACTTCTAGAACCTATATCCGACGAGGAGTTGGCTGTTATGGATATAAATCCGCAGAAGCAGAAAAGTTTATCCGATCTAAGGAATGGTATAGAAAATGACGTTTCCAGCGTCAGATCGAACGATTGTAGCGAAAATCAGGTAGTAGAAAATGGTAGTCAAATTTCTATAAAAACTGACGAATTGAACAGTGAAAGTAAATCGTCTACGGATAATCAAGAGAAAGATGGCTTAGTGAATGGCGATGAAATGGACGGGGTTTACGATTTGGCTCCCCGTTCCACTGACACGTATAGTAAGAAAATGCAAGCGTACAATAATATGAATGAACAGGAGAAAGAAGAAATGCGGAGGTGAGAATGATTTCTTACGTCATTTTTGCAACGAAGTTCCTTGCGGCTTACGGGTAGTGCGATTTAGTAGATCGTCACGTAACGAAATGCCGTATGGTGTGTGTGTGTGTGTGTGTGTATCGAGCCTAGTACAACCAAACGTGCAAGTGAATGCGCAGCCGCGTGCGCAACTCTCTCTCACTCTCTCTTTTCATCATATAACCTATTGAGATATACATAATATTTCATATCGAATTACATTCGGAGTTGAAGAAAAATCGTAAGAAACTTCGTTTCTAAAGAGGGTCCCCCGACCGCACAATTTACATTTGTAGGGTCCGCCTCCACTGTCCGTCTGTCTGTCAGCTGTATCTCACGAATCGTTTGATAGTTCAAATTGAAATTTTCACCAAATGTGTATTTTTGTGCTGTTACTACTAATACTAAATTTAAAATAAATTTTGAAAAATAACTCAAGTTTGACATTTGATATTTTTGACGTTTTTTGCTGTATCTCAAGAACTTTAATAGATAAATAGTTGGAATTATAGACTGTGTATTTCTGTGGCCGCTACAATAACTAATATAAAAAATAATAAAAAACAACAAAATAAAAAAAGGTGATCCTGAAAAGTGATATTTTAATTCAAAAACGTTACGGAACGTGTTATGTGCAAGTCAAACACCCACTTGGCCCACTTTTTATATGTTTTTATAACAAGCTTGGAACATAATCGAATGAAGTTAGCTTGTGACTAACTTCGTTTCGTTGCGTTGGTGTTGAATTTACGAAGGAGCACCAGCGTATCTTTAGACATTTTTACTGTATGGAAGGGTCGGTCGTTATTTTATAATTAATGTTTGAATTTTATTTATTTTACAGAGTGAATAGAGCCGAAAATTATGCGTTGTTAGAGAGAATGAGGTCACTATCGAACAGGCATCAAGTGTACCAAGGACCGCCTCCCGTTAACTTGTTAGAAAAACAGTTTCAGGTCGGTATTATTTCCTATACAAATATATCGAACCTGTCTTAAACGCCACAGGTCGTGGGTTCGATTCCCGCTCGGCAGATTATATTGATCATACAGGCATGTTAATGTTACATATGTGTATTGTTACTATCCTAATGGAGGCCGTTGAGTAGCGTTTATAAAAAAATATTTTTTAATTTTATCACACGACATGACTGCGACAATAAATAGTGTAACTGCTGGTTTCTGATTTGAGATTTGGAGGACTCAACTAAGAAAAGTTTTTAATAAACTTTGTAAATTTTTTTTAAACGTAATTTGGACGCAAATAAGCAATACCATGTCAACCCACAAAATTGAAAAAACTGAGTTATATATGCAGAAGTGTTGGTAAATGGCTGAAGAACATTTTTCTTTAATATTTGTAGGGTTTTAAGCTTTAAAACTTCTAAAAAGGCATTTTTTAATCATGCAATTTATGTATTATGTTAAACGTTTTGAGTTATATTATATACGAAATATGCAGTTTGTATACTTATTTTTGTGAAAATAAGTAAAATAACTTACAGAAATCTGAAATTGCCAAAAACTTGACCAATACATAGAAAAAAAATCATATAAAGCAAATTGTTCAAAATTTTCAAACGCGTTTTTCTCGAAATGACATTTGTGTGGGTTGACATGGTATAGCTTATTTGCGTCCATTTATGTGACGCAATTTTTTCATCCATTTTAAACATTAGAATGATAATAGGTTTAGCTTCAGTCGTAAGTCTCATACGAGTATTATTCAAATTTAATGCCGTTGGAACCGCTGGGCATAATTAGTATATTTGAATAATATTTTTTTTTTTTATTTCCAGCTAATAACTAGGTCGTGCGTAGAGTCGAGCGTGTGCGCGCGCGCACCTCACAACGCGGAGAAGAACCGTCCCGGCGGCATACTGCCGTCCGACTCGGCGAGAGTTATGCTCGTTCCTAAACCGGGAGTCGAAGGTGCATATTACAATAAGAAAATTATTGTTATACTAAATAAAATGAAAATTATCGCTAGCTAAAAAGCAATAGAAGACCAATTTGGATAGTTTTATTAAAATAACTTTTATGCTTCTTAGGCATTAAAATATAGTAAAATATATATTAATAAGATTAATGAACTAACAGCCCAGTGTAACAATTTCCGTAACAATAATTTTTCCTCTCATGGCGTGCTTAAAGATTAATAGAACCTGGATTTTTTTTTTAGATAAGTATTACATAATGATGACATATGAATAATATTTTATCGAAACGCCCTACATACTAAATGACATGTTTAACTTCAAACACTTGTCGCTCATGTTAGTCCCCAATAGATGTATCTCGAAGCGCCGTGACGTCCCCAGGTAGCGAGTACGTGAACGCGAGCTGGGTGTGCGGGCGGCGCCGCATGCGCGAGTACGCGGTGGCGCAGCACCCCGGCGCCGCGCCCGAGCTGTGGCGCCTGCTGTGGGACCACACGGCGCAGCTCGTGCTGCTGCTGCCCGACCGCCCGGGGGACCCGGTCAGTACAGAACCACCCCTCCCCCTTCGGGACCGAGCTTCCCTAACCACTTTGGGGCACAGTCTGGTCTGGAATACCCTGCCGACCTCTGTCTTCCCCACCACCTACAATAGGTACCTTCAAATCTGGAGGGAATAGGCATCTTCAAGGCAAGCGCGCTCCACCTTAGGCTGTACGACTTCACATCAGGTGTGATAACAGTCAAGCGCTGGCCTATACATTAAAAAAAAAGAGCTTCCTTTTTGTAGTAAAAACCTTTTAATTTGGCAAGCAAGCATACGACACACCTGATGGTAAGCGGTTGCTGTAGCCTATATGCGTGTGCAACACCATATATTTTTAGGTGTCACTACGCGTTGCCAATGAGGCATATTGGTTCTTTAACACTAACTGACACTACGGTTGTACCTACCTAGCCGGCCTCGTGCAAAAATGTCTACCACTATTAAAAAGTTTATACGGTGGTTACCGGTGTTTCTTGTAGTGTGTATATGGCGTATACGAGTATGAAGCCCTTATAAGCGCGTAAGTGCTAAAATATATCACTCACATTCGTCACCACCTGCGACTGTGCAAAAATTAAGTTTTTATATATATATTACAGTGAATAATAGCTCATTGTAATTTTTTCGTCTTTTACAGGAATGTGACGTGTTCTGGCCGACGGAAGATGACAAGGAATTATTCGTGGCAAACTTCAGAGCTAGTTTCGTATCTAAAGATACATACGTAGCATATAGAAGATCCGAGAGAAAAGTACAAAATCAATCGCCTCCTACGCCCGAAACCAACGGCTATAGGCGACAGGAAGGTAGTGAATGCGCAGATGACGAGTGTCTTATACCAGAAAATTGTTCACCAGTTAACGAAACAGAACCAGCCTATCGCTTTGATAGAACAGAACTGAGGTTAGAACGACTCAGCGGTGGTAGAGATCTCGCTGCACGAAAATCCATAGCCAATGGCGATTTATTTTCATCGCTATCTGAAAAGAAAAACGGTCCAAAATCACCTAGAAGTCCATCGAAAATGTCATTGAAAAATTTCAAGCTTAGTTCCCCAACGAAATTCAAATTCCCCGAATGGGGTTCAAGGACTGCCGGATCCCCACCAGATACAGCACCGCCCCCACCACCAATCGCTCCTTCTCTAACAGTCGAAGAGGAGACGGAACTGAGAAGACCGGTGTATACATTTGAAAAAGTCAAAACAGTCCCCGACATCCCCTCCGATAGAATTATAGAAGTTACCAATGTCAGTGTTCATTCCTTACAAGACGATTATCAACTAAGTGTTAAGTTTATAAAGTGCAGTGGTTGGTTAGAAGGGGATACAACTGACTATAGTGCGGGTAGGCCCGATGACAATGAGTTTATTAAATCAGTGCGGGAAGCTAGTAGTGATAGTGAAAGGGATGAAGCCTTGGATAGGCTTATAGCGCCCTATCAGGACTCGTTTGCGTTGATAGAGTTTGTGGCAGGATGTCAAATGGAATACAAGAATGGACCAGTTGTCGTTGTTGACAAGTAAGTTACAAATAACACTATTATATATTTTTTCGTTCTTCATTTATAATACGTAAGGCTGGGCGGTTGAATGCTCTACCGGCATCTGTATTTCCGAATGTACACATGCTTCTTATGAGTAAGCTCGTTCCACAGAAGACATCGTCTATGCCTTCGCGCTCGTCAACAGTTTACACTTAGATTACATGAATATGAAAAAACTACTGAATCCTACGGAATTCTGAGAAGATTAAACATTTTATGTTCAGTATATATAGTATCAAATATAAGTATTTTGTTGAAAATTCTCTCAGGACAGTTTTTGGAAACGTAATTATGATTGTAACCTTTGACAAATTTTTAAATTGATTGATTGCTTGTTTAGTACTCTCGAAATTATAAAAGATGCATAACCTGTAAGTTGAGGGGATACCAACAAAAATTTCAAAAAAATAAAAATTATTTTTGATAATGAACAAAAACTATTATATTGACAGAATTTGTAATTTTCAAAATTAAAAGTGGCATCTCTGAATTTTGAAATGCTTAATATCTATTTCGAATTTATCTTATGCTTTTCCGCGAAATAAAATATCGTAAAGAAACTTGCACTCTGAAGTAAAGCAGTGTAGTATATTAAGCTTCTAATCACCATCAGCAGCTGAGATGATCGGCTTGACATTAACTGTTTCTTGACATTTTCAAACTTTTAGATACGGCGGCTGGAAAGCCCTGACGTTCTGCTCGCTGAGCGCGGCGTGCGGCGGCGTGCGCAACCCGCGCGTGACTGAGCCCGGCGCGGAGCACGCGGCGCCCGTGCGCTCCGCCGACCTGTACTGCAGCAGCGCGCTCACCGCGCACGCGCGCTGCGCCGCCGGCCCCGCGCCCGCCGCGCACGCGCCGCACGCGCTGCTCGCCGCCTACTGCGCGCTCGCGGCCTACGCGCACAAGCTGCCCCTCCCCGACAGCTGAACCAGGTGATACTGCCACTCTTCTTCTTCTCGCCGAGTGGTTAGTGGCCTACCTAGTGTCAGAGTTGTTCATGTCCCCGTATAGGCCTCTGACGTGACTTCAAATTGATAATCGACTGTCATCAAATTGATAACAGCCGAGACTGACTTTTTACGTGCCCTCCGAAGCACGGAGACGCGCAGTTGAAATACCATGCGATCATCCATCTAGTGACGGACCACACCTAAAGTTGCTTAACCCACCGATTGATTACCGATCAGTGAGCGTACTCTGCTATGAGCGGTGATCCCGACTAAATGAGCATCAAAACTATTATATATTCAAAAGTCACATCTTGAACCAATTTTAATTTATTTGTGTATAGAAATAGAAGGGACTTTGGAAAAGATAGGCTACTTTAGTTGAGAAAACAAAACTTAAAGGGTGTGTAATAGGAAATGACAAATTGTATGGTGAATCAATCATTTCTATTGCAATAAAGGTGGCTCATTAATAACTTCCATAAATACTTCACACGTAAAGGTGGGAAACGACTACCGTTGTGTTGATAGTGAGCCTGTCTTTAGTCTCGATGGTTGCCAGTTCGATTCGCTCGGGGCGGATATTTGTATTGAACTTACATAATCAGTCTTTGGTCTGGGCGCTTTTCCTTGTAGTAACCCTTCTGTGTAAAAACTAGTAACCCTTCAAATCCAAGGCTTAAAGGGAGAAAAAGATCCAGAGGGGAGAATTACATAACAATATAAAGATTAACATTATATTTTTCTTTAACAGGACGGTGTCATCATCGAGTGGAGTAACATTATAAAAGGGAAATTGTTAATTGTTACGAATTGAATACTCAGTGCGTTGTGCGACAAGAAAGACATGCTCACGTTGAATTGGTGCATAATTCCTATAACTTTAAAATGGCAACTCCTTTCACATAAACCATATTCAATAATAGCTTTAACTTCACGTATTGATAAATCAGGAACTTTTTGTGTTTGTAGTTGTGTAATACATACTTTTCTATTTTTATGGTTAAAGGTGTCTTAAAAACTTTCAAAAATGTTCATTTCTGATTGACATAAAAATTATAAACGAAATTTCACTTTAAGAATGGCGTGTCAAGCGAAAATATAAATACCCGTGATTTATCAGTACATCTTTTCCCATTCTCTCCCTTGTGATATTTAATTATTTATTTCGTGATTTTTTCCAAACATATCCCCTTGTCTTAATTTTTTCTGAAATTATCACCATTTCCCCATATCGTCATTTTTCCAAAACCCTCCCTCTGTTGTGATAGTTCATGATTTTCCGAACCCCTAAAAAACCGTTACAAGTGCCATGACAGTTTCTTTATTTCAAACACTACTGCAAACGTAAAAACGCCTCCAAGCTGATTTTACTGTAAATATGTTTGTACAAATAAGACCAACATTGTTCCACATCACAACCAACATTGGTGATTCAATATAACGGATAGGAATACCAAACGTTGGACAAATGCTTGCTGTCCTTATCTCATTGTTTACGTTAGAAAGAGATGGCATTAGAATCAAGTCGTGTAATGGATGTTATCAAGTAGTCAGGTTATATTGAATGTATAGGATATAATATAATGTTTTTAAGGCTTCGTTTCTTATGAAACTTGTGGAAATATGGTTGTGTGCGTAATCAGATAATTATGTAAGTATGGACGTACTATATACTATGGAGAGGCCTTTCCATACAGACAATTTTTTCTATTTATATTTAGACTAGCGGCCCGCTCCGGCTTCGCACGGGTATAAAATATATAGCCTATGTCATTCACTGAAAAATGATTAAAATCAATCCAGTAGTTTTGATTTATTCATTACAGCCCGTGGCCCGCATGCGTTAAATGTTACTATGTTACATTACTTACGACATCACATTAGAAACCTCAAAAATAACAGTTTTTTTCTCCACTATTTAATGGATGTTATTATACATATAAACCTTCCTCTTCAATCACTCTATTTATTAAAAAGAAACCGCATCAAAATCCGTTGCGTAGTTTTAAAGATTTAAGCATACATAGGGATATAGGGACAGAGAAAGCGACTTTGTTTTATACTATGTAGTGATTAAGAATATTAGCAATGCTTTTTAAAGGCATTACTAATATTCCTATTGTACCTCTTAATAAGCTAGGAGTGGGTACGACAATAGCTCAAGCGGGTCGGGATCGAACTCGCAACTCGTGTTAACGGAGCGGAGTCGACCCTCCTACCATTGAGCTATTGAGATTGTATGATATTTAGACGAAAGAGCACCAGTGAATCTTCGACATTTGACAATATTCGCTGGTGCTCCTTCGTAATTCAACACCAACGGAATGAAGTTAGTCACAAGCTTGCAACATGTCCATTGAAGTTAAAATGTGACTAACTTTGTCATCATGTCTGTATGTATGTCCATAGTGTATAGTAAGTCTATGTGTATCGCTCCGTTAAACATGTTTTATATATATAACTCGTACACATGTGTAATTTAAGACATCAATGATGCAAACCTAATTTTTTGACAGTCTGTCTGTTCCGGTCAATCTCCGACACGCTTTTGATTTTGACGGGACTTTCACAGGCAGGTGATGTTAATAAGTGATTTAGGCTTTATTATGGAAAGGATAGGCTTTGCCTCCACCAATTTTACCATCGCCATGTGGTCATAATTCACGACATAAATCATTCCATAAAAAGGATAACAATTTCTCTGTACTAACAATACTTATAAGCATTCAATTTACGAATTATAATCTAACTGGTAAATTATAATTACACTATGAAAGATCAGTGATATTATGAATATTGATAAAAGAATCGCGCGGTTCTTTGTATAAAAAAAAAATTAAAACATTTGTTTATTTATAACCAGTGGCAGTAAGTTTTTTTCGACTATTAAGAAAGTGTTTATCTAATTTATTGTGAACTAGCATCTGCCCGCGTATATAACCCCGCAAAATATGAGAAACCTATCTCACCAAATATCAAAAAAAGACAAAATGTCGTAGACTCATTGGTGCGCTTTTGAAAATTCAACACCATCCCACGCTAACCACATCAATCAACCGAATATCGAATGAAGCTAGCTTGAATTTTCAAAGAGGCACCAACGATTCTGTCTCATTTTGTCTGTATGAGAAGTCCAGTCCATAATATATAGTATGTTTGGAGGATTTACACTTGATTTTAATTGCTATATTAATTTTCAATATGATGGCTTATAAGTATTATTAGTAGTACTGAAAATTAAAACGAACTTTAAAAAATAATTATCGTATATACGATATATGTTAATGATTATTTTATATCTAATTGTAAAATTTATGATTAGAATTGATAAGTGGAAAATGTTCAGGATTTAATGTCGGAGGGTTATTTATTCGAAATTATAAAATATGGTGTTAAAAACTCATTTTAGAAATCGTAATCCTATTAATATTATAAATGTGAAATTTTGTAAGTTTGACTTTTTGCGAAAACGGGTGCTGTTTTGCATTTGGATGAAATTTGGCATACAGATAGAATGTTACCCGGATTAACATATATGTTAGAATTTTTTTAATACCATACCAATGTAGACGAAAGAGGTTGTAGTCTGTGATGTAAAGCTTTTGATATCCGTCGTATCTGTCATGGTGGTTTTTTATTCGAGGAATCATGGATGGTCGTTGTTCGAGGAGTGCCTGTGGTGACTGACGCGGTGATTCATAAAATAATCATGGCAAACACAAACACATACATCAATCACGCAGATCCTAATTTAGCGGATTTTGCGACATATATAAATAAATAAACGCTGCACACTCAACAATGGGGGCCCCCATTAGGATATGATTCTTTTTATTCCGGAAAAATATTAGGTTTCCGTGGGATTAACAAAAAACGTTTTTTTTTTTGGAATGTGTATTGCTGTTGGCCCTACTGGCCTTGACAGCGTCACCTGGCAGGGGGCCGAGTACAGAGACTCAGCAGTGAAAAAGGGGCAGCCCTCACGGAGGCTCAAATTTGATAACATGAATTTTGATGTCAATGGTTCTTATGGAATCTTGAATAATATTATAAATGTAAAAGAAACCTGTCTGTTACCTTTGCACGCATAATTTATCAAGCCGATTTTGATGATTTTACGTCGCCAAAAATAAACGTTATATCGGGAATATCAATATTTATATTACAATAACGTTGCCTCATTGAAAGTTTTTATTCACGTGGGCGAAACCGTGGGTAAAAGCAGTATAATATAATGCAAAATTTGAATCCAAGCATTACTACTAAAATGTGTTTACTTTATGACAAAATAAAAACATATTACATTTAAAAAACCCTTAAATTTTGAACATTTCCCATTTATCACAAAAATTACTATGTAAACGATGATATTGTGACTTTATTCGTAATTCCTACTAAATCAAGTTAATGGTCCAGTATTTTTTATTAATAATACTAGTGGTGTAATTATTATCGTGAAGACTGCTTATTAGTGGTTCGTCAATTATGATAAAAGTTTTGATTTACGGGCAATTCTTGTGAAAAAATTGTAACTTTATATTTTATTTATCAATTAATAATAAACCTTATTTGTTCTCTATATAAGGTGAAATATTTAACATATGAAATGTCTATGACTGACGTCACGTGGAGTCAAAAGAACTGTGAGATTATGACCCAGGGTTAGATGAAAGTCATGACTTTATTTGTGTTATTTCAAGTCATAGTCATGTCAACGGTTATGTAGTATCAATATGTGCAACGTGTTCTTAATTTAAAATAGCTAAATATGTGAAGTCACACTAATGGTGGAGTCACACGAGTGTGACTAAAAGAAAGTAATAAAAAGTGGGTTCAAAAAGTTGGGTGGTTGGGGTGGGTTTGTTTTGAAATTTATGCTGTGCTACATGGTTGGAATATTGAAACCTACATTCCTGTCAGGGTTATTCTGGTTGTTATCAACCATGTCAGTTCTTTATCGCTTTGTTCGTACCAACCAACATATGGTATCGTACCAACATATGGTAAGTCAATAATGTGGAGCAAAAATCACGAAGGCCCACTAAAGTGACTTTCAAAATTAGGATGGCTTCTAACTGTGTAGCACAAGATTTAAAATTTATATCTTCATATAGAATTGCCCTTAATAATATTTTGCGTTGTACGTGATATGGTAAAGGTTTGTATATAGAACAGAATCGCTTTTAATCGTTGGAGCTACTTTTGAATTAGTTACTAAATTTTCAAAAAAAACATTATTCCTTTGATTAACTGATTCAGAAGTTTCCAGTGCAATAGTGGGTGTATATAAAACAGACGAGCACAAATTTATTTATATATAATTTTTCATATCAGATACATTTTGAAAGGAAGGTTCGGGTCGTACCGTTGACTATAGTCACTAGCGAGGTGAAAAATATCAGAAGGTAGTATTTGGCCGTGTATTAGAATGAATATTAGACTGATTTAGAAGTACACTATGTAGATATTAATTTTCTTGTATTGATTTAATACGAAGTGATATTAACGAAAAACATGCATTAATTTTTTCTTTTTTTTTTCCCCAGTTATATGGACACAAATTATAGCTTATCGTTTCATATCGAAGGCAGGAAGTGTTAATGTTGTATCTCGAAATATGGCCTATATGACTTGATCAGAAAAAAATGGCGTCGAATTTTCTTTCTCGTCTTACTAAAAAAATCATGATAAAGCATTTTTTTTAGAAATTTACGATTTAAAAAAAAATGGGTCTACGAGATACGACATTATCGCTTTCCGCCGTCTATATCTATATTATCGTGGTACGAATGCAGCCTAACATGTTGTATAGATTTTAATGGGCGGACTGTGTTCGCTCGAAGCTCTTATATGTGCCATTTTAGGCTTAGTTAAGTATTAATCGTGTAGTTAGTTTAAATTCTATTCGGTATACAATATAGGTGTTTTTCGCTTAGCAAATTTTTTCATAACCTTTTTTTACTATACAATATATCCCTTCACTACAGAAACGGACGACTGTTAAATAAATAAAGGTAAAAATATTATACTAGCTGATAGTATGTACACATATTTAATGTGTAAGAGTCAGCCTTTTGGTAAATAATCATATAATTATATAAATACGTATAATATTATTATTTTGATTTTAATCCTTAAGATTTTTACACTTTTGTATTTTATAATTAGATTTTTTATAATTAATTTAATTACGTACTATATACACAATTATTTATTAAGCTTAACACATTATATCGATAATTATGCACATTTTAGAGAGACACTTAAATATTTTAGGTAATTTTTAAAAATTGATTTGATTAAATTTTTCTGTACCCTACATTTCAAATTTTTTTTTATTATTATTGAGAGAAATAACATTTTTTTTTCTTAACTTATGTAATAATTATTGATCTTATTTCAATTGAAACAAAGAAATTTCTTAAGTAATATTATTACTATTAATATTTGAGTTATTTGGAAAAGTTTCGCGTTTTGATTACCAAAGAGTATACAATATACTTGTAAGGCATCTAGGTATGACCTTATGTTTCGATTTAGTGATAAAATATTTTTAAAAAATCGTGTTTAGTATTATATTGGCTCAATTTTCTAAATTGTAGAGAATTTTCATAAACGATTGTCTTTTAATTTCTAGTACATTTTCAGTACGTCCTTTTATTTTTCAACATCCATTAAACATAAAATAATACGCTCAAATGTAAGCTTTGTCAAAGTTATATACGTCACATCTAAGATTGAGTTACGCACACGCGTGTACACACTTATCCGCACCTTGCATGCATATGTCTGGGAATAGTTAAAGACCACCACAAAATGGCACAAAGAGAACGAAATTATTATTCACTCATTCAATCGTTCATACATTCATTCATTTCTGTAATTTCATTTCATTTCTTCGCTTGGTAATTTTAGGATTGTGTGTCCTATATTCTCTATAAATTCAGTGAGTTTTAGGACCAAACCTATAATTATAATACACATTTTTATTACGTGCTATATATATTTGTAATAAAACTTACATTTTAATGAATAACTTCAAATTTGAGACATACTGGAAGTATATACTTCCAATTTGAGTCTCGAATAGATTTCGTAAACAATTACAGTTATTTAACAAAAATTAATACTTAAATCGCAATAACTCTTCAAAATTAATTATAATTTAATCATAATCCAGTGATTAATCGTATTTCCATTGCATTTAATAATCATTTAAGTAATTTTATTAATATAATAGAAAATTGTGAATTGATTAATACCGCCTTATATCTTACAGTGCCAATTTTCATACACTTCCTCACCGATCCGACATTCCAGTTTTACATATTTCTAAATAATCTTATTAATAATCATCGTCATGAGTAATTAGGCATATTCCAATTAAGCCTCAATCTTCTTCCTTCGTTCCTAACTCCCTTGGGCTATTGTCGTACCCACTCTTACCGCGCTTCGTTGGAGAGGAAATAAGATTAGTAATAATGACTGAAAAAGCTTTGTTAATATTATTAATAAAACACAGTATACGCTGACTGTGAAAAGTATTGTCTGTCATATAAAGTCGATACCATGATGATTGTAAAGCCTGACCGGAACCCCCTCCCACATACCCCCTTCCGAAATCAAATTAATAATTAAAAGCACAATATACTACTAACCCCATCTAACGGTTCAACGCGGTATTTACTACGAATAATTATTAAGATTTAATAATCACAAATTATTATTTGTAGTTTTAAGTCTATACTATAGATTTGTAGTTTATTATTTATACAACACACAAAAATAAGGCTGACTCTCTATAAGACTTCATACGTTTTTCATACAAATTCATAAATCTCTGGCTTTTTTGTATGTAAACGAATTTTAACGTTAATTATTATACTCATTTCTTAACTCGTAAATTTTTGACTCGAGTCTACATTAAATACTTATAAAAATATTTTCATTTTCTATTTTATACTCACAGTAAAACCTATACATAAATTGATATTCATATTTAACGAAAAGTTAAATTCCAATTATTAAATGAGAAATTCTCCTCAAAATTATATAATAAATGCATTAACAAACCTATTTTCCAGTTCTATTACTATTGGTAATTAATATTAATTAACATTAACCATATATACTAACACGACCATGTTATGTTCAAGGAAAAGTCAATTTTGCTACTTTAGGAATAAGTATCTTTATTAACATTTCATTAAGTTATTGGTACAATTTGACTATGCAATCTATAAAATCTTGAACCGTGTATTGAATTATTTAAAATAATGTCCAGAAATAGAGTCCGGTAGAGTTATGGCGGTATGGAATCAAAATTCATTTCATCCGGCCATTTTACCAAATACTGCCTGTATTTGAAAAAACAGTACTTCTAGTGCGAGTATAATTGCCCTTGAGACAGTCACGCCATCTAGTGGGTCGCGATATATTTGACTTTTACTTTAATACGGACACTCCGTACAAGTATTTGTGCTTTTTTTCTAAATCAATTAAAATAAATTAATAGAACTATAGACAGCAGTACAAGTCGGTACGGATTTTGGTTGATTTTACCTCGATTTAGTATTTCGTTCGGATAAAAATTGCAAGTTTCGGGTCCTGCTAAGCTAAGCGTCCTCTTTCTTTACGAGAAATTCTAAGTGGATCCTATAACAGTCAGTCCCGTTTTGTAAATCATACTCTGTAGTGATAATATTTTTTTTATTTTGACGTTTGTGTACAGTATAATGAATGTATTTTAACCTTAAGACTTGAACATCACTTTGGCTATGTTAATCATATAAAACCTATTTATTTTATGTAACCGCCTGTATTATTATTTCAATTGTAAAAAAATATATAAGAAATTATCTACTTTGTGCTTTTTATTTTATATACCTTTCCAATAAAAACTATAATCTGTGAAAAGTACACACAAATAAAAATACCCATTTAATCTGATGTCAAAATCTAATCTATGCACGCAATGGCCTCCATTAGGATAGGGATATCCTGTGTCGGGGGTCCGGAAACATACAAACAAATATATGTAAACCAGAACGGATACCTATGAAAAACAAACATCTACTCCGAGCGTGAATCGAACCCGCGAGCTGTGGCTCATTAGGCAAATTCGTTAGCGCCGCGCCACAGCGTCGTCGATATGTTTTAAGTTGGTGCAGTCGTAAACGAAATCTATATTTTTAAGTAGTAGTAAGTAAATAGAAGTTAAAAAGCCAAAAATGAATGAAGAAACCTAATCAATGAACGCAAATAAGCAATACCATGTCAACCCACAAAAGTGAAAAAACAGATATATGCAGAAGTGTTGGTAAATGGCTGAAGAACATTTTTCTTTAATATTTGTAGGGCTTTAAGCTTTACAACTTCTAAAAAAGCCATTTTTTAATCATGCAATTTATGTATTATTTTAAAAGTTTTAGTTTTGGGTAATATTATATACGAAATATGCAGTTTGTATACTTATTTTTGTGAAAATAAGTATGAATAACTTACATAAATCTGAAATTGCCAAAAACTTGACCAATACATAAAAAAATCATATGAAGCAAGTTGTTCAAAATCTTCAAACGCGTTTTTCTCTAAATGACATTCGTGTGGGTTGACATGGTATTGCTTATTTGCGTCCAAATATAAGTTTTTTTTCTAAATACACTTTAATTTAGTAACAAAGCGGATTATGCAAAAAGTTAAAACGCTTCGAAAGAAGACTTATAAACTTCGTATTACGACATAGTTGACGAAGTAATCAGGGCACGTGGCTTTCTGTAAAACTTTTCGTTTTGTACAAATAAGATATCGCAAAAGTTACCAATTTGAATATTGGGGGCGGAAAGTTTCGTAACGTTGTAATTTTTCAGTAATGTCGTCATGTTGAATACCGGTGCCTTGACAACCTTTTTAACAGAATCTATAGAAGACGTGATTCGTATTTTATTGAAATTCGTCCACTAACGGGTTCAAAAGGCATTAACAGTTATATGAAATAAAAATTCTTATAAAATTCTTAGTTTTTTTTTTTTTTTTTTTTCGGAGTGTCCATTGCTGTTGGCCCTAGTGGCCTTGACAGCGTCACCGGTGGGGGCCGGGTCTGGAGACCTCGGCCGGTAAAAGATGGACTGCCACGCGGGGCACAAGTTGAATCCGTCCCAAGGGCCCCTCCTGCGAGGTCGAGCCTAGACTTGGGACGTCATCGGGAGGGAGGAAGCGCTCCGGAGCGCAGTCTAGCGACCGTACGCGGCGCGGTGCTCACCGTCCGGGGTGAGGGTCCTCGTCTCCGCCGGCGGAGACGCTGCAGCATGTGTGTCTGATGTCGTGTTCTGTTCGTGTATACAGCTATAGTTATAGATAATACTTATAGTATAATGACAAAAAAAAACTAAAACCCAAAACTAATAAGGCACTTTTGCGTGTTTGTCACCTAGGATTCTACTTTCACTTACCTTCAGGGCCCTTGTGCCCTTGGTCTAAATATATAAAAAAAATGTTGTAGAATCTCTCCCTAACCTATTTATATATATATTGGAATCTCGAGAACTACAGTGACCTCCATTTCGGAACGAGTATCAAAAAATGTATAGACAAGCTTTTGTCCGTCAGTTTATTGGAGGCCTTTCAAACCCAAAAACCTGAAACTGCGTTACTGCTCTGCCACACGATAGACCCATCGTGAATTTATATATTTTGTCTCATCTGCTTTTGATCCTACTGGCCTTGGCAACGTCACTGGGTGGCTCGCGAGTTGCGGGATCGCTCCTGACCACCTTGGGTTATTGTCCTACCTACTCCTAGCTCAAGTTACGAGCTTATTTGAAGTCCTTGTAAAAAAGTTTTTGGCGAGACGTATCAATGCAATATTCTTTATAGTTTATAGGAATTCATGTTAACATATAATATAGTTTGTAAATTTATTGGTAATAAAATTAATAGTTTTTCATTTCAAAGTAACAAGTAATACTTAGATCCCTACTTAACAACCACCAATAAAAAAATCAACACTTAGATTTAAATCCGTTTACTCATTACTTAATGAATGAATATTTAAATACGATTACATTTAGGATTGAAACCTTTTTTCTTGGAATTAAAGTAGGTACATTGGTGATTACAGTCAAGCAAAAAGAGTTCATAGTGTGAAAATAAAGTATCATTGGTTTTTCTTTCGCATTATATTTAAAATCGCCATTCCATCACAAAAAAAAAACTGTCTCTTAATGCTGATGTCGCAGGAATTAAAAGTGATATTACTTTATAAAAGTACCGTCAGTCTTTTTGTGTAGTAAACCCAGATCAAATGAAGTGAAATAAAGTATTGAGTACTTGGTTTTTTTTTCGGAGTGTTGGCCCTAGTGGCCTGGACCAGTGGGGGTCCGGATCAGGAGACCTCAGTCGGTGAAAGGTTGACAGTCCACGCGGGGCTCAAGTTGAATCCGTCCCAAGGGTCTTGCGAGGACAAGTCTAGGCTTGGGACGTTATGAGAACTTTATTGTTTTCGTAAAGTTCCTATTGACTATAATCGCCAGAAATAACGGACAATATTATAAATTACATTTCCCCTTTTACTTTAATTGGGCTTGAAACGAAATAATGTCGAAACACAAGTAAAAGAGCTATTTCGTAAATATTTTAAAGTTTTTGGAAATTGCCATCAACGTGCTTGAAATTTTGTAATGTTTCCAAAATAAATATTTTCTTATTCATAAGTCACTTTGCGAAAAGTTGCTAAATTCGTAGAGGAACAAAGTTTAACACAAGAGTTTTAGAACAAACGTGAATTGATAAGGAAATTATGGAAAAAAATATATTCAAACTACCTATGCCCGCGACTCCGTCCGCATGGAATAGTGTCTTTGAGTTGCATTTTTAATTATTTAGGCTAATTATTTCACAAATAAGAAACAGGTATAAATACTTTAATGAGCTATTTTTATTTTCATATAATTTTACATCCCCTATATATTTTTATTATATATATATATATATATATATATATATATATATACATATATATATATATATATATATATATATTAAGATGCTATAAATATGTTTACATTATGCATAACTTTTTTTTTCATTTTCATCTACTTAACATGTTTCCTATCCCATTAATCGTTTATTGTTGAAGAAGAAAAGGATACCAATATTCAACTGTACAATGTGCAAAGTCGACTGCACCTCTCATCTCTGGGCTACTAGTTACGAGCTACTTCCAATTGACGGCATCCAACGTAGAGCTGCTCGAATTATCGACGATCAAGCCCTTTACGAGCTTGATCCTTTGGCATTGGCTTTGGGATGTTGGACCATTCTGCATATTCATCTTCTATCGCCGGTGGAATTCACCATCGGACACCACGACAAAACCTTCAAGAAAAGTGCCTATTCTTTTATAAAGCTCAGCAACGTACCTGCATGCCCTTTGGTGTTGCTGAGATTCGTATGGGTCATCGCTTAATCAGGTGAGCCACTTGCCCGTTCTTACATTAAAAAAAATTGAGGACATATCATACAGGTTTCTCGAAAACAGTTCAAAGGTTTGTATATTCTAGTGTATTCGTTATTTTTTTTAAGTTCTTCGGTTTTAGCTCAGGAATTAAAGCTTTTCGGCGGCAACAATGTACTACTTTGTTTCGGTAGTTAGTCTGAGATTGGTGGCGACGTTGTGGCCAAGCGGTAGCGAACCTGCCTTAAGCGCTACAGGTTGCGGGTTTGCTTTCCGCTCGGAGCAGATGTTTGTATTAATCATATGGGCATGTGTTCCGGTCTGGATTTGTTTGTAGTTTCCCGACTTCCGACAGTGATAACCTGCACATCACTATCCTAATGGGGGGCTCATTTGTTAAGTGTGTAGCGTTTATTTATTTATTTTCAAAAATGACGGACTTCTGTACAAACCTCGACCCCTTTTTATTGATTTTATACGTGTTACTTTATCTTTAATATTTATTTATCTGTAACCTTCAAACAAAGTTTCATGCCTCTAGTTTGAAATTAATGTCGGAATTCTATAGCTATCAACTTTCAACTCATTTTTCACCCCTTCACGTAGTGCTGGTTTACATTTTAAAAACAGAACCTGTGAAAAAATCCAGCATCCTTAGTCCAAAGGTATAGGATGTGTATAAGTAAGTCATGTTTTATACTTTTATATATATATTTATAGAGATAAATAAAAATTCAATATGCTCGGAGTAAACTATCTTTATTTCACAAAAAAAAAACACCAATTAAAATACATTTTAAAACATTGATTATTATAAGTTTATTTGTATAATCGTACTGACGCGGTCTCGGCGCTTCGAACTTTATCCTTCAAGAGATAAGGTTGAAATTGCTTCGAAACCCACGTTTATTGTCAAATTATTGTCATTAGACCGCGTTACATCCATATTCTTAGCTTAATATATTATAAGAAGTAGCTAGGTATTCCAAATTATCGATATAAATCGAAAATGCACTATTGGCTTTATAACTCTTTGTGCGGAGAAGAGATAGATATATTACTCAGACACTTCTTCTCTTTTTCGATTTTTTGGGATACCTCATACCATATTGATAAGTTATTATGATATGATAAGTCGATTAGGCAAGAGACACATTCATATATATCAAGATATGTTAACGCGAACATTCTAAGTATGTAAGAGATATATTGCGCTTTTAGGACAAAAACGACTAGTGACATAACAGTAGGCCCCCAGATGGGAAAGGCCCCCCGATCAGAGCCGTGAGCAGAATGGTTATTGAATTTTGATACTAAAACCAAAATTGTGATTCAACAAGATCAGAAATAAACGTTATTAGGAAATTAAATAATAGCGTTTGTATGCCCAGCCTACTAGTTTCTTTATATTGAAGAAGGGAGGGCCCATTTGCTGAATTTGCCACGGGCCTCAATTGGTTTAGTTACGCCACTGAAAACGGCAATCACGGAAAAAATAAAACGAGCTAAAATCGTACTGTTGTTTAGTAAAACTGTAAAACTAAATCAATATTTGTTGTAGAAAAAATACAGAAGTTGCAAATTCTAATCCCCGTATTGAAAGTTCCAATAAATTAGCATTTTTGCTAAGCCCTTTTCGTCCTGAAGGTGCGAAATAAATTCTAAAAAAAGCTACCCAACATTACTAATAATATTAAAATTATTCATTAAGCTACGGAATATATTTAGAAAATCATATTATATAAATAAATTTTTAGATACGTTGTTAAATTGTAGGATGGGACTTTTCGTCCGTCGGTAAATAGAATTAATGAATTTGACTAGTTTTAAAGCTGTTAATACATATGTTATATAAGTTAAAGCCAATATTATAGTCTGTGAGGTTATGTCGACAAATTCCATTTTGTCTTAATAGTTATAAGATAAAGAGAATACATATATAACTAGCACATAAATAGTTAACAACATTTTTTTTTTAAATCTTTCACACAAATGACATGCGCTTCCGCAGTCGAATCCCTTTCGAGGGTTGCCACCTTACTTGTACTTTATAATAAAGTTATTTTTCTGGGTTTTTCGGAATTATTAACAGCACAAAAATAGAGGGAATAAGACTGACGATACTTGTATGAAGTACAGCCTCTTCCTGCGACATCAGCATTCATAGAGAGCTTCTGTGATGAAATGGTGAGCCAATAGAAACAATGTTATTAAATTATTTTTTTATAAGGAGACCTTATAAAAAATAATTACTTACATTTGATAAGCTATGCCAAAACCAATAAAAATTATGTTTTTAAAATAATGCTAAAGAAAAATCAATGATACTTTATTTTGACACTGTATTTTTGTTTCTTGTCTGTAGTCACCAATGTACTTTAATTCTAAGAAAAAAGGTGGCAACCCTATTCGTGATCATCTCGTAACAATGTACACTTTTAAATGTTCTCCCCACCGATATTATAATAATTTAATACATGGATATTTTGAAAGATAACTAAGATACATATAAGTTACTAAGGAAACATTTAATTTTTAGTTAAAGCATTGATTTTTGTCGATTCGGTTGAGCAAAGGTCGTTTGGATCGTAATGTTAAAATCTATTACCGCTTGCAACCAGCCGAATCAGACTTAGCCGTCCTTTAGGCTTTTGGAGTAGGTATATGTTAGGTCTTAGCAACTAATCACAACGACAGCTATACATATGTATAGACATTGAAACTACTTGGGTAATGGTATTGTATATTATTATCATTTTTTATTAACATTATCTTATACAGAATATTAAAAAGATATAGGTTTTTCAAAACACTTTTAAATATTCATAGCGTCACTTCCAGCAGAATAATATATTTTCGTAAATATTAATAATTAAATTTCACATTGAAAAATTTTCATTTTTTTTTTATTTCAATCGCTACACATTTTTAATAACTACATTTAAAACATTATATGATTATATTTTATTTATTGTCACAATTTATTTTTATTATTATTGTCAATTGTTAATATTCATATTTCTGAAAATCTCGCATAATACTTTTTAGAATAACATGTAGTAGGTATATGCGTCATTTTTATAATAGATTTTTGGATTAATATGACGAAGGATACAAAAAATATTGAGCGTATCATTATAATAATGATTTAACATAGTTACGTGCATGTTGTAAGATAAAATAAAGTATTTTTAAAATAAATTAAGAACAATCGAACATAAGATTTAATAAAATTTAATTTAATAACATAACTTAAGTACAGAGGATTTACAAACTAATAATAATTATGCTTATATGATTAAATAAACTACTATTTATTATTAAGTAATATTTAAATAAAAGTAGAAATAAATGTAAAATAATATTTGAAAAGCTTAAATCGAAATTATTAATTAATTTAAAAATCAAATCGACAAGAATAAATTTTTAAAAATTCATTTTTTTCTACACGTTAAGATAAAACTTTCCTTATTGTCACACATTCTTACTGGGAATTGACGGTTTCTATTCAAATAATTGATCGTATTTTATTTGAAAGAAATCAAATATTATTGTCACCAAATTGTATTATTCTATGGATTATAAATCTATAAACGGCCTAGAGCCGATTTTAAATATACGAAAAATACTATAGTATAATCTTAAATTTCTATAAATAAAATGCGATTATAAAGGTTACTGGAAATCGCATATCTACAATGAGAGGTTTTTTAAAAATAATAATTATAAAAAAATATCGCGATCGACTGTAAATGCGAAAATATAAAGCGAAAGCTAGGATATGCTTCCGATATGCTGATTTTAATATTGATATATTGTGGAATTTAAAGTCTGCAGACTATTTGTACGTGGGAGTGCCCCTATGGAATGTTCTGGATCGTTCTGGAAAGTTCGGCTCGTTCAGTACGCGTAGGGGACGTACTCTGGAAGAGCGTAGTCCAGATATGGGTGGTAGTAAGTCCGGCGAACTGGTGGCAGCATCACGTCAGAGTAGCGGGAGAATTGCGATACTTGACGGTTTCCGGTCTGTGGCTTCCTGCAACAATGTCAAATTTTTTATATAATACTTAGTTTCTAAACCTCTTAAGGCACAGAACCATAAAGAGGCAATTATTTAAGTCTTCAAATTATAAGATTATATCAAGTAAAACTTCTCCAAGAAAAAGAAATATCAAAATCCTCAATTTTAACCAAAGATTTTTTGATAAGTAACTAAGTTGGCAAGCAAGCATACGGTACCCACCCATACATAGCCACCTGATGGTAAGCGGTAGTCAATGAGCGCTTGTAACATCATACATTTGTAGTTGGTGACACCTACAAATGTATGGTGTGTAAGGTGTATATTAGTAATTCGTTCTTATCTAATGAGTGATTGGTTTGTGGAGGTAAAACGGCAATCGCTCTTTGTAAAAACTACCAGTCTAACGCAGTATGAGTAACAAGCAGACCTTGGGAAAAATACCGTAAATAATGCTAGGAAAGGGAGAGATTCTGCCAATAGCCTTAATTAAAATTTGTTCCCGTTAAATAAAGTTTCTTACTTAACGAGTATTGGATGGTAAACGGAAGAAAGGGGTAATTAACCCACTTTAGACTTTCATCTGTAGAAAAGGAATGTCGTAATTGAGGAATAATTTCCTGCAAGATTCTCAATTAAGGGATATAACTTTCTTTATAATTATGACATTGTAATTTAAATTTTAAATTAAAAATGTTTTATTTTTATTTGATAAAAGCAACCATTCTAATCCTTATTTTTTTCCCTATGGCCCTGTACTCTTTGCGTTGGCAATACGAATATGATATCGGGTTTTACAATCCTTTATAATGGTTTATAATATATAATGAAAAATTAGTTGATAATATTATAAAAACCTACCGATTTGCAATAGCACTGTTTATACTGTTGTGTTTAGTTGTATCATATGACAGAGACTCTATTATCACAGTGAGTTATTGTGTAAGTGGTAGGAGAGGAGAAAGAAGAAGAAGGAAAGAAGAGAGAGAGAGAGAGAAATGACTGGGAGTTTTAGGCCTCATAATATTCTTCCCATAATATTTCACGTACAGTAGGTTCTTGATAACTTATTCACGGTGAAAACAGCAGACCTTCATATCTTTAAAATTAATGAGGGCAACCAGATATATCCAGGGAATACTCACTTGCCATGCCTAGCTGGCTCATCAGCAGCGTATTCTACGGGCTGCATGTTGCGTGGTTCTTGCTCTCCGTAGGTACCGTACACAAAGTCATCATTACTGGAAAAGAGATTCTTGTTGTTTTATAATGTTTTTAAAATACCAAATAAAAATTGTTCGGGACCCCCTTGAGGATCGAAGTTCCTTACGTTTTTTCGTCAACTCCGAATGTAATTCAAAATGAAATCTGTATCCATAGGTTTATGATAAAAAGAGACAGGGACACTGATAGAGAGAAAGAAAGTTGCGGCGCGCAGGCACTTGCCTGTGTGCTCATTTGCTTGTAGTAGGCTCGATAAACACACGCACACACACAGCATACGGCAATTCGTTACTTGACGATTTCTACTAAATCGCACTACCCGTAAGCCGCGTTAATTCCAATTATTTCATTCATTGGAATCAGAATAGAGACAATAATACAAAATGCTAACTCTCGATAATGTGTATATAAATGATGACCGGCGTCACTAGGCTCGATTAATTCTGTAATGAAGACGTGCGAGGAAGTCTGGGAGTACGTGATATCGTCGACGAGAAGTACGAGATTTGGCTACGATTGTATGGTCATATGACTAGGAGGCTTTTACCACTACAACTTTCCATCCCTGAGGAAATAGCTTTCTATCAGAAAAATGAAAAATAATAATATGAAAAATAAAAATGAAAACTAATAATAACTAAACGGGTTACGATATAATTAGTTATTATTATTTCTAACTTAAGAGTGTAAAATAAAAAAGCAGTGTTAAGTGGAACACTGACATCTGTTGTTGAAATTTTTTTTGCTGTTTAGTTTTGAAGTCGATTTTCTATTTTTAAATTTTTATAAAAGCGTAATATCTTGTTCAAATAATAGTAAAACTGGTGAATTTTAGATACGCATAAGCTCTTGAGCAAAGTGGCTCAAGAAGTTTTCCTACATTTTAAAGTGGTGCTTTAAATTTTATTATTTCTTTTATAACAAGATAATGTTACTCGAGACTATAAAGAGAATAAAATTTACTTCGAAAGTTGGTCGTAAAATGATATTGAGGCTTAAAATAACAATGTTAAGGAAGATTGAATTTCTATTATAATTGAAATATTTAGGCGGCAAAAATAATTAAATTATGGATAGTGACACAGGTATTAGTAGAGCCATGCTCGTCCCGACACAAATGGGCTAGCTCGACCGGGGAAGTACGACCCTCTCACAGAAAATCGGCGTACAGTAACAGAGTACTATTGCGTTTCGTGCTACGAGTGAGAACGCCGGATTTCCATTCTCCCACCTCTGTCACCTTCCATGGGCGTAGGAGGAAGGGGGCAGCCGCCCAGCCCCCAAGACCTTGCTAAATAATCAGAAATACACGAATATCATGCTATTTGAACTATGTGAGTAATTACTATTGAAGGAAATAGTCCTAAATAAAAAAAATCTATAAATTGTACCCCTCTGGACCCAAAATAAAAAATTTTGCCCTCCCGTAGGCTAAATGCTGGCTACGCCCTGTACCCTTCCTTTTTCATCCCTTCCCTCATATCCCTTGCGTTGCCAACGATTTAGGACTTAATATTATTCCACAGCTAAATATATTTAGTTAAAAGATAAATATTGTTAAAAGATAAAAAAAAAAATTATTTATGTTTATTTTCCGTTAATAAGCTTAAGGGAAAGTTTCATTAATTACTCAAATATAATTAATCTTAAACGTCAAGCGCTTCATCTCATTTTATTACGTCTTTTAAATTCCCGATAATAAAACGGACAATAATATTTAGCCGTCATTTAAATTGATATGAAAAAACATCGAGAAGTTACTTGATATTGAGAAATAGTACATTATGCATTGTGGAGGTAACGATGTGTGAAATGCCTCCAACACAACGTGAGGATTCTCCAACCAGGAGGGTTACATTGCCTGGCGAGGCGAAGCCCGGGGCCGAAGCCCAACGACTTATGTTGAGAAGTAATATATAGGTTAAGAGCGTAGAAAACTCTGATAGCGCGATTTAAGACTGTGACGATCTTGTTCTTCAATATCGTTGCGTAGTAACCTATGTAGGTGTCGCTGTAGCGAGATGCGACAATCTTGTCTTTCTATCGAGTTAGGTCGTGTTGCATGTAGATGTCGCTACACGCATATAGGGACATGTAGAACATTCTCATCCGCGATCTCGCCTGCAGTTCGGATGACAATCATGATAATCGCGGGTGGCAATGTACTAATTTTCTCCCGTGGTGCCTATACGATTTTTTTCTTACGATGAAAAGTTCACTTTTAGTCGCTGGTACGAGGGACAAACACACGTTTCCTAGGTAAACTGACGGTAAAGTTAGTTAATTAGTGTCTCCCTCGTACAAGGGGAAAAAGCGAACTCTTCATCGAGGTAGGAAAAAAAAAATTCGCATACTTTATAGTATCGAATATAAAGATAGAAGCCTTAAGCTATAATTAAAACGTGATTATCTTCTAACCGAGTTAATAGCCTCGTAATATACAATACTAGAGTGTGCCCGCGACTTCGTCCGCGGTGACTTTAGAATTGGCTCCAAAGATAAATAAATCATTTGTAACAATAATTTTCCCTATGACGCATATTTGTATTCGTAAAATTTTTCAGAGATAAAAATTCTATGCGTTAATTAAATGCAAAAATTCATCTCAAAGCCGTTTATGTATGATTGAGTAACAAATATAAAAACAACAAGACATACAAAAACTTTCACATTTATAATGTTTGTAGGATATGTTTTAAGATTTTTTTTATGTTATAAATTGGAAAACAAGCATACTGCCCTCTTGATGGTAAGTTGTTGCCGTAGCCTATGAGCGCTTGCACCAACATAGGTGCCACTCACGCGTTGCCAACCTCGAGATATTGGTTCTTAAATCTCCTCTGCCCAGTAATTTCACTAGTGTACAATGCCTTCTCAACCGGAACACAGTAATGCCTAAGCACTACTATTTGGCGGCACAATATTTGACTCTGCCGTGGTACCTACCTAGCCGGCCTCTTGCAACAAAAGACCTGCCACCAGTGATTTATAATATCGATATCCAAACAAAATAGTGCTATAAGACAAAATTGCGGTGCGGTTCCCGCTCGGGCAGATGTTTGTTAAATTTCTTTCTCAGCCTGGGCGTTTGTCTGTGGGGTCTCCCCACCGTGCCTCGAAGAGCACGTTAAGCTATCGGTCCCAGTTGTTATCACAAAACATCTGATAATAATCGTCAACTCATGATACGTAAATTGCTCTTATCCAATGAGTTACTGTTTCGTGGGGTTACGGAGGTCAGATGGCAATCGCTCCGTGTAAAAACTAGTAACCCGTCAAATCGGGATAAGAGTAATAAGCAGACCTTGGGTAAAATAAAATACCGGGAATAATGCTAGGACGAAGAAGACAAAATTGCGGCGCTGGTTTTTCATTAAATATAAAAATACTTACTCGCGTCCAGCTGTTATTTCTTTCAGCTCCTGTTTTTGCTCAGTTTCGTATTTCCTCTGGAGTTCGCGGACGTGCTCCTGCCGGATGAGATTCTTCAAGGCTTCGAATCTAAAACAATTTATTATATAACTAACTTGGTATGTATTTTACATTACTTGAAACAAATGATAATTATTTTCGAAACGGTTTCATATTACAAAAGATAAATTTATTTCTACATTTTGTATTGATTTATTTGTCTATATATTTTTTAATACTGTTTACCTGAAAGGAATATATTATTACGTCGAAATATCAATGATTATATAATTTTTTTTAGTTACTATAAATAATAAAAACTAAGGTATTCCGCAGTTTGATGTTGAAGAATCTTTAGGACGATATTAACGAATTTCAAACGAGCTCAAGAATAATTTGGTAAATTCATAGTACCTAATAATTTTAAAAAATTCAACCCTATTAAGTTACATGTATAGACCCTTAATTTTTAAATATTTTATTATTTCACTGTAAAATTCTGTAGCGTTTCATAGAATACACCTATTTACTAAATTTCGTTAAGATAGAGCCAATAGTCTCTGAGTAAAGCAAGTGCGATATACAGACGGACAGGCGGATAGACAGACAGACGGACATGAAGAAATTATAAGGGTTACATGTTTGCCAATCGGCTACCGGAACCTTTATAACAAAAAGAAATATAAGAGCGGTAAAAGTTTTGCGGTGCAAAACAAATATTTAACAATTTTTTATGACATTGTATTTACCTGTCTCTCTGTGGTGGGACCATGAATGTAGGTCCACCGCGTGCACGAGACGGTCCTGAGTACCGCAGAATCTTTCCTGAAGAGCTTGGCACATTCATCATACCGAACATCTGTAACAATTATTTTAAATGATAAATTAAAATTACAACATGCCAGTGTTGTCTTCACTTAGTGTGTTAAAAATAATAGACCTTTTTTTTTGATGTTACAAGTTGGCAAACAAGCATATGGCCTTCCTTATGGTAAGTGGTTGCCGTAGCCTATGAGCGCTTGCAGTACCATTAGTAGGTGCCACTCACGGGATGCCAACCTCGAGATATTGGTTCTTAAATCTCCTCTGCCCAGTAATTTCACTAGCGTACAGTGCCCTTCACACCGGAACACAGTAATGCCTAAGCACTACTATTTGGCGGCAGAATATTTGACACTGCGGTGGTACCTACCTAGCCGGGTTCTTCCAACAAAAGACCAGTATGACTATTTGCACTGGAGGAATAATCTCTGCTGTGACAGAGGTTATACCAGCAGCGGGCGATGGGGTCGTCATATTCCGACGCCGTTAAAAGACGTAATAATGTTTCCTCAGATAAACAAGTGTACGGTCCGCCTGATGGTAAGCGATCAGCGTAGCCACTGACCACAGATTCCTATACCTTTTTTCTCGCAGACCAATTCCTCAAAAAACCCTAAATTCATCAAACATGCGAAACCAAAAAGATTTCTATATGACTGGTTCTCTGATGTTTAACGAGTAGAAATCTGTAATAAATTTTCCGATGACTGTCCCCTCCCGCTTTGTATATCCCGAGTAGAAAACTTCCATATTCAGTATTCTAGAGTAAAACAGCTAAGAGCGGCAAAAACCTTACAGCTAGGGTTGCCACCTTTTTTCTTGTTTTTTTTTTTAAATTTCATGACGTTTGGCAAACAAGCATACGGTCCGCCTAATGATGAGCAGTCACCGCAACCTATGAACGCTTGTCATACTTGAAGTATTACGTGCTCGTTGTCAACCGAAGGAACAAGAAGGAAGGGGTGAGACGGGAAAAAGGAAGGGAATAGAAGAGTGAGAATTTAGCCTCCGGCGCCCTCCCACATCGCACGAAACGCAACAGTACCTACTGATACTGTTACTTGACGCCGATTTTCTGTGAGACGGTGCACATAGTGTGAAAATAAAGTGTCATTGATTTTTCTTTAACATTATATTTTTATTGGCTTCGTAAGGTTTATCAAAGTACAGGTGGCAACACTACTTGCACTGCCACTGATATAGAGGCATTATTAAAAATCATATTCAAGATGGTGTAGTCACGAGAAAATTCTAATAAGCAATATTTTTTGAACGGTTAGTATTAATGAATGAATTATTCTAATACATTATTTAATTTCTAAAACCCACGCCTGCGAAACCTCTCGCAGCCTTAAGTACACTTGGTATTAATAAATATAATTAATTTTTATTGAAATGAGTAGTATTTTTATTATATTTGTGGAGGTTTCAAAGCCTGCTAAGTAAGCCACAGAATATTAGTTGGTACTTTGAATATTACTTCATAATTATTATACTTTTAGCGATAGGAACATACATTAGTGAATGCAATTATGTAGGTGTATATTACGTAACCTGACATTAAAATTGGAGTCTGCGAGCAAAAGTTTCATATATTATATAGAGGACCCACCACAGGCCGCGGTTTCGATTCCCGCTCGGAGCATTTGTTTGTATAGACCATACAGGCATGTGTTCCGGTCTGGGTGTGTTTGTCCATGTCCTTGTGTATGTTACCGGACTCCCGACACAGGATATCATTATACATTGAGCGTGTAACTTCTGTTTATAATTTATTTATTACAATTTTTTTATTTTCACAGTTAGACCAAACATAAACAATAGTATTGTGTCTTTGAAACGATGAACGCACGCAAAGTGTGCCGTATCACAGTAGTATAAATAACAAGTTTCTTGTACCTATAATTTTAAAATTTTTGTTTGTATTATTTCTTATTATAGCGGCCACAGAAATACACAATCTATGAAAACCCCAACTATTTTGTTTTTGCAGTTTATTAGAGACAGCAAAGTATCAGGTTACTTATATTTGGACCCCTTTATTTTTTTAGTTTATTTTTAGTGATTGTTGTTGTAGAGGCAACAGAAATACACATTCTGTGAAAAAAAAACAGCTTTTTACCTATGACAGACAGACGGACTATAGGGCGGATGGATGGATGGATAGCGGAGGTTTAGTAATAGGGTTCCGTTGAACAAAATTTAGGTACAGAACTCTGAAAACCATCAAGCGTACAGTCCCGATTCAAATCAACGAACTGATTGGTACGCTCTAATAAACATTTATACTTTTCATAAAATTGTTGACATTATTCAATAAAAATTTACACAATTTTTCATAAAAAGCTTAAGCAAAAGAGCTTTAAAGTAGGAGAATAATAGATTCCATTGTTTGTGAAAAGGATCGTTATATTAATGAACATCAAAGTCTTTTAATAATTAAAAGAAAATGTTATATAATAAAAGAATTAAGTATTTGAAAAGTCTTTTGATATTTGTAAAAGTGTGTACTTTTTTATTAAATAATCTCGTTCATCTTTTCATAAAACTTTTTTTATTTCATAATTCCTATTCAAATTTTGTGTCTTGTGTATTTCACAATATTGTTACATTTTCCCCCGCCCTTGGCCTTAACGAAATTCGCGAAACCGCTGAAACTCTCAACTTTTTTCGATTACGAAATACTTAATTAAGTATTACAGAGTTTTGAAAGAAATATTCAGAGTTCGTCTGGTTATTATTTAATACTTTCGTAGAATACTTTGAAGGAAATTAATTTTTCATCCAGCTTTATATATTTACAATAATATTTTTAGCAGTTTGACTTTGCGATTTCATTTTTCTTTTAGTATTTCGAAATATTTCTGCCGCGTGATTTCCTAATACCCAAATAAATTTTATTTCGCGATGGTATCGGAATATAAGTAAATCTACGGTGTGAATTACTTTTCTAAATTTAATACAAATTAAAGGTTCGTACGGAACCTTTAATTTGTATTCCTTTATATTTGTTAGCGCATGACAAAGAATATAACCTATTTAATACGTTGGATTAGAAAGACAATATTTAAAAAGATGTCATTCTAACGAAGCGTCACATTGATGATTACTTCAATATTACACGATACAGAAAATTATTGTCGTACCCGATATAAAAGGACGAATCGTTGAAATCCGACGTGGTAGTTACAGTGCTGTGCAATTTATTGTATTATGTAGTAAAGGGATTAAAAGCATTGTTGATTAAAATAAGTTGTTCATAATGTTTACCTGCTTGAATGAAATAGACAAAGGCTATCCTTAGTTTAGTTTGATTCAAAATGAATACGAATTTTTCATATTTTAGTATTTGTAATGAAATATTCTGCCGCCAAATAGTAGTGCTTAGGCACTACTGTGTTCCGGTTTGAAGGGCATTGTACGCTAGTGAAATTACTGGGCGAACGAGATTTAAGAACTAATATCTCGAGGTTGGCAACGCGCGAGTGGCACCTACTAATAGTGCTGCAAGCGCTCATAGGCTGCGGCCGCCACTTACCATCAGGTGGGCCGTATGCTTGTTTGCCAACTTCTAACATAAAAAAAAAAAAATATGGCAACAGAAATACATTTCCTGTACGGATTGATGAACGAATGGAAGGACAAGTCCTGTTTACGATACTATTAAATAATTAGATGTATGAATAAAGCTATTTATAGACTGAAAGCTTTAAGCTTTAGTTTCCCGCTCGGAGCAGATGTTGGTTATAATTATATGTTTCGTTCTGGGCGTTTGTCCTTATCCACACCGTGCTTCAGAAAGCACGTTAAGCTATCGGTCCTGGTTATTATCATATCATCTAATAATAATCGTTAACTCTTGATAGGTATCTTGCTCATATTCCATGAGTTACTGATTGCTCTTTAGGTTGCCGAGGTCAGATGGCAATCTGTATAAAAACTAGTAACCCGTTAAATCAGGATAAGATTATAAACATACCCTGGGAAAAACCGGGAATAATGCTGGGAAAGAAGAACATACTAAGCGATAAGACCGCCTTATTGTGCCTGCATTAGTTATGTAACATTCTTTCTTGTAAGTTCTCTGCTTGTGTGGTGTACAATAAAAGAATTATTATTATTATTATTATGTTTGTTTTTTAAATGTGTATATTTTATTACCATTGCTGGCAAGATAGATTAATTTCGCAGGCTTTTGGCCAAAACGAAATTAATTACAAAAATTTATAGTTTTACGTATCTAGGGACATAAACTTTCTAACAATTCTGCAAGTATTAAGAATAGCAGCCTTTTGGATGAGTGTAAATGTAAGAGGATGAATTTGAAGTGTTTTTAAGCTTAAGAGTAGAGATTTCGGGACAACACCTGTAGATGATATAATAATAGGGACTGTTCGCACTACGTCGACTTTCCATTGGGTTTTCAGTTCTATGGACAGATCCGTATACTTTGCTATTTTCTCGGTGTATGTGGTTTGCAGATTATGTGTATTAGGAACAGAGATATCGATGAGAAACTATTATTATGTTTGTAATGAGGTACCACTCACCTCGCCATATTCCGGAGTACGCACAGCATTTGGCGGTGCCTTAGTGATGACTCTCCCATAAGCTTCGCGCGCGATAACCGGGTATTGGAATCGAAATCTGTAACAATAAATATGTTTTAGTTTACTTTAACTAATGAAATAAATAATAATAATAAATATTACAATCACAATTCGGTAAACATGTCGGTATGGTCACAACCGTATTTAAGACTATCTTATCTGGTCAGAGGACAGTTAGTCAGAGTTAAATGCTTAAAATAAATATATCCCCCCAACCATCTCCCAATGTTATGGAGAAGTGGGGAGCTAATCTGTCACATTTTCCACTTTGTGTTTGCGAACACATTCCTTGTCTCAGGTTTCTTAAAGACTCCTAAAAGACTTATAAAAGATCTCATCTCAAGACTCATTATAAAGGATGAAATAAAAACTACGCACTTGAAAACCCCATGGCAACGATAATTGGCAAGAATTTAGCCATTGACTTTAAACAATAATTCTTTGGCGCGTTTTGGAAAAATGATGGAAAATGTTACACGATTTTCATAACAATCAAGTTAGCCAATATTGTTACGACAGAAACAAAATGGCGGAACAATCACAGCTGACTTATTTGATACCAAGGATATTAGAAAAGTTCGACACCATGGACCTAATTTTTAGAAGTATAACTTTTTACGTGCACACACACACGCACATAAACAGTTTTTATCCACCGATAAAATCTGTTTAAGTAAAGTTATATACATATTTTAATCAAATGTTAATGTTTCTCAGTAAGTGAATGTATGTATTCTTATGAGAAATAAAGATTCTTTAACTATATACATATTTCTTTATTTTAATTTGTTATAGATGAAAACTTAAGCTTTAGACCTGAATTGCATATACCAGCATAGATCAGTATTCCCTCTATAGGATAGGACCTATAGTAGGGATACGTAGACATGATTACAGATGCTGAAGCGTGCTCACACATGCTTACGAATGCTTAAGCACGCGATGCTCTTATGTGTATCCAAAACCGTCCAGTTAGCTGATTGAAGTTCATAAATGTAATTCAGGCCTTCATAGTGTTTAGTCACGATCGAAGTTGAAAGTTGGGATTTTTTTATAAAAATCGCTTTTTATATAAGAACTAAAAAATGGAGTTCTATTTTTGGAACTGAACTACGCCGGTATTACAGAAGATATTTATTAAAAAAATTTAGTTCACGGCGACAGCGCCGTCCCACGCGATATCTAGTTTCGACGCTCAAATAATGTTTTAGTGAAACTCACGAAGGGTTGTTACGAGTTAATTTTAGAATGAATGATTTTTATAAGAACCTTCTTTTACTGAATATTTATTATATAACATTTAAAATAAAAGAGTCTGCTTTTAGTTTCGAAGGTTGCGGGTTCGATTCCCGTTCGGGGCAGATGTTTGTATTGACTATACAAGCATGTTTTCGATGGCATGTTGCGCTGCGAAAACTATTGACAATCTATGCTTAAATACTTGATTGCTTAAATTAATTTTTATTAAATGTTATTATAAAATATTAGATTAAATGCTTAAATCCTTAATTGTATCTCTGCTTAAATACCTTTATATAACATTTTGAATTATTCAATTCCGACATTCCATTGCAAAGATATCAAGAGTTGAAAAATGTAGGTAAAACATTATTTACTTAATCATTCTGTACCTACCAATAATACGTATAGATTTTCATATTGGGAATATGATGCATGTACACTTAGTAAGCAATGTATTTCAGTCAGTCTCAATAAATATCCACAGGCACTCGGCCGTGTCAATAATAATCTTTTAATATAACACCTCCGCCACATAACTGGTGAACCCGACGTGATCAAAGCGGCATGGCAACTCAACCCAAGGCAGGATTAAAAGCACAAGTGCAGGGATATTCAGGCGATGACTCGGAAATGGCAGCGGTCAGCATATCAGCACGCTTACCGGAATTTTGGTGTGATCAACCGCGTTTGTGGTTCGCGCAATGTGAGGCCGTATTAGCCCCTCAAAAATTAGGCGACGAAGCAAAATTTAACTTGGTGCTTCCGAAACTGGGCAAAGAAGTGATCGAGCAGGTCAGCGACATTGTTTTAAAGCCACCGGAATCACAAAAGTACGAAGCCTTGAAAAGCCGTTTACTCGCCGTCTATGAAGAATCTGAGAATCGACAGTTTCAACGATTACTCGGTGCTATGGAGCTAGGAGATCAAAAGCCTTCCCAGCTTTTAAGAAGAATGCGAGACTTAGCGCGTAATAAGATACCTGATGAAACTCTGTCTATACTCTGGCAAGGTCATCTTCCTTCATCAGTTCGGGCTGTGCTAACAGTCAGTGACGCAAAAGACCTCGAAAATCTAGCAGCCATCGCCGATAAAATTATGGAGACCACGGTACCTTTGCAAGCTGCAGAAGTAAATTGCCAGGCGGAACAATCCGACAATACTTCATTTCTCATGACGCAAATAGCTAAGTTGAGCCTTAAGGTTAAGGAACTAGAAAGGTCTAGAGGGAGATTCCGAAACAATTCACGTAATTGGAGACGCCGTACTCCGTCACGCGGTCGAGTAACATTTCATCAGCGTCCACGTCACCGTGTATCTGATAAAGCGGGCTGGTTATGTTTTTACCACCATCGGTTCGGAAAAAACGCTAAAAAGTGTGTTGAACCATGTGCTTGGAACAAACAGCCGGAAAACTAAAGAAAGTGCAGCCAAAGGCGGATGTCTGCACTATATCGCCATCCCACCGCCTCTGCGTAACCGACTGCAAAAGTGGTTTACGTTTTTTAGTGGACACAGGTGCAAATATATCCGTGTTACCGTGTGTAAAAAAGCTTTATAATAGTGTTAATAGTGATAAATATAAACTTTACGCGGCAAACGGCAGTGAAATTAAGACATATGGTGTTAAGTCCTTAGTGTTAGATTTTAAATTACGTCGACCGTTTCGATGGACTTTCGTTATTGCAGACGTAAAGCAACCTATACTGGGCGCAGACTTTTTAACGTATCATAAGCTTATAGTAGATTTATATCATCGTAGATTAATTGATCAGATTACTAATATAAACACCATAGCTTCGATAGTGCAACATGATGAATCATCAATTACAACGTTGGATATAAACAATAAATATTACGACTTATTATTGGAATATCCAGATATTACAAAACCAATTTGTTTTAAGGAAACTCCAAGTCACTCTGTTGTGCATTACATTGAGACAACGGGTCGTCCGGTATTCGCACGACCTAGACCATTACCTCCGGATAAGTACCAGAAAGTGAAATCGGAATTTGAACTCATGCAAGACTTAGGAATTTGCAGGCCTTCGAAAAGTTGCTGGGCAAGTCCACTCCACGTAGTCCCGAAAAAGGACGGTGGAATAAGACCATGTGGTGATTATCGACAATTGAACGCCATCACTAAGCCCGACAGGTATCCGATTCCAAGACTTCAAGATTTTACATACTTACTGTCCGGGAAGAAAATATTTTCAAAGATTGATATTACACGCGCATATCACTTTATACCAATAAACCCTCAAGATATCGAAAAAACGGCCATAACTACGCCGTTTGGGTTGTTTGAATTTTCAAGGATGACTTTTGGATTGCGTAACGCAGCTCAAACGTTTCAGCGATTCTTAAATAACGTTGTACTACAAAATTTAAACTTTATTTTTGCATATATTGATGATATCATAGTAGCATCGTCATCCGAAGCCGAACATCGCAAGCATATAAGAATGATATTCGAGAGATTTAATAAATACGGCTTAACGATAAATATATCTAAATGTACATTTGGAAAGGAAGAAATTAATTTTTTGGGATATCACGTGTCTAAAGATGGTATTAAGCCTTTAAAGGATAGAGTTAGTACTATAATTAATTTTCCAAGACCTAAAACAATAGAGGAATTACGACGTTTTTTAGGCATGTTAAATTTTTATAGAAGACATCTTCCTCAAGCGGCAGAGATACAATCAAAGCTAAATGTATTTTTGCATAATTCTGTTAAGAAAGATAAGTCAGAAATTAAATGGACAGATGAGTCAATCGAGGCATTCGAAAAGTGTAAGGAAAGCCTATGCAGCGCTGTTACACTTTCGCATCCAGCAGCAGACGCGAATTTAGCCCTTATGACAGATGTCTCTAAGAAATGCGCCGGAGCCGTTTTACAGCAACTTGAAGACGACGTGTGGAAGCCTTTAGGATTTTTCTCCTCTAAACTAAGCGAAGCGCAGCAGCACTATAGCGCTTTTGATCGAGAATTACTCGCAATATACATGACTTTAAAGCACTTCAGATATTTAATAGAAGGACGTCCCTTGACGATATATACAGATCACAAACCACTTATGTATGCTTTAAAGAAAAATTCCTCGACCGAAAATGATACACCGCGTCGATTGAGACATTTAGATTTTGTTTTACAGTTTTGTACGAATATAGAACACATTAGTGGTACGCAAAATATTGTTGCAGACACATTATCGCGAATCGAACAAATTGACATTCCAATTAACATCGATTTTAATGCTCTTAGTGAAGCACAAGACAAAGATGAAGAATTAAAATTTTTACTAAGTTCAAAAAATTTAAGTTTTAAGAAGTTTCATCTTCATAATAGTCAAGATCCAATTTATTGCGAAGTTTCAAAACAAAATGCGAGACCATATTTGCCTAAGGAATTCCGAGATCATGTTTTCAAAGCCATACATGGTTTGAGTCATCCGAGTATACGATCGACTAGAAAGATGATATCCGATAGATACTTTTGGCATTCGATGAATAAAGATGTTGCTAACTGGGCTCGAACATGTCTATACTGCCAACGATGTAAGGTTCATAGACATACTGTATCACCTTTCGGAAAATTTCCGACAAGTCAAAGATTCGAGCATATACATATAGATATTGTTGGTCCATTACCACTTTACAAAGGCTATAGATACTTATTAACGATGTTAGACCGTGCTACAGGATGGCCAGAAGCTTTTCCATTGAGAGATATAACAGCCGAAGTTATCGTGGAAAAGTTGTATTCAGGATGGATTGCACGATTTGGGTGTCCTTTGCGAATTACAACAGACCAAGGAAGGCAATTCGAATCAAACCTCATGAGTCAATTAGCAAAACGCCTTGGTATTTTGAAAATAAGGACGACCACATACCATCCACAAGCAAACGGTGCAGTTGAAAGATGGCATCGCTCTCTTAAAGCATCTTTAATGTGTAGAGGAAATAATAATTGGGTCAAGGAATTACCATCGGTGTTACTTGGCTTAAGAGCAAGTCTTAAGGATGACACGCAAGTTAGTGCAGCTGAAATGGTTTACGGCAGTGCTTTAAGACTACCAGGAGATTTCTTTGAGCCTATAACGCCAGAGAAGTCTGATAGTGAAACATTTGTCAGAGAGTTAAGGCAAAATATACGAAATATTATCGGAATACCTAAGCGAGAAAGGTCACAGAAAACTATATTTGTACATCCAGAACTACAAAAGTGTACACATGTATTCGTACGATGTGATAAGATGTGTAGATCACTGCAACCTCCATACTCAGGACCATACAAAGTACTAGATCGCAAAGAAAAATATTTAAAAATTTTAATGGAAGACAAAGAATGTATTATTTCAATAGATCGTTTGAAGCCAGCCTTTTTATTAAATGATAACGAACATTCAAATGTTAAGAATACATCCCGAGACGATATACCTTATAAACAGACACCTTTGTTTAATAAAGTAACGCGATCCGGCCGAATCAGCAAGCCTGTTGTAAGATTTATAGATCAATCATTGTAAATTTTACTCTCACGAAGCCGGTACACTCACAATTTGTATTACAAATAAATACAAAACAAGCTGTTTTCAAAGAAAAATATAAATTTTAAATAATGGGATATAATCAGAGCAAGAGGAAAAAAAGAGGAAGTGATCATTGCACATATGGGAGCAAATACTGCAGCCCCAACAATATCTGAGTTAAAGCTCGATATTTATTTTGGAATAATCTTCGTGCTTATCCTAATTATAATACTGGTCTGGATAAGAACACAATGTCGAAATAAGTTTCGCGACATCTTAAGAAAGGAAATGCAGAGTATGCCTGACATAGCGGCTGCGGTTTAACTCTTGAGTGCGTAAAAGTGTTGCGTTAGTAATATGTGCAATTTACTTTGTGTATTTTAAACGTAATTCTGTGTAATAATATATTTTAATAATAAATAAATAAACGGTTTGTTTATAGATATTGTTAAAATGAATATAATTGTTGTTGGTATAATTGAGCGGCTAAATAATCATTTTGTATTTGATTAATTATGTTTGTAGAAAATTATAATTGTAATAATTTACTTTTTATACAGTTTATATTTTTTGTATACTTTAATTTTTTTTGGTCTTATATTTTGTGAATTTTTTTATTATTGTTTTTGTATTTCTTTTATGAAAGGGGGAGTATTGTACCTACCAATAATACGTATAGATTTTCATATTGGGAATATGATGCATGTACACTTAGTAAGCAATGTATTTCAGTCAGTCTCAATAAATATCCACAGGCACTCGGCCGTGTCAATAATAATCTTTTAATATAACACCTCCGCCACACATTCATTTCTCTCAGGTGTCAATTTTAAAGTCAAGTCAAGGTGCTAGTTAAATATAATTCTACACTGATAAAAGAATTTCAAAATAGCAAGTCATTTGTTGCTACAAATAACAACCTTTATACAATAACAATACGCTAAACTAATATGTGATAAAAATACCTTGAAGTCTGAATACAGACTTTGAAGAGAGGCGTAAAAATGAAAATTTGTTTTGAAGTCCCTCGGAAAATCTCTTGTTTGTGAAAACGTGGGTTACTTTGCGTCTCCATCAAAGTAAAATCTGAAAATGTGTGTGGGCGGAGATGTCTAAAGTAAATAGGCACCTACGTACCGTCAGCAAAAAACAAGTTTTGAATAAAAAATTAGAATGTATTATTTGTGCGCTATTAGCAAATTTTTTACTGACTTTAAAAAGGTTATTCAGTCGTCTGATGTTTTTTGTGCAGTTTTTTTAGGCGTTTGAAAGCCGATTTTGATGAAATTGGTTTTAGTGGTTAAGGCGTCTGGTGTGATCAATAGTACTCAGGAAATATGAAATGAAACTCAAAAAGTACTTTAAAATTCACCTTTCATAATTTTAATTTTTTCCGAATCATAAGTTTGGGAGCGTGTGAATAAAACAGCTTTATTTAATTTATTATCGATTGCCTTTTGACATTCGCAATCCAAAGAATGAACCAGTAACTCATTGGAGAAGACCAAATTACCAATCAAGAGTTAACGATTACTATCAGATGTTATGATAACAACCGGGACCGACAGCTTAATGTGCAGTCCGAGGCACGGTGGAGAAACCCAAAAGGACAAATGGCCAAACCGTTGACTAAAAGCTGGCGCAGTGCCCTATAAAATTAACTATATAAAAAAATATTTACTTTACAATATTTTTTTTACATAAATATTATTTTGCAGTCAGTACAACATGAGAATCGGTTTCCATAAACAAAACGTGTATTGTTCGAAGCCGCCGGGTCTTCTTTTCCCGTGACAAAGTAACAACTCCGGAAGGTATATGTGATACGAGGCTAAACGCGAAATGCTGGGTTATGAAACCGAATAAAATGTGACTTCTTTCTTCTCGACAAATGTTAGAATTACCTTTATATGAAAGGTAATTCTAACATTTGTTAAGCATGGATAAAAATATGTTGGTGCATGACGGAGTATAGAACCCATTTAACACGTTGGATTAGAAAGACAATATTTGAAAAAATATGTCATTCTAAAGAAGCGTCACATTGATGGTTACTTCAATATTTCACGATACAGAAAATTATTGACGTACCGCATATAAAAGGACGATTCGTTGAAATCCGACGTAGTACGTCACACGTCATTCGTACAGTGCTGTGTAATTTTTATATATGTATTATCTAGTAAAGGGATTAAAAGCATTGTTGATTACAATAAGTAGTTCATAATGTTAACCTATTTGGATGAAATTCATAAAGGCTATCCTTGGCTTAGTTTGATTCAAAATGAATACGGATAAAACCCCAGGTGTGGTTTTAAATATATACGCGATGATTTGATGCTTAGGTTAGAGCTTTTGATAATTATAATGAGGATAAGAGTTCTGATGTAACAATAAGCCTAGGGTAGAGCCTACTTCATCTGATGGTAGGTGGAAGTAGAGTCTTGACGAGAGGGTGGCTAATATCGTTGCAGAAGGTGAACTGTACTAGTCGCCCTTGCCCTACCTATCTGAAGGATCAAACTGGTTCTACGCGGCTGGTAAGCAGACAATTCACGAACTTTTCACAGATTTTGTTAGATTTTTGAATATTATTTATTTTTCATAGTTTATCAACAAAAGGACGCTCATAGCCGGGAGCGCTCACTGATCGGTAAACGATCGGTGGGTAAAGCAACTTTACGCGGGTCAGTCACTAGATGGGTGATCGCATAGTGGTATTTCAACTGAGCGTCTCCGTGTTTCTGAGGGCACGTAAGAAGTCGGTCCAGGCTGTTATCAATTTGATGACAGTCGATAAGTCAAGTCAGAGGCCTATACGTGCGACCTGAACAACTCTGACACTAGGTTGGCAACTTACCACTCGATAAGAAGAAGAACAAAAGGATTATACCTTCAAAGTGGTCATGATCTGTTAACAGCTTCAGAAGGCCTACCATTAACTCTTATTACCATTCTAATGACGACCTAAAATGAGCTACATTTCTATATCGTACCATGACAGATATTTATACGTCATGCGCGCATAAAATCTGAATCATTTTAATGTTAAAATTGAATTCGATAAGATTGTTTGTCGACATTAGAATTACAATAAGAGTTAACAGTAACCCCCCTGAGCTATAGAATATAACTCATAATATAAAAGCAAAATTCCCGATATTGCTTTTTCTTGTGTAACTTTGAACTTGGTTAAAGATACACAAGAGTCAGGTGTTTACAGCCCACCTGATGGTAAGTGGTTGCCTTAGCCTATGATCGCTTGCAGTACCATTAGTAGGTGCCACTCACGCGTTGCCAACCTCGAGATATTAGTTCTTAAATCTCCTCTACCCAGTAATTTCACTAGCCTACAGTGCCCTTTAAACCGGAACACACCAATGCTGAAGCACTACTATTTGGCAGCAGAATATTTGACACTGCGGTCCCTACCTAGCCGGCCTCTTGGAACAAAAAACCTACCACCAGTGTGACTGATTGCACTGGTGGAATAATCTCTGCTGTGCCAGAGGTTATCCCAACAGCGGGCGATGGAATCGTCACATCCCGACGCCGGGATCTTTTTTTTTAACAGTACTATTACTAAAATAGTGATCTTATAAATTTATAGTATTTTATTCTTACTAAACTATTTAGCTTACCTTTGAGAAGTGCGGGGTATAGGAGTGTAGACAGGCCATTCGTTGTACATCAGTGGGTCACGGTATGGCACTGATGGCACCTCGTTGATCAGTTCAGGGGTACGAGCTTGCCTCTTTGAGAAGCTGTTGACAATATACATATATATTATAATATATACTTCTGAAAGTTATAAAGTGATTTTGTTACATTAAAGTAATTAGAAATTGTGGTTTAAAAATAAATAATAATGTAATAGTATGATAGTAATGACATTTTAGAAACATTACAAATGACTGTCGAGAGTTAAATGCATTAATATTACCATTGCTTAAAATTATTAATAATAATAATACATAGTATACATTTGACGACGTTGTGGCGCAGCGGTAGCGAACCTGCCTTAAACGCCACAGGTCGCGGGTTCGATTCCCGCTCGGAGCATATTATGTTTGTATTGACTATGCAAGCATATTTTCCGGTCTGGGTGTATTTGTCCTTGTCCTTGTATGTGTTTCTGGACCCCCAACACAGGATACCACTATCCTAATGGGGGCCGTTGAGTGTGTAGCATTTTAGTAGTAGAGCAATGCTTCTCACAACATCAATCGGCCGGCTCGACCCCTCTCACAGAAAATCGGCGTAAAGTAACAGATTACAGTTGCGTTTCGTGCGATTAGTGAGAGCATCGGCCCAATCTTCGAAAGTCAATACAAACATATGGCCCAATCTCTTAAAAGCTTAGAGGTGCTTGCCCAAATTCGACGACGCGACCAGTGGTGTAGCCATAACGTGGCCGGAAAGGTCCCACAAGGGGACCCTAACATTTAAAAAGAAGCCAGGAAAAAATAATTTGAATGTTACTGAAATTTGATACTAAAACCAAAATTGTGATTTCAGTTCAATACCCTCTGAATTAAAGGTCACTAGAAAATCAAGTAATTGTATTAACGCTTCTATACTATTTTGAAGGAGTAAGGAGTAACGCCCCATTAGTTTTTTTATGTTACAAGTTGGCAAACAAGCATACGGCCCACCCGAGGGTAAGTGGTCGCCGTAGCCTATGAGCCCTTGCAGCTGCATTAGTAGCCGCCACTCACGCGTTGCCAACCTCGAGATATTAGTTCTTGAATCTCTTGTGCTCAGTAATTTAACTAGCCTATTGCAAACCTCAAATGAATTTGTCACTGGCCTCAAACAGTATAGCTACACCACTGCACGCAACCTTAGGTTAAACTCTACCCCTTATATCTACTTGGCCAGGTTGAAAAGATATATAGGGAAGACAGAATAGTTGAGGGCTGTACTTCTCCGTTCGAGTGAACTAAGTACTACTTAACCTTTACGGGACAGATAGCGGCATCATGTTCTGTAGGCATCATTACCTTAATATGACAGTGACCTTTTACGTTGAAATTTAACGCTCGAGTTGTTTCAAACGATTTAGTATCTTCAGATAAAAGTTGAAAGATACTTATGTCGTAGCGAAATTGCGAAAAAAAATACAATTCTTTTTCACTGATTTTATAAATGCGAAAGTAACTCTGTCTCTCTGTCTGTCTGTTGCGCTTTAACGCCAAAACTACTGAACCGATTTAAATGAAATTCAGGTACACAGATAGTCTACAGCCTGACAAAGGACATAGGCGGACATAGGCTACTTTTGAATGAAAAAAGGGTTGTAAAGCATTGAAAAGGGGGCGATGAAAACCTGTATGGAATTATCGTCAATTTTAGAGCTATAAGCATAGAACTTATTTTTTAGGCTGTTGATTCGATATGACATTCAAAGTTTGTAAAGGGGGTTCTGAGTTTGTATTAAAATCGTTATAAACGTGGGCGAAGCCGCTGGCAGTAGCTAGTATACTAGATGTTCAATTGTGAAAATATAATTTCGCTGAATTATGATAAAAAATCGATTCTTGAACGGCATGCTCAGGACGTATTGCGCTTTTTGAAGGCTAACCCATTTAGCCATCTTGAGTGATTTTTGAGGTATAAACGTATAGAAAGAAATCAAACTTGAGTCCTTTTTACATACGGGTCTTAGTCTCCCCGCCCAGTGACGATGTCAAGGCCAGTAAGGCCAATAGCAATACACATTCAGAAAAAACCGAATCTCTCAATTGTGATATAAAAATAAAAATAATTATATAAAACATTTCTTGTTAATATTTTATGTATTTTATTTACTGCGAAAATTTATTAACTATTTTTAAATACAAGGAAAGCATTTTTATATTTCTTTTTAACGTCTTCTTATAGTGGATTATTTTGTTGAAGTAAGTTGGTGTGGAATGCGAAAAACTCGAGATAATTGGATGGTTTTCTCGATTATAAAGTGTTGTAGTGTGGGTATTTTAAGAATATTTTGTAAGGTGCACTTATACACTTCTAATAAAGTCAGTCTCTGTCTTGAACTCGAACAGATTGTTTTATTTCATAAAACACAACATGGTGTCAGGTGTGGGGTGTTAGGAATTATATATCATATAGATTTCTTAAAGTATAATGAGTAGTGCTAAAGAAAAAATTGTCAAAATGTCTAAAGATAGCCATTATGAGAATTACGCCTCAATACAACAGCCGTTACCGTTATCGATGGAAGGCAATATGTCTGACAACTGGCGTGACTGGAAAAAAACGTTTGATTGGTATCTTATTGCGTCGGGTCGAGAAAATGCTTCGTCACGAGAAAAATTTGCGTTGTTTCTCCATGTGATTGGCAAGTACGGACGAGAGATTTACGAAGAACTAGATTTCAAAGACAATGAACAGAGCAACTACGAAGCATTATGTATAAAATTTGAAGAAAGATGTGATCCACTAAAAAATATTAGTTTTGAAAGACATTTGTTCTTTGAAAGTTATCAGAATAACGACGCGTTTGACAAGTACTACGCAGAGTTAAAAATAAAAAGTAAGTCCTGTAAATTTGGAGTTATAAGAGACAGTTTAATTTTAACTCAATTAATTCGAGGTATAAAAGATACACAATTAAGAGAAAGAATGCTTCGGCGAAAAGATTTAGAACTAAAGGAGGCGGTTTCATGGTGTCGAGCGGCCGAAGTAGCGGGACAACAAGCACTCAAAGTGAATATTCAAACGTCGGAAATGCCTCAACGAGTGGTTGACGCACCGCCGCCGCTTGCCGAAGTCGAAGCGGTCGGTTATCGAGCGGGCGCTGCGGGAACGAGACAGCTGCGTGCGGCCGCGCGGCCAGCGGCGCCGGGGCCGAGCGGAGCGGCGCGTGATGTGCGCGAGCGGTTTGTTACCCGTTCGATTCCCGGACAGCGACGTCGGTGTGTGAATTGTGATTTTGTACATGAGTATAATAGGTGTCCTGCGTATAATGTGTACTGTTTTAAGTGTAATAAGCGTGGTCATTACGCTAAGTGTTGCAAAGTAGTGTTTATACGGGAATTAAATCAGTCATCGGAAAATAATAGTGTCGTTGAGGAGTTATTTATCAGTGGTATTCAGCTTAATACTATTGACGCTAAGTTATGGTGTGAAACGATATTAATAAATAACATTCCGATCTTATTCAAACTAGATAGCGGCGCCGACGCTTGTGTTATGTCAATGAATAGTTATTTAGCAGCTGGGTTTTGCAAAAAATCCTTGCAGCCGACGCAAAATGTTCTAAAAGAGGTTAGTAAAAATAATTTACCTATTGCAGGATTTTTTGTTGGTTTATTAAAGTACAACACATGGGAAATAAATGAACCTATTTATGTATTAAATATTAACTGTAATAATTTATTATCAAGGGATGCTTGTGTTAAATTAAATCTTTTAATGAGAATAAACGAGATTCGTACTAATAAAATTAATAATTATTTTTTAAATTATAAATCAGTTTTCGAAGGAATCGGTCGGCTGCCAGGATTACATAGTATAAAAATTGATAAATCGATCTGCCCCGTGGTTAAATGTGCAAGAAAAATTCCTATAAAATTAAGACCTAGGTTACAAGAGGAATTAAACCGCTTAGAAAATCTAGGCATTGTTAAACCGGTTAATGAACCGACAGAGTGGGTTTCTAATATTGTTTTAGTTGAAAAACCGAATGGAAAATTAAGAATTTGTTTAGATCCACAACATTTAAATAAAGCAATTAAACGTAGCTATTTTCAACTTCCTTGTTTTGATGAAATTACTGCCAACTTATCGGGAGCTCGTTATTTTTCAGTGTTAGATGCTAGCAACGGTTTTTATATGATTGCTTTGGATGAAGCTAGTTCTTTGTTATGTACTTTTGCTACACCTTTCGGGAGATATAGGTTTCTTAGATTACCTTTCGGAATATGTAGTGCGTCGGAAGTTTTTCACAACATTATGTACAAATTGTTTGCCAGAGAGGGAGTGGAAGTTTATATTGATGACGTCATGGTATATGGGCGCACGAAGGAAGAACACGACAGGCGATTAAAAGAAGTTTTAGATTGCGCGATGACCAACGGGGTACGTTTTAATAGAGACAAATGTGTAATCGGAACAGATAGTGTCAAATTTCTAGGACATATTTTTGATAGAAATGGTATGCGGCCAGATCCTAAACGAATTAAAGCTATAGATGATATTCCCCGCCAACCTCTAAAAAGAATTAGAACGATTTTTGGGCATGTGCAATTATCTTTCACGGTTTATACCAAATTATTCACACATATCCGGGCCCCTAAGAGAATTATTGAAAAAAGATATAGAATTTAACTGGCATGATGCTCATAATAATGTATTTTTACAATTAAAAATATATATCTGAAGCGCCGACCCTGTGCTACTATGATGCTAACGCGTCGGTAACGGTATCGGTGGATGCTAGCGCGCACGGACTTGGTGCGTGCTTGTTACAGCACGGCCGCCCTGTGGCCTTCGCCGCGCGCGCACTAACTCCCGCAGAGTCGAGGTGGGCGCAAATTGAAAAAGAAATGTTGGCAATAGTCTATGGTTGCACTAAATTTCATCAATTTATTTACGGACATAAGAAAGTGAACATTGAAAGTGATCACAAGCCCTTAGAAGCTATTTTTAAAAAACCTCTTAGCGATGTTCCCGTGAGGCTCCAGCGATTATTACTAAAATTACAAAAATATTGTTTAAATGTATATTATACACCGGGCAAATATTTATTCATTGCCGATACGTTATCAAGAGCTACAAAACTAAAAACTGATGATGAAGACTGCTGCCTGGAAGAGATAGTGAATTTACACATACAGACACTAATAAAAAATATTAATTTTAGCGAAGATAAATTACAATTAATAAAGGAAGCGACATTGAGTGATAAAGGGCTATGTACAACTATGGAGATATATAAGAAAGGGTGGCCACATACAAAAAGTATTTTAGAAAGTTGTGTCAAACCTTATTGGGATATAAGAGAAGAAATACATGTTATTAATGGAGTTGTTTTTAGAAATGATAAGGTGATTATTCCCGGATCTTTAAAAAATGAAATGCTAGAAAGAATTCATGAGGGTCATCTTGGCATGGATAAATGTAAGAGGCGAGCACGAGAAGTTATGTGGTGGCCAGGAATGGCTACTGATATTGAGAAACGTGTAAAAGAATGCGTCGTGTGCTGCGAAATGAGAACGGATCAGCCGAAGGAACCGCTGATGCCGTTCCGGGTACCTGATAGACCGTGGGAAGTCATTGCTGCCGATATATTTCAGCTAAAGTCAAAATATTATCTTATCGTGGTAGATTATTATTCCAAATTTGTTGAAGTATTACCACTCAATAATATTACAAGTACTACTACAATAGCACAATTTAAATCGATATTTGCTCGTTTCGGAATACCGAAAAAATTGATATCTGATAATGGGAGGCAATTTATATCTGATGAATTTCAAAATTTTGCTCGCTTGTGGGAATTCAAACATGTTACCAGTTCGCCGTTTTACCCGCGTTCAAATGGATTGGCTGAACGTAATGTAAGGACTGTAAAGAATTTATTAATTAAGGCAGAAAGAGACAACAGTGACCCGTTTCTCGCTCTTTTAAATTTTCGTAATACACCAATAACTGGGGAAGATTATTCACCGGCACAGCTTTTAATGGGACGGACACTTAATACAAGATTACCAATACACAGCAAATTATTAAATCCTAAGATTCCTTTAAAATCAAAAATTATAAATAAACGCAAAATAAAATCAGAGAAAGCAAAAGAATATTATAACCGTAATTGTAAGGAATTAAAACCTTTAAAAGTCAAGGATCAAGTACGTATTCGCGATCCTACCTCCAAAAACACGCAAGGTAAATGGATACCTGGGCAGGTGGAAACAGCTGCACCAGAACCTCGGTCCTATTGGATTAAGACCTGCGGTGGACGGCGATACCGTCGAAATAGACAACAGATATTGAAAACAAGTAATGCATCAGTTTCGCCATCCGTCGCCGCCGATACACATTATAAAAAACAGTTAAAGAATTTTTATGATGACCTAGACGATGAGGACAACTTTGCCACTTCTTCTCTGGATTTAAATATGCAGAGCACATCACCATCAGCTCAGGTTAAGGGTCGCTATACTCGCTCAGGTAGGCTAGTACGATCTCCTGATAGGTGGCATTATAAGCATTTTTAATTTCTGTATTTTAAGTAAACAAAACGAATTGTAACTCAAGATAAAAATATGTAAAAAAAAAAAAAAAAAAAAAAAGCATGTAATGTAGAGGATAATTATGTTAAGTTATAAAAAAAAAAAAAAAAAACTTTTATTTAAAATCTGTCAAGTATATATTGTTTATTTCTTTTTTTATTTGTAGAGGGAGATGTTGTAGTGTGGGTATTTTAAGAATATTTTGTAAGGTGCACTTATACACTTCTAATAAAGTCAGTCTCTGTCTTGAACTCGAACAGATTGTTTTATTTCATAAAACACAACAATAAAGGAAATTCCAATTTGATCTTTGTACCTTGTTAAGTCGTGATAAAATAAATACATTATTTTCTCTTTTTCTCTACAGAGAGATTTCAATTCTAGTGTTTTATTTTCTTTCGAAGACAGTATATTACGGTAGTGAACCTGCCTTAAACGCCACAGGTCACGGGTTCGATTCCCGCTCGGAGCATAATACGCTGGTATTGACCATGTAAGCATATTTTCCGGTCTGGGCGTATTTGTCCTTGCCCTGTATGTGTTTCCGGACCCCCGATACTGGATATCACTATCCTAATAGGGCCCGTTGAGTGTTCAGCGTTTATTTATTATTTATTTTTTTGTAAATTCAGATAATATTGTTACGTGCTGGGGTTCGAAGATTTGGATTAAAACACCTGATGGCTCTAAATTAGATCTTCTAGATCACAAAACAGAGCTTCACAAATCACAAGTCCAAATCACAGGTCAGTCGTATACCAGAAAGATAGCCGGTTTTAATTGGTTTCGCATTTAATCACTTGTATTGTTTGTAGTTTCTTCACTCGTTGCTTATAACTGAATGATTCAGTTGACGCGTCGGGCCGCTATATATATAGTGCAGAACACGGAATTTTATACGGCACTTTTGGAGAATACATCTTTCTGGAACCTACGCGTTACTTCGTTACGCGAAAGAAATAAACAGAGACAGTAGCGAGCGATTTCGAACCTGACACCTTAGTAATAAGGGGGCTATTATATCTTATGAACACATGCCTGTATGGTCAATACAAAAGTGGCAAATAGGATTACGGCCTGATCGCAAACAGTCACCGTAGCCTATATTTATCGCCGTTCATTGACAAAGGAAAACGCACCCCTCCCCTTTCCTCCCCGGTCGAGTCTATTTAGAAAAATCTCGAAAAATAAGTATTTTATATACTATAAAGTGTTGTTGTTACAATTCACAAGTTCCTTAAGCGTCTTACTATAAATCTTTGGGGAACAATATACTTAGATCATTGACCTTTAAACAATGGTTCTCCTTAGCAAATTACTTAAGTGAATTTTCAAAAGCATTTATTAGAAAATGTCTTAAATGAAAGTCTTCATTATTGGTATTTTAATTCTCAAAAGAACAGAAATCTAATTAACAAACTTAGTTTTCTTCGATATTCTATTCATTTTGATTTTATAAGACTTTCTACAGCATCATTTTGTAGCTAAGAGACCGAAAGACTTGATTTTCCAAAACTATCTGTGACGAAATGTCTAAGTATCTGTTTTAACTGGTGGTAGGTCTTCTATTGCAAGAGGCGGACTGTATTTCGCTTTGAAGTACACTGTAGTTAGTGAAATTAAGGGGCAAAGGAGATTTATGAATCAATACCTCGAGGTTGGCAACGCGTGAGTGACACCTACAAATGGTGTTGGAATTGCTCATAAGCTACAATGACCTCGTATCATCAGGGGCTCGTGTGCTTGCTTGCCAACTCAGTCAAATTTTTTCTTTATATTATTTTATATTAGAAGGCGTCAAAAGAGTAAAAACAAAGATTTCAAAGGCTTCTTATGATATAATATTAGATTTTTTTATGTAAGATGGGGCAAACGGGCAGCAGGCTCACCTGATGATAAGTGATCATCGCCCCTATGAACATCCGCAATACCAGAGGGTATGCAGGTTGCCAACCTTTAAGGAAAGAGTAGGCTCTTCTCTTGAAGGTTCCCAGGTCGTATCGGTTTGGAAAGGCCGCCGGCAGAAGTTGGTTCCACAGAGTGGTTGTGTGAGGAAGAGAATGTCTTCTAAATCGCGCTGTTTCTAGACATCGAGGTGGTAAGAAGGTGACAAAATAGTATCTCATAAGTAATAAGTTAAAGGCGTCGGGATGTGACGACCCCATCGCCCGCTGTTGGGATAACCTCTGTCACAGCAGAGATTATTGCACCAGTGCAGTCAGTCACACTGGTGGTAGGTCTTTTGTTGCAAGAGGCCGGCTAGGTAGGTACCACCGCAGTGTCCAATATTCTGCCGCCAAATAGTAGAGCTTAGGCACTACTGTGTTCCGGTTTGAAGGGCACTGTACGCTAGTGAAATTACTGGGCGAACGAGATTTAAGAACTAATATCTCGAGGTTGGCAATGCGCGAGTGGCACCTACTAATGGTGCTGCAAGCGCTCATAGGCTACAGCAGCCACTTACCATCAGGTGGGCCGTATGCTTGTTTGCCAACTTCTAACATAAAAAAAAATCTCATACTAAATCCTTAGCCAGGCCTGTCTCCTCAAAAGCGTATGAGTGAAATTTCATGTTGACAACAGTAGCGACCAAGTTTTCACGCCCTCCGAAGATACCGAGCAGCGAAAAAACTCGTTTTGCTAAAGCAAAGTGGTATTTAGCTCTTGAGCCAAGACTGCAGCTGGTTTAAAAGTTGAATACATATGGATTGCTGCACTTCTGGGTGACACCACCTGCATATGGAGACTTGGTTCCAATGTAACAACAAAATTACCAAAAAGAACCGTTAACCAATTTGAGCCAGTGCGTCCATTAATGAATCGCATACTAATGGGTAGAGACTTACGAGTACTTTTAATGAAAAATAGTTTCATTGTTATTAGAAGTGGGTGTATGGTTATAGACAACCCAACACTGGTGATTTAATTGAAGTTTATATCTGTGAAGATTCTTCATTGGTACTGTCTCATCCTAGGAATACGTCTCCCATTCGTCATGATGGAGGTTTAATGAACTGTATCATATGCCTTGGATGCCCTAAATACCAAAAAAAATCTGTTATTTTTACAACATGTAGCAGGATGTTTCTTTCATGTAATCTACATTTGAGATATTTCCTAAACATCATTTTTAATGTCCGAAAAGAGATTTTCAATGCCCTATAATCTTTGGCAGATAAATTATAAAACAATTTTCACAAATAAAATGGGTTTCTGACACTACTACAACGCAGACTTGACTTTTAGCGCTAACAAGGTATGCCCACCCGATACGCTCATAAGAACGATATATTCTATCAATATAGGCTATGCGCTATTTAATGATATATAAGTTACCTCGGGACTAGACCACAACCCATATTATCCGAGACACTGTCTTTTGTTGAGTTTGATAATATTTTCAATTCAACATAAAGTTCTATTATAGTATATAATGTACATATATATGCAATTCCGACGACGCTGATGAAATGGACGTGTGGTACAAGTGACTGGTAGTTAACCTACTTTAAACCACGACGGCCGCGGATTCGATTCCCGGAGCACATGTCTGTTATAAATATCTGCTTCTGTCTGGGCGTTTGACCTTATGAGTCTCCCCATTGTGTCTCGGAGAGCACGTTAAACTGTCGGTCCCAATTATTATAATAACTGATAATAACCGTTATCACTTGATAGGTAATTTGTTATTATCCAATGAGTTACTGGTCCGCCATTTGAGTTGCGGACGTCAGATGGCTTTGTGTAAAAACTAGTAACCCGTCAAATCATCATAAAAGTAATAAGCAGAGCCTGAGTAAATATATAATAATGCTAGAAAATTATTATTATATGAAATCTATATCGTTGTATTAAAATAGTATCACATTTTCGTATTTAGTAATTAAATTTAACACACAAACAATGATTTACAAAGTCAAACCTTCGCTATAATGAAATACCTCAAATACCGCCCCGAGAAATTACCGCGAAGGATCGTAATCTAAAATGGTATTTGCTAATATTGTTACAATAAATTTATCAAACAATTTCGATAAAACGCCTGTTATTTTTGAGGATCAGTTTTTTTAAATGTCATGACGGTGGCAAATACGCTTATGGTCGGCAATAGCAGTGGCAATCAAGCTTACAGCCAGCCTGATGGTAAATTATGGTAGTGGTGGAAGTTCCCGAACCCTTAAAAATTCTTTATCCCTCCCTTAAAGACCCCGTATCTATATCAGTAGGGGAATGTACGCATACTACATATATAGTACTATTTCTAAGCCCCGCCGATGACCACCCGTAGTATATGTCAAGTGTTCAATTTTTTTAATATTCACATTTATTTTTCATCACTAATGACTACGTGATACAAACGTAAGATCTCACCACCGTCCCTGTGACCAAGCGTCGTATTTTTAAGACCTTCCCATCCATTCCTTAACGGGTCACGTAGTTTGGGTACGTTCTCTAGGGAGCTCATCTGAAGCATTCGCAGAAAGATAGACAACTCTCCTATCCTTGTCAAATAAATTTGTTTTTGTTAGGATATTGTTAATAGGTCGTCTTGTATAAATTTCATCCGTCCAAGATTTTTTTATACCTTTTGGCGTATGACGAAGAATAGAACTTATTTAATACGTTGGATTAGAAAGACAATATTTGAAAAGATGTCATTCTAAGGGAGCGTCACAATGATGGTTAATTCAATATTTCACGCGAATCGTTGAAATCCGACGTAGTAGTTACAGTGCTGTGAAATTTATTGTGCTATCTAGTAAATGGATTAAAAGCATTGTTGATTACAATAAGTTGTTCATAATGTTAACCTACTTGGATGGAATTCATAAAGGCTCCAGGCTATCATTAACTTAGTGTGATTCAAAATGAATTCTGATAAAATCACAGGCGTGGTTTTATATCTACATTTGATAAGACCTTGATTGGAGGTTAAGGACGAAAACCCCTCAATGAGCAAGTCCATAAAGAACGGAATTCATGAATCTACAATATTGTGATTGAATGTTTTATTTTATGTAGCAAATGGTTATTTTTTAATCTGTCTTTTTTATTTGGCTTTTTTATGTTACAGGTTGGCAAACAGATGGTAAGTGGTTGCCGTAGCTTATGAGCGCTTGCAACACCATTAGTAGACGCCACTCACGCGTTGCCAACTTCGAGATATTAGTTCTTAAATCTCCTCTGCCCAGTAATTTCACTAGCGTACAGTGCCCTTCAAACCGGAACACAGTTATGCCTAAGCACTACTATTTGGCGGCAGAAATTTGACACTGTAGTGGTACCTATCTAGCCGGTCTCTTGCAACAAGAGACCTAGCATCAGTGTGACTGATTGCACTGGTGGAATAATCTCTGCTGCGACCGAGGTCATTCCAATAGCGGGCGATGGGGTCGTCACATCCGGACGCCGGGAATGAATGAATGGCTTTCAGAATTTTTGCAAAATGTCGTTATCCAAGTGATAAATAGCCGTGCAATTTTTACGGAAAATTGACAATTTTCATAGCACGTTAGATACATTTTCGTGTAAAGTCAATCAGCGTCAAATGAAGATGAATTATAAAGCATTTTGTAGATACAGTGCAGCGTCATCATTCTCTTTGTTTACAATATTAATCAGAAAACGGGCGATTTAAATGAGTTAATTGTCGCGCAGCGGTAGCGAATAAGCCTTAAGCACCACAGGTCGTGGGTTCGATTCCCGCTCGGAGCGGATGTTTGTATTGACCGCACATGCATGTTTTTCGGTCTGGGTGTATTTGTCCTTGTCGTTGTGAATGTTAATACCGGTTTTAGGATTCGGTCGCAGGTTTCGGTAAAAATACATTCGGTAAACAGAATCGGTTCAATGATGGACATATGCCTCAATAGCTCACGCTTTTTCGTGTCATTTATGTTTCGTTACCCAAGTAAGTTTGCCTGGAGGAGATCGCTTATTAGCGATAAGGTCACCTTGTTGTACTCAATTTTATATGTCATTGTAATAAATATTTGTAACTTCCCTGTTATGTGGTGTACAATAAATTATTATAAATAAATAAATAGTTATTTAGAAAAAAGTTATTACCATTATTAAATTTTAAATATCATTCGTAAATCGGAATCTACAGCTGACATATTCATTTGGCATTTACCACGAATAATCCGTAATATCCGTGTTAGGGTCACAGTTACCTCAGACCTTGTATTTAATTAGAAATGCCACGGAAGGTGTCAACTGAAAATCTTTAATACAAATTGCTTTTGAATATTATCTCTATACTAGCTTCTGCTAGTGGCTTCGCCCGATTGAATAACGATTTTAATACAAATTTTCAACCCCTTTTGACCGCTTATGGGTGAAATTTTAGAAAATTTTAAAACCCGCCTTGCTTTATATTGTAGTGAGTTACACGCTACGAAGAAGCTAGCTTTCTGGGATTGCTTTTATTTATATTTTTTCATGCCTGAAAGGCAATGTTTCATGCTTCTAGTTTCAAAAACGACGGTCTTCCATACTCTTAGCCCTCTTTTCACCTTCTTTTTTACGATACTAAAATGGCAAGCAAGCATACGGCCCACCTGATTGTAAGCGGTTGCCGTGGCCTGTGAGCGCTTACAACAACATTTGTGTCACTCACGCGTTACCAACCTCGGGATATTGGTTCTTAAGTCTCTTTTGCCCAGTAATTTTACTAGCCTAAAGTACCCTTTAAACCGGAACACAGTAATAAAAACACACACCGTAGCATAAGAGCCTATTAGAATATGGTTGTCGTAGCCTATAAGCGCCAGCAAAACCATTCGTAGGTATCAACCACGCGTTACCATTACGTTACGCGTTATAGGCTACGACAACTGATTACTATCAATGCGTATGCCTCCTTGCCAACTAATACCATAAAAAATAGTCTCGTAGACTAATTATCGGCGTCGGGATGTGACGACCCCATCGCCCGCTGTTGGGGTAACCTCTGTCACAGCAGAGATTATTCCACCAGTGCAATCAGTCACACCTACCACCAGTAGGTCTTTTGTTGTGTGCAAAACCCGCAGTGTCAAATATTCTGCCGCCAAATAGTAGTGCTTAGGCATTACTGTATTCCGGTTTGGAGGGCACTGTACGCTAGTGAAATTACTGGGCAGACGAGATTTAAGAACCAATATCTCGAGGTTGGCAACGCGTGAGTGGCGTCTACTAATGGTGCTGCAAGCGCTCTTAGGCTGCGGCAACCACTTGCCATCAGGTGGGCCGTATGCTTGTTTGCCAACTTTTAAGATAAAAAAAAAAATTAATTCTGTAAAAGTACATCCCATTTCTGTTGGTCACTGTTCTGTGATAAACCTATTGATCTCTGAGAGCTTTGTGGTATTCCACTTTATTGGACAATGGCAATTCTATTTCGGGATTCAGCGTTATGTTTCCCATTTCAATAACGTCTGTTTGATTTAATTACGATGATTTGTGCTTAGTCAATATTATTAATGAGATTACTATCTATTTACAAGCTACTAAATAGAAATAAATCCATTATATTGTATTCTCTTACGGTTCCGTACCTATAGGGTCACAACAGAACCCTATTACTAAGCCTCCGCTGTCCGTTCATCCATTTGTCAGCGGGCTGTATATCACGAACCGTAATCGATAGATAAAAATAAACGTGGTTCTGATATAAGAAAATTGATGAATGCTTACGTTAATTTTATACATATGTATATTCTACGATGGTACGAAACCCTTTATGTGCGAGTCCATACGCACTTGACCGAATTTTTATACCACTTAAAATGAGGAACAAGCATACAGCCTTCTACATTAAGAATAGATGTTGTTCTATGTCAAGAAAGCGAGTGATTTTTACTTTTTTTTTATATCATAGGGGGCAAATGGGTAGGGGGCTCACCCGATATTAAATGATCACCGCCGACCTTCGAAAAAGGAATTGGCTCTTCTCTTGAAGATTTCCACGTCGTATCGGTTCAGAAAGACCGCCGACGGAAGATGATTCCACAGAGTGGTTTCGCTAGGAAGAAAATTCCTTCTAAACTTGTAATTGTGATGTGTATTGATACACGCTCTTGTCAAATTTTGCTCAAAACAATAAGTACTAGTAGCCCGACCGGCTCGGCCAATCAGAGCGCTCCAGAGCTACACACACAACTAAGCCAACTCGCCTTCGTGAGATGAAACAAGAATAGCAGTATTCATACTATTGGGTTTCGTTCGAAGCGTGATGGATAAAGTAATCATAAAAGTGGTAAAAATGCTTACCGCCACATAGCTTTCAGCTGGTCACAAGTCGGTTCGTCTGGTTTATTGTCGCGGTCTCGGACCCTGGCTGGCCGAGGGGATAAGATTGGCTCCTGGTCTATGCGTTGAGCGAATGTGCATGTACACACGCATATCGCTACGCTCAACGTCCACAAATGTGACCACATCCTGTAAAAAAAAAAAGTATTAGTATATTTTCAAATCTGGTGTAGTCTTGTATATTGTCTACTTCGGTCTAGGCGTGTGTCCTTTTGGACCAACTCGCTCCACCGCGCCTCGGACAGCACGTTAAGCTATCGCTCCCGTTTGTTGCCACATATTATATAATACTAATTATTAGCTTTTGGTAGGTAATTTGCTCTTATCCGATAAGTTGCTGGTTCGCCCTCAGTGTTACAGAGGTCAGGTGGCAATCGCTCTGTGTAAAAACTATTAACTGTCAAATCCGTATAAGAATAATAATATTCATTCCCTAGGTAAAAAGTAGAATAATGCATATTTTTTTAAAGTAACTTTCAAATTTCAGAGATATGTAGGTTTTTCTCATAGCTTCGTTTTTAGGGTTCCGTAGCCGAATGCAAAATGGAACCCTTATAATTTCGACCTGTCCGCCTGTATGTCAGAGTCATTTTACTCGGACACTGTTGGTTGTATCTATTCGAAATTTAGTATTTAGGTGTATTCTATGAACCACACCACGATTTTGAAATGAGGGTTTCATTTCAAAATCGTGGTGTGGTTCATAAAATATATAAAAGTTAAGTATAGCAGGTCATACATATAGCTGAGGATTGAAAAAAAAAAACTACTTTGGGCTACGTGTGAGATGTCTATGGATAGGTCTTTCAAAATGATAAGGAAGTTTGATTTTGCTTTTTTTCATTAGGTCATAATTTGTTGATATATAAGCTCCTAAAGTCATAAAAATTGTGTGTCTCTAACTTTTGAACTATGAGATTTAAAATTGTACAAAAATTTAAGGTTGTAGAACATGAAATGAACTTTCAACCACATTTGGTTTGAAGAAGATGGGTTTACAAATTTCAGCGATATATAGGCTTTTCCCATGGCTTCGTTTTTTCTATTATTTTTAATAATTACTATGAAATTACAGACTTATATTTGCGGTTGCTTTTAATTCTTTAATATCGTAAAGATTCTTCATTATAAAGTTGCGGAACCCTTTAGTTTCCACAGTGCGTGGTTCAAAACGCACTTAACTAGTAATGTTTTCATGATGTGATTAGTCAAAATAAAACGCTTATAAGTATCATCTGACAACCGATGCCTCGTACGAAAATCAATACACAACCCGTATCACTCATGCTTATATCGAATTTCATATAACATATTGCGAACGTCACCAACTTTACTCGATATTCAACCTTTATGTAAATTCAACCTTTTCAAAGGCTGTCATGAAAATATAGACACTAATTTTTAAAATAACGCTATCCTTCCTGATATTAGGAAAGACTTTACCTATTCAGAAAAAGGAAAAAAAAATTGAGGGAATTGACAATCTCATGAAGGGCTCTGTAGACAGGGAATTTGTTTACGCGTTCTAATGCCTACTAATACTATAAATGCGAAAGTAACTGATAAAGAAGCTGTCTCTCTCTCTGTCTTTCTGTCGCCCTTTCATCCCAAAGCTACTAATTAAAATGAAATTTGGTACACAGATAGTCTAGAGCCTCTGAATGAAATAGGCAACTTTTTAGTGTGAAAAAAGGGTTGTAAGGGGTTGAAAGAGAGGGGAGGCGTGAAAAGTTGTATGGGAGTATCGTCATTTTTAGAGCTAGAAGCTTGAAACTTATTTTTAGGCTGTTGATTTCATATAACAAAATATGACATTCAAAGTTTGTAAAAGGGGGGTCTGAGTCTGTATTAAAATCGTTATTCACGCGGGCGAAGCCACTGGCAGAAGCTAGTTATTTGTGAAAAGAAACTTTTATTACTTATCCTCAAATTTTTTTGCTTACAGTCGGCCGCGGAGTCTTCGTTAATTTTTATATTATATTTTCCTATTTTTATGTATATATGTTTGTTCGTGTGGATGTTCGTGTGGATGTACGCGTGTGTGTTAAGTATTTATCGCCCGCTGTTGGGATAACCTCTGTCACAACAGAGATTATTCCACCAGTGCAATCAGTCACACTGGTGGTAGGTCTTTTGTTGCAAGAGGCCGGCTAGGTAGGTACCACCGCAGTGTCCAATATTCTGCCGCCAAATAGTAGTGCTTAGGCACTACTGTGTTCCGGTTTGAAGGACATTGTACGCTAGTGAAATTACTGGGCGAACGAGATTTAAGAACTAATATCTCGAGGTTGGCAACGCGCGAGTGGCACCTACTAATGGTGCTGCAAGCGCTCATAGGCTGCGGCAGCCACTTACCATCAGGTGGGCCGTATGCTTGTTTGCCAACTTCTAACATAAAAAAATATATATATATTTTATATCTCTTTATCTAAATATATTTTCTTTTTTTTTTTCTATTTCTTTTTATTCATTTTTATTTTACGTTAAATACCTAAAAAAGTTTCTCTTGCATCGTGGTTTCATAAAACCACACTGTTAATAAAGAATTTATATTTTGTTATAACAGTACTTCTATTATAAAACAAAGGTTAAATTATACGTAAAAAATATATAGAAAAGGTTTAAAAGCTCTCAAACGGAAATAATAAAGGTATAATTTACGGAATACCCAAAAACACCGTAATTTAGGTTAACATTGATCCCTAAACCGAATACCCGTTTTATCTACACAGGCGTTAAGCTACAGAGGATGAATCCATTAAAACCTTCAGTAAAAGGCATTCTCGCATAATCGCATGACTCGTTTTTGTTCTAACTTATTGGATATGTTGACAAGTTTGAACATGTCCATTGTTCAAAGTTTATCAGACTTTAACGGGAGCGACGCAATGTGTTGTTTTAAACTGGTTTATTGTCTTTTAATAAAATTTTATTATCAGTGCCCGCGGCTATGCTCGCGTTATAGTTTTTTGATAAAAACACAATATTTTTCCGGGATAACAAGTATCCTCTATGTTAATCCAGGTAATAAGCTATGTGTGTAGAAAATTTCATCCAAATCCGTGTAGTAGTTTTTTGTGTGAAAGAGAAACAAAATCCATCCATCCAAACTTTGACATTTATAATATTAGTATAGATTATTGTTTGAGCAACAGTTATTGGGTCTTTAATTTTTATCAGAAATAATTTTTAAATTGAATTTTCTAATTTAAGGTTTCTATATTGCTATTTTTTATAATAATAATAAATTTATTTCTCTCCCACAGACATTTTCATATACATTTTTGTTTTCAGAGTCTTTATTATAACGACAATGGTATGCGGGAGGCAGGAGCCCAAACTAGGTTGCCCTGTGCTAAGGGTCTCCTGGCTCTCCCTCTATGATTAGGAACTTTTTTTTTACAACGACTATAATATAATAAAGTAATAAGTGCTAATAACAAATAAAAAGGTAAGGCGTGTGAGTGTTCGTGAAAACGGGTGTCTATTTATATTCATAATAAGTTTTAGAAGTAGAATAAATTCTAAAATTGTATCAATAAAACGAAGAATATACTAAATCAATGTATTGAAGTGTTTAATAAATATTACCGTATAGTTAGTTATTAAAACGATATATTATAGCGATTAGGAAAATTAGGTTAAGCCTTGTATTCAGGTCAGCGCTGGCAAATGGCGGAAAATGCTGACCTTTGAAAATAGCTTCTTTAGTTTCCTATAATATTGTATTTTATTATTATATACCCGGAGCAAAAAGGGTGAGTCGTTAGTACCTAAATAAATATAATATTGCCTATCAAAGTACGTAATATTAATATGTAATAAAATTTTATTGCGACAAATGAGTTTCTTTTATCTTTGCCTTTATTCTATTTTGCTTTTATCTTACAAAAGAAAATTTCCCAAAGTACTAATAATAGAATGTATCGAAAGATATGATGTAAAGAAATGGGCTCATAGCGAGTCATATTATTCTTCGTCATAATGTTATTTTTGAATGCTTTGACTTTGTGACAAAGTTTACACGAAAATTGCTGTCGATTGCTTGAAAATAAAATTAAATAATTGTATATCTTTTAAAAGTGGTTGCAGAAAAATCTTTTAAGGTTTCACGTTATACACTATGTTTATGTATAATGTATTTTGTTTATCGGTACCATGGAAAGGGTCTATGTTGTAATTAGCTAACGCATTATCAGACAACTTTTATTGTTCAAATGACCAATCCGTAATGAGATTGGAACTTGGCATTTTGAATGGAGCTTTTATTTTTGGCAAAAAGAAAACTACTACCAAAGGACCATAGGTCGCAGATTCAATTCCCTCTCTGGTCATATGTTTTGATTGTATTGACCATACAAAAATGACCAGAGGCCTGTGAGTGTTTGTTTTTGTCACTGTATATATTTCCGGACCCCTGACACAGGATATAACTATCCTAATTAGAGCTAGAGATTGAGAGGCGACCCAGTAACAGTAAGTAGGTAACTAACCTACTTACTATCCATCTATCTAGTTTTATATATACTGTTACGAAGAACCTTATCAGCGGGACATAAGGTTCAAAATCGATTGCTACTCCCTCTATTATTTCGTTGACGAGGCGTGGGTTCTAGAAAGATGTTGTATAACGTTCTGCGGACGGAACTTTCTCGAACCCATGTTCTGCGTTATATAAGCAGCCCGGTGCGTCAGCTGGGTCATTCAGTTCTGAGCAACGAGCGAAGAAACTACAATTGATACCAGTGAACAAGTGCGATAATTAGTGACCTCGGCTATTCTCTTGGACTACGATTGACCTATGATTTGGACCTGTCATTGAGTTCTTTTGTGTAATCTAGATCTCAATAAAGTCTTATTTAGAGCCATCAGGTGTTTGTTTCCAAATCCGCGAACCCTAGCCCGCAAAAATACTATTAATAATAATAATAATAATAAAAACTTTATTGACATAGCTAGAATACACTGTTACATAACATTACCATAAAAATAGATTTGAACACAAACTAAATATAAACAAAAAAAACAATACATTTCGACCAAACACTAAACCAAATTAAACATAATATGTTTGTATTGACCATACAAGCATATTTTCCGATCTGGGTGTATTTGTCCTTGTCCTTGTATGTGTTTCAGGACCCCGACACTTTCACATTTATTATTTCAGTAACATACAAATAAAGCTTCATAATTCTGATAATCTATTTATTGCGTTTTATTGACCCTTATAAGCTTGTTCTGACGTATGAAGTGCATTCTCCATTATACCCTCTTTGAGGTAACGCAATCTCGAAAGGTCAGAGTGATATTTGTGAGTTAGTGTCTAAATTGAGTACCGTGCACTCTTGTGATAGGCAATAAAGTGAAATTAAGTCACTGTTCTATCGGGACTTGTTGACATTTGAAACAGGTTAGGGTAACGTTTTTGATTAAAGATACATTTTAGGAATTGCTATTTTTTCATGACGGTTGTAAAACTAGCATACGGTCCGCCTGATGGTAAGCAGTCACCCGCTCACACCGTCGGGTGATTCTATCGTATAGAATGCGCTCGGAGCGCCGCCTCCATCTCCGATGACGTCCTTAGCCGTGGTTCGGCTTCGCAGGAGGCACCCTAAGGACGGAATCAAATTTGAGCCCCGTGAGTGCTGTCCCTTTATCACGGCTGAGTCTCTGTACTCAAGATGACGCTGTCAAGGCCAGTAGGGCCAACAGCAATATACATTCCGAAAAAAAAAAATAAGCAGTCACCGCAATCTATGAACGGGCGATATTTGAAATATCATGTGCGCTTTGCCAACCCGAGGGATAGAAGGACTGATAAGGGAGTGAAGAAGGGAACAAAGGGGGTGGGAGACGGGCCATCCGCTGCTCTGACTCATCGGAAGAAACGTAACAATACTGATACTGTTATTTTACGCTGACTTTCTATGAGAAGGTAGTACTTCCCGGTCGAGACGGCTCATTTGTTTTTTTTTATGTTAGAAGTTGGCAAACAAGCATACGGCCCACCTGATGGCAAGTGGCTGCCGCAGCCTATGAGCGCTTGCAGCACCATTAGTAGGTGCCACTCACGCGTTGCCAACCTCGAGATATTAGTTCTTAAATCTCGTTCGCCCAGTAATTTCACTAGCGTACAATGCCCTTCAAACCGGAACACAGTAATGCCTAAGCACTACTATTTGGCGGCAGAATATTGGACACTGCGGTGGTACCTACCTAGCCGGCCTCTTGCAACAAAAGACCTACCACCAGTGTGACTGATTGCACTGGTGGAATAATCTCTGTTGTGACAGAGGTTATCCCAACAGCGGGCGATGGGGTCGTCACATCCCGACGCCTTTGTGCTTGTAGTAACATGGCTCTACTACTTCTACAAGATTGTGGGTCTTAGAATATTAAGACATAGGATTCTATTAATTGACTACTGATTATAAATGTACTTATCTATGTTTAAGGGCTTAAAGTCTTTTTGTTTGTCCTTCAAATTGAGTCCTAGTTAATATCTGACTTCTGCCGAATTTTGACAGAGAATCAATCTCTAAAAGATTAACAAAACTTTAATTTGAGTTGAGTTGAGTGTGTAGCGTTTACTTATTATTATTATAAATGAGACTTTCTATTGAAATATTTAAAAAACAACGCTATGCGACTATATAATGTTAATCTAATATATAAAATTCTCGTGTCACAATGTTCGTTCCCATACTCCTTCGAAACGGCTTGACCGGCTTGCGTGCATACACAAAGTTTCGTAAGAATCGGTCAAGCGGGTAGGTATGAGAATCGGTCAACATCTATTTTTTATACCCCTAAGTGATAAGGGTAGTCGACCCCACATTTTTATTTTTCATTTTTTTGACAAAATTTTTATTTTTATTTTTTTAATGGGGTATTAAAAATACATATAACTCTAAATGTTCACCTTTCTACCATCAACCCCGATTTTTTAATAGCGATATTAGTAATTCAATAATTTTCACCAGTGTCACTTCTTTTCACAATTATACTCAGCTGGGGGCACTGCTATCTGGTCCCAGATTTTTTTTCGGGGCAGTACAACGTCTGCCGGGCCCGTTAGTAATTTATAAAAATAAGTTTGGATGAAAAAGGAATAAATTACTATCCGAGCCACAATATTGGTCAAAGCATTTGTAACTTGGATTTTTCGTTTGTTCCATGTTTTTTGCTTACCTTAAATAAAGAATACGTTGGTGTTAGATTTTCGCATGCTATCCGCGGTAATGCGCCAAAACACGGCTTTTATCAACCAAAAGCTAAGGGTTATTCCGAAATGAATGCGGACATATTTTTTTACAAATCGTTTTGTTTATCTTTATTCATTTCTTAGGAGTTAAGTCATTTTGTGGCTTTGTCACTCCCGTTAACAATTTGCACATAATATTAACAATAATCAACAATAATATTAACATACTTAATTGCTTAGTTGCCTTCGTAGCCTATTGCAATTAAAAAATTACTTAACATTACAAATCGTTTTTAAATACCCCTTCCGTGTGGAAAAAGAAAATAATAAATTGTCATATTAGTATAATGTGGTTTATTATATGATGTAAAAAACTATTTCACGATTTTATTTCAATTGAGAGTTTTATATAGTTCCCGTGAATTTACTATAATTGACGAATACTAGTGAATATATTCATAGAGGAACTAAAATGTTAAAGATTTCACTCTGATGGTTTTTTGTACTTCAAATATCTGATTTTTGGATTTTTATGGCGTTTGTATTTGCAAAAAATCTTAACGGTTTTTGATAACACTTTTTATTTTACCTTACTACGACGAAGGTAAGTGGTATATAAAAATAAAACCACACCCACAATCAATCACTACTCAAAAATGCGGGTGAACCAACGCTAGTAAACAAATTGAAAGTTTCGCGTATCGTTAATTAAAAACGTAAATGAATTTTTTTATTTCATCCATTTCACCAATATACGCTTTCAATAAAACAACTTTATAGAAAGTTGCTTTCAAAATGAAAAGCATCGCGTGAAATTTAACGGGCTTTATATTTTTTTAACATTTACACTTTTTAATATTTACTTTTATAGTATTTCGTTTTTGTTTTTAGTAAAATAACATTTTAACTAAGTGAAATGAATATTGCTTTACGAGTGAAAAACAAGTTGCTAGGGTATTACAGACATGTTCCTCTCAGCACAAAAGGGGCTACTAGTATTAAAGGCTACTTGCTTTACACAGATCGATTGCCACCTGAACTCCCGAACAGTAAAAGCCCACCAGAGCTCATTTTAAATGAGCAAAAGCTATCTAGTGATAATAACCGGGATCGACTGCTGAACGTGCTCTCTGAGGCATGGTCTAGTAGACAAATATTTGTAAGTTCAATACGAACATCCCAAGTGGAACTAAAGGCTGCTGTTGGGATAATCTCTGTCACAGCAAAGATTATTCCACCAGTGCAATCAGCACTGGTGGTAGGTAGTCACACTGGTGGTAGGTGTTTTTTGCAAGAGGCCTGCTAGCTAGGTACCACCGCAATGTCAAATATTCTGCCGCCAAATAGTAGTGCTAAGGCATTACTGTGTTCCGGTTGGAAGGACACTGTACGCTAGTGAAATTACTGGGCAGAGGAGATCTAAGAACCAATATCTCGCGGTTGGCAATATCTCTCATAGGCTACGGGCTACCACTACCACTACCACTTACCATCAGGTGGGCCGTATGCGTGTTTGCCAACTTATAACATGAAAAAAAGGCAGGCTTGTTATTAATACGCCACAACAGTCGTCAATCCATGAATACTGAGTATAATCATTATAATACAATTATATCAATTACTAGCAATTAAATTGGTAAATGCCAACACAGAACCTAATCGCATTTGATGGTACGTATTCCAATAATCTTACGTATAATCGTCCGAATTATAGATATCCCAAAGCTAATTCTGAATTATATTATTGTGTTAACGCCTACGTGTCCATAGCTTTAAGACACAAAAGCCTTGATTAAATAAACCGTATTATGTGTAATAGAGCCTTTGTATTGATCATACTGTATTTATTGAAGAGAAAAATTTTTTAGACGCGCAGAGTGATTTTTTGGTAGGAGTATAAATTTTTAAAAATTAAAAAAACAGATCATTCCAAAGTTTCCGTATTGGAGTTTCCATTCCATGAAGACTTCATGTTTCTTTATTTCTTTTTTTTCGGAATGTGTATTGCTGTTGGCCCTACTGGCCTTGACAGCGTGACCGGGCAGGGGGGCCGAGTACAGAGACTCAGCCGTGAGCTTTATTTCATTAATTACACTTCCGACACTCGATATTCTGTGTGACTATGTGTGTTTTTGATGAAAATGACAAGGATCTCCATAAAGTAAAACCCAACTTTAGAAGACAGGAATAGAAAAACCATTTTGCTCCAGGATATGTCCTGCATATTTCGATTTAATCAACGAATGATGAATCGATAATTCGGTTTTTTTATTGTGTTAAATGTTAAAATACTGTTTACATAAATAAATGAATTGCCAGATATTCCATCCACAGATTTTGCTAGATTTTTACAGAAATCTAGGTCTTGTTTCGCAGTAAGATATTAAAGTTCATTAGATTTCTATTATAGGAGCGATCTTATTCAATGGCTTTGAAAGCCTATCTTTCGACGGATATAGCTCGTGCAAGCCGGATATTGCCTTGGGACAGAAACCGTCCGGTTTCGCTCGACTCCGATAAGCTTTTGTATAAATGAAAAATGGCTTTAAACTTTAGCTATCGGATACAGCCGAGGATGTATAAATATCTTACAGTGATTTTTTTATTCTCTTTTCTTTCTTTCTATTCTTTCTTTTCTTTTATAATATAATAATATTCGCGGCTCCATTCTCGTTAATATTGATTTTTTATAATCCCACGGAAACCCAACATTTTTCCTTTATAAAAAACATCCTGTGTGTTAATCCAGGTCATAAATAACTAAGCTATACCCAAAACCACAGGGGTAAAACTCTGCGGTTCTCTGCGGGCTCAGTAGCTGGGAGTTGGTTGTGCAGATGGCACCTTGGCCTACCGGGTGAAGTTAACAGGGTCCGACGGTTGGGCGTGGGGCGTTTGACGTCAGACCGCGCCCAGGAGTGTGGTGTTGTATGTGTCGCTCTGGTACTTTTCTGTATCAGAATGGACTGCGAAACCGGTGTTTTTTTATTCATGTGGAAGAGGCAGAAAACCTCTATAAAAATAACAACGGTCGGTCGTAGAGGCAAACAAGTAAAAAAGGAAAAAGTCTTGACGATGAGGACTCGGTCGGTCACATCGACGTGCAAAATTAATTATTTTTTTTTTCGGAGTGTCTATTGCTGTTGGCTCCAGTGGCCTTGACAGCGTCACCGGTGGGGTGCTGGGTCTGGTGGCCTCAGCCGGTAAGAGATGGACTGCCCGCGCGGGGCACAAGTTGAATCCGTTCCAAGGGTCCCTCCTGCGAGGTCGAGCCTAGGCTTGGGACGTCATCGGGAGTCAAAATTAAGTAATTTATCGTTAATTTGACACAGCTCCGTGTTATAACCTAGTCTTTGTTGGTCTGTCGGCTGTATCTAAATACTTTAGTTTAGATTTTGCATTCTCTGTCAATGTTTCACATACTAAAACTTAACTATATTGATCTATGTGCCATTCATCATTCATTTTAACGACTCTTAGTTTTTAGACTAGACTATTAGTTTCAAGTTTCAAACTTTCGTCGAGACTTGGAAATCTGTCAAAATAATTTGTAAGAGGAAATGACGTCGCAAAATATATTTACTATACTAATATATATTAATGCAAATCGAAGTTAGTATCTGGATTTAGTTATTATTTGTATGCATTTGCACCATAAATACCTATTCACTTTATAAATAACTAAATATGCCCGCAAGCTTCAAGCTTATTTAGAGGAGCAATACTGATATTAGTAATGCCTTGATGGCAACCTACGTCCTCGCTTGACCTTGTACGACGTTATTTTGCGTCCTCATGAGAACGTTTTTTCAAGCTTGAGTGTCAGTATACTTACCCCTCTAAGTGATGCTGTGAAGGCCAGTAGGGCCAACAGCATACACATTCCGAGAAGGAAGCTCTGTAGGTGTTTATGAAAAAAATACTAATTAAAAACTTTTATAGAAAAAAACAAATTTCCCGTGAGCAAAGTTGATTGTTGATTGTAAGCCTTTGTCAGTTCCGCACTGAAACTAATGAATTTAGCCTCGCGTTTGACCCTCACCTTCTAAAAAAGGCAATTTCAGGCTTTTTGCTCGTTTCAAATTTAGCTTTACGTTGTTTCATAAATGTTTATGGATAGAATTATTATAATCTTTTGTCAGTACATTTGCCTGGTCATATTATAATAATATAATTATCAATCAAGTGCGTTGTGGATCACGCACAGTTGAAACTAAAGGTTGCCTATACCTATACCGCAAACATAAAATGGTTATTTCTTAGTAAATATTAAAAGTAGTATGAAAAACAAAGTTATGGGAACAACTTATAGCTCTTTAAAATAGGTTGACTTATCTTCTTCAAACTAAATGTGGTGACAAGGTAAAGGTGACAGTTCATTTGATGATAGATTTTAAAAGCTAATATCTATTCACAAAATTTATATAGAGTACATGTATTTACTAAATTTTGTTTAGATAGTCTGCGAGTTAGAGCCAATGGACTGCGAGTAAAATGACTGTAACATACGGACAGAAAGACGGAAATGAGGAAATTATAAGGGTTCCGTTTTTGCCACTCAGCTAATAATAAAAGTGCTATCTTATGTACAGATATATAAATACTTAGAGGGATATTTTTGTCTTGACCTTTAGTTTTTATCGCCTACCATTTCCGTTACGGAAAAAATAATGTATAAATATCTGTTTTGATCTGGACGTTTGTCCTTGTTGGTCTCCCCACCGTGCCCTACGTGGAGACTATGTTAAGGTATCGGTCGCGGTTGTTAGCATATCTTCTTCGTAAGATGGCAACCGGGGAAGTACTACCCTCTCATAAAAATCGGTTTTAAATTAACGGACAAACTGTTGCGTTTCTTGAGATGAGTGGGAACGCTGGAAGCCCATCCCATATGTTCCCTTATCATCCCTTCCTCTCCCTTGGGTTGGCAGCGCACATGTGATACTTCAAGTATCACGCGCGTTCATAGATTGCGGTGACTGTTAACGGCGGACCGTTTGTTTGCCAACCATAATGACAAAAAAAAGAAAAGTAAGCTTCGGATTTCTTTTAGCGAACATGTTAAATACTGATGACAATAGCAGTAATTAGTGTTACGTAATTATACGATTCAGCGAAAAAGATCGACGTTTCATTAATCCACGTATGAAATCAACGTGATAATGCTTTTGATGCAAAATCTCTAATTGTGTCGAAAGGTTTTTTGAGTGTATATTATGCGACATTTAACGGCGTCGGGATGTGACGACCCCATCGCCCGCTGTTGGGGTAACCTCTGTCACAACAGAGATTATTCCACCAGTGCAATCAGTCACAGTGGTGGTAGGTCTTTTGTTGCAAGACGCCGACTAGGTAGGTACCACCGCAGTGTCCAATATTCTGCCGCCAAATAGTAGTGCTTAGGCACTACTGTGTTCCGGTTTGAAGAGCATTGTACGCTAGTGAAATTACTGGGCGAACGAGATTTAAGAACTAATATCTCGAGGTTGGCAACGCGCGAGTGGCACCTACTAATGGTGCTGCAAGCGCTCATAGGCTGCGGCAGTCATTTACCATCAGGTGGGCCGTATGCTTGTTTGCCAACTTCTAACATAAAAAAAAAGACATCTTTGTCAATTGTATACCTTTTGTTTCAAATGTTATAAGGTTTTTGACATAAATGTATAGTCTCAATCACGCAAGTACAGCTATTGAGTTTCTTTCGAAGTATTATAGCGACAGCCACAGCCATCCTCTGTCTTCCTCCATTTCTTCTCTGTTGTTCTACCATCCCTCACATTAGAGGCACAGTCGCACGATAATGTTTCTGGTGTTGTTACTGAGCGAAGGTTATGATGACAACGCAACATGTCATCAGAAAAGTCTAATATTTGTATGTACCTTTTCAGTGGCAGATTTACCAGTAGGCTGAGTAGGCTAGGGCGGAAGATTTTTGGGGTGGCAAATTTAGGGACCGAATTTTGTTACCTTATAGAAATCAAAAAGATTTCTACATGATGGTTTTCTGATGATTCACATGTTTTACAGAAATTTGCAAAAATGCAGACTTCTCCTCTCACTTGTTATCGTACATTCCGAGTAGCAGACTTCCATATTCTAGGATAAAACGCCGCCGCCGTCCAACCAGTAATTGGCCTTTCGCCCTCTTTGTATGAGTGAAATTGTAGAAAATGTATTTCCCTCTACCCACTATCATCCAGATTCAAGGGCGGTAATAACCTTACAGCCTGTACCTTGAAAGTTTGTAAATCCGCCACTGTATAATAATCTTTATTACTGTTTAAAACTGTGTACAGACACACATGACTTATGTACAGACATAAGTTGTTAAATTTATAATTTGAATCAACAGTTTTACCCTTTTCTGGGCGTACAATATTATAAATTGAAATAATGATATAAATTTTTACCTTGTACTATCTTCTGCTTAAAAAGCCTCAACAGTAATTCCAGTTAAACATTATGATGATTTGATAAGACTTTGAAAAGAGTTTGAATCGATTCTAAGTGAACCAAAGAATCATTATGTGATTTTCTCAAAAGAGAAGAAGGAAAATATACGCTGAATATTCCTCCTATTTGAAGTTGAATAACAAAGTTAGAAGTATAAAGTTAGAAGAGTTTTATTAGTTCACCGATTAGGGGGTCTACCATGAACACTTATTGCGATTCAAATGACGACCTAAACTTCGTAGTTATTTCGTAGTTCGTACCATGACATTATTAATTAATATAAGTTAATAGAAAGTTACAGACAATGAGTGCCTTTTCATATGTGCGGGTGCCGGATATCCGGCGCTGACTCTCCGGCACCTGATTTCACTTTAACACGACCTAAATTTGAATCCAGTAACTCGTACGCACAGTGGTGAATCTGACATGCACCTGGCGACCGTTTGCCGAGTAAAATGCTTGCCGGTACGTATGAAAGCTACCTTTTTTTTTTTTCTTCGGAATGTGTATTGCTGTTGGCCCTACTGGCGTTGACAGCGTCACCGGTCGGGGGCCGAGTACAGTGACTCAGCCGTGATAAAGGGGCAGCCCTCACGGGGGCTCAAATTTGATTCCGTACTTAGGGTGCTTCCTGCGAAGCCGAACCCCGGCTAAGGACGTCATCGGAGATGGAGGCAGCGCTCCGAGCGCATTCTATACGATAGACTCACCCGACGGTGTGAGCGCGACGCGACGTGCGAAACAAAGGACCTCGTCCGCGCCGGCGAGGACGGTGTTCTGTGCGTGTCTGTGCTGTTTAAGGGGCATTTTCTAATGTAATCCTATCGTCAGGGTCTTGCAGGACGTGCTTAGAACGCCTTACTTTTGTCGGTTGGTTACATCGGTCTGTGTAGATGCAAGCATGTTTAATCAAAGGATGTGGATGGAAAGTAGATTGATCGAAATAGTTTTGCAATAAGCGTTTCAAATGTTTGGCCCATACACTTCATTACCGGATACCCGGCTGACTGTTGACTTTAATTAAATTGCATCGCAATAGAGTTGTATACTAAAATTTCATGGTAGCCCTCCAGAATATAAGATAACAAAATAGGAAAATTGAAAACAAGCGTGTTACTTATTGTAACTTACTTGAGTTACGTTTACCACCGTTTGACACCGTTGTGGCGTTGTGGGTAGCGAGTCTGCCTTTGGTCACGACGGTTGCGGGTTCGATTACCGCTCGGGCAGATGTTTGTTAAAATTTCTGTCTCGGTCTGGGCGTTTGTCCGTGTGGGTCGCCCACCGTGCCTCGGAGAGTACGTTAAGCTGTCGGTCCCGGTTATTATCAATAACATCTGATAATAATCGTTAACTCTTGATAAGTAAATTGCTCTTATCCAATGAGTTACTGGTTCACCCTTAGGGTTGCGGAGGTCAGATGGCAATCGCTCCGTGAAAAACTAGTAACCTGTCAAATCCGGATAAGAGTAATAAGCACACCATGGGTACATAAAATAACGGGAATAATGCTAGGATGAAGAAGACTTGACTTGAGACACGTTTACGTAAATTCAAAAATAAAAAAATGGAAACCTTTTTTAATTTGGCTCTAATTTCCGTCTCCTTTACATTAAGTCCACGTTCTCAGCTAAATTAAAACTGTAGCCATTAACAATTCCTAAGTAAATTAGAAGTGTAATTAGTGCTCCGACCGTTTATAACATCTGGAACGTCGTTAGGCTGATTTCAAGCACATCGGTTGTAGTATCGTAAATAGACAGTGTTCTTGTGACAGTTTTCTAGATATCTGGTGATAAACGTTTCTTAATTTTTTTTTTTAAGAATATTAGCAATCCTTTTGCAAGGCATTACTAATATTCCTATTGCCCCTCCAAATAAGCTCGAAGCTTGCGTTAGGAGTGGGACGACAATAGCCTAAGGGGATCAGGATCGAACCCTCGACTCTCGCGTTAACGCAGCGAAGTCGGCCCTTCTATCGTTGAGCTATTGAGGCTTCAAATGCATGTTAATGTTCCGATTTATATGTAATTTAATAGTAGTACGATGCTTTTCCCAGAATAAAAGAGCTCGTTCATCATGTCGTGAATTTCTTATGTATAGATATAATTAAAATGTCTTTAATTATATCATTGCTGTTGGCAAACAAACATACGACCCGTCTGATAGGAAGCAGTCACCGCAACCTATGAACGCGCGCGATACTTGAAGTATCATATTCGCGTTGCCAAAGTATAGAAGGGGAGGAATGAGAAGGAAAAAAAGAAAGGGAATAAAGGTGGTGGCAGATCGGACCTCAACAGTATCTTTTTTTTATGTTACAAGTTGGCAAACAAGCATACAGCCCACCTGGTGGTGAGTGCGCGCCGTAGCCTATGAGCGCTTGCAGCAACATTAGTAGGTGCCACTCACGCGTTGCCAACCTCGAGATATTAGTTCTGAAATCTCGTTCGCCCAGTAATTTCACTAGCGTACAGTGCCCTTCAAACTGGAACACAGTAGTGCCTAAGCACTACTATTTGGCGGCAGAATATTTGACACTGCATTGGTACCTACCTAGCCGGCCTCTTGCAACAAAACACCTACCACCAGTGTGACTGATTGCACTGGTGGAATAATCTCTGCTGTGACAGAGGTTATCCCAACAGCGGGTGATGGGGTCGTCACATCCCGACACCGGTAAAGGTATAGGAGGGAAGGGATGAGAAGAGAATAAAGGGGGTGGGAGATCGGGCCTCGACAGTATCTCCTAATACTGTTACTTTACGCCGATTTTCTGTGAAAGGGTAGAAGTTCCTTGGTCGAGCCTAACCATTTGTGCTGGGAGCGTCACGGTTCTACTACCATTAAAATTGTTAGGTATAACTAAGCCGTCATTACTGTAATTAAAGTGTGTGAGGTATAATTAAGAGAGCTTTTGAGTTTGGGTTCATTTGAAATGCCTTGATGAGAAATTCTTCCCGTAAGGTAAGGTAGGCTAGAAATGCTCATAGGTCTGAAATTCACTTATGTCTGGAATGTTTAAGTTTTATTTTTTGAACTAAACGTTTCTATATTTGAAATAGCTACGTGATAAAGCAGAGATTCAGAAGAAAACGTTTTCTAAATCGCGCTGTTGTGAATTTCCAGATATCGAGATGGTAAGGATGGAATTTCGAAGGTTTCGTGATGTCCGATTATGAAATTCTACCGGCGGGGTCAGTCCAAACGATTCCTCAGAACATTCCCTGTATATCCTATGATATCGGTTAACTCATAGTGAAACAGCGTAATTAATTAAGCTGATCGTAAAATTAATCAGACGTAATGCTTAGTGAAAATATGAAACCTTTATTATTTATGTCATTATTATATATATAATATATGTTGTTTACTATCTTTTTATCTTTCTTATTCATTGTATATAATATAATATAATAATTAATATAATAAGAGATTCTTCGCTTATCGAAGAATATATAATAATATGCCTCTCTATAAGGTTACAAAATTACTTAATCAGTATATGATAAATATACTTATTATACTACGCTTATTGTAACCAATAATTTCATCTTAGTTTTTTTTTTTTAAGAATATTAGAAATGCTTTTTCAAGGCATTACTAATATTCCTATTGCCCTCCAAATAAGCTCGAAGCTTGCGCTAGGAGTGGGTACGACAATAGCCAAGGGGTCAGGTTCGAACCCTCGACTCTCGCGTTAACGGAGCGAAGTCGGCCCTGGTACCGTTGAGCTATTGAGGCTACGACTAGTTATAAAGTAATTAAAGGAAAAAATCAACAAAATCAAATGCTATCAAGAAAAAGTAATTAATTATTGTTGTATATTCACTGTAATTGTTTCGTCTTCTATATAAACTTTTTCTTTCTTTATTTTGTTTTACAAAATGATTTGGACACAAATAAGCATTACCATGTCAACCCACACGAATTTCATTTCGAGAAAAACGCGTTTGAAAATTTTGAACAACTTGCTTTATATGATTTTTAATGTATTGATCAAGTTTTTGGCAATTTCAAGATATATGTAAGTTATTTTACTTATTTTCACATAAAATAGGCATACACACTGCATATTTCGTATATAATATAACCCAGAACGTTAAAAATAATACATGAATTGCATGATTAAAAAATGGCTTTTTAGAAGTTTTAAAGCATAAAACCCTACAAATATTAAAGAAAAATGTTTTTCAGCCATTTACCAACACTTCTGCATATATAACTCAGTTTTTTCCATTTTGTGGGTTGACATGGCATTACTTATTTGCGTCCATTTATCATTTTCAAAATAACAACTTTCGTCTCATACTATGAATAATCGGTTTTCCATTTGATCTCATAGATAAGGACTTACGTAATTCTGAAATATACTCGACCTTTCCAGCTATCAAAAGATCTAGACAGCTCATTCAAACTACACAAAGAACTTGAAGTCGAAGCTTGAACACGATTTCCGAGTTTCCGTGATGAAATTAGTTTATTTAGGTAACTAATTGTACCACGCAGAGTCAACCGCATTGCTTGCGGTCCTAAAACTACTCTGGTATAGCTTTAACAATAAGCAGTCAAGTTTCAATGATTTTCATTTGATAGTTCTCCATATATCGGTTTTGAAAGTCTTTTTTATTTATTGTTTTTATTTCATGACGGTTGGTAAACAAGCATACGGTCCGCCTGATGGTAAGTAGTCACCACCTTTGAACGCGCTCGATAATTGAAGTCTGACATGCGCGTTGCCAACCCAAGGAACAGGAGGGGGATTTGGCGGGAAAAAGATAGGGAGCAGAGGGGTGGGAGATTGGGCCTCCGGAGCTTTCACTTATCGCACGAAACGCAACAGTACCTATTGATATTGTTACTTTACGCTGATTTTCTATGAGAGGGATAGTACTTCCCCGGCTGAGCCGGCCTGTAAGAAAGATAGATTGATACTATTTTATTGCACATCACACAGAAAGGCCTGTTTGTGCTGGGAGGACCATGGCTTTACTACGGTAAAATGTGACACCACAATATAATTTAAAAAATGAAGGTGATTTTTATTGAGTCAAGTGCCTATTACATTCGCAAATAAAGGATTAATGTACCACCGTAGAATATATTATTTGATATTAAACCGGTTAAAGAAATATGCCTATTACGGTTCGTGAGATACAGCTCGCTGACAGACGGAAGGACAGCGGATACTTAGTAATACGGTTCCATTGGCACGCTTTGGGTACGGAGTTTTAAAAATTATATTCCTTAAGATTAGCATATAAGAATAAGCATAGGGTTACATGGGGTGTTGTGGCAAGGATTGGCATGAAATGGCATGTGCTTGGATGTGATATGAAATGAAGGAACTTCGGCCTTACCACTCGATTCGCCACACGGTTTAATTTTTTTTTTAATTTTTTTTTTTTTAGAAGTTGGCAAACAAGCATACGGCCTACCTGATGGTAAGTAGTTGCCGTAGCCTATGAGCGCTTGCAGCACCATTAGTAGGTGCCACTCAAGCGTTGCCAACCTCGAGATATTAGTTCTTAAATCTCGTCCGCCCAGTAATTTCACTAGCGTACAGTGCCCTTCAAACCGGAACACAGTAGTGCCTAAGCATTACTATTTGGCGGCAGAATATTTGACACTGCGGTGGTACCTACCTAGCCGGCCTCTTGCAATAAAAGACCTACCACCAGTGTGACTGATTGCACTGGTGGAATAATCTCTGCTGTGACAGAGGTTATCCCAACAGCGGGTGATGGGGTCGTCACATCCCGCCGCCGTTAACCCACAATTAGCTTATACCAGCGGCTTCGTTCTCGTAAAAAATTTAAATTTTGGATTTGATTTTAATAAAAACTCTTAACTCGAACATTTCATCCCCCCTGTAAACCCCTTAAAAACTTTTTTACCATTAAAAATATCCTATGTTCTTTCTCAGGCACTATACTATATGTGTACCAAATTTCAGTTAAATCTGATCTGATGAATCTGAGAGCACGTTTTCAGCTGTCTTTCCCGGTTGTTATCATACCATCTGATAATGATAACTCTTGATAGGTAATTTGCTTGACCAATGATTTATTAGTTCGCCCTAAGGATTGTACGTCAGATTATTTTATTTATTTTTATTTATTTATTAAGTCAAAATTTATTAACAATATGTTTTATACTAAAGTCTTACAAAACCTGACAATTGGTTTGACTGTAAGATCAGTTAAAGTTATACTATTAAGTCAAATAAATATACTAATAACAACAACATTTTATACATTTAACATAACAATAAAATATAACGTACCTATATCTAAGAAAAAACAAGAAAATAATTAGAATTATAACAATTAATATACATACAAATAACTGTAACATAACTATGACAGTAAGAATGATAATAATAATAATAATAAAGAGAGTTATAATGATTTTTAACCGTTACATAAATTTAAAAAATATTTTCTTAATTTTGTCTTAAATGAATATTTATCAGCTTCACATCTTATATTCTCTGGTAGGGAATTAAAAAGAAATATAAAGATAGCAATCTCTCTGTATAAAAACGAGTAACCTATCAAGTCAGAGGGGCAAAATACCAGGAAAAATTCAAAGAAGAAGAAGATTGTAAATATGTAATTCAGAAAACATAAGTGCAGAAATTGTTTAATGAATTTCAAAGTGTTCTTATTTACTCACACTTACACTTTTATAACACTATTAAAAGTGCTATCTAGAATTGTAGACAGCTCATTACAACTTCACAAAGCACCTGAAGTCTGGAGTTGGCGAAACTGAACGAAGCGAGGCGAACTAAGCCTGACGAATAGTTATTGTTCTTTGCTCTTTCGTTGAATGAGTTTTTATAAAGCGTAGTGCAGATTTTACTGTAGTTTAGTGAAATAATAATTGTTTCTGTTTTTATATAAATAAATAAACGCTAAACACTCAACGGTCCCCATAATATCCTGTGTCGGGGATCCGCAGACATATATAATGACAAAGATAAACACACCCAAACACGCCTGTATGGTAAATACAAACTCTGTTGCGAGTGGGAATCGAACTCGCGACCTATGGCGCTTAAGGCAGATTCGTTACCACTGCGCTGCAGCATCGTTATCATCGTCTTTTATTAAATCTAATAAAACTAGCAACTCTTGTTTATATAAATATATCATCTGAATCTCGGAAACGGCTCCAATAATTTTCATGAAATTTATTACGAAGGGCGTTTCGGGGTAAATAAATCGATAGACCTAGGATTTATTTTTAGAAAATGTTGCATCATCCATATATTAAGGCAATGATAACTCCGATTCGAGTCTAGATGTCCGACATATTTTTTCCCTTTTTTATTCTTTGAGTATAATTAAAAATATTATTTATATTTCATAACTATGTAATTCGTATCAAAATATAATTTTCAAAAACACGATTTACCAAAAAAAAACCTAGCAAAGCTCGGTCATCCAGGTACTTATTTTGACGGGTTACTACTTTTTAAACCGAGCGATTGCCATTTGGCCTCCGCAACCCTAACGGCGAACCAGTAACTCATTGAAAGCAAATAATCCTAAAGCCTATCTAGAGTTAACAATTATTATCAGAAGGTGTAATAATGATAGAGATCGACCGCTTACCGTGCTCTCCGAGACCCACAAGGACATACGCCCAGATCGAAACAAATATTTATAACAGCCATCTGCTCTGAGCGGGAGTCGAAACCGTGAACGTGGAGGCTAAAACCTGGCTCGCTACCAGTACGCCAAAACTAACTAATATTATAAAATTTCAAACAAGATTTCTGAATTGTATTCACAGCTAAAGTGTTCAACAAACTTGTAGAAAATAATCAGTTATTCTCAAAAGAAATTCAATTTAAGTGTAAATCCAAGAAGCAAGTATACCCTACTCCAGAAATACATTTTCTCTATTGACTTATTTTGTTAGGAAAATACCTATATCTTCATTCTTCGCTTTTGAAATATATAAATAGATTCTGCGAGCTAGGCGATTTCGTTGTTGACAACTTTTCATACTACATCTGTATGTATATTTACAATAAAACCTTCGATCAACAATATTGATAGAATAAATCTGTAGCTTATAGATATATATGAAACTATTATTATGGACTTCTATGAACGAAATAGAACACCTATCACAAAAGGTCAGACCTTTTGACTCCAAGCATTCTATCTTGATTCCAAATTTGGGACACAAATAGCTTATCACCTGGATTACGACATTGGATACTTTTTATACTGGAAAAATGTTAGGTTGTAGTAGGATTTTCAAAATACTACATCAACACGTTCGGAGCCTTGGAACCAGCTCATATTATATGAAACACGCTAAATGGACGCAAATAAGCAATACCATGTCAACCCACACGAATGTCATTTTGAGCTTGCTTTATATGATTTTTTTATGTATTGGTCAAGTTTTTGGAAATTTCATATTTCGTATATAATATAACCCAAAACCTTTAAAATATTACATAAATTGCATGATAAAAATGGCTTTTAAAGTTTTAAAGCTACCAATATTAAAGAAAAATGTTCTTCAGCCAACACTTCTGCTCACTTAACTCAGTTTTTCAATTTTGTGGGTTGACATGGTATTGCTTATTTGCGTCCAAATAAGGTTGACATTAATACTAATTTAACTTGCTAACATAATCACGCCCGGTTTAGAGAAGTGACACGGGACTTGTTATTGTGCCGTTTTATGACTCCTATACTGTCTCTCATACAGTTTTCTACATTATAACGATATGTCTAACTATATAACTGTACGTTTTCGCCAAGAAAACATAGAAAATAAAAATAATAAAAATAAATAGTATATATTAGAAAACTTAAGTAAATTTACTGAGTGAAGAAAAAATATACGCCCTTCGTGTGCGCAAGGTCTTAATGGCTAAGCTCAGAGGCGTTGAGAGATAAGTACAACTCTTAGTGGCATAGCAACTAAAGTCGGAACAATATTCTACAATTCTCATTAAAGCCTGACGTGCAGGGTACCGTATCCGCACAGTGTTTTTTTATGTTACAAGTTGGCAAACAAGCATACGGCCCACCTGATGGTAAGTGGTTGCGCTTGCAGCACCATTAGTAGGTGCCACTGACGCGTTGCCAATCTCGAGATATTGGTTCTTAAATCTCGTCTGCCCAATAATTTCACTAGCCTACAATGCCCTTCAAACCGGAACACAGTAATGCACTGCTATTTGGTGGCAGAATATTTGACATTGCGGTGGTACCTACCTAGCTGGCCTCTTGCAAAAAAGACCTACCACCATTGTGACTGGTTGCACTGGTGGAATAATCTCTGCTATGACAGAGGTTATCGCAACAGCGGGTGATGGGTTCGTCACATCCCGACGCCGGAAAAGTTCAAGTGTAGGCGAAATGTTCGTGAAAAGGTGTGTACAAGATGGTCTGACACAGTTAAGAATGCAATAGTTTGAAGAATGTACCCTGCCGTCCACTTCCACGTCCACGATACTTCAGCTGTGAGGAAATGGGGAAGAAGATCTAAAGGTATGAAGCCTTAAGGGAATTTTAGGCCATATGTTTGTAACATAGATAATCATATACTATTTTTATATTACTAAGTTGGTAAGCATACTACCCAAGTGATTGTAAGCGGGATTCGTGGCCTATTAGCGCTTGAAAAACTATTCCCATGTAGGTGTCCATTGGAACCAAGAAGCCGGCTACGTAGGTACCACCCACTACCGTAAAGCGGTAGTGGGTTTTATAGTTAGTAGTAGTTAGTAGTAGTTAGTAGTAGTAGGGTGTTAGGGGTAGCTAATGAAATTACTATAAGACAAAGGAGAGTACGGATATTTCAGATTGGCAACGCAAACGCGTGAGTGATACTTACAAATATATGGCACTGCAAGCGCTAATAGGCTACGATAACCACCTACCATGAGGTGGACGGTGGACCATATGCATAAAAAAATATACCAAATTTAAAACCAAAAAGCCCAACTCGCCGCAGTTTCTTTTTAATATTTCAAATAAATTTCTCATTCTGCTAACGTCGAGACACGGACGAATGGTTTCGGGAAATATTTCGTCCTTTTAAAAGCTCGAAGCGAAATTCGCAATTGCGTTTGTCAGAATTGTATTATAGTGAGATATATCGCGGTGTACAATTTATTTTCATTCATAAATATTTAAAAACGCTATTTTTATGTAGTATTTTTTGTTCCACAAAGGTAAAAACAGACTGCCAGATGAAAAATTACCATAACTAACTTTAGTCTTTACAGTAAAACCGGCGTTATTTATCTACTAAAATTAGCTGATAATCTTAAAACGTCTACATATTGGGCCTAGACGTAGAAATAAAATAAACGCTAAATAAACGCTGCACACTCAACGGCTCCCATTAGGATAGTAATATCCTGTGTCGGGGTCCGGAAACATTCACAATGACAAGGACAAATACACCCAGACCGGAAAATATGCTTGCATGGTCAATACAAACATATTATGCTCCGAGCGGGAATCGAACCCGCGACCAGTGGCGTTTAAGGCAGGTTCGCTACCGCTGCGCCACAACGTCGTGAAAAGAAGAAGTCACAAAAAGAGAAAGAAGATAGTAGGAACATTAGCTAAAATCCGCGGACCAATATTTTACCCATGCCGAACCTACCTGTATCTATTTCTTTTACTCGTGTTAGTGCTCCGAGTAATCGACTGAGATAGCAATATCTTTTAGAATAAGTTTATAAGAGCGGCAACAGGGTATGGCTCCGTCCACGAGACTCTTAGTCTAAGGACCTTACACAAGTTGCAATCGCTCCGTGTCGATTCCATTTCGAAAATAACATCGAAAGTAACATTTGCAATCCGAACGATAAGTCGAAGCGTTCATTCGACAAAAATTTACTTCTTACATGTGGTTTCGTAATGAAACGTCAAATTCAAAAAATAATTCTGTCAACCAACAAATGAAATGTTTTATTACAAAAAAAACCATTGAAACATCTCATGAAATGAAACATTATTATTCTTAATAAGTTTTACTTAAAACATTACAAGGAACACTTTCAAGTTGGTACGATGAGTGAGAGCGCCGGAGGCCCAATCTTCCACCCCTTTTTCCCTTCCTTTTACCGTTCTCAACCCTTCCCTCCTTCACCTTGCAACACCAATGTGATAACTTAAATATCGCAAGCGCCCAGACCATCAGGCGTACCTTATGCTTGTTTTTCAACCGTCATAACAATATATACTAAACAGACTCATAAAAATAAAATCAAGACTTATATTTGTAATTTGAAAAACAATTATTTTCAGTATATTATCGTTTGAAGTAGATCTTTATGAATCTGGCGAGTGGGTGAGGGTAAACGGCGCGTGAAATCGCCGGGGCGAGCACTCTGAATAACGAGGTCCGGTTTTAAGGAAAGATTACACCGGATTTAAGCCTCTGGTTCTGTATTATTTAATATAAAACTAGCTGTGGTTTCGCTCGCAGAAATTACGTATTCCTATTTTTAGCTCCCGACTAAAAGATCTCTGTGTATCTGTGTATCTGTCTATGGCATCGTAGTGCCTAAACGAATGGACAAATTTAATGCAGTTTTTCTTCTTATTTAAAATTTGACGTGATTCTTGACGACGTTATGGCGCAGCGGTAGCGTGTTCAGTTCCCGCTTGGGGCAAATGTTTGTATTCGGTCATACTAGCATGTGTTTGTTCTTGTATTTGTATTTGGTTCCGGACCGACGACACAGAATATAAAGATCCTAATCGGGGCCGCTGATTGTGTAGCGTTTTATCAAAAATTCCAACGTTCCGAATATACAATTACAATTTTATAGGCGTCGGGATGTGACGACTCCATCGCCCACTGTTGGGATAACCTCTGTCACAACAGAGATTATTCCACCAGTGCAATCAGTCACACTGGTGGTAGGTCTTTTGTTGCAAGAGGCCGGCTAGGTAGGTACCACCGCAGTGTCCAATATTCTGCCGCCAAATAGTAGTGTTTAGGCACTACTGTGTTCCGGTTTGAAGGGCATTGTACGCTAGTGAAATTACTGGGCGAACGAGATTTAAGAACTCTCTCGAGGTTGGCAACGCTTGAGTGGCACCTACTAATGGTGCTGCAAGCGCTCATAGGCTGCGGCAGCCACTTACCATCAGGTGGGCCGTATGCTTGTTTGTAAAAAAAAAAAAATACAAGCTTCCACATTTATTATAGAACTAGCGGCCCGCTCCGGCTTCGCACGGGTATAAAATATATAGCCTATGTCATTTACTGAAAATATGATTAAAAGCGATCCAGTTGTTTTGATTTATTAATTACTGCCCGTGGCCCGCACGCGTCAAATGTAATTATTTACGACATCATATTAGAAACCTCAATTTTGTTTTTCTCCACTATTTTTATACATATAAACCTTCCTCTTCAATCACTCTATCTATTAAAAACCGCATCAAAATTCGTTGCGTAGTTTTAAAGATTTAAGCATACATAGGGACAGAGAAAGCGACTTTGTTTTATACTATGTAGTGATTAGGATATAATTATGTTATTATGTGCCACAGCTTCATTCTTTGCGATTTATGATTTCATGTTGTAGTAGTGGCTCCACGTGTAAATATGATCGCCGGAAGTTGTAGCCACCGCCCACCTCGTCTTCCTTTGTTTATTTCTCTAATATAATTAATCACGATAACCTAGCAGATTAGCAAAACTGATTGAATATTGATACGGAACTAATTTTCTACGCGGCGTCGCCTGAATCGATCTTTATCATCACAATAAAAATTCTATAAGCTCAACGGCCCCCATTACGATAGTTAATTCTGATATTATTATTATTATTATCACTACATAGTATAAAACAAAGTCGCTTTCTCGGTCCCTATGTATGCTTAAATCTTTAAAACTACGCAACGGATTTTGATGCGCTTTTTTTAATAGATAGAGTGATTGAAGAGGATGGTTTATATGTATAATAACATCCATTAAATAGTGGAGACAAAAAAACTGTTATTTTGAGGTTTCTAATGTGATGTCGTAAATAATTACATTGAACGCGTGCGGGCCACGGGCAGTAATGAATAAGTCAAAACTACTCGATCAATTTTAATCATTTTTTCAGTTAATGACATAGGCTATATATTTTATACCCTTGCGAAGCCGGAGCGGCAACTAGTTTTTTTTATGTTACAAGTTGGCAAACAATCATACGGCCCACCTGATGGCAAGTGGTTGCCGTAGCCTATGAGCGCTTGCAGCATTATTAGTAGGTGCCACTCACGCGTTGCCAGACTCGAGTCAATTATTATTATCCTCATAGCGGAAGAAGTCGCGGGCCGAAACTTGTATTATATAACATAATTATATAAGAAGTTGGTATTCGGTGTGTATGTCCATAATACAAGATATTATGAAAATATTCGACAAAGTTTTTTCTATGATATTATATATTCTTTTCTATTGTCCTCATGCGTCAGCAACACAATCATCATCTAGCGTTCATAGGCAACCACTATGAATTTCTTCGTCTTCCTACCATTATTCCCGGTATTTACCCAGGGTCTGCTTATACTCTTATCCTGATGTCTGACCTCCGCAACCCCAAGTGCAAATCAATAACTCATTGGATAAGAGCAAATTACTTATCAAGAGGTAACGATTATTATCAGATGCTTTAGAAAAACCGGGATTAACAGCTCAACGTTCTCTACGAGATGGGGAGGCCCACATGGAGAAACTGCTCCACGCTGGAATCGAAGCTGCGACCGTCAAAGATCAAAGCACGCTACCATTTTAATGACATGTGATTCGTAGTCAGTAGTAGTCGTGTAATACAGATCATATTTTTTTCGAGCGAACACGCGTACACGGGCTTATTCCGGCGTGTACGCTTGAACCATTGATGGCGAGTGTCAGAAGCATATTATTCAGAAAATATTACGCGCGTATACGAGCTTATAAAGGCGACAACGCTCGTACGAGCTGCGCGTGTCCTGCGCGTATAAGCAGTTATACGCGCTTCGAAAAACGACCTTATGGGCTCTTATGTATAAAACGCTGGTTTAAGCCCGCTCTTGAATTTATTTAATTTTTTCTTAAGGTCAGTTTCATTTTACGGAACCCTAATACAAATATGAACGAAATTACTTCAGTCAACCGCAAGACTACTGAGGTTGGCATACGTTTTCCGCACGACCCTTCTTACATCAGGCTTTTATTTCATTTTGTTACTTGTATTTTCTTTTTATTATTATTGGTTTATAATTATTATTATATAATTTTTAGTTATTTATTTTTATAAATAATATTTGCTGTTCCACCGTTGTAGCGTTATGGGTAGCGAGTCTGCCTTTAGTCTCGACGGTTGCGGGTTCGATTCCCGCTCGGGCAGACGTTTGTTAAAATTTCTGTCTCGGTCTGGGCGTTTGTCCGTGGGTCTCCCCACCGTGCCTCGGAGAGCACGTTAAGTTGTCGGTCCCGGTTGCTATCACATAACATCTGATAATAATTGTTAACTCTTGATAAGTAAATTGCTCTTATTCAATGAGTTACTGGTTCGCCCTTATGGTTGCGGAGGTCAGATGTCAATCGCTTCGTGTAAAAAATAGTAACCTGTCAAATCCGGATAAGAGTAATAAGCAGACCCTGGGTAAAATAAAATACCGGGAATAATGCTCGGACGAAGAATATTTGTTATTCCAATTTTATTTCACACGACAATATTACTAAATAGCAGTGCCCGCAGCTCAGCTCGCGGTAATATTTTTGATAATCCCACAGAAACCAAACATTTTCCCGGGATAAAAAGTATTCTATTTGTTATCCCGATGATAAGCTATTTGTGAACCAAATTTCATCCAAATCTATCTAGTAGTTTTTGCGTGAAACAGTAGCAAACATCCATCAAACCTAAAAGGACGAATCGTTGAAATCCGACGTAGTAGTTACAGTGCTGTGCAATTTATTGTGTTATCCACTAAAGGGATTAAAAGCATTGTTGGTTACAATAAGTTGTTCATAATGTTAACCTACTCGGATTGATAAAGGCTTATGGCTATCCTAAGCTTAGTGTGATTCAAAATGAATACTGATAAAACCACGCCTTTTTTTTTATGTTATAAGTTGGCAAACAAGCATACGGCCCACCTGATGGTAAGTGGCTGCCGCAGCCTATGAGTGCTTGCAGCACCATTAGCAGGTGCCACTCACGCGTTGCCAACCTCGAGATATTAGTTCTTAAACTCGTTCGCCCAGTAATTTCACTAGCGTACAATGCCCTTCAAACCGGAACACAGTAGTGCCTAAACACTACTATTTGGCGGCAGAATATTGGACACTGCGGTGGTACCTACCTAGCCGGCCTCTTGCAACAAAAGACCTACCACCAGTGTGACTGATTGCACTGGTGGAATAATCTCTGTTGTGACAGAGGTTATCCCAACAGCGGACGATGGGGTTGTCACATCCCGACGCCTAAAAAAATCAGTATTATATATGTGGTTATAATGGATAAACAAACCAGTATTATATACCGTAGTTCTCTCTTTTGAAGTATTAAATTAAGTTGTGTTTCAGTAGAATATCACACGGGTAAACACATTATGCAAATGTGATCCGCGTACCGCCATGTTTGCTCTGACGTCTCCGTAATTAAATATTGGATGGTATGTTTCGAGCGTAATTAGGTGATATATTCTTTTGGAAGAATTTTATGTTTGAACAGTGTTTTCAGATTTAAGTTTAAATATATATTTTTTAATTTTTATCTACTTTGAATTTCTATAATGTCGATATAATATGTTAAATTTCTTTTTATGCTATAGAGGACATTTGAAAAGGAGGCTCATCTGATGTTAAGTTATTGCCACCCATGAACATCTGAAACACCAGACGGCTTGTAGGTGTGTTTCCGACCTTTAAGATGCAACTAAACTATAACTATAAACTAGCTAAACTCGAAAAGCATGACTGCTTTTCGAGCTTTTCACCAGTGGTGGTAGTCACCCAGGCGGGCATTTAGGATCTACCACGTACAAGAGACCACCATTAAGATTGGTGGTGGTTATATATACATACAGGTTTAATCACAATGTTTTCTTTCACCATAAATTCATGTCATGCCTTGGTCGGAAAGGTTGCGGTAACTAGCCTACTCTAAAGTTTTGCTTAAAATGCTATAATCTTAGAAATAATATAATCTTATTTATAAAAAGATATAGTTTTAGATAGCCAGTATTAATAAGTTTATGTTTATTAAACTTATATGAAAAACAAAGTTATGGTAAAAACGTATATATATCTGAAATTTATCAACATATCTTCTTCAAAATAAATTATCGTTGACAGTTCTTATGATCCTCTACAACCGCATTTTTTTCCCAAATTTTAAAACCCCTAGTTCAAAAATTAGAGGTGCACAATTTTAATGTCTTTAGTAGCTAATATCTCAACACCTCCTGACTTAATCAAAAAAACCAAAATGAAACCTCTTTATTATTTTTAAAGCTCAATTCAAAGATATCTCATACGTTGCCGTGCACTGAAACTTTTTTTTTTCAATCTCCACTTACATGTATGGACTGCTACACTTAATTTTTAAATATTTTATTATATCAATACAAATCCTTGTAGCGGTTTATAGAATACACCTAATTACCAAATTTTGTATAGATAGAGCCAAAAGGCTCCGAGTAAATTGACCGTGGCATACGTACGGACATACGGACGTGACGAAAGTATAAGGCTCCCGTTTTTACCATTTCGCTACGGATCCCTAAAAAGCAATATACATTAAGATCAAAAAGGAAAAAGGTTACTTTTTGTCATCAAATACAAATAAGTATCATTTTATTTATTCGCATTCAAGCATTTTAATATTGTGAGCAAAATATGCGTAGGTGTACTTTTTATACCAGGTCACCGTGGGCGTCATTCGGTAAAGAAATATGTTTTAATATTCTATTTTCACATTAGTAGTTTAGTAGTAGTCATGTTCCTCCCAGCGTGAATGGTCTGGCTCGACCGGGGAAGTACTATCTTCTTGCAGAAAATCTCCGTAAAGTAAGAGAGTACTGTTGTGTTTCGTGTGATAACTCTTTTCTCTCCCTTATGTGTCACGGAGCCTTCAGTATGAATCTATTAATTAAGAAATAATACAGCCATGTACAGCATACATAAATGTGGTGGCTCCACCGGGAAGAACCCTCTCGCCGAAAATCGCCGCAAAATCTCCTCTGTTCCTATCCTTTTTTTTCCTTCTCATCCTTTTGCTCAAATCCCTCGGAACACGCTGTGATATTTTAAGTATCGGCGCGTTCATTGGTTGCGGTGACTGCTTGCCAACAGGCAGACCGTATACGTGTTTGACAACCGTCATGACATAAAAAGTTCTTAGCTACTACAGCTACAACTAGCTGTAGCCCTGTGGCATCGTTACCAGCAGACTTCCACAAATCTTTCTAGCACTCGACTGTGAAGCAAAAAGTCTGTGGACCAAAAAATCACAACCTTATCAGGGTATCTAATAACTTAAAACGAGCAATTCTTGTATACATATTATGTAATCAGAGTCTCGGAAACGGCTCCAACGATTTTCATGACATTTAGTATGTAGGGTGTTTCGGGGGCGATAAATCGATATATCTAGAAATCAGTTTTAGAAAACGTCATTTTATACTAATTTTCATTAAATCCAGTCCAAGTCCAGATGGCCAATGAGAGGGAAAAATCTTTATTTGTCCAGACTGGGAAAAATGACAATTATTATTAAATTCAATTTATACTTATAAATTATTTCTTTAATAGTTATTAGTTAAATAGTTAACAAGGCATGAAATCCGTGTCTTTTTTATAATTTAGCAGCTGCCCCGCTATGCCCGTGACTGTCTCCAGTCCGATTATTTTTGCCATTTTTTTTCTTCGAGAATAATAAAAACTATTATTCATATTTCATCATTACGTAATTTGTATCCAAATATAATTTCCATCCATACCACCTCGATGTCTGGAAATCCACAACAGCGCGATTTAGAAGATATTTTCTTCCTCGCACAACCACTCTGTGGAACCAAATTCCGCCGGCGGTCTTTCCGAACCGATACGACTTGGGAACCTTCAAGAGAAGAGCGTATTCTTTCCTTAAAGGTCGGCAACGCGCCTGCATGCCTTCTGGTGTTGCAGATGTTCATGGGCGGCGGTGATCACTTAATATCAGGTGAGCCTCCTGCCCGTTTGCCCCTCTTACATAAAAAAAAAAAAATTCCAAAAACACGATTTATAAAAAGAAATCTAGGTACTTATGTTAACGTATAAAAATGTCACTTAGGCATATCGAAATGAAAGTCAGGACCTCTCGGCGGTCAGAGATTAATTCCTAAATTTAGAATTCTGTTTTAGAATGTCCACAAACTCAAAATGAGTTCTAAAACGGAACAGTTCATATATTTACTTTTAGAGTTTCAAAGCGATGTGTTAACGAGTTTTCAAACTCGTGAAATATACTTTTTAGGGTTCCGTAGCCAAATGGCAAAACTGGTCTTATAATTTCGTTATGTCCGTCTCAAATTCACGCGGGCGAAGCCGCTGGTAGAAGCTATAAGAAAAAAATAATTAAAATATAGATACACAAAAATACACACAAAAATCCTCATTATAATAGTTATATCCGTGTGTTATATAAGTCCACTCATCCAAATTGAAACATCCAACATCCGCTTACAAAATCTGCCCCGAGCGGGAATAGAACCCGCGACAATCAGTGCTAGTACTTACTACTACAACACCAGTCATCGACCGGAATCTTCGAACGAAGGAATAAGAGTTTTTTCGTAGTATTAAATAAATAAAAGCTCAACGACCCCATTAGGATAGGAATATCCTGTGTCGGGGGTCTGGAAGCACACACAATGACAGGCACAAACACACCCAGACCGGAACATACGCCTGTATGATCAATACAAACATCTTCCCAAGTGGGAATCAAACGTGAAACCTATGGTACTTGGTAGGTTCGCTACTAGTAGATGATATTCATCCCACACCTTTGGAACACTACATAACCCGGTTCTCCTCTGCAGAAAGAAAGGGTATCTGGTGTAGTAACAAAAAAAAATACCCAAATAAACAATAAATAATATAATCCGGGTAAAATGGTTTCTAAATATAGACTATTGGGATAAGCCCGCCTTTGTACATATAATTTTGTTATGAAACCTTTTGTAATTTTTGTTATATTTGTACAATAAAGTTATATACAACAACAACAACAACAACGTTTGCGGCGCCTACACACTTCAGAAGCACTTCGGAAAACGCTGAGTTTCCCATTTCCATTTAATACTTCAGTACGCCCGGGGTTTACTTACAGTACATGTATATCTTACTAATATTATAAGCGTAAAAGTGAATTATGACGATGTTGTGGACCTGCCTTAAGCGCCACAGGTAACGGGCTTGATTCCCACTCGGGATAGATATTTTGTATTGATCATACAGGCATGTTTACTGGGTGTATTTGTCCTTGTCGTTGTGTATGTTACCGCACCCCCGATACAGGATGTAACTATGTGTAGTGTTTATTATTATTAATGGATGTATGTTTGGATGGATGGAAGTTTGTTAATCTTTCACGCAAAAACTATTGAATGGATTTGGAAGAAATTTGGCAGACAGCATATTACTAAATGGATTAAAACATAGGATACATTTCATAAAAAATATTGAGTTATCGGAGGATTATCAAAAAAATATAGTAAATTGGGTCGCGGACACATGTAGTGTATGTTTAATACATACATATTACTATATATAATAAGAGGTCTTACTTAAAATTCAAGATGGCCGAATTCATAGAAAACGTAGACTTTAACCGAATCCGGGCAAGCAGACTTCAATAAAGGAGGTGTTTAGTATAAATCTTTTTCGTTCTAGCATTATTCCCGACATTTATCCGGAGTCTGCTTATACTCTAATTCTGATTTGACGGGTTGCTAGTTTTTACACAGAGCGATTGCCATCTGACCTCTGCAACCCTAGCGCAAATCAGTAAGTAATTGGAAAAGAGCAAATTACCTATCAAGAGTTAACAATTATTCTCAGATGTTATGATAACAGCCGACACCGACAGCTTACCGTGGTCTCCGAGGCACGTTGAAGAGACCTACGATATTACAACAAACATTTGCTCTGAGTGGGAATCGAATCCCGGACCGTTGAGGCTCGAAATGATGCAAGTGATTACAGCCTTATAGTATAAGGTTTCGCCAGATGACGTGGGTGCTCAAAAGTGGGAGAACTTAATTAAATATTCGCAATAACCTGTAGACGACAGTCTGATAAAAAAAGATGGCTTTAAGTATGAAAATGCCCACGCAACCGACTTTTGCCCCTGTTCGCCACCCTCCCTCCTAGATCTGGTTCTGCACGAAAGCCGGCGGCCTAATCTCCCATCACTCTAATCCCTTTTTCTCCTTCTTATCCAGCAATTGGCAATGCACACGTGATACCTTAACTATCGCCCGCGTTCATAGATTGCGATGGTTACCATCAGGCGGACGGTATTCTTGTTTGCCAACCGTCATGACATAAAAATGTAGGAATAAATTAGATTGAGATAATATCTCAGGATGATATATAGAGGTAAGAGGGTTGAAAAGGGTCGATAGGGTCGTATCAAATCACTGTGAGATATTAAAATGACAGATGTAAATAAAGTATGGGTTATTTGAGTGATTGGTTCCGTTGAAGGATTTTAACTCTAAGATTTTGACTGAAAAGATTCTAAGAGATCCTTATTTTATTGTTATAGTTTAAAAATGACTATAAAATGTAAATACCATAAAGGCATATTTCCTCAGTGTGGGTGTGTTTGTGCTTGTCATTGTGTGTTTCGGAACCCCCGACACAGAATACAATTATCCTTATGGGGGCAGCTGAGAGTGCAGCGTTTATTTATTTATTTATAGATTGTTTATTTTTGGCCGATACAATAACAAATTAGATCCCTTATTGGGATAAGCCCGCCTTTGTACATATAATTTTGTTATGAAACCTTTTGTAATTTTTGTTATATTTGTACAATAAAGTTATATACAACAACAACAACAAATAATAATAAAAATCTGAGAAGATTTCCTTTCGAAGATTATAACTAATAACCGGAAAAAGATTTTTATACTTACTGTATATATTTTCTAATAGATTTATTAAAAGGTTTGTTTTATTTTTACATAAAAAAAATACACTTGTATTTTATTAATTGTATTATACATATATTTTTTTGCATATTGTAATGCCTTAAAGCCTGAGCCCATGGGTGGCAGGTCACGGGAGGCTAATTTTATGTGACAAATAGAAATAAAACTTTAAAAGCATGACAGTAAATTTGAAATTTCAATGACGCACTGACGATGCCCAATCATGTCCTCAGCTCAATCAATCACGGTTGAAATTTTTATTTTATTTCCGATGGTAAGGAAGGAAGGATTGAAAAGGAAACAAAGGAAAGTAACAGAGGGGTGGGAGATATAGTTTTAAGTTTTCTATTTGTTGACGCTCATAGCCGAGTGGACCCACTGATTGGTAAAGTGATCGGTGGGTTAAGCAACTTTAGGCGCGGCCAGTCACCAGATGGGTGATCGCATAGTGGTATTTTAACTGAGCGTCTCCGTGCTTCGGAGGACACGTAAAAAGTCAGTCCTGGCTGTTATCAATTTGACAACAGTCGAAAAGTCAAGTCAGAGGCCTACGAGCGACTTGAACAACTGTGACACTAGGTTGGGCCCTACCCACTCGATAAGAAGAAGAAGTATTTATGTTTGTCACATAAAAATCTTCTGCTGTGCCGTGCCGTCATTGGGTGCATGCCCTTAGTGTTCTCAGTTTTGCCTTTCATTAGCCTTGTACCTAAATCGAATTAAAGCACATACTCACATAGTAGTAGTGTTCATAATAAAATCAAAATGCACTTAGCTCCAAGAAAATTTCGTTATCCCTAAATTGCTATACGCTAAGTTGATTATGCCCGTAATATTATATAATGGATGGGACGGCGGGAGATATTAGAATGAACATACGTTCGCTTGTGTATTCTGAACTAGCTTCTGCCAGCGGCTTTACTCGCGTGAATACCTTCTTACAAGAACTAGGCGTGCCGGTCTCCGATGTCACCGTCTAACTGTGGCATCAATTCCTTCGCGAACAAAGAAGTTTGCCAATTCTTTTCTTTGTCGTACTTCCAAAAAGTGGAACTCATTGCCGGCTCACGTGTTCCTTCCTTCTTACGATCTGGGCTCCTTCAAACGAGGCGTGAAGAGGCATCTTGCGGGTAGGCAGGGCAAGGGTGGCTAACACGGTTGCATTCCGCAACTCTGTTAGCCGCCTTCGCGTTTGGACTTTATTTCTACTTACCATCAGGTGGAGTAGAGTCATCTGCCTTACTTTCCAAATAAAAAAATAAAAAAAGAATAACGATTTTAATTCAAACTCTGCACCCCTTTACACACTTTGAATGTCATATTTATTTATATCGAAACAACAGCCTAAAAAGTTTCAAGTTTCTAGCTCTAAAAATGACGATACCTCTATAAAACTTTTCATCCCCCCCTTTCAATCCCTTACAACCCCTTTTTCGCAATTAAAAATGTTCTTTCTCAGACTCTAGATTATCTATGTACCAAATTTCATTTCAGAAGTTCTGGCGCGAAAGCGCGACAGACAGACATAATATAATATGACATCTTCAATTCAATTCCATTCAATTATTAGATTAATGGGTTCCAGTTGACATGACATATTAAATTTATAAGTAAGAGATGATGATCATTCTGGTTTTAAAATTGCCGATCAACTATTTCGAATTAAAAATACCTCTTCAGACTAGCTACACTCGTGGCTGCGCTCGCGTGGTGTACCGATTTTTATTTATTGCACACAGCCCTAATTCTTTTTTTTTCAATCAAAGTATCCTAAATCACTCCGCTATCTACCAGTGAAAGTTTCGTTGATATCGGCCCAGCCACTTCAGAGATAAGCGTGAGCAAACAAACAGACACAGAAAAAACAATATAATATTGTTATAAAGGCGTCGGGATGTGACGACCCCATCGCCCGCTGTTGGGATAACCTCTGTCACAACAGAGATTATTCCACCAGTGCAGTCAGTCACACTGGTGGTAGGTTTTTGTTGCAAGAGGCCGGCTAGGTAGGTACCACCCCAGTGTCCAATATTCTGCCGCCAAATAGTAGTGTTTAGGCACTACTGTGTTCCGGTTTGAAGGGCATTGTACGCTAGTGAAATTACTGGGCGAACGAGATTTAAGAACTAATATCTCGAGGTTGGCAACGCGTGAGTGGCACCTAGTAATGGTGCTGCAAGCGCTCATAGGCTGCGGCAGCCACTTACCATCAGGTGGGCCGTATGCTTGTTTGCCAACTTCTAACATAAAAAAAAAAAAAAACATCAACACGCAGGCAACATCTTGTATAATATTTGTTGATTCGTAGAACCTCCGAAAAATAGAAATAATATTTGTTTTGTTTCCAAACAATAGCTACAAATATCTAAAAAGAAAACTCTCTTTAGAATTCGGTTACTAATTCTACATTCACAATACACACAAAAAATATATACCATAATAAAAATATAATATAACTGTTGATTCTCCGAAACTCCGTCAAATTGAATTAATATTTTATTGTTTCCAAACAATGAACGTCTGAAAATCATATTAACTTAAATAAATATCGTGAGAGAGAATAAAATAAATGTTACAACCTATAGAATTCATCGTGAAATTCTATATAGATTCTGGAAATAGCTAACAATAGCTCGCCCACACAACTCCGACTCTACATCGTGATATGAATTAATATCTGTTCACGGATAAATTAATTTACGATTTCATATATAATTCAGTTCATTGAATGCCTTTATAAGTAAATTCTTTTGTTACTTTATATGATTTCAACCAATTAATTGGAAATTAGATTGTCGTGAAGAAAATTTAATCTTTTATTTGAAAAATTACTTTCAATATTTAAACATGAATAAGAATACCAATAATAAAATAAATGAAACTTCTAATTGAATTATATAAAGGACTAATGTGTGTGGGTTTCGGCTAAAGTAACAGTAGAGCCATGCTTCTAGGTTGCGCCATGTTCATAGGTTACGGTGACTGATTACCATTGCTCAAAATAGGTCGGCTTAACTAGTCACGCTGACGACCATGATCGGCAACGATCGCGCACTTCATACTTATTGGTACTAAAAAAAGATGGTAGCTTATAATTTTAAACTGATTTTCAATTAATTTTGCCTAGAAATTACACATCAAAGATAGTTTTTTTCTTTCGAGAAAAATACAATAGGCAAACTTATCTTTACTTTTAAACTAATGCAGGCAAATGAGGCTTTTAGGTAATGAAAAAAATACGAAAAGATCATTCCCTAAATACTAACAAATTTCACCTCGCTTCCATTTTTTTTTTCGTAGCATTGCTTCCGTTATTATTGCCAGGGTCTAATAATCTTAATATTCTTACTTCTTAGTTTTTACACAGATCGATTGCCATCTGATCAATGTTACCCTAAGGGTGAATCAATAATTCATTGGATGGAGCAATTTACCTATCAAGAATTAACATTAATATGTTTTGTGAAGAGCATGTTAAGCTGTCGGTCCCGGTTGTTATCATATAACATCTGATAATAATCGTTACCACTTGATTAGTAAATTGCTCTTATCCAATGAGTTGATGAGTTACTGGTTCGCCCTTAGGTTTGCGGAGGTCAGATGACAATCGCTCTGTGTAAAAACTAGTAACCCGTCAAATCCAGATAAGAGTAATAAGCAGACCCTGGGTAAAATAAAAATATCGGGAATAATGCTAGGACGAAGATCAGATGTTTTGTGGTAATTGGGACCGATGACTTAACGTGCTCGCCGAAGCACGGTGGGGAGGACAACACCCTGACATTTCTCCCGAGCTGGAATCGAACAATAGAGGCTAAAAGCAGTGGTCGTCATACCTTAATAATTTTTAAGGTTTCCCATCTCTTTAATAATGTAAGGTTTTAATAAAAAAAGTTATTGATTACATTAAGGCTTTTCTTGTGGAAAGTTAGATGAGTTTACAACTCAAATATTAAAGTATTATGACAACCTGGACGATGTTAAAACTTATTTTATGATCAATATCGGGAAGAAGAAGAATTAAACCACTTTAACTTATAATTATAATAAGTTTCAAGTCGATCGAAGAAATTTTCTTGGGACAGTCTACGTGTTATTTTTAATACTCAAATTGTTTTGGATTTTTTTAACAAATATTTTTAATTTTTTGCATCGGTAGCGGTAGGTAACTTGCCTAAGGCTCCACAGATCGCAGGTTCGTTTCCTCCTTGTGGTACATGTTTGTATTGACCATATACGCATGTGATATACACGCGATAGTGGCATCTACTAATGGTGTTGCACGCACTTATAGGCTACGGCAACCGCTGACCAGGTGGGCCATATGCTTACTTGCCAACTTGTAACATAAAAAGAAAAATAATCTTTAAAAAATTCCATCATATTTTTTGTAAACAGAGTTAACGGAAAGCGTTAAAAACGCATCAAAAACCTTCTCTATCTGCATTTAAAGATAGCATTGCATTTCATAGCAAAACATTTCCCGTGAAGAACACTTTGCACGACATTTCTTAGAAAATGTCTGTGCATTTTTCTTTTGTAGTATTTTACTAAGCGGTGAGGAAGGTCATGAGGATATTATGAAAGCTGATTCTTATCATTCTATTACGGTTCTTGTTTTGAAGTGAAAACTTCTATAGCCGTGTTGAGCGATTTTTTGTAGGGCAAAACTTATGGGTTCGCGTCATCGTTATGCTAGTGACGTCAGATTGTCAAACTGGCGACCCGCAGGGGCCTGTACATGAACATAAATACATAACACATTGTTTATTCAAGTTTTCATGTCTGCCAAGAGTCCTCATGATTGCCTATTCTTTGTACTAGGAACGTTGGCAAACATATGGTCTGCCAGATAGAAAACAGATACTATAGTTTTTCGCCATTAGCAATAAGATAGCAATAAGATAGAATAGCAATAAGAGGAGAGGTTGAAAAGGGAATTGAAGGATGTTAAGAGGAAATGAGAAGTAATAGTAAGGCTTTTTTTATGCAAAATAGGCTTACGTTTGACCACAATCTCGCTTGGTGGAAAGCGAAGATGAGGCCTAAGATGGAGCACGTATGCCTAGAAGGTATCTGTTCACTCTGGCCTTAAAGATGTCCAGGTTATAGTATTCTGGAAAAATTGACCGCGGCAAAGAGTTCCACTCTTTAGCCGTCCGCATAATCGATGAGGAGGCAAACCGCTTCGTGCGTAATGGAGGAATGTCTACGACGTAAGGGTGAAACCGCTCGCCGCGCCTAGTTGTTCAGTGATGGAACGGGGATGAGGGTATCAGGTTATGCAAAACCTCCGCACACTCTCCGAAATGTAACCGAGGCTACAAAGGGTTTTGGCCTTCAGCGTTAAATTCATCAACTAAGTGTATCAATACGAAATTATATTGTATGGGGTGGGATTTTCCCGGTCAAGATGGCCCATTCATTCCCTTACTTCTTTAAACTATTTAATTCAAGCTACTTCTCAGGAGAACTGTCTATATACAACAAGACTATATTCAGACCAGTACCAGATTATCTTTTATGCGGTGTAGGCAACTGCCCGAATCAGCTAGGGGCCCTACGCCATGAGAATTTATTTAAAATGATGCTTCATGTGTAAAGAATAATATGTTATATAATATGTAAGAGACTTAAAACAATATTGTTGTTTAATTTTCTCATATTACGTCATCAGAATAATTTAAAAAGCATGTCCGATTTTATGAAATGCTGTATAAACTCAATAATTATAAATCAATTTCGTTATTGTAGAAAAATACTGCAGTATGTAGAAAAGGGTAAAAGGTTGAAACCTGCGTTACCTTAGGGCCCCAAACGTGTATTACCTTGGGGCCTCGACATGGTTAATTCAGCCCTGCTTCAGACGATCATTAATGAAAAACCTTAATTGTTTAAATGAATATTCAAATTAATTCCATCACTTAATTACGAATCATGAATATTTAAAGTTAACCAAATCTTAAGCAAATTTGTTTAAAATTATTTTATAACAAATTTATTTACATATTTCTTGATTAAAGCGTTGATCGAATTGCGACTCTGTGGCGCGTTGGTGATTGCTTTAGCTACGGTCACGGATTCGATTCCCGCTCAGGACAGATGTTTGCAATGATCATCGGGTTAAATTCCGGGCACGCTCTAAGTTTTCAAGTGCTTAATTTGTGTTTCGAATTTGTCTCGTTCTTACCCGTGAAGGAAAACATCGGGATGAAACATGACTGTCTTGACAAAAAAAAATCTGAGACATGTATATCCGCCAATCCGCAGTCGAGCAGCGTGGTGGATTAAGCTCCATATTCTTCTCCTTAAGAGGGAAAGAGGCCTTTGTCCCGTAGTAGGACGATAACAGGCTGTTGCTTTACTTTCACTTTTACAAATATCTATATCATATGGACGCAAATAAGCAATACCATGTCAACCCACACGAATGTCATTTCGAGAAAAACGCGTTTTAAAATTTTGAACAACTTGCTTTATATGTTTTTTTATGTATTGGTCAAGTTTTTGGCAATTTCAGATTTATGTAAGTTATTTTACTTATTTTCAAAAAAATAAGTATACAAACTGCATATTTCGTATATAATATAACCCAAAACGTTTAACATAATACATAAATTGCATGATCAAAAAATTGCTTTTTAGAAGTTTTAAAGCTTAAAACCCTTATAGTCTTGTTGTATATAGAAAAATGTTCTTTAGCCATTTACCAACACTTCTGCATATATAACTCAGTTTTTTCAATTTTCTGGGTTGACATGGTGTTGCATATTTGGGTCCATATATCAATCAGTATTTATTCTTGTGAATCGCCCAACCGAGCCTCGAACAGCATGTTTTTAATATCTTCAATAAGTAAGAAAGTAATGCTCTATAATGCAAAGCGCATACCGAACTGGCATTATTTACTCGAAAGCTTGCAAATGTCAGTAAAATATGGGTTTCTTTTTTTTTTTCATGTTAGAAGTTGGCAAACAAGCATACGGCCCACCTAATGGTAAGTGGCTGCCGCAGCCTATGAGCGCTTGCAGCACCATTACTAGGTGCCACTCACGCGTTGCCAACCTCGAGATATTAGTTCTTAAATCTCGTTCGCCCAGTAATTTCACTAGCGTACAATGCCCTTCAAACCGGAACACAGTAGTGCCTAAGCACTACTATTTGGCGGCAGAATATTGGACACTGCGGTGGTACCTACCTAGCCGGCCTCTTGCAACAAAAGACCTACCACCAGTGTGACTGATTGCACTGGTGGAATAATCTCTGCTGTGACAGAGGTTATCCCAACAGCGGGCGATGGGGTCGTCACATCCCGACGCCTTTGAAATATAATTTATACAATTGAAAGAAATAAGGGAAGTTACAGACCAACGTTTTATACAAACATAATGTAGGTGCGTCTTTTACCCCGCGGGCAACCCGTACTAACGTTGACGCGCTAATACGCTCGAATATGCGCATAATATTGTTTGAATATGCTACTCACACTCGCCATTACAGGTTCGAGAGTACACGTCAGAATAAGTCTGTGTACGCGTTCGGCTTTTTGAGGCGCGAAATGAATAAGCGACCGTATTAAACGCTCGAAAAAAAAACGCTATTCTGTAAACGCCTTAAAGTGGCATTCGTTGGGCATTTGTCATGGGCGTTGCATTGAAGTATATTGGAAATAGGAGAGCGTACTTTATCTAATAAATTGAACGTTCAAGTGAAAAATATTGGCAGATACGAGACGGGTCTTCTAACGTCGTTTATTTACTACAAGTCGTGACTTGTCTAGATAACTAGTTTTATTATCTCTGAGAAAAGAGTCTCTCTTATTGCCTCTTTTTGCTGATGAAGAAGAAATCTGCAGTCAGATGAATCTTCCTATGCACTGTTACGTAGGTTATCTCAATTTTATGCCGGCTGACAAGCAAGCATACGGTTCGCCTGATGGTGAGCTTTCACCGCAACCTATAAACGCATGCGATACTTGAAGTATCACATGCTCGATGAAAATGATGGACGATTGGACCTCTGGGGCTCTCACTCATCGCACGAAACGTAACAGTACTCTGTTACTTTACGTCGATTTTCTGTGAGAGGGTAGTAGTTCCCCGATCGAGCCGGTCAATTTATACTGAGAGAAGCATAGCTCTACCATTACTAGAACCTCTTTAATGGCGAGCTCAGTACTATGAAGAGTTCCAGGAATTGTTGAGAAATACAAAACGCTCTCAGACGCTTATAATATTTCATTGTTTTACATAACTTTTTATGCCCTAACCTGTGGACCCAAAGGAATTAATCAAATTTGAGCATGTGAGGTGTGCCTAATCTTCACGCTCGGGCTCATATTACTGAGCCCCCAATCTAATACATAAGTAAAGAAACACGTTTGAAATTAAGATATCAGTTGTCACTGGTGGTAGGGCTTTTGTTGAAAGAGGCCGGCTAGATAGGTACCACCGCAGTGTCAAATATTCTGCCGCCAAATAGTAGTGCTTAGGCATTACTGTGTTCCGGTTTGAAGGGCACTGTAGGCTAGTGGAATTACTGGGCAGAGGAGATTTAAGAACTAGTATCTCGAGGTTGGCAACGCGTGAGTGGCACCTACTAATGGTGCTGCAAGCTCTCATAGGCTACGGCACCCACTTACCATCAGGTGGACCGTATGCTTGTTTGCCAACTTGTAAAATAAAAAAAAAGTTGCTATGAAAAATCGAACAGCTGAAACGAGTGATTCTACGGGAACTGCTTGTAGTTGTAGTAGTGTATAGAATATCTAACCTCATCTTAATCACTTTAATTACACCAAGTCCTTGGTCCCGACCTTACGCCATTAGACTAAACCCTTCTCTCGAATCCTTTTGGGATTAAGAAACTTGTTAGCAATAGGGCTGTGAAGGCCTTGCTTGTACATTATCCTTTATTTACAAATGAACATTTTTTTATGTCATAACGGTTGGCAAACAAGCATACGGTCCGCCTGATGATAAGCAGTCACCTCAACCTATTTACGCTTGCGATACTTAAAGTATCACAAGCGTTTCTCTAACCCAAAGAACAGGTGGGACGGGATGAGAAAGGAAAAAGGAAGTGACCAGAGGGGCGGGTGATTGGGCCTTCGGCGCTCTCACTCATCGCAAGGAACACACCAGTCACCTACTGATACTGTTACTTGACGCCGATTTCATGAGAGGGTAGTACTTCCCCGGTCGAGCCAGCCTTTTTGTGCTGAGAGAAGCATGGTTCTACTACCGTAAAGCCGATATAGAAGAATTTGTCAAAATCTTAAATAATTTTCATCAATGTAACTTCTCATATAATATACTTCAACTGATATACCGTTGTTGCGTGTTGCTACCAAGTTTGCCTTAAGTCTCGACAGTCACGGGTTTGATAACCGCTTGAGGCGGATATTTGTATTGATGTTATAAGTATCTGTCTCGGTCTGGGCGTTTTACATGTGCCCTATCGTGCCTCAGAGAGTACGTTAAGCAGTTGGTCCAGGTTGTTAGGTAATTTGCTCTTACCCAATGAGATACTGGTTCACCCTTGTAGTTGGGGAGTGTGTGAGGACGTGTGTCAAATCCGGATAAGAGTAACAAGAAGACCCTGGGAAAAAATACCCGGATTAATGCTAGGAAGAAGAAGGAGATATTTTAACTGATACAGTTCTGTTTTTTTTGATCGATTTTAAAAGGGAAAATTTCTTTGAACCTCACAATGTGGATTCATATTAATTGCCACCCTGGCCTGTAGTATTTCTGAGTAGAATCGAAAACTGTAACCTGGCCGTGAATACAGCTCTAAGAGGGATCATATTTGATCTCGTCTTAAGTGTGCCTTCTGACTCAAAGAAGTATAAATGTGAACAAACTCACTGATAATTAAATTTTATGGCAACACATTATAAAATACTACAGTAGTATCAATAAAAGCTTTGAGTAAATTAAATTAAGCAATAATTCTATCCGAGCGAAAGCACAGGACGGGATCTTTTCCTGAGTCTGTTACCCTTTACCCGGATATAACAGGTTGCTAGTTGTCACAGAAAACGATTATCGTCTGCTCTCCGTTACTCTTTAAGAGACCACTAACTTATTGTATTTGGATCAGAGCAAATGACAAATCGAAAGTTAATGTAAATATTGTACGCCCAGAAAAGGGTTAAACCGTTAATTCAAGTTATAAATTTAACAACTTATATACACACACAGGTTTCAAACAATAAATATTATTATTATTTTTATGCTTATATTTGACTCCATTTTTACAAAGAGGTAGATTACGTGTTACGCGGGTAAGATCCAAGCGTAGCAGTTAGATTGATGATTATTAGCAAATGTCCAGTGCTCTCCGAAGCACGGTAGGGTGAAGCAAACAGATAAAGAAACTTTTGTCCGAAATTTTGGTCGATAAAAACATCCGCTTTGAACTGTATAAAAAGTTCTACAAAAGTTAATATTTATCGTACGAGGTTCAAAATTCAACGGAGAATTTGCAAGAATTATGGAAGACCTGAATAAATATTAGTCAAGAATATTGCGAGTAGCGTAGACACTTTAAGCCCGTATTTCAAACTTCATATCTTCATATTCACTTATGCATACAGGGATTTATCCGAGAACAAAGCTCTTACAATGCTGAATAAAATCTTTTGCAAATCCTCCAAATGTTAATAAATAAAAGCTACACACTCAACCCCACACCATTGTCGAGGGTCCGGAAACATACAAAAAGACCGGAAGAACCCACACAGACAGGAACACATGCCTGTATGATCAATAAAAACATCTGCTCCGAGCCCGTGACCTGTGGCGCTTAAGGCAGGTTCGCTACCGCTGCGCCACCACGTCGTCAAAATAGGATATGTAGGTATTCATTTCTGTTGGCAAGCAAGTGTACAGCCAACTTAATGTAGAACTTATCTTAGTCTTTTTATCAATAGTAACAAGGGAAAAGGTGGAAAAATCCCAATGGATAGAAAACGTAGACCTTAAAAAAGATGTATGAGGGCAAGAACCTCGTGAGTTTTCATGTCATTATTTCGTGTTTAGAATTTATATTGGTGAAGATGATGATGAAGAAAACATCGGAAGCAAACTTGCATGTCATATTAGAAAATGCCCCTTACACAGCACAGATACGCACACAACACCGTCTTTGCCGGCCACGACGAGGTCTTTTGTTTCGCACGTCACGCTCGGAGCGCTGCCTCCATCTCCGATGACATCCTTAGCTGTGGTTCGGCTTCGCAGGAGGCACCCTAAGGATGGAATCAAATTTGAGCCCCCATGAGGGCTGCCCCTTTATCACGGCTGAATCTTTGAAGTCAGCAGGGTGACGCTGTCAAGGCCAGTAGGGCCAACAGCAATACACATTCCGAAAAAACCCTGTATGTCGTAGAACGTCGTCCTGTACTGGTGGAAGGCCAAATCTAGTGAAATGACTGTTCGTCAGCCGCGTTCGTCGTCAGGAAACTTATCAAATGGAGCAGAGTCATCTGCCTCTCAGGCTAAAAAAGGGGGGAGTTTGTCGGACGAACCACAACAGTGAGGAGTAAGAGTACACTCAAGGCCACTGTTAGGATAGTGATATATTGTGTCGGGGGTCTGGAAAATTACACAAGGACAAAACAAACAGATCCAGACAGAAACACATGCCTTTATGATCAATAATAATATCTACTCCGATTGAGATTGAACCCGCGACGTGTATCGTTTGAAGCAGGTTCACTACTACTTCACCACAAGGTAATACTCAACCTGGCCAGTTGCTCTAAGTATATATATCACGCAATTATTTGGAAAACATTCTTCTTATCGAGTGGCTAGTGGCCAACTTAGTGTCAGAGTTGTTCCATTGTCAACAGCCGGGACCGACATTTTACGTGCCCTTCGAAGCACGGAGGCGCTCGATTGAAATACCACTATGCGATCACCCATCTAGTGACTGACCACGCCTAAAGTCGCCTAACCTAACGATCGTTTACCGATCAGTGAGTGCACTCGGCTATGAGCGTCTCATCATTGAACCATTGGCATTTAAGGACGATCACTCCTATGTTTTTTTGCTACGGTGAGGAAATCTGCTACCATTTACCCGGCTCCCGGGGGGAGAACCGGGTTATGTGGGGTTCCATTACAAGATGGTAACTTCATGGGGACCCACAAGATTGACTGGAAGAAAACGCCTAGTGTGTTGAATCCGCGTTTTGTACCTACATATGTGGTCATTAAAGAATAAATAAATAAAATAAAATAAAACCCCCTCAGTGGCCGACCTCAGTGCATTTGTCAGGTTACAGGAGCTCTCGTAGAACGAACCAGAGCTACCTGACAAGCACTGTGATTCTATGGCTAGCGAAGCTTAGTCCCGGCGAGGCGAGATGGACGATCCCTACAGCGTCACAACGGTCGTCAAGATAGTACTCCTTAAGTCAAATTTAAATTCTACTTACGTAAGGGCCCCTCAGCACAAGCCCTATTTTCGTATTCAGTTTTGGTACGCCTCTGAGATGGGTAAATAACTTAAGGTGATCCTAACATTTTGTTAAGTATACTCTCAATTAGAGGAGACACGTATATTGTTATATCAAACTCGAGTCAAAACTTAATTACCGACAACACTAAATAGCATTACCTTAACAATCTTCAAGTGTGATAAACCTGGTGTGTTAAGAAAAATGTGTAGGGCTGCCACTTTAATCATATAAATATTTTAATAAAATATTTCCTTCTGCCTTTTCTTCTATACTATATGAATTAACTTTTCGCTTCTAATTAACATTATTTTGAATAATATTTAAAGGTAAATTTTATAACTATACAAAATTTTTAATTTTATTTTTACTGTACAAAAATAAAATACTGAAAATTCAGTAAATTAAGTGATCATTAAGGTCACTTATCTTATTTCATAGTAAGAAGTTTGTCTTTGGCTCATCATAACGTCTACCTTTAGTTTTAATCTCTCAGGGTTGCCGCATAATAATAAATTTAATACAAAAATAATAGAAGAAACCCGTAATTGGGATCATCAAACATATCGCCTGTTTCTTACGTAAGAATAAATAAAATAGCTTTTGAAATCGTTTCAATAAATACTTAAACAAAATATCATGTAAAAAAAAAATTATTTGCGGATGCGGCAACCCTAAGCTCTTAGTTTAATCATGGCCGCCGTCTCTCAATTAACGCCTGCATCTAAGTGATAGCCAAGTGTAATTACAACGGCCACAACCTTTAGCGAGATTTATTAATTTCGCGTCATTTTTTTGTCAGGAGAATCTATTTTTAGGTTTTCGTTCTTATTTTTATTATTCACTAGTTAATAGCTCGTGGCTACTAAAGAAGATAACACTTCAAGAATAGCCAAAGCTAGGGAAACTTTCGCACAGCTTCGCTCCATCTGGCGGTCTCGGAAACTGACGAAAGTAGTAAAGCTTAAAATATTCCTTTTTATTAGTTTATAAGCTCGCCAAAGCTCATACGAGTTGCACGTATAGCAGAAGACGTACAACGCGCTTCTAAAACCAAGCTTACGCTCGTATAAAATAAATAAATAAACGCTACACACTCAACGGCCCCATTAGGATAATTATATCCTGTGTCGTGGGTCCGGAAACATACACAATGATAAAGACAAACACACCCAGACCGGAACATATGCCTGTATGGTCAATACAAACACCCAGCGATTTGTGACGTTTAAGCCAGGTCAAATCGCTCTAATACACAAAAACCAGCCTACAAACAAGTCTTACTGGTGGTAAGTCTTTTGTTGTAAGAGGCCGGCTAGGTAGGTACCACCGCAGTATCAATTATTCTACCGCCAAATAGTAGTGCTATCATTACTGTGTTCCGGTTTGAAGGGCACTGTAGGCTAGTGGAATTACTGGGCAAACGAGATTCAAGAACCAATATCTCAAGGTTGGCAACGCGTGAGTGGTGGCAACCTAATAATGGTGTTGCGCGCGCTCTTAGGCTACGGCAACCGCTTACCATCATCTGAATCCTATATTTGTTTTTTTTTTATGTAAGAATTGTCAACATTATTTTTAAACTGGCTACAAAAAGTAATTGGAAAGATTGTACAATAAAATACATTTATATGAACGGACACATCGTTTTAACGAAATCAATTTCAGTTCAGTACACGCGATTCTCTCATCAATCAAGTTTCAATCGACTCATCATATTTACACATTAATTAAAACGTCTGAATGTTAGTTTAACGATGATAACTTTTTTAATAACCGTATACAAAAAGAAGTTTTCAATTTGGGTATTTTGTTGTGATTTAAGTGGGGGAGAATGGAAATCAATAGAAACAGAAATTACAATTTATAATAATAATAAACGCTGCACACTCAACGGCCCCCATTAGGATAGTAATATCCTGTGTCGGGGGTCCGGAAACATTCACAATGACAAGGACAAATACACCCAGACCGGAAAATATGCTTGCATGGTCAATACAAACATATTATGCTCCGAGCGGGAATCGAACCCGCGACCTGTGGCGTTTAAGGCAGATTCGCTACCGCTGCGCCACAACCTCGTCAAAATTTATAGCTGTTTATTACAAGAAAAAGAGATGCTCATAGCCGGGTGCGGTCACTGATCGGTAAGGGATCGGTGAGTTAAGCAACTTTAGGCGTGGTCAGTCACTAGATGGGTGATAGACAATAGTCGCAAAGCCATATGCCTATACGGGCGACATGGACAACTCGATAAGAAGAAGGAGAACAAGAAAAAGAATTATTATAAAAAAGTGCCTGATTGTATGTCTGTTTTGTGTTTTTCATTTTTAGTATATGTGTTTTTTCATTTTTGTATATGTGTTTTTTATTTTTAGTATATGTGTTTTTTATTTTTAGTATATGTGTTTTTTTCATTTTTAGTATATGTGTTTTTTCATTTTTAGTATGTTTTTTTTCATTTTTAGTATATGTGTTCTTTCATTTTTAGTATATGTTTTTTTTTTTCATTTTTAGTATGTGTTTTTTCATTTTGAGTATATGTGTTTTTTCATTTTTAGTATGTGTTTTTTTTCATTTTTAGTATGTTTTTTTTTTTCATTTTTAGTATATGTGTTTTTTCATTTTGAGTATGTGTTTTTTCATTTTTAGTATATGTGTTTTTTCATTTTTAGTATATGAAATAGAATATGGTTTGATAATATTTTTGTTTGTTTAACGTTTTTATTTTTAATTCTTAGAGATAACAAAAACATATAATAGTTAATTTCTGCAATCCAAATTCTTTTTAGTCTTTCGCCGCTGGTAGTTCAAGTATTTTATTACAACGAAGTATCTGATCGTAGGTTGGCGTAGCAAAGTGTTGACAGGAAAACGTTATCTGGCGTTGCTTGGTTCCTTTGTGGTTGCAAGAATTGGTATGGAATGACATAGCGTGGCATGTGTCATGTTATGAAATGAAATGAAAGAAGACTTGTTCCCACCGCACGAGAATTGACCACCTTTTACTTATAAGATTAGATAAGAATTGGCTCCTTTGGATTTTGAAATAAAATTTAATTTAGCATACACACGTAATTAGATGCTTGCGATACTTGAAGTATCACAACCCAAAGGATAGGAGGGTAAGAGGAAGGGCACAGAAGGGATGGAAGTCACTCTTCACACGAAATGCAAAAGTATCGAGATACTGTTACTTTACGCCGATTTTCTGTGAGAGGACAGTACTTTCCCGATCGAGCCGGTGCATTTGTGCTGAGAATAGCATGACTATTATGTATATTATAAATAAATTAACAAATATCTTTACACTTTTATTTTTAAAAGAATACAAAGATAAATGTGAAAAGCTCTACGAAGAAAATATAATAGAAGCTTCTTTCCGATTTCCGACGCTAAATCACAGGAAAGTCTTCGGGCAATGCCATTATTATCAATCAAGTACGATAACAGACCGCAGTATGTGACCTTATTGAACGGGTACATTGAAAAAGAGAAAGAGAAAAAGAGTTTTAAAATTGTATTGTTTTTAACCTTTCCGGCGTCGAGATGTGACGACCCCGTCGCCCGCTGTTGGGATAATCTTTGTCACATCAGAGATTATCCCACCAGTGCAATCAGTCACACTGGTGGTAGGTCTTTTGTTGCAAGAGGCCGGCTAGGTAGGTACCACCGCAGTGTCAAATATTCTGCCGCCAAATAGTAGTGCTTAGGCATTACTGTGTTCCGGTTTGAAGGGCACTGTATGCTAGTGAAATTACTGGGCAGACGAGATTTAAGAACCAATATCTCGAGGTTGGCAACGCGTGAGTGTCACCTACTAATGGTGCTGCAAGCGCTCTTAAGCTACGACAACCACTTACCAACAGGTGGGCCATATGCTTGTTTGCCAACTTGTAACATAAAAAAAAACCTTTTAATGTACCGGGAGTACCATGACATCAAACAACACCTCTAGTAACGCAAGCTCTGTCCTACTATCTGTTGTCTGATCTATTCTAAATCTGTGGGCGTAATACTTACGTGGTCGAGACGGCCCATTCATGCAAGCAAGGCTATACTACTGTAGATATTGCATTTATTTTTTAAAACCTTTAAATTTTTAGTTTAATTTACTAAAAATATTTACATGAGACTTTATATCTAATATCATTCTATCGACTACAGTTTCTGAATTCCTAGTATTATATCTGAAGTAAAAGGATCACCACAGACTAGTAAATACCGCGGTGTCCCACACGATGTTTGTGCGTATAATGGAGAGAGTTTAGTCAAAGAGCCGCGGGTATTTCGTATTACGATGATGGAAAGTCCATAAAGTTCGTTTTTGATTTATTTTCTATATTGCCCTATATCAAAAATGATTTTTCAAATTTCGTTATTATATAGCTACTTGTGAATTTTCACTTCCGTGATTTATAGGGCGATTATCGTTTTTAATATTCTAGTATGTCTCCTTTTCATCCAGATCCGTTCAGACGTTTTGGCGTGATTGAGTAACAAACACCAATACATCCAAACTTTCACAATTATAATATTAGTGAGAGTTTTAAGCCAAAACTATTTTTTATGGAAAAATTAAAAATTATAGGAGGCGAAACCTGCAGTAAAAAAAGCAGACTACAGTCTTGTTTTTAGTTTTTATTTTTATTATTATATTTTTAGATATTTTTTTACTATTTTAATAATAATTTTATTAATAAAACTTTGATAAAAGAACTGTGCGTCATCCAACGACTCGGTAATTCGGCTTAACAGGATTAACCGTCGTACCTCTAGCCGTGCTAAATTTAGCCGATTCCATTGCTCTACTGTCGCCGGATTAAGACAAAAATAACTTATTTTAGGGACAGGTCAATTACTTTTACGAACTCGTTAATTAAGAGGAAATCAATACGGATATAACAATGCGGAAGAGTTTTCTTTGTTTGAAGTACGGTCCGATTGAAAAAATCTTTTGCTTTTCCATTACCCCGAACTATAATGGGTCGAATAATATTTTTAGATATTAAGGCTTATCTGATGGTATTATGCTGATGGTAAGCGGTGGTCGTAGCCTATGAGCGCTTGCAACATTATATATTTGTAGGTGTCACTCACGCGTTGCCAACCTTGAGATATTGGTTCTTAAATCTCCTTTGCCTAGTAATTTCACTATCTATTCAATTTGAAGCACACACAACTAATAACTGACACTGTGGTGGTACTCTTACAATAAACCACCGACCATCAAAACAAATCTTATTTTACTAGTTTTAGAATAGATTCAAAGATAATCCAACGTATAAAAGTGCGTATCAAAGTATTTTGGATTTTTGTACGTCGCGTCGTTTACTGAGATAGCTTTAAGATTAGTTAGTCACACGTCGGGCGTGGCGAAATTTGCAGGCATAATACAACTACAAGACACTTAAAAATCATAAAGGTAAGCTAATACAATATTTTAATGTTTAACTGTTGAAATATCTGTTGGCGCATGGCGAAGTATAGAAACTATTTAATACGTTGGTCTAGAAGACAATATTTGAAAAGATGTAATTCTAACGGAGCGGCATATTGATGGTTACTTCAATATTTCACCATGCAAAAAATTATTGTCGTACAGTATATATGAAATCTGACGTAGTAGCTACAGTGTTGTTCAATTTATTGTGTTATTTATTTCAGGGATTAAAAGCATTGTTGGTTACAATAAGTTGTTCATAATGTTGACCTGCTTAGATGAAATTCATAAAGGCTCCAGGCTACCCTTAGATTAGTGTGATTCAAAACGAATACTGATAAAACCACAGGAGTGGTTTCAGAATTTTATGAAACTGTTTTTATATATCGATACATTTTGAAGTAGAAGTTACAAATAATTACCGAACAAGTGCTTTGTGTACCACGAACAGTGCTAACTAAAGGGTTCCGCAGCTTGATGATGACGAACCTTTAGAACCTTAAATATCTTCTTCTTATCGAGTGGTTAGTGGCCCATCTAGTTTCAGAGTTGTTCAGGTCACCCGTTTAGGCCTCTGACTTGATTTTTGACTCTTTCTACGTCCAGATTAGGTTTTATTTTGATTGATGGTTTATATTCATAAGCCATAAACTTATAAACATATTTTTATCAAACTAACATTTACGTGACGTTATAATCTGATACATCAACATGACAGATGACATTATTAAGCTTTATATACATATTTGTCCGTTACCAAAAAACTTTGTAATCATTTATAAAAGATTATCTTTATTTTATATCATTATCTTACTGTCAAAGTTAAAAACTTTATTTAACATACAATAACACTAATCTATCGAATACTATATGCCACGTCAGCAGATCATTTCGTTTTTTTATGCCATTGGTAAACTCGTCTGCCTGATGGTAAGTAGTCACTTCATCCTACGAGTATGAAAGCGCGCGGTACTTGAAGTATCACATGCGGGCTATCTACCCACGATAGGAGGGAGAAAAGGGAGGGAACAGAGGGGGTGGGAGATTGGGCCTCTAATGCTCTCACTTATTGCACGAAACGCTACAATACTCTGTTACGCTGATTTTCTGTGAGAGGGTAGTATTTCCTTGGTCGAGACGGCTAATTTGTGCTGTGTGGAGGTGTAAGAAGAAAATCGTCACATAAAAGCCAGACTTCTGTTGTAAAATAAAAATAAATAAATAATATATTTACTTTTATAACGGGCGTGAGTGAGTCAAAAAATAATAATAATTATCTTTATTGTACACATACACACAACGGAAAAAAAAACAACAAAAAGTTTTACATGACTAAAACAATAATATGCACAATCAGGCGGCCTTATTGCTAAAGAGCAATCTCTGCCAGGCAACCTGAGAGAACAAAGATAATAATACATTAATTTAGGAAGGTAGGTGGCGTACAATAGATAAAACATAAATAAACATTTACAGACAGAGATAAATATATGTATATACATAGATAGATTATATAATAAGTAAATCATACAATAAATAAATAAATAAATAATAGAATAATTGTAATGTTATATACGTATATTAACATAAATACAATATATTTATATATATATATATATATATATATATATATATATATATAAAGTATTTCTTTTTAACTATTTACATTTTACATTTCCAGTCAGTATTTTAAAAATAATTTCAAATTGTCAATTATTTTCAAATGGATATAATTTTTTAATTCTCTTTCTAGCTTTCCAATAAAATAACTCCGTCAAAAGATTAAAGAATTTAGGATTTTGTAGAAAATGTTTCAGTTAATGGAAAGTTGACATTTCACTTTGATATGAAATCCATTAAATACGTAGAAAAATATTTTATATATACACATAATTGTTGCATGTGTCAACCATTACACATCTTTATAACCATATACCCTCTAAAAGCTTTTATCTTTTTTTTATATAAAGAATAATAGCAATGCTTTTTCAAGGCATTACTAATATTCCTATTGCCCTCCAAATAAGCTCGAAGCTTGCGCTAGGAGTGGGTACGACAATAGCCCAAGGGGGTCAGGATCGAACCCTCGACTCTCGCGTAACGGAGCGAAGTCAGCCCTTCTACCGTTGAGCTATTGAGGCTTATAAAGAACAATTCTTGTATACATAATATATAATCTGATTTAGGTTGTATATCTGAATCTCGGAAACGGCTCCAAAGATTTTTCATACAATTTACCATGCTGGAGGTTTCGGGGGAGATAAATCGATCTAGTTAGGATTCACTTTTTGGAAAATGTCGTTTTATCCGCGTTTTTAGGCAGTGAAAACTTTTCGAATCCGGATGTCCCCAGGCCGAAATTTTTCCCCTTTTTGGGAGCCCTTTATCAACGCATCTAATTCCTGTCTAAGTATATTTTTCGGTTCACCAAAAAAAACCGGCAAAGCTGACCGAGCTTCAGCATCTAGGTAGGTACCCTAACTTAGAACCGCTTTAAGTTATTGTTATGTATACATGAAATAAGTAACACATAAACACACATGCTCCAGTTTAAGTTACGCTTAACTTTAAACCGATTATGTTAAGTGGATGAATATGCTAAATTAGTGTGGAAATTATTTATGTATAAAGTGTATTCAGTAACTAATTTGTAACTTTAAACTTTATTATCGCTTGAGTAATATTTAAATTTAAATTGACGGTCCTTGTGGCGTAGTGTACTGACTTCTTTAAATGCCAATGCTTGTAGGTTGGATTCCCATTAGAGATACAGGTCTGAGTGGTTTTGTTTTTGGACTCTAGATTAAGTTAGGTTTATGTCGATGACACACGGGACCTCAAAATCCAGTCTGTAGATGAATTTGTAGCCCGTCTCGCAGTGTATTTTTGACCGTGCCGACATTGGACCTCATTTTCATATACGTGACGTTACGCCACTCATCGTCAGTTATTATTAAGAGAGTAGAGTATAGAGAGAGTGGTTAGAGACCAGTACCAATAAAAATCTCAGACACTGAACTCTCACTCTTACACACTCTCTATGAACAAAAAATTCAAATTGATAAGGGCTTTCGTTTAGCAATTTTTCCTATTGATCAGTGGGAGTATTGTTCCCTGAGAAGATGCTCGGATTATGAGGGACTTTCCAATTTCCGTCCCTGCACCCTATTAAGGCTGTGGATGACCACCTATATACCGCCTAATCGCATGAGCTATTTCAAGGCCAAGTAAAATTGAGTAATATGAGGGAGGCAGTACAGCGACCCGGCCGTGAAAAGAGATTTTTAAACTGATTCCGTCCTTAGGACCCTCCGAAGCCGAACCAAGGTTAAGAATGTCATCGGAGATGGGTTTGCATAGAAAGAAATGTAATATTAACTAGAGCGATAAATAAAAGCTACACCCAACCAAAATTGGGGTAATGGATGTAAGGCTTAAACGAAGACTAGACAATAGATTAGCGCTGGCGTTTATTTAATCTAAAGAAATAAGATTACCCCCAGAAATTGAGCATAAAATGTTTTAGAAAAGATTCAAAATAATAATAAAAAATAGCGGTATTAAAAACGACACTGGTTTTTTATTAATTAACACAAGCTTTAATGGTTATACATATTTTTCCTTAATTTTATTGCCGGCTAGGTAGGTACCACTCAGTATCAGATTATCTACCGCAAGCCAGTAGTGTTTTCCTCATTTCTGTGTTTCGGCTTGAAGGACACTGTAGCTAGTGAAATTACTGGGCAAATAAGATTTATGTACGATGAGAATTAAATAAGAATCAATATCTTGAGATTGGTAACGTGTGAGAGGCACATACAAAATATGGTGTTGCCAACGCTAATAGGCTAGGAGAACTGCTTACTACTGGTTACTCTTTTTATTTGTACTGTCAATGATAGCAAACAAGCAAATAATCTACTTCTTCTTCTTCTCATCAAGTAGTTAGTAGTGAACCTAGTGTTAGAGTTGTTCAGGTCGCCAGTTAGATAGAACTTGACTCGACTTGATTTTTCGACTTCAAATTGATAACAGTCGGGACCGAATTTTTACGTGCTCTCAAAGTACGAAAACGCTCAGTTGAAATACCACTATGCATTCACCCATCTAGTGGCCGACCGCTCCTAGAGTTGCTTTACCCACCGATCGCTTACCAATCAGTGGGCGCACCCGGCTGTGAGCGTCTGCTTGAAAGTTATAGCACTCCGTGTTCACGAGTGGCATCATGAGCGTCGCATTTTTATGTGAAAAAGAAAATTATATAAAAAACTTGATATTTTTATTTTAAGGTGGTAAGGAACCCTTTATTTGCAAGTCCAGCACGCACTTTTCTCAATTTAAAAACAAAGCTCTATAAATGTTTTGTATTAATAAAGTGAATAGGAATACAAAACGCTTATCCAAACGCCCGTAGTGGGTCTGGTATGGATTAACGTTTTTGTTTTCTGCTAAGTCTTGTAAGTGGATATGTTCTCTTAATCCCTAGATATAGTTATCAATTAATAAGACCGACGGATATATTTTTAAAAGGCTATTGTCTGACCCTCATATTATTGTTCTTTGACTTTTTTTTTATATTACTAAGTTGGCTAGCAAGCATACGGCCCACCTGATAGTAAGCGGTTGTCGTAGCCTCTGAGCGCGCGCAACACCATTTAAAGGCGACACTCACGCGTTTCCAACCTCGAGATATTGGTTCTTAAATCACCTTTGCCCAGTAATTTCACTAGCCTACAGTGCCCTTTAAGCCAGAACACAGTAATACCTAAGATACTACTGCCTGGCGGTAGAATATTTGTGTTATTTGACACTGCGTTGGTACCTACCTAGTTTGCCTCTTACAACCTAGAAAGAGTAACGAAAGAAAGTGAATGTTCATTTCTATTTTTCCTGAGTCCATGGTCGGATTATTACATAATATATAATACATACCCAATAAAAAAGAGTATAATGGCTTAGTAGTGGGAACCTTTTGAGTTACGAACATTTTGACTAAGTGGATTCCGCAACAAAGGAGATCGAAAAGACGGCCAAAAATGCGGTGGTACAATAAGGTGTCGTCCCACACCTCAATATGAATGAAGCCTCAATAGCTTAACGGTAGAAGCGGCGACTCCACTCCGTTAAAGCGAGAGCTGCGGGTTCGATCCTGACCCCCTTTGGTTATTGTCGTACCCACTTCTAGAGTAAGCTCTCGTAACTTGGGAGGGGCAATAGGAATATTAGTCTTTCTGTTGGTTTTGAAAAACACACTTGTGATACTCTAGTAGTTTAAGCGAACCGTTTGGCTGTTTACTATTTTTATGTTTTATTTATTAAAAACGTGTGTTAAACAATACGAAAGTAGCGTTTCTGTTTCCTGCTTTCAGAAATGTTAACGAATTTCGTAATAGAGATATTTTCTATAAGAAGAACATAACTAAGCTACTGTGGCGAGATTGTCTTTGAAGTCTCAACACAAAGCAAGGATTCGCCGGCCAGCCGGATGAGGTTGTATATAGTATTATCTGCACTGAAAACTTCAATAATGCAATGCAGAACTATGAGTTCTGACGATGATGACGATTTGCCTTTGAGCGTTATATTGCTTCAGAACTTTATCGAAAAACTCTGGAGAGACGAACCTAATTTTTTCATTTGCAACGAATATTTTTAGTCTCCACCGTTGCGGGTTCGATTCCCGCTCGGACAGATGTTTGCCATAAATATCTGTTTCAATCTGGGCGTTTGTCCTTGTGGGTGGGTGGTGTGCCTCGGAAAGCACGATAAGCTGTCGGTCCTGGTTGTTATCACAAAACATCTGATAATAATCTTGTTAAATCCGGATAAGAGTAATAAGCAGACCTACGCTTAAAATACGCTTATTATTAATGAAACACGCGTCGCTGTACCTAAACACCCATGCTCTCACTACCACATACGCAGAGCCCGACGGTATCTTAAGTTTTACATTCCATTACTACTTACGCTTGTACCGCTCCGCATATTGAATAACTTACACAACAATGGTGAGCAAACTGAATAAATGACACTAATGCATGCCCACACCGCTGGTGGCTTATAAGTCACAGTTGCGGCGACAAGGTTACGCGGATATGCGACGTCTAGTACCTTATTATTAAGATTTCTATGAACGGATCCTTAAGGGTTTTTATAAAAGTACTTAAATATGAAACTAGACTATTTTAATGCTAACGAAGAGGCAGAATGTAAGTAGGTAGTAGAGGTCAGAGAGTGGGTAGACTGTTCCAGGAATAATTGGTCCTTGATAAAACCTTAGTGAGCGCTTTTGTTTGAAATGCGTAGGTTTATTCAGGAATATTATATTCAAGAAAATATTAAAATGACGACGAGATAGACTACAAAAAGGACAACGTTGTATTTCATGTCTTTTTGTGTATGATTCGCCATAACTTCAATTTTTGACAAACGATTTTTATGTTTTTTAAATGTTATTAAAGCCGTTTTATTGGTGGGTTTATAAATATTAAAAGCTGCTTAAAACAGTGCAATTATGTATGTAAGTGTTTTTGCATTATCCATTTACTTTAGGTAGAGATTAAATTACTATTACCCGATGGTAGGCCTTTAAGAAGCCGGCTAGGTAGTAATCACAGCAATTTCAGTTGTTCTACCGCAAAGCTGTATGCCGTGTTTCGGTTTGAATGACACCGTAATTAGTGAAGTTACTTATTAAATCATCTATTAAATCGGACACCGTTGTGGCGTTGTGGGCAGCGTGTCTGCCTTTAGTCTCGACGGTTGCGGGTTCGATTCCCGCTCGGGCAGATGTTTGTTAAATTTCTGTCTCGGTCTGGGCGTTTGTCTGTGGGTCTCCCCACCGTGCCTCGGAGAGCACGTTAAGCTGTCGGTCCCGGTTGTTATCACATAACATCTGGTAACAATCGTTAACTCTTGATAAGTAAAATTGCTCTTATCCATTGAGTTACTGGTTCGCCCTTAGGGTTGTTGAGGTCAGATGGCAATCGCTCTGTGTAAAAACTAGTAACCTGTCAAATCCGGATAAGAGTAATAAGCAGACCCTGGGTAAAAATAAAAATACCGGGAATAATGCTAGGACGAAGAAGAAGACTTATTAAATCATCTTTAACATGTCTCTTTTAATATGTTTTTAGGGAGGACTTATTATAATTAATAATTCTCGATAAAACATATTTTTCTGATGGATTCTAAGAAGAAGAAATTTTTTTCGTTCTTAGAAAATTTATATGTCTTAGAAAAAGCTCCGAGTTATAAGGCTTCAATTGTTATTTATTCTTCTTTTTTTAGGCTGTCTATTGATGTTAGCCTACTAGGCTTGACAGTGTCAGGTGTACTATGCGTTGGCAACCTTTAGGTACGGAACCCTATAAACAATTAGGGACAAAAGTGTTACATAATAAACAATAAACGCTACATACGAGTTTAAGAAGAGAATGCAAACTGGTCTTCTGTTCTGTAGATCTTTTGTTGCAAGAGGCCGGCTAGGTAGGTACCACCACAGTGTCAAATATTCTGCCGCCAAATAGTAGAGCTTAGGCATTACTGTGTTCCGGTTTGAAGGGCACTGTACGCTAGTGAAATTACTGGGCAGACGAGATTTTAGAACTAATATCTCGAGGTTGGTAACGCGTGAGTGGCACCTACTAATGGTGCTGCAAGCGCTCGTAGGCTACGGCAACCACTTACCATCAGGTCGGCCGTATGCTTGTTTGCCGACTTGTAACATTAAAAAAAATAACATAATTATATTGTTACCTATTTCATATAGAAGTTTTATATAATGGTAGCCTAGGGCAAAAGGTTTCCTACCCATAAGTGTCAGCGAGTTATTGTTTTTTTTTAAATTATATTTTAGTAATAATCAGTCAAGTCCATTGTGGACCACACACAGTGTAAAATAAAGACACAATTTTTATGACTTAAGGGGCTAATATCTCAATATCTACTGACCTAATCAAAAAAGTCAAAATGAAACATCCTTATCATTTTGAAAGATCTATCCAAGATAGTTAATTCTCATATATTATACGATTGCACTACAAAATAGTATAGCAATTTATAGAATACATCTCTTTCCTAAATATAGATAGAGTCAATAGTCTCGGAGTAAAATTACTGTGACATACGGACGGACAAACGGATAGACGGAAATGACGAAATTACAAGAAATCGACGAACTACGAAATCCTAAAAACGTGTAGGTACGAGTTTATTTGAATAAATTCACTATGAAGAGTTCCTTAAGATATTTTTAACCCATTCAATAGTCACTGATAAATATCGCGATTTCCCGGCGATATTGCGACGTCGTGTTTTTTTTGTATGCATGACGTTAGTACTGACGTGTGCGCAGGAGTGTATACTTTGATATTATTGGAAATGACGTCAAACGAACAGTCAGTTTCGTAAACATGTACATCTTGAACTCTTCGTTGAGAACTGAAAATCTTAATGTAATCTTAAAGCGTTTTGTCTTGTACTTATAAACTGGTATACACTAGTTTTATTTACTATTATCTTTAGCGGACTTTTAAAAAAAAAAACGTTGCACACTCAACGGCCCCCATTAGGATAGTAATATCCTGTGTCGGGGATCCGGAAACATTGACAATGACAAGGATAAATACACCCAGACCGGAAAATATGCTTGCATGGTCAATACAAACATATTATGCTCCGAGCGGGAATCGAACCCGCGACCTGCGGCGTTTAGGGCAGGTTCGCTACCGCTGCGCCACAACGTCGTAAAAAGATAGTTATCAATGATTTTTCTATATATTTTATTATAATTATACTAGTTGTGCCCACAGCTCCGCTTGCGTTGTGTACTGATTTTTCTTTAGCGCACGGAATCCTTATTCTTTTTTTAAAATACTTGTAGCCTAAGTTACTCCTTATATCATTCATTTGTGTACGAGATTAGCCGGAACAAGCAGACAGACAGAGACATACAGTCAGACAAAAAGAAAAAAATTATTGAAGTACCGTTTATACTTTTATATGCATTTAGTGAAATGTTAATTTGGAATTACAAACAGACACTTCAATTTAATTTATTTATATAGATTATTTTGTACTATAATTATCGCTACAGCATGGGATTATAAAAGCGAAGATTGAAAAAATTTTTTGAACTCGATAACACGCATGCAATACCTTCGGTGTTGCAAGCGCTCATAGGCTGCAGTAACCGCTTACCATCAGGCGATCTATAAGCTTCTTTGCCACTACGGTGGTATAAAAACGTATGTTACGCAATAGCTTCACAGTTTTAGAAGTTAACTTTTATAATCTTTTTACCGGTGTTAGGCCTTTTCTTGCAAGCGGCTAAGTACCACCGCAGTGTCATCTATTCTACCGCAAGCAGTATATTGTGTTTCGGGTTGAAGGACATTGTAGCTAGTGAAATTACTGGGAAAAGGAGACTTAAGAACCAATATCTCGAGGTTGGCAACGCGTGAGCGACACCTAGAAATGTATGATGTTGCAAGCGCTCATTGGCTACGACAACCGCTTATCATCAGGTGGGTCTTATGCTTGGTCGCCAAAGCTATTTAGAAAAGGTTTTCAAGATGGTTTCATATAGATTTCATAAGTAAATGGCTCCGAAAATTAGTACTAGTTAAGTTAAGTTAGTTAAGATCGGATTTCATAAAACCGCCTTTTTATTTTAAAAGAGCCTCAAAATGCCTTATCGACTGTATCGATTTTATAGTTATACATATCTGTGGCTTCGTTCTTTATTTTTGAGTCGTCATCAATATATTCTGGAATTTTCGACAGTTTTACCCGTCACCTCATACCATGTATAAGAGAGCGTTTTTGCTTATCGCTACGATATTTGAGCAGTTTTGTCCTCTTTAAAGCAATTGTATCTTTCATAATTTCGAAATACCATTTCCCAAAGTCCACATTCGTATGAAAATAATTTTCAAAAATACTATAAATTTTACTATTTATTATAGAATTTATTACAAAAATATATAATTAAGTATGTACTTTACTTTTTTTATAGTGAATTTATTTTTGTCAGTTGAGAATTTGGTTTCCATTTACAATTTCCTGAAACGTAGTTGAATTATATAGCAATAAAATTTATATTTCTTTATAATTGAAGAATTTAGTGGTTTTCTTTACCAAAATTATATTTAAAAAATGTAATAGTTGTTGAAAAATATTAAGGAAATAAGCAAAGACATACAATGTTATTTGATAATAAAGAAACTTTAAAAAATTAAATATTAACGAATAAAAATCGACCGCAAAAATACATTTGTAATTTCATAGCAATTATTAAAAATAATACCAAAAAAAGCCATCCGTTCCATTTTTGAATTTTAAAATAAGAATAAAAATTCCATGATTATAGTTTGCAATTACTTTTTTTTCTATATAAAGTACGTGAAAAAAGATATGTACTTTATAATATTACAATCTAGCATAAATAGCAAATAAGGAATTTTACTTTATACCTAAACTTATACGCAAAGATATATAATGTGGAAATAAAAAAATGAAATTACTTCACTAAAAACAGTAAAAAAAAATATCGTCACCAATGAGAAATTGTTAAAACTCATTTTTTTACCAGCGTTGCAAGAATCGTATTTGCTGAGGAAAAAAAATAAAAAGCCGCAATATATATAATATAATTTATGGAGACAATAATTATTAAAAATATCCGAACTCGAAGTTTTTTTTTGCATCAAAAACACGTAGATAATAAATCAACGCCGCCCGAGAAAATGGAGAAAAGTTACAAATTAATCATCGCAGCACGACGGTCGACGCGAAATTATATTATCAGACCCCAACAGAGCCTTAGCAATTTACTGAATGGGTACTCACCTGTTGGCCCCAACTAGCGCCACCTCGTGCCTCGAACTTTTAATTTACAAAAAAATTAAGAAGTATAGATCAATGGAAATAGAGTTCGAATTTCAAATTCACGTCAGTTCATAACCGTTTTTCAGTACAGAATTATTGTCGATTTTCGCACCCTCAGCGACATCCGTATCGCTCCACGGCCAGGGTGATACTAGCTGAATCGGGGCTAAAAGATTTAATGTAGGTGTGGGCTTTGAGTGGGTGTCTTGTGGAAAGAGATAGGTGTACATATCTCGTGGGTGCGAAAGGGATGGGTTTGTAAGGGAGACCGCTCACGTAGTAGGCTCTTGAAGGGAATTTGTAGGCCTTGGAGGTTCGCTACGATATTTGATACAACTTTTAGTATAATAATAGAAGACTAATATTTAGCATCTGGTTACATTAATGTGGTTAAAAATCATCTTAACTTTCGATAGAGTTGACTATTTAGTATACATAACCTTTTTTAAGAATATTAGCAATGCTTTTACAAGGCATTACTACCCTAAGAGTGGGTATGACAATAGCCCAAGTGGATAGGATCGAACCCAAAACTCTCGCGTTAATGGAGCGGAGTCGGCCGTTCTACCATTGAACTAGTGAAGCTTTTTTTATTATAATGATTTTTATTAATAACCATTATACATCGGCGTGAATTTAAAATTGGTTTCAGAGAGAAATGAAAAATGTATAAGTGAGTGTTGTGTAGGCAGGGCAAAGGTGGCTGACACGGTTGCATTTCGCAACTCTGTTAGCCTCCTTCGCGTTTGGACTTAATTCCACTTACCATCAGGTCGATTTCCAAATAAAAAAAATGGGCGTAAAACATAAGTTGGTACTGTTGCGTTTTGTGCGATGAGTGAGAGCGCCGGAGGCCCAATCTCCCACCGGCACTGTTCTCTTGCCTTTTTTCCCTTCTCATTCCTTCCCATACGTTGGGTTGTCAACACCATGTCATACTTCAAGTATCGCACGCGTTCATAGGTTGCGGTGACCACTTTATATCAGGCAGACCGTAAACTTGTTTGCCAACCGTCATGACATAAAAAAAAAAAAAAATTAAAACAAAGAAATTTCCACATTTCTAATACAAGCATGTGTAATTAAAACGCTTGGTAACAAAATTACCAAAATAGGTGTTCGATAAGTACTTCTAAAGCTTAAGGAAAACATACAATTTATAAGGAAAAATATTAAGAAATTATAAATGAAAATTTATTTTATAAATGAATAAAGGGCTTCGCACCACCGCAGACATAAGTTTGACTTAAGAAAGTATTTAACTGTTTTTACTACTGAGATACAGAAAACGTCAAATATATCAAACGTTTTCCGAAAAAATGATAAAAACCGATAAAAGTCTATTTGAATAAAGAATATTTAGTTTGAGTTTGAGAGTATTTGATGTTTTTTTTTCAGGGGGTAAAGGTACCCCTTTACAGTCTCAGAAAGGAGGAGGAGGAGTCTCAGAAAAACCGTCGGGGAAGATGGTTTCACAAAGTGGTTGTGCTAGGAAGAAAATAAATAAATAATAAACGCTACACACTCAACGGCCACCATTAGGATAATTATATCCTGTGTCGGGGGTCCGGAAGCATTTACAATGACAAGGACAAACACACCCCGACCGGAAAACATGTCTGTACGATTAATACAAACATCTGCTCCGAGCGGGAATCGAACCCTCAACCATCGAGGCTAAAGGCAGACTCGCTACTCACAACGCCGCAACGGTGTCTAAATCGCTGTATTGCGGATTTCGTGACATCGAGTTGTTGTTGCAACGACAACAGAAATGCTTCCTCTTACAATCAGATGGAGGTAGAGTCTACTCTACTCCCCTGGCTAATAATAAAACTCTCTAGATCTGACCTTTGGCAAATAAATTAGAATTGCTTTTGCATTTATGAACATAGCTTATTGAATGTGATATTAGCGTGGGTTGGCGTGTTAATTAATTGTTATAGATAATCCCTGTGACGTCATTTTGTACACCCAGGGGTAGCCCCTGTACTATAGGATTCCGGTTTGAGACAGTTATGTGCCATAGACATTCAATCTTGGTGGTTGCTCTTATGTGTGTGTGTGTGTGTGCGTGTGTGCCTGTGTGGATATGCTTTTATATTTTAGTGATAAATAGAGTTTTTGATTTTTGTTATAATGAATTCATTCAATAAAATCCTAATCTTGACAACTCAAGGGATAGAAGGATAAGGATCAGAAGGAAAAGAGGAAGGGAACAGAGGGAGTAGGAGGGCGTCCGGTTCTCTCACTCATTGCACGATTTCCTGTAAGAACCCATTTGTACTGAGAGAGTCGTGGCTCTACCATGAAATAGTTCTATAACCGTCACACAACATTTCGCCACGCGCTATATTTTTAGTACAAACATTTAAAAGCTTTATAACCCTCTTAATACATTTCGTAAAATCTTAAGAGAGTTTCTAAAAGTAAAGTGGAAATTTCATCGATTGAGAAATACATTTGTTGAAATTTTCAGTCGCGACCTACTTTGTGGCAAAACCTGACTGTTGCAAAATGTTACTCTCTTTACTTATACCTGTGACTTCGTTCACGTGTCTACGGAACCAGACTCAACTCCAAACTTCGAACAGTTGAATCAGTTTCGAAATTTCGAAAACTTTTGTATTTAAATTATTTTAATCGGTAAAATATGATTGAGTAATTCACTTTGGGTGGAATTTTTTTGTTATACTTTTTCAATGTAGCCAAGCAAGCGTGAATGTTTTTTTTAAATATAGCTTAATTTGATGGATGCCTAGATGGCTCAATGGATCGAAAACTTTAACCGAAAGTCACAGGTTCAAATCCGGATTTAGGTGCTTAGCGGTCTTATTCCTAGTATCTATCCCGGTATTGGCCCAGGGTCTGCTTATTACTTGTATCCGAATTTTTTTATTTTTTTATTATTATTATTTTTTATTTTTTTATTTTTTATTTATTTATTTTTTTTTTTTTTTTTTTTTATTTTTTTTTTTTTACATTACATTTTACAATTTGACAAGCTACTAGTTTTTACACAGAGCGATTGCCATCTGATCTCCGAAATCTTAAGGGTGAACCGGTTATTCATTGGATAAGAGCAAATTATCTATCAATTTATATCAAGAGTTAACGATTATTATCAGATGTTATGATAACAACTGGGACCGATAGCTTAACGTGCGGGGATCGAAACCGAGACCATCGAAACTCAAACCAATCACTGCCACAACCAGCTCAATACAAGCACGTCACAACGAGCGTCAAAACCAAAAACCATACCCGACGTAAGCTTTAAGTCCTAACTTGTAATACGAAATGCCCACGGCTCTTTGAATAAACTCTCTTAATTATACCTCGTACAAACATCGTGTGGCGGTATTTACTAGTCTGCGGTAATCCTTTTACATCGCACAGGATATTTGAGTTTCACGAAAGTATAGTTGAAAATATGGTTACGATTTTAGTGTCAATATTTGACTATATCACATTATTGACGAAGTTGTGGCGCATCGGTAGTGAACCTGCATTAAATGCCTCAGATCGCGGGTTCGATTCGGTCCGGTCTTGGTGTGTTTGTCCCTGTTATTGTGTATGTTCCCGGAACCCCCGACGCAGGATATCACTATCCCAATGGGGCCGTTGAGAGCGTTTATTAAAATGGTCTAAACGTTCAAGTATTTCTATTGATAGTACTCTAGCAGTACTTATTCCCATATTCTAGCAGTACTTAGTACATAGCATCCCAATTTTGACGAAAATTGTCCGAAAATGTTAAGACGGGGAGAAGTTTGATTTGTTTGAGTTTTGTTGAAGCATGTTTATGTTATTAACGATATACTATCAATAACATACAATATTTGACCTCTGTGTTGTATCACGATTGATGAGTTTCTTTCGCCTTCAAAGGTCAAAGGAGTAATAGCTTTTTCATTCGTTTATTCTAGCACTTGACAATGTAGCTAGTGAAATTACTGGGCAAAGAAGCTTTAAGAATCAATATCTTGAGGTTAAGAACGCATGCTTGACTCTCAAAAAGCTGCAAGTGCTTTTAGGCTACAGAATATGCTTACTATATAATTGTATCGTATATGGTGTGTTGGGTATTCTTGAAATGAAAACAAAAAAATTGTAAATAGTGAGATTCATGCTTTTATTAAGTTGTTATAATAATAGTTTTTATTAATAGCAACAATGGCTCAATTTGTTAATAACACAGACTTATTTTCTATGTTAATAAATTGGATTAAATTAAATTCAAAACTTACAAATTGTTAATATTATAGTCTATGTCATTAACTAAAAAAATGATTCAAATCGATCCAGTAGTTTTGACTTATTCATTACTGCCCGTGGCCCGTACGCGTTATATGTAATTATTTACGACATCACAGGTATGTACCTCAAAAATAACAGTTTTTTTCTACACCGTATGATGGACGTTATTATACATATAAGCCTTCCTGCATCACTCTACCTATTAAAAAAACCGCATCAAAATCCGTTCCGTAGTTTTAAAGATTTAAGCATACATAGGAACAGAGAAAGCGACTTTGTTTTATACTATGAAGTGATGATGCAATTCATTACTGCGCTCTTTCATTAGAAACAGCGCAGCAATGACCTACGTAGTTTACTGGTGGTAGGTCTTTTGTTGCAAGAGGCCGGCTAGGTAGGTACCACCGCAGTGTCCAATATTCTGCCGCCAAATAGTAGTGCTTAGGCACTACTGTGTTCCGGTTTGAAGGACATTGTACGCTAGTGAAATTACTGGGCGAACGAGATTTAAGAACTAATATCTCGAGGTTGGCAACGCGTGAGTGGCACCTACTAATGGTGCTGCAAGCGCTCATAGGCTGCGGCAGCCACTTACCATCAGGTGGGCCGTATGCTTGTTTGGCAACTTCTAAAATAAAAAAAAAAAAAAAAAAAAAACGTAAGTGCAGTCCATCCTGCTTGCTATCATTTCAAGAATGCTATTGGTGTTGCAGTCTGCACACCAAGGATCCACACCTCAAGCAATTTATTTGAATATTTATTTCAGAATATATCGGATCTAGATTGAAAGGTCTCTTCTAACTATTAATACAGACAATCTCTTAAGAGTAGAAAAAAACCATTCCTCACTCACTAGTAGGTCGATTTATAATAGTTTAATAGTTTGAAACTTTGTTAATTCTTTGAAACCATTGTCTTCATCCTAGCATTATTCCCGGTATTTTTATGTACCCAGGGTCTGCTTATTACTCTTATCCGGATTTGACAGGTTACTAGTTTTTACACGGAGCGATTGCCATCTGACCTCCGCAACCCTAAGGGCGAACAAGTAACTCATTGGATAAGAGCAATTATAATATTTATCAAGAGTTAACGATTATTATTATCAGATGTTATTGATAATAACCGGGACCGACAGCTTAACGTGCTCTACAAGGGACGGTGGGGAGACCCACACGGACAAACGCCCAGACCGAGACAGAAATTTTAACAAATATCTGCCCGAACGGGAATCGAACCCGCAACCGTCGAGACTAAAGGCAGACTCGCTACCCACAACGCCACAACGGTGTCTTTGAAACCATTGTATCATTTTTAATTGTTTTAGTAGTAGTAGAACCATGTTTCTCCCAGGACAAATGGTCCAGCTGAACCGGGTTACTGTTACCCTCTCACAGAAAATCGTAGTAAATTAACAGTATTATTAGGTACTGTTGCGTTTCGTGCGATAAGTAAGAGTGCTCCATCTGCTACATCCTTTTTTCCTTTCTCATTCCTTCTCCCTCTAACTCTCGGGTTGGCAACGCACTTCAAGTATCGCGGGCGTTCTTATGTTGCGGTGATTCCATCAGGCTCACCGTATGCTTGTTTGCTACGTCATGAAATTAAAAAAACTTTTGTTTCACAACATAACTGCGCGTCAAAGCCCAACTTAGTATTTGAGATATAATCAAAATGATTTTTAAGTAATTAATCTATTTGTTAACATTACATTATCCCCTATCTAATTTAAACATAAAAACAAAACCCTTATAACATTCCTACAAATGCCGGAGGGTGAAACCTGTAAATAAAAGGGCCTTTGAAAACATCTCTCCGCACGATTGAGTAATTCTTTTATCTTTACTGGGAACTCATTGAAAAAAATAACAAAGAATTTAAATGGTAAATACTGTGTTGATGTGATTTAACATGAATAAAGGCCGTTAATGATAAAGTATTTCTGTGAATCTTTTATTTATGAAAAGGTTGTGAGTTTTCCCTGAAAGCTTAGTAAATAGGACGTTCCGAAAAGTGTACAACGCGCAAAATTCGGCCGCACATGGAGTACTACTCTCATCTCTCTTCCCAATATTGACTACTTAAAATTGACCGCATCCAACGTAGAGCTGTTCGAATTGTCGATAGTCCAGCCCTCTCCGATCGGCTTGATCTTTTGGAACTACGTAGAGATGTATCTAGCACGGATTGTTCAGAGGAATTATTTAGACTGACGGTAGAATTACACATCGCGCAAAAGCCAAATTCCATCCTCACCTGGATGTCTGGTAATCTACAACAGTGCGATTTAGGACGCATTTACTCTGTTGAACCAGCTTTCGCCGGCGGCCTTTCCGAACCGATACGACTTGGGAATCTTCAAGAGAAGAGGCTATTCCTTTTATTTCTTAAAGTTCGGCAACGCTCTTCCAGGGGCTCTGGTGTTGCAGATGTTTAAGGGTGGTGACGAAAACTTAACATTAGGTTAGCCTCCTGCCCATTTGTCTCCTCTTATATATGGACGCAAATAAGCAATACCATGTCAACCCGCACGAATGTCATTTCGAGAAAAACGCGTTTGAAAATTTTGAACAACTTGCTTTAAATGATTTTTTTTTATTGACAAGCTGTGGCAATTTCAGATTTATATAAGTTATTTTAGTTAATTTCACAAAAAATAAGTATACAATCTGCATAATTCGTATATAATATAACCCAAAACGTTTAAAAATACATAAATTGCATGATTGAAAAAATGGCTTTTTGACAAATATTAAAGAAAAATATTCTTCAGCCATTTACCAACACTTCTGCATATATAATTCAGTTTTTTCAATTTTGTGGGTTGACATGGTATTGCTTATTTGCGTCCATATAAAAATGAGTTAGTGTATTAAAAAATATATGATTCAAATTTTTTTTTTTAAAGTGAAAATTTTCACAGTTCACACATTTTTAGTATATATTCATCATGGGCTTTCCATGTTTGATGGACTTCATCCTCTTATCGAGTGGTTAGTGGCCAACAAAGTGTCACAGTTGTTCAGGTCGACGGTATAGACCTCTGTTTTAACTTTTCGATTTTTTCAAATTGATAACAGTCCGCACCGAGTCTTTACGTGCCCTGCGAAGCAAAGAGATGCTCAGTTGAATTACAAATATACCATCACCCATCTAGTGACTGACCGTGCCTAAAGTTGCTGAACCCACCGATCCTTTACCGATCAGTAAGTGCACCCGGCTATGAGCGTCTCGTTTGATGAACAGATACAGATGTAAGACTTTCAAAAATACTTATTGTGCAGTTGTAATTTATCTATCTTTAACCTCGACATTCAGTGAGGTGAAATACTTTATTGGTTGAACCGGCTGATTCATGCTCAAAATAGCAAGGCTTTATAAGTATTAATATAAGTAGATTAAACATTTTCCGCTTAACAGAGTTCTTAATTAGTTTGGCAGATGTTTCAAACTTGTTTAAACAAAAATTTCAACTCGGCAATTTGGCTCCTGCATTATTAATGAAAAACTTGTTATTTAAATGAGTTCATTTATTTCATTAAAAGGTTAAATAAAAAGTCGTTTTTGTTAAGAAAAAACTTTTCTATAATAAGGTTATTGAAACTTTGCTCTGATAATTTAATTGGTTTTAACTTTTAATAATTTCCACTTTTTACAGAAATCAAGAATACACGGGACGAAATAATGATTCTTAAAAATTCAGGTTATCAAGAAATGAGTTTTCTTTGGTTTTCTTTTAATTTTGTCGACTATTATGGCTTAAATACCAATTCGAAACATTATTGATTGGTTCCATATTATAATTTATTATGGTCTTATTTGTTTTCCAATTAAATAAATAAAGTCGTGTAGCAAGCAGAACTACATAGAAATAGAGCAGCGAAAGATAGAATCGTAAAAGATAGGATAAGATAAGATAAGATAACATAAGATAAGATAAGATAAGATAAAGATAATATAAAATTCTTACCTCGATTTCATTTCAATTGGCAAAGCAATATGATAACTTTTAATCCAGCAGGCTGAATCCGCTATAGGTCAGTTTAGTTGTAAAATACATTTTCTTACCTTGTGTCTTTACAATTTCGTATCTGGAAAGAAAAATAAATAAATGTTATATTGTTTCTTTTATGAGACATATGTGTAATATGAATTTATGACACGTCTGACACACATTGTGCTTTCAATAAAACACGTGTATGATGACTAACACAAGCTGTAGCTTTCTTGATAATAAATAAATTTGTAAATATATTTAATGTTTTAATGAAAAGAAGACAGAACTTTCTCGAACCAAACATAGGTTCAACTATATAAGCGGCCTGTCGCGCTGACTGATTCAATCGGCTGAGGTCTCCAGACCCGGCCCCCCACCGGTGACGCTGTCAAGGCCACTAGGACCAACAGCAATAGACACTCAAAAAAAAAAAAAATTATTGATTCATTTAGATCTGAGCGACGAGCGAAGACACTACAAGCGATACGAGTGATCAAGCGCGAAAACTAGTGACCTCGGCTATCCTTCTGGAGTACAATTGACCTGTGATTTGTGAAGTTCTGTTCTGTGATCTTGAAGATCTCATTAAAGTCTCATTTAGAACCATCAGGTATTTCCAAATCTTCAAACCCTAGTACGTAGCAATAATTTCTCACTAATTAGACTAATAAGTCTCACTTAAGCTTAACATGAAATCCTACTAATTGTATAGTTTTAAGTTCTTGAACAATAAATCACTATAGTTGAAATTATAGTTTTGTTAAGATTTTATAAAAAATGTTATTCAATGATGTGAAAGTTTGATTTTTTTAATGTTACAAGTTGGCAAACAAGCATACGGCCCACCTGATGGTAAGTGGTTGCCGTAGCCTAAGAGCGCTTGCAGCACCATTAGTAGGTGCCACTCACGCGTTGCCAACCTCGATATATTGGTTCTTAAATCTCCTCTGCCCAGTAATTTCACTAGCGTAGAGTGCCCTTCAAACCGGAACACAGTAATGCCTAAGCACTACTATTTGGCGGCAGAATATTTGACAGTGCGGTGGTATCTACCTAGCCGGCCTCTTGCAACAAAAGTCCTACCACCAGTGTGACTGATTGCACTGGTGGAATAATCTCTGCAATAACAGAGGTTATCCCAAAAGCGGGCGATGGGGCCGTCACATCCCGACGCCGATAGATGTTTGTTAATCTTTCACGCAAAAACTACTAAACAGGTTTGGATGAAGTTTGGTACACACAAAGCTTATTACCTGGATCATCGAAAATCATAATATATTTCTTAGTTTTTAGTATTTTAATTTCATCGTAAATAATTGGTCATACATATTTGAAGAGTAATATTCCTCCTAAGAAGAAAATTGACGACATGATCTGTATATACGTTTATAAATTCCTCTTGTAATTTTCCTTCAACGTCAAGGAACGAGACGGTTTCTAAACATAAATTAGTTACCTAAATATTTTAGATTGAGAACGAAAATTAAAAAAAGCAATTAATTTACCCTTGAAATATTTCAATACGATCGTTGTAGTCCGTTGGTAGAGAGCCGGTTTTTAGCCTCGATGATGGCGGATTCGATTCCTACTCGGGGCACAAATATGTTTTGGCATCAGAATAAGTTAAGCTGTTTAATATTACATTAGATCTGTTAATAGTTAGTTCTTTATAGGTAATTTGCTGTTATCCAATTTGGTGGGAAAACCCACAAGGACAAACGCCCAGACCGACACAGGTATTTATAAAAACATCTGCTACGAGCGAGATCGAACTTGCAACCTATTACCAGCACAACATGTTATAAATCTTTTACATATTATATAATATGTCTTATTGTGAATACGTTAATATCTAAATCTGAACCTAATTTCAACTGAGCTGGCTACAGTAATGGCGGAAATAATTAATTTTATTCAAAGATATGAAATGAAGTCGGAAATCCTTTGAAATGGTTCCTTCATTGATTTTAAATGTGAATAGATCAGACCTGAATATCTACTGGATTTATTACTTTACTAGCGTCCCGCCCCGGCTTTGCACAGATATAAAATATATGGACGCAAATAAGCAATACCATGTCAACCCACACGAATGTCATTTCGATAAAAACGCGGTTAAAAATTTTGAACAACTTCCTTTATATGATTTTTTTTATGTATTGGTCAAGTTTTTGGCATTTTCAGATTTATGTAAGTGATTTTACATATTTTCACAAAAAAATAAGTATACAAACTACATATTTCGTATATAATATAACCCAAAACGTTTAACATAATACATAAATTACATGATTAAAAATGGCTTTTTTAGAAGTTTTAAAGCTTTAAACCCTACAAATATTAAAGAAAAATGTTCTTCAGCCATTTACCAACACTTCTGCATATATAACTCAGTTTTTTCAATTTTATGGGTTGAAATGGTATTGCTTATTTGCGTCCATATAGCCTATGTCATTCACTGAAAATATGATTAAAATCGATCCATTAGTTTTCATTTATTCATTACTGCCCGTTGCCCGCACGCGTTAAATGTAATTATTTACGACATCACATTAGAAACCTCAATTTTTTTTTCTCTAGTATTTAAATTTAATTTTATATATAAACCTTCCTCTTCAATCACTCTATCTATTAAAAAAACTGCATCAAAATCCGTTGCGTAGTTTTAAAGATTTAAGCATACATAGGGACAGAAAAAGCGACTTTGTTTTATACTATGTAGTGATGACGCTTTCGATTGCTTAACATCAAGTTTTATATTAAAATTGCTATTATGTAAATCATTTGATGATATTCTGAATAACTTTAAAGAGTATTGTTAGGGTTCCATAGCCAAATGGCAAAAACCGAACTGTCTCTGTCTGTAATCCATCCGTAAATAGGTGTATTCTATGAACCGCTTCACGATTTTGTAATGAAATCCTAAAATATATAAAAATTAAGGGTCGCAGTCCATACCTGTAACTGATGGTTAAAAAAAATTATCGTATAGTAACGTGGGATATGTCTTTGTATAGGTCTTTCAAAATGATAAGGAGGTTTGATTTTGACTTTTTTTCATTGATACCTTAGTAATGTTGTTGAGATATAAACTCCTAAGGTCAAAAACATTGTGTGAATTGTGTCCTCTCCCCCTCTAACTTTTGAACTAAGGGATTTAAAATTCTGGCAAAATCAATTTTACAAACAAGCATACGGTCCGTCAGAATTATCACATGCGCGTTGCCAACCCAATGGCTGGGAAGGAAGGGATTAGAAGGGAAAAAGAGAGGAGACCTCCGGCGCTCTCACTCAACGCAGGAACCGCAACAATACTCTGTCACCTTACACCGGTTTTCTTTGACAGGGTAGTACTTACCCGGTCTCCAGCCCATTTGGACGCAAATAAGCAATACCATGTCAACCCACAAAATTGAAAAAACTGAGTTATATATGCGGAAGTGTTGGTAAATAGCTAAAGAACATTTTTCTTTAATATTTGTAGGGTTTTAAGATTTAAAACTTCTAAAAAAGCCATATTTTAATCATGCAATTTATTAATTATTTTGAACGTTTTGGGTTATAGTATATACCAAATATGCAATTTGTACACTTATTTTTTGTGAAAATAAGTAAAATAACTTACATAAATCTTGAAATTGCCAAAAACTTGACCAATACATAAAATAATCTCACATAAAGCAAGTTGTTCAAAATTTTCAAACGCGTTTTTCTCGAAATGACATTCGTGTGGGTTGACATGGTATTGCTTATTTGCGTCCATTTGTGCTGGGAGGAACATGGATCCAGATTTGACAGGATACTAGTGTTTATACAGAGCGATTTCCATCTGACCTCCCCAACCCTAAGGCCGAACCAGGAACTCTGGAAAAGAGCAAATTACCTATTAAGACTTAGCGATAACTATCCGATTTTGTGTTAAAAATCAGGATAACAAACGCCTAGAGAGAGATAATTATAAGATCAATATAAATATCCGGCCTCAGCGGGAATCGAACCCACGAGACTATATGCAGGCTCGCTACGACACGTCACAACGGTCGTCAAATAATCAGGGACACATTTACTTGAAATTGATGGCACCTTATGACGACCTTGTGGCGAACCTGCCTTAAGTGCCACAGGTCGCGGGTTCGATTCCCGCTCGGAGCATATTATGTTTGTCTTCATCCTAGCATTATTCCCGGTATTTCATGTATCCAGGGTCTGCTTATTACTCTTATCCGGATTTGACAGGTTACTAGTTTTTACACGGAACGATTGCCATCTGACCTCCGCAACACCTAAGGGCGAACCAGTAACTCATTGGATAAGAGCAATTTACTCATCAAGAGTTAACGATTATTATCAGATGTTATGTGATAACAACCGGGACCGACAGCTTAATGTGCTCTCCGAGGCACGGTGGCACAAATTTTAACAATTATCTGCCCGAGCAGGAATTGAACCGTAACCGGCGAGACTAAAGGCAGCCACGCTACCCACAACGCAACAACGGTGTCAATTTCATGCCTTATGACAAAACCTTATTGAAGAGGGCAGCGCTGGAAGATACCAGTGACAATATAAAAAATAAGATTCATTTAGTCCTATTGTACACACGCGCCTGCGTACATACCGCGTGATATTTTCCCAAAGTAGTTTATTTTAAGATAATCAATAACCTACAGATTTGTTTAAGTACTCCCACGTGATATAAACCCGGTATTGAAGTTTTGTAATCATGAAATACGTCGTTAGAGTATAATTTTCTCGCTTATTTGCGGAATTCAATAACGCTGCAATATATAGGTAGAGAGGTAACTGTTTTTTATACTAAGTATTCTTATATTACAAAAAAATCAAGATAGCCTAATGGATGAAAAACGTAATCTTTATAAATAAATAACTAAACGCTAAACACTCAACAACCCCTATTAGGATGGATATTGAATAATGCCTGTATAATTGGACGCAAATAAGCAATGCCATGTCAACCCACACGAATGTCATTTCGAGAAAAACGCGTTTGAAAATTTTTAACAACTTGCTTTATATGATTTTTTTTTTTGTGTATAGATCAAGTTTTTGGCAATTTCAGATTTGTGTAAGTTATTTTACTTATTTTCACAAAAAATAAGTATAAAAACTGCATATTCCGTATACAATATAACCCAAAACGTTTAAAAATACATAAATTGCATGATTGAAAAAATGGCTTTTTAGAAGTTTTAAAGCTTAAAACCCTACAAATATTAAAGAAAAATGTTTTCAGCCATTTACCAACACTTCTGCATATATAACTCAGTTTTTCAATTTTGTGGGTTGACATGGTATTGTTATTTGCGTCCAATTAATACAAACATTTGCCTTGAGTGGAAATCGAACCCGCAACCTATTGCGTTTAAGGCAGGCTCTCTACCACAACAACATCGTCGAAGTTCGTTGGTTCAGCCAAAGAAAGCACATCCGAGTTTTTCAGTATTATTATTATTTATATTAGTATTAATTTGTTTTTCTATTTCATTTCATCCTTCGCGGTAAAGGAAAACATCGTAGAACCCATGCATATCTTGGAATTGATGTCTTTATTCTCAACAACTTTTAAAACATTTAATTATAAAATTATATTATATAAAAAGTAGTACATCAAAGCGCAACTGAACTTTGAAAATTTTACACAATTTAAAACCAAGGACTTGCCATTTTTTGTTAGTTGCTTACGCTGAATATCCTTACAGGACTATAAGAATTCAAATTTTCAAATTAAAAGATAAATTTTCAATAATCAAAATTTGTCTTAATAAAATTTATAATATGTCAATTTTAAAAGTAAAATATGACACGTGGCACGTCACGACGTCACTCATATTTTAAATAAATAAATAATAAATAAACGCTACACACTCAACGGCCCCCATTAGGATAGTGATATCCTGTGTCGGGGTCCGGAAACACATACAAGGACAAGGACAAATACACCCAGACCGGAAAATATGCTTGCATGGTAACTACAAACATATAGTGTTCCGAGCGGGAAACGTATCCGCACCCTGTGGCGTTACAGGCAGGTTCGCTACCGCTGCGCCACAGATGTAATTTATCTTTGTGTTACTTTTTATTAAATTATTATATTACTGTTAGCCGTAAAATTGTAACAGATAAATGAATAGTATAAAACACATTTTTTTATTTAATAACTAGTATTGTTTGACTTTAAGCTCTCGGACTACTTATACGATCCACACCACAAGCCAATATCTCGGGCACGTAATAAATATCAACGATTCCACTCCCTATGTGGACTCTGATTGTTTGCTTATGCCTGTTCTATACCGCGGTTCTGTTTGCTCGAAAGAGAAATATGACTTCAGTGCGGTTTTATGAAATATGTACATAGGATACTATGAAATATGCTAAAATTAAAATTAAAAAATCTCCGACATCCATTATTGACGATCTCGGTCAACATTTCAAATAAAAAGTTATCAAAACATAGATGTGATTCAAAAGTTGTATACACTTGATTTATTTATAAATTGATTTTTTTTTTTTTTTTAGAAGTTGGCAAACAAGCATACGGCCCACCTGATGGTAAGTGGCTGCCGCAGCCTATGAGCGCTTGCAGCACCATTAGTAGGTGCCACTCACGCGTTGCCAACCTCGAGATATAAGTTCGTAAATCTCGTTCGTCCAGTAATTTCACTAGCGTACAGTGCCCTTCAAACCGGAACACAGTAGTGCCTAAGCAGTACTATTTGGCGGCAGAATATTGGACACTGCGGTGGTACCTACCTAGCCGGCCTCTTGCAACAAAAGACCTACCACCAGTGATTTGTTATCATGACGCGACATGGCAAACGAGCATACGGTCCGCCTGATGGTAAGTAGTTACCCCAACCTATGAATGCGCGCGATACTTGAAGCTTTAATAGCTCAACAATAGAAGGGCCGAAATCACTCCGTTTCGCGAGAGTCGAGGGTTCGATCCCGACCCCGCTGGGCTATTGTCGTACCCACTTCTAGCGCAAGCTTCGAGCTTATTTGGAGGGGCAATAGGAATATTAGTAATGCCTTAAAAGCATTGCTAATATTCTTTATAAAAATACTTGAAGTAACGCACGTTGTTAACCCTGCTACTTTATGCCGATTTTCTACTACACTCACAACTACTCTCATCTTGATACGCCATCTTTATATACGTTTAGTGGCTCTGAAACTAGGTTGGCCACTAAGCATACGATAAGAAGTCGACATGCCTTTAAATACAGTGTTACTGGCCCAGTATTACACCGACATCATTGCGGGCAGAAGCGAATCTATCAAAAATATATTACACCTATTTTGACACAGGATTTTCTGAAGCTATACAGGACAATATTTTCTGCTGCGATGTTTCTAATATCTTCTCCTTGACATGATATAGAATGATTTCCAGATTAGCATTTCTTTTCGAGCGTATAAGATGTTATCAGCATAAGCGCTTACGAGCGCGTATCAAAAGCTGAACGCGCGTACACGGTTTTGGTATCGGGACGTGATGACCCCATCTCCCGACGTTGCGATAATCTCTGTCACAACAGAGTTTATTCCACCAGTGCAACCAGTCACACTGGTGGTAGACCTTTTGTTGCAAGTGGTCGGCTATGTATCACAGTGTCAAATATTCTACCACAAAGCATTGCTGTTTTCCGGTTTGAAGGGCACTGTAGGCTAGTAATATTACTGGCCAAAGAAGATTTAAGAATCAGCATTTTGAAGTTAAAACGCGTGAGTGACACCTACTCATGCTATCGCAAGCACTTATAGGCGGTGGCAACCGCTTACCATTAGGTGGGCCGGATGCTTGCCTGCCAACTTACTAACATAAAAAAACAGGGACTTTTTCCAGTATATACGTTATACGCAAAGCTCGGTCATCCAGGTATATGGTATTATAAACAAGAAAACGCTCGTACAAATTGCGCGTGCTAAAAGCGGCGGCTATATGCACTTGCAAAACGTGGCTGATGCTGGTCTGAAACTACCTATGGGGCCAATATGTCAACACGCGTCTACAAAGAGGCCCGTCCCAGTTTGAAAGGAACCAACGGCTCCATCAATCTTGTCATCGTATCGACTAATTTAACTCAAGATAAGGTTTTTATGTAACGATTAAGATGACAAATATTTTATATCAAAGAACTCAAGGACTCAACGGCCTATTCGGGGAGTAATATCCTATGTCATTGAAGGTATTCAATTGTAAAAGATAGTAAAATTATTGTTACAAACATCAAGACCTAAAAATAATATTTTCATTTCCAATATAATGGCATATGGAAATGGAGTGCTATGAAAAAAATTAAAATGGTCACGGAATATCAACTTCGCGTCTCCGTGCGTCCGGGCAAGTAAAACGTACAGGGTGTTATCGACTTGATAATAGTAGGTAAGTAAGTTAGAGGCCTTATACGGGCGACCAATACTTACTTACTTACTTACTGACTCAGCGACCCGAAGTGTGTCATGGCCTCCGAAATCAGAGATTTCCAGCTTTGTCTGTCCTGCGTTACTTCTTGTCAATTATAGACTTCAAGGTCACGCAGGTCAGCTTCGACTGTATCCCTCCAGCGATACCTTGGATGACCCACTGGACGTTTAGCAGTAGCTCGCTCTAGTTATGCTCCTTTAGTTGACCGATCATTGTCCATCCTTTCAAGATGACCCAGCCAGCGAAGTCTGTTAGCCTTTATTAGGACTATAATGTTAGGCTGTTCCACCAAATTTTCAATTTCGGCATTTGTACGGATTCGGAATGTGTCTTCTCTTCTTGTACTAGGATTTTTCGGAGTACTTTTCGCGGCGCTACCAAAAGCTCCTCTTTTAATGTTGTAATACGTTACGAAACCGAAATCAGAGAAATGCCGATACGGGTGACCAATATTATCAGTATAATTCGCGGCACATAAGTTGAACTTTGAATGTGCAGTAGCACATTTTTGGGTCTCAATCGAAGTGCGAAATGAAGGGGGCGCGCGTTACTACACTATTATAGTAATTAATAATAATAATGAATAAATAAGAAACCGAATTTAGAAGATTCAATAACTATATACTTAATGTACTTAATTCTGTTTTCACACTATAAAAAATCTATTTAAATAAGACGAAATCACGATTTTGTTCGTTAAGAAATTTTAATTTCCCGTTGGTCATTGTTTAGATGGCTGCCATTTTGGTTCAACTTATATTCTACGAGTTATATATTTGTTCCAAATTCAAACACAACAAACACGATCTAATGTTTCATGAAAAATATTAGATTTCTTATACCATTACACCATTATAGTTCTATATTGTAAAGACTATTACTGTTTCAGGATAAATGCTTGTAAATAAATAAATAAACGCTACACATTCAACGGCCCCCATTAGGATAGTCATATCCTGTGTCGGGGGTCCGGAAACAAATACAAAGACAAGGACAAATCCACCCAGACCGGAAAATATGCTTGCATGGTCAATACAAACATATTATGCTCCGAGAGGAATCGAACCCGCGACCTGTGGCGTTTAAGGCAGATTCGCTACCGCTGCGCCAACGTCGTTGTCGTTCTTAATTCATAAAAAGAATACACAAACTATTTTCAATTTGAAATCTAAGAAATCTAGTAATTCATAGAAAAGTTATATTTCCTTATTCATAAAAATCTAGTAATTCATGAAAATATTTAGATTTCCTAATTCATAAAAATAACTCAAAAACAATTATCAATTCAAAAATAACGATGTGTAAGTTTTGTTCCCAAAATATAACACGTCTTTATAAAGTTCTAAGTATCTGACATCTTTCATAATCAGCCCATCGATCACGAAGGCCGTGGAGCCTGTATTGAGCTCCTAATACGATTCCCTCTCAGCTATATTGAGAAGAGTTCAAGGCTGTGTGTGACGACAGTGTTGATAGTATACTTTTAGCATAAACGGTCGCGGGTTCGATCCAGCTCGGGGCCGATGTTAATCTTACAAACATCTATGTCTGTCTGGGCGTTTGTCCTTTCCATCGTGCTTCAGATAGAAAGTTAAGCTCTTTTTGCTCATTTCACCTAAAACCGAGGGAGGTTGTCTGGAAGAGATCGTTACGTACCTATAAAACCGCCTACTTGTACATGCATTGATACTTATAATAAGTGATTCTAACTCATACTTTGTATAGTGGTGTACAATAAAGTTTATTCTATGATATTCTATACTATTAAGCTGTCGATCCCGGTGGTTATCACAAAGCATCTAAAATAATCGATAACCAATCATAGCTAATTTAGGTTGCGAAAATTAGATAGCTAACGCTCTGTATAAACACTCGCAACCTGTCAAATCCTGATAAGAGTAATAAGCAGACTTTGGGTACCCAGAATTTTGGGTGGTGTTGTACAAAAATTAAACAAAACTTTATTAGTAACGTGGTCTTGTTTCGCACTCACAACGTCAGGCGACTCCGTCGACTCGTATTCGCTCAGACCACTTCCTTCATTTCCGATGACGGCCTACTGATAAATAAACTGTGTCACGGTTCCGGAAAAATACACAATGACAAAGACACAGACAAGAAATACACAATAACACCCAGACTGGAAAACATGCCTGATCAATACAAACATATGCTCCGAGCGGGAATCGAACCTGTGACCTGTGGCGATTAAGGCAGGCTACCGCTGCGCCACAACGTCGTCAAATTCATGGCTTTACTGACGGACCACACGTGGAGTACTGCTCTCACCTCTGGGCGGGAGCTCCCAGTACCAGCTACTTCCAATTGACCGCATCCAACGTAGAGCGGCTCGAATTGTCGACGATCAAGCTCTTTCCGATCGGCTTGGTCTTTTGGCATTGCGTAGAGATGTCGGATCACTCTGCATCTTCTATCGCATATATCACGGAGAGTGTTCTGAGGAATTGTTTGGATTGATCCCGCCGGTAGAATTTCACCATCGGACATCGCGACAAAACTCTAAGTTCCATCCATACCACCTCGATGTCTGGAAATCCACAACAGCGCGATTTAGAAGACATTTTCTTCCTCGCACAACCACTCTGTGGAATCAACTTCCGCCGGCGGTCTTTCCGAACCGATACTACTTGGGAACCTTCAAGAGAAGAGCCTATTCTTTCCTTAAAGGTCGGCAACGCGCCTGCATGCCTTCTGGTGTTGCAGATGTTCATTGGGCGGCGATGATCACTTAACATCAGGTGAGCCTACTGCTCGTTTGCCCCCTCTTACATAAAAAAAAAAAAAAAAATATTTTTAGGCATTTTTATTAAAAAAATGTCTTATTACTGTAATTCAGTAACTTTTTTGAGACGCTCACAGCCGGGTGAGTTCACTGATCTGTAAACGATAGGTGGGTTCAGCAACTTTATGCGCTGTCAGTCACTGACGGGTGATGATGGGTGGTCGCATAATGGTGTTTCAACTGAACATATCCGTGCTTCGGAAGTGTGACGATCTCAACATCACACTTTGTTTAAATCTCTAAAACAATATATTTTCTAAAATATGAACCTATTTTGGGACGGTCACCCGTCATTTACTGACCGCATCCAATGTTGCTTAACCTAAAAATCGTTTGCCGACCACGTGACTATGTGCAACGTAATACTAAGTATGGAAATACCCCGAAAATAATATTTTTACAAAATCAAAAATTTATAAAATTTTGTATGAAAATTTCCATAGAAATAGGAAAATGTATGGAAATTCACGGATTCAGGTGCCGAATGTCATTGCAGCTGTTTCACATATATAAGCGGTGTGGTGTCGGCGAAGGTGTCTCCGAGCGTATGCTTGATGAGTGCCCGTCAGACGTCTCTACCCCCGCGTATATGTGGACGGCTTACTAAGGCGGTGCGTTCAGGCGGCTATGCTGCTAGAATGCTAGCTAAGGTTTCCGATCTTCGTATATGCTTTTTATACATATTATTACTGGTGATTGGAGATGTATGGCAAAGTATATACATAAAGTATATATTAAATATATATACAAAAATGAATAAATAATGCCCTCTTACATAAAAAAAAGGTAGGGAATTGAAATTTTCTCAGAATGGGTATTTCTGATGCCGCTACAACAATAAAATCTACCGGCGTCGGGACGTGACGACCCCATCACCCGCTGTTGGGATAACCTCTGTCACAACAGAGATTATTCCACCAGTGCAATCAGGTACACTGGTGGTAGGTCTTTTGTTGCAAGAGGCCGGCTAGGTAGGTACCACCGCAGTGTCAAATATTCTGCCGCCAAATAGTAGTGCTTAGGCATTACTGTGTTCCGGTTTGAAGGGCACTGTATGCTAGTGAAATTACTGGGCAGAGAAGATTTAAGAACTGATATCTCGAGCTTGGCAACGCGTGAGTGGCACCTAGTAATGGTGCTGCAAGCGCTCATAGGCTACGGCAACCACTTCCATCAGGTGGACCGTATGCTTGTTTGGCAACTTATAACTTAAAAAAATTTATTGATTTATTGATAAAAACATGTACTCATTTTACGGTAGTACAATACCCTATACATGTATAGTCTGTATGTTTCTAAAAAATATTTTTGATAATGATCGCTTACTTTATTTGAGCAACAAAATTCAATGGAATATTCTATAAAATAACCAGTATATACAGTAATTGCTACGAAGATTTTCCCTAACGACGAGATATTTTTACAAAACAATTAACTGAACTCGATTAAACTGAATTCTAACTAATATAATACGAAAACTTATTAGTTTTTGATTATTAATGATTTTTGGTATAGATATATATGTATAGATGGGACCGGGAGACAGTGGTAGGCAGGTCGTGAAAACAATACTTGAAGGGGGTGAAATAGGGTAGAAATAGAAAAATTAAATAGTCGGGTAACTATAACGTTTGAGGCCCGTGGTGAATTCATTGGATGGAGCCCCAAATATCTTGCAGTATACAGAAGCTCAACCAATGACGTAGTATTTTATCTTCTTCATCCTAGCATTATTCCCGGTATGTTATGTACCCAGGGTCTGCTTATTACTCTTATCCGGATTTGACAGGTTACTAGTTTTTACCCGGAGCGATTGCCATCTGACCTCCGCAACCCTAAGGGCGAACCAGTAACTCATTGGATAAGAGCAATTTACTTATCAAGAGTTAACGATTATTATCAGATGTTATTGATAATAACCGGGACAGCTTAACGTGCTCTCCGAGGCACGGTGGGCGACCCACACGGACAAACGCCCAGACCGAGACAGAAATTTTAACAAACATCTGCCCGAGCGGGAATCGAACCCGCAACCGTCGTGACCAAAGGCAGACTCGCTACCCACAACGCCACAACGGTAGTATTTTATCTATACAATAAAATTTATGTGTCTGTTTGTAATTTCAAATTAACAGCTTTTCATAAATGCATATGAAAGTATATACGGTACCTACATAAAAAAATCAATTTTTAAGATTTTCCTGGAACTGTTAACAGGACGGCGGTTATAAAGATTAACTTATGCTACTTTTATTTTAGAAAAAGAATTAGGGTTCCGTGTTGTAAAGAAAATTCGGTTTACCACGCGAACGGATCCGCAGGCGTATATAATTTTATTATAAATCACTTTTAAATTTACTTGATTTTGAAGTAACCTTTAATTCGGAGCGTATTAAACTGAAATGACAATTTTGGTTTTAGGTTCAAATTTCAATGATATTAAAATTTCTTTTTCAGACACCTTGTTATATTAGGATCCTCCTGTGCTCACGGCCCTCTCTGATGAGCGGGGGGCCCTTTCCCGATGGGAGGCCCCTATTGTTACGCCACTGTAGGGGATGAAAATTTATATTATACATAATTATCGACAATTAGTAAAAAGATATTTCGACATTATAAATAGACACTACAAATTTATTTATTTGTATAAGTAGTTATCTCTATATATAAAATGCTTTGTCCTGAATGACTGACGGATCAACGCACAGCCTAACCCGCTGATTGTAGAGACCTGAAACTTGGATGGTGTGTTCTTTGTAGGACGTAGAAATCCGGTAAGAAAGGATTTTCCGAAATACTACCCCTAAGTGGGGGAAAAAGGGTGGCAAAGTTTATATAAGACAACGCTATTCCTTGGTTCAATCCACTTCAAATTAAGCATAAATGTTTATTTGACACCGTTGTGGCGTTGTGGGTAGCGAGTCTGCCTTAAGTCTCGACGGTTGTGGGTTCGATTCCCGCTCGGAGCAGATGTTTGTACTAATCGTACAGGCATGTTTTCCGGTCTGGTTGTTTGTCCTTGTCATTGTGAATGTTTCCGGACCCCCGACACAGGATATAATTATCCTAATGGGGGCCGTTGAGTGTGTAGCGTTATTATATTATTATATATATTATATTTAAAAAATGGTAGAAAATTATAATTATATATAAAGTATTAATTTTATGTCTCTTACTTAGAAGTATTATCAAAGTAGGCACAGAAATGTCAAGAAGACTTTTTCAATGTGATATTCAAATGACGTCACAATTTCATCTGTAGTGACGTCACAATTTTAGCGCGAACAAACAAAGAACATTCGACTATGAATGAAACGATTAAACAAAGCGAACATATTCACACGATTTCATAATCATTATTCTTATCTTTTTGTGGAAAGATAAGATTTTAAGAATAGAAAAACCTTTACAGATACTTTGTTTCCTGGGAAATAAAATCGGGTTACGCAGAATTAAAAAGACTTGGTTGCCGCCCCTGGTGGGCCCCTGTGAGCAAGCGCCGGGGCGTCAAGGTTTATAAGCTTAAGCAAACCCAGCACGAGCACGAGCGAGCCCGTAGCGTCCCACTATGGCTCAGGCGGTACATTGGGTTTTAGTGGGTGTTACTTAGCTCGACTAACGAGTGGTGAGCCCCACACTACCACTACCTAGTAGTGGTGCGCGTAAATGCGTTTCCCAACGTTAAAAAGACTACCGTTATAGTCTGTTACGCAAGCGACCCCTTGGCGTCCCACTATGGTGATGAGAATTCCACGGAGTTTTAGTGGGTATTGCCTTTAAAAAACGTTTCACAAGATTTGTGGCATAAGTCATAGTCATGACAAGGTCATGCGGAAATGATACTGTACTGTACTGTACTCTATCTGATAATTAAGATAGATAGTACGATTGCAAACAAGTACCTACACCTTTTTGTTATGTGGCGGATGAGTTGCTACATTTTTTTATAAGAATGGGATGGAAGAAGGATAAGATTACATTACATGATTACATTTTAAGGTCTTACTAAAACACCCTCTGTAGCCACCATTGTTTGCTTTTCTGAATAACTAATTCAAAGTCTTACAATGACACAATGGTTAAGTAATTGCCGTGTACCACATACGGTGAAAGTTAAAGGTTATCACATAAAGGACTGTTAACTTGTTAAATGGCTATCTAGAAACCAGAATAAAAATTTTCAGCGAATCGCTTTGAGGAATAAACAGGTATAAATAAAAAAAAATGATTTACCACAAAAGTAATCCTTACTTAATTAATATTATAAATGCAAAAGTAACTAGGTAATAGTAAAAATAACATCTATGAAATGTATTTAAAGAATATCTGAAACAACAGTCCGGTTTTACCATGTGAAATTAATTAGTTATCAGTCAAGTGCGTTGTGAGCCACGTACAGTCGAAACTAAAGGGTTCCGCAGCTTGATTATGAAGAATCTTAAGAACTTTAAAAATAATAAGCTATTAAAATTTACCCCAAAATTAATTATGTTGGTGATTTCATAGTAATTATTAGAAGCAATATGAAAAACAAAGTTATGGGAGCAACTTATATATATCTAAAATTTGCAAACTTATCTTCCTTTAAACCTTCCTTTTAACCTTTAAACCTTTTTGTAGTTTAATGTTCATTTGTTATATGTTCTATAACGTCAAATTTTTTAGAATTTTAAATGCCATAATTCAAAAGTTAAAGGGGACACAATTTTTATGACTTTAAGAGCTTATATCTCAAAAACAATCTTAATTAAAAAAGTCAAAATCAAACCTCCTGATCATTTTGAAATTTTGAAAGACCTATCCAAAGATATCTCACACGTTGTCATACGCTGAAATTTTTATTCAACCCTCAATGACATGTATGAACTGCTACCCTTATTTTTCATATATTTTAGGATTTCATTACAAAACCGTATATTGGTTCATAGAATACACCTATTTACTATAGAAAGAGCTAATAGTCTCCGAGTAAAATGATGATGAATCATACGGACAGACGGGCATGACGAAATTATAAGGGTTCCGTTTTTGGCATTTGACTTAGGAACCCTAAAAATAATACGCCCTTAAAAATCTTTTTCTATTTTCTACATTATATCTTAACTACTTTTTAATTACTGTATATAATACTGTATATAATAAGTCTATATAATATTATGTATTACAGATCTCTATGCTTGATTGAGATTAGTTGCTAACAATCAAATATATTTTCTTTCGCGATTATATTATTACTAGCATCAACCCGCGACTTATTCCGTGGCAACCTTAGAACTGGCTTCAGGTAGAAATTAATCTTTTATTAGTATATAATCTTCCCTAAGACACATGTATTCTTAATTTCAATTGAATACGTTCTGTAGCATTAATTGATAGAATCCCACAGCAACCGATCATTTTTCCGGGATCAAATGTATCTTAAGTGTTAATCCAGATAATATGCTGTGTGCTAAATTTCATCGTAATCCGTTAAGCTGTTTATGCGTGATTGAGTACCAAACATCCAAACATACAAACATTTTTTTATATTAGTAGGATTAGGATGGATTACTGAGTCAATCATGCTAGAACGTTTATATGAAATTTGGGCCGCCTACGCTATATAGATGTTACATCTATGTATATAGGGCGTTCATTCTTAAGGCACCAGTTGCGCTATGAATGGGCCATTCAATACTGTGGTAGTGAACGCGCAAGCGTGCCATCGATCGAGGGGGTTAGTGGGTGGCGGTGGTTTCCACTGGTTACAATGTCGATGTCTGGTGTCGATATAATTTTTTTGGGTGGCTCGTGAATTTTTGTGTTTTTGTATAGAGGTCGACACGTGACGACCCCATCACCGGCTGTTGGGATAATCTGTGTCACACCAGAGATTATTCCACCAGTGCAATCAGTGTCATTGATGGTAGGTCTTTTGTTGCAAGGGTGCTTTGCTGGAGGGTGGCAACGCGTTACTCATAGGCTACGGCAACCGCTTACCATCAGGTGGGCCGTATGCAGAATCTACTCGGATCATATTTTACACCCTACGGCAGAGCGGTTATAAACATCCGATTCCGATATTTGTATTGTCCCTGTGTCTGGGGTCTGGAAACATACACAAGGACAAGGACCAATACACCCATCAACATTTGTAAAATCTGTGAAAGTTTCAAATCAAATCAAATCAAAATTATTTTTATTCAAGTAGACTTTTAAAAATTACTTTTGAATAGTCAAGCGCTACCGACGGTTCGGAAGGTTGATTCTATCGAGAAGAACCGACAAGAAACGCGACATTTACTCTTTTCAAATATATGTTTTTTACAATTGTATTTTTTAATATAAAATTTGGTTCTTGAATGAGATATTAAGAATCCCAAGCATATTTATCAGAAAAATACTCCTCTAACGAGTAATAGGCTTTATTGATAAGTTTATATTTTATGTACATTTGGAACTTGCTTATTGGCAGTTCCAATAAGCAATCTGGAATTTTGTTGAAAATGCGAATACCTAGCCCCTTAAAAGAATTACTGACTTTACGCAGACGAAAGCTAGGAATACAAAGTTTATTTTTGTTTCTAGTGTTAACTATAAATAATAATAAATACACACTCAACGGCCCCCATTAGGATACTAATATCCTGTGTCGGGGTCCGGAAACATTCACAATGACAAGGACAAATACACCCAGACCGGAAAATATGCTTGCATGGTCAATACAAACATATTAGGCTCCGAGCGGGAATCGAACCCGCGACCTGTGGCTTTTAAGGCAGGTTCGCTACCGCTGCGGCACAACGTCGTCAAACTGTATGTATATAGTCGTAACTGAATGTATAAATGTTTGGAGAGATCGATGGATGGAGGGATGGGTGTTACTTTTTCACGCAAAAACTACTATATAAATTTGGATAACATTTGGTACACACATAGCTTATTACCTGGATTAACATAGAGGATACTTTTATCCCCGAAAAATGTTGGGTTCCCGTGGGGTCACAAAAAAACTACACAAAGCGTGTGTTAGTTAAAAAGTGCTTAAAGACCTATTTCAATAAAGAGTATTTTGAGTTGGAGTTTCAATTTCAGTAAATCTCTAATTATCGACACGTAGGTGGGCGTCCGACACTGTATCAATTGGAAAAACGCCACCAACCGGAATGTTACGTTTTCGACAAGTACGTACTATGATACTTATGTATAAATTCCTGTACATACACTCAACGATTTATTGACCATTAATAAGGTCTATAATAATTTAATATAAACCTTTTTAATAACCGTTCGGTTCTTTGTTTCGTATTTTATAATTATATAAACCCTTAATGGGATGTTAAAGAATAGTAATTAAATCCTTACTAATATTATAAATGCGAAAGTAACTCTGTCTGTCTGTCGCGATTGTACGACAAAACTACTGAAACGATTTAACGGGTGGAGCTGTGCTTCATATTTTGTAAAATCGTTATTCACGCGGGTGCAGCCGATGGCAGAAACTAGTAATTTATAAACAAGCATTCGGCCTGCCGGATTGGAAAGAGCTACCGTTACATAATACGTAAGATAATGAAATTACTGGGCAGAGGAGATTTAAGAACTAATATCTGACACGTGGATTTTTGTGTTTTTGTAACGACGTCAGCACGTGACGACACCATCACCGGCTGTTGGGATAATCTGTGTCACACCAGAGATTATTCCACAAGTGCAATCAGTCTCATTGATGGTAGGTCTTTTGTTGCAAAAGGCCGGCTGGGTAGGCATCACCACAGTGCAGTATACCGCAAAATCTGGAGAGTGGCAACGCGTTACTCATAGGCTACGGCAACCACTTACCATCAGGTGGGCCGTATGCTTGTTTGCCAACTTGTAACATAAAAATAAATTGCCATTCTCATCGACATCGTCAGTTATAGATTTAGTGGGCGTCATTTGGGTATGCAAGCACAAACACACTTTTATATTACTTTTTAATCCTTTTAATACAATATTACAATTTTAACTTTAAAATGCCTGAGCAGTGGGTTCGGAGCACCGACCCGACTTCAACTCCCAACAAAATCAGAATGATCCAACTTGATCGTATTAAGATTTTACAATATCTTATTCCCGTAAAACAAAATCATCTTTTTGTAAATTTTCTCTTATTCTATGTCAAGACGGTGTCTCGACCCCACTAGAGGTTTCACTCTACTCAATATGGCCAGTACGATTACAACATTAATAAGAACTTAAACAATATTAAAAGGTGATAACAAATCAAATTAAGTTAATTTATGATTTAAAATGAACAAATATCAGTAAAATTATTAAAGAAAAGCTCGTTTAACATCCAACTCCGACATATATAAAAAATCAATAATAATAATAATAATGGCTAGTAACGGTACAAAGAGAATAGGAAAGAAATAATCTAATCCAACAATCTTCTCCCAGCACAAATGGACCGGGAATATCGGCGTAAAGTAAAAGAGTACTGTTGTGTGTCGACGTCTTTTTTCTCTTCTCATTACTTCCCTCCTATACCGTGGGTTGTCAACGTGCATTTGATACTTCAAGTATCGCAAGCGTTCATAGGTAGCGTTAACTGCTTACAATTAGGCGGACTGTATGCTTGTTTACCATCATGAAATAAAATCAAAATAACATAGAAAATCAACAACGGCTACTGCTACGTCTTGAGTGTATTAATTTTAAAACTACTTTATTAAATAGCAATAAAGTTTTTTACTTATAAGTAAATCACTTAGACACCTTTGTGGCGTTGTGGGTAGCGTGTCTGCCTTTAGCCTCGATGGTTGCGGGTTCGATTCCCGCTCGGGCAGATATTTGTTAAATTTCTGTCTAGGTCTGGGCGTTTGTCTGTGGGTCTCCCCACCATGCCTCGGAGAGCACGTTAAACTTTCGGTCCCGGTTGTTATCACATAACATCTGATAATAATCGTTAAGTAAATTGCTCTTATCCAATGAGTTACTGGTTCGCCCTTAGGGTTGCGGAGGTCAGATGGCAATCGCTCTGTGTAAAAACTAGTAACCTGTCAAATCCGGATAAGAGTAATAAGCAGACCTTGGGTAAAATATTATACCGGGAATAATGTTAGGACGAAGAAGAAGACTTACAAGTAAATCACCTAGTAGAACAGAACCCGTGACAATCAGCGTTTATGACAGGTCTGCTACCATTACTACTACGTTACAGCGGTTGTCTTAACCAATAATATTTTCCCAGTAATCAAAATAAACGGTAACTTCAAACGTCACTCTCTCGTTTTTTCAAAATTGCAAAAATAATTTTTTGAAAGAATTTTCTTTGTGGATATCTAAATTTTAAATTACATATTTAAAAAGTTTTTCAAGCTCAAGAAATATCTCTCGTATTGCTTCAAAAAGGCTGCAATCCTCTGAGATGTTGCGAAGGTTCTCCACAGGGGTTGCGTTTAATTTAAAAATCTAATTTTGATAAGAATTTTTTCATAAGCATGGTAAAGTGGAGATAGATTGGATTGCGATTTACTTTTCTTTTATTACTTTTAAAAGCAAAGATTCTTTTACACATGTTACTTTCAATCTTTAGTAATAATTCCGTAGCACATAAAATTAGCATACGCAAAATGTGATGTATCGATTCTTTCTTTCTTATCGAGTGGTTAGTGGCCGACCTAGTGTCAGAGTTGTTCAGGTCGCCCGTCACCTCTGACTTGACTTTTCGACTGTTGTCCAATTGTCAACAGCCGGGACCGACTTTTTACATGCCCTCCGAAGCACGGAGACGCTCAGTTGAAATACCACTACGCGAACACCCATCTAGTGATCGACCGCGCCTAAAGTTGCTTAACTTACCGATCGTTTTCTGATCAGTCGGTGCACTCGGCTATGAGCGTCTCTCTCTCTGTATTGATCACATGCGTTGTTATAGCTCGTTACACATTTAGGCTACAAATCCGGACCAGTGGGCCGCGGATTGTAAGCGCGTTTATTATCGGATAGTGTATATTTAATCCTATATATTACCTACCGATACGACTTGGGAACCTTCAAGAGTAGAGCCTATTCCTTTCTTAAAGGTCGGCAACGCACCTGCATGCCCTCTGGTGTTGCAGTTGTTCATGGGCGGCGGTGATCGATTAACATCAGGTGAGGCCTCCTGCTCGTTTTGCCCCCTCTGATATAAAAAAAGATAATAATATTATTCTTACGAATATTATCTTATATATAAAATTCTCATGTCACGGTTTTTGTTACCAAACTCCTCCGAAACGGCTAAACTGACAATTGCATGCATTTATGAAATTTAGTATGCATGTATCTGTGGTTTGAGATTGGTCATTATTTATTTTTCATACCACATCATATTAGGGGCGGTCCACCTCAAAATTTTATTGTGGCAATAAAAAATACATAGATCTCTAAATTTTCACCCTTCTACCGTCAACCCTTATTTTTTAATAGCGATATTAATAACTCAATAATTTTCAACGGTGTCACTTCTCTTCACAAATAGACTCAGTTGGGGGCGCTGCTATCGGGTCACAGATTTTCTTTCGGCGCAGCACAACGTCTGCCAGACCCGCTAGTGTTATATTAAAATCCATAGGAAAGATAACCAGGTAGACTTTAAGCCTTACCAGCAAGGCACCGTCACGTGATTTTTAACCACAAACTAAGCAATGGTACTTACTGGCGTTGGCAATGATCCCATCACCCGCTGTTGGGATAATCTCACAGAAAAGATTAAAGTCACAGCAGAGATTATTCCACCAGTGCACTGGTGGTAGGCCTTTTTTTGCAAGAGTCCAGCTAGGTGGGTACCACCGCAGTGTCAAATATTCTACCGCAAAGCAGTAGAGTCTTTGGCATTACTGTGTTCCGGTTTGAAGGTCACTGTAGGTACTGTAATTACTGGGCAAAGAAGATTTAAGAACCAATGTCTCGAGGTTGACAACGCGTGAATGGCACCTACTAATGGTGTTGCAAGCGCTCATAGGCTACGTCAACCGCTTAGACGTGCTGGCAGAGATGGATGCGAGGATCTATGACCGGATTTGTAAGCAACATTGGGTGCGGTCAGTAAATGGATGGGTGACCGTCCCAAAATAGGTTCATATTTTAGAAAATATATTGTTTTAGAGATTTAAATAAAGTGTGATGTTGAGATCGTCACACTTCCGAAGCACGGAGATGTTCAGTTGAAACACCATTATGCGACCACCCATCATCACCCGTCAGTGACTGACAGCGCATACAGTTATAATAATAATAATAATCTTTTATTGTTTAAAACTGTGTTTGTACATAAGTTGTTACATTTATAATTTGAATCAACAGTTTTACCCTTTTCTGGGCGTACAATATTATTAATTGATATAAATTTTAAATGATTAATACATTCAATTGAAGTTATTATAAATTAAGAAAAACATGCCTACAAGAAAAGAGCCATTAAATGTCGATTAGACGTCAATTATTCAAATTAAATTTATTGGTAAGCTAAAGTGAGAAATGACAAAATAAATTAATCCACAAATTCCTTAACAGAATAAAACTGTTTTGCTGAAAGCCATTGTTTCAAGTTTGATTTAAATTTGGCGTTGGGCAGTTCTTTAATTTCCGAAGGTATCTTATTGTATATTTTTATGCCCATAGCGTAAACGTTTTTGTGAAATAATGCCGTTTTTGGAATTTTGTCTATTATCAGTCTATTATGATTCCTCAGTCTCTTCCCTTCACTATTTAAAATTTTAAATTTATTTATATTTGATCTAACAAATTTAGCCATTTCAAAAATATACATGCAAGGTAAAGTCAATATATTAAATTTATGAAATAAAGGTTTACATGATTCATAAGGTAATATGTTTGCAATGCCTCGCAGACATTTTTTTTGTACAATAAAAACTTTATTTATTTCTACTGAATTGCCCCAAATAATAATTCCATAATTTAAAACTGAACTTACGTAGCCATGGTATGCAGGTAGGGCAGTTTTTATACTACAATTTCTGGCTAGTCTTCGCAATACGTACACAAATCGGTTTAATTTACTACACACTTTATCAATGTGAGGTTTCCAGTTACAGTGTTTATCTATTTCTATTCCTAAAAATGTACACTCTTCTATTTCTAATATTTTTTCTTTTTTATAATGAATATTAAGATTTCTAGATTTAGAATTATGAGTTTGAAACCGGATAAACTTTGTTTTTTGAATATTAATTTGTAAATTATTATATGTCAACCATTCTATTATTAATGTCAAAGTATTATTAATATTAAATTCAAATTGTGTCATGTCATTATTGTTAGATGTCAAAAGTACTGAGATATCATCAGCAAACAATGTCATATCGAAATTTGTTTTGTCAGGAATGTCATTTATATAGAATAAAAAAAGCAATGGTCCTAGCACAGAGCCTTGTGGTACTCCAAACTTATTAAGCTAAAAAGCTAAAAGCTAAAAGTTGCTGAACCCACCGATCGTTTACCGATCAGTGAACTCACCCGGCTGTGAGCGTCTCAAAAAAGTTACTGAATTACAGTAATAAGACATTTTTTTAAATAAAAATGCCTAAAAATAAACAGCAGTGTTTTTATGCTATATTGATCGCCCACCCCGCCTATAGTAATAATAAATCTTTTTGATTACAAAAAGATTAATTTTATTTATGTATCCGTATGTAACGTATGTAAAGTCAGTGCTTTGACAGCGTTATTTTGGGCTTAGAGCGAGTACTGAGATCCGGCCGTGAAAAACAGCTGTCGCGCGGGCTCAAAGGCGATTCCGTCAGTAAAGCCATGAATTTGACGACGTTGTGGCGCAGCGGTAGCCTGCCTTAATCGCCACAGGTCACAGGTTCGATTCCCGCTCGGAGCATATGTTTGTATTGATCAGGCATGTTTTCCAGTCTGGGTGTTATTGTGTATTTCTTGTCTGTGTCTTTGTCATTGTGTATTTTTCCGGAACTCCGACACAGTTTATTTATCAGTAGGCCGTCATCGGAAATGAAGGAAGCGGTCTGAGCGAATACGAGTCGACGGAGTCGCCTGACGTTGTGAGTGCATCGCGACGAGCGAAACAAGACAACGTTACTAATAAAGTTTTGTTTAATTTTTGTACAACACCACCCAAAATTCTGGGTACCCAAAGTCTGCTTATTACTCTTATCAGGATTTGACAGGTTGCGAGTGTTTATACAGAGCGATAACTATCTAATTTTCGCAACCTAAATTAGCTATGATTGGTTATCGATTATTTTACATGCTTTGTGATAACCACCGGGATCGACAGCTTAATAGTATAGAATATCATAGAATAAACTTTATTGTACACCACTATACAAAGTATGAGTTAGAATCACTTATTATAAGTATCAATGCATGTACAAGTAGGCGGTTTTATAGGTACGTAGCGATCTCTTCCAGACAACCTCCCTCGGTTTTAGGTGAAATGAGCAAAAAGAGCTTAACTTTCTATCTGAAGCACGATGGAAAGGACAAACGCCCAGACAGACATAGATGTTTGTAAGATTAACATCGGCCCCGAGCTGGATCGAACCCGCGACCGTTTATGCTAGAAGCATACTACCAACACTGTCGTCACACACAGCCTTGAACTCTTCTCAATATAGCTGAGAGGGAATCGTATTAGGAGCTCAATACAGGCTCCACGGCCTTCGTGATCGATGGGCTGATTATGAAAGATGTCAGATACTTAGAACTTTATAAAGACGTGTTATATTTTGGGAACAAAACTTACACATCGTTATTTTTGAATTGATAATTGTTTTTGAGTTATTTTTATGAATTAGGAAATCTAAATATTTTCATGAATAACTAGATTTTTATGAATAAGCAAATATAACTTTTCTATGAATTACTAGATTTCTTAGATTTCAAATTGAAAATAGTTTGTGTATTCTTTTTATGAATTAAGAACGACAACGACGTTGGCGCAGCGGTAGCGAACTTGCCTTAAACGCCACAGGTCGCGGGTTCGATTACCGCTCGGAGCATAATATGTTTGTATTGACCATGTAAGCATATTTTTCGGTCTGGGTGGATTTGTCCTTGTCCTTGTATTTGTTTCCGGACCCCCGACACAGGATATCACTATCCTAATGGGGGCCGCTGTAGCGTTTATTTATTTATTTACAAGCATTTATCCTAAAACAGTAATAGTCTTTAAAATATAGAACTATAATGGTATAATGGTATAAGAAATCTAATATTTTTCATGAAACATTAGATCGTGTTTATTGTGTCTGAATTTGGAACAAATATATAACTCGTAGAATATAAGTTGAACCAAAATGGCAGCCATCTAATCAACGACAAACGGGAAATTAAAATTTCTTAACGAACAAAATCGTGATTTCGTCTTATTTAAATAGATTTTTTATAGTGTGAAAACAGAATTAAGTATATAGTTATTGAATCTTCTAAATTCGATTTCTTTTTTATTCATTATAATTAATAATTACTATAATAGTGTAATAACGCGCGCCCCCTTCATTTCGCGCTTCGATTGAGACCCAAAAATGTGTTAAAGCGCATTCAAGGTTCAACTTATGTGATGCGAACTTGTCGACTATTATCAAGTTGATAACAACCTTTTTACCTGCCTTTCGAAGCACGGAGACGCGAAGTTGATAAACCGTGACCATTTTAATTTTTTTCATAGCACTCCATTTCCATATGCCATTATATTGGAAATGAAAATATTATTTTTAGGTCTTGATGTTTGTAACAATAATTTTACTATCTTTTACAATTGAATACCTTCAATGACATAGGATATTACTCCCCGAATAGGCCATTGAGTCCTTGAGTTCTTTAATATAAAATATTTGTCATCTTAATAGTTACATAAAAACCTTATGTTGAGTTAAATTAGTCGATACGATGACAAGATTGATGGAGCCGTTGGTTCCTTTCAAACTGGGACGGGCCTCTTTGTAGGACGCGCGTTGACACATTGGCCCCATAGGTAGTTTCAGACCAGCGTCAGGCACGTTTTTCAAGTGCATGTAGCGGCCGCTTTTCGCACGCGCAATTTGTACTAGCGTTTTCTTGTTTATAATACCATATACCTGGATGACCCAAGCTTTGCGTATAACGTATATACTGGAAAAAGTCCCTGTTATTTTATGTTAATAAGTTGGCAGGCAAGCATCCGGCCCACCTAATGGTAAGCGGTTGCCACCGCCTATAAGCGCTTGCGATAGCATGAGCAGGTGTCACTCACGCGTTTTAATTTCAAAATACTGATTCTCAAATATTCTTTGGCCCGTAATTTTACTGGGCTACAGTGCCCTTCAAACCGAAAAACAGTAATGCTTTGTGGTAGAATATTTGACACTGTGATACATAGCCGACCACTTGCAACAAAAGATCTACCACCAGTGTGACTGGTTGCACTGGTGAAATAAACTCTGCTGTGACAGAGATTATCGCAACGTCGGGAGATGGGATCATCACGTCCCGATAACAAAACCATGTACGCGCGTTCGGCTTTTGATACGCGCTCGTAAGCGCTTATGCTGATATCCCAACAGCAAGCAGCAGCAGGATGGGGTCGTCACATCCTGATGCCGGGTGTGTAGAGTGTATTTGTTTATATTGATAAATAATAAAAAAAATTAAGCATCAGCTTCAAAAACAATTAAATTAAGTAAATGTTTATATGAAAGGAATTGCTTCGTCAGTCTTCAATCAGGATTTCAAGTAGATTTTGAGACCTCGTTTCGTTTGAGATATAAATAAGTCTGTACAGAGAAATTTAATTTCGTCTACTAATATAAGAAACCAATAAAACGCCCATCCAATTTCGTTACAATACAGCATGTTTCATAAGCTGACTTTCTTAGAATGTTGTAGGCTAAATTTATCTCATGAATAGCGATCCTTCTACATTAATTGCTTCAATGAACAGGAGATATTTATAGAAATCTAGAAATAAAGTATTTATCATTTGGCACAGAAATAGAAATCTTTTAATAAAAACCTACTGCCTTAATCTTTCAAGGTTTCTTGATTTATTTGTTGTTAATGGAAGTGGTAATTTCTCTACAGAGAACTTTTCCTTTTTTATCAATTTAGGTAAAAGATTTAAAAATATGTGAGGGAGAAAAATATTTTCTACGAATATTGAATTTAGGTGAATATCTGGGACATCTAAATATACCTTTTTCAATGGTGCTCGTTGGGTTTATCGATAAAATGTTCGCCTAGAGGTAATGGGTTTATCGATAAAATGTTCACCTAGAGGTAATGGGTTTATCGATAAAATGTTCACCTAGAGGTAATGTGTTTATCGATAAAATGTTCACCTAGAGGTAATGGGTTTATCGATAAAATGTTCACCTAGAGGTAGAGGAGGAGGCAATATAATAGGTAAGTATTATGAAGGTATCTTTACAGAAATAAATAAACGCTACATACTCAATGGCCCCTATAAGGATAGTGATATCCCGAGTCAAGGATCCGAAAATATATACATAAAACCACACCTACGGTTTTATCAGTATTCATTTTGAATCACACTGAGCTAAGGATAGCCATAAGCCTTTGTCAACTTCATCCAAGTAGGTTAACATTATGCACAACTTATTGTAACCAAAAATGCTTTTAATGTTTTATATAACACATTAAGTTGCACAGACTGTAGCTACATAATACGTCGTCGTTCAACGATTCATCCTTTAATATGTGGTACGACAATAATTTTCTGTATGGTGAAATATTGAAGTAACCATGAATGTAACGCTTTGTTCATGTATCTTTCTCAAATATGATCTTTCTAATCTAAGGTATTAAATAGTTTATATACTTCGCCAATAAGGAAAAGAACAAAAGTAAGTGACGTTTCGAAAAAATTAAAAAATTAAAATGGTTCTGGACGGGACACATAATGCGGACAAACATAGAAAAATGGACAAAAGACATAATGGAATGGTAGCCAAGAAACGGGAAAAGACAAAGAGGATGCCAAATAAAAAGATGGGAAGATGATCTACCAAAAGGATGGAGAAGATTTGCTCGCGATAGAAAAGCGTGGAAGGAACTAGGGGAGGCCTATGTCGAAGGACAACCTGACATGCAAACTGGTTGCTGAAAAATTATTTTTACTTGTATTATCTTGTTTATTACTGCATTTTATTGTAAAAAAAAATTGATGAAAAATGTTAGTCAGCTAATAAAGGTTATCTATTAATCTATCTATCTATTATTATATCTATTTTTTTTTTTTTTTTAGGTTAGAAGTTGGCAAACAAGCATACGGCCCACCTGATGGTAAGTGGCTGCCGCAGCCTATGAGCGCTTGCAGCACCATTAGTAGGTGCCACTCACGCGTTGCCAACCTCGAGATATTAGTTCTTAAATCTCGTTCGCCCAGTAATTTCACTAGCGTACAATGCCCTTCAAACCGGAACACAGCAGTGCCTAAACACTACTATTTGGCGGCAGAATATTGGACACTGCGGTGGTACCTACCTAGCCGGCCTCTTGCAACAAAAGACCTACCACCAGTGTGACTGATTGCACTGGTGGAATAATCTCTGTTGTGACAGAGGTTATCCCAACAGCGGGCGATGGGGTCGTCACATCCCGACGCCTTTAAATCTATTAATCTATTAATCTATCTATCTATCTATACTTCGTCGTGCGTCAACATATAAAAGGACAATTTGTTCACCACCGCTACGCAGAACTAAATTTTTATAGAATTACATATTTGTTCACTTTCCTATACTTTTTTATAGAAATTAATAACAACCTTCCAAACCTTTTTGTGGAATAATATATTTTAATTCTTAATAAAGAAATAGATTATGCTTTATTCACATTACACGTACATACAAAGACCGATGTGGTATACTGATAGTAAGCCTGCTTTTAGATTCGTATGTCGCGGGTTCGATTCCCGCTCAGAACAGATGCTTGTAATAAATATCTGTTTCGTTGTGGGTGTTTGTCCTTATGGGTCTCCCACCGTGCATCGGAGAGCTCGTTAAGCTGTCGGTCTCGGTTGTAATTTATGATATGCATCTGATAATAATTGTTAACTCTTGATAGGTAATTTGCTCTCACCCAATGAGTTGGTTCACCTTTAGGGCTGTGGAGGTCAGATGGCAATCGCTCTGTGTAAAAACTAGTAACCTGTCAAATCCGGATAATAGTAATAAGATCCAACCCCCCCCAAAAAAAATGTTACCCCGGACAAAAAAATGTTAGTAAGAAAAGACATACAGACAAAGTTTACAACTTCATTATATATAGCTGAAAGCAATTTACGCTTAGTAGTTTCGATGGGGTGAACGTCTATCGCGCGGTCGAACGGACTGACGGAGTGCTAATAGGCTTTCCGTAATTGACTCAACTCCATGTTAGCTTATACTTATAAACTAGTTGTATATAATGTTTGTTTATATATCGGAAATAAATAAAAGTCAGATACGAACGAACGACTATGATTATATATTATATTTTCATGGACTTTTTTCTTGTATAATGTGTAAGCTGAATTGATTGTAAATGAATTTATTGAATGAATGTATTCGTAAACTGTGTTCACATAGTTTTATTTTGTGGGTTGACATGGTATTGCTTATTTGCGTCCAATTGTTTAGTTATATATTGAATTTATTTTAGTTATTATCTGTTTTGTGAACCATTACCGGCGTCGGGATGTGATACCGGCTTCGGGATGTGAACCGGCGTCGGGATGTGCTACCGGCGTCGGGATGTGACGACCCCATCGCCCGCTGTTGGGATAACCTCTGTCACAACAGAGATTATTCCATCAGTGCAATCAGTCACACTGGTGGTAGGTCTCTTGTTGCAAGAGGCCGGCTAGGTAGGTACCACCACAGTGTCAAATATTCTGCCGCCAAATAGTAGTGCTTAGGCATTACTGTGTTCCGGTTTGAAGGGCACTGTACGCTAGTGAAATTACTGGGCAGATGAGATTTAAGAACCAATATCTCGAGGTTGGCAACGCGTGAGTGGCTCCTACTAATGGTGCTGCAAGCGCTCATAGGTTACGGCAACCACTTACCATCAGGTGGGCCGTATGCTTGCTTGCCAACTTGTAACATAAAAAAACCATAAATAAATAAATTAATTTAATAAATTATGAGAATCGAGGTAAATTGGGACGGATCGTTGGATGAGGCAACGGTCCGTACACCAAGACGCAATCGTTAGAAATGTATCTCGGTATCGCATCGGTAGAAAAGAGACTAACTACCGCCATCTTGGTCTCATTAAAATCTAATACCCCGACATTTACATTTTTATATTAGGAATAATATGCCACTTAACAATTTTAAATATGTTGGCGCGTTGCGAAGTGTCGAATGACTGCAGCTATAGAACCTATTAAATACGTTGGATTAGAACGACAATATTTGAAAAGCTGTCATTCTAACGAAGCGTCACATTGATGGTTAGGTACTTCAATATTTCATGATGCAAAAAATGATCGTCGTAACGCATGAACTAATAATCTTTGAAATCCGACGTATTAGTTAGAGTGCTGTGCAATTTATTGTGTTGTCTAGTGAAGTGATTAAAAGCATTGTTGATTTTATTAATTTCTTCATAAAGTTAACCTATTTAAACCTGCAGAAATGATGGATGACATTGATAAAGGCTTACGGCTATTCATAGCTTAGTTTGATTCAAAATGAATACTGATGAAAAGTGTCGATTCAGGCAACTGTTCAATTTGTGGTACTTTAGAAGACTTGCAACGTATTTTGAGCCAATCTATGTGAACTTTGATGATAACTAAAGTTAAACTTAAGAAATGTGGGTGTTTTTCTAAGTGTTGTTGCAGTTCAAGTAACCGCTGGATCACTATTAGAATTAATTATAAAAATCTTAATAGGTAATGATTACATTTGATATAATATGTATAATTTGATGGGATATGATTTATAATTACTATAGGTAGTATGGGTCTGACGTGATCTTAAAGAGATCCAAAAATTCTTTGAAAATAAAAAAAAATTGAGACAGACGAATAATCGATATATAAAAAAACACAAACATTAATTTGGATAAGATAACAATAACATTTGAAATGCTAATGTTTTTCTACTGATATTTTCCAGTTACAATTTTTTTTGCTTTAGCATAAAATATTGACGGGAAGTGTAATTTTATCATTTTAAATGAACTGTCATTTTTATCATTTTGTAAGAAAGAAAAACAAAATAAGTAATAATGAGAACAGTAAATAATTTGTACTCTACAGAAACGAAAACATTTTTATCGATTCATTAACTATATATTTTTTTTATAAAAAAATATCAGTACTATATATTTTAAATGATGAATAAAGCTACAAGAAACTATATTTATGTACAACCAAGATTACAACATATTTAAAATTCAATACTATATATATTTACAAATAATTAAAACTGTACAATAATGTCCACCGGAAATGGTGGCAAGAATATTAGCTGCATTTCTCCTCCTGTAACCTGTGGAGGCAATACAATATAAATTAAGAAAAAACTGAAAAATTATAGAATCTAAATAATTTTTTCCGCCTTGATCTTATGACTTGACTTGTGACACCGTTGTGGGATATTAGTAGCAAGTCTGCCTTTAGCCTCGATGGTTGCGGGTTCAATTTCCGCTGGGGCAGATATAGATCTTACTACTATCCGGTACGGTCTGGGCGTTTGTCCTTGTAGGTCTCTCCCTCGTGTCTCGGAGAGCACGTTAAGTTGTCGGTCCCGGTTGTTATCACATAAGATCTGACAATAATTGTAAACTCTTGATAGGTTACTTGCTCTTATTAATTGAGTTACTGGTTCGCCCTTAGGGTTGCGGAGGTCAGATGGCAATCACTCTGTGTAAGAACTATTAAATTTTTAAATCTGGAAGGATCTGGATAAGTGTCCGCTTATGGGTAAATTACCGGGAAAAATACTAAGTAGAAGTTGTTTTATGACTTGTACCCCAGACTAGTGGACTTACGTCACACGCCGTAATGACGTCGTAACTCTTATAACGTATTTGTCTCAACTACCTGTCCTTATCTTTTACAGTACTAGTTGTGCCTACGGCTTCGCTCGCGTTAGTAGAGTTTCTTGATAATACCAGGGGAATTTAATTTATTTTTCCTGGATTAACAGTATCATTTATGTTACTCCAGGTATTATTTATATGACAACATCCAAACTCGTTTAAGGATTTTTGTGTGAAAGAGCTTAGTAAACATCCATCTTTATACACAACTCATTTTTTGATTCAAAATCGTGTGGATTACTTCTCGATATATCAACCTATGATAACTTCTCAAAAACTACAATAACTTTTCATGGACCTTACTCTTTTTGGCACGAATATGCCGGCATGAAACGGGAAATACCCTTTTAAAGAAAATAGAAGAAAAATATATTAACATATCCTAACTGTTGAATTTTCATTTTTGACTAAGATTTTTTTGAGAAATTTTGTAGGGGATGATTCGGAAACAATGGTGAACTTCAACTAATTTAAAATTGAGTTCATTTGAGTATGTTATATTTCACTCTAAAAATAAGGTTGCCATATTGAAGAAGCTTTAATAAATCTATACTTAATCAAAATGCAACAAGAACGACTACTTTCTTTTCTTTTGTATTTTCTTATGCGGTTTAATTTGAAGGTAAATGGGATATTAAAAAAAGAAAAATACCAAGTCATTATATATTCTCATTTAATTCCTAAAACTCATGAGGTAAACAACACTAAACTATTTGTCATACCAATCGATTTTAATCTCAAACAAACTGCTATAATAATAATTCGTACGCATTCAGTTATACATTTTGTTACTTACATACGTGTGATAATTTTGTACGAAAACCTTAAAAAATTTACTTAAATATTTCGTGAACAATCCATTTTTAATACTCAAACGGACAATACTGTAATCGATAAGGGAAATTAATTTAATTAATAATAATTTACACTACGTTATACTAGAATACATAAATACTTGAGTAATTAAAGTTTATGAAAGATGAAAACGTAAAAGAATCGAAATGAAAAACAAAAACGTAAAATTAGATAACATAACAAGATAACAACCAATAATGTTTGAAATGCTAACGTTATTGTAAAGAAATAGTATGCTATGAAAGTTATGAATTTAAATGAAAGAATTTCTCTAAAAGAAATGAAAGAAATTTGAAGTGATGAAAGAAATAATTTGAATAAAGAATAAAGTGTTCTATTTAGTTAATATACTAGTGAAATAAAAGTTTACATAATAACTTGAAACGATGACTAAATATTTATGGCACGGCCTTTTATCATAATAAATGACAGAAACTAATAACAAAGAGTAATAAATGTTTATGAAAAACTGATGAAGATTTATCATAATTAAGTAAAAATAGATTTTGTATCATTATTTGTGTACAAGTGTTTAGGAACGATAGGACAGGGCTTAAACTAAAAAATACTGATATAAGCTAGGAATGGGTGAGCTGTTAAATGAAATCAGTATACAATTTGTCGATAACATTATACAGTTCGAATATGATCATCTAAAGCTAACGGGAATGGACTATATACGTAGCCGGGAATAAAATAAGGAATGCAAAGGTTGTGAAATTACTGTAACTAATACTGATCTGATAGTGCAAAGTTTATTTTAGTTTTATCATTAAAATGAAATATGGCATTTTATGGCTACCTCATGGATCACATTTAGCACTCATCATCTGTACAATGTCCAATTCGTATATTCTTTTATACATTAATTTTCATACCAATAATCGTATAACAATAAGAATTTATTAACATATATTTTTTTCATATATTTCTAATCTTATTTACATTTTATAAAAATTGACGGTTTTTTTTATTAAATACATTTTTATATAAATTTGTGTGTAAAACTAATTGCTGTTTGAAATAGTTTTCTATGAAATATTTTAAGAGATTTTTAATAAGAAATTCACTTAAGTTTGATGGTAAATTGAGGCTTTGCATCATTATCTAAAAAAGGGATTCGCCAAAATTTAATTCGTTAATATAGAATATTCATCGTAAACTATTTCAAACTTTTATATTGTCATGATTTTACCTCCGAGGCACAAAATGGCGTTCTTAACCCAATTTATTTTGCCTTTATTTATTTTACGAAACCTAAATTAATAATACTATTCGTAAAAATGTCTTTTCTCATGGGGAAGTAATAAATATAAATATTTTTTTATATAAACTATCATCTACATTGGTCAGGATTTTAGGATACACACATTTAAACATGCACTTAAATATATTAGATTCATTTCTATAATCACTCAATTGTAAAATGCATATAATTTGCAAAATATTTCAGAAATGATTAACGTATATACAATTGTATGCATTATCGAGTATAATTCACCATTATCAACAATGTACAAATTGTCATATAAATTTGGCACAATTTCCTGCCGACCTTAAAATTTAATCTCAGAAACTATTTTGCGTCTAAGGCACAATATTCGAGGGACTACACTTTAAATTTTCACTAAATTAACAATTTTATTGTTTGGCGTACCACAGGGGACCATTCTAGTTCCTATTTTATTTCATATAGTCATCATTCATTTTGTAGGAATATAGATTGACTGGACTGATGAAATATTAAGAAACCAATTTAAATTTATATAATAAAGATTAATATCTAATTGAATTTTTAAGAAAAAGTCAATGCATAACATTTTAAAAAGACGATACTGTAAATAGACACTTTTCGCTTCTGTTATATTGTTTATTTTCATTTTTTTTTTTCAATTTGTCTATGAAAGGTCAGTTTATCGCACTAGTGGAGGGTCCAAGGTTCGCTTCTTGGTGCTTGTACTTGTGGGAGGTCATCTGAGATAGACCGAGGACGGCGAATCCGCACTGCAAGCAGTGGTAGTGGGTTTGTTTCTTGCTGTGAATGCACTGAGGCTCGTAGCCACACCCTGTTGAGAGAGAAAACAAACAATTAGTTTCCAAATCGGATGAATATAAGGCTTTAAATGTTTCTAAATTAAAATTATGACCAATCTTTTAATATAAGCAAAATAAAATAGTTGTTGCAAAATTTGACAAAATTTTAAATGTATTCTGTTTTGCGGAGTATTTAAATGTATGTATAATACAAAAACTTACCCTTGCCGGGAGAAAATTTCTCAAAGCCAGCAGCCTGTATTGAGTCAAGTTTCTGATGCTGCCGGCGATGAGCGACAACTTTGTTAGTGTCTGTGCACACGAAGTCACACTTCAAGCAGTGGAAGTGGGACGCTTTGTTCTGACCGGTACCTGAAATGAACATAATGATCAGATGATAATAATTACTAAAACAACACTTATACGAGTATACCTTCATTGCAATATGGTGATCTCAGACGAAACAATGAAAGATAAAGAACTTTAATGATTGAAAAATAGAGAATTTACTGGTGGTAAGCTACGAAACAAGGTGTTGCAAGAAACCGGCTAGGTACCACCGCAGTGTCAGATATTTTATTGCAAAGCAGTAGTGTGTTTGCCATTGCTGTGTTTCGGTTTGAAGGAAATTATAGCTAGTGAAATTAAGGGCAAAATAGATTTAAAAACCAATATCTCGAGATTGACAACGCGTGAGTGACATCTATAAATGTATGGTGTGGCGCGCGCTCATAGGCTACGACCGCTTACCATCAGGTAAGTCGCATGCTTGCTTGTCAACTTAGTCACTTAAAAAGGTATTATGATTTGTTTATAAATTAGTGTAATTGGAGAAAGTGGATAAAAAAATAATAATTTAAGTATGAGTCGATTTACTAACAATGCTTACCGAAAGTAGACGCGTGGGGACACTCGGGCCTCTGGCAGTACACGTTCGCTCGGTACTGCTGGAAGTCCCCACCCATTAGTGTGTCCAATCTGAAATAAAAAATAATATTCATATAGATATTATAGATTTATTTGAAGTAAACGATTTTTCAGTTACATTGACTGGTTATTTATAAGCTAAAGTAAATTATAAACCAGTACATTTTATTGAGAAGGCATGACAAGTAAAAATACGTATTTGGGTTTTTGAGCACGATTTTTTGCATTTCTTACATGTACAGTACACAAAACATCATTAAGAAATGAATGAATTTTTATGAATTTTGAATCAACTTTTATGAATTTGTATTTTGTCGACATACCTTTCGTGTCTGGCCGTATGTTGGACAAATCTTGTTTTATCACAGAACGAATACCCGCAGTCTTTTCTTGTGCAATGAAAGTGAGTTTGGTGCTCCCTGAAATAAATATGCACAATTTTAATGACTTTTATAACGAGACTATATCCTTAAAATTATAAAAAAGTATTTAAGTTTTAATAAATTAGTCGCAATCCAAGTATTTACTTTCTTACCTATATCCACATTGCTGGTAAGCGCAGTCCTCGTTAAAACGGAAGCGCAGATAGCCTTCAGGGATGGGCTCATCTTTAAGAACTCTCATGTGTGGACCTCGCGGTGTATGTGTCCGTCTGCTAACAAAATATATGTTGTTTTATATATAGAATTAAAATATTTTTAGATACCAGATACTTACATTATGTTCGGTTATGTTATTATATAAGATACAGTAAAAATTTTAAAAAAAATGTTTTAAATATTTAACAAAATATATTTTGATAAATAACTCTACTTACGTTTTAGCAATAAGCTCTGCTTCCTTATCCAGACCTGGAGGGAGACCGTGAGACTGAAGAAGACTCTGTTCCAAAAGAAGTTCTGGTGGGTAAAGCATTGTTGGGTAGAGGGGGAACGCTGATCCTCTGAAAAAAATAGTAACGATAAAATTAATCAAAAAATATTTTCAACTTTTAGTCCTGATTTAAATTTAATATAATAAAATCTTCCCGATTTAAAAAAGTTAAGGCAAATAATTTTACCCCTGTGAGAAGAGCGCGACTTGAGCAAGCCCTGGGAGGCCTGCAAGTGACGCTGTGTACTGCTGCTGCATCTTCAGCTGCTCCTGGAGGCTGCCCTTGCGGCCACCGGCCAGGTACTGCTGGAGCAAGAGACTTTGGACTGCTTGCACCTGGAAATTAAAAAATATTATTTTTAGCTATCAAAAACCCCATGACAGCAATGGAACCATTGAAATAGTATCTGTGGAGTAACCACATATAATAAACCTACAACATAATATGTCTTGTTCAGTGAGTAATGCATTGTTACCTGTTCAGCAGGATTCGGCTGTCTCTGACTTGGTGACGGTATTTGGGCGGTGGACGATGAAGCGGTTGAAGGTAATATCGATATTTCTGGATATTCTCTTTCCAAAGTTTCCTGAAACGAAATTAATAATATTTTCAATTGGTTTTATTATTGAGAACCAATTATAGTACACAATAGAATAGTACACAAAAAGTACATGCGAACCGAGAAATTTATGTCGAATTCATTTCAAGTTTTATATCGACTTTAATACTGACATTATAAAATTACAAACTTCATTTGTTTCAATGCGTTAAACTGACGATCATAATTATATAAACGCCAATCAATGCAGCAATCTGTAGGAAAGTACGTAAGGTAGCACTAATATAGTACAGTGACGTAAATGCTCAGGCTATCTTGAAAAAGCTAGGTCTCCAATATTACGTTAAAAAAAATTCGGGTACGATCCACAAAATCAAAATTTTAGTACTTAAAGTATAGAATATAGTGTCACAACTTACACAACTTACCTTTGTAGCGGCCAACCCAACTGGCCCCGGGTCCATTGTGTTACTGTGCTTCTTTACCATGTGACTGAACAACAGTTTCAAATCGACATACGCTTGACTGCAATGCGGGCAATGATAATGCAAATTCATTCCCCCAGCGTTTTTGTTCAATGGACAGGTTTGATCATGACAAGATGGTGGAATCGTTGGTCCAGACATCTTGGGTGGATCGTATGACTTTTTCTGGTCAAATTCTCTATGCTTCATTTCTTTAGATGGTGATGCATCGTAAATACTCCTCGGCGAAGGTGATGATGTATTGCTTCGGAGGTGAGAGGATGGGTAGAATGTTCCCGTCGCTTTTACTACTGGAATTAAGAGTCGGATTAAAGATTAAACTATAACATTAGTTTGCCATTATGTAAAGATATCTTTTGAAATAAGCAAAAAGTAGAGCATAGAAAAATGCTTACCCGAAACGTTATCTGGTTCCCTGTCAAATTCGCTTTTGATCGAGAAATTTGTGGGAGTATACGATTCTGCTTGCTCCTTCATAGACGCAATGCTATCCGCCGATGCCCTCTCTTTGATAGAATAATCTTTGGCCTCCTCATAAGATTTCTCTTGTTCTGTCTCACTTTTTATCACTGGAGTTCCTCTACCGTGCTTATGAGTAGCTAAAGCTGAATATTGGGTCAAAATTGCGGGGCAATTGTTTCCTTGGGCGCAATGAAAATGAGACCTTAATTGGTTTTTGAAACAACTCTTTCCACCACATTGGTCGAAGGAGGAAAAGAAGTCAAAACCTTCTAAAAGTGGGCAAACAGCGTGGGATTCTCTCATGTGAGTTTCCATTGTAATATGCGTTTCTCCGGTGAAGCTACAGTTAAAGCAATGGAGATGAAGTCTTGTAGACCTCAAGTGACAATTTGGGTAATATTGAAAACATGACTCCGGCGTTGTAAACACTTCAAAGTGTTGGAATCTTATACGCTGTAAAAAGATATTTATTAATATTTATTTCTGAACGAAAATATAGTCCATTTTTAAATGTTTCGTGTGTGGTACTTACAGGGAATTCTTCAACAGTAGCAATGACGGGCGATTGAATGACTGGAGGTAGTTGGTTGCTTTTTGGTAATTTGAATGACGTAAAGATAGCTTGAGGAGTCACCTACAAATAATAAAAAATATAAAAATACTGCTATATTTAATTTATTTAAAATAACAGTACATTGAGATGTTTATTTCAATACTTACATTATCAGTCCAAACTTCTACGACACGATTCTTTGGGGGCCTTCCTCTTTTTCTGCTAAACATTTCATCTAATGAACTTGATGGATTGACCTGTTGTGGTACCAATCCAGGATTTGGCCCAAGGTTCAACTGGGCTTGTAAATTCGGTGTTAACTGTGAAGAAAGATTAGGCGCCATTTGGGCCAACTGTGCCAAATTTGGTGGGAGATTTGGTAAACTTGATACTTGACCAAGTTGAGCCGCTACATTAGGATGTAGTTGGGCAGATAGTTGTGGTGTAAAGTTTGGTGCGAATCTGGCCGCTAAGTTTGGTGACATTGGACTCAAAATGGCGTGCTGGCGATGATGTTCCAAACGTCTAAACGGCTGATCTTCTGATGACAGAATTACTGCTCCACAATTTTCCTACAACAAATATAAACATCATCAGCTGACTATTCAATTTGATATACTTCTATAGTACCAATTTTTTCTATACTTACCCATGTACAATGGTAATGAGTAATATCCCTGATATGTTGGCATGCAGAATTACCGCAAGGATTGTGTCTGGTATATGTTACGAAGTAAGCATCCGTCACTTGGTTCTGTTGCTCGTGTTCCATAACATGCTTCACCATTGTATTGTGGCAACTGTAACATAAATTAATAATAAATGATTGAAGGAAAATTCATCTCAGAATGTTGTAGAATTGTGTGTTCTAGTCAAATACCTTACCTATGAGCTAATTTGCATCCTTCAGCCAAGCAATGATAGTGCTTGTTAAAAGCACTGCATTTGCTGCATTTATCTTCAGCGTCTTTTCCTCCATTAAATGTCTCAATATACTTTCGAGATACTTCATCTACTAAGGCTTGGTTCTGAAACAGAGAACCGGGAATTAATATAACTGCTGTTTAAGTAATTACTTATGTTAATTTTTTTTAAGTGACTTACAAATTGTTGTGGATAATCATCCATCATGGAACTGGACAGGTCGTCGTCGTGAAGGTTGCCTCCAGGTGAGTACATGCTGAGGTCTGCGCCTTGCTGCATCAGAGCACTTTGGATCATTGATGTTGGTAACCTGTCAAATAGTTTTAAAATTAATGAAAGGTAGGTATGTAACATCATCAGCAATGATGCTTTATAACTGATAATGGTTTATAGCTTAAAGAAAGGTTTCAAAATTCGTCATACCCAAAGCTCATTTCCTGTTCCTTCCTCTCGTGCTTCCTCTTGTGAGTGAAGATCTGGCTGCTTGAGTGCAAGACATAGTTGCAGTGCGGTCTGATGCAGTGGATGTGGTTACAAGTCCGACTGAACCTGCAGTCGCGATAGGGACATGCTTCGTTCTTCATGTACTTCTTGAAGCCATCCTTGGATAGGGCTTCGTCTTTAATGTGGTAGGTTTTGTGCTTCTCTGTAATTATGTATTTAATTAATGTTATGATAATAAGTGATGTAACTTGCCTTAAACGCTACAAGTAGATCATACAGACTAGTGTTCCGGTCTGGTATGTGTGTGTGCTTGTGGTTGAGAGTTTTTCTGTATGCACACACAGGATATTACTATTCTAATGGGGACTTTTCACGGTGTAGTGTTAAAGAAAATAGAATTTGGTGCGTGAGAGCAAATGCAAATTAAAGCCTTAAATTATAATGATCAGGTTAATTATTTAACTGCAGAAAAAAAGGATCTATTTTTTAAAGAAAACGTAATATTTTAAATGCGAGAGTAACTTTGTGTTTCTGATAGAATGTTATTTTTTCACGTAATTTATAGAGCTATGACACAAAATTTTAAGGGTGTAATTGCAAAAATTTGTATGAAGAACCAATAATTTCGATTGCAATAATTAGACACATTGACAATAGTTATTTATTATTTCTTTGATTTTGAATAATATAATATAATTAATTGTACTTACCCATATCAGCCTTATTTTTAAAGGTATATGTACAGCCAGGTCTCCTGCAGTGGAAATGAGTGGTCCGTTGACCAGCGAAGATACAGTGTGGTGCTGCACAGCTTTCAGTCGCTCGGAATCTTTGGAAGCCTTCTTGGAGGATAGCGGAATCCTTACGATGATAGTTCGCGTGCATTTGTACATCCGATGTTGATATATAAACCTGAAAAGTTTTCAATAGTTTTGTTCAATTTAGGTCTTGTTGAAAAGGTAAGTTTTATCAATTTTTTACAATAACAATCAATTGACGACGTTATGGTGCAACAGTAGCGAACCTGCCTTAAACGCCACAGGTCGCGGGTTGGATTCCCACTCGAAGCAGATATTTGTATTGACCATACAGGCCTATTTTTCTGGGTGTACTTGTCCTTGTCATTGTATGTGTTTCCGGACCCCCGACACAGTATATGACTATCCTAATGGGAGCCGTTGAGTGTCCGGCGTTTATTTATTATTATTAATACAATTAGTTGTAACCTACATATAAATAAAAAACAAATATGATAAAAAGATCACTCCGAATGTCTACCACCGCGGGCATTACTATATAGACAGCAGCTTTGGCATAGTAACACTGAATCTATTCACAACGCTAATGGTTTCGTAAAAATTTTAAATTGTTACGTGTATTATATATAATTGTTTACTAACCTTATCACAGCCATCCTGTATACAGTGATAATGTGTCTGACTTCGGTTGTGGGGACAGTCGCTGAACCGCTCCGAGCAATCGTCGAGGGGTGAGTAACGCATGAACCCATGTGCTAAAGATTCATCGCGTTTCTTATGCCACTGTAAATAAGCACACAAGAATTTAAGAAATTTATTCACTTTAAGCTGTCAGACCCGCTTGTTATCACATAACATTTGATAATAATCATTAATTCTTGATAAGTAATTTACTGTTATCCAATGAGTTACTGGTTTGCCCATAGTTTTACGGAAGTCAATTAATTTTGTTATCAAGAAGGTGGTAAACAAAACTAAGTCACGCCTGATAGTAAGCGATAACTGTTCTTATGGAAGCTTTTAACATAAGATTACTAGATATGATAGATAGATTTGACTAATTTATACAAATGTTACCTTAAAATGCCTGATCATTTCTTCTTTCTTGCAGAAGACTCTTGCGGTGCAGTCCATACAGTGAAAATGCTCCCGATAACCCAAATCTTTGCAATATGAAGACCCGCATTCTAACGTAGAACTATATCTGAAAGTAATGTAATATTTATTTTAGTACAAAGAAGATAATTATGTAGATCGTTTTTACGATAAAGTCATTCAAAAATACTCTAATATATGCTCTTAAATATTATCATTGACATAAAATCTTTACCTTTTGACATATCTGGAGTAATCCACGGTCGTTTGCATAGAGTTCTTGCGAGCTTGATCCAAGTGATTCAAGGCTGACAGCAGGCCTAAATAAAAAAAACAATTCGTTACAAAAAAATATACTTATATTATGCTAATACCCAAAACAACAATAAGCGATACGTTCAGCCATTCCCTTTCCTCAAAACTTATTCTTTTGTTTGGAACAGCCAAATCACCTCCATGCATCATATTCAAACGAACAATGTAGTGTTTTCATCGTGTAGGAAATATTTAATAACCTCCAAGTCACTATCATTCAAATCACCGCCGTTTGGGTTAGAGTCATGAGCGGCGAACATTTTTAGTTCAAAAGGAACTTAAACTAGCTCGTGAAACCGGCCCCTCCCAACATCAAGTTTTGGAGTATCAAATAAATTATTATGGTAATTAATCAATGTTTTCTCCTAGTCACTCTGGGCTATGCCATTGTGAGTGATCGTTGACTCGTCTACATACATTGCATCACAAAAGTGTTTTTTGTAAATCAACTCTTTTAAAACGGCGTTAGATTACATCAGTTAATATAAAATATATATCTATATCTACTGGTGTTGATATACTTATTACATGATTGTTTGAATTGAACTATACATTCGTTTCCTAATCCAATACTAGACAACTATTTAAAAGTTTTAGAATGTTTCTCAGAATGCGTATTGTTTCGAGCTTTTTACAATTAGTTTGAACTTGTTAGATTGGTACCACTTTTGTTGACTTTAAAAATTGTATACGATCATACCACCGCTCGCAGCTAAACGTATTGCAGTAACAGTTATTGTATTGAAAAATTTGAATTATTCGTTTTAGTAACAATTGAAACCCGTAGACGTATGTCGAAACACCACCTCGTCGTATTTTTTACAGAACAGTTTTGTAAGACGAATTAATACCTATACTTATGTAGATTAGCGTTCACAACACAATGGATGTTAACATACAGCTTCATAATTTGGTGTGTTACATAAGACGTGCATGAATACTCGTGATTGTAATAATAGACGACGGACTAGCGAGAGCAGGTTATTATAAATGAGGGAGAGATCACTTGTTCTTAAGTTTCTTGTTACGAGCGTTAATAGCTCACGATTTTGTAAGTGATTGTGCGAAAAATATATAGAAATGTGTATTGTTACGTCGATACGTGTGTGAATCGGATTTATTGCCTTTAATTCGTGGATTTGATTAGAACGATAGCGGCAGAAATATGAATTTGGAACAATGGAGCTTTGTTTCCGAACCCTCAAACATGAATTGGATCTTAATTTATTTTTTCATCGAAACCGAGGCTCAATTATTTTAATACATCAAATATAAATTAATTTAAATATTAGATACAACAAATTAATCTAGATAGAAAAATAAGTACAGTGGCGTATCTGTATATAAAAACAACAAACTAAACAAAATCCCAGACGGTAATAAACGAAATCCATCAAGCGTAAAAAAAATCTTAACATGTTTTAAACCAATTCCGACGTTACGAACATCTAATTTTCTCAAATGTAAATTCACATCATCTCATTTGACGGCTGCCACGATATAAAAATAAGCTGATGGTGAAAACAAAAAAGACAATGGTGAACGCGAGACCGCATCAGATAATGTTGGACATAATAAACATTTATACTAAGGTGGTTTTTTTAGGAAATTTCGTAAGATATTGTGCCGGTTCATTCAACCGAAACAATGGGGTCCTCATAATGTTCAACATAATGGGTTTTTGAATTCACGCAGTGGAACCATACGTTGTGATCGAAATTTCTTCAGCTCCAATTGATTCACAGAAACGGGTGTGTCTCCAAACTTCCTATACTTACAATACCCCAATTGATTGATTAAAAAGTTATTACGTTTGACCTCATTGAACTTAAAGACTCAACATAAGAACGTTCTATCAAAATCTAAGTTCCTGAAACAAAATAACTAAAATATAATTTGCGACAATTGATCTTCAATTCCATATAGCACATGTCATTTTGATGATAATTATTTTAGACGAAATTCAGATTAGCAAATAGAAAACTTTATGCACGATTGCCTAATCACTAATTCGAATTTTAAAGTATCCGATTGACTTCGAGATAAACACTTGATGGATTTACTATTTTAATCAGCCGAAGATAATTTGTCAGTTTTTTTTTTTTGGTTACGCTAGCACCAATTCTGTTCATTTTGAAACTGTTTAAAAGTAATTACATATTTCATAATTTAGTATTGGTATTGAAGTTATTTTAGCTGTAAATTAAGTTACAGTTAAAGTATTAAAATTTAAAAGGTTACGATATTTTGATCCGATTAGAAGGCACTATTTAATGTAATGGATTACGTTGAGTGCAAAGCGTGTTTTTAAGCAATTAAGTAAAATGTTATTCCCACGTTTTAAGATGAGATCACAACGACAGTGAACTTCCTATCTTTAATCCATTTCTGACATTTGGCGATGTGAAAATGGATAAATGTCAAACTTCAATCATGATCCAAATCCTTTTATAACTGTTTTTTTTTCTAATTTTATCAGTACTCTAATAGTAGAGGCATGTTCTTCCCAGCACAAAGTGTCCATCTCGTCCGGGGAAGTACTACTCTCTCATAGAAAATCGGCGTAAAGTAACAGTATCAGTAGGTACTTTTTTGAGATTGGTGATAAAGCCGGAGGCCCAATCTCCCACCCCCTTTGTTTCCCTCTAATCCCTCCTTCATATCCCTTGGGTTGACAATGCGCATGTGATACTTCAAGTATCGCAAGCGTTCATAAGTTGCGGTGATTGCTAAGTATGAGGCAGACCCTATTCTTGTTTTTCAATCTTCATGAAATACTAATGTAATACAATCAAAGTAACTATCCACTCTAAGATTTAATATTTTCAATAGCCATTTTCTTCTTCGATTACATATTTATCGAATAAATAAAAGCAAGTTGGTAGTTAGTTTGAAATTATACAAAGTCATTACCCAGTCTCACAATGAAGTAATATAGTTCTAATAAGAGCGCATTTATTTCCCCTTGCCCATCTAGAATCTGATTATTATCAACGAGTTCAATAACTGCATCATCAATTCTTCGCATCCGCGCTCGGTCTTCCATCTCAATTGACATTTATTCCCTGCAAGTATCTCTAAAATGTAAATGCGGTTATACGCACCAACCCACAATAACATAACATTACCGTCCCCAAATTCATATTTCGCTCTTACACGATTGTGATAAAGACCATTTTCTAAATTCTCAATTGTAAGAGTTTCGTGTCTTTCGCCACGTACGTCTGCTGTAACTTGATACATTGTATTGATTGGTTTATTAAGATCGTGTATAGATTTAAGAGGTCTTTGTACATTGGTGGGATGTTATAGTAAATTTCATAGCGCTATGAAAGAGGCAATGAGGCGGGGCCATAGGTGTATGTACGGACAAAGATCTGACTATTGACACACACTATAACCACCTACTTTGGGTCTTATTAATGAACGTGTGCAAGTCCATATGGTAATATTAACGTCAATGTACAGCTAACTAATATTGTAATTTGTAATATTTTAATAGCCTTCTAATATTACAATAAGAAAATTTATTATTCATATTTAAGTAATAAATTAAAAATAAAAACATGACAAAGGAATCCTATGGATTATAATAAATTAATAACAATTACAGCTCAGACTTAATTCAATTGACATTAATAAAACAAAAATGGTAACCACTCGAGACAGAGACGCATATCAAGAATCTGAAGGCGCATAAAACGAAAACGAAAAATGCCCTCAGATATTATTGATGATAAAGATTACAAAGGAAAATGAGTAAACTAAAACGAATAAAACGCAAAACATATTTCTGAGTACGAAAACGTTTATGGAAGTTCCTGGATTCTTAATTGAATTAAAATAGAATCTCATATATTTGTTCACGAGATGAATCATATTCATTGTTGATTGTTACGATGTTCGCCCATTATTCATTTGCTGTTGATAATTTTTCGGCAACGACATTATACTCCTTAGCACGTTTAATTAAGAACGATTGTGATCATTTTGACTGTATTGTGATTATTATTCAAAGGCAAAATTTTATTAAAATATTCGTCAAGAGATTCAATGATTAGAGAATGAATTTTTATTTCTATTTCAAGTATTCGATCTGATATTGTATATAATATTTCATTTTCCTTCACAGATAAATACATATATTCATTATCTCATTGTTATTTCGCACCGTGGGATCTTTTTGTGTTTGAATAGCGAGATCGGTTATAATTTAAGAGTATAGCAATCTTTTTCTGTTCGTTTCTTTTTTTCTGTTTTTGTACATATGTTTGATCATTACTGAGTAAAACCGTGCATAATTTTTCTTTTAAATATTTATGATTATGATTAACAAATCGATAGAATGGGCGTGATTAGAATTTATTAAATTTATTTTGATATGTATTTATAGATTCACTATAGAAATAGAAATATCGATAAAAAATAATAGAGTAAAAACTTTAGAACAAGCTAAGGTCGATAACTTAACATTTCGCATTGTATCATTGGATACTTAATTATTCGTATTAAGTGAGTTAAGTCCATTAATTACTTGGCAATATGACGGGAGACGTTTACACAGCGCGGGCGGTCATAAACTCTCGTCGGCGGATGAAAGAACGCAGATAATTATGAACGTACGCATGCGTAGATCAAATCGGGTACCAGAGATCGATAAAGGATAGAGATATGTTCGATCGATTTCCAGCTTACCGTCTACTATTGAAACAACATCGAAATAAACTAGAGCTTATAATTTTTTCTTTCTTCCTAGCACTATTCCTAATATTTTCCTAGCACCTAGTTTTTATATAGGGCGATTACAATATCCCACAAAATCCAATATGATTTCCGCAACTCTAAAGATGGACCAGTAATATTGTATAAGAGCAAATTACCTATCGTGCTCTACGAATCATGGTTACAAAGCATTACAAACATCCGTTACTAAACGTGTATGGGAGATAGAAGCAAATTTACTAACAACGGGTCGCAACGATCGTCTGCTAGTTTACTTGTACTTAGACTTATTGTAACTTTTTTTTAATTTAAATTTCTGTAAAGATAGTCTAAATCACAATACACAATAGAGACGGTAAATCTTCGGCTTTGTTCGGCCATCTCCGCCCCGCCCCGCTCAATGATTGGAGTAAGCGATTCAGCATGATCTTGTTTAGTTTTTGCTCGATTTACACCGTCTTGTACTGATGCGTTCTTAGTTGCTTTTCGTTTGTTTTTACAAACGGAATGGTAGTCAATTAGAACGAAACGAAACTGCCTTTTTTGTCTAATTCAACCCGATATGTATCGGAATCTCGGATCGACGTAAGTGTTTTAATTGGTGATGGACCGATGTCAGCTTTTAAGATAATTGTTCGGGCGTTTAATGTTGTTTTTTTATTTCGGATTCTCGATGTCAAATGTTCTGAAAATTGTTTTTTTTATTACTATTAATCGTGATTCCGGTATTTATGTTCTTTGTTTAAAACTTGATCATTACATGATACTATGATAACTGCGAAGTTTTTTATTGATCGCTTTAATTACAATTAATTTTATTTTATAATTGATTGACGAGATGATTAAAATAAATGATTGTTACCTTGTAACAATTGTCTTCAGTTCAAATTCGAATAAATGTCATTGTTTTGCATTATTAAAATTAGTGTTGCTTTTATTTCAAGAAAAATGATCACCGACTTGTTGAGGAGCAGAACAATAATGTAATTAAATAGGAGTTCTAATTTATTTAAGTCTTAACCATGTCCGAGGGCTTACAATTGAAAAATAAATCTGAAAGCCAATTAGCTTTACTACAATTGTGTAGTCTTTGAGAAAATAGCACATTGATCGATAGTCTTAAGTGGATAATCAATTGTCCATAAAAATAAGAAAATAATTTAAGATTTTTTATGTAGCTTAGTAGTAGTTAAGTATAAAAGAATATAAACATTTTTAAGCAGCACTTAAAATGTGAAATGATCAGTCTCTGTCAACGGGTTGTTTTTAGACGACGCCTCCAACTAAATGGTGAGAGATTATAATACCCAATTTTCACTTGTAGGACTAGGCATAGGTGGAATAGGGCTTGTAAAGATAAGGGGTGGGAGTTTGAGCCTCATGCCTTAAATCGACGGAGATTCTCGAAAATATGTTAAAAATAGCAGAGCTATTCTACCATACTATAAATAACTGCTATTATAACAGTTGAGCTAAATAATAAAATTAGCATTTTTGAAAATAGAACAATTATTTGATTAACTATTCATTTATTATTTCTTTATAAAACATTACTTTTAATCGATTCTTTTCTTTTCTTTTATTTATAAATCGATTCTAAAACCAGGTGATAATAGAAACGAGTTCTCATTACAAACGAAATATAATTCAAGTAACGTATAATTTCATAAATCGATAAATAAAAACATCGACATCATCCGTCAATTCTTATTTCTGCACGTATTTAATTCATATTTAAATGTTTCATATTTGTCATGTGTCAAGACCGTTATATAAATGCTACCGTATGTAAATTAGCGTATTAGTACCAGGGCCGGATTCAAGGATAGGATACGGAATAACCATCTCGACTAGAACCCTAAGTTAATGTTATTTCTACAGAATTATATATCATTGTATTATTGATAGCGAATAATTAATTATTTAATTATTTCTATATTTCATTGACTTATGTATGGTGTTTGTTCTGTTGCTCCAATATTTGCTTAAAATAAATAAATAATAATAAATAAACGCTGCACACTCAACGGCCCCCATTAGGATAGTAATATCCTGTGTCGGGGGTCCGGAAACATTCACAATGACAAGGACAAATACACCCAGACCGGAAAATATGCTTGCATGAACAATACAAACATATTATGCTCCCGAGCGGGAATCGAACCCGCGACCTGTGGCGTTTAAGGCAGGTTCGCTACCGCTGCGCCACAACGTCGTCAACATGCAAAACAACAACAACAAAATGCATACAATAACCGCAAAGTTAATGAGCGATATGATAATTGCATGTTTCGTTTCCAATTCAAGGTAAATATTTGTCTCAGTCCAGCGTCTATTTGTTTTGCTTAGCCTACATGATCGAAACCGGAACTTCCGGAACTCAGGTAATAGAAAAACTAAATAAATAAATGTTACAAACTACGATCATCGTTAGGTTAGTTTTAACCTGTATCGTAGGTCTGAAACGAACAAAAGCTCGTGATTTGAAGAGGTTGTGGCGCAGCGGTAGCGAACTTGCATTTAGAGCCACAGTTTGCGGATTCTATTCCCGCTAGGGAAAATGTTTGTTTTGATCATACAGGAATGGGCTCCGGTCTTTGTGTGTTTGTACTTTGCCTTGTTTAAATTGCCGGACCTCGTTGTGTGTGTAGCGTTTATTATTATTAAAAACGCCCTGGTTGCGATATATGGTATAGATTAAACGCCACTACACCAGAATAAAATCTACAAAAAAAAATTTCAATGTACATAGTTTCATCTTCGACTCTAACCCTAAGTACGTCCCTGTAGTATATATCGAGAAATAAATGATAAATATTTCGTTTCATTTACTTCTCGGAACAACTAAATAATATCTACAATCTCTAGACTAAACAATGAACGGCAATTTCTTATTAAACCCGAGAACGATTTTCGCTAAACGCGTCTCACGTACATACGAGTATAATATAAAATTTACATAATAAACTATTACGATTCTAAGGCGAAATGGGTTTTTTACGTGAGAATCTTTTTTAGTATTTTGTCACGAGAATTCTTTGATTTAATTTATATTGATTGATTCTTATATAAAATATCAATTATGGCAAACAAGCATACGGTCCGCCTGATGGTGAGCAGTCATCGCAATCTATGAACGAGCGTGATACTTGAAGTATCACATGCGCGTTGCCCATGCCAAAAAGAAAGAAATGAATAGCGGGGCTGGAGAATGGGCATCCGGCGTTCTCATTCGTCGCACGAAACGAAACAGTACAGTTACTTTACGCTGATTTTCTTTGAGAGGGTAGTACTTCCACAGTCGAGCCGGTAAAAAAAAACAAGCTTAAACGCCGAGTAATAAATATCTAAAGCGGATTCCTTACCACACTGGTTTTCGGTGTAACAATAAAACCTAATATTCTAACACATAGATGAACTCTTTCCGAACCGATACGACTTGGGAACCTTCAAGAGAAGAGCGTATTCTTTCCTTAAAGGTCGGCAATGCGCCTGCATGCCTTCTGGTGTTGCAGATGTTTATGGGCGGCGGTGATCGCTTAACATCGGGTGAGCCTCCTGCCCGTTTGCCCCCTCTTACATAAAAAAAAAGTCTCGAAGAAGAACAAGAAGAAGATGAAAAGAAACACACTACGGATACTATAAACGGATAAAATAAAACAGCAAGACTTAAAAATTCTAATCCATTAAAATCCAAAACAATAAATCCTACTGATCCCAGTCAATTGATATTCATATAATAAAGCATTATTAAAATATTAAATACCGCGAATTAATTCGAAAAAGGAGTTTCGTGAACCGGAGTTGTCTTCTTATATGTCGGGTCATAAATAAATAAAATTTAACTTCGTGCAAACTTAAGTTATTCGGAGAAACCTAAGTTATTGCGGCTGGAACACGTAATCGAAAATCCTCGACGCCATTCCGATTTTACAGCTTTTTATCTCGACCAAGATTCGGGACCGCGGTCATAGAATTGAGAGTTTACGGAAATGGCATACATTAATAAACATGATACTAGTATTGATCTATTATATCATTGATAATAGTTCGACCTTAGGAAAGAAGGTAATTTAGAAATGCCATAACGTAGGAATTACATTGTCAAAATTCCTTTATACTAAACAGTAAGAGAACTGCTATTACATTCATACAAGAAGAGTTTTTAGATCATCCAAAGAACAATAACATAATTTAAGGAGAAGAGAACCTTGTTATTGATATATTAAGACAATTTAAAATGCCAACACTGCAGATATTTAATTTAAAATCTAGATTATAAATTATTCTATTTCAAAAAGTTTTAAATGAGGATTAATTACTGAAATTCAAATAAGATATTTCATTAACTATGAATAATGTTTTACCGAATTAGAATTTAACCAAAGGCGAAAGGTTTCAATTCTCATTAAACAGTGATAAATGTGCAATGATGATAAAAATTCATAACTCTGGTTTACAATTTTCTTATGTCAGTTCTAATGTCAGCCTTGTTCTGTGTTTACAACATGTGATTGAAAGTGGTAAACAGTACTGCGGGGTCTTTTTTACAATCATCGTAACTCAAGACTGATTTAACAATGGATGTTTTTAGATAATACTTTAGACACACTAAAATATTTTATTTGGTTAGAATCAACTTAATTTAAAATGTATATTGTAAAAATAAAGCGCCGTGAGCACTAACTCCCACCCACTTTTTAACCCCTTATAAAAAATAATGTTTCACTCCTCGTATATGAAATCCTAAAATAAAAGTGGTCTAAGAAGTTTAAGAATTAGATTTCTGTCAAGAGGATTTCTTAGATTGTCATTAATTTTCCGATTTCCTAGATTTTACCCGAGTTAACATAAAAACTTTTCCACTTGATAATATTTCTATAGCTATGTAACCAAGTATAACTAGCGAGGCTTTTAACAAAACGACGCATCGGGTCACATAATGCATTATAATTTTATACAAAGATACAAACTGCGAGCGAAATGAATATGCAAAAGATGCGTATACGATTGAGTTATTGTAATCGTGTGCGTGTGTGCGTGCCTTTATGTCCCGAGTACTTTTCACATTAAAGAGGATGACTGGATGTTGGGACAAAATGCAGTCTGTTCAAGTTATAGTGGGACAAAAATGTAAAAATAATAAATTACCAATATTAATGGTATTTAAGAGATTCTAATCGTACTTGATATATTTATTGTGTTGTACTAAAGAATTTTGTTTATTTTGTTTTCATACAGCTTCTATTGAAACAATAAAATTAATAAGCCGATTTGAACAGATAAATTGAAAAAATCATCAGAATATTTTTGGATGATTCTTATTTTTCTTAAAAGTTTAATTCCATATCCTACCCTATCCTATTTAATAACATAAATGTGAAAGTTTAGATGTTTATTTCTCAATCACGCTAAGCGTTTTAACAGATTTGGATGAAAATTAGTGAACAGAAATCTTATTACTTAGATTAACATATATATCCCGGAAAATGTTAAATTATACTGAGCAAAAAAGTACCATATGTTAAATTTCACATGTGAAATTTAAATTTTTGTTGTTTGATTCATTTATCTTTGGATACAATTCAAAGGTCAGCGTGAACGAATTAATAGGTTAATATGATTATAAATGTAATTTCATTATTAATATGTTAATAAGAAGCAAGGATATTTGATTGCTAATAATTATACCGTCTTTTTGTTTTCAATAAAAGTAAGGACAAATCTTCTTTTAAAATATAACAAGGAATACAACATAAAACTTGTGCCTTTCATGAGAAAAAAAAATACAAAATGAATTCAATTATTTACTTATCACGGCTTGAACATGCTTTATTTCGATTCCAACTCATAAAGGTCATCGCATAACGAACTTGCATTAATAAAACTAAAAAGAGAAAAATCTGAATTACTCCGGGCTATGTCGAGGGACCATACGCGATGTGTGTGTGTGAGATGCGCAAGCGCACACGTATAGGAAGAAATGCATACTTTATGACGTCTGCTCACATTCTGCGCGGTGCCACAAAGAAATTATACGCGTATTAAATCCGTGGAGGTGTGATTCTTTTTTTTTAATGCACACACAATAGCTAGTGAATCCTGGATTTACTTGTTATTGTAAACTGATTATGTTTATGCTATATTTAACTTGTTGGTTTAAATTTGTATTTAACTTTGGTTTGAAATTAAAATCGTTTATATTTTTATTTGTATCTTTTGATGTGTTTCATTAGCCTTATTATAGTTCTATCTTACCTTACCAGGGGATAAGTCCATCACAAAAATTACATGAAGCAAAACTTGAAGCTTTTTCTTATAATTCACTTTATAGATTCCAGGAAAACATAATAAATAATTAAACGTTACACACTCACCGGTCTAGAATACTAAGCATATATCTTGTGTCTAAGGTCCAAAAATATACACAACCACAAGCACAACCACACAAAACGGAACATATTTCTGTATTTTTATGATTACATGATATTTCATTTCTAAAACTGTACTTTTTAATGTTGATAATGAATAAGAGTACAATATATTTATAAGTAATACGCGTCCACACCACTCTTATTCCACATCCCAGGAAACGATGTTAATTAACAAAGAATTATAACAGATGTTCATGAACGATCTGACTGCATCCTCCCGGTTATAGGAAGTTAGGACTTATCTTGTGTTGCTTATAAGTTATATACTGATCGTCTTGCTGCTTTATCTACACTTTTGGTCTAATTGGAACTATTATAATGAACAAACTTATTAAACTACATTCTCGCTTCTCCATTAATTTGTTAACCGTCTACAAAAAGGAGGAGGTTTTCAATTCGATTGGTATTTTTTTATGTATGTGCACCGATTAAGCTGAGATTTATGATCCGAACTACATGATTCTTCTTTAGTTTGGTGCGGAATAGTGCCATATGTGGCGATGTTTTACTTAGCGCCGATATCTTTTGTAGACAAAATTTATTTTTCTTTTTTTTAGTTTTCAAATAGGTAGTTTTTTGGTTTCTAAAAATTATTTTTTTTCTCCAAGTTGAATAATTAGATCAACCGTCTAATTCTCTAAGGCTTATATATATTAATAATTAGTACTTATCATTTTTTAAATTTTTATCACATAATAACGGATATTGAATAATCTTTAATTACAAAATTTCCCCATCATTAGATATTTATTTGTTGCTTGCAGAAACTGGGAAATCTATAGAAAGCTAGGAAATTTGCCGAAACCAAGCTGAGCCTAGGAAATCAGAAAAATCCTAGAACGAAGAATAATTGTTATTTATAACTATACTATATTAAATTTATCTATAAAAACACGATGGTAATTTCTCTTGAATCTTAAAAGATAAAACTAGGATCAGTCAAGCAAAGGTAAAAATTTCTAAACTGTGACCAATTGCTACTACTTATTAGTACTGTTATTGCTATTTTACTATCAATTGTTACGCACCTGATGAATAGGATATTTAACCACATTGCACCAATACAGGTGGTCAACGAATGTTAATTATTTAATAAATATTTACAACTTAAACTTTGCATTCAATGTAATTCTAATTCTACCGCCAGATGTGAGACTGAACGTTCCGTTTACAGAAAACGGGGTTTTTACGCGGATTATACCTCATACTTTTTGTTGTAACCTGTGATTATTATATGTAAAGTAATAGAGTATCAGTAAGAATAGCGAACAACTTGTGTCAAAGAGTTGTGGTTCTAGAACCACAACTTAACTACTACCTAGCGGTTAGTTGGTATTTTAATCCGAACGGGAATCGAACCCGCGACCATCGAGGCTCAAAGCGGGAGAGCAGGATCCCTACCAGCACGCCACAACGGTCTCTCTGCTCATAACTATTTGTAATAATAATTAAAAAGAAGCGTATGTTCAGTGACTTAAAGAAATAAATAAAATAAAATGTCCTTTATAAAATACGAAGCAATAAAAATCCAGTGAATAAAAACTCTAAATTTAATATTTGCGTGAGAATAATAAAGTTAAATAACTATAAAATATAATATATTATATAGTTATATATAATAGTTGATTTCGCGAGATTTACAACACAATAAAGACCGGCTAATAATAGTTTTATTAGTAACAAAAATCGATATAATCGAGTGATTATTATAATCGATAACTAATTAAAAGCTGAATCGATTGATCAATCGATTACGAAGCAATCCAGAGTCTGAATTAGAAAGGATGTGATATCATTTGAATTGAAAAAAAACTGAGACGGTTTTTACGATTGGTTCCGTATTTTTTGCCGCTACTATTTTATGGTTCAAGTGGACTTTAGCGTATAATATTTAGTAATTAAATTAATAAACAATGACGAACGTTGTGGCATGTTGATAACGAAGCTACCTTTAGCGAACGTCACGGGCTCGATTCCAGCTCAGTGCAGATGTTTTTGGAGAGCGCGTTAAGCTGTCGGTCCCGGTTGTTATCATATAAGATCTGATAATAATGGTTAACTCTTAATAGGTATTTTGTTCTAATCCAATGAGATGGTTCACTCTTATGGTTGCGGAGGTGAATTGGTAATAACTTGTGAAAACTCATTTTTGTTTCCATTGAATTCGGACTCGTAAAGTAGCAAAATCGTATACTTGGAGTCAGTTTTCCCACAAACATTCAGTAATCCTTTTTTCCTATGAAGTGTAATTTACATTTCTAAACTTTTTTTACCCCTTTCATGTCAAAGTTTTTCATTGAAAAATAATGTATTGAAGAGGATAATAATTTGTAATACATATTAATATAATGAGATTGCAATTTTGATTTGTTACATTTTCGAGTCAAGTCAAATCAATACTTTGCAGAATTCAATTAAATCAATGAAATGCATAAATTCTAATTGTGTATGTGGGAAGCCACGAGAAAAGACTAGTATTTTATGTCTTAATATTATATAAATACAAGATTTATAATAATATTTTTCTACGAATAAATATGTATATATGAATTTAATTTGAATAATTACTTTTCGAGGTTTTCACAAAGTTGATACGGAACTCTAATGTAAATCTATATTTACTACGGAAACCAATATTTTATAATAAATATTCAGAAAACTTAATAAACGGACATGATAGAAGCAGTGTTTTAATAACCGTAATTAACAATTTTTAAAATATAAATTATTGCTTTATCGCCTCGGGATTAATTTCATGTTCTTTAGAGTGAGAGAGAAATATATTTAATACACGTGTTTATTAGATTTGTAAGAGTGAGATAGAAAACGTGGGAAGTGTAGAAAAAAGTGATTCTTTATTTCTAAGTTTTGTAGATAATATTCTTATACATGTATCACTTAGAATTACAGATTCGATTTGATGAAAAAAACTGTTATACTTAATCAAAATTTATTGATGCGATCGTTAATATTTTGTAGCGAATTAATTTATTAATGTATCGCATTTAATGTATCTTTGACTATAACATTACTACTTAAATAATACATTAGAAATTCACTATGACATGTAAACGGATCAAAAACGCTGTTGGGACGTGACGACCCCATCGCCCACTGTTTATCCCATATCTGTCACAGCAGAGATTATTTCACCAGTGCAATCTGTCACACTGGTAGGTCTTATGTTGCAAGAGACCGGCTAGATAAGTAACACCGCAGTGTCAATATTCTACCGCAAAGCAGTAGTGTCTGGCATTACTGTGTTTCGGTTTGGGCACTGTAGGCTAGTGAAATTATTTAAATAATTAAATAAATAAATAAACGTTGCACACTCAACTTTTATTATCTCGAGGTTGGCAACGCGTGTGTGACACTCACCATCAGGTGGGCAGTTTGCTTTCTTGCCAACTTAGTAAAATAAAAATTTCAATAACAGTAAATTATTGAAATGAATAAAATTTATTTTTGTTATAGTGTTATTGAAAAAATAGTTATTTTTTTCAATAATACTTTTGTAACATTTCCGAATAACATGAGATTATTACAACTGAACATAATACATAGAATTATAAACTCGTTTAATATTAAAACGATTGTGTTCTGAGTGACATTGTGCTTGACATTAATTTCTTAGAAAGCCCTGAATTCATTATGGCTAGATTGAATGAGAATGCAAATGAACTAAGCTAAATAGTCGTTGTTAGTGTCTAGGATCATGTTTTGAATTCAGAACGTATAACTAGAAATAGGTGTTAAAGTTTATTTGTTATATAATTGTGATTATTTTGTAGACTTTATTATTCATTTTACGTCAATACTATTAATAGTTACTATTATTAATAATAAAAAGGATGTATTTATCTAATGATTGATTATAATAAGGCACATTATTTTGTATTACGTAGGTAGGATTTTTGGTGACGAAATATTTTAGTTATTTATTATGAGCATTTGAATAATTTCCGTTTAAATATTGTTATTAATAATTACCGCCTAAAATATTAATTTAGCTTATATAATATAGCTTTGTACACTGTTTCATGAAATTTAGCTCAAGTGCCGTTAAATTCAACTTAATTTTAAGAGTGACAGAGGCTCCTAAAATTATCACTGTAATTAGTAAATGAAAAGGATGTTTTTCTTCGCTATTTAAATTTATTTTAAAGTTAAATGTTTTTAGTTACCTAAGTATAATAAATGAATAAGCACTAAAAACACGACTTTATAAATAATAATAAACGCTACACACTCAACGGCCCCCATTAGGATAGTTATGTCCGGTCCGAAAACATACGCAAGGACGAGGACAAATCCATTTAGACCGGAAAACATGTTTGTATGGTCAACACAAACATCTGCTCTGAGCAGAAATCAAACCCGCGACCTGTGGCGCTTAAGGCAGGTTCGCTACCTCTGCGCCTGAGGAAGCTTTTTAAGTAGCGTAAAGGAATAAGCACCAATAGGTATTAAAATAGGATATAAAATAAAAAAGTTAAATCATTAATAAATCCCCGCCTGCATATCAGGTGTGAGAGCAGTGCAGTCTCACGACAATAGAGCAAATCGCCGAGCACCGGACGCGACAGAACGAACTATTATACGGTAAATGGGAAACTATTTGCCTATTGCGTGCCCCACCGGCCTCGGGAACTTCGTATAGGGGGATTGTAGACGAACGACTAAGACTAATCTGTCGTCTAAAATATTATAATAAAAAGATACAACAAAGAAAATAAATTGTAAAGTCTTATGCATCTTTCTTGTACAATTTATAATATATAATTATATAAAAAATATATAAGCTTGAGATAAAATCAACGTAATTAGTTTTATATTTATTTTGGAAATAGAATTCACTTAAAACGATCTATGTATATATAAAACTAATCCAACAAACATTGTGATTCCGTCAGTGCAAAATATGCCTAGTGAAATAAAAAAAAGAAACTGTATAATTCGTTTGCTTAAATCAGACAAAGATACCGACAACAGATAAGTTAAATAGCACATTGTTTAGTGAAATCCGTATTAGTCTTATAAACACAAATATTTAGAATTGAACATTGTTCAGAAGCAAACTATTTTCTAATTAAGATGCTTCAACGAATAAATAATGTTAATTCTATATAAGGCTGACTATACACTAAAAGCAAAATAACACGACTGTGAATCTAAAATTTGAAATTGGAACGCTTATAAACATTTGTCAAAAGACTTTTTACAAATGTTTGAAAGAATAAATTCCTTTTCAGTCGATTTAAATGAAAGAAATATTCATAAATGTTTAAATATGGAACGTGTATCAAATTTACGCCTCAAACTATTACCAATTTAAAGTGTGACAAAAATACACATATATATGACCTAATACTGGGTCATATAAAGCATTACGAAATGGGAGTATATTAACTCGCTCCCAACGATCTCAATTGAGTGAATTCGTTCTATTGAGGAGATTAAAGCTGAGGTTTCCACAATTACAGCTAGGGGCCGCCGAGGAAGGGACCTAAAACTAGACGAAATCAATTTAACCTTTTTCCTTGTTGGTAATTTTGATTTACTCTTTTATGGTACGATACACACGTTGATAATATTTTGATTATGGAATAAAATGCTTTGTTCTTTATTTAAAAATTATCTTTATTTTATTTGAAATGTTAATGAATTTTTCACAATATCTTTTTATAATTTATGAAAAATTATATATCTTTTTATTTAGTGGTAAAGAAAGTCACACATAACTTTCAAAGTTCAATGTACAAGTAACTAAACATTTGTTTCGAATCGATAATTAAGACAAAACAGCCGAAATAGCCGATCACAGAATAAATTAGTGGCATGTCACATTTCACGGATACGTGTAAAGAATCCACTGTTTTGTGGTAAAATGTTTCTAGACTGTCGGTGCTTTCATACATAATATTTTAATTATGTTTGTGGTGCATATAATTATTTGTAACTGTTGTTTTACTGTTCAAACATTTCAGTTTTAGTAGGAGAGTCGTTATTGAAATTTTAAAGGCTTTTTTGTAATTAAATAGTAAAAATGTTCTGATATATTTTTTAATATTATTCTTTCTTTTATTTTATTTTTTTCATGTTTCTTTTTTCATTTATAATAACATTCTGGATTTTTGTAAATATTTATATTTTGATTTGACGTGTTACTAGTTTTACACAGCGATTGCAATCTGACGTATGCAACCCAACGGTGAGCTATAAACTCATTGAATAGGAGTAAATTACTTATCAAAAGTTAACGATTATTATCACACGTTATTATAACAACCGGGACCGACAGCTTAACGAGGTCTCCGAGGCATGGTAGAGAGACCCATAAGGACAAACACAGATCGAAACAGATATTTATAAAACATGTGCTCCGAGCTACAATCGAACCCATGAGCATCGTGGCTCAAAGGAAGGAACTACCAGCACGCTAAATGCTAAATAGTGTGAAAATAAACTAAACTTCAGACCTATAGTTGGTAAATATCAAGTCTCATTATTCCAATGTAATACAAGCTGAACTACAAGTCGTTGCTGACACTAATTATACTAGCAGTGAGAGAATTAGAACAATTATCTAAGGAAATGTGTCGCACTCTAAAAACCTATGTTTCTCGTGTTTACACAATCTCAACGTTTCCTCTTATTTAGCAGATCTATTATCGTTATATTCGCGTCATTAGTGTATTTTCGTTTTAGTATTTATATCTTTACTAAAATGGTGGTTTCTATTCGGAACCGATACCGATTTATTATTATTGCACGGAACACCCATTCCTTTTTAATTAAATTTAAATTTATTTATAATCATAATTAATTCTAAGACTCACCGCTTGCCTGAAGTTTTCTCTCTTGAGAATCTTCAGCGTCCATCATCGATTGTTTTTGGAAGAAATTCTAAAGAAAGAAAAATCAATCAATCTACTTACATATTTATATTATCGGTTTAGAAAAGCTTTTTGTAAGCTTAGACAAGCTTTTAAGCCGAGTATAATGAGTTTTGTGCGAGTGAAATAAAATGCAATCGCATTTTTCTAAGAAATCATTTACTGTTTTTTTTTTAATTTTTGTAAAAAGTATATTAACCTGCATTTGTAAATTTGCTAAGTCTTCTAGATTCTTCCGCATCAAGATATTCTGTTGTTCGAACTCCGATACGCTGTTGCCGGCGCTCGAAGTTGTCGACTGTTCCTATGGAAATAATACTTGTATTAATATTATAAATAAAGAACTTTTATTCAGCTCTGAAAATGTAAAACAACGATTTGAAAATCATATATTACATGATACGTTTTTAAGGCTGATTTTTACCTTATTTCTTTTTGAAATTATATCGAATTATTTTGCCATATCTTTAAAATTATTATTATTATTATTCTACGCATACGGCCCACCTGATGATAATCGGTTGCCGTAGCCTATGAGCGCTTGCAACAGTATTTGTAGGTGCCACGCCCGCGTTGCCAACCTCGAGATATTGGATCTTAAATCTCCCAGTAATTTTTCACGAGCCTACAATGACTTTTAAACCGAAACACAATAATGCCAAAACACTAGTTTGGGGTAGAATAATATATAATAGATGTAGCTTACCTGTCCGTCAGTATCTCTGGATACGCTGAGGTCCAAGGTCTGGTCTCCATCATCAGAACTGACTTCGTCCTCTTGATTTTGAGATCTGAACAGCCTTAGTGATTGCTGGTTAATAATTTGTAACGCTCTTTGTCTACGAATAAAAATTACAAAAATTAACTTAAAATTAAAAAAATTAAAAAAGTCTTTAGATTTTTGTTACCTCTGTGCTTCGATGTCATTATCTGGCGTCTTCGGTGGAGTTATGTTAGTTGAACCCTCATCTTCAGTAGCTGATGATGATCTTCGGAAGCTCCTATCAGTTCCATCACCTGAGTCGTGACGACGCTTCAAACTTAGAGGCAGTTGCGTGAACGGCTTACCTGGTGAAGTACAAAGTGAACATATGACTCGAATGACCATTATGGAAAGCTGGTAACGAGACTGCTTGGAGCCTCGAAGGTCACGGGTTCGATTCCCGCTCGGAGCACATGTTTGTTATGTTGGCTTTTGTTCTTGTCGGTCTCTCCACCGTGCCTCGGGAGAGCTCGTTAAGCTGTCGGTCCCGATTGTTTTCATAACATCTGATAATAATGGTTAAGCCTTGATAGGTAATTTGCTTTTATCAAATGAGTTATTAGTTCGCCTTTTGGGTTGCAGAAGTCAGATGGCAATCTGCTTTATTTAAAACTTGTAACCCATCAAATTAGGATAAGAGTATAAGCGGACCCCAAGTAATTACCGGGAATAATGCTAGGAGAAGAAGAAATCAATATATGACTCACAACACATAGTTTTATTATCATACTGATCTTACCTTGTAGTGCCTCCAACGCCCTTATCTGCCCACTTATAGCATCGGCAACTTCATTCGATGACAGACCATAGATTCCCAGCAATTCTTTCATAGTATTCATTGCGTAGTCCCTTAAGATTCTATTCGCGTTTGATGCATCACCGTTTTGCTGAGTCTCCACTGGTTCCGCAACTTCTTGATTTTCTAGTCTCTCATTAGCATTTATATCCTGACCTTTCGATTCATCATCTGAATCCGAATCCCGTCTTCTTGGTGGCGAATTCGTTTTTATTAACTGCGATATAGCAAACGGATTTTTGGCACAGAATGTCTTATTTTGTAAATTACTAAAATTTATGACAGTACGTTCCTTTTCAGCGTCCTGGTTCATTTGTAAACTGTGTATGTATGAACGCTGAAACGAATCGACTTTCTTGTCATCTGTTAAGCTATTTTGGTAATTCGTTTCTATATTTTCATTTGAATCAGTGCTTAATCTTCTACTTAGATCGACAGCACCGCCTTTTAAAAGACTAAAGTTTTTAACTCCTATCTTAGCGTAATTTGCTTCATCTGTATCATCTTCACCCTGTTCCGGTGTAGTTCTGTCATTACCATTAACAGGACTTCCTGTTTCGCAATTAGCTCCATTGGAATCATCGGAGAATGTCGTTGCATTGGGAGCACATCTTGGCTTAAAGTTCTTCCGTTTATTTCTTTTTGGCATATTGTAATATGGTGACATGTCCGTGCTGTGCTCTTCTTGGTGGTCAGAATTCTCCGTATTCCAAGTCGTAGCATGATGTAAATAGATAGGTTCCTCTGGTCCAGCCTGCAGTCTTTCGTGTATAGATTCCTGGTGAGCCGCCATCGTAGTAGTCATTGCTGTCGACCTCTTACCACGACTTGGACCAAGTCCGACCTGTAACAATGAGTTGACGTACAATTTCATAAGATTACAAACAATAAAATATGAATTCAACACATTTTAGTATCAAATAATAACAGTGATTCATTATCGCTCGATTTAAATTGAGACAATGTCTTTTTGAACAATAGTCTTTTGTTGACGCTGAGATTAGCTGAATACCGTCGAATGTTATGATTTCGTTTTTAAAATTTTCTCTCAGCTGTTTGCAAAATAATAAATTGTATTGATTTCTTAAACATATATAGTAACAAACGAGGTCGTTTACCTTTGACCCTTGGCACTACAGTTAACTAAAGAAAGATTCATATTATTCAAATTCATGATATTCGATGTATTATTCTACAATATAATTAAAGCTTAGATGTTTCATTAGATTTGAATAAAATTTAGCACACAGATAGCTTATTATCTGGATTAATACTCAGGATACTTTTTAACTTGGAAAAATGCTAGACTTCTGTTGGATTATCAAAAACGTACCATCCACATGGAATCACATTTCGATATTTGAGGCAAGAAAGGAAGGAAGGAAGAAAGGAAGATTTGATTGCAAATTAGTACACCGATAACCTGGACTGACAAATGGACGCAAATAAGCAATACCATGTCAACCCACAAAATTGAAAAAACTGAGTTATATATGCAGAAGTGTTGGTAAATGGCTGAAGAACATTTTTCTTTAATATTTGTAGGGTTTTAAGCTTTAAAACTTCTAAAAAAGTCATTTTTAATCATGCAATTTACATATGTATTATTATTTATGTATTATAATTTTCTCGTGCCCAGCGTAGTACAGAGATGCTTAGTTTAATAACCAAATTATTAAGCAATGAAGGCTCGAACTTACCAAGGATTTGTATTCTATATTGTTACATCCTAGTTGGCTTTATAAGTGTTTCGTTCAGTCTTCGATCAGCCAACGGTATGTATTCTAGAATAAGAAAAAAACAAGTTAATAAAACCGATCGATAAAAACAAGGTTTTCGTAAAAACTTCACAGAAAACCAGTAGATAACTGTAAGCTAATACTATATTATTAATAAAAATATTTAGAACGATTGTATAAACGTTGAAAAAGGTTATAAAAAAACACCCGCCAGTTTCGCGTAAACCAAAAAAAGGCGTAATTTAAAAATAATGATAGCAGAGTATCACGCATCGATCAACTCGCTATAAAATTAATTATATTCAACATATTAGATCTGTTTTCTAGAAAACGAGATTGCGCGCGTGTCGTTATAAAAAAACCTGTATTCATGACGAAATTGGTAACATTCGTTTACAATTACTTATTAAAAACTTCGTTTCGGCCTTCGGGGGCCTTTATAAACGTTCTCCTTATCTATTTGGTTTTTACTTCAATTACGATTTTCTTAATACATATTACCTTTTTGGTTTTATACAGACATTGCGCAAAATATATTGCCTTTTCGAGCGATAGATAAAATAATTGGTTTTGAATTCGTCCTTAATATTTCCTTACGAATGAATACGATATAAATAATATACGATATATATAAATGCGATAGTAACTCTGTATTTTTATGTTATGACGTTTGGCAAACAAGCATACGGTCAGGCTGATGGTAAGCAGTCACCGCAATCTATGAACTTAAATGGGCTTAAATCTATAACTTTAATTGGCTTAATTGAACGTAATGGGCTTAAATCCCGAAAAAAAAAAACTTGAAGGCGGCAAATAGTGAATGAAAGCTTGTATGGGGAGTTTATTTCTATATAGCATAAGATTCCTTTGAATGGAACTCCCAAAAGTATAAACTAGGTAAATAATATATAAATAAACCCTACACACTCAACGGCCCCCATTAGGGTATATCCTGTGTCGGGGGTTCGGAAACATACACAAGGAAAATACACCCAGACCGGAAAACATGCCTGTATGGTCAATACAGACTCCGAGTGGGAATCGAACCTGTGGTGCATAGGGCAGGTTCACTACTGCGCCAAAACGTCGTCTAGAGGTTTATAAAACCGCGACCACAGTGTATAAGTTTTGTGAATATACATTAATTAAATCGCTTACATTAATTTATAATTAATTGATTGGTTCAGATAATTTTCAACATTCGCTCATTTGTCTTATAATTTGATATTAATTATAGCCACTACTGGCATTTGGTTTAATTCAGTATATTTTAAATATTCATGTAGATTCATGTTAAGATAAAGAAATTCGAACTTCTTATCTTTTAAGAGACATGTTATCTTTTATTAGACATGTTATCTATCTTTTTTATAACATAAAAGTGGAAAAGTAGCTTACGATCGTTGTAATGAAAGTCCTTCATTGACTAGTTCTGCAAGGCGTGAGAGTGGAGATACAGAAAAGGAAAAATATACGGTTAGGACTTAGCTTTATGGTCTGTCAGTCATGTTTTGACGTCTGAAGTGCTGAACTAAATTTGATGAATTTTGCTTTAGAAATAGATAGGGCCTTGGATATTGATACATAAGCTAACATTGGTAAAATAGGGCATGAAAGTTTGTATGGGAAGCCAATAATTTCTATTGAAATTGTAACACGCGCGGGCGAAGTCACGGCATAAACTAGTATAGCTAAATTAAGAAACGTAATTGTATTTATTATGTTTAATTAGCGTATTTTTTTCTAGAAAGCCTTGATTATGTTTTCAAAAAACATTTTGTAAGACCCTGGATAGTTCTAAAAGGATTAATTGATAAAAAGCAACATGTTTGAATATTGAAATGAATAAAATATTTTACATTATAATAACATAACATGCCCGAGTATGAAATATTTTTTTGTTAAAATTTATTTTCGTACAAATTATCGATATAGAATTAAAAGGCTAATATTTTATAAACTTAATATTAACTTTTAATAAATTTTTTATCCATATGTATATCGTGCATAAATAGTACTTGTTTTTTATAATTCTGGCGCTTGTCAGATTGTTTCACACATTTTTTTTTTAAATAAACGCTGCACAATCCACGGCCCCCATTAGAATAGTTATATCCTGTGTCGGGGGTCCGGAAACATTTACAATGAAAAGGACAAACGGACCAGAAAATATGCTTGCATGGTTAATACAAACGTATTATGCTCCGAGCGGGAATCAAACCCGCGACCTGTGGCATTTAAGGCAGGTTCGCTACCGGTGCGCCACAACGTCGTCATTTTTTTTAAGTTCTTTGTTTCAGATAAATTTGCCTAAATAGCACAACCGTTAACGCGAGAGTTGCGGATTCGATCCTGACCCTCTTTGGCTATTGTCGTACCCACTCCTAGCGCAAGCTACGAGTTATTTGGAAGGACATAGGTGTATTAGTAATGTCTTGAAAAAGCATTGCTAATATTCTTTAAAAAAATAAGTCTTCGTCCTTTTAACATATTCACAAAATATCATTCAGAAAAAGATAATATGTTTTTTTGTACATATTATTGTATTCATTTCAACATTTTTTTCTGACATTTTTCTAAAAAAATTAATAGATTAAACATTACATGTCTTTTCTTTTACGATTCCTTTTAAATGTTAATAGTTCGTCCGTCTACCAGCGGGCTATATCTCACGAACCGTAATCGACAAAGAGTTGAAATTTTCACAAAATGTGTATTTCTGTTACCGCTAAAACAACAAATACTAAAAATAGAATAAAATTTAAAAATAAAAGTCCACACATTTAACTTAATATTTTTATTCTAAAGTGGTACGGAACCCTGTATGTTTTTTAAGGTAAATGTTGAAATAAATCCTTTTAACATCATATACATGATATTTTACATTTTACGATTACATCAGTTTATTAAACGAGCAAAAACTGTTGGAGTTTTTGTTAAAGAATTCGTTAAACATTCAATAAATCATTTTTCTTGGTATACAATAAATTATTTGGTAGAAAAAATAATGACGTAAAAATGAAAAAAAAACAAAAATTATTTTTAAAAAATCCTACCTCAATGAAAAGTTCGCTTTTAGTCCCTGGTACGAGGGACAAAAGTGACGTTCTCCCGGCAAGACGATAATAATTAACTTACTTGCCGGTACCCTAGCAACCGTACGTATATCCCTCCTACCAGCGACTAAAATCGAACTTTTTATCATAGGAAAAAGGTCGCGATTGTCAATAATCCGTGGATGACAATGTCCCACTTTGCTCCCAAGGTGCGTTACGTACTTATATATTTTACTAAATGAAAAAAATCGGATGTAATGTTACATCATATTATGAGGTTAAGTCTTATCGAAACGGGTTCCAAATTTAATAACGATTGACACATATCGATAAAACCCCGTCCCTAGTTGTCACATCACGAGGTATACGACATCGACATCGACAACTTACAGATGTCAACGTGTCACGTCACTCTCTTCTAAGAAACAATGGACGGTCTACAGATTTATTTTTATAAATGATTCGCTCGTTTGTTTAATATTTAGGTATTTATCGATACTGAATATGAATAAATTTATCGATAAATACGGACGTGACGGAATTTATTAATTTTTTATTGACATTCCCATTTAACTGATTGTATCATATGAATGCTTTAACAACTAAAACATAATATCAGATAGACTTTTAAGAATACATAATTCTAATTATAAAGTGTATTTAAATGCTACTGTTCTATGCAGTGCCGGATATTGGTTTAGAGCCTATAATATTTTAATATTATTTTTTATAATAATAATAAATGCTACACACTCAACGGTCTCCATTAGTATATTGATATCCTGTGTCGGGGGTATGACACTGTCGTGGCGTTGTGCAGTGGCGAATTCACAAATTTTCAAGGTACAAACTGTGAGGTTTTGGCCGCCCTTGCCTCTGGTTGATTTAGGGAGTGGTTAGAGAGCACAGAGGCCGATTACTGGTTGGAGGGTGGTGACCTAGTTGTTTTATTCTAGAATAATCGAAGTTTGCTACTTGGAATGTACATTAAAAAGAGAGTGAGAGGGGACAGTCATTGGAAATTTTATTGTGGATTTCTTTGTGAAACATCAGAGAAACGTCTTGCAAAAATCTTTTTTTATATGAGGTAGCAGAAAGAAATTCAATCCCCAGCCTTGTGGGTAGCGATTCTGCCTTTAGAATATTCGTAATGATCTTACATATATCGTTTTTTGGTCTGTGCGTTTGTCCAATAATAATGCTAGGAAGAAGAAGAAGATCCTGTGTCGGAGGTCCGGAAATATACACAATGACAAGGACAAACACACCCAGACAAATGGTTGAATGGTCAATAAAAACATCTGCTCCGATCCGGAATTGAGCTCACGACCAATGCCGCACTACCACTGCTCCGTGACGGTTGTTACAAATACCTAATTAATTTGATAAATATTAAGATATCTCCGCGTGCTATAGTTAGGTTATAGATAATCTATATTACCAAAGTAATAAAAGCCTTGTACTAAGTCATTGTATAAGAACAAAAAAAAACGCATTGTCTATGATATTAAAGTGCAGGGGTCAAATATTTTTGTAATTAGAGGTGACTAATTTCGTAATTGTTAAGTGGTTGCGAAATATAGAGCTTAGTTTATGGTTATTGTAATTTTGACTGTTCTTTTTACCCGACTTGAAAATTGAAGATTGTTAAATTGGGTGTTTATTTGTGTTTATGTTACGTGATATCCCTTTTGGTAAGCAACTATACAGTCCGCCTGATAGTAAGCGGTTGTCGTAGCCTATGAGAGGTTACACTATTTGTGGGTGTCACTCATGCGTTGCCAACCTCGAGTAATTGGTTCTTAAATCTCCCTTGCTTAAAGGCCTATTTGAATAAAGAATATTTTGGGTTTAAGTTAGTTAAAATTATTTTTTCAAAGATAAAATTTTCTAAAATTGCATAAAACGTAACGGTTTTTCAGGTTTTCTATTTTTAAATTTACAATAAACAATTAAGTATTTTATATACAGGTTGTTAAAACATTTTATTATGCAAATCAAATGAATAATATTCTTTTGACATGAATACATATTTACTGCAATAATACCTCAATACTGCAATAAAAATACAAGATAAAAATTGTAAAACAATCCCCAATGTCCAATTTGTACAATTTAGTGACATCGTAAAAATGAAATGTTCATTCTTACAAAATTTTATTAAATCATTAAAGCAATTTATAAATGAAAAAAACATGTACTCATGGAAAATGAAAATCCTATTAAGCAACTTCCGCCGTCCTTCGGCCATCTTGTCCGCCATCTTGGACCCGATCAATATTAATAATGCGCTCGCGCATGTAATTGTGACTGTTTTATTGTTATTATTGGATATTGTTTGGTCCAAGGTTGGTTCAAAAATGGTATGTTTAATATATATGGTGACGGTTAATACTTTTATGGATTTACTCCGGCTTATAAGTGTTAAGGATAATGCGACCCTTTGATTTCATTCTATATGATTTTTATATAATAAAATATGATTCATACATTATTATCTACGTGAAATTTTCAATGTAATATTTTTTTTTTCATGACGGTTAGCAAACAAGCATACGGTCCGCCTGTAATAAGCAGTTACCGCATCCTATGAATGCGATACTTGAAGTATCACATGCGCGTTGCCAAGGTAACAGGAAGGGAAGGGACGAGAAAGCGCAAAAATGAAGGCAGCAGGTGTTAGAAATAAAGCCTCGGCATCATGAACCAATTCTAATAATTTCTCTTTTACTAAAGATATTGAACATATCCCGTTGTTAGTTTAAATCGGTTGTCGTTTTTTAGAGTCGTCTGAGCTGTGATTCTCATTACAATATCATAAAATTGCGCCCTACGATTTTACCACAAAAGATAAAAATTCCACAGCCTTTTTTTAAATTATATAAATTAATGAATAAAATTTTACTTTAATATAAATCTATTTTATAGCTTCCGTAAAGAATTTGATTCAAGAAAAATGTATTCTTAATTTGAATATGATATTGTAATGAAAGAATTTTTTATAAATAGATTTTTCAGTAACAGTAAAATCGAACGGGACACCGTTACAATAAAACACATCAAATATCTTGTCATTGGAATATGATCTTTAATACATAACAATAAAACGCAACGACACATAATTAGCCGCAAATAACTTTTGCTAAACGCACCCGTTTCAATTTCTAACGTTTCCACTTAAATCCAAATCTTTATTGCGACAAATATAATTACACATTCGATAGATTTTATAAACGTCCTTATTTATAATACTATAAGATATAAATCAGTTCGTATTTTTATATGCCAGTGTCAAATGTATTTTTGGTGTATGTTTTGATATGAGCGATTTCTAAGAAGAAACTTAAGGTTCTCTTATAATAACAATTCTGCGTTTGCGTCTTGGTGTTATGTTACTATTAGTGTTATGTGCGTAGGTTTTGATCGTGGTGGGTCTAGAATTGAAGACAATTATATAATGTATGTATGTATAAATAATGTGACAGTTTTGGGGGGTCCTGAATGTAACTGTACTTGGTGCACGTCTGTGGAATGCCAGATCATATTTTACACAAGAAGCCAAACTTTATTACATTCAAGGGTATAGTCTCTGGTATTTCAACTGAGCGTCTCCGTGCTTCGGAGAACACATGAAAAGTCGGTCCCAGCTGTTATCAATTTGATGATAGTCGAAAAGTCAAGTCAGAGGCCCATACGGGCGATCTGAACCACTCTGACACTAGGTTGGCCACTAACCACTCGATAAGAAGAATCTGTCTATATCGTTAAAGTAATATTTTTGAACTGTATATATGTTTGGTGCATAAATAAATAAATAAAGCATTCTAATCATTGCATTATACTTACTTCCTATGGCGCTACAACCCTTTGTGGGCCTTGGCCTCGTCTACGGTGGCTCTCCTCTTTGCTCTGTTTCTCGCCTTAGCTCTCCGTATAGTCATTAGACTAACTAATTTTACCAATAAATACTGGATTTCAGATGCTAGTCCAGAAATACTTGAAAAAGTAAATACTTTACTAAAAACAATAATTGCATTCTTTAATTTTTTCTGTGTGGAAAATTCAGTTGCTTTTGTGTATAAGAAAAATAATTATCTAAATAAAAGCTACCGAGAATAATACTATTATTTTTATGTCAATCAAAATGATGGAGGTCTTTCATATTTTGCCTAGAATTGTAAACAGTTGTTTAATTTTAACAGCCTTCAAAGTTAAGTGTTTTATAAATGACTAGCGGCCCGCTCCGGCTTCGCACGGGTTTAAAATATATAGCTTATGTCATTCACTATAAAAATTATTAAAATCGATACAGTAGTTTTGATTTATTAATTACTACCCGTGGCCCGCACGCGTTAAATGCATTTATTTACGACATTACATTAGAAACCTCAAAAATAACTGTTTTTTTTTCTCACTATTTAATGGATGTTATTATACATATAAACCTTCCTCTTCAATCACTCTATTTGTTAAAAAAACCGCATCAAAATCCGTTGCGTAGTTTTAAAGATTTAAGCATACATAGGGACAGAGAATGCGACTTTGTTTTATACTATGCAGTGATAATATGTATTCAAATAAATAACTTCAAATGCTAAAACTAAAAACAAATGTTACTGTAGTAACTATATCTAATATATTCTTAGTGTAGATAAAAAATAACTACCTAATCTAGAATGCAATAATTCACAATTCGTGTCTTAAAATTTTACAGATAAGTAATGCGACGAACCTAGACGCTAACTCCGCAATACTAGAAATGCAACGTATTATCTTACAATAACAAACTCGACAAATTCCGCCCGAGAGAAATTCCTGCTACATTAACACAGAATTATTGCGAGTGTTAAATTTCATAAACAAAAATCACTAGAACGCTGAAATATTATATATTATGTAAACATTTATCTTAACCGACGATTTAAAGTGTTAAACACGCTATAAACAAATCCCAATCGACACCGAAAACGCTTAATCGCTTTTTAAAAAAGTTCCGAACGCATTCACATCTAATAAATCTTTCAAAAAAGAACCTGATTAAAAAGAAAAATAAAAGCGGTAGTCGGTAAAAAAGAAATTAAAAATTCAAATAAAAGAATGGATTCCTTAAGATAATGCTTATTCATTCCACATTTAAAATCAAATTTTCAAATAAAGGCGAGGCGGCCGATCGAGCGCGACCGAGCGAGATCGATATATAAATGTACGTGTAACAGACGGAGACGGATAGTGTATTATGATTGACAGCTGAGAACGGTTAGCCTTGAAATATTTGAAACATTATATTATTATGAAGTACACTATCTTCGTTCAACACACGAGTAGAGTGGCCATTTGTGTAGTTTGAGTAAAAGCTCGATAACGAGCTTTTTATTACTTACATCTGGGCGTCTGTTTTAAGTTTTATTTTTATTTATATCTATACGTTGTTTATAATTTTGAAATCTCCTAAATTATTATTGAAATAACAAATGAAAGCTTTAAGCAGTAAATCATTTATATAGTACGGAGTTAATATCGATGAGCATTTTTCGTTTTTACAATGTTAATTTCAGAAGATTTTCTGATTTTATATAAAAAATAATAGGTGTAAATTGTTTTGTAGATTTATGACCGATTGACTCGTAAGTCAACCTCTCATTACCCGTATGTATAATGACGGCGGTCGTCGCCGCTAGATGTTCGTTTTTAGAAACGTCGAGTTTCTCCAGAACACGTTTTTAAATCATAATTCGAACGCCATTTTTGAATTAGAACGTTGACTTTTGAAATTTTTCATTTTGTACTGTATAATAATAATGTAAGTTTTAAATTTAGAAAACAGATTTCACGGTGCCTTTATACGATACGATTCAAAATGATTTGTTACGACACGTATATGAACGTTTTTATAATTAGCGTAGCATAACTTAGATAGCACGAGCGGTTTTTATGTGGTTTGAGATAGACAAAAGCGAGCTATTACTTAAAAGTTCTTCGTTTTAAGATGACAGTGGTTAATAGATTAGCTCCGCTATTTGGTACGGGCAGTTAGTCACTTAGAATCGGTAGGCGTGTAATTTGTGCGTTTAATTGTGGGCATCGAATTTTTTTAATCGTTTTTGTTCCGAATTACGTAACAGTGAGTAATTCTTTTAAAACTTTTTTGTTTACATACTTTGATGTTGCGATAATTTTTAATTAGCATAATTATATATGTTGAATTAATAAGTATTTACCGACAAAATTATTTGCATATATTACGTTGCTGAGCTGCTTATTTAAAATTCCCGGAAATATTGTTTGGCGACATTACGTAGAAGCTCGCGAACATCCGCTTCCTTGTAGACAGTAGAGCTACGAATCTCGTAGACGCTACGCATATTCATTTGAAAATAACTATATAAATAACATGTCCATAAATAAACATCTTTAACATCTGTATCTAATTTTATTTATAAACGAAATTTAAATAAACATATTTTATAACATAGAAATAACAAAATCGATATAAAATTTTATAACCGTTAAATCGAATAAAAGCAACGAAATCAAAAGATGTCAGCCCTAAATCAACACATCAACGATTTTATTCTCAGCCAACTGTTTGAATATTCAAACGGCGCTAATCTGTTTTATCGGCGACTTTACGGCCTATAATGATCACTTGTGGATCGAACGACGCTATGGAGACGTTATCTTTTTAAAGTTTTATAAAATTGAAACATGAATCCGTACTATATAAACGGCACTTTTAATTATTTCAAATGATTCTTAATTGTATATTTCAAATATTAGAGCTGTGTTCTTATTTAAAATATTAGAGCTTTGTTCTTATTTCAAATTTTGTGACTAAAATAAAAATTAAAACTTTTTATTTATGTAACCAAGTCTCTATTACTTCGTGATCGATACATATAATTTAATTAGATCGTCATGCGCGTAGGCAGATATCTCTTATCTATTTTCCATACGTTATTAATTTCAAAACGACGAGTTTTCTGTATGTTATTTATTGGTCGCCATCGGCGGTCGTTTTCGTCTTAACTAGCTTATCAACACGACTTTAGTTATGTGATTATTTTTATTTCTTATTCCAAGTAACAATAATTTTACAATTTATAAAGCTATGAAGATGAATGATATAAATGAATGAACGAAATGAATTGTTTGTTCGTTCAGCAATCACTATGTCTTATTTTAAATTTCTCCAAGCAAAATTAAAATCTAAGAAACTCAATAAACACGTATTCAAAATCTAAACATTATTATTTTTTAATTATACTCAATACAATTGATATTTACACACGGACAGATTAAAACAAGCTTTTATTATTAGATAAGAACTAACGATTATGATGAAACGCGTAGGTAGTAGAAATTAGTTTTATGAATTTGATTAAATAAAAAAATAATAATTAATGAACGACATTATTAAATTAACTGCTCGTATATATTCTCGGGTCCATTTTGATAAGATCGATCGATTTTGAACATCGAAATGACAATATCAACATTATTTTGTATAATCTTGGTTTGTAAAAAGGCGTTTGAATTTATGTATTTGTCCTTTTTTCGGGACGTTTAAATTCTCCTTTTGTCGGGACACTTGAACTCCCACTTTTACGTACCAATGCGGGCAGATTTCTATGCAGATTTTGTTTGGGAAGTGGAAAAGGCATTCTCTTAGGAGTGAAAAGGGTATTGCATATAACCCTATGTACTAGCGTCCAGACTTTGTCGATTGATACCGTTATTTTAAGTTTAGCTTCGTAAATTTCGTAGATAAATAAGTTCTAAGACGTCCCGTTTTCTAGAATAATATATATTTTTTTTATTTTAAGAGAATATTAGCAATGCTTTTTCAAGGCATTACTAATATTTCTGTTTTCATTCCAAATAAGTTCGAAGCTTGCGCTAGGAGTGGGTACGACAATAGGCCAAGGGGTCAGGATCGAACCCTCGACTCTCGCGTTTACGGAGCGAAGTCGGCTCTTCTACCGTTGAGTTATTAAGGCTTCAATTTTTAATTTTCAGATAGACAATGGTTATTACTATAATATAAAACATTATGATGGCTAACGCATTGATAGCAATTTTGATTTCAATTATGCTTAAAATACCTGATCAATTCACTGTTGCAACTTAAAAAAGTATTCTCAAATAAAACTTCTGTTCTGTTAAAAAGAATTATAAAATTAAACAATAGATTTCATAAAACCTCATTAAGACTTTGCGATGACAATAATAATAATCCCATATAAATATCGCATGCATAACAAATACTCAATAATTTAAATATTAAAATGTTAATTTTCCCGTCAAATGATCGTCATTTTCCTGCCATCGAAGGCCGTGGTTTGTTTTAAATGCTAGTCTATGCATGCGTGCGGAATTCTAAATGCATTGAGTTATTGCAAGGTGTTATATGTTTAATAAGTAATTGTGCCACTGCATATGCATATATAATTGTGCCAGCATACGCATAATATGATTTTGTACAATTAATATTTTTAACGCTTTCGCTCTGTCCTGTTGAATTATTGACTTAGAATAGGAAATATAATAATATAAATTTCTGTTTTTATACCTTTTTATATAGGAAGTAATTACAATGCTTTAAAAAATTATATTTCTTATTTAATTTAACTCTGTTATATTACCGAATTCTTGACGTAATTTTTGAAATGATTTCTTTCTATCTTTATATAAATTAATTTACGGAAGTAATATCTAATTACTTTGAAATACATTTTTATTTACAGTTTCTCTTGCAAGCCAAGACGTGACATTTCATGCGTACAAATAAAATAATTATTTCGTGACATCATTGTTTGATCCCTTCGATCGATAACTTGACTCATACACGCTTAAGTATTGTTTTTCCGCCCGTTTAAAACTTATAAACAAATGATTTTAAATAATAAAGAAATAACTGATTCAAAAATCTAAATCTAGTTGTAGTAGTAATAGTAGAGCCATGCTTCTCCCAGCACAAATGAGCCGGCGCGACCGGGATAATACCTCAGAAAATCGGCGTAAAGTTCGTGCGATGAGTGAGAGCGCCCTAGGCCCAATCCACCACCCCTTTAACTTCTCATCACTTTTCTCCTAATCTTTGGGTTGGCAACGTGCATGGGATAGTTAAAGTAGTTATCGTAAGTGTTCATACGTTGCGGTTAATGCTTACCATCAGGCGGACTGTAGTCGTGTTTGCCAATCATCATGAGAAAAAAGATCAGTGACGACGTCCTCAGCCATGGTTCAGCCTTGTAGGAGGCACCCTAAGGACGAAATCATCTATGAGCCCCCGTGTAGACTGTCCTCTTTTTCACGACCGGGGCTTCAGTACCGACACCTCCGCCCAACAACATCAAAACACAATCAGAAAAAGGTACTATTTGGCTTTTTAAAAACCAATGTTAGTCACACGACTAAAATGAATCTAATGATACCTTATTTGTTAAAGTCCGTCAAGCCATTAAGTCTAAAAGCGTGCCAACAAATAGACATTCGCACACAAAAAAATATACACTCACACACTCAAAAATTGTTAATCTTCGGAGTGAGTCCGTTAATAATTTGATTACAAACATTTTGCAGACTTAGTTTTGCGCATTTGAAATAATTGGGAGTTTCTAATGCGTTTTCAAGTGCGCTTCAGTGAGAAATCAGCATGTTTCAGAAGAATTTAGCGGCTACATAAACGCAATGCGAAGCAAATAAAAATAATAATGATCTTTTATGTAAAGCATTAATACGATAAATATTTTACAAAATTTGTAACAAAAATGAACTCAACTCGTTAATAAACTTGTGATTACAGTTAATTCGAAACTATTAGAGCACGAATAAAATTATAGAATTAATAATAAAAAATAATTAAAGATCCATTAAAGTTGAAAAAGTAATCGCCTCTTTTGAAGCCAGTAAAAATCCAACATCCGTAATAAGTTAATACGTTTATCACGAGCTGTCAAATAGCAAGTTTTATTTTATTAAGTATTCACATCCGGTTGGGTAAAGTTTGAAATAGTTTTAATCGTCTTACTTTTCACAGCGTACTTTAATAACCATTCTGTTTATAAGGAGAGTAGACAAACTGTTTACATTTTATCGGATCACTATAAGTAACGGTTAATAAATTTAATAGTTAAGTCCATTAACTCAATTTAAAAATATTATATCAAATCATAAATTTTAAAAACAAATTTTAATATTTGCAATATTTGAATTTGGAATATTAAAAAGTTATAATTATTTTCCAGCAAAACAAATCAATTAAGAAATCTGAACGTAAGAAATCCATCACAATTTATCAAATTTAATAATTTAAATTTAGAACAAAGAAATATGATGGACAGATTTTTTAGAAGAAACCTAATAGGTACCGAATATAAAATTTAAATTTCGAGCGTTATCGAAATTTATCCAAACTTTCGTCAGGCCATCAACAGCTTCAGTACAATCCCGTACAACGGATGAAGAAATTCCAAGCGAGTTTTAAGATTACAATTTCGTTGCTAGATTATTCTCTATTAGCATACAAAGGAGTATTACCGTGCTCGCGTCCGTGTGTCACAGTCTGTTATAAGGCCACGCCTTGTAGCTGTCATATGGAGCCTAATTAGGTATGAGCATTTGCTAATGTTATGAATTGTTGAAAAATACGAAGAATATATAATTTATATGAGGAAAAGATGTACGTGTCTTGGGAAGTACATAAGAGCCGATTACTTTAAATAATCTTACTCTACGTTCGGAAATTGTTGAAAAACAAATTGAGTGAGTAATAAATCAAAACTTTACTGGAACTGCTAAAAGTACAGTTTGATTTAATAATTTAACTATACTTAATTCCTTTGCGCAGGACTTATTACAATAATAACTCATAGGGTTAACATATTACTATATACTATGGTCTGGTACAAACCCTTTCATAGAGACAAAATGTTAAAGATTCTCTTGTGCCGCTTTGTAAATTCAACATCAACGCAACGTAACGAAATAAGTCACAAGCTTGCAACATAAACCAATACTTAAATTTGGAAAATTACAAAGTTATAATTATTTACAAGCAAAATAAATCAAGTAAGAAATCTGAATGTAAAAAAATGTATCAAAATTTATAAAAGTCAATAATTTAAATTTAGAATACAGAAATACAATGGAAATAATAATTGTTTGTAAGAAATCTAGTACGAGATATAAAATTTAAATTTCAAGCGTTATCGTAATTATGTTTGTATATAAAGTAAAAATAATGGCCTGTCACAGTATTTAGTAAGTCTATAGGTATTTATGAAATTTTCGACAAATATGAACACCACAATTGCTTATTATTTTACATAACAAGATATGTAAAGAACGATGTGTTATAATATAAGAAAATTATCAATGCGCAGTCAATACGATAAACAATGAAACTATTCAATATTTATGTAATAGAGCACCAGGAAGACATGGCGCGGTTTACTTCGAACTCTGTCATTAAATTCCTAACACTTTTCACATTTAAATTCATAAATTTCCGGTGTTAGTTCTTATGGTATTGTCACACGGATCACGTTCGACCGATTGCACACACACATTCCTACAGACATACATTTCGCCTAGCGACAGTTCAATTAACTCGACGAATACTACTATTAATCGACTATTTTGTTGTGTTACTTCTGGGTCAGAATTATATAACTCCGTTGCGTTTTATCTGTAACGATCTTTATTTTTTCGTTTTATCTAATCCATTATAATATGATCTCTTTATAATAAATAGAAAATAGGTGTTTTTAAATTGCTATTAAGTTGAATACGCAACGTAAATTTCATTTGCTTAACAATAGAGCACACACGATTCCAAATTCAAATTTTAAAAAAGAACATAGCGTAGGTACGCGGCCACGCGAATTTCAAATATGGAACGCATTCTATTCTGATTTCGTATTCTTAATTCAAATTCAATTATTATTTTCAATTACCGTGGGCTGGTCGTGAGTCGGGTCTTGTACCATTGTCCTACATTTTTTTATACAGATGTAGAATATTTACGGAAAATATTACATTATAAAGTAATACAATTTTGAACATAAAGGCGAGATAATTAATTTTTTTCAATGAAGTATAATTTAACGTAATAGATAATCATTTAGTGTAGACATTTAGTCGAAAAGTTAATCACATACATTTTCCATACAATTTTAGTTCACGAGATTAACGACCTCAGAAACCGTTCAAGACAAATTTCGCAACATTCACTCTTATTACCGGTTCACGTTTGGCAATAAACAATTTTTTATAAGTAATAGTTATTAGAAAAAACACTGGTATGTAATGTAGATTTGATATTGAGATAATTTTTAATTTTTTTGTGTGCAGTACTTTTTGGTTAAATACAGAGTGTTAAAGTATGTAATTATAATCGAATGTAGAAATTGAACAGAATAAAATTCTTAGAGATAATATCTTTAAATGAATGAATAAACGTCTTAAAGTGTAGGTACGGTATGCAAAAAAAATGAGTGTAATGATCGCGGGTTAGGTCTTAGAGGACTTCGTTTCTCTGTCGTCCAATTATCATAATAAAATTAATGTGTAAGCACCAACAAATCAAAAATCATCATAATCATCAGATCACGTAATATAATCCATCCTTGAAAAATATATATTTGAATCATTTTTCATGTTTTACGAAGATTAAAATATAACAAACCATACATTTTTGTGCATTAGTTTTATAATTGCAAGAAGTGACGATAAACATTAACCATAGACAATTTTTTTTTTTTTTTATGTTGGCAAACAAGCATACGGCCCACCTGATGGTAAGTGGCTGCCGCAGCCTATGAGCGCTTGCAGCACCATTAGTAGGTGCCACTCACGTGTTGCCAACCTCGAGATATTAGTTCTTAAATCTCGTTCGCCCAGTAATTTCACTAGCGTACAATGCCCTTCAAACCGGAACACAGTAGTGCCTAAACACTACTATTTGGCGGCAGAATATTGGGCACTGCGGTGGTACCTACCTAGCCGGCCTCTTGCAACAAAAGACCTACCACCAGTACCTAGCCGGCCTCTTGCAACAAAAGACCTACCAATGACCATACCAGACAATGACAATTACCTTACATATGCCCTATATCAAGAGGGCCTAGACAAAAGTTTTTTTTATCAGCTATGTTTCTGCAAGAGTTGTCCTTAACGGTAGCTAAGCGTTATCATGATTTTGGTTTTTTATCTGTCAAACTACTAATGGAATATACTTTTGGAACTATTTATTAGCTATATCACTTAAAGTTATTTTAATAAAAAAACTTTTTTAAAATATTAATACGAATGTCTGTCAAAACAAGATGGACGATTCATTAAATATGAATCATGTAACAAATAAGGCGAGTAGTAAACAAAAAAAAATATATGAGTTCATTGACACTAGAGTGTTCCCAGACACTCGAGTTTTATGAAGAAAACACTTCAAAACGCATATAACTATTTCCATACTTTAATTAGATGCACACACATAATGATAAAAAGGGTTGTCAGGATTTATGAAAATATTGGATAAAAAAATTCTTTTAAAAAAATTAGGCTGAATACATTTTTCATTGTACATTAGTATGCATTAAAAATGTTAGTGTCATCAATAACAAACCTTTCTACTTTTATTAAAGACATAAAACTTTGAGCTTATTAAAATTTGGTAAATTTACATGATATAGTATACATCAAAAGGTAACTAACAAAGCTCAGAGCTTACCCGGAACAGAACCCGCAATCCACTTCTATGTATCTATAATTTTAGTTTGTGTAGCAACCCTAACGAACATGTGGCTTTTTAAATGAACTCTGTTAAAGCTTGTCGAATGTATATATATTAGGTTACTTTCCTCTCCTCAATGGATCTCTTTAATTCATAGACAATCATTACAAGTTACTCTGAAGATATAAGACACATTGACTACATACATTTATTTTATGGCTGTAAACTCTACGATCTTAACAAATAATAATAATAAAAAAAGTTAATATACATTTTTTTAATTTAGAACAATAAAAAAGTAATTATCTATATTGTTCCATTAACACATCTTAATCAACACCACCAAAAACCTTCGTCTCATTATCACAAACAATAGACTCATATTGAGAAAAAAAAGTAATTGCTTATTGTATTATCTATAGTAACGTTACCAACACGCGCCACCAACAGGAAAAAGAACTCGTTCGACATTCAAATTGGTAAGGAATTTGAATACGCGATTGTCATTGGTTGACAATCAATCATTATAGGCTTTTTGAAATTCGAATTCCTTCGCGTTCGATTCGATCAGTTTGTACATTACTTATTGGAGATAATATTATAATTTGATTTTTTTATATTAAAATTACGAACAACCATTGGTTAAAGAAGCAATGTATAGTTAATTTATATTTATATTAGTTAGTGATATTTGAAACTTAATTTATAAGAATATAATTATGACTCATTACTGAAATTTAAACTAGAAAGAAATTCCAGATGTTCGAAACAAAAGAATGGTTCCAATTTTAAATCTTAGAAAGTTTAGATTTCCTACTGCTTACAGTTTTTCATTACTGTATCAATGGTCGCAACTTTAATATTCGCTCAAGGGAAAATATTACATTTTTCTAAATTAAAATAAAAAGCAAATAAAATAAATAAAAAGCACAAATGTAAAAGAAATTGTTACGAGCTATATTTCCAATTTAACCTGACCGGTTTTTGTGATATTTTTATTGAGATAATCTCGAAAATACTAAAGGGGAAGCTTATGTTAACACGTTCCCTGCTCACTGAAATACTACGGCACTGGAGTAACTACGGCTGAGTTAAATATTTAACTATTGTATCTAATGTTTGTCTTTTAATGACGCCTATATAACTATGCACGCAAGAAAGAGTTGTTATCATTATTAAAAGTATTTAACGAACTCTAATGAGTATTTATTATACATACTTATATATAGTTTTTGCAACATCATATATAAATATTATCGGCACTAAATAGTTTATATAAATATAAGCTAATGTACAAACAATAGTTATAAAAATTTTGAATACAATAGACATGTCATTATTATCTTAACTAACTCAGTGAAAATAAATAGTTACTTGAAGGGCTCTTGTAAATGTTTTTATAAAAATCAAAGCTCCGAATTACGAAGTGTAAAGTCAAACACTCGATATAAAATATTACTTTTCCTCGATTTCTCACTATTGACACAAAGATTTAGGAGCAATGCAAACATGTGTACGTTATGTTTACGTTTACGTTTCTTGAAAGGGTTCTGTGTGATCGATATTTAAATAAATATTTTATTTTAAAATAAATTTAACAAAAATAAAATTTAAAAAAATAACATATGAGAGAATGAGGTATTACAACAAAAATAATATTTTAAGTTAAATAGAACATCAAAAAATATTAAAGTATATTTAAACACGAATAAAGAAATCTATAAAAAGTCGAACATCACAAAAAATGTTATAAGAGTTATAATTCAACAAAAACTCACAACAATCTCGGATTACTCAAGAGTCGGTAAAGAAACAACAAAATTACGGGCGGTAATAAAATACGAGAATGTCGGTAATTATGTGTCGTTTCACACAGCGAGTGTTATCTGGATTTAAGATGGATGGATAGATTTGGGAGCACGTTTACACTATATCAGAACAATTTTTAAAGTGAAACTTTAATATCACCACAATTTTTTCGTTCGTCTTTAGCATGTCGGATTATAGCCGGCCGCGGAGACTTCATTTATTTTAATTTTTATCATACTTTTTACTATTTTTCTATATGTATGTTCGCATGCATGCTTGCTTGTCTTTTTCATTAAATCTTAATATTAATAATATAAACTACAAAGTTAATTTAAACACATTCACTATATTACAAATAGAATACTTCGACGTCACGACGCAGTGTAAACGGACACAAAAGTTTTCCATCAAACCGAAATTTCTAATCGAATTCTGACATAAGAATTTGGAGCGCCATTTGTACCGTAAGCGCCCCGAGCGCTAAACACTTGTTATTTTATAACATGTTTAAACTTACTTTTTTTGTATGAACTATTCTCTCCGATGTTTGTAATTTGAATAACAGAAAAAATGCGATATTACATAGCATTTTGTAGATGGAATTTCCTCTTATTTTTTACTAACAGACGACGTTGTGGCGAAGCGGTAGCGAACCTACCTTAGCGCCACAGGTCGCGGGTTCGATTCCCGCTCGGAAGATATGTTTGTATTGACCATACAGGCATGATTTCTGGTCTGGGTGTGTTTGTCCTTGTCATTGTGTATGTTTCCGGATCCCCGACACACGATATACCTATCCTTATGGGGGCCGTTGAGGGTGCAGCGTTTATTTATTATTTATTTGTTAATATAAATCTATACAAATAAATTAAATTGAAAAAGTGTCTATTTGTAGTTCCAAATTAACAACTTTTTTACTTTCATATCAATTTAGGATCTCATATATATACAGTACTTACATTAAAAAAAAAAACAATTTTTAAAATTTTTGTCTGTTTGTTTTGAACGGCTGGGCCCATTTTAATGGGACTTTCATCTTTTATTTTTTTTTTTATTTATTTATTTGGAAACACAAACAAGGTAACATTAACAAATGTGATTGCTAACAGCTGCGTTAGTCATAGACTGTGTTGCACTCATTAGCGCCCACCTCCAGGAAGGAGACAACGTTCCAATTATTGTACAAAAAGAGTTAGGGTTCCGTGCTATAAAAAAAACCATGCGAGCGGTGCCGCGGGGACAGCTAGTTTATTACGTCATCTTTAAATTCCAAAAATTAATGCAAGCAAATTCCTAAACTTAATTAGTTTACGGTTGTCAAGTTCTAAAGGAGTTATTAAGATCTGCGGTCAAGGGCGAACATGCGTCTATTTAGACGCACTACTGACCGCAACATAGCGCGTGAATTTGTTCAATGTGAAAATGTCTTAATGTGACGCATAAAAGCTAAATAAAAAAAAAATTTGCTACAGTATCTCTTATATTACATACGTTATAAAAAACCTCTTCAAACATTGGCTAATTTAAAATACGGCATTTAAACTTGAGATGTGATTGCCAAATTTGATTTTTTCTGGAAAGGACGTTTGATCACAGAACTCTCACGCAGAATATCGAAAAAGTAGCAGTAATCGTACTATTGCGTTTTGTTCTTAAGTAACGCATATAGTGTTTGTGATTTTGTTTGTCAACAGAAGCTTTGCTTGTTTGTGCATAAAAATTGCAGTGTCTCAAATATGTGAGTTCCTAAATACTACTTTAAATAAACTCCACTCCGTAAACGGGAGAGTTGCGGATTAGATTCTGACTCCTTGGGCTATTGTCGTACCAACTCCTAGCGCAAGCTACGGGCTTATTTGGAAAGACTGTAGTAGTAAAAAATAATATGTCACATCTGTATAACGAAAACGTCACATTTAAAAAAAAAAAAAAGTTATCAGCGTAAAATGTAAGTCATTTTACAAACGAAATTCTCAATGTAACAATAGTCCAAACATAAGCATATTCGAGCGTAAATAACTGACGTAAATAACCAAGAAAACATCACATACGAAAGATTTATTTTAAAAATTATTTGCATTTTGATTTACGCAGTTTTCGTTTTTTCAGGTGCGATGTATTTAGCAAAGCGACCGTTTGAGTTACAACAGTAGATCAATACAACAGTAGATCTAACCTAGAAAGATTATGTTTAAAGTAATGTTATTATTTATTATTATTATTATTTATTTATTTTTATATTATTATTTTATTACTATTATTTCCTCAAAGGTCGGCAACGCGCCTGCATGCCCTCTGGTGTTGCAGATGTTCTTGGGCGGCGGTGATCACTTATCATCAGGTGAGCCTACTGCCCGTTTGCTCCCTCTCACATTAAAAAACCTTCTAGAAACCGGGGGCTAGGTTAGGTTAGTTAGTTAGTTAGTTAAGAGATCTAATAACAAAAATGTTGAGAGGCAAACGCGTTAGACTCTATAAGGCTTTCGCTTTAACCTTTTAATAAATTATATAAATCCACTTTAAAACATTTTGACAATAAATAAAATTAATTGTTATAAAATTTACATGCTTTTAGTAATAAAGATAAAAATGACTATCGCTTTTAAGTTGGCGCTAATCGCTTCATTTGCATTTATTAGTATTTATATTCGTTTATGTTTATACTATTAATGCCATGTTCGATGACTAAATTATTTAGTGGTTTATAATTAATAAAATGTTTAAGTTACAAACTTTCCGCGGCTTTTATCTTTTACGTAAGCGGAATATTAAAATGTTTTAATATTCCGTTGCTTAGAAAATATACCTCTTCTTCTTCTTAGCATTATTCACTGTATTTATCCAAGATGTGAACTTATCTGGATATGACAAGTTAGTTTTTACACAGAGCGGTTGTCATCTCACCTGCGCAATCTTTGGATTAGGAGCTAATTACATTACCTATTAAGATTTAACTATTGTTATCAGATGTTTTAGAAACAACTGGGACCAACAGCAGCCAGACCGAAAGAGGTATTAGTAACAAACATCTGCTCCGAGCGGGAATCGAACTCACAACCACCGAGGCTAAAGGCAGGCCTGCTACCCACAACGCCACAGAGGTGTCAAATAAATGAAGCTTTGTATACCTCGATTAAGCAAACGCATTTCATGAAAACTTTTATTAAAGCAAAAAATATGAACTGAAGAATTTTCAAACATTTATTTTCAAGAATTCTTTAACTTCCAGAGAATTCGAAACAAAATTTAATTAAATCTTACAGAATCAAGAAAAGGGTTGATTTCATTAACATTTAATAATGCTTATATTAATTTAATTATTTTCATCTCCTTCATAACATTATTTAAAACACAAAACGATTATTATGTTAGTCAGGTATATGCTTGTCTATAAAGAACACTGAATAGTTATAATAGCCATGCACAAATGTGCGTTATTAACTTAGACGACTCCTACTCCTGACGGGAAGAACTCACTAACTCACTCCTATTGAACGAATGGCAAAAGGAAGAATACAGCAACATAAAGTCAATCAACAACAGCCAACCAATAAGGTCACCACGGTCGAAGTCGCGAGCAGATACTAGTCACAAATATAACAAATATTATAACTACAAATTCTTTCATTGATATTTCCAATTCCAATATCTTGGATATTGCCAAAATAATTCCATTAACGTAATGGAAACGAACTTCGATATTTGAAATAATTGATTTATTCAATGGAAATCGTGTCAAATTTAGTTTTACCTAGTCCGATACAATTATGTGCTGTTATCGTGTCGTTATGTAAATTGTTCTATGTTGAATTATTTGTGTAATAAATTCAATTACAACAATATAGCGAGATATTTGGATAACAAAAATCGATACATTCGTCTCGGCGTGGTTCAAGACACGTGCTAAGTACGGACGACAGAAAATTAATAATACATAAATTATATATATATATATATATATATATATATTTCCGCGTGTATTTTTTTATATCAGCTTTTAGTTCTATAAATATAACTAAGTCAGCCGGAACTACCATATAGATTTTTGATTTCGACTTCCGGTTTACCAAAAATTATTGTCAATTTTAGTTATTATTGTCAATTTTAGTGTTTATTATTATTTATTAAAGCAAGGTCTTATAGCACAAGTAAAAATTCCGAAAAATAAAATAGTTGAAAATTAAGCTAAATTTTGGTACTAAAAGTTTTCATGGAAATCTAAATTTGCTCACAACTTATTATAGTGTTGACTCAAGACCTTCAATTTTACATACCTTAGTTTCTGATATTAATTTCATCTTGCTAGGTCCACTCGTTTCTGATAAAATCGGTGGGACACACGGAGAGACAGACGGACAAGATAATGATATTTATTTATTTATTTATATATCTTGATAAGGGGGTTCTTTATTACCTTTTGAGGTAGGGAACCCTAAAAACGCAAAATAGTATTCGCTACGCTCTACCCATTAGGATAGCTACATCCTGTGTCGGTCCAGAAACACAGACACAGACTTGCTTAATATAAACATAATATGTACCTAGTGCATATCAAACCCGCGACCGCTCGCGCTTCCCACGCACGTTCACTACCACTACGTAGTAGCAATTTTTTTATGACGCATCCATAGTAAATTATATAAGAATATTAAATTTAAAAAAATACATAGATTCCTAAGCCTCGTGAGTTAAAGATATTCATTAAAGGAGAAGCAAAAAGATTAGTACATATGGGGAAAAATACAAAAATATAGTAGAAAGAAAAGTTATGGATTTAAAAGACTGTAAAATTATATTTGCGCACGTCGTTTATATCTAAGTACCTCAATATAATTATAACAGTACATATCAAGACAAATCCGTAAACTATTTTACATTATTAACTACACTAATCGAGGTTGATCTCAATCAGAAATCCATCAAATCATAAAAACCATTTACAACGAGACAATCAATTTTATTTAACGGATAATTTAATGTGTAACAATACTTACATCAAATAAATCAATCTAAATATCAGTTTCGAAATAATGCAAATAACGTCAACGTGACACAGATCGTCCGTTCACGATTTACTTGTCAACAAACAAACAAACATCTATTCTAAATCCACGTGATCGATCCTGACACCGCATGAAATTAATTAACTGATGCAAGCGCTTGCGCAAGATTACAGATTAAATGAAAAAAAAAACCAGTCTGGCGATACGTCAACTTAGTGACGGATAAGTGATCTATTTCATGTGATTTGGCAAAACAATGGACGAGATAACGTGGAGAATCGGTCACTAAGTCCCGTTGTATTAATTCCATAAATTAATTAAGAAAACTATTTCCAAATATGAATTTGAAATATTATTAATTGAAAGAAATCTAATAATTATAATTGAATTCGTTGCTGCGTTCGAATTTCGAAATTTATAAATTCAAATCTAAGTAAACTACTCTAATTAATTTTTAATATTAAACAGTACTTTTAAATTGGTTTGATATTTGCACGTGTTGCAATCTATTTTAATTATAATACAACCTTCAATAACGTGTCCTTTTCCAATAAAATCGTACATAATACAATCGATATCAAATTTTATTTTATACATATTATAAAAAAAAATATTAACATCTGTGATATAGCATTAGAATTAATCGGCATGGCGGCCGTATCGTGGTAGCTGTATGCCGACCGTACCAGTCCGTTATCAGAGTCGTGCATCGGAGTTAGCATTATTTTGAGAAGTAATTATTAATGTAAAGTCGGTTACCGAATTTCAGGTCGTTGCAGCACAGACTCCCCCCTGACCCCTCTCGTCCCCCCATCGCCACGCCACAATGAACTAATGAATAATAGAAAAGTGGCCTGTCCAAGTAGCCGATATCGGTCTCTGATAAATGATGAATGCGTTTTACGGTAGAGATTTTTCTTTTTGAGTAATTATCGATTGTGTGTACCGCGCTTTAGGCTTTGGTTCTGTGGACAGACGTAATAAAGTCGCGCGTGTGGCTCTGGAGGGACGTCTAATCTTTGATGAAAATTTTTAGGAATTTCAAAGCTGTATACCTCTAATGGGGGGACGTAAATGTTTCCATGCGTACATACGAAAGATAATAACCGGGAGAAAAACACAAGTAGACGATGATTTCGGTAAAGAATTCAGCGCTCATCGTGCGCGGCCACTTTATTGGGAACTCCGACGTAAATTTGACAAAGGAATTTTATGAACGTATAAATTCGAGATGTCGGTGCCCGTCATCCGATCGGTACACTTTAATACTTGACTCAGTTTCGGAGAAACATCGGCTTTTTGCGCTGCGTTGAGAGCAACTCGTTCAATTACAGACGAAATTAATGATTGAACACATTTTATAGTTATGTGTATTTGTGTACGCACACACGTACCCGATATAGAGGCAGGATCTCACAATAGGATTACATCGCCATAAATGGATCGGTATAACCAGTTATGACCGCTTATGATTCTCCTATGGGTTGCTTAACATTTTTGTATCTTTTGTTTCGAATAGAACTGTGTTCTTGCATTTTAATTTAGGCTTATGGGCGTATGCGTCCTAAGCCTTACATTCATTTACGTCCGTGTGTACTCGGACTTACGCGTAGAACATTTAATGAAGCTATTATTTAAAAGCATTCCGTTTATAATCGAATAAAGGCAGAAATAAATTTATTGCTAATGATATTTAGAGCTATTTGATCTGTCGTCTAAGCGTAGCAAAAACTCAATTCGAAACGAAGCAAAAAATCTTACTAATCACGATGCGGAATGAGTAACGCAAATTGAAAAACCGACGACTATTCATATGGATGTACCGATTTATCATAATCCTTTACATAACAAATATATTCAAAGTTATACCAGTAATATAAAACCAGTCAGGTAAAAAACACCGAATTCTTAAAACGCGATTGAGCGGCGCGATCTTAGTTGGAAGCGGGCTATTATCAATCTTTGTAAAGATATAAAATTACTTAACGATATTTTACAACCATTTATTCCTCTTTTATGGATTACCAGACCATTAAGAACATCAAACGGAAGCCCAACAACGGAATATCTAGAAATAAATTTTAATAAAGCATGAGATTTGAAATAATACACGTAGCGTAAGGAGCGCCCGGAGCGAACGGGTGGATATTAAAAAATTAGGAACAATTCGAAATTCGAATCAAAATCGAATTCTAGTTAGAGGACGCTTGTAGGGTTGATGACCCGTTGAAATGTCAGCATATATCCATCTCGCTCATTCCCCCCGGGCTTGCATATCTTTATCTCATTCTATGAGATGTTGATCTTGATACGTCACATTTTTAATAAACGAACTCCATATGACATGGCGCACGGAAATTCGTTCCAATGATTAATATGGCCGCCGCTTACGTATACGAAACTAATACATTGTTTTTAAACGTTATTAGAAATATTGATAGTTTCATGTCACTGCTCGTGTTTGTGATCGTCCGATAAACGATTGGGAGATAGAAAGTCTGTCGGGTATAGAATTGAATGCATGAGAGAGTAGACAATATGTAGGCAGCGAACGCAAAAAATACAATTCGAATATCTTTATATCTTGTATGTAATATCGTCTATGTGATTATTTGTTTCTTTTTATAATATATCTGATAAGTATTAACCGTCCATTTTGCGCGTACCGACGATTATTAATTAGGACGTTTCTTACGGTTGAGAGACTTTAATAACGTAATAATCTTGTCGCCTTTGGCATTTTAGACTATTGCTCGGATTCCTATTTCAATTTTGACATTAATAAGTAAGGTAGACTGACGGACAAAACAAATGAAAAACGAGCGCGGTGATCCAACAAAAACCTCGTAGATGTGTTCTAGGCATCACACTGGGCCGCGTTTCATTACAACGGAAATAAAAAGTTCATATTTGACGTTTAACAAATTGTTCCTTTTTCAAATCGACCAATGAGACTATTGTATTCATTCCTAATGGCATGTTCTATTTTCAAATCTCATTCTCTTTACAAATCTTGCCCGCCTTTCAGATTCATTCGAATTTGGAATGTGTTGCGTTGGATACGTTTTCCCACACGTCTTTTTTGAGTTGTTTGTCTTTTAAATGAGTTGATTAATTGGATGTTGCGTTAGTGACGATTGTTAGAAGTGTGACCGAGTTTATAACTAAGGCCACGGAGATATCTGAAAGGTAAAATGAAGCACACATCGTGAAAATCAATTGCGAATCATCGAAACGGACAGTCGAGTACAGTTTTATATGTTCTTTGTATACATATGTACAATCGTGAAGAACAATCGGAAAGCATCGAAGCGTACAGTCGTACAGTAAAAGTGAAAATGATTTATAGTTATCAAATAAGTTGCTTCGTATTTAAGCACGGGTGGGCAGCGTGGCATTAAAGGTTTAATCTAAAATATGCATCAGTAAAATCCTCGAAATGGCCAAATGTCGCGTATCTAGTGGAGCGGGAGATATTGCCGAAATGCATAAACATCAAAGGGGTTTTGTTGAAAAAAGATTTAAAATTTTGAAGGGCGCGTCCCCGTATAGGCAAAATGGCGTCCGAGATTATAATAACGATTTTAAAGTCCCCTTCAGCTTTTTGTATTTTTATATTTTTTTGGAAGGGTTGGTTAAGTGGACGCGGGGTCCGGTTGAAAATTTGACGCTAACACAGTTTCTGAAATAGGGTGAAGACCCGATTGTAAATTTTTGCGTAACTTTTATTGGTAACAAAATACATTTATGTATATAATCTAAGCAATTTTGTGACATATTTATACTAGTTTTTTTATTTATATATTTTATCTTAACCCGTTACTTAGCCGTCCAAACACAATAGAAAAACGATTGTGTCTGTAGAAACTTTAGCCGACTTTTTTTCTAAAACAAATTTTTACATTTTTAAATTATGAATACTAAGTACTTCGGAAACCATATTAATCGTATTGCAACAGTGAAATATTTATAATTATTGAGTCGTTCCGGTTGTGGTCATCATCACCAATTTAACTTCATCAAATTTCCTATGATAGAGAATTAAATTTTCCAGTTATTCCAATCGCAATAAGTATGCCCATAAACTGTGAAGAGTTCCTTAGGATCTCGTCAGATCCTAATCTGATTATAATGTTATCCCAATGTAGAGTCCTAAATAGAATTATCCAAAATCATAAAATCATCGAAATCAGTGTATCCATCTTCGAGTAATCGATTCACATAAGCATTCGTTCGAATTGATAACCTCCCCTTTTTGAAGTCGGTAAAAATAAAGCACTATGGCAACTAGTGTATACAATTTAGTTAATATTACACAATGTCCTATGAGTCAATTAGAGGCCAAATCTGTACCAATTGACGGGGCAAGATCAATGGAAGAAAAAAATACGAAGGAAGTCACCAATTTGCTTGTTTACTGTAGGACACTCACTATTTCTCATCCGGTACGAAGTGAATAATGATATATTACTGTTTCTGTGCGCAATTCTAAATTTAAAATTTATTAAATTTAAATTTAAGAATTTCTAAATTAGAATTTTGTTGATATTGTTGAAATTGTTGAGTTAAAATCTATTGGAAAATTACGTTTACAACAAGAGAAACAAATATTTCTTTATTTTTATAATTATAATTAAGTTAACATTTGAAATTTTTATTTAAAGTAATGTTTTTCTAATATAGCGTTAATGACTAGATTTTTTTCGTACAACGTATAAATACTTACGAAAAAATTTGTGAAGTTTGTCCGGAATTGACCCGCGACATTTCACTTTCCGTACCTGAAGCAAAAAAAAATATTAGTAACAAAAACACATTTTGAGATTTATTCAAATTAATTTACGTAATTTCAAATGACAGGTGTCATTTTAATAACGCGATTCAGATTTTATATTATAAATTTTTAAATCAACAGATTAAAAATTAACAAGAAGTATATTCTTATAAAGTTTCTCTTGTCAGAAATAATGATATCATCTTTAATAATTCTTTAGCACGTGCGTAAGCTATTGTCGCTTAAAAAGCTCAACTCAATAATGAAAAAAGGTAACAAACAAACTTCCGGCCTGCTTAATGGTCATCGTAGCCGTAAGAAGAAGGATTTAGATAAAGGGTTCCGTATCACCGTAAAATATATAATATTAACGTAAGAAAATATTTATCTATTACAGTTCAAAAAAGACCAAATATCAAGTTTATTTTATTTTTAAATTTTATTTTTACTAGTATTTTCGTTGTAGCGACATCAGAAATATACATTCTGTGAAAATTTCAACGCTCTGCCTATTACTGTGCGTGAGATACAGCCTGCTAGCAGACGGACAGAGCGAAAGCAGAGGCTTTAATAACGTTCCGTTGGGTACGAAACCCTAAAAGAGCTATAGAGTTCGTTTAATTTTGGGCATCTAACGCTTATAATGATCGAACTAACCGCATCAATACTAAATTGTTCTTTGTATAGGTATTCGGTTAGGTTGTAAAAACTACTAAAACTATTTTTACTAACTCATGCAAAAGATTAGATATGGTCATTTAGATTCTTTATTACTTAAGACTATTACCTCAGTACATCACTTTATTAAATACACTTATTAAATATTGTATTATTTCATCATCATAAAATGTATACATGCCTAAAGGAAACGTTAATTCATTTAAATGAATGTGTATAAATAAGTCTCTTGATCCAGCCAGCCTTTTTCGGCTTCTACCGTTATGCGCTACAATAACTAAATAATTAAAACGCTTTCAGGTATGTGAAATATTTGTCAGTGAGTATTTTTACTGTAAAATATTAGTCTTAACTAAATATAATAATAATAAGTAAGTGGAAATTAAAATTGCAATAAAACTGGCTATATATAAGTTTAATATAATTCAAGAATGATATTTCCAAATTCAATTTATTGCAATGATTGTTGTTCCCAAAAACATAAATCGAATTTATAATATAAACAAAATTAAAAAGTTAATTTTTAAATTTAGAACGTTAATTAGTAGATGTTAAAGTCATTTTTATCATAAGAGAGACAGGTCAGCTTTACCCGTGGATAATATATTTTAGAGCCGAAACTACACTATCTAAAGGATTAATAGGCTTACGTTCCACAAACGTCATAACCAAATTATTAAACGGAACAAAGCGTTCCAATTTCAAATTAATAAAAATAAAGAACAATCGGGAAACGCCAGCACGTCGCGGCGATAACGCAACGGATTCGAAATTTTAAATAGTTCCATATTCAAACGCCGTTTTCAAATATGGCCGGTCGATTGTTTCCCGTTTTCGCCAGCAGTTAGTCCGAGCAATGGTTTTTAATATGCTATGCGGTTATTGAAGTTTCACAATGGAGCAATATGGTTACTAGTATTGCTGAGTATGATTGTCGTTGCCTTCCTTCATATTTATATTTAGAATTATATTTAGATTTCTGTGAATTAATGTTTTAAGTTTGAGTTGATGTCTTGAGTTCTGTGTATTTATTGAAATTGCACAGAGTTTCAATATTACTAGTATTGTTGGCTTCCGTTATATATTATGATAAAATCATATAGAATTAGATTTTTATTTCAAAATCTTCGAAATAACTATGTTAGTTTAAGTTTATATCGCTGAATAAGATTGTCATTCATCTCTCGTAGACTCGTCGAAATATTTGAAGTTGTGTAAATTATAGCAAAAATTATGATTGTGATTTTGATCTTTTAATTCTCAGTGGACCATTCTACCAGTCTACCTGAATCAGTTTTGTCAATAAATAAATTTCGCTATGTTGCTTTAAAATATTAATTAAACCATAGACTTACTGTATACTCTGGTCAGACTTTTCAGGACAAAACGTCAGACTCGCAGGTTTTCCATCGTAAAATCAATGCTAAAGCAACATCCTGAAGTTAGTCACTCGCTGACTTAATTCGGTTATATGTAACAAGCTCGACTAACTTCGTTATTAAGTAAGTGCCGATCCATAATATATAGTAAGTCTAGAAATATAGCCCTGTCATATATTCTTAAATGTATGTTCTATATAGCGATAATGTCGTACCAGTGATAAAATTAAAAAAATAATTATTATTCTACTCTATTTCATATTAAAGTAAAAAATAATAAATATTAAAATTGTATATTATTATCTTTACCAGTGACATTTTACAATGTATTTTTTATACAATACCAACTGACATTTTAAATTAACTTTAAATAATTAATCTTATACAAATATCAATACATTGAATTACGTAATTTAATTTAATATTTATGTAATATTATTCAAATTCATTATTTTTATGAGTAGGCAATAAGGTTATACATTTTTCAATAAATTAAGATAAATCAATATTAAAATACCAGTTCGGAATGTATTCAATAAAGCTATACAAGACTACCATATTACGTAAGAAAATCCTTTATTTATGTGGGCAGAACCCTTAGAAAAGTAAAATTATAAAATTAATACAATATACACGACAAAATATTTTTCTTCTTCCTAGCATTTTATATACCCAGGGTCTACCTATTACTCTTATCCGGATTTGACAGGTTACTAATTTTTACACAGAGCGATTGCCATCAACCTTAAGGGCGTACCAATAACTCAATAGATAAGAGCAAATTAAGTAACTATAAGTAATATAATTATGATTATAAGTAAGAATATAAATATAATTATGAACTATATTGTCTGGGAGGATCTACTGATAAAATAATGAAACAATCCTTACGTCTAAACAATTATGGAGGTAGCGATCGTGATTTTCTTATATACATACTGTCTAAAATTGTTGACGTTTGCTCACGTAATACTGACATCCCCCCTAATACGTAACAATTATGTGCATCTCATTTAACACTATCAAAACGTTTAGTGTCTGAAAGAGATGGCATATGCCAACAGGACACGTCAACACAGAAATTTCAGGCTGGAAATTTACATTTATTTAGCAAATGGCCAACTATCTGACGACATACCTGATAAAAAGCTGTCATACTAACTTGAATAAGAAGAATGAGGGGGTTGAAACTGGTAAAAGGAATGAGTGAATGGTCTTCTTATCGATTGGTTAGTGGTCAACCTAGTGTCAGAGTGGTTCACTGGTGGTAGGTCTTTTGTTGCAAGAGGCCGGCTAGGTAGGTACCACCGCAGTGTCCAATATTCTGTTGCCAAATAGTAGTGCTTAGGCACTACTGTGTTCCGGTTTGAAGGGCATTGTACGCTAGTGAAATTACTGGGTGAACGAGATTTAAGAACTAATATCTCGAGGTTGACAACGTGAACGTGAGTGGCACCTACTAATGGTGCTGCAAGCGCTCATAGGCTACGGCAACCACTTACCATCAGGTGGGCCGTATGCTTGTTTGCCAAAAAAAAAAAAAAATAGTTGTTCAGGTCGCCCGTAGACCTCTGACTTGACTTATCGACTGTTGTCTAATTGTCAACAGCCGGGACCGACATTTTACGTGTCCTCCAAAGCACGGAGACGCTCGGTTGAAATACCATTATGCGATCACCCATCTAGTGACTGATCGCGCCTAAAGTTGCTTAACCTACCGATCGTTTACCGATCAGCGGGTGAACTCGGCTATGAGCGTCTCAAGCCAAGTGAATGGTGATAGGAGTGAATGATTGGAATCGTACTTAGCTTCGATATTCTATGACACTATATTACACAGGATTGTGTTTAATGTGAAATAACAGTAGGCCATAAAGAGAAGAAGTTATGCCATAGAACCCGGTTAAGTCTTCTATGTCTTGGGTAAAGATTTTTCTTAATGTAAAGTACATCATGTTCTTTTCTGTACAACTGATAACGTTTATCTAAATGTCATGTTGCTCGTTTGAGTACGGAAGTTGTAGAAACATAACAAACTCACATTCGTATAAGGATTAGGACAAGAAATATGCATTGATTATGTTTTCCGGAATATCGATTTGCGATCACAATAAGTCGTTCTTTATTTATCATTATTACAAAAACTCAACAGAAAATATCAGTAATTATTCGGAAAACTCATAAAATCAATCAGTATTCAGGTCCTAGAATCGTCAACCGTGCACGTATAGGTGAAATTATTCAGTACATCAAATATGTTATTACGACTTTCTATACCGTTTTCGGCGTATCAAGTGACCATTATCGACCGAAAAATAAAGAATATTTTCTTTGCATAATCCTACATTACGGCCGCTATTGTTATATGAGTTACGTTTATAGAATAAATTTATAACATCTAGGTCACGGGATAATTCGTATTAAGGCAACGTATATCTTAATTCAAATGCTCTGGAGAATTTTTAATCTATTCGTTAAGCGTTAAATGCTTGTTTGCGCAATGAATTATTTCAAAATCTAACTTTTTTATAATTGAATGCCTTATTAATTGAATAATTGAAATAGCCAGCACAACTGGGCCTGCCGACTTTGAAAGAACTACCCTTGCACAGAAAATCACTTAAAGTAACAGTATCAGTGGGTACTGTCGCGTTTCGCGCGAGGAGTGAGAGCGCCGGAGGCTCAATTTTCCATCCCCTTTGTACCTTTCTTTATTCCTTTTTCATCCTGTCCCTTGGGTTGACAACGTGCATGTGATACTTCAAGTATTGCTAGCGTTCATAGGTTGCTTACCATCAGGCGGATCGTATACTTGTTTGCAAACCGTCAAGAAAAAAAGACTACGTTATTTTCTCCATAGCATTACAGAATGTGATCAACTAAGTAATACTGATAATAAGCCTTTTATTGCAAATGCAACAGTCCGCTAGGTAGGTACCACAGTAGTATCAGTTATTGAACCGTACAGCAGTATTCTGTGTTTCGGTTTGAACGACACTATAACGCTATACGGACGATAGTGAAATTACTGGACAAAGGAGATATTTCGAGATTAGCAATGTGTGATTGATACCTACAAATGTATAGTGGGTCGTATGCTTGGTTGCCAATTTAGTCATATAAAGCTAGGTGCCCACTACCTTATTGATATTGAATATGGACCCATTTTATAGCATTCGTGAAAATAAACACGAAGTCAATATTTATACAAAGGCCCAGGATTAGGCTCCGGTTTATTGTACGTGTATGTATGTTCGTATGTGCGAATGTTCCATTAAAAGGCAATAATCACGTTGTTACAAAGTATCTCACGAAGCAATCGTATACGAAACTCGTTCTTGCTTCTTTCTCTTAATATGGTATTCATAAAATCCTTCGGTTTTTCGTAGAAAAATACCGTCGTGTGGAATTCGTGAATAAAAATCCAAAGTCACTATTCCGATGTCCAGATAAAAAAAAGAGAAATCCGGAGACAATCGAGTTTCCAAAATCATATTTCCTCCGATGTCGTATTCCACATAAATAATGTTAATTCGATATAAAAGGCGTTTTTCGATGAATTTATACCCGAAAACCGCTCAAGTGAGTTGTTCATAAATAATTCAACACGCGAAACACGAAAAAATAAACTTAAAACTTAAAAATTTTCAAGAAAAATAAACTCAAACCGTCTCCTTACATGGGAATCATTAATTCATCGCGACTCAAACTGTACCGACTCAAATACAATTATTAATGACAATTATCTTTGATTAAAACGAAAAATCTAATTCTTTTTTTAAACTGACAAAAGTATATGCAAGTCACTTCATACGAATTACCACTGCTTTGTTTCAACTTTGAATGAACAAAAACACCATTTTTAATATCAATACATTTGCTGTCGATTCTCGATTGTTATAATGAAGGTGACGGGACATTTTGTACAAATTGAAACGTCTCACAAGACTTTCGTTCTTCAATCGTTGGCATTAAAGGCGATGTTTGTTTAACATCTTTGTTAATTGTACGTTATGTTGTGTTGTCCGTTGTAAATGTCGATTGTAATTGTGGACGCGTAGACTCGGGTTCTAATTAAGGTGTTAATGGTATACGTATCACTTCGTTTATAAAATGACCGACGGAAAGTCGGGCGCGTTTGTTATGCCAAATGTCACTTAGAAAGTTTCTTACAAAAATCGGTCTAATAACGTTCAAATATTCAAAATAATTATCACAACTTGAACATACTTTATCAATACACGACGGTACATTTGATTATCTGTGCAACAGGTAAAATTGGAATACTTAGGCTAACCATTGTGTCCTATATAAAATCTAATTTAAAATTAACCCGGGGTGAGCTTATTTGACAGGTTACATTTACTACTTTTTACACAGAGCGATTGCTATCTAACCTCCACAACACTAAGGACGAACCAGTAAGTCATTGGATAATAACAAATTACCAATCAAATTAACGTTTATTATCAGATGTTAAGATATAAACCGGGGAAAACAGCTTAACGTGCTCTCCGAGGCACGGTGAGGAGACCGACGAGGACAAACACCCAAATCGATACAGAAATTTATCAATCCAATTTAAAGTATTTAAAATATTATAGAATAAACTTGTCTACTAGTAAAAGGCTTCATTCAATACAAAATAGGTCCACTTCACTACTGATTTGATGCTAACAATCCTGGTTATTACCACCAACTTTCAATATATTTCTATACCATTTTATAATTTAATATCGTATAAAAATTTAATCTATATGAAGTGCTGCTACCACTTTTAATCCTTAAAAAGATCATAAAAATAAAACTATAACCCTTTATGTAGCAACTGTAAGCACACATCCACATATACGTGCATATGTAAAACTGCGTTTATGTGTGTGTGTTATCCCTCAATGAGATTACGAAGGGGTGAGTCCAGTTCCATCATCAATTATATCTGAATGCGCTCAGCTTTCCAATTTTTTTAAAATAAACTCAACGCTGGGGGGACAGTAATAAAATCACATATGGGTACAAGTTTTAGATCCTTACCTATTAAAAAATTTTGAAATAAAAATTACGTATACGTTAAAGTAATATTTAAAGTTAAAAAGCGTACATTAAGAACATTTTTCCAATTAGGATGCAATCACTCACTTCTCGGAAAAGTTCGTGACAATTCGACCGTTTCCGTTGCTCCTTTTGTGTAAATTTCTACACACGATTAGAATTGTTACCTGGAAATAAGAAATAAAAGTTGTATACATACATATCTAGAATTTAGATATTTATGAGCCTTGGAAAACTTCTTGAACCTTAATTAAGAATTAGATTTCTGTTTACACTTTGGAAACCCAGAATATTTCAACCTGATTAATTGGTTAGCATAATAAAGCATTTTTTCGAATAAGTATATTTCAAACCAATAGGAATCGATTCCAAATTTAAAATCTGATACACAACAGCAGCCGTAGTGCCAGTACAAAGGAATGGAACGAGCATGACGGTTCAAATATTTTTGAAAATGGAATATTAAGTGAAGCTATTATACGATCGAATGATTACAATTGCTTTTTTAAAGACACGTTACCCTATTATTAAATTCTGTTATTTTTTGTTCTTTATTCGAAACATGATATATTCGTAATGTTTATATGCATAATAAAGTTTTATACATTCGTTATACGATCGAAAGTCAATAATTGCATTTTACGGTGAAGAGCATCTTAAATTTTAAATTTAGAATTTTATACGAAATTAAATAAATTTGAATAAAGCGCTAAGAACTTTTATTTATACGTTGAAATATTTAGTTGATTAATTAATTAAGATTTCAGACAACCTCCTTAATAGTTTGGATGAAAATTGACAGTGTAAATAAAAGCATTTTTTTAATTTACAACATTGTAGCATTGTTGCCGGATTTAGAAAACCGTGCCAAATTTTAGTTGATGGGAAGTTGATGAAATATAGATTGCAATATTTCATTTTACCTAGACAATATAGCCGAATAAAAGCTTTTGAAAAGTATCACAATATCAATATACGGAATTTCTTTAATAGGTGTCATAATAGTATCCCATTTGCGTAACGAGGTCAACGACTTGCGTATGCGGTGCGTGTGCGTCAAGTGACCCCTTAATGCGACTTATTGGTTACTCATAAGTGCATCACTTGTTAGAAATAAGGATGGTTTTGTGTTGTGCTATAGTTGTGTATAGCGTTGTAATATGTTATATGTATAATAAATACGATCCGGAATACACGAAAGATAATTCGTTAAAGATAACGATAATTAAAAGTTTTATAAATAAAAATACAGTCGTTTAATTTACATATTGTGGTGGAACTCACACGTCGCAAATTACATTACATTCAAGAATTCCAATAAGCAAAATCATTTTTCGTAGAATCTTTGAAGACTTATTAATTAACATAAGATTTGTCTACATTGCATGATATAGCGCTACTTGACGCTATGATTCACTGGACAGATAGTCTGACGTAACTTATATTGTGTATTTAGATATTGCTCGCTATTTCAACTAGAATAATCTTCTAAGCTCTGCTCGCTCTCATTGGAATCTCATAAGGGCTCATTGTGGTACGACGCAATAAACACAAAATTGCCAGTTAATCGAACCACTATAAAGTTTTATCACATAGTCTCTTATTAATGTCAATAAATTTTAAATTATATCGCATAATAACCGAGTTCTCGACGAACGAGATATACGTCTTTATCATAGATGTGAAAACGACGTGTCTATAGAAATCTGCCCACACGCAAAATAAAAACAGATCGCGGAGTTCCACAAAACATCATTAAATTCAATATTTCGTTTAAAAAGCACTCCACATATCTCGGCCATTAATCACTAAAACTACCGACCTTCAAGGAGAACATCGGAATAAAATCGGCAATCGAAATAAAGCACTTAAAGCGAAACGTCATTATCGCACAACATAAATAAAAAATAAAAACGCGGGAATCGAACGCAAAAATTGAATATCGGAGTCGATTTAAAACAGAATACGATTTTTAAAAATACGAGCACAGTCGAGCGGCATTAATTAAAAATTCTCGGTAGAATATTCAAAAATAGAATTCGCATTCGAACGCTCCTTGTACGGGTTCGAAGTTTGAATTTGGAAGCAACAAAAGAAGGAGAGCGCGGGAGCAACCCTTTTAGCGCTGATAATCTGTTCCACGGCCGTGTTGTGTTGTGCTTTATTTTTTATCTGTTGTCACTTTTTTGTCTGAACCGAGATTGTACACAACATTCTTTACTTCGAAACGAAGCTTTTTAAACTCGCCTCGAGACTTATTCCTTTTTTGTTCTCTTTAATAACGAGTCCTCGACCGATTTAATTGATGAATGATCGCGAGTTATATGTGAATAGCTTTGGAGGTCGAAATGTTGTTTGACATTTGTGATCATATCGCAATTGAATCTACTTTCTTGAATAGTAATTAGTATGATAAATATTAAAAAATAGAAGTATTTTATTTGTAAAAAATCCATATAAGTATAAAGCAAATAAAAAATCGTGATTAATCAAGCGATTACATCACATAAGATAAAATTTGATCGGACACGACAAATTGTGAGCGATTTTTTAAATGTCAAAAAATAAATCGTTCTGGCATAAAGAGTCTGGACGGTGTGAATTGTTGAAATATAAAAATTTAAAAATAGAACTCAATCCTTCCGCCCTCGGTCGGGCGGTTAGTGCTTTACATGAAATATTATTTTATGGAATCAACATCTGCGGCCGCGTCGATGTGTGCGTGAGCAGTGTGAGGGGTTTATGTACACAAGTGAAATTACTTAAAAGTAAAACACTTTCAAGTGGATGGGAACATTTCAAACTCTGTTTTCACTCATGTTAATTTTAGATTTGAGTGCACTTTCATTATAAAAATATATTTGGATGAACTGGTAATTTTCATTTGTAAGATTTTATTTTGTAGTCCTATTAGCTATTTCCAAATTTTAATACTAAAGCAATAATTTCTATAATTAAATAACATAAGTGTAACCTTTTTTAGCACTTTTTAATTGACATTTCGATAAAAATTGTCATCAGTAGAAAAATCTATAAAAATTAAACATTAAAAACCTTTAAAACTAGTTCCTTCTTGCATAACACATTCCATTTTACAATCCATTCGAGTCGTCAAATCACTCGTCGCGGGTTCATTTTTGTGGAATTGGAACGTAAAACGAAACCCTACCATTTTTCAAATTGCGTTCGTCATGCTGCTCCCTTGCCTTTTTATACACAGAATTATCAATGTAACTGGACACAAAGAAATTTGAATTTGGAATTTATAAAAAAGTCTTTGTATGTTTGAATAAATTCCTTACATTATTGGGCTTCTTTTATTTTAATTTTAAATATTTCTACTTTTAAAAATTATATTGCTGTAATTTTTGCCAAGCTTAAATTCAGGTGTAAATTTTTTTATATCCTTAAGTATCCTGTTTTGCGATTACAGATATTTTTAATAGAGTGATACATCATTTTGGCACGTTTTTTTTAACTTTTGGTGTGATTAGTAGCCTAGAATTTTGTTTTTAGGTTTTTTAGGTTGCGATTTAAAATCAATCGAACGTAGCCGTAGGCATTATTAATATTATGCAATAAATTTTTATTTCACTAATTTACTAAATTTCAAGCTACAGAAACGTCGTTTGTCATGTGAAGCGCTTTATAACTTAAATCCCTAAACTATTGTGGAATCCGCTCAGCTGTGTTAGTTTTCGGATTATGTTTTTTTTATGTCTACCCTCGTTTTTAATTTTAACTCTTTTGACTATTTTAATATTTCTGGAACAATTTTTAGTTTGGGGTGAGGGAGTGGGTGTGTTTCGGTACAAAGGGTTATACGTTTGATTCTATATGCGGGCGTCGTTGAAATTTTTATTTTTTTAAATTGATCGAAACGTGCGCCGATTGAAAGAGTTAGATTTAGTTATGGTCTTTTATCTCTGCTTTCTTTTGTGTAAGTTTTTTTTATACTGATTTAAATAGGCCGAGATTGGATTCGGTTGTTGTGCGTATTGTGTTTCGATTTAATAGAAAAACAACAATCATACAAAATCTGTTTTATATGACTTACAATTATTCAGATGACACGGAATATAAAAACAAACTACATAGGTATGTTAACATAATTATATATATTTTAGTTATAATCTATTAAATCTATGTCCGGTCTAGCATTTGTGTGTTTGTAAAACTTCAACTTTTGTTTCAAAACTCGCGGCAAACTCATCAATCGAAACAAAAGAGTATTTTTTATTACTTATGTATTAAAATTAACGTTAAAAGACTTCTTATAATCAAATAATCATTAAAATAACAATTACCGCTTTTACTGTAAACATGTACTGGCAACGATAACAGGATTATTATTTGAAATTGCTGCAAAAAACATGCAAATTACATAAAAACAATAAGATATAAATACTTAAGTATATACGTATTATACTTAACTCGATAAAAGTTAAACTGTATACTAATTTAGAACGATTACAAACCAAAAACCGAATCATTAACGATTAATCAAAATGGCTGTCAACATGACGTAAACAAAAAAAGCGATCACAATTAAAAACGAATAAAAACTCGGGATAAAAAGGAAGCTTTATTTCGTGGAAAAAAAGGCCAGGGTGAACGTCCTTAAGGGATAAGGGAAGGATTGAGTTAGATAATATCGCTAAATTGTTAATACATTGCCTCTTATGTTCGATTTTTCTTTAAGTTTTATTTGTGAACCGTCGATGTATAACGTAATCTAAGGACGATTGGAATGTTAAGTTACAGGATGTTAACTCGAAGTCGCTCTTTATGATTGTGATACTATAAGAGATGGGTACTGGAAATTAATTGTTTTTAAATATGGAACGTTGTATCTAGATTAGTTCTTTGGACAATAATTTATTTTATATTTGAAATATTTAACGATTTTGTTTTCGAATTATTATTTATTCTTTTTTTAAACTTCGAAGATAAATTGAAATTTCGAAATATTGTAAAACTGTTTCATTGTTCCATAATTTATTCATTTTGAATAAAATAAAAATAATAGGAATTTGTAATAAAAAATATTCATAACTTTAAATGAGATAATTTCAAATCCAGACGACAAAACAATTCCTGTCTCTTATACAACGATATTACTTATTAGATCTGGTAAAACGTTAAGAAAACCTCTACGCTTACACAAACATGCGCACTAACTCAACGATGTAGAGTTCATATTCTCATTTAAATGCCCTGATTGAGCTTTTCAAGTTGCTTTTTCATACCATAACATGTAAAACTCGATTGATATTATATTTATAAGTCTTTTTATCTCGTTCGGTAAAAACTGATGTTTACTTAAAGCAGATGTTTCTTTAAATAAACTATACATGACGTGTTATTCTTTGTTTCTAAGTAACGTCTTTTATCGCTTGTTTGAATAAGATTTTATGAAAATCTTAATGTTTCATGACTTAAATGTAGATTTATAAATTTTAAAATATTAATTATAACTTCCAACTAATTTCGTCGAAAGTTTTTATTGGCGTGGATGCCGTTTATGACTCATTAGTATGTATAGTAAAGTAGTAGTCTGCTGGTTTTTAATATTTAAAAATAGCTAAATGAAAATGTCGCATCAATACACCCAAAAATGTCCCCAACTCCGCAACTTGAGAACCTTGAAAGTATCTTTCATGTCAGCTAAAAGAATAAACCCTATTTATAGTTTAACATTTTAATAACAATCCATATATTACGTTAAAACATAAGTTATCTTCATTAGATATCTATTAATTTACGGTATATTTATTTAAGTATAATCAATTACATGTACTTGTAGTACGAGTAGCGAAGTTTATGAGAAACCATAAATAGTTTACGATGGTGTTATCAATAAACGCACCAGTTAAGTTTAATGATATTTGGTTGAAGATTACTAAATAATGACATTTAGAATACAACTGGGCTGTGGTTACGCGCTTCATTTAAATCTCTTTTAAATTCAATGAAAAAATTATCCAAAGAAAATGTTGAAATTAAAATTTCCCATTAATTCAAAGTTAAAATAAGAGAAATAATTTAACAGAGTAAAATTTAAAAATTTGTGTTTTAATTATTTTATATTTTTTATTTTAAATAATAATAATAATAATAATAATAATAATAATAATAATAATGCCGTGTGGTCTCCGGCAGAGCAGAATAGAACCACCCCCTCTCTTCCCGTGGGTGTCGTAAGAGGCGACTAAGGGACAATGTAGCTGCATACCACCAAAGCAGCCTCCTCGGGGAAATGAATGGGCCCCCGAGTGATGAAATCTACCATTTACCAAAAAATGATGGATAAAAAAATAAAACGGATATGCGCATAGGGCCGCTGCCTGGGGCCGCCAGGGCGCGTCTGGGGCTGGCGCTGGACGTGGCAGCATGCGGACCGCCAGCAACCCCCACCGACCGGTACCACCATCTAGCCGGTCGGCACATCCATCATCCCCACCAGATGGCTTGGCGTCGGCAGAGTCCCAAGGGGCTCAGCATATGGCGCCCGCCGCTGGTGGTGTACGCCGCATGAGATGGTCACATACCATGAATAAAAATGTCATGCGTGCGTATTTCAGGGCTGTAGGTGGGGAAACCGGACGGACTGGCTACCGAGCAGCAATGTATCGCGAGTTCCTGCTGCTTGAGCCAAACTTAACTGTCACTGAACAGAACCTGGCAGATAGAGCTCGGTACATCCAACGTAAAGGTGTTTTTGACGCCGCCGAGCTCGAAAGATTGCGACACGAGGCTGTTCCCGAAGCCGTTATCACATCCACTGAGAGCAACGTCTCCCCTGTGCCTAGGCACGAAGAGACTGATAGAATCGAGCTGCCTGCGGATGTGCACGATGAAAGAACAGCGACCCGGAATATAGAGCGAATGAGAGGGACTTTACAAGAGGCGATTTTTGAAATCAGAAATACTCCTCTCGAGGAACGACCGCGGCTCTCCCGTCTTCCCCTTAGTGCGGCGACGCGGGATGCCATTGAGGCCGCTAACTCGCTATTAACTCCATATCTGGAGAGCAGCGTAGGCTTGGATGATACGGGTTCTATTCTCTTTGGTGCCGCTTTGGCGGTGCATCGCTTCGTAGGAGCCAAAGCCCAGGAGCCTGGACGCGCTACTAATAAGTGTAACGACGTACCAGCCTGGAAAAGGAGAATAGAACGTCGTATCACCCAGGCCAGGGTCCTCATTGGTAGACTGCTGAGCTACAGGTCGGGCAATACTAGGCCAAGGATTGTGCGCTCCGTTAGAATAGCATTTAATGGGCTAGACGTTAGGCTAGATCAGCCTGACATTGCTCAAAGACTAACGGGGCGCATCGACGACCTGAAGCAGAAAATCGCTGCATGGGGGAACCGCATCCGCCGATATTCCGAGAGAGTTGAGCGATTCCGACAAAATCGCCTCTTTGTGAGTGATCAGAAAAGGTTCTTTAGAAAACTGGAACGATCGGCATCGTGCTCTGCCTCCGAAAAGCCCAATACGGCTGACCTCGTCGCCTTCTGGCGAAGTGTATGGTCAAGGGAGGTAGAGCATGACGAGGGCTCTTGGATTGCGGCGGTACTGGAAGCATGTGCCTCAGTTGAACCGATGAACCCGGTAACCATCTCTACGGAGAACGTAGCTGAGGCGGTCCGGCGGGCACCGAACTGGAAAAGTCCGGGGCCCGACGGAGTGCACCACTACTGGCTGAAGGGGTTCCCGGTCTGCCATGCGACCTTGGCTCGACAATTCCAGGAGGCCTTGCAGCAAAGAACGCTCCCGAACCTTTTCACCACTGGGTTCACTCACTTAGCTCCTAAATCCACCGATGTCGCTGACCCTACTAAATACCGCCCTATAACGTGTCTAACCACCATCTACAAGACACTGACGTCCGTTTTGAGCTGCAAGATCTCTCGTCACATTGATGAGAATAACATCTTATCTTCAGCTCAGAATGGATGTCGGGCCGGTAGTCGCGGCACAAAGGAGCTCCTCCTCATTGACTCTGTCGCAGGCCAAATTGTTAAACGCAATCGTCGGAATTTCTCTGCCGCCTGGATTGACTATAAAAAGGCATTCGACTCCGTGCCACATTCATGGCTCCTGAGGGTCCTCGAACTGTACAAGATCGACGGTACGGTTCGAGACTTCCTCGCAGTGTGCATGAGGCAATGGAGTACGATCCTTTGTCTCCATGGCGAGCGGATGACGACTGCGGATGACCCTGTAAGGATACGGAGGGGTATTTTCCAGGGCGATTGTCTGAGCCCGCTTTGGTTTTGTCTGTCCTTGAACCCTCTCAGCACTTTGCTGGAGCGCTCGGGGACGGGCTTTCAGTTTCGGAGAGGAGGTATTAAGTTGCCTCACCTTCTCTACATGGATGACCTCAAGCTTATGGCACCCAACGCTACACGCCTGCAGGAACTGTTGAAAATCACCACTGATTTCAGCAGTTCCATCAGGATGGAGCTTGAGTGAATAAGTGTGCGGTCTTGCATGTGGAGAGGGGACAGGTGACTCAATCCGCCGGACTAAGTTTCGAGCCATCCACCTTAAAGACCCTCTCCGAAGCTGAATCATACCGGTATCTGGGTATGTCACAGTGCATCGGGGTAAAGGAGGCGGACGTGAAACAGTCTGTTTGCGAGGTCTTTTATGAACGCTTGACAAAAATTCTTAAGAGTTATTTGTCAGGCGCGAATAAAGTCCGAGCCTATAACAACTGGGTTATGCCCGTTCTCTTGTACACCTTTGGCGTGCTCAGATGGACTCAGACTGAACTTGACGCTCTGGACAGAAGAGTCCGCACGACTATGACTCTTCATCGCATGCATCACCGAAGTCGTCGGTTATGAGGTTGTACATCCCCGGAAATGTGGTGGTCGTGGCCTATTATGTGCCAAGACCATGCACAGCCGGGAGGTGTGCAGCCTCAGAACCTATTTCGAAAGGCTGAAGAGGGGTCCATGTTGCATGAAGATGTCATGCTATGTGACAAAGGGCTCACCCCCCTATCCTTGGCCAAAGAAAAGTGGCAGGCACCGAAAGTACTTAGTACCTCTGACCGGGAGGCCGTATGGATGGAGAAGGAACTGCACGGAAGGTTTTACAAGGCGCTTCATGCGTCTCACGTGGATAGCAGAGCCTCCGTGCAGTGGCTGCGATTTGGGGACCTCTTTGGGGAAACCGAGGGTTTTGTCTGTGCAATACAGGACCAGGTGATTAAGACGCACAACTACCGAAGGCACATTCTGAAGGATGGCACTCCCGACTTCTGTCGAGCTTGTCGCCATCCCGGGGAATCACTCAGACATGTGCTTTCGGGTTGTTCAGCGCTTGCCAACACCGAGTATCTGCACAGGCACAACCAAGCGGCCAAGATTCTTCATCAAGAGCTTGCTCTCAAGTACGGTCTCCTGGACCAGAGGATGCCGTATTATCAGTACACACCAATGCCTGTACTCGAAGCCGACGGAGTCCGGCTCTATTGGGACCGGTCTGTCATCACGGACAGGACGATACTAGCAAACAAGCCTGACATCGTGGTGATGGATCGGGTAAAGTCGAGGGTGTTTTTAGTGGATATCACCATCCCGCATGACGAGAATCTCGTGAAAGCTGAAACAGAGAAAAAACGTAAGTACCTGGATCTGGCGCACGAGGTTGTCGACATGTGGGGGGTGGCTTCTGCTGAGATCATCCCAATCGTTATATCTGCTAATGGTTTGATCCCAGTTAGCCTTGCTCACCATCTGAGGCAGCTGGGTTTCCGTGGCAGTTCGCTCGCAGCCAGGATGCAAAAAGCGGTGTTGCTTGATTCGGCTAGGATGGTCCGACGGTTTCTCAACCTATAGTCCTGGCCCCCGGCCGTTTGGTCACCCTGCCGGGGCGTAATCCTCCGCCCGTTTATTTGTATGTATGTAATGTATATGTATGTTTATCTAGTATATTTTTATATATTTACTTTTATTATTATTTTTAATATAAATATATATTTACTTGTATAACGGGCGTGAGTGAGTCTAAAAATAATAATAATAAACGCTACACACTCAACGGCTCCCATTAGGATAATTATATCCTGTGTCGGGGGTCCGGAAACATTCACAATGACAAGGACAAACACAACCAAGACAAATAAATCCGTCAATATTCGAAATTTAAATTGAATGTTCAAAATTAGTAAAATATTTCAAACAGATTTTCTTATAGTTCGTAACAGAAAACCAATTACTGACGCAACACGTCTCTCGTTCGTACTGAAACTGAAACAACAAAAATTAACCCGTAAATAGCGGGACGGACGCGTGTTATGTTTTCGTCAATTGTCGCGATAAGTAGGTATCAAATTTGCGTAATGCATTATTTTCTTGTGAATATAAATTTATGAAAATTGATAATCTTATTCTAATTTTCAGTTTGAATATTTTTTATAGCTTAGTGTTGTTTTATTGTATTATTAATGGTTTAATTCGAATTTTTCATTCTTTTCGAAACAAGAGTATTAATTGGACGCAAATAAGCAATACCATGTCAACCCACAGGAATGTCATTTCGAGAAAAACGCGTTTGAAAATTTTGAACAACTTGCTTTATATGATTTTTTATGTATTGGTCAAGTTTTTCGAAATTTCGGATTTATGTATGTTATTTATACTGCATATTTCGTATATAATATAATCCAAAACGTTTAAAATACATAAATTGCATGATTGAAAAAATGGCTTTTTAGAAGTTTTAAAGCTTAAAACCCTACAAATATTTTAAAAAAATGTTCTTCAGCCATTTACCAACACTTTTGCGTAATTAACTCAGTTTTTTCAATTTTGTGAGTTGACATGGTATTGCTTATTTGTTTAGTGTTACATTTAGAAAAAGGATATATACTTTAAAGAATAATATCTATAAAACAACAATTTAAAACTATGCTAGATGGACCAAGTATAAATAGATAATACTTCAGTGTACAATATAAAGCAATTTACTCATACAATATTAATATGAAAACACATTTATGATCTACTGTCTGGAGTCTGGGTGGAACATTCCTCGTTTTGTTCTAGATCAGCGCAGACGCATAAATAACAACAATATTTCGTCGAGACTTAGAATAGTATAATATTAATTAACCTGAGCGTGTCGCGTATTTCATACGAACCGGGGTTTCTGTTCGTTTACGTGCGCGCGCGCACCTGCTCCGCACTCTATTATGTGTTAAGTTTATTGTTTTACATCGTTATTGTTTGTATGTTTATGATTTATTTTAAAACATAAATGTACATTGTTCGAATATGTCAATGTTTTGCCTTCGACGTCGAACAACGTTGATATTGAAAACTATAATTTTTATATATCGATTTTTATTTAGTATTTATTAATATTTAGAAGTACAATAGTTCAGGATTTGAATAATATATTTTATTTCCACTTATAACAAAATATGTTCAGAATGTACGATATATTAAACAAAGGGACGTCGGTTTTTAACTTACAAGGAAATCATAAACGGCTTAACAAAGAGAGAGCCTCATTAATTTTCAAAAACACAGCCGAGCAGTGCGTTATTACGAACGGATCAATAAATTACAATCATTTGCATATCATCGCTACATGTAACTTTTGCATGCATGTACCTACATGCGTGTATGATGCACATGCATACATGCGTACGCGATAATAGACTACGCGGAAAGCGAAACGATAAATCTGCGCGCATTTTTCGCAAACGCATAAAATCCGAACGCACTTTAATTGAAATTAAAAGCACAAGCTCGATATAGACGTCTCTTTTCCTCGCGATACATACCTCTCTTTCGAGCAGTGCACGCGCCGATGACAAGATTTTACATAAACATCGTATTCACGTTTTATTACTATTAGACAATCAACTCTATTCCGTTAAGTTACAGTTCAGTTTCTATTGTGTATAATCGTGAAAATAAGTCTTTTGTTTATCGAATTAAACCATTGTATCCGCGTCTGCTTTCAGAATACAGTCTGTCTCGCTTGCTCGCGATAGCTCTATCCCGCTCGGTCACATGTCAATGCAGTTTATTGTCGACGTTAATGGTACTGATTACAAATGTAAATTTTCAGTCCGCGACGGCGTTGGTCGGCTTTTTTCTCTTCTCTCTTTATGGTATTAAATTGTAGCAGAATTATTAATAACTCATGTATTAATTTTTAATTTTTACTTACGTTCATTACTAGTTTTAAAATGGTATTTTATTTTTTATCGTATATCGTCCGACTTGTTACGGATTGTTTGTATAAAATTTATTTTATATCTGAGGTATTTATTGACCGCTTTTATAATGAAACTCGCGTTCATCAAACATTCTTTTGTAACTGAACGTTATTATTTATTGGACTAAAAAATCTAACCTTTAAACAATGTAAGTCATTTATTACTATCATAAATATCAATATGACAACGGACTATCGTATCAAACCAACATAATTTTGGCTACAAGTGTGATCACATCGACCACAATTAAACATTATAAATCACTACAAAAGAACCAAAATACAACGTACTTATCTATTAGAATCGTACTTTATTTATATAGTCCATTGTATATTGGTATATCCATTTGTCGATTCGTTCGTAAGTTGCAAAGCGTTGGGGTCGTATCGGGGTTCTTCGTTGTCTGGACGATACTACAACTGTTTCCCAACCGAATACCGTGTGCGAATCGTTCTCTTGCCAATTTTCAGAAAGACAGAGCTAAAATAATTGCATAGGCGCCCTATTTTGAGACGAGACTAGTGTTTAGATGGTCTATTCTAGCTATTATTCAGGCGAAACGCTGCCGTGTTATGTTAGAAATTTATACGAGACTTGTTTTATTTCATGCTACAAAGATTGATTTTACTGTCATTTAATTAAGTGTATATTTAAAAATATCTGAAAAAAAAATGTCGGCTTTTTAATAATACAATAAATAATAATAGCTATATTAACGAAATGAAATAAAAAGTAAAGTCATTTTCTTAGTGTTGGACTTAGAGATAAAAAACAATGACAGTATATTGTAGACTGCCAAAAATACACGGCCTATTTCCAAACAAATCCCTCTGTGATATATCCTGAGAATAATTATTACAAGTGATAAATAGTATCATATGTGAACGCATATATTTGTAATTCATCTATTTCTTCACTCGCCGTGGCATGGCTAACGATCGACATTATGTCATTTGGAATTAAAAAGTAATTTACCTATCAATCTATAAATGAAATGTAAGAATAGAAATAAATTTGCGTATATAAGAAAAATATCGCAAAATCATGAAATGTAAAAAAACATGTAATAAACGTAAATTCATTTAATTTATGAAAAATGAAATCAGTTTAAATTTCGAATGTCAAAATTTTAAAAGTCAAAAATTGAATTATTCGATTTAGGCAATACGCGACGGGGCATCAAGTTTGGCACTAGCAGAATATGGCATTGGCGGAATATTACTTGGCAGAGATACAATATATCACAGTTGAATGTTTACGTGCATTATTCCTCATGCGATGTAGTTGACAATGCACATTTAGAAAAACGTTATAATTTGAGCCAAAATAATACGTATATTTTATATACTGTTCCATATTATTTTATTTGTCTTTTATTTACACACTCATTATTTCAAAATTTCAATGAAGCTTTTTAAATAAGGTTCCCATGTTCAGCTTTCGGAAACATAAGATTTTTTAAAACTTTATTGCTTCATTGTAACAAGATTGATTATTGTAACATAAACTGTGTACTCAAAAATTTCAAGCATTTTCACTTAACAATTAAGTACTCAATGTTAGGAATTTGAGAATGTTTATTTGAAACATAAATATCATCGTCAGTTCTATAATAAATAATTACAGTTAGCGTAGAAGAGCGTTATTTGAAATAGTAACTGCTTTAAAATATTATAGTTCTGACAAATACGAGTTAATTAATCGAGACTTAAGCTTCAGGTAAATTTAAAATCTAATATAAAATTATCGGTAAGTTATTTGCAACACTTTTCTTATAAAAACAAAAATAAAAATAGCTTTGCTCAAAAACTTAAGATATTTTTATAGGAAATCAATAAATATTATATAATATATATTTCTTTTTACATTTTTAACACCCATCAGTACGTCATCGTAGCTAAGAACATAATCTTTATGGAGGCGGCCTTACGTCGGACAATCTTTCATATTTATGGCAGCTTCACTTGATTCCGAGTAAACACGCGAGTTACACGAACGGCGATATTTGTTGAATTAAAAGATTTAAAACATAAACTTGTATTTCTCATAAAAGCGCTATTAAAGTTTATACAGAAAATGTTTTTTTTAATTTGTATCGAAATAATGAAACATCATAATTTTATTACACAGGATCTAGTAGTAGTAATACATAGTAGGTAGTATGTGTAATATTTAATCTTCTTTAAGATGTAGATTTTTTTTATATAGGTACATTGCCAAAGAATAGCGTTTTTTTTTCATATCCTCACTTGATGTTGTGGCTTGTAATTTAAGGCTAGTACAATAGCCTAGTACTGGCATGCGTGTAAGCGCAGCACAACAGCAATAACCAGACGCGGCAACAATTACATTTGCACACAATGACGTGCAACGACAGAAAGAAAGCAATATAAGCTTCATGCTTTTCTAAATTCGTATACAAAGCGACGTTCGAAATACGAAAACGTATCAGCCGATAGCGCTAGAGCGTATGCCAAAATGCCAGCGGGCGACACAAACAATTAGGAATGCGTTCTATTACAAATTCAAAATACCTATACGTAATACAATTTAAATTTGGAATTAATTAAACATATCAAGTTCGCTTCTAACTCGTTTCGTAATAAATTTTCCAATGATTAATATTATAAATAGATAGGTGAGAATTTATCAGAGTTCGTTATTTATAAATTGGTTTAAATGTCACGGGAACAATGGAGTGCGGTGTCTATTTGAGATTGATGAGTAACGAACTAACGAATAATCCCCGTTGTTGTCGGAAGGCGGGAAATGTCTTGCGCAAGAGATCGGTCTCGTATGAGAACGTCAGATTACCGAGCCCGTATTATTTTCGGTAAACGATACGTATCTACGTCTGTTCTGAGTCGACGTACCGTTTAATAGTTTAAGCATACGATGTGTTACGGTATGAGTTATGATCGACTAATCTTGACTGGCAAAGGCGATTTCACTCGAACGTATTTTTTACCCGCGGATTTCTAACTAAAAATCGTGATCGAGCGTCCGAAAAGCCGAATTATAATCGCTCCCTCTTAATCGCCACTAAAATACGTCTTAAAATTCTAAAGTCGCATTCATCAAAAATAAGAAAATAATTAATACTCGTTTCGGAACGTGAACCGGAGCGCTTAGAACGAGCATAACAATAAAACAATACGGCGCTCGCAAACCGAAACAAAACACAGAAAAATATGAATTCCGATCGAAACGGGCCCCGGGAAACAAAAGATGGCGGATTTTAATGAAATGAAATAAAATATAAATTCCTTTGAAGCGAGAATTCTTACATTTTTAATTTGCTGCCGCGGAACAGGAATGGAGCTAAAAACGTACAAATGCCAACTTCATAAACGAGCCGGACTCTGATTGTGGGCGAATCGATCGCAACTAATTCAATTAAATATACCTTTTTATCTTTTTTTATTGAGACAAAACTAAAATAAAATTATAGAAAGAAGCAGCAAGTAACAATTTAATACTTACATTTGCCATATTAATATAAAGATAAGTTAATAACATTTTAGTAACTCCTCTCATTGTACAAATTACAACAACGAGAATTGAAACTGAAAATGATATCATTACAATTATAAAAACAATCAATAGCCCACTTACTAGAACCTATATAAAAATAAAACTTCTTGATAACCGCTTGACAGACAGATCTATCACGCACTAACCACTCGTACTTACTTAAGAACAGTGCGCATTTTTAACCATTACCAATTATAAATTTCCACAGATTTCATGACGTAATTATTCCATTAATTGTATTTTGAATCAGATTTTACGAATTTAGATACGATAACATATACATGTTTTTCCGCAAACAAATAAAATACGGAATACATTTCTGTTGTTCGTACAGAGAAATTTTGAATTTAGAATTATATTTTACGTAAACAATAAATGTCTTGCGGAATCCGCTGCACGGAAAATTTTAAGTATGTTTTTATAAAACGGAAATGATATTAAAATTTTTATGTAAAATGATCACAACTACAAGCTACCGCTTGTTTAAATATAAATATACAATTTACGATGTAGAAATAATCCAGATGCGTTATTGAGTAGCGGGCGTTACCAGACGGTCTCACTCAATCTGTTTTTTTTATTTATTTTCTTAAACACTCATGAGTAAATTATGTCAGTCCATACACTGTATCTAATAAAAACTTTATCGATAATCTGAATGTGTTACGTTTTGGAGTTATTTTAATTAATATAGACGGTCGAATTTATTACAAATGACGTAAATGCTTTCCGAACATTAAATCATCTTCTTCTTCCAACCATTTTTAACCGGTATTTTATGTACCCAGTTTCAGCTTATTACTCTCATGCGGATTTGACCTGTTACTAGTTTTTGCACAGAACGATTACCACCTGACCTCTGCAACCCTAAGGGCGAACCAGTAAATCATTGCATATGAGCAAATTACTTATCAAGAGTTAAAGATTTTTATTGGGTGTTATGTGATAACAACCGGTACCAACACCTTAACGTGCTCTCCGATGCACGGTGGGGAGACTCACAAAGAGAATATTTGTAAAAACAACCGGAATTCCAATTTACTTATTGTCATAAAACAAACCAGCTAAAACGCAAGTTTATTCTCAATCTTAAAAACTCAATTTAATGTTAGTGTCCGACATTCGCTTAAAACAAACAATAATAACTTCTGTCAATATTTTATTGCCACAAAAAAATATATTACGCGAAAGTCTAACCCCACCGATTCCCGGAATAACTCACAAAAAGCCGACATCATTTCGAAACATCAATTCTGTGAGCAATAATATCAATCATGTATCCGACTGCCCGATATGAGATTTTTATATCCGATTTTCTTTTAAAATAGATATTTTGAGTGCTCGAGATAAGTATTGAGTAATCTTTCATTTAAACCGCGGCGTAATTAAGGAAGTAAAAGGTTTCAAGAGCTTTCATATGTTTTTGTTATGAAAAGAAATTATATTTTTATATTATATAGCAATTACGTGAACTTAATATATTCTTCTTCTTGCTAGCATTATTCCGGGTATTTACCCAAGGTCTGCTTATATTCCTATCCTGATTTGACGGGTTACTCCGCAACCCAAAAGGCGAACCAGTAACTCATTGGATACAAGCAAATTATCAATAAAGAGTTAACGATTATTATCAGATGCTATGATAACCGCGACCGACAGCTTAACGTGCTCTCCAAGTCACGGTGGGGAAACCCAGAATAAAAGCCCAGACCGAAACAGATGTTTATAACAAACATATGCTCCAAACGGGAACCGAACCCGCGGCTCAAAGCAGGCTCACCACGAGCACGCCTTAACGGTCCGATTATTATATCGTATATATTCGTAATATATTAAAACATTTTTAAGTTTTTTTTTGTGCATGTATGAACACACAAACAAAACTTTATCCATTTGCAATTAATAAGAGAATCCAAATTTCCTATACATCGTCACCTTAGCACATTCACAAGACAATGGCGGGCGTGGCTGACTAGTGGGGAGATAATTACCCCCACCGCCCCCCGCACCCCTCCCACGAAGCTTTCATTGAGCATTGTCTTTAAAATGTGACCTCTGACGTGTTAATACCCATCAGAATGCGAGCGGTTGACACGCTCAAAAGTTATGCACATTTATACATGTGTGAAATAAAAGATAGATTATCAATAAGAGTAACAAAAACAATAAATATTAATATTAAATGAAAATAAATTATTAACATTTACATAAAATCTTAAAGTAAGTAATCTTAAGTAAGTAGAGTAATTAAAGACAAAATTAAAAAAATAATATTAATATGAAATATTTTCGTATTTTGTAATATTTTCTATTTCTTAATAAAGACGATAACTTTTTAATAACTAAAATTATTGAAAAAATTTTTTTGAATTTTAGTTTTGAAGTCGGTACTTTTTTCTAAAAATAGTTTTTTTAATATAAGTATACTTATTAATTACGTACTTAATGGTTAATGCAAATTTAAGTCTGATATGGTTTTCTCATGGATGTCATTGTCAGAACTGGACCAAATGTAACAAACATAAAAATTGATGTCTGTCATTTCATGTCACTGAATTCATGTCTGAGGTAACAAACATAAAAAACAATAGAAATCACCACCTCCCTTTTTTGAAGTCGGTTAAAACGATACATGTGATAGCACTTTTATATTAATTTTAATCATATTGTAATCATAAATATAGTATCAAAAATTACCATAATATTAAAAAAGACGGTTCCGAGAACGAAAATAATTCGAACCGCGTTACGTCTAGACGATTTTTACAATCAAATAAATTCTATTGTACTGTCAATTGTCGTAGGTATGAAAGGTGAGAGAAATCGCGATGGTATTCCTTACGCGTTTGGTTACGTAACCACGTAACATTGTGTATTCGGGCGCGTGCCAGTGCTAGGGTGGCAAGTTGCGTGCCATGGCGTGCCATGTTGATAGTGGTCAGTCAGATGTGTGTTATCTATGTGTAGACATGTGTTTGCTCTACTTATTATTGCTCTATTCAGACTGTGTAACGTTCATTTTTTTTGTACTATAGACTGACCATATACTATGACATAGGTTTCGTGGTGTTGCTTTATAAATTCAACACCAACATAACGGAATGAAGTCAGCTGCAGGCAACACGCCAATTTCATTCGATATTCAATTAAACAAGAACTAATTTTTTTTCTTCAAAGATCTAAGCATTGCTGACTTATTTAGTTTGGAAAGGGTTTCCACTATATCAATTGTGGGGAACAAACTTTTAATAATGTGTCCTATAGCTACTACTTACCTTGTTATAATAATACCATATACAACGTACCTACGTTGTATATGGTAATAGAAAAAAAAAATTAAATTACAAATACTAATTTCTGAATTATCACTATTTCTTACAATAGATTGTAACTTTTAGGGTAACTAGGGGTCAGAAAACGAAGCAAGTAGTGGCTATAACATACATTACAAAAAGTTTGATTCTCGGAATGGAAGCCTTAGCCTTTAGTTTTTCTCAAAATCGAAATGTATTCCCAATACATACTAAATTATATAAATAGTAATATAGTTTCAAAAATGAGCGGGTAAATAAGCTTTTCCACTAGTAGTATAAGTAGATGAATGTAAATCAATACACAAAACTCTTTGATAGTTCGGATGGATTATATAACAATAAAAATGTAAAGAATAAAACTGCCTGTCTAAATAAAAGTTTATTAAATCGTACCTAAGTAATGTATTGCCTGTTTCGAAGCGCTCGTGTAACATTCAAACATTTCAAATTTCGAACGTCAGCGAAAGCGAAAAAAGCAAAACGTTCATATCTTAAACTCGTTCTAAATTCAAAATATAAGTGAAGCAATTGAAAAACGAAACTAACTTCGGATTACAAGCGCGTTCCAAATTTAAGAGTATTCAAATATCGGACGTCGAGACGGATTATGAGTTATTACGTTTGGGACTGGCTTTAGTACGAATTATGTTTTCCTGCATTTTTTTAAATCATCTTAGATAAATATTTAAATTGCAAATACGTTTAATTTAACGTGATTCGATTGAATACGCTCTATTTATAATATTCCATTCGAACTCATAAAACCATACATCTTAACTAAAACATTCAATCAAATTTTTGATTTGAATAAAATATTACCCGAACGTATAAAATCATAATGTCGGACCGAGCTAGTTTCGTTTCGGCGGAGATATGATCCCATTGATTGATGGGTGATCACGTCACCAGGTATGTTGAACCGCGTTTAGTGTTAGCTAAGTGGGTCTTGCAGGTCAAAGTAGACTGGATAATGTAACAAGCTGCTGATGACCTGCGTTTAGTGTTGGTTTAGTGTACATCAGAGGTCAGTGTAAATTGGTAATCGGTTGATCTAAGAGTGTTGACCCCGAATGTATGGCTAGAATGTAGCATGTTTTGGACTTAATTAAAAATGTATAAAGTATGTATTGCATGTCACGACCGCCCCCGTGTTTGTCGAAGTTTTAATTTTCAATCAGTGAATTGATTGTTGATAAATATTGATAGAAATTTAATTTTGTGAACATCTCAACGTTATATTCGATTTAATTTTTAGGTTGCGATACATTCATTGTATTCATGTTACAGATAGATTTAAATTAAACCAAATACACCCGGATACGGACTGTGCTTTTTATGTAACGGTTTATGTGAAACGTGCCTAATGTAGAAAATGAAATTAATCTACAAAATAAATAAATTCTTGAACAACCATATAGTCAACCATCAAAATCTGACAATCTAACTATTAAAAATAAAATAAAACTATGACAAAGAAATCTCCGAGTGGAATCTGCCTAATTTCCTGAAAGCATCAAATGTATCGCTGACTCAGGATTCTCTGAGAGAAACAAAATTTTCTAAACTCAGCTCTAATTTCGAATATGTTCTATTTTCAAAACAGAAATTTGAATATGAACCGTCTATCCGATGATGGAACGCTCCCCGTTTGTAATTCGAAAATGGAACGTCTTGTTCTTATTATGAATGCGTTAAGGATGCGCAAGAGCATGCCTCTGACGGTTTAGTGATGCATTAATGCCTCGAATGATCTCGCTTTTTTTTCCGGACGCCCGGAGATTGGTCATTACACATCTGAATATGTGGACTCAACAAAAAGACTTATCAAAAAAGAAAAAGTACCGATAAAAAGCTTCGTTGTGATGTAAGAGAGCAAACGTGCTCTTTATGTTGTTAGAATTTGAAGTTTCCGGACCGAATTGAAAGTCTTAACCGTTGGTAGCGTCTGTGTACGATGCTTAATTGACTTTATTCAAAAATTAATTTGTTTCTTAAAATAGATAAACTAAAGCTGCGTTCACATTAGACTGCGCTTACGAAATGTACATAAAACCTTATTTACTTATACTACTGTAAACATTTTGGGATTATGACAGTCACTAAGCAATAAAACTGGAAGCGATTGGGGGATTATTTACAAAACAAATCTTTATTTAGTGGTAGAATCTGTGCTCTACTTCTTCCACGGTGACCTTAGAATTGGCTCTAGAAAGAAATTAATTATTTGTTAGTAAATAATGTTCTATAAGACAAACATATATCGAATTTCAATTGAATACATTAGTTTTCTGATAATTCTACAGGAACTCAAATTTTTCCGGAAAAATGGTCCTGTGTTAATTAACATAATAAGCTATAATTTTATATCAATCCATTAAGCGGCATGTTGATAAACAAACATCAAACAAAACACCAGAACATAGGATTCGTACGGAAACTCATTACTGATTATTTTTATATGTTATTATTTATTCTTAATTAAAAAATATTAACATTAGCAAAATTATAAAAAATATAGATATAAATATTTATAAAATAAATCTAGTTTATGCCATTCTTATATTAAGCCTTATGTCTTAAACTGGGACAGCAATTAAGAAATTGATCTTGAAAAGTTGAATTCTAAAACGCGATAGAGCAATTTGCATCGGACGAAATATTCCGTACAATCTAAACTATTTCTATAGTTTTTACGAACTATAAAAATAATGGAAGCTGTTCTTTATTCGAATTCTTGTTTCTCGTTAACTTCTGAATCGAGTTTTTTTTCCGGTGAATTTTATTTTGAATGAATGGAATGGTATTTTATGATTTTAACATGATTTTGTATTCTAACACCGCACTTATTGGATCGATTTTAATAACTGACCGATATTATCTTGATTTTACCAAGCTACTATTTGATACCATTTAAATTATTAGTTACTTATGACACCATAGTAATTGTGTCTGATAATTTAGTGTCTAATAATTACAAGAACTAGCGATCCATTCTTCTTATTATCGATTGGTTAGTGGTCAACCTAGTGTCAGAGTTGTTCAGGTCGCCCGTAGGCCTCTGACTTGACTTATCGACTGTTGTCTAATTGTCAACAGCCGGGACCGACTTTTACGTGCCCTCCGAAGCACGGAGACGCTCAGTTGAAATACCACCATGCGATCACCCATCTAGTGACTGACCGCGCCTAAAGTTGCTTAACCTACCAATCGTTAACCGATCAGCTGGTGCACTCGGCTATGAGCGTCTCAGCGATCCATTGACTTGTGGCAACGCGTTATAGTATTTTTTTCATGTTGGCAAGCAAGCTTACGATCCATCTGATGGTAAGCGGTTATCATAGACTATTTGTTCTTAAATCTCCTTTGCCCAGTATTTTCACTACGAATAGCTAGTGTCCTTCAAACCGAAACATAATATACTACTTTTAGGTAGTATAACTGACACTGCGGTGGTACCTTCCTGGCTAGGTTTATAAAAGACTTACCACCAGTAGAATAATATTAATTTACAAAATATCACTGTGCGCTCATCCATTGATTGACTCACCTCTTCTAAAGTGGCTTAACCTGATTGTTTTTCCGACGAGAGAGTGTCATATTTATAAACAATAGTATAGCTTATAATATTCCCATAATATTAATACCCCAGACGTTTTAAAGAGCCCAGGGGGCTTACTATAAACTCTTATTGCGATTCAAATGACGACCTAAACTGAGCTACATCGCTATTTCGTACCATGATATATATATTTATACGTTATGCTCATATAAAATCTAAATCGATTTATTGTCAGAATTGAATCGGGTCGAAATAGAATTTTTACTAAAATCTAATGGTAAGCCCACAGTTATTATATGAAAGAGGATGTAAGGTGCTCGGGTGCTATTTTCGTATTTTTATTATTTCTCAAGCATACGTCAGTGCGTAATTAAACTCCATATTCCTTAAACAGCGGAATTAACCCCAATTGAGGGATCGCTCTATTTAAATTACTCCCAACATTACGTTACTATACAGCTTTGTGGAACTTTGACACGTCACTCTAATCTATTCTTGCGCGGGCGCATTACAAAATACACTTCTTTAGAATATTTTTTTACTTAAAAATGATATTTTCTTTTTATATCATGACGGTTGGCAAACAAGTATGTATGCGATATTTGAAGTATTATATGCGCGTTGTGAACGTAAGGGATAGAAGAAAAGGGATGAGAAAAAAGGAACCAGGGGTCAGAGATTAGGCTTTCAGCACTCTCACTCTTCGCTCGAAATGCAAAAGTAACTACTGATGTTGTTACTGTACGCCGCTTTTCTGTGCGAGGATAGTCCCATGTGTGTTACAAAATTTCATTTACGTTTCATTTTAATAAATGTTTCGAAGAATTATGATGTTTTATGTTATTCTATTGCTGTTTTACGGATATAGAATAGATACTTCAAAACTTCTTACACATACAGGTTTAGAATATTGCGTTATACGAAATTAATTCGAAACAAATTAAGTATTTAAAAACCGTTTCATTCAATTCTACGTTTTCAAATCATTCAGTAATTTCAGTTTACTATTTTTAATGAGTAAATCTTTCATTTCATTATTTAGATTTTATTTGAAAATAGAACGCATAAAATACAATTAACCACGGCTTCTGTATTCATTTATAATTATGTCTGCGGCTTAAATTAGGTAATCATTATTTTAAAATAGTCCAATTATAATTTCAAAATTCGAATAACCAAGTTGACATTTAAAGGTTATTATAAAAAAAAGTAACGAAATTTGTCTATTGCCAGTTTTTGTACAATCGAGGTCGTATTGTAGGTACTGTCAAATGGAACTCGTTCCACGTTTGAACTTAAATTGAAAAATACAATTTTATTAGTAAACAGTGGCCTTGATTCGCAATTAAAAAGTTCGGATATAAAATTCTTAAAGGTTACCCACATAAAAGTGATCTAATAAATTCCTTATCTAAAGACCTAGAAATTTGTTTTGGAGTTTCGCCGATTCAGGAAATCGAGTAAAAAACATAGGAGTTTTTATAATTATCTTATACTGTATCGTATTAAAATAAATCGCGAAAGAAGATACTTAATTTAGCGTTTCCTGTCCTACTGTATCTTTATAGTTGTTTTTTTTTTGTGTAATTAAAGATTTGTATCCGTTCATATCGCCTCAAATTATAATATCGTAAGTCTTATACCTCATTCGAATCAACGCCGCCATCTTTAAAAACAATGAGCGTTATTGTCTCTTCTTAATTCCATTTTTGAAAAAATAATCCATTTCGTATTTAATACCGTGTTTCATTGATTGCTCATACACGATTAAATTTCAATCTTATTATTATTTAATAAGACATATTTTTGTGTGAAATATTTTCGAGCAGCTGTGATCTTAATAAAGTATTCATTCAAGCGGAGTTGTATCTTGTCTGAATGCGATAAGGCTTACATTTGCTTACTAATTGGTTAATGACAATTGCATGTGTGTGCGAGCGAGACAGACATATGATAAGACAGAGAGGTACGAGAATGCACGATTCAGCAATGTGTCCGTTTATTATGAGACGAAAAATATAATGATAATTCTTTTTATGTAAACATTTACATTGTGAAATTAGGAATGTTATAATTACAATATTATTACTTTAGATTGATAACAATTTCATGTAGTTGGTTTATATTTTAATGTCAAATAAGTCACACGGCTGAATTTTCTTTTTAGAAAAGGATTAAGAGCTTATTTATTCCAACAGCCTACTCTACCATCTCTTAGAAGTGATATTTAAATACTATATACTAGACGCTGGTAATCCTTCGTAAATTCAACAGAAACGCATCGGAACGAAGTTAGTCACAAGCTAATTTCACTATGCAGAATATAACCGAATTAAGTTAGCCTTTGCTTAACTTCGTTCTATTTTGTTGGTGTTGAATTTAGGCACCAACGAACCCTTGACATTTTGTCTATATGAAATAGCCTATCCGTCTTAGGTCTGTGATGATAAACAAAATACTTGAAACCCAAATTCGTATTCACGACCCAATGGTCGTGTCAAATTTATACAATTATACACAGCACTATCGTAGCAATAACTTAACAATAATTAGGACCAGCTCATTCCCTATAACACTAAACGGAATATAAAAGATAAATAATTACTTAATTAACGCTCAAAGTGTATTATTAAACGTAAGATGGCATCTAATTAAATTTTCCAGTAATAAAAAACTCAACGAGACATTTTATTACACTAAATAAGGAGCTGAGCAGACGCTTGATTGTTCCTAGTTTAAAACAGGAGACGTAACGAGACGAAATTAACATCAAATGTCAAAAATAATAGTTTCCATACTAGTAATGGAGACATCAGTTGAATAAATTGCTAATCTACAATTGTAAGTAACAATTAATATAACATATATGGTCAGGATCGGGACGGACAGACAGATGTCCAAAGCTTTTGAGATAGCTACTAAATTGTTGAAGACTTAGATATGATTGTTGTAGCAAAAGGCTGTATATACACGAGTAGATATTATTGACTCCGGGTACAAAGTTATTCTTACTTATTTGTATAAAATTGTAAACATAAAAAAACACGAACTTGAAGCAGTAATATATAAAAAATCTAAATATAAGTTAATAATTAGATTTCTTATAAGATACAAATAGAAATCTAATTCTAATTTGAGATAAAATCAGGAATCTGAAGATTTTTTTTGAAATTGGAATACGGACGATAATCTTTAATGATTCGATATTTAAAAAAGGCAGTTTTGAAAATCGAAAAATCGATAACCAATTTGAGTGTATTCGAGTGAGTCACGTGACCGAGTGACGCGGTCCATTGTTCGGTAACAATACCGAGTACACGTTAAAGTAAATTAGGAAATGTGTTTTTTATTGGAAATCCATTCGGAATTACAATTGGTAGATATATATTATGATACACGTACGTTTCCAGTTAGCACCGTGAGGGTATTTGAATATTATCGATGTCCCTTGCGGTACGAAATGTTTATGGACATCGACGCGGCGGTAACAAAGAGCACGGAACACAATAAAATTAAACACAAACCTTTATGGTCATAACTTTTTAAATATACGCCTATAGTTTGTTTCATGGAATTTCGAGTAAATTGTAAACAATGAAAAGTTAAATTAAACGCATTTCACACATTTCAGCTTCGACTTTTAAAGTTTTTCGTTATGAAAACGTAAAATATCAATGGAAATACTTAGTATAGGTATAAAGATTTACCCTTTTATCGTTTTCATTGTTTTGTATGTGTACACATTCTATTGAAATGTTTTATAATTTTTATTTGGTATTTTACAAGTTATTGCATACGTTTCCTGGTTCACATTGTTTTATGATTTTTTTATTTATATAGCGATCACGTTCGGCTCACATTGATTGTTCGGTGAGGGTTGTGACGTCACCTCCGTTCGCCTGATAAGGCTGGCTTCCGGTCGAAATCCTGACGGGTGAATGGTTGACCGAATGAGCGACCGACCTTATCCGATATAAGGACGATTTTTTTTACAGTGATAACGCTGGGCGTGACAAATTCGTGCGTGCATCGTGCATGCATGCATAATTTACGTTTGCATATTTTCGTTTAAATATTATGCTAAAAAAAGGCCGTCAGTAAAATACTTTGTTTTTCTATTTAATTTACGGAATTCGTTTTTATGATATCACGCTATAAATCAAAAATAAAACCGAGAATAGCGTTAAGTAAACATTTACAATAAAAAACTAGAGATATCAATAAATACGTACGGGTTTTTCCTTATTTTACAAAACTAAAAAACCGATGTTAATGTAAATAAATTTTATACTTAAACAGTTATAAAAACCTATTTTTCCACAAGTTTTTAAACACATTCGTCATAAAAATTTACATAATTATAAGAATATTTTATTCGTGTTTACTTATTATTATGTTTAAAATTATAAAATCAACTAAAAATATATATTATTCAAGTTACTTATACAAACACTTACGAATCGTCAAGCGCTATTGAAGATTTGAGAAGTTGATTATATTTAAAAAAGCTAGAAACGCTATAGTTTTTCTATTCAACCATAATATAATATAAATTGTTATAATATAAATTGTTATAATATAATATTAATATTTAAATCGTAGAATTCTGTATAAAATGTTTAAATTTCGAATTAGGAAATTAATAATTTTATATATTTATAATCAACTTCAGAAACTGTTCTTTATTTGAATCGTGTGTATAATATTGAAACGATTAAAACAAATTTAATTCTATAAAAGTACATCCTGAAGTAATTCCGTTTAAAATTCTATAGAATTATATTCGTCAAAATGTAAGGAGCTAATTTATTATATTACTGCAAATACTTTATTTCTATATAAATACTACTGACGGTTGAACTATGTTATTACATTAAATTACTATCAGGATAATCAATAGAATATTAGAAGTATCATAACTAATATAAGCTATAAAAAAATAATAAAATGAAAAAAGTTGATAGAGTAACAAGACAAAACTTTGAAGAAGAAGTAAAGCTTAAAGTTCATATTTTCAATACCTAACAGTTTGGTTTATAGAGACGATTCACGATATTGATAAATTGTTGCTCCTGTATAAATTTAGTGTAAACCTAATAATTTGAACACGGTTCCGGAGATAGATACCAAAAGACTATAACAAAATATAAACTCTCCGTAATCACTAAATTATTTTTTTATTTTCCTAAAGCGGTTGAAGTCGAATGCCAACTTAAAAATTATGAGGTTCTAAATTCATCTATTTTTGTTTTGTGTATTGAAAGACTAAAGGTAATAATTGTTTTCAAATTATGGTTTGTGTATCTAAGCCTTTGGTAGTTGGAGTCAGTTCTAGATCATATATTATTTACGATCGAAAAACGGGATAGGTACCTTTTTATTTTTTTGTCATCTTAATTGACAATCTAATTTAGACATATTTCTCGGAAAGATTTTCTTAACAAAAATAAGTTCTCTTTGTGTTTTTAGAATCATAAATATCTTTATAGAAAAGTAATTTTAACTTTAAAGTGTGGTATTAGATACTATATATTATTTGCCTATTACTTGTTGTACTGTTTTCAGTAGGAATGGTTCTGCTCGCAAGCGAGGATGAGAATTTGCTTATCGAATGAAACACAACAATACAAATACTGTGTCTTTCCGTTGATATTTAGTATGAGGATAGGATATATAAGAATAAGATTTCTATTATTCATTTTAATAATATTTTAGAACTTTTAGATTATATGATCTCTTGTAGGAAATTTGTGTATCATGAATAAATATATATGAATATTGTGCATGTTTTTCTCGTAATTCTTATATTAGTGGCATAATGTTAGATGGCATAATGTTATTGCTCAATTAGTTCTATTTTTAATATTGAAGATAATTAAAACCTAAGGCTTGTCTAAGTACCATGAAAGATATAGTCCCGACTCGGAGAACAAATACTTGTATGTAAACTGTACATTAATATAATTAAAATAATTGTTTTGAAATGACATGTAGTTGAACTTAGCTTAGACTTTTTTTAGACTAGACATTTTCGTTTTAAGTTTTCGTGAAGAATCGTGAATATTAAATTAGTCATTATAAACAATACGTAGAAACAAATCACAGACCTCTCAAAATATATACAATACTTCTAATTTATAATTTACAATTAATTTTATGTAATTAACAAGTATTGATTCATTAAATCTTTTAATATAATTATTGTTAAATAATTCCTTTTAATTCATTTACTATTATAACGTATTTATTTATTTCTAAAATAATATGAACTTTTAAAATGATAATGCTCAAAACGTTATTAGTTTAAGAATATGCATTCAAAACTATAGAATTGTTCAAAGAAATATTAATTTTATAAATAGAACTAAATAAATACGATTGTACTACAAATAAATATCAAATATCGAACGCCAATAAAATAAATTTCAAGCTTGCAATATTTAGAACAAATATAATATTATTATAAAATAACTATTAATTTTAGTATAATGGTAATAACTTTCTGCCCCGCGGTAATCATTTTTTATAATTACTGCGCTCCTAAATGGAAGCGTGATGATTGACCGCCATTAGAAAGGCATCTTAAATCAAAATCATCAAAATCGCGCTATTAATATTTTCAACTTATTTGTATATAAGAATTCATATATTCATTTTCAATAGAATATGAATTGCTTAATTCATCGTTTCTCTTGATATAAGATGTTTATATAAATTCCTATTTGTATAATAATAATAATATTTGTCGATTTTATTTGTTATATGTATTATTTGATTTAGTGATGTAATATATCGATAAATTTGTTCATATTTTAATGTTTTAATACAGTAATAAAACTATTAGATGAATGAATGTAGATATGACGATACGATAAAATGGGTTACTCTATATTGCTTCTTTTATTAATTATATTCTATTTATTTTATTGTGATTAAGGCTAATTTATAAAATTTTAATACTTAAATATTAATAATTGTTACTGTCATTTAAGTAGATGTGCAGATTGATTAAGTAAAAGAAGCAAGTTAAACATTGTAACATGAACCAATTATATTAAAAATGCATAAAATGAAATCAGCATTTTAGGCTCTTTTATAATATTTTCAATAATAATATAAATTATAATAAACAATTTATATTATAAAAATAACATAAAGATGTAAAGACTCTTAGTAGAGACGACAGAAATTATATTATTAGTTTGACAATTTTCATTATAGAATTAGTATATTATATTATTCTATTGAAATAAATTATAAATATGTTATTGTAAATAATTAAAATGCTAATAAAAATGTAGTAATATAACTGTAAATAATTTATGATGATGGTGTTATGTTAAAAAAAGAATTTCACTATACATATATTATAATAGTATCAATGAAAGACATCTGGAATTGACTCCACGTACCTCGTGATCTCAACACGACCTATGACCCGAACATTTGTAGATACAGATTCTTGAGATACGTTGGTACATTGTACCGAAAATATAGCGTTTTGATTTTATCATAGAGCATATTTAAATGAACACAAAATAAGCTATTGTTATTTAAATTACTAAAAAAGTTTAGTTTGAAAATGTTTACAACTTGTTGAGTGTTCTGCAGAATATTTAAATTAAGTTGTAAACAATTCTGATGACTTCGTTGTAGTGACTTAAAATATAGTTATTATTTTTTATTTATTTATAATAATTATACAAAAAAATACCTTACCTTAATCTAAGACATCCAAACTCGAAACAAATAGGGAAACAATATAAAGTCACACACAATGTCACAGAATCCAAGTCACACAATAAAAACACACACAGTTTCTAAAGAAAAAGTTTGTACTAAGCGACTCTGTAAGGAACAGAAAAGTTTTTAAAAAAGCGCCGGAGCGCGCGAAAAAAAATTCGAACAAAAATCAGCAACAAAGTTCGGAACTCGTAAAACATACAGTCGCGCGCGCTTTACACACGCGACTGAAAAAATTGCCACAACCGCGTAAGACTTGGAAACTAAATCAAAATACTCGATAGGAGAGGGACGAGTCAGCGCAGGCCCCACCCTACCCCCACCACGGCGATACGCAAAAACATTCATAAAAACCACGCACGATTCCTCCGCGAAATTATCAATGTTTATTACTATACAAAAATGTAAACGATTATGTTCCCGACGATCAAATTAAACAATTCCCGCATTATAATTCCGACAATGTCGAAATATAAAACAATACACGGTTTAAATTGTACGAATCATAATATCAACATTCCAATGTTATTGAAAATAATCGATTCGTCGAAACGCGTTCTAGAACACCTACGTTTTTTTTGAAACGTTGTCTATATTTTAACATGTATCGAAATTTTTCCCGCGCTCCAGGGTATTCGAATTTTAAAGTTTTTAAGTACGTTTGTGTTAGAGCGACCGCTCAGTGCAGCCGCTCGGCCACGAATACGGTACAAAGCGGGTGCAAGAACGCGCGAGTTTACTTTTAATGCCAAAAACTTAAAGGGTCCTCGGTTGTTCGTAGGGTTAACTGTGAGGTCGGACGAGATGTTTTTACGAGCGAAATTGGAGCGTACTGCAGCGTCGCGACCTCCGACCGATCGGTTTACGATCTGATTGAACGTTTATGTAGCTCTCGCTTTTGATTACCGATGACTTATTTGAATTGCGAACAGCATTATTATAAACATGCTAAAAACTTAGAAAGTTGTAATATTATATAACTTAACATTTTAAATACCGTACTGAAATATTTCCATTCTCTATCAATAATTATTAAAGAATGTTTTAGGAGGTTCTTTTTTTAAAACAAAATATAACATAAGCAATGCAATCATATTAACTTTTATTTATAAAAATATTTATTTAACAACATAATTATTTACAATTGAATATTAACTATGTTTATAAATAATTACATTTGTAGAAATCATGTCTACGGGGAATGGTGGCAAGAATGCAAACTGCATTTCTTCGCTGAATGGCAAACCCGATTCTTTGGGCGAAAAATGAACCAGCCCTGTCACTTGTGGAGGCAATGACAACTGAATGATGGGTGTAATATCTTTTAGAAATTGCTTAGCACTAATATTATTATCAAATTAAATTAGTACAGTTATGAATATTAATAAGTCAAAATTAAGAATGTAATTATTATATCAATATTATTATTCTGTATTTATTCAATAGTAGTCCTATTACTTATAGATTGCGGTGATATATGTTACCGTTTCATTATTATTATTTATTATCTATTATCTTTAAAAATGAATACCCTGTGTGTAGAGTCCGGAAACACACTGAATACCAGCACAACCTCCCAGACCGAAATACATGGCTGTATGGTCAATACAAACACTACCCTGAGCGGAAGCATACAATATACAGTATAGAAATATATGGACGCAAATAAGCAATACCATGTCAACCCACAAAATTGAAAAAGTTATATATGCAGAAGTGTTGGTAAATGGCTGAAGAACATTTTTCTTTCATATTTGTAGGGTTTTAAGCTTTAAAACTTCTAAAAAGCAATTTTTTAATCATGCAATTTATGTATTATGTTAAACGTTTTGGGTTATATTATATACGAAATATGCAGTTTGTATACTTATGTTTTGTGAAAATAAGTAAAATAACTTACATAAATCTAAACGTGCCAAAAACTTGACCAATACATAAAAAAATAATATAAAGCAATTTGTTCAAAATTTTCAAACGCGTTTTTCTCGAAATGACATTTGTGTGGGTTGACATGGTATTGTTTATTTGCGTCCATATATTCTTTGAAAATTTCAACTCTACCTATTACGGTTCGTGCGATAAAGCTCGCTTGCAAACGGACGTACAGCGGCAAAAGAATAAAGTTCCGTTGGCATTTTTTGGGTACGGAACTCTATAACTGTGTTTAATTTAAACATATTATTGACGAGACGCTCATCGCCGAGTGCACCCACTGATCGGTAAACGATTGGTAGGTGAAGCAACTTTAGGCGCGGTCAGTCACTAAAAGGGTGATCGCATAGTGGTATTTCAACCGAGCGTCTCCGTGCTTCGGAGTGCACGTAAAAAGTCGGTCACGGTTGTTGTCAATTAGACAACAGTCGATAAGTCAAGTCAGAGGCCTACGGGCGACCTGAACAACTCTGGCACTAGGTCGGCCACTAACCACTCGATAAGAAAGAGAAGAATTAACAAACGTATCCCTCTATCTTTTTCTTTCGAGTTATAGTTATTCAATTTAAATTTAAATCAATTAAATATATGATTTCAAAAAGCTTAAATAAATAAATAATAAATAAATAAACGCTGCACACTCAACGGACCCCATTAGGATAGTAATATCCTGTGTCGGGGTCCGGAAACATTCACAATGACAAGGACAAATACACCCAGACCGGAAAATATGCTTGCATGGACAATACAAACATATTATGCTCCGAGCGGGAATCGAACCCGCGACCTGTGGTGGCGTTTAAGGCAGGTTCGCTACCGCTACGCCACAACATCGTCAAAAGCTTTTGTCTTCTTTATCCTAGCATTATACCCGGTATTTACCCAAAGTATTTTTCTTTTCTTACACAGAGCGATTGCCATCTGACTCCATAACCCTATGGGTGAACCAGTAACTCATTGGATTGGAAGCCCACAAGTACAAACACCCAGAGCGAAACAGACATTCACAGAATCAAGTCAATAGTTGAAAGCTTTTAAAAGCTATTAATAAAGCTTTAAGATACAGCAGAATAACTATTAATAACAAATTAACAACTTTATGTAATTCGCTCCAGTTTCCGAACACCTCTTTGGCAGTAATTAAGATATAATTAATGAGTGCAAATTATGCACATGCTTGATATTTAACACTTAAAATATGCATTGATAATTAAATAATTGGATTAAATAAAAAACTGGTTAATGCGTGTCGGACTACGTAAAGTGAAGGGTTCAGCATTCAAGATGATTAAGATTCAAGAACTCTTCACTACCTAGTATAAAACAAAGTCGCTTTCTCTGTCTCTATATCATTATGTATGCTTAAATCTTTAAAACTACGCAACGGATTTTGATGCGGTTTTTTTAATAGATAGAGTGATTGAAGAGGAAGGCTTATATATATAATAACATCCTTTAAATAGTGGAAAAAAACTGTTATTTTTGAGGTTTCTAATGTGATGTCGTAAATAATTACATTTAACGCGTGCGGGCCACGGGCAGTAATGAATAAATCAAAACTACTGGATCGATTTGAATCATTTTTTCAGTGAATGACATAGGCTATATATTTTATACCCGTGCGAAGACGGAGCGGGCCGCTAGTAAGAATATAAAATAATAGTACATTAGAAACCTTGGGATTATTCGTATTATATTATTTATTATTATGACAATCGCGGCAATCGCGGGTGGCAATGACCTTGGAAGCGTATGTCTCACCAACTATTGATTTCTTCTTCCAGGACAAATGGGCAGGCTCGACCTGGGAAGTACTACCCTCACACAGGAAATCGACTTTTTATTTTATGTTACAAGTTGGCAAACAAGCATACGGCCCACCTGATGGTAAGTGCCGTAGCCTATGAAAGCTTGCAGCACCATTAGCAGGTGCCACTCACGCGTTGCCGACCTAGAGATATTAGTTCTTAAATGTCCACTGTCCAGTAATTTCACTAGCCTACAGTGCCCTTCAAACCGGAACACAGTAATGCCTAAGCACTACTATTTGGCGGCAGAATATTTGACACTGCGGTGGTACCTACCTAGCTGGCCTCTTGCAACAAGAGACCTACCACCAGTGTGACTGATTGTACTGGTGGAATAATCTCTGCTGTGACAGAGGTTGTCCCAACAGCGGGCGATGGGGTCGTCACATCCCTGTATCTCTCTGTTTGTTGCGGTGATTGTTTACCACCCTGCGGAGAGTATGCTTGTTTGCTAGCCTTCATGACACAAAACCCCGTCTTCCCTCTACTTCCCCCTCAAATCTCTCTCTCTTCTAAAACGAGGTACAAGATAAACAGTAAATAAAATCTATAGTTAATTTATTAGCCATAAGCTAACAATTATTCATAAAATAACTAAACACATAAGATTTCATCAGCATTGTCACAAAGCATTCCAGTTTCGCACAATATATTATTAGGTTCGATTCTGTTTGGCGTTGAAATGTCAGTGGTTATTTTTGTACGGAACATAATGTCTCGGATTGTCAGCGGGCGTGCTTCAACTAGTACACTTGCGAATCTATGTTGCGTAGGTTTTACAATTCGATGCTATTTGGACGCAAATAAGCAATACCATTTCAACCCACAAAATTGAAAAAACTGAGTTATATATGCAGAAGTGTTGGTAAATGGCTGGAGAACATTTTTCTTTAATATTTGTAGGGTTTTAAGCTTTAAAACTTCTAAAAAAACATTTTTTAATCATGCAATTTATGTATTGTGTTAAACGTTTTGGGTTATGTTTTATACGAAATATGCAGTTTGTATACTTATTTTTTGTGAAAATAAGTAAAATAATTTACATAAATTTGAAATTTCCAAAAAGTTAACCAATACAAAAGAAAAATTCATATAAAGCAAGTTGTTCAAAATTTTCAAACGCGTTTTTCAACATGCATGCTGTGTTTATCATAAACAAGTTGTTAAATCTAGACATAAGACAGTAATCTATCAACCTAAATGATTATTGTAACGACTTTTGATAAGCCAAATAAATAAATAAATAAATGACATTCGTGTGGGTTGACATGGTATTGCTTATTTGCGTCCATAAAAAAAATATGAGTAAAAAAGTCTATTGACACCGTTTTGGCGTTGTGGGTAGTGAGTCTGCCTTTAGTCTCGACGGTTACGTGTTCGATTCCCGCTCGGGCAGATGTTTGTTAAAATTTCTGTCTCGGTCTGGGCGTTTGCCCATGTGTCCCCCCACCGTGCCTCGGAGAGCACGTTAAGCTGACGACCCGGTTGCTATCACATAACATCTGATAATGATTGTTAACTCTTGATAAGTAATTTGCTCTTATCCAATGAGTTACTGGTTCGCCCTTAGGGTTGCGGAGGTCAGATGGCAATCGCTCCGTGTAAAAACTAGTAACCTGTCAAATCCGGATAAGAGTAATAAGCAGACCCTGTGTAAAATAAAATACCGGGAATAATGCTAGGACGAAGAAGTAAAAAAGTTATTCTCTATGACAAATGTCCAGCCTGAGCCTGTATTGCTATTGGCCTTACTGGCCTTGATATTAATAGCATTGTTTTGTATATATTAAGACTCGTCCGTGGAAATGGACAGCCCTCGCGTGGGGAGAAAGTTGAGTCTGTCCATGAGAGTCATGAGTTTTATAGAACTACCCCTTAATCAAGGTTGAGTGAGAGTAGACCACGTTGTGGCGAAGCGGTAGCGAACCTGCTTTAACTGCCACAGGTCGGGGTTCAATTCCCGCTCGGAGCAGATGTTTGTATTTTTTTTTTTATGTTAGACGTTGGCAAACAAGCATACGGCCCACCTGATGGTAAGTGGCTGCCGCAGCCTATGAGCGTTTGCAGCACCATTAGTAGGTGCCACTCACGCGTTGCCAACCTCGAGATTTTAGTTCTTAAATCTCGTTCGCCCAGTAATCTCACTAGCGTACAATGCCCTTCAAACCGGAATACAGTAGTGCCTAAACACTACTATTTGGCGGCAGAATATTGGACACTGCGGTGGTACCTACCTAGCCGGCCTCTTGCAACAAAAGACCTACCACCAGTGAAATATTGTAATATTATAGTGAACAATGTAATATCAATAATAGCGTATTGAAAATACAGGCATATTTTCCAGTCTAGGTGTGTTTCTCCTTGTCATTGTGAATGTTTCCGGACCCCCGACACAGGATACAACTATCCTAATGGGGGCCGTTGAGTGAGTCGCATTTATTTATTATTTATCAGTAGACTGACTCTGATACTACAATCTATATAAACACTTCCCAAAGTTTGGAACATTCTTATATTACATGATACGATTGTTTTAGATAATACACAACTCTGGTTCTCAAGTCACAAGCTGTCGCCTAGTTTGAGAATCACAGCCTACTCACATTTTATGTATTTCTGTATTAGTCCTAAGGGATAACTTAAGAGAAATGTTGTTACGAACTTTGTGAAGCTTAATAAATATTATTCTTACTATATAGAAAGTTGGGATAACCAAACTAAAAAGTCTCCAAATAAATCAAGAATTGAACTCCAGATGGTCGAGAGTTGTAAAATAATAAATTCGCAAACACCACAAGGTCAAACTTTTCAAGTATATCGCCAGACCAACGTAAGGTGACCACGAAATATATATCCTGAGATTCGGACATAATATTGTTAACATGCCCAAAAATAGATAAATATACAGAATGTACCTGTCACACTGGTGGTAGGTCTTTTGTTGCAAGAGGCCGGCTAGGTAGGTACCACCGCAGTGTCCAATATTCTGCCGCCAAATAGTAGTGCTTAGGCACTACTGTGTTCCGGTATGAAGGGCATTGTACGCTAGTGAAATTACTGGGCGAACGAGATTTAAGAACTAATATCTCGAGGTTGGCAACGCGTGAGTGGCACCTACTAATGGTGCTGCAAGCGCTCATAGGCTACGGCATCCACTTACCATCAGGTGGGCCGTATGCTTGTTTGCCAACTTCTAACATAAAAAAAAAAAAAAAAAAATAAAAATTAGCTTTTTTTTCAAAATTAAAAATGTTTTTCAAGTCTAATACTTCTATTCCTATTACAAGTAAGCTCGCAGCTTGCGCTAGTGTCGGAGTTGTTCAGATCACCCGTAGGCCTCTCACTTGACTTATCGACTGTTGTCAAATTGTCAACAGCCGGGACCGACTTTTACGTGCCCTCCGAAGCACGGAGACGCTCGGTTGAAATACCACTATCCGATCACCCATCTAGTGACTGACCGCGCCTAAAGTAGCTTAACCTACCGATCATTTACCGATCAGCGGGTGCACTAAGGAGTAGAGTTGGCCTTTAAACTGTTGAGCTATAGAAGCTTCAATCTATCTATTGATAAATATGAGGCTATTATCGATACATAAATAAAATTGCATTATTTTCGTTATTAATGTACCTATTTCAATATTTTTTGTTTGCCACAATCACATCATAATAGATATAAACAGATTTATATGAAAATTAATTTCACCGGCGTCGGGACGTGACGACCTCATCGCCCGCTGTTGGGATAATCTCTGTCACAGCAGAGATTATTCCACTAGCTACCACCACGGCTAGGTCAGTAACACCGCAGTGTCAAATATTCTGCCGCCAAATAGTAGTGCTTAGGCATTACTGTGTTGCGGTTTGAAGGACACTGTACGCTAGTGAAATTACTGGGCAAAGGAGATTCAAGACCCAATATCTCGAGGTTGTCAACGCGTGAGTGGCACCTAACAATGGTGTTGCGCACGCTCATAGGCTACGGTAACCGCTTACCATCAGGTGGGCCGTGTGCTTGCCAACTTGTAACATTAAAAAAGCTAAGAATAAATTATAACATAACAAATATTAAACTATTACAACTTATTCTTATATAAGAGAAAACATATATACAATAACAAGTAAGTCGTAATTACTCTGTTACAAAATTCTGGGACAACGGGACAAATCACCTATACAAGTCTATTGTCCGGTACAAAACAGGATACGTGGACACATTAATATAAAGTGACAATGGTTACCGTCATATTTATAGGTTATAAAACTTCTTTAATATCTCGTAGACGTTTTACTGACCAATGGGAAATTATGACGACAATACTTATTGTTGTATCTCTGTTAAGATCCTTTCATGACATTTGAGTGGAACTGTTATTTACTTACATTTATAGATAGCACGTTGTTTCAATCGGTCAAGTGTGAGTCGGAAGCTTAGATAGGTGGATCTGAATAAATAAGTGTTGACCCCTTTTTATTAGGTACCTAAAGGGTAACAACTAAGCTTCCGCTGTCCGTCCGTCCATCCGTCCGTCCGTCACAGAATGAGTATTTCTTGACCGTACGCTTGTTTTCTAACCGTCATGAAATAAATAAAAAAAGCATTTTTTCTATTAGAAGCAAACTATAAAATTTCAGACTATTATGCAGCATAAATTGTACCATTAAAAAAACTAGGAAACTGATTACGATGCGATTTTAGCGATTTGATAGCTTAAATATAAAAAGTAGGTAAGCTGAGTTTCAGATGATTGTTATGTCGTAAGCGGTAGCCAACCTACTTCTTCAACTGAACATTTCGATTGGGAAGCGGTTCAAGCGGCGTATATATCTGCGTGCTTAGAATCAATAAAATTCAATAATAAATCTCATCTAGTTATAAGGTTGTTGATCCACGTCTCCTTACCTATTAGTGTAAATTACATTTTTAAATAAAGAATCAATCTAATATCGATTTAATAAATTCAACTCAAACACATTTAAATTAATCACATAAAACTCTACGCATTTTTAAGACAAGCTTAACACGAAGTTAACTATTTCATGTAAAACAGTAATAACTTAACATTGGTAAACTAATATTTAATAAAACGCGATCATATATTTTACAACAACACCTTCAAGATATTCTAAACTTTAAGTGTATAGTAATAAGAACTATAAATATAATTATACGTAGTATAAGACGTCTAGTTTTAAATACGCGATAACATCACAATATGATATAGAATACTTTCGAATGTAACACGTCTACCGCACTCGACTGTGTAATGCTGTGTGTGTGTGCTGTACGTACGAGTTGTGGTGCGTGTTGACGATAAATCATATGAATGTATTTGTGATCGGACTTTGATAGGGATGGAAGAAATTAATCGATTTCTTTTACTATAATTACAAAATAAAAATATTGAATTCGTTTTTTTATCGATGTTTTGTATCTCGTAGTATTATATTTACGGAACCCGGTATTTACCCAGGTTCTGCTAATACTCTCATCCGGATTTGACAGTTACTACTTTTTACACAGCGATTGCAATCTGACCTCCGAAGCCCTAAGAGTGAAATATTTTTACTCTAAATACATAGTTTATTTTTAATAATAAATAGTTTAGATGCCAAAAAAAGTTTTCTGAAACACCTTTAATTTATTTATTTTATTAAAAAAATTAAATACTTGATTTTAGGTTGTATTAAACTTTATTTTCAGAGTTTCCGAAAACATTTTGAGACGCTAAATGTTTGATAAATCGATACTTATAAACTAACAGCCCTAATCGTGAATGTGTGCGTGTATAAAAACACATTTTCACAAGTGTGTGTATCGTGTTGCACTTCTTTCTCGTATTGTTATTTATTGGTCTGTAACGAAGTTAATTATTGCGATTTTTGTATTAAACGTTGGAAATTATTTTTAGCTCTCGCATGTGGATGTGGCTTTTTACTAAGAAACGGTTCCATCGTTTTTAATATTCCAGCTTGATTGCAATAAATTCCAATATCTCGAAATTTATTTCAATAATCATTCCAATTTATGGAATGGAAATATTTGAATTTCGAATTGATTGAAAGATTGTTTTACAGTGATATACGTAATTGTTGGTTTACTTAAAAAAAATAATGGTTTTAAAATTCTAATTTCAAACGACATATTATTTAAATACGTTGCACGCTTTTGAAAATTTGAAAAAAGATTTTATTACTAAACTTAATAAACGAAATAAAATATTTTCTTTACTAATTAATAAAGTACTAATTAATTTGGATGGGATTATTTAATTATGGTTAAGTATCTCAAAATAAAACTAAGTTTCTTTATTAAACAGTTCGTCCTATTTACTCGAGAAGATTTATTAAACACGCCAAAAGCTATTCCGACAAGCTTTGTACTATTAATACAAATTTTATCTAGATTGTAAAAAGGTTTCGACTTCAACTAAGGACGTATTATCAATTATCATCACACAGAACATCGACTTGATATAAAATTATATATAGAAACTTAAAGAAAGAAACCAACAGTTAGTACTATAGGTACATGTATATACCTACTGTTGCGTACTTTCGATAAGGTTCGCTCTGTAAAAGTAAGTAGCGTTTTCTTTTCCCACAGTAGGTACATGTATATACCTACTGTTGCGTTCTTTCGATAAGGTTCGCTCTGTAAAAGTAAGTAGCGTTTTCTTTTCCCACAGTAGGTACATGTATATACCTACTGTTGCGTTCTTTCGATAAGGTTCGCTCTGTAAAAGCAAGTAGCGTTTTCTTTTCCTCTTCTCCACTAGTTAAATAAATAATAAATAAACGCTACACACTCAACGGCCCCCATTAAGATATTGATATCCTGTGTCGGAGGTCCGGAAACATACACGATGACATGGACAAACACACCCAGACCGGAAAATATGCTTGCATGGTCAATACAAACATATTATGCTCCGAGCGGGAATCGAACCCGCGAATTGTGGCGTTTAAGGCAGGTTCGCTATCGCTGCGCCACAACGTCGTCGAACTTAGTTAACTTAGTGAACTTAGTTACTTTTAGATACTTATTATTTTTTTATGACGGTTTTTATACAAGCCGTCTGCCTGATGGTAAGCACTCAGCGCAACCTATGAACGCTTGCAATACTTGAAGTATCACTTACACATGGAGGGAAGGTATAAGACGGGAAAAAGGCAGGGAACAGAGACATGGGAGATTGGGCCTCTGAAGCTCTCACTCATCGCACGAAACGCAACAGTACCTACTAATACAGTTATTTTATGCCGATTTTCTGTGAGAGGGTTCCCCGGTCGAGACGGGCTTATTTGTGCTGGGAGGAATACGGCTCTGTTACCGTTGGTAAAGACAAAGCGAAGACTACTTGAAGAGGTATTTCTAGTATAGTAACGGTAAAAGTTTCTTTACTGGAGGTAGACCTTTTTTTACAAGACGTCATCTTGCAAAAAAAGGCTAGGTAGGTACCAGTCGGTACATTATTTTGCATTATCGTGTTTCGATTTGAAGGACACTGGTAGCTAGTGAAATGAATAGGTAAAGAAGATTTAAGAAATAGTATCTTGAAGTCGGCATGACCTTTCGATAATCTGACTGAGAAATCCTTAAAAAGCTAATTACTTACGTGTTCTTTTGGGCCAAATGGCTTAGTAGTCATTCGTTGTAGTCAAAATGACATTTATTTTCTCTTATTCGTAAGCACAGCTAGTTTGGACAGACATGCGAGTACTATTAATAAATAATAATAAACGCTACACACTCAACGGTCGCCATTAGAATAGTTATATTCTGTGTCGGGGGTCCGGAAACATACACAATGACATGGACAAACACACCCAGAACGGAAAACATGCATGTATGGTCAATACAAACACCTGCTCTGAGCGGGAATCGAACCCGAGACTTGCGTTGCTTAAGGCAGGTTCGCTACCGCTCCCCCCCTCCTGGGCTTGTCGTGCCGGGGGGCTCAGTAGCCGGGAGTCGATTGTGCAGGTGGCACCTTCGACTGCCCGGTGAAGCTAACAGGGTCGGACGGTTCGGGCGTGGGGCGTTTTACGCTAGACCGCGCCTAGGAGGGTGGTGTCGTATGGGTCGCTCCGGTACTTTTCTGCTTATCAGAATGGACTGCGAGTGGCTCCTGCGACACCGGTGGTGTGTTTGACCGGGGCCTTCAGCCTCGGTCAGGCGGTAGAGGAAGAAAACCTCTTTAAAAAATAACGGCGGTCGGTCGTAGAGGGAAACAACCTCATTAAAAGGTTAGTCTCGGCGGGGGGAGCCCTAGGACCCAGGGCTCCCTTGGTTGGGTTTGCCGGGGCCTTCTGGTCCTGGTCGGTGGGGCGCGAAAGCGCCGTGGTGTATTGTATTTATGTATTTTATGTATTAGTATGTATTTATGGCGGCAGTAGGTTGCCGCCCCAGACGGAGGCTGACGGCCTGGGTGCGTTCGCGCACCAAGTTGTATATATATATTTTATTTATGTATAGTATGTATTATTATGTATGTATGGCGGCAGTAGGTTGCCGCTACCGGTGGGCCCCTCGGGGCAAGCGCCGGGTCGTCGCGGTGGTATGCTTCGGCGATCCCGCGACGTCCCACTATGGCGCTAGATGGGACATTGGAGTTTTAGTGGGTAGGGGGGCTCGGCTCCGAGTCCACACACCTCTTGCGCCATTGCACCCGTCCCGGCGCTCGAGTGCGTAACTGCATTTCTCCAAGTAAAAAAAAAAATAAAAGGTTCGCTACCGCTGCGCCACAACGTCGTCAAAGTCTTATGCTTTGTATTATTATATAGTTGGTAGTTACTTGTAATCCTTCAGCGGGTCGCGGAGGTCAGATGTTAATCTCTTTATAGATCAGAAAGTATGTCTTACGCGACGTCAAACTTTAAATATTTGACGCAATCTTATCTAATATTACTCATATATTTTGATATAAAATATAAATATATAAACCAGTTGCATCTTGCGGGTAGGCAGTTCGCATTCCGCAACTTTCACCTTTGCACTCTATTTCCACTTACCATCAGGAGGAGTAAAGACAGCTGCCCCCTTCTCCAATTCTCGGCGTGAAATATAAAAACGGTAATCATTAAATTAAACAGTCAATTTAGAATCTAAAACATTTATTTACGCGAAACACGTATTTTGATATTATCTAAAATTCCATCCCTGAAAGGTTGAAATGGTTTGTATTAAAATCTAATAAAGTTGTGAGTGAAACCACTGACAGAAACCAATCAATTATATTTAAAAAGAGTAGCTAGTAGACTTAGACGGACACAACAGACTTTATTTGACGCTTCAAAAGTGCTTATTCCTATTTGATAAAAATAACAATTTTCATTTGTCAAAAATTTCGTTGTGAATCTAGTAGCTATTATATTTGAATAACGTATACGTATTTGAATAACTTAAACTATTAATAAATACTTGCATCAAATTAATATTATCAGTTAGTACAAAATAAATAGAAAATTAAAAATAAAATAAATACTAATTAAAATAAAATAAATAAAATATTTTAAAAAACGAATTCTCACGAATATACCTGCTTACTACTTAAAAAACTGTATCAAATTTCAAAATACCCAGGGTTAACAGTTCGCAATGTCGACCTCATCAGAAAATGGGGTCACATAGTTCAAATTTATCAGTTTTTTAATAGAAAAAATATAAAAATGATAGTACTTTTAAACGTATTACTTTTAAAGTTCGTCGTGCGTAAGGAGATAACCCTAAAATTGGGGTGAATCGTGGGAAATCGGATGGGGTGGCTGCGACCGCGGTTTTCATAGATACAAGGTTAATGGGTATTATTTTTCGGCTATTAATTTAACAATATATTTCCGTTTTAAATAAAAACGAAAATATGAAATAATAAAAAATATGTAGTTATTTAAATATGTTTAATAAATATATTTGCTTATTTATTAATGATTTCTATAATAAATAATGTATATATTATTACATTTATGTAAAAAAAATTATTACAAAAATATAATATAATTATTTGATTTTTTATATTTAATTTCAATAAATTATTATTGAAATTATGTACAAGATATTGCCATAGATTTATGTTCAATACAATATCTCAACCCTTTCGTTAACCAGCGGTCGAAGTGACCCGCAATCACACCGATATCATATTACTTAAGAAATACATTTTTCTCGATTTCAACCCGATATTTGCAAAAATTAAATCAATTGTTGACCTTCTTTTTTTAAGAATAAGCCATGAAATCTTTTGTAAATCAATACAATGGTGTCCGTGTGACTTTTGACCCCGATGACCTTTTTTCTACCCTGACCGCGTCTAGGAAGGGACACCACAATGGGCTACCGGACAATCGCTCCTAATTGAAGAAACGCAAAAAACATAACAATGTCTTAAAAGTTCAATAAAAAAGTGTCACGTGCATACATTTAAATTGATTTTTGTCCAACGCATAAGAATAATTTATTTAAAAAATTCTTTATGTAATCATTTTCATACAAAAAAATTGTTTGAAAAAAGACTTCGAAATAATGAAAAATACCGTTATTCATCTCCACAACGGAAAAATATCTATAAAAATCTCAAATTACTGCAAACAGTTATAAATCAAGCGTACAAAAATACGAAAAAAAAACTATCTCACGGCTGCGATCATCTGTTACTTCCTAAAAGGGGTGAATTAAAAATCGCGACTTAAAGAATTCAAAAAGATCTCAGTCAACGGTACCCTCGCGAAGTTATTGTACAAAAAAACCCGGAATATATCATCTTTCGGGTAAAGGGCGCAACTCTTTCCCATGGGTCTTAACCTTGGCGAACTTTTTTGTTAAAAATTGAGACACCTTTGCCATCTTTCCAGTTTTTTGTCAGTTTTTTATTACAAACGATAGACATAAGAAGGGTCGTGGTCTTTGTGCTTGCCCTCCGTTTTGTGTTCGCGTTAAGATTCCGCAGGTGGGTCAGATATAGCCCCGATGTTATTTGAGGGTTAGTTCGCGAATTATAATATTGAAATTGCGAATTGTTTTATTTTATTAAATATTTAAATTTAAAACTTTTCATTTATTTAAAAAATTATATTTGTTATTACTCTTTGTAGAGTTCATTTCATTTAAAAATATTTACGGGAATTATTCGTTTGTAAATCGATTTCATTGGTTTTTCAAAAAGGTTAATATCGGAAGTCCGTTTTTCGTATATAAATCAAAGTATGAGTGCTAGTTACTATTAAATCTTCCTCTTCCTAGCACTACCTCCCACTACAATCCCGGTATCCTCCTCTCCCGAAGATTATGTAGGATAAGAAGCGTAATAAACCACTCTACTCCGCTACAGATTGGCTTATTTACATATCTCGGAATTCCTTTAAAAATATGCATATGTTTTTCTTCACAGTAAAGTATAAGAAGGATTTGAGACACAAATTGAGGAAATGAAAACTCAGATGCTTGCATTTTGTTTGCAGCTTTTAGGGTTCCGGAGTGAAATGGCAAAAACGGAATCCTTATAATTTCGTCCGTGCGTCCGTACGTCGCAGTCATTTTACTTGGAGACCTCTATATCATAAGACATTTAGTAAATAGGTGTATTCTATTAACCGCTATAGAATTTTGTTATGAAATAATAAAATATATAGATCCAGGTGGCAGTCCGTACGTAATTATAACTGAGGATTAAATTTAAAAAAACAATTTACCGTGTGAGACATCTTTGACACCGTTGTGGCGTTGTGGGTAGGGTATCTGCATTTTGTGTCAACGGTTGCGGGTTCGATTCCCGCTCGGGCAGATGTTTGTTGAAATTTCTGTTTCGGTCTGGGCGTTTGTTCATGTGGGTCTCCTCACCGTGCCTCGGAGAGCACGTTAAGCTGTCGGTCCCGGTTGTAATCACATGACATCTAATAATAACCGTTAACTCTTGATAAGTACTTAAATTTCTCTTATCCAATGAGTTAGTGGTTCGCCCTTAGAGTTGCGGAGGTCAGATGCCAATCACTCCGTGTAAAAACTAGTAAATTGTCAGACCCGGATAAGGGTAATAAGCAGGTAAATAAAATAGCGGGAATAATGCCAGGACGAAGAAGACCGTGTGAGGCATCTTTGAATAGGCCTTTAAAATAATAAGGGGGTTTAATTTCGACTGTTTTCAGTCAGTAATATTGGCTCCTAAGGTAATAAAAATTGGATCACCCTTACTACTTTTTTACTATGGGATTCAAAATTCTGGAAAATTTTGAAGTAGAGCTTCGAAAATCACTTTCTAAGAAAATTACTTTGAAAATTATACGTCTAGTTATTTTATGGAAAAGTGCACGAGTTTTTTTTTTCATATTATTTTCCGTGGTCCACAACCCATTAAGCCGGTGTTTTCATTTAATTATAAAATTCTACAAACACAATTTTATTCAAAGCACAAAAAATATATAATCTAAAATACATCTAAGTAATAAATCGAAAATTATACAGTTCTTAAAGAACTCAAAATGTGGATTCATTAATAAATAATTTCCGAAAGTGTCCAACAGCACGTACGGACCATATACGTTAAACTGTTTAATTAAATCAGTAAAAACGGTCGTCCTGGACCTCTGTTTAGAGCAGTGGTTCCCAAACAGTGTCCGCGAACAACCAGTGGACCTCTGGAGGTGAAATATAGTCCACGAATGATTTAGAATTTCGTGAAATTAAAAGCAAATATACAAGAAAATCTTAGAATCATTTATAAATATGGACTCATTTCCATCTGTTAAAATTAAGTCATTAGCTAAAGTTAATCAAGTGTTCCGAAAAATATTTTCGAAGTTCTGAGGTAACAAATATTTTAAAAAATTATCTTGTAAATCGTGGTGCCTACTAACAAAAAGCGTATAAAAGTGATAAATGGTTAGAAGCCACTGGTTTAGAGCAATCAAATCGTCAACGCGGTTGGCGAAAAATAAATACAATGATCGTAAGGGATGAGATACACTTACGACTTTTTGAAAGTATCGCACAATATTAGTAGAGATTCAATCTGTAATCGCAGTCTGTTTGTTAGTCACGCATAAACCACTGAACGGTTTTGATGAAATTTGGCACAAAGATAAATAACTTAAATTCTTTCGATCATGATGCAAGATTGCCACTAGCTTTTTTCCGTTGCGTTGGCGTTGAATTTATGAACAGAAAAAGTCTAAAAAGAGAACTATAAATATATATATTTATCCCTCTCACTCCTCCGTTTTATCCTATTTCCATCAATAAAAAAAAGTTGACAAGCAATCATTCTCTCTCTCTCTCACTCATAGTATATTCGTCACATTAACTTACAAATTAAACAGGATACAAAATTTAATTTCTACCGCGTGTACTATTTTATTTTAAAGTTGGTTAAATAAAAGTAATAATAGGACAGTCGTAAGTCATTAAATTGCCCATACAGTCCCAGCCTTATATGTTTAATAAATAAAAAGTGGGCCATCGAAATAGGCATAATTACATTGCAACTTTGCGGGCGGCGAGCGGACATTTTGTGAAAATTACGACAGGTAAAAACATTTCACGAGATATCCAGTAAATTCCATTGAAAGAAATGATACGTGCGAAAACGGTATTTTAATTTAGAATAATACAAAGAAATGATTAATTAAACATAAATATATTAAATTACCACACAAACTTTTCTTTCCTTTTCCATAAACAAAAATCTAAATAAGTCTTTATTAATTTTTCTAACAAAAAACATTATTAATTTTCGTACAATTTTTGTACAAAATGTTGTTTACGCAAAAATAAGCAATCATGTAGGTGTTGGTATCGAATCTGATTTTAGATACGAAGGTGGCGGGTTCGATTTTCGCTCGGACAAGATGTTTGATATAAATATCTATTTCGGTCTAGGAGTTTGTCCTTGTGGGTCTCCCAACCGCGCTAAGGATAGCACGTTGCACTGTCTGTCTCTATAATCCCTAAAACCGGTAATTTTCTTTCAAAATCCGGAAAAAAGTAATAAGCAGACCCTGAGTAAATGCCGGGAAAAATGTTAGAAAGAAGAAGAAGTGGACTGCTGATAGAAGTGAAAACCTTTTTTCATTTAATTTCGTTTAGAATTCACTTTAGAAGTGCGTTATTTATAATCTGTTTTATTCGTCGCTTTTAAAAATGGAACGCAAAAATGTTTGCCGCTCTTTTAGCAGCATAGTTGTCGAACAGAGAAATGTCAGTTTTGTTGAAATTTTGAAAATTAATAACGGCCGCCGCCGCATTCCCGCGCGTCCTCCCGCCGGCCCTTTAATTAGAAATATTTCATGATTTTAGCTTTTTCTGTCGACCATTTTGCTATTGAAGTATTTTTAATCTGTTGACAGTATTTGTATTTTTGAAGGTTGCTTTCATTAATTGAAAAATCTTTATTATTCAGAACATGCTTTCGCCCGCGGATTCAACCGCGTGAATAACGACTTTTAATTTATTGCAAAATAAATGTTTTCCCGAACAAACTTTTATCGGTTTTTCCGGTTTTCAATACCGAATCATTTCAGGGATTTCGGCGTCACAATATAAAAGACAGTCATACAGACGTAGTTATTTCGCATTTATAATATTTATTTGTATAAATATGTTTTGCTATATATTCATATGTTATGGACTTATTACGTTTGATTTCGACTTTGTGTGTGTGTGTGTGTGTGTGTGTGTGTAGGCGCGTTGAGAAAATTTTGGTAGAGGTTCAGATTGTGGGTTGCTTAATAAATGCTTGTATGTTTGTCCTCTTATGCAAAAAAAAACAACAATTTTTCCTTTACTTAGCATTAAAAAGCATGTCGGATACAGCTAAGTTTATAAAATATAATTAAATTTTAATCGTCCATACTATATGTAATTTCCAAATAACAAAAACAATTCAAAGTTTCAACTTTTCACTTCTGTCGGCAGTTCCTACGATGGCCTATTTTTTACCATTATGGATTTATTTTATAATACTAGCAATACGCGAATCTTCTCAGCCTTGCGTACATATAAAAAACAAGAAACAACCACAAAAAAATCTTTTAAAATCTTTGCAGCAGGCAGTAACATGACACTGCAGTTTTGTCAAAATATTACATTGTAGCGACACTTTTTTTCTTAAAATTACCCCTTTACGTTAGATTCCGTAAGGGTTGACGAGTATTATACCAAATAGATTTTATTTATGATTCAAGATAAAAATCTAACGATATGGATAAGTATACAGGATCTCGAGCCACAATTGAAACTGTTACAATAAAAAAGCATATTTTTCATTTGATCAAGCAGCTGCAAATTTAAAAGAAACATATATAATTTGAAAATCGAATATTTTATGCACAAAATTCCCTTCCATACAAAAAAAATATTCGAATTCAATAGCTAACTTCATTCGAATATATTGCAAGCTTGTGACTATCTTTGTTTCGTTGCGTTAGTACGAATTTACGAACAAGCACCAGCGAGTCTTTAATCTTTTTTTTGTGTTTAAATTTACAATATTTATATAATAATTATAACCATTGCTTAAATTCACGCCAGATTAGAAATAAAACATGAACAAATTTGAATTTCGAACCACAGTATAAAGCAAACATTCCGTTATTTACGTTAATCCATATTTCGAAGTTTTAAATGCGTCTTCCATTTTTGAACGGTTTCTAAATTCAAAAGAAACTAAATTCTCATTCCGGCTGCGTCGCGTTCTAAATATAAAAACTCTTTTTTGTCAAATATGGAAGGGTTAAGTTAAAAACATTCTATTTTCGAATTGTTAAAAAGTCTACATTGTATGGAATACGTCAAAACTCTGTAGCTAATGCAGACCATGGAAAATGTTTGGATAAAATCATAGATAATACAACTTAAAGTAACTTTTTAATTATATATAGTATATTGAATAATAGTTAAGTAAAGGTTTATATAGATAACCTTTAATTCATATTTTCATTTTTTGTAGTTAAATAAATATTTAATAAAATGTAAGTAGCATTTAATGAAATTGATTAGTGTGAAAATATGTTAATCAAATTTATAATACTTGCTTATATATTATGCAAGTCTTAAATTTAAAAAAAAAGGCAATCATGGACACTACCGATAGAAGTGATATCATTTGTGATATCAATTTTTAAAATTAATTATTAATTACAGTATAGATAATAAAATTTTATAATTTGTAAATTTAAGTCAATAACATTAGTCCGGTAACACCTAAAGAGTCTAATCATTATGCAGGCGCGTCGCCAGTCTGACGTAACACGTCACATGAACTATGTCGGTGGAGCGAAACCATAATCCGAATCATTTCAATAACCAATCAACTCGTCTAAATAAATTTTCACTCAACTCACTCAAAATCGACTTACACAAAAAAACAGTTCGACGCACATTTAAAATCTTAATTATTCATCTGTATTCTTTCCATATACTATGAAAACATTATTCCTATTTCAAATGATACGAAAGACACAGGAAGCGTGAGTTTTTTGTCACTTCCACATCCCGAACTGATTCACTGTCTCCATCTCGCTCGCACTTACATTCTCTTCATAGGAAGAGCAGAGACAGAAAACGTGATTCTACGTTCAGGTGTGTTGACAATAACAGATGTTCATAAGATGGCGGGCGCATATTACACAATTACAATTCTATTTAATTATTTTTCCTCGTTCGTTATTTAAGATTTGGTGCGTGGGCGTCGTTACTCAGCTCTGTTGAAGACAATCGGAGATTTTTTTATCTTGTAAACCAAGATCCGTTACTTTCCTAATTTTGTAATTAGAATTGACGTTTACTTTTTTAAACGTAGGTGGCAAAGGTATAATTATCATGCTTGGTATTAAGTTAGCAAATAAAAGATTCATCGTGCATCAGTTTTATTGAATAAGGTATGTCTATATAAGATTCGGCACTATTATTATGACGTACTTATAGTTTAATTATATATAGTTGTGCTTCTCCAATGACATAAAGAAACCCTCCTTCAGAATGTGAAACTTTGTTGGCTATTACGCTTTCGAGCTTAAACGACTGAATCAATTTTGATCAAATATGATACAGATATAGACTAGACCGTGACTTGACATAGGCTTGTGTTTGATAACTTATAATAGGTAATTTGCTCTTATCCAATGAGTTACTTTACGTTCTTAGGGTTTCGGAGCTCAGATTGGTATTCCAACATTCTGTGTAAAAACTAACCTAACCTGTCAAATCCGGGTAAGAGTAATAAGCAGACCTTGGGAAAATACTGTAAATAATGCTAGAAAGAGAGAGGTATCTTATCTCTATTGATTTTAAAAGAAATAAATGTTGGCGTATTGACTTTTATGAATTTATCTGTAATACAGGCAAAGTGACATAAAAAGGCTCCAAAAATGCATGACTTCCCCGGCGATGGTTAAAACCGGCATTTGGAAAGACCCCGCAAGTCGCCCCGGACTCAAATTTAATATCGTCCAAAAAGTTATGAAAAGGTTCCGACATCTTAAATCTATCATATACACTAGCGAGATTCGAAAAAATATTCTCCAGTCGTCCAACAACTGGTTGTCAAAAACCCTGTACGTAACGACAAGCATACGCAATACCCAAACTAAATTCTAAACTTTAAACTACAATGGCCTCCAACAATACAATATCTCATTATTTAAAAAAGAATCAATGAGAAAATACAGAGATTTGACCCAAAAAACCGAACCCTCCTAAAGGGTTAAAGAGCGAGAGGGAAAACAATAAACAAGCAAGTTAGAAAGAGATAGCAATATCGATTAACCCTTCAACCGCACCTGGATAGTTTTTTATATATATTTTTTTGTGTTGAATTTTAAAAAAGTGCAAAATTTCGTATTGTTTAGGGTCAATATTGATTTTTTCAGTTCAAACGCCACGCGAGCACAATGGAAGTTCGTTATCTACTATTCTAAATGACGCCATTACTCATTGGATCAAAGGCTAATGTCGATAAAAAAATCTAATGAAACTTATTTATAACGACCGTTTTAACGAAGTGCCAGTGGTCGCGAGTTTGATTCCCGCTCGGAGCAGACGTTTTTGTTGATCATATATTCATGTGTTCAAGTCTGGGGTTTTTATTTCATGACGGCTGGTAAACAAGCATACGGTCCGCTTGATGATAAGCAGTCATCGCAACCTATGAACACTATATTTAAAGTATCACATGCGAGTTGCCAACCCCAGTTATAGGTGAGAAGGGTTGAAGGAAAAAAGGAAGGGAATAGAGGGGGTGGGAGTTAGTGCCTCCGGTCATCTCACTCATCGCACGAAACGCAACAGTATTGTCACTTGACGCCGATTTTCTCTGAGAGGGTAGTACTTCCCCGCTCTACTACTAAATGTTGTATGGTTGTATGGTTGTTGGTGGGTGGTCTTGTATGTTTCTGGATCACCTTCCTGTGTATATTATTATCCTGATCTGTTGAGAGATTTAACCTTTGTTATTTCAAAATAATTCAGTAATAATAACGATAATCGTTCTTTAGTGGTGCTACCTTTTAAATAAATGGGTTCGATTCTCGCTCAGAGCAAATTTCTGACTCTCATACGCTTTGTAATTTGGACCACACGATATAAATACGATATGTATATCGCGGTTACTCTTCTTCTGGTTTTTACCCGGGTTTGCTTTTTACTTTCATATGGATTTATTTTATTTTATTTAAATTCTTTATTGCACACACAAAATAAATAATTACAAAACAAAATGTTAACAATGTATATAAGTGGTACAAAGGCGGCCTTATCACTAAAAGTGATCTCTTACAGGCAACCTATTATCGTAAAAGAATCTTCAGTCTGAAGGGCTGCGAATTGTGCAATTTGTGTATATAATATATGCTATATTAGTATACACAATATAATCATAAATAGACGTACATAATAGAAAATACTTATAAAAATACACAAATACATAGATACATACATACATACATACAATATATAAATATATATATATACAATATGTTCGAGCACTGAGCCATAGGCGCTCGACCATCTGCGCGGCGGAAGGGGGAACGAGGACGGTGGCGGGCAGCGGGGCGCGGGACGAGTGCGGCCGGGCGAGTCGACCGTCAACGCCGACCACTTGCCATCCTCCCACCGCAGGCCGACGCACGTTCCGTCTAATATCTATTTGTCTATTTGCAATAAAAGTTTTTATACAGTCCACTCGCTTTCCTTTCCTCTCCAACATTTTGGTCCTTCTCCCGGCAAATTGGTGAAAGAACCAACGAAGAAAGGATACTTTTGAAGCAAATTGAACTTCGGATCGTCTATTATACACGTCGAGTCATCGCCATCTTGGTCGACAACGAGGCCAACGAGGACAACGTGGCGCTGTTGAGGATAAATCAGGATATATTTTGTGAGTTCGTTCCAATTATTCCTGTCTATTTTCTTTATCCTACTTTCTAAAAAATAAATTTTCAATTTTTCTATTTGCTCCCAATTTTTTCACAAGCTTTGTTTATTTCTTTATTTGTGTTAAACATCGTAAATTCATTCATTCATACGCATTTCTATATTTTATAAAATTATAAAATAGCTAATTGCATAAAAAACATTGTGCGTAACCGGTTCTCGACCGGTCATTGACACGTAGGTCACTGGCCGCTTGTTGCGTAATCGCAGGTGCATTCAATCGCTCGATCGCTAAAGCTTATCTTTTTTCTATTGTTCTAATTGTTTGTATTTTTTATTGCTTTCGCAGTTCGTATTTATTCATTTTTTTACTTTTTCTTCATACTTTGCTATAATGGCTGACAAATTCATTAAAAACGTAGTGCAATGAAGGCCAAGCTTACGGCATTTAATAATTATTTAGAAACAATTAAAAATAGTGATAGCTTAACTCAATTGCGTAGGCTTGAATTAGAAAGTCGCTTTAGCAAATTTGAGGCCTTATATGCGGATTTCGATGATTTACAGACTGAGATCGAGCTATTATCGGACAAACCTGAAGAAGCTTATGCAATCCGGGCCCAGTTCGAGGATCAGTATTACTCTCTGATCGCCGCAGCACGCATGATTCTGGGAAAGGTCGATGAGAATAAGCCTCATGGCTCAAACGGGTTCGTAACAGGCTCCGAAGATTCGATTTCAGGTGGGTCCAAAACCAATTTTATACGTTTACCCAAAATTGATTTACCTTACTTTGATGGTGGCTATCAGTGTTGGCTTGAGTTCAGAGACACATTTTCTTCTTTAATTCACCAAAATAGTTCTATTGACAATATTAGTAAATTTCACTATTTGCGTGCTTCTTTAAAGGGCACAGCAGCAGAAATTATTAAAAATATTGATTTTAAAAGTGATCAATACGAATTAGCGTGGGATTTGCTTTGTGAGCGTTATAATAATAATAGACTTCTCATAAATAATCACGTGCAAGCGTTATTTAATGTTGAGCCTATAGTGAGAGAGTCTAGCACTTCGTTACGTCATCTTATTGACGTAACTAACAAAAACATACGCGCACTTAAAACATTAAATGAACCAACTCAATATTGGGATACATTGGTCATTTATTTAATGTCAACAAAATTAGACTTTGTTACCAGTAGACATTGGGAGGAGCATCGTAACAACTTTACAACATCCCCAACATTATCACAGTTTTGCAATTTTTTAAGCAATCGGGCCGATTTATTAGATACAGTTATAGACAATCACAAATTTTCAAAAATAAATAAAACAGAAAATTATAAAAATAAAAACTTTTTAATAACTTCTAATAAAACAGAATTTACAGTCAAATGCCCTTTATGCTCACAAAAACATTTTCTATACAGTTGTGAGTCTTTTAGAAAATTGCCCATTGAAATTAGAATACAAAAAGTAAAAGATTTAAAACTTTGCATGAACTGTTTACGTCCTGGTCATTTTGAAAAGAAGTGCAAATTATCTCATTGCAAGTATTGCAAAAATAAGCACAACACTCTTTTACATATCGAACAAATACCTATCTTACAAGATCCATTACCCAAATCTAACCAAAATGAAAATATTTCTCTTTCTACCAATATTTTCCCTACCCAGAATACTACGCGGTCGCATGTTTTACTTTCCACAGCTTTGGTGAGAGTGGTGGGCTACAATGGTGAAAAATGCGACGCGCGACTTCTACTCGACAATGGTAGTACAGCAAACTTCATCACTCAGAGTCTATGCACTAAGCTAGGCTTGCCTCGGCGAGACGCAAGCTCCACAACTATCACAGGTATTAACAATCAAACCAGCAATAGTGCATAGTCTTGTAATCTCACAATTGAGTCTTTTTGCGGTGGCTATTCATTCAATATTGATTGCCTAATATTACCTGAAATTACTAAGCTACTTCCGACTTCACTAATAAATATAAAACAGATTCCAATACCAAAGAATTTGATATTAGCTGACCCTACGTTCAATGTCCCTTCAACAATAGACATTTTGGTGGGCGCTGAGATATTTTGGAACGTTATACAAGGTCATTACATTGACCTAGGCAAAAATTTACCTAAATTATGTGATAGTAAGCTAGGCTGGATAGTATCAGGCACTGTTCACACGAGTCATTCACGCTCAACCCTATCACACTTTTGCAATTTTTCAAAAACCGATGATAATTCCGACTTAACAAAATTTTGGGAACTCGACACGGTTTTACCAAAGCATGCTTTTTCATCGGAAGAAATTGCATGTGAAAAGCATTTTATTTCAAATACGTCTCGTAATGAAGACGGTCGTTTCTTAGTTACCATGCCTTTTAAAACGGATCCCGACGTTTTAGGTGATTCGTTTGAAATGGCAAAACGTCGCTTTTTCTCGTTAGAAAGACGTTTCAAACGAGATCCAACGTTTAAAAACATGTATATAAGCTTTATGTCTGAGTACGAAAGCTTAGGTCATATGACGGAGGATAGTGACCAGTCAATTTTTCAAAATACTATTAGTTATTTTTTGCCCCATCATGGTGTTATACGTGAAACAAGTAGTACCACTAAATTACGAGTAGTGTTTGATGCATCGGCAAAGACTTCGTCAGGTGTATCACTAAATGATATACAAATGGTTGGCCCTACTGTTCAAGATGATCTATTATCGATATTATTACGGTTCCGTCAGCATAAATTTGTTGTCACCGCTGACATAGAGAAAATGTATCGAGCTATACATATTAACCCTATACAACGATCATTGCAGCGCGTCGTGTTTCGTAGCAATAGTAGGGATCCATTAAAAACTTACACCTTAAACACTTTAACATACGGAACCGCGTCGGCGGCTTATTTAGCAACTAAGTGCTTAGTTAGTCTAGCCGAACAAGCTAATAATGACCTCTTGAAAGCTGCTATAAAACGAGACTTCTACGTTGATGATCTTCTCAGTGGTAGCGATACCCTATCGAGTACGATAAATTTATGTAAAGAAGCTATTTCCTTACTCTCTACAGCAAAATTCAATTTACGTAAATGGAAGTCTAATAATACAACAATTTTAAAAGAAATTACTTCCGATGTATCTGACAACATTTTAGAACTGTCGGATAGTAATCTCTCATCAAAAACTCTTGGTTTGTACTGGTTTTGCGATTCGGATACATTTTCATTTTCTATCAACATAAATAATGGAATAAAAATTACAAAACGAAATATACTTTCCATAATTAGTCAAATCTTTGACCCCTTAGGCTTAGTAGGTCCATGTATAATTGAAGCAAAATTAATTATGCAGAAGCTATGGTTAAATAAGTGTGAGTGGGATGACGAAGTACCACATGATCTCGCAGAACAGTGGCGTTCATTTTCTAATACTCTTTTGCATTTAAACAAATTAAAAATCCTCGTTGGATTATTGCGATAATTTCACGAAACGTGAAATTCATGTTTTTACCGATGCTTCTGAAAAAGCCTATGGAGCGTCTATATATATACGCTCAATTAATAGTTCAGGGTTAATTTCGATTCACCTTTTGACTTCAAAAAACCGAGTAGCCCCAATAAAACCTACCACAACCCCACGATTAGAGCTTTGTGGTGCTTTGTTAGGTACAAGACTTTGTACTAAGGTTCGAGAGTCCTTAACAATGCCTATTGATACTTGTAGGTTTTGGTGTGACTCGACTATAGTGCTGGGTTGGTTGTCAACACCTGTGAATCAACTTAAACCTTTTGTACGCAATCGTGTTAACGAAATTCTCGATAATAGTCTTGGTTTTTTGTGGAGTTACGTGCCGTCTAGAGAAAACCCGGCAGATCTTGTTTCCCGCGGGCTGAAGGCTGATCATATCAGCGAATCTAAGTTGTGGTGGAATGGACCCTCATTTCTATTGCAAAATCAAAGTTTTTGGCCAAAAATGCCAAATCAAAATGCGAAGCAAGATCTTCCGGAAATAATAAAATTAAATCTAACTAATTCTATATTAAATACACATACTTACAATAATTTACACACAATAACAAATAATCAAACTTTATTACAACAATTAATACACAAATATTCAAATTTTACTTATTTACACAGAGTTGTAATTTATATATACAGATTTATTTACAATTTAAAAAATAAAAAAATAAAATAACAAGTTTCCTAACCAGTCAAGAACTAGATAATTCATTGACACATATAATACATGCTGCTCAACTTGAAATGTTTCCTGAAGAATATAAGATTCTAAAATCAAAACAACTATTGCCACGAAAACATAAATTAATTTCATTAAATCCATTTATAGACTCGCATAAAATTATTCGTGTCGGTGGCAGACTGGATAATTCTAACTACGATTACAATATAAAACACCCAATATTACTCTGTAGCAAGCATCATCTCACAAAGTGTATATTTAATTTTTATCATAAAAAACTTTTACATGCGGGTCCTCAATTACTTTTAGCAAACATCCGTCAGAAGTACTGGCCTTTGAGAGGGAGAGATCTTTCTAAATCAATCGTTAGAAATTGCATTACATGTTTTAAACATACAGCTCACATTACACAGCCCATTATGGGTCAATTACCTAAAGTTCGCAGTTCACTTGAATTTCCCTTTCTTAACACTAGTGTCGACTATGCTGGGCCTATACTGATAGCCGACCGCAAAGGTCGAGGTTGTAAAATCATAAAATCTTACCTTTGTATTTTTGTATGTCTCGCTGTAAAGGCAATACATCTGGAGCTTGTTATGGACCTCACAAAAGAAGCCTATATGGCAGCTTTAAATCGCTTTATTGCTCGCCGTGGAAAGCCACGATCTATATTGTCCGACAATGGGACAAATTTAGTTGGTGCTTCTAATGAATTGCTTCGGCTTTTTCAGGAATCCAATCTTTCATCAAATATAGCGCAGGAAGGCATCGAATTTTCTTTTGCTCCGCCTTATTCCCCACATTTTAACGGCGTTGCTGAAGCGGCTGTGCGATCTACCAAGCGTCACCTAAGACGCCTTCTCCAGCAACCTTATCTAACGTATGATGAATTGTATACATGTTTAACACAGATAGAAGCTATCTTAAATTCCCGTCCAATTACCCCTCTCTCTAATGATCCCTCAGATCTCTATCCATTAACTCCAGCTCACTTCCTTATTGGACGATCTCTGACTGTTGTGCCACATCCTGACATCACAAGCAGCAAAGCTTCGTCGCTTCAAAGATTCCAGAGAATCGAACTGCTAAAGCAACATTTTTGGACAAGATTTTCTAATGAATATGTTGTTCTACTCCAACAGAAAACGAAATGGTTCCAGACACAAGGATCACCTCTTCAAAATGGAACGCTTGTTCTTATAAAGGACAAACAATTACCTCCCTTAATGTGGTTGCTTGGCAGAGTGGTGCAAGTGCTGCCCGGAAAAGATGGTGTCGCTCGGGTTGCCGACATAAGGACCAAGAAGGGGGTTATCCGTCGAGCATTTAACAACATATGCCCACTACCTACACAGCACCTTGAAGAAACTTCAACGCCGGGAGTATGTTCGAGCACTGAGCCATAGGCGCTCGACCATCTGCGCGGCGGAAGGGGGAACGAGGACGGTGGCGGGCAGCGGGGCGCGGGACGAGTGCGGCCGGGCGAGTCGACCGTCAACGCCGACCACTTGCCATCCTCCCACCGCAGGCCGACGCACGTTCCGTCTAATATCTATTTGTCTATTTGCAATAAAAGTTTTTATACAGTCCACTCGCTTTCCTTTTCTCTCCAACACAATATATAAATATATATATATATACAATATATAAATATATATATATACAATATATAAATATATATATATATACAATATATAAATATATATATATATGGATTTGTCAGGCTACTAGTTTTTACCGGCGTTGGGATGTGACGACCCCATTGCCCGCTGATGGGATTACCTGTCACTGTCAGAGATTATCCCACCAGTGCAATCAGTCATACTGGTGGTAGGTCTTTTGTTGCAAGAGGCCGGCTAGGTATGTACCACCGCTGTGTCAAATATTCTGCCGCCAAATAGCAGTGTCTTAGGCATTACTGTGTTCCGGTTTGAAGGGCACTGTACGCTAGTGAAATTACTGGTCAGAGGAGGTTTAAGGACCAATATCTCGAGGTTGGCAACGCGTGAGTGGCACCTACTAATGGTGCTGCAAGTGCTCATAGGCTACGGCAACCATTTAGCATCTGGTGGGCCGTATGATTGTTTGCCAACTTGTAACATGTAAAAAAATACACAAAGCGACCACCTAACCTCCGCAACCTTAAGAGTGTAGACTCACTGGATAAGAGTAAATTACCTATCAAGAGTTAATGATTATAATCAGATGTTATGATAACAACCGGGACCGAAAACGTAAAATACTCTCCGAAGCACGGTGGGGAGACCCACAAGGACAAACGCCCAGAACGAGACAGATGCAGAAGGCAGCCTTGCTACCAACACGTCTAAATGTCGTAATTTTATAATAAAAAATGGGATATATAAAAACTTTTGTAGAAAGAAGTATAGAGAATATTATGTAATAAATATTATTAACCCACATCGAAACCCACCATTTATATAAAATCATTTCATTAAATCACAATTCTAATCAATTCGAAGTCAGTTTTTAATTATTAGGTACCATTATAAATATAATTGCCAAGTTAAAAACCCTAAACAGATAAAAATTCGCATCGAGAAACACAAAGGAACCGTGGATCGTCGTCGCGGGCGCGGGCGCGTCCCGTAAACGATAAAAATTATAAATTAAAACGTCTCAATGCGAGACGAACGAGCGTATAGCGTAATGCAAAAACGACGAACCCTTTAAGTAACATCTCGTATAAAAAGTCAAAAAGTAAGACAATCAAATGAGGGACGTACAAAAACGGGGAAATAAAAGAGACAAAAAGCAATATGGCGGATTGTTTTTAATTATCGAGTATCGGCATAAATCGATGCACGTCGCCGCGGGCCCGCCGAGAGCGGCGCTCGCGCAATCGTGGAGTCGAACTGTACGCGTTTCTTTTCGTGACTTCATTCGCGAAATTTGTTACCCTCCTACAGACAGTTACTAAGATTAATTTGGACATACAGACCAATAGACCAACAGATTATTTAATTAAATATTATATACCTATTTGTTATTTCATCATCGTCACTGTGTAGAACTCCATTAAAAGACATCGATCTTTTATAAATGATGCCACCGGGAAAGACATTAATTAATTAATTTATTTATATATAATAAAATATAAAATAAATACAAAACCTTTCGAATATCTGCAATATGTGGGAGTACTTTAGAAAATGGACGGCACCTGTGTAACAGAAAGCCGATAGGGCCGCTCTATTTGACTTGACCAATGAGCGAACTGTGTGAGTTTTAAATAAACGTAATGTTGCTTTTGACCAAAGTTTGATGTTTAATGTTAATCATCGCATGCATTACTGCAAATTTAACAGCTATTATAGCCACGTTATCAACTGGAGGAATCAAGATTTGTAGAAGAGGGCAGCAAGGTTCGAGCGTGACCTGTCCTCAAAGTTAGCGGAGCCACAGGTAGTATCTTTAGATAGAAATTTGCACTATTTATATTCATGTAAAATTGTTTCTTATTAGCAAAATAATAATGTATCCCATTGAAAATCTAGTAAGATTCTATTAGAGACAATCAATATTTAAAACAGCACATTTTCCCCGTGCCTAGATAACATCTTTACATTTCTTGGTTTTGTAATATATATAAAGTTTTCTAAACACTTTTTTAAATGCTTGAAATTAATATCATTTTTTTTTTATTAAATAATAATTATTGTAATTATATGCTTAATTAAGCTCATAATTATACAAAAATATAGCCACTATAACATTATTCTACACTAAACAAAAGACAATACAATCATACTTTTCTTCGTCACTAAAAAAATTAAGAGAGAAGTATCTAATTTTTTTTTTCCAATTAAAATATTTTAGTCCGAACATCGCGTCAATACATCCAATGTCCACGATTCATAAAATTCATATGTATGGGTGAAGGCATCGCGATCGCGCTGTAGTACGATATATTTAACTTATAAATAAGGGAACATTGTTGTACAGTCGGTCCGTGCGTTTGTATCCCTTTGTCAATGCCCCGATTATTTATAGATACGGTTTCTTAGCAAAATCGAAATGTGCTAATCTATCTACCATCGCCCGGGGTGAGTGGAATTGTTTTTAATTGATATTTTGCTATCATACAACTGTTATATTTCCAGTTTCATTTGATTCTAAATTTCGTTTGAATTTAGAATCACATGAATATTTTTCAAACAATTTGTTCTAGAAATTTTAAATTTCTAAATGCTAAATAGACTTTGATTAGTTACCGTAATAGAAAGCCAAACTTTTACGATTTTCAAACAACATATTGAAGATTAATTGAGCCAACATAGACAATATGAATATACTTTTTGTTATAAATGCTAGCAATGACCCCATACTAACCACTTATGTTATTCTATAATGATTCTTTATATATGTAAATATAATAAATGTGAAATTTTGTAACTTATGATAAATTTTACTTAAACGCGCGAAAACGACTGAATTGATGTGAATGAAAATGGCCACAGATATTATATCCGTAGAAAAATATTACGTAGCTTTCGGATTGTCAAAATGAACTATAACATTTGAAATTTGTTTTGTCTACTGGAAAATATAAATACCTACTCGAAATAACACGATTCTAGTTTACATTTAAGACGAGCGAAACCGCGTTCACTGCTAGTGAAATATTAATAATAAACAGCGTATTTGAATCACTAGTTAGGTAGTATTTTAACGGAAGTATCAATCTCTCATAGAACAAAGACCTAGGTAGGTACAAAGGATGACCTATATACATAATTTTTATTAAAAAGTCTTCGGATTGGTAAGATGTTAACCGGTTACAGTAGTAGACGTAATAATGATGTCACTATACACCAATACATGTCATGATACACCAATGTGTTGGTGACACGAAGTGGGAAGGGGTAATAAAAAGGTCCCACACCATCCCGGAAGGAAAGACGTATATCAACTTAGGCTACCCCGGTAACTCATATTTAAATAAAATAAATTATTAAATTAAACAAAAAACCCAACTGCATATTATTTTATTATTAGTAATGGTACTGCAGACGGGGACAAGCTAATCAATCAATTTGTAAGTGGATGATGGAGTTTAAAGGGAAATGCTTAAATTACGGGCATATATAATAATTATGATTTATTTCAATGCCTGTGCCCGTATATATATACAATATCATATACAATATATAATATATAATATATTTAATATATAATATACAATATATAATATACTTGAATATTAATTTAATGAAGTTTAATTATTTTATTAATCTACCTTTTTATTCCCTATTTATTGCTTTATAAAAATAAAAGAAAGAAAAATTTGGAGTAGAATTGGCGAACACTCGCCAAAAAAACAAACTTCAGTCATCGATATCTCGAAAACTAAGCAATATATCGAAACATTTTATACATACTTTTCATCTTACTTTGTTGAGTTCTACGAGGAACCATCATCAGATCTTGACTCTATACGAACTTTGATATTCCGCTTTGAATATATTTGCTTCTGCGGAACCCATATTAAAATAATGTACTCTATGTCACTCTCACAACTGAGACGAATCTAATGATACCCCATAAGTCGACATCCATTTAGCCTGTAGGGCGTCACAAAGAAATAGACATACATACATACATACGCTCGAAAAACATTACATGGCAGTCTGGTAAAAACTCTGCCTTAAACGCTAATAGCCTTTCTAATCCCTCTCATGGATATAGTATTATGTATGTGATATTTGTATTATGTAAGGATTCTGAGCTGGTGTTTTTTTATATCATAAAGGTGGAAAACAAGCGCACGGCTTGATGGTAAATGATATACGCCACTAGACACAAGCACTACCAGCAGCATCACAAGCGAGTTGCTGACGCAAGAGGGTTTTGGACCTCCGGCACTCCCACAATATTCTGTGGGACGGAAGTACTTCCCCTATCTAGCGAACACATTCCTCTGAATACAGCAAGGCTTCTACTACTTGTTTCCTAGGATTATTCCCGGTATTTAGCCAGGGTCTGCTTTTTATTCTCATCCTCACTTAACAGGCTATTGAACGTGACCAACCGATTGAACGTGAGTGTTAGCCGTTTAAATTTTACATTAAGTTAATTATGTCTCACGATAGTTTTAATAATTTAATCATTATAGTCCTTACCTTAAAACGTGATAAAACACACAAAACTATCCCAGACCATCCCAAATTCATTTGAGGGTTCGGAATTTATAAGGTTTTTTGTGAAAAATGATCAACGACAGCTCCACAATGACGGAACGGGGTGGTTTTTTACGTTTTTAAAAACGCCCTTTTGTTAGATACAATGGAGCGAAGGTCAGTGTCCTTGGGTTATGATTTGAGGGCTACGGAACATGTATTAAGATCTACGATTTATCTGATCCGATTTACATACTCACGATTTTTTATTTAGTAAATACAACTTCTAATAATAAAACTGAGATGGCTGTTCGAATGTTTGTTTGTGTTGAATGTCCTTCATATCGGCTGAACCGAATAAAGGTCTTTTAAAAAACTTAAACAATTTTTGCAGAATTTATTTTAGTAGGTACCCGATGGCCGGTGAATTATTGATGGCTCTCTTACTTGAAGTCGATCTTAATATTTTTTGAGCTCTTGATCAAATTACTACTAAATGATTATCTTTATTGATTTTTATAATCAACAAAAAGAATCATTATTCTCGTAACTTATACAAAAAATTATCAGTCAATTAATAACTTTTCTTGTTGAAGTAGCGCTAAGGGACAAAAATTGCAGGTCTGCCTACACCACTAATCCTTGCGGTTAGAATCTTCCAATAGGCCGTCTTTTTTATCTATTGGAGTGTAAGTACAAATATTATGTATGTATTAATAAGTAAATATAATCTATATACATACATAAAATAATATTGTAAATTTTACGTGTCTCTTTTTTTTTCAAATTTCGACAAACAGTCATACATTTTTCATGGTGAATAGGATGAAAAATGTACTAATTCTAATAATCGCGTAAACTACATTAACGCGAGTCGCAGCCACTTAATTTAATATTATTGAAACGATTAAAAATCGTTTATTCTAAAAATGTTGTATAGTCTTATGAATGTAAACGGCACTATGTGGCATGTAGTTTACGATCGTTTTCACGGTCAAGTTGAAATTTAGACATAGCGCTCGAAGTTATTTTTAATCAAAATCCCATCCCTTTAGTCTAACTAAGTATATTGATTTATCATTATATATAAGACTTAAGACTTTTATATTAAAATTGCTCATCTCAGATACTAGCAGGTTTTGGTATAGATATTGTGTTAGTAAGTTATTTTTTTTTATATTACTAGTTGGCAAGGAAGCATACGGCCCACCTGATGGTAAGCAGTTGCCGTAGCCAATGAGCGCGCGCAACACCATAGTAGGTGCCCCTCACGCGTAGCCAACCTCGAGGTATCACTTCTCAAATCTGTTCTGCCCAGTAATTTCACTAGCCTACAGTGCCCTTCAAACCGGAACACAGTAATGCCTACGCACTATTTGGTAGTAGAATATTTGACACTGCGGTGGTACCTTCCTATCCTCTTGCAACAAAAGACCTAGCAGCGGTATGACCGATTGCACTAGTGGAATAATCTCTGCTGTGAAAGAGATTATCCCAATAGCGGGCGATGGGGCGTAACTTCCCGACGTACGTAGTTAGTAGGTACGGAAAGTAAAAGGTCAACCAATCAAACAAAATGTCAGTAAAATTCCACCCAGTGACACTGTCAAGGCCAGTCGGACCAACAGTTATTTAGAAAAAAAAATAGGTAAGAACCTTAAGCGAGGACGGGACGGTAAAAAGATACCTAAATAATCGACCCTTAGCGTTTATAAGGATCAAGGGTAGTTTGTACGTATATTTTGAGGGCTTATACTGGTGTTAGGCCTTTTATTGCAAGAGGCCGGCTAGGTTTGGCCGCAGTGCCACATATTCTACCGCAAAGCGTTTTGCATTACTGTGTTTTGGTTTGAAAGACACAAATATTTGAGATATTACTTCGAGAACTGATTTTCAGACGCCATCAAATTTTTTTACTAATGACAAATAATTGGAGATAAAACCGTTACCGGCCACTGAGTCACGACTGTAGTGTTTGTTTTAAAAAAACTGCATAGAATATTTTTACAGGATACAGGAATTTCAGTTAAACAAAATACTTATAAAAAAAGTTTAAATGTAAAATGTCTATAAAAAGTTATCAGAAATTACTAACAAATAATTTTTTAATTTTATATATCAATAATTAAAACACATACCTATTAATAGTTATCGGCGACAGTCTGCGCCAACCTTAATAGTGGCTCTAAAATTAATTGTTCATAAAACGGTAGCGTATATACGGCCCAACCATTAACTCGTGTTCGAAACGCCATTAAGGATGAGAAATTAAAAAAAAGAACAAAAGTATAAAAAATATCACGTCTCCATTCCATATTTCAATATTTATCACAGGATCGTTCTTTTTCGAACAAAAATCGAAAAGGGTTTAAGTTTTTTTCTTCGCTGTCCGTTCGGTTCTTACGACGTTTCGCATTGTTCCAATCCGGCATCCGATAAACATTTGACAGTCAGTCTAGATTACGGAGGAATCCTTTTTATATATTCAGTTAAGATAGGATTTCTGTGCACGTTAAAATTATGTTCAGAGTCTAAGTGTAATAGTCTAGTGTCTAATTTATAAATTTTTAATTTCGCAATTTTAACTAACTAATTTCGCCTATTTCTTAATGTAATTTAATGAATGTATGAGACTTTCCTAAAGAAATTTTTAAAATATATTCATTTCACACACTAAACATAAATATTTTACACATTAATGACACATAATTATATTTTATTGGTATTCTTAGGAGACAATTTCAAACACGTCACATTATTTTAAAATTGTTCGTGAACTGAATTCTTAATATAAAATCTTATTTAAAACAAGGCAGCTGTAAGATCTAGCTTCATAATAATATTCAAGCAACTTCCGTCATCCGGCACCGGATCGGAACAGTGCTCAAGGACCCGTATTATAAATGAGCTCGGTCGTTCAGATACATTTTTTAAAAATCATTCCGTTTTTTGAATTTCTTACGTGATTCCGAGATGTGATGGCTCCTTGAGTGAGGCGATATGGAGGGAATAATAATTGTTTGTGTTCTAATATTGATATATTCTTTGATGAGGCAATTAAATAAAAGATATCATTCCATTTAAAAATATAGAAGAATAAATATATAAGAGTTTTTATTTTCATAATTTTTTAATAATAATGAGGAAAAAGACGTTTAGTTATTTTTTTCCTCCGAGTGATATTTAAATATTTCGTTCGATTAAATTCAATTAGAAATAAGTCGTCTAAATAAGAAATACGTAAAATAAAAATAAAGAAAAACAAGTGCTTTCAGAATATTACGCGGAAACGGTTGAATGAAGCCGGAGGTGAGGTCTATGATTACCGAGTCATTTATTTCAAACTTATTAGTTTAATGGATGATCTGATACATCTAGTTGTAGTGTTTAAAATGCAGTAACATATACACAACTAGAAAGTATATAATTTTTCCGTTGAAAGTCTATGTAAAAACTGAATCGGAAGCATACAAGGTAATTAATATACTTTGAGAATAAATATACTTTGAGAATGAAAAGAGGCTTTTTATATAAAACTAGTAACAACTAACAACTTTCAAATATCCGACGGCGGCATCTACGTCATCGTATTAATATTTAATTCCATCCTGAGTGGAAGGAAACAAAAAAAACGGAAAGACGACTATAAATGGACAGAAAAGGAAAGAACTTAGAGCCTGTAGGTTCCTTCCACACATCGAATGGTTTTTCTTCTATAGTTCCTACGTAGGAAGGGCTCAAAGTTGAATCCATATCTATAGTATGGATAGGCAGAATCATAGCTTATTACGTCAGTAGGAAGTTAAAACACAAGCGTATTCTAGACGATGGACTAATGGACTCATCCGAGGTGACGGTGTGAGCGCCTCAACAAGAGACCCAAACAAGAGACCTCGTCTTCACAGGCGAAGGCGATTTTGTGTATGTGATTGGGCATTGTCTCACGTAATCTTATTATCGAACGAAATAAAATTAGGAAGAGATTCTGAGTACTGAGTGAAAAATAGGCAGCCCTCACGAGGCCTTAAAATTTAATTAGTTATTAATAGCATAATTTTCAGCTATATTAAATTTTTTGTGACGTGGAAACTAGGGTTCATAGAAATGATTTGTTCCTAGAAGAGATGCTGCTGTAGACATTTTGTAGGTAATCTGATTTTGATACTTACCGAAAATAGTAGGGGATATCCCAAACCGACTAGCTACAATATATGGTATGCTTTGGATAAGTCAATTGACCGGAGCCTGGAGCAGATGCTAGTTAATAACATAATCCAATCCGCCGCGTCATTTCACTCAGAGACGATTTTAAAAAAAGTAATAAAAGCTTATAACTCGTTTGTCGAGGATTTCATATTTTAAAATAAGTGTTTGAATGTCGAGTTAGTGCTAAGTCACGTCCATGTGGATTGTTTGATATCGACGGTGCCCCGCGGCGTTGCTCGATGATTGAAATTATTTAATTGTATCGTGTTTATTTATTTATTGTTGATTTCTCACGATGTGGTTAGAGGGTTTATTTGATTTGAATTATATATGGAATTGTTTTAAGTTATTAAATAGATGGCTGATTTCGTAAGGTAGAAATTTGATCAAATTAGAGATTATTTTTCTATTTCTATTTTGTCCATCTTCATGGACGTAGCCAGGATTTGGCCAATCTTAATTTAGGGCATGGAGGGGGCCAAATGACTATTCTCTTCAGTAGTTATTGGTTAAATACTTCAAAATTTATTATATTCTTTCATATCTGATTATTTAAGTATGTCCAGGGTGGGGCGACTGCCACCTCTTGGTCCTACTTCGATACGCCCATGCTTCTTCGTGTGTTAACGTTAGTGCCGACCTTGTATCAGAGTGGTTCATGTATGCTCGAAATAAGTATATAAGGGGAAGTTTGAAAATAGCGACAGTGATTGAAAAATTAAGAAGTGGAAGATTATTCTGAACATGTTATGCGAAGAGAAGAAAGTCATGTGGCCAAAGGAACGATGGATATGAAAGTAGGCGGTAATGCGAAGAATGAGACTATTGAGTTGTTAGTGGATTACGTCTATTCGGTTAAGTTATTAGGTACTAGTTTTTATTCTTAATATATATTAATGGTGTAAAATCAAAAGCATCATACTCTCTTCTTCAACAAATTCTAAAATAAAACAATTTAGAAAGCCATTTTGCTTATTACTTTGAAGGAAATGAGAATATGAGTAACAAAAATAGAAACAATAAGTAATATCATGTTGATTATTAAGTTTTGTAGTGAATATTTGAAGTTCATTGTAAAATCGTATTACTCATGTTTGTTACCTTTAGATCTATGTAAATAATAAGGCTGTACAGTTAAGCCGGCCAAGCCGGCTAGAAAAGTTAGGAAAATGACCTAGCAGCTGATGAGGTTAAGTAATTTAACCGGCTAGCTAGCAGGTTAGGCAATTAGCTTGCTAATTAGCAGGCTAACCTGACATAGCTAATAAGTTACCGGTTAACTGACTAAATGGTAATTTTTTTTAAAGTCAACGGTTGTGGCCTAGCGGTGGCGAACCTGTCTTAATCTCCACAGGTCGCGGTATCGATTCCCGCCCCGAGCAGATGTTGTATTGACCATACATGCATGTGTTCCGGTCTGGGTGTGTTTGTCCTTGTCATTATGTATGTTTCCGGACCACCGACACCGGATATAACTATCCTAATGGGGGCCGTTGAGTGTGTAGCGTTAATTATTATTATAGATTGATTCGCTTACTAGCAGGTCAACGGTCAATGGGTTAAGCGACATTAGGCGCGGTCAGTATGTGGATGGGTAATCGCAATTTTACCAACTTGATAATACATAAGTACTTTTGTAGTGAAAGAGTGAGACAGATAAAATCCGTCGACGCCGGATGAACAGGGTAGCGTTATTTGAATAAAAATAAAACCAAATAATATATTTTTAATTATACATATTTAATAATAAATTACGTTGTCACATGATAAAAATTAAATTATTTACAATTAAATAATACAGTTAAATTTATATAAAAAATAATATAAAAGATTATCGTCCGGACGAGGACGACCGTCGCAGAGATACTCTGTGGTGGCGGACAGAATATCCGAGGGAAGGTCGTATCCGGAGCCGGACCACGATCTAAGCAACATTCATTAATTCCAAGCTATAATATCCAGAAGCTGTAATAAATATGTTAGATGTATAATAAATAATCATAACAATCGTTTTTAATAAACAGAACATTTAATTAAACAGTGACTAGAGAACGTACGAGGATTCGATATTCCAAGCGACTTCTCATAAGCTTTCGATAGGATATAACACTTAAACAATACTTAATAAATTAATAAATAATCATTTATATAAAAAGAACTCCTTTACACTATGACTCCGAATCGTATAAAAATCGTTATTAATGTTCGTATTACAGATAATAAATAGTTTTGCTTGGGGTGCCACAAGGTAGCATCTTGGGTCCCGTTTGGTATATATTTTACGTCAGTCAGGTTTCCGATGTACATCGACTAGTTGTCGTATACATTCAGGTAGAAGGCGGCGAGGGAGTCGCCCTTGGAGCCGACGGCGCGGGCCTGGTACTGTCCGCTGTCGTCGCCGGAGCACTGCACGATCTCGAGGCGGTACCGCGACGTGCCTTCCATTGTGAACTTGTATCTGTTCGACGTCTCGTCGATCGGCTTGCCGTCCTTCAGCCATTGGAGCTGGAGTGGTGGCTGTTGAACAGACATTTTGGATTAGATAACATTTAGGATTCGGACTAAGGATAGAGAAATTTATAACTGACACAGGAGATTTTTATCAGCCACATTAATTATTACGAACTTGTCCTGTTGAACTGGGTCCCGGGTTGCAAATAAATTGTAATAATTATACATTATAATTAATTAATATACAATTTTTTTGTGAAAATTTCCACAGTATGTAACATTCATTTTAATATCAAAATTCTTATTTACTCAAAAATTGTTAACAACCCTATCTGTTTCTCTCTATAAAGAATTAGTGCAAATATTAGTGTAATCAATATAAATACTACAAAGAGAGAGAGGGGAGAGAGAGACAGAGAGACACACTTGTCCCAATAGACATAGTCATAGATAGATAAATGGTGTATGGTGTGGTGGTGTATGGTGTGGTGGTGTATGGTGTGGTGGTGTATGGTGTGGTGGTGTATGGTGTGGTGGTGTATGGTGTGGTGGTGTATGGTGTGGTGGTGTATGGTGTGGTGGTGTATGGTGTGGTGGTGTATGGTGTGGTGGTGTATGGTGTGGTGGTGTATGGTGTGGTGGTGTATGGTGTGGTGGTGTATTGTGTGGTGTGGTGGTGTATTGTGTGGTGGTGTATTGTGTGGTGGTGGTATGGCGTACCTTGTCGAGCTCCGCGCTGAAGACGGCGGGCTCGCCGGCGGCGACGGTGCCGGAGGCGGGAAAGGCGCGGTACTGCGGCGCGATGGCCGCCTCGCCCGCCACCGCCACCACCAGCGTGCACGACGAGAACGACTCGCCCGCATCGTTGAACGCCTCGCACGTGTACACGCCTGCAGGGGAGGGTTGTTTGTGGTCATTGTATACAATTATTAGCAAACGATAAGCGCCTGCGCCATAGATATAGAAAGATGTAGATTGGGTTTTATTCGGTATTAAATGTCATAAAAATGAGGCGCCATCTAATTAAATATAATCGTACGCATAGGCTACCAAAACTTTGAATGTCAATATCCCAGCTACATGCTTACTCTGACTTTTGAACCACTTCATTGGTGGCGCTAGTATACTTCAATTTTAACCAATTTCAATACACGGTATATACAATCTATTATTCTCTATATCTGTGGCGTGCACCCATGATGGCATGGCACGGCAGGGAATATTTCGACAGTATTACATATATGTGCAAACTGACAGCAAAATACCGAGGTATTATTAGAAATGCGGAAGCGTCATGCTGCTGCTTTTATCCAATTTAATATGAAAACTTCAACAGCCTTCAGAATTCTAAGGAACCCCGCGGAATTCCTATCGACATGTCATGGCTGAGCATGCCAAAGTCTTGTTTTCAACGTACGCTGAATTCTTTGATAATTAAAAATTAATACGAATAAAAATATTAGTACGAATGAGCATACCGGCGTCCTCGGGGAATATCTCAGCGATGTGTAACTTGTGAATGTTGGCCTCGCTCGAGTACTGGAAGTCCTTTGATGGTTTGATCTCCTTGTTGTTGTGTAACCACACTACGTCGAAGCGTTCGGCTCCCGCAACCCTGTTCAAAGATAATTGTGAGCTTTGTCATTTAGTTCATAGATATTTTAATGTTTTGGATATGTCAAAATGCGTCTAAGAGAATAAATAGAAAACATAACATAAGCAAAAATTAATTGCTGTATGAAAGATCAACACTATAGAAAGGCTCGACCCATTTGCATGTTTTCTTTTTCCTAATTGTCAGGGCAAGATTTATATAGAAGAATCTTTTAGAACACCCACCATAAATGAGAAAAATGGATAGTATTTTATTTAATTGATAAAGAACATCATCTAAGAAATTAGTGAATAATAATTTTCAATAATCACAAGTTCTGTTACTCAAAAGTGTTAATCCTAGAGAGTCCTATAAAATTCAGGAGTAACCCGATCTCAATAACAAATAGTGGACTGGCAGAACGGGTAACCTATCATGTGTGGTAGCTTTAACGTTAACCACCTGTCTTTGCATCTACTTACTACCCAATATTAGCACTCCCATCTCTTTTGCCAGGTGGCAATACATAGTAACTGTCTGCCACCTTTATGAAACAAAACGTTTGGCAAACGTTACAATATATAATTTACCTGCAAGCCAGCGTGACGGGTTCACCGTCGCTGACGTTCTGCGAGAGGGCGTGGTCCACGATGCGAGGAGGGAGGTCTGGCTTCAGAGGACCACTGCTGACGTCACCTGACCCTGGACCTAGCAACACACTTGCCTTTTACTATCCACTGAATTATTTAATGGTTTTGAATTAAAACTATTAGGTATCAGGGGCAATCAATAATATGTAAACACACACACCATTAGATTGTAACATCTTGTATCGTGAGTCTGAAAATAAACACAAGCTAAACCCAACCGGAACATGACTTTGTGTCCCGAGCCGGAAAAGAAATTATATGTCAGAGGCTCTGTGTAAAATAAGAAAATATCCTGTGAAATTAAATTTATGATATAAAGCTCACACTGGAATGTGGAGACATCTAATTATGATAAAAGCAACATTAATATTACATAACTAGCACACAGCGCGCTAATTGGTCAAATGAAATAGCCTACGCTTTCCCGGCTTTTCACGAAATCACTCCCAAATATTGCAAGAAAGTGAAAAATGATAAAATAAAATATATTTACCGATCAGAATACAGATAAAATATGTCTAGTAATTTTAAGTTTTTCTTACCTTTGACAGAGACGTTACACTTGGTCTCTACCTCGCCCTGACTGTTGATAGCCTTCAGAGAGTACACTCCCTCGTCTTCTGGGAACACTTCGTTGATGGCCAACGACGCTACTCCGTTCTTGTACTTGAGGTCGACAACCTGTTGGAAATTGGGGAATTAATTATCATTATACTGCGGACTTTACATCATGTGAGCTTTAAAATCTTAATTTTGGGCGCTTATTTGTATTAAGACTACCGATTGTTGTATACCACAAAGGTGGTAAGCATACAAGCTGGTGGTAAGCGATTACAGTAGCCTATATACACTTGAAACATGAAGAGCTTCATAACCAGGTTGTCAACTCAAAGAAAGAACAGGAAAGACAACTGAAAAGCGGTAAAGTATGGGTCTGTGGAGATTTGACTTTGGGGCTTATGTTTGTGATTTTTAATCAGTGTTGATGATTCTTTTTTTAATGAATACGCTATTCATTACAGAATCTTTAAATTTATTAAGAATCTGATAACGATTCGGGAATAAAACAAAACTCAAAAGTACTTTCCACCATCCAAATACTATTTGTTTCTACGCGGTTACCGGCTGATAACGGTTGTCGCATAAAAAAATATCGTTACAAAATTTCTATCCACATATTTTTCCATCAACCCCAGGCCAAGCCATAACTTTACCACACACACATAAATGTCTGCCACAATTCATAAGTTCGCACTGACCTCAGACGAATGTAATGGTTTCCCGTCCTTGTACCACTCGACCCTGGGGTCGGGGTCTCCTCTAACTGAGCATGACAGTAGCAAGGGAGCACCATCCTTAGCGGTGAAGGCGTCTGGTAACGCGCGGGCGAAGGAAGGTTTGCACATCGACGAATCTGACGCTGGTACTAAAAATTATAATGATAAAAATTAGCTGATAGAAGATAACGTCTTCTATTTTTCAAGTCTTCTTGAGGAATTCATCTCCTGTTTCGCAATGAAGCAACACGTTTTGAAGCAACCCGTTTATTAAAAGAATTTATGAGACATTTATCCGCCAGTTTTCAGCAAAACCGAATAACGCATTAAGTTATATAAGTTATAGCAGTGGGCTATTACTATTGAAAGGATATGTTCTTTGGTGTCGGAAGACTTAAAATGGTGGGAAGGGGGGGTCTTAAATTTCATGACGTCACTTTTCAAAATCTAAGATTCAAAGCCAATTTTAACGGTTCAAGGGCCGTACCCACTCCTAGCTACTAGATTATTTGGAGAGGCGATAGAAGTATTATTATTGATCTGAAAAAGAATTGCTAATATTCTTTTAAAAACACAAAAAATATATCTAAATATTCAAAAGGGGTAGTTTCCCAAATGTAAATTAAAATAAGGGTTCAAAAAATTATGAAATTATAATGTATTGGGATACTTACACACTAGTTCCTTTGTAGCACTTCTTGATCTTGAAGAAGTGTCTGAATCGAGTTTTGCGCCGTATTTCTTCTTGCCGACCTCAATTGAGGTCTGCGGTGAGTACTTCGGCCTAGGACCGGAGGACTTGGACGGTGGGTCAATCGTCACCTTTAAAAAATAAAATCATTATATTAAAGCCTCAATAGCTCAAAGGTTAAAAGGCCGATTCCATTCGAGAATTGGGGGTCGATCTTGACCTCCCTTGGGCTATTCATACCCACTCCTAGCGCAAACTTTTTGGAGGGACGATAGGAGTAAAAGTAATGACTTGAAAAGCTATAATTTTCTTTAAAAAAGAAAGTTTTATTAAATATAACAATTTTATATAAAAATTTTAAAATATTATGAAGTCTCTTTATCGTAACATTTAATATGAAACTTAAATGTAAACGCTACAAGCCCAATGGACACTTCCTTCATTTAGGATACTTCCATCTTGTGTCGAGTTTCAAAAACCAGACTAAAGCACAGTCACCGGAGCAAAGATTTGCGTCGTTGATACAAACACTTGTCCTGAGCGTGAACGAAACCAGCGACTAATGGCGCTTAAGGTAGATTCGCTACCACAACGCAACAACGGTTGCCTAAATGTATAGGATTTTCTTTTTTTTAAGTTTACCTTGGTCTTGGTGATGATGGGCGTGGGCGCCGGCTTGAGCGGCTTCTCGATGTACTTCCTGTCGCCCGAGTACAGCAGGTTGTGCGCGAGCGCGGCCTGCTCCTCGCTCACTACTTCACCTGACATTGAACAAGAATAACAATGCTTTTCATTCATAGTTTTTATGGAGTTTGTGGATTTTGACGCGTTGATAATTTTATAAATTATAAAATTATTATTTATAGGTTGTTAATAATGTACAAATATATCTCACTGGTAAGTATTGTAGTGCAAGAGGTCCGTACGCCCACCTCTGTCAGATATTGCATTACTGTGGTTCGGTTAAAAGAACACCGTAGCTAGTGAAATTACTGGGTAATGGAGATTTTATTATTTTCCTTTTGGATTTTACTGCCAGTTAAAAGTAAACTGGCAAATCGTCTCAAATACAAACAAAGTGTTTGAGAACCAATATCTCTCGTTGGTAATACGTGAGTGACACTTGCTAACCGTGTGAGTGGCTTTCTATCAGGTGGGTTGTAGACTTGCTTTGTATTTAATGACGGTTGGCAAACAAACAGTCCGCCTGATGGTAAGCAGTTATCGCAATCTTTGAACGCTTGCAAAATCACATGCGCATTGCCAACCCCAAATAAATCAAGAAGGAAGGGATGAAAACGGAAAAAAGTAAGGAAATAGAGGGGTGGGAGATTAGGCCGCCGGTGCTCTCAGGCATCAGTACTTTTACGTTGTTTGAGCTGAGAGAAACACGGCTCTACTATCCTAAAGTTGCTTGCCAACTTAATGATATAACAAGGTCAGTGTGACCTCCACGTACCCTCGACGATGACGACGCAGGAGGTCTCGTCGCTGCCGTGCACGTTGGTGGCGACGCACGAGTACTTGCCGCTGTCCTCCGGCCGGCAGTCGATGATCTCCATCGTCACCACGCCGTCCGAGTGCGTCATCGCGTAATAAGTAATATCATGTTGATTATTAAGTTTTGTAGTGAATATTTGAAGTTCATTGTAAAATCGTATTACTCATGTTTGTTACCTTTAGATCTATGTAAATAATAAGGCTGTACAGTTAAGCCGGCCAAGCCGGCTAGAAAAGTTAGGAAAATGACCTAGCAGCTGATGAGGTTAAGTAATTTAACCGGCTAGCTAGCAGGTTAGGCAATTAGCTTGCTAATTAGCAGGCTAACCTGACATAGCTAATAAGTTACCGGTTAACTGACTAAATGGTAATTTTTTTTAAAGTCAACGGTTGTGGCCTAGCGGTGGCGAACCTGTCTTAATCTCCACAGGTCGCGGTATCGATTCCCGCCCCGAGCAGATGTTGTATTGACCATACATGCATGTGTTCCGGTCTGGGTGTGTTTGTCCTTGTCATTATGTATGTTTCCGGACCACCGACACCGGATATAACTATCCTAATGGGGGCCGTTGAGTGTGTAGCGTTAATTATTATTATAGATTGATTCGCTTACTAGCAGGTCAACGGTCAATGGGTTAAGCGACATTAGGCGCGGTCAGTATGTGGATGGGTAATCGCAATTTTACCAACTTGATAATACATAAGTACTTTTGTAGTGAAAGAGTGAGACAGATAAAATCCGTCGACGCCGGATGAACAGGGTAGCGTTATTTGAATAAAAATAAAACCAAATAATATATTTTTAATTATACATATTTAATAATAAATTACGTTGTCACATGATAAAAATTAAATTATTTACAATTAAATAATACAGTTAAATTTATATAAAAAATAATATAAAAGATTATCGTCCGGACGAGGACGACCGTCGCAGAGATACTCTGTGGTGGCGGACAGAATATCCGAGGGAAGGTCGTATCCGGAGCCGGACCACGATCTAAGCAACATTCATTAATTCCAAGCTATAATATCCAGAAGCTGTAATAAATATGTTAGATGTATAATAAATAATCATAACAATCGTTTTTAATAAACAGAACATTTAATTAAACAGTGACTAGAGAACGTACGAGGATTCGATATTCCAAGCGACTTCTCATAAGCTTTCGATAGGATATAACACTTAAACAATACTTAATAAATTAATAAATAATCATTTATATAAAAAGAACTCCTTTACACTATGACTCCGAATCGTATAAAAATCGTTATTAATGTTCGTATTACAGATAATAAATAGTTTTGCTTGGGGTGCCACAAGGTAGCATCTTGGGTCCCGTTTGGTATATATTTTACGTCAGTCAGGTTTCCGATGTACATCGACTAGTTGTCGTATACATTCAGGTAGAAGGCGGCGAGGGAGTCGCCCTTGGAGCCGACGGCGCGGGCCTGGTACTGTCCGCTGTCGTCGCCGGAGCACTGCACGATCTCGAGGCGGTACCGCGACGTGCCTTCCATTGTGAACTTGTATCTGTTCGACGTCTCGTCGATCGGCTTGCCGTCCTTCAGCCATTGGAGCTGGAGTGGTGGCTGTTGAACAGACATTTTGGATTAGATAACATTTAGGATTCGGACTAAGGATAGAGAAATTTATAACTGACACAGGAGATTTTTATCAGCCACATTAATTATTATTATGAACTTGTCCTGTTGAACTGGGTCCCGGGTTGCAAATAAATTGTAATAATTATACATTATAATTAATTAATATACAATTTTTTTGTGAAAATTTCCACAGTATGTAACATTCATTTTAATATCAAAATTCTTATTTACTCAAAAATTGTTAACAACCCTATCTGTTTCTCTCTATAAAGAATTAGTGCAAATATTAGTGTAATCAATATAAATACTACAAAGAGAGAGAGGGGAGAGAGAGACAGAGAGACACACTTGTCCCAATAGACATAGTCATAGATAGATAAATGGTGTATGGTGTGGTGGTGTATGGTGTGGTGGTGTATGGTGTGGTGGTGTATGGTGTGGTGGTGTATGGTGTGGTGGTGTATGGTGTGGTGGTGTATGGTGTGGTGGTGTATGGTGTGGTGGTGTATGGTGTGGTGGTGTATGGTGTGGTGGTGTATGGTGTGGTGGTGTATGGTGTGGTGGTGTATGGTGTGGTGGTGTATGGTGTGGTGGTGTATGGTGTGGTGGTGTATGGTGTGGTGGTGTATGGTGTGGTGGTGTATGGTGTGGTGGTGTATGGTGTGGTGGTGTATTGTGTGGTGTGGTGGTGTATTGTGTGGTGGTGTATTGTGTGGTGGTGGTATGGCGTACCTTGTCGAGCTCCGCGCTGAAGACGGCGGGCTCGCCGGCGGCGACGGTGCCGGAGGCGGGGAAGGCGCGGTACTGCGGCGCGATGGCCGCCTCGCCCGCCACCGCCACCACCAGCGTGCACGACGAGAACGACTCGCCCGCATCGTTGAACGCCTCGCACGTGTACACGCCTGCAGGGGAGGGGTTGTTTGTGGTCATTGTATACAATTATTAGCAAACGATAAGCGCCTGCGCCATAGATATAGAAAGATGTAGATTGGGTTTTATTCGGTATTAAATGTCATAAAAATGAGGCGCCATCTAATTAAATATAATCGTACGCATAGGCTACCAAAACTTTGAATGTCAATATCCCAGCTACATGCTTACTCTGACTTTTGAACCACTTCATTGGTGGCGCTAGTATACTTCAATTTTAACCAATTTCAATACACGGTATATACAATCTATTATTCTCTATATCTGTGGCGTGCACCCATGATGGCATGGCACGGCAGGGAATATTTCGACAGTATTACATATATGTGCAAACTGACAGCAAAATACCGAGGTATTATTAGAAATGCGGAAGCGTCATGCTGCTGCTTTTATCCAATTTAATATGAAAACTTCAACAGCCTTCAGAATTCTAAGGAACCCCGCGGAATTCCTATCGACATGTCATGGCTGAGCATGCCAAAGTCTTGTTTTCAACGTACGCTGAATTCTTTGATAATTAAAATAAATCTGTCTCAAGGTAATATTAGTACGAATGAGCATACCGGCGTCCTCGGGGAATATCTCAGCGATGTGTAACTTGTGAATGTTGGCCTCGCTCGAGTACTGGAAGTCCTTTGATGGTTTGATCTCCTTGTTGTTGTGTAACCACACTACGTCGAAGCGTTCGGCTCCCGCAACCCTGTTCAAAGATAATTGTGAGCTTTGTCATTTAGTTCATAGATATTTTAATGTTTTGGATATGTCAAAATGCGTCTAAGAGAATAAATAGAAAACATAACATAAGCAAAAATTAATTGCTGTATGAAAGATCAACACTATAGAAAGGCTCGACCCATTTGCATGTTTTCTTTTTCCTAATTGTCAGGGCAAGATTTATATAGAAGAATCTTTTAGAACACCCACCATAAATGAGAAAAATGGATAGTATTTTATTTAATTGATAAAGAACATCATCTAAGAAATTAGTGAATAATAATTTTCAATAATCACAAGTTCTGTTACTCAAAAGTGTTAATCCTAGAGAGTCCTATAAAATTCAGGAGTAACCCGATCTCAATAACAAATAGTGGACTGGCAGAACGGGTAACCTATCATGTGTGGTACTGCTTTAACGTTAACCACCTGTCTTTGCATCTACTTACTACCCAATATTAGCACTCCCATCTCTTTTGCCAGGTGGCAATACATAGTAACTGTCTGCCACCTTTATGAAACAAAACGTTTGGCAAACGTTACAATATATAATTTACCTGCAAGCCAGCGTGACGGGTTCACCGTCGCTGACGTTCTGCGAGAGGGCGTGGTCCACGATGCGAGGAGGGAGGTCTGGCTTCAGAGGACCACTGCTGACGTCACCTGACCCTGGACCTAGCAACACACTTGCCATTTACTATCCACTGAATTATTTAATGGTTTTGAATTAAAACTATTAGGTATCAGGGGCAATCAATAATATGTAAACACACACACCATTAGATTGTAACATCTTGTATCGTGAGTCTGAAAATAAACACAAGCTAAACCCAACCGGAACATGACTTTGTGTCCCGAGCCGGAAAAGAAATTATATGTCAGAGGCTCTGTGTAAAATAAGAAAATATCCTGTGAAATTAAATTTATGATATAAAGCTCACACTGGAATGTGGAGACATCTAATTATGATAAAAGCAACATTAATATTACATAACTAGCACACAGCGCGCTAATTGGTCAAATGAAATAGCCTACGCTTTCCCGGCTTTTCACGAAATCACTCCCAAATATTGCAAGAAAGTGAAAAATGATAAAATAAAATATATTTACCGATCAGAATACAGATAAAATATGTCTAGTAATTTTAAGTTTTTCTTACCTTTGACAGAGACGTTACACTTGGTCTCTACCTCGCCCTGACTGTTGATAGCCTTCAGAGAGTACACTCCCTCGTCTTCTGGGAACACTTCGTTGATGGCCAACGACGCTACTCCGTTCTTGTACTTGAGGTCGACAACCTGTTGGAAATTGGGGAATTAATTATCATTATACTGCGGACTTTACATCATGTGAGCTTTAAAATCTTAATTTTGGGCGCTTATTTGTATTAAGACTACCGATTGTTGTATACCACAAAGGTGGTAAGCATACAAGCTGGTGGTAAGCGATTACAGTAGCCTATATACACTTGAAACATGAAGAGCTTCATAACCAGGTTGTCAACTCAAAGAAAGAACAGGAAAGACAACTGAAAAGCGGTAAAGTATGGGTCTGTGGAGATTTGACTTTGGGGCTTATGTTTGTGATTTTTAATCAGTGTTGATGATTCTTTTTTTAATGAATACGCTATTCATGCATGACCGGAATTTTAAATTTATTAAGAATCTGATAACGATTCGGGAATAAAACAAAACTCAAAAGTACTTTCCACCATCCAAATACTATTTGTTTCTACGCGGTTACCGGCTGATAACGGTTGTCGCATAAAAAAATATCGTTACAAAATTTCTATCCACATATTTTTCCATCAACCCCAGGCCAAGCCATAACTTTACCACACACACATAAATGTCTGCCACAATTCATAAGTTCGCACTGACCTCAGACGAATGTAATGGTTTCCCGTCCTTGTACCACTCGACCCTGGGGTCGGGGTCTCCTCTAACTGAGCATGACAGTAGCAAGGGAGCACCATCCTTAGCGGTGAAGGCGTCTGGTAACGCGCGGGCGAAGGAAGGTTTGCACATCGACGAATCTGACGCTGGTACTAAAAATTATAATGATAAAAATTAGCTGATAGAAGATAACGTCTTCTATTTTTCAAGTCTTCTTGAGGAATTCATCTCCTGTTTCGCAATGAAGCAACACGTTTTGAAGCAACCCGTTTATTAAAAGAATTTATGAGACATTTATCCGCCAGTTTTCAGCAAAACCGAATAACGCATTAAGTTATATAAGTTATAGCAGTGGGCTATTACTATTGAAAGGATATGTTCTTTGGTGTCGGAAGACTTAAAATGGTGGGAAGGGGGGGTCTTAAATTTCATGACGTCACTTTTCAAAATCTAAGATTCAAAGCCAATTTTAACGGTTCAAGGGCCGTACCCACTCCTAGCTACTAGATTATTTGGAGAGGCGATAGAAGTATTATTATTGATCTGAAAAAGAATTGCTAATATTCTTTTAAAAACACAAAAAATATATCTAAATATTCAAAAGGGGTAGTTTCCCAAATGTAAATTAAAATAAGGGTTCAAAAAATTATGAAATTATAATGTATTGGGATACTTACACACTAGTTCCTTTGTAGCACTTCTTGATCTTGAAGAAGTGTCTGAATCGAGTTTTGCGCCGTATTTCTTCTTGCCGACCTCAATTGAGGTCTGCGGTGAGTACTTCGGCCTAGGACCGGAGGACTTGGACGGTGGGTCAATCGTCACCTTTAAAAAATAAAATCATTATATTAAAGCCTCAATAGCTCAAAGGTTAAAAGGCCGATTCCATTCGAGAATTGCGGGTTCGATCTTGACCTCCCTTGGGCTATTCATACCCACTCCTAGCGCAAACTTTTTGGAGGGACGATAGGAGTAAAAGTAATGACTTGAAAAGCTATAATTTTCTTTAAAAAAGAAAGTTTTATTAAATATAACAATTTTATATAAAAATTTTAAAATATTATGAAGTCTCTTTATCGTAACATTTAATATGAAACTTAAATGTAAACGCTACAAGCCCAATGGACACTTCCTTCATTTAGGATACTTCCATCTTGTGTCGAGTTTCAAAAACCAGACTAAAGCACAGTCACCGGAGCAAAGATTTGCGTCGTTGATACAAACACTTGTCCTGAGCGTGAACGAAACCAGCGACTAATGGCGCTTAAGGTAGATTCGCTACCACAACGCAACAACGGTTGCCTAAATGTATAGGATTTTCTTTTTTTTAAGTTTACCTTGGTCTTGGTGATGATGGGCGTGGGCGCCGGCTTGAGCGGCTTCTCGATGTACTTCCTGTCGCCCGAGTACAGCAGGTTGTGCGCGAGCGCGGCCTGCTCCTCGCTCACTACTTCACCTGACATTGAACAAGAATAACAATGCTTTTCATTCATAGTTTTTATGGAGTTTGTGGATTTTGACGCGTTGATAATTTTATAAATTATAAAATTATTATTTATAGGTTGTTAATAATGTACAAATATATCTCACTGGTAAGTATTGTAGTGCAAGAGGTCCGTACGCCCACCTCTGTCAGATATTGCATTACTGTGGTTCGGTTAAAAGAACACCGTAGCTAGTGAAATTACTGGGTAATGGAGATTTTATTATTTTCCTTTTGGATTTTACTGCCAGTTAAAAGTAAACTGGCAAATCGTCTCAAATACAAACAAAGTGTTTGAGAACCAATATCTCTCGTTGGTAATACGTGAGTGACACTTGCTAACCGTGTGAGTGGCTTTCTATCAGGTGGGTTGTAGACTTGCTTTGTATTTAATGACGGTTGGCAAACAAACAGTCCGCCTGATGGTAAGCAGTTATCGCAATCTTTGAACGCTTGCAATACTTGAAAAATCACATGCGCATTGCCAACCCCAAATAAATCAAGAAGGAAGGGATGAAAACGGAAAAAAGTAAGGAAATAGAGGGGTGGGAGATTAGGCCGCCGGTGCTCTCAGGCATCAGTACTTTTACGTTGTTTGAGCTGAGAGAAACACGGCTCTACTATCCTAAAGTTGCTTGCCAACTTAATGATATAACAAGGTCAGTGTGACCTCCACGTACCCTCGACGATGACGACGCAGGAGGTCTCGTCGCTGCCGTGCACGTTGGTGGCGACGCACGAGTACTTGCCGCTGTCCTCCGGCCGGCAGTCGATGATCTCCATCGTCACCACGCCGTCCGAGTGCGTCATCGCGTAGTCGTACTTGGACAGCTCGCGCCGGTCCTTGTACCTGGGGGTGTTTGTGTCAGGTCAAATATGTGTTCATTATTGAAGCATCGATAGCTCCACGGTTAAAGGTGTCCGTTAACGCGTTAGTTTAGCGCCTTGGGCTATTGTTGTACCTACTACTAGCGCAAGCTACGACATTTTTTGGAGGGGAAATAGGAGTATCAGTAATGACTTGAAAAAGCATGCTAATGTTCTTTAAAAAAAAGAAATTTGAAAATGTATATCACATAGAAAAAAATATGAAAGGGAATAAAAAATCAACACCAAGAAGATATACTCAATTTTGTTAATACGTTTTTATTTATTTTATTGATGGAGTTATTTTCTTTGTTCCTTCAGAAAAATATAGCTTCTTACATAACACAGATTAATTTTTGAAATAAATAACTGAAAATATTTTAGATTGAAATAATTCTGTTTATTGTAACTACCGGTGCTTCATCAGCTCACCAATGGACTTTATAATTTTTAATAAACAGTATGTACCAGCCTTTTTATGGCACAATGTTAGTTCAAGCGTTCTTTTTCAAAGTTTCATAGCATAATTTATCTGCATTGATCCCTGAATGGTTAACCGACAGTGTTTACATTGTGTTTGTTTCGCAACCAAAGTCGACCATAAAACTTCAACACGCAACCTGCTGGGGTTTATATCAGCCACACCAACTGATAGCAGGAGTGGTGATACCCCATAGCTGTTATACTCACCACTTGACGGTAGGCGTCGGCTTCCCGCTGAGACAGCAGAGCAGCTTGCAGGTGTCCCTGGCCTGCATCACGCGCGGCCGCAGCTGGAAGGTGAACGACGGCGCCGTCTCGCTCCACTCCTGCCAGAACGTGTACGGGAGCGCCTCGCGACGGCGCGGCGCCTCCGACACGTGCTGCCTTTGCACTTTGGGAACCGCTGGGGAAGGGGAATTGATATTATAAATATTGTTTTTTACTCAAATTTCAGTACCAGGATTAACTAACAGGATTCACTTGGACGCGAAAAAGCAATACCTCGTCAACCCACAAAATTGAAAAAACTGAGTTATATATGCAGAAGTGTTGGTAAATGGCTGAAGAACATTTTTCTTTAATATTTGTAGGGTTTTAAGCTTTAAAACTTCTAAAAAGCAATTTTTTCAATAATGCAATTTATGTATTTTTAAACGTTTTAGGTTATATTATATACGAAATATGCAGCATGTGTACTTTAATTTGTGAAAATAAGTAAAATAACTTACATTAATCTGAAATTGCCAAAAACTTGACCAATAAATAAAAAAAAATTCGTATAAAGCAAGTTGTTCAAAGTTTTCAAACGCGTTTTTCTCGAAATGACATTCGTGTGGGTTGACATGTTATTGCTTATTTGCGTCAACTTATCCTAGAGTAATGTAAGGTTCCAGTAGGGTTATTAACCAACGATTTACGGAACTAATTAAATTGGAACATAGTATATAGTATATATATTATGGTATGATATACATTGTTTTGAATATTACTAATGAAAAAAAGTTAAAATGGTAAAAAAGGTAAATGGTTCACCCGGCGTAACAATTTTTATAAAAGCGAGCGAAGCCGCGTGCGTCCCTAGGTTTACTAGTGGATCTAAAAATTTGAATTTTAAGTGTCTTAATTTAAAATATGTGAATAAAAGTAACTTCTTTGTAATGGAATAAGAAATATGGATTACATAAAATTTACTTCGAATTGATCTCGTGTAAAGCCCTATTCACTTTCGATACTATTAGGCAGTCGACGTGCAGATATTTCTAATAAATTCATGAAACCCTACTAAAGTGAAATAAAAAACAACTACATACATTCTTGCATAACGATGCGATCTCAAACAAGTCAAAACGACAATTAATATCATCTAATCCCAGCATAAACGATGCCAATCAGTTTATCACATCGAGACTAGAACGAGATTTAATTAAATACAATACAATCGAGCCAATGAAACGCTCGGGAATAGATGTCTGTGACCTAGTTACGTACGAAAATGACTTTTTGTTTGTTGAGTCACACACGAATCTAATAACAAACGGTGATTTTAATTTTATTATAATAGTGCTTATTTTAAAAACGATTATCTATAACTAAGTAAAACTCTTTCTCATATAAAAAGGGAAATAATCTTAAGGTGAAGATATAAAAAGTATTCGACACTGCTGATCAAGTGTGAATCAAGCAAGCTTAGTGTTATGTAGCACGTAAGATTAAAAATGCCAGACTAAAACTTTAATTTGTCATGAATTTTGGCATACTTACCAAAATTCAATGAAAATTTTAACTTCTACTTTCATATTTCATCGTTACATTACGATTTTAAAAGTAAGTACGTACGACTCAGTAATGATTATAAAATCTAAATCTGTAATAGGGCCATTTAATTATAACACGAATTAGCAGATCGCATCGAGAGCAAATTAGTTCCTTCTTCTTCCTAGCATTATTCTACTAGTTTTTACACAGACCGATTGACATCCGACCTCAGCAACCCTAAGGGCGAACCAGTACTCATTGGATAACAGCAAATTACTTATCAAGAGCTAACGATTAATATCAGATGTTATGTCAGATGTTATGATAATAACCGGAACCGACAGCTTTAAGTGCTCTTCGAGGCACAAGCACAAAGCACGCCACAAAGAGAATCTTAACTTTGATGAACTTTAATATTTTTGCCACAGACATATTATATGATCGTACAAAATGTCTTATTATATCTCATGTCCCGTACAAATCTCTCATCGGGACATTATAAACACGACGTGAGACATCGCGCAGTCCGCTTGATCGATGCACCGTTGTGTAATGCGACAAATTGTGCAGTCTTTTGAACTGGCATATTTATTAATTGGCATTTAACTGAACGGATGAATTTAGTTTTAATTGTATACGTTATGAATTTATTTTGAACAGATGTTATAACATTTTTGAATATCTGACACACGATATATTGAAATCATTATTTTAATTAGAAATTATAGTTAAATCGTTTCATAACGTTCTTAAGATAACGTTAGAACTAAATAAATGCCAGATTCAATCACATTAGAAACCTAGTATTTTAAGACAATGTTTTCTTAGGTAATTTCATTGAAGAAGCAAGTCTAAAAAAGAGTTGTTAATCCTGTCCTCTCACTCACACAATATTGTCGTACGTACTGTAGGCAAAAAGCGAGAAAAAATTAAAATATTCTGATCATTTTAATAGACTTTAAAAATGAGTTTATTTTATTTGCCATATTTATCTGCGCAATATTCCCAAAATGTTCACAAAATATGTAATAAATTGCATCAAAAACTTATAACATTTTTTGCTGACTTTACTTTCTTAAATTATTTTTTTACTGATGCGTCTATTATATAATTAACTGTAAATATATGTCGTATAACTTACGTTGTACATTCAAAAAGACGACTTCTTCTCTGAAGCCATAGTGGTTCTCAGCCCTGATGATGTACTCGCCTCGGTCCTCCAGTTTCGCACGGTTTATTATGAAGTAGTAGTCGTCGCCGGCGTATCTAATATCGAATGAACAAACATTCATGTTTATTAATAATCCCTACTAATATTATAAATGCGAAAGTAACTCTCTTGAAGTAATCAACCGATTTTGATGATATTTGGTACAGAAATAAGTTAGAATTTGAGAAAGGACATAGCTTATTTTTATGGCATAGTTATTGCTAGTATTTATTTATTAGTATAGTATCTAATAAGTACATAAAACACTTATTGTTTTGGTAAGCTCATTTTAGATAAAAAAAAAAATTTTTTTGATTTGTCTAAAGCTTTCGACTGCATATGCCATGGTTTTCACTGACAAGATTTATATGAATATTTAGATGTATTATTGTATAATCAGTATTTATACATGTACCTTAGTTAATAAACTACCCCCCATAGTTGTGATGTATATCGTGAATTTGCTTTATTTGCTCAAATAAGGGAAATAATTAATTTTTAATTATTAGTTTATTAATACATATAGGATACGGGTACTAATAGGTGAATATGAGCAAATGAAATGTTTTTTATTTTTATTTTTGGAAGTGACAACCCTAGGCAACATATAGCAAAATCAATACGTGTCTCAATAAGGATTAAAATTTTTCTTATTTTTTTATTTTCAAAAGTGACAACCCTTGTCAATCACAGCAAAATTAATGTTATGACCCAGCTCCTCATACCTCCATAAGGATTCAAATTTTTAATTTAAAAAGTGACAACCCTAGTTATAATTCATCGCTTACCTCTTCATGTACTTGACGGACTGGCGCAGCTCGCGGTTGTTGTGCGACCACGTGACGGTGGGCGCGGCCACGGCGATGATGCGGCAGTACAGCTTCACCGACTGCCCCTCGTAGCAGAACGCGGACTGCGGCCGGATCACGAAGCGCGGCGCCGCCTGCCGACGGTCTGGACGACGGACACCGATTATTATTACTATTCTCCTATCTAACATTACCCAGGGTCTAGTCTTATCCTGATTTGACAGGTTTCTAGTTTCTCCGCAACCCAAAAAGCGAAATAGGATCATTGGATAAGAGCAACTTACCTATCAAGAGTTAAAGATTATTATCAGATGTTATGATAACAACCGGGACCGACAGCTTAACGTGCTCGCCGAGTGACAATGGGGTAATATACCCAAGCCGAAACAGACATTTATAACAAACGTCTGCTCCGAGCGGAAATCAAACTCATGACCGTTACGGCATCAAGACGCCTCAATGATCAACATTGTTACGAAAATAGCAAGATGGCAGAGTTATCCTTTTGTTTTGTTACGACACAGAAGAATAACTTCTAAGTGCGTACATAAGTTTTTTTTTTTTTTTAATTTATTGACCAAAACAAGAATAACAATACATACAATGTGACCTAAGAAAGACCCTTGGGGAACTCTCAATTTGATGTAATAGAAAATAATCTTACCGAACTGTCCATCGTATATCTTCCACTTCTCGATGAGCAGTTTGCGCAGCGAGCTGTATTCGCTGAGCCTTCCGATTGGTAGCACGAACGATGACCAGTTCTGATAACAAACGAAAAGTTTGAGGATAATTAGACCAAAAAATACATTGGAAATAGCGAAATTAATTCTGTACTGGCATAAGATAGACATGAAAGAATAGGATAGAAATATGAAGATATATTTAAGTGCAGGTTCGTATCCAGTATTCTGGACTTCCAAGGTTTTATTTTATGACGATTGGCAACATATCACCTGATGGTACCACACCACAACCTATCAGCACTTGTGATACTTCAAGCATCAAATGCATTTGCCAATCCAATGGTCAGGACGCAGGTGATGAGAATGGATAAAAGGAATGGTACAAAGGTGGTGGGAGATTGGGCCTCCGGTGCCCTCATTCATCGCAAGAAACGCCACATGACCTACTGATACTTTTACTTTATGCCGATTTTCTGTTTCATTTAAATTTTTAGAAAATGTAGTTTTATTTGTGTTTTTCCCGGTTCGAGTTCAAATTTCTCCAAGGTTCAAATTTCTCCAGTTAAGATTATTTTTTCCAAGTAAGGTACTTGGAAAAAATAATCGGACTTTTGCGAGAAAAACTATTATCAGGAGCTCTTTATCAACGCAACTTACTTTGTATCTGCTGTTTAATTCTTTTAAAACTGTCATAGCAAATTTTGATCCTCTACCACCACATATTTTCCACAACCATTCAGCAACCACACTCGCACCCACCTCGTATCTCTGCCGCAGCCTGTTCCTCATCTGCTCGTATCGCCTGGCCTGTATGGTGGCGGTGCGGGACGCCGTCGCGTCTCCGGCCAGCCAGCGGTGAGCCAGGCACTCGTGTGCGGTTAGACGCTTCCTATAGTTGGAGACAGGTCTTAGATACTGGTCTTTGGTATTAGCAAGTTTTTAGGTATTGATTTTTTTATATAATCGATAATATTAAGCCTAAGGGTCTTATACAAATCCTTATAATATTAAATAATATTATAAATGCGTAAGTAGCTCTGTCAGTCTGTCTGTCTGACGCACATTTACGCCAAAACTACTGAACCGATTTAAATGAAATTTGGTATACAGATAGTGTAGAGCCTGAGAAAAGACATAGGCTACTTTTAATGCGAAAAAAGGGTTGTAAGGGGTTGAAACGGGGGATGAAAAGTTGTAAGGAAGCATCGTCATTTTTTACAGCTAGAAGCTTGAAACTAATTTTTTAGACTGTTGATTCATATTTTATTTATACGAACAAATATATGATATCAAATTAAAAGACTAAAATATTAGATGTAACAAACTCACTCCTTATTCTTAACCAAGAGCCTCCTGATGAAGTCCTTGGCGTCATCGGACACGTGCTGGAAGGCTTCCTCGTCGAACTCCCAGTCGCAGGCCTTCACGTTCTTCAGCGTCTCTATATCATTGTTGCCGGCGAACGGTGATAGTCCGGATAGCCTATATTGTTAAGAAAATTAGTATGATTTATTGAAATGGTAAGAATTCCATCACAAATTAATAAACTTTGTATACAAAGCCTCACTGGTGGCAGGTTTATTGAGCAAGGCCAGTTAGGTAGGTACAACCGCATTATCAGTTGATCTACCACAAGTGAAGGAGATTTGAGAACCAATATATCTCATCACGTGAGTAACACAAATAAATGGCAATTATAGGCTACGACAACCGCTTACCATCGGGTGGGCTGTATGCTTGCTTGCCAACTTAGTCACAAAAAAATTACATTTTGGAATTTTCCTAATACAATACCTAAAAATAAATCATATCATAACCAATAAATACTTGCTTTATTATAGTAATAAATGTTATTATAAATTAATGTTTGTCATGCAAAACATACACACGTGTGTGTATCGAGCCTACTACAAGCAAATGCGCAAGTGAGTACGCAGCTGGATGCGCAACTCTCTCCCTCTCTCTCTCGCTCGCTTTCTCACTGTCGTTCTCTCTTTTTATCATATATGTACATTCGGCGTTGAAGAAAAGCGTAAGAAACTTCGTTCCTGATGGAGGTCGCAATATGAGGACCAGATTTTTTTTTGTTAGAAACCGATACCGCAACTAGTCCACAATACCTTTATAATACCCATAACAAAATATATATAAAAAATTCTTGATTTCAAAATGTCGGCTACTCACAGCACATAAGCGAGCACGCCGACCGCCCACATGTCTGTGTAGAAGCCGACCGGTTCGCGCTCCACTATTTCCGGTGCTGCAAACTCGGCTGTTCCAGTCGATATCTTGACCACTTCGTTGGGATCTAACTTTGTGGCTAGACCGAAATCGATGATCTATCAACAGAAAATATTAGTTAATATAATGTTACAATTCGCAACTTTAGGATGAAAACGAACTCAAAAAGCAACTTTTATGGAATGAACGAAAAAAAAATAATCTAGGTTATTTACGTCTGTTATTTATGCTAGAATACGGCTATGTTTGGATTATTTTTACATTGAGAATTTCGTTTTAGAAGTCATTTTACGCTATTAATTTTTTTTTAATTGTGACGTTTTTCGTTTTATAGGTGCGAATTAGTATGCAGAATGTTTGAAGGTTGAAAATTAAATTTTATTCCAACAATTATTATTTGACAGAAAAAAAATCTTCAACAAATTCATGTACACTTGAACTGCCCAGAATATGTTATATTTTATTTCCACATATGCCTACGTCATAGCCTAATCACTTGGCGTACCACCATAGCTTAAGGGTTCGATTCCCGATCAGGGCAGATATTTGTATGGACCATAACACATATGTATGTATGGTCCATACAAACATCTGCGTGTGTAACTTTTGGTCACTACCCAAAACCGATCAGCTGTTCTATCACCCAAAGCTCACCTTGACGTCGGTGCCGGTCCGGGTGGTGCACATGACGTTCTCCGGCTTGAGGTCGAGGTGTATGATGTTCTGCTCGTGCATGTGCCGCACGCCCTCGCACACCTGCCGCATGTAGTGCGCCGCCTCCGCCTCGCTCATGTTGTAGCCCGGCTCCGTGATGCGCTCGAACAACTCGCCTCCGGACAGGCTAATGTGCGCAAAGGATATACCATTTACTATTTTAGGACTCTGACTAAGTTTTATGAGTATTTTGGAATCTAAAGCCAGATTTTCAACTTTAGTTTGAATGAAAAATGGTTACTTCAAAAATGTTTTTGTAGTTGATTAATTTTCTCATCATGGACATAGGAGAAAACAGGAATCGAGAAACTGATTTATACGATGGAATGTAACTTACACAATGTGACCTAATTTCTAAACCCTTAAATCTTGTAGCCCAATAACCTGTCATATCTATATAAAACTATAAGCAGAATAAATAAGAATGTCATTTTTTGAATTTTTAATGAATTTTTACGGGAGTAGAGCCATGTTTCGCTCAGCACAAAAGGGCCGGCTGCACCGGGGAAGTACTACACTCCCACAGAAAATCGGCTTCAAGTGACAGTCATTAGATATTGTTCCACCCCCCTTCTATTCCCTTCCTTTTTTCCCTTCTCATTCCAACCCTCTTGTTCCTTGGGTTGGCGCTTGTGATACTTAGCTTGCGGTGACTCCTTACCATCAGGTGGACCGTATGCTTGTTTGCCAACCGTCATGACATAAACAAATGATCTATCTTTACAACAAAAATATACTCACAACTCGAAGATGAGAACCATCTCGTCATCATCTTCGAAGGCATCGTGCAAGTTGATCAGCTTGCGATGATGCAGCTGGTTCATGATATCGATCTCCTTCTTGATCAACTCCTTCTCCATAGCACCGGCGACGGGTATGAACTTCGCGGCGAAGTAGTTCCCGGTAGCGCGCTCGCGGCAGCGGTGGACGACGCCGAACGCGCCTGTGCCTACGACAGTTGCGACAACATCGTTTATTTACTCGATGACGCTGGCAAGGCCAGTAAGGCCAATGGCAATACGCAAAAAAAATAACAACGTTTATTTTAAGGATTTGAAATTTGTAAAAATTTTGGATTTTTTATATTGATAACTAAACTTTTTGACTTAATTACAAATTTTCAATTAAAGTTATGTATGAGATCTACGGAAATATGTATGTGATATTTTAAATAATAATAGTTATGAATAAAATAAATATCGTAACAATATTAAAAGCACACACCGTGCAACAGTTTTATAACTAAAAATATATATAATAGTAGAAGCGATATTCATACAACAACTACTTAATATTTAAATAATAATAAAATTAATTATTAATTAATAATAAATAAAAAAATGTGTGCATATATAGTTCTTTTTCTTTTTTGTATTTCTTATTTGATATATCGCATTTGCACGTCCACGATAAAACTAATAATTATTAAACAATCAAAACCTACTTTTTAATTAAAAAGTTATTTTAATTTTTTTTTGTTATCTATACTTCAAAGTGCCTAGAAGCCAGTGTCATTATTGTAAAATATAATAAACGTATAAGATATATAGTATGCGTGTGAGAGAGAGATGCAGATAGATAGAGATGCACTACATCGATCTATTCACACACAGACCTCGAAGGGGTTTCCGTTTAGAAGAAGCTCTCACGAAGTCACCTGCGAAATTCGACATTGTTTTTATGTATGTAAGAATCAATATTGAACGGCTACTTTTGTTAGTTAGTGGTTAACAAAATCTATTATCCCAAGCAACTTCGTGAGTTAAGTTTAGTTCTACGCTTTACTTACATGCTTGTGCTCGGTTTATATTTTTATATTTAATTGAAGTCGGTATTTATATAATTTTTTTTCTGTCGCTACTCTAATATTGTATGCAAAATCGTGCTGTTTTCTATGAAAATTTTCTTTATTTGAAAAAACGCTATAAACTAATATGTATTTTTTTATTTTTTCTATAAAGAATATTAGTCATGCTTTTTCAAGAAGACATTACTAATATCCCTATTGGCCCGCTAAGAGTGGGTACGACAATAGCCCAAGGGGGTCAGGATCGAACCCGCGACTCTCGCATTAACGGAACGGAGTCGGCCCTTCTACCGTTGAGCTATTGAGGCTTCAATTATAATGATATAGACTTTTTTGATATATAAATTTAATAATTTGTACTTACCCTTTCATACCAAAAGAATACTAAAGGACATTTTGAAATCTTTTATCATTATGTAGGTGACACGAAAATATTTTAACCGACATATTAAATAGTAAGAATTTTTATTTATTACGGCTTTACAACTTAGCCGGCCAAGCCAAGGCTAAAAAGTTAGCTAAATTAGCTAGCTAGCTAGCAGATCAGGTTAGCTAATTTAGCCGGCTAGCTCGATTAGCTTAGCTAACTGGCCGGCAAATGAGCTGGTTGGCCGCCAGCTAAGCTAATCTATATAAGCTAGGCGGCTAGTTAGCTAAGCTGATCTGCTAGCTGCCTAATTTAGCCAACTTTTTTAGCCGGCTTGGCTGGCTAAATTGTACAGCCCTATTATTTATTATTCTAATCTACCACACTTGGTAGCAATGTTATTTATTTAAAAAAAACTAAATTAATATTTAAATATTGCTATAAATTTTATATTGTTATTTTAATGTACCTTATAATTAAATCTTATTACAATGATTCCATACACTACACTAAAATTATGCTAAAGTTTCCGTAATCCATTCAGGTTTTTTACCTTTAAAATAATTGAATCTGTGGTAAACGTCACGTGGCACGTACCAAAAAGCATGTGTGTTTCATTTCAGTGGTTTATGTTGTGTCACGGCGTGTGTCTACTGTACTAGTTGTGTGTCTATGCTTTGTGATACGTGGGACGTGTCAAGAAGCATGCTTGATGCATTGTAGTGTTTTGTGTTGTGTCACGTAATGTGTATACTGTACTAGTAGTGTGTCTATGCTTTATGGTAAGTGTAGTGTAATGTAATTATGTGGCAGTAGTGTATTGTTTATTTATCTAAGTATGTGATAGTGTCTTTTGTGTTAAATTACGTCACGAAGGTTGTATACTATCTAGCATGTATAATTGTATATATTGTACTATCAGAGTTGAAATGTCATGCCTTTATTAGTGAATTAATAATTTCTGGCGTGTAGTGAGAATTGTCGTATAATGTGGAGAGCGTACTGCATTGTCTGTACATTGTGCAATTTCGTGTAGTGCTGTATATTTAAACATCACGTGATATGTATTGTGGTATTGTAGTGTGTTATGACAATAGCGTTTTGAGTTGTGTAGTGTAGTCTTTGTCTTGTGTCATATTAGAGGTGTTGCATAGCTTTATTATAAATGTTTTGTTTTAAAAAGGTTACTACAGCTATGTATTGAATCATTTAGTGTGTGTATAATTATGATAGTTACAAACAGTATTTATTGTGTCTGTACACTAATGTAAATTGTGTGTATTTTATGAAGTATAGTATATTGTAGTGGAATGTTATGTAGTGTGTTGTGTATGGTTTTAGATGTAAAGTATTGTCTGTTTTTACATATAGTCTATGTCAAAGATATAAAGTAGTCTAGATAGCTCATATTGATAAGATAGTATGAGAACCAAACGTAATTTTTTTTATATCAACAGTGACGTCACATTACGCGTAAGATAGAGTCGTCAGATTGCTTGGAGAGACGATTTGCTGTATCTAGTCTACTCTAAATCTGTGGTCTATGTATACAGTTTAATATTATTATATGGACGCAAATAAGCAATACCATGTCAACCCACACGAATGTCATTTCGAGAAAAACGCGTTTGAATTTATTTATTGGTCAAGTTTTTGGAAATTTCAGATTTATGTAAGTTATTTTACTAATTTTGACAAAAAATAAGTATACAAACTGCATATTTCGTATATAATATAACCCTAAACGTTTAAAAATACATAAATTACATGATTGAAAAAATGGCTTTTTTAGAAGTTTTAAAGCTTAAAACCCTACAATATAACTCAGTTTTTACAATTTTGTGGGTTGACATGGTATTGCTTATTTGCGTCCATATATGTATCATGTTGTACTCAATGTTATGTAAAATTTGGTACATAAAACGTAATGTAGGTGGGTTTTATATGTATTTTAAGTAACTTACCAATCTCTTCGAGTATGTCGTATTTATCGTAAACTGAGCAAGTTCTGATCTCGACAGGCTGAGGTACGTATTTACTGTAGATGTCGAACACGTAGCTGTCGTAGTCCTTGACCGGGCCGTGGTCTGCGTTGGTTCGGATGCGTTTGCCGGATTCGTCAACTAGACGTAAATTATATAACATATTATATGTGCTGGTACCGAACCTACTACATATATATATATATATATATATACTAAATGACGACGTTGTGGTGCTGCGGTAGCGAACCTGCCGTAAGCGCCACAGATCGCGGCTTCGATTCCCGCTCGGAGCATATTTTTGTATTGACCATACACGCATGTTTTCCGGTCTGGGTTCGAGTGTCCTTGTCATTTTGAATGTTTCCGGACCCCCGACACAGGATATCACTATTGAATGTGTAGCGTTTGTAAGCCTCGACGGTCGCGGGTTCGATTCCCGCTCGGAGCAATTTTTTGTTATAAATATCTGTTTAGGTCTGAATGTTTGTCCTTGTGAGGTGCCACCGTGCCTCAGTTAGCACGTAAAGCTGTCGGTCCCGGTTGTTATCATAACATCTGATAATAAGCCTGAACTATTGATAGGTGATTTGCTCTTATCCAATGAGTTACTGGTTTACCCTGAGGGTTGGGGAGGTCAGAGGCGCTCTGTCTCATCATGGTGTTTTATTTTTAGTGGGAGGATTATAGCTCTTTTACTAAAACCTATATACATACCAGGGTATTCCTTCTTCTTGAACTCCTTCTTGACGATGGCCTTGGTCTGCACCAGTGTGGTCGGCTCGCTGGGCTCAGATCGTCCGTAGATGTTCTCGGCGTACACTCGGAACTCGTACTGCTTGCCGGACGCTAGGCCAGTTATGGCCATTGTTGTGAATCTAATGAGAAAACAGTTTTTAATAAATCTTGATACTTACTAAATACTATATATAGGTCTTTTCAGCGGCGGCAGTAGCGAACCCAACTTAGGCGCCACAGGTCGCGGGTTTGATTCGCGCTTGAAGCAGATGTTTGTATTGACCATACAGTCTGGATGTTTGTCCTTTTCGTTGTGTAAGTTTCCGAACCACAGTATATAACTATCCTAATGGGGGCTGTTGAGTGTGTATTATTTGAAGTTAGTCACAAGCTTGCGACATAACCGAACGCTATGTAATTACATCCATTTTATACAGTTAACAATAATATAGCACAGAGTTTATCTAAAGGTATGACCAAAAAGGAGGTGATGGGATAATGAGTTTCCTTGTGACGCTGTTGAGGCCAGTAAGGCCAACTGAACCGATACATAATCAGAAACCAAATTTGAGCTGGTAATGAGTTAAAATGGCACTAAGAAACCTAAATAAAAATATTTGTCACGAGCGGGACTCGAACCGGCGACCATAACAATACAAATTTCAGAGCAAGGTACCTCGTGTTTCCGACCCTTATCCAGCTGGACATGGGGTGTTCCCTCTTCTCGACGAGGTAGTTGGTGATGTCGGAGCCGCCGTCCCACACGGGCGCCTTCCACGACAGCGCCAGCGACTCCACGCCGATGTTGTCCACCGCTGGGAAGCGCGGTGGGTCTGGGCGGTCTGTGAATAAAAAATAGTCCCAAGATTAGAAAAGATTATTAACCGACTTCAAAAAAGGAGGTTCTCTATTCGTGTCCGTTTTTTTTTGTGAATGTTATTTGATATTACTCAGTGATAATGGACGGATTTGGGTATTTCTTTATTTTTTATGTCTTTGATCAGGATCTGATGATGGGGTCTTTGAGATATTCAGGGAACCCTTAAAATGTTATAATATAATATATATAAAACTCGAAATATGTGTACCACATATTTCGATTTGTATATTTTAAAATATCATAAACCATTTGATGATATCTCTCTTGTGGTGAGCACAGGCGGCCATTGAAACTACACAATGCTTATAAATATTTAAATATGGTTGCCTTTCGTAATTTTTTTTAAATTTAAATTCAAAGCTGAAAAGCAAAAAAAAATGTATTTCTCTAACAAAATCTTATATGTAAATATTTTACTGGTAATCATATAATATAACTTAATGTAAAATTTTAACGACTAACGCGGACGCACTTACCCTGATGATGGGTCCGAACCTAGTCAGTACTTAAAGCCATTGAACGTGAGTTTTAGCGGTTTAAAACATTAAGTTACATAATTTTTTTAATGTTATAAGTTGGCAAACAAGCATACGGCCCACCTGATGGTAAGTGGTTGCCGTAGCAACATGAGTAGGTGCCATTTACGCGTTGCCAACCTCGAGATATTAGTTCTTAAATCTCCCCTACCCAATAATTTCACTAGCGTACAGTGTCCTTCAAGCCGGAACACAGTAATGCCTAAGCACTACTATTTGGCGGCAGAATATTGGACACTGCGGTGGTACCTACCTAGCCGGCCTCTTGCAACAGAAGACCTACCACCAGTGTGACTGACTGCACTGGTGGAATAATCTCTGCTGTCACAGAGGTTATCCCAACAGCGGGCGATGGGGTCGTCACATCCCGACGCCGGGAATTTCTCACGATAGTTTTAATAATTTAGTATTCATGAAATTACATTAATGTATAGGGTGTATATTTCTAATTAGATATTTACCGCTAATTTCGATATTAATAATGGCAGAGTCCTGTCCCAGTTCGTTCTCGGCGGTGATCCTGTACGGTCCAGAGTCGATCTTGCTGGCGTCACGGATCGTGAGGATGGCGTGACGTTCTGGAATAAAAATTAAAGGTTACATATTTTAAGGTACAAGTCTATCATATTTAAGGATTTTTTTATTGATATCACTAAAGTTCATCGATTAAAAATTGTTTTTAAGTATCGCTGTCTAGCTGAAGAATTTTGGCAAAATTTATAATTAGAAAAATATTTACCAATTAATTAATTATTATTATATAAGATATCATTGAAAAAAAAAGGACTTAATAATATTGAAATAGGAATTCTAACTAAATGAGAGTATGTTATTTGTTTGTGAGGCTTTCACGCCTAAACTGCTGAACCAATTATGATAAAATTAGGTATACTTATATGTGATCATGGAGACGGTTATACGTTTTTGGTCGTAAAAACAAAAGTTGAAGGAAATTATATACGGAATAAAAATTTTATATAAAGAAAAAATTATTTCTATATTGCGTTTAATTAACTGGCCGAAGCTAGTATGCCAATAAATAAAAATTAAGTTTTATATTTTTTTTTTTGGTTCGACAGAAAATTCGGTATGAATATATAACTGAATCCAACCTTTCCTCTCCACGTGGTAGTGGAGACCGGACTCGATGGTCTCCCCCTCCCGCACCCACGTGATCTTCGGCACCGGGTGTCCGGTGAAGGGGACCTTGATGACGACGTTCTCGCCCTTGTCGAAGTAGGCGGTGTCGCGGAAACGTGGCGGCACGTTCAGTTTCGGTGCAGCTGGAAGGGTAAAACAGTTATTAAAGCAAAATTCTAGAATGCTGGTCCATTTATTTGAACGAATAAGTAATATATCAAGAATACCATTTTTTTACTCCCAAAAAGCTCGCGTTTTGGGTGGGTACGACAATAGCCCAAGGGGTAAGACTGAACCTACAACTCTTAACGAAATTTGTCCTTGAACTTTGAGGCTTTTGAAAACTTCAATGCTATATGGACGCAAATAAGCAATACCATGTCAACCCACAAAATTGAAAAACTGATTTATATATGCAGAAGTGTTGGTAAATGGCTGAAGATCATTTTTCTTTAATATTTGTAGGGTTTTAGGGTTTAAAATTTCTAAAAGAGCCATTTTTTCAATCATGCAATTTATGAATTTTAAACGTTTTGGGTTATATTATATACGACATATTATGCAGTTTGTATACTTATTTTTCGTGAAAATAAGTAAAATAACTTACGTAAATCTGAAATTGCCAAAAACTTGACCAATACATTAAAAAAAAATTTCAAATTTTCAAACGCGTTTTTCTCGAAACGACATTCGTGTGGGTTGACATGGTATTGCTTATTTGCGTCCATATAATATCACAAAAGCAGCTTTTTTATGTTACTAAGTTACCAAGCGAGCATACAGCCCACAGGATAGTAAGCTTATGAGCGCTTGCAGCACCATTAGTAATTGCCACTCACGCGTTGCCAACCTCGAGATATTGTTTCTTAAATCCTCCTTTGCCCTACAAACTGGAACACAGTAATGCCAAAGACACCACTGCTTGGCGGTAGAATGTATGACACTGTGGTGGTACTACTACTAGGTACTACTAGGCACTGGCGGCCACGACTCACTCATGATGAGCAGCTCCGCGCGCGTGCTCTTGACGCCGGCCGTGTTGGCGGCGCGGCACTGGTACTCGTCCGCGTCCTCGCCGAACACGTCCATCACCGTCAGCGAGTGGCAGTCGCCCTCGCTCCAGATGCGGTGGCGCGGGCCGTTCGTTATCTCGCGAGCGCCTGCGACCAGAGACAGTTCCGTCTTAGCCATCATAATTTAGTCTATTTTTGGAAGTTATGTCATGTAGCCACTACGGTAGTGCGATTTAGTACAAATCGTCACGTAACGAAATGCCGTATACTGTATGTGAGTGCGCAGCCCTGTCTCTTTTTATCATATTACCTATTGAAATATACAATTTGATTTCGAATTACATTCTAAGTGGAAGAAAACTTCATTGTGAAGGGGTACTGCATTTTTTTTTAAAGCGGGTCCAAGTTTGATGCTCCAATGCCTCAGCATGACTTAAAATAATTCTGCACGTATTAAAACATAAATCTATCAATATATGTTTTGGTCCTTCGTATGAACCTGGTTGCAAAAGAAAGAAGCCTGGACTAAAAATGTTTTTTTTTTTATGTTAGAAGTTGACAAACAAGCATACGGCCCACCTGATGGTAAGTGGATGCCGTAGCCTATGAGCGCTTGCAGCACCATTAGTAGGTGCCACTCACGCGTTGCCAACGAGAGATATTGGTTCTTAAATCTCCTCTGCCCTACAACTAGCCTACAGTGCCCTTCAAACCGGAACACAGTAGTGCCTAAGCACTACTATTTGGAGGCAGAATATTGGACACTGCGGTGGTACCTACCTAGCCGGCCTCTTGCAACAAAAGACCTACCACCAGTGTGACTGATTGCACTGGTGGAATAATCTCTGCTGTGACAGAGGTTATCCCAACAGCAATGTATTTTATTTGATAAGTTTGAGCCCTGAATGCCTTAATTGCTATCCAAATGTCTTTTTTTGCTTTATTTATCCTTCTCTCATTTAATCTGATGTAAATTTGTTTGATAAAATTGGCAATACATGACTGCTTACCATACGAATCATGATCTGGTTTGCCACTTTTGTTACAAAAATGTGTCCAAACTTGAATCGAGCTTACAAGTCACTTTCAATAAATTACTTTATGGTAAAATATATAAATTGTATTCAAAACACTTACCCTTATACCACGTGATAGTTGGCTTCGGTGATCCAGTGATTGTGCACTGGAACTTGGCGTTGTGGTACTGGATGCAGTTAGCATTCTTCAATGGCTTCACGATTTCCGGTGGTGTTGCGGCTAAACAAAAAATAACATTAAAATTGTTAAATTTTATAAAAGAGTTATATTTATCTTTATTATACTCAGTCTTTTTTGGAAAATATTATAATAAAGTTTACACGTAGAAGACACTAGGTGTCGCCATCTGTACTATATTTGAGATATATTTAATTTTTTATCTGTATTTTTTTTTACATCTGAGAACCCCAATCGACGATAGTCATTATACTTTCAGTGCTCCGCCATTTTTCATTGGAAAACGAACTCCTATGATTTTTCTAATATCTGTTGTGAAATGTCAGTGTAATGGAACTCACCCTTGGGGTCCACGACCTTGACCTGCTGGCTGTTGGTGCTGGGCGGCGACAGGCCGGCCTCGTTCTGCGCGACGACGCGGAACTCGTACTGGCGGCCCTCGATGAGGTTGGCGCAGTTGAGCTGGCTGGGCACGCACAGCGCGGCGTTCACGCGCTGCCAGCTCGACGAGCCCACCTCGCGCTTGTCGACCCAGTAGCCTGGGGAGGGGGCGGATTAATAAAAATGATATATACTATCAAACTCAAAAACTAAAAGGATAAAAAAACAGAAAATAAAAGTCAATAATAAAATCAAAATAAAAAAAAAACATATGGAATTAATGACGTTCACTTTATGAATGTTCAATTTAATTACAAAATTTTGAAAAAAAAAAACAAATGTAAGATTCGGCACATACAAATTTTATGAATCAAAAATCGAAATGTCACTTTAAATTAATTTTATGACAATTTTTACTGTACTTACAAAAAAATTGGAAACCCAATTTTTGACTATCAAATTTAAAAAATTAACCAGTATAGAAATATTTACCCTGTACACGAGCGCCTCCATCATTTTCGGGCTTGGCCCATTCGAGGTGGACGAAGTGTCCGCCCACCTCCACGATGCTGGGCACTCCCGGCGCTGACGGAGGGTCGAAGGGAGCCTTGGCCTGGCAATTTATTTTAAATTTTTATATATCCAAAAAAAACGACAGAATTCAACTAATCTTATAGCTACGGGAAAACTATTTGAATACAATAGTCATAGGTCATTATTGCTCTAACTAACTAACTTGATATTACTGAAATCCTTGACCAAATTATAAAAACTTACATGGGTCATTACCAAAAAAAGAACACATTAGTCATATCACTCAATCTAAAGAACAATTTATGTAAGAATCTCCCCCATTTTAATGTTGACCAAATAATAGTTAACCTATTTAAATACATAAATAGATAAATAAGCGCTACACAATCAACGGCCCCCATTAGGAAAATTATCCTTTGTTCCATTATCCTCTGTCGAAGGTCCCAAAACATACCAAATGACAAGGACAAAGACACCCAGACCGGAAAACATGTATGTATGGTCAATACAAACATTTGCTCCGAGCGAGAATCGAATCTTAAGGCAGGATCGCTAACTCTGTGACGCCGATGTGCCACCAGTGTGGTGGTGACCAGGACTCCGCACAGCACACCCTTGAGGTGTGCCCCGCGTGGAACGCGGAGCGTAGAGTCCTAGTCGAAGAGATTGGAAGGAACCTCTCCCTGCCAGCAGTCGTGTCGGCGATGCTAGACAGGGAATCTGCATGGGAGGCCGTTGTCTCCTTCTGTGAGACCGTTATGATCCGGAAGGAGACGGCCGAGCGGGATCGAGTGAGGGCCGATCCAGCTAGACGCCAACGGCGGCAAAGGCGTCGACCACCTGATGCCGCTAGCCATCCCGGCCCCTCAGCCCCGTTACCCGGGGCTATATAAATAGGGCTCACCCTCGGGCCGTGGACGTGCAGAGTGGGGTATCTGTGCGTCCGAGATGAGCGGCCCTAAGGAGGACGGCAGTCGGTGTGGTCCCGACTGCCGTGAGCGCTTGCATGGGAAGCGCTGGGGGCTTACCATCTCGCCCCCCCGGGACTGAGCTCCGCTACCAAGCGGAGCCATGTGATTGTCAGGTCGCGTTGGTTGTTCTACAAGAGTTCCCGTAACCTGACAAAAACACTGAGGTCGGCCACCGAGGAGGTTTTAGTGGGTCCCCATGACGTTTCCACCTTGTCATGGAACCCCACATAACCCGGTTGTTCCTCCCCAGGACGCCGGGTATCTGGCAGTAGATTTCCTCCCCGACAAAAAAAAAAAAAAAAAAAAAGGATCGCTAACTCTGTGCCACAACGTTATTATTCCACCAGTGCAGTCAGTCACACTGGTGGTAGGTTTTTTGTTGCAAGAGGCCGGTACGGAGGTAGGTACCACCGCAGTGTCAAATATTCTGCCGCCAAATAGTAGTGCTTAGGCATTACTGTGTTCCGGTTTGAAGGGCACTGTAGGCTAGTAAAATAACTGGGCAGAGAGGATTTAAGAAATAATATCTCTCGTTGGCAACGCGTGAGTGGCACCTACTAATGGAGCTGCAAGCGCTCATAGGCTACGGCAACCACTTACCATCTGGTGGACCGTATGCTTGTCTGCCAACTTATAATATATAAAAAGAAATATCTCACCTTAATCGGGTTAACACCCTCCAATCCAGGTCCAATACCATTGTCATTGGCAGCGTGTATCCTAAAGTTGTACTCTTGACCTTCAGTCAGCCCGTGAACCGTGAACCTGGTATCCCTGACCGAGGACGCAATGGTTATCCACGTGGTTCCAGATATGTCTATCCTCTCGACCACGTAGTGGGTTATTGGCATACCACCATCGTACGTGGGTGGTTTCCATGCCAGTGTGCATGTGTGTCTGGTTATGTCTGTGGCTTCCAGTGGTCCCTGAGGTGGTCCCGGCAATCCAGTCACGGTCACCGAGAACGTGTCTGATGTTTCACCAGAGTTGTTCTTGATTGTGATCTTATATGTGCCTGGAGGAGAATTTAAAAATCATCACACATTTTCCTATGTACTATCTTTCTCCAAATGAAAACATAACATAAGATTACAGTTATACATAAAGACATATCGTTGAAAATATTAAATTCCATTTTCTATTACTAATGAAAATTATTGTAGATCTTTGACTTTACACAAAATGTTTTTGAGCTTTCAGGTTTGTAGCGTTCTTGTATTGTTTGCATAAAGTTATTTAAGAATTAAAAATACAGGTCTGCTTATTACTCTTGTCCGGATTTGGCAGGGTACTAGTTTTTACACTGAGCGATTGCCATCTGACCTGCGCAACCTCAAGAGCGAACCAGTAACCCATTGGTTAACAGCAAATTACTTATTATGAGTTAACGTTATTATCAGATGTTATTTGATAACAACCGGGAACGACAGCTTGACGTGCTCTCTGAGGCATGGGCAGACCCACAATGCCTAACGCCCAGACCGAATCACATATTTATAACAAACATCTGCCCGAGCGGGAATCGAACCCACAACGGTCGAGACTAAAGGCAGACAGAGTATAAAACTATTATAATGACGGTTTAAAATTAAAATAAACAACTTTGTTACAAACCAAATTAAATCTTAATATGATCACACTAGAGATCATATTTCATTAAAAAAATGGTTTCATTTGTCAGCACACTAACCCATATCGTCCTTAGTGATGTCCTTGATGAAGATGAGTATGTAATCATCGAAGACGGTGTACTTGAGGTGCGGCGACTCGGCGACCCTGTGGCCGTCCTTGCTGAGCGTGACGTCGGCGGGCTGGTCGCCCGTGTACAGCACCTTGATCTTGGTGTTGTCGTGCTCGGGCAGGTGCAGGTCGCCCGGCATGCGCGTGATGCGGGGGGGACCTGCGGGAGGGGGGCAGGTTACTGGCTGTTCCTTTTTTAAATTATGTTTAAGCGAAAAAGGGTGTAAGTTCAAATTTTTCAACTTAGTGATTGATCAGGTATACTTAAATACTTTATGGCTAATCCGATTTCCATAATGGCGATTCTTAGCGAATTAAGATGAGAATTCAGATTTATACAGCTAAATAGCTTATAAGAAAAAGGGCAAAAATATTTTTCTACGACAAAAAGAAAGCAATAAACAAAAATTAAATTGTTATAAGAGGCCTAACTGATGTACTCTATGATTAAAAATGACATGTCATCTAGTTATGACTCGTTGACCAACAAGTCTGCCGGCCTCTATTACTTTAGATGAATACATACAACTTACAAAGGACGTTGTCACATTGAAACTATTTAAAGGACGCGCCATTTTATCATAGTTATTCTGTAGCTATTAATTGATTTCCGAACTTAATTTTTTTAATTCTTAATTTATTTAAAGGCTTTTACTTATTTATATTACTATAGGTTTAAAAATAATTATACAATTATTAGTATGGGACGTACTTGAATAAATTAAATTTATTAAATAAGTCAATTCTTAGTTAATCGAACCGAACACGTTCCACCAGAATACCGAACTTATACTTACTTCCGATCTTAAGATGTGCCGTGCAGTGGATGTGTCCAAGGCTGTTGCTGGCCTCGCACGTGTAGTCGCCCTCATCCGCCTCCGAGGCTTCGAGAATGTTCAACTTCAGTGTACCCTCACGAGATTCTGCGATGAATCTGCAAAGATGTTAATCATGTAAGAGATATTTCTATTTATATAAAATACAGTAATTATTATAAAATCATGACTAAGATTACGAGTATTAAGGCGAAAGTGAGTTTGTTTGTTTGTTTGTGACACTTTCACGCCTAAACCGCTGAACCGATAATGGTAAATTTTCGTACAGATATATATGAGATCATAGAGCCAGTTACAGGCTAATTTTGGTCGCGAAAACAAAACTTGGTGGGGGTGAAATAGGGGTTGAAAGTTCGTATGGGAACTAAAGAAATACTGTATCCATAAAAAATTAGTTTTTGACTACGTATTAATGTATCGTGTAGATACGACAAACTGACATATTTTAAGACCGAAATCTATTGACGGTCAGAGAATAAAGTTAAATAAATAATTCAAACAACGCCCCTATTAGGATAGTAAAATCCTGTGTCGGGTGACCGGATACTGGAAACATGACACACAAATATTTGCCTGTACCCGAGATCTGTTGCGTATAAGTCAAGCTTCTTGTTGGCGGGGAGGAAACGGGCTAAAAGGTACCTAACTTCCTGGGGAGGAGAACCCGGTTATGTGAGCTTCTATGATAAGCGGCTGAAGACAAGGTCAACTAACCTGGTACCAAGAACGACTTCCCTGCCGTTCTTCAGCCAGCGTCCCTTGGGCACCGGGTTGCCGGACGCGACGCACTCCAGCACGAAGGGCCTGCCCAGCGGCGCGCACATGGTGGGTGGCATCTGCTTCAGCCACTCTGGTCTGGCACCACCAGCTTCCTCACCGGTCCGCACTGGGGTCGTGCATGATGATGGTTCGGATTTACCTGGAGATATTATGTTATAGTTGAAGAATTGCCTTTGACACCAAAGCCTCAATAGCTCAACGGTAGAAGAGACGACTTATAATATGAGATTTGCAGGTTCGATCGTAAGCCCCTTGTGCTAGTGTCGTACCCACTCCTAGCACATGCACTTCGTTGGAGGGGGAAAACTTGAAAACTCTAGCAAATTTAAGGATTTTGGAACTGCTAAAATCAATTTCTTAATGTGTCTGACTGTGGCATAGTAGCTCCCGAACAGAAGAACCGATTCCGATTTTTTTTGATTGAAAGATGAATTAGTTGGAAGTATTCTTTGCTATGTTTTACAAAAATCAGTCCAAGATGGCCGCCGCCACAAAATGGCGAATTACATATTTTTTAACAACTCTATCAATAAGGGTAACTAATGAAAGGGCTTGACAAGTAGAGTAGTATATAAAATGATAAATTTGAAATCCAAGATGGCCGCCACCACAAAATGGTATTTTACGCTCATACTATTTTTATAATTTTGCATCGGAAATCAAAATCGGTTATATAATAAATAAACTACAAACCGGCAGAATTGACAGCGATGATCCTAAATTCAAAGTCCGCCTTCTCGCTTAGGTTGAGCGCGGTGTAGCTCGTGTCCTGGACATTGTAGTCATTGCACTTGACCCACACAGAGCTGGTCATTTCGCGACGCTCGATGATGTAGCCTGTTATACGTGAACCTGTGAAAAATATCATACATATTATTATTATTTCAAGACGGATGGCAAACAAGCCTACGGTCCGTCTGATGGTAAGCAGTCACTGCATCCTATTTTGACACCGTTGTGGCGTTGTGGGTAGCGAATCTGCCTTAAGCCTCGACGGTTGCGGGTTCGATTCCCGCTCGGAGCAGATGTTTGTATGAATCGTACAGGCATGTTTTCCGGTCTGGGTGTGTTTGTCCTTGTCATTGTGAATGTTTTCGGACCCCCGACACAGGATATAATTATCCTAATGGGGGCCGTTGAGTGTGTAGCGTTTATTTATTTATTTATTTATTTATTATGTGGGAGATTGGTCGGCGCTCTCAGTCATCGCACGAAACGCAACAGTATTCACTGATAATGTTACTTTATTTATCCGATTTTCTGTGAGAGGATAGTAAAGGGATAATGAGGCAAAATCATGGCTCCAGTACTAAATATATATAACATAAAAATGTAACGAGAAGATTGTGTTTCATAATCGTATTTTATAAGGCTTTTAAGTAGTAAAAATATATATTGGCTTTTTAGGCTGGCTAAGTATCACTGCAGTGTCAGATTATACCGCAAATCAGTACTGTGTAAGAAAGATTTAAGAACAAATATCTCTTGTTGTCAACGCTTGAGCGCTCATAGCCCACGGCAACCGCTTACCATCAGGTGGGTCGTATGATCGCCGACTTATTCACATAGAAACCTCGCACTAAATCACCATCCGACTAACCTCCATCGGAGGCGGGAGCGTCCCAGGCCACGTCCACGTAGTTCCTGCCCACGCGCAGCACGCGCGGCGCGCGCGGCGCGGCGGGCGGGCCGGCCTTGCCGCGCACCTTGAAGGGCTGCGAGCTGGCCGAGTACTTGCTGAAGCCGGCCGCGTTTTTGGCACGAACACGGAACTCGTATTCGTGACCTGGTTCCAGGTTGTAGGCCTGGAAGAAATGTGTGGATGAATGAAAATGTAGAAGTAATAATAAAATGGGCTGATCGCATTTAAATGAAATTTTGCACACAGATAGACTTCAACTATGATAATTACATAAGGTACTTTTAACCGGGAAAAGTGTCGGATTCCAGTGGGATTGACAAAAAAGAAGTACTTGAATTTCGATATAAATGTATCATACATAATCCAAAGTAATGAATATTTTTCAGACTATTATTATAAATGTGAGAGTATGTCTGTCTGTTACATTTTTAAATGGACACTCATAGCCGGGTGCACTCACAAGGGTGGTTAAGTAATTTTAGGCGCGGTCAGTCGCTAGATGGGTGATCGCATAGTGGTATATCAATTGACCGTCTCCTTGCTTAGGAGGGCACGTAAAAAGTCGTTCCCGGCTGCTATCAATATGATAATAGTCGAAAAGTCAAGTCAAGATGACTCTAGGTGGCCAACCTAGAGTCATCTTGACTTGACTAACCACTTGATAAGGAGATTTTTAAATCTAAAAAGCACATACACATTTGGTTTTATTTCGTTTATCTTGGAATTTTCTCTCCACGACAAAAAAACAATTTTCATACCATAACAAATTTTGGAATATTAAAACAAATTTTTATTAATTTACCTGGTAATTACAATCCTTGACGAGATAATCGGCACTGCTCCAGACTTTATCCTGTACGTCTCTGAACTCGATCTTGTATCCCTGGATGCGAGCCCCGCCGTCCGACCGGGGTCTGTCCCAGACCACGGTGGCCGTGGAACCGTCCCATTCGATCACTCGAGGCACTCCCGGTGCATCCGGGATCGTGAATGGGAACTGTTGGTAATAAAAAAATGGTCATAATTTTTTTTGTCATGACGGTTGGCAAACAAGCTTATCCACCTGATGGTAAGCAGTCACCGCTACCTATAGGTAGAAGGAATAGATGAGAAGGGAAAAAAGGAAGGGAGTATAGGGGGTGGGAGTGTGGGCCTCCGCCTCTCCCAGTCATCGCTCGAAACACAACATCATCATTATCATCATCCTAGCGTTTGTCCCGGTTGCGTCCGGAGCGTTTGCTTGGGAGTCCGGGGACCGCTTTCTTACTATTCCTCCTCTACTTAGCACAGTCTTTGGCATCCCTTTGCCACCCCTAATTGTAAGTCCATTGATACGCATGACGCAAGCCAGCACTTCTTGAGCCTACCCCTTCTACCGGTATCTGGCGGAGGTGGTATGGTAAGAGATTTGTTCCCCATAGCTAGCCGGTTTTCGGCTCGAAACACAACATTACTCTTGCTTAGGCCAATTTTTAGTTTTAGGAATGTAACTTATCATATTAAAAAGCTAAAAATATTTTAAAAAATAATTACCGTGGCAGTGATATAGTCGTCCATTGTCAGTGGTTCCGAAACTCCATATTGGTTCTCAGCTCGAACGCGGAACATGTACTTGTGGTTCGGTTCTAAGCCCATAACGTTGTAGTGGGTGTTTCGTACGAACGATGAAATCTTTGACCACACCTGGAATTAAAAATATTTGTTATTTAATGCCTCAATAGCTCAACGGTACTACTCCGTCAACGCTTGAGATGTAGATTCGATCATGAACTCCCTTGGGCTATTGTTGTTCTCACTCCTGGCGCGAGCTATGAGCTTATTTTGGGGGCAATTGGGATAAAAATATTACTTAAATTAAAAACAAAATAATTAACTAAAAAGACTCAAGGACATTACCAGTTTTTGTTATTTATGATTTTATAATTATGTATAATCTATACTAATATCATAATCAGGTAATGTTTATGAGGCGTTAGGGGGGTTAACCTCTGGATCTAATGAACCGATTTTGAAAATGCCACGTAAATTTCGATTGTCACAGGCTATATTATATTAAGCCGAAAAATTATAAAACTTTTTCGTGGTAGTTGGAGAAAAAACTGTCCAACTCAAACGTTTCGTACGAACACTGTCTTAACTATGAGATATATGATTAAGTTCTATAGAAAAGTTATAGAGCTTTAAATTGCGAAAATCTAAAAAAATCAGCGACACCATGTGTCTAACTTTTAATTTTTTGTTGCGAAAAGGTTGAAGGTTTGTATCGGGAAGTATTAAGTTGTATTGCAATAAGCTGCCTCATTATAAAACGTTACTCGCACGAGCGAAGACACGGGCAGTTGCTAGTAATACATATAAAACATTTAGTATACTATAAGTATTTGCATAACGACAAAGAATGACTTCAAAATTTATTCAAATTCGGTGATCCGCTTTTATAGATCTAGTAAAAAGGAGATACTCACTCCAACACTGTCCATTTTCTCAACAATGTAATTAGTAATTGGTGATCCACCATCATCCAGCGGTACTTTCCAAGACAGTGTGCACGTATCGGGTGTAATATCAGATACGTCGAGTGGGCCCACTGGTGGGGACGGCCTGTCCACTACCAACACCTGCAAATAATTAAAAGATTCAATTATAGTATTCGAAGAATCAATCGTTATCAAAAGCATATAGAAACAAGTGTAAAACAATCACAAACAGTATTTTTTTATGTTACAAGATGGCAATTGCCAAAGCCCATGATCACGCGTAACACCATTATTAGGCATTCATTTACGCATCACGCGTTGCCAACGATAGATATTGATTCTTGAGTCTCTTTTGCCCATTAATTTCACTAGCCTTCAAACCGGAACACAGTAATGCCTAAGCACTACTATTTGGCGGTAGAATATTTGACATTGCGGTGTTACCTACCTAGCGGGCCTCTTGCAATAAAAGACCTACCTACCTGTGTAACTATTGTGTTTAGTGTTTTGGACTGTGAAAGGGTTAACAAAAAATACGAATAAAAACTGAATATGAAACGTACCCTGCAAGTTCCACTGTCGGATCCCTCTGTGTTGATCAGCTGTACTGTGTACGAGCCGGTGTCGGAACGCTTCGCGCTCGAGTTTAGGAACACCGTGTCGATGTCGGATGTCACGAATCGGATACGATGGTCGGGGAATACTTCGTCGTTGTTTACTATCCATGATACCTGGAGGAAGGAAAAACCATCGTAATAAAAGATGACACAAATAAGCGTTCACAGCTGATCATAATCTTAAAAGTGGTCAAATGTTTTTTTTTTTTGTCGTCTAAGTATATTTAATAAAGTTCTTTTTAATTTTGAAAGACGTAGCCGTGTCACTGCCGTGGCTGTTAATACGGACCTCGCTGAAAATCAGTGTTAGGGCCACAGCGTCTTAACGAATACTGAGCGAGCGTCCGATTGACATGCAATGCACTGTTGCATCGTACTTTCGCAGTTTAGCGTTTATTCGAAATGTATTGATTTTTTTTTTGGTTATATTTAATTTGTGTTCAAATCTATTTTTATGATAATGTTATGTAACAGTGTATTCTAGCTATGTCAATAAAGTTTTTATTATTATTATTATTTATTATTAAATGTATAAGGGTAGGTGATTACAAAATGAATGCTAGTTTTTTTATGGTAAAATTACCTTCGGTCTCGGGTTTCCAGTGAAGGGCACGGTGATCTTGATCTCCTCGCCCGCGATGACGGTGATGTCGCGCAGGCTGAGGTCGCTGGTGATGCGCGGCGCGTTGGGCGGCGCGCAGGCGCGGATCGCGTCCGAGCTCTGCGACCACGGGCCCTGGCCGGCCGCGTTCACCGCCGACACGCGGAACTCGTACTCGTGGTTCTCGATCAGGCCCATCACCTTGTACGTGGTGTCTGGAATGTGCGCGTGGGCCGCCTTGGTCCACTTGTCCTCGGTGATCAGCCTCTTCTCGAGGATGTAGCCTGTGATCGGCGAGCCGCCGTCGTGGCGAGGCTTCGTCCAGGTGACGGTGATCGAAGATTCTGTGGTTTCGACGGAGCGAGGAGCGCCCGGAGCGCCGGGCGGGTCGAATGGATGCCTCGCTCGGATCGGTTCTAAGGTTTGAGCCGGATCTGACTGTCCATACTGGTTCTCGGCCATAACTCTGAACTCGTAGCTCTTTCCTACGGTTAAGTTCTTCACGCGCAGGAACGGTGTCGTGACGTAGCCCGATACTTTGGTCCAGTTTGGTGTCCGGGCTTCGCGTTTTTCAACAACGTAGTTGGTGATCTCTCCACCACCGTTGTCTGTTGGTGGGTTCCAGTATAATGTGAGTGCTTCACCCTCGAATTCGTCGGCTCGCAAGTTCTCCGGTTTTCCGGGTCTATCGAGCACGCGTACATTAATGGTAGCGGTATCGTAGCCTGACGGGTTACGCAACTGCAAGCGGTATTGACCACCGTCTGATCTCTTCGCATTTTTGACAACGAGAGACGCGGAGTCAGGTGTGATCTTCTGGAATATTCTAGAGTCACCCTCAACATCGAGCAGGTTGTCATCCGCGAACCATGATGCAGTTGGTTGCGGGAAGCCTGTATACGGCACGTGAATAGAGAAGTCTTCTCCAGCACGCACAGTGATGTCACGAACACCACCGAGGTCCATGCAGGGTTTGTTTGGTTGCTCAGCGATCTTAATATCGCCTGTTGGTTTGCTTGGTTCAGATTTGCCAATATCGTTAACAGCGACAACTCTGAACTGATAATCTTCACCCTCTTTGAGATTTGGTACAGTATGTACGAGGCCAGGAATGGGAACGTCGTTAACGTCTTTCCAGTCTTTGTCGCCTTTGCCTTTCTGTTGAACAATGTAGCCCTTGATCTTAGATCCACCATCACTCTTCGGTGGCCTCCAGGACAATGTAACAGAGTCCCTTGTGATTCTATCCGGCTTAGGTGCTTCTGGTGGGCTAGGCTTGACTCTTTGTGTCTGCGCAACAATTGGCTCGGTAGGTTTGCTAGGTTTACCAGGTCCGGCTTCATTGACGGCAATGACGCGGAATTCATAGCGATTGCCTTCTCGTAGATCTTGAACTGTGTAGCATGTGTTTGGTGTAGGATAGTTATTAACCTTGACCCATTCACCTCCACGCTCTCTCTTTTCAACGATGTATCCGGTAATGGGTTTACCACCAGTGTTCGTTGGTGGTTCCCATTCAAGCGAACAGCTATTAGAACTGTAGCCTGTGATTTTAGGTGTCTCAGGCGCATCCGGTGGGTCGAACGGCAATTTAGCCACAATTGGCTTGCTTTCCAAAGGTTCAGACACACCATACAAGTTCTCAGCCCGAACTCTGAATACGTATTTCTTGCCTTCAGTCAAATTCTTAACGGTGAATGAACATTTCGGGCAGAATCCAGCAACTGTTCGCCAGTCGTTAACACCAAATTCGGCAACTTCGACCACGTAGCCAGTGATTTCACTGCCACCGTCATCAGTAGGTGGCTGCCATGTTAGGCTCATTGCATCGTGTGTAACTGGTGTACATATAAGTGGACCCTTAGGCATTCCAGGCTTGTCAACCACAATAACTTCAATATCAGCAGAATCTTTGCCGTGCTCATTGCTGGCTGTAATTGTGTATTTGCCGGCGTCGTCTCTTGTGGATTTTTCAATGCTAAGTTTCGTTTCATCAGCTTTGGTCTCAGCGGAGATCCTATGTGAAGGTGCAATTTTAATCGCCCCCTTGGTCCATGTTATTTCTGGTGTTGGCGCACCAGTAATTGGAATGTTTATGTTAATAGGTTCACCAGCCCTAACTTTAATCTTACGACCAATGAGACCGTCTAACCACAACTTCGGCTTCTCCTTCGTTGGTTTCGCGATTATCACGTTCGATGGGTCAGAAGGTTGTCCTGGTCCTGCTGCGTTAACAGCGGATACTCTGTATTCGTATTGATGACCTTCTTGTACCCTGTCATCGTTGTATTCATTGAACCTAACAGGTTCTCTGTTTACCTTAATCCATCTTCCGCTAGATTTGTCTCGTCTTTCAATATCATAGCCAAGTATGTTTGATCCACCGTTGGATATAGGAGAGGACCATTTGATCTTAATGTGATCCTTATCCGCTGAAACGAGTTCGGGTTTTCCTGGTTTGCCAGGTACTGTGTACTGATTCTTTGCCACGACTGGCTTGTCTGTAACTAAAGGCTCAGAGCGTCCCTGTAAGTTCTCAGCGAAGACTCTGAATTCGTATTTTGTGCCTTCAGAAAGACGTGGCACCGTTGCGTGTGTATTTTTCGGGTTAACGTATGTGACAGCTGGTACCCAGCCACCTCCATGAGTGAGATCGCGTTTCTCAATAACGTAGCCAGTGATTTCACTGCCACCATTGTCTTTAGGCTGTTTCCATGATAGAGTAACGGATTGTGCAGTGATCTCTTCGTAATCAAATGGTGGTTGCGGTGGTCCGGGAACATCCAAGACGATCAAGTCAAAGCTTCCCTCATCAGAGCCAGAATCATTCTTTAGTGTGAGGTGATATTTACCAGCGTCTGACCTCTTGCAGTTCACAGTGTGAATAATTGTGTGGTGGCCAACAGAGGTAACAGTGGTCCTTTCATTAGTAACAACTGGCTTACCATCGCAAGTCCATTTAACTTCTGGAATAGGTTCTCCAATGAAGTCAACATCCAAGTGGAAGATGAGACCAGCCTTGATACGAACCTCCTTGAGTTGTGTAAGAATCTTAGGCGCGACGAATCTGTCTTTAGCTGTAATAATGTCCGAAGGTTCACTTGGTTCAGATTGTCCAGCCTGGTTGACAGCTATTACGCGGAACTCATAATCTTGACCTTCGATTAGGTCAGGCACAGTCGCCTTAGTTTTGTTAGGCGGTACGTGTGCGGCATTTACCCAATATGGGCTACCCTTTTCTTTCTTTTGGACGATGTAGCCAGTAATTGGTGCGCCGCCATCAGATTTAGGCGGAGTCCATTGTAAGTCAACGTGGTCTTTGCTCCAATCGGTAGCTTCTGGTTTGCCAGGTGCAGTAGGTTCATCGAACTCATTCTTTGCTACAATGGCACGATCTAATTCTAGAGGTTCTGACTGACCAATAGCATTAACTGCGCTTACTCTAAACAAATATTCTTTCATGTGAATAAGTCTGGTTACTTGGTGTGACAAGAAAGTGCTCATGCCTGCATCCGACCAAGTTCCACGTGACAGATCCATTTTCTCAATGACATAATGTAGAATCGGAGATCCACCGTCATCCAAAGGCACCTTCCACGATAATGAGCAGGAGTCTTTTGTGACGTCGGACACAACTAGTGGTTTTTCTGGTCTCGACGGCTTATCTAAAACAGTGACTGTAGCACTCGCCGAACATACACCAAGGTCGTTCTTCAGGGTCAATTTATAAACGCCACCGTCAGAACGAACGGAAAATGGAATGTCAAGAATGACCCTGTTATGCAGTACTTGAATGTCAATTCTATCAGATGGATGTACAGCTTTGCCATTGATTTGCCATTCGACTGTTGGTTTCGGAGATGCCTCTACAGGGATCTCGTATTGTATTCTTTGTCCGGCTTTAACAGTCTTATCAGCCAGAAGCATTTTATCGAAGGTCGGAGCACAGAATCTGGCTTTAGCAACTTGCGGTGTGGAGCCATCAGAAGGTTCTCCATTACCAGCTTTGTTGACGGCAATAACCCTAAATTCATATTCCTCGCCTTCTTGAAGTCCTGGCACGGTCGCCGTTGTTGTGTTTCCGGGTACCGTAGCGGCAACTTCCCAAGGGCCATACTTTTTCTTCGCTTCGATGATGTAACCAGTAATTGGGGAGCCACCATCTTTCTTTGGTGGCACCCATTCCAAGTCCATATGATCCTTGTCCCAGTCCTTGACAACTGGTGTGCCAGGTTTGTCTGGTGTTCCGTAGGGGTCCTTAGCTGTGATAGGTTCTGTGCCAACAAGCGGTTGTGATTCACCATGTTTGTTAACCGCACGAACTCTGAAGTTATAGTCGTGACCTTCGATAAGATGATCGATACGAATATTACATCCTTGCACATCACCAGCCGGAATCCACCTGAGGTTCTCCTGGTCCATTTTTTCAACAACATAGTGTGTAATCTCACTACCACCGTCGTCTTTAGGTGGCCTCCATCTGAGCGTGCAACCAGACTTCGTAATGTCATCCACACGTAATGGACCTTCTGGTGCCAGCGGTACATCCATGACCAGAATTTTTACTGTAGCTGTGTCAGTACCATTAATGTTCTTCGCTTTGAGAGTGTAGGTACCGGTGTCAGCACGTTTGGCATCAATAACTCTTATCTTAGTGCTGTGTGCATCGTTGACAACCTTGATTCTGTCAGTGTTAAGAACCATGTTGTCCCCATGTAGCCATTCTTTAGTTGGTGTTGGTTCTCCAATGACTGGTACATCCAGCTCGAAGTTCTGTCCGACTTTCACCTTGATATCGAACATGAAGTTCCTATCGATCTTAGGCGCCAAGTTCTTGGGTCTCGCCAAATGTGGGGCAGTTCCGTCACTTGGAACACCCTTGCCTGCTTTGTTGACAGCGCGAACACGGAACTCGTATGTGTTGCCTTCAATGAGGTCTGGCACTTTGCCGGACGTAACGTCACCTTCAATCTGCAACAATTTATACATTAAAAATTGTATTTAACCCCAACAAAATAGGAAAGTACATTTAATTTTGGATTACAGATAATTAAGTATAAGTTTTTACCTGTGCACACTCTTCCCAATCGGGTGCGAATCTGTCCTTCTTCTCAATAACATATCCAGTGATTGGTGCACCACCATCAGTATCTGGTCTGGTCCATTCCAACTCCACGAAGTCTCTGTCGAAGTCCTTGATTTTCGGCGTACCGGGCTTGCCGGCCACGTCGAAGGGATTCTTGGCTTCGGTTGCGTGTGGAGTAGTGAGAGGCTCGGATTTTCCTTGCCTAAGTAATACGAGAATTTTTTTTTAATGATTCTGTTCTGTGACTATATTGCAGAATTTGAAAAGAATTGTAAATATTTTTAAGATTTTTTATAATAATAATATAAAATCAAAATCTCACCTGTTAACAGCACGGACCCGGAACTTGTACTTGTGTCCGGGCTGCAGGCCGTCCACGGCGAGGCTGGTCTGCGGCCCGTCGGTCTCGCCGGCGGTCACCCAGCGGCCCGTGGCCTCGTCCATGCGCTCCACCACGTACTTCTCGACGGGCTGCCCGCCGTCGTCGGCGGGCGGGTTCCACGACAGCTTGGCGCCGTTCGCGTGCACGTCGGATACCTATAAAATTTGATGTCTATTGTGAATCTATCTTTTTGCAATTTTGTGATCAGGGTAATTGGTTTAGGAAATTTTGGTCTTGAAAAATTGGTTGAAACATTTTTTATGTGGCATAGTTTCATGTCAGCATGAAATTTTATTATAGCCAAAAATCTGATTTTTGAATCTTGCACACATGCGCTATTTTTTTTAAGTTCAATCCACTTTATAGATGGTGCTTGTTCATCCATTAATTTTTACCATTTTCAAGATATGTAATACACGATCTATTATCCGCTATATCTATGATAAAATAAAATTACCTTAAGAGGTCCACCCGGTGGGCTGGGCACGCTGAGCACTATGACCTCGACCTCGGCCACGTCCTTCCCGTTGCAGTTCTCAGCGGTGATGGTGTAGCGCCCGCTGTCGGACCTCGTGGCGGCCTTGCACGTCAGCTTCGTGTTGTAGTCCGTGTGCTGTACTTTGATCTCACCACCGGATTTAACTTCCCTCTTGCCGAGGTACCATCTCGTTTCGGGCATCGGCTCACCGGTAACCTGTTAAATGAAACATTATGTATAAAATTTATTCCGTAGTTATTACAACTTTCCTTGCTGTTTTCATTAGAAAGTACAATACTCGCGTAAAACAGAAGTATGAATACTGCTATGATTTACTAGATGATTGGGAGTGCTGAAGGCTAAATCCCTAACCTCATTTTTGAAGTGAAACCGGATGCAACGGAAAAAACGACAGGTAAGAGACAAAAATAAAAAAATGTGTAGGATGAAGCTGGCAAAGAATGAGACAGAAATATACATACTATTTTGTATTATATGTATATTCATCTCATTCTTCTATCGTGTGTGAATCACACACACAGATTAAGCCTTTACTCGCTGAGTAATTTTAGCTAAAAAAGTTTTACTTCAATCGTGTGGTCTAAAGCAAACTGTTTTTTTCTTCCCATTTATCTTCTCTACCTTTCCTCCCTTGAATGGACAACACGCTTGTCATGATATTATATATTCCATTACTGCATGGACATTTTTCCAAATATATTTTTTTAGTGTTTGATATTGAAAAAACATAAAAAAACTAACTTAAATAAAATTAGCATGACAGCTGTCACAAATCATAAATATACATTCATCTGATATTTATTTCTCTTAACGAAATAAGGTTACAAGAGCGGCAACACGGTATGGCTCCGTCCATGAGATTCTGAGTCTAAGGTCCGATTATGTAATAAGGATATCCTCACCTTAACGTCGAAGCCGAACTTCTGTCCGACCTTGATCTTGATATCGATGAGGTTGGTCCTGTCGATCTTGGGCGCCAGGTTCCTGGGCTTGGCCACTATCGGGTGCGTGCTGTCGCTGGGCACGCCTGGACCTGCCTTGTTCACTGCGCGGACACTGCATGGGCGGAAAATAAATTATTTACCATGCCTATGACTGCAATACTGTAATCATAATTTTATGCAGACCTAGTCATTGGATAAAAAAAAAACAACACTTATTTGATGAAATTTAGAATCCTAAAATTTTTCTAAAAAATTATACCCTTGCCCGAGAAGTACAGATGGAAAAATTCAATTTTTTTTTTTATTTAAAGAAATTAATAGAAACAAGGAAAGAACCTTTCCCCTTCCTTAAAATCTTTTAGCTAATAATATACATAAAGTTTTATATTGCTTATTTCACTAAAAATGCACTGAAGTATCAACTTTCTTTGCCAAAAACCCCAAAATTTAATCGAGATGACGAACAAACAAATATTACTTCTGGTATAAACTAAAAATTTTGGTGATTTTTAGGATGAATTAATTTTGTAATGCAACTCACCGGAACTCATAAGTCTGTCCTTCAACAAGATCTGGAACTGTGCAAGTGGTCTTATCGGCTGGTACTTCCAGAGCCTTCTCCCAGTTGCCAAACTTGTCCTTCTTCTCAATAATGTACCCCTCGATGGGTGCTCCGCCATCTGATTGAGGCGGGGCCCACTTGAGGTCCACGTGGTCCTTATCCCAATCTGTGACTGATGGTGTTCCTGGTGCACCTGATGGGGAAATTTGAATTGATCAGTACTGTAGTAGGGATACATGTTTTTTTATTGTTGATCAGATTACCAAGCGACGTAATGGATCAGAAGACAAAAAAGTTTTTAGTAGTAGAGCCAAGGTCCTCTTAACACAAATGGGCCGGCTCGACCGGGGAATTATTACCCTCTCTTCTTTTTTCCCATCTCAACCCTTTTATTGCACAAAATAAGTTCATAGCCTGCAAGTCTCGTAGCAAGGGGTCAGCATCGAACCCACAACTCTTGCGTCAATGAAGCGGAGTCAGCCCTTTAACCATTGAGCTATTGAGACTTTATGACTGTATAAATAAATCATATTCATCAATACATACCAGGTTCATCGAACGGATTCTTGGCGACAATCTTCTCTTCTGAAATCAGAGGTTCAGATTCACCCTCGGAGTTCACGGCCGACACGCGGAACTTGTATTCCTTTCCGGGAGTCAAACCAGTGACATCGCAACCTGAAATAATGAATAAGAATATAATTATTTAATATTTGTATATAATTACAAATGAACCTGCGTATTATAGGTCGCGGGTTCGATTCCCGCTCGGAGCATCTGTATTGACCATACAGGCATGTGTTCTGGTCTGGCTGTGGTGGTCCGTGTGTTTGTGTATGGGACCCCCAACACAGGATATCACTATCCTAATGGGGGCCGTTGAGTGTGTAGCGTTTATTATTATTATTAAATTAAACTGTTCTATAGCTTAATGATGAAGTATCTTAAGGGCTTTATATATTAGGGAATGAAAATCGACCGCAAAAATAAACACTGAGACTATTATAGTTATAATTTTTTAAAGGTTATTACTTTTTAGCTTATTTGTATACTAACGTGGCTCATCGGATCTGGCACAAGGTACCCAGCATCCGGTCTCAGTGTCCAGTTTGTCCACTTGGTAGTACTCAATGGGAGCTCCGCCATCGTCCTTAGGCCTCTTCCATTTCAATGTACAACCGTCCTTGTGCACGTCCGAGATCTGAATAGAGTATAACAAAATTTTTTTATATAACATTTCATTCATTCCATTATAAAATATATGATAGAAAGATGGATGAAAACATGTAGATTTCTTTTAGGTAAACATTTAGGCCTAGGCCAAACGCAACAGTACGGTTACTGCTTTACTTAAATATTCTAAAGTCAAGCCGAAACATTAATGCTAAAGGCATTCTTCTATTAATATTGCTATTACCCCTAAAATGAAAAGAGTATCTTGTTTTAGGGTTGGGTATGTTGGGTAGTGAACCTAAAGCTCCACAAGAGGTACCCCTATACCATTTTAAGCAATTACTACTACTGCATTATTGTATCAAGACCTGGACTTCCTACTTTTAACCAATTCTTGAGTAAATAGTTCTTAACTTAGCTTCTGCCAGTAGCTTCACCCATGTAAATAGGTCTAAGGGGTTAGGTTGGGCGTTTATAAGTCAGTCAGGTCCTCCGAAACTCCGAAAAAAATCTGGGACTCGATAGTAGCACCCTCTACCCGAGACTAGAAGTAACACCGGTAAAAGTTGCTGATATTTAGGGTTGTATGTATTTTTAATGCCACATCATATAAAAATAAAAAAATAAAAATTGTTCAAAAAACAAAAATATTTGGGGTGGACGACACTTAACATTTAGGGGTATGAATAAGAGATACTAGCAGATTCTCAGACCTACTGAATATGCATACAAAATTTTATAAAAATCGGTCAAACCGTTTCGAAGGAGTATGGTAAATAACATAAAACGAGAATGTTATATATAGAGATAGGCAACTCCTCCCCGAAGGACAAAACCAAAAATAGCTACTCATTATTATAATCACCTGTAATGGTCCTTCGGGCTTCATCGGCTTGTCGGTGACCAGCACGTTGATGGTGACGGTGTCCTTCCCGCTGGAGTTGACGGCGGTGACGGTGTATTCACCCGAGTCGTCTCTGCGCACGGGCCTCACCACCAGCTTGGTGAAGTAATCGGGACTGTCGATTGTGACAGCCTTTGATGGACGGAGCGGCATGTTCTGGTATCTGGATGTGCAAACAAAATAGTTAGGAGTGCGATTTGAAGAGCTATTGGCTTCTTTAGCTAGTGTTGTTTTTGGTATTCAACATTCATATACCTATACTTGCGTCTGCCAACGGCTTTGTCCGCGTGTAGTTAACGATAAAGTTTTTAATACTTTGAACACCATTTCACTCTTTGAGGGGTGCTGAGGGGACGGTTTTTTATATCTTCGCTTGAAAACAATGTTTTATGATTCTAGTTTTCAAAAATGACTTTCGTATTTTCAACCCCATTTATAACAGTGAGTGGTCATTATGAAAAATCCTTTCTTAGTGCTTGTTTACGGTTTTAAAACAACACTTGTAAAAAAAGACAACTTTTGTAGGTAAAAGGGCTTACGCTGGACATTGATATATCAGTCGGGTCTTCTCTTTTTATATATAGAATTTTATGTATATAATTAATTTAAAAAAGACATCTTAATTTACGTTTCTATAAATGAAAAAAGGAGTAAATAATTTCAGTATAAAGTTTTTTTTTTTAATCCAAATAAGCCCCTTCAAATAAGCTCGAAGCTTACGCTAGAAGTGGTTACGACAATAGCCCAAGGGGGTCAGGATCGAACCTGCGAATCTCGCGATAACGGAACGAAGTCGGCCCTTCTACCGGTAAGGTATTGAGGCTTCAAAAAGGCTTTTATATTAAAGTGTTAGTCAATACCTCCATTCCACAGCCGGTGCAGGCTCGCCAGTGATGGCAGCCTCCAGCTTCAAGGTGGACCCGGCGGACAGCGTCACGTCCCGCAGGTGTCTCCTGTCGATCTTCGGCGCCAGGAACCGCGGCTTGGCCACGAAGGTCTTGCTGGCGTCCGAGGGCTTGCTCTGACCCGCCTTGTTGATCGCGATCACGCGGAACTGGTACTCGTTACCTTCGATCAATCTGTAATAATTACGCAGGATATAAAAAAAATGTTACTTGAAATTATTTGGACCAAAGATATACACAATTAATTAGAATGTAATAACACTTATATTGATTATATTATTTTCTTTTAATTACTTTGAAATGAACTGAAATTTAGGGAAACTTATTATGAAACATTAAATCTAAAAATAATAATTTCCATAGGGATGTATCATAAAAACTAAAAGAAAAAAGTATAGGTCACATTTGATACAATTCTGTCATTTTTTTTTTAATTTTCATACCGGTTGGCAAAAAAGCATTCAGTCCGCCTGATGGTAAGCAGTCAGCGCAACCTGTGAACGCACACGATACTTGAAGTATCACAAGCGCGTTGCGAATCTAAGGGATATGAGGGAAGGAATGAGAAGGAAAGAAAGGAAGGGAATTGAAAAAAAGGGGGGATATTGGTCCTCCGGCACTCGCACTCATCGCAAGAGTTCTTACTGATACTGTTACTTTACGCTGATTTTCTGAGAGGGTAGTACTTCCCCGGTCGAGCCGGGCCATTTGTGCTAGGAAGAGCATGGCTCTTTTACAAACAAGTAACTCACCCATTGACAGTGGCAGAAGGTGTCGGTGTATGTGTCTCTATCGCCTTCTCCCACAGTGGACTGTATTTATCCTTCTTCTCAATGATGTAACCAATAACCGGTGAGCCTCCATCCGATGTGGGAGGTTCCCATTTGAGGTCCACATGTGTGGCCGACCAGTCGTCTGGGACCGGTGCGGATGGTGCTTCGGGTACGGCTGGGGAAGAATCACATTATGTTAATTACGGAATTGAGTATAGTTTTTAAAATTTTGGGATTATTGAATCGATTACAGCCTTAAAAATTTTGGAGCTACTTAATCTATTTTAGCCTTCAAAATTTTTGAATTTTGTAATTTTTGCGAATGCCAAACAAAAAAAATTGAAATAAAACTTTAAAAAAATGTTTGAATTAAGTATTGAATAAGTTGAGTATTTAATTCCACAATATTCCCACAAAACTGTGAAGTTTACATTAAAATTCAACGGAAGCATTTTCATTCTCAACTTTATCAGGAAAAAAGTAGATTATATTGTGATAAGCATTGATAAGTATACTCACTGAAGGGGTCCTTAGCGACGATGGAGCCGAAGGTCTCGAGCGGTTCCGACTCGCCCTCCTTGTTGACCGCCTTTACGCGGAACTTGTACTCGTGGCCGGGGATCAAGCCATCCACCTGGGAAATATTTGCCACTTAGAGAAAAGTGATCGTTGTGATTTTAAACCGGATGCAACGGAAAAAACGACAGGTAAGAGACAGAAATACAAAAATGTGTAGGATGAAGCCGGCAAAGAATGAGACAGAAACATACATATTATTTTATATTATCTGGCTCTCGTCTTTGCGCCATGCTTTAGTGAGCCAGAGCAAGAGAGCAAATGTGTTTTAGTAAGAAGTCAGCGTGGTGTGTTATGATTTAACAGTGTTTGTGAATATTTTTATATCTTGTTATATATATATTCATCTCATTCTTTTGTTTATTGAAGTTTCACTTCTATCAAGTGTTTTTTTTATTTAGATCTAAATAGTTCTTTCTAAAGAGCTAATGGAGGGAGTGGGAATTGATGGACTTTTACTAACACGTATTAATATTGCCAATGCAAAATTAACTTTCCAAACAAATTTTACAAATGTATTTTTTACTGCATATACTAATAAACGGCGAATTTAGAAGCGCTTAGAGGCCTATTTAAAGAAAAAAATCTGTTCCCACTCGAGACAGATGTTGGTATTGACCATAACCATTTACTTTATAGAGAATATTAGCAATGCTTCTTCAAGTCATTACTTAGTAACTTGACCTATGAGTGGGTACGACAATAGCCCAAGGGAGTCAGAATCGAACCTGCAACTCTGGCGTTAACGAGTGGAGTCGGTCATTTAATCGTTGAGCTATTGAGACTTAAAGAAATGTATTCCGTTCAGAGTTGTTGATAAGCCTAACAAAATCATTATAAAGTTAATTCCCAAACCTCCATCTCAGGAACGTTGCCGAGGGTCTTCCCGACAGGAACCCAGGCCCCAGTTTCCGGGTCGTACTTCTCGACCACGTAGCTCTCGATGGGCTCTCCGCCGTCGTCCTTGGGCCGCTTCCACTTGAGCGTGCAGCCATCCTTGTGGATGTCCGATACTTCCAATGGTCCTTCCGGTTTGTCCGGTTTCGCTGGAGAATTTAGTTAATATTTACTTTAGTATTTTATAATTCTTCACTCATGTAGAAAATGTGAAAAAATTTTAAGTTTTAATTTCCATTTTAAATCAAGTTTATTGTCAATAAAAAAGTATGCACTATAATTTTATATCTATAACATAAATCTAGATTATTTGACACAAAATATTTATTGGAAGTGAATAACTGAGAAATGTATAACACATTATCTATGCCATTAATTATCAGATGCATATAATTAGCTAAATTTCCGTCTGTTCCTACGCCACATCGAGGCACAACGATAATGATCCGGCTCGAAGGACCATATGTTGAATGCAAAGCTCCAGTTGTTGCTGAGTCTCTTGACTAAATAAAAAGCAACTCGCTAATAAATAGACTGCATAGCTGTTAGAAGACCGGAAATAGATCTGCGATAGAGTGTCCATAGCGGAACCGGTTCAATTGCCCGCTATCGGTGCGCCGTGATGCAAAGTCAATAATATAATCTGTCGTCATACAATCTGTCAAATTGAAATAAAAAGCATAAAACTCACAAGTAACAATGATCTCAAGCTCAGCCGTGTCCTGTCCATACTTGTTGGAGGCTTGTATCTTGTATGTTCCAGAGTCCTTGCGGCGCGGACTGGAGTGTTGGTACTTGCTTAGGTAAGGCACATTGACCACTGAAAAATAATATTAATGCTTATTATAGATGAAAGAAAGAAATGAATGATTACTAATTACTACTTTAACGCTTATGATTACAAAATATGCCAAAAATTGTAGTAACATTCATAATCAAACGGAGCCTCATGATTATGTGATTCTTAAAATGAAAGACGATTATCAATCCCAATCGCGGTGTTACAAAGACCTGGAAATCGTGAATATTTCATAGTTTTGTGATATACCGACAGAGTAACAACCACCAACAACAACCAGTTCGGTCTTCTTCTTCGATGAGACCGAATTGTGAATTCTTTTATTTTATTTTTTCTTTTATTCATACTATGATGGTGGTAATCAAGTGGTGTGTCTGGTGGTAAGCGGTTACCATAGCGTAAAGATGCTTGTAATATCAGATCTTCATATATCAGTTCACCGATATTCTTTGAGAGCGTAGTACTTTCTCGGTTTAATAATTTGGAGGGAAGCGCTATATTTATTGAACAATTTAAAATAACAGATATACATACACTTGAGCCCGTTTCCACTGCTGACGATCTTCCCGTTGAGCGACCACGTGACCTCCGGCGCCGGCTCGCCCGACACCTTCACGTCGAGCGAGATGGGCTCGCCCTCGTGCACGCGGATCGGACGCAGGTTGCGGCGGTCGATCTTCGGGGCCACTAAGGTCAAAGAGAAAAAAAGAGTTAAATAAATAAACACTACACACTCAACGCCCCCATTGGGATTTATATCCTGTGTCGGTGGTTCAGAGACATACACAACGACAAAGAAAAACACACGCAGATCGGAAACATGGTTGTATGGTCAATACAAACATCTGGGTCGCTTAAGTCAGGTTCGCTATCACTGCACCACAATATCGTCAAACAGCCGTTAAGGAGAAGGATTCGTAGCTTAATACCACCATGCTGCTCCATTGCGGATCGGTGGATGTACATGTCACAGAATTTCTCTCACAATATGCAGGTTTTCTCACGAGGTTTTCTTTCAAGCCTAAGGTCTTCAAAACTCAAGAGATTTTTGGACGAATTTGAACCCCCGACCTTTACTTAATCTAAATACCTTTATCATAAAAATATAAACATATTGACAACTACCTCTGCCCATGGCTCCGCTAGTGTAAATGGCAATGAGCTGTCTGTGTACCAAACTTCATCAAAATTGATTTAGTGGTTTTTGCGTGAAAGAGTAACAAACATTTGTCAATCCATTTCTAAGATTAGTCTGGATGTCAGAATGAATACTAACGTCTCCTCGGCTTGCACGTGACGGACTTGCTGGCGTCGCTGGGCTCTCCGGGGCCCGCCTCGTTGATCGCCTTCACCCGGAACTCGTACTCCGTACCCTCGTCCAGGTTGGGTACTGTCGCTTTGTCGTTGTCGTTAGGACCGACCTAGTGGGAAAAATTATAATTATTGAATTGTTTTTATCAGTCAATTTGGCAAAAGTATGTTATGGTAAATAATTGCTCCATGAAAAACAATTTTTAAGACCCGAAACTATATTTATATAAAATATATAGTACACATTTTATATGGCTCATTGAAGTACGCGTGCAATAAACACAATTTAAAATATAAAAGATTGGCCAACTAATTATTCAATTATCTTCCAGCATTATAATTGCGAAATTATTAAAAAAAAAAAAGTGTTACGGAAATCAATTCTAGACCTTAACAGCATCACATAAGGTTCATAATAATTTTAAAGATTATTTTTGTAGATGGTATTTTCAAGTAAAGACGAGACACAATATTATATGTACTTGTGTAGTGATTTATTACCTCACAGGCCTTAACCCATTTAGGCGATCCAACTTCTCTCTTCTCAATGATGTATCCCGTGATAGGAGCGCCGCCATCTTTGATCGGCTTGCTCCATTTGAGGTCGACATGGTCCTTGTCCCAATCCAGGATTTCTGGTGTACCGGGTTTGCCGGGCTCGTCTGGTGGTAAAAATTATTATATAAATATTTTGTAAATACGCCTTGCACTTTAAATAATTATATACTAGCATCAGACCATAAGCACTACCTAATACAACTATCCGAGGAAGAGAAAGATCAATCAGACACAAGTGAAGTAAGAATCTACACAGACGGTTCAAAAATGGGGTCGGGAACCGGGGCTGGTGTCTTCTCACAGGAACTAAACATACAGATATCAATACCCTTAGGCAAACACAGTTCCATTTTTCAATGCGAATGTGTAGCTATCAAGGAGGCAGCCACCGCCGTACTGAGACGGAAGATGAATGACCACAATATTAAAATCATCTCCGACAGTATGGCTGTCCTAATGGCACTGCAGAGTAATACTATTACCTCAGGGCTAATCCACGAATGTCACCAGTCCCTAGAGCGGATAGCCTCCGCTAATAGGGTAATCCTGCAATGGATTAAGGGACATAGTGGATCACTAGGTAATGACGCAGCCGATGAGCTGGCAAGACGGGGATCGATGGCTCACGTGGCTGGCCCCATGCCACTATTGCCATTACCCTACAGCCAAATACGCACATGGCTGCGTTCTCTTACCAAGAACCAGCATAATGCCCGATGAGCTAATCTCACAAGCTGTCGACAGTCGAAAGAAGCGATGCCTGCACAGTCGCCAAGACTGACCAAACGACTCCTCAGCTTCAGTAAACATGACCTCCGAATTTTAGTGAGCACCCTTACGGGGCACATATCACTAAATAAACACCTATTTACAATCGGCGTAACGGACAGCCCATTGTGCAGGGGCTGCCTAAACGAGGCAGAAACGGTCACTCATGTAATCCTGGACTGTACAGGGGTGGCTGATCAACGGGCAAAAATCCTCAAGGATATGAGGTCGCTCCAAGAAGTCTGTGAACGTCCCAGGAAAGTTCTGAACTTCTGGAAGGAGCTGGGCTGGTTGGAATAGACCAGCCAATCCCATACACAAAAAGGACCGAACTATGAGTCTAATTGTGGAAAAGGGAGCCCTACTACTACTACTAACTAACTAGCATCAGACCGCAAATAGTGATGTTCTATAAGACACATCTTTACCGAATTTCAATGAAATACGTCCTGTATATAGTATGCTCTTTGATAATCCCACGGGAACCTAACATTTGTTCTCAAAAGAGTATTTCATGTGTTAATCTAGATAATAAGCTATCAGTTTGCTAAATTTCAACTTAATCCGTTAAGAGATTTTTGATAGTCTTTTGTCTTTTGAAGTTTTTGATAATCCCACCGGAACCTAAGATAAAAAGTATCCTATGTTTTAATCCAGGTAACAATCTATAACTGTGCCAAAAGTCATGCAAATCCGTTCAGCCGTTTTTGCTTGATTGAGTAACAAACAAACATACAAACATAAAAACTTTCACATTTATTATATTAGTTGGATAGATATTTTGAAAATTTAATTTCTCATATACTCACCGAAGGGATTCTTAGCGATGATGGACTGTTCACCCTCGAGGGGCTCTGAGACACCCTCGTTGTTGACAGCGGATACCCTGAACTTGTACTCGTGCCCCGGCACCAGGTTCTCCAGCTCGGCCTTGGGCTCCTTGGTCTTCAGCGCCGGCAGCCACCTGCCGGTCTCCGTGTCCAGCTTCTCCACCAGGTAGTGGTCGATGGGGGCGCCGCCGTCATCGAGGGGCGCGTTCCATTTGAGCTGGCAACCCTCTTTGTGGACGTCAGATATCTATGGGGTTTTTTTAATTAGAAATTAATGATGCACTAAGTTACTGGTTGAAATTACATATGCCTAAAAGACATATGGGTTGATGGTCCGGCAGTTTTAGTTACTATGTAGGTATGACGATAACTGACAAACCATGCATTCAATCCTTATGAAATACACTTAGCTATACCAAATAATTGTTTTAAGTTTCAATATAAAGTGATCAACCCATTCCTTTCATTTTTCAAATTTCCACCATTTATATGCTTTTAAAAAGAAACCTAAATTCATTCCTCAACACTCTTCTTCTTCCTAGCATTAATCCCGGTATTTTACCCAGGGTCTGCTTATTACTCTTATCCGGATTTGACTGGTTACTAGTTTTTACACGGAGCGATTACCATCTGACCTCAGTTACCCTAAGGGTGAACCAGTAACTTACTGGGTAATTGTTAACCATTATTATCAGATGTTATGATGACAACCGGGACCGACAGATTACTGTGCTAACTGAGACATGGTGGGGAGACCCACATGGACAAAAGCTCAGACCGAAGTAGATATTTTCTTCTTCTTATCAAGTGGTAAGTGGACAACCTAGTGTTAGAGTTGTTCAGGTCGCTCATTTAAGCCTATGACTTGACTTTTCCACTATTATCAAACTGAGAACTACAAGGGCTTTTTACGTGGGTTTCGAAGCATGGATAGATATTTATAACTTTCAACTACGAAACAAACATCGAACTCTATTTTAGTAGTATAGTATTAGCTCACGTACTTTTCACATATACTAACACACGTTAAATGATCATATACAAACAAGTATTAAACAGTGTGCAATATACATACACATCGACATTTGGTGTCTCGCTCTGCCTCACTAAAGCATGGCGCAAAGAGGATAGACCGATAATATAAAACAGTATGTATATTTCTGTCTACTACACATTTTTGTACTTGTGTTTGTTACATGTCGTTTTTTCCGTTGCATGATTTCAAATCACAACGATTCAAAAGAAGTTTCACTTCAATAAATAGATAATAAAGTTCAAATCACCTTCAAAGGTCCCTCAGGCTTAGCGGGCACATCCAGAACGATGACCTGTATGCTGGCTTCATCCTTCCCGCTGCTGTTCTCAGCTTTGAGCACATATGTACCGCTGTGCTTGCGGGTGGCTACGATCACTGATAGCTTAGTCCTGTAGTCTTCCACGTCTACTGAGAGATCGTCTCTTGTCGAGAGACGCTCCTTGTTGTGGAACCTGTGGGATATATAATAGAATTAGATACCGGTACTAGAATGTTTTGGTATTAAATATAGACGGCGAGTAAAATGACAGTGATTGTGACATACGTGGGACAGACGGACCGACAGACATGACGAAATTATAAAGGTTCCGTTTTTGCCATTTGGTTATGGAAATCTAAAAATTGAAATATAGCATTTAAATTCGTAATTGATTAATTTTGTCAGATTATCACTTTTAGGTTTCCGTAATCAAAAGATAAAACGTAACCCTATTACTAAGACTCCGCTGTCCATCCGTCTGTCACCTGGCTGTATCTCATGAACAGTGATAGTTAAGAGATTAATTGTATAGATTCTTTCATACGCGAGTCTGACTCGCACTTGGCCGGTTTTTAATAGACAAATATTATCCAAAAACTGGAGGTTTGGGGAAAGAAACTGTACGATGGTTTTATTTAAAATAAAAATAAAACAGACTTTAAACGCTAGAAGCCTACAATCGCAAGCAATTGGAGTGTATAAATTTTTAGGGCCCCTGTGTTGTCTTTCTTCAGGGCCAAGTCTCAGTATTCGGCATACCCGGTAACGTGGCCCAGGCCATTAAGGCCAACAGCAATACACATCCAAAAAAAACAGATTAAGATAATTTTAATGCGGTGATAATTGACGATGTCGTGGCGCAGCGGCAGCGAACCTGTCTTAAGCACAACAGGTCGCGAGTTCGATTCCCGCTCGGGGCAAATGTTTGTATTGACCATATAGGCATGTGTCTGGGTGTAATGGTCCTTGTCTTTGTGTGTTTCAGGTCCGGAACACGGTCCCTACTCAGGATATCTCTATCTAGATGGGGGCCGTTGAGTGTGTAACCAAGTGAAGTCCAGAACCCGTTACTCACCAAGTCTTGCTCGGCGGCGGTTCGCCGGTGACCTTGACGTCCAACCTGATGTTCTGGCCGGCCTTAAGTGTCAGGTCGCGCATGTTCGTGCGATCGATCTTCGGTGGAGCTGTAATACGTATGTGAGAGTTTATTGCATTTATTCAATACTAGCGGCCCGCTCCGGCTTCGCACGGGTATAAAATATATAGCCATTAAATCATTTTTCAGTGAATGACATACATTCACTGAAAAAATGATTAAAATCTATCCGGTAGTTTTGATTTATTCATTACTGCCCGTGGCCCGCACGCGTTAAATTTGGAGTAAAACAATTCACCTTTCCCTATACCATGAAGAGATAGGCATATCGTAGACCTTTTCAATGTGTACAATATTTAGTACATTATTTTGATAAATCTCGTAGGGTTCATCCTGCGTTTGTTGCAATGTAAACGGAAAAAATTTAATTATTTGCGACATCACCTCCTCCATTAGAAACCTCAAAAATAACAGTATTTCTCCACGATTTAATGGATGTTATTATACATATAAACCTTCCTCTTCAACCACTCTATCTATTAAAAAACCGCATCAAAATCCGTAGCGTAGTTTTAAAGATTTAAGCATACATAGGGATATAGGGACAGAGAAAGCGACTTTGTTTTATACTATGTAGTGAAGAATCACTTTTAGTTTCATTTGCTATCCAGCACGATCGCGGTAGTACTACCGGTACCATCCCAAAGAACATCGATGTGACGTAACAGTATCTGTACTATTGCGTTTTGTTTGATGAGTGGGGTCACCGAAGACCCAAACCCTTACTCCTTCTTATCCTCGGTTGAGGTGGCAACGCACTTGTAATACTGCTGGTATCGCATGTCCCTCTAGATTACGAGGTTGTCTCCCACCTTCATGTATAGAATCTCAATTTTGTTAGAATAAAATAAGTCATCAAATATACCAAATCTATCCTTAGCGAGGAGGCTGTCGGAGGTCGCGGAAGGTTTTCCGGGACCAGCCTTGTTGACCGCCTTCACTCGGAACTGGTAGGTCTTGCCTTCGATAAGATCCGGAATACGAGCTTCTGTCTTTGTACCAGGGACCTTGAAGTAAACAAAAATATTAAAAAAATGGCATCTAAATTAAGACTTAATCTTTTAAGTTGTATATACAGTCGCTAATTTAATGTTTGACGACGTTGTGGCGCAGCGGTAGCGAACCTGCCTTAAATGCCACAGCTCGCGGGTTCGATTCCCGCTCGGAGCATAATATGTTTGCATTGACCATGCAAGCATATTTTCCGGTCTGGGAGTATTTGTCCTTGTCATTGTGATTGTTTCCGGACACAGGATATTACTATCCTAATGAGGGCCGTTGAGTGTGCAGCGTTTATTTATTTATTTATTTATTATTTATGAGATTGTATTCCTGTATTTCTGTCTGTTACCTTTACAATATCGATAAACCAATTTTGATGTTGTTTAATTATAATCTTTAGAAAATAAATACCCAAAAATAGAGTCATTCCAAAAAGAAATAAAAAAGGTGAGAAAATTTCAAGTAATACGAGTGCGAGGCCTTCGACAATGCATAAAAACATAGACTACTCCATAAATTTCCAAAACAGCACCAGTGGGTTTTAAATTTTTTCTGTACGTAAGGGCCTGTCTCTTCTATATAGAAAGTCCATGTTTAAAAAATAAAAATAAAATCAAATAAACTATAAACGCTACACACTCAACGGCCCCCATTAGGATAATTATATCCTGTGTCGGGGTCCGGAAACATTCAAAATGACAAGGACAAACACAACCAGACCGGAAAACATACCTGTACGATTAATACAAACATCTGCTCCGAGCGGGAATCGAACCCGCAACCGTCGAGGCTTAAGGCAGACTCGCTACCCACAACGCCACCACGGTGTCATATACAAATATACATATTATAACGCCCACGACGTTGTAGTGTACCGGTAGTGAACCTGCCTTCAACGCCATAAACTACGGGTTCGATTCCCGCTCGGAGCAGATGTTTGTATTGACAATACATGCATGTTTTCCGGTCTGGGTGTGTTTGTCCTTATCATTGTGTATGTTTCCGGACCCTCGACACAGGATATTACTATCCTAATTGGAGGCCATTGATTTTATAAAAATATATAATATAAAGTCTCACCTCAGCTGCCTTCACCCACTTGCCGGTGTCCCTGTCCTTCTTCTCCACGATGTAGGCGGTGATGGGAGCTCCCCATCGCTTGGGGCTTCTCCCACTTGAGGTCCACGTGGTCAGCGCTCCAGTCCTTGAACTCGGGCTTGCCGGGTGGATCCGGTTCGCCTGAGTATTGGAATTGACATTAGTTAATATCGATAAAAGTTACTATATAGATTTACTATATAGGTAAAGACATAATATATTGCACAGATACAAAATATTCTATTAAAAAATATTATAAATTAAAATTAGCATAAATTGTTGTATCTAAACAATCGAATATTTGGACGCAAATAAGCAATACCATGTCAACCCACAAAATTGAACAAACTGAGTTATATATGCAGAAGTGTTGGTAAATGGCTGAAGAACATTTTTCTTTAATATTTGTAGGGTTTTAAACTTCAAAACTTCTGAAAAAGCCATTATTTAATCATGCAATTTATTTATTATGTTAAACGTTATATTATATAGTTGTGGGTTATATTATATAGGAAATATGCAGTTTGTATACTTATTTTTTGTGAAAATAAGTAAAATAACTTACAAAATTTGAAATTGCCAAAAACTTGACCAATACATTAAAAAAATCATATAAAGCAAGTTGTTCAAAATTTTCAAACGCGTTTTTCTCGAAATGACATTCGTGTGGGTTGACATAGTATTGCTTATTTGATTCCTATTAATAGTTACTGAAATCATAAACTATAGAACATTTCACTTATTCAAATAACATATCGTACTTAATTTAATTTTACATTGACTTTTTTAGAAATAACTAGAATGTTCTCAAATATTTGAGAAAACTTTCAATTTTTGCCGTTAGAGTACAATTGTCGAAGTATACGCAAAATATAAAAACCAACTCACCATATGGATTCTTAGCTGTTGTAGCAGTTTCCGTCACAAGCGGTTCACTCTCACCCTCAGGGTTGACAGCCTTCACCCTAAACATGTAATCCTTGCCCTCGTTCAGTCCTGTCACGTCCGCTTCCGGTGTCTTAGTCGTACAAACCGGAACCCATCGTCCGGAATCTGTGTCCATACGTTCAACGACGTAGCTTTCAACCGGTTCACCACCATCGTCTTCCGGTGGCTCCCACTTGAGTTTGCAACCGTCAGCTTTGACGTCTGATACCTGGGGGAAAATGTGGAATTTTTAATATTGATAGTCCATAATTTTAAGTCATTTTTTTATGTTAGAAGTTGGCAAACAAGCATACGGCCCACCAGATGGTAAGTGGTTGCCGTAGCCTATGAGCGCTTGCAGCACCATTAGTAGGTGCCACTCCCGCGTTGCCAACGAGAGATATTATTTCTTAAATCTCCTCTGCCCAGTAATTTCACTAGCGTACAGTGCCCTTCAAACCGGAACACAGTAATGCCTAAGCTCTACTATTTGGCGGCAGAATATTTGACACTGCGGTGGTACCTACGTGGCCGGCCTCTTGCAACAAAAGACCTACCACCAGTGTGACTGACTGCACTGGTGGAATAATCTCTGCTGTGACAGAGGTTATCCCAACAGCGGGCAATGGGGTCATCACATCCCGACGCCGATAAAATAATCAATGGAAGTATGTGTCAAACTTAGCATATCTGATTATTCCATTATACTACTTCTTTTATTTATTTCTAAGAAAACATAGTAAATAACAACACTAATATAAAAAGTCGAATAACGAAATTAATATTAGAGATAGTACGATATTACAAAAAAATATTAAGTAAAAAGTGTCTGAGAAATAATTACTTTCGACTCTTTATATTTCTATTATAATAAGCTTGTAATGAAAGAAATAGTCTAGCTAATAGAGATATGTTTGTACAAACATTAGAACGAGAATGTCACTGATTTCGGCATGAATTTTCAATCAAGTATCTCTCTACTCTCTCAGAAGTATCAAAACGGTGGCACAAACCTGTACCCCCTCTATCTTACTCCGATTCTTCTTCTCAGTTCTCTCGTTCTCAGGTGGCAACGTGACGTAGTATCTCTAGTGTTAACATTGAACATGGACTATGGTAACTGACTTCCGTCTGGCAGACTATACATTTGATTGTCAACTATGAATATAAATCCAACCAATATTATAAATGTAATTTTTTTGAGAATAATAAAGGACAGATGAATAGATGTTCATTACGCTTTCATTAAAAAAAAATACTGAGCAGATTTAGCGTACCGATAGCTTATCCGAATTACCACATAGGATACTTATTATCCCGGAAAATTTAGGTTAAAAAACTACATTAACGAGCGAAATCACGGGTACAGCTAGTTATTTATTTGTAAGTCTGGAACAAACCTTCAAAGGTCCCTTAGGTTTGGCGGGTTTGCTGACAACAGTGATATCAATCTCAACAGTGTCAGTCCCGGTCTCGTTCTTCGCGGTAACTACATACTTCCCGCCGTCTTCTCTCGTCAACTTCTGCAATACGAACGACGTGTGGTATTCTGCGTTCTCTATCTTCAGCCTGTCGCTGCTCTTGAGTGTCTGCTCCTTGAAGGTCCATGTGATTGTTGGTTCCGGCTCTCCTTTAACGTCAGCCTCCAGTTTGAGTACTTGGCCGACCTTGACCTTTCGGCTTTGGAGATATTTGCGGTCAATTTTAGGAGCCACTGTTAAAAAAAATATTGGAGTCAAGATCAAAATTTTTGGGAACCTCTTTAAAACTGACTAGGCAAGTTCTAAAACGCTGTCTAGAATAGTAAAAAAGGGATTTCTTTATGTATATCAAAAATTTGAAGATCAATTTTTTAATCAGCAAAATATTGGAGTCAAGATCAAAATTTTTGGGAACCTCTTTAAAACTGACTGAGGCAAGTTGTAAAATGCTGTCCAGAATAGTAAAAAAGCGCTTACTTTATGTTTATCAAAAATTTGAAGATAAATTTTTTAATCAGCAAAATAAATCTCTATTATAATATGACAAACCCTATACCGAAAACATCAGATTGGCTAAAATATAAGCTTGTAACATAATCCACTAAAGTTAGCATGACTTGGTTTCTTTTACTTTGGACATTTTGTCAACATGGAAGACACTGTCTATAGTATACAGTTAGTCTATAAGATAACAATAACTCACAGAATCTCGGTTTAGCCGTGACGGCCTTGCTGGGCTCCGAGGGCTCGGACTGGCCGGCCTTGTTGAGCGCGATGACGCGGAACTGGTACTCGTGGCCCTCCTCCACGTCCGTGACGCGCCCCACGGGCCGCTCGCCCGCCGTGCGCAGGCAGTCCTGCCACGTCCTGAGGGTGCCGTAAAAGTGACGATTTTGTATCTACCAATATTTGCTAATCCTAGATATATTTTGGAATTCATCCCGAGAAAACCTCTGAATTTAAGTGGTGAAGTGAAAAGTGGTGACGTGGAAATTTGCAAATGTTTTAATTTGACTTTTGGGGAGAAATTATATGTTATGCATTTTGACCACAGCAATAGCAAAACGAGTTTAAATAAGCACATAAAATATTTTATATCGATATTTCTCCTGATTTTTTTTTTTGTAAATTGTGTCATTACTTGAAATATTGGCTGCCACTGAAAACCAGGTTGAGGAGCTCCTCAATAACAGCTGAGTGGTGTGCCATTTTATGTGTCACATTTTTATGCATTTAATTATTTATTTGTATACAATAATGTTCTTTTTTATTATTATTATTACTTTTTTAATAGATTGTTTATTTATTTAGCTAGCTAAGGTTTATTCAGTAAAAGTTTAGTTACTTAAGTTAGTTATAGTTATTTATCTAAAATGAAGTTTCTTTTTCCTTTGTATAAGGTTTCAATTCTCTTTAAGATGTTTTATTTTTTTTAAATCTTGGAATATCGTTGTATAACTTTTTTATTTTTTGTTTAGTTTGTTTTTTGTAATTTTTATTTTTATTGCTTTTTATTTGTGTTGAAATGTGCACATAAATAAAGATATTTGAATTTGAATTTGAAAATATCATTGGCGGAAATCTTTATCATCTATCTATATATATAAAAATGAATCTCTATATCCCTTGGTCACGCCATCACGCGTGAACGGCTGGAGCGATTTCACTATTTTTATTTTGTTGTGTTTGTTATTGTCAGGAGAAGGTTCTTATGACAGAGAAAATTAAATATAAAGTAAATTTTAATTTTAACAGTAAATACCAGGTTTGTATGGAATCGACGAGTAGGGAAGTTCGTATGGAAAAAATGTATTACTTAATGTTTGTATACAGTTATATAATTTATAAGCGGAAGAACCAAGAACGGAATTAAAACTCCCACGGTAACGGGATAAACGGAACAATTTACTATGCACCCGGACGAAGTCGGGGCGGGTCGCTAGTTCTTTTATAACTATTAGAAAACCATACCTTCCACCCTTCTCTCTCTTCTGTACGATGTACCCAGTGATGGGAGCGCCGCCATCGTCTTTGGGCGCGCTCCATTCCAACTCCACGAAGTCCTTGTCCCAGTTACGGGGTTCTGGACGACCTGGCTTGCCAGGCTCGTCTGGGAGGTCACAGGAAATTAATTAACAAAACGCATTATAAGAACTTTTGAGCAAAAACTTAGAAATAGTTTTGCCTCTTAGAATTATAATTTAAATATTTATAATAGGGACAAAAAATTACAGAATTAATTGGTTTCTTACAACGAGAACATGCCCATTATGGTCAATTCCCTAGATCTACGCTGTATTAGTATATAGTTATATCTTTTATATCTCGTAAGACAATTTCTTCTGAAAACGTTCCTTCTTCTGCCTAGCAATATTCCCGGTACTGACACAGGGTCTGCTTATATTCATATCCTGATTTGACGGGATACTAGTTATTACACAAAGTAATAGCCATCTGACGTCCACAACGCTGAGGGCGAACCAGTAACTCATTGGATAAGAGCTAATTCTTCTGAAAACGTCTCTTACCGAATGGATTCTTAGCGATGATGGGTTTCTCTGTCTCCAGCTCTTCAGACTCGCCCTCCTTGTTGACGGCCTTCACGCGGAACTTGTAAGGCTTGCCTTCTTGCAGGCCAGTTACATTCGCCTTCGTGTCCTTAGCCGTTCCACACGGCATCCATAGACCTGGGAGTTTAAGAAGAACACATTGAATGATTTGGGCAATTAAACTCATCCTTATAGCTTTAAAAAAAAATGGCCTAATTTTTTTTTAATATACTCGACACACTCAAAGGCCCCAATTAGGATATTGCTATCATGTTTCGAGGGTCCGAAACAAACAAAACATTAAGGACTAACACACCCAGAGCACATACATGTATGGTTACTACAAAAGTCTGCCCCGAGCGGGAATGGAACCCGCAAGCTTTAGCGCTTAGAGTAGGTTCGCTACCACTGCGCGCCGTCAAACTCATGTAGTCGTCACGTTCTTAAATAAGAAATTCAGTCTTCAATGAGTTTTATATAAAAGGACTTTCAAAAACGATTTCCCAATATTATCATATGCGAAAGCACAGTTATATACTTTTTTGGAACAAAAATATTTCACGAAATTATATAAGAAAATTCTAGAATATTACAACCCATTATTATCAAAGCGTATTTAAACAAAAACTCTTTACCGGTTAGCGGATCCAGTTTTTCAATCTCATAGTATTCGATGGGCGATCCGCCATCGTCTTCCGGTTTCTTCCACGACAGCGTACAGCCGTTCTTGGTGACATCCGCCACATCCAACGGTCCCTGAGGCTTGGTTGGCTTGCCTTTGGAGGAAAAATTAAAATTAATGGATTAAAAAAAAACAATACTTCACAGACGGTTCCAAGCGTGGATAAAAAGGGAGGATTTATCGTTAGGCTAACCACCTGAGATGGTAAAAGATCACTTGATGGTGAAGTCTAATCTTCTTCGTCTTCGTCCTAGCATTATTCCCGGTATTTTATTTTACCCAGGGTCAGCTTATTACTCTTATCCGGATTTGATGGCTTACTAGTTTTTATACGGAGCGATTGCCATCTAACCTCCGCAACCCTAAGGGCGAACCAGTAACTCATTGGATAAGAGCAATTTACTTATTAAGAGTTTACGATTATTTTTAGATGTTTTGTGATAACAACCAGGACCAAACATCTGCCCGAGCGGGAATCGAACCCGCAACCGACGAGACTAAAGGCAGACACGCCACCCACAACGCCACAACAGTGTCATGGTGAAGTCTAATATGAGAAAATTTCTACTCAAAACTCGACGACCAGGCAGACCGGCATGATATAAATATTAAAGGATAAAAGATTGTGTTTAAGAGGATTTGTGACCAATAGGTAAATTGACAATATGGTTCTCTAAGAAACGAGAAATAGAGCAAAGTAAGGACACATCGTAGAGGAGGCCAAGACCCACAAAGTTTTGTAGCGCCACAGTAAAAGTAGGTAAGCAATTTTAAAATAATGAGAAGTCGAGTTTTCTAATTATAAAAAGTGAACACACTTGACGTTTCAGAGGTGCTCACTTGTTAACCAACTTAACCACTTCAGAGGTGCTCAACCTGGAGTCGACCTTCGGTTATGCCTTCCTCTACCTTGGCTTTTTATTTTACATTATTAAAAGAGAAATAATGTTATCCTATGCTGTCTAAAGCTACTCCCATCAAACACAAAACTCGGAGGTGCCAATTTTTAATTCATATTTTATATAGTAAGGGTTTTCCAGAAATGAGATAGTGCCCTTGAATGTGGGAACTGTGGGAGAATGTGGCGCACCCATTGTTCCGACAAGACATGAAGAACAACGTAGGACTTTAACTTTTAGTTTGAGAGACGGTTATAACCGTTTGCGCTTACTGATCGGTAAACGATGTTTTAAGCAACTTGAGGCGCGGTCAGTCACTAGATGGGTGATCGCATAGTGGTATTTCAACAGAGGGTCTCACTGCTCAGGGCATGTAAAATGTCGGTTTCGGCTGTTACCAATGATGTTATCAACAAATGACCTGAATAACTTTGACACTAAGATGGCCACTAACCACTACATTAGAAGGAATAGAAGTTGGTAAGAGTCCGACATACCCTTCAGTTGCCTCCGTAACAGAGGTACCTATGAGAATTTCCTCATGAGAAAAAAAACAAATCTTATCCATATTCATCGTTCTTCTTAAATCTTACTCACCGACAACAAGTATCTCAACTTCAGCCTCATCTTCACCAACTTCGTTCTTGGCCTTGATGATATATTTGCCACTGTTCGCTCTCTTGCTCTTGGTCATCAGGAACTTGGTATTATAGTCCACATTGATGATCTCCAAGTTCTCCCCGTTGCTCAGCTCCTGACCCTTGAAGTGCCAGGTGACGGTCGCTGGTGGTTCTCCGGATACCTTCACGTCGAGAGAGACTGGTAGACCAGCCTTGACGGTGATCGGGTTAAGGTTTGTACGGTCGATCTTCGGCTTCACTGTAAAAAGAATTTTATATCTTAAGAAATAGAATACATTTTTTGCTTAATATACTTGAGTTTACTTTTTTGATACCATTGACTATATCAAAACACCAAGAATATTCTTCAAAAGTTTTTGAAGTGACACTTCTTTAGAATCGTTGTGATTTCAAACCGGATGCAACGGAAAAAACGACAGGTAAGAGACACAAACACAAAAATATGTACGAATGAGACAGAAATATACATACTATTTCATGTATGTATATTATATGTCGATTTACTGAAGACAGACAAACCGACCGACTGACAGACAGACAGACAGACAGATTAAGCCTTGCTTGCTGACTAATTTTAGCTAAAGAAGTTATACTTCAATCGTGTGGTCTAAAGCACACTGCATTTTTGAATGGTTTGATTCCTACTTGAAGCAGATGTTACTTTGATCAGACAGATATTTGTTTCGATAAAGAAACACCTAGATGAACACCATATTGATATAACCACTTATTTTGTTCAAACGGGTTGCCAAGTGAGATGAATATTGGATGTTAAGAAATAGGAGTAGCTAGAGGTTCCACAAAACACATCTATGCCAAATTTCTATTGAACTTTTTTTTTTTTTATGTTAGAAGTTGGCAAACAAGCATACGGCCCACCTGATGGTAAGTGGATGCCGTAGCCTATGAGCGCATGCAGCACCATGAGTAGGTACCACTCGCGCGTTGCCAACCTCGAGATATTAGTTCTTAAATCTCGTTCGCCCAGTAATTTCACTAGCGTACAATGCCCTTCAAACCGGAACACAGTAGTGCCTAAGCACTACTATTTGGCGGCAAAATATTGGACACTGCGGTGGTACCTACCTAGCCGGCCTCTTGCAACAAAAGACCTACCACCAGTGTGACTGATTGCACTGGTGGAATAATCTCTGTTGTGACAGAGGTTATCCCAATATCCCGCTTTTATACGTGTATGAGTAACAAACATCCATACATACAAACTTTCTCGATTATAATATCAGGATTACTTACAGAACCGTGGTTTACAAGTGTGCCAGTTGGTGTTCTCCGATGGTTCGGACTGGCCGGCCTTGTTGAGCGCTCGCACGCGGAACTGATACTGGTTGCCCTCCTCGAGCCGCGGGACTGTTCCCTGGCACACGTTGCCGTGGACTTCTGCGGCCTGAGGACATATGATGGGGTCAAATTTTGGAAATTGTCAAAGACTCAAAATGAAAATTTCAATTTTTATTCCAAATGTCATGATTTTACGAAAAATTAAAAATATGGTCATTCTAGTTAAAAGTTAGTGAATTGAACTATTTTCACGTTATTACATGTACGAAATTCGAAGTCAAATTGTGTTAATATTTAAGGTCAGATTAGAAAAAAAATTAGTACCACTATTACTACAATGGGGCCCACAATTGTTTAACTATTATGTCCTTTGCCTGGACATTTTAAGAACGGAATTAGTACTAACCTTAACAAATTCGCCCCTATCTCTATCCATAACTTCAATAATATATCCCGTGATGGGAGCTCCATTATCCCTGATGGGTGGTTCCCATTTAAGCTTGGTCGACTTTTCGTCCCAGTCCACGATGTCCGGGAGGCCAGGTGGCGCTGGTACATCGTACGGGTTCTTGGCGAGGATGCCGTGGTCGGTGTCCAGGGGTTCTGATTCGCCCTCCTCGTTCAGAGCTTTCACTCTGAACTGGTATGTACGACCGGCTTCCAGACCTGGAGTTATGTTTATGAATTAATATGTGGTGAACGACAAAACAGTTATGGGCAATCGACAAAACAAGGAAAAATTGGGTTCAGCATGGAAAAAGTTTGGGCTTGAACTACAACTTCATAAATCTACAAATACCTCATTAAAGGCCATCAAAACCTCACAGCGCGCCATTATTTAAAAAAATTTATGTTATAAGTTGGCAAACAAGCATACGGCCCACCTGATGGTAAGTGGTTGCCGTAGTCTAGGAGCGCTTGCAGCACCATTAGTAGGTGCCACTCGCGCTTTGCCAACGAGAGATATTATTTCTTAAATCCCCTCTGCCCAGTAATTTTACTAGCGTACAGTGCTCTTCAAACCGGAACACAGTAATAAATAAATAAATAATAAATAAACGCTACACACTCAACGGCCCCCATTAGGATAATTATATCCTGTGTCGGGGGTCCGGAAACATTCACAATGACAAGGACAAACACAACCAGACCGGAAAACATGCCTGTACGATTAATACAAACATCTGCTCCGAGCGGGAATCGAACCCGCAACCGTCGAGGCTTAAGGCAGACTCACTACCCACAACGCCACAACGGTGTCAAGTAATGCCTAAGCACTACTATTTGGCGGCAGAATATTTGACTCTGCGGTGGTACCTACCTAGCGGCCTCTTGCAAGAAAAGACCTACCACCAGTGTGACTGACTGGACTGGTGGAATAATCTCTGCTGTGACAGAGGTTATCCCAACAGTGGGCAATGGGGTCGTCACATCCCGACGCCGGTAAAATTTTTTAAAATGTCTCATAAACTCACCAGTAACCGTAGCTTCAGTTTTATCCGGATCGATGGTGCCAGCCGGAGTCCATTTCCCGGTGACGGTGTCCATCTTCTCAACAACATACGCGCTGAGAGGGAGCCCTCCCGTGTGCTTGGGCTTGTTCCACGACAGCTTCACGTGGTCCGCGTGCACGTCTGACACCTCTAATGGACCTTCAGGTTTGCCTGGTTTGTCTGCGGGTAGAATTAAAATTAGTGACTTGAATTATTAATGTATAAAAATTTTTTGGAACGGAGATTTTTTTTTGTCATGATGGTTGGCAAACAAGCATACGGTCCGCCTGATGGTAAGAAGTCACCGCAACCTATGAACGCTTGTGGTGGGACAGGATGAGAAGGGAAAAAAAGGAAGGGAACAAGGGGGTGGGATATTTTTCTTTGTCTTGGAAAATTCTGAAAATGGTGAACAAAAATCACTTGGGTGTGGCGTTCACAAGTAATGTTGCACTTATAGACACCTTACTTTTAGTTTTGTTTAATAAAATATAATACAAAAATCCCTAGCTTTGCTTCGGGATGATTCTTAATATATTAAGATGTCAGACCACAGACGTAAAACATACAAAAAACGTCCAGATTTTGTCCGCTTTGCTTACAGTTCATTACACAAAAAGTCAGTCGTACAGATTATTACAAAAAATTATATTTGCATGAGACGCTCATAGCCGGGTGCGCTCACTGATCGGTAAACGATCGGTGGGTACAGCAACTTTAGGAGCGGTCAGTCACTAGATGGGTGATCGCATAGTGGTATATCAACTGAGCGTCTCCGTGCTTCGGAGGGCACGTCAAAAGTCGGTCCCGGCTGCTGACAATTTGACAACAGTCGATAAGTCAAGTCAGAGGCCTATACGGGCGACCTGAACAACTCTGACATTAGGTTGGTTGGAATATTTGCATATCTAGTATTATTATAGATTTTTGGATCCTTACCAAGTACTGTGATTTCAACTGTAGCCTCGTCTACACCGGAGTCGTTTTCCGCCTTCAGGGTGTAGATACCAGTGTTCTTCCATGAGGACTCGAAGATCTGCAACTTCGTGTTGTAGTCTTCGTTGTCTAGCTTAATTCCTGGGCCGTTTTCTATGACCTGGACACAATTTCATTGTTATGGAATATTTCTTTTGGTAATTTTATACTAAAATATGTGAAATTTTTTCAGCATGACCGAATTCCTCTCACACACAGTAATGATGTGACGTGTTCGTATCACTGGCGTCATCGTTTGTTCCTTGTCTAGGTTAGGGACACTGACACCCAAGGCAAAATATTTGGCGCCCACTCAAGTAAACCAAAATTGAGATTAAATATTTTGAAAATTTTAGACGGTTTTCTCGTTGTATGATTGAACTCAAGCTCCCTATAAAGAGAGATTCCAATAAAGGGATTTCCCTCTAAAGGGAAATTTATCCTCCTCTCCCCATCTCCCCGACTTCTCCCAGGTATCAACGCAAGGTGTCCTTTAGAATTAGTAATGAACATACATAGGCGGCACTTCAAAAGCAAATTTATGTCCCTTGATCCTCGAATATATCAAGCTAAAAACAATGCTAAGAGAATGAGCTGAGTATTTTTTTTGTATGACAAAGTTGGCAATCAAGTGGGCTATGAGCTCTTGCAACACCATTTGTATGTGTCACTCAGGCGTTGCCAACGATAGATATTTATTGGTCTTTACATCTCCTTTGTCCTATAATTTCACTAGCTTCAGTGTACACACCGTTCACGATGGAACATACCTTGTTGGCGAAGGTCCAGGTCTTGGTCGGTGGGGGCTCACCCTTGATGTCCACGTCCAGCTTGATAGTGGTTCCCGCCCTGACGCGCACGGCAACCATCTTGTCGCGGTTGATGTGGGGTTTCACTGAAGCGTAAAGTTGTCGTGTGAGCAGTGTGATAAAAAATTAATTTCCTAATATTTTGGGTGAAATGTGTAAATTCATATATATTTTTTTTTTTTTTTATGTTAGAAGTTGGCAAACAAGCATACGGCCCACCTGATGGTAAGTGGCTGCCGCAGCCTATGAGCGCTTGCAGCACCATTAGTAGGTGCCACTCACGCGTTGCCAACCTTGAGATATTCGTTCTTAAATCTCGTTCGCCCAGTAATTTCACTAGCGTACAATGCCCTTCAAACTGGAACACAGTAGTGCCTAAGCACTACTATTTGGCGGCAGAATATTGGACACTGCGGTGGTGCCTACCTAGCCGGCCTCTTGCAACAAAGACCTACCACCAGTGTGACTGATTGCACTGGTGGAATAATCTCTGTTGTGACAGAGGTTATCCCAACAGCATATTAAAAGTAAGGTTTAAAATCCCTTATGATTTAATAACCGTCACCTAAAAATTTTGGTATCAAATAGGTTGATAAAACACCAAAAATTATTCAGTTTTTTCTAATATCTAAGCTTGAAATTTAATCATTATGATTTTAACCACGACCCTCGTGACCTTGGAATTTGGCGAAAGTTATATTTGGCTTGAACATTGAGCTAAAACCTATAATTCTATGGACTTTTGTGGTAAATTTTACAAAATAATACTCACGGAATCTAGCCTTAGCGATGTGTGGTTGTGTGGGTTCTCCGGGTTCACCGGGACCCGCCTTATTCACAGCGCGTACTCGGAACTGGTAGGTGTTGCCTTCTTTAAGATCCGGGACGGTTGCCTTGCATTCTGGAGTCTGTAGGACAAAAGATTTTTTTTTATTTCATAAAATCATCAAGGGATAGGAGGAAAAGAGGTGCAGAGGGAGTGGGAGATTGGGCCTCCGGTGCTCTCACTCATCGCACGAAACGCAACAGTACCCACTGACACTGTTACTTTACGCCGATTTTCTGTGATATGATAGAACTTCCCCGATCAAGCCGGCCTGGATAAGTTCTACAAATATGTGTAACACGGACACACTTCCAAGTTGTTTAATAAAGCCAATTACCTGAATGCATATTTTATTTACTGTAAGACTTATTTTGGGAGATTTTCGATAGGTCTATGAAAGTAATAGTTTTGGTTTCCTAAATAGGGAATCCTGGAAATTAATTTTGAATCAAATAAATCAGCAATATTTTACCGTAGTAACAAGCGCCTCCTGCCAATGTCCATATTTCTCCTTCTTCTCAATAATATACCCAGTGATGGGCGCTCCTCCATTGTTCTTCGGGGCCTCCCATTTGAGGTCCACGCGGTCCACATCCCAGTCTTCCAAAGTTGGAATTGAGGGTTTTCCGGGAATATCTAGAGAGAAAAAAAATTGTCAAAAACATGTAGAAAACTAAACTCTTATTTATGAATGTCCATTTTAGAAGTTTTAAAGATTAAAATCCTACAAATATTAAAGTAAAATGTTCTTCAGCCATTTACAAACACTTACACATAACTAATTTTTTTTTGTGGGTTGACCTGCTATTGCTTATTTGCGTCCATTTTAGAATATTCACACACCTACATTAACTTTTTATAAAAATATTTCTATTCTAAAATGGTATTTTGTGCAAAAAGCATAAAAACACATGCCACAAAGGATCACAATAGTGTTGGCTTCATGAGAATAGTACGGCAGAATCAGCTCTGAGACCCTAGATCAGTAAGAACAACAAAAACATACATACACAAAAATCCAGCCTATAGTCACTGCCTATTTATTTCTAGAATTCTTAAATCAAACCAAATAGTGATACTATTTCTTGACGACGTTGTGGCGCAGCGGTAACGAACCTGTCTGAAGCGCCACAGGTCGCGAGTTTGATTTCTGCTCGGAGCAGATGTTTGTATTGACCATACAGGTATGTTTTCCGCTCTGGGTATGTTTGTCCTTGTGTGTGTTTCCAAGCCCCCGACACAGGATATAACTATCCTAATGGGGGCTGCTGAGTGTGTAGCATTTATTGTAATTAATTATCATTATTATTTCTTTAAAACCTTACCATAAGGATTCTTAGCGACGATCGAGTGGTCAGTCTTCAATGGTTCCGACTCTCCCTCATCGTTGACCGCCTTGACCCTGAACTCGTACTCCTCGCCTTCCTGCAGACCCTTGATCTCCATTTCCGTGTCATCGGTCTTACCGACCGGCACCCAGCGACCTGTCGCCTTGTTGAGTTTCTCTACTACGTAGCCTGATACTGGTTTACCTGGAATAAAGGTAATTTCATAAAAATTAATTTCAACATTATAAACTATCTGTGTTCCAAATTTCATCCGAATCCGTTCAGTAGTAAGAGTGACAAACGTACATCCATACACACAAACATTCAAGTTAATAATCTTGTTGGTTATTGAAAGTGTGAAATTCGTCTTCGATACAAAAGAAAATTATGTCTACGTGTTTGTTCTGAACGAATTATCACTGTCTCTTTCATTTCCTTGCCTTCTCACTTACTACACGAGATGAGAACAAGCTTATAATTTTACCTAAATTGTATTTATTACTTATGCAGACATCACAGACTTTTGGAATGTAGTTCCTTAACGCGGCTTATCGGTAGTGCGATTTAGTAGAAATCGTCACGTAACGATATGCCGTATGCTGTGTGTGTGTGCCTACTACAAGCAAATGAGTACACGAGCAAGTGAGTTCCAGCCGGTTGCGGAACTGTCTTGCTCTCTTTGTCCACGTCTCTTTTAACATATAACCTATTGAAATATACAGATTTCATTTGGAATTACATTTAGAGTTGAAATAAAAACGCAATTTTTTTAATTCCAAATTATTGAATTATCACCGCTATAAAAAAACATGGTATTATTGAAAAACAGTTCTTAACATCAACTCACCACCATCATCCTCTGGTTTCTTCCAGGACAGCTTGCAACCATTCTTGGTGACATCAGCCACCTTTAGTGGACCACCAGGCTTGCCAGGAGCTGATAGGACTGTAATCTCAACTTCAGCCTCGTCCTTTCCATGCTCGTTGGTTGCTAGGATACGGTATGTTCCTGTCATTGAACGGACAGACTCCTTGATGTCCAGTTTAGTGTTATAATCAACGTTGATTACATTCACTGTGACCTGGGGGGTGAAGATTGGGAAGATTTAATATTAAAGTTATATCAATAATTAGATATCAATTTTGGAATGTATTTTTTTTATTTCATGACGGTTGGCCTGATGAAGTATTACATATGAGTTGCCAACCCAAGAGATAGGAGACAAAGAAAAAAAAGGAAGGGAAGAGAGGGGGTGGGAGATTGGACCCCGCGCTCTCACTCATCGCACGAAGCACAATAGTACCTACTGATACTGTTACTTATCAGACTGTTTTAACAATATTGATTATATTTTGAGTTCACTTATATATATATAAAAAAAACAGACAGACTTTTTTACAATATACACCAACACCATCAACAATATTTTGGAAAATTTTAAATACCTCTTTCTCCTCGTTCTTCCACTTCTGGAACCACTGCACCTTGGGTGCAGGTTCTCCTCGGACGTTCACGTCGAAGAATATCGGTTTGCCCGCTCGCACTGCGACCGCCTTCAAGTTTGTACGGTCGATACGTGGTTTCACTGAGAAAAAAATAATTTTTATAGCGTCCTTATGAAGTCGATTTGATGGTGACCGTGACTTGACCCTACAAACTTGTTTTTTTTTATTTGGAAAGTAGGACAGATGACTCTACTTCACCTGATAGTGAAAGTAAAGTGCAAACGCAAAGGCGGCTAACAGAGTTGCGGAATGCAATCGTGTTAGACACCCTTGCCCTGCCTACCCGCAAGATGCCTCTTCACGCCTCGTTTGAAGGAGCCCAAATTATAGGACGGGGGGAACACGTGAGCCAGCAATGAGTTCCACTTTTTATAATGATATATTTCGTTCATAATTTATAATGCGGCCAGGAAGTTGAATGCTCTACTGGGGTATGTATTGCCGATTGCATACAATCTGATCCTCTCTAAGGTGCAACCACATTGTCTTTTCATGAGTAAGCTCGCACCACCATAGACCTCATCTATGCCTTCACGCCCGATGGAGGTCAAGAGCTTGGCCATTTTGAATTTAAAAATGCTGTGTCTGACACAGCATATATAAGAACCATTTAGACTGGAACACATGTCTAAATGATCATCTGCCTACAGCTGCATTGAACCTGCGATTACCGATGTAAATACTTAAATAGAGTGCGCTATAACTTCGTCAGAATTTTATGCATAGACTTTTTTCTTAGTCAAATTTATAAAAAAAATATTACTCACAAGCTTTGTGTCTAATAGTGGTCATCTTAGTAGGGTCGGAGGCCTCAGAGGGTCCGGCCTTATTGACCGCGATCACGCGGAACTCGTATTCACTACCCTCAGGCAGACCGTCTACCTTGCCAGAGGTAGCCGTTCCAGGTACCTGGAAGATAAATGATAGTATAATTTAGTACATTTATGAATAAATTATTCAACAGCAAATTCAATGCAACGGAACGAACTTAGTTACAGGTTAACTTATTTCCATTATATTGTGAAAATCATAACCGAATGAAGTTAAGAGTGTGATTAATTTCGTCACTAATTTACGTCGTAGTTCTTATAGAGCTTTTATTATTTTGCCCAGTTATTTTTTCATCCCTCTGAAACAGTATTTTTTCTGTATCGTAATATTTCGCGGTGAACGGTTTGTTAGTTAAGACGTCAAATCGCAACAAACAAACCAAAAAACTTGGGTTCCGTAATCAAATGGCAAAAACGGAACCATTATAATTTCATCACGTCCGTTGGTCCGTCCGAATGTCACAGTCATTTTATTCGGAGTCTATCGGCTGCGTATACGAAATTTGGTAAATAGGTGTATTCTATGTACCGGTATAGGGTTTTGTAGATTTCAGTAAATAAATGTATTCTATGAACCGCTACAGGGTTTTGTAGTGAAATATTAAACATTTAAAATTAAGGGTGTCACTTCATATATGTAACTGAGGGTCGAAAAAATTTCAGAGTATGGCAACGTATGAGAGTATGGGAGTCAACGTATATTAATAATGAAATTTTCAAACTACCCACATATAAAAACACTAAATCTAGTCCTCACCTCCGCAGCGTTCTCCCAGTCGCCGCCCTTGGGTCTCTTCTGTATGACGTACTTGAGCACGGGCGCGCCGCCGTCCGACTTGGGCGGATCCCACTTGATCTCCGCGCTCTGGTTGTCGTGGTCCGCCACCTGGACGTTACCGGGCTTGTCCGCGATATCTGAGGGTAGATTTTTGGGGACAAATTTTTGAGTTATAAAACTGATGGTTTCTTTTTAATTTTATAATTTAGGACGGTTTTGATTGATCAGTCTAAACTCTAAGTAGGTATACCATGTTCCATAAATATTTTTCAAGTTCTTGGGAAAAAGCTCAAAAAGACATATTTGTTAATGCAATAAGGCTAAAATAGCAGTGATGAAACCGACAGACATTCCTAAAAACTCTAAAAATTTAATCACTTATTTTTAGGCTCAATATTTTCACTGGTGGTAGGTCTTTTGTTCCAAGACACCGGGTAGGTAGACGCCGCAGTGTCAAATATTCTACCGCCAAATAGTAGTACTTAGGCATTTTGTAGGATAGTGAAATTACTAAACAGAGGATATTTAAGAACTATATCTATAGATATTTATCACTCATTGGAAACGCTTGAGTGGCATCTATTAATGGTGTTGCAAGCGCTTATAGGCTACGGCAGCCGCTTATCATCAGGTGGGCTGTATGCTTGCTTGCCAACTTGTAACATAAAAAAAAGTTCTTCATAAATTCTTCCTAATCAATAAGCATACTAACCGAATGGATTCTTAGCCAGCACAGCCTTCTCAGTCTCCAGTGGTTCAGAATCACCCTCATCGTTGACAGCCGTTACCCTGAACTTGTACTGGTGTCCCGGTTCTAAACCGGTCACCTCCATCTCCAATGGTTTCTTGTCACCGGCAACTCTGGAAATAAATGTAAATATTATTTAAAGTTCTTATAAATTAGAAGTGTTTTGTTACAAAAACTAAATATAGAGTATATTATTATTTTTATCATCACATCAAACAAAAGTACAGACTCCTTGGTGCTCCATCGTAAATACAACACCAACGAAGTTACACGCTAACTTCATCCGTTTATGTTGCAAGCTTCATTCCGTTCTGTTGGTGTTGAATTTTCGAATGGACACCAACGACTCTATGACATTTTGTCTGTATGAAATGACCTGACCATAGTATATTGTGAGTTTATGGCCACCTCACTATACATATTTTCAGGTTAAAAGTTGTGTAGAGTATTTTCTGGCTTTCTACATTTCATTGGAAATCCTGTAATGATAGGTTCAAGTGTTCTGAAGATTATTTCAAGCAAATAGACACACAGATAAATTGCAAATCGAAGAATACTAACCTTCCGACACGGACCCACTTCCCGGTGGCTAGGTCCATCTTCTCGAGCTCGTATTCCTTGACGGGAGAACCGCCATCGTCTTCCGGTTTCTCCCACTTCACCTTGCAACCCTCGGCGTGGACGTCTGTCACTACCAACGGTCCTAAGAAGAAATAATGGAATATATAAACGCTACACACTCAACGGCTTCCATTAGGATATGCTATACTGTGTCGAAGTACCCAGAGCGAAGCACATGCATATAAGGTAAGGTAATACAAACGTCTACCCCGAGCGGGAATCGAGCCCGCGACCTGTGGCGCTTAAGGCAGACTAACATCTATTTATGGTATATATTGGCCAATTGAGCGTTTGGTCCCAGCAAAAATTTACCTCGACAGGGGAGATACTACCCTCTCACAGAAAATTACCGTAAAGTAACAGTATCAGTAAGTACTGTTGGTTTCGTGCGATGACAGCGCCGGACACCCAATCTCCCACCACCTCTGTCTCCTTTTTATCCTTCTCAACACTTCCCTCCTATCCTTTGGGTTAGCAATGCGAATGTGATACTTTAATTTTTGTTTTTTAAAGAATTATCACAAGTGTTTATAAGTTGCGGTAACTGTTTACCATCAGGTGGACCGTATGCCTGTTTGTAAATCCTTAAAATGGACCGGCTCGACTGAGGAAGTTTGGGGGAGTCCATTTGTGCTGGGAGCTCTATTACTACTAAACTTTTCACGGCGTCGGGATGTGACGACCCCATCGCCCACTGTTGGGATAACCTCTGTCACAGCAGAGATTATTCCACCAGTACAATCAGTCACACTGGTAGGTCTTTTGTTGCAAGAGGCCGGCTAGGTAGGTACCACCGCAGTTTCAAATATTCTGCCTTCAAATAGTAGTGAAATTACTGGGCAGAGGTGATTTAAGAACTAATATCTTGAGGTTGGCAACGCGTGAGTGGCACCTACTAATGGTGCAGCAAGCGCTCATAGGCTACGGCAACCACTTACCATCTGGTGGGCCGTATGCTTGTTTGCCAACATGTAACATAATAAAACAGTATAAAAAAAACTAAAATTCATTCATCTACATTCAATACTAAACTATAATATTACTCACCCTTAGGCGAGCTGGGCTTGCTCAGCACAGTCAGTTCAACGGTCTCCTCGTCGAAACCGTTACAGTTCTCCGCTCTGAGCGTGTATTTGCCAGTGTCGCGACGGACCGCATTCAATATAGTGAAGTCCGTGTGGTACTCCACATTTTCGATCTTGATACGTTCTGTGTTCACGAGTTTTATGTTCTCACGCCATGACCTAAGAAATAATTTTTGATATTGACATTTAGAGCTATAATTCCCAAAATTCATAATAAATACAAGCCCTATTGAGTTCTTGTGCTTTAGATATGGAAAAAGTAAATTATGGTGAAGTATTATGTTAAATTAATTAAGGCACTTCTTAGTCCCTAGTGTACTAATTTAAGTATTTAAAAAAGCCAATCTTAATACCTGTAGATTGAAAAAACCAATGAGTTTTACAATTTGTTGAGGAAACTAGGATAGTATAACATACACTTAACATAACGCATACCTAACACGCTACGATCCTTTTAGGGTCGAAGGACTAACCACAATAGTCATAGCCAAAAGCTTGACAAATTATGCAAATGGAAAACATAACAGACGTGAGACGACAGATGTGTATATGGACATCAACCATGGCATGTTACGAATGTCTTTCAGATTTATAAGGGGAACAGCGCGCACGCAGTTCCCACTACCAAAAATTACGCGTCCGAGTTATCCGCATTAGGGATAATCGCAGAGGTCAACCCCGCCGCAGTGCAATGGAGGGGCCTCGCTCTGGGGGAACCGCCTTCATGATCACGGTGTCCCCTACGCCAGGTAAGTATGCTTTACTGAGCTCAAGACTGGGGTAGTCATTGTTTGCTCGAGAATCTGGCCAGCGCGATGTAGAATTTGCAAAAAAGATCACACTGCCATCTAGTGTCCTGCGGCGTAACTAAAAATTTGCCTAAGCTTTTTTTACAATAAATAGCTTTTCAAAAGCTGTTATCTCAAATTGAGACGGCCTAAATAAAAATACTTATATTATTTTATGTTACTTTGTTTAAAAATTAACAAATATTTCTAAATCTAAGACTGCTAGTAAAACGCCATCTAAAACACTTGAAAACATTACATGAAGTCTGGGCAACGTAAGTCGCATTTAGATTTTCAGCAAAATGCAGAGAGGGCGCTGTTATCAGAACACTACAAGCGTTTAAAATGAGTACAATTGCCTGACCACCCATCTTGCTTCTCTTTGCGGCTGTACAAATTCATTAAAGTACAGTTGGTAAAAAAGTTATTTTTATAAAAAAACAGCCTTTTATTATATGCCACATGATCGACTTAGTCATGTTATGATGTTATAAGCTCCAAACTCTTATAATTTATTTCAATAAAAAGTAATATTCTATTTAAAGAGAAAAGAAATAATAAAGAGTAACAAATTATGTATGTATTTGTGTTTACAGAACATTAGAATTATTAAAGTTTATAGCCATTAGTTACTAAATTAAAAATTTAATTAATTTGTATTGTTTTAAAATTATTAAAACATTAATTATGAATTTCAATATTTTTGTTGCTGTCAGTACAGTTATTTTTAGAATTGTCATATGAGCGAAATACGCTGGATCGCGTTTAGTTTCTCATTTCACATTTGAAAAGACCACCAATTTACACCAATTGCAGACATTTTAAAATTATTTTCCTCATAACATGAACATATTTTCATTAGTGATCAGATATAATACATTATAAATATTTAAATACCTACCTAACTTCACTTAATAACAATCCTACTAATATAATAAATGTGAAAGTTGGTATGTTTAGATGTTTGTTACGCAAAAACGGCTGAACGGATTTGGATGAAATTTGGTACAGATATAGATTGTTGCCTGGATTAGAACTTAACAGAATCCAAACTAATAATAATAATAAATTCGGTTAATAAAAAAAAAGAATAGAGATGGGACCTTAGACAAGAATTTAGGCCTCTTTTTGTTGGAAAAAAAGGTGAAATAGTGGACGAAACTTTGTATTGGGAACAATTTAGCTTGCATGCATCATTACAAAATGAATAGGCGAAGCTGCTAGTACCTATGTAATAAAATTTTTGTTAGTGCTTAAAGTAATAATAATATTTACCATGTGGTCTCCGGTGGAGGTTCACCTGTGACATCGACAGACCACTTGTGGGTACGTCCAGCCTTGATGATAACAGACTTGAATGTACTGCGTTCAATGCGTGGCTTCACTGTTAAATTAAAATATTTTATTAATAATCTAGTCCAGGTTCTGTACAAAAATAATATGAAATATCCAACATATTCTTGTCTCTAGTACCCTAAAATTGAATTTTTCGAATGCTAGCCCTTCCGTTAAAGGTTTGTATTTTATATTATTATTTCACTGAATAGTGTTCACAATTACACATCCTTCTGGAAATTTTAAGTAGCTAGTACTTATGGTTATTAAGATACATATGAAATATTACTTATTACATACAAAACAGCAGATAAACAGACATATGCTGTAGGCATAGAAATTGATTTTATTTGCAAATCATATTGATTGGCAGCAATAAAATTTAATATTGAATTTAAAGCCTCAATAGCTTAACGGTAGAAGGGTAGACTTTGCTCCATTAATACGAGAGTCGAGGGTTCGATCCTGTCCCCCTTGGGCTATTGTCGTACACACTCCTAGCGCAAGCTTTGAGCTTATTTGGAGGGGCGATGCGAATATTAGTAATGCCTTGAATAGGCATTGCTAACATTCTTTTTTTTTTTTTAAATTGCTTAACTATAAGACTAAAGATAATATAATTATGAAAATAATGAAAAATTCAGTAATAATATATATTTATTGAATATATATGCTAAGCACTTTAAAAGTATTGTTGTACAAAACTTGTAGTGACTTACAGTTCCTATGTTTGCAAAGATGGTTTTCGGTGGGCTCAGAGGCATCACCTACACCAGCTTTATTGTAAGCCTTCACACGGAACTGATAGATCATCTTTTCTTTCAGACCTTCTACCTTAGCTTCAGTTTTGATGTCTTCAGTTTTTAGGACCTAAAGAAAGTAAAAAATCATTAAATTCACTATTGTTCATAAAGAATATAAAATTAGCAAGATCTCATAAACACAAAGCTTTTCTTTCTTTTTCATTCTCAACATTTGGGGTAATTTATTTATTTTTAAGTATATAAGGGATATTCGAGTATTATATCTAAGTTGGTGAGTATTATATAATTTCTTAATTTTGCTGAAATAAGGAGTGTGCAAAGTTTAGTTTAGTTTATTTCAAACATTATATTTATATTAATAAAATTTTCGTATATACGAAAATAAAATTATGAACACTATTTCTATATAGAAATAGTGTTCATAATTTTCTTATATCAGTTTCTACAACGGGATTACAGACGATAAGCTGACATAATACCTAATTATAACGTGACATGTATAGCAATACACAATTGGGCATCATAAGGTGATGACGGAACCTTGGGCTTAGGATACCATAGTGATAAAATTCATCACTTTATATCTCTGCCATCTTAGACTTGGCATATTAAGGTAAGAGACATTGCAGATTAAGTACATAACCTTGGAGAAAACAATACATTACAATACTAATAGCATTAGTATTTGTAATATTCTTACCTCAATCCAATCAGCAGTGAATTTATCTTTCATCTCAATAACATAGCCGAGGACAGGACGGCCACCATTGTCAGTAGGTGGCTCCCATTTGAGGGTAACTGACATGTTGTCATAGTCAATAATTGTAGGTTTGCTTGGTGCCTTTGGTGGGTCTGCAGAAATAAATAATATATCAGAAACTTGTTTGGTTTAACTTGGCCAGACCGTAACCATAATAGTTACTGTAAGCTACTTGTGGGATCACAAAACTGTTTGATTGTCATATCATATAAAAATAACTACAATTGAAATATTATAAGTTATCTTCTTTAAGTCTTAAAACTGTTATACACTAAATAGCTTTGATGTTTGATTAAAGCTATTTGCCGTAAAACATTAAATTCAATTATCATTATATTTTTATCAAAGATATTATTAAGTATAAAATGCTAATATAACGTAACATTGAAATAATGTATAGTAATTATCTACCTGTGGTGTTATTATAAATAAATATTCCTTACAGCACATTTTATAATCGATTTTAGAAAATGTATGCACAATTGCATATTGGTTTGTTTGTAAACAAATCATTGGTCTAGGCGGGAAGAAAATTCATACTTTTGACATTTGTGGTTATTTAGATAACGTTCCATTTTTTACAGTATGCGCTCTTAATAAAATTATTTAAATATGTTATATATATATATTTTTTGCATGGAAATATTAAAAATCAATATTGATTTAAGGAAATTAAACAAAATTGTCTTTATACAAAGATTTTTAGTGTAAAAAAATTTCTTTTTTTCATGATCTTACCATAAGGATTCTTAGCAACAATGACCCCATCGGTCTCCAAAGGCTCTGATTCGCCCTCTTTGTTCATGGCGCGCACTCTGAATTTGTACTTGTGATTTGGTGTTAGACCTTTAATAGTGAACTGAGTTGGCTCAGGACCACATTCACCACACGGTACCCAGTTTCCAGTATCCTAGAAAAAAAAATTGTTAGCAATTTGGACAGCTTCAAACTTCTTCGGAACATTACATAGCAATATTTAAAAAAAACAAGAAAATACAATATAAGTTAAAATTAAAAAAATAAAATTAATTGTAAAATAAATACATACCAAGTCCATCTTTTCAAGTGTGTATCCAGTGATATCGGATCCCTGCCAGTCATCAGGTTTCTGCCATTTGACAGTCGCCTTCTCGGCACGGACATCCGTGACCTCGAGGGGACCGTTTGGACGGTTCGGTTTATCTTAAAAAGTGTACAGCAGTTAAAATCACAAATGGAAACGGATAATGTAGCAACTTACACTGCGTATACACCAATAGATTTGTTTAGTTAGAAAGCTTTCGAGTAATAATCGAAATTCTTCCAGCGTCATATCTTAAGTCCCGTTACTTTATTATCAGTAATAAGTACTACACAGTACAGTAAAGTAAAAGGTGGTGGTTATCATTATTTTAATCCTTACCGAGAACGACAACATCAGCGATGCCTTCGCATGTTCCTGAAGAATTGGTCAGCACCAACTTATATTTTCCACTGTCGACTCTCGTTGTTCTGCGTACCGTCAAAACGGTGTTCTTTTCGTATTTGTCAATAGTGATGCGGTCGCCGTCATCACGTATTTCCTATTATAAAATAAAATGTTAAATATTGTTTATGTTATTTTTTGATGGAATTTCACCAATGACAAAACTTATTACAGAAGTATAAGTTAAGTCTCCATCAAAAATTAACCATTATTTCACAACATCGAGTGTTTAGTGATAGAGCATACATAGAATTGTGTTAGAGTTTGTGTTTACAGTTTGAAACATATCATTTATCTGCGAAAGTGTTAACACAGTCATGTAACATGATTCTTCGTGTTTTGTGACCATGTTTCATTGCCCATTGAGTTTGAAAGTGAAGAACATTTTGTGAACGGTGCACATATACCTTCATTCGACATGTAAGATGCATTCAAACGAGATAACAAAATGCTGACATGTCATGCTTGTATCAATGATAATATGGCCATAAGTTTTTTACCATGTTGTAAATAAAAATCCTCGAATTAATGCATCTGTGTAAACAATTCATATATTCATTACGACATCGAAAGCTTTACATTGTAACATTAATGAAATCGCATCGATTGCGAAAAGATTGATGCGATCATGTTTTACAGAATTATTGATCTAGACTTCGACTTTATAATAAAGAATGAAGTCAGAAATCACGGTTTCTGCGCTGTTGCAGTGAACAATATTTCTGTATAACATGATGAGGCGACAATGTCTTTGTTGTGTAGTTTTGTTAGCACATAATAGAAGTGTAAAAGAGAGTAGATTGTATGAGTAATTATTTAGAACATTATGACAACATTTATTTTCAACCATCTGACCTTCTCCGTGTACAGCTTTCCACGTTTCTTTTTTGGACAAAATAAAATAAGTATTAATAATTGATCTAATTTTACCATGGGTGTAATGTAATATTTTGAAAGTACCATTTAAAAAATGTATTCTTATGATAAAATTATCGTCATTAGAGCCTACGTGTTGATGTAACGTTGACAGCTAAATGAAAGTTCATTAGTAAATATAATGTAATAAGAGAAAAGCAAATTACCTCTTCTCCAAGGAACCATTTGACTTCGGGCTCTGGTTCACCACCGTATTTGATGTCGAATGTAATGACCTGTCCCTTCTTGATGATCATACCTTGAAGGCCTTCACCAATAATGTATGGCTTAACTGTTTGGAACATGAAAGAAAACAAAATGAGTATCCCATAGGATTTAAGTTTTCGATTTTATATAGAATGAAAATGGATTTCTATTAGATTAATAATTTTCTTACCAAATCTGCATTTAGCGACAATGGATTTCGTGCTGTCACTTGGTTCACCAGGTCCAGCCTTGTTAATTGCACGAACTCTGAACTCATATGTGCAACCTTCTTTAAGTCCATCCTGAGTGGCAGATAATGCATCACCAGGTACTTCTACACCCTTTACCCAGTCTTTGCCGAATTTCTCCTGTAATTAACAACAAAAACATATTTAATATATTCCTCCATATAAATTAGTTTACAAGTAAGGCGGTTTGTTTTCAATATCAATGTATAAAGATTATACCTTGTACTCAATAACATATCCAGTAATTTCTGCACCACCATCGTTGTCTGGCTTTTGCCATTTAAGATCTGCATGGTCTTTGTCCCAGTCAGTGAGTTCCACAGCCTTGGGCTTTGATGGTTCGTCTAAAATGTAGAAAAATTTTATGTTAGTTTTCCAATTTGGGATCAATATTTTCTTATTCGATTTGTTTATCTACATACCCCATGGATCTTTAGCCAAAACAGGCTTGGCGAAAAGACCTGGTTCACTTGAACCAATTTTGTTGACAGCTCGAATTCTGAATTTGTAAGTTTTCTTTGGAATGAGGTCTTCAACCTTATATTTTAATGGTTCACCAAAAGCTACATCGGCTACACCGTCCCACGCAGCTTTAAGCGAGAGATCCTAACAGAAAATAAAATTACAGTCTTATTTTTTGTAATGAAATTTTAAGGTTACAGAATATAAGAAAATAAAATAGTTTAGTACCTGTCTCTCGATAATGTATTTGATAATTGGCGAACCACCGTCGTCCTGAGGTGCTTTCCATGCAACAACGCAAGATGTCTGGAAGACCTCTTTGACTTCAACTTCTTGAGGTGGCGTAGGAGCCGTTTGCATAATGATGGTAACATCTTTAGAATCTTCTCCCTGGGCGTTGGAAAGCTTTATTTGATATTTGCCGGAACCTTCTCTAGTTGGTTTCTTTATCTTGAACAATATTTTCTCTTGTTCAACGACTGCTTCAACTTCCTTACTAGGCAAGGCCTTTCCATCTTTAAATAATTTCGCCTCGATGGGTGTTTGACGAGTGCCAGAAACTGCAAAAATAAAATACAAACATTTTAATATCAGTTCTTTAAACTTTTTACTATAATTTTTTTTTTTTTGCTGCACACTCAACGAATAATTCTTGTCACAATTTGTGATAGCTATAAAAATAACAAAGTTCGTTGGTATTTTTATTCTTATTTGGAAAGTAAGGCAGATGACTCTACTCCACCTGATGGTAAGTGGAAATAAAGTCCAAATGCGAAGGCGGCTAACAGAGTTGCGGAATGCAACCGTGTTAGCCACCCTTGCCCTGCCTACCCGCAAGATGCCTCTTCACGCCTCGTTTGAAGGAGCCCAGATCGTAAGAAGGAGGGAACACGTGAGCCGGCAATGAGTTCCACTTTTGGAAGTACGACAAAGAAAAGAATTATTTATTTATTGAAACTTACTTTTATAAGGCACTTCGATAACGAATTGATGTCCGGCTGGTCCATTGAACTCGTCGGGACAATCGATTTGAGGCTTAGACTCGCCTTTCTTCACGCTCAGTTTACAAGATGAGCTAAGTTTACCGGATTCACAAAGGATTTCACCATCGTCTTCCATCTCTATCTTATTGAAGATAAGCTGGTGTTTACCACCACCCAGGTTCTTGATTTCTATCCTGTTATTAATTAATAAAATACAATTTCATTTTTCGAAAAACCAATTACTAGATAAATAGCTATTAGTATTTACACATGTAAAAAATCGTAATATCTGTACCCTGAATTATAATATTGAAAATATCTCGACTAATAATATATATTATGATAATGTTTAATTCTTACCTTTCATTAGGAACAATTGGGACTCCATTGAAAGACCAAACAGCTTCTGCGGTTTGATCCTGCAATTCCACCTCAAGAACTACCTTGTCCCTCTCAATTGCTTCTGTGTCCTTCAATTTCTTGTTGAAGCGATTAGAGTCTGTAGAATATATAATTTAATTAATACAAAAAATGCAAAGTAATCTCTCTAAAGTTCAAGTAACAGAGAATGAATGTGGCCGTGTTGTGCTTTAGAGCATAGTCTAGTATAATGATCATTAAGGATTTAATATTACAGTCCGTATGAGTTTAGGTCTACTAACTTTAGACAATGGCCAATATAACCCAGCCCATTCTCACAGCCACATTTCATTGAATAGATTGTTTTATAACAACAAATAGGATATAATAGCGCTATCGAACATATAAGTCACATTTTATTGCATAATTAATTTATAAAAGCACAAAAATGAACTCAACGAAGGATCATAGCCGAGTGCACTGATCGGTAAACAATTAAGCAACTTTAGGCGCGGTCAGCCACTTGATGGTTGATCGAATACTGGTATTTCAACTGAGCATCTCCGTGCTGCGGAGGACACGTAAAAAGACGGTCCCAGTTGTTTTTCCAATTTGACAACAGTCGAAAAGTCAAGTCAGAAGCCTACGAGCGACCAGAACAACTCTGACGCTAGGTTGGCCACTAACCACTCGATAAGAAGAAGAAGAACAGAGGATCGAGTATCAGTCAATATTTAATAACTTACAATTGACAATCAATTCGCAGGCAGTCTCATCGGCGTTACTGACGCACTTGAAGTTACCAGCATCAGTAACCTTCGCATCCTTGATGACCACCTTTCGTTTGCGACCCTCCTTTACTATCGTGACACGCTTGTCTGCTTTTAGTGGTTGATCGTTCTTGTACCTATAACAAACAGTTTTATGTTCTAGTTATTTGATTCTATTTTTTTGTCGATTATAAATAATACACTATGTATTATTACTATTAATACTAATATAATCGACAAAAAAATAACAGCAGACGAAAAATAGACACATGACACAGAGAAAAGAACAAAAATTATCTACCATTGGCGGTCTTATCGCTAAGAAGCGATCTCTTCCAGACAACCACGAACCATGAAAGAACCTTGTTAAGAAGCTGTACATAAAATATATAGATTGCAATAAATAATATGTTGGTATTTACCATTTCACATCGCCAGCGGCATCATCAAGTTCGCAAAGTAATGTAATGGTATCTTTTTCAATTGCTTGCTGAGATTTAAGTACCTTAGTGAATTTGTAAGGGTATTCTGAAAAAAAAAAGCAATGTTTTAACATAATAAAATTCGCACACCAGTAAATAAAATGTTCGTCCACTGTTTAAGATTTTCTCACCAATAATTTTCACTTCACATTCAGTTTTGTCTGGTTGTTTCTCAATTTTACAAGTGAATTTACCAGCATCTTCTAATTTTGCCTTTTTAATAGTCAACCTACATACACCAGAAAGATCTTTAGATATCTGGATTTCTTCTCCATCTTCAAGTTTTGTTTCTCCTTTCCACCAAGAAACAATAGCCAAACTATTTGATACTGTACATTCAAGTACAACTTCATGTTTCGTGTATCCAGTAAGAGTCTTCTTAAGCGGTTTAGTGAAATTGTAAGTCGGGTCAGGTTCTTCAACTTGTAAGAACGCGGTACTTGTAATACCACCAATTTCTATGGTAATTTTGCCCGTATCTTCTACCTTCGGATTCATTATAATCAATTTGTATGAATCTTGTTCATTCGTCATCTTATACTTGGATCCAGGGAATAATTCCTATAAGCAAATATATATTTATTTTAACATAATCTTCTTAAACAGAATTTATTTTTAATATGATTAAGGACAAAACTTACATCCTTTCGGAAGAACCATTTCGGCTTCGCATTCGGTTTCGTGAAAATCGCTTCGAACGTCACCTTTTTATCCTTACCTTCCTTTGCAAATTGATCTACGAGGGGCTTCAAGAATGATTCTTGTTTCTGAAATCATTTTGTGCATAATTAATATACCTTATTTAGTTTCAATTGTAATTGGTGCGATAACAAAAAGTGCTTTTCAGACAAAAAGCTATGTGCGGATCACCCGTAATCCCGACTTCACATTTGAACATTATAAAAGATCAATATCAGAAGTGACACAGTAAGACAAATGCATGAAAGTGAATGGAACACTTGAAATTTAAGAGATAATCGAGGCGTTATTCATCAGCCACCCTTTCATTTCCACCCATTATTTCAAACACCATGCGATTGTACAGAAATTGGAATTTCGTTGATGTTGAAGAAATGTGCAAGGGCGAATTTAATAATAGTTACAGAAGATTTCCTTGTGAAGTACACAACGATCACTCAAAAATAATGAATTGTCCATTCTCTTTCATATGTGCGTGTAATAGAGGTGAGGTTAACTATGTATTCATTATTTTTGAAAGTAACACGAAAATAATTTTAAAACATCGATGTCACTGTACAAGTCCCGGTGCGAAGTGCTACTATGAGAAATATCGTAGAGTGCAGAAGAGCCTGAGAGGGAGAGAGAAGAAAATAGATGTGCTTTCTTTACACTGTTTAAGGTGATTTAGGGCTTTCGCTAAGATTTCGAAGTAATAAAGTGCTTGCACTGATAACTAACATGGCTCGTCCTGTTGAACCATGAGATAAGTGCCGTAAAAGCAAAAAAATATTGAATCAAGTAAGCAAACTATGTTATCCTTTGGAATGTTGAAAAATAGATATTATGAAATTATGCATAGTTTTCATAGCATATAAACCGATTGTACCCGAATTGAATTTTTCGTTGAATTTAACCGATCAGACTTAGTTTAATAGATTAATTATAGCACTGCCGACGTAATCTGACATTAAAACTGTAACTCATTCTTTGTAGGTCATCATGATACGAATTAATATTAGATATCAGTGCAAGACGATAATTTCTAATCTTGCTGGACAGATTTATGCTCAAGTGTAGACGTGAAACATATTCTTGTGCGACAAATTGCATATAGTGATATAATTCAAGATGCATTGTGTCATCTACCGACGGACAAACGCGGTGTCAAACCTCGTTTCTTTTGAACGAGTGCAGCACCGGCCAATCTGGAATCAGTTCCGCTAGAGACGGTCTTCTATTTTTGGATATCTATAAAATATCCATAAAACCTTAGTGAACTCTTATTGACTATTTTTTAAAAGCAGTAACGCATTTTAAAATCGAGCATTGAGATTAAATACCGAGCGCCGTGTTAATATTTCTATATATACATGGTATAAAATAAAGTCTCTTTCCGCGCCTGTCCTTATTCCCGCCAGCTCCTCTTAAGGCACGCAAGGCCCAGAGCGAAGCTAGGGTGGGTTACTAGTTGATATATACGTATAACATATGATAGACTATTTTTTAGTTAATGGAATATATGTGACGCATAGGCGTTAGCCTCTATTTAACTGATACAATCAAAAAAAAGTTTACCGGCACCTCTATTCCCTATCATACATAATAAAATTCCAAAATCTGCTCACATCGAATGCATCAACTGAAATTAATAATGATTGAAATGATAATTTTTAACACAAAATGACAAAAAGCTCCTCAAACCGACGTCACAGAAACCTGAAATCAAATTTATTTGACAACAATCCAAGATAAAGTGAATGATCATCAATTTCATTCCACTTACATTCCCTGAAAAATGTTAAGAAGAAAAAAAGTGAAGTGGTGATACAAAAACTTTGTGCTAGTTATTTAAAATCCATTGTTTATGCAGTTTTTTTTAAATCGCTCTTAAATTACCATCGTCAGCTTTTACTCGCGAATTCTCCAATTTTATGTGAAACTATCAGTTACATTCTCGTGTTGACTAGACAAATACATACAATACTTATGTGCTTAAGACATAATTAAAATAGTATTGAAAATGATAATTTTAGAGGATAGGTTAAATCATTTCGTTTATAATTTTATTTCACTCTTTTTAAAATAGATTTCCAATCCTATTGCAATATTTATTATATTTTCTTCATTAGTTCATAATTTAAGTTTACGGATATGGATATTTATTCATTCCAACAAGAAAGGAAATCTATCAATTTAAAGTTTAATTTTATTCCTCCATTTTATCGAACCTTTATTTTGACAGCCTCCATCAAATCAGGCCAATCAGGTATTAATTCGGGAAGAGACATTCGTCTCCTTATTTGATATATACCCTAGAATCGACAGCAGGCGTTATAGATATTATGTTCTTAAACTGTATTGTGTAAACAATGGTGTATAGCTACATTAATAATAAGCAGAATTAAAGGGTTTTGTGGAAAGTTCTAAGTCGTATCCACCAACGACCGTGGCAGTAATAGTTTCACTGACTTACTGTGCATGTAATACTAACGCGAAATAAATCAAGAATTTTTCTTATAAACCATCCAGCCATTATTACTTTTGTATTTATAATTATCTTTCATACAATAACGTAGTCTCAAAACGAAGTATGATTGATTTTAATCATAATGACAAAACTGTCAAACGCTTTTCAACGTTTCTTACGTAAAAAAGTTTTTAATTGTTATTGAAGATAGATTATAGAGAATTAAATATGGTGTCCCATTGACCATTTGTGTAGAATTTGTAAGTGTAAGAGAAATATAAGATGGAATGAACGATGATACTTTATATCTGGAATACTGAGGACCTTGAACCAGGACCAATTCGAGGAGTTTCTGCGCTTGTGGGCCGGAAATCTAAACATCTCGACACCCTCCGATACAACCACAATCTGGTCTTCATCTTCAAAATATCCAGTCTCTAATCCCTAAGAAGCAAATAATATGATGCATACGATGTTCTACAGTTTTCTGTTTACTTACTTGCAACAATAAAATTATATATAGTAAAATAAATGAATTCGTCAAAATGGCGTTGATTATAATTTTCAATTGATGCAAGTAGGCAATCGTCTTGTTGATGAATCTTGTTTTCGTTGAGTATGTATCTAAACACTATTATGAGTGAATAAATCATATAAGGGTGTGTATATATGTACCTAATTACTTTGTGTAATATTTAGTGATATTTGATTTATGCTACACTAAGAATACTATATGATTGAAAAATGATGTACAAAATATTGTGTATTTTGTGGTGCTGTTCTTATTACGTTTCGCTTGAGTTGTATTAAAGTTACTGATGAACCAAGTCGTAAACTACTGATGTAACCCACGTTTGTCGAATTCGTAACCTGATGGAGCTGTCTTCGAATTAACTGAGAGTTAACATTAAAATTATCTTCGTCTAAAAGTAAAATTACTTTAAACCCCATTTAAATATAAATCAATATCATCAATATTTACATGCATTTTAATGTTAACTGTCTTTATTTTAATATTATTATCAGTTTTATTCTATCATTTTATTTATTCATTTATTTTATTAGAATTAGAATTCATATCACCACCTTGACCATTAAATAGCAATAAAATAGTCAATGCATTTATATTATTCTAAAAATAAACGTCTTTTAATTCTGATTATTATCTTACCTTTTCTACTTTCTTTAGTGGTGGGATCGGTTTTTCGGTTTCTTTTAGGTCACCCCAATCGGGGTCTTCTTTCTTCTCACCCCATTGTTTATATTTTCTCTTCTTGAGTAGAGCACGGAAGTCCATACCACTTGCGTCTATTTATAATATTGGAAATCATAATCATATCATCAAATGCATGCCCAAAACTTTAAAAGATCACCATTTTTTGAGTATATAAAAACTGACTGCAAACGGCATGCTTAGCAATGCTACGCAACGAGAAAAGTGTTAAAATTTTTATTTTTTAGGCCTAGAACCTTCACGAGTTTATTCAGAACTACTTTTTAAAGTTTCAACGTGATTGAATCACTGGTTTATAAATGCATAGAGGACAAACATAGAAACAGCTTCTGGTAAGTCTTGCCTATGGTTTTTTTACTAGTAATTGTCCAATAATTAATTAAAATATGGTCTTAATTTTTTTATCAACGTCATGTAAAAACATAGAAGTTGACCAACAAACATATATCTTTTAATTATTTGTTATTTCACTTACCGGACACATACAGTTGCATTTCAGCGGAATCCTCTCCATGAATGTTACTAACAACCACTTTGTATTTTCCTTCATCATTGGGCTTAACTTTCCTCATACAGAGTGTGATAAGACCAGTTTCTCCATCTGTGACGAACTTGAAACGACCACCCTCAATGATTTCTGTGACACCTTTGTAGAATTTGAACGTGGGTGCTGGATTACCCTCGACTTGAATAGTGAGATATCCAGTTTGATCTATTTCGAGAAATAAATAATCAAAATTTAATAACATATCTTCGTATATTATTATAAATTGTTACACCTAAAAATCCATAACGGTTTAAAAGTACTTTCAAATAAGAAAGCACAAGTTTGGTTTATCATTAGTAAATATTTTACGCGTTGGTTAAAATTAGTGAAAATTGGACATATATTTCTTTGGAAAGTCAGACCTTCAACAGCAGAGTTGCTTTCTTGTACATCAACAATTTGCGGTGGTCCCTCGTTGCCATGAGGCTTTAGTGGCGTCGACGGCTTATTGATAAGATCTTCTAAGTCTTGGATGGACGGTCTTCTTGCATCCCCAGATTTCCTTCGCTAAATGTATCAATCGAGCATTAATATCTCAACAAATATTGTATATATATGTTAATCACATATAAACCGACATAGACGAAAAAATTAACATTTAATTACGAAAAAATTAAACAGTACTAAAATTAAATATTCGTTAAAATGTTAGAAGACTGAACATGGAACATATAATCTAAAAATATGAAAGTCAAATACTTATAAAATATTAGTGACATGTAATTGAAAAATGTTTAATCTCTTTGTCATTTATATTAAGTTATTTATTTGTAATGTTTTATTCAATGAAAGGTATTTGTTTGTAATAAAAATACATTTAGGTTGAAGTTACTTTATATCTAAAACATTAAAAGTCATCGGGATAGGTTCGAAACGATTTGGTACTGGATTAAATTTAGATTGAAAAATTATACCGTAACTAAATACACGAGACATTAGTTGTGTTATGACAGATGCTGTGCATCATGTGCGTTAGCCAAATGACCCGACAATGAAGATCTGGACTTCCTGATAAATGTAGCACAAGTGTTGAGGCAGCACTTGGAAATAATTACAAGAGTGAATTATTGTCGTACTCTTGAAATTGTGAATGACGTCATTAGATTATTATTCTATAATAGAAGAAATCACATTTTTTCTACATGTGAAAAATCATTGGTTCGATCTTGAGTTCTTCAGAGTAAAACATTTAAGACATGGCTTGTAAATATTGTACTTTTCTTAAACAGTGCTATTTTAAGGACTACAAAAATTCGATATACTTAATAAAAATTGGTATTGAAGGTACTCAATAATTGAGGATAATAATTGTTCCATATTATATGTCTTTAAAATAAGACCATCACAGTAGCAAAAACCTATTAAACAAAAAAGGAGTACTCAAAATATATTCACAAAATGCTTTGTATGATACTCATAAAAAAACTACTTCCTTTTGAAGAAGGCTAAAAATTTATTAATTAAAATGACTTCTAAGTAATTCTAAATAGTACTAATTGAAAAATATATTGCGGTTTAATTATTCTAATATGACTTCATTTTAAATGCTATGTAATGTCCTTAACGAAATTCGCGTTGTGCTTTGTAGATAAAAATGTATTTAAATTTTTGTATTAATATAAATTGTAATTAATTTAAAAGTACAAAATATCAAAAGCAGTAAAGAACAAAAATTGAGCAATGTTTCAAAATTATCTCGATGACTTCTTAAATTGGGTTTGATCTAAAAGATAAGGGAAACATGCGTACTTACCCCGGTGTCTTTAGGTACGGCTAAAGAGGCCATAGGTTTTTTTGCTACGGCCGCCATAATTTAGCACATTAGCAAGTAAGATGCCACAAAACAAATAATAAATAATTAACAATATTTAATTCACCACAGTTGCATTTCCATCACATAATCATTAAAACAATTCTTCAAAAAACATCGCCAAGAGACAAGATGATCTTATGGGCGTTCTTATAACTAGAAAGTCGCACATATTTTTAGGAAATTTTCCAGTTTTGCTTTGATATTCTACTTATGATTTAATTTATATTTCGGATCAGAGGCAGATCGACTTAAATCGTTCCATGTAAATTGGGCGCGATCCTGAAAAGACTGAAGAGGTCGCACTAGCATGGTTGCCTGATTATGGAACGAGTGGGGCTGGGAGCGGTGGGATATCTATTTGTGCACAGCACAAATCAGCAGACCAATTCAATTAATTATCAGATTAAGGTGAGCATCCGTGTGTACTTGGACGATGCTGTTGACATATGTGTGAAGTTGTCGTCAGCCGATATCTGTAGTAATTTATCCGATATATTTGGACATAAGGAAGCGTAATCGCGACACATACAGTTGTATGCGTTTATCATTGTCGTAAACTCTCTCAGTCATTCCGATGGTCAGTGTTAAAATGATCATTAAATATATTTAACGTTACTTCATCTTTGTGAAATTTATATTACTTTAGAATTGTACTAAAATTATTTGATTTAGATTCGTCCATTTTATAAAATAGTGCTTCCGTCGTAAAATAATCGTATTTACGTATGTTGTTAATATATATTATATGATGTGTTTTCTTGTTTTATTGTTATTGTATATACATTTTCCACTATTATAAATAGGTAAGTGTATTATTTTTCATTTACTGTGAAAGTTTTATAAATCGGTTCAACTACATTGCACTCTTTGGCCAATTCCGATATGACTTTTTTGTTCATTCTTACTCATATAACATTTATGTATTTTATTTATGTATAGTATGTATTATTATGTATGTATGGCGGCAGTAAGTTGCCGCCACCGGTGGGCCCCTCGGGGCAAGCGCCGGGGCATCGCGGTTGTATGCTTCGGCGACCCCGCGACGTCCCACTATGGCGCTAGATGGGACCTTGGAGTTTTAGTGGCGGTCGAGTGCGTAACTTGCATTTCTCCAAGTAAAAAAAAAAAAAAAAAAAAGGATTTCAATCACAAATAAGTGTTTCATATTTTTGTGCAGTACATAGTTTCCTGCTTACCTTAAGTGCATGCGTAGATAATTTGTTATCAGTCATTTATAGCTTAGCGTTGCCTTGGATTTAATTTCTTTTTATATTACGGTAGTATACTGTTATAACAACAAAATACGGCTCCGCTTATGGTAAACGACCCACAGTAGACTAAGGTCCCTGCTTCTAAATGTGTGAGAGAAAAGAAAAATAAAAAAAGAAGGGGTCTTCATCAAACTTAATATAGTATTACGTATATTTGTGCTTTACGTTGATATTCTTTGAAAGATTAGTTTTCTACACAGACCGCTGTAACCGACAGATAAAAGTTAGACGTCCTAAACACATTAGAAGAATTTAGATCATTAGGATTACATTAGAAAATGCCCCTTACACAGCACAGACACGCACACAACACCGTCTTCAACGGCGAGGACTAGGTCCTTTGTTTCGCACGTCGCGTCGCTCTCACGCCGTCGGGTGAGTCTATCGTATAGAATGCGCTCGGAGCTCGCTGCCTCCATCTCCGATGACGTCCTTAGCCGTGGTTCGTTTTCGCAGGAGGCACCCTAAGGACGGAATCAAATTTGAGCCCCCGTGAGGGCTGCCCCTTCTTCACGGCTGAGTCTCTGTACTCGCCCCCGCTCGGTGACGCTGTCAAGGCCATTAGGGCCAACAGCAATACACATTCCGAAAAAAAAAAAGAAAGATTAGTTCTTTCTTGATCAGGCTGGCTCATTCGTAGCTTACTTCTAAGTTCATTTCTATCTTATGGATGGATATTTTATTTCTATTTTTATTTTTTTTTAGGCTTTAACATTAAAATTCTATTTTATAACTAGAATTGAAGCTAAACATTCCACGTCGTTGCCAAGCTTAGTAATCATAAATAATATTACTTTGATTCAATAATTAATCTCATTCCGATATATTCAAAATCTTGGTTCGAAATTTTTTTAACATGAAACCATCATTATTATTAATTATTCTTTCAAGAACGTCTGTCAATAAAGGCATCAGAGCTAAGATTTCTTAGCCAATACTTTCGAGAAATATATCTATGCCAAGTTTCAAGATATACAGATAGGGCGATCGACCTACGCGCGTCAACTGAAGTATGAACCATCTCTATATCTATTCGTCAATCACATTTACATCTATTCTTGTCTATTTGCAGCTTGTCCTTGTTTTTAATAATAGTATTGTCTAATTATGTGGCGCTATGGAATGCGAAACGGACTTTTTTTGTCTGATTTATTTTGATCTTGCTTTTCGGTCACTATGCTTATTTTTAGTGCTTCATTCTTAAGTTGTGATGAAAGATTTATTTTTTTCTTTTGCATTTTGTATTTTTAGAATTAGCGAATCCGAATTTTGTGTAAATGTTTCGGCTGTTACATGTATAATAACTTTAAAATAATAATCTAATTACTATAAAATTTCTTTGCGTGTTGTTTAAATATTGACATCACTAGTATGTTAAAATAAGGTATTTATAAAACCGTATATTCCTAAATGTAATCGATATTACTTATCAATCATTTGAATTATAGCTTCTAATAATACAATACTGATTCAATAAGTCATTAGTTTTGGCAACTTGTAATAATTAAAGCGGCCGATCAAAGTTGGATTTTACCTTGGCCTAGCTCGTCGCCTTTATTACAAGAGTAACTATCAATCATTGGAATCCGCCAAAGATCTGGCATCACTGACTGTTCAGCGTCCATCTTCTTGATAAATTTCACTGCTAGTTCTGCTTCATATTTTAGTCATCATTCGAAAATAGATACTTTTCATCTTTGACATTCCGTTTTGTCCTACACATATTTGTCCCTTATTGTGTTTATAGCTATGCCATTTATTATGGCAATAATAATATTAAGTAATATTCATTTTAATTCATTCACTTACGTAGTTGATACAACTTTGGCTCCAAACTAAATTCATTAGTCGATAATTATAGATCTTTGTTTAGCTTCCGCTTCTATATTCAGTATATTTGATTTATAAATTACATACGACATAATTGGACACGACATTGTTTTGGAATGCAACTTGTGTGTTTACATTGGTATGTTTTGTGGCAGCTTTAATGTTGCTAACTTATGGATCATAAAGCTTTATCTAGTTTAATAATGTAAATATCATTATATATTAAATATATATTGGCTTATATAAAATAGCTATGCATTACATCAACAGTCATAATTTCATCAGCAAAGCGGTAATTCTAATTAGGGCAGCGTGGGTTGATTTTATAAGAGAACAATAAATTTAAAGGATAAATGGTTTCAGTTTTAATGCATTGGAATATTTTAACAACAAACTGTCTCATTTGTCCTATTTCGTATAAGGTTAAAACAACATGCAAATCATGCTTTTTATTTATTGTTTTGGTTTCTTTAAGGATGTTAGGGTTGAAGATTTGATAAAGTTAAATTAGATTGATAAAATGTTAGCTGCACTATGACATATATTCGGATAAGATAATAACGGTATTCGAAATTTCGTTTACCCTTTTTATTTAATTCCCTCCACTGTTTCAGAAGCAGATTATATTTTATCTTGATCTCTCTATAATCAGTTTCTAGAACTAATATCCCATTTAATTACATATAAAATTAATCACTTTTAAAAAGGTCTATGTTAGCCACGAGTCTAATAGATTTTTTTTTTCTATAACATAAATGATCTAAACATATATTTCCACACAATGTATACCTCGTCCGAAACTTCACCCGGCCTGCCGCGTTTCTTTTTGAAAAGAAAAAAGGTTTAGTACAACATTCCCTGTTAATAGTGTGCATAAAATAGTTGGTTCATTATGATTTTGTCAGTGTGTGAATTTGTGCGATTTAGTGGTTTGTATATTGATATTGTTATGTGTTGGTGTATTTTCATATGGTTTTGTATATTTTCTGTACAATCAACAAAAGCATTATTCTAATGACAGTGACAATAGAGCTGTTGCAATGTCAGAATGAGAGTGAAAGAAAGATCAGCTATTTTATGATTAGAAGATATTAGCAGAAATAAAAATATAATTTAAAAGTTATGATTTTTTTAAACAAAGCCATTCTAAGTTTCTAAAGCTTTCGTCATTCGAGAATCAAAATATGACTTACATTTTTAAAAATAGAGTATCAAAATTATCTAATATTGTGATTCTTTAATGACTAAATATCAAAACAAACTAAATTGCTGAGTTGCCAATTGCCACAAAAGATATACCCCCGCAAGTCAATACAGCGGCGTTTGATTTTAATAAGATTGTAGATTGTAGATATTGGATGGAAAGTAAGAAATCTAAGAGAGCTGAAGAGTTGCAGTATCGTAAGAACTATTTGTGAAAAACTTTTGGACACTAAATAAGACTTCAAGTGAAACAAATAAAATCAACAGTGTAAACTGACAGTGGGCTGTAGTGAACAGTAAAAAAGTGTATAGAAGTGATAAGTGAAACATAGTCATATAAATAGGTAGAATACACAGTCGGTAAAGTCGTGTGAAGTAAAAAATAGAAATTAAAATTATAAAAAAATTGAACAAAATGCTTTGCAAAGCGAGCAGCGTCCACCTAAAACTGACCAGACCCAAACAATCTCACCTTTCTCTCGTCTAAAACTTCTCCGGGACGTAATTTGGTGACCTGTTGTTAAAAAATATTGATAATAACCCCGTCAAGTAAATTTTTCGCCTATCTGTGCCGCCGAACCGGAGAATCCTACAACCCTAATATTTGTACTTTAACCTTGCAGCAAAAGTGCAGCAGTTATTACGTTATGTGTTGCATTATCTTGTTATTATTGTTAGTTATCGTATGGAGCCCATATGTAAGAACCATTTTCTTACACTATGTGCTTCAATTAATATCCGTATTTTAGGGGACCAATTATTGTAACCGTTATTTGTGTGCATACGTGCGTACAAGCTGTGCTGTTTACTTGTGTGCTTTGTGTCACAAAAAGTGTGCGATAGCTCGGTGCGTTGTACGAGAAAATGTCTTCAAGACAAGTGTTGAATAATCACATGTATTATTGTTAATTTGGAATATATCATCTTTATCATAGATAAAAAAATCGAATAAGTAAAATAAAAACTAGGACTTTAATTCTATAAACAAGATCTTGTTGATCTTGCATGTGATTATCCAGATATCTTCCCTTATACAATAGTGCTTTAAACCGCGTCAGCTGCAAATGCATTAAAATAATTTCTTTGACAAAATTACAGTTAAATTTTTGTCACGGCAACATCATAACGAATAGCATTCAACGTAATATTCGTAGCAATTTTGCTATTACCTTCTTCTCTTCGATCACCTCACCGGGTCTTAGTTTTCTATTTTCCTGTGGATTACGTGTTTTACCGTCTTAATATCTACATTGCTTATTGTGAAACGTTTCGTCACTGATACGGCCTACCGTGTCAATACTAAGTTCTAAAAAGCCAGGAGTAAAGGGTTCTAAGCTTCATATCAACCAAATAAGTCAACTAATCATCTTCGTTACTCAAGCACGAGGTTCACTTAAGCATCATCATAATTTTGATGATTATTAGCATAATTCTAGGAGATATATTTAAGGTGTTTTATTGTTACGGGTTCGGCTTGACAGAATAGGGTCTACAGGGTTCAAAATACAAAATTTTAACCACGCACCTATTTGATTTACATTGTGATAAGTGTTTCTGTTTGTGTGATTAAATAACTGTTTTTTTTTAAATGTTGAAATAAGTGCGTGCTCTAAATATTGATCATAAGTATTCTTATAAGATAATTCTATACTACAATCAGACATCACAATAAAAAGGTGAATTTAGGGATTTTTCATACCTTCAATGTTGGTAAGAAAATCATTTTTTTTATTCAAGTCTTTTGTTTTTTTTCTCTATCTATTTACATAAAATATACATACCTCGTCGCTGATTATTAATGAAGGACGTCGACCCATTTGCTCTGGTGGAGGAATGAGCGACCCTCTCCTCCCAGGAGGTGCTGGTGATAGCGATGGCTTTCTCGGTGCATCGGGTTTCGGAGATTTCTCACGCACAACTTCAATTTTAGGTGCTGCTGGCGGCTCCTCTGGTGCCTTGATTTCAGGCACCTTTGGTTTTTCAGTCGGCTGTATAAATATCAAAATATTTTCAAAAAATATGGTACGGTTTATATTATTGTCAGTTATTTATATTTCTATTTGACGGTCATTTTGTTTTTTTTGGTTCATATTGTTAGACATCGTTGTGGCGTTGTGGGTAGCGAGTCTGCCTTAAGCCTCGACGGTTGCGGGTTCGATTCCCGCTCGGAGCAGATGTTTGTACTAATCGTACAGGCATGTTTTCCGGTCTGGTTGTGTTTGTCCTTGTCATTGTGAATGTTTCCGGACCCCCGACACAGGATATAATTATCCTAATGGGGGCCGTTGAGTGTGTAGCGTTTATTATTTATTTTATTATTATTTTTCAATAAATGTATTTTTTTTCTACCTTATCTTTCTCTGGTTTTTCTCTTGTTGTGGGTGTGGGCGATATCTTTTCATATTTCTCAAGGTCTGGTCTTTCATAGTCAGGGATTTCAGGAAGGTCCTCTGCCTTCTTCTTGACAGTTGTGACCTTAGCCTTTTTGGCTTCTTCTTCAACCTTTTCTTGTTTTACGGCAACTTTCTGTAATTTGATTAATATAATAGAAATTATTCTATAAATATACCATGTACATAAAAATTCTTGCTGCTGTTGATTTTTAATGACTTCCATCATTGTAGATGCTTAAGGAATTATCTAAGTAGTAAAAATGTCAAATGTTTGATAGTACTTACCCCAAACTGCTACAAAAAATTAAAATTAAAGTAGATATAATTACAGATTTTGGTTATTAAGCAGAAGCATAAGCGAGGAAAATAAGTCTACATAAAAAGAAAGATAATAAATTGCAGTTACATCATATGCTACGTAACTACACTGACAAAAAATAATAATATTTACAATATATACAATTTATAATACATCTATTTCTATCATGCATTTTATTACAAACCTGATGCCATAATCCATAATTTTAAATCGATCAATATACATTATTTCTAAATAAAATGTGATATTTCTACTATTATAGAAACAAATTTAGTATTACTAACTACTAACTACTTTAACGTTTTACGTGATTAACTACTAAATTGGTGCGAGTGCAATGTGCAAGCTTTGATCTAAAATTTTGTGAAAAAGTTTTGTGCATTGTGCCAAATTTTGGTGCCGTTATTGATCTATTGCCAATTTCTATACCTCGTCGGGTTGAGGTCTGCTGATTATAGCGGCCTGTGGAATCTCTAAAGATGCTGGTTTTTTCTCATCTTTGCCCTCTGAATCAGCCTAGAGAGCAAATTTCATTATTGGCGACCTTACAAAAATAAACTTGTGTTGTAATCCAAAAATGTATCTTTTTTTTTTTTTAATAATTGAAAAGCTATATCCATAGCTGTATATTATAAGAAATAAACGCTACAAATGATTAAATATAAAAATAACAATATTACATTTTTGGATTTTTGAATGTGTGATAATACAAAATAAAATGTTGTGCGTGTGTGATTAATATGTATTTGTGTGTACAGTAAGTAAAATTGTGCAGTTTGTTTAACGGTGCAAAGGCAAAGTGTATCTACGAAAACGTGTACCTGAGGAGAACGAGACCGTCTCCAAGGCACTGTGTCTGTATCACGTAATGTGGGTTTGTAACTGTCTTCTAACTCTGGTGTTTGTTCAGCCTTATCAAAAATAAGAATAATTTAGCAAAAAACCTCTTTTTTAACACTTTAAGTAAAAAAGTATTAATTTGTTATACCTGTGGTATTTCAGGAATAACCTGCCACGAGAAGGGCACTTCGTTTGTTTTATCCGGTTCAGGCGTTATAAGAATTTGGACCTGATAAATAGTTTATGTTATTGTCATACAATCAAAATTAAGTAGCATAAAAAATTTAATGTATCTAGGTACCTCTTTAGGTTGCCTCCATGGGTAAAGTGTTTCTAATTTTGGTGAATCTGGTTTATCAGATTGTGTCACATTATCTGGTACCTATCAAATATTTTAAATTAGAAATTTAATACAACGCCAATCTAAATAATCGCATAGTTCAAATTTTGATATTTTACCTTATCTTTATCACCTATATTTTGTGGTTCAATTAAAGTTTCTTTATTCACCTGAGGTTCCTACAATAAACGATGATTATGTATAACACATTACAGAAAATCACTACACGTAAAAAAATTAAAGTTTAGAATTAAAATTACCTCTTTAGGTCTACTTGGACGACGCCAAGGATAAATTGGTTCTGGTGGTTGTGCAATGGGAATTTCATCCTTTCCAGTTTTTTCTGGTGTATCTTTTTTATCAACTTTCTCTAATCGCGTATCCTATATAAATTTAAATATTATTAATATTTAAATACAATATTAATAATGACCAAAATGTATTTACTATAATAACCTTTCAAAAATAAATTTGCGTCTGAATCCAAAAAAACTATTAATCGTTATCGTGATCAGATTTTGCAAATTTATCATGAGATTCTATTTTACTTTTCGTTGATTACGTCTGATATTAATTGTTTTATATTATGATATTATTTATTTAGCTTTGACTAATTTGGTATCAAAATCAATATTATTGTATACCTGATTGACCGATTGACGTACTGTGTTCACAGTTTCTGGGGCCATTATCTTAGTAAAATATTCTACTAACAAAACAAATGTCTAAGTCTTTAACTTTTAATTTTGATTCTTTATCAGGCTTAGCCTTTACATGATCTACTTTATATTTCTTATCCTTTATGATCTTATAATGTAACTAAGCGAAACTATTAATTTATACTTTTTTTGAAATTATTATTTTATAAATAAATATATACCTGTGTACTTGATCGGCGTCTAGATTGATCTGGGCTAGTTTTGTTAGCAATGGGAGCTACATTGTCTTGATTGACATCCTATTAAATAATAACGTTTTAGTTTTACGTGTAATGTAAATAAACAAAAATGACGAAAAATTCACGATTTACCTCGCTTGGTTTTGTTTTAGGATAAGTAGTTATAAAAGTTTGCTGGACACTCTGCGGCGAGTCATCTATTTTAATATCATCCACTTCCATTGAAGTTTGACCTTCCTAATATTTAATAAAATTATTACAAATGAAATGTATATAAAGTAAAATTCTTTTGCGTAAGTGGTATTTAATATACTAACTTGCTCGTTACTTTCAGTTTTATGTGGTCGCCAAGAATAAGTGGGTTCCGTAGGACGGTCGATAGAGACTTTACGTTTAATATTTGTCTTTTCTATTATATCAGTTTCAGTTTCCTTTGTATCCTATTTTAAAATATTATAAATATTAAAATTTAAATTTCTTAGTGCAAAATTACTATACGTAAGTTGAATTTAGTATACTAACTTGCACGTCATCCTCATTTTTATATGGTCTCCAAGGATAAGTAGGTTCCGTAGGACGATCGATAGAGACTTTACGTTTGATATTAGACTTTTCTATTATATCCCTTTTAGTTTCCTCAATTTCCTATTTTAAAATATTATAAATATTAAAATTTAAATTTCCTAACGTAATATTCTAAACTAAAACGTGAACAGTATTTACTATACTAACTTGGTCGTCTTCCTCAGTTTTATGTGGTCGCCAAGGATAAGTAGGTTCCGTAGGACGATCGATAGAGACTTTACGTTTAATATTCGTCTTTTCTATTATGTCAGTTTCAGTTTCCTCAATATCCTATTTTAAAATATTATAAATAGTAAGTAAAATTTAAAAATACGGTATTTATTAAATTTATATTACGTACGGTATTTATAATAAACAATAGCAATACCTCGTTTTTGCTAAAACGACGCCTAGGTTTTAAGTCTTCTTTTGATTTTGGCTGATCCAAACTTATGCTACGTTTAGTTTGTGTCTTTTCAGTTGCTACCTAATTGTGTATAAAGAAAATCAAATGTGTTATGTAAACTGAATAAGTAAATAAGTTTGTACAGTGTGTATGTGTGTGTAAGTGTACCTGTGTGTTTGTTTTCGTAGGTCGCCAAGGATATTCATTCTCATTGAGTATTTGATCTGTCTTTGCTTTTACTTTATCTTCCACAGTTTCGTCATCCTATTTAAAAAATACTGCAGTTGAATATAAATCATCCAATCTACTTATAATATCGTTTTAGATGATCATATATTTTATAAATATCCAAAAAAATTACATACACCAAAAATATACACGTTGACAATACAAACAAAAACATGACATAGTATACTGAACAATATGGACGTATTTACAAAAGCTGAAATAGACGGGACGTTGAACATATAACTTTAAAATTACATATAGTATGCATGCTTGGAGGCTTATAAGCGAACTCACCTTTAGCTTAATTTGCGCTAACTCATTCACAACTTCGGGTTCCTTAAATACCTTGGTCTAAAATAAATTCATGAATAAGCTATGAGTTGTACATATTTATTTGAAATTGAAACCAAAGAAACATTCTATAATGATAATATTTCATTTTCAACAACAGAAATGGTAATAAAACAATTAAGATCTTTGATGGTTATTCTTATTACCAATACTTGTTTTTATTTTCAATATTAAAAATAAGATATTATCATGTTAGAATCATTAATAGGATAGGTTTTGCTTTAAAGCTTGATAATAATAATTTGATTAGTCAAATTTGCAAAGCGAAATTTTCGGTGTCCAATACCGTGCGGTATAAGCGAAATACTTTAACTTAACCAAGTAAACACTCCAAATCTACTTATATGAATAAAATTGTAGGATTTGCTTGAAGGGGATCGCATTGCAATAATAAAACCAGTAATTATAAGTGATATTAAATATTTCGATCTATTTTCACAATTTATCAGCTATCTTACCTTAAGAGCAGTCTTTTTGAACTGTGTTGTTTGTTCTTGTTCAGATATTGATGCCACCGATGATTTTCTGCTCTCAGATGTTTCTTTTGTGAACTGTGAGATGAAAATATGATGAAATTTTTATTGCTTTAATCTATATTTAAATATCACGACAGAAACTAAGAACGATATAAAATAAATTAAATTCTAAAGTTAAATCACATTTTCTGGCACGTTCGCACTGTGGCTGCGGTTGAAATATCAACAAAAGATTGTTTAGATAAAAAAAAGATATAAGTGGTTCATATATTAATATCAAGACACAGTTTTGCTTAATCGTATTATGAATAATTAACATATCTATAAGAGACGAAGATTAGGATCGTTGGCGTGCTTTGGAAGAGGAAGCTTTCTAGAAACAGATAGATAATAGCTGATTATGATGTTAATAAACAAAGATAAAAAGATAACTGGTTAAGATAATTATAAAAAGATAATTGTTTAAATATACAAGTATAGTAGAATATTATTTTTTTTTATCGTTGTTATGACATCGAACGTTTAAAAATAAGCACTTTAGTTAGAAGCGTTTATAAATAAAATTATAATTGCACTGTCCGCGATATATTGCGAACAAAAGTTAGTTATTATTATATAGATATATATCTTCGTTACAATGTGCACATATCGTCTCGCGATGTGACCCTCGCGAGTGGCAAACAGCCAGCTAGCGTTTTTTTTAGTAACCACAGGTGTTCAAGACAAAACAAAAACATTTAAATAATTTGGAACTTTCGTCTCGGTTACTAAAAGTTTTGCTTTTAAACTATCATTATCTAAATTTATAATATATGAAAGTTTAATATTATAATGTATTTCATGTAGAACTCACCTTAAGTGCCTTATTTTCGATGACAGAGCTACGTCGGCTCTCAGTCTTTACTTCTTGGACCTAGAGAAAATATTGAATTTTTAAACCGAATAATAATGATTTACATTTAAAACGATCGGATTTTACTCGTGAAGCTTTAGAATATAAGAAATATTTTCTATCGAAAAATTTATATGTAACGCGGATTGACGGAGCTTTCAAAGCTTTTCAATTTTGATAATATCGAATATTGAAAAAATGTGTATAGTTACACAATGTATATTTGAGTTAATATTAAATATAATTTAAATGGGTGAATTCCTCTGAAATAATATTTCTTAGATGAACCGGCGAACGAATATTTTTTGTTTTAAAAACCAATTGGAAATTCCACATGGGTTACACATATTCCTTTCAACGATACGATGGTAACACTTCACTACCACAACACATCACAGGCCACTAACCACACTCTCGACGTAAGATTCTTTCGTCCGAAACCCAAGCATTATCGAACTTTAGACTTCACGGCGGACAATCGTAAAGTGGCACTCATGCCAAAATTTCCAACTTTTATAGACTCTGGCCGAGGCGAAATTTTCTCCCACCTCCCACGCATTACCCTCGACCGTTGATGTGAGATAACAATGAACTTCGTTTTAAACTATACTAATGCCGTTACAATGTTTTCTAGAGCTACAAGTGTGTTGGGAAAGATTTAGATATTTATCGAGATGATGTACGCATGTTATGTGTAATTTTTTTTAGCATTACTAAAAAAAATTTACGTTTTATAAATATACTAGGCTTTCCTCTAAATGTACGCATTTAAAAATTTCCCAACGTGTTTGATAAAGAAAATTAAAAGCTGTCATAATAATAATAAATAATAATAAATCTTTATTGTATAAAGCAAACACACTTCACAATTATTAAAAAAACTTATTCGACGTAGTTCTTATAAACAAATCTTATAAGTAACAATGTGGGTAAAATTAAAATCAATATGACTAAAGAATACAGTGCAGTAAGTAAACAACTTAGATGTAAAGTTCAAACACGAAAACTATGAACATAAATATTTTAAATATAATTATTATTTTTTTTTGTTTTGTTTACTTACGTTTGTTATATTATTATTAGATTAACAATATGAGTGTATTTTAATGCAATGCAGTGCTAGTATCTAAACTAGGCCTAGCCTGTATCTTAGATACTACTCTTCCTTATGTATATAAAACATAAACAAAACACACTATGACTTATTACTTTACTTATATAATTTTTATATATATATTTATATATTATTTTGTTATACTAATATGATTTATTACTTAAGTTATGTATAATATGTATATCTTGTATTTTATTCATTTTTTTTTCTTAAGCTCATCTTAAAATAGTAAAAAGATTTTCTATTTCGTCATATGTTAACGATTTTAACCAAACCATTATTTTAATCTTACATCTACTATAATTCATTGGATATATATTAAGGCATTGATTAATTTTATTATAGAGGAAAGGTCCAAGAAAGCATTGAAATTTTTGAATAAACGTAGTTCTGTAAATATTGGAGGGACAGACATTGTAATTTCTCCTTTTATTTAATCTGTCGGGTTCAAATGTCATATTTTTATGTTGGTTTAATACTGTGTCAATTATAAACAATGATCGCACTGTGAGCACATCACTAAGGGAATATAACTCAACTGTCGGGAACCTAAAAGGCTTGAAATAGATGATCTTAAGTATATAGCGCTGGGCCCTCTCGATTCTTAGTAAATGGGTTTTTTTAGCTCCTCCCCATGCTCTGATACAATAAGATAATATAGATTGTGCTAAATCAAAATATACAGTTTTCAATAATTTCTGATCAGCAACGTGGCGTAATTTTTTGAATATAAAAATAAGTTTTCTAATTCGCTCTGATAAGGAAGCGATTTGTGGAATCCATGAAAGATTTTCATCTAATAATACGCCAAGATATTTCATCGTTGTTACTCTTTCTAAATTTGGACACTGGGATGGAGTAATACATTGAACAGGACTTTGACAAGAGTGTGCTTTAATGATGAGGTCATTTTGCGGTGTGTGATTTTTATAAATTCCAAAGGTGATATATTTAGTCTTAGTCGTATTTAACGTAAGTAAATTTTTACTGTCATGTCTAAAGGCCCAAGTTTTGATTATCTTACGGTCAAATTTCATAGAGATTAATGTAACAAACGTACACATACAATTATTATGCATGTATGTAGTCAAGAATTTTAAATTTAAAAATAGAACATATTTTATATTTACTTTTTTATAAAATAGATACAAGAAGTTTTTACTATAATAAATAATAAATAAATAAGCGCTGCACAATCAACGATAATGACATAATGATGGAGTATTTATGTTTCTTATTTTTTTTGGGAATATTAGCTGTGCTGTTTTACAGGCATTACTACTATTCCTATTGCCTCTCCTAATAAGCTCGAAGGAGTGGGTACGACAATAGCCCAAGAGGGTCAGGATCGCACCCTCGACTCTAGAGGAGCAGAGTCGGCCCTTCTACGGTTGAGCTATTGAGGCTATTAAGGTTTGTTGAAACATTTCAACCAAATTATATACATTTACATATGTATAAAAATAGAGAGTGTGTTTCCCCAATTTACGAACACAAACATAATTCAAGGGTCACATACGAACAAACAACAGTGCTTACCTCATTTTGAATAGATGTCCTTCGGCTTTCAGTCTGAAAAACCATTAAACATTTAGGGAATAGTATGTTAAGCACAACTTAGGAATTTATCAACACCGTGGTAAAATTATCAAAGTTTCAAGTCAATACCAATATCTCTATTTCGCCTCCGACTAAGCATGAAGTTTCTGTTAGGAGTGGGTACGACAATAGTCCAAGGGGTTGGGCAACCAAATATCATATTTCGATAGGGAATAGATATATAGAAAAAAACAACCTTCTATATAAGATATTTTTAATGTTTAATTTCATTTATGATATAAATAGTTTTTACTTTATAATAAAATCATAATTTATAATAGCCTAGTATGAATCTTTGTGGTTTGTTGCTATTAGTTTTAAGTAATTCTGTGAAAGCGTTTAAAAACTTTCTATTAATAAATTTTAAAAAAGGTCAAGGAACGTACTAGTATGTGTGGTGAAGGCTATTATAGAATTAGTGAATACCTCGAGGACACCACGCCTTGGTTATGACACCGTCGCTTCAGGAGTTTCAGGGAATATAATATGTAAACTTTCATATAAAAATACCTTTAAAAAAGATGTAACCTCCTGAAATTTTTTCGCCGGCTCTTCTCAAGTAGAGGTTTAATTTTGAAGCCGGTTATAGAGTCTGACTTTCGACAACTAAGTGTAAAGATTTCAATGTTGAATAAATATATTTGATTTGATTTATTATAAATGAATAAAAAAAAAGTTGTGCGCTTGTTACATAAGGTATTATAAGCTATAATAAGTTAAGATATTAGATATATAAATATTTTAATTTTGTAAAACAGTGTCGGTAAAAAAAATATAGGTTATATAAAAACTCTTTCTTTAATGAAGTTAGCCCTTTACCGTTGAACTATTGAGGTACAAATAATACATATATAATGTGATAAAAAAAGGTTTTGACAATTCATTCCTTGTTCATAAGGATTTTTTTTCACAAATTTTGTCTTTACGAGTACAGAGTACTTAAACAATATTTACAACGTAAATTCTTTTATTACAAAATAAATTGTGTTTTTTGTGTGTGTTTAAATATGTCTGTATGACTTTTATACAGTGGATTTAGGGTCACACAACACACAAATATCTGTACCTTCACTTCTAAAGTTTGTTGTGCTTGCACCTGTTACATTAAAATTAAATTTTATGTTAGCGTGAATTAACATTTGTTTTTGGCTGGATTTTTTATTATATCAAAACATAAACAGAGACTTAAAATTTTAAATTTGTTTTTTTTTTGATTTTATAAGGAAATAAATATTTTTTATCTAATATAAATATTATTTTACAAACCTCGCTCTGAACTGAAGTTCTTCTGCTGTCAGTCTAAAACAAAACAAATGAATATTATTATTGCATAATATTATAAGACATTATATTTTAGGCGTCGGGACGTGACGACCCGCCCACTGTTGGAATAATCTCTGTCACAGCAGAGATTATTTCCACCAGTGCAATCAGTACCACCACAGTGTCAAATATTCTACCGCAAAGCAGTAGCGTCTTTGGCATTACTGTGTTTCGGTTTAAAAGGTACTATTGGCCAGTGAAATTACTGGGCAAAGGAGATTTAAGAGCCAATATGTCGAGGTTGGCAACTCGTGGGTGGCACCACGTACTAATGGTGTTCCAAGCGCTCGTAGGCTGCAGCAACAACCATCAGATGTGCCGTATGCTTGTTTGCTAACTTAGTAACAAATAAAATATATGAGATCAAGAATGACGCTAAATGAGGTATGTCATTTTGGATTTCGTAAGTTTGTCTGTTGCTGTTATTGTTCCACACAATATCCTAAACCAAAATAATAAATGTTACTTTAATTAAAGATTACTGTATACTATCCTCTGCCCGCTTTAATGAAAATATAGGAATAATTGGTTCCTCATATAAGCTTATATTTCTAGATAATATAAATAATTAAAATCATACCATTTCCTTTTCTTTCTTTTCTCTCACAATTGGAGTTGGCGATATTTTTTCATACTTCTCAAGAACTGGTCTTTCGTAATCATCAACGAAGTCCAATTCATACTGTAAAGGCAGAGAAATATTAATATCATTGCCATAATTATGTTTTCAACCTTTTATTATTACCTTTGGAGTTCTTAAATACCTCAATATTAAAATAAATACATATATATACAAATTGTTTCTGAAAAAAACATGGACAAGCAACATGCGACTTTTATAAACCATTTAAATGATGCCACAATGATCAACAAAGTTTCAGCCAAATTATGAAACCAATCGAATTGAAGAAATAGTGAAGGAACTATATATATAACCTTAGATTCTCTTAATTGAGTGTAATTTTTGTGATTGTGTTTGTACAACTAATGTGTGCTACATCGTATCATCAAAATGTGTTCAAAAACGTAGAAATGTGTGCATGTAATGTGTAAAAAGTGTGAAAGAAGAAGAAAAAGTGAAGTGTCAGAAGTGATAGATAGAAGAACAAGAAGACAGGGGACGTCACGAAAACATTTGCAGTATTGTAAAACGTTTACCCCATCGGTTGTTTCTTTAGTATCAGTTGTAGCTTTTTTAGGTTTTTCTGTTTTTTTCTTGATAGTTTTCTTTAGTTGTGGCACCTCAAATTTACCTCCCTTGATTTCCAAAGGTTCCTAAAGGGCATTACATGTTAAACTAACTGGATTTAACTACTGGAATTACATTATTGAAGCAATTTTAAGAAGTGCAAGTGATTCTATAGTGTTAGTAAGTTTTGTGTATTACTTTTTCAAGAAAATTGTGCAATTAATAAAAGTTATAGTCAAACGGAAAGTATAACAATATTTTTATAACTATCTCAGCTAAAGATTTATAATTTTATTGTTTTATAACTTCAATAACAGGTATATTTAAATAATTGTCTACCTCAACATCGTCTTTCTTGACAACAGCGGGTTTTTTGACTTTCAGTTCCGCAGCCTCAGAACCCTCCTATGAAAGATTTTGGGCAACATTAATATCGTAAGATTACTTAAAATATCTCTTTACTTTTACAATAATGAAAGTTTCTGAGATAGTTATAAAATGTAAAACGTTAAAATACCGTTGGTTTTTTCTTAGTAGGTTTCTTTTGTGTCAGTGAAGTCTCTTCTGGGGCTGTTGTGCTCGTTTTAGTTCTTGGCTTGGTTAGGCTGACAGATTCTTCAGTATCTTCGCCCTAAGCCAATGAGTAATAGAAAAAGTGAAGTGAGAAACTATTCAAACAAAAGTGGCACAGAAAAAAGATTCTGGGTACTTCTAGGTGCATCTATTTTAAGTGTCAGAAAGAAAGAGAAATAATTTTTAATAATATTTTGATAATGCTTTTAATAAAATGGGCAAAAATTATAAGGAAGAATAAAATTCTATAAAAATGGTGCTTCTGATGTTGTAAAATACATTCTAATGATTACCAGTGCCTTTCCTATTATGTGATGCCCAAGCCTACATACTACTTTATTTATATAATATGTACTTCATGAAATACCTTCACGAGAACTAACATTCTTTCTAATATCTGTGGTTTCGATAGAGATAGCGAACTAGCAGATCTCATTGCTATCTGTGAATTATTTTTATTTATAGAATTAGGTTTGGACCAATACACTATAACAATACGCTGTCCCTAAATAGTCCACAAATTGTGACTATTCCTATTTTTGGATAATTCCTATCGTACCTTTTGTTCCTTATCTTTAGGAGTAGGTCGTTTAATAGTTTTATCTTCAACAATTTCTGGTTTCTTGATTTTGAGTTTAGCTTCAGCCTGATCCTCCTAGATAAAATATTGTTTTTAATTTTGTTTTATTTATTTTTGTACTGAAGCACATGACTGTTAATTATTAAGCTTTAAGTTATTGTGAAAGTGTTTTAAATACGAACCGTGGGCTTAATTTCAGCCGGTGTTTTGTGTGTGAGTGAAACGTCTTCAGGTTCTTGGCCTGGTTTAACTGGTGCCTTAGGCTTTGCAACACTGACTGATTCATCGACGTCCATTGGCTATCAAAACATAAAATGTATTATATTATAATTTTGATTTCATTGAATTAGAAAGACATTGAATGTTTTGGTATATTTATAGTCGTACCTCAGGCTTATCTTTGTCTTTGATTGAGCGTTTTCTTTGTGCAGTAACAGAAGTAGGTTCTTCTGCTTCTGGTTCTGGTTCTGGTTTTTTGTCCTCCTGATTGTATTTATAATATTATTTTAGAAAAATGTATAATTTAACGTGAGCAAATGTGTGTTAAAGCGTTATTAGTGTTTTGCCAAATGTAATTGTACCTTTTTCTTTTTCTCGATAGGTGTGGGTGTAATTTTTTCATATTTTTCAAGAACTGGTCTTTCATAATCGTCGATAAATTCTTCTTCGATCTTTGAAATTGATATTTTAAATTAAATGTCTGAATTAAAAAAAATCTATATAACAGGCAAAAAAAATATATAGCCAACCTGTTATAGCATAGTTTGATAAATATACCTTTTACTATAATGTATTTAATAAATAAACACATCATATTATATGCTGCTGGTGATGTTTCTAAAGATAAAAGACATAGCAGAAGAGCACAAAAAGCAAACATTTAAGCAATTAAGGTTCACGCATGCAACTCAGTTACACTAAATTATAATACTCAAGGTATTGTAGGATATTATAGCTTTATTAAAAAAATAAAGTGCACTGAAAAAAAAACAGCAGTGTCATATTTATTTTATAATTGCAAAATATTTTAGCTATACTACAATAATACTACTATTTATAACTAAGTGAATCAAAAATAAAAACGCGTTGAGATATTAAAGGCCCGTTACTCCGAAAAAATGTTAAGTGTTATGTTGTATAGTGTTATGGTGTGTAGAATTTGTTTATACCTCTTTTTCTTTTAGAGAAGTACGTTTTTTAGACTTAGTATCGTCTTTTTTAATAGTTTTGGGTTTCGGTTTATCTTCAGGTTTCTTATCCTCTTCCTAAATAATAGAGTAATATAATTTTAACAACTGGACATTGTTATTTATATAATGAATTTTTACTTGCTTGTAAATAACTACCTTATCTTTCACTAGAGACCGTTTCCGTAGTGTTGGTTTTTCTTGTTCATCTTCTTTCGGCTTAGGTTTAATTTTACCCGTCATCATATCAGTTTCGTCCTTTGAAAAGTGTGACTGGTCTTATTAATATTGTAAAAATATATTGCTTTAAACATTTGAATTTTATCGAACAAAAAAAATACCTGCGTATCGCTAGGACGACGTTTGTCTTTTGGTGTAGGTGTAACTTTTTCATATTTTTCAAGTTCTGGTTTTTGATAATCATCAGTTAACTTTGGTGATGCCTACAAACGTGTTTACCCAAGTTACAGTTTTATACCAAAAAGATTTTAAATATATAAATAAAAAAAATATCTATAAAATGTTAACTAATGTTAAAATAAATATCAAAAAATAGTAAAAACGTTTGTTTACTTTTAAAGTATTTTTGTATACCTCTTTAACTCCATTCTCTTTTTTGGTTTTATCAGACGGTGTAGGAGTAACTTTATCATATTTCTCTAGATCGGGCCTTTCGTAATCGTCTATGAATTCTTTTTGGTCTTCTGGCTACACAAAAAATTTAAATTTTTAATTTAAGATTTTTAATGTCTTTAAACCGAAAACTATTTGTCTATTTGTAGACTAAAGCTACCTTTCTTATTATTTTTTTTGTCTGTGCAACTTGCGGTTCTTCAGGTGTCTTTGTGACGGGTTTTGTAGGAGCCTTGGATAATTTAATTTGTGACAATTCGTCAACGAGCTCGTCTTGTGTAGGTACGCCTTTTTTGATGCTCGGGCGCCTAGTATCTTCAACCCCCTATTTTAAATTTTTAAATTTAAATGTTTGTTCTAATAAAATATACTAAAATGTAAGCTTAAGTGAATTTGAAAATCTAAATTATTAAGCCAGTCGTATTTGTAATATTTAAATATTAAATAGGTAATATACCTTTTCTTCGGTTAAGACTTTTTGTTTTTGCTCCGGAGCCGGAGTAGCCATTGATGGCTCCTCATCACTTTCCTCTGGTTCACTTTTAACGCTCTCAGAAAGTGATGGACGTTTAGTCTAAAGGTTATGATTGTGTATTATTAAAACGTGTGTAAAAAATGTAAGTATAGTGTATTTTGTGAGGTATATTTACGTTAAATTAAGCTTATTTGATTTTTAAATGTTTCTAAAGTGGTTAAATGAGTTAAACTTATTTAAATTACGTATATAAATGTAATTTTAATTTATATAGTACGATTGTAAGATCGAACACCAATTTCATTTTAAAATATTGTAATATGATTAAAAGATATGCTCAAACAAAACATATATAACTATCTCAGGTAACGATATTTTACATTGTTTTTATAACAAGTATGCATAAATAATTTTACCTTATCATCATCGTCTTTCTTGACAATAGCGGGCTTTTTGACTTTAAGCTCCGCAGCCCCAGAATCCTCCTATGAAAGTTTATGTGGCAACATTAATATCATAACATGATTTAATGTCTCTTTTTGTTTTTTATTAGAATTTAGTTTTCTGAGATAGTTATAAAATGCAAAAGGTTAAAATACCGTTGGTCTTTTCTGAGTAGGTTTCTTTTGTGTCAGTGATGCCTCTTCAGGGGCCGTTGTGCTTGTTTTAGTTCTTGGCTTAGTTAGGCTGACAGAATCCTCAGTCTCTTCGCCCTAAGCCAACGAGTGAAACGTAAAGTGGTAAGAAAGATTTCGAACAAAAGTGATAGAGATAAAAAAGCAGGGCACTTATAAGTGCTTGTATAGAGTCTGTCAAAGTAAAAAATAGTTTAAATAGCATTTTCGAAATGTATTCATTAAAGTAAGCTATTGCTATATATACCATATTGCTATATTAACCATGATGGTTCATACTTTTGGTGTCATTATTTAAGAAAAATGTAAAAATAAAACATTTTTACATTTTTCTTATCTTTTTTTGGTAGAAAGGTTTTATTTATTTTTTTATTTATCTTCGTACCTGTGGCTTATCTTTATCTTTGATTGAGCGTTTTCTTTGTGCAGTGACAGAAGCAGGTTCTTCTGGTTCCGGTTCTGGTTTTTTATCATCCTGATTGTATTTAAAATATTAATTTTTAAAGGGTTACCTATAATTCAATCTGAGCGAATGTGTGTTAAAGGGTGTAATTGTTGTTAATGTTTTGTCAAATGTGTACCTTTTTCTTTTTCTCGATAGGTGTGGGAGTAATTCTTTCATACTTTTCGAGAACTGGCCTTTCGTAATCGTCGATAAATTCTTCTTCGACCTTTGAAATTGACATTTATATTAAACAAATAATTCAAAAAATATATATAATAAAAACTGGGAAACCTGTTACGCTTTCATTAATATTAAAAAAATATATATTATAATATAATAATATGCATGTTGTTCCTAAGGATTACAAACATTGCGTAAAAGCACAAAAAGCGAAACATTTAAAACATGCATGCAAGTAAATAGAAGTTTATTTTATTAAAAATTCAGTATCGTACGATTAGGAATTATGTTACAGTTAAGTTCATTGTAAAATATTTTTTTTTTATAATTGCAAAGATAGATTGCAAGATTCTAGCTATACCTTATGATATAAATAAAATAAATATAAATAGTATTATTAATTATTAGGTGCAATAAAAAAAACTGCGTTTGTGTATTAGAGGCCCAAATACTCCGAAAAAAGGTTAAGGTTTATTCTGTAGAGTTATGTTGTGTAAATTTTTATACCTCTTTTTCTTTTAGAGAAGTACGTTTTTTAGGCTTAGTATCGTCTTTTTTAACAGTTTTTGGTTTCGGTTTGTCTTCAGTTTTCTTTTCTTCGTCCTAAATAATATAATTATTAATAAATTTAACGATAGAATATTGTCGTCTGTAATATGTATGTTATTATTTGTTTTAATGACTACCTTATCTTTTACTACGGAACGTTTTCGTAGTGTTGGCATTTCTGGTTCGTCTTCTTTCGGTTTAGGTTTAATTTTACCCGTCATCATATCAGTTTCATCCTTGAAAAAGTATGATAGAATTGATTAAGTGATATAAAAGTGCTTAAACTAAATATTTGAATTTCATCGCACATTAAACTACCTTTGTATCGCTAGGACGACGTTTGTCTTTAGGTGTAGGTGTAACTTTTTCATACTTTTCAAGTTCTGGCCTTTCATAATCATCAATGAACTCGGGCGATGCCTACAAATCGGATTACCGCAATTATAAATTTGTCCCAAAAAAATTAATCAATTTAAAATAACTATTAAAATCAGGGGTTGCGTTTTAATTTATTAATAAGTATTAACATAAATATTGGAAATGATTAAAAAAAAGTTTGTCTTGTAAACTTATTTTTTTGTATACCTCTTTAATTCCATTCTGTTTTTTTGTCTTATCTGACGGCGTAGGCGTCACTTTATCATACTTCTCTAAATCAGGCCGTTCGTAATCATCTACATATTCTTTTTGGGCGTCCGGCTAAAGTGAAAATTTAAAATTTTTAATTTAAGGTTTTTAATTTGGTCAACATCAATATATTAGGTGATAACTACCTTCTTTATTGGTTTTTTGGTCTGTGCCACTTGCGGTTCTTCAGGTGTTTCTGTGGCTGGTTTTGTAGGAGCTTTAGCTAATTTAACTTGTGACAATTCGTCAACGGACCCTTCTTGCCTAGTTACACTTTTTTTGATACTCGAACGTCTAGTATCTTCAACAACCTATTTTCAATTTGCATGTTTAAATATTTCTTTTAAAATGTATAAAGACTTACGACTTCAAAGATTTCAATCCTATATTATTATTATTAAGATATTTAAATATTTAAATATTTATTGTTTAAAAGATATAAAGATTTAAACTTCAAAAAAAGATAAAGATTATTTAAAAGATACTTCGATTCTACTACATTCTATTTCAACTATCACCTAAGATATAAATTATTTATGTAGTCGTATTTATATTATTTTATAGTAATTAGTTATACCTTTTCTTCGGTTAAGACCTTTGGTTTTTTTTCCGGAGCCGGTGTAGCCATTGATGGCTCCTCATCACTTTCTTCTGGTTGACTTTTAACGCTCTCAGATAATGACGCGCGTTTAGTCTAAAGGTTATGATTTTATATTATTAAATCAAGTGTAAAAAATTATATAAAAATGTTACTAATCAAGATATGATTGTGGGAATTGGTTTAGTGTATATCGTGAATTACCTTAGGTGTGTCATTAACTTTTGGTTTCTTTTCAAGTGGTGTAGGTGTAATTCTTTCGTATTTCTCCAATACTGGGCGCTCGTAATCGTCAACGAACTCCAACTCATCCTAAAGTAGACAACGTTTTAGCACGTCTAAAATGTTATCACAGCACACAACAAACAACAACAGTGTTATCACCTATGTTTATTTTTAACTTATCACCTATGTTTATGTTAACTAAAACATATATCATTTTATTCACAATTCACTTTTGCTATAAGTATATGTTTTATGCTGTAGCTACACGAAAAATGCATAATGTGTTTTACCATCTTTTACAACTTTATACAGTACGTGTTTTTATAATACAGTAAAAAATATATCTACTTACGTCTGCCTCCTTCTTTTTAGAAACAACCTTCTTTTTGATAACTTTCTTCTTCTCTTCAGTTTTTTTGGTATCTTTCTTTTCCTCTTCAGGCTTAGGTTCTTCTTTGGGTTTTACTGGTTTGAGCTTAGGAATGCCTTCTATTTTGGGTTCTGCTTCAGGCTCTTTTTCCTTTTTCTTTTTCTCGATTTTCTCCAAAAGTGCTTTCTTTTCTTCTTCTGTCTTAGCTGTTTTCTTTTCCAATATCTTTTTGGCTTCTTCCGCCTCAACCTCTGATTTTTTTCGTTCTTGCACTTTCGTTTCAACTTTTTTTGCTTCAACTTTAGCTTCAGTTTTTTGAGCCTCGATAGTAACCTCTTCTTGATTTGCTTCAACTTTGAGTTCTTGTTTCTTTGATACCTTCTTGGCGGCTGTTTTCTTTTGTTCAATAACAGATTGCTCTTCTTCTTCTTCTTTTACTTCTTTCTGATTTACATAAAGATTTATGATTATTTGTTATGACGAAATCGTTAGCTGAAGTATATTTATAAAAGTTTTAAAATAGATATTATCACAACTCATTTTTAGTAATAAGATTAATTTAACTAAATGTACTTACCTTTTTCTCATCTACATGATTTTCTTCAATGACTGATTTTTCTTCTACTATTGACATTTCTTCTTCGGATTCTTCGATAACTGTAGTTTCTTCTTCCTCTTCCTCTTTTTTCTTTTTCTAAATAATAATGTTTTAAATTAACAATAAATGTAATAAGCAGAAAATTATAGTCAATGGATAAAAATAGTAACATTTTTGTATTTACCTTTTCTTCGATAATGGTCAAATCAGCGCTTGATTCATCTTCTCCAAATTCATTTTTGATAACTACTCTGTAGTTGGCTACATATTTTGTTGTTACTTTTCTTATGATCAAACGCGCATTAGTACCATCAAATGATGTGTCAATTTCGGAAGAATCTCTAATGACTGTAGAATTTTTGTACCAAGTACATCTACATGATTGATCCGATGTTTTGAGGACGGCTACAAATTCTGCTTCTTCATTTTCTTTTTTAGCCTACAATAAGAATATAATTATAAATATTACTAAAACCAAATTAATAATATATAATTTACTATGTCATGTTACTTAAAAGATGCCTACCAAACTCCTGAGATGTTTAATAATGTGTGGTTTCTCTCCTTTCTCTTCAGGAATATCTGTAATTTCCACTTGCTGTGATGTCGCCTCTCCTTTCTCATTCTTTGCGACAAGTTTATATGATCCTTTATCTTGTTGTGAAATGTTAGAGATTTCTAATTTGACTGCGAATTCACCCTAAAAAAGAAAATTAATATAATAATAACAGATTTTAAGATAAATATATTTTAAATTAACAATTAGGCTTAAATTAACCACGAACGTACTTCTCTAACAGGTTCAATAAGAACTGTGTGTCTAGAATCTTCTTTGACAGCGCTAGATTCCTTGAACCAAGTGCAAGAAGGTGCAAATTTACTTAATACTTTACATTCAACAATCACAGTTTTCTTTTTAACTATCCTTATGATCTTTGGTTTTTCTTTAATAACTGGAATGACTGTAAAAAATAATGAAGTATTTAGTGTCAAGTAATGTAAGTGATACAAATAAAACTATATTGAAGTTACGTACTTTCAATATTGAGCGTAAGATTAGCATTGAGCTCTCCAAGTTCATTTTTAATATTGCATTTATACAATCCGGAGTCTTCAATACCAGGGTCTACGAGTTCCAGAATGATAGTGTATATATCCTCATGCACTTCGACCCTAGTTTTTATTTTCGACGAGTCCCTGATTTCTTTACCCTCGTGGTACCAAACGATCGTTGGTCTGGGGCTAGCTTTTACCTTGCATCCCATTACTACGAGTTTACCATTTTCTCGAGACTGAATTGTGGGCTTCTCAACAAATGTTGGTCCCTCTCCTTCTGGTTCTGGTTCTGCCTCAATATTCAGATTAAGGTTTGCATTGCTTTCACCAAACTCGTTCCGTACGTGACAGCGGTAAGCGCCACCATCCGCTGCCGTCGGGTTGGTCAAAAGTAAAACCAATTCGTAAACATCCTCGCTTATAACAGATGACTTAATTTCAATTTTGCTGCTAGCCTTGATAGCGGTCGTGCCTCGGTACCACGTAACTTCAGCCGCCGGCTTGGCTTTGCAGACACAACGCATTGTAATGAGTGTGCCATCTTCATTGGGAATGATTCGCGGTTTTTCCACAAATGAAGGTGCAAAACCATTTTCATCATCCCCACCTAAACAGTGAAATAAAATTAGCGTCATACACTACCTCGAGAAAAAAACCTATCATGCAGCTTAAAAGCTTTAAGCTTAACATGCAATGCTACTGTATGCGTACTATATATATATACTATTTTTATTTTCATTGGTGGTTAACCTCTTATTACCTTGGAAGTTTAGAGCAATATTGGCATTGCTCTCACCAAACACATTGAAAGCGTTACATCTATAATTTCCACCATCCTCCTTAGTGGGACTTAAAATTTCTAAAGTGAGGTTAAAATTATCCTTTCCAATAGCTTTTCTAGACATCTTCATTTTAGCACCATCACTAATTTCTTTATCACCGTGATACCAAGTAATATCTGGCACAGGATATGCCTCAAGTATACATTCCATAATTAAAATATCCCCTTCTTGTCTAATTGTAGGTTTTTTTGGAAACCTAGGTGCTTTGCCATCGGGAATTCTGTTTAAGAGATGAAAATACTTAATAAACAATCCTAAATTTAATTTTAATTGGCATATAATTATTTGTAAATTAAGCTTACTTTGGTTTGTCCCCACCCTGGAAATTTAGATTTATTTTCGCAACGCCTTCACCGTGTTTGTTTTTAGCCACAGCCCTATATTCTCCTTTATCGGTATTCTCTACGCCTATTATTTCTAACCGCGCCATATGATATAGTGTTTGATCCTCTTCTAAGGTAATTTTATATCGACTGCTTTCTTTTATCAATTTCTTTCCATGGTACCTGCATGAGCATCCTAATGTTAGTTTATGTTACCCGCATTATATTTAAGGACATGAATCGTTTTATTTTCAGTAAAAATGTCCTTACCATGTAATGGTTGGTTTCGGTTTGCCAACACATCGACATTCAAAAGTGATTTTAGTACCATCCTCCGATTGCCTGATGATAGGTCTCTCCGTAAATGTCGGTTTGATAAAGTCTTCAGGCACGGGCGCTTCATCGCCTATATCATGTTTTATATTAGTAAATCCTAACAATCATTTGAAATTTTCACGAAGATTTGCAGCTTTATTATTAAAACTGTGATAATATATTTAAGATGTTTTCTTTGCCTCGTGTATGTATTAATTACAACGTAGCCATGTTGGATATAGGTGAGAGTTAATCGAGGGATATAATAAAGTTAAGACTATCATATAGATACATAAATAATTTGGATTATATAGTCAAATTTCAATTTACCAACCTCAAAATCAGTACGCATTACAGTTGCAAAGGTAAAAATAATTATATAACATATAGCTAGTGCGTACGCTTAAGCAAAGAAATTTAAAACATTTAACACATATAAAAGGCTTGGGATCATAAAAATATGTTAGTAAAGCTATTAGCAAGACATATACTAAATGAAATTTAAAAATACATAAAGAAAATATTTATTAGTGGAATGGAACGATCATATATATGTTTTCAAAAGTGTTGGATTGTGTGTATTTGAATAATTATCTGTAAATGTATTTTTATTGTTTAAAAATTACAAAATTGAATCATAATTTGTAGTCTCCGAGAAAACATCTTAAAGATATAAGCAAGTCAACACATCAAAGATAGTATTGAATTTATTTTTCAGAATTTGTAATTAGTTGATGAATTAGGCTTTGCTGCAAATTCTACGTTTATACCAATGAACATTTATTATTACATTTATTGATTAGGTTCACACATATAGGAAGAAGCAGAACACTGTAAGCGAAACTTGTAAGACTACAATTGCGACGGTTAATTTCTGAAATGAAATACTTTTTTACGTATGTGTTTGTGTCGTTGTCAGTGTATTTGTGTGTGATCTATCCGAAAATCTACTAGTGCACGAAGTACAACAACGTAATCAACATGCTTTATGTGTAGTTTTAAGTTAATTTTATAGGAGATTTTTTATTATTTCATTTCAGTTTAATTATGTTTTATTTTTTCTTACAGTTTCGCTGTATAATTGAAATCAATTTCAATTTTAATAACAATTATGCAGCGAGTATCGTTTTTATTATATACTATCACATATGATTCATTTAATTAACATTTTATTTATAGTTAAATGTTAAATATTAAAACTCACTGTCGAAGTTTAAGCTGATCGTGGCATTACTCTCTCCGAGTTCGTTCTTGGCCGTAACACGGTACTTGCCAGCATCTTCTACAGTAACATTGTTGATTTCCAATGATGCGTAATATGATTTTCCTTCTTTGCTTACTGTTAACTGTGAACAAGATTTTTAAAAAATAGTAGTCTGTTTGTTTAGACCACGACAGAAACAAACAAGAGTACGGTTCTGCTGATTGTGAGCGATCAACGCAGCCTATGGACGCTTGTAACACCAGAATCCTCTCTTGGTCAATATGCAATCGTTGAATTATCTTTAACAATGGTATTTTAATGATGTAATATTCATGACAAAACATATGCGTAGCGTAAAAAACTAATAAGAGAAGAGTTAATTTGGGTCACCTCATAAACAAAGCCCAACTTATTTACAAGCTCTATATGGGTCAAGGTCATCCCTATACGTTAAATTACTTTGATACTCGATTTTTCTTATTCCTATATTATATCTGTCCAAAAGAAATCGTACAAGAAGACTTTTTTATGTACAGTTAAGACACTCTCACCTTATGCCTGGGGCTGTGTTTAACTTCTGATGTGTTGTGGAACCAAGCAACGCTGGGAACCGGTTCGGCCTCAATGCGGCACTCAAATATTAGTCGCTTGCCATCGTCTTCTTGTCGAATGGCCGGCTTGCGCGCGAACGTTGGCGCTTTACCGTCTACTTGTCTGTAAAAAAGTTAACACTATCTAGAATTTCTTTCATTTGTTGTATCAAGTGTCTTTGTATATCTTTCCATTATTTATAATTCTAAGATTGCCTCTTTTTAGTATATTTTGAAGCATTTTTTCTTACAATATTTAAACTGTTTGTATTTTATGTTTATTTAAAAAGAATACTTACTTCTGTTTTTCTTCGTCAGCGGCTGAAAATAGAAATTAGTCATATATAACATCAAATATTTTCTTGTTTTATAGTATTATCTAGTCTTAGGTTTTCGGTAAAAGATAGCGAAGTATTTTATCTTATTTTATATTGTATAAGATTGATTTACTACGCTTAAATAGATCAGATTCATGAAATAGTGTAACAGTCTGCGCTCGAAAGTTTACTTTAAATAACATCAACCATACATAAACATTTAAAATAGCAATAGAAATGATCTCACCGTGAATCCAGGCATTTGGTATATCTAGCTCATTCTAAATGACTACTTTAGAATTTTAGTATTATTTCTGTGAATATATTAGATTCTTTTTATACGAAAAACTAAGAATTCAATATTTATCACTATTATCGTTAATCTAGTGACCAACTGTAGATAGAAATAGAGCTGATGACATAGCATTGTTCATGCTGACTAAAAAGTTCAGTTATACGCAGGAATAATCGTGACAGCTTTTACTTACTTTATCATAGTGATTACACTCATGTTTTCTTTAGTATAGATACTGGCTACTACATTTATTATGACTTTTTTTAAGGTGTCTTTAATAAAGTATTTTTCATAGCAATGCGTCAAGTATTCATGACACATTTGTCATCACATTTACTCATCTTGCCAATGACTTTGGCACTCCAATCAACGAGCGACGGCGCGGCGGTCAGTAAAATTTTTGTTGATATATTTTCGTCTATGACTAATATACTTATTTTTGTACATTTTATCGATACTAGTGTTAAATTACTGTTTGTAAATAATGAAGACTTAAAAGTAGGAATTAAATCTATTGTGTTAACACTAACACAATAGATTTAATTCCTACTTTTAATCGATGAAACTTGATATTATTAACTGCGATAACTGATGATAAAGTCCAAGATTTATTAAATCTAAAAATGGTTTAAAACTTAAAGCCATTATTAAAACTATAATCAATAGAGGATTTATAATAAATAAACTTACGGCTAAAGTTAAGGTTGATGGAGGCGGCCACCTCGCCCATCTTATTTTTAGCCTTAACTTTGTAAAGCCCCGCATCAGTTTCGATCACGTCGTCAAGCTCCAGCACCACCAGGAATTTGTTGTTGGCGAGGCTCTGGATCCTAGAGAACAATACAGAATTTTAGGTGTTTTACTCCAGAATTTAATTTTCTCTTCCTTTTTCATTTCATTTCTATTTCACAATTAGTTAATTCCTACAAACTTATATCGCTTAGAATGTGGCAAACTATCTAAAAATTGTTCACGGTAAACATTTTTTTATATTTTAAAAGGCGCGAACATGAACCAAGTCAAAATACTTCTATCTCAAAAACGTTAGGCTCCTGTGGAATTACCAAAAAATGATTTGCAAAACGTATCTACTTGATGCTATAGATATATCGTTTTTATTTGGAAAGTAGGTTAGATGACTCTACCCCTGATGGTAAGTGGCAGTCAAATCCAAACGCGAAGGTGGCTATTACATTTGTGAAAGGCAACGCGTTAGCCACCCTCGCCTTGCGGTTAGGCAAGGCGGTGGCTTTAATGGAGCATTTGAAGGAGCCCAGATTATAGGAAGGAGGGAACTAGTGAGCCGGCAATGAGTTCCACTATTTAAAAGTACGACAAAGAAAGGAATTGGCAAACTACTTTGGTCTTATAAAGTACAAAAAGTAACAAAAACAAATATGGACCGTCGTCTGCCATAAAAACTACATTAGTGTGAGTGAAGCCACGGGCATTGCTAGGATCTAATTTAAACATTTAATGCCATTAACACTTCATACTGATTCAAGATTCAATTTCCGCTTACCGTTGGATGTTTGTTTTTACACATATTCTGACGGATACGATATAGGTATTCATTTCGGTTTGATGTTTTTCCTCATAGATATAACTTGTAGAAAGAACATCAAGCCGTGTTTCTGTCACAAATACATCTAGATAAAAGTGTTTTTAACATCTCAAAGTTGGAATTAGTACCGTGAAAATTTGGTCCTGCGTTGGTATTATCACTTAATGGTTAACATTTCCAAATTTATAAAAGTAAGATAACACGAAAATATTATAAAATAACTATTATGAAATCAATTTTATTTCACGCTTTCTCTATTATTTTTGATAATCAGCATTTTAAGGGACACAATTTTTTTACTACTATAGAAATCAAAAAAAATTCTGCATGACGATTTTCTGATATTTTACAGGTACAGAAATCTGCAACAAATTTGCCGATGAATTTCTCATTTACCGCTATCAACCAGATGCAGGAGCGGCAAAAATCTTAGTGTCTATACCTTGAAAATTTTTAAATCCGCCATTTTTAATAATACGAATATATGTTCTGCTCCACACAAAGTATTTTATCTATATGCTTTGTACTTTTAGAACAGACGTGTTGTTTTCGATACATGGATAGGTTTCGCTGGAGTAGTATTACTTTTTAATCCATACCACATCTAAATCCATTCAGCTGCCTGACGTGACTAACGATTATCCAATCAAGGCAACCAAGGCTATACTGGCATGGAGTACCGATTTTTCTCTATAGCAACGATGGGCTCTTTTCTTTTAGTAAAATAATAGTAGCCCATGTTACTCCTTACAACATCAGCTATTAAAATCTGTCTGGCAATTTCAGAGATTAGCCTCTCCTCCCCTCTGTTCATTTTCCCCTTCTCATTCTACCTTATACCATTCTATCCCTTGTGTTGGCAAAACTTATGTTATACTTCAAGTATTAAAAGCGTTCATAGGTTACGGTGGAAGCTTACCAACCGTCATGACATAAAAATATTATATTAAAAATCATTTATTGAAGTAGACTTTAAGAAGCATTTTAAATCGCCAATCGCTATCCACTTCAAGTCTCTAAGCGATGAACACTCTGTGTAATATGAACAACTACTAAGTACGCTACTGACGATTTTATGTTTACGATGAATGAATCAGTTTAATTGGCAACACCTTACACAGAATATCGGCGAAATTCTTATACGGAATATCGACATATTTGGCGAAGTGGAGATTTTAACTCAAAGCCCTACCTACGTTTACCAAGTTATTACTTAAATAATACTGGAACAGCTTTCAAAAAGGAGGTTAACATAGATTAGTTTTTTTTATGTTACTAAGTTGGCAAGCCTATGAGCGCTTGCAACACCATTTGTAAGTGTCACTCACGCATTGCCAACCTCGAGATATTAGGTGTTAAATCTTCTCTGCCCAGTAATTTCACTAGCCTACAGTACCCTTTAAACTGAAATACAGTAATGGCAAAGACACTACTTCTTTGTCGCAGAATATTTGACACTGCGGTGGTACCTACCTAGCCGGTCTCTTTGCAACAAAATCTCTGCTGTGACAAAGATTATCCCAACAGCGGGCGATAGGGTCGTCACGTCCCGACGCCGTTAAAAGAAAATTTCAAATTTTAAGAATATCTTTAAAAATTTCCACATTCCTGAACTTATATTCATTCTATGTAACATAAATACGGAATATTAACGGCGCTTCTCTCGTACGTCTGGCGTCATGGTAGGTGAGTTCGGAGTGTAAAATTGGAACAAATAAATAAACATACGGCTGTATAAAGTTCACTTTTTAGACTATGAGAGAATATTGTATATATGTCACTCATTTGTAAGGTTCGCAAGAATAAAGTGCACCAATCGTTATACAATTTGATGATTGAAATAAACAATATATAATAGAGAAGTTTTGCTCGATAAATTTACTAATTATAATTATTTACTATTACTAAACAAAAGAGTTTTTCAAGTGTCTAATGTGTTTTTGGATTACAAAACCCTTATTAACGCCTTTCAAGGCGTCGGGATGTGACGACCCCATCGCCCGCTGTTGGGATAACCTCTGTCATAACAGAGATTATTCCACCAGCGCAATCAGTCACACTGGTGGTGGGTCTTTTGTTGCAAGAGGCCGGCTAGGTAGGTACCACCGCAGTGTCCAATATTCTGCCGCCAAATAGTAGTGCTTAGGCACTACTGTGTTCCGGTTTGAAGGGCATTGTACGCTAGAGAAATTACTGGGCGAACGAGATTTAAGAACTAATATCTCGAGGTTGGCAACGCGCGAGTGGCACCTACTAATGGTGCTGCAAGCGCTCATAGGCTGCGGCAGCCACTTACCATCAGGTGGGCCGTATGCTTGTTTGCCAACTTCTAACATAAAAAAATTCTTCCTTCTCCTACTAAGCATGTGTCTTTGTGCAGAGCGTGGGTGGTAGAATCTGACTTTTAACAAATAAGTGTAATGCTTTTTACATTGAATAAAAATGTTTGTATTTGAATTAGAATTGAACCCTTAGATAGCAATTAAAGATACTGACAACGTGTGATGCAGCGGTAGCGAAACAGCTTTAAGCGTCAAAGATCGCGATTTCGATTTCCGCTCCGAGCAGATGTTTGTATTGACCATAGGCATGTTTTCCGGTCTGGGTGTGTTTGTCCTTGTCATTGTGTATGTACCGGACCCCCGACACTTATTATTAATTTAATTTACTATTTTCCACAATAATAATTAATGTTATGCTTGCTCTAAAAGAATGGCTGAAGACTGTTGAAAAACCAGTAACTATTGAACTCTGAATAAAACGCAGACTTAAAAAAATTCCAGGAAATATAATACAAAGAAGTTATAACTGAAAGTGCCTTTCTCCACGTCTTTTTTAGTCCTCTATGGTTTTTACTTTTGTACAACCGTTTAGGATTAGTTCTTTTTAAGTGGATCCACTCAATATCAGAGCGCCATGAAAAAGCCTAGATTATATAGATTCAGAGTTAAAAACATTTAACCAAACATATTGTCTAAATAATACTGAAAAGTCACGTACAGTGAACACGAAATTGTCTATATCTGGCACAGTTATAGTAAACCAAAGGTTTTGAAAATCTGTAGTTTGTCTTACAGCTTCCCATCAGCATAATGATACCTTAATAAATAAAATACAAACGTTACAGACTCTAAGACTCTACAACGATTTTATATCTTTTATATTAAGGTATCACTATGGATGCACTTTTGAATAAGTATAGCTTTCATGAAAAGTTCTCAATAATTTCTATATACATATCAACGGTCGTGGGTTCGATTCCCTCTCAGGGTGGATGATTTGTCATCTTACAAGCATCAGTTTTGGTCTGAACGTTTGTCCTAGTAGGTCTCGGTACCGGTCCCGGTTGTTATGACATAACATCTGATAATAGTCGTTAACACTTTAAAGATAATTTGCTCTTATCCAATTGGTTCGCCCTTTGGGTTGCGGAAGTCAGATGTCAATCGTTCTGTATGAAACTAGTAGTCTATCAAATCCGGAAGAGAGAAGGTGAGGAGTAAAACGCAGACCCTGTGTAAATACCGGAAATAATGCTAGTAAGAAGAAGAAAAAAGTGACTCAAGTGCAAGCTGCCATTTAAGATTCGTTTCATTATTAAATAGGTTAACACTTCTTAGCCTTTTTATACGAAACGGTCGATCGTGCCAAATGTGTCAACTTTCGTTTGGCTTGGCTTATATTAGAATCAAAAGGAACATCGAGATAGAATCGTTAATCGGTCAGGCGACCGTGTCGTTGACCCTATTGTTAATAATTAATTGGTCTACGGTATTTGAGATGAACAAAACAAATCGTTAAGAAATGCTTACAAGTTTTTTACTTCACGACACAAGGAAGTGTTTTTCTTTAAGATTTTACAAGTTGTCCCCAATATATGCGTAGCTAATTAATTTGTATCTCGACAGCGACAAGCAAGCGTACGGCCCATCTAATGGGCTGTCACAATATCATCTTGCCACTAAAAACCAGTATTACAGGCATTTTTTGGCTGCCGGAGAGAATTGGCGAGATCTAGAATAGGGTCCATTAAAGTGCGGAGCTTCCGCCCGAAAACAACAAGCTTGCTACTAAGTGTACCGCATGCTTTTTGACAACCACTGGTGTGTAAGGAAAACTGATTTAATTGTACTCTGTTTTATATGTTACTTATTTATGTTGATACGGAAGTAGAGAAATACTAAATTGTTGGACTTTACTTTTGATGTGACAATTTAAAAAGCGAAATTTTAAAGTGGTGCAATGAACTTATTACTTTAGTTATAATTAGGCATTGGAATACGGCATTTTTATGTTATGACAGTTTGCAAATAAGCATACGGTCCGACTGATGGGTACAACCGCAATCTATGAACTCTTGCGATACTTGAAGAGTATCACATGTGCCTTGTCAACCTAAGGGATAGGAAGGAAGGGATGAGAGTCGAAAAAATGAAGACAACAAAGGGCGCGAGATGGGGCCTCCAACGCACGAATCGCAACAGTACTGTTACCTGATGCCGATTTTCTGTCCCAGGGTAGTATTTGCCGTTATAATTGCAGGGTAGTATTTAAATAATATTTCTGGTATTATTTTTATTTGATCCTTTAATGATATCGAATAAATAAATATTCAACTCACTTAAACTGTGTCCTAGTATCCTCCTTGAGCAGTTCATCGCTACGGTACCAGCTGATTTCAGGCTTCGGCGATGCCAAGAGTTGGCATTCGAAGACCAGCTTGTTGCCATCGTCCTCCTGTCGCAGCTGCGGCTTCTGCGTGAAGCTCGGGGCAAAATCGTCGGTCACCCCCATATTGCTAGCTGTTTGTCATCACTGTTTGAGAATTGTATCTTTCGCCTCTTGAAACGGACGAGTTAAGGACCTGGTGAAGAAAAATTTATATTATTTTGATGTAAGAAATCAGAGTGATATCTACACATGTAGAATAATTTGTTGTTTTGACTTTATATTTTATCTTCGGTTCTCTATATCCTAATTAAATCATGAACCCTTAAGCATAAAGTTTCATTTATTAATCCAGATGCTCGCAAAATCAAAAAATAAACAAAACACAGTTTTTTTGCAATCTAAAGTAAATCTATATATATATCTATATATATTTCTGTTTCTTCAGTACCTAATGTTAGAAGATTTATTAATTTTCATAATCAAATGAATAATTAGCTCGTTAAATGTTCTCGGGGTGAATGAATGAATAAATTATCAATATGCTGATTCAAGCGTGAGTATAAATTATTGTATTTAAATAAATATGAATTTATAAAGAAAGCTTGGATTAATCACACAAACTAAACCAACATGCAAAAATATATTGATTTTAACATTTGTATTTTTTATGTATCTGACTGTCCTTACGATTTTTACATTTCCTCTTAAAGTGTAACCTATTTAAATAAATTTTCTATTATGGTGATAAAGATTTGCAGTTCTTTATTTATCCTTTTGGATAAATTTTTCCCTTTGTTATAAATTTCGTATAGGCGTAGAATAAAATATTGTGTTGTTTATACATAATTTTTTAGTAATTATATCAAATTTTGTAATCACGTGATAGTTTTAGCTCATTTAATTTAATGTAGTTTATTCTCATTCTCATCATTTAGTTAATGTTCATTTAATTATTATAATAAATTTTTCTATTTTTATTTTAATTTAATCTTCGTGTGTCTTCTTCGTAATTTTCTTTTCTAATTAATTTGTGGATAATGTTGAGCAAAATTGTTACCTCTTTTATGCAGTTTATTTGTAATTATATTGTATGTTGTAAATGTTTGTTACCCCTATAAAAAAAAAAAAAGTGAGAAGCCAATACTTGGAATGATCCCTATATTTCTTAATATCTTTTTTCCTCTCCTACTCGTGACTTCAGGCGGATTCTTTTCAACATAGACTATGGTAACTGCTTTCCATAAAAAATGCCTTCCTAGTTTGCCAGCATTTTTTTTTTTATACCACGATGGTGGCAAACAAGCGTACGGCCCGCCTGATGGTAAGCGGTCACCGTAGCCTATGGACGCCTGCAACCCCAGAGGTATCGCATGCGTGTTGTGTTTGTGCTATGCATGAAAAAAGGAAAGACAAGTTGTTACTATATTTAATTTTTTGTTTATGTTATGATGGTTGGCAAATAAGCTTACGGTCCGCCTGATGGTAAGCAGTCACCGCAAACTATAAATACTTGTAATTACTTGAAGTATTCGCGTTGCCAACCCGAGAAATAGGAGGGAAGTGAGAGAGAGGTGGGAGATTGGGCCTTAATAAAACGACTATCAAACAGTTTAGATTACAATTTGAATTCAATTTTTACATTATGTCTCTATTAGATAATTTTTTGCCATAGATTCTATCCTACAATGTTGTCTGACAAGCGAATGGCTAGCCTGAAAGAGATTTCCAATGTTTGAGTTTATTGGAAACGTTATCAAATGCGAATTTATTCTTGTTTACTCTTCTTTAACAAAACCAAAATAGGGGTTTCTTATTGTCTTTGTCTTTAAATATTTGTTAAAGTGAACCAATAACTTGTTTATATCTTATTTTTGAAATATTCAGTGCAGAGGCTCGAGCGATTTTGCTAATTCTTCCAGAAAGAGTTTATCAATCAATAATTACGATATGATTTAGATGTGATTATTAAAATTTTTATTGCAAATTCAAATTCAGAACCTTAACATTTCCATGACAAAAACTAGCGAATAGTATTAGTACGGTGAAACAAATACTTACACCTCACGTAAATGCTCTATGATTTTATGTACAGAGGTTCAGAAGGTTAATTTGATTGATCACTGACTCAATAAGGGTTTAACTTATACTGAGATAAATCAATAGAAGCTTTAAGTTAGACTCTGAACTGAGTCGGATAAAAGGACCTGAGAAACTGATTTTCGTGAGGCACGTTCTGAGGTTTTCACGAGGTGAGGCTTTTTTTAAAAATTAAAATTAGCAATGCTTTATCAACGCATTATTAATATTCCTATGACCTTCTAAATAAGCTCGTAGCTTGCGATAGAAGTGGGTGCGACAATAGCCCAAGGGGGTCAGGATCGAACCCGTGACTCTCGCGTTGACGAAGCGGAGTCGGCCCTAATACCGTTGAGCTATTGAGGCTTATTTTTGTATTGTGTATTACTGTTAGATATATTAGCATTGTTAGCGGCACCAGACAGGGTGTCCGAGACTCATAGCCGTGAAATAGGGACGGCTTTCGCGAGGGCTCAAAGTTCGTTCAATAGGATTCTTCCTGCGCTGCGGAATCATGACTAAGGACCTCATGAAAATGAAGGCAGTGCTCTGAGCGCATTCTAATCGACGGAGTTACGCGACGGCGTGAGCACGTTGTGAAGTGCGAAACAAGGGATCGGATTTTCGATGGCTAAGACGGTGTTGTGTGTGACACACGTCTGTGATATGTATGGGACCTTGACTAACGTACTGTCATCATCAGAGTCTTGTAGGACGACTTTAGGACATCTGACTTTAATGGGTTTATGATTTATGATTATTCATAGGACTTATAATCGAAGGATTGGGGTGGGAGTTTGGGACCAGAAATTAGTTTCTGATAAGCTCACGTAAGGGCACTTAAAACGTGAGAAAAGTACAAATACAGATAAGAATATCATGTAGACCTTTAGCGTTAAAGTAAGACATATTGTAACTAGGCAAAATTTGGCTGAAAGCTGTTAAATGAGTCATTTCCCTGCGGTCAGCGCCATCTACACGAGCAAGGTGAAGTGTGTGGGTGTCCAGTGTTAGAATTTTCAGAAGTATAAATGAAACGTCGCATCTATTTCTGTAAACGTTGAAGGCCTCGGCGTCTTTTCAGTTTCGCGTTCGGAAGTTCCGACGGTTACCTAATAATCATTCATTTCATTTTTATTTTATATTTCGATATTGAATGATTGCACCTCAGAACTTCGAACTTTTTTATATACCTTATTTAGTTAGTATTATGTTGGTTTCAATTGTAATTTCATGCTTTTTATTATATTATATTATATTATTATTATTATCAATCTCTCTGTTATATTTGTACATTGATTTAAAATTTTATATTATGAAATCTGTACACAAGTAGTGAAAATGGAAAAAAAACATACGTACCGTTTAGTAAAAAAAATCCAAATCACAAATAGTCAATGCACATACATAAAAACACAAACACAATTAGTCAATTAGCTAACGACGATAACTTGACGAAGTTAAAACGAAATATTTCGAGAAATAGGGTTGTCGCCGGCGGCGGGACGCGTCGGGTCGTTTTCGAAATCGTAACTAAACTATGAAAAGTTGGCGATACGCCGAGGCGGTGTGGGTATGCGCGTGGGCCGCTGCAGCCGGTTGGATAACCGATCATGACGTTCCCATTGCAGAGGTGTTTTCCATCGAAGATAGAAAATGATCTAATGTACTCGCATCTAAGGGTTGTGTAAGGTCGATTTTTAAAAATTTTATTGTTCCCATGAATTTATTTTGTTTATTTTAATTTTAATTTTCGTTTATTTTATTTTCATTTCCATTTTAATTTCTGTTTTCACTAAACAAACAACATTTTTTGTAAAGTAAAGAATTATCAATTTTCAGATTTAAGTCTTTTTCATCTTCGTTTAGTAAACTATTCAATACTAGGTCTGTTAGAAATTCGCTATCTTTTAAATGTACTGATAGATCTAACTTATAGAACTATCGAACTAATATTAAAATGTGAAAGTTGGAATAAATGATAAGATGGATGTTTGACTCTTTCAAGCGAAAACTGCTGAACAGATTTGGATGAAATTTAGTAAACAAATAGCTTATTACCTGGATTAACAGATAGTTTATTATTATCCCGGAAAAATTTTGAGTTCCCGTGGGATCATCAAAAAACTACATATCGGGAGCGGAGCTGCGGGCATAATTAGTACAGTACAAATTTCTGATATTTTTTTATTTCAATTATTTTCTCACTGAAGTTTTACTATATGTAGCGAGTTCATCACCCGTTTAAATATCGCAAAACTATTTCGATCAAACTACTTTCCATCCAAATCCTTTGATTAGACATGCTTGTATCTACACAGACCGATGTAACCAACCGACAAAAGTAAGGCGTCCTAAGCACGTCCTGCAAGACTCTGACGATAGGATTACATTAGAAAATGCCCCTTACACAGCACAGACACGCACACAACACCGTCCTCGCCGGCGAGGACGAGGTCCTTTGTTTCGCACGTCGCGTCGCGCTCACACCGTCGGGTGAGTGTATCGTATAGAATGCGCTCGGAGCGCTGCCTCCATCTCCGATGACGTCCTTAGCCGTGGTTCGGCTTCGCAGGAGGCACCCTAAGGACGGAATCAAATTTGAGCCTCCATGAGGGCTGTCCCTTTATCACGGCTGAGTCTCAGTACTCGGCCCCCGCCCGGTGACGCTGTCAAGGCCAGTAGGGCCAACAGCAATACACATTCCGAAAAAAAAAAAAAAAAAAACCGTTTGATAGGTTTTGTTGTGTAATTGACCATTAGTAAATGTCCATTTAACCTTTCCTAAGCTTTATAAAAAATATCAATACCTATATTTTAGCTACTTAACATATTTAGTTCTATTGTAACATATCATTTTAGTACTATAATTGTTGATGGGCTTACAAGCCCGCCTGGAGGTCGAGGTCAGCCAGCGTATAGCCATGTATCTTAAGGGTTGGCAACGCACATGCATTGACTCTGGTGTTGCCGATGTTTATGGGCATGGGTAATTTCTTAACATCATATGAATAGCCTGATCTGATGAATGACCAATTATAAAAATAAAAAAATCTGGTACACCTAAATTATTGTTCTTCTTATAGTATGCGACGGTGATGTAAGAAATTTCTATCTCCTATAAATACCATATGTTTCTCTTTAATAATAATATCATTCAGTAATAATATTACATTTTCAGAATCTAATCAGTGTATAATAAAATGTTGTCTTTTTTTCTATGTTAATTTTCTTTGTTGAAATTCTCTAACAATTTGTATTACAATTTCGACTACACGTAATAAATTTCACATTTCATCACTAAGCTTTCATTTATCTAAATATATTTTTCATCTTCTTCATCAAATTGTTTCTTGGCAACTAAACTGTGGTCAGGTGACCAATAAATCCTCAGGTAAGAGGCGCTTTAAACTCGTCATTGTTGAGTCAATGAATCTTACTAAAATTAAATTAACATTTTGTAAAATATTATCACTGGATCTTGACGAAAATATGAAATACAAGTTGAATTTTCTCTTGTAAAACTAAAGTTTTATATTTTTTGGCTATAGCTGATAGTTATGGATCTTGTGCGTAAAATTTGGACTATGTAAAAAGTTTTAATGGGTGAAGAAGTAATCCACAAACTTTTGGTTCTTTTTTACGAATTATGTAAGCACTAGTTTATTTCCAACTCATTAAACAATCTTCGTCAATCGAGATATGTCAAAAGAGATCAAAGATTGTCTTTTAATATTATTTTTCTCATCTAAAGAAGTCTTTTTAAATATAATAATCCGGTTAAATTAGAACAAAATATAGGAGTCAAGGTACAAGAATTTGCATACAGGTCAAAATTGGTAAGATGGCTTAATAAAATAGCATAAATGAAATCTATAAAATCCTAATTTTTCCTTCCAACTTTTTGAATATCTAAGAAACAGTAGATCTTAGGCAAAACGCATTGAGACATTTTTACAGATTTGATTAATTATCTGGTCTAAAGTTTTTGTCTGAACTTATCTTTTATTATAATAAAATTTACCATTTTCCTTAAAATCGCGAAAAACCCGTTTTTGTGATCCTCGACCGCGAGTAAAACTTTTCGTATCGGATTCACGGAGATTTTCTACATTTCTGTGTTTTAATCTAACCCCAATAACTTTGAGCTGGGTGTGCATTTTTGTAGCCCCGTATGTCTAAATTGACTGAATTATAGGCGTCAGGACGTGACGACCCCATCACCCGCTGGTGGGATAATCTCTGTCACGGCAGAGATTATTCCACCAGTGCAATCACTCATACTGGTGGTAGGTCTTTTGTTGCAAGAGGCCGGCTAGGTAGGTACCACCGCAGTGTCAAATATTCTGGCGCCAAATAGTAGTGCTTAGGCATTACTGTGTTCCGGTTTGAAGGGCACTGTACGCTAGTGAAATTACTGGGCAGAGGAGATTTAATAACTAATATCTCGACGTTGTCAACGCGTGAGTCACACCTACTAATGGTGCTACAAACGCTCATAGGATACGGCTACCACTTACCATCAGGTGGGCCGTATGCTTGTTTGTCAACTTGTCACATAAAGTTTTTGGAAATAAATAAAATTGTTACAATATAAAAAATATGTTACAAACATAAAAAAAAATTATAAATTATAAATTAGAATTAGAATACTTTTATTTATAAAAATTCTAAAAAAGTAAATATATTTTGTAGATAGTTTTGCTTATTATACAATAATTTTACTCTATTCAATTTATTATTTTATTTTATTAGTGAAAACAATTGGCCACAGATTTAGCGTCCCAAAATTTTTAAAAACAAATGTATAAGAACGGCTGTCTTGTTTTTCGTCCGAATAATTGCCTAAATCCGAATAAATGTTTTGGAAATGAAAACTTGCAAAATTTTTATCGATAAAGGGTTTTAATCTACAAGTCATAACTAAATAGAAAGATAAAGGAACTGTAGATTATAGGTTCTGTCTCAAGAATCATAATATATGAAAATTTAAATTGTCTAACAATTGTGTCTATTTTAAGTTACCTATGCCTTCAAAAATAACAGAACTACTTGATGAGGTCCTTCTATCACTAAATAATTAAAATACTGATTGATTGGAAAAATCCTTTTACCACCATTCAATACGATTAAGATTTGTATATAACGATTACATGTTGATACAGTTTGCATTTTATGATTTGTAAATAGGTTGTAAAATTATTCCATAGCTTTGGAATCATTTTATATTTGTTATTCTAATTTACAAGCTATTCCATCTATAAGCTATTCTAAGGTACACGCAGTGTGGGTTGTGTGTTTGCTTCTTCTGTCACTGTTGTTGTGAATTAGATTTCCTTCGTTTCTGGTTTTGCAATTTACATTGTAATTGTGGCTATTGTTAGATTTAAATTCTGTAAACAACTTATAAGTATTTATCATTCCTTTTAATAGTAACCTTTTCAGGGTCATGTCCGTTTGTCCGTCCGTATGTCACAGTCAATTTACTCGGATTCTATTGACTCTATCTATAGGGAAATTGGTAAATAAGCGTTTTCTATGGACTACGAGGTTTTGTATTGAAGTAATACAATATTTAAAAATTAAGGGTAGCAGTCTATACATGTAGCTGAAGGTAAAAAAAAGTTTCAGCGTACGGCAACGTATGAGGTATCTTTGAATAGGGCTTTAAAAATAACAAAGAAGTTTCGATTAGAGATTTTTGATTAAGTCAGAAGTTGTTGAGATATTAGCTTCTAAAGTTATAAATCCCCCTCCTCTACATTTTGAACTATGGGTTTTAAAATTCTGGGCAAAATTGAGGTTGTAGAGCATCATCAGAACTTTCAACGATAATTATTTTGAAAATACGTTAATAAATTTCAGAGGTTTTTCCCATAACTTTGTTTTTTCATATTAGTTTTAATAATTATATCTATTTAATTACAAATTTATATTTGTGGTCGCTTTTAATTCGTTAATATCTTAAAGATTCTTCATCACCAAGCTGGAACCCTTTAGATTCAACTGTGCGTTGACTGCTATTTATGTTACTAAGTTGGCAAGTACCCATATGAGCTACTGATGGTAAGCTCTTCTCGTAGCTTATGATTGCTTGCAACACTATTAATTTCTAGGTGTCACTCACGCGTTGATCTTTCTCTTTCTCTCACATGATTTTAGTTCAGTTGTTAATTAAAATTAAAATAACAAGCAGTGACAAATTGAAAATAACCAACTTATACAATGTGACAAAACAATAAAGAATTGGGTTACACTAAAATTGTATTTTTCAAAGAAACAGTATCGCTAACTAATAGCAATAAGAAATGCCAAAGTGTTTCGCAAACGAATGATCAATTACTCGCGTCGCGTGATTTGGCCGCGTCTCTCGAGCACGCGCCTTGTGATTAATTCTTGCAAAATGTTAGTCTTTACGATGACATTTCCGATGTGCTCTGCGGCACGTTCGCGATGGTAAGTGACAAATAATTTGAGTGACTTATTGAATTCTATAGAAAGATACTATATTTAATGTCACAGACAAACGTGCAGGAGACCCATCTGATGCTAAGCGATTATTAACGCCCATGAACATTTGCAACACCAGAGGGCATGCAGGTGTGCTGCCACCATTTAGGATAGGTTGGCTGACCTCAAAACTGCTGTCGAGCAGCCATTTCATGAGTTCTTCACCAACGTATTGTGGTAGCTAACTAAGCCGGCCTTTTAAACTCCACAACCATTATATATATATCTTAGAATTTCTTCCACGACATACAGATTTCTTCACGATGTTTTCCTTCGCCGTTAAGTGCGAGATAAATTTGAAACACAGATTGAATACTCAGACATGCTTGCCAGGATTTGAACCTTCTGTTAAAGTCTACGTTTTCGATCCATTTGGCCATCTCGGCTTTCACACAGGAACGGGAACATATTCAAAGTCCAAACAGTAGAAACAATAGCTAAACAATTATCGTAATAAGTCATATGCGGAGTCACGGAACAATAAAAGCATTAACTACGCAACCGATCGTAATGAAATTTGGTATTTACATTATCTGTTTTTTTTTTTTTTTTCTGAATGTGTATTGCTGTTGGCCCTACTGGCCTTGACAGCGTCACCGGGCAGGAGGGCCGAGTACAGAGACTCAGCCGAGATAAGCATTATCTGTGTTACAGAATAGATATGGCATACCTTTTATTAATAACAAACTACTTTCCCAAGGGATGATAATGTTATAGATGGTTGTCTGGCACAAAAATACAGTATCTGTGAAGTAGCGTGCAAAAGCTTGCATTTCAATAGACACAGCAAAATTAAATAAAGAGAAATAAGGTTATTTCAACTGTATCTAGTTTTTATATTTCTAACCTGATTTTGTATTTATGCTAGTTCAAATAGAGTTTAGTCATTTACATTTAGTTAGTATTTACATTTATCAAGACAACTTACAATGCTTTAAATTTAAAAGGAATCTCAATATGTCAAGTAGTTTATAGGATAACTAATTTAATTTCAACAAACCTACTTTTATAACCGCACAAGATGAAAGACAGAACTGGAATAATAAGTCTTAAAATAAAATAGCAAAAAGATGCTTCTAAAAAAATAATTAGATTAGTATTTTAATAGTTAAATATATGAGTACCTAAGGCCTGATTTATGATAAGCAGTCAGCGTTACCTATGGACACTTGGAAAGACAAGAGCATCACATGCATGTTGGTAATCAAAAAGGTGGGAGGGTTATTAACAGGTGAGGACAAAAACGAGATAGAGAACACGAATCAGACAAAACAAAGTCTATATTCGATTTAAATCAATAGGTAAGTCGGCAGAACATAGAATAATAGTTCACAACAACAATATTATAGATAAACCTTTAAACGAACAATTATCAAATAATACAATTATATAATCTGAATCTCGAAAACAGCTCCAACGATTTTCATGAAATTTAGTAAAGAGGGTTTCGGCGGCGATAAACTGATCTAGCTATCACTCATTATTAGAAAATGTTTAAATGTTTAAAAGGTTATTAAAATAAGGATAAAACGGTTATTGTTTTCAGGCTATGAAAACCGTGGTTTGAGTCTGATTATTTTTTCCTTTTTTTCAAGTTTCTTCTTTTGTGAGAAAAATAATTTTTGTACAAAAACACGATTTACTAAAAATAAAATACCGAGCGAAGCTCGGTTATCCTGGTACTGAATTAATAATTCTCTGAAATTTATATTCGTCTCAACATTGTCATATTTCAGTGTTGAAATTAGGCGGCAAATATGTAACAACAATTAGTGTGGGCCGGTTACTCATTATTTTCATGCGTGTTGTCTTAAAATAAACATTGAATAATTGTTCTCAAAGATAATGGTTACAGATTAATATTATTTTGGCAAAATTTCCTGAATTTAGTTAATTTTAAAATATTCTTCATTCACTTGTGTTTAACATACAATTATGATACTGAATTAGGGCACGTTGCTACTTATCTTAAATCTGATTCACGGTACAACATTTAAATATATTTATTATCAAAATAACCAAAGAACTCGACCCGCGGGTTCGATTCCCGCTCGGAGCAGCTGATGTTTGTTATATATATCTGTTTCCGTTTGAACGTTTGTCTTCGCGGGTCCCACCGTACCTCGGAGAGCACGGTAGGCTGTCGGTCCCTGTTGTTGTAATAACATTCGATAGTAATCGTTAAGTTAATTTGCTCTTATCCAATGAGTTACTGATTCGTCCTTTGCAGAGGTCAGATGGCAATCTGTGTAAGAACTAATAACCCGTCAAATCCAGATAAGAGTGTAAGCAGTCTGTGGTTAAATACCGGAAATAATTACGAAGAAGAAGATTCCTGATGTATTTTATTTTATCCACAGATGACAGGAAGACTGGTTCATTTTTCGACCCAAAAGAATCAGGATTGGGATTCAGCGGGGAAATGCAGCACTCTTGCCACCGTCCCCGTGGACATGATTTGTATAGTTGTAATTATACAAATCATGTCCACGGGGTCACATGTCCACTTAAATCTTTAAGACTACGCAACGGATTTTGATATGGTTTTTTTGAATAGATAGAGTGATTGAAGAGGAAGATTTATATGTATAATAACGTCCATTAAATAGTGGAGAAACACAGTTTTTTTTTGAGGTTTCTAATGTGATGGCGTAAATAATTAATTTTTTTCCGCTTACATTGCAACAAACGCAGGCTGAACCCTACGACATTTATCAAAATAACAGTAATGAATAAATCAAAACTACTGGACCGATTTTAATCATTTTTTCAATGAAAAGTATATATTTTATACCCGTGCGAAGCCGGAGCGGGGCGCTAGTTGTATAATATAATATTGGTTGTAAATAAATATTGCGTTATTTTGTTTTGAATTGAAAAAAAAACTTTATTTCGAAGAAAAATGTCGAGGTAAACAGCTTAGGGTTTTACACACGTGATGACAATGGAATGACGTAAAATTTGAGGTCACGATAAATAACTCCGTAAGCACGTCTCAGCGAAGCCCACGCGATGCGTAGGCGCATGTATTGTATATATCCGAGCTTCTGAAGTGCATCACGGTTTTCTAAAATTATTTGACTGAATCACATTGTAAAGTTATTTTCGCATCTCTTTATAACCTTTATCGGCTAAATTAAGGTTATTGGGAACATTATGTCACATATAAACATCATGAATAAAATGTTTGTTTTGGGTAACTAAATATATTCTGGACCATTTACTATAATAATTCTACAATGTTACAAATGTGTATGTTAAAATGTTTGTAACTCAATCACGCAAAAAGGGTTTGACAGATTTCTTCTTCTTATCGGGTGGTTAGTGGCCAGCCTAGTGCCAGAGTTGATCAGGTCGCCCGTAGAGGCCTCTGACTTGACTTCAAATTGGCAACAGCCGGAACTAATTTTTACATGCCTACCGAAGTACGGAGAAGGTCAATTGAAAGACCACTATGCGATCACGCATCTAGTGACTGACCACTCCTAAAGTTGCTTAGCCCACCGATCGTTTTTAATCGATCAGTAAGCGCATCCGGCTATGAGCGTCTCGAAACAGATTTGAATGAAGTTCAGTACAGGTATACATTGTTACCTGGTTTAATACATAGAATACTTTTAATCCCGGAAAATATTAGGTTCCTGGGGATTATCAAAAAGCTACAGCAAGTTGTATGCACTTTGAATCATGTTTGGATATTTTTAACTCTTTCACGCACAAACGGCTTAATGGATTGGGATGAAATTATGCACACAGAAACTAAAAATAGCCTATGTGGATAAAGAAAAAGTAACCTGTGTACTTTTTATCTCGGAAACTGTTGGGTTCCTGTGGGATTATCAAAACCAGAAGACGTCACAAATGACGCTGACGTCAAGGTCAGTGGAAGGTCTGAACCTTCCACTAGATATATTTTTATGAACCACGTCAATAGTCGTTTAGAGTTCTTGACTAGATCATTACCAGTTAAATTTAGGAAAAAATATAAACGTCTATGGTTTGACGATGAAACAGTTGCTGAGCTATTGTGTCGGACTCGTAAATAAAGGGTTCCGTAGCACCGTAGAATAAAAATATCAAGTTTTTTTTTTCTTTTTTAAGTTAGAAGTTGGCAAACAAGCATACGGCCCACCTGATGGTAAGTGGCTGCCGCAGCCTATGAGCGCTTGCAGCACCATTAGTAGGTGCCACTCGCGCGTTGCCAACCTCGAGATATTAGTTCTTAAATCTCGTTCGCCCAGTAATTTCACTAGCGTACAATGCCCTTCAAACCGGAACACAGTAGTGCCTAAGCACTACTATTTGGCGGCAGAATATTGGACAATGCGGTGGTACCTACCTAGCCGGCCTCTTGCAACAAAGACCTACCACCAGTGTGACTGATTGCACTGGTGGAATAATCTCTGTTGTGACAGAGCTTATCCCAACAGCGGGCGATGGGGTCGTCACATCCCGACGCCTTAAAAGTTCCTTGAATATCCTTTAATAATCCTTATCCTTTAATTTTGAAATTAAATTGGTTTTATTATTTGTTACTATGGCTCTGCGGTGGCTGAGCACAGAGCTACACACCTTAGGAACACGCTAAGTAAAGCACTGGTAGAGCCGAGGGCCGCTCTTGGTTTCTGACGGGAGCTGGGGTGGCTGTGTTGAATGGTCAAATAGGCAGTAAGTGCGGAAAAGACAGCACGCGATGAAAAAATTATGGAGGCTATATACAATCTTTGATAATTCCAATTGTATATATATTACAGTTCACGAGATACCTACAGCAAAAACGTTAAAAATATCAATTTATTAAGTTATAGCCCGCCGACAGACGGACAGACAGCGTAGGCTTAGTAATAGGGTACCGTCGGCAGCCTTTGGGTACGGAAACGTAAAAATCAAAAGATATGCACAATCATTGAAACGCTAAGTATTTTATTCATACTTTTAAAATAATTACGATAATAAGATCATGAACATATTTATCGGAAATTATATGTAAGTACTTTATGAGTTGTGATTTTAACATCCTCTTCCAGATCAAAGAGCAGATGTTTTTAATATCGTGACTCATATCTACGCTTAGTACAAATCTGTATGCAATGCCAAATTGTAGGTCAAGATTTGAGTCTTTGTGAATCCAAAAAGATACTTTATCCGAAGAGAATCGTTTATATCTATCAAATAAAAAAAATTGAAGTGTCTCTTTGTAATTTCAAATTAACAGCTTTACAATAGATGTGTATGAAAGTATATACGATACATACAAAAATATATTTTTTTACATTTTTGTCTGTCTGTTTGTTCCGACTCATGTCCAAAAGGCCTGCATCGATTTTAATGGGACTTTCACTGGCAGATAACTGATGGTACAAGGAGTAATTTAAGATACTTTTATTTCAGAAAAAGAATTAGGGTTTCGTGCAGCAAAGAAAAATCGGTAAAGCACGCGAGCGAATCCGCGGTGGCAGCTATTAAGGAATATAATATGCTTGGTTTGTATAATTGTTAATATATCATTTCTAATAATTTCTATTTCCTATAACTTTCACGATTTTTCATGAGGAAACCTGCTCTTCGTACGAACAACGTTAAGACATGTATATCTGTCAATTCCTTGCTGGTGGTACCCTTAAATGACCTCTTCAATAAAGTTGCATCTTAAAAGTCAGCAATGCACTGCCCCTTCTGTTAAAGATGCTTATGAGCGGCGGTAATTGGTCAATTTCAGAAAACCTCCGGCCCGTTTGCCAATACTAACATAATAAAAAAAATACGGTGTAAATTATAAAAACGACAAGACCTACGTCGTAGCATTGCCTACGTAGTAGCTACACGTAGTTGTGTTATGACTACGAAAACCATTTAAACCGAACCTAAAGTTTTTTCATTTGAAAAAAAAAAAGCGTTGTTTTAGTAACACTATATTTGTAAATTCTCAATATCATATAGTCGGTTGTTCGGTTCTTTACATAATCAAAGGTTTCAATCCTAATATATAATATTTAATGGTTTTCCCAGAAAAAACCCTGTCACAGAAAATCGACGTAAAGTAACAGAATACTGTCACGTTTCGTGCGACGATTGAGAGCACCAGGGTTCCAATCTTCTATTCCCTCTGTAGCCTTCCTTTTTTCACCTTTCTTGACTTTCCTCCTATCTCTTGGGTTGGCAACGCGCATATGATACTGCTAGTATTGCAAGCATTCATCAGGCGGACCGTATGCTTGTTTGATAATCGTCATGATATAAAAAGAGTAAATACGGTTTCGACCATGTTAAAGGAATTATTTTCTCTTGTATATAACCACTTTTTTCAGTTTATAAATAGATTTAAAATGGTCACGGCAAATTTCTCTCAAAAGAAATAAATTATTCGGTACAGAAAATTTTACTTTCGTCTTCTGCATTTCGAAACGTAGTTTTTCAAAATAACAGAATTCTTAGTCTGAATATACTAAAATTCTCATTATTTTTGTCTTCTGTCAAATTGTCCTACAACCTAACACTACAAAAACAAATATAATTATTTCACGCAAATAAAATATAACTTATATTTTCCTTTTTAACGTCCATTACTCGTTGGACAGTTGACTTCAAGAAGACAGTCAAAGAAACTTGTGCCAAAATCCGCTTTGAAAATGCATTTTTGTTTTAATTGATACGTCTTGATGCTTATGCACTTATTATTTATAGTTGTAAGCTTGCCAACGATTGTATTAATATTAATAACAGCCTTAACCCATCACCGTAAATAACGGTTTTATTGGAACTATTTATTATTATTACATTAGAATAAATGTGTCATCCTAACTAATATAATAAATGCGTATGTACTTTTATTGGTTATATTTTTAAATAGAAAAAAACTGACCAATCCATCGCAATCGCCGGATGTACAAAAAATCATTTCGTGAAGAAAAACTGCATATTCATTTTTTAGTATTGAAAGTATTTTTACAATAAAAGTGTCACCTTCGTTTTAAACGAAAAGCCTTCAATCTTCTCTCTGACCTTTCTATTATATTTGTAGTAACCAGTAATAAGTAATGCTATTGACAAACGACATAAAAACGAGAATCTTTGATCACACAACACAAGTATGCAAAATGACTTTAAGATATTTTACAGCTGCACCAAGATAACCTTCTGATTAGGATATAAAATATTAGTACAGAATCTGTTTAAGAAATAATTATAAAAACCAGATAAATGAAACCGGAATATAACGATATCTCATAGCTAGAAAAACCTCGTCTTCTGTTTAAAAGAATTCAAAAATTACTCTTGAGTAACGGCCACTGTATATCTAAAATGTTATCCTTTGAATACGGCTAGATGATCAAAAAAAGAGGTCAGCAAATATTCATTACTCTTATTATCTTTTAAAGGAACTAAAAAATTTCAACAATATTTTAATTTTTCTTTTATCGATAATAATCTGAGACGTTGATAAAAGCTTCGCTTATGAAAACGCAAGTGCAGCTTTTATTAATAACAGTTTTCATAATTAGATTTTATATTTCGTAATGTGTCGGTTTGGCATGAGGCCATCGGGAGGGAGACGGCGATGGTTTTTTCGCTTGAGTTGAAGCAGGACAGGTGATAATCTTGTGTGAAAAATATTTATGCTAAGGCCTTCTGTTGCTATGAATTCAACTATGAATAGACGGACGTACGGTTATTTCTGAGACGTGGTGCGAGTACGAAGGTTAACTAAATTACTTTTCGAAACTCTGGTTAGAGGTATTAATGTGAAAATTTTATTGTTGACAGCGGTATTTTAGTAGTTTTTAGTGTTTTGATGCTGTATAAAGTTATGTGTTGAATATTATAACGGAAATTGATTACGAGGCTGTTTATATTCTGTTATTGACTAAGACGAATTAATGTTTTATAATCTAATTTTGAAATAAGCGACGATAATGTTATGTTTTAGAAAAATTGCTTTTGATGAACTGTAATTGTACATATGTATATCTAAGAAGTCATATTTCTAAGAACATTTCGGCACTAATGGGTCGTCTTGGCCTTTTGAATATACACTCACATAATGTTCTTCTTCATTAACCTCTTCATTCTCAAGCTTAGCATTTTATAGACCTCTCGATCGATGAAAGACAAAAGACGAAATAGATGAAATTTCTTATCTTTTTCTTTCCTTTTACGTGCCGTTGCTGACCTAAAATAAGGAGATGAGAGACATCTAACTTCCGCACACGAACTGAGGTCAGTCATCCCGAAGCCTTTAGTGGGTCCTCATGAACCCTAAATAGCACGGTACTCCTCCCCAAGAAGGCGGGTATCTGGTAGCAGATTTCCTCCCCGTCACGTGTTGCTTCTTGGGAAGGAGTACCGTGCTATTTAGGGTTCATGAGAACCCACTAAAAGCTTCGGGATGACTGACCTCAGTTCGTGTGCGGAAGTTAGTTGATCCCATATTTGTTCACCGCCTTTGCGTTTTTAAATTGACGAGAATAATAAATAAAACGTACTAACTTAGCATTACCGGTTCCCGAATTTCATTCGCGTTAATTCTTTACAATTTAATTAGTATTTTATTATAAGTATATAATTTTAATAAAATTAATGGTTATCACGTGTACCTACTTTTACTTTAATATAGTATGTTTATCTATTTTAAATGTATTTCACAGGATGCCAAACCTGTTTGATTGCTTTCCTTTTGACATGCCAAAAAACAAAAGATATTTTGCCCATATCGCAAACAAATACGATTCTCGCCAGAAAAGTACCGAAAGTTTTATGACATGCATAAGTTCTATTACAATAGTAATTACTGAGGATTGAAACTTAAGCGCAATTTATTAACAGAAGATCATTTTACAGACAATTTGGTTGGGAAAAGAAATGTTATTGCAATATTCACGAGTGAGCCAAATCAGATAAAAGATCCGCCATGCGATGATATCACGTTTCGCTACATGTCTAACAATAAATACTAATGATGCAATAAAAACAATTAAAACAATCTAAAACAACAACATGACTCAGTATTACGTCTACGTGACGTCTGAGATTTTTGTAACATTAATCAGATTATCTTAAATATAATAATGATTTATTACAAACAACGTGTTGGTTTTAATTTATTAATTTATCGAAATTGTTTTGGTTACGTACAGGCTAACCGAAATAAAACCACCCACTGATCACGTAATAATAAATAAAGGGAATAACATAGCTTGATAGAAAAAAAACGTAGTAAGACCTTAGACTTATTATAATATATGGAGAAGCCATTTGAAACGAAGTTAGTGAGAAGCTTGCAACATTTATTTATTCTAATTAGTACGGTCCAAGACCAATTACATTAATTACGCTAACATACAATGTGTTTTATAATTTGTAGTACTAAGAAATATTACATCAATTTCACACGATACTACACTATCTATTTCCTCACAATATTTTATAAACAAAAGTTTGACCATTTGTCACAAAACATATCAAGTTGAAAGATGACTAAATTGTCGTCATTGACGATTTTTGCGGGCAACTAATAATTTAATAATAATAATTGAATGAAGTTAGCGTCACAAGCTTGCGATATAATTGCATAAAGTTAACGAAAAGGGAAAAAAGACTGACTTGGTTTTGTTGCGTTAGTGCCACCTCATCTTTGGGCATTTTGTTTTTGCATGGAAGGCTGGTCCTTAGTTTAGAGTGAGTCAATGAGTAAGGTCCATAACAGAATTTAGATCTCTGACGGCCTCACTTATTGAAAGAAACTCATACAACGAAAGATAATTAAAGGATAGTAGTAGGTACTTAAGAGGGTTTTTTTTTTTTCGGAATGTGTTTGCCCTGGCTGGCTTTGGCACAATTTAATGAGACAGACATTACAAGGGCTTAAATGATGACAATAGCGGTCTGAACTGGCCGGTCTGGTTCGTAATTCGAACTAAAGTCATCATTGAACAATAGCTCTGGTATCGAGCTGTGAATTTTTTTAAATAAAAATGATTAAGTAATTGATATGCAAATTTAAAGTAAGTTTGAGAACACTATATAAGAGAAAAGAAGGTCATATAGAAGTTTCTTTGTAAGTACAATGTTACGGGATATATTTAAAATTTCTGAACTGGTTCGATGATTATTTTTTCTTTAGTATAACATGGGCACATGGGCGTAGCGAGCTAGAATCAAAGGAGGGCAAATGCCCCTCCCTGGATCTTGCTCAGTACTGTAATGCATTAATATAATGCATTTTGTACAATCTAACTTATAACTCTAATCTAATTGAAGGAAATGGTTATTTTGCCCCCAAATTCTGAACCCATGGTAAGAGAACGAGAATTATTAAACTTTTAAGTTAAAAGGATTATTCAAAGAACATGCCAATATTTTTATATCCTTTTTTCTAGTGTAATTATATTCTTTTCTCACATTTTTTTTGTCTTATAATCCTAAAGGTATTATATTTTGTTTCATTTATATATAAAACTAGTTAGTTTCATCAGAAAACAAACTTTAGGATTTGTATTGGTTTGCTATTAACAATTTGTTTTAATTACAATGTTCCTGTTATAAGGCATAGTAGAAGCTTAGATATGTCTAAATAAATTACTACAAAACTTGGATATTTTCAACAAAATATGTAGCTTGTGATATCTTCCTTATTCCCATTTAGAACAAGCTGTTTACGAAAGCGGAAATCTAATTTCGGTAAACAGACTTGAAGTCTAATCTTTGAGAAATATGACAAACCCTTTACGGTTTTTTACGGTATAAGAGCCATGCTTCTCTGAGCACAAAAAGGCCGTCTTTACCAGGAGGCCGGCTTTACTCACAGAAAATCGGCGTCAAGTAACAGTATCATTAGGTACTGTTGCGTTTCGTGCGATGAGTATGAGAACCGGAGGCCCAATCTCCCACCCCCTCTGTTCCCTTTCTTTTTTTTCCCTTCTCATCCTGTCCCTCCTGCTCCTTGGGTTGGCAACGCGCTTGTCATATCGCCAGCGTTCATAGGTTGCGGTGACTGTTTACCATCATGCGGACCGTATGCTTGTTCGCCAACCGCCAGAAAAAAAAACCCGTTGTAAGTCTTAAGCATGTCCAACTATTTTTAGTAAAAATATTCGTCAAAAATTCTTTCAAGAACTTTTAACTATAAATATTTTAGTCAGACGCGGAAGCCATCGTCTCAATTAGGTCGCGTTGACAAAGCGTAGAAATAATTGACGGCAAATAAAGAGCAGGTTCATTGTTCTTAGGCCAAAAATAAATCTTATTTATTTCCAAAAACTTTATGTGACAAGTTGGCAAACAACCATACGGCCCACCTGATGGTAAGTGGTTGCCGTAGACTATGAGCACTTGCAGCACCATTAGTATGTGCCACTCGCGCGTTGCCAACCTCGAGATATTGGTTCTTTAATCTCCTCTGTAATTTCCCTCCCAGTAATTTAACTAGCGTACAGTGCCCTTCAAACTGGAACATAGTAAAGCACTACAATACTAGCACTACTATTTGGTGGCAGAATATTTGAGACTGGTACCGACCTAGCGGGCCTCTCGCAACAAAAGGCCTACCACCAGTGTGGCTGATTGCACTGGTGGAATAATCTCTGCTATGACAGAGGTTATCACAACAGCGGGCGATGGGGTTGTCACATCCCGACGCCGGGAAAATTGAGACATGCAATTCGCCACCTGTAATTATTATTCATATATGCGGTGAAATCATGTTTGATGGCATGGATGAGGGATTACCATGAACTCTAATTGCGATTGAAATGACGACTTCGTGGCGCAGTGGTACCGAACCTGACTAAAGCACCACAGGTCATAGGTTGGATTTCCGCTCGGAATAGATATTTTTATTGGTCATACAGACATGTTTTTCGGTCTGGGTGTATTTGTCCTTGTCATTGTGTATTTTTCCGGACCCCCGACACAATATAATTATCCTAATAGGGTCCTTTGAGTGTGTAGAGTTAATAAATAACCTAAACTGAGCTGGATCGCTATTTCGTACCATGACATATATTTATACGTCATGCTCATATAAAATCTGAATCGGTTTGCTGTCAGAATGGAATTGGATCGAAATAGAATTGTTACTAAAAGTTAATGGTAAGCCTCCTGAGGTAATCTGACTTTGCGCTAGAAAAATCAATTAGAGAAATCATGTCCACGTAGAGTGTAGGCGAGAATGCTGGACGCGTTTTTCCGCTGAATCGCAATCGTGATTCTATAGACAAAATGAATATCTACTTTACAATCTATGGATGATTCATAACAATACCTGACAGTTTTCTAATGTTTTAAATATTACCATCAATTTGGGTATAGTTTTTTTTTTTTTTTTATGTTAGAAGTTGGCAAACAAGCATACTGCCCACCTGATGGTGAGTGGCTGCCGCAGCCTATGAGCGCTTGCAGCACCATTAGTAAGTGCCACTCACGCGTTGCCAACCTCGAGATATTAGTTCTTAAATCTCGTTCGCCCAGTAATTTCACTAGCGTACAATGCCCTTCAAACCGGAACACAGTAGTGCCTAAACACTACTATTTGGCGGCAGAATATTGGACACTGCGGTGGTACCTACCTAGCCGGCCTCTTGCAACAAAGACCTACCACCAGTGTGACTGATTGCACTGGTGGAATAATCTCTGTTGTGACAGAGGTTATCCCAACAGCGGGCGATGGGGTCGTCACATCCCGACGCCATAAAGTCCAAAATTGACTATAATACATATCTTTTAATCAGGGTTGGCTTCATTTCAATATATTTAAAGTTTTACTATCACTATCTTATGGCCTATGATTTAATATGATGGTCAAAGTATGAGAAATAACCATTCATTGGGACTGCAAAATAACACCAAAATCTAAAATATAGTTTAACTATATAAAATTAAGTCAGATCTCTCTAAAACCGGCTACATTTTTACTATGTGTATTACATTTTGTTTCTTAAGAATTATATTTTGCTTAAAATGGCAGTAGTCGGTGATTTATTTTATATTTCATGACGGTTTTTTCATGAGAAGCAGTCACAGCAGCCTTTGAACGCGCGATACTTGAAGTGTCCATGGCATGTACATGCATATTGCCAACCCATGGAACAATTCGCACTCATCGCACGAAACGCAACAGTACAGTTACTTTACGCCGATTTTCTGTGAGAGGGTACTACACCTCCAGTCAAGCATTTGTGCTGAGAGACGCATGGTTCTACTATCGTGAATGGTGGTGGTAACATTATTTCAGGATTTAAAGTATTTATTACATAGTAATATTCCAGATTATACACATCCGTGAGCTATTGGTACATGATTTTATGGTTTCAAAAGTCATCTGTACAATATTCAAGTATCGTCTAGATAGAACCTTGCAATAGTATTTTAGTAACAAGCCGACAGTGTAAGGTTTCTAAAAGGGATCAATGTTAAAAACATCGTTTAAATTATACGATCCTACATCCGATTCCAAGTACTATAAAACTTTATCGAGCATGTCTCTCATAACAGTCAACTTGTCGTTCGATGTTTTTGATTTAGTCCAGAAATAACAGTACGCCAGATATAATATGTTTAAAATCCACGCCTGTGGTTTTACCAGTATTCATTTTGAATCAAACTAAGCTAAAGACAGTCTTGAGCCTTTATCAATATCACCTATCATTTCTGTAGATTCAAGTATGGTAACTTTATGAACAACTTATTATAATAAACAAGGTTTGCTTTACTAGAAAACACAAATAATTGCACAGAAATTACTGCGTCGGATATCAATGATTCGTCTTTTATATGGTACGAGGATGATTTTCTGCATGATGAATAAATATCAAATAAAGTAAACATCGCACTACCATCAATGTGACGCTTCCTTTGAATGAAAGCTTTTCAAATATTGTCGTTCTAATCCAACTTATTAAACAGGTACTGTAATCACACAACACTTCGCCATGCGCCAACATGTTTACTTTACAAGTAATTTATAAATTTAAGGGACGCTATCAGAAGACTAGATACTATAGATAGATGTTTTTTCTAGACGTTAAGCAGACAGATTCATTACCTTGTTTATTTCTTGGTTCCAAAGAACAAAGGTTTGCAGTAATACAAAATCAAGTGTTCTACTGGGCCTAAGTTCACACTTGTTTAGGATAAGTATTAAGACTTAGGATTATATAAAACTTTTTAATATCTGATATTTAGTCCAAGGAATGAAATGATTTAAACCAATAATTAAATGAATTTGTGCCTGCCTGAATTAGTGACATTATCTTTTCTACAGGCTAAGAAGAAAAAGTTCATCGTACCTTCCGTTCATATATATAAAACATAGACAACAGACGTACCGAAATAGACATTTATAAGCAAAACTGTTTATTAAATTTCATTTACTAACATCACGATACTATTTTAAAATATGAATTAACTACATATCAAATATCTAATGAGTTTTAAGAAAAACGCGTACGTGCTATCTAGCACATGTTCTCTAAAAATATTTCCTACTCTTACCTGATAAAATTAGTAAGCGTTCAACGTACTGACTAACGTTTTTAATGAATCTTATATAAATGAGAAGTTGATCATATCGAACTATTGTTTATTGTATCGAAATGTGACGTTACTTTTAATTTTTGATGAATAAGGTAATATAAATTACTATTTTGAAGATAGCCTTCAATTAATGAAAGGAGTAAATTTAAAGGCATGTATGCCATTAGTGCAAGGTATTTGCTGTATTCTGGTACTGACTACTCTAAACTTTAATTGAACTTGGACAACTCAGCTTTGAGTAATAATGTTACCGTTTGTGTTTGAATTTAGACTTGCTTCAGACGATCGATAACAAGAGTAGAAAAGAGCGATTTCTTAAACTGTCAGTTTCTATGACGGTTCGACTTCTTCTTCTTGTCGTGTGGTTATTCTCCCTAGTGTCAGTTGTTCAGGTTGTTTATTTTGGGTCAGGGTAGTGGGCATTCATGTCAGTGTATGACTTATGAAATTGATAACAGCCGGGATCAAATTTTTATGTGTATATTATCTCTCTGAAACACGGAGACGATCAGTTTAAATACTACTATGTGGTCACGCATCTATTGATTGATCGAGCCTGCTTGTGATGAGTTGCTTAACCACGAATCGTTTACCGTCCAGTAAACACCTGGATATGAGCGTTGTAAAAAGTTGCTTATCGTCGATCAATAGGACTTGATCAATTCCACTATCAGTATATCTGGGATATCCTCAAATGAAAGATGAACTAGTTGTTCATCAATACCAAGAAACTCTAAACCAGATTGGAAATGCGTCACTGGCCACTTAGACAATGTCGCAGGTTAATATAGAAGCATCATGTAAAGCATGACAGATTAAAACACCCGTTAATACATGTAAACTATGAACACATTTGGGTCACTTTACTCTGTAGTATTTTAAAATTATTATCTTTCTGTAAAAATGCGTCATTTTATACATGTTTTATACAGATAACCTGGCTTGTAGGATTTTTAATTTTTTCTTCAAGGAAATCAATAATTTTAACAAAATCAGTTTGTTTGCCACGTAAAAACTAATGAAACATATATTATTTGTCGTTGTCGATAAGGTTAATAGATTAATAGTCTGATATCATCGATTTATCTATTTTTTTATATCCAATGTTGATTCCAATGCTTTTGAAGACAATAGAGTCTTGCTATTCACACATTATCTATTATCCATTAGTATCCATGAAAGAATACGAATATTCTATCGCACCGTGTATAGCAGTCAAAATAGAACTATTGATTTTTATTGATCCTTGATCATAGTTATAACACTTATTGGCAATTGAAATTGGCCTATCTTCTATATTATGTTAGGGATTAACAAGTAATCTATCGACGTTTCAATTTCAGATAAGATATATAATCGAACAATAACTAATTGAATCCTATCGAATTGATTTATCTAATTCAAATCTAAACACTGTATAGACTGGGAATGCAGACAGATCATTGATCAACCGTTCAGCTAGACAGTTCCTAGAAGCTTCTACGAGTGCACGACCCATTTCACATTAGTCATAGTTGGTTAATTATACAAATTTCTGGTTGTTTTGTTTAGTTAATGATTTATGAGATCTTGGTAGAGGAAAATCTAGAATATGTTTGTGGTTTTTTTTAAATTGAATACTAAATCGCTAACACACGGGGAAGTGTTGAAATCGAAAAACTAGTTTCCAGTAGTAACGATTAGGTACTTTAAGTCAGTTACATTGTACCTAAGCCCCTTGTAATAGATGAAGTAAAATGAAATAATTGCGAAATAAATGAATATCAATATGGGAAGAAAAATATCGCCATGAAGTAGCACTAGTAACTGTTACTTTAAGTTTGTTGTGTATAAAAGTTAGAGATCTAAATTCCCGCATATACATACTCTGAACTCTGAATATTCAATGGTATAAAGGGCCGGCGTGTAATTCGAGACTTTTAAGTTCGAATCTCCTTGGGGTCCTTGGGCTACAAGCCTATCTGAATGAGAAATAGAAATATCAGTAGTTACTTGAAAATGGCATTGTTTATATTCCATTAAAAAAGACAGTAATCCATGCAACACGCAAGTTAGCTCCAATATTGTGATTATAATGGATTTTGCATATTATTTTCATAAGCATGACATTATAATAATATTTTTTTCTTGTTACGTATATCCCTTACTCCCGTCATACTAGTGAGTTGATTCTAATCATAGTCTTTCTGTCGAATGATCAAGCAAAAAGAAAGAAGACAGTAAGTAAAGGGTACCTAAGCACCATATCTAAACCTACACTTTGAGAATATCTTCAATAAAAGGGCATACTTCTATTACAGATTTGTAAAAGTACAAATAATTGTGACCAAATTAAACATTTGACATTTGAGCGCGGAATTAAGAGATGTACAAATAAGTATTAAGAAAAATATGAAACGACTGATTTTAATAACTAATGTTCACATTGAAGCCATTCATGCTTTTTGACATTTTCAATGCGACTAAGTTGGTAATTAAGCATTCGACCCGCCTGATGATAATTGGTTGTTGTAGCCTTGCAACGCTATTCATTTGGAGGGACTCGCGCGTTGCTGACCTCGAGATATTCGTTCTTAAATTTGCTTTTTCCAGAAATTTCACTAGCTACAGCTTCCTTCCAACCGAAACACAGTAATGTCAAACACACTACTTCTTTGCGGTAGAACCGAAGAACGGTACCTCTTGCAGCCAGTCTCTTGAAAAAGAAGGTCTACTACTAGTAAATTATGATGGTATTTTCTTTTAGCTAGTGTTGTGAGTGGTATTAAATATTTCTTACTTATTTTTTTTGAGAACCACTATTTATGACTTTAATTTGTTTCATCGTCCATTTCAAAACATCATAACTGATCTTCCAAAGACTTGTGGCAATAACAAGTGGTAGTAACAAGGTTTAAATAAAATATTTGGTTGTTGCGGTAATAGCCATTTCTAGGATAAATTATATAAAGAAGATTTCATTCAAAATTTTTGATCTAAAACTTAAACATATTAAATTCTGTATTCCAAAAATTAATTTGTTTACCTAATAATTGTAATAAAATTTTAGTTGAAAAAGCTCATTGAATACCATTCATTTTTTAATTCATTAAAATAAGTACTAAAATTTATTTCTTTTTAGAAATAATTTATTAAAAGTCAGTAAAGTGTAGGTTAGATTGGGTCAATATTACTTCTTTATATCTTGCAGAAAAATACCGTAATAAATAACGTAAGAGATACTAAATTTAATGTATTCTTTAATCTATTATTAACAGATAAAATCAATACATTCATCGTTACCATTAAATCAACATCTTTATGTCATAGTATATCATCATTATTCACTAGAAACTACACAAATATGTGAAATAAAGTTTTAAGATATGTTAACAGAAACGGTGTTCCCAATAATTCTCTAAATAAGATAATTTAAACTTTCATGACGATAGCATCATCTCAGAAGCTATAAATTTAATGAAAGATTAATATCATTTAGCGCAGTTAAGTTATTTTTAGAGCTAAAACGTGAAACATTTCATCATGTAACTGAACATGTTACAATATCAAATGATGATGTAAAGAAACTTATTAATAATTATAAATTAACATGCAAGGGGCATCTCATTGACATGTTTTTCAATGAAATTCATAACATGGTAAGTTTCATAATCGTGAGATTAACGAAACGACCGACGTAGTCGGCGGCTCTCGAAGTATGGCCGAAATATCTCGCGGTGTCGCTGTTCAAAAATAGTCCGCGCTGACCGACGCCGGGCTGCATACAAAAGTGGTCTGCGGGGCGACCAACATATCGCCTTATCAAATTTCCCTGCCCACACCCACCGCCCACGCTTCACTCAAAATTCCCATTCGGATCTCAACCCCCGCCGTCGGCGGTCATGCATTAGTATGTTAGCACAGGCGTATACTTCCACATAATCCAGCGCAGACACCGAAGCACTTCGAAGCATTAATCGATTAATAAGCGCACCTCCTAACTTACACTCTGCACTGCACGATCACTGCTCACACGGTACACGTTCGCGATGCCGAGACGATACGCACTCGGCGCCAGCCACTGCTAAACTGCTTTGCACGGACCCAACCCGCGGCAAGGCGCTCCAAAAATACTCCTCATTGTGTGTACATTCACAACACTTATAATACCTAGGCTTTAGTATAAATCTCGGAGAACTTTATAAATAGTACGGGTTCGATACAGCAAAGGTATAAAGCAGTAGATGCAGTTGGTGCTATTAACCCAAATGATTTAACCTGGATACAGTTAGACGAATGGCGCGCGTAGACGCAAGTGATCGCAGTGATAGATCGGTTGAAGTCAGATAGCTTTATGAGCTAGAACATTATAATGTCGTAGCAATTTAGTTGCAAACATATACAATTATTTTGAAAACTTTATGTCAATAAAGATTATCGTGTTTTCTAGATTAGTTTTTCAAACTTTATCGACAATTCGACCAATTGACGAATTTCAGCTAAGGTCAGTTCCAGTCGATTTGTAATGGACGGAAATATGACGAAATCTTTATTTTATTTTCTTTAAAAATGTAAGGGTGATTTTAGAAAGTTTACATTTAATTTTTCAAATGTAGTTTCGTATAGATTATCAAATATTTTATAAACAAATGAAATACGACATCTTTTTCTCATTGGTTTTATAACTTTTTAATTATTGGTAGCTGATTAGTATCGTTCGCTGTCCAAATATCTACGTTTCTGTGTAAATTCTATTTCTGTAGTTTTATTACTCCGCACCTATTTCTGTCTAACTTTATAGTGAAATTACGTTTACCGTCTGCCAAAATTCACACTTTACTTGTAACTGTTTCTCGTGAGTTATTGAAACATATTTTAACATGTATTTTAGTATTTTGATCATGGCTATATCAAGCCTACATTTTCCACCACTTTCTTGCCTAATTTTTAGGCTAATTTTGGTATACCTTACCACTGATTCTGAAACAATTTTAGTTTTTTGGATATTGTGAATTGCCATGAACTGTAAAGTATAAATAAATATTTGGAGAAAGGATTATAAAATGTTTATTTTTCATCTTCTAGACCATATTAAAATATTCACAAAAATAGCATCTCTCGTACACCACTGTTTCAGAACTGAATTTTGGTGGGCATATTTTTTATATCTTAATTTTAATAGTTTCTGAGTCTGATAAATACTTAACGCATGGCTAGGTTTTATTGTCGCCCGTTAAAAGTACTGTCATTCATATATGCAATAGTGATATAAGATCTAGCTCGGTAAATAACCTAGTATTTTATTGGCGAATGCCTTCTTTAATTAGCAGATTCGGTTTACGTAAGTATATTTATAGGTTAATTTTAAAGAGACCAAAGAACAGAACTTACGTCTTCCAGAATTAAGAAGTACGGTATAAAACGCAACAAGAAAACAAAAAATTACCATGTTCTGTGATGTTGTCGCTTCTTTGGCTTAAACAGCCTATTCGGACGGTTTCAAGCTAGCGTTTTTTTTCGAGTGTGTACCTGGTCTACCGCCAGTAAATCATAAAATTATATTGTCTTGGAAAAACAAAAGATTTTTACTTCTGTTAAAAGACATTGCGACATTGAAGTATAAAAATAATAGTTAAAAACAATCTTACATGCTTGTCGTATCTGTCAATCATAATGTATGTAAAATGTGTACATTAATTTCAGTTTTAAAAAATCTTTTCAAGATATTTAGTATTTCTTTAATAAACATGCACAGAGTTTCTGGAATGCAAGGTTTATTTTACAATGAAAACTAAACATCATTAATCGACTTCTACCAGGATCTTTATTAATTTATCTGAATTTTCATCTGAAACTCCTTCACGAGACTTACGGGTAGTGCAATTTAGTAGCAATCGTCACTTATTCTCTTCATCCTAGCATTATTCCCGGTATTTTATTTTACCCAGGATCTGCTTATTACTCTTATCCGGATTTGACAGGTTACTAGTATTTACACAGAGCGACTGCCATCTGACCTCCGCAACCCTAAGGGCGAACCAGCAACTCATTGGATAAGAGCAAATTACATATCAAGTGTTAACGACTATTATAAGATGTTATGATAACAACCGAGACCGACAGCTTAACGTGCTCTCCGAGGCACGGTGGGGAGACCCACAGACAAACGCCCAGACCGAGACAGAAATTTTAACAAACATCTGCCCGAGCGGGAATCGAACCCGCAACAGTCGACACTTAAGGCAGACACGCTACCCAGAACGCCACAACGGTGTCAATCGTCACTTATTCTATCTTTCTATTAATATCTAACCTCCGCAACTCTAAACGCGAACCAATAACTCATTGGATAAGAGCAAATTACATATCAAGTGTTAACGACTATTATAAGAGGTTATGATAACAACCGAGACCGACAGCTTAACGTGCTCTCCGAGGCCCGGTGGGGAGGCCAAACACGAAGTCTGAGACAGATATTTTTAAGGGTAATACAAATATCGTCCCGAGCCTGAATCGAACCCACGACACAACGATCGTCAAAATGGACCTCCTTCAAGTATAAGAGATAATTAAAGCCCGTGGTCATTGCACCCTTTCATTTGAACCTTAGACTTCAGACTGATTCGTTTCGTAGTTTCTTTTACATTGACTTTTTATATAAATAAAATCTATTTTTATTGTATTTATTCTGCTTATTTATACTTAATTATGTACGAAATATAGCACTCGTAAAATTGACCGAGATTCACGCGCACGCGTCGATGAAGTCACTCAATGTCGCCCCAAATATCCACTTGACCTCAATATGTTTATTTTACTCGAAATATCAAGTTTTAGAAAAAAAATCACGATGGTGAAAATACATATGAGAATGTAAGTGCTTTGAAAACATAAAATTAAAAAAATAACACACTAGATAAATAAATAAATAAAATAAAAATAAATAAATAAACGCTACACACTCAACGGCCCCCATTAGGATAATTATATCCTGTGTCGGGGGTCCGGAAACATTCACAATGACAAGGACAAACACAACCAGACCGGAAAACATGCCTGTACGAATAATACAAACATCTGCTCCGAGCGGGAATCGAACCCGCAACCGTCGAGGCTTAAGGCAGACTCGCTACCCACAACGCCACAACGGTGTCGACTAACTAACTAGATGTTATTTCAGTTGCATTTTTGGGGTAAAACAAGACCCTATTACTAAGTGTTACCTGTCCGTCCGTCTGTCTGTCCGTCTGTCACCAGGCTGTATCTCATGAAGCGTGATAGTTAAACAGTTGAAATGATTACCTGTGATGTATTAATATTTCGGGTGTCCAATGTTATGATTTTTTTTATGTATCTGAGAGGGCAAACGGTCTGAAGGCTCACCTAACGTTACGCGATTACCGCCGATAATGAACATCTGATTTTTAAACGATCTAATTTTTTACGAGTTTTTCACCACTTGTGATATATTTAGCTAACCAGGCGGGCCTTTTAATCCCTACCACCAGCTAAAGTTGTAGAAGGTACAAATTGTATGACTCCTATAACGTTCTCAAGCCATAACTACGTAGTAATTAATTTAATACGATACATTATGAAGTAAATCATTATTATTTACGTAACATTACATATGACGGTGATTTAATATGGATATACTGGAACAATAAATAAATGTTAATTTACGAACTAGTCAAACGTTTGGCAAACAGCGCAGAGTAATTATATAAGGAATCTATTACCGCAAGTGCATATTAATTTATAAATTAGTTATTGATGAACGTATAAACCCTTTATAATATTATATGTGCTTTATAATATTTATAATGTTACTAGACTCTCTGTGCGGCTTTGCCTACGTGAATGACGTTAACCTTTCATCCCCTATTCCCTAGTGTTATTTTACATCCTTGAGGGTAAAACTTTTACAAATTTTGAACGTCATATTTATTTATATTGAATCAAGAGCCTAAAACTTTTTGAGCTTCCAGCTCTAAAATGAAGATACTTCCATAAAACTTTTCAAGCTCTTAAAAGCCTTTTTCCGCATTAAATAGTAGCCCGTCTCCATGTCCTATCCTTTCTCAGGCTATAGACTATCTGTGTACCAAATTTCATTTAAATCGGTTCAGTAGTTTTGGCATGAAAGCGCGACAGACATACAGAGTGGATATTTACTTTTATCCAACGAGTTTCTTGTTCGCCTTTTGAGTCGCGGAGGTCAGATGGTCATCGCTCTGAGTAAAAACTAGTAACAAGTCAAATTAGGACAAGAGTATAAGCGGACCTTGGGTAAATTACCTTGAATAATGCTAGGAAGAAGAGTATTATAAACGCATTTATGATTTTTTTTATGTTAGAAGTTGGCAAACAAGCATACGGCCCACCTGATGGTAAGTGGCTGCCGCAGCCTATAAGCGCTTGCAGCACCATTAGTAGGTGCCACTCGCACGTTGCCAACCTCGAGATATTAGTTCTTAAATCTCGTTCGCCCAGTAATTTCACTAGCGTACAATGCCCTTCAAACTGGAACACAGTAGTGCCTAAGCACTACTAATTGGCGGCAGAATATTGGACACTGCGGTGGTACCTACCTAGCCGGCCTCTTGCAACAAAGACCACCACCAGTGTGACTGATTGCACTGGTGGAATAATCTCTGTTGTGACAGAGGTTATCCCAACAGCGGGCGATAGGGTCGTCACATCCCGACGCCTAAAAAATTATAAATTATGAGTTGAAAATCTAATTCTGTTATTTTATAAATCTATCTAAAAAGATCATATAGATGCATTACAATGTAACGTCAAATAAACTGTCGTTTTAAAAGAGGATCAAAGAGCTTCGGCCTCGGGAGAGATGACAAGAAAGAATAAATCAAAAGTCAAGTTTGACATTAATGTGACATAAAAATTAGCAAATTAAAAACATGAACTAAATCACCATGTGAGGTTAAACTTATGTTAAGTGTAGGAGGTTTTCTCGCGGTGATGTTGAGGAGCGCATTCACTGTCGCCTTCCTCAGCATCCCGAACCCAGTTGTTGCTTTCACGGGTCTGAAGAACTGGTCTAGGAAGGCCTTATACAATAAGATCGATCTTTGTACTCAGTCCTGTTACAGCCAGATCATCCCTGGCTTATATTTAAGCAATGCAAGGGCAGCAAGCGATAGAGATGTCCTCCATCACCTTAACATCACCCATATTCTCACGGTTGAAACAAGAAGATTGCCGAAAGCTACTTTCATTGATAGCAACATCAGTACCCTCTTCATTAGGGCCTACGACACTCCTGACACCAATCTCTTGCCCTACTTCCCAATGGCCAACGCATTCATTGAAGAAGGACTCCAGAAGGGGAACGTGCTTGTCCACTGCCATTTCGGAGTTTCCAGATCCGCTACCATCGTCATTGCATTTATCATGGAGAAGTACAAGCTGACGTTTGAACAAGCATACGCGTTTGTACGGCAGAGGAGAAAGTTTATTAACCCAAATCCAGGGTTCATAGGTCAGTTGAGAGCATACCACAGGATGAATTACGATGTGAATGGTTTCAAAAGGTTTGAAGCATACATGAACGTGAATGCGAGGAAACATACTAAGTACAAAATTGCCTCTTTGGCTGCTGTTGTTGTAGGAATTCTAGTACCAATCGCTGTTTTAGTTTGATTATAAGTAATATTTTACACCACATCACAGTTTTGTATTATAGATTTTACGTATTTCAATAATAAAAATCATAATCGTAATAAAATAGTGTTTTTGTCTTGATAAAAGAAGAATGTAGTATTTCTCCGCACAAGTAAATTTTCAACGAGTTTTTATAAAGATTATGTAATTATATACGTCAAATATTCTAAAATCTAAGCCCTATATCGAAGTGGTTTCATCTGGTACACATAAATCACACAATGAGAGATTCGATAATAGCCACTTTGGCACTATACACAAGAGCGATGGAAATTGTCTGAAAAATAAGGATTTTCGAACCAGCAAGATTTTAAAACATTTTTTTTTATATCCAAAATTTTAATCACTTTTTTTCTGATTGTGTATTGCTGTTGGCCCGACCGGCCTTAACAGCGTCACCGGACGGGCTGGCTGAGTACTGAGAAGAAGTGGTGACCTTCGCGTAGGTTCAAAAGTTGATTTTGTCCTCCTGAGGCCAAACCAACGGCTATCGTACTTGTAAAGCGAGCTATTAAGTCTTATTTGAATTATCTTCTTCTTCTTATCGAGTGGTTAGTGGCCAACCTAGTGTCAGAGTTCTCCGGGTCGCCCGTAGGCCTCTGACTTGACTTATAGACTGTTGTGAAATTGATAATAGCCGGCAAAGACTTTTTACGTGCCCTCCGAAGCACGGAGACGCTTGGTTGAAATACCACTATGCGATCACCCATCTTGTGACTGACCGCGCCTAAAGTTGCTTAACCCACCGATCGTTTACCGATAAATAGGTGCACTCGGCTATTAGCGTCATTTGAATTATGATTTTGTCTAATGTTAATACACGCCCTTATGTGATATTATTTGATTCACTAAATATCTCAAACGGGTCGTGAAATCATAACACCCACTAGTAATGTGAATATAATAAATAATACAAACTCGACGCATTCTTTAGAGTTTTACGTATATAAATATTTAAAACATTGAATAACTGTTTATATGTAATCAAATAGCTTATTAAATTATGTTGTTCTTATATACTGGCGTCGTAATTATGATAAACGCGTAATGTCTGTAAGCGTATAATCTCTTAACAGTTTATACTATCGTATTTTAAAGATATTTTAATTCATTTGTATTTTGATTTAGAGAATACCCCTTGACAGCGTCACTGAGTGGGGGAGCCGAGTACTAAGAGGCAGCCGTGATAAAGAGACAGCCTTCACGGAGGCTCTAATTTGATTCCATTTTTATGGTGCCTCCTGAGAGACCGGAAAAATATCCCAGTAGCACATTTGTATAATACCAATTAACTGCATTAATTCACTGCCATTTCGGAGTTTCCAGATACGCTACCATCGTCATTGCATTTATCATGGAGAAATACAAGCTGACGTTTGAACAAGCGTACGCATTTGTACGACAGAGGAGGAAGTTCATTAACCCAAATCCAGGGTTCATAGGTCAGTTGCAGGTCATAGGTCAGTTGTTTAACATCCCTTGCAGGAAGACTCAGCTCTGCTGCTTACGCGGTTAGGAAAGTTAGACAATTAAGTGATATCGATGCTGCTCGATTAGTTTACTTCAGTTATTTTCACAGTATTATGTCTTATGGCCTATTACTTTGGGGTAATGCTACAGACATTGAGACTGTATTTATTCTTCAAAAAGAGCTGTTCGGGCGATTTATAATTTGCAAGCTAGAGACTCTCTTCGGGATGTGTTTACTAAGGCAGGCATACTGACGGTTGCTTCGCAGTATATCCTTAGCAATATCCTTTATATTCATAAAAATGTTGATTTGTTTGACACAAACAGTGACAGACACTGCTTTAATACAAGAAGAAAAGATAAACTTGTTACACCAAGTTTTCGGCTTCACAAAGTGAGTATGTCCTTTTTGGGGTAAGGTGTTCGCTTCTATAATAAAATTCCACAGACAATTTTGAATCTACCACTTATGAAATTTAAATCCTATATCAAGCGGTGTTTACTAAATAAAGCTTATTATTCCGTTAATGAATATATTGCAGATAATGTGGCATGGAATTAATATACGTTGAGTTTCATGCGGGATATATATCTTAATTGTACATTTGACAAATGTAATTATTTTTGAAAAGAGTAACTGTAGAGTTTCTTGCCGTTTCTTCTCTGCAGAATCTACCTTCCGAATCGGCGGTAGCTTCACTTAGGCGGACATAACAGACTGTATATTTGACGATTCAAAAGCGCTTAAAAGCCTATTTGAATAAAGAATATTTTGAGTTTGAGTTTGAGTTGAGAGCATACCACAGGATAAATTACGATGTCACTTGTTTCAAAAGGTTTGAAGCATACATGAACGTGAATGCGAGGAAACATAAGTACAAAATCGCCTCTCTGGCTGCTGTTGATGTTGTAATTCTAGTACCAATCGCTATTTTAGTTTGATTATAAGTAATATAGAAAATATCCCTTGACAGGGTCACTGAGTGGGGGAGCCGAGTACTGAGAGGCAGCCGTGAAAAAGAGGCAGCCCTTGCGGGGGCTCTAATTTGATCCCATCCTTATGTGCGTCCTGAGAGACCGGATAAATATCCCAGTAGCACATTTGTATAATACCAATTAACTATAGTGGTCGCCTTTCATTACAAGAGGCCAGCTAGGATACCACAGCAGAGTCCGATATTCTATCGCAAAGCAGTACTTTGTTTGGTGTTACTGTGTTTTGGTTGGAAAGACTCTTTAGCTAGTAAAATTATTGGGAAAAGGAGATTTAAGACGGTTGGCAACGCGTTAGTCTTCTTCTTCTTATCGAGTGGTTAGTGACCAAAACTAGTGTCAGAGTTGTACAGGTCGCCCGTAGGCCTCTGACTTGACTTATCGACTGTTGTCTAATTATCAACAGCTGGGACCGACTTTTTACGTGCCCTCCAAAACACGGAGACGCTCGGTTGAAATACCACTATGCGATCACCCATCTAGTGACCGCGCCTAAAGTTGCTTTACCTACCGATCGCTTAGTGGATGCACTCGGCTATGAGGTGTAGCATGCGCTCATAGGATACAACAGCTTATAATCAGATAGATATGACCCAGATAATCGCTTATCATCGGATAGGCCGTTTCTTCGTTGGCAACTTAGAGATCTATGGGAAATCTTTAAAAGAAGGCCGACGAACCGAGCATTTATAGCGACTGCTATGAACACCTAGATTTAAAATCGTTAACATGATCCAACGTGGTAAATATATTTTTAATTTGTGTCAAGTATGCCTCTCTCAATACATGAAGTATTTTTAAAGTTTACGCAAAAACAAATTGTATTATACATATAATACATACATATGCAATTATACATATTGGTCAAAATGCTCTGCACGAATTCGACTCTATGTTGAAGTGCTTAGAGTATATATTTGCTTGTCCATTATGTATTGGTTTGGTATTTTGGTTCGGCTAAATATAAACAAAGGTTACTACTTACAGGTGCTCAAAGATGATGAAATATAAACGAGACGTCGCGAACAATATGATATTAAACTTGAGATTATTTCAATGTTAAAGAAAGAATGAAGCCGAAATGGATCTAAAACGAAGAATTTTATCGTAGGTCGCGGGTTCAAATCCGACAAGCATCTCTGACTTTTCAAGTGCTTAATTTGTGTTTAAAATTTATCTCGTACTTAAAGGAGAAAGAAAACATCGTGAGGAAACCTCCATATCACAGAAGAAATTCTAAAACGTGTATATGCTGGGGGTAGGGCTGAAAAGCCCGACTGGTTAGTTACCACCTCTGGCTACCAGCTGGTTAGGTACGTTGGTAAAAAAATTGTGAAGTGACTGCTCGGCTCGGCTGCGTTTCCAGGTCAGGTTGCGTATAACCAGTTATATCTTTAAGGGCAGTAACGCATTTGTTCATGGGCGACGGTAATCGCTTAACATGAGGTGAGCCCTCTGACTTAAAAATATGATTGATATTAGAATCAATTTACTTTTGCTCAATATTTTTATGTTGTAGGTATTCATAGACGGGAACAGCCGGTAGATTTTCACTTCATCTTTGCCATAGCATATGGCGCACGTGCCCAGGACACCTGAAAGATGTAACGCCCGAAAAGCAGAGAGCTAATTGTCGTTTCAAAGGAGTTTGACAGAGTCCATAGAATTTTCAACAGCCATTTATTAATGACGACCGTTGAGTTGTGTTGAATCAAAATTTATCGGTTGGTAGAAAGTCGTTAGCATTACAAAGATGCTTAAGTCATGTTACGTTTTGTTCTATTATAAGGGTGGGTGAGTCAATATTGTGTCTCGCGGTTGGCAACGTTCACGCATGGTCCGAGTTTTTAACAGCCACTAACTCTTTTATTAAATATTACCTGGATGAACAAGCATAAGTCGGTATTTTTTTTGGTAAATCGTGTTGTTTACAAAATAATAGCTCCTCTCACGAACAAATAAATTAACTGGAGACGTATGGAATCATCTCCTGAAAACACAAATAAAACGATATTTATCAAAAATGAATAGTTCATGAGAATCGTTGGAGCCGTTTCCGAGATTCAGATGGTAAGCAGTTACCGCAGCCTATGAACGCTTGCGATGCTTGAAGTATCGCATACGCATTGCCAACCCAAGAAATAGGAGGGAAGAAATAAGAAGGAGAAAAAAGGAGGGGAACTCACTCATTGCACGAAAGGCTAAGGTACCTGCCGATTTTCTGTGAGAGGGTAGTATTTACCCAGTCGAGCCGGCCCATTTGTGCTGGGAGGATGGCTCTACTACTAATAAAACTTCTACCCTTACGGTGATCCCTAACCATCAGGCAGGCCATAGCTTACTTGCCACCTATGTAAGATAAAAAAAGTGAGTGCGTATAAAGTACACATGTCAGAAGTGAAACTTCGTTGGCGAACTAATTTTTAAGTCTTGTTTATATTTATGCAAATCTAAAACTAATTAATCACGCAATTTTATTTATAAAGTTTATTGCTTGCTCCCTACTCTCACTCCATGGCTATCTGCTTCATGCTACGCTCGCCCTTTCTCACTCTTTCTCAATCGGTTTTAATCGCCCATCCTCTTCTTCGTCACGAACGTAGCATGCTGCATGACGCGTTTCATCTGTAAAAAAATTTACCCTCATGCGCCTAAAGAAGTTTCACTTCAAAAAATACAAACTCTTTGTTGGCATGCAAAACTTAATACCAAATGAGCTTCAGGTAATATATTACCCGGTCTTTCTTATAATCATTAATCTTAATAGCTTAGCGATAGCGTTGTACAATCAAAATTTAGAAGCACAGCAGTACTTTTATTTGTGACATTCCTCAACAAATTATTATAAAACATTTTATACAATAGTCAAGGGTACAGGAATCACTTAGGACTCTCATCCAGTAAATGTACTATTCTCAAGACATACAATGAAATCGAACACAATTATTCTGAAGTTCGCACAGACGATGCATGGCGGCATATGGTAGTTAAAAAAAATTACAACGTTATACAGAAACTTTAGATTTAATATATTATATTTTTTTTACATTTATCATTAAAGATCTAGGATTGATAACAATTTCGAATATAATTCAGTTGTTCTTGTATTTAGATTATGAGATCGAAAATATCTTTAGCAAAAACTGACTGATTATTTTGGCAAGAACGCGCGACTGAACATCCGGTAGACATGATTATTAAATATTTACAAAAAAAATCATTACGTAACACAACCGATTCTGGATTATCAAAGTGTATTTTTATAGAGGCGTATTCATCAGATTAATATTGTTCATCTAGTTAACTATGCCTCGTACCTTTGCTGGATTTGAATTTTTTCTGAATGTTTTTTTGTGGTTGGCTCTACCGGCCTTCACTAAGCAGAGGGACGGGACAGTACTGAGATCTGGCCGTGAAAAAAAGGGAGAATGTTCTCAGGGTGGTAAATACGAGGCCGACCCACGGCTTACGCTCATCAGAAATGGAGGCAACGCTTCGCGTATATTGTAGCTGGTGGTTTAACTCGACGACTTGGAAAACAACAGACTTTTCTTTGCCTGACATGGTGGTGGTGTTCGTGTATGTAATGGGCATTGACCTTCGTGATTTTGTCGTCAGGATCCTCGTGCTTAAAATACCTGAATTTTGTCATTCGGTCATTTATACAAGCCAGTGTGATAAGGAAATTTGGATGGTCGATAAAATTGGATTATACATGTTTGTTTCATACAATCGTATTCCAACCCAATCGCCGCAGCCTCGTGGTCCTATTCTTGTTTGTATAGACTTACTATACACTATAGATAGGACCGTACAGACAAAATGTACAGCCTTGCTTGTGCTCCTTCGTAAATTCAACATCAACGCAACATTCAAGCAAAGATTACAGAAGACAGTAAATTTTTTTACTTTTTTTATTTAAAAATGGGTAAGCTCTTGACAACCACGAAGGCATAGATGAGGTCTCCGGTGGAGCAGGCTTACTCATAAGAAGCCTGTGTACTTGCAACTTGAAGAGGTTCAGGTTGTATGTATTCGGGAATACAAACGCCGGAAGAACATTCCACTCTCGGGCCGTGCGCATTATGAAAGATGATCGAAAGCGCATAGTGCGAATGTTGGGTATATCGAACAGATATGGACCCCGTAGTGCGCCTGGTATCCCGGTAATAAAATGGCGATGATATTATGTAGCTCCTCAGCACACTCCCCGAAGTAGAGTCTATAAAAATATATTTGATCATTTTGCAAGCTTGTAACGCTTCTTTCGATTATGTTGCAAGATTGTGACCATCGTGTTTGCCAGAATTGTTGAATGATTGGTTTGTAAAATAAAAATAATATGACAATTTGATAAATTGCTTTATAGATATATACATACATAGGTGTTGGAAATTTTCATCGAGTAACAGTCACGGGATTATATCTAATGATGTCAATTTTTAATGTCCAATATGATAATCATGTAAATGCTTATGAGACAATTATTGAATTTTTAGTTAAAATATTTGAAATTTTTATGGAATATTATTGAATGTGATTCAGTGAAAACGTTAAAACGTATGAAGAACAAGATTTTTCTCAGTTTTATTGATAGCGTCTGTTGGCAATATATTCCAAAATAATCGTCTATTTTTGTTGTGCCGACGTAACTGGATGGAATGTACACGACAACGGGCGTTATTTTTGCTGTAACATCCACTTTTGAATACATGCTAAAATTTGTTTTAAAAATTGAAACAATCGTTTATAATTTGGCTTTAGAACTTGATTTGTAGTTTCGGATTCTGTGGTGGTTATTTTTATTCTGTTCTTGATTTATTTTAACATTTAGCTGACAAATATTGCGCAATGTTTCTTAATAATAATTATGGAAATTGACCGTGTCTAATTTGTAAAGTTAAGTTCAATTTTGAATACACATTTTGCAGTCTTTTATGCGTATGCATATTTTGATCTATATATTTTTAGAAAATTCTATTTGAAGCCTCAATAGCTCAACGGTAGATGGGGCGCCTTCACTCCTTTAACGCGAGAGTCTAGGGTTTGATCCTGACCCCCTGGGGCTATTGTCTTACCCACTCCTAACCCAAGCTTCGAGCTTATTTGTAGGGGCAATAGGAATATTAGTCATTCCTTGAAAAATTGCTTAAATATATTATTAACTAAAAGTAAAAAAATTGTTGGTAACGTAGACGAGGAAAAGGTAGTGCGGGCTGTAACATCTGAAAGCATGCGTAAACATGTGCAAGCACGTGAAAACATCCTTTAATATGCGATGCGTATAAATATGTTTACAACATAATGTAGATAAATATATTACAGACCTAAGGCAGGTTTGCTACCGCTGCACCACAAATGGAATTCTAAAGGCTTTTACCTGAAAAGGGGTTTGATAATGCGTTAAAAACCTTTATTTTCAAACTGGGGATTGAACAAAAAGAAAGATATATTATAAGAAATTTATTCAATAGTTTCATTAAAAATAATATGCAAAAATGTTTACAGAAGTTTTTTTACAAACAATAATTTATTACAAAATACAGCATTTTTTTCCTATTACACTTTGTTTGTGCGTTGTTCATTATTTTAAATAATAATAATAACAATAACTAAATCTAGTAATCTCATATAAAACACTAATCTAGGAGATTCGTTGTCTTCGAAACACTGCTTAATAATATTGCAATAATAATATAATCTAAAATAATTCTACAAAATAATCCTTACAATAACGCTTATCTAGAACATTTGTAAAAATTGTAAAAAATCAAATATACTCTGTACAATACATTTTAAATTTAATTAATAATCTCAGTGGGAACTTACATACAACCGTTTAACTAATTAATATAACAATTAACGATAAAAAGACACAAGTGAAAAAATATCTTCCTATTTAAAAATATTAAGGCACTTCAAAAATTCATCGTCGATTTACATTTACAATACATTAATATTATTTAAATTATCTAAATTGCAAGTAACTTTTATTGTACTTAAAAAGTTGGAAGACAATTACTCAATGTTCTTGATGTACATTATTTACAAAAATCTAACAATGTGCGTGTCTTTTCAATTCTAGGACCGATTTCTTAAACTTAAGATACTTAAAAAGATGAAACGATATAAAAATCTTAGTTCTTATTGTAAGCTATTGTATATAGAGCAGAATAGGTTATGCTAGAATCGAGCCTTTTCAGAAAGAATATCGTAACTAACAATTAATGTTTTTACGAGAGAAGGTTGTATCTTTACTCATTTTAAAGTATTTAGGATAGGATATTTTTCTAAAATTCTTTTTATGTATTGTTTTCGATTCACTGCTTCAAACTCCCCAATTCACTGATCCAAACTCCCCAATTCACTGATCCAAAGGGACTTTAAAAATACAATCATGATTTTTTTTTTACACTTATGATGTTCATCCTGAAAATATCAATTATAGTGATAGGAAATGTAAAATCGTGGGTAGAAACTAATGATTCAATAAAATTGGTTAAATCATAAATATCGAAATACCGGACTGCAAATCAGCATTGATATTGAAATAAAGTTAAATCATGTGTTAGTTAAAGTTAAGTATTAAACTGTAAAACTCGAAAGAAAATAACAAAATTAGCCTGATAAAAAGGGCATCTAAATATTGTACAAAATGAGAAAAGGCTGATCTCGGTAAAAGTGAAGAGAAATTTTTAGAATTTATAATTAATCAGTCTCTTGAAGTTTTAACAACCTGTTACTGTACCTTTAAAAACTTGTTGACTATCAAATCTTAATTACATTTACATTAAAAATTCATTATCTTAAACTATTGTATCATTTGCAGATATTGATTCTCTTCATAAAACGAAGATAAAGATGTTTGGAGATCGTTCACAACCATATTGTCGCCACCTTGTAACGGATGTGTACTGCTCGATACCATCTCAGAACTCTTCCAATTCTCACAATTCTCCACATATTCTAATGTTCTCTGATACGTTTCCTGCCTCATTGTATTCTGATTCTTCTTCCTTCCATTCGTAGCCTCTATTTGGGATTGTGAGATATCCCACACCTGGACATCAGCTTGATTGTTTTGACTTCTCAAACTATTCATACTACAATCAGTTTCCCCATTCTTCATCATTTGATTGCAGTTCATTGGTATTCTCGTACCATTTATCGGTTTCTGACTCCCTGTAGACATATTTACTGAATTTTGCATGGACTTTTGCATGTTATGTTTGTTGAATTGATTGCCCGGATAATCCCACTGGTTGTAGGATCTTTGATGGTTATAATATTGGTTGTTGTTCATCATTGCTTGGTTATATTGGTGGTTGTTTTTAGGAGGTGGTGGACCCATAACATTTGCAGAATTTGTCACGGCATTGTATGGCGGTGGTTGTGGGTATTGTATATTTTGATGGTATTGATTTTGAGCTGGTTGACAGATAGGTTGCTGTTCGCAATAACTGTTCAAAGCACCACGACTCATGTTACCGCTGTTGTCAACACTCATCATTGATGATCTGGACATCTGCAGTGGGTGCATCTGATTACTTTGGTTGGGATAATTCATCGGTTGAACATAATTTACCATCTGATTATTGTACACAAGATTCTGATGATTCGCCGGCATCATCGGTATTTGAGTCTGGTTTTGATTGAATTGCTGCATTATTTGATATTGCTGCATGTTTTGTTGATTCCTCATATTGATATTTACCTGATTTTGGACAGGATACATTTGTGTTTGATTATAGTTTTGATTTTGGTATTGATTAGGAACATTAGGAACATTATTGTAGTTCTTATTAGTCATTTTATTACTACAATTCTGACGATTATTATATGGCGGTGTCATCATCGGTGATGAGTTCATTGTCATCATCATATTCTGATTTTGATTTTGGACAGGTTGAACATTCATTGTCATGTTTGTAATGTTTTGTACCATAGGACTTGTAATGGGACTTTGTAAGCCTGGATGCATAGGACTTGGCATGCCATGGCTCATTGGACTAGCTATATTTTGAGCCATTGGACTCGCCATGTTCATCATGGGACTAGCAATATTTTGTGAATTCGGACTTCCAATATTGTTGTGACGAGGACTCATCATCATTTGGTTTTGGTTTGGCATCTGAGGACTCATAAGGCTTTGCATACTTTGGGGGCTCATAGCGTTGTGCTGTGGAGACATTACACTCATTACACTTTGTGGACTCATGACATTATAGATACTTGGAGGACTCATGACACCATGAGGCATGTGCGGCGGACTCCTAACACTCTGAGGACTCATAGAACTATGTGGAAGACTCTGAGGACTTAGCATGCTATGTGCTAAATTAGGACTCATAATTGTTTGTGGACTCATTACAATCGTCTTAGGACTCATAGCAGACTTTTGAGGTAGTGGATTATTCATTCTCATTCTGTTAGATTGTTCGGTTTGATTTGCAGTCATAGTTTGCAAAGACTGTAAGGGATTATTGGTCGTAGCACTACTTTTTGGAGGTTTTGAGAAATCTTTTTCACACTTTTCAGTTGCAACTTCAGGAATAACTTGTTCTTGAAGAGGGGGATTCTTGTCATCTGGAGACTTAGCAACTAAGAGAGAGCCACTGTTACCAGACATACTAACGTCTAATGACCTTAAATCAACTTGTATATCACTTATATTGAGATCACTTCCTATGGCACCTAGATTTTTGAGAAGAGAATCGTCACTTGTGGCGACATCACTTATTTTGTCACTGGAATTATTTGCGTTTTGTATTTCACTGTTTATAATGTCTTTGGTTGTAGTGTCTTTTTCATCGTTTGTCTCAGCAGGTTCTTTGTTGGTGGAGTCCGTTTTGGCTGGTGCTACCGTCTCGGTTCCCAATATTGATTGGTTAAGATATTGCATCATTTCATCTGGTATCACCAGCTTGTTCTCCACCATTTCTCCTTCAGCGACCTATGATTAAAGCGTACCTTATTAAATACAAATTACTATAACAGAAAACCATGCTGTCATGGAGACTGCTAACTTTTACTCTATTTCATATAGTAGTACAAGGGCTTGCTAGTTATATATAGCAAACTTTAAAAAAATGATGGGCAAATATTGCAAATTACTGATTGCCGACTTGCAAATTACTGATTGAAGTAAAAAAAAAATTAACAGAATTTGTATGTTTTGACTTACCCCCGGTTTCTCGAACGTTGATCAAATTTATGTCAGCTTAACATACCAAATATAGAACGCTCATTGGTTAAAGATAATCGATGATCAACTGGCAACCAATGAGCGTTTTGTATTTGTTATGTTAAGTTAACATGAGTTTGATCAACATTCGAGAAACCGGAGGTTAGAAGAAAATGTTCGAAAAAAATTTTAGATATTTTACCTGCTCCAGGTTGACTTCTTGGTTCGGATGATGAACTTGGGCTGTAGTGATGACCGTATTAGTAGAGTTTGAACGAGATTCCTTATAGGTCACCTCGTGATCATCTTCTGTTTTGAACGGAAAGGGTGCGTCGCCCTATAAATTACAATTTAAAAATATATTAAGTTTCATCGCAAAAATAAAAATAATGCCCAATGCAACGCAATTTAAAGAATTTGACTTTTATAGTAAAGTAAGTTAATTTGAAACTAGTTTCTTACCAGATCATCATTATTACAAGGATAAGGTTGATAGCCTTGTGCTTGGTCACTAAGGTTAGACTGTTCCGAAAGCCTTCTGGCTTCTTCTTTAACTTGGACATTGGGATCTAACTCTAATGCTAATTCTTCAGCTCTGACTTCTGAACATGTAACACCTCGCAGTAAGACGGCCTGAAAATTGTAAAATAAAATATTGATTTTAATCTTCTGAGCAAAGCATTTTAAATCATCAATCTTAGGAAAAGGCTGAGTATTGTTTATACTTGACGTTGAGGCGTAGTGGTAGCGAATCTGCCTTAAGTGCCACAGGTCGTGGGTTCTGAGCATATGTTTGTATTGACCATTCAGCTATGTTTTCCGATGCATTTGTCCTGAATATAACTATCCTTATGAGGGCCGTTGCGTATGTAGCGTTTATTGTTACCTGATTGCCTTGCGAGGTTCTTACAGCTTGAACAGCTGCCAAAGCCGAAGAAGGTGGTGGAGCGTATCCCACACAAGATACTTGACTAGATCTAAAACAATAACTTTCATTAGAAAACGTTACTGACATAATTACAATCATTAAATTTCCTTACATACAAAAAAGTTTACGAATCTCACCTTCGACTGCTATCAGGTGAAAGTTGATCATACACGGTTGTATGTTGCGATACTAGACGCTGTGGTCCAGCTATGCCTGTAGTAGTTGCCACTGCACCTGATACTACTGATGCTTGACTGCTTTTACGGGATATATCAGAAGATCTAAAAGAAAAACATTAATTAGTACAACCTATACAGCCTAATGAAAATAGCTTACAGCTAAAATTTAAATAGTTAATATTTTTATGTAAGTGGATAAAAAAGGTAGGCTTTAAATGAAGGTGTACGGGTTCAAATCCGGGCATAAGCCTCTATTTTCCAGTACTTAATTTGTGTTTCATCTCATGTTTTACGGTGAAGAAAACCTGCATGTTTTGGTAGAAATTCCGGGATATGTATATCCTACTATATATATCCGCAGTCGTCCAGCGTCGTGTATTAAGCTCCTAATTTTTTCTTTAACTTGGGAGGCCCAGATATTTTTTTCCAACGATGAGATATTAACAGGTTGTTACTTTATTTTAAACTTGTAATAAAAATCCAAAGCAATTACCTAGCACTATATAAACTGCTGCCCGAAGAAATTCCAGAATCTCGCCTCGTATTAGGAAGACCAGACTTCAATTCAACAGCAACATTTGTACCGCCCAGTTCTGTTCTACTTGGCATAACACCTAAAGAAATAATGAGACCTTTAATATTTAATACTGGAATTAAAAGTTAAACATCTTAAGTAATACATTTTATGTTAATAAATATTAAAGTGGATGATGCTTGTATTGACCATACAGGCATGTGTTCGGAACACATGCCTGTATGGTCTGGGTGTGTTTGTTCTTATTCTTGTGTATGTTTCCGGCCCCCGACACAGGATATCACTATCCTAATGGGGCTGTTGAGTGTGATGCGATTATGTATTAAAAAAGAAAACTATTATAAAGTCTTAGTATACATACTCTGTACCTTACAAGTCCATAGACAAACCAAAAATAATGATTTCTTTTTGGAATGCTTGCTACATGAGTGCGACTTGCACTTTTTATATAGTACATTCATGTCAAAATATTTTATTTATACACTTTATTGTACACCACATAAAAATACACAATCTCAAGAAGAGGAGAAAAAAATACACACAATATGGGAGTACAAATGGCAGCCTTATCGCTTAAAAGCGATCTCTTCCAGGCAACCTTTGGGAAAGGAGAATTGTCGTTATATAATTAGGCAGGTCGTGCCGGTATAATAGACATACATACCAATAGTTAAACACTAATACATAGACTTGCTTACATACATAATAATATCCAATAGATATTCAATAATAAACTAATAAATAATTATATGATAAACATAAAAAATAATAAAGAAAATAATATAACTAAATAAACTATATAATATTATGTGATAATATATGAGCCGTCTTATTCAGTCTCTGCTAGATAAAGTTTTTTAACAGATTTTTTAAAAGAATCTAAAGTTAAAATATTGCAAATATTGGTCATCAATGCTCACCTCCGCCAATATCAGCTCCATGTACGGGTGGCATCAGTCTCCCCACACCGATCTTGTTTCCGAAACGTGGCGCGTGGTGGTGAGCACGCGGTTCTCCGATGGCAACCATCGCTCGCAACATTAGTGGCAACTGGCCTACTTCTCCAACAACTTCTTGCTCCACCTATAAGAGAATACAGCACTTAACTATTGTTTTCTGTTATGAATAATAAATAAAAAAAATATAAAAATCTTTTATTTCATTATCAACTTCAATCTCTTACAATTTAAAGGTTGGGGCCACCTTGTAAGTTCAAGAGAACTTGTGACAGGTGACTCCGCTCTTCCATAATAAAAATAATGTTAAACATAATAAAATAATTTTAGTTTAGTTTTAAAGTTTAAATATTAATAGGAGCATGTGTAGATTATTTGTAAATGTACATATGTGTACATATGTGTGTGTGTGTGCGCGTGTGTCATTTAGAATTGAATGAGTGCCGCCGTATCGTCACGGATTTTGTTACAATCTCTGTGGGTTAAGGGGTAGTTATCTAAAATTTGATTTAGTTTTTTGTATTGTATTATAAATAGATCGGTAGTTACCTCGCCATCAAGTCTGAAGTAAGGAGCACCATTTTCATCACTGAAACCACCAAGACCTGATCCACCAAAGTCTAAGTCACCTCCACACTGTGCTGACAACTGAAATATACGAAAATGTTATTACTTTTTTTTCCTAGATTTCTGTAATTCTTTGTGTTTTCTTCGTGAATTTTTATTAGCTGTTAATTTTTAAAAGGATTTCTAGACTAACTCCAGTTAATGTTTTTTTAATAACTGTCATTTATTGCCACATAAAAAGTACCCTATATATTAATGAAGGTAAGGCATCTGTGTGCCAAATTTCAAAATCCGTTCAGTAGTTTGCGTGAAACAGAAACAAACATCCATCCTCACATTAACTTTCATGTTTATAAGTGGGATTTACCTGATGAGCTGGTGTATGAAGCCCATGTGGTAAGGGTGAGGCTGGGCTTTCACTTTTGACGGAGGCAGATGATGTGTGCCCTCGAACACCAATGGGTACTCCGCCCTCTTCAGACCTCGGAGATGAACCGGCGCCCCCTCCACCTGACTCCGCTGAGTCATCACCTCGACTACAACCTGGATATAAAGATTTATGTTATTTGAGTTTCTGGTCAATTATATATCAATGACTCTTCAATAAATTAAATATATTTTACCTTTATGCTTCTTACTGGCGTAGAATTCGGCACCATGAACAGTCTTTACGTGCTTTCGAAGAGACGATGGGTCAGTATATCTTTTAGTACAACCTGGAGCTTTACAAACGTATGGTTTCTGAAAGGATAAGGAATTCATTTATTAATCGGATTTTATTTTTTAAATTGTTACAATAAGGTTTTGCTTTATCCACAGTCCCAATAATAAGGTACTAGAAATGTTAAAAGCTAGATATCTCCCACCAATACTGTCACTACCACATGCGCAAAACACGACGATATCGTAAGTTTCTCAATACATTGCTACATGCGCTTGTACCGCTCCGGATATTGAATAGCTTATGCAGCAATAGTAAACTAAGTGAATGCATCATAGACATGTACGCTCGCACCGCTAGTGGCTCATAAGTTACAATTGCGGCGAAAAGGCCCCGCGCATATGCGACTTCTAGTACCTTATTATTCAGACATCTATGGCTTTATGAATTACTAATATTAAAAGAAATTTGGATCCCCCTTATTACCTCATTGCTGTGGGTTCTGTTCTGATGCTTGGCACGATCACTAGCGTTGGAGAAAGCTTTGGCGCAACCAGGATACTCGCAAGTGTATGGTTTCTCACCGGTATGACTCCTTAAATGAGTCTTCAGATTCTCCAATCGAGAGTACGCCTTACAGCAACCCTCAAACTAGAAATATTAGATTACAATAATTAGATAACGTCGTTTATCTGTTTAGACATCTGTAAAAATTATGTCACAGGGCTGTGGGAGGTACCTGGAGTTTTTTTACTGAGTCTTTTTGGATATTCTGTTCATATGTGACTTTATAATTACATACATATATGTGTGTTTCTACGACGATAACAGCTAAACCGTTGATCTAATTCTAATGAAAAACTTTAATTTTTAATATGATATTATACAATTCAGGGATCATTTATATATGGTGGGTAAAGTTTATTGTTCTATAGGTTTACTTACGGTACATTTATGAGGCTTTTCTCCAGTATGTCGCCTCATATGCACTACCAGCATGTACTGAGCTTTGAACGGTTTTTCATCCCTAGAGCATCCAACCCATCGGCATACGAAAGCCTTTTTACTGGCGTGTATGTGGTCCGTGTTGATGTGCTTGACCAGATCGTCTTGTGTTGGAAACTCTAATTTACAGTCGACCTGAAATTATTTGGTTATATTGAATATGATAAATAGAAAATACAATTATACCTTCATTTCACGTATGATAAAATTTTTAACAATAATTTGGTAAGAAATGTTGAGAATATAAAACTATATTTATTCAAATTTTAGCGTTTTTACGTTAAGCTTGATTAGGTCATGTACAAAGACCTTTGATAATAATTGTTTCCAACTTTTGTACGCTCCTTGAGGCACTTAAATACATCAATTTAAATAACGTGGACACTCAATACTCTTAAATAGATTAAATGGTAGAAGGGCCGACTTCGCTCCGTTAAAGCGAGAGTCGAGTGTTCGATCTTGACCCCCTTGGGCTATTGTCGTACCCACACCTAGCGCAAGCTTCGAGCTTATTTGGAGGAGCAATAGGAATATTAGTAATGCTTTGAAAAAGCATTGGTAATATTTTTTAAAACAGAATAGAAAATCATTGTTGTACCACATAAAAGGACGAATCGTTGAAATCAACGATTAAGGCTATCGTTAGCTTACTTTGATTAAAAATGAATACTGATGAAACAACACGCGTAACTACGCGCCACTTTTAATCTAAATGTAACTACATTTAGATTAAAAGTGGACAAAGCTATTTAACCAGCTAACTAACTATGAACACATGTTCTATTAAAAAAAACCAGCCACAATATTACAATCATCAACCATGTTTTTGGCACTCACGTGATAAACACTTAAGTATAATATGCTTACCCAATGACAATTAGTTTCAATGAAGTCACCAGGTTCGTCTTTGGAGTCCAAACCATCGTGGACAGTGCTCTCAGCAGCTGCTGATAGGGGTTTATTGCTATGCATGTTTTCCCGATGCGATATTAAGCCTGGAGGTGACTTCCGTTGAGTCATGACTGTTGATGCACTGAAAAAATTAAGAGAATGCTTATATTCGTCTCGTCCCGATTTGACCTCTCCTGACCCCCGTAACCCTAAGGGCGAACCAGTAACTCATTGGATAGGAGAAATTTACTTATCAAGAGTTAACGATTATTATCAGATGTTATTTGATAACAACCGAGACTGACAGCTTAACGTGCACTACGAGTCACGGTGGGGATACCCACAAAGGACAAACGACCAGACCGAAACAGACATTTGTGAGATCAATGCAAACATCTGCCCGAGTGGGAATCGAACCCGCAATCGTCGAGGCTAAAGGCAGACTGGCTACCCACAACGCCACAGTGGTGTCGAGAATACTTATCAGCTTATATAACAGTTCATTTATTTACGAAAAAAAATTTAACTATGAAGTAATATTTAAAGCATAATAAAATAAAATGTCGCCTTTGTATATAATCTACTATTATTTAATCCATTAACACCTTACCTATCGGCTTCCATCACGCTGGTGATTTCATGTTGTTGTGGTGGTTGCTGCATATGCTGCGGTGGCGTGCCATCAAGACCTAATCCAGGTCTTACATCGACAGGCCCACCTATCAGTAACTGCGTCGGCGAGGATATATGCGATCTGAAAAATTGTAAATCATATTATACACTTACGGTACTCATTAATAATATCCTGTGTCTGATATCTGGAAACATGCAAACTGCCATCCAGAACAGACATGTGTGGTCCATACAAGTATTGGCCCACGATTATTAGCGTTTAAAGGTTTGTCACCACTACCAAACTACGGCCGTCAAATTAGCACAACGGTAGTATTTTATGCATATATTTTAATCAACAAAAGCTGGTTTAAATTACCTGTGGATGCCAGCAACAAGATGCGCGTGCGCTGCATGATGAGCAGCAGCCGCTGCCGCTTGTTGGTGGGCAGGATCAAGCAGCACCCCACCAGGTAATACCCCACTACCACCAACAACACCACCACGAGCCAAGAGCTGCTGTGCCAATGATGCGTGTGATAGGGAAAGTGCGGGAGATATTGCACCTGTGGATATAATAATTAAAACTGATTAGTATATTAAAATTGTGCAATAATTTCACCATGCCATAATTGTTTTCAAGCAATAAAATGTAAAAAAAGTTCCATATTACCATACATACCAGCACTAAGGTGTCCATAGCTGCCAGTGGAAGCGGCAGATGGCGCCCTGACTGCTAAGCTCGCTGGTGATGCCCTAATCACAGCAGCCAGGTCCAAAGACTCAGCGGAATATGGACTCCAGGACACTGCTCTTTTTCTATTAGCTGACGCTCCGATAGCACCTCCCGATAACCTGAGACGATTCGGTGAGGCAATTCTTGATCCTGGAAAAAAATTAAACAAATGTTTCTTTAAAATTATTGCATCATTTTCTGCTTAAAAGTAATACGTTTTTTTGGTCCGCCAAATAAACTTGTAGCTTGTGCTAGGAGAGGGTACGACAACAGCCTTGGTCTAGGGGGTCAGGATTTAATCTGCAACTCTTACATTAACAGTGTCGGCCTTCGTACCGATAACCTATTGAGACTTCAAGAAATCAATATTTCATATTATCAAGATAATAAAGATGACAATTGGTCGAAAAGTAATTTAAGGGAATCTTGTATCCATAATCCACAATAATATTTTGAATGTAATCATCATCAATCTGCCTGTTGATTTGATACGTTTTCACGACTAAACCGCTAAATCGATCTGAACGGTTTTGATGAAAATAATAAAACATGATATCCAGGCGGATTATGATTTCTCGGATCTTTAAATAATTATTATTTTTCGACCATGATTTATTTTCTGTCCATAGATTTTTTTAAATCTTATTTTGTATCTGTCATGTCAGTCCATTGTAACCTAATAATTAAAATAATAATAATTAATAACTAATTAAATCTAAAACTAAGCTTATTAATAAGTAGGTTGGTAGGCTGAATGTCTTAAAGGCTCCCAATCTACATAGTTTTATCATGTTTAACAAAAATGTCTCGAAAGACCCGATCGTGGATGACTAAACAAGGTACAATAAAATAAATATTAACTAAATATGGTTTAATATATATCATCAGGAGTGATTTTAACTATACAAACCTTCTAAACTAAGCTGGAAATCTTGACTTGCTAGCGTACTTCCCGCGTGTAGTTCTGGATGTAGACTGCGAGCTGCGCTTAAATATTCTAAGCCTGAAAGGAAAAGATGTATTTATAATCCAATAGTCCAATTCAATAATAATTCTATTTAAATAACAGTCAAAAGTCCATTAATTTTGTCCGTTATGAAGTGTTGAATAGACGTTCACACCTATCATTATTTCAATACCATAATATTAATGTAACTACTACAAAAGTAAGTCATTATTCCTATGCATAATTTTCGATTTGATGTTAAGTTTTTCTAAAGACTGTAATATATGTATATTGTAATGAGCCCCATAACGCCAGTCTCTTTTCCTTTTCTTTGATCCCTATCCACATTTTCCTTCAAGTTGGCAATACGCTTGTGATATTACTAGTCCTACATATACCTTGCGCGGCGTCGGGATTTGACGACCCCATCGCCCGCTGTTGGTATAACTTCTGTCACAGCAGAGATTAGGTCTTTTGTTACAAGAGGCCGGGCAGGTAGGTACCACCGCGGTGTCAAATATTCTGCCACCAAATAGTAGTGCTTAGGCATTACTGTGTTCTGGTTTGAAGGGCACTGTACGATAGTGAAATTACTGGGCAGAGGAGATTTAAGAACTAACATCTCGAGGTTGGCAACGCGTGAGAGGCACCTACTAATGGTGCTGCAAGCGCTCATAGACTATGGCGCCTACTTACCACCAGGTAGGCCGTATGCGTGTTTGCCAACTAGTAACATAAAAAAAAATGACAGTGTCGATAGGTTACGGTGAACTCACCAACAGGCGGAACGTAAGCTTTCTTGCCACCTACGTGGTAAAAAAAGAGAATTTTAAGAAATAAATGAAAATCACCGCATTCGATTACAAATAAAAATACAAATTATTCTTGATAAATGTTAGTATGTTAAATAAGCAAGAATATTTGCCGTGTCTAATTTTAATATAGACAAAAAACCATCAACAAAAACTATCACTAAATATTCGATTGGCTTAACAGACATGTCACAGACAATATCTGCCCAAAGCGAAGTCATGATATGTTAATAATGCATAACCGTTTATAATAAATAAAAATAAAATCGTAATTCAATACACTACATTAATAAACCATAGAAACCGATTCGGCGAATGCATTACAAAGTCGACTTCATTTAAATTCAGACACAAATCAAGTTACCTTAGTCATTCTAGACCTTAATATCAGCAGATTGAGATGTCAACGGTGGGCCACGGAATATAAAGTGTCCACTTAGCGCTATAGGTGATTAATAACAAATGGCTAGACGTTTACGATGTATTTTAACTGGGTATTATTTTATGCTCGCCAAATTAAGACGGTCCCAAATATGCGTCAACTAATTGGAAGACTAAGTCTTGGTTTCCTCAAAATTCCCTCGATCGCAAGGATTTTATGACACATATCGACAAACTTAATTATATTGTAAAAGAATTTTGGTCGGTATGCGAGATAAAATTTTATCGTACGTAAATAAAAATTACAATATCCTTAAGATATCACTGTCGTTAAAAGCTTCCTTTTTCAAAAACAACAAAACCATCAACCTGATATTTAATAATTATATTTCAAATATTTAACAGTTAATCGATTCTTAACAAGTTATTTCACGATGTTTTTGTAATAACTTCACAAAAAATCACGAACAATCTCAAATATTTTATGCCTCTTAATTATAGTGCTGACCAAAAACAATCTATTACTTCACCGTGATTATTTAGTTATTAATCAAACCTAATCAACTTAAAGCTTCGTCACGAACGTTATTACTCGCGAAACTCCATTATAATTACATGCCTTATACCTTCAAAAACAAACACGTTTTTAAAGCGGAAAAAAAACCAAGACATCTTGATTTGTTGATCACGCTCGTTCGAGCTGAGGCGGGCGATTTGGACTGAAATAATAGGCTGATGCAAAAGGCGCGAGGGACCACCAATTTGACGGACACCCAAACCAATAAGAAAACGATCGCGATTCCGAAAACCTCCCAAAATATTGCATGTGGTCCGTTTGACGCGCCGCCTGGACTACCAAAATTTTTATGTCTTCATCCTCTGTGAGAACCGGTAGAAACGATGTATCGTAAGATAAAAAAACCGTTCATCGAACGACTGAAATAATCCAGTCCGTTTCGAATTCCACCCGTTCGGTCACGATGGTCACCCTAACGACATTCGTGTAACCGCGCGCAAAAACATTATACGAATACTAACTTTATATTCTTTTTTTCGATTAGTTGAATATTGAGCGATCGGGCGGATCGACTCGGTCGCTTTTTGCTCGTACGATTATTCGACTGTGGCTGAGTCGGTTTCCAACTGATGTATTAATTTTTATCGCTTTCGATTGGGCGTAAAATTAGTTGGGATGGACGACATCTAGTGTGGGTTTCGTGGTCACGTTTGGCGTTAAAATATGAATGTCAATAGCTTTGTTTGTCGGCGCCTTTGGTTGGCTTTCGTAGTGACTTTGTAGCGTCGTATACTAATGAGGCAGACTATAAATTATGAGTTTAGTTATTTTTCGATATGCGGCAACGATGAAGGCGTTCCGATGTAAATTTGGAATGGTGTAGGTTATCCTTTTTATTATACACCTATTTAGAATATCTGCTGATCGATAAATGATAACATTTTTAACAATTACCTTAAACGGTTTAACGGACTTCGATGAATCATGATAATTTAATGAAAAAGGACTGCAAATATACCTTTTTCTTGGAGTTTTTAAAACAATTATATCGTTTTTAAAATAACAAAATTAATGATACAAAAAATATTGAACTTTTAACAAAAACATTTCAAAAAAATGCTTTAATTTTAGCTAAAATTCAAAAGTTAACATTTGAAAACATTTATAAAATATCATCTTTTTCTAATGTTGGGGTTGTTTAGATCTCCCATGTCCACTTATCGACTACTATATAATTGTTGGCAACCAGAATCAAATCTTTATATTCTCTTGAACCTCTTGATACTATGCAGTTATTAATTCGTAGATTGAATTCATCTAAAGCTACTTAACCACCTGAACGTTTGCCGACCAGTCAGCGCACTCTATCGCTTGTCGTATCGCTTAAACTATATACATTTGTAGCAATAACTATTATGCTATTTCTCTTAATAAATAATAAATAAACGCTACACACTCAACAGCCCCCATTAGGACAGTTATATCTTGTGTCGGGGGTCCGGAAACATATATAATGACAAGGACAACTACACCCAAACCGGAAAACATGCAATGTATGGTCAATACAAACATATGCTCCGAGCGGGAATCGAACCCGCAACCTTTGGCACCCAAGGCTGGCTGGCCACCGCTGCGCCACAAAGTCGTAAATGTTAGGCAATTAAGAGTTTTAGAGAGGTTTTTAAATTCTACCTTAAGCCATCAATTTAACACTAATTTTTATTATAGCATTAAAGCTCTTTTTCGATACTCATCAATTCCATGTATGGAAACTATTTATGTGGCTATGAATTCTCCACTCTTCCTTTTTAATAGAAAAAAACAAAATAATCCGCCTGACAGTGAAAGAAGGGTTACGATTTTAGCACACTTTAGATACGATACGATTTGTCGTACCGATTTAAATAATCAGAGTCATTGACTTTAACATAATAATTGGCTATTGAACCTGGCATTTTAAAGTAATAATTGTAAAAATACAAAATCGGTATTATTATACTAAAAATCGGTATTCTCATTAAAGCATCACTTGTCATAAAACGATTAGTCGTGAGTGGGATCCGCAAAAACATCACCTTAACGAGGTTTTTATAATCAGGTAACAGGTAGTGGTGAGAAACGCAGGTGCTTCTTAGAATTTGATAAAAAAAAATACTAAATTCTGAACGGCATTGATGCCGGTGCATTAAAATTGGGTTGTTTTTGGTTGCAACCTGTCAGACGCGTTAAATGAACTTTATAAAGCATAGCTTAAAATTTAAGTGCAGTGTGGTATTATATAATATAGTATGTCATTTATGTCATTTTACAGGCGACTGTGTTATCACTACATAGTATAAAACAAAGTCACTTTCTCTGTGCCTATATCTCTATGTATGCTTAAATCTTTAAAACTACGCAACGAATTTTGATGCGGTTTTTATAATAGATAGAGTGATTGAAGAGGAAAGTTTATATGTATAATAACATCCAATAAATAGTGAAGAAATACTGTTATTTTTGAGGTTTCTAATGTAATGTCGTAAATAATTACATTTTTTCCGCTTACATTGCAACAAACGCAGGCTGAACCCTACGAGATTTATCAAAATAATATATTTTATACCCGTGCGAAGTCGGAGCGCCGCTGGTAATCTTTATATATAAAAATCATATTTTTAACTCCCATTACTTCATCGCACTGGTGGTAAGTGTTTTGTTGTAAGAGGCCAGATAGGTAGGTACCATCGCAGTGTCAAATATTAAAGCCGCAAAGGAGCAATGTCTTTGGCATTACTGTGTTTGGCTTTCACAACACTGTAGGTTAGTTAAGTAACTGGGCAGAGGAGATTTAAGAACCAATATCCCGAGGTCGGCAACGCGAGGTGTACGCTTATAGGATACGGCAACTGCGTACCATCAGGTGGGTCGTATCAGGATAAATCGTAAGTATACAATGGTGTATAAGATATCTTTGAATTTTTTACACAAAATTGTCTTTTATAGATTCCCCCTGCTTGGCAAAGACTGCCTCTCCTGATAAGGATTAAGAGCCCAATTCGATACGTTACTTTAATGCAGATTGGCCGTTAATTCTAATAAGAGATGAGATCTATTTTTTTACTAAGACAGAGTGCCAGATGAAGCTACTTGACCTAATGGTAAGTGGACTGCTGTAGCTAACCAGGCGGGTATTTAAGCACTACTACCAGAAGTTGAATAAGAGCTGAAGATCTCATTTGCAACCTATAGGAGACCTAAGTTTGGCATGTAAAGTATATCGATCAAGTTAAGTAGCACCGATTGAGGTTCATAATTGGATTGGTAGCGTTTTGGTTTCACTGAAATTGCTTTTCCATCTTTTTTCTAGATCTATAGATTCTTTTTAATATTATGTAAATATCTCAATCTTTCCAGAAAAAAGGGTATAAAATCATAATGTGACGTAGGCAGCGCTTCAGCAACACATAATTAAATCCCAACGACATAATTATAGGTCGACCCAGACCATATTCAATCTTCTCTTTCACTCATACGAGATTATTATATCCCTCTCATTTTAACATTCGCATGATAATCTCCAATGATTTATTCATAAATTGCGTTCGTTTAAAATTCTTGCGACTTAATTTAGCTCCCAGGCTACTAGTTCTTAGATGGTTAAGTATTAGAATTTATGGGGTTCTTATTATACATATAATAACTGCAATAAATGTAATGGTACACAATGTACAATATGCGTCTCTTTCTACTTCTTTCTACGTTGCATCTTTCATCTCTTTCATGTAATGAAATGTGCCTCAATGTGTAGCCTCTTTAAATTTCACTCTTAATTCTTGTCCAATTAATTAATTTAAAATAAATAATATGGGTTTATCTAGTGTTGTCAAGTTGATAACGGCCGAGACTGTTTACGTGGCCCTTCGAACCCCGAATACAGAGTTGCAATATCTTTATACGGTCAAACATTCATAAAATAACCTCGCCACCACTGGAGCTACTTTACTTGTTGATCCCTTCCCAACAAGACGGCATATCTAGCTTATATATAAGCTTCTCAATATTAGGTAAATCCATTTATTGATCATGTCCCTGATGACACCGTTGTGGCATTGTGGGTAGCGAGTCTGCCTTTAGTCTCGACGGTTGCGGGTTCGATTCCCGCTCGGGCAGATGTTTGTTAAAATTTCTGTCTCGGTCTGGGCGTTTGTCCGTGTGGTCTCCCCATCGTGCCTCGGAGAGCACGTTAAGCTGTCGGTCTCGATTATTATCAATAACATCTGATAATAATCGTTAACTCTTGATAAGTAAATTGTTCTTATCCAATTGTTCTAATCCAATTAAAAGTTACTGGTTCGCCCTCAGGGTTGCGGAGGTCAGATGGTAATCGCTCCGTGTAAAAACTAGTAACCTGTTAAATCCGGATAAGAGTAATAAGCAGACCCTGGATAAATAAATAAAAATACCGGGAATAATGCTAGGGCGAAAAAGAAGAAGATCATGTCCCTGATAGCATAAATATTTCCATAATTTTCATAATTAAATTATTTATTATACAAAAGAGAATCTCAAACTAATCTGGTGAATGGTAGATAGCTTGGAAAATAGTTTTGTACCGTCCCATCAAGTGATGCTTGCTGCCTGACCTGACCCGGCTTTATGGAGAGGAGAACCGAGTCATGTGAGTACCATGGTAAGGTGGTAACGTCATGGGGACCCACTACACCTCGATGGCAGACCTCAGTGCGTTTATCAAGTTACCGGAACTCTCCAAGAACGAATCAACACGACCTGACAATCACTGTGCTCCGCTGACGACTAACGGAGCTCGGTCCCGGGGGTGCAAGATGATTCAATATAATCCTTAGGATTTTTGGTCCAAAAACATATATTTTGAAGACGTTGTGGCGCAGTGGTAGCAAACCTGCCTTAAGTTAGATTAGCGGGTTAGATTCCCGCTCGGAGCATATGTTTTTATTGACCATGCAGACATGTGCTCCTGTCTGGGTGTATTTGTCCTTGTCTTTGTGAAAGGACTATCCTCAGGGGCCGTTGAGTGTGTAGCGTTTATTATTATTATTTAATTATTTATTTATATATTATGTAATACAAATATGAATGACCTACATCAAAAAGACCTGTGGTGTATTGCATCAGCAAGTGATTTTATACAAAACATTTAAAATACTCAATATTATTAGTATATATAGATTATCTCAAGTACAAACTCCTACCTCCACCTACACTCACACATGGGTCAAAAATCAAGATATTATCTACAAATACCGCATCGCTTTACGCTTTAACGGACGAATGGCTTTTTAATGAATTTCGACATAAATATAACATAGGTCTTAGACCGGGACAGGCTGTTAGCACTAACCAAATCTAGACCGACGTGAACAAGGTGACTGGATGTTATAGATATAGACTTATAGATCGTCTAAGATAGGTTTAGTTTCCATAGCAACAATCTATGTTTATACAAATAAATAAAATTGAAGTGTCTGTTTGTAATTCGAAATAAACCCTGTCACTAAATGCGTATGAAATAATATAATTATAGCACATTAAAAAAAAAAAAAAAAAAAAATTTTTGTCTGTCTGTTTTTTCCTTTTGCTATCTCTGAAAAGCTGGACTTTTAGAGTACTTTTATTGTAGAAATAGAATTAGGGTTCCATGCAATATAGAAAAATCGCTTCCCCACGTGAATGGAGCGGACGCGGCTTGTAATAGATAAACGATACACACTCAACGGCAACCATTATGACAGTAATGTCATGTGTCTGGGTTCCAGAAACATACAAACACATGCACAATCATCAGCTTTTAAGGCTAAGGTTATCATAATTATGCATTAAAACTTTGTACCATATTTTTAACTCGACTTCACAAAAATAAGGAGATTAGACTTTTTCCTATATCGATAATTTAAAAAATGTAGCGTTGTTTTTGAGGCGATTTTAAATAAATGTTGTTTCAAGAAGTTCAGAAATCCTCAAAATATGAAATTTAGTATAGCCTGCGGTCACTGCATATCCATTTGCGCGCTTAGGTTTTTTAATTTTCCGTTTTTTTGTTTAAATAACCTCATAACTATAAAAATAATTAAACAATTAAAAACAAAAAAAAAATGTTTGTCTAGACATCCCTCTTCCATCCCTCATAGTTGTAAATCTTCGCACGTAGTTAACACCCTAAGGGTTCGAAAACAAACCTACATCGTTCCGGACGATAATTAAACCGCAGTCCCTTTAAGATAAGTTGCCGGAAGGACATGTGGCCGCAGCTTGCCGGTATTCGATCTTTTCCTATAATTACCGTGCACCCTTCATGTTTTTACGACTGTGGATGGAACTGTCTTAGAATATATGGACGCAAATAAGCAATAACATGTCAACCCACAAAATTGAAAAAACTAAGTTATATATGCAGAAGTGTTGGTAAATGGCTGAAGAACATTTTTCTTTAATATTTGTAGGGTTTTAAGCTTTAAAATTTCTAAAAAAGCCATTTTTTAATCATGCAATTTATGTATTATGTTAAACGTTTTGGGTTATATTATACACGAAATATGCAGTTTGTATACTTATTTTTGTGAAAATAAGTAAAATAACTTACATAAATCTGAAATTGCAAAAACTTGACCAATACATTTAAAAAAATCATACAAAGTAAGTTGTTCAAAATTTTCAAACGCGTTTTTCTCAAAATGACCTTCGTGTGGGTTGACATGGTATTGCTTATTTGCGTCCATATAGATAACTTCTTTTGTAAATTCTTTTAATTAAAAAGTAAACAAAATAAACAGCCTGTTAACATCCCACTGGGGAAAAGCATCCTCTAGATTCAAAAAGAATTAAGAGCTTAATCAACCACGCTATTCAAGTATAGATTGGCGGTTATACGACGTCATGGTGCAGCCATAACGATGTTCGTATTGACCATACAGGCATGTGTTCCGGTGTGGGTTTGTCTGTGCTATACATTGTGTGTGTTTCCGGACTCCCGAAACCTTTATTACTATCTTATGAGTGCCGTCAAATGTGTAGTGTTTATTTATTTATTATTTATTTATTCATGTTTTAGAATTTCATGCACGTCACACATGTTTTGATCACGATGTTGCCTGTCTAATGTCACGAGAATAATTGGAAACACAATTTACAACTTGAAAACTTAGAGGTGCATGCACTGGATTTGAATCTGTAACCTTAAGCTTACTAACTACTGGGTCATCTCTTCTTTTTTCTTATTCAGACATTTTAGATATTTTTGTTCTAAGATAGTATGTATCTGTAGATTCCGGTCTGATATGTAGTTGTAATAGTGTCTTTTAGTGTTTCCAGAGGCCAGACAAAGTCACCTAACTAGATACATTCGTTACTTGTTAGTTTGGAGTTGTGACCTTTGTCGGGCGTCCGGAATTTTTTTTTTTTTATGTTAGTAGTTGGCAAACAAGCATACGGACCACCTGATGGTAAGTGGTTGCCGTAGCCTATGAGCGCTTGCAGCACCATTAGTAGGTGCCACTCACGCATTGCCAACCTCGAGATATTAGTTCTTAAATCTCGTCTGCCCAGTAATTTCACTAGCGTACAGTGCCCTTCAAACCGGAACACAGTAATACCTAAGCATTACTATTCGGCGGCAGAATATTTGACACTGCGGTGGTACCTACCTAGCCGGCCTTTTGCAACAAAAGACCTACCACCAGTGTGACTGATTGCACTGGTGGAATAATCTCTGCTGTGACAGAGGTTATCCCAACAGCGGGCGATGGGGTCGTCACATCCCGACGCTATAATACTACTTATAAATACAAGTAATACCAGACAGGGGTTCATATCTGCATGGTCAGTCAATACTCAGAATAGGCAATAAATCTGACAATATCATTAATATATTATTATTAAGATTCGAAGATATATAAAAATTATACGACATTTTGACTTCTTAGTCGTATTGTCTAATATTCAATACTAACGGCCCGCTCCGGCTTCGCACGGGTATAAAATATATAGCCTATGTCATTCACTGGAAAAATTATTTAAATCGATCCAGTAGTTTTGATTTATTCATTACTGCCCGTGGCCCGCACGCGTTAAATAAATGTAATTATTTACGACATCACATTAGAAACCTTCCTCTTCGATCACTCTATCTATTAAAACAACCGCATCAAAATCCGTTGCGTAGTTTTAAAGATTTAAGCATACATAGGGACAGAGAAAGCCACTTTGTTTTATACTATGTAGTGATATACATAAGTTTTGTCCATGTAAAAAATATTGTCTGGGTTTATTGCTATGATATCTTTATCGCAAAGTGATAAAATACGAAGAGCTTAATCAAAACCGGTTTCGAAAATTACAAATATCGCCACTTCACTTCAATTTTGTTTACGAACATAGATTTAATGTAAAATGTTATTAATATTGAAGACTAAATATACATCGCGATTTGTCAGAGCGTACGTTGTCTCGTCATGACATAAATCACAAGATGGCACACTTATAAATCTGTGTATGTGTCAGCGAGTGTTCATTTCTGTACAATTAATGGGCAAATACGTCTAATATTTGATTTTAACGTTCGCGTCTCTTCGCATTATGTTTGGAATGTTTTATTAAAATAGATATAAATTTAAGAAAGCGTCTTGCCAAACAAAATTTTAAAACTACCTATATTAGTGGCGCCCGGGATTTTATTCTCACAGATTCCGTTCCCGACGAAATAAAGAAGTAAATAATAAGTAAGCGCTACAAACTCAACAGCCCCCATTAGGATAATGATATTATATGTCGGGGGTCCGGAAACACACACAAGGATTAATACACCCAGACCGGAAAATATGCTTGCATGGTCAATACAAACATTATGCTCCGAGCGAGAATCGAACCCACGACCTGCGTCGTCATAAATAAAGAAGTATCCGCTATACAAGTCCAGGGTCGGGAGTACCAACATGCCAAATAATATGAAAATTGGTCCCACCATTTCAGATACTATCGTTCACAAAGCCATATACAAATGTGCTTTTCAAATACTTCACTACATAGTATAAAATAAAGTCGCTTTCTCTGTCCCTATATCCCTATGTATGCTTAAATCTTTAAAACTACTTTAAAAACGGATTTTGGTGCGGATTTTTTTTAATAGATAGAGTGATTGAAGAGGAAGGTTTATATGTATAATAACATCCATTAAATAGTGGAGAAATACTGTTATTTTTGAAGTTTCTAATGTGATGTCGTAAATAATTACATTTAACGCGTGCGGGCCACGGACAGTAACAATTATATCAAAACTACTAGATCGATTTTAATCATTTTTTCAGTTAATGACATAGGTTATATATTTTATACCTTTATATATTAAAATTGCAAAAATTAGTACAAATACCTTACAGAAATAAATCGCATCAAAGATTTCAAAAGAACTTATTAAAAAACAATAATAAATAAAATACATTACAGTAATAATATTAAACTCTCTTATTTCCGTACCGAAAATTACTTGAAACACAAAAGTAACTTGAGTTGGCGACATACAAAAACCTTGTTTTTCCTAAAATTTAATAAGAAACCAAAACACATCGAGAACACATATGGGTATTCGCATTTGTGCGCAAAAACACGTGTTAACTTGATAATGAGCTTTCTCGGAAAGCTTTTGGAACGACAAAGCTTGATGCATGATTTATACTTTCAACCAAATTTGAACAACAATAAAAAATATGTCAACAACAGAATTTTAATTATAGTTTTTTTTTTAAGAATAAAGATAATGTTGAAAACTGAGGGATATCAGTCACAGCCTGGAGTTCCTCCCAGGATGGCGGTTTTCAACAAGTAATTTCTTCCCCGTCAGCAATAAAAGATTTTTTTAACGTAACATTTTTTTAATGTGTGTTGCGGTTGGCCTTACTGGCCTTGACAGCATCACCAGGTGGAGGAGCCGAATAATGAGAAAGCCCTTGCGGTGGCTTAAATTTGATTTCCTTGCGGCCAAATGGAGGAAACGCTCCGAGCGCCTTCTAGTCGACGGACTAATCCTGGATAGTTATTTTGTTTTCTGAAATTACTTCTAGTCGATATTTAAACAGATCAGGTTTCACACGCATATTATTTCAAAACGAGGACGCAAGTTATCACTAGTATTTCTATAAAAAAAATAATCGCCTTTGAGAAATTTTAATAGCAATCGCGAAATAATCTATGCCGTTTTAATGGCTACATATAAAAAGTATTCTGTCATAACTACAATAATTAATACTTGAATACATCGTCCAATCAAGAAACAAAAAAAAATACAATTAAAAATAGTTAACGGTCGATGACCCTAGTGATTACAAGTTTATTACTTTAAAAATCATTCCTAACAACATCTTAATGGACACCGTTGTAATCGATTTCCACACACAATAATCGATACTAGATATTATCATTGAATCGATTTAGACCGGCGCTATACTAACCATATAGCGCAACACGAGGCGAATCCTTACAGACATTTTATAGTTCGCTCTCAACGCTTTGTATCTTTTAATTGTGAAGCATTATTTGAGATAGACAACATTGTTAGGTATGTTGTCTAAAAATCACTACTGTTTAGTATAGTTTTAGCATATATTTTCTATGTATTGGCATGTGGTTAGTAGCCAAGATGGTTTCAGAAGTGTTCAAAGGCCTCTGATAAGGTGACCGCGTCTAAAGTCCACTAATCGTTTACCGATCAGTGAGTGTAAAAATAAGTCATAATTTACACCTACAAATGAATGATGTTAAAAGCGCTCATAGACTACGTAACCCTACCATCAGGTAGATCGTATGCTTGCATGCCAACTTAGTAAAATAAAAATTTACAATATAGAAGTAATGTAATTACAACTTTCAATTAAATAAATCAACACAACACTAAGCTAATGTTACTATTTGCGACTCTTACTAAGTGGCGCTATGAACGATGGACAGCGAGGCTAAACTCTGGCGAAACTACGCATTTGAACTAACCCCTCGTACGCTTAATATATAAAATAGTGACGTTTTCTATTCAAGAAGGACTTTAAAAACTGGAATCAATGTTTCTGGGAACAATTACGTGCGTGTGTCGTGGGCGGAACGGTGTGGTACAATTTATGAGAAATACGGGGAAAAGAAAAAAGTTTTGAACCGCCACATGATATTAATTTCACTGTGAATAAATATGTGAATAATATTTTAAAATAATATATTATTATTATTAGGTAAAATAGTGATTTTTTAAATTGATTATAAACTTTTTTTATTCCAAAAGTTGGCAAACGGAGGTACCGACAGGCTGATCATAATCAGTCACCGTAACCTAGAGACGCTTGCAACAGTATAAGTATTACAAGCTTATTCCCTATATAAGAATAGGATTAGACATTAGGAGAAAAAATATGGGCCTCCGATGCTCATTGAAGCAGCTCATTGAACAGTATACGGATGCTGCCACTTCACATCGATAGTATGAATTAATGAATGAATGAAGATGAAGGTAGTACTTCTACAATTGAGCAACCCTAGCTGTGCACATAAGAAAGAAATAAAATAACAGATACAAATTAAATTGAACAATAAAAGAGCGCGTAATTCGGGAGAGAAACAAAATCGCTACAGCTTATGAATCAACCGGCTGTGAAGCTTACACCAATGAGGTGAAACTTGTTTCAGAGATGTCTCAATCTCGATACAGACCGGATCAATCGTGCCGACGGGTTTTTTCATCATTCATGATCAAACAGGTTCCTTAAAGAAATTGTTGACTATCGTTCAAAACATTTATAGCTATTATTTGACTATCTTTAGTTTCAATCGATTATTTTTTCTATTTTTATATATCTTAGCCTCATGACACTAATTAAGAAATATGGTAATGTATGTATTATATTCAATGATAAAATCTTAATTAATACACTATAAACAATAAACCTACATACTTTTATAACTATAAAGACTTCATTGTGAAAGTTATAAATAAAATTAAGTATCTTACATAAAATATATACTAAAAAAGATGGCAATAAACGGTCTAATGAAAAACAAATACTATGTCTAATATTCTTTAGCACCACCAGAAAGAGGACAAGAAGCTAAAGTAATCAGAATGTGTAGAATTTTGTCCTCTTATGATAAAGCAAAAAATATAAAAACTATAATCGATATAACTAAAATGCTCGATGAAGATATAAAAAAAGAAACAAAAATGATGAAATGAATAATGTTAATGCTAGAAAGATAAACCACAAAGAAATTATCGCCATTAAAGCTGAGATAAAAGATATTTATTAAATTGTTCCACTTGCTTCAAGCACAGCGGGTCAGCTATCTGCTATGGACGTCGTCAATCACGGTGTAAGAACCGACATGATAGTGGTTGCTCTCAACACAATAATAAAAAGTAAAAAAGGATATTGATAAATAGATCGATCATAGCCTTTCAACAAATTTAAATGAGTTGAGTGAATAATTTACAAAGATGATGATATATTGCAATAAAAGTTAGTAAATAAATTCATTTTAAAATTTTGAAGACGAAATAAAAATACTTTAGTAAATTAAGGGTTCAAAATGATATTCATATGTAAACGATGTCATGGAATTATTTTTAATAAAGCAAAAGAATTTTTATACAAACGGTTTCTTGCAAAAGAAATGACGTTCCAACAGCGATTTCGTTGAATCGGAATAAAAAGTCATTCAATTAAAGGACCCGAGATCAGAATTAAGCCTTCCACGTTTAAAATGCATTAATCCGGTCACTTGTCATGCGCGGGCGCAGTCTGCGTCTCTTTCTAAAACCCGTTCCAGTTCACATCTCGTTTCATCCTGACAAAGATTAGGGTCCAGAGACATACTTCTTTGACAAAGGCAATTAAGAATATCGGAAAAGCGACAGATATTTTTCTTTTTACTATTAATGTCGTAACCGCAATTCTCACAAAGTTAGTAAAGTGTAAACTATCGATTCCTGCTTCAATAGTTACAATTAGCCTATTTATCTACGCTCCATTAATTTAAAGAGACATTTCTGTATCTATCAATATCAGTATCTTGTCCATCCGTTTGACAACTGCTATCATTCTTTCTCTTTTTACAACCGCAGTGCTTAAGCCTTTCTTGTTTTATTTTAATTTGGGAGTAACATGAACTCTCAATCTTTCGTTCACAGTTTTTACGCTCAGTTAACTCGGAGTTGGGCCTTAATTTACGATTATCGAAGGTCGAAGACGAATATATCGACCACGAGTATACGAATAATAATTTTTCGGTGTATCGACTTTTACGAGACCAACACTTAACGATTTTATAATCTCACACTCAGAACATAAACAGTTTATGGCTTTAAAATTATTGCGAATCGGTACCAGTTGATTGCAAATTCAAAAAACTTTTTTATTACTATCATGTTAATATTTCCAGACCGTTTTCTTGATTCAATATAATCAACGAGATCTTAATTCTCGTGGAGGTTTATTAAATCGTTTCAAAAATTGTTCTCAAAGAACTGACAGGTAGATAAAGTAATTAAGGCATGCCGAGAAAACTCTTTAACACATAATAAAGGGGATCTGTGTAAATGAATCCATTAAGGTAAATACGAAGACTTAATCAGCCGTGCATGACCGGATCTCCTTGAAGAACAAAAATAAAACGATAACCCTACACGACAAGTTGCAATTTTAACCAATTTTAATACTGAATATCTGTCATACTTTAGACTGCATACAATCTGGCACAAGAGATTTAAGGAGTTCGTCGTGCCTGTTAATTCTCTTATATTTTACGTTAATGTAGAATCATTTTCATACTATTTCCTTCAACTGTCTCATAAAGTTCTTTTAAATGAATCAACATCTTTATTACAGTAGCATTTAAACTTGCATTCTATTGTTTTTCTCTGTTGTCATTATTTGTAGATTCATTTTATTATTTGTAGAATTTTGAACTCTGTCAATGTGCACTAAGGAATTTTTCCCTTTGGATTTTAGTTTTGTAGGAGTAGTTATTTGTTTTAAAAGGACTTTATCGCGGCACGTAGGGTCGATTTGAATAAAAATACAATTTATATGTGTCGGAGAGTTTGGTAAGGCAGTGTTGGGTTACAGAGCCGGTTGGACGAGTCGGCTCCCAATTTGTTGGTGCATTTCTGAGTAAGTTATTAAGTTTCGGCTTGTCACTTCGGTTGCGAAATTTTGCAGTCCACTGATGATGTTTAATATTTTGCATGAATAAAGCAGATGTGCGGTTAACGTGATATATTTTCGGGTTATAAAAACTGGAAGTTTTAATGAACTGAATGTTGAGATTTATAATGATTTACGAGTATGTTCAATAATAATAAATATATCAAAATAATGTCCGAGGTATGGTTTTTTATTAAACTATAAATTGACTATAAGATATCGACGTTACGTGATTAATTGGAAGTGATATAAAACCATAAAAACATTTTATGATCAGTAGCGAAATGTATTTAATATTGAATATTAATAGGACTAACAAAAAGTTTAACGAAGGCTAGACAAAGAAAGGTTAAATGCTATTAATACAGGTATTGGTATCGATTATCTAAATAATTCAACCGACTGTGAAAATCATTTAATTATTGATGCAAAAAAAGAAAAAGTGGTTAAAATTCTGAACAGAATAAACTTTGCACACTAAACGGAATTTAGATAGTTATATCCTGTGTCAGGATTTTCTCCACACACACAACCAAAAGTTCAACACAGACCAAAACAATTATCTGCATGGACAGTACTTTGAAGAATCAACCCTACAACCACCGACGTTTTATACAGCTTTAATTAAGACTGGGACAAAATGGTTCTCATATTATCAAAGTGTTTTGGCTATTAATTACTAGGTACTTGAAAACAGAGAGACAACATTTTTTTTTTTAAATAAGGAGAATTTTAGCTGATATGACAAAGGCCAAGTTTCTCTATATAAAAATACAAAATCTAAAAATGTTTTTTTTCCAATGGTACATTAATAAACCTTAGTTTAGCAAACTATATAGATACCATTTTGGATTTGTACCAAACCTGAAAAACATTAAAAATCGTAAAACAAATACGCACCGGTATTAGGTATCGAAAAAAAAAATTCAACCCGAAATTTGAACAAAAGGAGAAATAAACGAAAAACGAAATGCTTTAACACGAAAGTAACTTAACCCTTCACGGTCGATGGTATTTTCTGCGTCGAATCGAAACTGTTTATGGTTAAAAGGAAAAATTGCAATCTATATCGGATTACATCGGCTGCCGAGGTCTCCTTACACGTCTTTAGATAACGCTCAATTAGGTGCCATTTTTTTAACATTTTGGACGGTTTCATGCAAAATATGTCAATTATGTAAAACATTTAACCGACATAAGAAAAATATAATACGAGTGCATATAAGAGTACAATGTTGTTGTGTTTGTTTCCTAAAAGGTTGGTTAGTTAACGTTGTTTAATTATTATTTAACACAGATGTATTATTAATTATTATTTATTAAGTATTTTTTGATTGTTGACAAACAAGCATACGGTCCGCCTGACATTAAGCAGTTACCTCAACCTATGAACGCGACACTTAAAGTATCACATGCACGTTGCCAAACCGTGGATAGAAGGTAATGAATGAGGAGGAAAAGTATGCCTCTAATACTACTAAAACTTTTCTTAGAATAGTAGTAGATTCAACCCTTCACAAACTTTAAACAAAGGATAACCATTTGAAGGCTACTAAAATCAAATACTTCAAAAATTTTAAAAATCTGCAAACTGAAATGTACTTCGCAATAATAGCTTAATTATAAATTGTTGTTGTTTTTTTCACCCAAGTTATGACAGGAATCATCAGATCCTGTTCCTGTTAATTGGTTTACGTAAGTACACTTAGGTATTTAAGACAAATTGTTCGAATTGGCAGTGTTGAGATTACGTGATTTTTCCCTTCGAAACCAATTATTTAATTCCGGTATGTTTTATACGAGAATTGTCTTAGCAAACACACAAAACAACCAGACAGCGCGTGTCCTAAATTTAAAATTGTTGATACAATGGAATGGAAAAGCTATACGTACAATCGAATTTATCACTTATTGAAATATATACTTGTTTCTGTGAGTGTGTATGAGTAATATGTCTGTAAGTATAAAATATATTTAAAAAAGGTTTTTTTGGATTTTTATCTACCGTTTTTAATGCTTAGAATATCGTGGGAAAGATACATTGATAATTTGAATGATGATAATGATGACAGAAACCAGTGATATTATAACAATTAAACGACATTCTTTTACACATACAATCAATATTCTATTCCCTCGCAAATGAAGTCGCCGGACAAAGATAAAGTACAAAAAATTAATGCTATAAACAAAATATATATAACAAAAAAATTAAAAATTAAAATTTCTTGGCTACTCTCTCGCATAACATGTAGTGTAATGAATTGTTTACCCAGTACTCAAGCGGTCGATTATTTTTAATCCGTTCCTCAGGTTTCCTGCACCGGATGGTGTATGCCCTATAAACTACAAACCTACTGAACTACGCAAGTGTCTTGTACTTGTTTGGACGAGTCACCACAACACAAAGAAAAAAAATTGATAATCGTCATTAAGAGGTAATTAACTTTAGTTTGAGTCATGCTAAAAAGTGAAGCCAATTCATTTGTCGCAACAGCAACACGGTGCCCGAAAAGCTAGCTGTCAGTAAGAAATTTCGCAAGATAAAATAAGATGACCCTTACAATGAAAAATAAATTCTTAAGAAAATCAAATCAAAATAAGTAATCTAAAAAACAAAAAATGTCAACAGAGACAAAATAATAGAATTACTGCATTAACAATAGTACGAAAATTAATTAATATCAAAGAGTACGCCCGCGGCTCCACTCGCGTTGTGTACCGATTATTTCTTTACAGATAGGAACCCTTTTCTTTTTAAAACAAAAGTAGCCTAAGTAACTCTTTATAACAGTCCCGTCGGTCAGTAAACAGTAAAATCGGTCAAGCAATATGTATTTAGGAAAAAGCTGTTAATTTGGAATTACAAACAGACACTTCAATTCTTATTTATTTATATAGATATAGATGTATCAAGCTTCGACAATTCATAAGAGAAGTATATCTATGGAAAGTAGACGTTAAGATTAAGAGCCTTCAATAGATAGGTGACGAATAGTCTGATGTTAAAAACGTCAACGTACAAGTAAAATGTATATTCAAAGCAGAACAAATATCCGAAGCAAATCGCTAATTTGCACTCGAGGCGCATATAACTTGTACAGTATACTACTATATTAACTTTTCTGTACCGAGCAGTATAATAAAACCTTATTATAAAGTGTAGTTTCAATGTATAAGTCAACAGAAAATTTTCAAACCTATTTAAATACACCTAAAGGTTGTAAACATGCCTTTTTTATGTTAGAAGTTGGCAAACAAGCATACGGCCCACCTGATGGTAAGTGGCTGCCGCAGCCTATGAACGCTTGCAGCACAATTAGTAGGTGCCACTCACGCGTTGCCAACCTCGAGATATTAGTTCTTAAATCTCGTTCGCCCAGTAATTTCACTAGCATACAATGCCCTTCAAACCGGAACACAGTAGTGCCTAAGCACTACTATTTGGCAACAGAATATTGGACACTGCGGTGGTACCTACCTAGCCGGCCTCTTGCAACAAAAGACCTACCACCAGTGTGACTGATTGCACTGGCGGAATAATCTCTGTTGTGACAGAGGTTATCTCAACAGCGGGCGATGGTGTCGTCACATCCCGACGCCTTTAAAATAGAAATAGTTTACCATACTCTATGTCCCGTCCAACGTTGTAGCGTGGTGGTAGTGAGTCTGCCTTTAGTCTCGACGGTTGCAGGTTCGGTTCCTGCTCGGGTCAGATGTTTTATTGATCTTACAAATATCTGTTTCGGTCTGGACGTTTGTCCTGGGTTTCCCCACGGTGTCTCGGAGAGCATGTTAAAGCATTCCTCCAGCACATACTGATCAAGTCCTGTCGCGTAACCCCTATTCTATATAGAATTGATGCAAATTTTCTGAGTGTTTTGGTTTTAATTTTCCCGGAATAGGACGCTGGTCGTGGGAGGAACGCGCACTCGACAAACGCCAGTATGATAACGGCCTGATAATTTAAGGTCAACCAACGTAAGGCCAATATATAAGAAACTTAATTACACAACCAGTATCTTAAAATAGTCACTAATTAGAGAACGCAATCAAAAAAGCAAAGCTCGAAAAAGCTTAGGAAATTATACCGTAAATGGTAACGAGCTTAATCTTTAAAATGTCTTAATTGCAAGGTCGGAGTAACCAAACCCTTCGTTACTAAAATGCATGCCAATTTTAACCCGTGACTTAAGTACCGTCTGTCCTTTAATGGCCTTTTACGTATCTCGAATCGCGATACATCTCAATTCAATTTCAAACTAAATAAGAAAGAAATAAAGTTGATATTTCGTTGAAAAGTCAGCGAGTATAAATGGTAGCAGTCGTGAGTTCAAATCCTAATTAACACCTCCGTGTATAGATAAATTGCACCGATAGTGTACGGATGTGGCGTTTGCCGGGTTTTTGTGGTATATTTACGGTCCTTATGGTATTTTATTGTACGATTGGTATTTTTATAGAAAACTCAATAAAGCCTCTAATACAAAAAGCTACAATTACCAAAGTAAAATATTGAGGTTAATTAATTAATAGGGTTTTTATTATTTTTGTTTATCGTTTTGATCTTTATTTTTTGTTGTACACTGCAGGGTAATTTATTAAGATAGCCACATATCTATGGTATGGTGGTCATACCGATTATGACCATTTCTATGGTGCTCTGACTAATTCTATAACTCCTTAACGTAAAGAGCTGGCATTTGCACATCAACAATCACGGCATCAGAATTATTTCTTCGTAAGACTGATGTTATTTTTTTAAACGTTAAATTAGAGCCATGCGTTTCTCAGCACAAATGGCCCGGCTTGACCGGAGAGCTACACAGAAAATCGGCGTAAAGTAATAGAGTAGTGTGGCGTTTGAGACCACTGGTGGCCCAATCTCGCACTCCCTTTGTACCCTTCCCTCTTATCCCTTGGTTTGGCAACCAGCATGTAATACTTCAAGTATTGCAAGCGTTCATAGATTGCTGATGGTACCCATCAGGCGACTGCATGGTTTTGCATTTGGCAAACCCCAATTCCTCATGCAATAAAAATTGGATGGGGGTCTCAATCATCTCACGAAACGTAATAGAACTGATACTGTTAATTTTCTGTAACACTGTACTGCCCGGGTTGATCCAGGCCATTTGCGGTAGGAGCATGGCTCTATTACTGCAAAAATATAATAATATTATTGAATTAAAATCACATTTTATCAACGTTGAAAGAAATATAACTTGAAAAAGGACGACGGATCGTATTATATTGTTATCTGCAGACAGTATAATGTTACGTCTTATCAAATCAGTGTAACATTACTGTGTTGTAGGAACTACATTTGAGTCGCGACTTCGATTGGAGTCGCCTTTCATTGTTTCCACCGGTGTGGGAGGAAAGAGCGAATGTCTGATAATGTATCGGGACTTATTATTTGTTTCTTTTTACCCTTTGCTTTATTTATTACAATTAATGGTTTTCCCTTTCATATAACTTTATGTGTATGTTGAACTGAATTTATTTCTTCAGATAAAGTAGATTGGTAGTATGTCATTGGTCCGGGAGGCGGGTACACTCACATAGCCACAACGCGATTTTACCCTACTTTTTCAAGTCATTACTAATATTCCTATTGGCCGTTACCGTTAGAAGCTGGTACGAAAAGAACCCAAGGGGGCAGATGGATGGATAGATGGATCACGCAAGTCTCGCGTTAGCGTAGTGGAGTCAACCCTTTAACCATGAGCTATTGAGGCTTCTTTATGAGTCATAGATTGATTTGATTATGTATTATTAAAAGTTCTTCATTGTTATATCTGGCCCATACTTCTTTACAGATGCGGATTGGACTCAAAAGGTCACGAACGTAGAAGTTCTGTGACGCGTCAACCAGAAACGGCAACTTTTGAAGACTGTCAAGAAGAGCTTGCATATCTCGGACACGTGCTTAGGCATGAAAGATATCGACTTTTACAAATCATAATGATAGGAAAAGTTGCCGAAAGAAGAGGTGTTGGTCGTCGAAAAAAAGTCTTGGCTACGAAACATCCGGGATTGGACGAGATCTTTCGCCTCGGGAAGAATAACAAAAAGTATACGGAGCTGACTGGCAACCTTCTTTAGTTGGAGAAGCACTCAAAGAAGAAGATTATTAAAAGACTTAACTGAACCTGTCCCTAGTCTGGTAAGACTTCGCTATCCAATCAATTAAAGGCGTCACATTTATTGTATTTCTGTTGTCGACTTACCTCGTAATGTATTAGCACCATAAAGTGGATGGTCGTAAGGTACTGGACGGTAGGCTGGGTGGAGAGCAGCTAAATAGCTCAGCTCGCTCGTAGCACCAGCCGCCGCTGCCGCTGCTGCTGCTAATCTGGAAACAAAAAAAAAATTAACAACTATAGAAGTAACTTATGTAGTTCATGATTAAAACTTAACTTTTTAATAGTCTTTATCATTGCCACGATTGTGGCAAATATTGGCCAAGAAATAGTGATGACCATCGCCCGCAGTTGGCATAATCTCGGTCACAGAAGAGATTATTCCACCAGTGCAATCAGTCACACTGATTGTAGGTTTTTGTTGCAAGAGGCCGGCTAGGTAGGTACTACCGCAGTGTCAAATATTTAACCGCAAAGCAGTAGCGTCCTGGGCATTACTGTGTTGCGGTTTGAAGGGCACTGTGGGCCTGAAATTACTGGGAAAAGGAGATTTAAGAACAAATATATCATGTTTGGCAACGCGCAACCTGCTAATGGTGTTGAAAGCGCTCATAGGCTTCGGCAACCGCTTACCATCAGGTGGGCCGTATGCTTGCTTGCCAACTTAGTAACATTAAAAAAGACAGTCTGACCAAAATATCTAACTATAGGCATTCATACAATAGTATCCAATTTCTAGGGAAGTTTTAATAAAAATAAATTTAGATGTAGAATTTTTTTAGCCTCACTATACTGAAGATGTCTAAATTAATTCTATTACCTTCATGTATAATCATGAGAGATCGAAATCAAACGAAAACTTTCGTATCTGGAATTCGAATCTGCTATCCAAAAGCAATTATACGAACCGGAGAACCAATAGGAACAATCTGACAAGTCATAAAACTTCTGCGACACAATAGACACCAACTAAAAAAAGCACCTGCCCTATTCAAAGTATTCAGACCATCGGTGCGGACCTCAAGGTCTAACAGTGGGGTTCCGAGAGATAAAAACTGGTGAAGCACGATTTCGCCATCTATTTTATTTGTATCATTTTTCCACTTTTTACAATTTTGGATCATGACTAGAGAATTAAAGATGACTATTATGAAAGGGTTATAAGAAACCAGAAAGTAAATTGATGGTAATTATATTTATTTTTTCATAAGGGTTGGAAAACCAGGATACGGTCCGCCTGATGGTAAGGATTCATCACATCCTATGAATGCTAGCGATAGTAGAAGTTGCCATAAGATAGAAGGAAAGAGATGAAACGGGAAAAAGGAGGAGAACAGAGGGGGTGGGAGATAATGCCTATATAAAAGTTGTGATAATAAAACTTTAAATACATTTCTAGATATTTATAAATGTTTCAATACATGGTTAAAGGAACCCTAAATATGTGGCTAAAGGTATCCGTGATGTAACATGTCTGGACATTTGATAGGGCAATAAGCGACGTCTGGGCGACATTTTTGGTGCAAATTAAGGGACAGCAGAGACAAAAGAAAGGAATTTTGCACATTTATCTGCACATAGGTAAATACTTTTCGTTTTTAGTAACAAAAACTACTATCGGACCTCATTATAGAACAAAGTCGTATTCTGTGCTACCTTATAAAAAATATGAAGTATCATCGAATAATAACAGTACTGTGTTATAAAAAATATAATAAATCAGTTACAGTGTGTACAAAATGGTGGTTATAAAATAGATAAACAATATCAAAACAATGCTCCATTCCCACGTTTAACTAAAAACAAATCAAGTAAAGAGGCCGCAGTGATTCGCGAATAAAAGCACAATAGCGCACGCGCAATGCGCCCGGTAATAAAATTATTAAACAAATCAAACTCATAACATAATAATGCGGCAAGAAAATTGTCGGGTGGGCTCGGAATAAAGAAATTATCCAACTTACTGGCCAGACGATTGCGTCCCTCGAACAAAGACGTAGCATTGAGAAAGAAAGAAAAAGAAAAAAATATGGCGGCTAACAAAATAAATAAAACAAGTGCAAGAACACGCGCGCCTGCGCCCCGCGTGACGTCTTTATGTAGGCCGTCCTTATCGTGCACGGGATTACTGCTTTCGACCCCACAGGTGTGACAGAGACGGTAATACTTAAACACTTCCTCTAAATGGGAAGAAAGTTTAAAAACAGTGCTGGATGTGAAACAAGTTCTACAGATTTCGCGCAGACGACCTCTTTCCGATTTTGATGTTTTACTTAGGGTCATTCGAAAAGTGTATGTTATTCAGCATAATTGAATGTTGACAAGACATTGGAAAATAACAAAAATGGTTACAAGTTATTTTTATTGAGAATATTTTTTATTATAACGCTTCCTATATAAATACAATTATTATAGTCAATTATAAGATAACAAGGACGCTCATAAATGCAAACACTGGTTGCTTGTGGGCTAAGCAGCATTTGTCGCTGTCAGTCTCTTGATGGATGACCGTATTTTTTTAAATTTTTTTATGTTAGAAGTTGGCAAACAAGCATTCGGCCCACCTGATGGTAAGTGGCTGCCGCAGCCTATGAGCGCTTGCAGCACCATTAGTAGGTGCCACTCACGCGTTGCCAACCTCGAGATATTAGTTCTTAAATCTCGTTCGCCCAGTAATTTCACTAGCGTGCAATGCCCTTCATACCGGAACACAGTAGTGCCTAAACACTACTATTTGGCGGCAGAATATTGGACACTGCGGTGGTACCTACCTAGCCGGCCTCTTGCAACAAAAGACCTACCACCAGTGTGACTGATTGCACTGGTGGAATAATCTCTGTTGTGACAGAGGTTATCCCAACAGCGGGCGATGGGGTCGTCACATCCCGACGCCTTTAACTCCCGACGTCACATCCCGACTATAATGGTACTTCAACTGAGCGTCTCTGTGCTTCGGATATCCGTTAAAACTCTGACACTAGGTTGACCACTAACCACATGATTAGTTATGTCGAACATATGAACACACAAAAGCGTAACTACCTATAACTGAACACATGCCTGTATTCAAAGCAGACAGACAACTGCGACACACCGGCTGACCAACGATATACAATTATCAATACATATGAAAGGAAAAGACCTTAATGCCATATCAACGCCCAATCTAAGCTCTCGGACCTAGAAAGGATTTTTTGAACTTTTCCATTTAACGGGGAAAATTTGAAACTAGAACCATGAAACTTATTTTTTTGGTGAATAATTAAAGATAATACGGGTTGTGTTTTAACATTTTCTAAAATTCTACACATGAAGTGGTGAAATGGGGTTTCAAAATTTGTATTAAAATCGTTAGTCACGCAGGCAGAAGATAGCACAACAGTGGAAGAGAAAAATGAGTCTTAGAAAAATTTAATCATAAAATGAAGGTAAAAAAACATTTAAATATTTATATACTAAAGTTTAAAGTCAATATAATTTATTGCAAAATGGCGGCGTGTTTACAGCCTCTTGGCTTGGCTATATAAGTAAAATTAGAAGTAGTAAAATCGTTAATTAACAGAAACTGAAATTATTTTATTGTAACACAAAATGCTACTGTAATTAGGTTTTAATAGTTATTATAAAACTAGCAATAATTAATGCAATGAAAACAATGAGTATTTATAATTACCAGCGGCTAGTCGTTAACTTGACTTGCTGAAATTTCTCCAATTTAATATTTTACTATCGTTTTTAGGGTTCCGCAACCAAAGGGTGCCAACCCAAATGAAGCCTGAAACTAAACCCCCGCTGTCGACCATCCGTCCGTCTATCAATGAGTTATTTACTCAGAATGTGTATGAAAAACCCCAACCAAACCCATTCACCCGTTCTCTAAGTACCATAATTTTATCTATATATAAATGTTAAAACTGTGCATTATGTTATTTCATAAAAAAGTCATCTTAAAATATCATGTTCTCCATAAAAAATATCAATAATAAAATCAATTTTCAACAACAAATATTCCTTGTAAAAGCATCGAAAGCAAATTATAGCTTTAAAATAAATGTACGCAACTATAACCCTTAAACATTCTCAAAGACATGTCATAATACCATGTGATACCATATCTGATGGTGTGGTGTCATCAATAACTTGATGGTAGATAATGACATTCGTCGCTTGTATACTTCTTTACGGTGTGTTGCTTCCCTGACGATGTGACGGTAAGGGTTAAGTTCTATATTTATAAAGCTATAGAAGGTTTAGTAATTAAAACTACTACGTGGGAAATTATTTGACACCGTTGTGGCGTCGTGGGTAATGAGTCTGCCTTTAGTCTCGACGGTTGAGGGTTCGATTGCCGCTGGTTTGTTAAAATTTCTGTTTCTATCTGTGCGTTTGTCCTTGTGGATCTTTCCAACGTGCCTCGGAGAGCACGTTAAGCTATCGGTCCCGGTTGTTATCACATAACATCTGATCGATCGTTAACTCTTGAGACGTATATTATCCAATGAGTTATTGGTTCACCCTTAGGGTTACGGAGGTCAGATGGCAATCGCTCCGTGTAAAAACTAGTAGAAAAAATAAGCAGACCCTAGGTAAATAAAATACTGGAAATAGTGCTGGGACGAAGAAGACATCGGAAATTATTTAATATTGTTTTAATTATTAAATAATACGATTATGATAATTCAGATGTGCGTTTTCTTGTTTGTTACGCTGTCACCTTGAACAGTCAATCGATCATCAATAATTTTAGCATTACGTTGTCAAGAGTACAGAAAACGGACATAGGCCCTTCTTTTAAAGGTTAAATTCTAAAAGTAATTAATTTGTAATATTATAAAAATAATATAATTAATTATTGTTATAATCCTAATTTTTTTACATTTTAAATGCGCCTTAAGATATACAGGCTACTTTTTGTCATCAAACTTGACGGGTGTTAAATAAAAATGGCTCATTAAAAATCGTTATTCACGAGGGCGAAGCCGCAGGCAGAATCTAGTATTAAATAATAATGAACCAACACTAGCGGAACTGAACGCTATGTTTTTTTTGGACATAAATAGAGCTGGAAGGTCTTAAAATAAAAAATATTACTGAAATAAATTTTTGCAAATCATAGAAAAAAATCTTTCATATTTCCATTCAAACTTATTTGAGAGACGGTAAACGATCGGTGGGTTAAGCGACTTTAGGCGCGGTCAGTAACCAGATGGGTAGTGGTATTTCAACTAAGCGTCTCCGTGCTTCGGAGCGCATATAAAAGTCAGTCCCAGCTGTCATCAATTTGACGATAACCGAAAATTCATGTCAGAGGCCTATACGTAAGACCTGAACAACTCTGACACTAGTTTGGCCACTGACCACTCGATAAGAAGAAGGTTTTTCACACAGATTATCGTAATATATAAATTTTCATGTGTTAACGTAAAGAGGTTTTATGTCTCCATAACATTCACGCCTCATTTAAATACAGACAAGTATACTCTCGTTTATAAAGATTCCCTCGACAAATAATACCGAAGCTTAATTCTCAGATCCTTAACACGGACGGAGGTGATTTATGAAGGTTTTAAAAGAAAAAAAATATATAAACCTCCCGTGTCTTGGGATTAGGCGTTGAATACAAATATCGTCCTGAGTTCTCATTTGAGAACTTGAGTCCTGCATTCTTCTTCTTTTTACCGGTCTTTTAGCAAGACTCTTCGTAATACTAAAATAATATTAAGTTACAGTTATTCGCCTATATAGGGGTTTGCGTCCCGATCGGGATTTAAATTAATTATTTGTCGGTCTGAAAAAGAGGTTTTACGATAGTATAGTCATGCATCTCTCTGAACAAAAGGGCCGGCTCGACCGGGGAAGAACTCTCACAGAAAATCGGCGTCGAGTAACAGTATCATTAGGTACTGTTGAGTTTCGTGCGATGAGTGAGAGCGCTGGAGGCCCAATCTCCCACCCCCTCTGTTCCCTTCCTTTTTTCTCCTCTCATCCCGTCCCTCCAGTTCCTAGGATTGGCAACGCGCTTGTAATACTTCAAGTATCACAAGCGTTCATAGGTTACGGTAACTGCTTACCATCAGGCGGATCGTATGCTTGTTTGCCTACCGTCATGACATAAAAAAAGGTTCTTAACTCATGATGGCTTTATAGAGAGACATTGTCGATATTTGACAAACCTAAATAAGATTATTAAAAATATATTATAGAGTTATCTTTTCGGTCTGTGTGATTGCGCTTTCGTTTTTTAACGTGTTTTACCTTATCTTCTCACATTATGAGTAAAAAGCCTATGATAAATAAATTGTCTATGTGTGTTTCCCGATGTCTATTACAGAATAAAGTCATATAATCAAGGCCTTATAAAACAGGCCTTATAAAACAGGCCTTATAAATCCCGACACGAGTGGAGTCACAGGTAATGCTGTTCTATAAGTAGCAGGGTTTTAAGCGGTAAATACATAGGAAAGTGTTCAGAAAGATGTCACAATTTTTAAGTATTAATACAATTTGTTGAAAAATAGGTGTTTTAAGGCGTCGGGATGTGACGACCACATCGCCCGCTGTTGGGATAACCTCTGTCACAATAGAGATTAGACCTACCACCAGTGCAATCAGTCACACTGGTGGTAGGTCTTTTGTTGCAAGAGGCCGGCTAGCTAGGTACCACCGCAGTGTCCAATATTCTGTTGCCAAATAGTAGTGCTTAGGCACTACTGTGTTCCGGTTTGAAGGGCATTGTACGCTAGTGAAATTACTGGGCGAACGAGATTTAAGAACTAATATCTCGAGGTTGGCAACGCGTGAGTGGCACCTACTAATATTATTTTTTATTTCAATTTCAACTCTCCACATCTCTCTGACTTGTTGTTTCAACTGTGGCTTATTCCAATCAGTATATACTTATATATTTGACGCGGTTTTGGCGCAGCGGTAGTGAACCTGCGTGAAACGCCATGGATCGCAAGTGCGATTCCCGCTCGGAGCATAATATGTTTAAATTAGCCTCTTTTGGTTTGGTTGTTATCCATGTATGTGTTTTTACGGACCCCCGACAGGATATCACTATCCTAATGGGTGCCGTTAAGTATGCAGCGTTTTTTTATATTTTTATACAAATATAGATATAAGTAGTCTCAAAGGACAGTTACTAAATTATTATGTCTACAGTTTGATTTATTTTCGGAATAGAGTTAAATAACTAGGCGAATCCTTAATTATTCTTAATTGCCTTCACGGCCAATGGCTCGTGTATAAATTCTATCTAAGTTTATTTTTCTTTCATCATCATTATGAAAATATACAGTTTTAAATAAACAATGTATAATATTGAAGATTGACTAAATTTGATTATTAATTTGAAAAGGAATGCCGTTAGTTTGTGGCGTTTTACGATTTTGTATTTCATATTTAAAAAATTTAAAAATAACACATTACATATTTCTTTATAGAAAATTTTCAAAGAAGTCAAAAAGGTACTTATTTTGTTACTGCAGCAGAGGTCAGTGCTAAGTAAAACATTGGTATATAATATACAATGGCTTATGTACGCAAAAACAATCTTAAAATATTAATCTAGGACTGAAATAGGAATAGAGGGAGGCAACTAACACCTACTTCCCGGTTCTTACTTAAAATATAATTCACTAACAAGTATTCAAAAAACCATATTAAATAAAAAAATCAGACAGTTAAAAACCTTACCGTTTATGAAGTTGGTTATTACCATGAACCGAATTGTAAAAACCAACTGTAATAACCATTAACAATGTACCACACATCGAAATATATTTATCGATAAATGATTCAATTATACAAAATAAATCGTTGACCAAAATAAGCGTGACCTCAGAGCATTTTTACTAATGGGGAGACGCTTGCTCCCCCGTAGTGTGGAGACGGCCGTTTTGAAGTTTTTATTTTTCATTACAGCGAAGCGACAGCTCAATTAAAATAAATGAAACGAAATCTGAATCACCTTGTGGTGTGAAGTCTATTCCAAGAAGGTAGTCAGCGGGTGACCGGCCATTGCTATCGGCAATTTTCTATAGTTTTACTTGAGTACTGTAGATATTGTCACCCGCTGGGATCTCGAAATGGCGAAGGCTTTTTGTTATGTACACCTTTTTGGGTATATCATTCGAGATTTTTTTTCAGTATTTACAATCATAAATACTTTGGTTTTGATTTAGATAGCTGTATAATTGGATTGTTGAAAAAATGGTAATTATTATCTCCTATTTATACTTTGAGGAGTTTTTTCAGTTCTTGATCCAATCATCACAATATTTCAGATTCTTGTATGCCCCAAAATTCATTAACCACAAAAATTTAAAAATATATTCCTTTATAGATACATATTGTATTCCTGCTTCAAGAGCAAAGTCTTCTTTTCCTAGCATTATATTTATGATTACAATCGGGCCGACACCTTAACGTGGTCTCCGAGGAACGGTGGGGAAACCTATAAGGACAAACGCTCAGACCGAAACGTAACTTTGTAAGATGAATACAAACATCCGCCCCGAGCGAGAATCGAACTCACGACCGTTGAGATTAAAGACAGCCTCACTACCAATACTCCAATCATAGTCGGTTAGGTGTCACCATTAATATTAGAGGTTTCACTAATAAATTAGATAACATTTAAAGTCTTGTACATTCAGTATTATAAAGCAAATTAATTATTCTAAACAAACAGTACACTACCTTGGTTAGAAACTAATCAAGCACCATAAAGCAGCCAGAACAAGTTTAGTTACAACTCCATAACATAAGCACAAAGATAGACCGACGCTTATAAAACTTAGACTGAGATAAGTAGAGGCTGCATTCGTTTGCTCCATTGAGGACAGTCCGTTTTTTATAAGATACTTATTTTGACTTTGTTAAAGAATTCTTACAATAATAATTTATTAGATGCAACCCGAACTTAACAGACTACGTTTTAATGACGATATAATCAATTTATTTTCTTTCTTCTTAGCTTTCTTTCTAATCTTCTTAGCCATAACCATAATCTAGTTATGGCTAAGAAGTATGTATCTTGAAAAACTGGCATTGCACTACGACTAGGTTTCTGATGCTATCAGATAGCTAAAATTAATAAACCTTGCAAAAATACGTCTTAAACTATTACTAAAAGAAGACAGTTAATCGAATGATACATCATTATTAAACCAAAATCATCTTGAGCTGTCCAACAAACTAATTAACAGGAAGCCTTGAAAAAAAGGAATCACCTGAAAAACCGCATTGACAATATTGTAGTCGGCATACGTCATATGTCTCGTGCAGATTTTCAAAATGGTCACCCTATTCGCTCACAACAAGAGGTCGTACGAAATCGACGGGAAGCAGTCGTTTCAGTATTCGAAGACAAAATTGACTTGTCAGTTTGAAATATAAACATCAAGTTATGTGCCTCTTTATGTTGTTCTTAGATTGTGTGGTAGCTTAACATTTCGTTTACCAAGTAATACTATAAGAGACAATGTAATATTAGATGAAAGTGAACTAAAAATTGAAATAAATCTGGTGTATGTTATGTTAGTATTTGCCAACGACTTCGTATCGACATTGCTATGTGATTTATTATTTTTAACATATATTGATGACATTAGAGTCGTGAAGTTATCACTTACAGTGTTAAAAAGTAGTCTATGTGTTCAGCTGGGAAGCTACCATGATTTATAATATACAAATCTATTTCGATGCTAGTTTCATTCATAGTTATACATATATGAGTATTATAATCTCTTCAACTGCGTCGTAAGATTGCCGCTCTAAGCGCCTTCTACCGAATGTATCACGGCGAGTGTTTAGAGGAATTATTCTCCACCATACCTCCCTCTCCTTTCCTTACAAGAACTACGCGTGCCGGTCTCCGATGTCACCGTCTAACTGTGGAATCAATTCCTTCGCGAACAAAGAAGTTTGCCAATTCTTTTCTTTGTCGTACTTCCAAAAAGTGGAACTCATTGCCGGCTCACGTGTTCCCTCCTTCGTACAATCTGGGCTCCTTCAAACGAGGCGTGAAGAGGCATCTTGCGGGTAGGCAGGGCAAGGGTGGCTAACACGGTTGCATTCCGCAACTCTGTTAGCCGCCTTCGCGTTTGGACTTTATTTCCACTTACCATCAGGTGGAGTAGAGTCATCTGCCCAACTTTCCAAATAGAAAAAAATAAAATAAAAAAATAAACTTTTGTAGTAGAGGAACTGCGTTCCAAGACTTGGATTTTCTGACATTTTATATTTTTGATTGGATACAATTTTGTAATACCTACCAAATTTTGTTAAAAAATAAAATTGATTTTAAAAGTAATTCCCTTAATGTATGCGTGTAACTTATAAAATCTCTGCAACGAAACTCAAATCTGAGAGATACTTCGATATTATTAGTTTACTACGTATTATTTTATTAACGAGAATACAAACAAAAAAAAAATAACACAGATCGAATATGACACGATAGAAAAAAATCCCTAAAGGCAATTGCTTTAATAATAACAATTATTAAATTTAATTATTAGTAAACGTGCTTGGAATTTGATATGTTTTGATGTGGAAAATTTCCGCGATATATTGCTATGTTACATTAACTTATCTGACAAAATAATATCGCGAAATCCAGACTACCGATTCCCGCGGCTTTGCATTCGATTACCAACCAACTTCACGTACTAATCTTGCAACCAGTTTCCCACTGAAATTGATGTTTTCTTTCTGAGAATTTTGCTTGACAGTAAGATATTCTACAGCAGCATTAGTATAAAAACAAGTAAGATTTGAAAGTGTTGTGTCTACAGACTTAGTATATACTGTAGACATGTGTAGAAATGCTAAAGACTCGGAACATAATGGAATAAAGTTAGCGTGTGACTAACTTCGTTCCATTGCATTTGTTTTTGGACTTTTTGTCTGAATCAAGAGCCTGTGTATAGTTTATAGTAAGTCTATATTGGTAGCTCTTTTCAAAAATCACAAAAGTACAATTTCAAATTTAAATATTTTTAACAACTCTCCGTCAAAATTTGATCTTCTTATCGAGTTGTTAGTGGCCATATAGTGGCATTAGAGTTTTTCAGATCACTCATACAGGCTTCTGAAATGACTTATTTAATACGTGCCCTCCGAAACACAGAGATGCTCAGGTACCGACCAGTAAGAGCAGGTGAGGTTAATAGATTAAAGAAGATACAAAAAGCTTAGTCATGAACCTTCACAATACAGGTAAAGCATTCCGTTTCTTCTCGACTTTTCTGTAGAAGGTGCTTTACACATTGACATTAATTTTGTAACTTGACAAGTTCAATTTTATATTAATATTAAAAACGACATTTCGTAAATGTTTTTATACAATTATCATTTAACCTAAATGGTAACAAGTAATTAAGATAACCATTAGGTTAGAGAGCACGTATAGATTATTTAGACGTACCATTATTTAAATGTAAATAATTCTGTCCAATTAAAATAATATTGAATACTGTTATTCAATACCTATATCTTTTTTTTGTATCGATGAATATTAACCCGATGATCATCATGGTCAAATGCTTTAGCTAGTTCACTTTCACGAGTTTCACCACAATTTGATGGTAACCACAAACATGATCTCATTAACTAACCACGCTTTAGATTTATCGTTGGTGTCTTTCTTATTGACGCTTTATAACAATTTAGTAAACGATAAGAAAAGTGTAAACAATTTATTACCATTTGAAACGAATTATTTGAATTATAGTCACATTGGGGTAAAATGTGACTTTTTCCATCTTTTCTATATCAGTGCTGACTAATGAGACCCTTAAGTTACTAGATTGTGCTACCCATTAGTCGAAAATTTCCTTTTTTAATTCGAGTTATAAAGTCTTCGTAACTAAAAAAAGGATTTTAAAAGTTCCTTACATCTTTATTACATTTTTACATTATTTTAAAAGATTATCAAATGTACGAAAACATACTTTGATTAAGAACAATTTATTTTATTTCCTTATCATTAAAGACCTATTACATTTAAATGAACTCAAATGTAAAAACAAACACGAAATAAGTAGAACATAGTAGGCGCCATGTTAATTTATAAATACTAATAGCACTTAATGTAATAGATGTTGTCAATAAATCATGAAAATAGAGTCTCACAGGGTACTATTTTAGGCCCTCGACTTTACCTCTTATGTATCAAAGATCGAAATAATTTAGCAAATACTTGTTAGACGGCGCTAATGTTCTGTAGAATTGGCTTAATTGGTCCATAAATCAGATATAGCTGTATTTGTATGGTCATAGCTTTCGCAATGTTGATATGATAATAATGTATTTTCTAGCATACTAAGATTGATAACGTTTAGTACTTGTTAAATATCTTCCTGGTACATTGACATGTGATCTCATAACTTGATTTTACTCACACAATTTTTATGATCGATTAGTTTTGATATATATTTATCAATATTTGTCAAGTTGATATTTTTTCTGTATGTCCCTCTATGTCTCTTTGATCACATCTATTCAAATTTAGAATTAGAATTTGTAATTCTGTTGACGATACTAACGGAAACAGAGAAAAAGTATAATTATAGAAAGAGAAATTCCTATCCTTCGGTATTTACATAATAACAGTCATTCAAGCTCATTTAAACAATTTTAACTTGCGAAACCCCGCAGATCGCCTTTTTGTAGCAAAATTTTATTCAATATGTGAATAGCTTCTGCCAGCGTCTTCGCCCGTGTGAATGACGATTTTAATACAGCCAAAATTCTGGCCTTCAGGAGTGGAAATTTAAAAAATGTTAAAACACGTGTTTCTTTATCTTGCATTATTCGGCAAAAAAACAAAGTTTCATGCTTTATACAAATAATTCGATTTTTATTGTTCTTATAGGTTTTACAATAACCACCTGTGAAAAAATTCAGCTTTCTAGGTCCAAGTTAGGCTGGGCGTTGATATGTCTGTCAGGTATTTTCCATTTATATAGATACATATTTGTTAACCGTTAATGAGTGAAAATGCGAACAAATTAAATTTTACAGTCAAAAGTTATCATCATATCTAACGACCATTACTTAAACAACGATAAACCGTCGGTACATAAATTCACAAGTATCACTCGTAAAGGGACAAAATCGTAAACGTCTACAGTAAACTCGGTCTTTATTTGCTCCAATAAAAGTTCTGTTTGAGTTATAGTGTCAATATGTAAAGCGAAACGCATTGAATATTTTATTGACATCCACAGAACTGTATATATGACACACAATACAATATAAAACAGTATTAAACTATTTTTATGTGACTAAATTGGCAAGCTTTCGACCCGTCGTAGCCTATTGCAGCACGCAAGCCCGGCAGACGTTGTCCTGCCTCAAAAATCTGGGACCCGATAGTAGGCCCCCAAATGTGAACAGAAGTGACACCGGCGAAAATTATTGAATTACTAATATCGCTTTAAAAAATAGGGTTTGATGGTGGAAGCGTGCAAATATAGGGTTGTAATTGTTTAGTTTGTTTAATGCCACATCATAAAATAATTAAAAATAAAATATTTTGTTCATAAAAATTGGGGAATTATAACTTGGGGTATTAAAATAGATAATACTCGCAGGCTTACTGAATATACATATAAATTTCATCAATATCGGTCCATCGATTTCGGAAGAGTATGGTAACTAAAATATATGGTAATAGGGTAACTAAATAAGGACAAGAAAGTTTTATATATTAGAAGTGATAAATATAGAATTATATGAAACTTTTTCTATTTTTGTTCTTTAATTTGACATATAAGTTTTATGTCGAAATCGACTACATATGTAGGTGTCAGACATACAATACATTTCCTAGTAATCAAATTTTTTACGATATAAACCAACCTACAAATGAAAATTGCCCATAAAAAAATAAACGCGGCTCGTAGAGAACTACTAAAAATAATAGATTTATAGCGTCGAATGGACACGTGTCGAAACGTTTCTTTATGTATATAGTTCAAAATATATTTACGACTGTGTCAGTTATATGGTTTATGGTTTTAATTTTTTTACAGCTAGTATTTTCATCAGACCAATTACCAAGATGCTCTCAGCGCGTTATCATTAAAAACTTCTTTTTATATTCTGTTAAAAACATGAATGTTTAAAATTTAACAACTTTAATACTCCAACTTTTACAGATTTTTCTCTTTTTATTGCTGTTGGCTCTCAATGGCCTCGATAGCGTCATCAGTGGGGTGACCGAGTCAGTAGATCTTCACCGGTAGGGTGACCAAGTCAGTAGAGATTGACCTCAGGTTGAATCCGTCCCAAGGGTCCCTATTATGATGTACAGTTATGAGCTAGCAAGAGTACAATCCTGAATGTAATTTGTGATCATCGCAGCCTTTAATTGCTTGCAACGCCAGAATTATTACAAGTGTGTTACAAATCAAAGGGAAAAAAGGGGATTGGGAATTTGGATCTCTGGTACTGACACTCATAGAACGGAACGAAATAGTACTAAAACTTTTACTTGACAAAGATAGTCTTTGTGAACAGTACTTTACCGACTGAGATGCCAAATTCATGCCGTAAAAGCATGTCTTTACTCTAGATTCAAATAAAATATATATAAATATTATATATTATTTTATAAATAAATTGGAAACAAAAATACATTTTTTTTCATTTTTCATTCGAATTTTATAATATTTGTTTTCATTCTTCTTATTCTGTGCTTAGTGGCCAACCTTGTTTCAGAGTTGTCTTCCGCCCACGAAGGCCTCTGACTTGACTTATAGACTTATCAATTTGATAACAGTCGGAACCGACTTTTTACATGCCCAAGTAGAGAGATGGCTATGCGGTCACCCATCCACAGATTGACAATGCCGTAAGCTGCTTAGCTCACAGTTCGTTTACCGACCAATGAGAGATATAATACCCGTCATGAGCATCTCATAAGTATTTTTAAAAACCATAAGAAACGGATCAGTATTTAAAACTTAGTAACTAAAAATGCCATAACAAAATTTGTTTAGAATAAAACATCTAATAAACGTCTAAAATGGAGTTTCGGAGCTTTTTAATCCATATGAAGCGAAAATAAACATACGCTTATTGTAAACAAGCGGTACAGACGAGCGTGTGAAGAGATATGTAGTTATAAATAGATGTATTAAAATAGTAGTTATTACATATACTAACTAGAAGAACAATTGATTTTTTTTAACTTATTTTTTTTTATTAACTTACCTATTAAAAGCTACGGACTGGCTCTTCTATACAGAAAAATGTCCAAAGATTCGCTGGCGCTGCTTTGAAAATTCAACAAAACGAAGTTAGTCACACGCTAAATTTATTCGATTATGCTGCAAGCTTGTGACTAACTTCATTTTGTTATTAAGGAAGAACATGTCTATATATATAATAAGTCTATGATTTTCCAATTTTTTTCCCAATATGAGAACTGCTCTTTGAAATCATTACTAATATTCCTACATCGAACTCAGCATATTGCTTGTGTTAGGAATCGTACGACAATAGCTCAAGGGGTCAGGATTGAATCAACTTTCCTGACAAACAGGCGAGCTTTCGACCTTTGCGCGTATTAAAGAATTTATACCTAACTAGCAGGCCAGGCAGACGTGATCCTGCCAGGAAAAAACGAAAAAAATGAGACCCGATAGTAGCGCCCCTACTGGGTTTAATAGTTAATCTAAATCATTCTCGAATCCACCGGAATACACACAAAAAACCTCAAAATCGGTAAAGTCGTTTAGGTGGACTTCAGTGACATACACACGTACAGTACAATTATGTATATAAAGCTATTAATTTAAAAATGTTAACGCAAAGATCCGAAATAATTGGATAAAAATAGACTTGATTATTTATATAATATGTTTGAAAGGGTTATAGTAATATTTGTAATATATATTTTATCATATTGTAATATTGTTTTTCTCTTTCGTTTTTGATATTATAGAACTAATTTATAAAAAATGTGGTGAATTGATAACTCACTTTTTTTATATCGACTAATAATACGCATATTTAAAATATTAAAAAAATATATATATTGTTTACACATATTTACAACAAAAAACAACATCTCTAAATAATGTCCGTCATACGTACATATTGCTCTCGCGTGTCGACGTGAGTCTGTTTACAAATAAATCATCTGGCATTATATGATTGCGCCTGCGCATCGCCCCGGTATACGCTTCCGGTGGGGTCATCGTACTCGGCACGTGAATTATGACGTTAGACGCTAAGATCCGAGCCTTTACATGAAAGCCTACCTGCACTGATCACTATGATTAGTTTAGTTGTAGTTAGGAACGCTAACGGGCATTCATAAATAAATATAGCTCGGAGATATTGTATAAATCGTTTTATTTACATACTATTATTAAGTGCTATATTATAATCAATATATTATAATAATAAATTGTAAATGCGTCGGGACGTGACGACCCTATCGCCCGCTGTTGGGATAATCTCTGTCACCAGTGCAATCAGTCACACTGGTAGTAGGTCTTTTGTTGTTTGCCAACTAGATAGGTACCCCCGCAGTGTCAAATATTCTACTGCAAATCAGTAGTGTCTTTGACATTACTGTGTTTCGGTTTGAAATGCACTGTAGGCCAGTGTAATTACTGCGCAATGGGATAACCTCTGTCACAGCAAAGATTATTCCACCAGTGCAATCAGTCACACTGGAGTTAGGTCTTTTGTTGCAAGAGTCCGGCTAGGTAGGTACCACCGCAGTGTCAAATATTCTGCCACCAAACAGTAGTGCTTAGGCATTACTGTATTCCTCATTTGTGTGTGTTTGAAGGGCACTGTACGCTAGTAAAATTACTGGGCAGGGGAGATTTAAGAAATAATATATCGAGGTTGGCAACGCGTGAGTGCCACCTACCAATGGTGCTGCAAGCACTCATAGGCAACGGCGCCCACTTACCATCTGGTAAGTAGGCGCCGTTGCCTACTGCCACCAGATGGTGGGCCGTATGCTTGTTTGCCAACTTATAACATAAAAAAAATTAAGAACTAATATCTCGATGATCTATCGATCACTTCAACGATTTTCATAAAATTTAATACAGAGATAGACGAGACTTTGGAAAAGGACATCGGCTACTTTTTATTACGAAGAAATGGCTTGAAAGGGTTAAAATACTGGATGAAAGATTGTACGGAACCAAATATTTCTATATTGCTATGTGGGCAAAGCCGCGGGCAGAACGAAGGATTCATATAATTCAGGTTAAGATAGGTAACTTAAACACTCTACCCCTCTGTCTTTTTACAAGAAGAAGAAGAAGAACTAAAAATTTTTTTTTTTATGTTAGAAGTTGGCAAACAAGCATACGGACCACCTGATGGTAAGTGGTTGCCGTAGCCTATGAGGGCTTGCAGCATCATTAGTAGGTGCCACTCACGCGTTGCCAACCTCGAGATATTAGTTCTTAAATCTCGTCCGCCCAGTAATTTCACTAGCGTACAGTGCCCTTCAAACCGGAACACAGTAGTGCCTAAGCACTACTATTTGGCGGCAGAATATTTGACACTGCGGTGGTACCTACCTAGCCGGCCTCTTGCAACAAAAGACCTACCACCAGTGTGACTGATTGCACTGGTGCAATAATCTCTGCTGTGACAGAGGTTATCCCAACAGCGGGCGATGGGGTCGTCACATCCCGACGCCGGTAAATGTCAACGTTAAACTTAATAAATACTAAACATAAGTAAAGTCACTTTGAAACTTTCAACACAGGACTTCACTGTACTAAGTCAATTATATAGTAATCAATTTTATAATGCAAGGGTATCAGCACTTGACCCGCGATAACACAAGTATTTAGCAATGAGTAGTATTATTATAAAGACTTCTTTCTTAATGTAAATAATACTTGATAAACTAATCGACGCCCGCGATTATGCCTATCATTACTTAACATTTTTACGCGAATTTGCTTGCGTAAGATGCTCTACTTTTAGTGATAGGAATAAGGACGCTGTCTGTCTGTCTGTCAGCGGGTTGTATGTCACGAACGGTGTTTAGTAGAGAGTTGATTGTTTTCACAGATTTTGTGTTTCTATGGCTGCCAATAACAAATAAAAAGATGTATATAATATAAAAAATACAAGAAACTTGATAATTTTCATTCTACTATGGTACTGAACCCTTTATGTGCGAGTCCATATCGCACTTGTTTATACCACAAAGGCAAACAAGCGTACGGTTCGCCTGACGGTAAGCGATCACCGTTTCCTATAAACGCAGTGGCGGATTTACAAATGTTCTATAGCTATAAAGTTTTTGCCATCCTTGCCTCTGGTTAATAGTGGGAAAAGTGAAATGCATTTTCTACAATTCTAAGCCATCATGCTGAAATCTTTTTGATTTCTATAAGGTGGTAAAAAAGCAAAAAATTTTATCCCCAAATCTTCCGCCCTAGGCTCAAGCCTACTTACTCAGCCTGCTGGTAAATCCGCCACTGTACAAACGCTTGCAATATGGCATCAGAATATTGCTGATAAATGGTAAAAAGGGACAGGATCTGACACTCCTACTTAGTACTACTAGAGCCATGGTCCTTCCAACACAAACAGGCGGGCTCGATCGGGAAAGTACTCAAGGGATCAGTACTGATGCGTATCCAGCGATGAGTGAGAGCGCCGGAGGCCAAATCTCCCACCCCCTCTGTTCCCTTCTCATCCCTTGTGATCCACCCATCTACGCCTATTTAGAGGTTGGCAACGCGCATGTGATACTTCAAATATCCCAAGCGTTCACAGGTTGCGGTGATTGCTTATCATAAAAAAAAACTTTTCTACTAGATATTTTCCGGCGTCGGGATGTGACGACCCCATCGCCCGTTGTTGGGATAACCTCTGTCACAGCAGAGATTATTCCACCAGTGCAATCAGTGACACTGGTGGTAGGTCTTTTGTTGCAAGAGGCCGGCTAGGTAGGTACCACCGCAGTGCCCAATATTCTGCCGCCAAATAGTAGTGCTTAGGCATTACTGTGTTCCGGTTTGAAGGGCATTGTACGCTAGTGAAATTACTGGGCGAACGAGATTTAAGAACTAATATCTCGAGGTTGGCAACGCGCGAGTGGCACCTACTAATGGTGCTGCAAGCGCTCATAGGCTGCGGCAGCCACTTACCATCAGGTGGGCCGTATGCTTGTTTGCCAACTTCTAACATAAAAAAAAAAAAAGATTCTTCGTTTTCTTATCGAGTGGTTAAGTAACCTAGTGTCAGAGTTGTTCAGGTCGTCCGTAAAGCTCTGACTTGACTAATCGACTGTTGTCAAATTGTCAACAGCCGGGACCGACATTTTACGTGCCCTCCGAAGCACGGAGACGCTCGGTTGAAATACCACTATGCGATCACCCATCTAGTGACTGACCGCGCTTAAAGTTGTTTAACCTACCGGTCGTTTACAGATTAGTGGGTAGACTCGGCTATAAGCTACTTGTCTACTAGATGATGGACTTGATATAAATATATAATACATTTAAGGGTGCATATATATACAGTATATATACTTATATATAGTAGAAATCTTTGTAAATAGTTATGACATAAGACGTATGTGTCATTACGTCTGTCTTCACTTAGATTCGATGAACAGTGCATTCACCGAGACACTTTATTAGTAATGTGCATCCTTATTGATAGTTTTGCCCTTGTACTGTCAACGTTGATATTAACCTTACTTGTCCTTATGCAAATGTTAAAGTTTGTTGACTTTCTAATTGGATGACGTCAGTTAGAGCTTAATCTACCAAATTAATAAGTGAAAAAACCCAAGAGATTTTGTTAAGAAAAGGAATGTTTTAGTTAAGTTCCACACTTTGTATATGGGTTTAAATATGGGATAGGATAGGATATGACTAAACTAAGACTGCAGCTAAGTTTTTTCAACAATAAAAAAATAATGAACTAAAATAAGGGTGGATAGCCGTTGTAAAAGTATTTTGTATCCCTCAGGAAAAGTATTTTTTTTTCAGTGGATAAAATGTTATTATTAATAATAATAATCATAAATTATAAAATTATAAATAAAATATTCACTACTTCAATTAATTTGTGATTGTGTGTTTAATATTAACGCTGCACACTACACACTCAACGGCCCCCATTAGGATAGTTATATCTTGTGTCGGATCTTGTATCCTGTGTCCGGAAACACATACAAAGAAAAGAGCAAACACGAGCGGGCGGGAATCGAAATCGCGAGTGCTTAAGGCAGGTTCGTTACCACTGCGCCACATGTATATATAGTTAAATTAATGAAATTTTGGAATGTATAAGGAAATGACCACATACCAGAGACAGCACGTGTCAGTATTTAAGGAACAATAAAAGCCACCACCTAATTAGATGCACGTAAACAAACGAGCCAAGATCACCGGTCTTAAATTACAAACTTTTATTTAGGTGTCCAGACACAGTGTTTACTGAAAATATATATTTATATGTATAGCCGTTATAAAACTCCAAATGAGTCGTAAAAGGGCCGGTTGCTGTGCTAGGGTTATTTTTTTATTGAGATGCTGGGGTTTAACGACCGCGAGCCAGCCCTTGGCAGGGTTTTGACCTTTAATCGTAACATATAAAGGGTGAAGGCGTGTGTCTTCCGAAATTGCTAAGTAGTCTTAATACATTAGGCATTACAAATTAAAATAAATTCTAAGATGATTTAAGTAGTCATTTATGGTAAGAAATATCCCATCAAAAATATTAAAAGTGAAAAATCCACCCAACGCAACGCAGTTCCTTTACTTGTAAAACCATGGCTGAAACTTGACAACTGTGCGACATTAAAGTATTTTAATTAATAAAATATATTAACTTAAAGTAGCCAAGCTTTTCCCCATGGCTTTGGATTCGGAATATAAGTATGCTGATCCGAAGCATGGCAGTAGAAGCCTTACTGTTTTTTTTTTTTATGTTAGAAGTTGGCAAACAAGCATACGGCCCACCTGATGGTTAGTGGCTGCCGCAGCCTATGAGCGCTTGCAGCACCATTAGTAGGTGCCACTCACGCGTTGCCAACCTCGAGATATTAGTTCTTAAATCTCGTTCGCCCAGTAATTTCACTAGCGTACAATGCCCTTCAAACCGGAACACAGTAGTGCCTAAACACTACTATTTGGCGGCAGTATATTGGACACTGCGGTGGTACCTACCTAGCCGGCCTCTAGCAACAAAAGACCTACCACCAGTGTGACTGATTGCACTGGTGGAATAATTTCTGCTGTAACAGAGGTTATCCCAACATCGCTTTCATGTTTTCAGCATGAAAGCGATCGACCATGGACTACACTACTAAACCCTTATATAACGTAAGCTCAGTAAGATCTTTAATGTCTATATTTTGTTGAGAGTATTACAAATACGGGACTCGCTGAAAATCAGTGTTAGGCCCACAGCGTCTTAACGATTACTGAGCGAGCGTCCGATTGACATGCACTGTTGCATCGTACCTTCACAGTTTAGCGTTTAGTCGAAATGTATTGTTTTTTTTGTTTATATTTAATTTGTGTTCAAATCTATTTTTATGATAATGTTACGTAACAGTGTATTCTAGCTATGTCAATAAAGTTTTTATTATTATTATTATTATTATTACAAATACATACTCTATTATATCGTGATGGCTGGCCAACAACCACACGATCTTCCTGATGGTAAGCGATCACCGCAAACTATACTAAAGCGCGTGGGGCTTGATGTATAACATGCGCGTTGCCAACTCGAGGGATAGGAGGGAAGCAACGAAAAAGGACAGAAGGTTTTGAAAATTTAAGACAAATTTTATATGGAAGTATTTTTCCGGTCGAACCGGCCCATATGTGGAGGAGCGTGGCTCTATTACCCATATAAAAATTAATACAGATATATAATAATTTATATTAGCTAATTTGTGAGGCACTAACCAGGTGCACTTACAAAAGGTTAAACCACTTTAGCCGGGGTAAGCCTATGGATGGGTGACCGCAAATGATATTTCAGCAAGAGGAAAATTTTTAAAAGAATTCCAATCTGCTTCTTATACATTATTTAAATTACGTTTTTTATGATATTATAAAAAATTAAGGGAGGTTTCAGAGTTGCGTTTTTTTAGCGTATCCGTTATCGTATATCGTTTCAGCATACGCTCTTCACGTGCGCTACAAAAAGCCGAGCGCGCGTATACATGCTTATTCCGGGTGTACGGTGGAACTGATGCTGGTGCAGGAGTCCTTACTAGTATTATAAATGCGAAAGCAACTCTGTCTTTCTGTCTGTCGTGCTTTCGCGCTAAAACTACTGGACCGACTTAAATGAAATTTGGTACACAGATAGTCTAAAGCCTGAGCAAAGACAAAAGCTACTTGTTAATGGTAAAAAAGGGTTGTAAGGTGTTGAAAAGAGGAGGTGGGGATGAAAAGTTGTATAGAAGTAAAGTCTTTTTAGAGGTAAGCTTGAAACTTATTTTTAGGATGTTGATTGGATATAAGTAATGGGAGGGGGTTTGTGTAGAGTTTGTATTAAAGTCGTAATTCACGCGGGTGGCAGAAGCTAGAGGTTAGTAGAATATAAGCGCGTCAACGCTCTTGCGCGTTTGGTTAAGGGTGCACCTAACAATATATAACAATCGTATGATCGTATGAGCTTCTAAAAACGAGCTTATACGATGGTCTGTAACCGCCCTAAGCCGTTAAAATAAACCAGGTATATTGAGTCGTAATGAATTTGAATAAACGTTTTAGCATTTTTTGCTGATCCATATCTTTTTTATACGATTACTCATTAAGTATTCAAGAAATGTCATCTTAGTACATTTGTTTTCGTATGAGCTTTTAATTACAAAACTCGTTTTTATTTATATTTTACTAATAAGTGTCCCCGCGGCTCCACTCGCACTAGTTATTACTTTCTATACAGAGCGATTGCCATCTGACCTCCACAATCCTAAGGGCGTACCAATAACTCATTGGATAAGAGCCAATTACTTATCAAGAGTTAACGATTATTATCAGATGCTATGTGATAATAACCAGGACCTACAGCTTAACATGCTCTGGTATCGAGAACGAACAGCTTAACGTTCTCTTCGAGGCACGGTCAGGAGACCCATAAGGAAAACCGGCCAGACCGTATAGCTATAGTACTTGTGTGAAATGTCTTTGGCGTTAAAGTTGTTGTCTATATAAACACGTCAGCAGGTGCTGTGTGTCCGAACGGGCTCTTTGATAGCGTATTGTGTTACATCGTTTTAAGTTTCCGTATTATGGGATTTGTTTTTGTATCACATATTGTTTAACTCTACAGGATCTTCAGGGAAAAAATGATTCTACTTCACATGATGGCAACTGTAAGTGGAGTCCACACGTGAAGGTGTCTAATATGGTTGGCAGAAGGCCCTAGCCTCCCTCGCCCTGCCTACCCGTAAGATGCCTTTTCAAGCCTCGTTTGAAGGAACCCAGGTAGTAAGAAGGAGGGAACACGTGTGCCGGAAAAGAAAGAAGAAGAATTGACGCGCGATAAAGAAAAGAGTTGGCATACTTGTTTATTCGCGATGGAATCGATGCCACAGTTAGTCGGTGACATCGGAGACTGGCACGCGTAGTTCTTGAACGGAAGGGGGAGGAAGAGATAAGGGAAGATAACGCATTGGTACAGTCTGTAGAAAGCGCTGAGATTTGATTAAAAGATACATTATTACAGATATTTGTAGAAAGAGAAAAACACCATTTGACACCGTTGTGGCGTTGTGGGTAGCATGTCTGCCTTAAGTCTCGACGGTTGCGGGTTCGATTCCCGCTCGGGCAGATGTTTGTTAAAATTTCTGTCTCGGTCTGGGCGTTTGTCTGTGGGTATCTCCACCGTGCCTCGGAGAGCACGTTAAGCTGTCGGTCCCGGTTGTTATCACATAACATCTGATAATAATCGTTAACTCTTGATAAGTAAATTGCTCTTATCCAATGAGTTGCTAGTTAGCCCTTAGGGTTGCGGAGGTCAGATGGCAATCGCTCTGTGTAAAAACTAGTAACCTGTCAAATGCAGATAAGAGTAATAAAGCAGACCCTGGGTAAAATAAAATACCGGGAATAATGCTAGGATGAAGAAGAAGATTTGTAGAAAGAGAAAAAATGAATATCACAAGAGACGTTTCCCGTAGTATTTATACTATTGATTTAGATTAGAAGAAGACACACCCATCCATCTATAATTTCTTCTTTTTCCATCTCTTTCCCCATCCTATCTTATCCCTAATGTTAAACAAAAAACCATTTCAAGTTCAAGACATAAGTTCTTTTTTTTATGTTATAAGTTCACAAACAAGCATATGGCCCACCTGATGGTAAGTGGTTGCCGTAGCCTATGAGCGCTTGCAGTACCATAAGTAGGTGCCACTCACGCCTCTTGCAACAAAAGACGTGCCACCAGTGTGACTGATTGCACTGGTGGAATAATCTCTGCTGTGACAGAGATTATCCCAACAGCGGGCGATGGGATCGTCACATCCCGACGCCGGGAAGTTCCTTTTTATAAAACGACCATTGTATTTTCCAAACTTCATCAAATCAAATTTACAACTCACTCACGTAAGATAAAAAAAGACAGTTCACGTGCAGAAAAATAAAGACCGATCCGCAACAAAATTAAGGCCGTATTAACGCTAAATTGAATCCGAGGCCATTTTTGAACCTAATAATCATGAAAGCCGAATAAAAATCGAGAAATACAAACCGTATCATGCAACATTGCGTGCATACAGTAGCTAAACAATTGCAATACAGAACCTGTTCTCATTAAAGTGGTGCGTGTCAAGTTACAGATCGTTTTTAATGGCTTCAACAAGGTATTTAGATTTATTAATTTCTAATACAAACGTCGATTTAGGTAAAGCAGTATCTATTATCAATAATGTCGAATCTTCTGGAACGTTCTGGAATCTTCTGGAAAGTTGTGCAAACTTACAAAATAAGACAAGGCAATGTAGGCTTTCGTAGGTATAACATTTTTATAGGCCTTTTAATTTTTCAAATATTTAATTCATTTTTCTTTCTGAAAAGAAAAACCTTCTTCGTCCTACCATTATTCCCGATATATTATTTGCTCAAGGGTCTGCTTATTACTCTTATCCGGATTCCAGAGGTTACTAGTTTTTACACGGAGCGATTCCCATTCGACCTCCGTAATACTAAGGGCAAACCAGTAACTTATTGGATAAGAGCAATTTAATTCTCAAGAGTTAACGATTATTATCAGATGTTATGCTATAACAACCGGGGCCTACAAGCTAACGTGCTCTACGAGCCACAGCGGGGAGACCCACAAGGACAAACGCCCAGGCCGAAACAGATATATAGAACAAACATCTGCCCGAGCGAGAATCGAACCTTCAACTACTTAAAGTAACAGAAATACTTAAAGTAAAAGAAAACTAAAAAAGTCCGTACTTGAAAAAAACATAACCAGCGCATAAAACCGTAAAAACCATTCTTGGTAAGCTGTTTTAAATGTCATTTAGCTACTGTAATATGAAGTCCAAGAAAAGCATGAAGTGCTTAATTTTTAGGGTTCCGTACCCAAAGGGTAAAACGGAACCCTATTACTAAGACACCTCTGTCTGTCCGTCTGTCACAAAGCTGTATCTCTTGTTTAGTTAGACATTTGAAATTTTCACGGCAAATAAAAATATTGAAGTGGGCCCCATTTTTGTCCTTTTATATATAACGGTACGGCACCCACCGTGCGCGAGTCCGACTCGCACTTGGCCATTTTTTTTTTTCATTACGTCCAATTTTAATGTGATCCAGTAATGGTAGAGAACAATAACGTGAAAAACGAACCAGCAGTTTATAGTTTTGAAACGATTAATGAAATAATGGGTCTTTGCTTGAAGTATTAAAAACAAGAAGTATTTAAAGCATTGTTTACAAATAAACAAACGCAACTCAGCGAGATGTGGAATTTTATTGGAAAAAATGTCAATATTAGCATTTAGTGCATTTAATTCATTGAATTCATAGCTGGGTGGCTTACTAATCGGTAAACGATCGGTGTGTTAAGCAACTTTAGGCGCAGTCAGTCACTAGATGAGTGATCACATAGTGGTATTTCAACTGAGTGTCTCTGTGCTTCGGAGGGCACGTAGAAAGTCGGTAACGGCTGTTATCGATTTGACAATAATCTCAAAGTCAAGTCAGAAGCCTACACGGGCGACTTGAACAACTCTGACATTAGGGTAGCCACTAAACTCTTAATGAGAAGAAGTGCATTTAAATATGTTTTTCTTTTAAGCCCATTAATATTAGAACACTCAATGTTAGGCCTGAATTTCATTAACCAGGATCTATCAGCATTTAGCTAGATAGTTCTGGTCACACTTTCGAGCGTAACGCGTAAGCATACTTCAGCATCCCTGCAGATCATCATTCAGCAGACTTTGACGACTTATTAATACTATAACGAGGTTTATCGATTTATTTTGAGTTTAAAACCGAATAATGCAAAATCCGAATCGATGCTCAAATTAGAATTGATGCGTGCGAATGCTGATCGTAATGATTTAGGACTTATTCAAAACTATCTACCAATATCACAAAGAAAATGCATCATAATCATTACATAAATAATCAACATACAAAAAACAACTAAGCCAAGATTCTTTCAATAGATAATAATGTTATGTAATATGTACTACAAATAGTTGATCCTATTTTAAGCTCTAGTGGGAGGTCAATGATGCAGGGTGATGATTTAAAAGTAATTACCCCAAATTATATTTGCGTCTTTCCAGTGGAGTTCTTGAAATAGCTCATTAATTACTGTTTTTAAATTATTTTGTTTATTACTCCAGTCGCTTTCTAGCTTTTGCCTGCGGCTTCGCCCGCGCGAATATCGATTTTAATTAATATTCTTTTTAATTCCCTACCAGAGAATATAAGATGTGAAGCTGATAAATATTCATTTAAGACAAAATTAAGATTTAATTTAATTTTTTAAAATTATGTAACGGTTAAAAAAAAACATTATAACTCTTTTTATTATTATTATTATTATCATTTTTACTGTCATATTTATGTTACAGTTATTTGTATGTATATTAATTGTTATAATTCTAATTATTTTCTCGTTTTTTCTTAGATATAGGTACGTTATATTTTATTGTTATGTTAAATGTATAAAATGTTGTTGTTATTAGTATATTTATTTGACTTAATAGTATAAGTTTAACTGATCTTACAGTCAAACCAATTGTCAGGTTTTGTAAGACTTTAGTATAAAACATATTGTTAATAAATATTAACTTAATAAATAAATAAAAAAAAAAAATACAAACTTCGAAATCGAAATTCAACCCTTCAGGGTTGAAATTTTAGAAAATGCTAGAACATGTGTTTCCTTATTTTTTTATTGTTACCGAATGACTCAGTTTCATGCTTATTGTTTGTAAAAGGACAGACCTCCCATAGAAGATCCCATATAGTTGAATTTCGAAAAATCCTTTTTTCTGCGTATTTACGTTTTAAAAACAACAGCTGTGGAAAAATCAGCTTTCTAGGATCCCAGGCTTGTCGGGGATAAGTTTGTTTAGCCCCCGGAATTGGAATCACCTATTCTTCTTAGCTAGAGGTTTCATTTTGGAGCTGTTGGTAGAATCTGTCTTTCAACTTTTGTTACTATTAATAAAATCGTAAGCCAGATTTTTACCTATCTGATTTTATCACAAGTTTATTAATAATCATTTTCATTTTACAAGATTAACTTCTTAAAATCTAGGCGGTATTTTTAGAAATGGTAAGACATGAAAAGTAGAAATAATAATAACGAAAGCGTCAACAAATACATACCCAAAACCATCCACACCATAAACCATCGACTTATGTAAAGTCATATAAAGTCAATACAATAAAAACACATTGTACACCAAGCAATCTGTGCATACACGTAGCGTACTATAGCCCATCTATTTATAAACGGTTATGACAATAGTGCACTGTAACAGGATGCAGGGAATGACCAATTTATGGCCGGAACCGGTTTATGGGACGATTGACCGATCGGAATTATTTTTTGATGGGATGAGGGTCAGGATAATGCTTTGAGCAGACCATGTTGTCTTGGAAATTCAGAAACTCAAGGTGTGAAAATATTAGTTTTTAGGTTGGTACCAAGGATAATAAAAATAAATAAATAAACGCAACAGCAGCAGTGGACGTCTTCCGGATAGTGATAAAACGTATTAAAAAATTGATAGTCTACACAAATTAAACTATGTTAAATACTAAAGGTGCTATTTTCGGCATAAAGAAGCCGTTTGGACAGAAAAGTACACATAGCTTTAATATAGAATATCTAAGCTAAGAGAATTATTGATTGCCTTTAAAATGTTAAGCGTGAGAGCCGGAAACCCAAGCCTTATTCTCTCTCTCTCCCTCTTTCTCTGTTTTTCTTGTATTTCCTACTTATATTTACGGCTCCTGCATCTCATCTCAGGTAGCAACAGTGATTCTGCTTACCATTTGAAAGACCGTATTTCGGTCCCTTTTTTAAGAATACTACGCCCGCGTATGAATATTAATATTTGTGTAAATAATGTTTTAAATACATAAACTTAAATGAGATAAAATATCAAATGTTTACAGTCACACTGCCAATATCAGACATATATGTCTCATTTAATTTGTCAGTTCATATTAATGAAATCCTTTATCACGTTGCGATAGGTATTACATGTAATTATCAGTTTTCTCATTCTATTATTTTTGCACAAGCAGTAATTAAATTTTTTGACGTTTATGTTTACTTGTCTCCTCAGGCAGACGTGCCTTCAAGACAAACAAATAAATCACTCAAAAGCGAACGTGCTAAGTTCGGTTCGAGCGGTTTTTGCATTTCCGAGAACAATAATTGAACATTGGCCGTCCAATGGGAAATGCAATAAACGTCGTCTATTCATGTAACAGGAACTTAAAACGCTTATGGATATGTACTTCCACATCTGCAATTGGGTCCACTGACGTTCCATAAATAAATCAAGTTTAAATGGATTTACTGGTAAGAAATTTTTTTTTATGTTAAAAGTAAAACAAGCATTCGGCCCACCTGATGGTAAGTGGTTGCCGTAGTCTATGAGCGCTCGCAACACCATTAGTAGGTGACACTCACACGTTGCCAACCTCGAGATATTGGTTCTTAAATCTCCTTTGCCTAGTAATTTCACTAGCCTACAGTGTCCTTCAAACCGGAACACAGTACTGCCTAAGCACTACTGTTTGGCGGTAGAATAATTGACACAGCGGTGGTACCTACCTAGCTGGCATTTTGCAACCAAAGACCTACCACCAATGTGACTGATTGCACTGGTGAAATAATCTCTGCTGTGACAGAGGTTATCCCAACAGCGGGCGATGGAGTCGTCACGTCCCGACGCTGGACAGAAATATTTGAAACAGACTTAACTTTACACAAATTTTGTAGCTACATTCTTGATATTCGAAATAAGTGGGACAAGGTTTTATAGCCTGTATACAAATTTGATCCCTCTTAACGTTTTATGTGTACCAGTATTCTGGTATTAAAAGGATCATAAAGCCACTTACACGAACTTTCATCTAACACATGTCCCCACAATGGTTTCCATGGCACAATACACCATTCTCTCGCCCGCATCCCGATCTCATTGTAAACGCTGTCTTCACAAATCATTGAGTATAATATAAAATAGAATGCTAAAACAAAAGCGTTATCATGTTGTACGACGTGTGCGGCAGTTTATTATATAACATGTGTCAGCAATTAAGTGGGACGTCTTTATCAGAATAATCCACTCAATGTTAAAGAGCTCTTTTTCAATTGTTTAAATATGGCTTTTAACTAAATTCGCATAGATTTTTTACCATTATTTTTGATCTTTATATTTTATTTGTATTAATATTATGACAATATATATAAATATATAAATAGCACAAAGAATAGACAGTAAGAATGTATGATTGAAAATAAAATTGTAACTATTTTTTTCAATAAATACTACGCTGTAAATATGTTCTCCTTACACTAATGACAGGTTTCCCTTTACATCTATCAGACATCAAATCTACAAATCAATTAGCTTCAAATCCACTTCAACATAAATAGCACCTCCTCAATGAATTCACAGAAGCTGACAATTGAAAAAGACATTAAAATACCGAAGCACAAAGCGATCATTGATGCGAAACTAAAAAGGCTCTAAGTATTAATAGGCGACAAGGCACGCGATGTCGATCCATCAGTTCAAAGGTTTCCAACTAATGAATTAAACGACAGCCGACTCGCAACACCTCTTTTGTGGCCGGACAAAATTGACTTTGACGAAGCAAACGAAGCTAAAATAACTTATCGTGTCCAAACCATTGTGCGTGATAAAATTAGAACGCTTGGAAATAAACACGTGGTGGCAATTATCGCAGCAGCGGGTTAAATGAGGCACCATGGAGTCGTTAATGGGTACACTCGGCTTCGCTTCCGGTGTCGGTATACTTTCCAAACAAAACGGACAGTAGACTTCAGACGGAATCCTATAGCCATTAACATTCATCATTGCTATGAATAATATTCATTGATTTTTTTATATGTTACGTGATAATTAAAGAAACACAAAACGAGTTTATTAATCAGAGTGTTTTAAGAGAAGTAATAAATTAAGACGCAAAGGTCCAAATTCATCAAGAAACGAACGATTTAAAAGATCCTTTAGATGTACAATCACCACGGACAAAGAACGTATTGACTCTCGAACCACAATAAAGCTAAAATTATTAGTATCTATAACATAAACTTTTGCGTCGCATCAATCAGTTTAAAGTTATTAGTTAATTTAAAAATTTAATTTCTCAAAGCATTCTGCAATGCAAAGGCATCTGTAGTTTGTGGAACATTAATCATCTCATTCGCCCGAACCGACTTCGTACTCTTCATACATCACATATCCTTTGAGTGGAGCGGGTAACTCATTTGTTCAAAATCACCGTCCCGCTTTTATTAATGTCCGCCCTAACATTGTAAACGTCTCAATCCCTTTGATGACTTCCTGTTAATCATTTGTTAGCGTCTTATTGATTACTTAGCCTTTATTTTTTAACCTACATTATGTCTAGTTAAAGAATAAAAATATTGTCAGCTAGCGTTGTTTGTGAGTCTGTGTAGAATACGTAATTTATTATTAATACTTATATTTTATCTTAACCAAATCTATACTAAACTATATCCCTATTAAAAATATGAATCTATAATAGAATATTATATAAAGACACATTGAAGCTGAATCTTTATGATTAGGGTATTAAAAAATCACTGTTTTAAATATAAAGTATGCCGCAATCCATTAATACGATATTAATTAAAACAAGAAATGTTCTTCCAGCTTACATTGAAATCGACTGAGATTTAAGAAACTCAACTCAAAAAACTTGTCTATAAGAAATAAAACATAAAAAAACAAGCTAAAAAACAAGACTAAATTTTACCTGCAAAACACTGAATGGTTAAATGTAATTAGTACAAGAAAAGGTAGCTGCAGTTATGCAATAGGTTCATGGCATGCACAGGGACAAATGCTTAATGAACCACTCTGTTTTATGGACTAGTCCTATAAACGAACTTGGCGTTTTGAAACGAGCTCAGTGCACGAAATGGTCGTAATACTAAAGGACACTTGATATGCTGGTGCATATAATCAAATTACACATGCAGATGGATTCATACGATACAAGAATTCTACGCAAATTTGTTAATAATTCCAACAAGTTATGACAAAAACCAAGCCACTTAAGTAGCCATAAACTCTTTTATGTTTCGATAACGCTTGGATATGCAAGATAATTCGAATTAAAAAAGTAATCGTTGGAGTAAAAGAATATATAATAACATAAAAATGTCAAAACCGAATAAACAAAGTTGTAATGATAAGAATAATTTTAAATTAGGCAGGTGCACGACTTTTTAAAAGACTCGCCGCTGTAAAAATAAATTATTGAATAAAAATACTAAAAAGCAAAAAAAATAATAATTTCTATAACAGAAGTCGGTGCTAAGTAAATCAAAACATAATATAGAACGATGTTTGCTAAAATTAGAGTAGACAAAAAATTAATTCCTAATTTTTGCACCCTTAAAGGTGTTAGTTTTTCTTGAAGCTGAAATGGGACCAAACAAGAAGCATACCCTTTTCAATAAAAAAAGAATTTTAATTATTGGTTTATAAATGTCAGAGTTCTAAATAAGACACATTTTTTTAAAATACAACTGAATTGAGAACCTCCTTTTTTGGATAATGACAAAATAACTTACTGTGCATGATGATGGTAGTGCGTCGCGTGATGCATAGCTGTCGCTGGTGCACCAGGAGGTGTTGAAGCGTGGAAAGCCGCAAACGCGGAGGGAAATTGTAGTGGTAAGAAACCACCGCTTCCCGCAGTCCCTGGACCTCCTACCGACTCCCGATCAGGCATTATTTAAAGTCCTATAAATGTATCATCACCTAGTCACTAACACTTTAACAGTTTCATTATAAGCATCACAAAGTACAATCACTAATTCTTGAACACGAATAAAGTGGGATATCGTCAAGTTAACTCAAATCTTATTGTCTCCATTTTCTTTTTCATCGTCATTATACTCTTACAAATGATCTTTTTGTGCATTATTGATTATACAATTTTCTTCTTGGCCTCTTATTATTCCTTTTTTATCTGAAACAAAGAGATGATTAAAAATTAATGATGATTTCCTTTTATGATTGTTAGCAGCCTTAAATTATCGTTTAATTCGTTCTGTTTGTAAATAAAAAGTTAGAACGTCAAAACTTTGCGTGACCCGTTTTTATTTCTACTGCCTCTATTATGTCTTTATATTTGTGATACAATGATTGTTGCTTAACAATCATCATGTCGATATGAATATAGTTATTCTTTTAACCGACTGCAAAAAAGAAGGTGGTTTTATGTTCGTTGTATGCAGATTTTGAAATTTGTTTTCTTTATAGCTTTTGCTGTCAGGGTCCGCTTATGTACATTTTATGATAACGTGTGCAATGTTTTCAGTCATCGATTAAACATTCTTTCAAAGCAATATATTAATAACACAATACATTATGGAAGATCTTAAATTTGAAATTCATGTAAAGATAAATTTCGGTCTGCACTTTTATATTGCATAACAGAAGGTATCTTTGGTTACTCAAAAAATTCGCTTGCATCGGAATGAGTGTTAATTACTGTAAAATCTTAACAAGTCTTTGGTATGACAAAAAATCGGTCGACTAATTGACTGATGTCGGGCGGATCGTCATTATCACATACTGAAGTCGATACAAGTACAAAATGATTTTTTCACACATTTCCCGAAACAATTATACCAAAGTACATCACTTTTGGCTTACGTCTTATCCAAAATCTAACATATTTTTCATCATTTTTGGAAACATCGAAAATAAACAGGTTTTAACAATTTTTCTAATTATACATAAGAACTTTGTAGAGTCCAATTCCTTTTAACAAATGAAAAAGTATAATTCGTAATAAATTTTCTTCGAATGCCGTATATGGTAGAATTATGAAATCATATCAAGATTACCAAGTAGCCCTGGTCTGTAGATGGTGAACATTTAAATTCGACGGGTTTTTGTCAGGACGAGTCCCCTTTTCACTCTTTACTTATACAACCATTTCAAGAAGAGTTATCACAGAAAAATTCCTGACGTAATTAATGAAGATGTGATTGTTTCAAACGTGCTTCGAACATTGTCCACCTTAATAAGGCAGTAACTAGTCACGTAATATTGTCAAAAAAAACATCGATATAATTTTTATCGATACGAAAGATTTACGTTGTTTTCGAAAGGTGAATTGGCACGCTTCGTATATCGACTTTTATCGACTATTCATAAATCGAATTCAATGGGTCGAATTATATTATTATTTTTAGTCGGCTTACGGTGTCAAGTGGATGTAAATCTTGTGCAAGTCAATTTCGAAATAAACTTTCCATATAAAAGATCGCTTGAGAAATAAGTAAATATTACATTTACACGATTACTCGCTGAATTAACATAGAATTCCTGTTTTGCTTAGATTGTCTAACCTTTAAAACTTGCATTGGCAACAAATAAACTTATAATATAATTATAAATGTATAAACTGAAGTAAAGTAACATTATGTTAATGTCTTACTGCTGGGCAAAGATAAATATACCCCTATTCAGGGTAAGGATTAGATCTTAGTTCGTCATCTCAGAATTTCTTCCTAGACATATAGGTTTCCTCACGATGTTTTCCTTCACCACACAGCTTTAGACGTGTTCAAAGCACAAATTAAGTGCTTGCCTAAGTACACAGGTACTTTCTCTAGATTTGAGCCAGTGATCATCATTTAAAGCTTAAGTTTTTTATCCACTTGACAATCTAGACTAATAGGTACGATTGCAAAAATTTAAGCTGTATCGATAAAATAGTTGACATCACTAAACCTAAAATGAGTGCCGCAATGTGCAGGCGCATGCCGACTCTCTCAATACGGTCCTTAATTACGATTTAATTATTTTTTAGCCTTCGAATTGTTTCGTATCTTCCGAGAACCCTTTAGGTTTTATGGTGTTACGGGTTGCAGCTCGAATCGTTATTCTAGATATCAACATCGATTTTTTATTAACCCATTGGATATGCCGACTGTGTATATCGACAGTATATAAAAGGCATTTTTTATACCACTAATAAGGTGTCAAACAAGCAAACAGTCTGTATAATATGAAAGGAGTAAGGTACTGAAAGACAAGGACCATCATTGTGCACCTTAAATAAAACTCAGCAGTACGGATACTATTACTTCAAATCGATAATTTGAAGATTGTAGTATTTCCACAGGCGAGCCGATAAACTAATTCTATAACCAAAGCCACAGAAATCTTAATGAGAGTAGAAATGTTAAAAGTCGCTTAGTACTTACGAAACACGTGTCGCCACCTAACTGCTAAATTTCTCCTACCCAAGCTATCACTACTACATACGCAGAGTACGACGATATCGTAAGTTTCACATTACATTGCTACTTGCTTTTTTTCCGCTCCGGATATTGATTAGCTTATACAGCAATGGTAAGCAAAGTGAATAAACGACAATAATGCAATCTCGGGCCTCGTGGCTCACAAGTCACAATTGCAGGAAAAAGGTCACGTGGATATGCTACTTCTAGTTACTAAGATTTCCATGACTAAAGCATTATTTTGAATCTATAACAAGATTTAAAACGCCAAGAAGAATTAGAACGAAGAAGAATATAACATTTTTCCCGCCAAATAACGTTTGTAATTTTCACAACACTAACTTAGTGTACCATAATTGTTATTCAATCACAAATCACTGCCAATTATACGTCGGTACATAACCAAATATCGGCATAATCAGACATTAGTACCCCGGAGCACGGGTCTATTCTCTAACACTACATATAAGTCAGGTAGACAATAGTGACACTTAAACCTTCATCATTAGCTATGGCCTCTCGAGGAGTTGTGAGTTGAACACGAATTGTCTTATTAAAATGTACGTCTGTATTATAATTTATTCGTATTGTCGCGTGGCGGTTTAGCGCGCGAAATAAAACGTTTGGTTTATTATAGTACCTGGATGACTGAACTAGGTATTTTTTTGGTAAATCGTGATTTTTAAAAATAATAGTTTTTCTAACAAAAGAAGAACCTTGATAAGAAAGCAAAAAATAATCGGAATGGAGATCCAGGGTTTTCATTACTTAAAAAGACGGTTGAAACGACATTTTCTAAAAACGACTGCTAGCTAGATCGATTTATCGCCCCCGAAACGAGACTTAGATTATATATTACAAGAATTGTTCATCTAAAAGGTATTTGATTTAGAGATAATAATTTGAAATTTTTGATGAAAGCCTTATTTTTACCTGCATTTAATTTGAAATTTCGTCTTTCAATCCAAAAAATTACACATTTATCTCTATTCACATATGTTTTCTATTAATGAAAAATAACGTTATCAAATTTGTATCAGAAAGACTCCTGACCTTTCAAATTAAATTAGGCCTTTGTCCAGCAATTTTATCAACAATTCACATCGTAACGATTTCTAATCTCACAACAATCTCAATCGAAGATGATAACTGGGTTAACTCGCCATAACTAACCCATCTGACAAACGAATAGACGATAACCTGGATATCTTGAATAAATCATTCAGAGCACTTGCGACCGCGGCTAATCCTTTCAACTGGACTTAACATTCGCGGTGGAGAGCGTGTGGACATCCATAAATTACAATGAGTTTCAACGCTGCTCGCTTCGAATATGGCCCTTGATCCAAAAGAGGCGCATACGTGCGCGTCCGCCTGTTAAAGTATGTTATATAGTGAAAACTTTAACAGCAATCAGCTATGTTTGAATTTCTAAAGTTCTGGATTAAACCAGTTTCAACTAGATATAGGCCACAATAACTGTATATATTATTAATAAATTGTAATTAAATGGCAAATGGTATTTGGTTAAGTAAGATTGTCAAAAGGAAGATTGTTATTAGAATTTCTTTCGAACTTGTTAAAAGGAGAACGATATATATAACGCTCCTTGCTTCTCTTTCTAGCACTTCAAGCTTGGCGAATGAGGAGCGTCCACTCGGGTGGTTATCATTCTTTCTCTTTTTATCGAAGGGTAGCGTCCACTTACACGATAGCCTCATTAATACTGTGGTCAATTACTATATGTCTATAATTAAAACAAAACTAAATTGATTGATATATCGATTGCAAGATTAGAATTATGTAGCGAGTTAGAGGTTGACCTTATTTGAATTGAACTTTTATTTAAAAAAAAAAAAAAACATTCGAAATGCGAATTTGTCTGCTATTGATGTTATATCTCCAAATGGTTAACAGCCCTATGAATATGTTTGTACGATTTGTCAAGCTAGTGAGTCCATTCACCGTTTCGCGTTCCTAAGTGGTATTCTAGTTTTACGCGTACTGTCTTTTTAAACGTTTATTAATATTAATAAGAAAGCATAGTCAGCATAGTTTGCTTAAAATATATTTAAAGTAAATGCTTTTAAAGTGAAACTTTTCACTGGTAAGTCTTTTGTTGCAAGAGGCCGGCTAGTTAGGTACCACCGTAGTGTCCAATATTCTGCCGCCAAATAGTAGTGTTTAGGCACTACTGTGTTCCGGTTTGAAGGGCATTGTACGCTAGTGAAATTACTGGGCAACGAAATTTAAGAACTAATATGTCGAGGTTGGCAACGCGTGAGTGACACCTACTAATGGTGCTGCAAGCGCTCATAGGCTGCGGCAGCCACTTACCATCAGGTGGGCCGTATGCTTGCTTGCCAACTTCTAACATTAAAAAAAAAAAAAAACTTTTTGGGACGATGTGAATTGGATTTTATTGGCGTTGCCAACCCAAGAGATACGGAAAGATAAGAATGGAAAAAAGGAAAAGGATTGGTCTTCCGGACCTCTAACTCATCGCACGAAAAGGTAGCAGTATTGATACTGTTACTTTACACCGATTTCCTATGAAGGTAGTACTTTCTCGGTCGAGACGGCATTTTCGTATTAGGAGTTGTTAACTACTCATTGTAATTCTAGCATTATCACTATTGAGATCATATCTATACATGAGAGTGATATCATTATTACAAAGTAGTTGTTACCGTCCCAAGAAAGGGTGGAGCCTCCGGCGTTCCCACTTGTCGAACGTATCGGAATAGTACGCGTACTAACAGACAGTATTCTTACAGATGATACTACTTCCATGGTAAAAAATAATTTTATACGATGTTCATTTGACATATCACTAAAGTTATCAACAAAAAAATTAAAAAGTAACAATTTTATAAAAAAAAACATTCATTCATATTCAGTTTATAAAACCATTAACAGTCACAACTCATAATAATAAAATAATTCCACTAAAACAAATAAAATTATATTATTTTATAAAACACCAATAAAACCAAGTCACGATCCCTAATAAATCAATACCAGCTTCCAATCAGGTATAAAAATAAACTCTATTAAATAAATTTCACCTCCAAAATTTTATTGTCTGACTTTAAATTCGGTCCTGACACTTTATGCCTCGCTTCCTCTATATGTGTCGGGAATTACAAGTCAAATAACGTAAATAAAACTAATAGTTTTGAATCTCGGAAACGAACTATTATAACTTTTATTACTTAGGAATAGAGTCTATTAGTTTGATAATGAAATGTAAATTTATCTTTGTAACAAAGGCGTCAAGTTATTAAGTAGTCGACGCGGTTAAGTAATAAAAAGTTGGAATCTTTTTATCGAAGGGTAGCGTCCACTTACACGATAGCCGCATTAATACTGTGGTCAATTACTATATGTCTATGATTAAAACAAAACTAAATTGATTGATATATCGATTGCAAGATTAGAATTATGTAGCGAGTTAGAGGTTGACCTTATTTGAATTGAACTTTTATTTAAAAAAAAAACATTCGAAATATGAATTTGTCTGCTATTGATGTTATATCTCCAAATGGTTAACAGCCCTATGAATATGTTGGAATAATAACAGCTTGGAAGTCAGCTAAATTAATACCTCTCCCAAAAGTATCTAACCCTACTTCTTTTTCACATTTTCGTCCTATCTCTATCTTACCCTTTCTTTCTAAAATTCTGGAAGACATTATTCTTAAACAGCTATCCGCTTTCCTCTTAAACAACAACCTACTAAGCCCCTACCAGTCAGGTTTTCGTCCCTCACACAGTACATCCACTGCTTTGCTGAAAGTCACCGATGATGTTCGCTATGCTATGGATAGCAAGCAATTGACGGTTCTCATACTGCTTGATTTCAGTAATGCCTTTAACTCGGTGGACTTTGATATCCTGCTTGGTATCCTCCGCTCTCTTAATGTTTCCCCTTCCGTGATTGTGTGGTTCCAAACATATCTTCGTGGGCGCCGGCAGATGATCTGCTCGGATGACACTACTTCTGAGTGGTGTGATCTTATTTCTGGTGTCCCACAGGGTGGCGTACTTTCTCCTCTTCTCTTCTCCATTTTTATAAATGAAATCACAAAAATTATCACTTCTCACTACCATCTTTATGCAGACGATTTGCAATTATATAAGCATGCTACCTTACCAGGCCTGAACACGGCGATTTTTGACATCAATTCTGATCTGCTGAATATAAAAAATTGGGCTGAATCATTTGGGCTCCTTGTTAATCCCTCTAAATCGCAGGCTCTTATCTTGGGAAGCAAACAGTTACTCAGTCGGATAGATCGGACTAACTTGGCTAGCGTACTTTATAATGGAACACCCATAGTATACTCTGAGCAAGCTAAAGACCTAGGATTAATTATAGACAGTAGCCTTTCATGGAAGGCTCACGTGAATGAAATTAGTAAGCGTGTTCACTATTCTCTACACTCTCTTAAGCGCCTTCAAAATTTCCTTCCTCTCAAAACTAAAATCCTTTTAGCCCAATCTCTTCTTGTTCCTATCATTGACTATGCTGACGTTTGCTATCTTGATGCGAATGAAGAGCTGCTCGACAAATTAGATAGACTTCAAAATGTATGCATCCGTTTTATTTACGGATTGCGCAAATTCGATCACATTTCCGATTATCGTCGACAGCTAAAATGGCTTCCTATCAGACTTCGCCGGAATATGCATATACTTACACTACTCTTCAAAGTATTAAAGAGTAACTCGCCAGGGTACCTCAGAGAAAATTTCCACTCGTGCTCAACCAGAGTCAGACCCATTCGCTCATGTGTTAGGTTGAAACCACTGGAAGTGCCACGGTACAACACAGTTTTCTTTGCCAAATCCTTTACCGTAATGGCTGCACGTCTGTGGAATTCTTTACCAGACCATGTCTTGCAGAACAACCCAAGCAGCACTGCGTTCAAACGTAGATTAAGAAAGTACTATTTGTCCTTATCGATGTAACCGAATATGTATGTATTATTGTATATATATATGTATGTATTTATGTATGTATTTATATATATAAATATGTATTTTATCTAACATTACATATTTGATGATTTATATATTTATTGTATGTATAATATGTATTGTATATACTTTAGTATAATTAAGTATGTAGTTATCATTTTTTGTCTGTTTTTGTTTCCTTGTACCTACACAACGATATAAATCTTCTTCTATGTTCCTGGGGTTTCTGGTAGAGATCTCTTATTAGAGATAAGTTATCCTATGTACACTTGTCTTATACTTGTATTTTTACTGTATTGCTGTTTTTGGTACATAAATAAATAAATAAATAAATAATAAATAAAAAGTAAAAACATGTATGTATGCATCTTTTATAGTAAAGGCTAAAGCTGGCACCGAATTCATTAGCTTGATATAGGAGACTAGGTATTTTTGCGACTTCGCTCGCACCTAAGACACTTTATTCTCAGCAAAGTTATCGTTACAAGTACTTGGCCTCAGTGATGATAAGTTGAAGACGTTATGACTCAGATTCGAATCTTTGAAAACGCAAAAACCCTTCAAAACGTTTCTTCCTTCCTTACAGAGACGAATTATATTTACTTAATAAAAAAAAATTAAAAGCACAAGATTAACATACACCATTCTGTTAGTAATAAATACCTTTTTTCACTCTTAAACCGCTAAGCCGATTATGATGGATTTGTGAATATAGAAAGTTGTTATGGCCGACCAATTATATCTATATTGAATTCAAGATGCCTCCGTAAAAATCTATATTCAAGAGATCAAAGCCACGGGCAAAAGCTTATACGGAATTCCTCCTTCATAACACATTCAGACTGCTTCTCGAAGAAATCCTAAATCTGTGGGCATATAATGCCATTTAGAATTATTCTAGTTATTAGTATTCCAATGCACGAAATTATATATAATGGATACAGACTTTTGCAATTGAATTCAAATTGACGAACATAAATAGTAATTAGTGTCACTGGTTTTGTTCTGCAACTTGACATTATCAGGTTATCCGTTGTATTGCTACCAATTGTAATGCAATTCATTGGTTACGTAATCCGGGTTGAATGAAAATTATATATAACCATTCACTCACTATTAACTAAAGACCTGCCGTTCCATACAGAAAAAAAATACAAAATGTGGAAAATGTGAGCGACCTAAACAAAGTAATGTTTTAAATCATTTATTCATTCATTCGTTCGTTCGTTCGTTCGTACATTCACTCATTCATTCAATGATTCGACTAACTCACCGAAACAAATTTAGTCTTATGCTAACTTAATTCGATTATGTCGCAAGCTCGTGGCTTACTTCGCATCGTTGCGGTAATGCGAATTTACTAAGGATGCCTTACATTAAATAATATCGATTTAAATTAACAGCGTCCTTGAACAATGTCTATAGGTATGCTATAATAATACTAATAACTATTATTTTCTTATTGTTAATTTAATTTGCTCATCCTTAGACCTTAGAATGAAATGAATTAAATTTTCAGGTTCACAGGTTACGGTAACCGCTTACCATCTGACAGTGCGTTTATTTGAAACCATTTTAGTAAATAATAAATAAATAAACGCTACACACTCAACGGCCCATTCATCAACCCGCGACCTGTAGCGTTTAAGGCAGGTTCGCCAATACTGCACAATGTCGTCAAATAAAAATCATGTACACGTTTCTTTATAATCTTTACCACTTTAGTAATAAAAACATTTACAAAGTTATGATTCGGACTTATATAACTGACATTACCTAATAATATTTTATGGACATAAATAATATACTATCATTATAAATACAGTATTTATTGTTTTTCATTCAAAATGGAACTCAGCCAACAATAATTTATACACTCACAACAATCCGTTGAAACATTTACACATATCTCTATCTCGAAAACATTTTTATTTCAAGAGATAAATATAAATTTTTCTTCACTCGGAATTTTAGATAATCTATTTTTAAAATAATATTGCATCAAGTGTTATTACTTTTATATCAGACCTTATTTCTTATCTATTGAATTTCGAATTTTATCTATTCTGTCTTCATTTATCTATTCTTTTATAAAATAGATAAACTTTTCTTTTTAAAAAAAGATTATACATCTCTAATAACCACTCATTCTCAACTGTACGTCTGATTGACTTGCAATTTTACATGATGACTTTATTCGCGGTGTAAATTAGTTTTAAATTTTTTTCTTAGTTTGTTGAACGATTGTTATGGTAACCTTGTCTATGATAATTATAACCATTGTTATATTAAACGGTGGGTTCCGTGAGTGAAACCGTATTTACTCCGTAGTAATGTTTTCTCAAGTCTTTGCTAACACTCCTATTGCCACTCAAAGTAACCTTGTAGCTTGCGGTAGAAGTGCAGGACAATAACCTAAATCATAAATGGACCAGGATCGAACCGATAATTCTCGTGTTGTAGGAGCGGAGTCGGCCCTCAGAGTCCTTGTGCTATTGAAGACAGACTATATTCAGAAAACGCTTCATGAATGTTGCACATCATCTATTTATAGTCATGAAGTAATTTACAACAATGTTGTATCTCATTATTATTCGCAACACTGACCCTCATTCACCCCCTCACCTATACAAACTTTCTACCAAGAATACGTTTTCGTCGAAGCGATCTTTAGTCCACAAATCTACCGACAACGCACACAGAATAATGCAGACAGTAATCAAGTAATTGTTATTACATATGTGTTATTTGGACGGTATTTAAAGAGAGAGGTGTAAATTACTCGAACTTGTATCGAATACTAATTAAAAACACGTTTAATAAAAGATTTTTTGATATAAGAATGACATAGGATGATAAAAATCGCGTGTCTATTATAAACTAGCTTCTGTGAAAACATTTTTAATAGAAACTTTGAACCCCTATTTCAACCCTTCAGGGGTGGAATTTTAGAAAATGTTAAAACACGTGTTACTTTATCTTTTCTTTGCCTACAAAGTTTCATCCTTCTAGTTTCAAAAATCAGGGACTTCCATACAAACTTTCGGACCCGTTTTCACCCCTTTACGGGTTGAATTTCGGAAAATCTTTTAGTGCAGGTCTTCTTATTTTATATATATATATATTATATATTATCTTTTATTTTATATAACGAGAACTATTGCGTTTTGTTCGATAAAAGAGCATAAAGTATTAGTAGAGCCATTTTCAGCATGAATAGGTTGGCTTCAACAGACTACCTGGCGAAAGAATTTCGAGGTGATAGATACCGTACCGCACCTTATTATAGTACCCGTACTCTTGCATTTCGTTCGATGAGTGAGAGCGCCGGAGGTCCAAACTTCCTCCTTTCTTATCCGTTATTTCTCTATCCATCCCTTTCTCCCCTTGCTTGTAATGCTGCTGGTGTTGAAAGCGTCTATAGGCACCGATGACCACTTATTATCAGGCGGGCTGTAAGCTTGTTTGGCACCTTTGTGGTATAGAAAAAAGCATCGGTAAAAACCCATTACTAGGAAAAGGATACAGGGCCTAACTTCTTTACCTCTATTCCTCTTCTTCCCTATAGCCATAAGTAAGCAACTGTGTCTGACACCAGTGGCCCCGTAAACTCGTATGCCACTGTCATAATATTTTAAGCGAAAAGGTTTTTTTTAAACTTTTCAAGAATATGAACATAAAAGCAAAACATTCACAGCATTCTTCAAGCAAAACCACGTAATACAATTAACTCGCCCGTGCACGCGCTAAGCTCTGCGGTTACTCCCAACGCTACAGGTTTTTTTGAACTTACAACAACCCGTTAAACTGTTAACCGCATCAATATTGTATACTAAAATTAAGTTCTACGCAACCTATAAAAACAAGATTACTTGGCATTTGATCGAGAAAGTCTTTTAATAATGTAGACAATTTTTATGACTATATATACACTATGCCAAAAACTATTCGATTCTTATACATAAATAAGAATAATTAGTTTTTAAGAACATCTACCCGAAACACAGCTTTAGTTTGTATTACTGCGATAAACAGCTTAATTGATCTATCTTTTTAGGGTTCCGTACCCAAAACGTACTAAAGGAGTCCCATTACGGGCGGGCTGTTTCTCACGAATAGGTATCGGTAGAGAGTTGAAATTTTCACAGAATTCTAAAATAAGCAGTGTTTATCTTTTGTCGTAAATTAAATTTAAAAATAAACATACAAAATACTTGATACTTATCACGCTTTTTGCGCTCGTAAGCTGTAATATAATGTAGGTAAACAGTTCGTTGCATTTCTATGGTCACTATAATATCAGATAGTTCCAAAATTAAATAGGGTCTATACAACAAGCTTGATAATTTTTTTGGTACCGAAGCCTTTAAATCCGAGTCGGACACGCAATTGGCCTATTTTATTTTATGAATTACAAGACGAAATCGTAAAGAGAATTAACACTGCTTTATAATAGTATCAAAGTTTCTATCGTTCCTTTTAAAATAAACAACCCTACAGATTTATATTGTGACGACCGTTGTGGCGTACTAGTAGTTAGTCTGCTGTGAGCCTCGACGGTCGCGGATTCGATTCTCGCTCGGAGCAGATGTTTTTATAAATATCTGTTTCAGTCTACACATGTGTCCTTGTTCGTCTCCCCACCGTGCCTTGGAAAGCACGTTAACCTGTCGGTTTCGGTTCTTATAGTATCTGATAATAATCTTTAACTCTTGATGGGTAATTTACTCTTATCCAATGAGATACTGGTTCGCTAATCAGGATAATAGTATAAGCAGACCCTGGTAAATATCGGAAATAACGCTAGGAAGAAGGATACAGTTTTTTTTTTTTTATGTTAGAAGTTGGCAAACAAGCATACGGACTACCTGCTGGTAAGTGGTTGCCGTAGCCTATGAGCGCTTGCAGCACCACTAGTAGGCGCCACTCACGCGTTGCCAACCTCGAGATATTAGTTCTTAAATCTCGTCCGCCAAGTAATTTCACTAGCGTACAGTGCCCTTCAAACCGGAACACAGTAATGCCTAAGCACTACTATTTGGCGGCAGAATATTTGACACTGCGGTGGTACCTACCTAGCCGGCCTCTTGCAACAAAAGACCTACCACCAGTGTGACTGATTGCACTGGTGAAATAATCTCTGCTGTGACAGAGGTTATACCAACAGCGGGCGATGGGGTCGTCACATCCCGACGCCGGTAATAGTTATATATTGTATAATTAAACTATGATTATAAAAACATATATAGGATATTACAATGCGACGACAGCGGATGTCTGAGAATCGAGTGTGCGATAAGCCGTTTTACAATTTGCTATAAAGCGGATATCATGAGCAGATTAGTTGATAATCTTTTTTACCCACAGCCTTAGAAGGAGCGTTATTTTTCTCGAAATAAAAATGCTCTTAGATGTCTTTAAGACTTTGTTCAGAGGAGTACTGCTATCTTACACAATCAGAATCAGATTTGTATTCTGAAACGTAAACATATAAACATACAAAAAAAAAAATTTATAGCACTGAGGGTGCAAATGGGCAAGAGGCTCATCTGATGTTAAGTGATCACCACCGCCCATGAACATCTTTAACACCTGTGAGAAAGGAATACACTCTTCGCTTGAAGGTTCCCACGTCGTATCGGTTCGGAAATACCACCGGCAGAAGCTTGGTTGTTCGTGAAAGAAAACTCTTTCTAAATCGCGCTGTAGTGGATTCCCAGTTCCCCGCCCGGTGACGCTGTCAAGGCCAGTAGGGCCAACAGCAATACACATTCCGAAAAAAAAAAAAAAAGGATTCCCAGACTTAAATTGAACAGTAATTAAAAGAAAAATAATTCAAAAAACAGTAATTCAGTGAAGACAAAAGTGATTCAGTAAATTTTCGGATCGGAAAGGGTATCCTTCAGAGAAGAACCAGTAAGAAACTTAGCAGTTAGGCTGTTCAATTGAATGAATTATATACATAAGTCAAATAAAGTTCATTTTTTAACGTGCCTCGGAGAGTACATTAAGCTGTCTCGAATAATTATTTATTATCACACAATCATCTAATAATAATCGTCAACTCTTGATAGGTTGTAAATGCTTTTATCTATTATGTTATTGGTTCACCCTAATAACTGTAGATGTTAAATAACAATCATTCTGTGTAAAAACTAGTAACCTGTCAAATCCGGATAAGTAACAAGCAGACCCTGGAAAACTTTACTTGTGGTCTCTTACTACCGGATATTCTACACCAAAGCAATAATGTGATTTACATTACTGTTTAAGTTTGTAGGACTCAACTAGTAAAATTACTGTGAGTGATACCTACTAATGAATAGCCATATACTCACTTGAAAAATGAGTCGTATTTAAAAAAAAATACTGGTAATAATTATAGGAAAATAGTTTTCTCTATCTTGAATGAATACGGAAATACAATACGCTATATACACCGTTATATGACACCGTTGTGGCGTTGTGGGTAGCGAGTCTGCCTTAAGCCTCGACGGTTGCGGGTTCGATTCCCGCTCGGAGCAGATGTTTGTATTAATCGTACAGGCATGTTTTCCGGTCTGGTTGTGTTTGTCCTTGTCATTGTGAATGTTTCCGGACCCCCGACACAGGATATAATTATCCTAATGGGGGCCGTTGAGTGTGTAGCGTTTATTTATTATTTATTTATTATTATTTATTATTATATAACACTTTTAATTTCTGTTGACTAAAGCCGATACGATATTATGATCGTATTAATATCGTATCGTACACAGGTTGCTCGTGTCGTGTAACAAGTAAGTATATCCTTTACCATGTCTACTTTAAAATAATCCAATAACATACGGTTCACGCCAAAGGAGCAACACATTCTATATTATTTTCATTGTGTACTCCACGTGAGATGTTAAGGCGATGCCTGTACATTGTACAAGTTATGTTTAATACAATAAAAAAAAATTAAAAAGTTACTTGAATCGCACTTCAACTTTTTGAATTTGTATTTATGATTAAAATATATTTTGACCACGTTTAATATTTTTTTATGATAGAAGCGGCAAATGAACAGGAGGCTCACTTGACGTTTAGCGATTATCGCCGCCCACGAACATCTGCAATATAGGGTATGCTGGTGTGTCGCCGACTTTTAAGGAAAGAATATCCTGTTTTCTGGTCGGTTCTATTACCATAAAATTAGTTATATTTTTTACTTAAAAACTAAGTCACAAATAACTCTAAGTGACGCTCATTTGTGTTAAGGAGTTATAGAGCAAAATTTTACAAACACAATTAAATACTTTGAAAAATTTACAAAGCTACCAATATTTAACTCTTGCACTCTTGCTTGAATTCCTTGACTTTAAATAAAATGTAATATGTTATTTTAGTATGAAAATCAAACCATTTTATTTTAATTTATTTTTCTGACGTAGCATATGACGTCGCCTTAATCAGGTAGCGTACAAATCGGTATGCGCGAGCGCTGCTGTTTCTAAGAAATGAGATAAAAACCACCGGCGACACTGCATTTATTGTGCCAGGGAATGATTTCCACCTTCAGAGTTCCCTATGAATTAATGTCCCACTAACACTTTAATATTTTATGCATAAATTTTTAGTATAAGTACGAAAAACTTTTGAAACTGAAATTAGTCAATTGACTCGTAAATTTATTATAGTAGCTTCTGCCCGTGGCTTCGCTCGCGTTAAATTTGGATTTTTTTTGTTCATAAAAAGCTTAAAATAATAACCTGCTTAAAGGACCAAAGCGCGGGTTAGATTCCTGCTCGGGACAGATTTTTTATTGATCATACAGACGTAATTTCAAGTTTGGGTTGTTGTGCTTGTTGTGGGTTGTTGTGTCTTTGCCGACCCCCAACACAGGTACTATTCTAACGGCAGCCATTTAGGGTGTAGCCTGTATTTTAAAATGACGCACTCAATACATTCATACTTAATAGTATTTTTGCGCTTTAAAGTAGAAATCGAATGTAGTAAAACCACCTACCTCACTAGATATTATCAGAATCACGTCCCCAGCATACTTCTAACACTACTACTGTATATGCATTATACTGAGAAATGTTGTTAAGTTAACATTTATAGGCAAATTGTAATGATTAAACCATGTCATTGTATGTAATAAATTTTAAAATCCCCATTCACTCGGTTGATGTGATAGTTTCCATGGGAACTGATCGTATCTTAATATTTTCGGAAAGATAAAACACAGTGTTATTTTCAAAGTTGGGTATTTTTTATTTTTAAAAAGACTCTTGCAATAGTAGCAAAGTATTGATGACCTTTTAAAAGTGTCTTCACTCCACAAGTCAACAAGATGGGACGCAGTGACTGCGAGTAATTAGCTCTCATTATTCGAGAGACACCATCCTATATTAGTGTTATCCGTGACGAGATCATAATATAACATTACATACGAAATCGTCACCTTCTTCTTATCGAGTGGATAGTGGCCAACCTAGTGTCAGAGTTATTCACGTCGCCCATATATTAGGCCTCTGACTTGACTTTTCGACCGACTTTTTACGTGCCCTCCGAAGCACGGAGACGCTCGGAGAGTTGTAATACAACTATGTGATCACCCATCTACTGACTGACCGCGCCTAAAGTTACTATACCCACCGATCGTTTACCGATCAGCGGGCGCACCCGGCTATGAGCGTAATAATAGTCAAATAGTACACACAAATAAACAAGAATTTGATAGCACCGATTATGAAGGCGACTTGTAATAATAATATTTTATTTAAAACTAGCGGCCCGCTCCGGCTTCGCACGGGTATAAAATATATAGCCTATGTCATTAACTGAAAAAATGATTAAAATCGATCCAGTAGTTTTGATTTATTCATTACTGCCCGTGGCCTGCACGCGTTAAATGTAATTATTTACGACATCACATTAGAAACCTCAAAAATAACAGATTTTTTTCTCCACTATTTAATGGACGTTATTACACATATAAACGTTCCTCTTCAGTCACTCTATCTATTAAAAACCGCATCAAAATCCGTTGCGTAGTTTTAAAGATTTAAGCATACATAGGGACAGAGAAAGCGACTTTGTTTTATACTATGTAGTGATTTTCACGAACGTTAAAAATTTGGCTTCCTCAACTCAACGTTCATTGAACTCGTAAAACAATCGTCCCATTAAAACACTAAGTGAAATCTACATAATTTCAAACAAACAAAAATTCAGTACGATGTTTGAGTTCGAGAGAGATTTTATTTAAGAAAACGACAATAAAAACCGCGGCGCGTGACCAGCCGACTCGAAAATGGTTAACATTTAACAACGTACAAATACAATTTTACACTCAAGTCACAATAATTCAAAAATACACACGATACTTTAAATAAACAAACTTACAATGTTAACATTTACAATGGAATAATAAAATATTACACCGTTTATTGAGCCGAAATAACCCTTCGTAACCCTTACTTACTATTTTCGTAATCAAAAACAAATTTATAATAGATGTTTAGCAAAACAATTACTGTTATTGTTTAAGTTTGTTTTCAATTTAATTATTGTTTTCAATAAGAATATTGTGATAATATTACATTAAGAACATAATTTCGCCGTCAATACATTGCTATTCCTGATATGAGTCTATTGAACGTTAGATACGTTGTGCATATGACATTCTTATACCATTTTTTAACAAGACAACAGTGAACTGCTTAGGTAACCTTTTAACAGCGTAATAGACATCTAAAAATATACCTATTGGTTTCTATTTATTAATATGTTTCTGTTTTTGATACAATAACAAATACTAAAATAAACTACGGTATACCGTATAATACGGTAAGTATTCTACGGTGGTATTAACCCTTCATGTGCGAGTATGAATTTTTTTAAAACTACGAAAGTTGCGTACAATTCACCTGACGACATTATGTACATTCGACTGAAGTTAGCTTCACGCTTGTAACAAAATCAAATAAATAATAAAATAATTAAAAAATACCCAAATACCCAAAAATTGGGTGGTTCTCTTCGTAAATTCAACGAAACTAAGTTAACTTAGTATTTCTTCTTTATGGAATGGCTGGTCCTGTACTTTTTATTCATAGTATTAGAGGGAATAAGTTTATTATGTGCAAATGCTTTTGAATATGAAAAGAAAATATGAAAGTAAGTGAAACTTCAAAGTTACGAGCATATTTCAAATTTAATTAGCGTTAAATATATTTTGTTACACGCTTTTTCAATTATCAAACAGCTTGGCTCTTACGCCGAAGAAAAGGGCAATTGAAAAACTTTTCATTATTCTTGTAAATTACAGTGTGAATAATGATACCAATTAAGAATAATATATTTTAAAAATGCACACTGACTCGGAAAAAAGGTTTGAATTATAGGCATAACTAAATTTTAGAGTACCGCCATTGAAGAATAAAAACTACCAACGCGGCTGGTTACTGACACCTGCCGAATAAATTCATATAACTATGCACTTCGACGGTATAAAAGTGTGAATTTAAAACTTTATTTATGACAAAAATTCTCATAAACTTAATATCATAAATGTTTTTAAAAAAAAAACTAATTGTTTTTTATAATAATTGATATAATTCATATTTTATTCACTAAAATACGCTTCAAAATACCACATACCAAAAATATACACATGTAATAAAGCATAAATTTTAATAACTAAAGATGAGTTAACGGTTAAATAATTATGTTTTAACAACTCTGGTAAATTCTTCAACGTCGTTATCCTAAAGCCTACGCTATACTTTCGCGCAAATTGTCTACGACTTTGCAAATATTTGACAAAAAATACAAAACCAATATGGATTTTCTGTAAAATCAATTTAAAATAAAATATGAATGTATACGAAACCCGCATATTAAAATTCAAGAACACAATCAATTTTATTGCTTCAACTTATCTTGATTGGCAGGTGCTACCTTATTACGTTTTTTATTTATTACACTTCATTAAGCCGCGTCCTCAAGGAGAGTAATTTTATAAATTAATGACGTAATTGAAGGTGGCAGAGAAGGACTATCGTAGGTTAATTGGTGATTTATACGCTAAGGAATCATGTACATTAAAATATGTTAATTCGTAATTTATGTTTATTTTGTCTGCGCTACTGAGTGCGTTTCGAATTAATAGACAAGGTGCCTTTTTAATAGACAATATTTTACATTTTTTCAAATTAAGAATAATTAGATTAGCCTAATTTCATGGCCTTGGATCAATCATTCACAAGTTTATCGATATAATAGATCGCTGACTTAGCGATAACGCCGCCTTTTGTACATTTTAGAAATTTGTAATTTACTTTTTGTTTATCTTTGTGGTGTGCAAATAAAGTATATTTATTATTTATTATTATTTATTATAATGTACGAAAATGTATGGATCTTGCATGTATAGTATCAACCGTTTCGTTAAAATAATTTAAACGGGTTGTCAGCTTTTTAGTTAGGAAGTAAGAAGTAATAAGTTTTTTTTGTTATAAATTAAGAATATAGCGTACCTAAATAATTATGCTATAAAAAGGATAACATAGTAATGTGAACGCTATATAATCGTTACTAACTGCAAGAACATTTATTTACACATGACTATATATTATCTGCAAAATTATATCTATTAAATTAAAAACGTGATTCACAGATTAAAAGATAGATAAGGAAATATCATTAAAATTATGTCAGTTATCTTTTTTCTCAGAAAATATTTTCGAACATGATTAATAATTATAATGTATTCTAGGTATTTCTGTACATCCTATATTTTTTATAAAACATTAATCATAACATCCTTTCCTCATATTAACATGTCATTTAAGTTGATTGAATGTTGATGATGTGAAACTATAATGTCAAGAGTTGACAAAATCAGTAACAAAAAGCTTTAAAAGCTCACCGTATTCACCTTTCACAGCTGCATCTGTAAATAAAATAATATTTTCATTATTACTATTGTAACATTTTAGTCTCATTACGGGTCTTCTCACCTAATGACTACACTACAAGCCTTACAAGACTAAACTACTAAAGTACCTACCTCCAAACTACTACGTTGCGGAACCTAGTTGCGTTACGTAACGTAGAAGAAAAAATTAACAATTATTTCAAAAAATTAAATGTTACATGGGCGTCAGTCCTAAGAGAAAGGTACATCCGTCCGCAAATTGTGATTTTTTTCAATAAGTCATTTGCATTGATTCTTCGACCGTTTTACTTATTGCAAGAGCTGCTATGTAATTTATTTTTTATACATTAAGATTACTGTGTATTAAATATATCTCGGAGTTCATTATTCAGATCGACTGTAGATTGAAATGAAAATTGACTTGTAAAAAAAATTAATGACTACCATTGATACAAAAGAGTCATCATGTGCTGGTTGCTAGCAAATATTTAACGTAAATTAGAGAACTTACTGTAGAAGAAACTTCCTTAAAACCTTATTTGAATACAATTTTTTGAAAATAATTATATAGGCAAAGGAAGTCAATCAATAATTCAATCTCATAATAAGAATCCAGTTGTAAACAAAGCACTAACGCCGAGGCGAGTGACATTTTTACGAACAATCATTTGTTCTCTTTTTATTAGGATTGACAACCAACATATTTTCTAACGACCTAATTACTTAACAAATACGGTTCATAATTCAACTTCCACTACGTTCGACGACAAGTTGGTTATTTTAAAATCAACCTTATGTACTTTTAAAAGGGTATGAAGTTAAATGTAATCAATAAAATATGATCTAAAGGACTATACGCATTGACCGCGGTCACGACAAAAAAGCTCTCACGCTTGCCTTCTCATCAAGTCTGGCTTTTCGATTATTCATGCGCTACGGTGTCGCGAGATGTCGTATAATATATAAAGCTGTTAAAACCACCAGCGAAATAAATAAAAAATAATAATAACATAACTTTGACGGTTTCTTGAAAACAAAATATTTTTAAAGTCAGAGGTCTAAGATCTTAATTTCTCTTTTTGTTTTTTGTGTTTCAATACCACTACTTACTAATAATAAATATGTAACATTCAGTTCAGTTTTGCCATTCATTTTTATCTAAAACTAGAAAAATGTATATTTTGTCATTGTTTCTTATAATTAACTCACACGCGCCTACGCATCTACACTGAAGAGGTTGTATCAGCTCCATATAAATCCTCACTGCGTAATCGAGTGACGGCTGATAGAGTCGGTCGAGATAATGACATCTGCGGTAAAAACACGGACAGTTCGTTATTTATCATCCCCGTCTCTTTAATTATCGGCTCATGTGTGCACGCCTTAACGCTAGTCTGATGCCGCCTTTACTAGCAGCATCGCACACCATTAACAGCTTCATAATATTTCTTATATTTTTAACTGACTTCATAAAGAAGAGTTTTACAATATTTTTTTTTTGCATTTATGTAGTTCACACATAGTTTAATTAAATGATCAATGATTATAAAATAAAGAACGAAAATGCTTAAATCACAGATTCAAATCACAGTATTAAAACATTAAGATCACAGTATTCAAAAACAACATTCATGTAGGATAACTCTTGAACTGTTCAATAAATAAGAAACGTCTAAATTGGCTCAAAATCGACAATGGTATAAAGTATAATTCTTCTTGTAAAGATAATAATAATATCAATAGTGATTACAAATATAAACAGGTCTTTAATTAGTACAGATTGAATGCGTCTTTGTTGTTTAAAATTAATTAATTTAATAATACATAAACATTTTCTTATTACCCTTTATCATTTTTGTCGTAGTTTGGTTTTTGTAGATATTTTTTCAATTTTAAATATACTTCTGGTTAACAAAGCGTTAATTATTGAAGGTACTGCTATTTTTTTTTATGTTACAAGTTGACAAACAAGAGTACGGCCCACCTGATGATAAGTGGTTGCCGTAGCCTATGAGCGCTTGCAGAACCATAAGTAGATGCACCTCAAATCAAATCAAATCAAATCAAATATTTTTATTCAACATAAAAGCATTACACTTATTTGTTGAAAGTCAGATTCTACCACCGGCTCCAAAATGGAAAAACCTCTACCTGAGAAGAACCGGCGAAACAAACTCAGGGGGTTTTATCTTTTTTTTAATATGTATTTTTTTGAACTGATATTAGTTTACATATTATAATCACTGAAAAGCCTGGAGTGACTGTCTCATTCCCAAGGCGTGGTGTCCTCAAGGTATTCACTAATTTTATAATAGCCTTTACCACACAAACGTTCTTTGACCTTTTTTTAAATTTATTTAAAGAAAGTTTCTGAACGCTTTCTGGGATCCTATTGTAAAACCGTATACAGTTACCCTTAAAAGAGTTACTAATTTTATGCAGTCTAGTAACTGGCATTGTTAATTTATGTTTGTTCCTAGTGTTGATGTTATGATTATCACTACATTTTGTAAATTCATTGATGTTCTTATGTACATACATAACATTTTCTAAAATGTATTGAGAAGCAACAGTCAATACATTAATTTCTTTAAATTTCTCCTTTAAGGAATCTTTACAACCAAGATTGTAAATTGCACGAATAGCTCGCTTTTGCAGCACAAAATTGTATTTACATCAGCCGCGTTACCCCAAAGTAAAATTCCATATGACATAATGCTATGGAAGTAACTAAAATAAACTAGTTTGGCTGTTTCTACATCTGTTAATTGTCGAATTTTTCTTACTGCGAATGCTGCCGAACTAAGTCTATTCGCCAATTTAGCAATATGGGGGCCCCATTGTAGTTTAGAATCTACAGTTATTCCAAGAAAAACTGTAGACTCCATAACTTCTAATACTTCTCCATTCAATATTACATTAGACTGAACTTGTCTCACATTGGGCATTAAAAATTTAATGCATTTAGTTTTTTTACTATTCAAAAGTAAGTTATTGACACTGAACCAATGAAGTACCTTAGAAAGAGCATTGTTTACTTCGTCGTAATTAATACTATGTCTTTTAAGGTTAAAAATAAAAGAAGTGTCGTCAGCAAACAATACTATTTCTTGTGCTCCTTCCACAAAATATGGTAAATCGTTAATGTAAACAAGAAGAAAGAGAAATCGAGAATGGAGATATTCTGTGGGACTCCATATTTACATTTGTACCTGAAGATCTTTTATTGTTTACGTCGACCTTCATAATTCTATATTGCAAGTAAGAAATAAGAAGATCGAGCGCAGTGTCACGTATACCATAGTGCTTCAACTTCCTGAGTAACGTCTCGTGTTGTACGCAGTCAAAAGCCTTAGATAAATCACAAAACACCGCGCATCCTGTGACTCCTCCCAGGCATCATAAATATTAGAAAGAAGTTTGATACCTGCGTCAGACGTCGAGCGACCCTTGGTAAAACCAAATTGATTTTTATGCATTAATTTATATTTATTAAAATGCAACAGCATCTGATTTAACATTATTTTCTCAAAAATTTTACTAAGAGTCGGTAACACCGATATGGGTCTAAAGTTAGATGGATCTGACGCACAGCCAGACTTAAATAACGGTATCACTTTGCTATATTTCATTAAGTCAGGAAATATTCCACACTTGACACAATCATTAAATATGGTCGCGAGATACGGTGCAATAAGATCTATAATTGAGCTTATTACTTTTACAGACATGCCCCATAAATCTGCTGTTTTCTTCATATCAATCGTTTTGAATACATTAATAATGTCCTTGGGGCTCACAAAACTGAAATTGAACTTAGTTTCACATGTTTTAACACTATTAATAAGTAGTGATTCAGCAACGGTTGGAGAAGAAATTAGTGATTCAGTTGTCAAAGCTGGAATGTCAGCAAAATACTTCTCAAAAGCTGCCGCAACATCCTGGTCTCTTGAAATATTTTTATTATTAATGTTTAAAGAAAAGTTAGTGTTGCGAGATTTGACTTTTCCAGTTTCACAATTAATCACATGCCAGGTTGCTTTAATTTTATCATGCGAATTTTTAATTTTTCTTTAATATGTTGAACTCTAGCCGCGTTGCAAACCTGTTTAAAAATTTTAGAATACATTTTGAGATAATTGATAAAAGATACGCTATGATTAATAGTTTTTTCAGCATAAAGTTCATATAACTTTTGCCTACTTTTAAATATTCCAACTGTTGCCCATTCACCAAAAGTCGTTTTATTACCTACATAGACTGTTTTAGAAGTAAAAATATTATTAAATTCATTTTTTATTAATTTGAATAATTTATTATATGTTAAATTTGGATGGTCATAATCTTGAATGTATGGGATTATTGACAGAATATTACTTCTAAATTTCTCAATACGTTTTGTATTCATAGGAACAAACATAACTTTTTGATTGTTATTTTTAACAGTTTTTGTTTGAAATGTAACTAATTGTCCACAGTGATCAGAGGTAAGCTGATTAATTATTGATTTGCTGAGTGGTACTAGATCACTGAAAATGTTATCTATACAAGTAGCTGTCGAGTGGGTAATTCTAGTCGGCTCTAAAAATAAATTTACAAGGTTATATGATTTTAACAATGATCTGAATCGAATAGTGGTAGAAGTAATATCTAACAAATTAATATTGAAATCACCACATATTAAAATATGTTTATTAGATCCAGATAGTTTTTTAAGTATATCATCCATAATATTTTCAAAACAATCATATAACCCACTGGGAGGTCTGTATACGCTACAATAATGAAAACAATCAAGCTCGATACAGGCTATTTCAGTAGTGCGTTCAACAGAGAGGCTCACAATATCTTTTCTTTCTTTACATTTCAAAGTCTTATTAATTATAATTAGAGAGCCACCCCTTATGGAATTTTCTCTGTAAAACGCACTAGCTACATAATGTTTACTAAAATTAAACATATTTTCATATCTTTTAAGCCAGTGTTCTGTAATACATAAAATATTGATATTATGATAATTCAAAAATAATTCTATTTCAGTGTCTTTACCCATTATGCCTTGTATATTTTGATGAAATAAATGAATATTATTTTTATAATTCTTATTGCTATTCTGAAAAAATGGGTTGCGTCTAATATTGCAAGAGGCTGCCTCTATTGTCTTAAAATTTAATTTAAATTATTTGGAACAGATTCCAAATGTTTATATGTCAAATGATTACACTGCTCAATAGAAGCAGTGGTCTTATTAGCCAAATACTTGGCTGAGTTGTAAAATAAATAATATGATAGCGAATAAGCTATCTGTCTCATATAATAACTAGATAGGCTGTACCTATCATAAGTCAATATATAAGATTTATAATTTATTATATTATTGATCTCAATTAAATGAAATTTATCATAATTAGTATTATTTAATGTCAAATAATTACTATATGAGATAGTATGTAAATATTTATTTAAAGTATATATTTTTTGATTTTCCTATGCATATTCTTAATGTAAGGAAATGTGAACATTATAACTTTTTAATATTGGTTATATTATATAATAAATCAAAATATTGTCTCATGTGTTTTTGTTCACATTTCCCTTCTCCCAATTAACAGTACTATTGTTGTGTTAGGACAGTGAGTTCCTCTTATAATTTTTTCCATAATTTGAATATAAGATGCACCCGCATACAATAGTTTTGTAACTGACTGCCCCTGACACATAAACACTTAATAGTACACCCAGACTTTTCCCATCTCATCACTATAAATATTAATATAACTGTCAAGAATTTTGGGTGTACTATTATTTTCTAAGGTTATAGGACTGATGTGGTTCTCCAATGGCAGAGACGAATGTGTTGTGTTAGACCTTGGCTCCATATAACCTGATGAGGAGTGTTGACAATTACACTCATATTTATTAAGAGACTCAACGCGTTCCACATTATAATTACTCAAATTAATCAGTTTATCCAGTGCCAAGACATGCTCAGATATTTCATTCTGAGCAATTTTATATTGTTTATTTATATAATCCAACGACATATGTAAAGAAGAGATCTCAGTTTGGAGAGCCTTCACATCAGCCTCATAACTGGACCTGATATTATTGATCTCATTTGAGTACAGGTCAACTTTAGATTTGAGTGCGTGCATTTCTGTTTACAGAGCTGAATATTCATTTTTGAAATATTTTTTGTATTTTTAATAAATGTTGTGTTTTTTAATTACATTTTTAATTTTTATGTATTTTTTAATTTGTTTTTGCTAAGGATTGGGTGGGAAACAACGGAGTCATCACCAGTCAGGTCTACAGTAGTAATGTCATTTTTATAGGTGGTGCACGTTGAAATCTTAGAAGTCTTCCCAACCAATTCTCTAAATAAATTTTGTCCTTGAGAGGCCTTATTATCTAAAATTTCCGATTTCAAACATAATATTTGATCTTGAGCCTCTTTTAGCTTAACATTCAGTTCAGCGGTGAGACTGAGGGCACCCTCATACTCATCTCTGCACTGATCAAAACCATTTACAATATTTTGCAAATTTTCATTTTCTTTTAATGTATCTGTATACAGATTGTGTAAACGAGACAATTCTTTTTTTAACTGAGTATTTTTATCTATAATTTCTAATGTTTCCTTTTCATTTTCATCCCTTTCTTTGAGCAATATTTCACACTGTTCTTTTGACCTTTTTAATTCCTGTAACGCCAGCTGAAGTTGTTCCTCAGTCTGACGTACCTTATAACCACGGGTCATCATTTTTACAATTGACTCACGCATTGCAACCTCAATATATTGGTTCTTAAATCTCCTCTGCCTAGTAATTTCACTAGCGTACAGTGCCCTTCCAACCGGAACACAGTAATGCCTAAGCAATACTATTTGGCGGTAGAATATTTGACACTGCGGTGGTACCTACCTAGCCGGCCTCTTGCAACAAAAGACCTACCACCAGTTTGACTGATTGCACTGCTGGAATAATCTCTGCTGTGACAGAGGTTAATGTCTGGACTACACTTATATTTACTACTGCGTTTTTCCTTTCATTTTGATATTTTTTTAAATACTACATCTTTGTCCTGTATTATGAGCCTATATCTTAGCTGCATTTTATCAAAATCGATTTATCGACTGCCGCTTACACTTATTAAACAGACAAAGATATTTTCATAATTGCTCTTATTCAATCACAATAATTACAAATAAATATAAAAAATGTCACTCCGAGATATAACTAAATATTTGAATTAATCAAAAATCGATTTAAAAAATCGTGAATATCGAATTTTAATCAGCTATATTTCAATTAGCCTCGATATGAAATCGATTTTCGTGTATCGAGTATATCGAGACACTGTGGCTGCAATAAATCTGGGAGGGTTAATTAACTGCCAGCACAATGCTTTATTAGTGTTTAAAATGGCGTATGGAATTTTCTGTGGTACAAGCAATAAGCGGTGAAAGGCTGATAATTTATTAATTAATTAAAATCACAGTAAAGTGTTAACAGCTGTAAGTTAGTAATTTGTACCACACTTATAAACACGATAAGATCTTAAACCTGATATTGTTACATTATCTTCACTCTATTAACATTACTTGTTGCTGTCCAGTTAGCAAAAAATTACGGTGCGAGTGTTTTTGCTTCTTCTTTTTTGCTTAGCGATAGATTCGACAAATGCTTACCTATTTTAATATTTATTTACAACATTGTTTAATATCCTTATAGGTAAAAACTTAAAAAAAAACTGAATAAAATACATATAACTATCGTATCGACTGTTTAAAAGCTTTATATTTATTAATAGTAAATTTTATTGTGATATAAATTTTAATTACTATTACTATTTACTTTACATTTAAAGAAACACAAAAACAAAACTGCGGAGAGACCTTTAAAAAGCATCTAAATAATTTAAATCTTTACACGTACGCTATCCAACATTTCATTATAGAAATATACTATTAAAAAAAGAAATACAAACATAACACATTTGTATAAATATTTGTCAAAAATACAATTATATGAAATTTAATCGCTCGTAACTTACACCACGCGCAAGTGACGCGCCAATACAACTCGCGATTAACATCTTAAACCCGATACTGCTACATTATCACCTATCTGGTAACATCGTCTAGGCGACAGGAGAGACAGAAATAAAAAAGTGTAATAAACGTCTGAATAATATCTTATTTATATCTTTAGTTATATTATATTTTTAGGAGTTTTATGAAATAATTTGACATAAAAAGCTAATATATAAATGACTTAACATCTTTGTCTTAGTCAAAACAGTTTCTTTTTTTACTTTAACTGGCCTTTTTTAAATAAATAAACGCTACACACTCAACGACCCCCATTAAGATAGTTATATCCTGTGTCCGGAAACATACATAATGACAAAGACAAACAAACTCAGATCGGAAAACATGTCACTATGGTCAATAGAAACATCTGCTCCGAGCGGGAATCGCACCCACAAATCTGTGGCACGTAAGACGGGTTCGTTACCGCCACAACGTCGTCGTGTCGTCGTCCTTATCTTAGATAAAAGACGTTCTTAATTTATAATACCCCAATTTCACAAATTATATTATAATATTTAAAGTTATTATCATCGCGATGTGTTATATCTATATTATAAACCGTTAAGAATGATACATTATTTTATAGAACATCTTCTGATCTTAAACCTCCTAAAAGTGTAAGAACTGTATTAACAAAATCCAATTAATTTTTAAGGCCAATTACAAACTGTTATTTAATTATGTATCCTGTAAGACTTATCAAAGAATATATGCCGTAATGAAAAATTAAATAATTACCACTTAATCATACTTAAAAAGTGTTACAATGTTTGTCGTTAAAGGTCGTATTAAAAATTAGGTTGCGTCTTAATTACAGCGCGTAGTTGTTGAAAAACGCCCACTGCCATTTTATTGTCATTGATATTATCTGTTTTTCATTAATTTTGTTTAAACACTCCCTTCGACCATGAGTTCAAGGATGGTGTACAATTTATTAATTTTGACGCAGTTTTAAGATGTTTTATTTTCGCGCGGACTCACACGCGAAGCGTTTGCCTGCGTGCTTGGCTATTACACGCCTTTTACATAAGCCTTCATTTCGCATTAGCACATAGAATGTAGCATAATAAATACTTATGTGAAAATGAAATAGATCATTAAAGTCTACATAGTACCTGCAAGTTAAAATATCGACTTTAATTAGGAGTAAGTTCTGTTACTGTTTCGAAGCCCGCACAGTGTTGGGGTCAATACCCTGTCCCTTAGTCCCTTTTACTCCTCCTCCCCTTATTTAAGGTGGCAACGCATAGGCTACAGTATCTGCTTCTCTTTATTATTTTATTAGGATGTTTGTTACTTAATAACGCATAAACGTTGAAACGTTTTTAGATGAAATTTAGCATACATACACTTCATTACCAGGATTAGCACAGAGGATATTGTTTATCCCGCGAAAATGTAAGCTACCCGTGGGATTTTCAATAAAAGAATTACAGGACATATCGACTTTAGTCATTGTAAAGATAAGCATAATGTATATCACTAAACAGAACAATTTAGATGGTCGACCAGACACAAACTAGTATTCAATAAGTAATATAATCGAAGTCAGAGAAACTGCGGGATATTTCAAGTATTGACTATAAAATAAATAAAATAGAACCTATCTAACCATAACGAGAATTCCTTATAACGCTATTGTTGGTATGGGGGTAAAAAACTACCATCAATTAGCCGGGACCTGCCTCAACGTGTTGAGCGACACCCCATTAAGGGCATGGCTAATGAACACCCGTGTAAAGACTAATTACGGCTACTCTATCGAGATATCTGAAACGTGGTGGTATGTTGCATTTAATATATTATTACATTATGGTAAAGCTATGACGACCATTGACCAGAGTTCTTACTTCTTTATAAAATTTAGCGTTGCTTAAACCATATTCAAACATTGCACATTCTTTCAATGCTAACCCCACATGTTCAATAATATTGTCCAATCACGAGTATTGCACAATATTATTGAAGGAGTATGTCAATGCTTCTTCTGTATTTAAAAATTTTACTTCAAACTATTGACTAGATGTAACTATTTTCATACGCGATCTAATTTGTGTTCCTTTTTTTGGTGGAAGGAAATATCTTGATGAAACCTGCATCGGTAAAAAAGCTATGCTAGTTATTAAAGTAACTGAATGAATTGGAATGAGTTTTGACACACTCATAATAATTTATGACCTCATTGCTATGTAAGTAAAGGCTAAGTCATAAAAACAACAAATTATATGAATCAAAATGACATTTTACATTTCTCTACCCAACAATGGAGTCCACACTGAGAAAGCTACGGACAGACGCCAGATAATGTTCTTCTTATTATCTTCTTATAGAGTGGTTAGTGGCCTAGTCTCAGAGTAATTCAGGTCCCCCGTAGGCCTCTGACTTGACTTCTCGACTGTTGTCAAATTGTCAATAGCCGGGACCGACTTTTTACGTGCCCTCCGAAGCACGGAGACGCTTGGTTGAAATACCACTATGCGATCACCCATCTTGCGAACGTGAATAGAGATTCATGGATCATTATTGATCTAAAACACAACGAGATGTCAATAAAGATATCTATTCAAGGCATAATGATAAATAAAAGCGATCATGGAAACTTCAATTACAAGGTCGTAAATCAGTGAAGAGTTCCAATAAAACCGCAGCTAATAATCCTGAAGCAGGGCCGTATTCAGTTATAAGTTTTAAGTCCCTCTGTGGTGTATCAAAACTTGTTTTTAGAATTTTATTAAAATAATGAATACAACAGAGAGGATAGAAGTTTGCTTATATTTTGATAAATTAATATTATATATGTAATTAGTTACAGGAACATAATTTTCAGGCATGTGATCCATCACTACATAGTATAAAACAAAGTCGCTTTTTCTGTCCCTATATCCCTATGTATGCTTAAATCTTTAAAACTACGCCACGGATTTTAATGCGGTTTTTTTTAAAAGATAGAGTGATTAAAGAGGAAGTTTTATATGTATAATAACATCCATTAAATAGTGGAGAAATACTGTTATTTTTGAGGTTTCTAATGTGATGTCGTAAATAATTACATTTAACGCGTGGCCAGGGCCAGTAATGAATAAATCAAAACAACTGGATCGATTTTAATCATTTTTTCAGTGAATGACATAGGCTATATATTTTATACCCGTGCGAAGCCGGAGCGGGCCGCTAGTATCCCTATAACTAAAGGTGTTGTCTTGGTCTATCCTTGAAAAGGGCTTCAATAAATAAAACATGCATTCGTTATTACTACATTTAAAAAGAGTCCTCGTAATTTTAAAACAAACTCGTCTGTTATTCAGCCTCTTTTTCTAATATGCAAATCACCTACTAATCACATGGTTATACCTATCACATTCATTGGTTGCCTGTTGATCATCGGCTGTCTTTAACTAATGAACATTCTGTATTTGGTATGTTAAGTTGACACAAATTTGATCAACGTATGAGAAACCGGGGTGAACATCTAAGTACGGCCCTGTCAAGAGGTATACAATGCTCCAAAGAGAAATTAACTTATAAATCGCGCTGTTTCGACAGATTAAATATGGTGTATAAAGTAAAAAGCACAATCGCGTTTGAAAGAATGTTAAATGATGGAAAATTACTTATGCTACTAATATTATTAATGACATCTGTATGTTTGGATTTTTTTAATGTAAGAGGGCAAACGGGCTGGAGGCTCACCTGATGTTAAGTGATCACCGCCGCCCATGAACATGTGCAACACCAGAAGGCATAGAGGCGCGTTGCCGACCTTTAAGGAAAGAAATGGATGTTCATAACTCAATCGTATGATGAATGAATGAAATTTGTCACATCGATAAATAGTTTTTAAGCGTTAATTCGGTATAATACGAGTGAAGCATTGCTAGTATCGAAATATACAACATATTTGTCCAGGATATGTTTATAATTATAATTTTTTACATTTCGAAGTTTGCAATCTTCAATTATGAAAAATGATTTTCAATATATAAGCATAGTACGTGTATTATTAGTAAGAAACAATTAATATTTTGACAAGATGATCTTTCGTTTTTAGAAAAGCGTCATCATCATCATCGTCATCATCATCATCATCATCATCGTCGTCATCGTCATCATCATCATCATCGTCATCATCATCATCGTCATCACCATCATCGTCATCGTCGTCAACTTAAAAATTAAATGTTTTGTCTTACAATTCAATCGTATAAATAACATTATGAAATTATGCATCCCTATTTTTACCCCAGTAATCTGATCGTAGCTTAACACGAGATAATCGATACGCGATATCGATTCATCGTATCTTATAATCGCGACCACACGTGACGACTATCGAATGAAAATCGATTCTCCACTCGATTGTTTATATACAATGATAAATACAATACGCTGGCAGATTAACTTATAAATCGCCTTACAAAGTAAACACGGTGCGAAGAATCGTGAGATTATATCTAAAATGTTGATGTTTTGCGATCACATAGCTATAGTTTGGTGTTTAGGTATACGTGTAAAAAGTTGTTACAGTGTGTGTGTGTGTGTGTGTCTTTTTTTCTGTAATAACGGTAGCCAAACAAGCAAGCAGTTAGGAGGAGGGATGAGAATGGAAAAAGGAAGGGAACAGAGGAGGTGGGAGATTGGTCCTTGGACGCAACACAACAGTAACTTCCGATACTGTTATTGTACCGATTTTGTAGGAGAGGATAGTACATCCCGATCGAGACGGTCCATTTGTGCTGGATAGAGATTGTAGGAAGAAATAAATAAATAAGCGTTACACACTCAACGGCCGCCATTAGGACAGTAATGTGACAGCTCAAGCACAACCAACGTCAATAAAAATAATTGCCCCAGGCGAGAATCGAACTGCGGCGGGTTCCTTACCGCTGAGCCATTGCAGAAAATAAGAAATAAGAAAAGTAAAATCATACTATTCAATTACTAAATCCCAATGTAGCTTTACCCTTTGCATGTACATACGTCAAAAGCGAGAGCACGCGACTGGAATACGATCGCATTTTGTTGTGTTTTCTTGTAAATATAAAACAGAATATGCATACTAATGCATTTTAACGCATATTCTTGCATTTACCTGTATTAAATTAATATTCAGAATCCGATTTTATCATAATCTCAATAGCTCAACGAGAGAAGGGCCGACTCCGCTCCGTTAACGCGAGAGTTGCGGGTTCGATCCTGACCCGTTGGGCTATTAACGTACCCACTCCTAGCGCAAGCTTCAAGCTTATTTGGAGAGGCAATGGAAATATTAGTAATGCCTTCAAAAAGCATTGCTAATATTATTTTAAAAAAATTAAGTTTTATAGGTTACTAGATTCTGTTGGCGGCTTTGCTAGCGATTTTTAATGAGACACGTTTTTCTTCAACTCCGATAGTACTCCGATCCTTCACATAGCATACGGCATTTTGTTATGTGACGATTTCTACTAAATCGAACTACCCGTAAGCCGCGTTAAAGAACTTCGTTCTAAAAAAATTAAAACTCAAATCGATTCTTTATCGATATAGTCAGTAACATTTACTTTATTTAACAGTCTATTCAATCGAGAAACTTCAAACAACTAGGTTGAAATAAATTGCATACGATCACACGTATCGTAATAAAATAATATAACCCGCCCACGTAGCATAATCACAATATTTTAACTCCGCATTTATTAAGCACGGTACGTTTCAATTGAACACCATTTCAGTGCATTCAATATATTGCACCTGCAATACAGATAAACACATGTACAGACGATTTATGATGCCTTTGTGTGCGTACAAAAGATGGCGGTAGACATTGTTGGGTTATTTATAAGACTATGATATCTACACTTAATAAAATCCCATTCGTGACATAAAAAGCACCTTTTCTATTGTTTCTTACATATTTTATTTTCAACAAATTATTAATTTCCTGCGTTTACAAGGATAGTTAATTAAGCATCTTTTTCGCGATACAAATGATTGAATGATTCAACCCCTATTTCACTCAGATCAAGTTTTATTTTCACCACAAAAAGTACCCTGTGACTTCTTCTTTTTTTTATGTTACAAGTTGACAAACAAGCATACGGCCCACGTGATGGTAAGTGGTTGCCGTAGCCTATGAGCGCTTGCAGCACCATTAGTAGGTGCCACTCACGCGTTGCCAACCTCGAGATATTAGTTCTTAAATCTCGTTCGCCCAGTAATTTCACTAGCGTACAATGCCCTTCAAACGGGAACACAGTAGTGCCTAAGCACTACTATTTGGCGGCAGAATATTGGACACTGCGGTGGTATCTACCTAGCCGGCCTCTTGCAACAAAAGACCTACCACCAGTGTGACTGATTGCACTGGTGGAATAATCTCTGTTGTGACAGAGGCTATCCCAACAGCGGGCGATGGGGTCGTCACATCCCGACGCCGATAAATTCTTCTTCTTCAGTTCATCAAAAGTGAGATCAGATCAGAACAATACAGTTCCTATATTATTCTTGTTCCTTAATTTATTATAATAATTTGTCTTCCTCTTGGACCTGGTGGCTTAAAAACATGGCAACTCATTGAGCACAAAATTCAAGTCGAAAATTCAAATTCTATATTATTGACTAAAAAGTTCCACAAGGACTTAAGGATTGAATTATTTAGCTGTTAACATACAAACATCAGGCTGTAAAAAGAAACTCTGAGGCCTAGAAAACACACTTTGAGTCCCTGACAGACTTTTTTTTTCAAGAATATTAGCAATGTCTTTTTCAAGTCATTACTAATACTGCTATTGCCCTTCCAAATGAGAACGTAGCTTGGGCTAGGAGTGGGTACGACAATAGACCAAGTCGGGAGTTTGTTCACTTGCGTTTGACACGCTGGAAACTTTCATTTAATCTCCGTTCATACTAAATACCTGTTTAAAATCGAAAAATCAACAAAAACGTATATTATTTTCACGATAACATATTCCCCGAATATTTAAACGAAGATACTCCGCTAAATAATTACAAGGCAGAATGTAAAGCGGTCGCGCTTCCACCAGTTACTGAAATTAGTTTGAAGATAATTCAACGAAATTCGCGTGAAAACCTGTCATTATAACCGTTCCTCCGTGAGACCTCCGTGATTGAAAATCGGTAGTCAATTAGTGTTGTGACACGTTATTATCGATAAATAGGTATATGGAGAAGAATATAAAAATCTAAAAATTCCAAAACTGAAATGGTTTTGTTAAATCGATATACAAAATTTTATGAATAATTTAAATAACCTAAAGCTAAATTAACATAAATGTTACCTGTCTGAAAAAATCACAAAAGCTGACAACGTAATTACATAATAACGAAAAATATGATGGATTTTAATTTTACGAATGTGTGTCATCGTAAATATATTTTTCCTCAATTTTTCAACACAACTGTTCAGTTATTATTATATTATATTATTTTTGTTGAAATTTAAGATTACTAGCTGCCCGCGTTAAATATACACTTGTACAAGTCTTACATCTTTAATATTATTGTAAACTATTACAATCGAATAATATTGGAAGTCTCCTTGAAATAAAAACGTTCAATAATATTGAGACGATAAAATTAATGCGCAGTTCGCGTCAATATTTTTAAGTGCTCTATGTCATGATGCAATAAAAATATTGCACAATCTCCACGTGTAGAATCATTGTAAATCAGTATTGCGCAATATAATTGAAGGTTAATAAGCCTCCTAATACCGCACCCTTGTCGCTTACGTACCGTTACGTTTATGGTTAAAGGAAAATAATTATTACAATAACTTTTAAAATAATATTCCGGTTATTTTAAAATATATTCGTATCCATTGTTATCTAACTTCCATCGCAAAATTAAAAGCAAAGTTGCAATATTAACATATACAATATTATTCTAAAGGTGACCAGTTTCGCGGGAGGCCGCGAGCTGCTTTCCGAGATTCCGAGTGCTATAATGAAGCCATTACGGAAAGAACAAGCCTTGTGAGGGCAAGCACATCGGTATGAGGATAAAAAAAGGCCCAAATCGCCCGAAGGGGCTCTCGTGCGTCGACATACTGTCTTCGTAACGTTGGTGAAATAAAAAGATACCTCCGAGTTCGTTAGGACTCGTTCCACGGTACGCTTTCCAATTTGGTTTTCTTTTGTTTTAAATACAGCCGGACTTGTTTAGATATGAAATGTTTTAACCCATACATATTTATTTTATTTTAAGTTATATTTAATTAAATATATCTTATTAATTTGTTTTTTTTACTATAAAAGAAAATAAAATCATCGTCAATTTCGGATAAAGAAATATACATACTTTTTACGGCAAGCGAAGCCGCTGGACATTCTAGTTACGCATGGAATTTACATCAAAAGCTCGTCCATCTAAATACAACCTCCAGCGCGCTAACAACAAGACTAGCTTACTGAGCACAATATGTAAAAAATACTGCGCTGCGCTATATCATATTTACGCGTCTCAGTAATCCCAAAATTATTCATTCGTGTTTTTAATACAGTTATTAGCAAGAGAGACGTACAGCGGGGAAATAATACCCACTTACAGAAAATCGGTGAGAGTACCGTTGCATTTAGTGCCATGTGTGGATAGATCATCCTTCCCTCCCATCCCTTGGGTGATACTTAAAGTATCATAGGTTGCGGTGACTGCTCACCATCAGGCGGACCGTATGCTTGTTTGCCAACCGTCATGATATAAAAAACTTAATATGAAAGAGATGTAGCTCTCAAAATATTAATTAATTACTATCGTACAAAGAAATAAGCAACTCACGTCATTAGTACACAAAACTATGATGAAGAAATTCAACATGACAAGGCGTTTTCGTACCGATGTTCGATAAATTATTTCTTAATAAATGACTAAGGGTAAAAGTATATGGAATTATATAGTCACTAGCTTCTGCCAGCAGCTTCGCCCGCGTGAATATCGATTTTAATACAAATTCCCAAGCCCCCACCCACTTTTACAAACTTTGAATGTCATATTTATTTATTTAGAATCAACAGCCTAAATGAAAAATAAGTTTCAAACTTCTAGCCCTAAAAATGACGATACTTCTATATCTTATCATCAATATGACGACAACATAATATCAAGGCTAGTGAAATTACTGGGCAATGAGGATTTAAGAATCTCGAGGTTGGCAACTCGTGAGCGACATCTACTAATGGTGTTGCAAGCGCTCATAGGCTACGGCAACTGCTTACCATCAAGCTTGGCATACGCCTGCCAACTTAGTAACATAAAAAATAACTAATTTGCCTATCATGCCTTGGACCGTTAAAGTCAATTTATTTATATATTATTTACTATACATAACGGATACAGAATACAATAGAAGAAAGGTGTAATTATAAATGCAAATGTATATCATTAATTATCTAAGTTACATTAGAACACATACGACAATAAGGAATAGAATTCTAAACTGAATCGAGTTTCGGCGTCGTCATCTAAGGACGGAACATGTTAATCCGAGATCATTAAAACCGATAAAGACATACGGTGATTACCCTACAATGTGAGACATAAAAAATACCAGTCAAGTGCGTGATGTAGACAAAACTAAAGGGTTCCGCAGCTTGATTAAATTTGACCGCAAAAATAATTAAGTTGGCACACAGGCATGTTTTCCGGTCTGGGTGTGTTTGTCCTTATCATTGTGTGTGTTTCCGGACACCCAACATAGGATATGACTATCCTAATGGGGGCTGTTGAGTGTGTAGCGTTTATTTATTTATTTACAGTAATATGAAAAACAATGTTATGGCAAAAACTTATAATATATCTACAAAATTTGTAGACCAATCTTTTTCACAATAAACGTGGTTAAAAGTTCTTATGATGTTCTACAACCTCAATTTTTTCCACAACTTAAAATTACATAGATGAAAAGTTATCTTAAGATACATCCAGTACATTGTTACCTTAAGATAAAAGCCTTTATAATTGTTGTGTATGATAGTGTTTAAGTTTGTTTTGTTTTCTGTGTTTGTTATGATTTGCTGTGTGTATTTACGGAGGTGACATAGTTACTAAGTGACAAACCCTTCATAAATAAATAAAGATTTAAAAAAATAAGGATTCCGTTTTTCCATTTAGCTACGGAACCCTAAAAGACTTTTAATCTATTCAAGAGGGTCATAAGAAAGCGACAAACTTACGCCCACGCTCCTCGAAGGATTATAATAAGGTAATTTGTAAGAGAAAAAACCGAGGCTAATTAAGTCGATTGTTACTTTATTATATAATATAAATGATAATGTTTCGTTTTGATATTTAAATTATTTATATAATCTTTTTGTATACTAGCTGTAGCTGCGGCGCCGCTCGCGTGGACTACTACTACTACTGATTTATTGTTTAGTTTATTTTATTGCGCAAATCCAAATTCTTTTTTTAAATAAAAATAGCCTTAAGTTACTTTTATAGCATTGGCTATTTGCCAAATAAAGTCTTATTAAAATCTGTCCAGCCGTTTTAAATTGATATAACCTTTTCAGAAATTAGACGGAACAGACAGACAATTAAATTTTTCTTATTGGTTATAAATGTATAATGTAAACAATTTTTATATATACTTTATTATTAACAGGTTCCCTGTCCCATGAATCTTATATATATAAATTTCAATTGTTTAACAATTATGTCTATTTAATGAACGGCGAATGGGTTAACACATTGTTATTTAATAGTCTTAAAGAATTTAATTTGTGATATAATCATATAAAAACGACGTGCTAACACCATATCAATACAATTATGCTAATATCGCACATAAAAATAAACCACTTTTATAAACCCATTTTGTCAAACAAAAGGTGTGGACGAGAGAAATCGGTAACATTAAAAAGTCCACTCAACACTTCCCATATCAAAATCACATTAAGACATTCGTAAACTGACAACATTAAACCAGTACACGGTTCGGCTCGAGGTAAATCTAATAACTCAATCCTTACTAAATTATATAGAGCCGAGTCGGCCATCACTATCATTAAGGTACATTCAACGCAATGCGGTTCTTTTAAAAACTTACATGTTATTAATGCATAGGATATTATTGTAAGTTAGCTTGTTTAAAACACCGTATTTAAGATGAAAATGTAAGGGCTTTTTTTAATAATGAGGTCTCAGATTCGTCTTGGACAGTCTGGAGTGTTCGCAGGAGGAATGTCTGGAATGTTATATCATAATTAATGAATTAATTACTCAGCTAGAAAATCGATAATAACCATTAATTGACTGGTCAGATTTTCTTGCGTTATAGCTAAAACACTAAACAGGCATGTAGCAGTATCATTCTTTGCCAGTAACCAGCCTTCACCGTCGTGTAAAGTTCGATTATGCGTTATGGGCTTCTAGACGTCCCAAAATTGAATAGTACAAAACCTTTTCTATACTATTTTAGATGTACGAGTAAATCGTACATAAATCAATATATTTCCAAAACACTATATATAGATATGTTTCAGTCCAAAGTAAATACTACTATAAATTATAAAATAAATTAATGTCTCTCCCAATAAGATTGTGCCAAAAGCTGGTATTTCTTTCGTGTTATCATTTAGCTCTTCAACCGTTTTACTACTAAGGATTCAGTAATAATAATAATATAGGTAGCGTTATTTAAAAAGTTCACTTAAAAACCAGCCCTATAAATATAATCTACAAGTCTACAGTAATAATCATTGGTAAACCCGATAATCAAGTGCAGGTTTGCATAATTAAGAATAACGTCCGAGTGCATTAACGACAATAGTGTTGGGATGTTATTTATCGTAAATTTATCGATGCTAATTAGTCCATATGTAAAGTTTAATAGACAATGCGTATCATTTAAATAATTATATTATAATGGATTGAAAAAGCGGATTTAATTGAAATAGTAATTATTCGTTATATTTCATAAAATTTCTTTAATTAAGAACAGCGAGAAACCATGAGCAGTGCCATACTTATGCGGTGAACCATGAGCAGTGCCATACTTGACATAAAAAATACTACAAAAAAACGGTTCTGATTAAGGTTTTTATACGAATCACTGACTTATGTAACACACCCTTTCATTATCCATAGTCCCTGCTAAGTATAACCTTCAAGTCAAGAGTGAATATTCTAGACCAGCGCGATTCAAACTAGACCTCATTTATTTCCACAATACATAAGTGTCGTCAAACGCGAGTCAAGAGTAATCCTATTAACATAGTAAATGTGAAAGTTTTATTATCTGGATTAAGACATTGGATGTCTTTTATCACAAAAAAATAGGTGCCCGTGGGATTATCAAAAAACACTTGACGATAAATGATTCATTTCTCTCTGGAGCTAATTCTAAGGTCACCACGGACGAAGTCGCGGGCAGATGCTAGTTAAAGATTATAATGCGTATTTAAAGAAAAAAATGTTTTGTAATGTTTATACAATGTAAAAACGCAATGAATACAAGAAGCCATCTTCAATTTCATTTACCAACACCTATCAATTTGCGCAAATCGTGCGTGCTCATTACATATATACGTTATTGTTATAGCAATGTACACGCTTGTGGTCTGATCTTTTGTTGGTACCACGCCCAGACCATTATTGTTGGTAGGGCTGTTATCATATTGATACATACTATTGATATCATTGTGCTTTTGTTTTCGTTCACGTTGTAATAAAATGTTCTTGTTTGTATTCGATCCGTTCTTAATGTTGATTCAATTGTTTTTTTTTTTAAATATTTTATAACGCTTATAATATTGGATATTTTTGTTCATATAGAGTTTCAGTTTAACCTTGTTTTAGAGGTCAGAAGGAGATATAGTTACTTAATCATGATTGAAATCGTATCTCCATTCTAGATCCTACTAATATTACAGTATAAACGTGAAAATTTGTGGGATGATGTTTGTTTGGGTGGATGGAAAGATGGATGTTTTTATTAAGTTTAGATCACATGTAGCTCATAACTTGGTTATTCCAGTGGAATTATCAAAAATCTATATTAACGCGGGTGGATACGTGGGCACAATTTTTAATACATATATGTACTACTAATATATATTTGCACTTATAAAGTTTATAAGTTTTTTTTATAAGTATATTTAAATGCAATATAAGACTTTCATAAGTAATAAAAGTTATTTTGATAAAGCCTCTAAAGCTATACAAACTCAAAACATTAGTAATACAGTTATAAACAATACTCAACCTCTAATTAAATATATTTTATTACCAACACAAATAATAATTTATATGTACGTATTCTTGTACTGTTCACCATATATTTATTTAACGGCCACGCCTCTTTCTTGTTTATTTGTATTCATTTAAAATGAACTAGATCGTTTTATTTTATATATAAAAATATGGCTTTCCGATGATCAATAAAATATATAGATTACTGAATGCATAATACAGAATGGCTATATTAATAATGTTCAAGAAAATAAATAATAAATAAATAAACGCTACACACTGAAACGGCTTCCATTAGGATTTTTATTATTTGTCTGGGGTCCGGAAACATACACAATGACAAGGACAAACACACCCAGACAGGAAAACATGCCTGTATGGTCAATAGAAACATCAGCTCGGAGCGGAAATTGAACCTGCGACCTATGTCGCTTAAGGCAGGTCATTTCGATATTGTCGAATAATCATATAATATGATGAATTATTCACGACATTTACCCAATTAAGAGCTGTACTTTTAATAAATACACTTTGTAAGTAACGGCATCACTCAAAATATAAAAGCAAATCACGAGAACTATATCTAAATAAGTTTTGTTTACTTACATCAATATCGATTATATCTGATTTATATAAAACATTTCAGATATTTTGAATTACAAAATTATAATAAAATGAAATATCGATATCGATAATTTTCTTGCAAACACTAGCGAGAAGATCTGCAACTTTATCACCTGAGGACTGAAACGTGCGCTCAGCGCTTACTTGAAAATTATTTGTAAGTTTATTTCATTGCCTGTAGCTTTATATTCTCAGATTTCTATACTTTAGTGAGGTGAGTACAATGTTACGGTAAATTTCAAGAAGAGTGAAATTATAGTGACAAGACAAATGATCAAATTTTATAAATAAATAAATAATAGGGGTGTAGCTCGACAAAATGTTGGGTTCTATTTGTATTTTAATTAACATTTATTTAACTATGTATAGCTTTTGTCCGTGGAATTGCCTACGTAAAATATATTTACGACGACGACGTTGTGGCGCAGCGGTAGCGAACCTGCCTTAAACGCCACAGGTCGCGGGTTCGATTCCCGCTCGGAGCATAATATGTTTGTATTGACCATGCAAGCATATTTTCCGATCTTGGTGTATTTGTCCTCGTTCTTGTGAATGTTTCTGGACCCCCGACACAGGGGACATATTACTATCCATATATGCAGCGTTTATTTATTTATTTATTCGGAGTCCGTAAACAAACAAACACACACACACCATATTTACTCAACAATAGTGTTGTTATCTCACAATTTAATTTTTTTTTTAATTTATTAATTTTCATGGAGACAGATAGACAATCAAATTTTACCTTCTAATATTATTTTTGTCTATATATGTATATTTATCTATATTATTACTCTCCCATAACGCTAACGATAGTTGAGAATCATGGCCGCTACTCGTAGATGACAAACAGTTCGGCAAATGTTTGCGGAGGCAGTTTGCCGTGACGCCTCGCTGCAGCTTACTACGCGCGTCAATATTTACCTGCGCGGGCGCATGTAGGGCTGCCCAAAATAATTTAAGTGAAAATAATAAAAAATATTTGGATCATAAATATAGTTTTATTTCACATATGTACATAAAAGCCTCAATAGATCAAAGGTAAAAGGGCCGAATCCGCTGCAGAGAGTTGCGGGTTCGATATTGAACCCGTTGTCGTATCCTATCCGTATAGTCGTATCCTAGCGCAAGCAACGAGCTTATTTGGAGGAGTAAAAAGGATGTTGTATTGACTCGAAAAAGGCACTGCTAATAATAAATAGTCTTTAAAAAAAACAGTGATTTCACAGAATTCATTTAACGTATTCTTTTTATATGATTTTATATTTTTTTGTACGAGTATATTTTATATATTTTATATTTCCATTATAGGCATGATGGTAGTAGTAGTATTCCGCATAATGAAATGACGGTAACAATATAAGTTTAGTAAAATGATTATTTCATTTTAATACCATGCATTGTATTCAAAAAAAATATCAATACTTGCATAATTTTAATATTTATTTAATTTAATATTTGAAGTGACAACCCTAACGATGTTCGAATAACAAACGTGAAGATTTTATAGAGCAAACTTTAAAGGAATCCACTTTACATTGCTGCTTTAATATAAAAACTACAACATCGAAACTCGTACTAGACCATCATCGGACGTGATATGATAACGTGAATAAATATGTCACTTAATAAAACAGAGATGTTCAACAATTTGTGGTACATTTATTTGTATAGGTGAAGAGGGTTAATTTTTTTTATCTTTACTAATTTTGATATTGTAATCTTTATTTTAATGTTGACTGAAATAACTTTGGGGAAGATAGAAATGGAGTAGCGATAATATGAAATTCTTTTGTATGTTTATATTAAAAGCATTTAAAAAGTAAACGAATACACTTCAGGCGGAACTCTATCAATTACATATATCTGGTTTGGTCTGGGCGTTGTTGTGGATAACCCCAACGTACCTCGGAGAGCACGGTGGACTTATCTCTTAATAGGTAATTTGCTCTTATCCAATGAGTTACTGGTTCGCTCTTAGGGTTTAGGAAGTCAGAAGGCAATCGCTCTGCAAAAACTGGTGGCCTGTCAAATAGGAATTAGAGTAATAAGCAAAACCTGGGTAAATACTGAGAACAATGCCTGGAAGAAGTAATAGTTGAAGAAGAAAATGTTTCGGAATAAGCAGACAATACAACGGAGAAATACCCCCTCCCAATATCTTGATAAGACCAGTCTTGTCTATAATGTATTAATTTTAAAGATAATTTGTCCGTGTAAAGCTTTCCTAAGTATATCCTGCAAGATCTTGAAGGTCTTGAGGATAATATATAAAATAAAAAGAAATAAAATATTTATGAGACTTCTCATTCCTTCCCCCTTTCCTTTAGGTTGGCAACGCGCATGTGATATATTCAAGTATATATCATGTAAGGTTGCGGTGACTGCTTACTATCAGACGGACCGTATGCTTGTTTGCCAACCTTCATTAAAATAAAAAATTAGTAATGTTTTAGTCCAAGTAATAAACTATCTGAATAGATTTCACTCAAATCCGTTCAAGTGTTTTTCACTGGTTGAGTAAAAGCCTTAAAATTATTTTTTTATTAATTACTATAAGTTTCATGCTTCTAACTCTAAAAATGACGATATACAACAACATTTCTTGACAACACTTTCAACCCCTTATAACCCTTTTATTGCATTAAAAAGTAGTATATTTCCTTTTTCAGGCCCTAGACTTTCTGTACCGAATTTCTTTTCTAATCAGTTCATACTTTTGATGTGAAAGCGTCTCAGACATCCAGACTGACAGAGAGACACAGTTACTTTAAGGAAGTAAGGATTACAATATCAACTGTTTTATTGATATAAAAAATTATCAAACAACCAAATTTTATAAAGAAATAAATCTCAAACATCCCCAGTTAACCGAACCCGAACTAAATCTTCACCTTGACAGGGAAATGTTAAAAATCAATATTTACACACGTGATCCAGAATCCATAATATCAATAAGCTACCGTTTGCCCCCCGGTCCCGCTTCGTCAATATTGGTAATGCTTAAAGCCTTTCCTGGTAAGACATTTACTGACCCTACGTGTGAGTAAACTTAATTTTTGCCACTCGAAAATGATCTACAAAACTATCATAATAAAGCTCTCTGTAAATGCAATGTTTAGAGAAAAGTGTGTTGTAAAATAAAGGTTCTATACTTTGTTTATGTGGGAATAAGGTTTGTATTGAATTGTCTACTCAATTAATAAGTCATTTTGTTACTTTTTATATTTAGCAAAATACAAGCTCATGTCCGCGGTTTCGCCCGCGTCAATAACTATTTTTAATAAAGCACCTTTGATGTAACATAAAATAAACAAATAAACGCTAGACAATCAACAGCCTCCATTAGGATAGCATCCTGTGTCGAGGGTCCGGAAACATAGAAAGACAAGGACAAACACACCCAGACCGGAAAGCATGCCTGTATGGTCAATACAAACATCTTCTCCAAGCGGAAATCAAACCCGCAACCTGTGGCCCTCAAGGCAGGTTTCTCATACAAACTTCCATCCCTATTTCATTTTTCAAGTTTTGTTTTCGCCACAAAAATGGCCTGCAACGCTCTCCATGGTCCCAGTGTAGTAGGAGAGCATTGCTCATTTCATCATGACACGGCTCGAAAGGAGAATACTACCTTCCCACAGAATATCGACGTATGGAGTAATATGCATAGTAATACTGCGTTTCGTTCGATAGTAGGGCACCCCCACCTCTTGCTATCCTCTCCTTTTACTTCCCTTCTTTGTCAACTCCTTCCCTTGGATCGGCAACTTGCTTGTAATGATACAAGTATTGCAAGCATCTATAAACTACAATTACCGCGATCAGGTGGCTTGTTTGCCACGTTTGTTTCATTAAAATGGACGATTATTGGGCATTTGGTTAAATCATATTACTTGATAAATCACTATATGATAATTAATTTATTTAAATTTTAAGAAAACCCATCATAGCCGTTACATAATAGATACTTGAAATTCTTAAGCAGCTGAAAGAAATAACAATATAATTTTAAAATCATGACAAAATAAAATCCACAAATACTGTGGACACTTTAGAAATCGCAATAATAATAACCTGTAATCCTCATATCGTTTTGTTAAGATTTATACAATAAAGGGACATAGGGACGAATAGGACGAATGGGACAAACCACTTGTTCCAACAACCGTACAAAGGTTCGACACAAAAGTTAAATCCCTCTTGAAACTAATAAATGAGATGAAAAACCATTGTTACCTTTTCTAATATAATACAAGTTTTTGAATATTGGAGTAGTTAGAGGATAATCCTATGGTTAAATTCCACTATTTACTAGTTTAATCTGGATTAGTAGTATTTACGTAATTATCATTAAATTATTATTTTTTCTTATGTTACTAGTTGGCATACAAGCATACGGCCCAGCTGATGGTAAGTGGTTGTCGTAGCTTATGAGCCCTTACAGCACAATTAGTAAGTGCCACTCACGCGTTGCCAATGTCGAGATCCAATATGATCTTAAACCTCCTTTGCCCAGTAATTTCACTAGCCTACAGTGCCCTTCAGACCGGAACACAGTAATGCCTAAGCACTACTATTTGGCGGCAGAATATTTGACACTTCGGTGGTACCTACCTAGCCGACCTCTTGCAACAAAATACCTACCACCAGTGTGACTGATTGCACTGGTGTAATAATCTCTGCTGTGACAGAAGTTATCCCAACAGCGGGCAATGAGGTCATCACATCCCGACGCCGAGATATGCTAGTTTTCGGCTTCCTTCCCGTTATTGTAGTTGTTATGCCAGATGACCTCCTAAAATTTATATTTCAATTCAGTAATAAACATATTATCTAGGTATGTCTATAACTAGTAATACATGGTTTTTATATACTAGACCGCATTTATAATCATGGTCTTTTATACGAGAAAATTTTATCAGTTTAATAGTCCTGACGTGATATGTAATATATAAAAAGCAGACAAAAGACAAAAAACATTCAAATATTCATACCTTCTTAGTCGCACCTATGGTGATATAAGCAAAATGTAATTGTCTACAGTGATGCTATTACATCCAGAAATTAAAACTCTGACTTGTATAGTATGTGGGTGTTTTAAACGCCTATACCTTATACCTAAGGGCGGCCATAAAACAATGGTTTTAATTAATGCTTTAGGCGCTTAACCCGGTTCAGTTATTATCCCATGCTTGAGATATATAATAAACTCGTACGTATCCTTTGTTTTGTTGAAGAACTATTGTTTAAATCTTTACGGGTTTTATTTCTTTCTCCCAAACTTTCTGCCGAAGTTAGCGTGATTTATTACTATTTCGAAGAGTTCAATCTTCGCTCTCCTTCTCATAAGCTTTATCAACCAAATGCATATACGTCATTGATATCTTCTTAAATATTATCTTTCGATGAAAAACAGTACCATTGCAGACCACCAGACAGCTTATGAGAACGGTAGTCGGCATCGTCCTAGGTGTTAGCGAAACGTATTGGATGTCCTATTACGTTATTAACATCTTGTCATGGAACCCCAAATAGCCAGGTTCTTCTCCGGAGGGAGCCGAACTTCTGGTACTCTCCCCGCCAACAAAATGAAAATTAGTAACCGCTCATAATTAAGCGGTCTCTATGCTTGTATGATCGGTGCTAGTGTTAATAAATTGAGTGTGAAAATAACCGATTAATTTTTAATTCATTTTCGATTAAAGACATTATACTTATTTGGTGTACGTATATTTTAGTACATGAATTCTTCAATTCAAGATATTACATTTCATAGCTAAAGTTATCGCTATATTAAGCTAAATAATGTAGATGGATTCAACGTAACAACTTAATTCAACTATCATGATATCAGTTATGGCTTCAATAGAACATTTCTGTGTTGCATCACATTGGTTGGAAACATTTCTTGTACAAACAGTGGGGATCCAATCTCGCCCACTCGCATTCCTACTGAAACTGGTTCTCGTATAGTATTAACTATTAGTGCTTTGAGTTTTATAGCACGACCTAGGGTTATACTGACCTGAGATAATGGTTTAAAGTGATCAGTATCAAAATTAGAATTATTTGGATTAGACTTTATCAATACTTCTTTAAAAATCCAAACATTTTAGATTTTTTTGGTATTTAAATTATGTACATTTAAGTATCTTTGAATACTTTATATATTTTTTCTTCAAGTTCCAGTTTATATAACTAAATCAGTAGTAGTGGAGACATGATCGTCCCAGCACCAAAGGGCCAGCTTGATGGGGAAGTACTACCCTCTCACAGAGAATCGACGTAAAGTAACAGTACTGTTGCATTTTGTGCGATGAATGAGAGCGCCGGAGACCCAATCTATCTCTCCGCCTCTGTGCTCTCCCTTCTCATCCATTTCCTCGTATCCTTTGGGTTGGTAGTGCGCATGTGATACTTCAAGTATCACAAGAGATAAAAAAAAATCAAATAAATATAGATATAGTTAAAAACTAAAAATAAAAACAAAAATATACGAAAAGTTTGGTAAGAATAAGTAACCAAGTCTACTTCCATACACGCCTAAGCACATAGGGCCAAACCAAACACATTACCCTAAGCCGAAGGTGATAATAACAGTTTGCCTTGTCACTTAGCATGCCAGTGCTAGCTACTGAGGATCTGATATTTGGACATTATTATCTCCACGTTGGTTTAGGCGCTTAAAGGTTTTTCGATGCACCATCTTATCTCTTGCCTCATTCGACTGGTTGTGGATGAGAAAGTTTTTTAAATCCGTGTAATTGAGTTCAAATTAACGGCATTAGTTATTGCTTCCTGTCTTTGGACATCAAATTTATTTGTTACAAAACTGTGTGAATTATTAATAAGTAATTGAAAGGGAACTGGCAAATTTTTTTCTACTTATTCTTTTAGGATGTCCAGTCATCTAGAATTAGAAAGCAGCTTATTCAAATTTTCTGATTTTAATGACAATATTGTTTACTAACTTACGACCAAATCAAATCTTCAGCTAAATCCTGAAAATTTAAGAGACCGATATAGAGCTACTATTAATAAGTAGCTACGGATACAACTTCATACTGATAAAAATGACTTATTTTTCAGATTTCAAAACTAAAGATTTGTATCATTTAACAAAAACTAAATTAATAGCACTGTGTTTTTAAAATAATGAAAGTAATAATAGCGCATTAGAAATCTAAGCATGATTTACTTCACAACTAATACATGACCTGTATTAGTTACAAAACATGAAGCAATCATTTCATATAACGAGCTAGTTTGCTTCGGGATCTGTCCGTCACTCAGGAGCTAACGCGGGCATCCTGTCTGTCTGTCTTTCTCAGATAAGGTTATACACTTGATTGTTTAATACCAACGCTTATATCGTTTCCGTTGATATTTGAGATCGTTTTCATCTTAAATGAATAACAGATCTTCATGATACTTAAGATTATAATAAGATGATTCCGTAATCGCCTTTACTGTTAAAATTACTCGGTACTAATTATGTTTAATATATTTACTAATTTATTGACAAGACAAATCACAACATTTAAAACATATATTAGAAACGCCATATCGACTATAGTAAATCAGATAATTGGCTGTCTAATAGTTGTTAGTCTTAAGATACTAAAGACACCTCGTAAGCATCTGATCTATCAGCAGTCACAATAAATTACACCCCACTTGACAGCTAAATGCGGCTTTCGTATTGTTTCTCGAAACAGGTAAGTCCGAATGCCATAGGTTTCGCAGAATAGCCGGCGAAATCACCAACTTGTGACGAAAAAATCATTAAGGCGTTCCAACAAAGGAAATTGTTTTGTGTTCCCGAAACTAGTTTCACAGATATATACCGACAAAAAAGTGTATTTTGATGTCTAAATAGACTCGTCAAGTCAGGTAGACGGGACCGTAACTGACACTTCGTCGGTAAAAGAAGAGCCATTAATTTATCCGATCGAGCCAGAAACGCGATTTGTACTGAACATTTATTTAATAATTTATAAATTTCGTTATCAGATCGAAATGTTTTTTATGATGATCGAGACGTAAAACGAGAAAAGGTTTTTATTGGATGAGCTTTTGTGCTTTTTAGATGATTTGATATTAGTTTTCGATGATGATTCTCAGAAATTGGAACGATTTGAAAATCGTTTAATGGTAATAATATTAGAATCGAAGTATTTCTTTTGTGGTGTGTGAAAATAAATGAGAATAGAAATTTAGAACCTACAGGTGTTCTTTAATTTTCTTTTTAATAATTTTTAAACTTTTAATCATTATTAAATACACAATAAGAGAATTCAAAACCTAACCCTTTAAAAATCTGAACAAGCAAGATTATACCTAATTACAGTTCGAATTAAAATGGAACGCGCTAACAACCAATTTTTTGTCGAAAATTGCGCTCAAGGAAGACTTGCATTCATTGAATTTATTACGTTGAAATCCTAAGGCATTACGTCCTAATAGCAGTCAACAATAGGGAATTTATTCTACCTGAATGTCTGTTTTCTGGTCCATTGTTCGGCAACAAATTCGGGCTCTCTTGGATTTTTTTTCGAAACCCTTGTTAGCAAGTCTTCGGATAGATCTCTTCTGTACGGACAATAGGAAGTTACATATTTATAAGTGGGTAGGTAGGTACAGGTGTTTTATCCTCGCGTCTACACTATCCTCAACAATCAAACCACCCTTTTGCTGTTGAAATATTTAAGACAAAACTTATTCACAAATTTTTCATCACTCTACTTTTTAATATGGGTAAGAAGGATCAGATAGATTTGATACTTTCCACAATGATCTTATTTCGCTTTTAGTAGACATATATGATCAAATTGATTACAATGATGAAGCAGATAAAAATCCATTTCAAGATATAACTCAGCATGACTATTTATTAGAACTCGTACCAAAAGCAAATGCTCAAGCGGTCAAGTTTTTTGCCTGTTACCTCACGCTACCGCTTCGTTGGGTCTATCAAATAGCGTAGGAGCACAACAAATAACTTTTTTAACTATAACCAACGAAGACCAATTAGTTCTACCCTAGAAAGATGACTCTGTCGACGCTTTTCGATTTTTTTTTTCGTATTTGAAGAGTCCCGAATTTGACTCGCTTCTGTGTATTTATTACTATGCTGACTGTACAAATATTTTGTAAACGTATTTACTGGTAATGTCACGGTTTCTGGCGCAATTTCGATTTTTCTGTTTATTCTCACTTTTTAAATTATTCTGACTACGCTATGCGGTTTCTCATCTGCGTCTTTATTGAACGAAATATCATTACCTTTAAACTTTTCTTTAGCATTCAGAGTAATTATAATGCCCAAATAATCAAATTTTGCAGGTCTTAATAGTTATGAGTTAACAAAAGTAATAAAACTTTAATTTCATAAATTATCTGAAGAAAACGATTTCTTCTTTCCCAGATGAATAAAAACTCTATAAAAGCAAGGTCTAATTGAAATACTTCACACAATTATAAAAAACGAAATATAGAATTATCATATGCTTTGTGTAACATACAAATATGCTCTAAAGTTATCACTAACTTGATAATTTTTGTATTGAATAGTAATAAAAGGACAAATTGTGATACCACGCATAGTCATAAAAGAAATATTTGATGACTATTGGTTTGTAAAAGTTATGTTGGTAGAACCACGCTTCACCGGTTCGACCGGGCAAGTATTACCCTCTTGCAGAAAATCGGCGAAAGGTGACTGTACTCTTGCGTCTCGTGCGAGGAGTGAGAACGCCAGAGACCCAATCTCCCACCCCTCTATTCCCTTCCTGTTCCTTGGGTTGGAAATGCGCATGTATCGCAAGCGTTCGTAAGTTGTTGGTATTTTGCCCAGGGTCTACTTATTACTCTGATCCTGATTTGACTCCCTCCGCAACTCCCTGAGATTTTTTTGTTTTGTTAGATATAATAATAGTTCAACCCTAAAAGCCTTATACAGTACCGCTTTTTGACCTGTCGTCGCTTCGCTCTCCGTAGTACCTATTATGTATTATTAACCTTCAGTGAAAAGTTATCTAATTGATGGTGAAAACACCATCAAAATCCGTTGCTTGGATTATGAGTTAGAAAATAAAAAATAAAAAAAGAGTTAGGAAATACAGACAGACGTGATATATTTTTTACTATGTCGAGATATATAACATACAATTATTCATACAAACATTTGATCATTACAGAATGAAACCTTCCCTCGATTTATAATGACTATTTGCACAAATTTAAAGCCTTTTTAAGCGCAATCGGTACATCGAAGATTTATTTCTAAAAAGGTTTCTACTAATCAAAAAAACTATTCAACTAGAAACCATTATCAGGCACTAATGCTGTATGTCTTCATCCCGCTGTGACCGCGTTTGACCCTTCACGACCAGTTCCAACGCCAAATAACATAACTATACGTATTGGAATAACAGTTTAATTAATAGTTATAATATTATATTTAAAATAATTGCTTTTCTAAAGATGATTCTTTCTCGAGAACTGATAATGTTCGGTGGTTTATTAGTAACGGACTTCTATGGAATTGCTTAATATCCGACGCTTATACCGAAGCTCTTAATACCTAGTAAAACATAAATAAATAACTAATTTATACTTATATCTTACTCTTTGTTCCCACTAATCTACGAAATAGATAGATTCCCGTAACTTAGAATTAATTTTAATAAAAAAAGAATTAGGGTTCCGTATATTACAAAAAAGACAATTCTATATTCGATGCGAACGGAACCACGAGCAGAGCTAATTTATAATAGTTGTATTGCATAGGAAATTTACCTAAAAATATACTCAATAAAAAAAAACAAGAATAAAACACAATGCACTATATTAAAACAATGTAATATCTAAGGAACATTTCTGAACAAGCAAATCAAAAAAAAGTTTAGCTGTTTATCGATATCGATACCGCGAAAACTTCACGGACGATAAACTTTGACGAGTCTATAAAACTCAGCGAATAGGTATTTGTTGCCATCGAGCAATGAAACGATTTTACAAGTATCATTGTGCCCTACAATTACATCAAAAACTGTTCTTTAACTTAATAGTGTTGTAACTGTATCGTTAAATAAAAGATGAATTGATTTTACTCATAGTTCTTAACACTATCATAAAAATATTGTGGTATTTGATACAACTTAACTAGATAGGTACCACCGCAGTGTCAGATATTTTACCGTAAAGAAGTCAGAAGGACACTGTATCTAGTGAAATTGATGGGCAAAGGACATTTAAGAACCAATATTTTGAGATCATCACGTGAGTAACACCTGCAAATGAATGGTGTTACAAATGCTCATAGGCTACTACAACCGCTTACAATCAGGTGGGTCGTGCTTGCTTGGCAAATTAGTCGCATAAAAAATTTGTAGATTATTTCTTCATTCCAGAAACATTATGAAAATCAATTAATTATAGCTTTTGGAAAATGTTCCTTCCATAAGGATTTCTTCTTAAATATCCACAAAACTTCTCTAGGCTCAGCTAAGGGTTAGATGTGAAGAGACAGCAAACCACAATATTAATGATAATATTATTATTACTGAAAGATAGATTTCAGCAACACAAGAACAACCTCAGCCATTAAAAAATTATTTTTATTCATATGCATGCATTAAATCTATGTAATATAAAAATGTCGGATCAATAAAAATAATTCTATTCAGATTTTATCTACATCCGTATCCGATGGCACATCACTAGCGACGCCGGTCGGTCGTCGACATGCGCCCGCGCAGCCCGATCGCTCTATTGATGATCAATCGGCTTGATTAAGCAATTACCGAAACCTTACGTTTCTATATCATTTAACTTTCTCGTGGTTATTCGAATTGTTTAATAAGTTAAGTGCGTGGGCGCATTTGTTATTTGATTTTATATTTAAAATGCAGAGATTTTTTTTCCTTTATGAGATTTCAATGATATTTTTTTAATATGAATAATTACGGCATTTGATGCGGGTTCTCTTATTGAAAAGCGATATTGATTTTATTTGATTTCAAAGAAATTTAAGCCGAAAAAATGAAAAAAAATATTAATGATAGATTTTTTTGATCAATTGTAGAGTTAAGTCAAAGTAATTCATTTACTTTTTAATGTTTATTTTTCAATATTTAAATACATATAATAAAATGTATTATTTCTTTTAATATTAGAAAAGTTTATTGATTTTGGTCTAGGTTAGTCTTAGTTTTGTAGGTGTCCCTATCGTGTATCAGAGCTGTTAACCGACGGTTCCGCTCGTTATAGCGAGTTTGTTGTTAGCGTTAGCATCAGCACCATCCAACCCTAGAGCCCACAAATGGTGTCCAAAATATCTAAAAGTAAGGCCCAATTGATGACTACAATTTCGGTTCAGGTTTTTCTTTCTAATAGATGAAGTACTGCCTCTTAAATTTATTGTACTTCAACAGTTCTGTAGAGTAGATATCAGAGTCTTTCTAGGCTGTTTATGGGGAGGAAAAGAAGAGAATAGAAGGTTGCTGCAACAAACTATTGTTCTGTAACAGAGTAGCAATTCCCCGTTTCGAAAAAAAAAAACTCAAACTGTATACACATCATTTGAAAATTACCCTCCAATATCCCACAAATATACTGAAATAATGACAATTGGACAAACTGGAAAGTATACCCTATCAAACGAAAAAATTATTATCCAACTTTCTCGAATCGTGTAAAATACTTGAAAAAATATTAATACTTAAAACCTCTGCCTTTTTTGAAGTCGTTTAGTAAGTATTGTTAAGTTAAAAATGTATTGCTATTCTAAAAGCTACCTATTCTATACCAAAGTACCGGATAAATTCTAGATAGGAGGTAAATATAGATATTGATGTCAAATATAGATCATCTTTTGTAAATTCTTTGGTCTCCATCGCGGGCTAAGATGTCGTGATCTCGGGTCGGTTCGGTTCGAGTCGTGATATTAAGATGTGGATGTTCCGGGTATAACTTACTAATATTACATGTTACTGATAGTATCAATATTTTCGTTACAGGAAAACTTATGTTTTAATATCGTTTTATTCATACTAATGTTATAAATGCGAAAATAACTGGGTGTTGGTCTGGTCATGCTTTCATGTCTAAAGTACTGAATTGCATTTTGATCAAATTTGGTACACATATAGCGAGAAAGAGGTTAAATACAGTATAAAAGATTGTATAGGGAACTAACATTATTCATTTTTATAACATTATAGTTTCCTCATTAAAAATCATTATTAACGCTAGTGAAGCCGAAGCTATTTTTAATATAAATAGTCGTAAAAATATAAAAGCCTCACTATTAATATAAAGTATTAGGTTCATTAAAAGCGCCATCGACGCATTTAAAATTAAGATCAATAAAATAAGATACTTATGCAAACATAATTTTAATTGAAATTATCATTATAATACAGACAACCGAAATTATGTTTATAAAACGGTCCGAATTTTTTTCTTCAAATATTAATTTTTATTTTCATTTAGGATTACTAGGATCTGCCCCCGACATCGTCCGTGATGACTTTAGAATTGCCTCCAGACAGAAAAGAATTAGGTATTTGTAAATGTATTAAATTCAAGAGTATGCACCTTGTATTACGTTTTTCCTAAAGGTACCTAACATTTTTTCTGGAAAGTATTCAATGTGTTAAGTAATATAATAAGCTGTCCGTGCAACCATTTTTGATTAAGTAACAAACAGACAAGCTTCTACATTTATTGTATTAGTAGATTTAATTTTTAAATGTGTTTTTTCATATTAAAATTCTTAGATCCGAGAAAAATAGTTCTCTCTGAATATGTTTTAGAATGAATTCAGTTTTGGTATTCAAATTGTAAATGTATGATAGAACTTTCTGGTTCTATTGTGATAATAGTTACAAATCTCGGGTTTTCATGCAACACGTTCCTTGTCCACTGAATCTCATATGGCTCAGGTAATTTGCTTAACTATTGTTTCTACTGTCTGGACAGTGAATGGGTTGATGAACTAACTTCTGGCTACAGCTTCGTTTTCAAATTTGTTTATTTGATAGTTATGTCTAGTTTTCTAGTTTTTTAAGTGCAACATTAAGGTTTTCTAACGCTAGTTTCGTTAAAATTATTTTATCTGTAACTTAAGTTTGGTCAAATGTACAGACAGTAAATTTTTATTTATATGTAGGATTTATTGTTGATTTAAAATTTCTTATGGATCATTATCTTTCCCGGCTATTTGTATAGTTTTGGGTATCTTTTTATTTATTTAATGCTCTGAAGGTTTGTATAACTCTAGGAAGATTTAAGATTTTAGATATAATTGACGGATAACGGTTATCTACAAATAAGGACGTATATATAGTGCTATTTTTTAATCGGTATTTTTCTAGAATATTTTTAACATGAACTATATCAAGAACGCAAAATGATCTTTGAACAATCTCTATAAGAAAGCAATTCTTTATGCGGCTTTCGGTGTGTGTGAGGAATAATGACATAAATCCAAGTAAAATAAAATAGCCGCTTAAACAAACACACGGCTAATAAAAATGCAACGTCGACAAGCGGTTAGGTGATAAATAAAAAAAATATATTCCCGGCAATTCCCGGGAAAGACTAAAAACGTGACCAAACTGCAACACTGGCCGGGCTCCCCGTCGTCGTTGGATTTCTTTGTTTTTAAACTTACAAAAAGTAAGGCCCTTCTCGTTCTGACCGAGGCAGGTACAAATGCTCTGGACCACATGTTGGAAACCTTTGCTAAAACGAAAACTTGTCACTTGAGTTAAAAGGACAAGTTTTAATCGACGGGACAAAATTCCGAAAACGCTACAGTGCAATTACGAATTTTGATTAATTTTTATTTGACCATAATAAATTAATTTTTCACAGAAAATTTATTATGAATTTTTAAATAAAGATTACAGCTATATAACTTACATGGGTGATATGCTGATCTCAGGTCATCTCGTGTCAACCTATATTGTGGCGGCAGCAATCCATTCGCATAATAATAAATACAACACAAAACACATGCGCACTTGTCAAATTATATTTAAAGAAACTTAATTACACAAAAATATCTTATCGAACATCCAATTATCCACTGTCACTCGAATCCTCAAAGTCACTTTTTATTGATAAATAAAAATAAAATCGTTTGTTTATTAAATATATCGAAAAGAAAAAAAAAGTCAGTGACGACGTCCGTCGCCAACGCGGCGCACACCAATATAGCAATAGGAGGACTCGGAAAGGCCGCTGCCGGCGATTTCATCTCAATCTCGCCCGTCGAAACGAGACAGTAACATGACAATAAACGATTGTAAAACGTCAGGAGCGAAAGAGATAGACGATTTCTCATTATGCGCGCGTCGAGCCTGACATTTCAATACACCGTCCCACTCGCACGCGAAGTTATTTCTGTACAAATTATATGCGGGCGTATTTGTGCTGCGTCCTGCTCTGGCGGGGATAGTGGTAACCAGATAATGTCTTAATCGCATTTTCTTAGCGCTATGCTGACTGATGCACTAACATAAACAATGATAATTCATGGATTTGCATGAGCGATAAAATGTTATTTAATGAGTCAACTTCGATGGGTAAGTATATGCTTGATGGGTGGGCGGAGTAATAAATTAGTATTCATAGTTAAGAACGTTTTTATAATGGTGTATTATTAACAAATCATTGGCTATAGTGCAGGTTTTGTATCGAGGGTAGAATAATATTATTATGATTTATTCCATCATTGTATAATTGACAAAAGGTTGATTCATTTTTAAAACCGATTAATTAAGTAACTTGTACAAGCATTGAAAATTAACTATGTGTTTATAATCAAGTAATGTTAATTATTTTTTAAAGCTGACTTGAGCCGCCAAAATATATATTTTTTAATTTTTATAATCAACACTATACAAATTTACATGTGAATATTTTATAAGTGAATCTTTTCAAATAAATATAAATTATAATCGGCTTATATATGAACGAGGTTCGTGGTAACAAAAATTTAAAAGTAAGTATAGCCAAATTGGGGACATCCTTTTTTGGTTGGGTAATAAGAGATTTTAAGGTACCAGACATGTCTTGATTTCTAAAATATGTTTAGTGGGGTATGGAATTTAAAATAATTGTATAATCCTAATACAATATTTATCTAAGACATGGCAATAAATTAACAATGCAATGTAATGTTATTAATGAAATCTCAAAACATGATTAACAATTTTTTCATTTAATAAACATAAACATAACATAAACGCTGCACACTCAACGGCCCCCATTAGGATAGTAATATCCTGTGTCGGGGTCCGGAAACATTCACAATGACAAGGACAAATACACCCAGACCGGAAAATATGCTTGCATGGTCAATACAAACATATTATGCTCCGAGCGGGAATCGAACCCGCAACCTGTGGCGTTTAAGGCAGGTTCGCTACCGCTGCGCCACAACGTCGTCGTCGTTTAATATAATTATAGTTCTAAACGAAAGACTTTATTTGAAAACTATAATAATATTAATCGTTTATTTGGAACCATCAAAAGATCATATACAAATGTGAACGATAATTACTGCAACAGTATAAAACTGTTTCTACTTCCAATTTAAAATTAACAAAACACAAATTACAAAAAAAAGAGAAAAGAAATAATATCTTAAAACAACTCTGTAATTACTTCTGTAATTCATTCTTCATATTGATAATAGTAATTGTTATTAAACAATTTCATATTCATATCTTTTAGATACACAATTTAAAGATACCTCATTTGTTATAATGCAAATAGGTAGCCGTTTAGATTACGGAACGAATTAAAGATATATACCTAATTAGACACTGGAAACATTATCCTACTTTAGGGCCAGTTGTAAAAAATTGAGACAGTTTTAAAGTACCCAGGTTTTTTTTTTATGTTAGAAGTTGGCAAACAAGCATACGGCCCACCTGATGGTAAGTGGTTGCCGTAGCCTATGAGCGCTTGCAGCACCATTAGTAGGTGCCACTCACGCGTTGCCAACCTCGAGATATTAGTTCTTAAATCTCGTTCGCCCAGTAATTTCACTAGCGTACAATGCCCTTCAAACCGGAACACAGTAGTGCCTAAGCACTACTATTTGGCGGCAGAATATTGGACACTGCGGTGGTACCTACCTAGCCGGCCTCTTGCAACAAAGACCTACCACCAGTGTGACTGATTGCACTGGTGGAATAATCTGAGTTGTGACAGAGGTTATCCCAACAGCGGGCGATGGGGTCGTCACATCCCGACGCCTTTAAAATAAAAACTTCATAAGGTTCATAAAAACAATATCAATGCAATAATTAACACCTTATATAGTTAGAGTAATTTCGTTCAGTATATATAAAATTTTGATCTTCATAAAAATATAACATAACAAATAATACACCTTACTGGTAGGGCCTTCAATTGCAATGGGGCAGCTAGCTACCGAGAACCAGTAGTCGGTTTTGCATTACCGTGTTTAGGTTTGAAGGACACTGCAGCTAGTTAAATTACTGGGCAAAGGAGATAACCAACGCCACGCAATGCCTTAAGCGCCACAGGTCACGGGTTCCATTCCCGCTCGGAACATATGTTTGTATTAACCATACTACCATGTTTTCCGGTCGGAGTATATTTATCCTTTTTATGATTCCGGGCCCCCGACACAAGAGTTAACTGTCCTAATGTGGGCGTTGAGTGTGTAGCGTTTAGACATTACTTTTTTTGGAGAAAGTTAAAAACAATGATGTACATGGTATTATGAAATGTTCTATATAAAATGCATCAAGCATTTCAAGCTATGGACGAAATAATTATCTATTTGTTAAGTGATGTGTAAATACTCCTCACTGTGTTTGCCTCGGCGACTACTATCTAAATGTTTACTTAAAGTTGACAGTGCTGACGACTCAAGTAATACCCAATTTTCTGGGAAACTATACAAAAATTCCTTATGTATACGATAGTTGAACCAGTTATAGGGTCATATTTAATGTTTCCTTTAACTGATTTGACTTTTTAACTTTTATATCAAAACTCAAGAATTTAAAATTACACCAATTTTTATTAGTACAAGGCTGTATTATGCACGCATTTTCGATGATGTTCTCAGATACGATGATTCGGATGGCGTCAATTTTGAGTCTCTGTGACGCTGTTAAGGCCTAATAGCAATTTACTTTCCAAAAAAAAATCTGTCAAATACGGTATTTAAATTTTTTTTAAGACGTCTATAGGCTGATATGATGATGATGTGTAACGAGGATACTATTATTATACTAGATCAAGTACATGATCAGGTCAAGTACCCAAGTAGCTAACCATTATTATAATAAAACAAATGGTCCATAAGATTCTATTGAGAGCAACAAAAACCTAGAAACATCAGCCCCACATGCTTACATTGGTAATGTCAACGTATTGCGTGAAATCACATCACTCGCTAAGGGCATATGAATCATGCATGATCCTTCGAAAACTAAGGTACAGAGCAATGTTAGTATGTCTTAATGCACTTCAAACAAACAAAAAAATCCACATCTCGCATCGATAGAACGTGACAATAACATCTTAACGAAAACAATTTAAAGAACCTAACTTTTACAAAATAAAACAATAAATATGTTACTTAAAAGCAGTGATATAAAGTTTATTTTTCATCGTGGTTGTTTGGAATTAAGTGGATTTTAAAATTGAACAGGTTTTCTTACGAATGAAATGCTCCAAGAAAAGGGACGGGGCTACAAAAAGCAATCGCGGTAAAGCAACTAAACTCGAAAGCTCAAAGGACTTGTGCTGTATTTTGTTTTGTCTGAGCGAGATAACTTGATCATCCTTCACAATAAACTAAGGACATAAACGCCAATAATAATTATTAACTTTCAACTATAACACAACTGAATAAAGACTATTTTATATTCGGTCAAATCGGAATAAGTCGTTAGTCCCCGGGCGTTTCGTAAAAGGAACAATTTACAAGTTTGTCTGGTGCAAAGAAGGATGGATGATGTTATTGTATTTAGATAGAAAAGGACAAAACACAGCCTGTGACCGGAGTAAAGGCTGTGTATTTTTTCTGAATTATTACGCCGGTTTCGATCTTAATTAAGACATTTGTGCATTTATAATGAAATAACAATATGAGTCAACTTTATGAGCACCCAAAGTTGTGAAATATGTAAACTTAATTTATTGTAAGCGATACTTTTTTATTATTAATTTCGTTCTACTTATATTTAATATTAAAATTAAATTTTAAGTACCTGAAACACTTACCTTTCTTTTTAAGTGTTTTAAGTGATAATAGTAATGCAGTTTTAAGAAAATACAATCTTATCTTATTGTTATCGGATATCCAAAGAAGACGTTTTTTGTGTTTAGCAATATGCACATTTCTTATTTTTTAGAGCCTATGTTTCTTATAATTTGGCAGAAAAATTCTATACATTGATAAGTGCAGAGAAAACTTCGGACCCCTTTTAAGTATACCCAAGGAGAATTTTATTTGGAGAAGGAATGCAGAAAGGTTATATTATGTATTATTATTTTTTTTATGTTACAAGTTGGCAAACAAGCATACGGCCCACCTGATGGTAAGTGGGCGCCGTAGCATATGAGCGCTTGCAGCACCATTATTAGGTGCCACTCATGCGTTGCCAACCTCGAGATATTAGTTCTTAAATCTCCTCCGCCCAGTAATTTCACTGGCGTACAGTGCCCCATCAAACCAGAACACAGTAATGCCTAATCAATACTATTTGGTGGAAGAATATTTGACACTGTGGTGGTACCTACCTAGTCGGCCTCTTGCAACAAAAGACCTACCACCAGTGTGACTGATTGCAGTGGTGGAATAATCTCTGCTGTGACGGAGGTTATCCCAACAGCGGGCGATGGGGTCGTCACATCCCGACGCCGGGAGAAATGATTATGTTAAAAATACATTAAATTATTCAACCGATTACGGTTCGTACAATGCAGTCCACTGACAGTAACGAACGGACGAATGGCTGAGGCAATATTATGGTTTAGCAATAAAGCATATGAAAAAACGTCATCGACGCAAGTGTAGCCGCATTTAATACTAGTCATTCAGTTAGTTAGTCATTAGTCATTAGCCATGCGTCTCGACCGGGAAAGTACTACCCACGCACAATGGGTGTAAAGTAACATTATGGGTACTGTTGCGATTCGTGCGATGAGTGAAAGCCCCGGAGGCCTCTTTGCCCTTCTCATTTCTTCTCTCTCGTCCCTTGCGTTGGCAACGCGCATGTGAATGTTCAAATATCGCAAGCGTTCATAGGTTGCTGTGACTGATTACCATCGGGCGGACTGATTACTTGGCAACTGTCCTGAAATAAAAAAAAGTTTTTAACAGGAGACACGCTTTCATTTTAAAATCAACTCTGTTTTTTGTGTTATTATATCGAGTATAGAAAACCATAATCTGTGAAAAATTCACTACCCGTTCGTATGTTGCAGTCCGTTGACTAAACAGCGGAGGCTTAGCAATAAGGTTCCGTTGGCAACATAATCAACGCGAGCGTAGCCGCATGTAATACTAGTCATTCTGTAATTTAGTAAATGTAGAAATGTAATAAAATTATGAAACACTGAACACTATCGGTGTATTGCACGTGCAAATCTGCTGAGTGCTGTTTCTTTGACACTGAGAATCGTGTGAATGTTATATTAGCAGTTACGTAGAAATTACCTACTTAATAATTTATTTATTAACCGACTTCAAAAACGGCGGAGGAGTTGCTGAACTAAAATTACAAAGCTTTTTTTATGTTACAAGTTGGCAAACAAGCATACGGCCTGCCAGATGGTAAATGGGCGCCGTAGCCTACGAGCGCTTGCAGCACCATTAGTAGGTGCCACTCACGCGTTGCCAACGTCGAGATATTGGTTCTTAAATCTCCTCTGCCCAGTTATTTCACTAGCCTACAGTGCCCTTCAAACCGGAGCACAGTAATGCCTATTGCCTAAGCACTACTATTTGGCGGCAGAATATTTGACAGTGCGGTGGTACCTATCTAGCCGGCCTCTTGCAACAAAAGGCCTACCACCAGTGAGACTGATTGCACTGATGGAATTGTCTCTTCTGTGACAGAGGTTACCCCAACAGCGGGCGATGGGGTCGTCACATCCCGACGCTGGGAATACGATACAATTACATGATATGTGTTTCAATATGATTGTATGATTATGTCGTTGATTACGATAATTTAACTCTCTTCAACTCCGAATGTAATTCGAAATGCAATGAAATTTCAATAGGCTATATGACAAAAAGACACAGGAACACAGAGAGAGACAGCTTACACACACACTTACACACACAACATACGGCATTTCGTAAAATGTCGATTTCTACTAAATCGCACTACCCGTTAGCGCGTTAAGGATAATAATTTGTAACTCAATTGATTTTGCTGTGACATACATTCACCCATTAGGGTACTAATATCCTGTATGGGGAGGGCCGGATTAGCCATGTCCAGTGTTTCTTAGACATTACTGCGTCGCGGTAGAATATCTGACACTGCGGTGGTGCATACCTAACCGGCCTCCAAAACTGATTATCAAATTTTAACGATATCAAATCAAATTATTGGACATTTGAAGTGTCCAATGAATTTGAACCAACATAATATTTAAATTATTTTATCGCTGATATTAAATAAACTATACAAAAAGTTGGATCAAACATTGGAATGAAACGTAATATTGACGCCAATGTCATCCAAACCACGCTGTACTCACTTTTATTTCTTTTATTAGACAAACGGACAGGTGCCTTAACCTCTATATTAGATAGTAACCGATCTTTTGACGTTCTTTTTTTTTTAACTCAATTAACATAAATTCCATGGCTTTACTCTAAAGGAGTGACGGTTGTTATCAAAATGTTTATTTTTAAGTTTCACGCTGGCCCTTAATAAAGCTGATCACTTATTTCGGGACCGGTTTTCGAGTTTTGATAGGAGATAAATACATTAAACTACAAAACAAGGGCGTTACCAGGATTAACCGACTGAAATTAGGAAGTTATTTTCTATCAATATTGTTCTTATGGTGTATTCAGTGGCCAATCTAGTGTCAGAATCAGGTCGTCCATTTAGACCTCTGACACGACTTATTGACTATTATCAAATTAATAACACCCTGGACCGACCTTTACGTGTCCTCCAAAGCACGGAGACCCTAAGTTAAAACACCACTATTCGGTCCATCCATTGACTGACCGCGCCTAAAGTTTGGTCCAGTTGTCCGACCAGTGAACGAGAGAATTATATTTAAATAACTCAATACGAAAATTAATTTTGGTTAGAAGTTTTTCGGAAAAATGGAATCATAAATATGTTTATTATAATTGTAAAGTAATAGTGGACTTGTCATATTTCATCTAGCTCTATGAGATTGAGCTCTGCCAATATAGCACTCAAGATGCCCCCGTATTGTGTTCTCTAAGAGATCCCGGAGCCTCTCTCTTTCTCTGAGGTCGGCCACCGACGAGGTTTTGGTTAGTGGGGACCAACCTGAATGAACAGATTTCTTCCTCCAAAAAAAGACTTGTCTCACTAGCTGCTTTAAACTTGCAGTGTAGAACTCTCTTTTGCTAGGTTGAGAGAGCCCTACGTGTCTGATGATGAATCATAAATACCCGATATAGATATGGTAATTAGTTAAAAAATACTTTCAAAACTAGGAGCGCCCGCGGCTTCGTTCTTATTAAAATAATTTTCTATGCAGGCGACCGTCTTGTTATCAGTAGTTAATTTTCTATTGCATAAAACACATTAATTTATACTAAATTTCACGTTCAAATTTACTATAGTTTGTTTTGTGATAATTCCTCAGGAACCTTATTTTCTCGGGGATAAAAATTTCGACATTTATTACATTAAAGGCGTTTACCTCGCCTTGCCCATATGATGTCTGTTATTGTAATATTATTTTTCAACAAACAAACGACCAATCCAATTTTTGTTGTGCTATATAACTCACCGTATCTCATCGCCCGCCTGCGCTTTCTTTCTTATAGCTAAGCTTTTATATATCGTATCGTGATGTTATATATAGCCTATAGCCTTCATTAAGAAATTTACTATCAAATGGACGCAAAAAAGCAATACCATGTCAACGCACACGAATGTCATTTCGAGAAAAACGCGTTTTAAATTTTAAACTAGCTTTATATTATTTTTTTATGTATTGGTCAAGTTTTTGGCTATTTCAAGATGTATGTAAGTTATTTTACTTATTTTCACAATAAATAAGTATACAAGCTGCATATTTCGTATATAATATAACCCAAAACGTTTAAAATAATACATAAATCGCATGATTAAAAATGGCTTTTTTAGAAGTTTTAAAGCTTAAAACCCTACAAATATTATTCTACTAATGTTCTTCAAATGGAAATGGAAACATACACAAGGACATGGAAAAATGGTATGTATGGTCAATACAAACATCTGTCCCGAGAAGGAATCGAACCGTTGCGTCAAATCCGACTGGTAGGTCCAGAGATTAGCACGTTAAATCAAACACACAAACAAACAAACTCGTCAGCTTTATAATATTGGTATATGGTAGCGATATGATTAGTTAATAAGTTACTTAGCATTTTTTCAATGTATTATTAAAATCTATTAATATTTCGACATGCACATGTTCAAATATTAATTGATTCTTATAAAGCGCATGTCCGTCTGTAAAATGAATGCAATTTTTCCTGGTATTTAATTATCTAGTTGGCAACACCTGCGTTGGATCATTTTACTTACAATTAGTATTCATCGCTTATGACTTGCTTAAGGAATTATATAGAATTGTTATTTATATTAAATACTTTATAACTTTGTATTGATAATTCAAGTTATCTTTTATATTTACTGTAGGCATTATATTTAATTTTTTTTTGATCTCAAAGGACGAAAATATTGCCTAATTCGAACACACAAATAAACTCGACAAAAATTATAGCCCTTTAGGTTGAGACTACCCTACTTGACTTAAAGCAGAATTTGCGTCCGATAGCGCAACAGAGGATTTTTTTTTTTTTAATAAACATTACACACTCAACGGCTCCCATTAGGATACTGATATCTTGTGTCGTTGGTCCGGAAATATACACAATGACAAGGACAAACACACCCAGACTGGAAAACCTGCCTCTATGGTCAATACAAACATCTGCTGCGATCGGGAGTCGAAAACGTGACCTGTGGCGCTTAAGGCAGGTTCGAAACCGTTGATATAGTGGAGGTATACCGACTTCTTGGGCTTGCCCTGGAAGTCGGCCGGTGGGGGCCGTAAGGCCTCGGAGTTGTACATTTGTATATTGTATATTTGTATATGTTTGTATATATTGGGGTTTTGCGGACTTCCTGGGTTTTCCTGGGAAGTCGGCACAGGCGGAGGCCGCAAGGCCTGAGCGCGAAAGCGCTAGGGGGTTATTTGTATATTTGTATATATGTATATATTTGGGGTATCGCCGGCTTCGTGAGTTTATTGAAAAATAAACTTCCCGAAGCCGGCCCAGGCGGAGGCCGTAAGGCCTAGGCGCGCAGGCGCCAGGGGGGTATATTTATATCTTTATATATGTATTAGTATGTATTTTATGTATATATGGCGGCACTATGTTGCCGCCCCAGGCGGGGACCGAAAGGTCAGGGGGTATTATTATAAGTTTATATATGTATTCGTATGTAATAGTATGTATATATGGCGGCACTATGTTGCCGCCCCAGGAGGGCCCCTCGGGGCAAGCGCCGGGGCGTCGCGGTTGAATGCGCAAGCGATCCCGTGACGTCCCACTATGGCGCTAGACGGGACCTTGGGGTTTTAGTTTGGGTATGGGGGCCAGGTCTTCTAAAGACCATTGCACATGGCCTCGAGTCCCACACTCCCCGCGCCACTTTTTACCATCTGTCCCGGCGCGGGGTGCGTAAATGCATTTCCCCAAGTAAAAAAAAAAAAAAAAAAAAAAAGGTTCGAAACCGTTGCACCACAACCTCAATTGCGCGCACAACCTCACCACAACCACAACCAAAAGCGCGTTTGGTAATGCGCGTCTCTATTTTCAGATGCTTAAGTTGTGGTACGAAAAATTGTACTCAACTGTGTAAAATGTATGTATATCCGCCAATGCAGTCTGCAATCTCCACCAGATTCTTAACAAAAGAGAAGACCTTTGCCCTGCGACGCGACATTAATAGTCAGTTAGTACACAAAAAGACATAAAATAACCAGTTATCATTATTCAAATTTAAATTGCCATCTATGAAGCTTGACAAATTCAAATCCTATGCTATCCTTGTAACTAAATCATATAAAAATTTTAAAATCCCACGACAGTTCTCACAAGTAAAACCCTGTAGATGTGAAAGGGACGGCGATATGAAAACGATGAAGTGCGAAAGAGTAGACAGGATATAAAGTCATAAATATCGCACAGCTGGATTCTTCTTACCCGATACTTTTTTCTCCAAAAACGAAGATCACTGCGTCGTTTACGGGTAAGGAATGTTCTGAAGAAAAGTGTTACAAAATTCAATTTTAAAACAATATTACTTTATCAATATAATTTTATGAAGTTGAAGACTGAATTTAATGATAATTTATTCGTATTTTTTCATTAAATATTTGAATAGTCTAATTATATTTAAGTGCTCAAAATGCTTAAAAACGTTGATTTTAAGTTTACTTTCATTTGAGGGAAATGTGACATGGTAAAATTTATTTAAGCTAATATAGTCAGCTAATATTTACATAGAAATAAAAATGTATTACAGTTTTATTTTTGATGGGTTTATATTTAAGGTCTTAAGAATATTTCAGTAATATAACTATCACAGTGCACACGTTTTTTTAACCACAAAGTTGCCAAACAATCCATTATGACAACGTAATACTGAAAGCATCACACATGCTGTCAGCTCTGCCAACCCAACGGCCAATCCAACTTAGGGTTTATATATGGGCCTCCAGTAGTAAAAGTTCATAATAAATAGTACCTATCTTCCCAGACAAGTCCGATCCGAACTACGCAGTCGAAGGCAATAAGAAAAATGACAAATAACACTAAATAGCATTATTTTCGTTCCTCGAAAATTTTCATATCAATCTGTTACAATTACTATATAATATAGTTACTTACTTTAGAATTAATTAACTAAACATTTCGACCGCAACAGTACATAAAGAGCAAGCTAATAAATTCAAATAGGCTTTATTGGAAACCCTACAGCGGCATCCGACACCGGTCCGTATCAATATAGTGTGTTTTATTAAATCCACCATCACGATTACTCATAGCGATATCACATCTACATAAAACATTTCACTGATGTAACATGGAATTGGTTTTTCTTATACTATCATACTATCATGACGACATAGTGGCGCGTGTGCGATTCCCGCTCGGAGCATAATATGTTTGTATTTACCACGCAAGCTTTTTTACGGGTCTGGGTTTGTTTATCCTTGTCATTGTGTATGTTTCCGGACCCCCGACATAGGATACAACTATCCTAAAGGAGGCCGTTGAGTGTGTATCGTTTATTAAAAAATAAAATCAAGGATAACTACTTTTTAATGTCAAAAAGGGGGTGTAAGAGGCTGAAAGGGGTTAAATATGACATTCTAAATTTGAAAAGGGGGTTAATTTATATTAAAATCGTTATTCAATGACAATCGCAAAGACACCAGACCGAAAAACATGCCTATATAGTCAAAACAATCATTTGCTCTGAGCGGGTATCGAACCCGTGTTCTATGGCGCTTAAGGCAGGTTCGCCACTACTGAGCAAGTGTAATAAACAAAATATATCCTGTTATATTTATTTGACTTTTTAATCTTACGTCATTTCACTTAAAACCAAGATATAACTTTAAGATGAACCTGTATATCTATGTGGGTGTATCATCTAATATCACGTATAAGAATGCGTCGGTCCGTGACGCCGCATTGACTCCACATCCACTAATTATCACGTCTGAACCGATAGATAGAGATATTTTTGTTACTTTTTTCATATTCATCCACTTAATAACATTCTTCACGCTGCGGTAAAGAATGGAGCGGAGTCGGTGATTTAGGCAAATAAAGGCGGGAATTAAATTAAATGTCATTTACATAAGTACATCATTGTAATTTTATAAAATAATAATGTATTTAAATAACATGAATGTAAGTATTCATAATTCAATTTAACATGTCTAATTCTTAATAAAATGCATATATTCAAAAATTATAATTATAAAATATATTATAATAAATTATAAACAGGATCAAAATAAAAACTTTTCTCAGAGCTTTAGGCGGCAGTACCACCTCTGCGCACGGTTCTCCGTGTCCTCTGCTAGGCACATGCGTCTAGCTTCGCCTTACAAGAAAATGTATACGTATTGTGTAGAGTTCACTGCAACCCACGCACGCGCTACGCACGATATGACGTCATTGCTACGCGCATTGCTTGCTCAAATAAGTTGTCCACGTAGCCCACGGTATTAACACATTCCACGAAAGAGAGCTTAGCTTCAGTACTGGAGGTGAGACGGGCAGTATTCGTCTATAGCGTGTACTTCAGGGGAGACAGACTTGCATATGTAGTAGTCGTGCATAGCATGTGCTGCGGCAGGATCGCGGCCTAAAATCATTGTCAGAATTTTTAAATACGTTCTCAGCATGTTTCCGAGTGCATTTAGCGCCTAATCCCCGGTTGCCAGCCAGCGGTCTTTTCTAGCGGAAGTGAATGAAACCGTTCATTTCTGGTTTCAAACGCTTTTTTTCTCACTAACCTCCTCCCGAAAACTTTACGATTCTTAAAAGTGACACAAAAAACGAAAAAGTTTGACAGTAGGATTGTAGTTTTGATGGGAACGGACCGTAACGTTAAATAAAGGTTGTATAAGATTTATTAGCACTTAACTTTTTACATGGTCAAGTTCAAATTCTTTCTACAATAAAAAAATGTTCAGAACAGCAATAAATGAAGTAATAAAAGTTTTGGGATAGTTTCAGAAACGTAAGTTGAAATTTTAAAACAATATTATAAAATTTATTTGCTATTATTATTAAAAAATAGATTTATAACAAAAATATTTATATAAATTTTAAAATGTTTGTATGCCAAACTGCCATCTAGGTTTATAAATCAAAACTACGACGTCTTTCTAGTAAGCCATAAAGGTTTATCATATTTCTTTAATATGGCAATAGATGGCAGTAAACCAGTAATGCTTTTGATACTTGAACACATATTAGTTCTAAAATAGTCCGACAGATGGACTACGTATAATTCGACTATAAAAAATGCACAGTTGTAGTTCGCTGTTCCATCTATTCTAACGGCATTTTTATTTGCTAGTGTAATATCAAAAAGTAATTCTGAAGCGGTGTAGTCAATACAGAACAAAGCGCGTGTCTATGGTTCGATTTGTTCAATTTCTGACAGTCTGTTACCGCTCCTATTACGAGTGGCGTGTGTCGTTTGGAAGAACGTGAAACTCGTGTAATATTATTTGTTTTTTTGATTGTTGTGACTGACATAAGTACTAAATAGTGTATTTGTTTATCTCAAGCTTAAAGTGGAGTGATGTAAGTGTTGTTAAGTTAACATTTTTGTGTCAGAAACATGGTGCAGTAGCCGAAAATCGTCTGTGTTGAACCAAGTTTGCCGGCTGTCTTGTTATGGTGAGTACAATCGATATTTACCCCCTTTTATTCGGGATCGTGCACCTTTTTGGTTTTTAACACTCCATACGTCTTTATATTATACAGTTTAAAACATATACATACGCGGCAATAAGTATTTTAAATAAGATTTATTCTATACATTACTAAGCGCATCATTACTTTTGATTGCGAGTTAGAGTGATTTTCCCAGTTGCATTATTGCATTATTAGTGGTTCTGGCCAATTAACTATCTAGTAGTTTTGCGAGATCGATACCAAGTATGCTGGAGAAGTCGTATTTTTTGTTTACATTTCAAGCTGCGTTACTTTGCAGTAATAATGAGGAATTACAATAACTTTCTCAGAGATAACTGTATGTCTTAAAATGGTAAGATTTTATGATGTTTGAAACAAAGAGATTGTTTATTTGTGTCTTATTTATACAGTACTTCTAACGTTTTGCCATATATAATTTACGAAAAATTCATATTAGATTATTGACTATAGATAATATTGAGAAATGTAGTACACAGGCTTATAAAAAACTTTTTTTAACTTTTTTAATTGGGACAAAAAAACAAAACTACAAATTCTGTATTATATGTGGTACAATATAAGTGTGGGAATAGTATTTTGTTTATGTTGAGTGTAACTGTTTATATAAACATTTTCTAACATTACTGAAAATAATGTTTATTTTTGAATTCTAATAAATCAAATCTGTATTTCTTGAAAAAAAAAAGAAGTAATACATTATATTAATATTGATACATTATATAAAAAAATCACTTGGATTGTTTTTTGTAATTTTAATTCTCTAATTTATTCAGGAATACTTAAGGTATGATGAATTATTTTTATTGGTATTAAATGTAATTTTTCCAATGATTATTTTTTAAATAGTTATTTGAAATCAGCGATAATATTGATATCTTATTTTTGTTGAATAAATTGCAATCTTCCATAGACAATTTTTGTTTGTATTTAACTTTTATAAAACCAGTGTTAAGGTCACAAGTAAAGTGTTAGTCAATTAACCTTGTGAGCTGTTTATGAGCCTTTATACTCTTTACATACTTATTTAAATAAAAATAAAATTGTTAAATTTATTAAAATGTTAGTTAACCCGCCATATAGTCAGAGGTCACTGTAGATAGAGAAGTTAGCAAGACAGAATTAGAAGAGAGAAGAAAATAGAGAGGTAATGATTTAGACTTTTTGCAAATGGAACTTAATATATCCTAAAAAATTAGAAAAAATTGCAATTTTTCTAACATAAAACCAATTTAATTCAACTACCAAGTTCTAGCAAGACACAATACAAGACCTTTGTGTCTTTTTATGATTAGTGGATTACTGATTTAAAGTATGAATTTAGCAAACCCTAGTATAAAATTTGTGACTTCAGATTGACTTCAGCAAAACAATCACCTACAGAGCCATGCCATAGTCTTGATTCCACAACACTTTCTGAATAATAATAATTCACTGGTTAGGTCTTTTATTCCAAGATGCTGGCTAGGTAAGAGCAAAGTGAGTTTGACATTACTGAGTTTCAGTTTGTAGTAAACTACTGCTAGTGTAGTTAGTGACTCTACTAAGGTACTAATAATTATTTAAGAATCAATATCTCAAGGTTGGCAACGCTTGAGTGAAACCTACAAATGAATGATATTGCAAGGGCTCATGGGCTACAACAACTGGTCACCCTCAAGTGGACTGTATGCTTGCCAACATAGTCACATACAAAAATCGCATACCGAATTTACGATTTTTTTTGTATAATATTGGCCACAGGATTATTATACCTTCTGACTGATGACTTCCGCCATCGCCGTTGCGAAATAAAATAGGTATGCTGATTTTAAGGCATAATAGAAAAACACACACACAAAAACTTCAATATATAGCATCCACATACATACAGATAATTTGACTCTTTAACGTGTTACATCTATCGATTTAAAATAACTCAAATTCTCGGAATGGAAAAGAAAACTGAGTGAAACAAACTGATGCAGTAAAAGGCGGTTCGTCGGTGATTTACGATTTAGATGTAGTGCAGATAAAGAGTCATTGTATCAAAGTCCAGTGGTGAATAATAAACGAGTGCTTATGTGCCGTCTTGTATTATAGACAAAGTCGGTATAGTCGCATACATAAGTGAGAGGAATATGTTGGCCATATGTAGTGATGGATTTACCTGTGGAAAAGTTATTTCCTGTCATGACCGTTGGCAAACAAGCTTACGGTCCGACTGATGTTAAGCAGTCACCGCACGCTGTCTGTCGCGCTATGTACTCTTGTGATACTTGAAGTATCACATGCTTGTTACCAACACAAGAGATTGGAGAGAAGAAAAAGGTGGAAAAGGTAAAAAGGAAGCGAACAGAAGTTGTGATTTTCTGCGAGAAGTTGGTACTTACCCGTTCGACCCGGCTTTTTTGCTTGATATTATGTTTTAAGTAAAACTTTGTAAAAAAATATGGAGAATACGAGATTTTGAAATCGGCTCCACAAATAAAAAAAAGACGCCGTTAAAAAGTGGTCCATTTTTAAAAGTAACATTTAAAATAAATATACCTATCAGGCATAAATTTTCAATATATAGCCAAGGTATAAAGATTTCCATACACTGGTTATTGCTTTTCTGGACTTCAAATTCAACATTTTCAGTTATTATTTCGGTATTCATACATAATGCGGATACTTCTTTAAAAGTATTTTGCAAAAGATCAAACAGTCTATTCAACGTTAGTTTTTTCCAATCGCCGAGATCATTTACTGTAACTAATTACCGAGAAACTTGTAAATAAGAGAAAACAGTTCTCTAGATAACTTTAAAAGATAATCTAAAATTAGTATTCCTTTAGCGTTCAGATCAACGTCCTAAGCTTGTATTTTATTTTTTATCTGTCACACATGTGGGGAAACGGTGTTAACATTTTACGCACACATGGAAACGAAATGTGACGTCATCCGCCTCATTCATTTGATTTGGACGGCTTAATTAACTTTTTTCCCAAAATTTCCGTTGTTTTCAAACAATCAGATTCCTGATATTTACTATAGCGTGATTATTCCGGGAGGTTGATCTCGAAGGAGAAAATTACGACGAGTTCAGTCATTGTCATTTACACGGGTATTGCGTTTATAATCTACGTATCTACAATAGGGTGATTCAAAAAATTTTTTCTTCTAAACGGACTTAAAAGTTTCGTTTGGGTGTAAAAAATTACTGTGAAAAGATGAGCCCTTAATATTAATATTAAGATTGTCCGCATCGCATTTTTTAAATTCCCACAAGAATAACATGGGAAATATTATTTTTGCTCGTTCTGATTTTTCTTGCTAGCCCGTCGTGGGTCATAATGCAAATTCTTCCACGTATTTTTGTAGAGAATTGAACGCTCTACAAAAAAGTCTCTTATGATTTTTTCCGAAACCTAACAAATTAAAAGTTATTCGAGGTCAAAGTTCAATTTATCGCAAATTTGACTGTTTTAATGCATTACAGTTAATTTAATGATCTTAGTGGGAATAGTTAATTTAGTCTTCTATAAAATGCTTATCAATAATTTTATGAAATAAAAAGGCCAGTGAAACTCTAAGGAAATTTTTAGCAATGGTGAACTTCAAAGGACTAGGTAAATATGAACTACGATTTTGTATGAAAACAGTCAAATTTGCGATAAATTGAACTTTGTTTCTGAAAAAATCATGTCTAGTAGGTTTTGTGGTGTAGCCGTTAAAGCGTCACAAACAAACTTACTTTCCCATTTATAATATTAGTTAGTATATATTTATATGAGTAGCATTGTGTAATCAGACGCAATTAAATTGTTCCGCTTATTGTGCTGTCAGCGGCGCTGACAGACATTTGTTGTTATTAACTGAAAACCTTGGGTATAATTAATTGATATATTTATTTATTACTTACATAGCTATTTTATAAAAAAGAAAATTTCGATTGTAACACTCAATAGCTGAATGTTAGAGGTCGCGAGTTAACGCGAGATTTGCAGGTTATTCTGACCCTCTTTGTCATACCCACTCCTAGCGCAAGATACAATCTTATTTGGAGGGGTAATAAATAGGAATATATGTAATGACTTGGAAAATAATTGATAACTAGCGGCTCGCTCCGGCTTTGCACGGGTATAAAATATATAGCCTATGTCATTTACTGAAAAAATGGTTAAAATCGATCCAGTAGTTTTGATTTATTCATTACTGCCCGTGGCCCGCACGCGTTAAATGTAATTATTTAAGACATCACATTGGAAACCTTAAAAATTATTATTTTTTCTCCATTATTTAATAGATGTTATCATACATATAAACCTTCCTCTTCAATCACTCTAACTAATAAAAAAACCGCATCAAAATCCGTTGCGTAGTTTTAAACATTTAAGCATACACAGGGACAGAAAAAGCGACTTTGTTTTATAGTATGTAGTGATGTAGTGATTCATTACAAAAATTTACCACAATATGTGTGATTTGTTTTATGTTACTGAGTTGGCAAGCAAGCATACGGCCCATCTGATGGTAAGCGGTTGCCGTAGCCTATGAGCGCTGGCAATACCATATATAGTTGTCACTCACGAGTTGCCAACCAACTGTAGGTTAGTTCTTCAATCTCTTTTGCCCAGTGTATTCTCTAGCCTACAGTGCCTTTCAAACCGAAACACAGAAATGCCAAAGACACTACTTCTTTGCGGTAGAATAATCTCTGTTATGACAGAGATTATCCCAACAGTTACATCAAATAGACCAAAAAATACATTCGCATACGGAGTTCTTTGAATTTTATCAATATTACTGAATCTTGCTCCTTCTGTCTAAGGCTTTATAATACAAAATTGTAGTTGTATTGTTATGTGTAGGATATAAAAATCCAAACAAGCTACTTGTAAAAATTATTGATTTTATCAACATTTTTTGTTATTTTTCACGGCTAAATATTATATTTGTACACACAGATTAACTTAAGTAGGGCATGTCTTGAAATCGAAGCTGTTCCGCTATGATTATGTCTAAATGATAGATTATAGGCAACTAAAAGACCTTACAACACTTCGTTGCTTAAAGAACGAATTTTACTGCAATGCAATAGTCTCTAAGTAACGATTAACGATTAATCGTAATTGGTCTATAATATTATAAAATAATTAGTTTTTAGGGTTCCTTACCCAAACGGTGGCAGCGACACCCTAGTACTGAACCTCCGTTGTCCGGCAGTCCGTCTGTAACGGGCTGTGTTTCGCAAACCGTAATAGGTAAAGAGTTGAAATTTTAACTATGTGTGTTCTTAAAATAAAATAAAATTAAAAAAAATAGGGTCCCCATACAAGGAACTAGATATTTTGGCTGTCCCAAGAACAGTAATAGAAAAATAATTTCTTACGTTGACCTTTACATTTTACGGTGTTGGTACTCTTTATGTGTGATCCCGACAGCTACTTGCACGGTTTTTTAATAAAATCATGTTATCATATTAACAATAATGTTCCGCCAGGGACATTTATTTTAGTCTAAATCGAAATATCCCATCTTCACGATGTTAATGTGTTATTTTATGTTAGAAGTTGGCAAAGAAGCATACGGCCCACCTAATGGTAAGTGGCTGCCGCAGCCTATGAGCGCTTGCAGCACCATTAGTAGGTGCCCCTCGCGCGTTGCCAACCTCGAGATATTAGTTCTTAAATCTCGATCGCCCACTAATTTCACTAGCGTACAATGCCCTTCAAACCGGAATACAGTAGTGCCTAAGCATTATTATTTGGCGGCAGAATATTGGACACTGCGGTGGTACCAACCTAGCCGGCCTCTTGCAACAAAAAGACCTACCACCAGTGTGACTGATTGCACTGGTGGAATAATCTCTGCTGTGACAGAGGTTATCCCAACAGCGGGCGATGGGGTCGTCACATCCCGACGCCGGTTAATAATCAGTATGTATGTATATTTAAAATAATACAATGCAATATAATTTATCCTCCAGCGAATGCACTTAAAAATAGTAACAGGATAAATAGAAGGTATTGTTAAACCTTGACTTAGCAATACTGTTAAATAAACTACCGATTTTATACATTTCAAATGCGGAACTATTTGTTATCTGTAAAACTTTCAGTTTTTAATTGAAATACAAGGTTGCTATTATTCAATATATAAATTTTAACTATTATACTAGGTATGGCCGCGGCTTTTCTAGTGTACATGTAAATATATTATGTTGCTTAGTAAAATGATCTATGTATAAATTGAATGATATATTGAATGTAATAATATCAATATATAAGAAGTGTTGACAACGAACACCGTTGTACGGATAAACCCAATGGGGTTTTTGTTACAATGTTCTTTGTAAAATAGAATAAGAAGGAAAGTGTATGTTACCTTAAATAAAAAAAAAAATAACTCACGCGCGATTCGTGATGTTATAATAAAGTTCAAGTCATAGACCTACATGAGAGGTCTGAACCCCACAGACACTAGATTGACCACCAACCATAACAAGTCCGACACTAGGTTGACCATCAACCATAAAATTTCTGACACTAGGTTAACCATCAATCATAACAACTCTGAGACTTGGTTGACCATCAACCATAACAACTCTGAGACTTGGTTGACCATCAACCACAACAACTCTGACACTAAGGTGAACATCAATCGTAATAACTCTGACACTAGGTTGACCATCCACCATAACAACTCTGACGCCAGGTTGACCATCAACCATAACAACTCTGATGCTAGGTTGATGGTTCAACATCAACCATAAATTTAGAACGAAACCAGCGCATGGATTTTGTTTCGGCAGAACAAATATTTATTTTAAATAAGAATTCTCCATATTTTTATCTTATGCTCATATATGAAGTAAAAAGACCATTTTTGTCGTTGTTTACATTCTAAGTTCAATGTCCACTTATTTTACTCGAAAACACATTTCTAATACGGCGTCTGTTCCTAAATAGGTAACGGAAAAAACCGGTACTTTTGTTTACACTTTACAGTATCCTTACATGCGATGCGGTTAAAATGTTTTAAAACCCGATTTGTTACAACCACTAAACAACCAAAAGCCACCCATCTTATGTGAAATCGTGATTGGTGCTACTTTTTGATAACCTATGTCTTTTACGTAAGCATACGGTACGCCTGCAGGCACCGCAACTTATGAACGCTCTCGATGTTTGAAGTATCACATCCGCGTTGCCAACCTAGGGGAGGGAAGGGATGATAACGGAAAAAAACGAAGAGAAAAGAGGGGATAGGAGTCTGGGCCTCCGGCTCTCTCGTCATCGATTTTCTGTAGAGGCTAGTAAATCCCGTCCGAGACAACCCATTTGCGCTGGGAAGAACATTGCTCTACTGTTGAAAAAATCGTGTAGCCGTCAAAGGATTCTAAATGCAGCAGCTTCAGGTTCGTATAATCATATATCATTGCTCTCTTATTCACCCATTCGCGTAAAAACTTGTAATAATGCTTTAAAATAAAACACCTTTCGTTAAACTAACTACTAAACTAACTTTTATAGAAGGCGTAAAACCAAACTCGGAAGCTGTAAGGAAGAGACACGAACTCGTTTAGTAACTGTTCCTAACAATAAACATAATAATTAATGTTGTGGGTAAGCTCATTACAATAGAATCGTTCCGATCTTGATAATATAACCCTAGTTTCTGCGAAAGAGGCCAAGCTGTTACGTTTCACGAAATCCAGTCATATTTGAACTTTGTTCATCAATAAATATAAACCACATTGAGGTAATAATTGAAAGCTCAAGATAATCTGGTTCAGGTGCACAGTGGATCCAATTATATCAGAACTGTGCGTTAGATGTACTTAATTGAATCGCATGAGCGTCGAAGAGTTCAACTTAAAATGGTTTATCAAAACAATGATAATACTGCAACTGTGATAATGACTGTTGCATCATTGGCTTATTCAATTGTGTTGAGTTGGTTTAGTTTGAATTGTCATTGACATTCAATAGTACCTACTTTGTAGTTTAAAACGGTGTTTACTCTAGAAGAGTAAGTTTAATGTTAGTAGTAACTGTCTAAGGGTGGTTTCAATCCAGCGTTTTTTCTTTGAGCGTATAATTTCGGTTCGGAATATGCGCGTACACGGGCTTATTCCGGTGTGTACGCTCGAATCGACGGTGGCGATTGTCAGTAGGATATTAAAAAAATACGCTTACATACGAAATTATTATCGACATAAGAACAAACGCAGATCGAAGCAAATATAAATAACAGACATCTGCTCCGAGCAAGAATCAAACCGGTGACTATCGAGGCTTAAAGCAGCCTCGCTACCAGCTAGCCACAACTGTCTTTACAATGCACGTATACTTGCTTCAAACTACGAGCTTATACGTTTGTAAATAACGCTTGTCTGTAACCGCCCTAAGACTGTTATAGCGCAATGTAAGTTGGTGATTCTTAAGTAGTTATCTGAGTGTTCTAAGATTTTAAAGCTAAAGAGATAACGTTTGGACGTGTTCACCTTAGGAGCTACTAGTCCGGTAACAAAAAAAAAAGCTTGTAGAATCATAATAAGAAAGAGAAATTGGTTGGAGAAAATCTTTAATTTTTATATCATGACGGTTGGCACCGCAACCTATGAAAGCGCGCCACTTGAAGTATCACATGTGCGTTGCCAACCCAACGGATAGGAAAAAAGTAATGAGAAGGGAAAAGGTACCCTTCACATAGATAGTGGGAGGAAACGCAACATTACCTACTGATACGAGTATTATTAACTACTACTTTACGCCAATTTTCTGTGAGAGGGTAGTACTTCCCCGGTCGAGCGAAATCCGACATCAGAATTTAAAATCATAATAAAAATAAGTAGAAATCACGACATAGTATAAAACAAAGTCGCTTTCTCTGTCCCTATGTGTGCTTAAATCTTTAAAACTACGCAACAGATTTTGATGCGGTTTTTTGTTATAGATAGAGTGATTGAAGATGAAGGTTTATATGTATAATAATATCCATTAAATAGTGGAGAAAAAAAATAATTTCTGAGGTTTTTAATGTGATGTCGTAAATAATTACATTTAACGCGTGCGGGCCACGGCCAGTAATGAATAAATCAAAACTACTGGATCGGTTTTAATCATTTTTTCAGTGAATGACATAGGCTACATATTTTATACCCGTGCGAAGCCGGAGCGGGCCGCTAGTATATATGTATAATAGGTGGTAAAAGCTAAAATTGAAGTTTTTAAAGCACCATGCACTTTTGTACTACCCGTACTAGTAAAGCGGAAAACTTTAACAATCTCTTCTCCATGTTCAAAGTGTGAACTACAGTAAATGGTTTGTTACGTAAGTTTACTTATGTAAGACATGTATCGAATGAGATAGGACAAGTTCTTCGAGTTTTGACATTTAATACTAGATTTTATGACGTATCAAAAAATTTGCTACTAATGTTGATTTTACTTTTTTTTTTTTTATGTTGGCAAACAAGCATACGGCCCACCTGATGGTAAGTGGCTGCCGCAGCCTATGAACGCTTGCAGCACCATTAGTAGGTACCACGCACGCGTTGCCAACCTCGAGATATTAGTTCTTAAATCTCGTTCGCCCAGTAATTTCACTAGCGTACAATGCCCTTCAAACCTGAACACAGTAGTGCCTAAGCACTACTATTTGGCGGCAGAATATTGGACACTGCGGTGGTGCCTACCTAGCCGGCCTCTTGCAACAAAAGACCTACCACCAGTTTTAGTTTTTAGACTAGTATTGGCGGCAGCTTTACAGTTTTGGTGTGCCTTCTCTTCTGTTATGGAGAAGGATTAGAAGCCTTCCCCGTACTTCTTCACTGTGGCTTGCGGATAAACATGTATTTTTTTTTAAATGTGAACGAAGCTCCTTACCTTATTCTTTTTGAACTCTGAATGTCATTCGGAATGAAATCTGTATATTTCAATAGGTTATATGATAACAAAGACAGGGACAGAGAGAGTTGCGCACCCGGCTGCGCACTCACTTGCACACACGCACATACACAACATACCTCATTTCATTAAGTGACGATTTCTACTAAATCGCACTACCCGTGAGCTGCGTTAAGGAACTTTGTTCCAATAGGCACTTGGTAATTTATAGGTGCTTGCCTTGATTTGATACCAATATCTTTAGCCTCTAAAAACCAGTGAAATGTGAATCAGATGAGCTGTTGACGAGCCATTAGATCACAGAGACAGATTAAAAGAATGTCCCTTACATGTTGTTCTGTAACATCTAAGGATAGTACGATTTACGTCGAAATCGATTCTGAGCAAGAATACTAATTAAATATTTATCTTACATTTCGTGACTTTCTAACAATAATACCTAGTGAGTTTTTCGCTGACGGAACGAGGTAATTGGAAAAGTTTTGTTACACGACTGATAAATTATTCGGCAAAGAATTCGGGGACAGAAATTAGCAGTTCACTTTTCAGTTAAATAACAGTAATGGATTCCTATGTGTTTAAAAGCATATTGTAAGTAAAAATTTTACACACTAAACGAGCCTCTTCCGTTAGCCTGTGTCGGGGGTCACAGCACACACAAAGCCTAGCACAACCGTTGCACACATGCCTTTATGTGTATGGTCAATACAAACATCTGACCCAAACAAGAAAGAACCCGCGACGAATGGCGTTTAAAGTAGATTTGCTACCATTGCGCCACAACGTTCTGGTAGCAGATTTCCTTTCCTTCACCACAAGAAAAGGCAATTTGCCCTTATCCTATGAGTTTCTTTTCTTTGTCGCACTTAAAAAAATGGAATGCTTTACCGGCACACGTGTTCCCTCATTCTTACAACCTGGGGTCCTTCAAACGTGGCGTGAAGAGGCACATTGCGGGTAGGCAGGGCGGGGATGGCTAGTACAGTTCGCCTTCTGCAACCATATTTGCCACCTTCGCGTGTGGGCTCCACTTCCACTTACCATCAGGTGGAGTGGAGTCATTTGCTCTCCGGCGTTATATATTAATAAAAAAAGTTACTGGTTCGGTGCGGGGTTGTGGAGGTTGTCATTGTTGTTTGCGTAATCGACCCCATGACGTCCTACTATGGCGATGGGGGTTCCGCTGAGTTTTAGTGGGTATTGCCGCTTGACTAACAGGCGGCCGAGTCCCACACTACCATTGCCTAGTGTTCTTGATAAATACATTACGCGCAGTGGTGTGCGTAAATGCATTTCTCAGTAAAAACAAGAAAAGGGTTGTGTAGGTTAGATAGCAATCGCTCTATGTAAAAACTAGTAACCCGTCAAATCCGTATAAGAGTAAATAGCAGACCCTGGATAAATGCCAGGAATATAGCTATAGTAAGAAGATTGTTCCCTAAATATTTAACTACGATTTAAAATTATAAATTTAGCTCTCAACTACAAAGTTAGTTGGTAAATTTCATCGAAAATTATAAAAGGTTCCATTTTGAATTTTAAATTGACTTTGTATGAAGTATTAGTAGAAGTTATTTGTTAAGATTTTAATAAAGTACAGCGTTGAATTTCCCAGGCTAAACTTTGATTACAGTTTAATTATAAGATATTTAGTATTAGTTTAAACTTTTTTTTTTTTTTTTTTTTTTTATGTTAGAAGTTGGCAAACAAGCATACGGCCCACCTGATGGTAAGTGGCTGCCGCAGCCTATGAGCGCTTGCAGCACCATTAGTAGGTGCCACTCACGCGTTGCCAACCTCGAGATATTAGTTCTTAAATCTCGTTCGCCCAGTAATTTCACTAGCGTACAATGCCCTTCAAACCGGAACACAGTAGTGCCTAAACACTACTATTTGGCGGCAGAATATTGGACACTGCGGTGGTACCTACCTAGCCGGCCTCTAGCAACAAAAGACCTACCACCAGCGTGACTGATTGCACTAGTGGAATAATCTCTGCTGTGACAGAGGTTATCCCAACAGCGGGCGATGGGGTCGTCACATCCCGACGCCAAACTGAAATTTTTATTATAAGATTTATATTATTTTAACTCACTTTATTATGACGGTGTCCAACAAACATACGGTCCGTTTGATGGTAAGCAGTCACCACAATCTGTGAACGCGACGATACTAGAAGTGTCACATGCACGTTGCCAACACAAGAGATGAGGGATGGTATAAAATGGAAACATTCTTTTTCAAAAATAAAAGTAGCCCTAGTTCTTATAACGTCAGCCAGTGAAAGTCCCATTAAAATCAGTCTAGTCGTTTTAGAGATTAGCTGGAAAAAAACAGAAAGACACACAAACAAAAAATATTTTTTAATGTAAGTACTCTATATACTGACACCGTTGTGGCGTTGTGGGTAGCGAGTCTGCCTTAAGCCTCGACGGTTGCGGGTTCGATTCCCGCTCGGAGCAGATGTTTGTATTAATCGTACAGGCATGTTTTCCGGTCTGGTTGTGTTTGTCCTTGTCATTGTGAATGTTTCCGGACCCCCGACACAGGATATAATTATCCTAATGGGGGCCGTTGAGTGTGTAGCGTTTAAAAAAAAAAATACTATAATATGCACTTAGTGAAAAGCTGTTAACTTGGAATTACAAACAGACACTTCAATTTTATTTATTTACGTAGATGTAAGATACTTCTTGACCTTTACAAATTCTGAAATGAGCTGTTGAATCAATCTGGGGATAAAGCTCTTCAAAAAGAATGTACCTATTGCCTCTCCGAATAAGCTCCTAGCTTGCGCTAGGATGGGGTACAACAATAGTCCAAGGTCGTCAGGATCGAACCAGCAACTCTCCCCAAAACAAAGTGGAGTCCACCCTTGGCCTCCGCAATCTGGCGATACAGCTTTTCAAAAAGAATGTACACTTCTATTGCCTCTCCGAATAAGCTCTCGTATCTTGCGCTAGGAGTGGGTCAGGATCGAACCCGAAACTCGCATTAACAGAGCGGAGTCAGCTCTTCGCTTCGTTGCTTAAAACAATCGAACTTTTTTCAAAATTTCCTCTGTATCTAACAAATTAGTAAAGAAAGCTATAAAGCTTTCTTCGGATTTGTTTATTTGTTCAGACAAAATGGGACAGAAAGCCTACAGTATAAAAGCAAGTTACAAGACCTAATAATAAAATTCCGTAAATATTTCATCTAGAAAATATCTGATAGAAATAATTGTCTACTGAAGTGTGAAACAAGTCAGGCGTCCGACACCGTTGGTTCACTTGGTAGTTATTAATAAAAACGTCATATTTTGAACCATCTTGTGTTATAAGTTTGTCGTGTGTGTGTCCGTCTGTGGCATCGTAGATCGTAAACCAATGGACCGATTTTGATGGTGATTTTTTTTCGATTGATAGTTGACGTGAACGACATGATTTTTAGATGCAATTTATGAAGATCTGTTCAGGCGTTTCACGTTACCTATGTTTTTGCTAAATACTGTAGCTAAGATGCATAATATTTACTTTGATGTATTTTTAAACATATCTGTGATCTAGTATATAAAACACTTATGTATAGTGGTACCACTGAGCTACTCTGATATTCGAGTTGGAAGGTAGGAGACGAAATTTTGGATTCCATATTAGTAAACATACTATTGTTTGGACTCAATAGATTCGTCTTAACTAGTTCTGTTTTTTTTTGTGTCGGGAGTTACCTCAAAATTTTTAATTGTATTTAATTATAGGACTACGATTTGAGAAAAATGTAAGTGGCGAAGATGTTGTCTGCGGGTCTCACATTAAAAATAAACGCTAAACACTCGACTAATGGCCCCCATTAGGACAGTGATATACCATGTCGGGGGTCCGGTAACATACAGAAGGAGAAGGACAAACACACCCAGACCGGAACTAATGCCTGTATGGTCCATACAAACATCTGCTTGACGACGTTGTGGCGCAGCGGTGGCACCTGACTTAAACGCCGCAGGTCGCGGTTTCGATTCCCACTCGGAGCATATGTGTTTGTATTGACCATGCAAGCATATTTTCCGCTCTGGGTGTATTTGTCCTTGTCCTTGTATGTATTTCCCCGACACAGGATATCACTATCGAGTCGAGATAGTATCGTTGAGAGTGCAGCGTTTATATATCTGCTCCGAGCGGATGTCGAACCCGCGCCTTGTCGCAGATTCGCTACCGTTGTGCCACAACGTCGTCAGGTCTTCATCAGATTATCGTCAGGGTCTTTCACGACGTTTTTACGACTAAGAAGAAGTTCTTTAGTGGAAATACAACTCTTTACTTTAATATATTGTTTAATAAAAAAGGTTTAGGGCTGTCAAAAGGTTTAGTTCGTGTCTTATGGTGAAGTCTATTCTCTTTACTGCTAGGGAGTCAGTGACCCCGATTTGCTACGTCACTTCTAATGAATTATTAGTGAACTGGAAAATCGTCTTGATGAGTTTTGTCACTGACATTTTGCAACTTCGGCTCTGTGAAAATTGTTTCTTGAAAATCTCAGGTATCTTTTTTACGTTTCAGATGTCTTATTATTTAAGTCTGTTTTTAATTTTTAATGTATTATTCAATACATACTCCATTCGCTTATAAATAATGGTATCGATACTTTATATTGTGCGTGTTACTGTGTTACTACTTGTGTGTGTCTACGTTACTTTTCAGCTGTGATTCCCTGATTGAGAAGAACCATTCCCACCCTCTCTAATTTTCCTTTTCTGATGATTTATCTAGAACTTGGGGATATAGAACCACATTATTTTTGTGTACTTATGCATGGAAAAGAAGAAAATGTCGTTTACTTTTTGAAAAGGTAGGTCGTTTGTAGGTCTTTTGTTCCAAGAGGCCGTCTAGGTAGGTACCAACGCAGTGTTAAATATTCCACCGCAGAGCAGTAGTGTCTTAGGCATTACTGTTTCGGTTTGAAGGGCACTAGACTAGTGAAATTAATGGGCAAAAGAGATGAAAATAATTATTTGGCAAAATTATTGTGCAAAGAAGCAACACGTCAGTGACACTTACAATTAGTGTAGCAAGCGCTCGTAGGCTACGACAATCGCTCACCATGAGGTGGGCCGTATGCTTGTTTGCCAACTTAGTAACATAAAAAATCGCCCGATAATAACTCTACATAAATATTTTTCTCTTGAAGCCAGTCATGACGATAAAAGCAAAATTTTCTATTTGCGGGATAAATAATCATGAACATTAGGACCATATACTCGGAGACATTGAAAGCATACACTTATCTAAAGGGCACTCGTAATATAATGGTCAAAGACCGATGAGATGAGGTGACCGCGAATTGTTCACACTCCATCGCGTGATTATTACAATCGATTTACCCCGTAGCTATATGATAAATCGGACCTGGAGAAAGTATTTTAGATATTATATTCTCAGTCGCTTATCTTCTATATAAATTACTTCTACTCCAAAAGAAAAAAGTGGAAATGTTAAGAAAATCTTGATACCTTGAGATTTCTGATGGTGATTTGTTTTGACATGGTTAATGTTATATACCTTCATGAAAATATACATACATATGTTTGCCTGTATGTATTTTGTATTGCGTACCAATTATTTCTATCTTTTTTTTAATTCAAAATTGAGTAACCTTTTGACCTCCATCGAGGGCGATGGATGAGGTCTACGGTGGAGCACCTTGAAGAGGTTGTTAGCGTTCGGAATTACAGACGCCGGAAGAGCATTCACACCCTGGCCGTGCCCATTATGAGTGAAGCTCGAAAGCGCAAAGTTCGACTGTTGGGTATACCAGATATGGGTGTTACCTCGCAGTGCGCCTGGTATTCCGGTAGTAAAATGGCGATCGCGGATACCAGATTATGGAGCTCACCTGGACACTCCTCAAAGTAGAGTCTATGGAACACCGACAGACAAGACTTAACGACGGTGACTAAGTTTACTACAGCTAACTTAGCTGACTAAGGCTGTGCAGAGTGGTGTCAACCAAATTTTTGTACATTATGTCAACCAATCAGCTTATTGTATTCTTATTAAAAATTGATATGCACGCGGGTAAAGCAACAGGCGGAATCCAATACTAAATCACTACATACTTAGTATAAAACAAAGTCGCTTTCTCTGTCCCTATATCTCTTTTAAAAGATAGAGTGATTGAAGAGGAAGGTTTATATGTATAATAACATCCATTAAATAGTGGAGAAATACTGTTATTTTTGAGGTTTCTAATGTGATGTCGTAAATAATTACATTTAACGTAAATAAATCAAAACTACTGGATCGATTTTAATCATTTTTTCAGTGAATGACATAGGCTATATATTTTATACCCGTGCCAAGCCGGGGCGGGCCGCTAGTAATATATAATTGACGTTAATTTGAACAAGTCCGCGTTTTAATTACTAACGTATCATATCATAATTAAGTTCTTTTATTATTAACTGGTTTTACTAATAGATTGGTTTAAAATTGAGGTACTGACGGGTATTGCGTTAAATTAGATTAACTCTGACCGATTTCAAACTAACCGAATATAATTGTTAAACGTTGTTTTAGACAATTTGTATTTCAAGGCTTTTGGTTAAGATTGAATTATTTAGTAATATGGAAAATATATTTTAATGCATGTATTCATTTATCTCGATTTTCACACGCCTTTATTGGTTTTATATATGTACCAATGTAAAGGAAACTTTGAACATGATTTGGACCTCCTTCAAAACATCCGATTAAATCAAAATTTGGCATAATTATCAAGGACCGATGACAATTTAATAATTTAAAAAGAAAAATAGTGTTTTGTTTATTGATTTTTGTACTTATAGTCCAAAGAACTATTTGGTCATGGCTGAGGTATACTTCTTGTAGGTATATGTATAAAGAAAACATAAATTATTATCAGTGAAGTGCGTTGTAAATACAGTCGAAACTTAAAGGTTCCGCAGCTGGATGATGAAGAACTAATAACGAATTAAAATCGACCGCAAAAGTAAGTTGGTAATATCATATTAATTATTAAAAGTAATATGAAAAACAAAGTTATAGCAACAACTTATATATCTCCGAAATTTGTCGACCTATTTTCTTCAAAATAAATGTGGTTGAAAGTTCATTTCATGTTCTAAAACCTCGAAAGTTTCCAGAATTTAAATCTCACAGTTCAAAAGTTAGACGGAGAGGGGGCTATATTCTATCTTGATGATATTATTCATCCAATTCTTTCCCGCAATCTTTCGGATATCGTCCGTCCATCTCTTCTTTGGTCCTTTGACCTGACGATGTACTTTTTAGAAGAGTCCACCTTTAGTCCTTATATCTTGCTATATGTCCAGCCATCGCCACTTCTTCTTCACGCTGACGGAGGCCCGTAATTATATAAACTATATAAATAGCTTTATTGTATAAAAATAATTATATAAATCACGTGCAGTATGTAATTTAGATTGAGGTCAATGCCATCTGTCCGTAGCAGCGAACAACAGACAATACCACATTGTTAAAGCCTTTCGTTTTCAAACATAACTGATTCTTAACACGAATTATAATCTCGATATCTCAATTAAATCGTAACAGAATTATATGTTGGCCTCAAGTTTTGTAATAATTAATTTATAATTATACATATATTTTTCTTTGCAATTGCCTTTACATGTCATGTTGGATTTAATAATGCTTTTTATTATGATAATTTTTAACCGACTTCAAAAAAGGTGACTGTTCTTAGTTCGGTTGCATTTTGTTTGCTTATTGCATTTTCAAGTTAGTTTCATACATATTTCATCAAAATTGGTTCAGTAGTTTAGTTTTTAGAGCAAAATAGCTAGATGAATATGCCACCCAAGCAAACGAAATTGCGTATGTTTTCCGTATTTTATTTTTGTGTATTTTATGACATTTTATTTAATACTAGCTTCTGCCAGCAGCTTCGCCCGCGTGAATAACGATTTCAATACAAACTCTAAAGACACCCCTCCCCCCGTTTTTACAAACTTTGAATGCCATATTTATATCGAATCAACAGAGTTTAAAGCTCTAAAAATGACAATATTTCCATACAACTTTTCATCCCCCCTCAACCCTTTTTACGCATTAAAGAGTGCATGTTTACCAATTTTCATTAAAATCGTTTTGGCGTGAAAGCGCGACAGACAATCAGACAGACAGGGAGACGGAGCTACTTTTGCATTTAAAATATTATAGTAAAGATAAGACCAGTTAATAATGTGATTCTATCTATTCTTGTCCTGGTTAACGGCGTCGGGATGTGACGACCCCATCGCCCGCTGTTGGGATAACCTCTGTCACAACAGAGATTATTCCACCAGTGCAATCAGTCACACTGGTGGTAGGTCTTTTGTTGCAAGAGGCCGGCTAGGTAGGTACCACCGCAGTGTCCAATATTCTAGTAGTGCTTAGGTTCCGGAACACTACTGTGTTCCGGTTTGAAGGGCATTGTACGCTAGTGAAATTACTGGGCGAACGAGATTTAAGAACTAATATCTCGAGGTTGGCAACGCGCGAGTAGCACATACTAATGGTGCTGCAAGCGCTCATAGGCTACGGCAGCCACTTACCATCAGGTGGGCCGTATGCTTGTTTGCCAACTTCAAAAATAAAAAAAAAATAAAAATAAAAAAAAAAACCTTGTAGTTTTTGATATTTACAAAATTTATTTGAAACCAAAACGCAAGCAAAAAAAAAAATCAAAATCTTTCTTTCGCTATCGCAGATAAATAATCTATTATTATAATCTATACTAAAATAGAACAAGGCAAATATAATCTGTGAATCAGAACAAAGGATTAAATTAGTATATTGATTTGGCATCATCATCATCGCAAAATCGTAACACCCCGTTGGTACTCCATATATAGACGGAACGCTCCCACAGACGCGAGAATCCGTGAGTCCCAAGTCATCTGAAATAATAACTCGTAACGCCGGGGAAGGTTAAACATTTGAGTTCGGCAATTTAAGGGTCTGTTATTCTTACGAATCGTTATTATGATTTACTTTGGGACTTTCGCGTATAACAATATCTGTCTGTTATTTGTAACGATCGATAAAACCGTTATAATTATTAGAATAGATATTGAACTGATTGGGTTCTAAGTTATCTATTACCAATTAGAAAAAATGCCGACTTCAAAACTAAATAGCAAAATATAAAAATTATATTTTCTGCAGAATATTTTCTTCAGAAGTCGAGGACCTGTGTGCCGATATATTAATTAGCACTGGTCCGGAACGAGTTTTATTCTATTCTTTTTAGTTACGAATTTAACAAACGTACTTAAGACTTGTATGGTGTTTTCATGGACGTCATTGTCAGAACTAGACCAAATTTAAATAGAACCACACTTTTTTGAAATAGGTTAGTTAAATTAAATACAAACCAACAAGCAAACTCTTAAGTATAGTAATTTAATACCAAAGTGTATGTAATAATGATTAAGGATATGTTACCCTCATGCCAAAAATAAATCTCCACCGCCTAACGTGTTATCGCGGTCTAATTCGATCGGCGCGAGCCCATCCAATGCACTTGACAGATGAGTCACGGTCGCAAGGCCAATGCACCCGTATGAGAGCTTTTGTTATTACTGATTGATGTACTGTGATTAAAATTGTTGTGATGTATGCCTGTTATCTAAGCTTTGACACTTGACCCGAGTTTTATGAATACTGATGTTACGGAATTAATCAAGACGCTTGTAGTCGCTTGTAGTCAGTCGGGACGTGACGACCCCATCGCCCGCTGTTGGGATAATCTCTGTAACAAAAGAGATTATTCCGCCAGTGCAAACAAGTCACACTGGTGGCAGGTCTTTTGTTGCAAGAGGCCGGGTATTTAGGTACCATCAGTGGCAAATATTCTACCCGAAAACAGTAACGTCTTTGGCATTACTGTGATTCGGTTTGAAGGGCACTGTAGGCTAGTGAAGTTACTGGGCAAAGGAGATTTAAGAACAACTATCTCGAGGTTGGAAACGCGTGAGTGGCACCTATTATAGTGCCGCCCATAAACTACTAGTGCGCTCACTTTTCTGTAAACAATCAGTGGGCTAAGCAGCTTTAGGCATTATCAGTCTACAGATTGACCGTATAGTGGGATTTTAGCTAAGCGTCTCTGTTCTTTGGAGAACACACAAACAAGGGTTTGAGCTGTTACCAATTTGATGATAGTTGTTAAATCATTTAAGAGGTCTTTATGACTTCGGACAGTACATTTTTTTCACATTTTAGCAGTGCCTTTTTTGGTCATTATTAATACCCCTATTGTCTCTCCAAATTAGCTCGTGGCTTGCGCTAAGAGTGGGTACGACAATAGCCCAAGGGGTCAGTATCAAACCGGCAACTCTCGCGTTAACGGAGTGAGGTCGGCCATTTTTACCACTTAAGCTAGGCTTACCAGTTAACCAAAATAATGCTGCATTATAAAATTTCTTCTAAGATGAGTAAATGTTTGCAATAAAACTTAGTTTGCTTTATAGCTTTGTTGTTTTCGAAACGCTAAAAATTGGGTCACTATATTTTCCGCTACAGAAGAAAATTAGCTTCTTTGTACGTCCAATACAAAGGGAAAGTTTGTATACTCTTACGGTTGGATATAGGGGAAAATAAGTTACTTTGTTTCTTTGACAGTTAAGTCGTCTAGTTCCGATTAGATGGGGTTTTATATCTGCATTTAAATAATATATTTTCGAATATCGAGAAAACCTCATATGATTTTATTTCATGATACTAAGTTGGCAAGCAAGCATACGGCCCACCTGATGGTAAGCGGTTGCCGTAGCCTACGACTGCTTGCGACACCATTTGTAAGTATCACTCACGCGATGCCAACCACGAGACATTGGTTCTTAAATCTCCTTTGCCCAGTAATTTCACTACCTTACAGTGCCCTTCAAAACGGACACAGTAACGCCTAAGACACTACTGCTTGGCGGTAGAATTATATAAATGTAAAATATTATAGTAAAACTTATATTTTTGCAAACAGAAGTTTGTTTCGGTATATTTTGGGTCTATTTCTCCATGTTAGTTTAAAGAAAAATACCTCTTAAGCACCTCTATAGCTTTCCTTAAAACTTCGTCTTTAGGCTCTTGGGTGGTATTCAAATCAGTCATTCAAGGCTTTTTTACATACAAAAATGTACTCTGACCCTCAGTTTACTTCAGTACAGTCTTTCTCCGGAGCTTAGAATACATTTTTTATAAAAATAATTCCATGCTCATTCAATAACGCTAAAAAAGCAGCGTATTAGTGTCATTTACCGTTGTGGCGTTGTGGGTAGCGAGTCTGCCTTAAGCCTCGACGGTTGCGGGTTCGATTCCCGCTCGGAGCAGATGTTTGTATTATACGTACAGGCATGTTTTCCGGTCTGGTTGTGTTTGTCCTTGTCATTGTGAATGTTTCCGGACCCCGACACAGGATATAATTATCCTAATGGGGGCCGTTGAGTGTGTAGCGTTTATTATTATTATTAATTTTTCTTTTTAAACGCTTACATCTCATTCAGAAACTGTTCACAGAACCTTTTTTTACCAAAGCTGTTTTTATTTTGGTGATGACGTAAGTAGTAGTTAGTATAAGGCAGTTCCTATCCAAGACTATTCATAACGTCAGTTTTAGTAGTCGGAATCTTAGAAAGGATGTGATATTTTCCTAAAAACGGTTCTGTATATACTGGAAAGTGTGAACGTACTCTACTATTTATTATCCGTTGTGATGTGGACAACCGTTTAAAGGCGTCGGGATGTGACGACCTCATCGCCCGCTGTTGGGATAACCTCTGTCACAACAGAGATTATTCCACCAGTGCAATCAGTCACACTGGTGGTAGGTCTTTGTTGCAGGAGGCCGGCTAGGTGGGTACCACCGCAGTGTCCAATGTTCTGCCGCCAAATAGTAGTGTTTAGGCACTACTGTGTTCCGGTTTGAAGGGCATTGTACGCTAGTGAAATTACTGGGCGAACGAGATTTAAGAACTAATATCTCGAGGTTGGCAACGCGTGAGTGGCACCTACTAATGGTGCTGCAAGCGCTCATAGGCTGCGGCAGCCACTTACCATCAGGTGGGCCGTATGCTTGTTTGCCAACTTCTAACATAAAAAAAAAAAAAAAAAAAAAACCAACAGATGCCAATTTTTAACAAATACCGAATCAAAGAAGCAGGAAACAACGTCCATATTATTTTGTTTAAACAATTTCTCCAAAGTGCTATATCGGGAAACAACAAAGGGACGAAATGAGATTGACTAGCATCCGTCACGCATGGACCGCAGTCAAAGATAACCAATAAATCAGTGCCAGTTAAATACCCTCATTGTCCAATATCCTAAACAGAATTCGTGAGGTCAAGGGTCAGAACGTAAAACTAATTCAGAGAATTTACTGTCGGATTTTTAAAAAAACTAAATTTGACTTTTGTCTTCACTATTACAACTACAATAAATAATATTTGGTCAGTCAGTTTTTTCTGTGTACCAATATTATAAAGCTGAAGAGTTTATTTGTTTGGTTGAACGCGATAATCTCTGGGACTACTGATCGGATTTGATATATTTTTTTTTGACTTGATAGCACATTTATTGATTAAGGCAATAGGCTATAGAACCTCACGATACGATACTTAGAAGCCAAGCAATAAAGTGCGGGCGGGCGTTAAGATGCGGTTAGTTGCTGGAACACCGCGTTGTCACCCGACGGGAGGGAAACCGCGGGCACAGCTAGTGTTCAAATATTTGTTAACTATAAACTCCAAAATTTTTAGCTTCAAAATGCGTTATTTATGTGTGTTTATTCACTTATCGTAATTAAATTAATTATAAATATATATCGGTGAACGGTAAAACCAATTAACGGTTTGATATCAATGTATGTAAATGGTAATTTGGACCAGACTAAAGTGATCTATCCAATAAAGGATTTTCTTCGAAACGTATATCTTGAACGTGTTTGGACAATAAATTTTGGGGTAATCTGTTCGGCCTATCTGTCTGTTCTCGGCCAAAGTAATTTCCTTAAACACAATCAATTTCCCATTGACAAGAATACAAGATGGTTGCCTGTTATTTCGTATTGCTTTTCTAGTAACATTTTCCGGCCTAATAATTAACGAATTTAAATTCAGAAATAAAACTACGTAATCAAGTATATAAAATATTCACCGGCGTTGGGACGTAACGATCCCATCGCCCGCTGTTGGAATAATCTTTGTCACAGCAGAGATTATTCCACCAGTGCAATCATTCACACTGGTGGTAGGTCTTTGTTTCAAGAGGCCAGCTAGGTAGGTACCACCGCAGTGTCAAATATTCTACCGCAAAGCAGTAGTGTCTTTGGCATTACTGTGTTACGGTTTGCCGGGCACTGTAAGCTAGTGAAATTACTGGGCAAAGGAGATTTAAGAACCAATATCTTGAGGTTGGCACCGCGTGAATGTCACCTACTAATTGTGTTGAAAGTGCTCATAGGCTACGGCACCCGCTTATCATCAGATGGGCTTACCGCTTATCATCATATAGTTTCATTTTTAATCATATTTTAACATGTATTTCCATACACCTCGTTTGAATGTCTCGTCTGATGAAATTGTATCCTAAATCGTCTTCTACAGTTACGGATTTGAATTAATAAATGAATATAGGACACACCCGTGTCTATGACATAATTCGAGTTGGCTAAGATTTCAAACCGGTTCCAATTCCATGTTTCTTTTTAAGGTATGACTAATCTTCAAGATGACTGTTTTAATTAATTGCAAGATCCTCTAACCGACTAGTATCTCTTTATAATAGTTATGTTGTCTCAGTTTTTTTTATATGCATAGCTACAGCACAAATGCGGTAATGTGGTTAGGAAAAACCTTAGATTTTGGAAATTTGAGTGAAAAGCAATTATACAGGCACGGAAACATCATTTTCTTCGTTGGTGCTCTGCAAGAGGGTTGTCCTTTCTCGGTTAAGCCGACCCTTTCGTGCACGTTCACTATGGTCACTTGCCTCAAATCTTTCAACTTCTCATCTGATTTGCATTTTTAATGGTTTTTGTAACATGTTAGTTGGGAAAACAACTGAACCATAACTACCGAACCGATTGAAATGAAATTTAGTACACAGATAGTCTAGGGCCTGAAAAAGGCTACTTTTTATTGTGAAAAAGGTTATAAAAGGTTGAAAGGTGGGATAAAAAGTTTTATAAAAGTATCGTCATTTTTAGAGCTAAATGTTTGGAGCTAGTTAGGTTTGATTTGATATAAACTTGCAATGTCTTACCTTCAAGTCTGTTAAATAACAATTGGGAATAGGAGATGAAAGTTTATATGAAAACACTGCTCATTTAAGTATTTTAACGTATCTGTGTTATTTGTAAAATAATTAGCCTAAATAATGAAAAACTACCCAAAGACACTATTTCATGGAGACGAAGTCGCGGGCACAGCTAGTGTAGGTATATTCCATTTTAATATTTACTTTTGTACCTGATTATAGTACACAATAATATTTGTTTATGTTTCCCAAAGCGTCGCAGAAAAACAAGTTAGCAATTGTCTGGCTCTAATTGGCGTATACTCTATCGGCCGCAATCTCTTTTCGGAACTAATTGACTGTGAAGGTTTTGTTTTCTCTTTTCATAACGATTAACCTTTTCAGACCAATAATTTAATAGAAATTTACTTTCTATCGTTTATTTATAGTTTTTATAATTTTTATTGCGGTGTTTCCGAACCGATACGACTTGGGAACCTTCAAGAGAAGAGCGTATTCTTTTCTTAAAGGTCGGCAACGAGCCTGCATGCCTTCTGGTGTTGCAGATGTTCATGGGCGGCGGTGATCACTTAACATCAGGTGAGCCTCCTGCCCGTTTGCCCCCTCTTACATAAAAAAATAAAATATATTACATTAAATAAAAACTAAACAGTGTTTTAATGCGTATAGGCGTGCTAAAACGCGTTTTTGCTACACTCGCAATTCGTACGAGCGTTGACGCGCTTATAAGCTTGTATACGCGCGAAAAAATTATTTAAATAAAATGTTACTGGCACTCATCATCATCGGTACGATCGTACACGCTGGAACAAGTACGCGTGTACGCGCGTTCGGCTTTTCGAAACGTGAAAAAAAGCGCACGTGTTAGTGAGTATGCCGAAACGAGAATAATCATAAAATAAATGAAGTTTGATGTTACGCATTAATGAATTTTTCATTAACAGTGGTGAAAGTATAAAGTATTATTAAAATGAGAAAAGTAGATTTACGATAATGACGACGATCCTGTTATTTCGTTGCAGAATTGATATTTATATTTTTTACCAACGCTTAACCCTATCTGGTCGCGATAGTAAAATACTTTTATTTACCATAGCGTTTACGGCATTTCGTGACAGCATACTGAGTCATGTTTTATTACTTTGAAACTGACAGATGTTCGTAACGCATTTTACAAACACGCTCAAATTGATTACGCGATAATATTCTTAAAAGTCTCCAACAGAAGTGCCATAATGATATGTTTTTATTCGAAGTTAAGTAGCAAGCAAGGCGACATTACTACTGCGTCATGTTGCTCTGCGGTGGCCGTTGCCCTCTTTTTCAGGAAATCAATACCAAGTTCATGGGAATGTTGATAGAGAAACGAACATTGTTTATAATTTTATTAGTTGCACTTTTTTTTTTTTTTTTTAATCTTTATTTTTAAAGGGTTTTATCACAAAGTGATCATGTCACCCTTATAAATACAAAATAACAATACAACATACACTTACAAACATAATACTTATAAATTATTTTAAACAATTCTATTAGTTGCACTTAAAATCTGCCATTGCTGTGTGCCGTAAAATTGTAGAAAAACGGTTCGCTACGTGATTTATGATCGTCACGACATGATTTAAAAGTATTTAGATAAACTGTTTAAGCCTCACATTTACGTTTTGATCTTTTTTAAACTTTGTTTTGTAATATATTATATAGACGACGTTAGGGTGTAGAGGTAGCGAACTAGTCTTAAGCGCTGAATGCTGACCTTGTTTGTCCTTATCCTTGTGTGTGTTTTCGGACCTCAGACACAGGATGTAACCCCCATTAGGATAGCCTAATGTGGCCCATTGTGTGTTTTATTATATATATTTTTACTAAATATTATTAATGTTACATATACTTATATAACAACGAAAAAATAAAGTATTTTTGTCTATTTTTCCGTTTCATTTAAACCTACTACAAATCATTTAAAATTACCCAAACTTGCCAAATAAGTCTGACTCAATTACTAAAATTGGAGTCCGAATTCACCGTACTATCGATCCGTACTGCAATTGCACTGCCTCAAGTGATTTACTGGGAAGGGTCTTTTTGGACAAATTACTGTGGTCCTTATTATAAAGACAGTAAGGGCTATGACATTTAGCTTTTTAATGGGGTATATGCATGGGGTACCCGACCCACGTGTACGCATTATTGCGTGATCACTATGTTTTTCTGTTGTAATATAACTTGTTTTTGAGGGGCACGGTTTCGAGTGTTCTTTAGTGGCCCCAAAATATCTGGTTGAACCTTTATTTATATTTTTAAATTCATATTCGTCTCGACTGATATAGCTACAAAAAATCCGCTTGCTCTTTAGGTTTTACAACTGGACTAGATCTTGCCGGAATTGTAGAACGAAAATAACCTGATTAAATACAATATTTTGATCTATATTTGCTGGTCGCTGTTAAGGTTATTGAAAATATACTTACTGCTTGTGGGTTAGGCTGCAGCCAATATGATAGAGGGACACAAAATCCTAATTTTTTACCTTCAATGCAATCTTCTTCCTAGCATTATTCCCGGTATTTTATTTACCCAGGGATTGCTTATTACTTTTATCCGGATTTGACGGGTTAGTAGTTTTTACACACAGCGATTGCCGTCTGACTCCCCCAAACCCAAAAAGGCGAACTAATAACTTATTGGATAAGAACAATTTCCTATTCATATTAATCGGGACCGACATCTTAGCGTGTTCTCCGAGGCACGGTGGGAAGACCCACAAGGGCAAACGCACAAATCAAGACACATATTTGTAACATAAATCCAAATTTCCGCCCAATGCGGGATTAAAAATCCGTGATCATTGAGTCCAAAGGCAGGTTCGCTACCAACACGCCACAACCGTCGTCAAACGGTTCAAATCATCTCATAATATATGATATGAAAATATTATCTAAAATAATTTCGTTATAACTATTCCGAAGTTTTTTTTTACAAAACCCACTTTTGTTTTGACTCAATCACTTTTTACGATTTACCATAAAAGTTTCATTTCTATAAATATTTATTTGCTATGCATTCTCTTTAGATTAAAGAGGATTCTTTGAATAGTCTTTCTTATTCATCATGATCCCTCATTGCGTACAGCAACAATAGTCTTCTTTACTATCACAGTTAAATATTTTTTGTTATAAAAATACTTCGATTACAATTTTATTTTTCTACAATAATTGAAATGAGAAACTACTTTAATTAAAGTCTCATATTATTATCTTGTTATTCCTTTTTGCCCGACTGCCGAAGGAGGGTAGTTTTCTGAGCGTATGTATGTATGTATGTCTATTTCTTTGTGAAGCTCTATGTTAAAAATTGGGACCAACAGCTTAACGTGCTCTCCGAGGCACGATGGGGTGACTGAGGACAAACACCCAGACCGAAACAGATATTTGTAAGATCAACGTAACCGTCAAGGCTAAATGCAGACTCGCTACCCACAACCTATTTCTTATCAGTCGTTGTTGTTTTTAAAAGTTAAATACAAATACTTCAAATATTATTCAAGTAAATAATATATCCCGGCGTCGGGATGTGACAACCCCATCGCCCGCTGTTGGGATAACATCTGGCACAGCAGAGATTATTCCACCGGTGCAATCAGTCACACTGGTGGTAGATCTTTTGTTGCTAGGTGCCGGCTAGGTAGGTACTACCGCAATGTCAAATATTCTGCTGCCAAATAGTAGTGCTTAGGCAATAGGCATTACTGTGCTCCGGTTTGAAGGGCACTGTAGGCTAGTGAAATAACTGGGCAAAGGAGATTTAAGAACTAATATCTCGAGGTGGGCAACGCGTGAGTGGCGCCTACTAATGGTGCTGCAAGAACTCATAGGCTACGGTAACCACTTACCATCAGGTGGGCCGTATGCTTGTTTGCCAACTGATAACATAAAAAAATGTATAACCATATTATGTTCCGTTATCGATTTCCAAATTTGTCGATTAGCTCGTGGAAGAGTGTCAAGATATTGTATCGGGATTTTTACTTCAAATATACGATAAGCTGATAGCATTCGTCATTGATATATCAAATATTTACACTATCAAAAATACTTTTGACCCTTAAGTAAATAATATCAATTAATATTGTTACAGAAGTCTTTAAGATATATTACAAATTTCCGTTCAATAAATTTTGTTATGATTATAAGCACAATTTTCTGTAATTTGATTTAAAATTTAGTTTTTAGAAAATTTCGCTAATAAGCAATAAGACCGCCTTATTGTGTCTTCTGAGTTATATTTAAGAAATTCTTTCTTGTATTTTTTTTCCATTAGTAGGGTACAATAAAATAATTAAAAATAAATAAAGAATTATTACTATATTTAAAGCCTTAAGAACTGGATGAATCTTTCTCATTTGTATTAATAAGATAACTTATGCAAAAAATCTATTTTTGGAACCAAGTACTTCATCGCGGGTTGGTTATGGAAGTGAAACAGAGGAAAATGTAACATTATGGGTATGCGTTTACCTCGAGCTTATAAGCAGTTTATTAGAATTGTATTTTATTCGACTGGCATAGAGTAGCATGGGGTGGTAAAAGAGAAGGTGGTATGTCATTTGTTGCAAAGGCAAGAGAGGTACCACTGCAGTGTCTTTGGCATTACTGTGTTCCGGTTTGAAAGGCACTGTAGGCTAGTGAAATTACTGTGCAAAGAAGATTTAAGATGCAATTTCAAGGTTGGCAACGCATGAGTGGCACCTACTAATGGTGTTGTGCGCGCTCATACGCTACGGCAACGGCTTGCCATTAGGTGGGCCGTATGCTTGCTTGCCAACTTAGTAACATAAAAAAATGAGGAGAAAATTTAACGAAATTATGAGACGCGTACTTAAATACGTTTTAATGTTTTCCTTATTATTCATATGTAACTATTGCACTGTGTGCTCGCTTACATACCTAAGAATTTTACGTTTCTTCGAATGAGCCAGCTCTCTACTTCCATATGTTTCTGACCTGCTTAGCGACTAAGGTGTTGCTTTATTTCTACATATTGTGTTCCCGGTCCTTTGTAAATTTGTAAGGCGTGACTAAAAACCTATTGTTTCGTGAATGAGAGCGTCGTTGCAGTGTTATAAAACATCAACTACCTGTATGACGGTCTCGTTTCTTAATTAATGTGCACTTTCTTCATCTCTATTACATTCGGTCGATTACTTTTGTTTACGCATGAAATGATTTCAATTCAGGTGCCATTGCAAATGATTCAATACAAATTGACCGCCAAAAACCAAAGCAAAAATATTTTTGTATGCAACAGAAGTTTTTGCATTATATGGCGATGTTTTGCTCAGCACCGAATTCGGTTGTATCAATATTGATTTTTCACTTTTTTCGAGTCGGTTCCAAAATACGTAAAATTGTTTGCTTGGATGACAAATTATTAGAGTTACTTCAATTTTAAAACAGAACTACTGAATCGATTGTGATCGTATCCAGGTGCGCTCACTGATCGGTAAACGATCTGTAGGTTAGTGGTATTTCAACTGAGCGTCTCCGTTCTTCGGAGGGCACGTAAAAAGTCAGTTCCGCCTATTATAAATTCGATGAAAGTCGACAAGTCCAGTTAGAGGCCTATATTAGCGACCTGAAAAACTTTGGCACTAGATTGGCTACTAACCACTCAATAAGAAGAAGAAGAATCTAAAAGTTGTCAGCTTTTGCGGTTAACTTTGCTGTTAAATGAAGTCCAAAATAAAACTATTTGATCAATAAGTGTCCACTTATCTACAAATTACATTCTGATTTTATTACGCAACGTTGTTAGTGTAACATTACTCGGTACGGTGGCTCCCCCTATGTATGATCGCATTAATAGCCCTATAAAAACTATTCATCTGATTAAACACATGCAAATACGTCGCGATGATGAACTGACGCTTACGTCATCGCCAGATGATTTTATACAGAATTGTCTATTTATAAGTGTAACAGGATTTTTATGTAACTTAACGAATTATATATGACTAGAAATACCCGAGGCGTTTGCGTTATTGTAGTTATTATAAAGTTTTCGAAAAAACTTGGTGCTAGACAAATACAAGTGCAAGAATTTTCGGTCATTCTTGGCAAACCAGCATATGGCCCACTTCATGGCAGCCTATGAGCGCTTCCAACACCATTAGTTGGTGGCACTCACGCGATATTGGTTTCCAATCTCGAGATATTGGTTCTTAAATGTCCATTGCCCAGTAATTTCACTAGTCTATTGAAACCGAAACAAAGAAAGACACTTCTGCTTTGCGGTAGAATATTTGACACTGCGTACTGGTAGGTACCACACCTACCCAGCCGGCCTCGGGCAATAAAAGACCTACCATTGTAACTATTGCACTGGTGAAATCTCAAATGTAACAGAGATTATCCCAACAGCCGGCAATGGAGTCGTCACGTCCCGACGCCGTTATGATTGGTTCTTGGAAGCCAATAAGTTCGAGCCGGCTGGCTTTAGATTACTACGATTGGACGTACAGATAAAGTTTAAAATTAATTAGATGAATTAAATGAAAGACAAAACGAATAGAATAGAAAAAAAATACCAAATGTTTACCATTTCTTCATTGAGTTAGTTATTTCTGCTTTTCATTTCATTGCTCCCACACGCTTTTAATTAAATTTGTTTTTCAATATTAACTGCGAAATGAACTTCGTCCCAACCGAATGTTTCACGACACTCATTATTTCTAAAACTTATTGTTTACCAAATAATACGTCCTGTAGTTTTTTTATATACTCTCAGGAACCTAGCGTTTTTCCGTTTTTTGCTTTATGTATCCAAAATTCCATCCAAATTCAGCCGTGTTTTCTTTTACATAAGATTATAAATATACCCAAAATAACAGCATTGCACCTGTAGTCAATACAATATTGACAATGCTACTTCCCTGTCACTGCGATTATTCAAATGATTTTTATAGATCGAGGGGTCCTAAGGGTAGGTCGGGTATTTGACAAATCGCCCGAAGGCCAGACAGGGGGCTCTGAATGGGTACACGGCGTGTTCGTAATGTCGAGGGTGTGGCAAGTATGATGCTAGTTGAATCAATAACAAGAAATAGAAAGTTTATGCTATACAACTGTACCTTATAAGTTATATAAGAGTTACCTATTTAAAATTTTAATACGGCTAATTATTATTGAGGCATTCTTTTAAGATTTTCGTTAAAAATATATTATATTGTTTGGAAATTCGGGCAAATATGGCTCAGTGGATAGAAAACGTACATTTTAATTGGAAGTCTTGAGTTCAAGCATCTCCGAGTTTTTAGTGCTTAATTTGTGTTTTAAATTTATTTCTTGTTTAAAAAGTTAAAGGAAGACATCGTGTTGTGCTTTTTATTATGGCTTGGTTTGAGCCTCGACGGTGGTGGGCTCTATGTATGTTTCTAATATAATAATAATAATAATATAACACACATCTAATAATAATCGTTAACTCTTCATAGCTAATTTGCTCTTATCCAATGAGTAACTGGTTCGCCTTAAGGTTGCAAAGATCAGATGTGTATGGATGCAGGCAATCGTTCTGTCTAAATACAAGTAACCCGTCGAATCAAGATTATAAGCAGATCTTGAGGAAATACCGGGAATAATGCTAGCAAGAAGAATCGGCAGTCAAAAGTTAGTTTTGTTATAAATGTAAACTAAACCTAATCCATACCACCTCGATGTCTGGAAATCCACAACAGCGCGATTTAGAAGACATTTTCTTCCTCGTACAACCACTCTGTGGAATCAACATCTCCATCTCCGATGACGTCCTTAGCCGTGGTTCGGCTTCGCAGGAGGCACCCTAAGGACGGAATCAAATTTGAGCCCCCGTGAGGGCTGTCCCTTTATCACGGCTGAGTCTCTGTACTCGGCCCCCGCGCCCGGTGACGCTGTCAAGGCCAGTAGGGCCAACAGCAATACACATTCCGAAAAAAAAAAAAAGGAATCAACTTCCGCCGGCGGTCTTCCCGAACCGATACGACTTGGGAACCTTCAAGAGAAGAGCGTATTCTTTCCTTAGAGGTCGGCAACGCGCCTGCATGCCTTCTGGTGTTGCAGATGTTCATGGGCGGCGGTGATTGCTTAACATCAGATGAGCCTCCTGCCCGTTTGCCCCCTCTTACATAAAAAAACCTTGTTATAATTTCTGAACATTGTAAGAATCACTCTTAACATTATTAACAATGTAATTTAGAATCAGTTATTTATTGCACGTTTTACAAAGTGTATTATTTCATTCAATATTGATAATAATTGTATTATCAGCAGTTGCATATTTGCTTACGTGATATCGTATCGTGATAAAATATGCGTGTTATCAGATGTCGAAAATGTTTGTTTCATAATTTTATTGGTATTTTATAAAATAAACTACAGGTTCGCCCTAACTTCATCCGGGTATATAACATTTTATTGCGTCAATCCCAACACCGTGGGAGTTTAAATACTGTTTTTAGGTTTAACGTTTGTCCCCGTAAAGAGAGCCCCTCTTTTTCACAGCTGGGTCTCAGTACTCGGCTCTCACACCCGGTGACACTGTCAAGGCCAATAAGGCCAATAGCAATACACGTAAAAACAAAATTTTCCATATAAAGTTCCCGATCCCATTGATCCTTGTCTTGACACTTAACACAACAAAAAAAACTATCCAATTTGATGCAGTCGGTCCGAATTTATGCGCGTACATACATTTCGAAGATTCATTTATTATTATTTTAGATAAATAAATAAAAGCTACACACACAACACCCTATTAAGATACTTATATTCTTTGTCTGGGGTCCGGAAACGTACACAAACACAACCCCCGAAGACTACAATACGGTCTGTACGACCAATTATTCTCAGTGAAAACGAATCGAATTGAGCAAAAGCGAAACGAATCGAACCCGCGATCTTTGTAATTTAATCTACTGTGTCACAGAGTTCGTCAAATTATAAAAAACGTGATTTCATCGTCAGATTTCAAAGACTCTGTCAATTGTTTAACCAATTTCTACGCAGTTCTTCTGAAGGGCTTACGTATCGTATTATTTATATGTGTTGATCGGATAAAGGACTCTGGACAGAATAAAACTCTCCAAAGTACAAGAGCTAGTTAGCCACCCACATATCGTTTTTGTCTGAGACTTAAAGCTGAGGTGGAGTTGTGTTAAGGGTTCCTAAAGGGTCAATCCTTATTGTATGGTGTCGCCCAAGGTGGAGGCCGAAAGGCCTGGCGCGTTCGCGCGCGGAGGTATGTATTGATACATATGTATTGGTATGTATTATTATGTATGTATGGCGGCAGTAAGTTGCCGCCACCGGTGGGCCCTTCGGGGCAAGCGCTGGGGCGTCGCGGTTGTGTGCTTCGGCGACCCCGCGACGTCCTACTATGGCGCTAGATGGGACCTTGGAGTTTTAGTGGGTAGGGGAGCTCGGCTCCGAGTCCTCACACCTCCTGCGCCATTGCACCCGTCCCGGCGCTCGAGTGCGTAACTGCATTTCTCAAAGTAAAAAAAAAAAAAAGAGGGTCAATCCTTATTACTAAATCCCCGCTGTTCGTCTATCAGTGATCTGTGTCTCACAATACGTAATCATCTCCGATGACGTCCTTAGCCGTGGTTCGGCTTCGCAAGAGGCACAATAAGGACGGAATCTAATTTGAGCCTCCATGAGGGCTGCCCCTTTATCACGGCTGAGTCTCTGTACTCGACCCTCCCGCTCGGTGACGCTGTCAAGGCCAGTAGGGCCAACAGCAATACACATTCCGAAAATAAAAAAACAATACGTAATAAATAGAGATTTGAAATTTTTACAGTATTATACAATTAATGAAACATGATATTATTATTCTACGTTGGTACGGAATCCTTTATGTTCGAGTTCTTCACGCTATTTGGTTGGTTTTATCATTCCTCTTCTTCTTAGCATTATTCCTGGTATTATACGAGTATTTGTTCAGGCTCTGCTTATTACTCTTGGCCTAATTTGACAGGTTACTAGTTTTTACACAGAGCGATTGCCATCTGACAAACGCCCAGACCAAAACAGATATTTGTAAGATAAATGCAAACATCTGTCCGAGCGGGAATCGAACCCGCAACCAAGGTTAAAGGCAGACTCGCTACCCACAATGCCACAACGGTGTCGGTTGGTGTGTGTGTTTGTTGGCTTTATCATTTTCTTAACTATATCTAATACCTTTAAACGAGGAATTCTTGTATATATATATATATATAATTGAGATCTCGGAAACGGCTGCACCGATTATCATGAAATTTAGTATGCATGGGTTTTCGGGGACGATAAATCGATCTAGCTAGGATTTATTTTTAGAAAATGTGGCTTTGTCCGTGTTTTCAGGCCGTTGTCGACACGCCATCTATTATCAACAAAATAAATTAAAAATGTCAAAATATATAAATAAATTCACAGCGCACTTGAGCGACCACGCGTTGCTATGGCAACAAGGATTTATTGAATTGAATCGAATGACAAACATTTGTACAATGACAGTTGACAGCGATGCGTCCATTAGAATTTAACAAAATACTCAACAATCCCAATTTTTGCGGATATAACTTGTTATCGCAATCGTTATTTTATTATCCAGGTAAGGTTTCAATCGAGTCTACCGTACCCTTAACGAATTTCGATTTACCAAAAACAAAAAAAAACCGAGCATAGCTCGGTCAACCAGGTACTAATATTGATGAAGTAACTAAGATAATAAATACTCATATAAAAAGTAACCCTATATATTCTTAATATCCATTCAGGTCATATTTTTGCCGCACTATGTATAAAGCTTAGTCATATTGCGGGTGATTATCTAATCTCCTAAAACCGGCCAAGTATGTCTCGGACTCGTACATAAAGAGTTCCGTACCACCGTAGAATATATGAGAATATACCATCGTAGAATATGTCACTGGTGGTAGGTCTTCTGTAACAAGAGGCCAGCTAGGTTAGGTAGGTAGTAGTGTCTTAGGCATTACTATGTTCCGGTTTGAAGGGCACTGTAGGCTAGTGAAATTACTGGGCAAAGGTGATTTGAGCACCAATATCTCGAGGTTGGCAACGCCTGAGTGGCACCTACTAATGGTGTTACAAGCGTTCATAGGCTGCGGCAACCGCTTACTATCAGGTGGGCCGTATGCTTGCTTGCCAACTTTGTAACATAAAAAAAAAACATTAAAAATATAAAGTTTCTTGGATGACCAAACATAGTCTACTGTAACACTACTCGCAGTTGATCAGTTTCAAAATTTACTTATCTGTGTTTACATACATGACTACGCCTATTTTATTCTGCATGCAAGAACAATGAAAGTAAAGTCGCATGGAACCGTATGATTTTCCCATCTACATCAACCGAAATGGTTTTTCAGATCCCAAGCTCACTCCCCTACACTTAGACACTAAGCCATTAAATCTTAGTAGTCACGCGATTTTGGAAACCAAACTCTCTCCCCTCTTCTTAAAGTTTAATTTTCCATATCACTTTCATTTAATCAGATGAAAACATCAGACAAAGCAATTTGAACTCTAAAGACGTTCGTTTTGATGCAACTTTTTAAATTATCAGAAAATCGGTCTTTTAAACAGTCCCTGCGGCCCCAGGTTGGGCGCCAGTTATAAGGTGTCATGGGACAATTTACGAGTTTCAATATTTGTTAACACATCCTCCGTCGAAAACCTTGTTACTGGATAATGCTTTCATAAATTAAAAACCGTGTCCATAAAAGATAACCACATTCGCATTTTGTTAAAGGTATTCGATAAATTCTTTTAAATTACCGCTGTGACAGCTCATAATTGTATGTTATAAAATTATATGTGGATTGTGTATGGAGATAAGAGATGTTTATAAAAAGGAAGGTGGAATTTGGTGATAAGGATTTAAATTACTTTTTATTTGATTTTTCAAAAGTTGAAGGCGTAATTGATCTCGAAATCAATTTAAAAATAATTTTTACTTAAGTGTCAATTAAACTAGTGAAGTATAATCAAGTCCAAAACTAATTAAAAAGCATTGATCTACTGAACCTATTTACATTTTAGACAGTAGACACAATAGTTAATAGATCTGAGCCTGATGTGGTTCAGTGTTAACACCGAGTGAAACACCATTATTAGGTACCACACAAGGGTTGCCAACCTCGAGATATTGGTTCTTCTCCTATGCCCAGTAATTTCGGTAGCATACAGTGCCTTTCAAACCGGGACGCAATAATGCCAAAAACACTAACTACTACTTTGCGGTACAATATTTCACACCGCGTTGGTACATACTTAGCTGGCCTTGCAAGAGGCCTACCGGTGTGACTGATTTCACTGGTGGGATAATCTTTGCTCTGACAGACATTATTCCAACAGTGGGCGATGGGGTTGTCACGTCCCGACGCTTGTAAGTTAAATTGTTCTACTCTATGTAATAGCTTCTCATATAGAAATGAGTTCATAAATAGTTACGTAGAAACTTTATTAATAAAGTGGTGGAATTATTTAGGTAAATGTGACGTGTAAACAGAACCATTGGCAAATGGACCTAATTGTATACGTCCGGCTTTAAACAAATGAATATCTCGTAAATTTACATATTTAGAGTTTACATAACCTGTTTTCGCTTCGTTATTGATTAATGAAGTATTTGCATCAAAAATATCACAATGTATCAGCTTCATCTACTAAAATCTTTTTAGCTTTCTAAGATACTAAGAGTCCATATTGCTAAGTCTCCGCTGTCCGTCCATCAGCGGGCCGCATCTCACGAACCGTATTATTTGGAGAGTTGAATTTTTCACAGAATGTGTATTTCTGCTGCAACTCCAATAGACCCTATTCTTTCCTTAAAGGTCGGTAACCCACCTGCATGCCCTCTGGTGTTGTAGATATTGCGGCGGTAATCACTTAGCATCAGGTGAGCTTCTTGCCTGTTTGGCCCCTATTAAATATAAAAAAATATACATTGTGTCTAGATCTAGACGCAATGTATATTTTTTAATACCATTACCAGAGATACAGTTTGATTTCTCAGTATTACAAGATTTTACGCGGACGGGCTTGCATGCAAATATCTAATTGTTTTTAATGCTATAAAGTTTGCAATAGTTATAAGAGATAGCGTCTTTGTCATAAATCTTACTATGTCAACCGTGAAGTAAAATACTAACTAATTTCTCGGAAGAAATTTTTCCACAAAACTGTACATTTACTTCTGAAATGCCAAGAGGTTCATAAAGAATTTCACGGTCTTATAAATTTAGTGGCCACTTAAGACCATGGGTCAAACGGTTCTTTCGCGGGCACTTCGTAAGTAAATCTGGATTTATGTTATACGGCTAGTACCTGACTTTGCTCGGATATTTTTTTTTGGTAAATCGATGACGTTGTGGCGCAGCGGTAGCGAACCTGCCTTAAACGCCACAGGTCGCGGGTTCGATTACCGCTCGGAGCATAATATGTTTGTATGGACCATGCAAGCATACTTTCCGGTCTGGGTGTATTTGTCCTTGTCATTGTGTTTCCGGACCCCGACACAGGATATTACTATCCTAATGGGGGCCGTTGAGTGTGCAGTGTTTATTTATTTATTTATCGTTAATTTTGGAAATTATAATTATTTAGTTACGAATTACATATTGTTGATGAAATTTACAACGCCATCCACTAAAGTAGCTTTTTTTCTTTTTTATGTTAGAAGTTGGTAAACAAGCATACGGCCCACCTGATGGTAAGTGGCTGCCGCAGCCTATGAGCGCTTGCAGCACCATTAGTAGGTGCCACTCGCGCGTTGCCAACCTCGAGATATTAGTTCTTAAATCTCGTTCACCCAGTAATTTCACTAGCTTACAGTGCCCTTCCAACCGGAACACAGTAGTGCCTAAGCACTACTATTTGGCGGCAGAATATTGGACACTGCGGTGGTACCTACCTAGCCGGCCTCTTGCAAGAAAAGACCTACCACCAGTGTGACTGATTGCACTGGTGGAATAATCTCTGTTGTGACAGAGGTTATCCCAATAGCGGGCGATGGGGTCGTCACATCCCGACGCCTATAAAGCTTTAGTTTAGCTTGCTAGTTTACTTGCTGGTTCATTAAAGAAAGAGTCATATTTTCTAAAAATGAATCCTAGCTAGATCGATTTATCGCCTCCGAAACCCTCTGCATACTAAATTTCATATAAAATCGTTAAACCCGTTACCGAGATCCAGTTTAAAGATCTAATATACTTCGTGTAAAATTAGAGGTTGAATTATGTAATTTTATTTTATGGTCGATGAAAGTGGAAAGTGCGTTATGAATTACAAGCATTCTAATGTATGCTAAGTACAGCGTGTTCTGTTGTTCGAACGTGTAATGTTAATTAGATACATAGAATCACTTTCTGATATTATTGCTTACTTTGATGTTATAAAATACGAGCATCTACCAGCGAATGTTAGTTTGTTTGTCACGCTTTCACGCTTAAATTACTAAACCTATCATCATGATATTTTGTAAATTTTTTTTTTTTTATGTTAAAAGTTGGCAAACAAGCATACGGCCCACCTGATGGTAAGTGGCTGCCGCAGCCTATGAGCGCTTGCAGCACCATTAGTAGGTGCCACTCACGCGTTGCCAACCTCGAGATATTAGTTCTTAAATCTCGTCGCCCAGTAATTTCACTAGCGTACAATGCCCTTCAAACCGGAACACAGTAATGCCTAAGCACTACTATTTGGCGGCGGAATATTGGACACTGCGGTGGTACCTACCTAGCCGGCCTCTTGCAACAAAAGACCTACCATCAGTGTGACTGATTGCACTGGTGGAATAATCTCTGTTGTGACAGAGGTTATCCCAACAGCGGCCGATGGGGTCGTCACATCCCGACGCCTTTAAAATACGTCCAACAATAGAGAAACAGAGGTAAGGATCACATCCATTAAAAGTACTGCTCCTCATTTTAATAAAAACTTAGTCGGTTTTTTGGCATAACATATAATATAACTTCACGTTTCAAAAAAGTGAACGCGCGTTGACTAGATCATATGTATTTATAGCACTTATATTACGCGCTTATACGACCTAATAAGCGCGTCAACGCTTACGAGTTGCGCGTTTTGTAAAAGGTGGGCTTATACGCGTTTCGAAAAACGAGGTTTAATGCTCCTATAAAATGCTGGTCTGTAACCACCCATAATCGGACGAGTCTCTGATAAATGTTAGAAAAGTAGGAATGTGTAGTGCAAGAGCAGATTCACTATAAATGTTGTAACTCAACTGACAATATTATATGACAGAACGACTCAAAGTTTGGCAGCCAGTGTCTTTATATTCAGCAAAAATGGTTATAATAGCGATTTCGCGACGTTTTATGGTCATGAAATATTTCAATAAATGTTTTATCTCTCATATGAATGCGTTCTGACTCAGCATGTTTCTTAACTTTTTTTATAGCATGTCATGACGGTTGACAAAAGTAAACGGCCTGCCTAATGGTGCCATTTGATACTTGAAGTATCAAATGCCTACTGCCAACGCAAGGGATAGGAAAAGGGATGAGAAGGGAAAAAAGGAAGAGAACAGAACGAGGGGAGGGAGATAGGACCTCCGGCGCTTTCACTCATTGCAAGAAACAAAACAGCACTGTTACTTTAAGCCGACTTTCTTTGACAGTTGTTCCGACCCAATTGTGCTGGGAGGAGCATGGCTCTACTGCCTTCTCGCCTACGCGGGTGGGGAGAAAAGCCGTACCCTTAGGTCATGGGGCCACAGGGTGGGGCCACCTGTGTGCCTATCACAAGGCCTTGAGGAAAAAGGCGGTCGGAGGTGGCACCGCCTGCCGTGCTGCTCACCAGCGCGAGGTGGCAGGCAGAGACAATACAACGGTTCCCCCGGGGTGAGGGCAGCGCCATCAGCTCTACCCGGGATGGGCTCAGTTGAGCGTTGTGCTTGAGACGCTCCGGAGTGCGTTCCACAGGAGTTCCCGGAGCCTCTCCAACGCACATGAGTTAGGCCACCGAGGAGGTTTTAGTGGGACAATGTAGTCAAACATGGAACCCCACATGACCTGGTTCTCTTCCCCAGGAGGCCGGGTATCTGATTGCAGATTTCCTCCCCGTTAACAAAAAAAAAATGTTTCTACTACTAATATTTCGTTATACTTCTTCAGAAGTTTCGGAGTTAGTGAAGTTACTGACGATAAAAGTAGCAATAAAAAGCTAAAGGTATTTTTATTCCATCGTGGCAAGTTTCTATGTTGACTGCTCGGTGACCCATATAAAATAATGTAGCCGGCTATATATCGATTTTTCCTGTCCACGTGTTATTTTAACGAACATAATATTACAAAGTACTGTCAATGCCATCGTCGATCGTAGTGGCGTGTTTCCCGCTGGCGGTAGATGATTATATTGACTTTGCAGATATGTTTCCGGCTGGGCGTTTGTCGTTGTGGGACTCCCCACCATATCTCGGAAAGCATTTAATGAGTGACTGAAATAGTCACTCATTAGTGTTGCGGAGGTCAGATGGTAATCGCTCTGTGTAAAGACTTCATAGAACACATTTATTAACAAATAGTATAAGTAGGGCCAATAGTCTCCGAGGAAATTTACTGTGACTCGGACGGACAGACCGACATGACGAAATTATGAAAATTCCGTTTTTGTCATTTGGCTAAACTCTAAAAAATTAACTGATGTTGTAACCCCCATATCAATATTCTCTTTTTCTTGAAAATAATTTAACTAAATAAACTATTTCAAAGGCAATAAATATTTAATTGCTGTTATCTTGAATTGAATTATATATTCTTAAAGCAGACGTAATTAATTAAACGAAATGGAAAACATTTTTAACGTTTATTTGATTTCTTTGCTGCTAAAGAAATTTCCTTTTAGCCTTAAATAGGATTAAACTATTACTACAGTGAATTAAACGTTAAAACTGACCCTTAACGACCTGAAACGAATCAAGTGTCGTAGACTTCTTTGACTACATGCAACTAGTCAAGACGTCATTAGCGCTGTAAGGTCGGATCCAGAGCAGTGTTTTACACGGGCGTAGATGCGCGACATTTATTAGACGCGCAACTCGTACGAGAGTTGAGCGTTGCGCTCGTATAGGCATTATAAATATTATAAGCGCCGAAATAAGCCCTAGTACGCCGGTTTTTCTTAAGAATATTAATAATGCTTTTTCAAGACATTACTAATATTCATATTGAGCTCGAAACTTACGCAGAGAATGGGTACGACAATAACTCAACGGGGTCATTCTCTAACACGTGACCAAGGTAGGACCAAGGGGACAACTGCCCCCAGACTTTGCTGAGTACTACGAAATACAGGAATATAGTGAAAATATTTGTGTGAACATTTTGAAGTACTTAATTATTTATAGGCCAAATGCTGGCTTCGTCCATGGCCCTTCTACCGTTGAGATATCGTTAAGCTACCGTTATGCTCACAAAACAAAACGTTATTCTAAAACCGCCCTAACAGCACACATACAACTCTTTATATTTATCGCGTCACTCATTTTACAATCTTCCACTCTTATCCTGATGGCTTATGATAGTACAGGAGAGGCGACGGCGTCTGATGAATAGCTTCACGTTGCACACATACTCAGACTTGCCTTCATGAATTAAAACTGTGAGAGTAATAAGAAGACGCCCGGGGACCTATTATACGGTATGTTCTATGTGAAACAACGTGAAAAGTAAGATCACGTATGTTACATAAAGTATTAAAATGGCTACTTGAAAGTACAAAGCAATAAAGGTAAAGATTATATGGTTTTAGCGATCATACAGTCGCTTTTCCAAAAAAAGTAATAATAGTAGAAGTGGAGACATTCTTGTCCCAGCACAAATGGGCCGACTCGAACAGATAAGTACTACCCGCTCCCAGAAAATCGGCGTGAAGTAACAGAGTACTGTTTTACAATCTCCCACTCTCTCTGTTCCCTTACTTTTACACTTCTCACACCTTCCCCCGTAACCCTTGCCTTGGCAACGCGCATAAGGTACTTCAAGCATTGCAAGTGTTCAGGTTCCGGTGACTGCTTACCATCAAGTGGATCGTATGCTTGTTTGCCAAAAATCTATAAACACAAGTAATATAATAAAATGTTCTTAGATTTGTGTGAGTCCGCTTCTTCACGGTAATCTTTATAATGGCTAGATTAACCTTAAGAAGAATGGTAAAGGCAAGGCAAGAAAAAGGGCAAAAAGTTTAATGGATTTTAAGAAATTAAAAGTTTAAGATTCGCTTTATTAGTAGGAAATACATGGTTGATAAAATTTTTAGTAACAAAGATCGCGATTTTTTATTTAAATGTTTTTAATGGCAAATTGCTTGTTTAATGTTTCAATTAATTCAGCTAACAATGAAAATACTGACGTAAAAACTAAAAAGGCAAAAATTTAAATAATATTTGCTACAGAGTATTTTCTCCACAAGTCTGTGTTAAGTAAAATATCGGCACAAAGGGTTCTTTTTTTTTTAATTACTATATCCAACAAAAGAATCATCGAAATCGGTTCATAAAAAACGAAGTTATCTGCAAACACAAAAAAAAGCATTAAAGTCCTGAAGACACAAAAATCTAAAAGTCCACAGCTAAAAATTCCATAATTAAATAACAAGATTTAAATAAAACAAAACATTTATCTTACCTAATTGAAATCAACCATGAGATTACTGACATAAGTCAAGAGTATAAACATAACTTCCAATTAGTATGACCCCAGCAATCATTCAATTTAAGAGGCATAGTTGCGTACACGCAACCCATTCAATGACTCAATTCTCATTCGTGCTGTTGTGATTGAATGCTCTTATTATGATCCTAATAAACCTGCTTCCTTGGTTTCAAAGAACGAGGCATCTGTATTTTACTACGTCACATTTTTTTTTCTAAGAGACTGACAAAAATGTTTAGTGAGGAGCATAGATGACGCCACTTAAGATAGACCACTGAGTTGTATGGGCGCTTATACAATTTAGACGTCTTAATTTGACCCACCTCAAAGAAAATATTTATTATAGATAATGGTATGGAACCCTTCGTGCGCGACTACGACTCGCATTTTCCCTACTTTTTTAACGAAGTCATATAAATGAGGCCCTATATCGATGCGTAGGTTCTTATAATGAATGTTCATCGAATTTTTCCGATAGATTAATTCCACCATGATTCCGATAGATAAGAACAAAACTATTTGAAACAAGTGCTAATTAACCAAGATTAGTGGCAATGTTTTCTTTTTATCTAACTTTGCCACTGACGACTAAAGGTATCTCTCTCTTCTAATATATAAAATTCTCGTCTCACAATGTTCGTTCCCATACTCCTCCGAAACGGCTTGACCGATTCTTATGAAATTTTTTATGCATATTCAGTAAGTCTGAGAATCGGCTACTATCTATTTTCTCAAACCCCTCAGTAATAGGGGTGTCCACCCCAAAATTTTACTTTTTATTTTTTGGATAAAATTTTTATTTTCTATTTTTTTATTATGTGGCATTGAAAAATACATAAGACCCTAAATTTTCACTTTTTTATCACCAACCCCTGCTTTTTAATAGCCTTATTAGTCAATCAAAAACTTCACCGGGTAGAGGGCGCTGCTATCGGGTCCCAGACTTTTTTGGGGGCAGGACAACGTCTGCAGGGCTAGCTAGTTGTTTTATAAAACAGTGAAATTATCACTTGTCATTTTGATTGATTGATGTCTTGTGACGAATGTTAAATGTCGGTATCAATGTATACGGCGTTTCTAATCTTCAATAATGTAGGTGGACTATTCGATGTCATTGAATAATAAAATCGGATAGTCCGTTTCAGAAGTAGAAACCTTTTATTATAATTTCACACCTGATATTATTTTATTTCTACACGTGCTGAATAGATGACGATGACGCGACGACCGGTGGTCGCGGGTTCGGTTCCCGCTCGGAGCAGATGTTTGTTATAAATATCTGTTTCGGTCTGGGCGTTTGTCCTCGTGAGTCTCCCCACCGTGCCTCAGAGAACATGTTAAGAATATAATCGGTAACTTGTTAAGTAATTTGCTCTTATCCTATAAGTTACTTATTTGAATTTTCGGTTGCGAAGGTCAGATGGCAATCGGTCTGCATAAGAACTAAAATGATCAGCCTGTGTAAATACCGGGAATAATCCTAGGAAGAAGAAAACGCGTTAAATAGGTTTTAGAAATAGCCCTTCTAATTCATTGCCTATTATACCTAGTATTGCCGGACTGTCTAATTAGACTTTAATCTCAAAAGTGTATATTTTTTAATTTAGCGATTGGTATCTTACTGGACTTGGTTACTCTATATTTAGATATGTATCTAAAGCCAATTACATGCTCACTCTGGCGTAAGTTCAGTCCAGTCCAGAGATTGTTGTAAAAGTATATTTAGAAAAATCGTATTACAAAATGTCCTAGTTACTGACGACCGTTGTGGAGTGTTGGTAGCAGGCTGCCTTAACTTTCGATGGTCGTGGGTTCGATTCCCGCTCGGGGCAGATATTTGTATTGATGTTAAATTTATATCTGTTTCAGTCTGAGCGTTTGTTCTTATGCTTCTCCCCACCGAGTCCCGGTTATTATCATACCATCTGACAATAAGCTTTAACGCTTGATGTACTAATAACCTGTCAAATCCTTGTAAGAGTAATGAGCAGACCCTGGGCAAAATACCGGGCTTAATGCTAGGAAAAAGAAGAGATATCCTAATTGACCTGTTGTACGTCAAATCGACCGTTTAGTTTCGTTGTCTTATAACAAAATTAAATTCTGTCAAGGGTTAAATTCTGTCAAGACAACTTCATTTGAGTTGTGTTTAAAAGTATCGCTTCTTTTCGTTGGTTATGTTTCACTGAGACAGTGAACTAGGATGCGTATATTAATTGACTGATGGCTTGGACTAATACTTTTTAATACAGACAGAACTTGTAAGGGGCATATAGTCTTCCATAACAGTATAGATCTTCGTAGTATTGTTTGCAGAATAGCTTTTATATTCAAAGTCAGGCATTAGGTTATATAACCAGAGAAAGAGTAGCAACAATGGCCTTAATACGTCCAATTTGTTAATTAACAAACCACTTTAACGGCTTAGTTTCTTGCTCTCTAATAGTTCATAAGATAAAATACCATCAACCATATTAATTGAGTCTTTAATGATAACTTAATGATAGGTAACGGGTCTATAATGACGACAGCTGCAGCGGTGCATGTAATCTTGAATGCGTTATCACAAAACTTCTACAATCAATCAAGCATTAAAATTTATTGTTTTTTTAAACGAATTAACCAAAGTGGCAATAAAAGACCCTCATGCAGAATATGTATGTAGGGTTCATCCATAAATTACGTGACATGAATTTCATGATTTTCTGATTCGCCATCCTTGTCTTAGCTGGTCACATTTGTGATAACTTCGCCCCTCTCTCATCACCGGTGGTCACACTTCGTCATATGCGTGACGTAATTTATGGATAGACCGTTGTCTAGCAGTTTTTTTTTGTTGCTATTGATGGCAGAGACACAATCTTTCTGTCGTTTCTACTTCAACTTTACGTTTACCTTTCCTCTTCCCTTCCTCCCCTCATCTCAGGTGGCACAGTTTTACTATTGAAGATAAGCTATGAGAACTGCTTTCCATCAATCAACCGCTATGTTGGTTCGGTATCTTTAGTTATAATAATCAGGGTCTTGAGACATTGAGTGTCAGTAACTTCGGCTTTGCGTAATGGATATTTGGAGTTTCCTAAACAAGCAAATAGTAAACAATAGTAATACATTAAAGAAAGTATCTCTAAACACCTGTTACTATTGAGCTAGTGACATCCGCGTCATAGGCGCACGCGCATATATCGGATGTGACGTCACATACGATAGCGGTATACTCATTAAGCACTTGTGTTCCGCAACATGTGGACGTGCGCTACGTTCTCGGAATAGTAATAATGCAACGTTAAAATTTATCGCGCAATATGTAGGTGATGTTTTAAATTGCGTTTAAAATATTAGCAAACAGTTTTACTATAACAATTAATATTTCTCGACGTTGTGGCGCAGCGGTAGCGAACCTGCCATAAGCGCCGCACATCGGGGGTTCGATTCCCGCTCGGAGCAGACGTTCGGGGAGTTGAGTGTGTAGTTTTTATTTATTTAAAGAGTGGTACCTAGTAGTGTTTTCTGATAATCTAAATATCGAATATTGACGTAGAGTAACAGTAAATAGCTTTAATCCACCGGCAAAAAAACGTCATCGGAATCCGTTGACCGAAAAGCGTTGCATGGTTGTTTAGGGTTTGGTGGTAAAGGGTGGTGTGTGGGAAGCGGTGTGGTGGGAATGGAAGACATGGATTTGGATGTAAATTAATGGTGAAAAATGATAATGGTAAATGAAATGAAGAAACGTCGTTCCTATTACGCGTCCTACGACACGTATTTTTAAGCAATAGTTAAATGTAATTATTAGCTTTTGAGCTCACAAACTTAGACATTTAAATAGACTGTAAAATAAAAATGCGGCCAAACAGATATACACTTTAAATTTATTTATAAATATTGATCTTTAATAATGATAATACACTTTTTGCTATAAGGACAAGTTTTTGTCGGCTTTGAAAACGACAGTATTTTTATTGTATAAATTAGTTGACCTATAGGTTTTTTTTTATTTCGCGTAGGCGGCCATTGGTCACGGCAAGAAAGTAAAAGCGAGGCGTAACTACCCACGCTCGTTTTTATTAATTTATTTTACAGTTATATTTCATAAAGTACGCTAGCTGTAGGTCACGGCTCGTGCAAATATTTTGTTAATATATAAAGTCTATTTATAGAGTTGTAGTACTGCTCTCATCTCTTTGCGGGAGCTACGCAGTACCAGCTACTTCCAAGTGACCGCATTCAACATATAATGGTCGACGATCGAGCCCTTTCCAGTCGGCTTGATCCTTTGGCACTACGTAGAAATGTTGGATCTTCTATCGTGGCTATCACGGAGAATGTTCTGAGGGATTGTTTGGATTGATCCTGCCGGTGGAATTTCACCATCGGAAATGGCGATAATACTTGAAATTCCACCCTTACCACTTACGTCACTCCGATGACTTAGCCGTGGTTCGGCTTCGCAGGAGGCACCCTAAGGACGGAATCAAATTTGAGCCCCGTGAGGGCTGCCCTTAATCACGGCTGAGTCTCTGTACTCGACCCTCCGCCCGGTGACGCTGTCAAGGCCAGTAGGGCCAACAGCAATACACATTCCGAAAAAAAACCTACGTCTGAAAATCCGCAACAGTGCGATTTAGAAGAATTTTTCTTCCTTGCACAACTACTTTGTGGAATGAAGTTCCGCTGGCGGTCTTTCCGAACCGAACCTGGGCTCCTTCAAGAGGTCTTCCTTAAAGGTCGGCAACTCGTGTAGAATTTATTATATCAAAAAAAAATACATAGTGTGATTTTTAGTTATAGATAGCTATGCCCGCGGCTCCGCTCGCATGGTGTACCGATTTTTATTTACTGCACGGAACCTTAATCGTTTTCTAAAATAAAAGTAGCCTAAGTTACTCCTTTTATACAACATATAACATAAGTTATCTGCCTGTGAAAGATTAACCGGAAAAAACAGACAGGCAAAAAATTAAAAATAGTTTTTATGTAATACCGTTCATGATGATCGTTCCGAAAGATTTCGGCCATGGCGACCACTTCGACCCCTCGAGTAGGAGAAATGGCGCTGTGTACTTTCATATGCATTTAGTGAAAAGCTGTTAATTTGGAATTACAATAATTATCAGTCAAGTCTATAGTTCTAGCGAAGATACGGGAATAGCTAGGTGTATATGAATATAATTTTAAAATTAATCCACGCGAGAAGCGATACAACAGCTGTTACTGACGTCATTAGACTTCTGCGTCAACCCCACTCATCTTTTTAAGATCGCGTGACGTCATAAAGGGAAAACAAACCCTTTGCCGCAAAACGATTGAAATGAAATTGCACCACCTACGTACGTTTGTACAGCGCTCGTAATATAACATTTTCTGACTTCTCCCACGCCGAAAACTCGACGGGTTCCGTTCGTTAGAATTTACTTTGTAATTCACATAGAAAACTCTTTGTTTTAATTGGATTTTTTCGAACCCTTTTACGTTATTTGTTTTAACGTTGCTTCGCGTTGTTTTAAATTCATTGATGAAAAACGTTAGCGATTTTTAGTTTGGTCGAATGTGTTGCAATATTAAAGTCAGTTTTAGTGATCGTATTGTGTTGTGTTTGAATTATAATTATTATTAATAATCTTCATCGTTTAAATTAATTATCCTTTAAATGTTTTAACATACTATTTACCAATACATTTTTAATTTAAGTATAAAATAAATAAATGCTACACACTCAACGGCCCTCCATTAGGATATTATTATCCTGTGTCGGGGGTCCGGAAACATACGCTAGAACATGGACAAACACACCGAAACCAGGACACATGCCTGTATGGTCAATACAAACTTCTGTTCCGAGCTTAAGGCAGATTCGCTACCTTTGCGCAACAACGTCGTCATAAAAGATTTTTATGAGACACAACACTGATGATTATATACATTTCAAAGATAGTTTGTGTTACAATTTCCCTTTGTAAGTGACCTGTAATGTGCTCTGTATTAGAAATAAATGGTTTTAAACCGAAATATAATAGTATCATTAATAAGCCGTGTAATCCATTGATCACATAAATGATTAAAATCCGTGAACATTTCACTGAACATGTAAACGAGTTAACAGTACAATAATAAAATTAAGCCATGTTAATATTTTAGTACAATACTGAACAACAATCATAAAATTACAGGTAATAAATACATTTGTTACGTTGAGTGTGCAGCGTTTATTTATTTATTTATTTGTCTTGCCTTTTAAAGCTTAGAGAGGTGACAACTGTTCTGCGGTAATAACCACTAGATATGCAATGTAGCCAGAGCATTGTATCTGCATTCTAGACTAAGGGTGATTACAGACCAGCGTTTTATAGGAGCGTATAAGCTCGTACAGGCGCGCCTGTTACCACACTTGTTTTGTTGCAACGCTTGTACAATATACATAATATTATATTATTAATTTGTCCCCTGCCCGACTCTAGTAATGTGTAGCTGAAAATCAGCGTTAGGTATACCTACCTAACAAATTCTGAATGGTACGCCATTTTTGAACACAGCACGATGGTCAAACATCAAGTAAATGTATTTTTACACACTTTTTTACTTTTGTTTTATTGTATTCATTTTATTATTTTTAAAAAGATTTTTTTATATTTGTTAGATTATTATTATTTGAATTTTTATATGTATCTTGTTCCTTCTTTCACTTGTTTATACGAATACCTAGAAAGCGCTGTACATATGCTACTGACAATCGCCACCACCGGTTCGAGCGTCCATACCGAAATAAAACGCGCGTGTAAGAGCGATTGCCAAAACGTATACGCTTGAAAAAAAAAACGCCAGTTTGTAACCGCCTTAAATACAATATAAACAAACAACAATATATCATTAATAAAAGTACGACAGTTACCGACAACTGCTCGATATAGAAAGCTTGAAGTTAATAAAACCAAGAACTTCTTCTTGCCCTTATCCCACGCTAAGTGGGGTCGGCACAGCACGTCTTCTTCTTTCATTATTTTCTATCATTCGTCATCTCTGCACTCAATCCCTATCTACGCATCTATCTTCCAAATATTTTATCTACGTCATTTTTGGGTGTCCATTCTTTACATTACCACTCAGTCTCAAATCCATCACTCTTTTGGCCAAATGACTTTAACAACTAATAAAATAATAAAGCCCGAATAAACGCGATTAAGAAGAAGAATAATGCCATTTGTGAATTACAACGAAAATAAATAAAATGGTTTTGCAAGACGTTGAAATGTTGGAGACGTCGTCTAGTTGTAATTCAATTGCAACCAGGGAAAAGTATCTATCCATACTTCAAGAGAAAATAGATTTCGATTCGTATCTTGGATATAAAAACCAATTCGCTTGCGGTAATAAAGTTTGTGGCTGAAATTCACTTTGTAGGAAGCGCTGCGGTCTCTTGTGCTACACCCACGTAGGGGGGTTGGGTATTATCCACCTGTCTCGTATGCTTCCTGAATTTGCGGTGACAATTGTTTCCAATGATTACATGTCTGAAGTCATAGTTCGATTTGCATCGCTATAGTCGAGCGGCATATTCGCTCAAGCGAAAAAGCTTCTTAATAAAGAAAAAAAAAATCGCTGTAGTCTATTTGATGTATTATTTTTGCAGGCAAATAACAATGTAATCATAAGTGAAATATCGCCAAATATGGCGTGAAGTTTTTTTTTTGTCTAAAAATCATTTTATATGTCAAATACCCTTTTTATATGGACGACCTAAACTGCTTTGCATCCACATCCGCAAGCAGCAAAAAGTGTATATGTATTATGTAAGATCGATTCACAAACGCAGAATATTTTTTGCAAATAATATACACGTTGACACGTTAAATAGGTATTAAAATAAATATAAATAATTAGTTTATGTTTTACACACTGTACTAAATTAATTTAAACCTTTCAAATCAAAATAAACCGGCCTTTAAAATACTAGATATTGGAAACTTTAATCATAGCTCAGAACTGGATGAGTAAGCAACTTCGATTATCGTTTAACTCCTCGGGTGGTAAGGGGTGGCATCGGTGATGGGTGAAATGAAATTATGGTGAAAAGTTTTGGTGCGAAATAAAATGAAGGAACTTTGTTCCTATAGGAGTGGCATTAATTATTATTTAAACTTTTATTTCAATAATTTTAATAAACGAAGAATGTAATAATCTTAAATTATCATCAATAAAATAATTCTTTTTCATTAAAAAAGATCAATAAAATTAATATAACCCCAACAAAAGAGCGTTCGATGGTGAATACCGTTCTCACATATGCCCGACTGTCTAGTATTTTAATATTGATAAAACATGAAATAACATTATCACAGGTGTCGCATGACTCATTAATTGCTTTAGAATTATGATCATAACATTATAACAGTTCAAGGTTACATAAACTTTTCATTTTTTATTTACTAGCTTTTGCCAGCGGCTTCGCCTGCGTGTAAAATATTCACATAAACCTTACATATTTCCATACAAATTTCAAGCTTCTAGCTCTAAAAATGACGATACTTTCTTATAACTTTTCATACCACCTTTCAACCCCATACAACTCTTTCTTGCATTAAAAATAGCCTATGTCTTTTCTCAGGCTCTAGACTACCTGTATACAATTTCATTTAAATCGGTCCAGTAGTGTTGGCGTGAAAGTGCGACAGACAGACAGAGAGACAGTGTTACTATCGCATTTATAATATTAGTATGGATTTCTGCTTAAATGCTTAAAGGATTCTAGTTTTTTTTCGCTTTGAAAGCAAATTTCATCCAATAAAAGAAGCTCGCAATCGGGAAACTTCTTTTTAAACCATAACTACAAAATCACTCGTAAGTGTGTGTACGTGTAACACGTACAATCGAGACCAAGATTGAAATTAAAAAAAGATAAAAAAAGATAAACGCTACACACTCAACGGCCCCCATTAGGATAATTATATCCTGTGTCGGGGGTCCGGAAACATTCACAATGACAAGGACAAACACAACCAGACCGGAAAACATGCCTGTACGATTAATACAAACATTTGCTCCGAGCGGGAATCGAACCCGCAACCGTCGAGGCTTAAGGCAGACTCGCTACCCACAACGCCACAACGGTGTCAATTCAAATAATAAGGTCTGTGTGTGTTACATAATTTGGCTACTCCATTATTTACTTACTTACCTCAAAGCCATTAAGTCTCAGGTGCTTAGACACGAAATTGTATCTCACATTAGGACATCTAAGTGCTCGTAAATTTGAGCAAACTCAAATTGTTTCGGAGGCTAATTCCTTTGAAATCTATCTTAAATATTTCATGTAAACTGTGTTCTGCCATATTTTCAATTTCACTTGATCAAAATGTTCTAAAAATTGTGGTATTTTTTTATGTCTAACGCATAATTGTAAACTCCTTTACGTATTAATACGCAACTATTTTTGAAGTGAAACTTCTAATGCGACTTCCAACAAGGTTGCGTTAAACGTTTAACGCACAAGGGATAGAGGAAGAAAGTTACACAAAGATAGAAAGCAAGAGAGAGAAAGAGAGTGAGTCGGTAGATCCCAAGCACATGCGCGTGGTGTTCTTGCTATGCAGCGAAGTAAACAGTGTTATTATATATTTGGATATTTCTCTACTGACAATTAAAAGATGCGATCAATTGTGAATTGTAAGCGAATGTTAATAAAGTTTGTGTTAAAGAAACAATATGATTTCACTAAAAATCAATTTCTACTACACCTTCCTGTTTTCATTTCCACATTACGAAGTTTCACCTCTTCCGTGCGGAGGGGCTCCACGGACAATTTTTTTCAAGTTTCTAGTTTTTTTTTTTTTTTTTAATGTTAATAGTTGGCAAACAAGCATACGGTCCACCTGGTGGTAAGTGGTTGCCGTAGCCTATGAGCGCTTGCAGCACCATTAGTATGTGCCACTCACGCGTTGCCAACCTCGAGATATTGGTTCTTAAATCTCGTCTGCCCAGTAATTTCACTAGCGTACAGTGACCTTCAAACCGGAACACAGTAATGCCTAAGCACTACTATTTGGCGGCAGTTTGGTAAGGCTCGGGTTGTAAGTTGTGATTTTCATACTGAAATTGAAATCACCTATAATAATTTTCTCAGAATTTCGTAGTAGTATTTCCACCGTTAATTATGACTTTATTTTTGTTAAGCGAATACTTTTGACGGGATAAACTTCATTGAATTAGGAACAAGTTCTGCAAAAGCGTCGTCTATATTTAACTCTTAAGATTTCCTCTGTCCTATAATTATTCGAATTATATGCTATTTTAGTGGACTTTGAAATTGACTTCTAAAAATACTTTAAGGATCGGACATTCAATGTTTAGACAAAATGATTATATATATATTTTGAATGAAAAATACAATCCATTATAAATGAAAATGACATAATAAATGACTTAAATCCATATGTGTATGTGAACTTTAATCATTAATTTAAATTAAAAATAATAATGTTTGAAGCCTCAATAGCTCAACGGTAGAAGGGCCGATTCCGCTCTGTTAACGCGAGAGTCGCGCGTTCGATCCTGACCGCCTTTGGGCTATTGTCGTATCCACTCCTAGCGCAGGCTTCGAGCTTATTTGGAGGGGCAATAGGAATATTAGTAATGCCTTGAAAAAGCATTCCTAATATTCTTTATTAAAAAAATTATTCAAAGCTAGTTTCAAGTTTTCACTTCCATCGGCAGTCTGCATGATTCTGTTTTTTCAGTTGTAAATTGTTTTTAATTGAATATTTATTGCTTAGTTATAGCCTTATAGGCAAAAAACCTTAAATTTTAATTGAAATGTTAGCAGAAATGTAAATGAAACAGTTTTGTTATTTTCAATTGTTTCACGAGTTGATAACAATTCTGAATACACAAATGGAGGCTTCGTTAAAGCTATTGTGTGGTTTCTCTTTTCATCTGCTTCAATTTCTAATCTGTCTGTTACATCCATCAGTGAACATTTTCCTTTGTTCGTGTATACGCTTGATCAGGCTAATACATACATGCAGTACATCTGATCTAAGTCTTCTTATTTATCTCAAAACTTTTAATTATTATTGTGCCAATATGTTAAATCGTATCAGATTCAGAACCTATTTTAGTGGGGATTTTTAGTTAGCGACAAAATCCAAAAGAATAAATTATAATAGTCGATTAAAACTTTAAAAATCGAATATATAAATATTTAAAATACGAAATCTAAAACTTTTTGGTGAGGACGAAAAAAAAACAAATAAAAATCTACACACGAGAAAAATATAACGGAAAACCGTTTTTTTTAAGTTAGTCGAAAAGTTGAATGCATGTAGAGTTCATAACCCGATCCAATTTCACCTGCATTCAAATGAATGGTGCATGGAAAATCTCACTTCAAAAGCACGGTTCAACTTTTCAAAGTAAGCCTTTGTATTTATAAATCGGGTCACGATCTGCGATTCCATGAGATAAAAGCCAGTTCATACATGTGATGCGTACGACAAGTAATTTTCTAGATGCCGGTCACAGATATGACATACAAAATATAGCAGCTTGACTTGATATTTTTTATATTAACTTTGGCTAAGGCTTTTTACGGTAGTAGAGGCATGCTTCTCTTAGTACAGAAGGGCCGGCTCGACCGGGAAAGTACTACCCTCACACAGAAAATCGGTGACAAGTAACAGCATCATTAGCTACTGTTGCGTTTCATGCGATGAGTGAGAGTGCCGTAGGCCCAATCTCCCACCCCCTATGTTCCTTTCCTTTTTTTCCCTTCTCATCCCGATCCTCATGATCTTCGGGTTCGCAACGCGCTTGTGATACTTCAAGTATCGCTAGCGTTCATAGGTTATGGTGACTGCTTACCATCAAGCGGACCGTATGCTTGTCCACCAACCGTCACGGCAAAAAGAAAAAAAGGCAAATTGATACAGTATCCAGAGAGCTTATTGTTATGGATTAAAAGAAATATATAAAGGGGATGTATGTTCTTATCGAATTGTTAGAAGCTAACTGGTGGTAGGTCTTTTGTTGCAAGAGGCCGGCTAGGTAGGTACCACTGCAGTGTCAAATATTCTGCCGCCAAATAGTAGTGCTTAGGCACTACTGTGTTCCGGTTTGAAGGGCACTGTACGCTAGTGAAATTACTGGGCAGACGAGATTTAAGAACTAATATCTCGAAGTTGGCAACGCGTGAGTGGCACCTACTAATGGTGCTGCAAGCGCTCATAGGCTACGGCAACCACTTACCATCAGGTGGGCCGTATGCTTGTTTGCCAACTTCTAACATAAAAAAGCCAACGTAGGGTAAGATTTGTTCAGGTTGCATGAAAAGACATCTGACTTAACCTGACTTGGCCCTTTGAAGCACGGAGCAATCAGTTGAAATACGACAAAGTGGTCTATCTATCGCTTACCGATCAGTAACCACAAATGGTTATGCCGTCTAAACTGTGATGCTACAGAATCTGATGTGGTTACATAAATGAAATATGATTTGTTATTTTTGTTATTGGATTTGTGTCTTGTCCGGCAATAAGATATGTGGTTATTGGTTTCCTTTGAATGAAGATGAGATTGCTTTTCATATCCATTAGATAAATTGAGCTGTCTTCAACAGTGTGCATGTTCTATTTGCCTTGTAGGATAAAAATGAAAATGCGGTCACCAGCTTTGTTACATACGATGACCTCTTTTGATACGAACAAGTGACATTAAAGTGAATATGGACGCAAATGGGCAATACCATGTCAACCCACACGAATGTCATTTCGAGAAAGACGCGTTTGAAAATTTTGAACAACTTGATTTATATGATTTTTTTAACATATTGGTCAAGTTTTTGGCAATTTTAAGATGTATGTAAGTTAGTTGACTTATTTTCACATAAAATAAGTATACAAACTGCATATTTCGTGTATAATATAACCCAAAATGTTTAAAATAATACATAAATGGCATGATTAAAAATGGCTTTTAGAAGTTTTAAAGCTTAAAACCCTACAAATACTAAAGAAAAATGTTGTTCAGCCATTTATCAACACTGCTTCATATATAACTCAGTTTTTTCAATTTTGTGGGTTGACATGGTATTGCTTATTTGCGTCCATATATGTTATGTCACATGAAGTCTTTTGCACTTTTAATCCCAATATTAACCATTAACATAATAAATGTGAAAGTTTGGATGGAGGATGGATGGCATAATGGTAGATTATAGTCTTAATAGCACATAGACTATTTATATCTCGGGTAAATGTATAGTTCTCTTGGAATAGATTTGTTTTAATTTTTCATAGAGAAAAGGATTCAAATGTTTTTTGCATAGGTAGTTGAACAGATTTGGATGAAATTTGGCATACAGATAACTTACTACCAGGAATATCGAAAAAATGTAAGGTTCCCTCGAAATTATCAATCATAAACAGCTTTTAGATGGTCGTCCAGCTTAACAACTACAATAACGCGGGCTTTGCAAGTAGATTCGTGAATATTTTTATTTTGGCGCAGTGATGCAACTTTGTAACTATATAAGTTAAGTATATAACTGTAAAAGGTATTAGTATGATACTACATGTGGAGACATATTAATGGCTTACAATGTTTGCTACTATTATTATTTTTTATTTTATTTTTTTTTTTATGTTAGAAGTTGGCAAACAAGCATACGGCCCACCTGATGGTAAGTGGCTGCCGCAGCCTATGAGCGCTTGCAGCACCATTAGTAGGTGCCACTCGCGCGTTGCCAACCTCGAGATATTAGTTCTTAAATCTCGTTCGACCAGTAATTTCACTAGCGTACAATGCCCTTCAAACCGGAACACAGTAGTGCCTAAGCACTACTATTTGGCGGCAGAATATTGGACACTGCGGTGGTACCTACCTAGCCGGCCTCTTGCAACAAAAGACCTACCACCAGTGTGACTGATTGCACTGGTGGAATAATCTCTGCTGTGACAGAGGTTATCCCAACAGCGGGCGATGGGGTCGTCACATCCCGACGCCGGTAGACTATTATTGTTACTTTATCATATTTGTGACCGATTGTCTTCCTAAAATAAAAAATAAAATAAAAAAATATTCTTTTTATTATGAATGCTGTAATAATGTTTTGATTTTTCTCCTTTCAGGTACGTTAGCTTTTGATGTATCTTCGCTGACTTCATTCGCTTACTTGACATAATCGGTATGTAATTATCCTAATATATATATTTCTTCTGTCCGTGTGTATGTAACTGAACGCCTCCTATATGAATGGATCGATTTTGATGATTTTTTTGTGTATTACAGTCGATTCGAGAATGGTTTAGATCTCAGAGATCTCTTTTTTTCGCAGAGTGTCGTCGAGAGTAACGTCTGTCGGACCCGCTAGTTTCATTACAATATCCTATTATCCTTACTTCTATTTTTAAATAAATCAGTCTATAAACAAGTACTGAATAATTTTAGCACGATTGAAGCCAGGCGATACTTTAATTTTTCCACAGCCAGTAATTAAAGCGAATTTTTATCTAAACTCAAAGAGCCAACGCTTAGGATGCATTAAAATTTAAAAATAAACCTCGGCGAAAAGGGTTCGCAAACATCAAAGCTCGAGTCCGTTGGGTTTTTTGCTGTGACGTCATCGGCAGGACGCCAGGACACTAATTACTGTATCAAATATTCAAGAGGCGTGAAACGTGAACGTTGTTTTAATGCTTTTCGTTTTCATGGGCAAGGGCTATTTACGGTAATAAGTAAAGTATACAACTTATATCTTCGTCGGTTGCAAAGGAATTTTCTACAGCGCAAACTCCGGTTGTGGAATGAGCTTCCTTGCCGAAGTTTTCCCAAAACGCTGCAGTATGTGTTTTTAAGGGGTGGGCAACATGTATTCGTTACCTCTGGGGTTAATAGGCTGCGGTGACCGCTTACAATGAGGCGGGCCGTACGCTTGTTTTCCACCATCGTGGTATAAAAAAAATCACTTTTAACGACGTTGTTGCGCAGTGGTAACGATGTTTGTATTATAATTAAATTAAGTTATTTTTTAAAAGAATATTTTTGATAATTGTAGCTTTCTTGATATCTTTGTTCTTAATTACGATTTCACCATTCTTATTGTACTTTTCAGAAGTTTAAAATTTTTAAAATATTTTTGATAAATTCAACCTGACATTTTATTTTATAGTGAAACTAGCGGGCCCGGCAGACATTGTCCTGCCCCGAAAAAATCTGGGACCCGATATTAGCGCCCTCTACCCGAGTCTAGAAGTGACACCGTTGAAAGTTTTTGGTTTACTATTATGACTATTAGGAAGCAGTGGTTCGTGATAAAAAAGTGAAAATTTAGGGTCGTATGTATTTTTCAATGCCACATAATAAAAAATAATAAAAATAAAAATTATCCAAAAAATAAGAAAAAAATGTTTGGGGTGGACAGCCCTTACCACTGAGGGGTTTGAAAAATAGATAGTAGCCGATTCTCAGACTTACTGAATATGCATAAAAATTTCATAAGAACCAGTCAAGCCGTTTCGAAAGAGTATGGGAACGAACATTGTGACACGAGAATTTTATATATAAGATAACATTTATGATGAAGTGGAAACTTTGTCTCTGATACTAGATATCTTTGATGCAACGACGAGAGTCTAGATAAGTTAGAGGAACTTCGAACCTTTTTGTTTTCAATTCCATTTGCAGAAACACTAAAAAGATTTTGTAAAGTTACTATTGGGTTTCACAATTTGATTCTTCAAATACTACATTTGTTTGCAATATCGACAATACTGTTTTTGAAATTCTTTATGAAAAATTTTAGACCTCTGTAGGTGCTATACACTTCTTCTTCCTAACATTTTTCAAGGTATTTTATTTACCCAGGGTCTGCATTAGTCTTGTCCGGGTTTCACCGGTTACTAATTTTTACACGGAGCGATTGCCATCTGACCTCCGCAACCTTAAGGGCGAACAAGTAACTCATTGGATAAGAGCAAATTATTAGTAGATGCTATGCTAAGAACCGGAACCGACAGTTATGACCAGCCAGTCCAAATCGAGACACATATTTTATAACATCAATACATATCGGTCTCGAGCGGAATCAAACCCGCGACCGTCGAGACTAAAGCCATTCTCGCTACCAACACAAAACAAACAAACAAGTGTATAGGTATGCCATAATCGGGTTAAAACGAAAACTATTAAAAATCCAACGTCTCTGTCTACCTTAGTTAGACAGATTAAGTAAGTACCCTTATATCTCGACATCACTGATCCGATGTTACTAGTAATTAAACCAATACGATCAATATACAGTTTCAGAAGATAAATGGATATACACCGCTATCGAAACACGAAATTAATATTGCATTGGATTGTCTTCCGATCATCTCTGCCTTCAGGGATTGAAGCAGTTCGTATAAATGTATTCCGTTTTAAGCGCTGTGCACTTTCAGGATTCGAGGCTTTTAACATGCTTTTAGTCCCTTGTGCGAGGGACAAAGTGCCCGATTCTCTTCCGGAAAGATGACCATGAAGATGATACTACCTCCCTTTACTTCCCGGTAACCTAGCATCTCGTACGAGTGAGTAAATGTGAACTTTTGACCATAGGAACAGAAATCGTATACGCACCACGGGCGAAAAATAGGACATTGCCACCCGTAATTGTCGCTATTGATGACAGTAATTCGCGGGTGAGAATGTCTTACTTTTCTCCATAGGTACGTAATGTTTAAGTAGTCTTGTAAATTTATGGGATTCCGAAAAGGAAGAGGTACTCAATTTCTGTTTATATCTCGTTTGGCTTAAACCATATAAAATTAAGGTTACGAATAGTGACTATATTGTGAATTAAAACCCAAAACTCTCATGATTTGTACTTTTAAAGATAGAATTTTTTGACTATTTTTAAAATACGACACCTATTTTGGCAGAAAAACCTTAAGATATAATTGGTCTGAAAGAAAAAAATCTCAGGTCTGAAAAGGATAGAAAGGTTGGTCATGATATAGTACAAGTACACTAAAGACTAAAACTGAGAGCGTAATATTGTTACGGGCTGGGGTATCGGTGATTTGGAAACAAACACCTGATGGCTCTAAATAAGACTTTATTGAGGTCTAGATTAAACAACAGAACTTCATAAACAACAGGTCCAAATCACAGTCCAAAAGAATAGCCGAGGTCACTAATTATCGCACTTGTTCACTGGTATCACTTGTAGTGTCTTCGCTTGTTGCTCAGAACTGAATGAATCAGTCGACGCGCCGGGCCGCTTATATACGCGGACACGGGTTCGAGAGAGCTCCGTCCGCGGAACGCTATTCTACATATTTCGAGAATAATCTTTCTCGAACCCGCGCGGCAGTCGTAGAAATAAACAAAAGGAGTAGCAAGCGATTTTGAACCTTATTCCCTTATGATAAGGTTATCCGTAACAATATGATATAATCGGAAGTTTAATTAACTACGATATAAAAAAATGTACACATCATATCATCAAAAGAAAACTTAGGTAAGAAAATATCTTGTGCTGTTCATGTATTCAAACCCTAAGAATGTTTAGGTCATTAATGTATAACATGGGAGTGCAGCTGCATTGACTGGCCCGGGGGAAAGCATTCGCTCACCGACCTTCGGGGGCTGCGGACGTCTAAATTTACATACATTTGCATTTTGGATAATTTTCAAACATCTAGAATATTCCGTTTAATAACACACCTAATTGGTAACACAGACTTACTATATAATATGCATGACTTACTATATAATAGGCATGCTCTTCCATATGAACAAATGTCATAGACTCGCTGGTGCTCCGTTGTACAATCAACACCAACATCCAAAACGAACACACGGTAACTGATGTCGGTTATTTTGCAAGCTTGTGACTAACTATGGGAGGGACCTATTCAATTAGTATAGTTGAATCCGATAGTCGGGTTCCAGAAACACAAGAACAACTAATCATAGCGACCGATGACAAACATGTGCTCATAGAGGGAATCGAATCCACGACCGCTTTTAAGAAGACACCGCGGGACAACAGTGAACTAGTATTTTTGCTACGACCATTTTCCTATTGTTGATGACCGTTCTAATAAATTCTTTAAGAATTCTCTTCTTAAAAATTCCTTTGGAAATAAAATAAGGACAGCCGGAAATTACTTACGGAAAATATTTTCACTGTAATGATTTTAATTCCGAGTTTGCCTTTTAAGATGTTATTGCGTTATACAGAGCTTTAATTAAATTATTTCGCCGGGTAATGTGAGAATTGCGTTTGATGCTACCATCGCATAGCTAAATGACTGCCGTCATTGTGGTGACGTCATTGATGTTATAATTTTCCATGATTCATACTAGTTCATGTGTTTGATATTTGCACGGAATCCTACCTTTAAATATAATGAATGAAAATGTTTGTTTCTCCATAAGACATCTTTCTTAGAAATGTCCTATTTAAACTCCTTGTCCTTTGTAGACGTTTCATTCAGATGTCAAGAATTTTGATTTAGATATCATGAATTGGTAATATTTTCTTTGTACGGTATTTCCAAGTAATTAAGAATTAAAAGCCTGAATTTATTAAATAATATTTATTATTCAAAATATAGCCATTATAATTTAGAGTTTTATTATTTGGCTACCATATTAATTAGTCACGTTCATCTTAAGGATTTAGCCCTAGTGTATCGCAGTATGGAATTCTTCAGTATGGAGATCTTGATTTATAAAAAAAATACAGTGTGCTTTAGACCACACGATTGAAGTAAAAGTTCTTTAGCTAAAATTAGTTAGCGAGTAAAGGCTTAATCTGTCTGTGTGTCCGTCCGTCCGTCGGTCCGTCCGTCCGTCCGTCGGTCGGTCTCAGTCGCGGTACTGTCTTCAGTAAATCGACAAAAGAATGAGATGAATATATATAATATAAAATAGTATGTGTATTTCTGTATCATTTATTCCTACACATTTTTGTATTTGTGTCTCTTACCTAACGTTTTATCCGTTGCATCCGGTTTGAAATCACAACGATTCTAAAGAAGTTTCACTTCAAAAACGAACAACGCCCGCGGTTTCGCCCGCGTGAATAACGTTTTGTAATTAAAAAAAAAAAAATTAGGTACCTTTAATGGAATAATACTGAATGGTTCCCGATACAAACTTTCATCTCTCTATTTCAACCTATTCTAACTAACATTTTTCTGTGACAAAAAGTGCCCTTGTTACATTCTTGTCCAAATCTTTTATAACATCAGATTGTTGAGTGTAATTACAATTATTCATTAAAAAATGTTCCTCATAACATCAGGCTATCTGTTAGTCTCGACAAAATTACATAGTATCTTCAATATCATGTAACCATCAATCTTAAGACGTGCAATAATTATTTTAAAATAAAAGTAATTGACCTTCCAAGCACAATGCATAATTCATAACTTGTGCCGAAATATATCTGACTGCTCCAAATCTCAGTTAGAACTCAATATTCCAGCATTGTGTAAGACGTTGTCTTCAAAATTTAATCTTTCGTTAAAGAAACCACCTTGTAAACTGATTGCATCCCTGAACCTAGGGTCTAGTCTAATCTAAATATTCCAAAAACTTAAGAATTAGACGGTGTTGTCTAAAAATAACAACACCAGAAGTAACAACATTTACGACTTAACGGTAGTAGAGCCATGCTCCTTCCAGCACAAATGGTACGGCTCGAGGAAGTGCTACCCTCTCACAGAAAATCGGCGTAAAGTAACAGTTTATCGGCGTCGGGATGTGACGACCCCATCGCCCGCTGTTGGGATAACCTCTGTCACAGCAGAGATTATTCCACCAGTGCAATCAGTCACACTGGTGGTAGGTCTTTTGTTGCAAGAGGCCGGCTAGGTAGGTACCACCGCAGTGTCAAATATTCTGCCAACCAATTATTAAAAATTGAGAAACGAAAATCCCTAAACTGACAGCCCTGCCGTGATCTTTTGTTTCACCTTTCAACTAAATCCTATTATACTTCATGTAACCATTGAATATTTAACTTATTGTTCGCTTTTACTGAAATCGGATTAGCCAAATAATTGATGGTTTACCGGCGTTTTGTGTAGGAAAATAAAGGCAGAAATGACGTGCAATAAATAATACAGAAGAAAATAACAAAATGTAGAGTGTATATAATAACTACCGTTTTGGAGTGCTAGTAGCAAATGTTTTTAATAATTATTTTGGTGGGTGTTTGTACTTGTGGGACTCCCCACCGTGTCTCGGAGAGCACGTTGTTATCTGCTCTCGGTTTCGGTTGTTATCGTAACATATGATAATAATCGTTAACTGTTTATAGATAATCAGCTCTTATCTAATGAATTACTGGTTTGCTCTTAGGGTTGCAGAGGGACTACGGTAGCTACTGCTAGTACAAGCTACACGCCACGGTTAACTTTCGTAAAAAAGTCAGTATGACTGTCCAAAAAAATCAGTGTTTATTAAATTTTGTTAGCATACAATTAATAATTATGATGACATTTCTTATAATAACTGTACTGATAGTAAAAAAAAATATCGCTGTATAAATTTCTGCCTTAATCATCTTAATTAATTTTCAAATCATCACATAATTAATATGCAAAATAAAAATTTAATAAGAGTAAAAAGAAAACAATTTTTCAATATTTTTACGGATATAAGCTTAAAGTTTAATATTTTAGCAGCTTTACGTTATCAAACTGGTTGTTAAAGTGTATATCTCAGACAACTCGCCAGGTGCGCACGCGCATCTGCTTGGTTCTTAAGAGACGCGCATGGGCACGTGGATACAGATATGTATAATTTAGTTAAGAATTTTAACCGTTCTTAGAAAAAATCGTTTATCCGATAAGTGGCTGCGTACAGCTTCACCTGCTTTCACACGTAGTTTTAAAGGATTTTTCTTTAAATAAATAAACGTTACACACTGAACGGCTCCCATTAGGATAGTTATATCCTGTGTCGGAGGTCCGGAAACACAATGTCAATGACAAATACACCCAGACCGGAAAACATGCATGTATGGTCAATACAAACATCTTCTCCGAGCGGGAATCGTGGCCGCGACTTGTGGCGCTTAAGGCAGGTTCGCTACCGCTGCGCCAAAACGTAGTCATTTAACTTTCTTAATCTTAATCCTTCTTATTAATTTGAAAGACCTTTCCAAAAAAAAAACTCCACATTGCCATAGGTTTATTTTCTTTTCAATACTCAGTTATATGTATGGACTTTCTACCATTAATTGTTTTCTTTGTCGTACTTCCAAAAAGTGGAACTCATTGCCGGCTCACGTATTCCCACCTTCCTATAATCTGGGCCATTTCAAACGAGGAGTGAAGAGACATCTTGGGGGTAGGTAGGGCCAGGGTGGCTAACGCGGTTGCATTCCGCTACTTTCCAAATAAAAAAAACCCTTTTTATATATTTTAGAATTTCACTGCTTTTGCCATTTTTTTTTTTTTTTTTTTTTTTTTTTTTATGTAAGAGGGGGCAAACGGGCAGGAGGCTCACCTGATGTTAAGTGATCACCGCCGCCCATGAACATCTGCAACACCAGAAGGCATGCAGGCGCGTTGCCGACCTTTAAGGAAAGAATAGGCTCTTCTCTTGAAGGTTCCCAAATCGTATCGGTTCGGAAAGACCGCCGGCGGAAGTTGATTCCACAGAGTGGTTGTGCGAGGAAGAAAATGTCTTCTAAATCGCGCTGTTGTGGATTTCAGACATCGAGGTGGTATGGATGGAACTTAGAATTTTGTCGCGATGTCCGATGGTGAAATTCTACCGGCAGGATCAATCCAAACAATTCCTCAGAACACTCTCCGTGATATATGCGATAGAAGATGCAGAGTGATCCGACATCTCTACGCAATGCCAAAGGATCAGCCGATCGGAAAGGGCTTGATCGTCGACAATTCGAGCCGCTCTACGTTGGATGCGGTCAATTGGAAGTAGCTGGTACTGGGGAGCTCCAGCCCAGAGGTGAGAGCAGTACTCCACGTGTGGTCGAATTTGTGCCTTGTAGAGCTTTTGGCGATGAGCCGACGTGAAGTAGTGCCTCGCCTTGCTGAGCACACCAAGCTTTTTAGAGGCCAATTTGACCTTTCCTTCCAACTGACCGCGGAACTGAACGACGCTCGAAATGTCGACACCAAGTATTCCGATACTAGCTGTGGCAGCCAGGGGAGTGTTCTCAAAACGAGGAGATACGACAAATGGTGATTTTTAGCGGTTAACGCGCAAACTTGTGTCTTCTTGGGGTTGAATTGGACTAAATTTAGTCGGCCCCAGTCCGAGACTTTGGTCAATGTAGTCTCGACTTCAGACACAAGTTTGTTCCGGCACTCAATGACGTTTTCCCTAGAAATATTAGCGCGGCCGGTGTATAAAGCGTCCACAGTGCTGTCGTCCGCATAGCAATGAATGTTGGAAATTTCCAACATGTCATTGATATGCAGAAGAAACAAAGTAGGGGACAGTACGCAGCCTTGCGGGACACCAGCATTAATGGGTTTTAAGTCAGAGCATGCACCGTCGACAACGACCTTGATGCTCCGATCTGCCAAAAAGCTGGTGACCCATTCGCATAATTTCTCAGGAAGCCCATAGGAAGGAAGCTTCGAAAGAAGCGCCTTGTGCCATACCCGATCGAAGGCCTTCGCTATGTCCAGACTGGCCGCTAATGCCTCCCCCTTGGACTCAACTGCTTCCGCCCATCTATGTGTCAGGTAAACTAAAAGATCACCAGCTGAACGACCACGACGAAAACCGTACTGGCGGTCGCTAATCAGCTGGTGCTCCTCTAGATACCGCAGGAGCTGGCAGTTGATAATGGACTCCATTATCTTTGAGAACAAGGAGGTAATGGCAATTGGCCTATAATTGGACGGATCCGAGCGGTTGCCTTTTTAGGGATCGGGTGCACTAAAGCCGTCTTCCATGAGTTCGGGACGACGCCTGATGAGTAGGAGTACCGGAAAAGACGCGTTAAAACCGGCGCCAACTCAGGAGCACATGTCCGCAACACGATCGGGGAGATTCCATCAGGCCCACTCGACTTATGAATGTCCAAGGAAAGAAGTGCTCTGCGAACTACACTTTGCCGGAATTTAACCTCCGGCATCGTGGTATCACACCGCTGGATTGCCGGTGGTGACTTTCATGGTCATCCATAGTCGAGTTGGACGCGAAGAGAGAGCACAGAAGATCAGCTTTCTCTTTCGCGGCATGGGCCACCGAATCATCGTCCCTATGCAGAGGTGGAAATGATGGCTTACAGAAATTCCTTAAGACAGACTTGGCGAGGGACCAGAATGCACGTGTACCCGAAGGAAGACGCACTAGTCTCTCGCCAATTCTGCCGATGTGCTCCGACTTTGCTTTGGCAATAACTCTTTTGAAGGACCTGGAGGCAGAGTTGTACTCCTTTCTAAGTGCGCTGGTATTTACATCACGAGACGTCGACGCCTTAGCCCAGGCTTGGTAGCATTCCGTTTTCGGCGAAACGCCGTTTTACAGGAGCGACCAAACCAAGGCTGAGACTTGCCTCCGATGGGCACTGCAGAAGCCGGAACAAAAAGTTCCATGCCCTGAAGTATCACATCGGCGACAGAGTTGGCAACGACGTCCGGATCATCCGGCGAGAAGCAAATCTGTCCCCATGGGTAGGACGCAAAAGAAAGAACGCATCCGTCCCAGTCTGCCGACCTGTAGTGCCAAAACGCGCCGGTAGCCCGCGAAGCGGGGCCGTGCTAGGCGCGAGACCGGCACTGTACTCCGGACAAGGCAGTGGTCCGACGAGCCTAGAGGAGGATCGACGGATACCAGATAGTTGTCCGGATGAGAGGTCAACAGAAGATCCAACAGTGAAGGTGTATGATCTTCTACATCTGGGATTCGCGTTGGCGAGGTTACCAGTTGTGTCAGATCATATGCCAAAGCAAAGTCGAGAACAGATCTCCCCGCGTGATCGGTGGTACGTGAACCAAGCCATTCGGCATGGTGGGCGTTGAAATCGCCAAGAATCACGATCTCAGCAGATGGGATCCGTTGCAGTACGGAATCTGTAGCCATTTGGATGTGCTCAATGAGTCGGTCAGTTTCGGCATTTCCGCTATGGGACCTATAAAGGCACGCGTAGATTCGCGGATGGTCATCGCAGTCTACGCGCAGCCAAAGAATCGATAGGTCCCCTACTTCAAGGCTGCCGAGGTGACGAGAGCAGACATCCTCCCTGACGTACACGCACACACCAGCCCGGGGTACAAAGGAATGTTCCAGATTGTATCCCGGGTAGGAGAGGAAAGAAGTATCAGCCAGAGAAGATATCTGAGTCTCGGTGAGAAAAAGCAAGGCCGGCTTCGCCGTCTCAAGGTGGTGATGGACGGCGTTCAAGTTGGAATTCAGCCCTCTAATGTTGCAAAAGTCCACAGTTAGCGTGGAAGGGGTTGCCTCAAGTTGCCTGCTTCGTTTGCCCCGAACAGTATTGAGCACAAAATTGCCCCCAGAATTCGGAGGGCAGCCTGGGTATCCATGTTCAGGAAGGGGTTCGTCCTGAAGATGGACATCCAGAGAGGATTCTCCACAGCAGAAGCTGGTGGTACCCTCCTGGGGTAAATAAACCGAATTCTGCACTTTCATTGGAGGGGTGAGTGTGTAGTGGGCCACCGGGACTCTCACTCACCGTACGAAACGCGACAGTTGCCACTTTACGCCGGTTTTCTGTGAGAGAGTGGTGTTTCCCCGGGCGTGCCGGCCCAATTCGGCTGCACAGAAAGAGCTGTGCAGCGTGGCACTACCACTAGTTGAATTGACTGAACTTTGGTTACAGAATTCTAAAAAGTAAATTAACACTAGGTGAGCCACGCAAAGCTAGTAAAATATAATTTTATTGTATGTCATAAAATTCTCCCATGGCATTTAAGTCAAAATCAATAGGTGATATTAGGTATCCTACGCCTATTTTCCAGTCTAGTGAATCGATACCATAACAAAAGAGCGGGTCGTCGCACTACGGATTACGATTTACAGAGCATTGCTATAAATATAGGATGTGCTAATTGAATTATCCTTTTTGAGTGTCAAAATCGGTAGTGCGAATTAAGGACCCATGAATAAACATTTGGTGATAATGAAAATGGCTATTGAAAAACAGAAATTCTGTATAAATTGCCGAGACAAATAAGTCCCCACCTGAGTATACAAGCTGTTTATTTATTTTATTTTAAAGAAGAAAATAAATAATACAACTATAAATAAGATAACAGGCATTAAAACACTTAATAAGATTTCAAAATCATTGACTCCAAATCATAAATAACTATGCCAGTCACATTAAACAAAACCCAGTAGTAGAATGCTGCTCCTTTACGTTGATTTTCTGTGATAATGTTTCTCTGGTCGAGCTAGACCGATTCACAGCACTGATAGCATGTGTTGTAACACAGCCTTACTATTTCATCCATGGGACATAAGTGTACAAAATTTCAACTTAATTCAATGCCGGGAAGTTGGTCGAATTAGGCTTGCAATTATAAATATAGTTTAATTATTACTACTTAGTTAATTAGTTTTCTATTTTGTCCACATAACTATCTGCAGAGCAAAATATGATTGAGAAAATATTCGATTATTGTACGTGGTTTTCTCGATACAGGGGCTTGCCTAGTGAGGGAACCAAAACTTTTTTTCTTATGTTATAGGTTGGCAAACAAGCATACAGCCCACCTGATGGTAAGTGGTTGCCGTAGCCTATGAGTGCTTGCAGCACTATAAGTAGGTGCCACTCACGCGTTGTCAACCTCGAGGTATTGGTTCTTAAATCTCCTCTGAACAGTAATTTCACTAGCGTACAGTGCCCTTCAAACCGGAACACAGTAATGCCTAAGCACTACTATTTGGCGGCAGAATATTTGACACTGCGGTGGTACCCACCTAGCCGGCCTCTTGCAATAAAAGACCTACCACCAGTGTGACTGATTGCACTGGTGGAATAATCTCTGCTGTGACAGATTATCCCAACAGTGGGCGATGGGGTCGTCACATCCCGACGCCGGGATGTGAAAGATAGTCTTTTAGTACTTAAAGTTGATGTAGTGTCTGTAAAAAACAGTTAATTTTAGTTTTAATGCTTAGGTTACGTCTAATGTCGTTCATCTTTTTGTAATTTTGCAGTAATAAAACATTTTTCATAAAAAAATTGCACAACGTTAAAAACAAAAAACAATCGTTTAATAAATAAAGATGTTAGATCGGTGTAAATCTAATCGGAAGTTTTTCCGCACTATATTTTCTAAAACGGTTTGAGATTTCCAATATAGATAAGGTTAGGTTGACCTTATTTCTGGCAATAAGTTTTCCTAGGTTGTATATCATGTAAACTTTATTATTTAAGATAATAAAATGATTTGTGATCGCTTTAAATGAGCGTCTGGTTAGATACCACTGTTGTTAAAAAACTCGTCAAGTGATTTCTCATCAGCCGCGTTGCATCTTACGGATAGACAGGGAAACGCGGCTGGTGCAGTTTGCCGTGATTTCCATTGTTGAAATAGAGTCAACTGCCTCCCGGGTTAGATAAAAAAATACAATTTTTTTTTGTACGAACCGAAATCTTTCAGCAGATGTTCTTTCAATGTGATCATTAAAATTATACAAAATAATGCATTTTAAAATAAACGACAGTACGATCATGTTGTACGATTTTATCAATTGACTGCATACATTAATACTAACACTTGCACCTTGTTCAACCTAATGTCAATGACCTGGAGATTAATGATGTTTTAAAAAGATTATAGTGATTTATTCAATTGTCTATTGTTAATGAGTTGTTGATAATGTCTTATCTATATTAAATAGTAAAATTGTACTTCAAGAGCTTACTTATGTTTATAGAAAAACTGTTTGTACAGTAATCGCGTATAATTAACTCTTATATTTTCAATATTTTAATTCCTTATCTAAGGACTATATGAGAACGATAATGAACGTCAAAATCGGTTAAATAAGAGATGTTGTATATTTTTTATCACAACGCTTGGAAAACTAGCATACAATCCGCCTGGTAGTGAGCAATCACCGCAACCTATGAACGCGCGCGATACTTGAAGTATGACAAACGCTTTGCCAACGTAAGGAATAGGAGCAATAAAGTACGCTGTCCAGCCAGTAGAGCCAACAACAACAATACACATTAAAAAACGGTAGAAAGGCCGATTCTAACAACGCGACAGTTACATGTTCGATCCTGACACCCAAGGAACACGACACGACCAAAAGTCGTAGTCCCTACCTGCCTTAGTACGACTTTTGGATGTCGTAACACCAACCCCATAATAACTCATAAATGCCCATTCGAGTGTGAGGGTAGCGAAAAGTACAATTATTACGTTCAGCGAAATTGTATTAAAAGATAAAAAAAAAACAAACATTTACGAACAATGTTAAAATAAATTGTTCAGTCGCTTTGAAACAACTCTCGAAACACGGACACGGCGAAAGTTACGTGAAATTTAAGGTTTATTTAAATTCTGAAAGTTCTTTCACTGAAATCGTACTCGCTGGTATTTTTAAAGCGTGCTTCTCTCTGTTCATCTAAAGGTGAAATGATATAGCCTTTTGAAAGAAGATGATCGATTTTAGAAAATGGCATTCTTTATCACGGCATGGCACAAATGGCATCTTCTTTTCTTCTACTAAAACTAGCCTAAGTTACTCCTTATCAGCAGAGATTAGCCGGAACAAACAGGCAGACAGACAAAAAAATTTAAAATGGATTTTTCATGCACCGTATATACTTTCATATGCATTATTCAATAACTTACATTTTGACGTTGACGTTCGCGGTTCGCAGCTCGCGGGTCGGATTGCGGCTCGGAGCAGATGTTTGTATTGACCATACAGGCATGGTGTGCGGACTGGGTGTGTTTGTCTTTGTCATTGTGAATGTTTCCAGGCCCCGACACAGGATACAACTATCCTAATGGGGGCCATTGAGTTTGCGTTTATTTATTTATTTATATAGAAGTAAGGATACCACATTAGCATAGATAAAGCTCTCCATTAAAGAACATCCCGTCTTTCATTCTATTTCATACCAATATTGAGTATGATAGAAACCGTCAATACACAATGGACTATGATAACGTGAAATATGCTTTTGGCACAAAGGGCTTCCCTGGCCTTATTCGGCATCGTTGTTTAATCACTTATTCGCCCAGACACGTGCTCAAAATGCATAAGTATTATTATACGGTATAATTCAAAATCACTCGGTACGTTGCTAAACTGGTATAAAAATGACCAATTCATATTATCAGGGTTGTCGCTTTAAAATGTATGTATACAAACTAGCGTCTACCCACGGCTTCGCTCTCGTAAAATTTGCAGTAACATAAATCTTCTTTTACATCTTCAGAGGTGGAATTTTAGGAAATCTCAAAATAACCTTTTTTCATCTTTAATTTTTTGCCGAAAATATAAACTTTCAACCCCTTTTTCAACCCTTTAAGAATTTTGAAAAATCATTTTTTAGGGCTCGTTTATGTAAAAAAAAACCAAGGGACGTTACGCTGGGCGTTTATAAGTCAGTCAGGTCTTCTGCTTTTATATGTATAATGTGTGGATAATGAAATAAAGGTGTATATTTTTAATATCAAAATAAGAGCTTCTGAAATCAATGCATACGTACTTATAACAAAAACTAATTTTAAAATTTTTGACCGTCCGCTTTTCGCGCTTTTTCCGGGAGTTTACTGACAGGTAGGTAGCTAATGTTATATTATAGCGGGTACAGTTTTAATATTAAAGGTGTTCTATTACTATTACTGTCTAACTTAGAAGTTATTAATAGGTGTGAGCAAGACAAACAATGAAACTTCATATATGATAGAACAAGATGCGCTATGGTCAACATAAATAACAGTCGGTATGCCGAGAGCGTGCTCAGTGAAACTGCGGTGTAGTCGTATTAGGAATGCGAGTAAAAGTGTATCCCGATGCATCGATAGGAGATCTATGTTTATCGATGACATTAGGACAGTCCCATTTTATAAATATATTTTTTTAAATTTCATTTGAATAATTAAAGAAATCCTCTGAAATGAGTTTGTTATTACGAGTTGTATGTGTATTTTAAAATAAACGAATAACTTAACTACTTATCACAAGCACTAAAAGTAAGAAAATGGTTGACTCATGTTTCGTGAATGATTCATATGAATCATTAACAGACATTGTTTAAGTAGTGTCTAATGATTTTCTATTGCGATATAATTTGTATATTCGTCGCAAAATATGACCCACTTAATCTTAAACTATTAAAATCGTTTCTTAACAACCAAAGCAATGTAAACAATAAAATCAATAATTATGAAGATAAATTTTAGCCAACCCAGCTTAATGCATCCTTGTATCGAAATTGTTAAAAACACCCGCTGTAGGTAAGACTAGGACAGACATAAATAACTTCTTTAAGTATTTGTTTTACGCATGGACGTAGTCGCCCTACAAATAACAGTATTCATGAAGGATCACACTCGTAATTTTCGCTTTGTTTTCACTTTAGATTTGCGACATGATGCTTTTGTGACTCCATCTTGAGGAAATAAACGTTTAGTTCATTTAGTTCATTTAAATACGAAATACACGGACTTGTAATGAAAAATTAAGTGATTTTATAAATTATTATATATGGCATTGGACAGGTCCATTCCGTACTAACAAAATGAAATTTTATTCGTTAATTCGCACTAACTCTACGAAACGAAATTAGTCACAAGCAATGAAGTTAGCTTATGACTAACTTCAGAAATCAATTCGACGACCTTGTGGCGCAGCGGTAGCCAACCCTGTCTTAAGCGCCACAGGTCGCGGGTTCCATTCCCTGTAGGTGCAGATGTTTGTATTGACCATACCGACATAAATAAATAATAAATAAACGCTACACACTCAACGGCCCCCATTAGGATAATTATATCCTGTGTCGGGGGTCCGGAAACATTCACAATGACAAGGACAAACACAACCAGACCGGAAAACATGCCTGTACGATGAATACAAACATCTGCTCCGAGTGGGAATCGAACCCGCAACCGTCGAGGCTTAAGGCAGACTCGCTACCCACAACGCCACAACGGTGTCATACATGTTTTTCGGTCTGGGTGTTTTGTCCTTCATAGTGAATGTTGCCGGACCTTCGACATAGGATATAACTATCCTAATGATGGCCGTTAGTGCGTAGCAATTATTTATTTACATATACACAAATAGATACACGATTCCATTTTTAAGTGGAGTAATAAAACAGGTATGTATGTATAAACTTTAACCTTAGATATGATAAAGTATTTTTTTTATTAATCCAAATCAAAGCGAGGGACGTATAGAATACGTATAGGTCGGGTCTTTAGATCGTTCAGTTCAATGGCTTCTTAATTTCTTATTAAGGTTAGGTCAGGGTATTCAACATTTTTTCCTTTCTATTTTATGACCTTAACCTCACCCTAACATTTATTTGCTAAGTGTCAACTAGATCGAAGGGACTTTGATGTGTCTTATTTAGATCGCTGTTGAATCTATAAACATCTAACGACGTTTTGTATTACGAAGTCGGCAAAGTTTTTAATTGTATAAAATTTAACTGCGTAATAGTGTCTGGCAAGTTATGTCTCATACAAAGAAATATGTTCCAGTGTGACGACCCCATCGTCCGCTGTTGGGATAACCTCTGTCACAGCAGAGATTATTGCACCAGTGCAATCAGTCGCACTGGTGTTAGGTCTTTTGTTGATTACTTACGCTGATTTTCTGTGAATGTCATATTTATATCGAATCAACAGCCTGAAAAATAAGTTTCAAGCTTCTAGCTCTAAAAATGACGACTTCATTTACTTATTATACCTTTATACAACTTTCAACTCCTTACAACCCTTTCAACCCCTTTTTCGCATTAAAAAGTAGCTGACGTGATTTTTCAGGCTCTAGACTATCTGTGTACCAAATTTCATTTAAATCGGTTCAGTAGTGAAAAATCGCGTGAAAGGGCGACAGACAGACAGACAGAGACAGAGTTACTTTCGTATTTATAATATTAGTAAGGATTATTACTTAGACGGTAATACCTCATTAAATACAGAGCTATTTTTTTAACCCTAACAAAGTGTGTGCCAAATTTCATAATAATCTGTTGAGTAACAACGGCGTGAAAGCTTAATAATAAACAAACTCACTTTCGCATTTATTACTAAGAATAGATAATTTAAAACTCGCTACAAATTTCATGCTGACTTTATAAATTTTCTTCTAACATAATAGAAGCTAATCAATCACTAAACTGTTAGCTTTTATGAAAATCATAACAAACACTGTCTATTTTAGTGAGTTATTATAAAGAGTACGAGTGGGTGGCCTAATATAAAAATTTAAAGCCTCGCGCGCCCCAATTAATTATTCCCGCACGAAGCCGCCATGATTGGCTTAGGGCTGTCGATTTTATAGGACTACCCATAAATCTACAGTTAACGCTACGTGACTATAAAGGCCATATGGGTTTAGGGGAATCGTTTGTGACCGCTAATAATGTATGGAGATTAAAAATTTTGTTCAAATTGATAAAGGATTGAATACATGAATATTTGTTTGTAAATGAACAATGTTTGGAAGACTTTATTTACGTAATGTTTGAGTTATGGATTTTGAAATTTAAGGGATACTGAGCTCTCATGCTGTAAAGAATTGAGTGCTTCATGTCTAGAGTCCTTGATCATCATCACGAAGATAGCTTTAGCTAACGGGACTCCGGGGCATAGCCTATCTAGCAAACAAAACTCTAGGGCGCGTTCAGACGACACGTGCACGCCACGCGCGACAACACGCGAATCTAATTCGAAGTCCAACCCCAAACGCCAATCGCCTGCAACATGCCCGCTTGACGTGGACCCCGCTCACGTGCTTCTTCTCGTTCTTATCGAATGGTTAGTGGCCAAATATTACTTTTCGACTATTGTCAAATTGATTACAGCCAGGACCGACCTTTTACGTGCCTTCCGAAGCACGCAGACGCAGAAATACCACTATGCGATCACCCATCTAGTGACTGAACGCACCTAAGGTTGCCCAATCCACTGATCGTTTACCCATTAGTGAGCGCACTCTGCTATCAGCGTTCACGCGCTGTTTCAATAAATGCAATTTGAAATTTACTGATGTATAAGACTCAAATTATATATATGATACAAATTTCGAACACGTGGCGTCTCATTTCGTCTGTAGGCGCCCTAAAGCAGAAATACATGAAAAAACAAAACAATTGAACACAGCAATCGCGATTAATTATCTCGTTCGGCTTTCTTTATCTTCTTTATGAATTTTGTATGCGGCCATCCCGGAAACAGATCCCGGAAATATTGCAAATAAAAACACCCCGATTAATTGGGAACCTGCTTCTTTGAAGTCGGCTAAAAGATAGCTTTAAAAATGCGTTTGGTACCTTTGAAAATAAAGATAACAGGAAAAGGTAGCGAATGAACTTTACACGAAGTAAACACGTCTTTCATTAAATAATAATGTAATTTTGTCTTGTACCTCATTATCCAGTAATTTTTTTATGCCAAGATAATAATGGTATCGGAGCAATTATTTAAGAAAATAAAATTGGGAGACAAGCAGTCAAAAAGTTTTAATACTTGGTATTTTATTAAGAATAGTACAGTATATAATAATAATAATAATAATAATTCTTTTATTGTACACCACACAAGCAGAGAACTTACAAGAAAGAATGTTACATAACTTATGCAGGCACAATAAGGCGGTCTTATCGCTGGTTAGCGATCTCTTCCAGACAACCTTATATGAGCAAAGAAACAAAATTTTAAATAAAAAAGTATATAGATTCATATCCATATAGTAAAACGTATTTTTACATTAAAAAATAATACCATTTTATTTATTTTGAATTTGATGCAGTGATATTGTTTAAATAAAAGAAGGAATTTTTTTTTTATGTGGCATCCTTAATGCAATATAGAAATAATTTGTTCCCTATAAAATCTTTCATCCTGCTTTTCTTTACAATAAAAAGTTTTAGGCGGTGAAAGCGTGGCAGATGATATATATTTATGAAATTTAAAATATAAATTTATTATATCTGTAATGGTAAGTGGAATTACATATAATCGAAAAGCGCAGTTGGCTAATACGCTAGAGAAGGTGAAATGCACTAACCACCGTTGTCATGCCTAACCACAAGATCCAAATGGTTAGACGCTGGAAGACATTAAAATTTGGCTAACGTACAGTATCTTCACGAGTTTTTCACCAACGTATTGTAGTAGCTAAGCAGCCGGGCATTTAGGGCCTACCATATTCAAAGGACTACTAGGGTTGGAGGGTATACGTGTCTTAGAATTGATTATACAACATGTTCATCATTATGTTTTACTATTTCAATTAAATTGAAATACAAACCTTCGTTTAGAATTGTGCAAATCTGAAAATATTTTTACCCTGTGACCCATGTAAATTAATTTATTCCAATAAACCCGTTCCTTACTAAATCATCACTTTTCAAGCTTATTATTTGGCACGTGTCCAACGCAAGCGGAATATAAGAAAACGAGTGGGATCAGCGTAAATTATCTAAAGCGCCTTATTACTGGGTCGCTTGCTAAGCAACGTTGTGATTTCGTTAATACGGTAAACATATAGTAACGATTTTGTTTTCTATTTTGTATACCATGTATAGGTACACTAATCACTTAACATAAAATATTTTGTGACCGCTCAAGTTAAGGCTATTTTATCAATATTTTCTTTAGTCTGTTTTTATGAAATTCCCAAACGTTGATAAAGCGTTTTAATAAATCTAACCAGTGAATAGTCCACAGAGCATGCAGTTTCTTAGATTTTAGTTTCGCAATTGATCTATGAAATTAGTGTCCTGAATTTAGAAATTTCGAAGTTTAAGTCGGACATACACAGTAAGTACCTAGTTAAAGGGAAAACCATTTTTTTTTAAATTTATTCTCCGACGCACTGATGATCAATAATCGAACTAGACACTACAATTATTATTACTAATGACGAGGGAACCCTCTGCCCTCAGCGCTCCTCCTACGGATTCAACTTGAGGTCTTGAAGTCCAACAATGGTGTCGCTGTCTAGATTAGATTTTGATTCGTTCTGATACTCGTTCCTGATATGCACCGCAAAGGTATGGAATATCCTGCCGACCTCGGTCTGCCCAACCACCCACAATATAACCTTCAAATCTAGAGTGAATAGGCATCTTCTAGCAGGCGCGCTCCACCTTAGGCTGTATCACCACTACACATTAGGTATGATAACAGCCAAGCGCTGGCCTATACATAAAAAAAAAAAATTAAATCCAACAGCAATAGGCACAGCGAAAAACAAACTGTCCGAAGTACACGGGACGATGTAGCTATTGTTTACTAAATCATAATAAATGTAAATTTTAAATTTTCGAAATACATGGATTCCTAGTCCAAAGTAATTTATGCTTTTATAAATACACTAAACCCCTCACGCGTTGTCTTCATTACACCAAACTCGACTGTCCTATTTTTTATATTACATAAACAGTTTACATAACACGCGTGTAATTCAAAGAACTACATAATTAACCCAGTCCTGTATTTTGTATGGACGATGATCGATTTTAAACATTCAACATTAAGACGATGAAGGATTTGATTACTTACAAAACAGGCTTAAGTTTTGTATTTTAATAATAAACAGTACAAACTCAACGGCTCCCACTAGGATAGTTATATCCTGTGTCGGGGGTTCGGAAACATACACCAAACGGGAAAACATGCCTGTATGGTAAATAACGGGAATCGAACCCATGACCTTTACGCGCTTTAGGTAGGTTCGCTACCGCTATGCCACAATCTCTTCAATTATTTATACTATAAAATATTTATTCCAAGAGTTTGTCTTAGCAACTACTAAGCCGATTATTGAAATTTCTTCTTGAAGAGATTTTAGTACGGTATAAGTAACTTTTGTAGTGTTTTAATGAAATATTAATCTAGTTCAGATAAGGTGATAAATTAACAAAGTACGAAATAAGACTTTGTAAAGCTCGCTTGAGTGGAATGTATCTTTCTTTATCGCACGGAACTTATTATACTAATTATTTTTCTAAAGTAGCCTAAGCTACTTCTTATAACATCAGCTGTCTGCTAGTGAAAATCGATCCAGCCGATTCAGAGTTTAGGAACAAACAGACAGACAATTTTTTTTTGTTTATGTTATATATATTTTTTCATATGTATTCAGAAATTTGGAATTACAAACAGACACATTAATTTTATTTATTTTGCTACAATACAATGCTACTAAATTAGCTCTACTAATAAAAAAAATTAAGTTCTTTATCTACAGAGCCCTCTATCACATCTGTATGAAATTTATATGACATCACGATTCTTAAAATCAATGATGATGTGGCATTAAAAAGCTTCAGCCGTACCTACTGACATCATCATCAACATCATATCACCCGAAAGACGTCCTCTGATGGACATAGGCCTACCCCAAAGAGTGCCACAATGACCGGTTTTTTTTTTTTTTTTTTTATGTTAGAAGTTGGCAAACAAGCATACGGCCCACCTGATGGTAAGTGGCTGCCGCAGCCTATGAGCGCTTGCAGCACCATTAGTAGGTGCTACTCACGCGTTGCCAACCTCGAGATATTAGTTCTTAAATCTCGTTCGCCCAGTAATTTCACTAGCGTACAATGCCCTTCAAACCGGAACACAGTAGTGCCTAAGCACTACTATTTGGCGGCAGAATATTGGACACTGCGGTGGTACCTACCTAGCCGGCCTCTTGCAACAAAAGACCTACCACCAGTGTGACTGATTGCACTGGTGGAATAATCTCTGTTGTGACAGAGGTTATCCCAACAGCGGGCGATGGGGTCGTCACATCCCGACGCCTTTACTACATGCATCCAGCGGCCATCCACGACCTTTACCATGTCATCAGTCCAACTTTTGGTGGGACTACCCACGCTGCGCCTTCCGGTACGTGGTCACCACTCGAGAACCTTTTCGCCCCAAATGGCCATCAGTTTGTGCAATGTGACGCAACTCGAAGATAAACGTTTATTGCAAATGTACGTGTAACCACACACTTAGGTGTAGGATCTAATTAGACGTCCCAATTAGGATAGCCATTAGCTAAAACTAAAAGTTTTAGTGGGTTTGTATTTAAGTACAACATGGGAACTGAGCCATTTGGACGCATGTGGAAGTGGAACAAATAAAACACAACACAACTAATTATTTAAATCCGTTGGTTTACTTGAAAAGATCTCTTAAAATCGAAATTTATTTATGTGACTAAGTTTGTAAGCAAGCATACGATCCACCTGATGGTAAGCGATTGTCGTAGCCTATGAGCGCTTGCGACAAGATACATTTGTGGGTGTCACTGACGCGTTGCCAACGAGAGATATTAGTTCTTAAGTCAGTCTTTGTCCAGTAATTTCTCTAGCTAGTGTCCTTCAAACTGAAACACAGTAGGTATACTAATTTACTCGTGCAATAAAAGGCCACCACCATATAATGATTTTGAACATTTTCCTATAATTTTTCTTTTACAGTCAGAAATGTGCTTATTTCATTAAGATTTTGTTATTTGTTACTAAAAAATAAATATATCGATTGATTGACCAATTGTGGCGTTGTGAGTAGTGAGTCTGCCTTTAGCCTCGAAGGTTGCGGGTTCGATTCCCGCTTGGGCAGATGTTTGCATGGATTTTACAAATATCTGTTTCGGTTTGTCCTTGTAGATCTCGCCACCGTGCCTCGGAGAGCACTTTAAGATATCGGTCCCTGTTATCACATAACATCTCATAATAATCGTTATTCCTTGATAAGTAATTTGCTATTATCCAATGAGTTACTGGTTTGCCGTTTGGGTTGCGGAGATCAGATGGCAATCGCTCTGTGTAAAAACTGTGTAACCTGTCAAATCTGGACAAGAGTAATGAGCAGACCCTGGGAAATGCTCGTATGTATAATACCGGGAATAATGCCAAGAAGAAGAATAAATATATCGATCTAAGTCTCAAATATTATTTAATTTAAAACATATAATACGAATATACTGTTTACAAAACTTTCACACGAGTAAAAATTTGTTCTCTTCCGAAAACTAAGAATATAATATTTTGTATAACAAATTCATTGACCCCAACTTTAATACCATTTACATATCTACGCGTGTTAACGTTATATTCCCACAATATACTATACAATGATACACAATATACTTGTTAAAATCAAAGAAAGGGGAATCTTTAATGTACTTAAATTCTATTCATAAAGTATTATATTCTTAGACTTTTATTGGACAGGCCGTTCCATAAAAACAAAATGCCGAAATCGCTGGTGATCCTTTGTGAATTCAACATCGACACCAGGAAATGAATTTAGTCATTCATAACCTTGCAACATAATTTAGCGTGTGACTAACTTCAGGTCGTTGCATTTACGAAGTAGCACCAGCGAATCTTTGGTATTTTTTTCTTTATGCAAGGGCTTTATTTATAATAAGTTAGTGAATTAATGATTGGTGCGATAATGATTATTATTTTAGTTATTTTTCTTTTATAAGTATTGAAACTTTACGGCATTTTACGAAATGCATATGTCACGGATACTTATAGTATAACAATTTTGCCTGTCTGTTTGTTCTTGATCTTCGGAAAACCCAAAATCTAAAAAAACGCGGGAAATGCTACTGGTCTGATTACCATAAGTATTAAAAGAAAACATCAATTTTTAGTCTATGAATTCAATAAAAACCTTAACCACCTTACATCAAGAACCAGTTGTGACCTAAGTAAATTTACACGGTTCGTTTATGTACCAACTGTACCGTCACATGCAATTAAAAACTGTAAACATTGATGTTTTTGTACACGTAGCGCCATCTATTATCGTATAGCCGTCTTAAATGTGCGCGTGCAAGTAGTATTGTAGATCAATCACAGATGGCGCTAATGGTTCTTATTTCTGATATAATGTTTTTATTTAAAGGTGGTCTAGATTTTTATTTATATAAATGAACTCCTACTCGCTTTTATCTTTTATCGCTTGCAACTAATGTATCTCTATATCTGTCTGTGGCATCGTAGCTCACTAATTGTTAAACCGATTTTGATTTAGTAAGATGAAGTTATATACAATCTCCCAGTGAAAAACAGCTTGGCCATGGTACGCAAGGCTACAGGCAAGGATCAATTTAATAATAATAATAATAAACGCTACACACTCAACGGCCCCCATTAGGATAATTATATCCTGTGTCGGGGTCCGGAAACATTCACAATGACAAGGACAAACACAACCAGACCGGAAAACATGCCTGTACGATTAATACAAACATCAGCTCCGAGCGGGAATCGAACCCACAACCATCGAGGCTAAAGGCAGACTCGCTACCCACAACGCCACAACGGTGTCAATTTAATTGCAATCAATCCATTACGATTGAATATACTTACTGAATGCGCGAAAAAGGTACATAATGTAATCAGCTAAAGGCCCATGGCGAAACTTTGCGTGTGACTTTATGAGTCTGATACTATATTAGAAAATAAATCTTAGCCTTGTGCCGCCACCTATGAGCTGTACAGACGAGTCCATTAAAAAATTGATTTCCCAATTTTTACATTTTTGACCTCTGTACTGCAAAATATGTACCACATTAATGAGTATTGTATCCGTATAAGTGGACGCAAATAAGCAGTACCATGTCAACCCACAAAATTGAAAAAAAACTGAGTTATATATGCAGAAGTGTTGGTAAATGGCTGAAGAACATTTTTCTTTAATATTTGTAGGGTTTTAAGCTTTAAAACGCCTAAAAAAGCCATTTTTTTAATCATGCAATTTATGTATTATTTTAAACGTTTTGGGTTATATACGAAATATGTAGTTTGTATACTTATTTTATGTGAAAATAAGTAAAATAACTTACATACAACTTGACCAATACATTAAAAAAAATCATATAAAGTAAGCTGTTAAAAAATTTCATACGCTTTTTTCTCGAAATGACATTCGTGTAGGTTGACATGGTATTGCTTATTTGCGTCCATTTATATTATAGTAGTCATATTAGAGCTTGTTTTTAGCTTTTTAGGAATTATTATTAATGCAGGTGGGTTTTTTGTTTAATTTAATAATTTATTTCTTATCAACGAATTAAAATTGTACTTATTGTAGAATCTATTTTTGTATCCTGTAGTCAATAAGAGCTTAAAACCTCAATTTTCTTCATAATTAATTCCTGAAAACTATTTTTAGTTTAGATTAAGGATTCAGTTCGTCCGAGCTAACGAGCTTCACGTCAATATAATTATAAATACCCGGTATACGTCTGTCCACGAAAGGCTGTAATCAAAGAGCTTTTTATATGTAAATTCGTAGTTAAATTTTCTACCTCCAGTATTTATTTAATTTTTTCTGATGGGATTTTTTTAATATGATGAATTTTTTTATTATTAACTAGCGACCCGCTCCGGCTTTGCACGGGTACAAAATATATATCATATGTCATTTACTGAAAAAATGATTAAAACCGATCCAGTAGCTTTGATTTATTCATTACTGCCCGTGCCCGTGCCCGTGCCCGCACGCGTTAAATGTGTTTATTTACGACATCACATTAGAAACCTCAAAAATAACATTTTTTTTTCTCCGGATGTTATTATATATATAAACCTTCCCTTCAATCACTCTAACTATTAAAAAATCCGCATCAAATTCCGTTGCGTAGTTTTAAAGATTTAAGCATACATAGGGACAGAGAAAGCGACTTTGTTTTATACTATGTAGTGATATAAAAACACAGAACTTGTTTTAGGAAGTACTTCCGCATACTACTAGCATTATTCTCGGTATTTTATTTACCCAAGGTCTGCTTAAATAAAAAAAAATAAAGGGTCTGCTTATTACTCTTATCCGGATTTGACAGGTGAATAGTTTTTACACGGAGCGATTGCCATCTGACCTCCGCAACCCTGAGGGCAAACCAGTAACTCATTGGATAAGAGCAATTTACTTATCAAGAGTAAACGATTATTATCATATGTTATGTAATAACAACCGGGACCGATTGCTTAACGTGCTCTCCGAGGCACGGTGGGGAGACCCACAAAGACAAACGCCCAGATCGAAACAGAAATTTTAACAAACATCTGCCCAAGCGGGAATCGAAACCGCCACCGTCGAGACTAAAGGAAATTTCGCTACCCACAACGCCACAACATGTGTCGTTAAGTATCAGTATTAATACAGGTTTTTCCGATTTTAAGAGGACCACATCTATCATATTTGTTTGGAAGGGAGGAGGCTTCCTCTCCCATCCGTTATGGCAGATGGCAATGCAAGGTAATGTTTTTTTATGTTTACAGTGAACATAAAAAACATTACATAGACTACGTTAATTACTTATTTATTTATTTATTTAAATAGGAAGCCAACAATATACAACATATTTATCTTATTTTATACACAAAAAGTTTACAAAAAAGTTTATACATTGTATATCCCACTTATAGGCTAACATAACATGTGTAACAAAAAATGATTGCTTACTCTAAAAACAAAATAGATTTATAGCTAAAACTGTAAAGGTAGCATGCAAAAATCAAAATGTTTAAAATAATAACAAAAATATGGAAAAAAATGACATCATCGAAACATTATGTATAAAATGTAAAAATTAAAATACCAAATACCAAAAAAAAAAAAAAACATCTAAAATAAAAATAAAAATATAAGAAATTAACTATTAATATAAAAAAGTATGAAAATAAAAAAAAATTAAAATATTAAAATATTAAAACTTTATTTAAAATATTAAAATATTAAAATTACTTTCAACAGGTTAACCGAATGCTTGCATCGAAAAGTACATTTTTAGAGTTTTTGCGTAGGTACTGTTTTGCGACCGTTCTGATGACGTGGTAACGTACCGATGGTCCAGGTTACATTTTTTTTTAAATAAACGCACTCTCAACTCAATAACAGCTCATGGTGGATGTTTTTTTGGTCAAACAAATATTTGATCGCGGCTCTATCTCTTCGAGTGGTCAGTAGCCAACTTATTGTTAGAGTTGTTATCGTCGCCTTGTATTTTTCACAAAAGCCGGGACTGACTTTTTACGTGTCCTCAGAAGTATGGAAATGATCGAGTTTGAAGTTGCTTTACCCATAGATCGTTAACCGATCTGTTAGCGCACCTGGTTATGAGTGTTCGTGGCTGACGAGCAGTCCGGGTGCTTGTGTCGGAACCCAGTGAATTTATTGCCGTCGACTTTTTAACAATTAAGCCTCAATAGCTCAACGGTAAAAGGGCTGACTTCGCTCCACTTAATGCGAGAATCGAGGGTTCGATCCTAACCCCTTGGACTATTGTCGTACCCACTCCTAACACAAGCTTCGAGCTTATTTGGAGGGCAATAGGAATATTAGTAATGCCTTGAAAAAGCATTGCTAATATTCTTTATATATATATAAAAAAATTTGTTGCCGTCGACTTATTATTAAAAAGTATATTTAGTCCAAACAGTTATGTTACATAAGCGACGTTTAATGAATTTAAACTATCCAAACAATGCCTGCGCGTTAATATATTTGTCAGTCAATCAGTCTTGTCAGCTTTCGTTCTTGTAATTAAATAATAAATAACACTTCACAGCGAACCGTTCCTAAATATATATCATTCTTGTTTTGCAAGCACTAATTGTGTGTATAAGTATAAGAGTTCTTTCACGCACACATACACACAAAGAAACAACTAATAGCAAATAAAAAATATATTTACGAAATCTAATAAAAATGTCCGACGCAACTCGAAGATAAACGTTTATTGCAAATGTACGTGTAACCACACAGGTGTAGGATCTAATTAGACGTCCCAATTAGGATAGCCATTAGCTAAAACTAAAAGTTTTAGTGGGTTTGTATTTAAGTACAACATGGGAACTGAGCCATTTGGATGCATGTGGAAGTGGACAAATAAAATAGGTCGGCTCAACTAATTATTTAAATCCGTTGGTTTACTTGTAAAGATCTCTTAAAATCGAAATTTATTTATGTGACTAAGTTTGTAAGAAAGCGTACGATCCACTTGATGGTAAGCGGTTGTCGTAGCCTACGAGCACTTGCAACACCATACATTTGTAGGTGTTACTCACTCATTGCCAATCTCGAGATATTGGTTCTTAAAACTCTTATGCTAACAAACTGAAACACAGTAGGTATACTAATTTACTCGTGCAATAAAAGGCCACCATCATATAATGATTTTGAACATTTTCCTATAATTTTTCTTTTACAGTCGGAAATGTGCTTATTTGATTAAGATTTCGTTATTTGTTACTAAAAAATAAATATATCGATTGATTGACACAGTTGTGGCGTTGTGGGTAGTGAGTCTGCCTTTAGCCTCGAAGGTTGCGGGTTCGATTCCCGCTCGGGCAGATGTTTGCATGGATTTTACAAATATCTGTTTCGGTTTGTCCTTGTAGATCTCGCCACAGTGCCTCGGAGAGCACTTTAAGATATCGGTCCCTGTTATCACATAACATCTCATAATAATCGTTATTCCTTGATAAGTAGTTTGCTATTATTCAATGAGTTACTGGTTTGCCGTTAGGGTTGCGGAGGTCAGATGGCAATCGCTCTGTGTAAAAACTGTGTAACCTGTCAAATCTGGACAAGAGTAATGAGCAGACCCTGGGAAACGCTCGTATGTATAATACCGGGAATAATGCCAAGAAGAAGAATAAATGCATCGTTCTAAGTCTCAAATATTATTTAATTTAAAACATATAATACGAATATACTGGTTACAAAACTTTCACACGAGTAAAAATTTGTTGTCTTCCGAAAACTAAGAATATAATATTTTGTATAACAAATTCATTGACCTCAACTTTTATACCATTTACATATCTACGCGTGTTAACGTTATATTCCCACAATATACTATACAATGATACACAATATACTTGTTAAAATCAAAGAAAGGGGAATCTTTAATATACTTAGATTCTATTCAGAAAGTATTATTATTCATAGACTTATAATGGACACGCCGTTCCATAAAAACAAAATGCCGAAATCGCTGGTGATCCTTTGTGAATTCAACATCGACACCATGAAATGAATTTAGTCATAACCTTGCAACATAATTTAGCGTGTGACTAACTTCAGGTCGTTGCATTTCCGAAGTAGCACCAGCGAATCTTTGGTCATTTTTTCTTTATGCAAGGGCTTTATTTATAATAAGTTAGTGAATTAATGATTGGTGCGATAATGATTATTATTTTAGTTATTTTTCTTTTATAAGTATTGAAACTTTACGGCATTTTACGAAATGCATATGTCACGGATACTTATAGTATAACAATTTTGCTTTCCTGTTTGTTCTTGATCTTCGGAAAAACCCGAAATCTAAAAAAACGCGGAAACTGCTACTGGTCTGATTACCATAAGTATTAAAAGAAAACATCAATTTTTAGTCTATGAATTCAATAAAAACCTTAACAAACTTACATCAAGAACCAGTTGTGACCTAAGTAAATTTACACGGTTCGTTTATGTACCAACTGTACCGTCACATGCAATTAAAAACTGTAAGCATTGATGTTTTTGTACACGTAGCGCCATCTATTATCGTATAGCCGTCTTAAATGTGTGCGTGCAAGTAGTATTGTAGATCAATCACAGATGGCGTTAATGGTTCTTATTTCTGATATAATGTTTTTATTTAAAGGTGGTCTAGATTTTTATTTATATATACGAACTCTGCTTGCAACTTTTATCGCTTGCAATTAATGTATCTCTATATCTGTCTGTGGCATCGTAGCTCACTAATTGTTAAACCGATTTTGATTTAGTAAGATGAAGTTATATACAATATACAACCTCCCAGTGAAAAACAGCTTGGCCACGGTACGCAAGGCTACAGGCAAGGATCAATTTCATTGCAATCAATCCATTACGATTGAATATACTTACTGAATGCGCGAAAAAGGTACATAATGTAATCAGCTAAAGGCCCATGGCGAAACTTTGCGTGTGACTTTATGAGTCCGATACTATATTTGAAAATAACTCTTAGCCTTGTGCCGCCACCTATGAGCGGTACAGACGACTCCATTAAAAAATTGATTTTCTAATTTTTACTATTTTGACCTCTTTACTGCAAAATATGTACCACATTAATGAGTATTGTATCCGTATAAGTGGACGCAAATAAGCAATACCATGTCAACCCACAAAATTGAAAAAACTGAGTTATATATGCAGAAGTGTTGGTAAATGGCTGAAGAACATTTTTCTTTAATATTTGTAGGGTTTTAAGCTTTAAAACGTCTAAAAAGCCATTTTTTATCATGCAATTTATGTATTATTTTAAACGTTTTGGGTTATATACGAAATATGTAGTTTGTATACTTTTTTATGTGAAAATAAGTAAAATAACTTACATACAACTTGACCAATACTTTAAAAAAAAATCATATAAAGTAAGCTGTTAAAAATTTTCATACGCGTTTTTCTTGAAATGACATTCGTGTAGGTTGACATGGTATTGCTTATTTGCGTCCATTTATATTATAGTAGTCATTTTAGAGCTTGTTTTTAGCTTTTTAGGAATTATTATTAATGCAGGTGGGTTTTTTGTTTAATTTAATAATTTATTTCTTATCAACGAATTAAAATTGTACTTATTGTAGAATCTATTTTTTTATCCTGTAGTCAATAAGAGCTTAAAACCTCAATTATCTTCATAATTTATTCCTGAAAACTATTTTTAGTTTAGATTAAGGATTCAGTTCGTCCGAGCTAACGAGCTTCACGTCAATATAATTATAAATACCCGGTATACGTCTGTCCACGAAAGGCTGTAATTAAAGAGCTTTTTATATGTAAATTCGTAGTTAAATTTTCTACCTCCAGTATTTATTTAATTTTTTCTGATGGGATTTTTTTAATATGATGAATTTTTTTATTATTAACTAGCGACCCGCTCCGGCTTTGCACGGGTATAAAATATATATCATATGTCATTCACTGAAAAAATGATTGAAACCGATCCAGTAGTTTTGATTTATTCATTACTGCCCGTGCCCGTGCCCGTGTCCGCACGCGTTAAATGTATTTTATTTACGAAATCACATTAGAAACCTAAAAATAACAGATTTTTTTCTTCACTACTTAATGGATGTTATTATACATATAAACCTTCCCCTTCAATCACTCCATCTATTAAAAAAAAACCGCATCAAAATCCGTTGCATAGTTTTAAAGATTTAAGCATACATAGGGACAGAGAAAGCGACTTTGTTTTATACTATGTAGTGATATAAAAACACAGAACTTGCTTTAGGAAGTACTTACGCATACTACTATTTTTTTTTTTTTTTTTTTTTTATGTTAGAAGTTGGCAAACAAGCATACGGCCCACCTGATGGTAAGTGGTTGCCGCAGCCTATGAGCGCTTGCAGCACCATTAGTAGGTGCCACTCACGCGTTGCCAACCTCGAGATATTAGTTCTTAAATCTCGTCTGCCCAGTAATTTCACTAGCGTACAGTGCCCTTCAAACCGGAACACAGTAATGCCTAAGCACTACTATTTGGCGGCAGAATAATTGACACTGCGGTGGTACCTACCTAGCCGGCCTCTTGCAACAAAAGACCTACCACCAGTGTGACTGATTGCACTGGTGGAATAATCTCTGCTGTGACAGAGGTTATCCCAACAGCGGGCGATGGGGTCGTCACATCCCGACGCCGAACTACTAGCATTATTCCCGGTATTTTATTTACCCAAGGTCTGCTTAAATAAAAAAAAATAAAGGGTCTGCTTATTACTCTTATCCGGATTTGACAGGTGAATAGTTTTTACACGGAGCGATTGCCATCTGACCTCCGCAACCTTGAGGGCAAACCAGTAACTCATTGGATAAGAGCAATTTACTTATCAAGAGTTAACGATTATTATCAGATGTTATGTGATAATAACCGGGACCGACAGCTTAACGTGCTCTCCGAGGCACGGTGAGAAGACCTACAAAGACAAACGCCCAGATTGAGACAGAAATTTTAACAAACATCTGCCCGAGCGGGAATAGAACCCGCCACCGTCGAGGCTAATGGAAAACTCGCTACCCACAACGCCACAACATGTGTCGTTATGTATCAGTATTATAATAATAATAATAATAATAATCATTTATTTTCAGACAACACATGGTCCATTTTGTTAGTAATACATTGTTCTTAAAAATATTATTGTTAGTATACTATCATTTGTCATTACATTCAACTTTTACAATTAATTTTAATAATGCTATATATTTACTTACATTTTATTTTAACATTTAAATTATTTATTAAAAATTATTATTTCATAAGAACATTCATGAAACACTTAACTGCAAAATTATCATAACATTCCATAAGTGATTTATAGCTAAAACTGTATTAGTACTCCCACGCAGCCGGTACAAAAGCGATGCGGTTTTCTTTCACAGTATAGCTGTAAAGCCATCCGTCATAGCCTCGACAAACATTATGTATAAAATGTAAAAATTAAAATACCAAATACCAAAAAAACAAAAAAACATCTATCATATTTGTTTGGAAGAGAGGAGCCTTCTCATCCGTTATGGCAGATGGCAATCCAAGGTAATGTTTTTTTATGTTTACAGTGAAAATAAAAAACATTACATAGACTACGCTAATTACTTTCAACAGGTTAACCGAATGCTTGCATCGAAAAGTAAATTTTTAGAGTTTTTGCGTAGGTACTGTTTTACGACCGTTCTGATGACGTGGTAACGTACCGATGGTCCAGGTTAAAATTTTTTTTTTTAAATAAACGCACTCTCAACTCAATAACAGCTCATGGTGGATGTTTTTTTGGTCAAACAAATATGTGATCGCGGCTCTCTCTCTTCGAGTGGTCAGTAGCCAACCTGTTGTTAGAGTTGTTATCGTCGCCTTGTATTTTTCACAAAAGCCGGGACTGACTTTTTACGTGTCCTCAGAAGTATGGAAATGATCGAGTTTGAAGTTGCTTTACCCATAGATCGTTAACCGATCTGTTAGCGCACCTGGTTATGAGTGTTCGTCGCTGACGAGCAGTCCGGGTGCTTGTGTCGGAACCCAGTGAATTTATTGCCGTCGACTTTTTAACAATTAAGCCTCAATAGCTCAACGGTAAAAGGGCTGACTTCGCTCCACTTAATGCGAGAATCGAGGGTTCGATCCTGACCCCCTTGGACTATTGTCGTACCCAAGCTTCGAGCTTATTTGGAGGGGCAATAGAAATATTAGTAATGCCTTGAAAAAGCATTGCTAATATTCTTTATATATAAAAAAAAAAAATTGTTGCCGTCGACTTATTATTAAAAAGTATATTTAGTCCAAACAGTTATGTTACGTAAGCGACCTTTAATAAATTTAAACTATCCAAACAATGCCTGGCCGCTAATATATTTGTCAGTCAATCAGTCTGTCAGCTTTCGCTCTTGTAATTAAATAATAAATAACGCTTCACACCGAACCGTTCCTAAATATATATCATTCTTGTTCTGCAAGCACTAATTCTGTGTATAAGTGTTCTTTCACGTACATATACACACAAAGAAACAACTAATAGCAAATAAAAAATATCTTTACGAAATGTAATAAAAATGTCTTCGATTATCTATTAAAAAGCATTTATAGTTGTTCTATGAGAGAGTGATCTTCCGACTTCCTTGGTCAAGATTAAGTTATGCCGAAAACGGCAAGACCACTCCAATATAATTACGTGTCAACGGCTTGCTTTAATAAAACAAATAAAATCACTCTGCATCTTCTATCGCATATATTACTGGGAATGTTCTGAGGAATTGTTTGGATTGATTCCGCCGGTATAATTTCACCATCGGACATCGCGACAAAACTCTAATTTCCATCCGTACTACCTCGATGTCTCGAAATCTACAACAGCGCGATTTAGAAGACATTTTCTTTCTCGCATATCCATTCTGCGGAATCAACTTCCGCCGGCGGTCTTTCCGAACCGATACGACTTAGGAACCTTCAAGAGAAGAGCGTATTCTTTTCTTAAAGGTCGGCAACGCACCTGCATGCCTTCTGGTGTTGCAGATGTTCACGGGCGGCAGTGATCGCTTAACATCAAGTGAGCCTCCTGCCCGTTTGCCCCCTTTCACATAAAAAAAATCTATAAACATCTAACGACGTTTTGTATTATGAGTTCAGCTAAGTTTTAATTGTTTAAAATTAAAGAGAAAACATTCTTTAATGTCAATCTTCACGCTAAATTAATACGTCGTCGACTGTAAGAAATTGAAAAATTCACGAACAAACATCAAAACATCTTTATAATAACATGATATACGTTTCACAAGCTCCTGGGAGCGGCTAATTGGTAACACACGGCGTGTGCCTGAAAATTTCATTTCGTGTGAGTAACAAAAGTGAATTAAAACACACTCCACGCTCTCCTTTTGTAACTCGCTCGAATTTACTAGTGGAATTGGATTTACCTTACGTCCCACTTTCTTTCTGGGACGTGTAATTAAGTGGATTCTACCTAAGGCGTGTTAGATGTGGCAAATAAATTGTTTTTATTTAGCCAAGAGGTCAGATGAATCTATTCCATATTGTAAATGGAAATAGAGTCTAAAGCGAAACCGCTAATACCGTTGCAGAAGACGATCTGAACTATCACCCTTGCCCGGCCTAGCCGTAGGATGCTACTGTTTATATGTTGAATGACCTCAAAACGCGGCTTACGAGTAGTAACTTTACGATTTTTTCAGGAAAATAGAGAAGACACACTTTTGCACTCTTTAAGCCCATCTGCTTTTGATGTCGAAGGTCAAGTTTTCATACTTGGGCAAGGGAAAATCAAACACATTGTCTGGACTGTCTATGTGCATTATAAGGGCTTTAACAAATACATCCTTAATACACATCCACGCACATCTCTGGTGGAAACGCAGACTAACATGCGTTGTGCTACGGTCGAAGTCAGCCTATTCGTGCTAAAAGAACAAGGCTCTAATTACTACTGAAATTATCAAGAATATAAGTGACATACAATTTCAAATAATGAATTTTCATTACTTGGAAAAAAGTCAAGAAAATTTTCACTCAGAATCCATTATATAGAGATACCATCTAGATAAATCCGTGACGCATCAGTAAAGCAATCTACATAATTGCTCGCCAGGTGTTTTCCGCTCGCTATTGTCTTTTAAATAAAACGACTCGATTATTTTAAATATAACAGCTTGACATGGAAATATTAATTTTATTTTCCGTCTTTAAGTTAATGTTTATTTTATTACTAGACTCATTGTTCACGCATCGATCAAGCGTCAACTGGAACGCATATTAATTAATCTGTTATTCTAATATATTATTTCTAGTGTATAATTTATATAATAAAAAAGTATAACCTTCTTTCAAATTGTCTTTTTAAATTCAAATAGATACGTTTCAAAATTCGAACGCGTAAAATCTTCTATTTCTATTCCTTGTTCGCAACTAATTCGCTACAAACCTAAATACTCACGTTTGCGATTTCGTCCAGAATTTTGAATGTGAGTATTTCACAATTTCACGATTTTCAATGAGGTAACTAGTCAATATTTTAAATAGAAAACAATATTTTATAATGTCAAAGTTGTAGCTTTTTACTGAATCCATGTCGGATCTCATAATATATAAAAACAAATTTTAATTTTGTTGGTCTGTTTGTTCCGGCTTATTTCTAAAACGGCCGATTTCGAACAGGCTTTCATCGGCAGATAACTAAGGAGTAACTCAGTCTACTTTCATTATTCAAAAAAAAAGAATAAAGGTTCCGCGCAGGGAAAAGACGATATAAAATAGACCTCGCGAATGGGACTATGGGCACAGCTAGTATTATCTATAATTCTGAGAAGAGATAAATAAAGAAAATGGAAAAGATAACATAACATATTAATATATAACCTCAATAAATCAGTCAGTGGTCATATTACTTAGGTCAAGCAAAACAAACCATTAATAATGTAACAATAGGGGATTTTTATACTATACCTATTAGTATAGAACGAAGTCTGTTCACAAAACGAATAAAGGGAACAACAATTTCAGTTATTTATACCATAACGGACTCGCAACTCCATATAGCAGTTTATGAACTAAATATTCTGAATTCCCTAAGAGCCTTTTCACACAGACAGTATACGCTTATGTGGCGACACGACTGAAGATGTTACGCACGTAGATGGGCGATGTTCGCGTTCACTTGAATAACAAAACTAACACTAACGTTATGGTGATACCTGAAATAAACGCGTTAGATTGCAACAAATATTTCGCAGATATATACTAAAATTCAGGTTCATTTTTGTTTCTATTTATTAAAAAAAAAACCAGTTATGCCCGCGGCTCCACTTGCTTAGTGTACCGATCTTTCTTTATTGCACGGAACCCTAATTCTTTTTCTAAAGTAAAAACAAGTTACTCATTATGACATCAGCTATCTACTGATAAAGATCCCGTTAAAATCAGTCCAGCTGTTTCAGAACAAACACACAGACAGAAAAATAATTAAAAATAAATATTTCTAAGTACCGTAGGTATGTGGTTTCATATGCATTTAGTGCAAAGCTGTTAAATTGGAATTACAAAAGACACTTTAATCTTTTTTATTTGTATATATACTGATCAGATTTGGATAAAATTTGATTCACACATAGATTACTACCTGGATTAACATATAGGATTTTTATCTCGGAAAAGTGTTGGGTTCACATGGGATCATCAAAACACTACATAACGCAAGCAAAGTCGTGGACACAGCTAGTATAATATAAATCAACCTGTCAGTGTGTATAAAAAAAGTCACTGTCGACTATAAATCTGTGAAATGACAATATATTTCCAAAAATACACTTTAATCGCATTTTTGACTATTGCACGGTAGCGGTGACTTATGTCTACAATGAACCGTTGCGACAACGTTTATGCGGGCACCGAATTTGTGTGGAGAGGCTCTAACTCCTTCAACTACTTTAACGGAATGATTTATTGTTTCAGATGCCTGCAATGTAGCCGGTGCCGTCGTATCGTCTGGATAGTGGATAAAAAAGTGTCGACAGAAGAATAGTGCGGTAAAAAATCGATTTTGAAAATGCGTGAACGTCATTGGTATATTTTTCACCGAGTGCATGAGTGATGTGCTGTGTCGATAGTGGTTATCGATAGCCTTTGGAATGGCGACCATGGATTTGACGAACGAGGTCGTCAGGCTTAGGGCCGAATTGGAAAAGGTCTCGTCTGAGAGGGACATGCTGCTCTGCGAGGTCTCAAATTTGAGAAGGGAGTTGGAACTCAGCGAATTAAAACATTTGCATGATGACAGGTTAGTGGAAAAATTATGTTATAAAAAAATATATTTAAGTTATGATAATTTTGCTACCCTAATCGGCTATAACCAGGGTCTCCCAATCTTTCATAATTAACTTCAATTAATCCTACATGTTTTGTTATAACCAAGTATCTACATAATCTATATATAGTTCTAGCAATAAATAAATACTGATGACGTTGTGCCGCAGCGGTTTAAACGTTATAGGTCGTGGATTCGATTTCCGCTCGGAGCATGTTTGCATTGACCATACAGGCATGTTTTCTGGACTGGATATCTTTGTCCTTGTCATTGTATGTGTTTCCGGACCCCGACACAGGATATACCTATCCTAACAGGATATAGCAATCCGTTGAGTGTGTAGCGTTTATATTATTTTTCCTTACATTACAAAGCTACAAGCTATAGAAGCTTGCTTTTTGATTATAGCTTATAAAATCGATAAATTTCATCAAAATGTTAATCACACCCTTATCAAGCCTTGTGTAATGAACATGAGCATTTCGCTTCTTGACGTCCTTAGGAGGTTTCATGACGCACGGTTTGGGAACCTCTGTGCTATACGGTTTTTATTGTTACGACTGCATTCCCCGACGAAAACATGTTATTTTCCTGCTACGAATCTTGATCTTAACAAAAGTTATTGCCTCTACAATATTACGTATTCACGAAACTTAATAACAGTATTGTAAATAGTCAACCGTTGCGCGTCGGTTCGTAAAAAAAGAGTTTTATTTTGTTATTTTTAATGTTCCGTACCCAAAGGGTTGCCAACCGTTTTTTTTTTTCTTTCGGAATGTGTATTGCTGTTGGCCCTACTGGCCTTGACAGCGTCACCGTGCGGGGGGGGGCGAGTAAAGAGACTCAGCCGTGATAAAGGGGCAGCCCTCACGGGGGCTCAAATTTGATTCCGTCCTTAGGTGCCTCCTGCGAAGCCGAACCACGGCTAAGGACGTAATCGGAGATGGAGGCAGCGCTCCGAGCGCATTCTATACGATAGACTCACCCGACGGTGTGAGCGCGACGCGACGTGCAAAACAAAGGACCTCGTCCTCGCCGGCGAGGACGGTGTTGTGTGCGTGTCTGTGCTGTGTAAGGATCATTTTCTAATGTAATCCTATCGTCAGGGTCTTGCAGGACGTGCTTAGGACGCCTTACTTTTGTCGGTTGGTTACATCGGTCTGTGTAGGCCAACCGAAATCTATTCTTAAGCCTCCGCTGTCTGTTTGAATGGTCTGTATCTCAGGAACCGTAATAAGTAGAGAGTTGGAATTTTCAGTAAATGTGTATTTCTGTTGCCATATAAATATACGCTACACTCAACGGATGGTGGTATCGTCTGACGGGGGTCCGAAAACACATGCACCACTGACGGACGGAGTCTAGACCACACCTAGACCGGAACAAATGCCTGTATGGTCAATACAAACATCTGCTGAGAAATCGGACCCGCGACCTGTGGCTTTACAGGCAGGATCACTACCGCTATGCCACAACGTATTGACGAACATACTAGAAACTTTAATAGGTACAGACTTTCTTACGTTAATTCTACATAGTCCAAGTTAGTACCCTTTATGTGCGAGGCCGACTCGCACTTGGCCACTTTTTTATTTGAACAAACAAATAGCATTCTTATTTTATAAGTAACAATCTCCTTTATTATGTACAGTTAAAATATTTACTTTCGCCTTCAGACTAGCAATTTTCTTCTATTTGTGTATACAAAGCTACTGTTATTTAAATCTAGATTTATTTACGTAAGATTAAAGTTGTTGAAATATTCAGAAAAGAATAATCGTTGGCTCGTTTTGTTTCATTTCTATTAACATTAAGATTCGTCTTAATTATCATACCCGTATTTGACAGGGTAATTACTAGTTTTTACACAGAGCGATTGCTATTTTACTTCGGCAACCCTAAAGGCGAACCAACAACTCATTTGAGTAGGGGCAAGTTACCTACTAAGAGTTAACGATTATTATCAGATGTTATGATAACAAGCGGAACCGACAGCTTAACGTGCTCTCCGGGGCACGATGGGGAGGCCCACAATGACAAACGCCCACACCGAGACAGATATTTATAACAACAATACAAATATCTTCCCTTTAATTTAGACTAACTTTAATTGCGGGGGATGATGTTCTTAAGATATCGTCACGTATTCCATAGAGATGAAGAAAAGTATTTTTTTGTTTCATGACTGTTGGCAAACGAGCAAACATTATTCCTGATTGTACCAGTGTAACCAGTAACCTATGAACGCCTGTGATACTTGAAGTACAGAAGGGGTGCGAGATTGGGCCTCCGGCGCTCTCACTCATCACACGAAACGCAACAGTAGGTAATCTGTTACTTTAGGTTGGTTTTCTGTGAGAGGGTAGTACTTCCCCAGTCGAGCCGGCCCATTTGTGTTAGGAGGAGTATGACTCTACAACTCTAAAAGATTCAAAACTGTCTACGGAATTTTATTATAAAAGCGAATACCTTGCCCCAAAAAGGGACATATTCACTTTGTGAAGCCACTCTAACTAAAGGCTTTAGTTTGGTATTTCATTGTAACATTTCAACATGACGCTTGACTTGAAAGATTAGACGTGCCTTAAGGGCTTTAAATCTTCATGTACTGGAAGCTTATGAAGTTCTAAGTCGATGCTGTCCCGCAGACTAAGACCCGCACGCGCGAAGTATAAGCTAATTTAATTTTAATGTAAAAACTCATTTTCAAGCTTAAGTTATTCCTAGCAACCGGCTAACTGGTAAAATTAGATAAATTTAAAATGTCAATTTTTTTATGCTTAATTATAATTGCTACGAAAAAAACCGCAGTAGTGGTGTCGTTTACAACAGTGGGACAGTAATAAGTATTTTAACATCAGGAGTACAGCTTCTCTTACTTATAACATAAGCTAATATTATTGTTAGAAATAGAATATAAATGCTCGTAGCGATCCTCGACGGCCGCGGGTTTGATTCCCGCTCGGAGCAGATGTAATAAATATTTGTTTGTCCTTGTGGTTCGACCTACAGTGTCTCGAAGAGCACGTTAAGCTGCCGGTCTCGGTTGTTATTGTAACATCTAATAATTGTGAACTCTTGTAATTTGCTTATATCTAGTGAGTTATTGGTTCGCCCTTTGGATTGCGGAGGTCAGATGGCAATCTCTCTGTGTAAAAACAAGTCGGTAAAAGAAAATTTAATAGTATAGGCCGATCCTGGGTAAACACCGATAAAAATTAAAAGTTGTGTTTCTATCCTTCTTGAACAGCCTGCATTAAAGCTACCCTAAGTCCTCTTATGCAACCTTTATAAAATATGCAAAATTGATCGTTTGAGTAAGTTCATGCGTGAAAGCGTAATAAAAGCACTTTCATAGTTATAATATTAGGATAGATTGCGAAAACTTAGGGTAGATAAAAAGATAATATCTCAAATGACACGTAGAAATATAACCCACCACTATATTCGTAGAAACAAAGGGTGTCTTCGTCTTTCGTCCTTTGTACTACGTCCTTTGCGTCGGTACCTCTTATTCCATGCTTAGTGTATAAGCGAAAAGCTTCAAGCTATTTTAACATAATAAGTTACATATTTTACTTTCATTCTTAAATTAATGTATTTTTAGAGATCAGAGGTGGGCACACTTTTTTTAAGTAAATTTTCAATACACATAAATCGATGTGCGGTCTAAAGTACTAAGTACTGGCCTTTCTAGCACGAAAAAAATACTGCTAAACTGATAATGATTTGAAGCAAAACCCTTTAAAAACATTACCCTTCTTTGGCAGTCGGATAAAAATCTAAACTACGGCTGTTCAAAAAGAGGTTTACAAATTAAATCAAATCAAATCAAATCAAATCAAATCAAATCAAATATTTTTATTCAACATAAAAAGCATTACACTTATTTGTTGAAAGTCAGATTCTACCACCGGCTCCAAAATTAAACCTCTACCTGAGAAGAACCGGCGAAACAAACTCAGGGGTTTTATCTTTTTTTATATGTATTTTTTTAAATGAGTACACGACCGCTCGGCACGAAGCCTACAAACAAAATGCGTAATCGCGTACGTAGAACACAAGGAACAAAAATAATCGGATTGAAGACATCTGGACTCGAACACAAAACGACACATAAAAAAACCAATAAAACGACACTTTCCAAAAATTAAACCTAGTTAGATCGATTCTTCCTCCGAAACCCACTGAATACAAAATTTCATGAAAATCGCTGGAGACATTTTCGAGATTCAGATTATATATTATACCTATATACAAGAATTGCTAGTTTAAAGGTATTAGATTTTTTTTTAGATAGATAGATAAAGGTTAAATACATACTAAATTGTACCTTCCCGCGTCGTCTCATATTTTGCGGTCGTCATATCCGTGTCCCTATTACCATTGTTCAACACAGCTCTCTTGACGTCATTGCCGTCGGAGATCCTCTCACAGCCTCCGACACCCTGAGTGGTAACTATGATGTCGGCAATTTGGCTAAAAATAATGTGAAGTGTTTTTTTGGCGATTGTTAGTGTTGAGACTTACTCGTACAACTTAGCACTCAGGCGTCTCGTTAGTATATATTCCCGATTGTCAGTTTATAGTTTGCAGTTTATATGTATTGTTTATTTTTTTATGCGAAATATGTAGTGCTGTTGGTCTTACTGGTCTTGATAGCGTCAACGAGAGGGGGAAGACAGACAGACAGAGATTACAGACATCCGGCCTTGAAAAAGGGGACAGCCCTCACGGGGGTTAGTTTCATTCCGTTCTTAGGATGCCTTCTGCGAAGCCGAACAACGGCTAAGGACGTCATCTGAGATGGTTTGAAGCAGGCTCGCTACCACCTCACCACAGCCCTCGTCAATACTAATACTATCCATTCAAAACACTCGTAATACTAAAGAATTTATCAAAACATGAATTCTCTAATAAATTTACAAGTAATTTCGAAAACATAACTTTAACTACCTGTTATTAATAAAACCTTACGATCTGATTGTTACAAATCCGGTTCCACAAAGGCCTCGCTCGATACAGCCTTCCATTTATCTATTTTAATCTAGTGACATTAAACTTAATGCATTCATTAAGAAAAGTCACTTCGGTATTATAATAATAAGTAATATTTATTATCCTTGAGATTTTTTTTAGAGAATTAAGTTGGCAAGCAAGCATATGACCCACCTGATGATAAACGGTTGTTTTAACCTATGAGCGCTTGTGATATCTGTGCGTCCGTGATCAGCGGCTCTAAGGAGGACGGCAGTCGGTGTGGTCCCGACTGCCGTGTGCGCTTGCATGGGAAGCGCTGGGAGGCTTACCATCTCGCCCCCCGCCGGGGACCGAGCTCCGCTACCAATCGGAGCCATGTAATTGTCAGGTCGCGTTGGTTTGTTCTCCAAGAGTTCCCGTAACCCGAAAAAAACACTGAGGTCGGCCACCGAGGAGGTTTTAGTGGGTCCCCATGACTTTCCACCTTGTCATGGAACCCCACATAACCCGGTTGTTCCTCCTCAGGACGCCGGGTATCTGGCAGTAGATTTCCTCCCGACAACAAAAAAATGAGCGCTTGTGATATGATACATTTGTAGGTGTCTCAAACATTGCCAACCTTGAGATAAGGGTTCTTAAATCTTCTTGGCTCAGTAATTTCACTAGCTACATTATACTGCTTTACGCTAGAATAACTAACTCTGCGGCGGCACATCCTTAGGCGGCCTCTTGCAATAAAAGGCTTACCAGATTTAAACGAAGTTACATTTACGAAACAACATTTTATTATTAACACGCTTATCTTATGTTATGCTTTTTGTGTGTCTGTTTTTAGGGTACAATGTTTGTAATCAACTACTCTATAATACTAGACTTGAAATGTTTAACATAGTGCTACAAGTTGAAGTTCACACATTTCTATTAACCTGATGGCTAAGTGAGACTTTGATGAGATCTACGAGGATAGAGAACAGAACTTCAGAATCGGAGGTAAATCGGAGGCTTTCAACCAGGTTAAGGGCAACCAGGGTTCAGAATGAAAGCCGAGATCCTTAAGTTTCTCAATTGATGACGTGTATTACTTGTAGTGTCCTACGACAAACCAGAAGCTCAATTAATTAAAACGTAGTTTTCATATGAAAAAATGTTTTATGTTATTTATTTTAATTAATAACAAATTACGTATAAAGGTCTAATAAATCCTTACCCAGGGACGCAAACGACGGATTATCCGCGAAACTCCCGAAAGCAATTTTAATCAAAAATGGATTACAATTTAAAACTCAAATAACTTATAATCTTTTAATGATATAATGTAATATTATATAACCCATTTACTTTAGATCTAGTTATTTACCCATGAAGTCAGTAACTGGTAGATTTCCTTTCCGATAACAATGAAAAACACCAATAACACCAGTGCAATACGCATTTACAGGCATAAAAAGGAAATAAGAAGAAAATGAAAGGAAAGTTGGATGAAGCACTTATATTTCTTTATTTATAAATAGAAAATATGAAAATTGAAAATACTCGTACTATCCTTACGACAAAAAGATTTAGAGACATTTTTGAGACTTTATTTACTGGAAGTATCCCATGCGCGTTGTCAACCCAAGAATAGGAAGTAAGGGGGTGGGAGATTGGGCCTCCGACGCTCACACTTATCGCACGTACCAAACGAAACGAAATTGTATAATATGAAGGAATCTATCACACTAAAAGAAACATCTTACGGGAGTATTGGGTATATTGTATAAAAACGACGTGTCAAACAAATCAATATCAATTTGTTCTCGGTCATGTTACTGTATGGGGCAACGGTCAACGTTTGACCTGTGAACAATACGCTTATTTGGTCGATAACTCAAGGATTCTAGTGTAACACTAGCCGTTCGTGTTTCATTGTGGTCGCTTGTTTAATGTTTACATATTAGTGATTACATTGAACCTTGCTGTTTTGAACATAAAAGGTACTGTTCGGCAGGTGAAGAGCTTTACTCTGAATATTAAAGTTTGATGGTAGGCTTTTTATTGCAATAGGTCGGGTAGGCAAATATCTCGAGGTTGGTAACACGTGAGTGACACTTATAAACGAATTGTGTTGCAAGCGCTCAAAGGCTACGAAAACCGCTGGCCACTAGGTTGGTGGCATGATTGCCTTCTTATTAGTAATAAAACAAAGAGTAGCAGTATTGTTACTCTTGTGTTTCGATTGATTCTCAAAACATCAAGTGAAACTAAGACCAGCGTTTTTTTTCGAGCGTTTACGGTCTTTTCTATACAATAATAAATAACATGGGCTTATTTCTTTGTGTACACTTTTACCGGTGGGGGCAAATGTCAGTAGCATATTATTCAAATAAGTATTACGCGTGTATACCTGTGAGCTTATAACCGCGTCAATGACATGAGTTGCGCGCGAGACAAAAAAGCGCGCCCTCCCGCGTTTTAAAAACCATCTTATAAGCTTTTATAAAACGCTGGTCTGTGATCACCCTGTGTCTTACAAATCGCTAAAATTACAAATCCTCGTCATAAGACATCGAAGTTAAATTGAAAACGGAAGCAATAGATCGGATGGTTACTTCCAAGTTTACTTCGAGTTATCGTGAAAATTCACGTCGTGAATGAGATTGTAATAAATTTTAAAATTAAATTTCGTTTCCAATAACGGATTCAGTTCGCGTAATGAACGGTTCGATACTACCATTTTTATTCAAATGCGAGGTGTAGACGATGTACGTTTTGCATATAAATTGAAAGCATATGACTAAAAATGGATCTGAAGTCTCGGGGACGTGCGATTCACGAGCAAATTTAAAAATATATACTGCACAATATTGTATGCACCCATCATTACTTTGACATTCAGATATTTTTATTCTTAAAATGTTTACTTCCTTAGTAATATTATAGATGCGAAACTAAGTCTGTCTCTCTGTCTGTCTGCTGTCGCGCTTTCAAGCCAAAACTACCGAACCGATTTAATTAAATTTAGCACACAGATAGTCTAGAGCCTGAGATACAGATGTCATAGGCTACATTTTAATGTTAAAAAGGATTTCTAATGGGTTGAAAGATCGAAAGAAGTTGAATAGTTTTATTGAAGCAGCGTCATTGAACATGGGGCCATAGTAGAAGCAATACTTAGAACTTAGTTTGTAGTACGTGTGTAGTTGTTTTCAAACTAGAATTTAGGTTATATTAAATTACCTTTTGAGGTTCTGTAGCCAAATGGCAAAATCGGAAACGTTACAATTGCGTCATGTCCGTATGTCATTTGAAAGACTATTGGCTCTATACAAAATGTAGTAAATAGGTTTAAAAGGTTATTTAGTCAGTGTGTGCATTTAAAAATATCGTAAATAGCACAACATTACGTATTGAATATTTATTATATTAACTTCATTCAAAAAGTGATTACGAAATTTAATAAACGTGTTGATAAATTAGGTTCAGTATGACATTTCATTATTAATCTGCAATTACGAGGTCGCGTAACAATAACGCGTTGTCTGTAATATACCAAACTAAATAATCGCATAGGACACCGTTGCGGCGTTGTGGGTAGCGAGTCTGCCGTTAGCCTCGACGGTTGCGGGTTCGTTTCCCGCTCGGGCAGATGTTTACATTGATCTTACAAATATCTCTTTCGGTGTGATTTGGAAAGCACTGGTTGTTATCACAACATCTGATAATAATCGTTAACTCTTAATAAGTAAATTGCTCTTATCCTATGTGGTACTAGTTCACCCTTAGGGTTACGGATGTCAGATGGCAATCGCTCGATGTAAAATATTGTAACCTGTCAAATCCGGGCAAGAGTAATAATCAGACCCTGGGTATAACTATACCCGTATGATACCGATGATAATGCTAGAAAGAAGAAGACTAAATAATCGGATTGGACTTGCGGATAGAAAAATATTTCGATCCAGTAATGGCGGGTAGTTAGTTTTTAACTTAAAAGAATATAGAATGGAATTTTATTTATCCAAATCCTTTGATCACTACAAGATTTATTATGATAATCTGTAAGCATACCCTATACACTCAACGGACTGCATTAGTAAAATCCTGTCTTCCGGACACACAAACTAATACAAAAATACAGACCGGAACACATATCTGTAGGATCAAACATCTGTATCGTGCGGAAATCGAACCCGTGACCTGTGACACTTAGGCAGTAGTGCTACGCCAAAACAATCACCAAATTTAACAAATCATCAATTTTCATTACAATCATAAAAAAATTCAAAAGAATTTATTTATAATAATTTTTTTGCAGTCGGTTAATAAATAGTACACTTAAACTTGCCGCTAGCAAGTAGCGTATTTTACTTTCTAAATTGCCTTAGCCTTTTTTATTTTGCCTGTCGCACTTCACGGTGGCTAAATGATTTGCATAGTAAAAGTACCATAGCGTCAAGAGAAAATGTTACAAAACATTCGTCGCGTAAGTGCTCTTCTATATGCAACAGTTTAACACTAGACGTAAGCGTTTCATTATTATCTGTATTGTGTTCAAATTCTTGTCAACCTGAACGGAACCTACTGCTACGGGTTTTTTTATGTGACTAAGTTACGACAAGCAAGGATACGACCTACCTGATAAGCGGTTGTCGTAGCCTATGAGCGCTTGCGACACTTTTTGTCAACCTCGAGATATTTGTTCATAAATCTTCTGTGATATCTTAATAAAAGCCAGCGGTGTTGGTAATGCGTTTATTAATTTTTATATACGATTGACACCATTGTCAAAAGAGACAGACGTATCTATCTTAAATTAGAGGTTACATACATTACATCTCCACCCTTATTCATAAACGTTCTCAACAAAATTTATAACATTTATCTAATATATACAATATCTAGTAAAGTACTTTTTTTAAGTGTTATTTCCTTATATTAATTTATTAACCTCTAACAAACAATAGTATAGTATATTAAAGTATTAAACATTCACCAATTTATTTTAAAAGAAAATTATTTATTAAAATTATATGTAGGAGGATTCTTTAGGCGACATTGGCGAATGGGACGTGACCTGGACGGTTCAATGGTAGGCGAAGGAGAAGATATTTTATTTGAAACCGGCTGTTCTACACAATCGTGAAATTGCTCTTGTTCGTCCGGTGGGGTCACCGGCGCCGAAGCATCGGGCCGGGGGACACTCGTGTCTTCTGTTTCGTTGTCCTCGGCCATCTCACAGGTCTCTGTATTGGCTACAGCTGGGCTAGAAGGACAGATTAGTGAACTCCGTTTCCGTTGCTTTAGTTGGTCAATATGTCTGTGAGTTTCTCTACCTATCGCATCTCTAACCCTATAATCTGTGGTTCCTAACCTTTCTATTACCTTCCCTGAAACCCATTTATCGTGTCCGCTATATTGACGCAACCATACCTGATCGCCTGGATGCAGCTGTCGCGACTCATTTGAACAGTGCCTTTGTTGCTGTTCTTGAGCGTCCCTAACCTTAAGTTCCCTATTTGGTCTCATAGCATCAAATTTAGTACGTAAACGGCGGCCAAACATAAGCGATGCTGGCGTTTCGCCCGTTGTACAGTGTTCCGTATTTCTATAATAAAGCAAAAATTTATTTAAAAACAATTGAATATCTAATTTTTGTCTTATAGCTTTTTAACTGCTTTTTTATTGTATTAACGGCATTTTCTGCTGCACCATTTGAAGCAGGATGATAGGGGGCCGAAAATATATGTTGAATGCCATTTATGCTAATAAACTGTGAGAATTCGTTACTAGTAAAAGGTGGGCCGTTATCCGACACTATCTGTTTTGGCAGACCGAACCGAGCAAAAATACCACTTAATACGTTAATGGTGTTACTAGCTGCTGTGCTAGGTACCTGGCTAACTTCTATCCATTTGGTTCTAGAGTCTACTATTACTAAAAATACTCGACCGGCAATGGGACCGAGGAAGTCTAGATGTACACGAGCCCAAGGTTTATCCGGCCACGGCCATGGGCAAGGCATGTGCCGCGGTGGCGCTTCGCTCTCAGCAATGCATATCCCACAGTCATGACACGTTTTTTCTATCGCTTCGTCAATGCCCGGCCACCATACGTAACTTCTAGCAAAAGATTTAGTTTTAACTATACCCATATGGGCTTCATGTAAATCCGTTAACACTTTATATCTACATGCTTCCGGTATTACTACTCTGTGGCCCCACATCACGCAACCTAACTCTTCATACAATTCTTTTTTGCGATTGAAATAAGGATTGAGGGGTATAATCTCATTATACTGAGGCCATTCATCCCGAATATATCTAAGAACTCTGGCTAATAATTGATCCCGGCTAGTTTGTTTTTTAATCTCTTTATAATCGAGTAACAAAGCATTTTGTGCAAAATGCAAATAGGATTGTTCCGGAATTTGAACAGTTTCTTTACCGGTAAATAGGGCTGGCAATCGAGATAAACCATCGGCGCCGTTTTGTTTTGACGAAACGTATTCTATGTCATATGTATAGGCAGATACTTTAATAGCCCAGCGTTGTAAGCGACTAGCGGCCATCGAGGGAATTCCTTGTTTAGGGCCAAAAATAGTAACCAAAGGCTTGTGGTCAGTACGTAGTGTAAACTGCCTACCGTATAAGTATTGGTGCAATTTTTCTAAGCAGAAAACAAAAGCTAAAGCCTCGCGTTCAATTTGAGAGTAATGTTTTTCCGCAGTGGTTAGTGCCCGTGATACATAAACGACCGGCCGTTCCTGTACCAACTCGCCGTTCATATCGCACCTTTGAGTTAGCACACCGCCTATACCTCGCGCGCTCGCGTCACATGTTAAAAACAAGGGCTTATTTGGATCATAATGCGTGAGAACATCAGTACTAATTAAAATAGATTTAATTTTCCTAAATGCTGCCTCACTCTCATAGTTCCATTTCCAATTCACTCCTTTTTTTAATAAATTATACAAAGGTGCCAATATAGTACTTAAATTTTTTATAAATTTTGCATAAAAATTAATTGTACCTAGAAAAGCCCTTAGTTCCGTTATGTTGTTCGGACGAGGTATATTTAATATTCCCTCTACCTTTTCCGGGTCAACTTTAATGCCCTCGGCAGAAATAATAAATCCTAAATACTTAACCTCATTTGTCATAAATTGGCATTTCTTTTTTTTAGTTTCATTCCCTTACTATGTAAACGCTGTAAAACTTTATCTAAAGTAATTAAATGATCTTTTAAATTAGAAGAATATATTAAAATGTCGTCTAAAAATACTTCTACGCATGGTATATCACTAAAAAGATTTGCCATAATACGCTGGAAAATACCAGGACTTGAAGATAGACCGTATACCAATCTTTTATATTTAAAGAGACCTTTATGAGTATTGATAACTGTCAGGTTATCGGGGTCATCTAACTCAATCTGATTATAAGCTTGAGTAAGGTCTATTTTTGTAAATATTTTAGAACCATTCAATTTAACTAACAGATCATTTATTCGCGGTAAAGGGAATCTATCGACCAGCAGGACTGGATTCAATGTTATCTTGTAATCAGCACAGATACGGAGTCCACCATCAGCCTTTCTTACCGGTACCAGTGGGGTAGCCCAGTCCGCGCTCTCCACGGGCTCAATGACTCCAGCGCGCAGCATGCTCTCCAGCTCCGCCTCGACGCGTTCAAGCAGTGCGTAGGGTAAAGGCCGCGCACGGCAAAATACCGGTGTCGCCCCCTCGCGCACCCGCAACCGAGCCTTGCCTCCCGTGAACCGGCCTAGTCCCTCCGAGAATATCCCCTTATACCTGCTGAGTAATGACATTACTTCTCTATTGCAATTATTGTCGACAGCGTTAATTTCGATGTTTTGATACAATGGTATATTTATATTTAATTCTGAAATCCACTGTCTACCTAGCAGCGATGTAGTGCCGCCCTCGATTACAAATAATTCCATTAGTTTAGAAATATTCTTAAATCTGACTATTGGCTTAATTACACCAACAGGCTTAATCATAGTACCGTCATAAAATTTAAATCTCATGTTCGATTTTTCCAACGGTCTAGATTTAAATAATTTATCATAAGTTTTTTTACTAATGCAAGACGCTAAAGATCCGGTATCAATTTCCATGGACAATTCAATTCCATCTATACATACTGTTAGACTCACCGGCTTATAACTATTCAAGCTGAGTTGATGTAGATCTTCCATCAGTAGTTCGTCCTCGTCATCAGATAAGGGAGGTGCGTCCTCCCCTTCCATCTCTGATTGCCTCGATGTAGATATATTTGCTTCCTGAGCCGCCATGCTGTTGGTGGGAAAACCATTCCCCTGGCGAAAACCAGAGCGCACGGGGCACACACGACGCAGATGCCCCCTCTGCCTACATCTACCACATATAAACCGCTTGTACCGACACTGATCACTTTGGTGATCAGTAGATCCGCAAGCTACACAATCACTTTTTACGTTTTTATCAAAACGCCAACGCCCCGTTGACAAGCCACGCGAGCCACATTGACCTCGCCGACCCTGGCTGCTCCGCGCGGCCACGTGCACCGTGTGCACGGGTTCCGCCACGCCCTCGCTGCTTTCGCCACCGCGTCCGATCGTCTTTTCCACTGATGCCGCATCTCGCTCTGCCGTTTCCATGGCGCAGGAAATCCTTACAGCAGTCCCGTATTGTAGATTTTCTTCGGCAAACAGCCGTTGTCTGATCGCTTCACTTCGCAAACCACATACCAACTGATCTCTTAAATTTTCTTCCAGTACGGCTCCGAACTCACAAAACTTTGACATTTTTTTAAGTTCTGCAATATATTGCAATACGGATTCATCTGCATTCTGCCTTCTTTGTCGAAACCGATATCTCTCAGCCATAAACGATGGTTTTGGCTGCAAATATTCTGTCATAAGCTTCACCACCGCTGTATAAGATCTTGTGCAGGGTTTTACAGGGCTAGTTAAATTACTTAATAATTCATAGGTTTCATCACCCATTGCTGCAATTAAAATAGGTAGCCAAAGATCCTCCTTCAGCCCATTCACTTTAAAAAACATTTCTGCACGTTCTATATACATTGTCCAGTTCCCCGTTCGCACATTAAATTCCGACAACTTCCCGACCGACATCGTATATTTTATTATTTATTTCTACTTCCCTCCTAATTTTATCCTCGTCGCCAATGTGATATCTTAATAAAAGCCAGCGGTGTTGGTAATGCGTTTATTAATTTTTATATACGATTGACACCATTGTCAAAAGAGACAGACGTATCTATCTTAAATTAGAGGTTACATACATTACATCTTCTTTGCCCAGTAATTTCACTAACGACATTATACTGCTTTACGGAAGAGTAACTGACACTGCTGTGTTAACTACCTAGTACCTAGCCGGCCTCTTGCAATAAAAGGCGTACCTACAGTGCCTTATTGCTTTTTAGATGCCTGTTTTTAATGTGCTCTTGGCTCTACTGACTCTGATATCGTGACTGGTGAGACGGGTCGTGTTGAAGGTATAGTCCTCGTGGAGGAGCAAGGTAAAAAGGAGAACCTTGACAATTCAATTTGGGCTTCCGGCGCTTTCCGACGGTCGCTATTCTGCGTAATGGTAATCCGCGTTCAAGCACGATTTTCGTTTTGGACAGATATTGGTTTTGTGTTGAGTGTTTCATATTTCATCGACCTACGATACTGTTATACCAAAGATATCCGTTGATTGTGTAGCCTTTAATTATTATTATTATTTGTATATAATTCGACAAAACGTTTACACTTTTTATCTAAAGACACTATCAGACGGACTAACCGTAAAATGAAACATTAAACAGCCTACTTCTTAAAATGTAATACCAAAAGCCATCTTTAAGCTAAATTAGGTTAATGTTTCCTTGAAGGCTCTCGACTGATCCCGCGGGAGTGTCGTTTTGATTACCCCAGCAGGAGAGGTGGCGATGTTTTTATCTTTTATCAAAAGATGGTACGGCCTTATTTCAGTTTTTGCCTTTTTTTGTACCGTTATCTTTCTTTTTCTTTTCATTATTAATAACAAAAAGTATTCGTTGACAATTTTATCGGTAAAGTTTTGATTGAAAATTTAATTGAATCGGCTTTAGTTATAAAATGAACTTAATCATAGTACCTATTAAAAAGTAGTATTGTTATATTTTCTTAAAATTCTTGATAATTCTATTTTTCTAACTTTTGACTAATAATATTTTAATAAGTGTGAATGACGATTCTACCGATACTGGCCCTCAAGAAACAGTAACTTTTATGAAGAATCTACCCATCAAAATTAAAATAAATAAAATACATAAATTCGTCTTAGCTTACAACTTATATATTCATATTCTTTACGTTAAGGTTGGCGACCCACCTGCATGCCCATTGGTGTTGCAGATGTTCATGGGCGGCGATGATCGCTTAACATCAGGCGAGCCTCATGCTCGTTTGCTCCCTCTTACATAAAAAAAATTATGAAATCTAACTTCTAACTAAAATTATATAATATGAAAATTTGGATGGATGTTTGTTACTCTTTCACGCAAAAACTACTGGACATATTTGGATGAAATTTACAAACATAGCTTATTACCTGAATTTACATATAGGATACTTTTTATCCCGGAATAATGTTGGATTCCTGTGGGATCATCAAAAAACTACATAACGCGAGTGGAGCTGCGGGCACAGCTAGTATTATATAATTACTCAGCTTAAAATTAATTTAATTAATAGTAAAAAAATTACCAAAACAAGTTTTCCAATACCATAAAAAACCAATTGATAGGAGTTGACGCAGAGTACCAAACGCTAGTGACGTCATCGTCGGCCTTGCGAGATGAACACTTTCGGTTTCATCAAACAACAAGCGCTAACGGCTTTGCCTAATTTGCTATAAGAAGCTTACTTTCATCTGTACTACCTACTAAGGTTCCCGATACGGCGATTATCATTTTACGATTATCGTTTTTTTTGAGTATGATTATTACATTTTTAATGAGTATAAAATTCCTAAAGGGTTTCGTAACACTGTAGAACTATACTATCGAAGTTCTGTGAACATTTCAACTCTACCTGTTATGGTTCGTAAGATACAGCTAACTGACAGACGGATAGCGGAGGCTTAGTAAATGGGTTCCGTTGCCAGTTTTTGGGTACGGGACACTAATTATCTTCTAGCTTAGCGAGCCTTGAGGCTCGTTGTGTTTTTATGTCATTTGTGGGCTGTTAAAATACAGACGTATGGACAGATGGTGTAAACATCACATGTATATATATTTTTAAATATATATTTAAAAAGCATTTCAAAATATATTAATAGTGAACAGACATAGCTGACACATACAAGTTTGGCTTCCACTTCTTATAAATATAGACCCCCTATCCAATATGTTGCAAAATAATTAATTATACAATTTGGAGCTAATAACGTCGAGAAAATTCATAAATATTTATAATTTATTAAGTAACTAATAACTTGGAAAAGCTTAATTATATTATCATGACTACATAGTATAAAACAAAGTCGCTTTCTCTGTCCCTATGTATGCTTAAATCTTTAAAACTACGCAACGGATTTTGATGCGTTTTTAATAGATAGAGTGATTGTAGAGGAAGGTTTATATGCATAAATAACATCCATTAAATAGTGGAGAAAAAAAAATATTTTTAGGTTCTACTGTGATGTCGTAAATAATTACATTTAACGCGTGCGGGCCACGGCTGTAATGAATAAATCAAAACTACTGGATCGATTTTAATCAGTTTTTCAGTGAATGACATAGGCTATATATTTTATGCCCGTGCGTAGCCGGAGCGGACGGCTAGTGTCCTTATAAATTATATTTATATTAATCTTATAAATTATATGGCTTTAAAACATGATGTATTTTGTAAGCGTACAGCTCGCCTGGTGGTAAGCGGTCGCAAAAGCCTATGAACATTGGCAATACCGTATTTCAATTGTAGAAGGACCGACTCCGCTCCATTGATGCGAGAGTTGTAGGTTCGTGCCTGACTCTCTTTGCCTATTGTCGTACCCATTCCTACCGCGAGCTACGAGCTTTAATTTGGCAATAGGAATATTAGTAATTTCTTGAAACAGCATTGCTTTATGTACGTCATACTGATGGTAGGTCTTTTGTTGCCATATAGGTAAAGGCCAGCTAGGTAGGTTCCATCAAAGTGTCAAATGGACGCAAATAAGCAATACCATGTTAACCCACAAAATGGAAAAAACTGAGTTATATATGCAGAAGTGTTGGTAAATGGCTGAAGAACATTTTTCTTTAATATTTGTAGGGTTTTAAGCTTTAATTTATGTATTTTTAACGTTTTGAGTTATATTATATACGAAATATGCAGTTTGTATACTTATTTTTTGTGAAAATAAGTAAAATAACTTACATAAATCTGAAATTGCCAAAAGCTTGACCAATACATATAAAGCAAGTTGTTCAAAATTTTCAAACGCGTTTTTCTCAAAATGACATTCGTGTGGGTTGGCATGGTATTGCTTATTTGCGTCCAAATATTGTTCCGCCAAATAGTGGTGCTTAGGCATTACTGTGTACCCGTTTGAAAAGGGCACTGTAGGCTAGTGAAATTACTGGGCAAAGGAGACTCAGGAACCAATATCTTGAGGTTGGCAACGCGTGAGTGGCACCTACTAATGTTGTTGCGCGCGGCAACCATAGGCTACGGAAACCGCTTACAATCAGGTGGGCCGTATGCTTACTTGCCAACTTGTAACATAAAAGAGTCTATTAGAAGAACCTTGCCAGGGATTTAGTCTCCTCATGGCGAATGATGCGATGATAGAAAGTAGCAATAAGAATCATGGTAACAATGCTTTGGGTCAAGACCCTAACAAGCATTAGCTCAAAAATACAAGGCTGCTAATTCGCTCCTTAGACTTAAGGTTAATGATGACCTTTACCATTCACAATTCGTCTTTTAAACTAACATTTTTACACAGGTTACGTCAACACTGCTGGATTTTATTGTTATTATCTCGTTAGTTCTTATTCAAACTTGCTAATGGTCAACAAATTAGTCGGAGGTGTCGTAATCTTTGCAGATTAGAGGTGTGAACGTTTAATATGAGCGCACATAATAGACTTTTATAGCATCAAATTTTAAAATATATTCTTTGATATTTATGTTGTCATGTCATATCTGCTTAAAAAACGTACAATAAATTATGTTCTTAATAACAATAATTACTAAAAAACTATTACTTTTATCTTTGTATTTATCGTTGCATTTCTGTCTAGGTATTAAGTCTTATTACTTACTTATTTATAAGCCAAGTGTACGGCCCACCGGATTGTAAAGGGTCACCGTTGCCTATAATGGTGGTTTTATATGCATTGTCACTCGTATTTGCGCTAGGTACATTTTGACACCTCTGATTCGACCGCCACAGGAATAAGCCTGTAAACGTGCGTTCGGCTTTTTTAAGCGCGCATATAAGCGCGTATGGCGAAATATATCAATAGCTCTCAATAAAATTCTGACTTCGGTCCGCTATACGACGGTTCGAAGCTGACCTCTTGGGCTATTGTCGTACCCACTCCTAGCCCAAGCTACGAGCGTATTTAGGGGGATATAGGAGTAATAGTATTGACTTGAAAAAGCAAGTTTATTCTTATAAAATATTTTTTTTTTTTTAATTTCATGACGCTACAAATTTGAGTATCGTGTATACGTGGGCGTGATCGTAGGATGTCAAATCAAATTTATACAAAATATTCATCAATGATACCAATTAACCTTCAATATTCCCATAATGAATTAGTTTCGTTACCGACAGCCAATAAATCTACAATGTGCGTCCAGTCTAAGGTCATCCGACATCACCTATACGGTTACTAAATGGCGAAACGGTCTCGCATAAGGGTTACGACCTTAACCCGGTATGCAATCGTTGGATGATTTATTTATTTCGTATAATTGGTACATCTTGTAAATGATGGTATCTTCCTTTACAGTCTAGGAGGCTTACGCTCTTTCTAACATTGTTCCCGGTATATTTTTTATATATGAGGGGCAAACGAGCAGTAGCCTCACCTGATGTTAAAGGATCACCGCAGCCCATGAATATTTGCAACACCAGATGCAGAGGGCATGCAGGTGTGTTGCCGACCTTTAAGAAATGAATAGGCTCTTCTCTTGAAGGTTCGCCTGTCGTATTGGTTCGGAAAGACCGCCGGCGGAAGAAAATGCTTTCTGAATCACGTTGTAGTGGATTTCCAGACATCGAGGTGGTGAGGTTAGAATTTAAACACAAAGGATAGGATACCGGTATTTGTCAATCCAAAGGATAGGAGAGAAAGGATGAGAAGGTGTAACAGGAATGGAACAGAGGGGGCGGGAGATTGAGCCTCCAGCGCTTAAAGCACGAAAGGGGGTTGTATTTCCAAAGCCGGTCCATTTTTGCTGAGTACATGGTTATAAGTGGGAATAAAAGGACGCAAATAAGCAATACCATGTCAACCCAAAAAATTTAAAAAACTGAGTTATATATGCAGAAATGTTGGTAAATGGCTGAAGAACATTTTTCTTTAATATTTTTAGGGTTTTTAAGCTTTAAAACTTCTAAAAAGCCATTTTTTCAATCATGCAATTTATGTATTTTTAAACGTTTTGGGTTATATTATATACGAAATATGCAGTTTGTATACTTATTTTTGTGAAAATAAGTAAAATAACTTGCTAAAAATCTGAAATTGCCAAAAACTCGACCAATAAAAAAAATCATATAAAGCAAGTTGTTCAAAATTTTCAAACGCGTTTTTTCGAAATGACATTCGTGTGGGTTGACATGGCATTGCTTATTTGCGTCCAAAAGGCCTACCGCCAGTAGTTCTGATATCAATTTACAGTTTTCCTACCCGACTCCGGAATTCTTTACACTGAGTCCTGCTTAATGTACCGGTTCATAGGAATGTAAATTACTTAAGTTTCGGAATTCCTTTATATAAATAACCTTTTGAGGTACATAATATAATAACATAATTTTCCTTTGCCTACCTGTTTTCGACGATAGCGACATACGTCCCGCCTACGTAATGCGTGGGTCCTGCTTATTTCACTTGTTTGAGGTCAAAGCAACAACCTCGGGGAATGTTTTTGATGTTACACACATAGTAGATATAATGTTGTTTCTTTAAAAGATTCCTGAGAATTTACAAATAAATTATATAGTATTTATTATACATACGAGAATTCTACCACCAAGCAGTAGTGTTTTAGGCATTACTGTTTTTCGGTTTGAAGGGCACTGTAGGCTAGTGAAATTACTGGGCAGAGGAGATTTAAGAACCCATATCTCGAGGTTGGCAATGCGTGAGTGGCACCTACTTATAGCTTACCATCAAGTGGGCCGTATACTTGTTTTCCAACTTAGTAACATAACAAAAAACAAATATGAATGGTGAATTTTCAGTTCAAATATTGTTCACTGATTTATATAATTAGTATATTGCCAATTAACTTAGGATATATTTTTTACATAGAATACAAAATCAAACTTATCTTCAATATTTAAAAAATATTTATTTTTCATTTAAGTTTTTCTTGTTAAAAAGAGTAGTTTATTTTTAAGAAGGGCTTTGCCATTTTCAACCGGAATTTGCTGGTTTGAATGATCCATAAAAATACCATCATACAAAAATAACGATATGAAAGTATGATGTAGCGTATTACAGTAAAATACTAACATAAATAAACTTTTTTTTTTTTTTTTTACTTGGGGAAATGCATTTTACGCACCCCCGCGCCGGGACAGATGGTAAAAAGTGGCGCGGGGAGTGTGGGACTCGAGGCCATGTGCAATGGTCTTTATAAGACCTGGCCCCCATACCCAAACTAAAACCCCAAGGTCCCGTCTAGCGCCATAGTGGGACGTCGCGGGGTCGCTGGCGCATTCAACCGCGACGCCCCGGCAACATAAATAAACCTAGCCTATGTACATTTTGGAGAAAAATTTAGAAATGAACCAAACGTCCGCTTAGGGTTTACATTAAGCTGTATTTAATGTGACACCGTTGGGGCGTTGTGGGTAGCGAGTCTGCCTTTAGTCTCGACGGTTGCGTGTTCGATTCCCGCTCGGGCAGATGTTTGTTAAAATTTCTGTCTCGGTCTGGGCGTTTGTCCGTGTGGGTCTCCCCACCGTGCCTCGGAGAGCACGTTAAGCTGTCGGTCCCGGTTATTATCAATAACATCTGATAATAATCGTTAACTCTTGATAAGTAAATTGCTCTTATGAAATGAGTTACTGGTTCGCCCTTAGGGTTGCGGAGGTCAGAGGGCAATCGCTCTGTGTAAAAACTAGTAACCTGTCAAATCCGGATAAGAGTAATAAGCAGACCCTGGGTACATAAAAATACCGGGAATAATGCTAGGATGAAGAAGATTAAGCTGTATTTAATGTAAGTTTTTTCACTTTTTAAGCCTTGTTAATAAGCGTCATTTATGGCATTAATAATATATTATAATAAAACAAGCATAAATTTAGTCTTAAAATCGTCTAAGTATGGTTGTGAGATTTAAAAAATCTTAATACAAATTCTTATTTAAATTTCATGCAGACGCCGTAGTCTAGCAATCCACACCTCAGTTCATCTGTATTCCTTGCGTTCTCTATATGGAGCTCGTAGTAAGGCAAATAAACAGCTGTTACACCTTAGAACAGAGAGTATTAGAAATGCGATCAGTATAAGCGTTTTAGATATTTACTGGATTTCCTAAAATTGAATTTAAAAAATAGTTTTTTGTTATCCTTCCATTCATATTGATAGCTATTTAAAGGTCTATTTTTTTTTCTACTACAAAATCTTTGTGATTTGACTTAACTTGAATAAATAATCTTATCGAGTGGTTAGTAGCCAAACTAGTGTCAGTCATACAGGTCGCCCGACTTTTCGACTATTATTATTAATTTTTTTTTATGTTACATGTTGGCAAACAAGCATACGGCCCACCTGATGGTAAGTGGTTGCCGTAGCCTATGAGCGCTTGCAGCACCATTAGTAGGAGCCACTCACGCGTTGCCAACCTCGAGATATTGGTGCTTAAATCTCCTCTGCCCAGTAATTTCATTATCAAATTGATAATACCCAGGACCGACTTTTACCTGCCCTCTGAAGGACGGAGACGTTTAGTTGAAATACCATCAGGTCACCCATCTATTGGCTGACTACGCCTAAAGTTGCTTAACCCACCTGGCTGGCACCTGAATATGAACGATTCTGGTGATGAAAATAATAAATATTTGTATTTAAATAATATACTGGACGCTGAAGCCATGACCAATACATGACACTTCTACTGAATTTATAATTCTGTGCCCATAACACAGCAATTTGGACAAAATTAGAACTTGCACTAAGCACCTGCGGTGATTGTGTATGTGTCTATCAGCGTGGAGTAACTTCCTTCTACTAAACTAGAGCGGGTTTTGTTTATAACAAAATGTAAATAATAAAATTGTAATAGTGGATCTGGATTTTTATGTTAGTTTATATACTTTCCGCGTGGACTTTTTGTAATAGAGATTTATATAAAATAATTGGTTTTTAGGGTTCCGTAGCCAAATGGCAAAAACGGAACCCTTATAATTTCGTGATGCCTGTCTGTCCGTACGTCCGTATGTCACAGTAATTTTACTCGGAGAATGTTGGTTGTATCTATACGAAATTTAGTAAATAGGTGTATTCTATGAACAGAACCACGATTTTGTAATGAGATCCTAAAATATATAAGAAATTAGGGCCGAAGTCCATACATGTAACTGAGGGTTGAAAAAAAAATTTCAACGTATGGCAAGTGTGAGATACCTTTGGGTAAATCTTTCAAACTGGTAACAAGGTCTGATTTTGCCTTTTTTCATTAAGTCAGTAGTTGTTGAGATATAAGCTCCTAAAGTCATAAAAATTGTGTCTCCTCCCCTCTAACTTTTGAACTATGGGATTTAAAATTCTAGAAAAATTTAAGGTTGTAAAACACGAAATGAACTTTCAACCACATTTGGTTTGAAGAAGATAGGTCTACAAATTTAAGAGATTTATAAGTTTTTCCCATAACTTTGTTTTTCATACTACTTTTAATAATGATTATGAAATTACCAACTTAATTTTGCGTTCGATTTAAATTCATTACTATTTTTAAAGTTCTTAAGATTCTTCATCATCAAGCTGCAGATTTTTGCGGAACCCTTTAGTTTCTACTGCGCGTGGTCCACAACGCACTTGACTAATATTATATTAATATTAATTTCATATAATTTGTTTGAAAAAAATAAGCAAATTAACATAAAATAGGCAGTACAGTCTTGACGAAATCTGGTATTATAGAAGTACAGTCTTTAACAATAGAACCTTAATAACGTTCAAATGAGTGTAGGTACTTTTAAACGACATTTACACTTAACAGACTTATCTTGTATATTCTACGAAGATCTCTTAGCGTTCGACTAATGAGTTTCTTTCGGTTTCTAGAATTTTCCGTCTGTTTTTTTTTCTTATACATTTCGCACTCCACAAAAGGATCTTTTGTAAGGACATTGTCTTTGAGAATTCTTCGAGTATCCGCTTTAATTAATTCCACTATCTCGTTTTAAACGTAGCATACTTGTGGGAAAATTAAATGCTTTTTAAAATACGGTTCCCTTAAATGCTTTCACTTAATACTTAATCGGATTTTACTACGGGTATTTTGCTACTCTAGTGGGTAGAAAACTTAAGACTCAAAAAAAATACTGCACACTTAACGGCCTCACACAAGCAAGCATAACAGACTTGACGGGACTGAAAAAATATCGGTATGGGTCTTACAACCGTCTACTTCTTGTGAGAAACAAAACCCCGATTGGCGTTGAAGAGAGTCTCGATACTACAGCGCCACTACGGTCGGTAGATGTTATAAAATTTTACATCATTAGTCCATCTAAACTGGCAGAAAATTTACTGCAAATATTGGCTACCTCAGTCGCCTCAGAGCTCACCACCGAAAAAAATCACCTCTTCAAACTAAATAAAACAGTCGCCAAGGCCGAATACGGTCGGATGATGATGATATACTTACAGAAATCCATATAACGCCCCCTAAACCTACACATGTTTGTATTGACGACATCAGTATAAAATCAACGCCCCATTTTATATAAAAAGTGAAGCATAAACTGCGTTACACAATTGCTCCGACTTAGCTAGACAAATTTGTCTTGAATGATAAAAAAATGATTTCTTATCTATACCTATAGCTACTGGTTTTTGTCCTATTATTGCAAGAGGTTTTGGTTTGGATGACACTGTAGCTAGTGAAATTACTGGGTAAAAGAGATTAAAGAACCAATATACATTTCGAGGTTGGCAACGCGTGAGCGACACCTAAAAATGTATGGTTTAAGCGCATAGGCTACGTGAACCGCTTACCATCGGGTGGGTCGTATGCTTGTTTGCCAACTTATTGACATATGAAAAATTCTTAATAGATATTGGTATTAAATCTATAAGATATTGGAAACGATATTTAATTGCTTCTAATACTAATAAACATAGCTGAAGCGTGAAATGGTGGATACATTGTTCTACAATTTTGTTTGCTTCAATAATTTAGAAATTATAAGAGAAAGTATATGTATAAATAGTAGTAATATCTAGTTTATCATGTGGTGATAGTGGTAGTTTTAAAACTGCTTGTTTTTAAGTTTCCATACCTCAAAAGGTAAAAAGGAACCCTTATAAGATCTGTCGGTCACTGTGTCTGTAGTTCCCATTAGGCGCATCAAAATCAAAGCCCTAAGTCAATACGATAAAAAGATATGAGCAAATTTAAATTTTCGCGACAACTTGTAAGTAATATAATTTACCTTACCGCTTCGTTTGCCACCAACATGGTATTAAAAAATTTAGAGATTATGTCAAGAATCACCTCTTATTTGTAATCGCCAAAAATTCGCAAGTCGTGCAGACGATTCGCATTCACTAAAATTAATTATGTAATCGAAGCTTAACTTTCATTAAAAGATAACACCTAGGTTTTGAACCACATAATTTCATTGTATCATACTGAGCGTACTTCTGTGTTGTATAGATTTATTGTTAAAGTTATTGGTTAAATTGTGAAAATTTTAAAAATGTTTCCGTTTAACAATCGCCAAAAAGGTCTCTAGTTCAATGTAAAACAGTCCGTGATGGTATTTGAATGAAGTGGAACAATGCGTGTGTTGGCAATGCAATCGGATAAATATTTGTACAAGTACATTTGCTATAGTGATGCATGTGAATGTCCTTATAAAAGGTAAGTTGGCAGTAATTCTCAGCTTTTTTTTCTGATTGCGTATTGCTGTTGGCCCTACTGGCCTTGACTGCGTCACCGGGCGGGTGTACTCGGAGTACAGAAACCCCGCCATGAGAAAGAGACGTCCCTCAAGGGAACTCAACTTTGACTACGTCATCGGGAATGGCGGAAACGCTCCGAATTCTCACCTAATTTAAAAAATACACTGGATTTATAGACCTATTATATTATAGACAGGACCTTCCAAAAAAACAAAATGTCTGAAGATTTGCTGGTGCTCCTTTATACTGACTTCATTTCATTGCGTTGATGTTGAAACTTGGCAAAAATGAGAAAAATTACCGATTTGGTTTTGTAAATAACAACCAATTGTCTTGTATAGTAATAAACTTCCTTTAGTAATTATTTTAAGACAATTTTCCTATAATGTATTATGATTCGTATATATTATTTATTTGATGTCTGTCTATCAAAGCAGGAAATTGGCAAACCACAAAATTGAGCAAATTCATAAAATCGCAACCTGCTTCAGTTTTACTACCAGCTATAATATATGCAAAATTACATAAATGTCTCGTAATATTTTTAAATGTGAATCGAAAAGAACGTTTGGAGGCGATTGTGAAATTGGGGATGAAATTTGGTTTCGTCACAAGTTTGTGATTGGCACCTACTGAGTTTGATTGCGTTACAAGCCAGAAATTGATACATGATATGATAGCAAACATCGGCATCAGCATGCATTACCATCTTACAAGAGACTGATAGGAGCGGAGGAAGAAGAAGTAGGAAACTAAGGAGACAGAGAGAGAACATAGAGTAAGAGTTTTGGGTTTCTGGCGCTCTCTTTCTTTGAAAAGAGGGGAAAATCAATTGGTAATACCTAACTTTATTTTTCTTAAAATTTTATTCGTTTTAAATGCTTTATCGACAATGACAAATTTAGAAGGATCGTAATATTTACAGCCATTTTGTAAAACAATCCAGCAATATTTAAACGTATAAAGTATACCGGCCGTACATAATGCGATCCATTTCAAAGGTGTAGCAATATTACCTTCGTCGTATTCTGTCAGGTAAGATGAGATAAGCTTGTCTTTGGGAAATATTAATGGTATGGCCTTTCGCATAAGTAGCACAAATCTCGACCGGAATATTGTTCAATTTCATTTTAGGGTTTCTTTTTGAATCTATGCTTTATATAATATCTAATGTTTGTGAATTGTCAATTGTATCTTGTACTTTTTGTTGTGACGGTGAAGTGTGGGGTTATTTCTATAAAAATGTACAAAGGCCTTTAAAGATAAAATTAAATCAAACCACTTCAATTATTAAATTTACTTGATTGTTAATAAATCTATAATGGCAGTTGAAGTTCGAAAACAAAGACTTTGAAATAGTTTTGCGGGCTTACCGTTAACTTTTAATAAAAATTCTATTTCGAGCCAATTCAATTTTGACAGTTAATCGATTCAGATTATATATGAGCTTCTTCGTCCTAGCATTATTCCCGGTATTTTATTCTACCCAGGGTCTGCTTATTACTCTTATCCGGATTTGACGGGTTACTAGTCTTTACACAGAGCGATTGCCATCTGACCTCCGCAACCCTAAGGGCGAACCAGTAACTCATTGGATAAGAGCAATTTACTTATCAAGAGTTAACGATTATTATCAGATGTTTTGTGGTAACAACCGGGACCGACAGCTTTACGTGCTCTCCGAGGCACGGTGGGGAGACCCACTGACAAACTCCCAGACCGAGACAGAAATTTAACAAACATCTGCTCGAGCGGGAATCGAACCCGCAACCGTCGAGACTAAAGGCAGGCACGCTACCCACAACGCCACAACGGTGTCAGATTATATATGAGCATGACGTATAATATATGTCATGGTATGAAATAGCTATGTAACTTTATATAAATCTTCATTTGAATCGCTATGGTAGTTAATAGTAAGCCCTTTGATTATATGAATTAATATGAGTTAATATTTGGTCAATACAGGAAATCACGGATAAGAAAATCGTACCAGCCGTCCCTACATACTGAATTTCTTAATCATGCGTTACTTAATTACACAAATATGTCACCTGTAATACCTTAATTCTTATGTAAGCGTAAAACCTGACTGTAAGTTGCGAGTTTTGTAATCGGATCGGTTCGTTACTTGTAATATATTGAGCCATATCGAATAAGTCGGCCGATACATTGTACAATGTATTAAATTTTGAATCTTACCTAATGTCAAGGATTTTGCAGTCAGTTATATAACGGACAATTTTGATCAACAACTTATGTACTGTTAAATATACATCTTGCGACATTTATCTAATCGTAAAATTTCTAGAAATAGGTCTTATTTTGCTACTGAAATTACGACATATATTTGATTCGATTGTTACATCAATTTATTTTGATAAGGTGTGCCTTTTAAGAACCTAAGTGGAATTTGAAAAAACTTGCCAATCTTCGCCTCTCTTTATGTCAAGCTAAATCTGGGATTAGCTTAACCTCTGAAATAACTTTTATTACTTAAATTGGTTTTATATAGTTACTTGTGATAAATCTCTATTTTCATTTTCAACACGTAAGTAAGTAAATGAGCAAGTTGTTGATAATTAAAAAAAATATCACCTTTCTTTATTTCAAAGTTCCTTGTTAATTTAAAAAGCCTGACTTAAGTCCTAAAATTGTAACAAGTTAATAGCATTATGTATAAAAATTAAATTACTTGGAATGAAAGATTATTAGAATATTTCGTACAAAATTTTATTATTGAATCGTATTGCTCCGATTCCGTCATCAACAATACAGTTTCTTTCGTGTAAATCAGTGTGCCAAGCACGTCCAACCGCTACTTGCTTTGCATCGATTCGCTTTATTTCCCTAACAGCGGCTTCGAATGCTTTCAAGTCTTCATTCCTTATCTCACTCCGATCATTCCGATTTACGGGAACAAGAAAGAGATAAATAATACCACCGTAGATAATTTTATGAAAGATATATTGATACGGAGAGCGTAACACGTTCACCTAGTTAACGCTATTACTCGTTGTTGCAAATGGTCCGTTGTCCAACTCGCGTAACTGTTTTGAACGTCATAATTTGTTTGTAACTTCAGACACGAATGTTGCGAAATTCTGTCTTTTGTAATCTTTCATTCAAGCCATACTTCAACATGTCTATCACCAAGTAGTACCAAAACGAAATACTGGTGATTATTAATAGCAGTCTTTCTACAACTAAAAGCAATAAGGAAGCTAAAACTGACAGAATTTTTGGTTCTTTCTTCATCCAAGTGTGTAATCATTGGAAGAGTTTTGACATGTTAAATTAAGATTAACATATGCAAATAAGTCAGTTTGCTGGTTATCAATGTAAACGAATGGCAGTTTGAGGCTAGTTGTCGGTTTCGGGTTATCGTAACAGTGGGTCAACCGCAGACCGTTGCGCCGGCGCCGGCCTTGCGATCGCGCTTCTATTTTCAATTACATTCATACAGCCTAGATTCCTTAGAAAGGTTTTCTTAACGTACTTAATTCTACTTTTAGACTTTTTTATATAACAAATCTAGTAAATGTTATGTTTTCTATTTGAAGCATAGAAATTGTCGTCCAAAAGTGATGTTTTCATTTTTTGATATATTTTGACTATATTTTTTTTATTACAAAATCTCCGAGTTTTATATTCCTTTATATAATATTGGCAAATGAAGTATTGCTTCAAGCTATTAAGTCTGGACGTAAGATATGTATTTGGTCAGTCGAGGACCGGTTTTAACGACCTTGCCCAGGCGCACGTTCACTTGCCGTTCTTATAGATGCTTTGCGAGATTTGTCAATTGATTGTTTTTGTTTTTATTATCTGTTAAAATGTTGCATTGGTTATGTATTACATTTTAATTGTTATCGAGTTTTACGTTCACTATTTTTGTAAATAAAAATAGAGGCGATGGTGAGGGGGATTTTTATACAAAATAATTTCAGCCAGATTAACGTACCTTCAAGTAGAATCGAATATAATGTCTTCCGTTCGAGATTACCATAATATGGTGATTATTTCTCGCTCATCTTTAGCGTCTATTATAACCGAAACATTGAAGACATGCATCATCATTATTGTGATGGCATTGACCTTCAGCAGAGTAAATCACCTTGAGCGAATCCTATTGTAAAGCAACAGGTGTTTCAAGCTCTGTGTGCAAAGTGACGCACTGAAACATGCTATACAACAGATGGTTGAAGAAAACATAAAAGGCTTCCCAGATTGGTAACGATACGGGAAGAAACATATGGGGAACGATAGATGCCAGGACTAATATCCTGTCAAATTCTCAAATTTACATTAGCTTACGTCAAATTTCCATTAAATATCGACAACATTAGCTTTTCTCTCATTATAAGCGCTATTTACAGAACCTGTCAGTAATAGAGAAGAAACTGACCATTACATAGAAAGCATTTCTTTTCCTATCCATATTAGCAAAAACAGCGCTGAATTTAATTTAGCTTGAGAACTTCGATATTGCTATGCGCTGGAGTACGCTTTCAATAAAGCGACACGTCGCTCACTACGCATGCGTCAAGCCAGTCGCTCACGGCCGTTCGGTTTGGCCGCACGCGTTTCTCCTTAATTCGCGTAGTCGATAAATAATTGCGATTTCATACGTCACCAATATTTAATTCGTGTGCTTAAGTGAGCAGTGCAAAAACAAATGTTTCATGATTAAACACTTGGACTTACCAAGGTTAAATGTGTTATAGTGAAAAAAATAGGAGAATCTCGAATGTTTTTACCTTTGATATCGTCACGCTCGTTGACTGTTTTTTATTGGTTTGCATTATTATTTATTTTATTGATGTACCTAAAATTATTATTCGTATCCTGTTCCGTAATTTACTGATCTTTACTCAAAAATTAAATTTTATCTTTGTCATATATTCCTTTGCTATGTATATCCCTTTCAAATTATTGAAACGAAATGACTCATTTATTTGTAAGGATTCAAAATTCGAGTGGGATTTTAAAGCCTACTTAAACGCAAGTAGATATCGTTGAAGGTGAAATCTTAGTTGAAAACGAATCTGAGATTCATCTAAACCGGCTATTGTGTTTTTCTCCTTTTGTAAGAACAATAGAAAAATTTGTGATCTTTAGTAGGAATTATTATGCCTAAAATTGTAATAAGGCTTTACAACAAAATAAAAATATTAGCTCAATTTTAAAACATTAATTATTTTTCTATCTAGCCTTTGTATTTATTATCTCAATGATCAAAAACAACAGAATAAACCGCTATTAAAATCCATTACAAATATTTTTAATTTTTCGTTTTATTAATAACCGCTATCATGAGAACTAGTCAGCATAGTGAGAGTATATTTACTATATCTTATCATTACAATCGATAAACATATAAAACAAATTCCCACGCATTCAATTATCTATTGAGAGAGTGAAAATAGAGTAGAGTGTAACCTTATCAAAATAGTACATATAGGATACTATAATTACTACGTGTATTTTAAACAATACTGGTAGTAGGCCTTTTATGGCAATGTACCAGCTAGGTAGGGACCACTGCATTGTCAGTTATTCTACCATAAAGCAGTATACTTGGTTTTAGTTTGAAGGACGTTGTAGCTAGTGAAATTACGAGTTGAATAAAATAGAATTATATATTCGAGTTTGGCGACGCGTGAATGACACGTACAAATGTATGGTGTAGCTAGCGCTCATGTGCTACGATAACCGCTTACCATCAGGTGGGTCGTATGGTCACAAAAAAATGACAATAACAAACCTAGCTTAGCAGCGTTTACATTACAGGGCAATCATAAAAACGTTCATCAAAAAATAATCTTCCATAAAAGTTTTACATTTCAAAGAAGCCTTTGACGCTGTTTATCATTTAATTATATCATTGTTTTGTGCCCAGATCTTTTCTTAAAACAATTGGGACATTGTTTGTTTCCTTGCATTCAAGATATGCTATCTGTACAAGATAATCATGACTTGCTCTTAGTGCCATCACTTTTATACCCAACATGAAAGCAGTTTTGCGATAGCTTTGTTCTCATTTATGACTAGTGTCTAAAACTAAATTCATTTCTATGCAAATTATTTTTATTTAGTTATGCAACATTATGAGGTTATTTTCCATTTTATTATATCTTTGTTCTAAACTGTCCATTAACCAGTTTATCAAGTAATTCTGTTTTTTTATCGTCTTAATTTGAAAAGTAATTTAGAACAAAAGATCATAGGGCTGTCATTTTAAAATAGTGTTATTATAGTATTGACGTTAGTTTGTATTCATCTTACCACTATCTGTATCATCGCGCAAATAATCCTAATAGTGTATATAATTTTCTATAAAAATATCTTCTCATTTTTTTTTGCAATATCTCAATTTATCATAACCGTTAATATTTGAATTGCTTCGTTTGTATGCTCTTACGGTTTCAACTCTATTGGATAATTCTTAATAATTAAAAATAATTTATTCTTACTTGACTTAACTTATCTCTTGTTTGCTGCAAAAATTTGACAATACAAAAAGTCTCCAATTTAAATTTACCTACTCATTATTCAAGAAGTATTCTACGATAACAATAGTTAGCTATATTGGAGTTTGTTAATGGCCTGGAGTGTAATTAAAATATAAAAGATTCTATATTACTTCCGCGGTATAAAGTCTTAACACTTTACGTCAAGCGTCTTCTCAGTTAAACTTAGATATTTTCCATAAAAGTTATTTCATAGTTCTCATTTTAAACTTGTGTCTCATTAAACATTAATTACTTAGTCATTAAAGAGAACGCTTCATGCAAAAGTTAACCTTTAATGATGTATTTTTAGTATTTTTAAACTATGTTTTACGTAATTCATATTTTCCTGCTCGTTTTATTTATAATACAAATCATGTCATGTATATAAATAAATAAATTAAATCTACACACTCAACGTCCATACACAAGGACATGGACAAAAACACCCAGACTGGAACACAGGCCTGTATGGTCAATATGTTTTTATTGACATCAACTAATTAAAGTAGATTCTCAATTTGCGTCTTAAATATTCCATCATTATTTTTTTTTTATAAGAAAGAATATTGTCAATTTATTCCGATATTATACAATGATAATCTAATCAATATCTCCGCAGATAGATAACGGAATTCCTGAACCGATAATTATTAACTAACCGAGATCGAATTATGTCAGAATATCTCAGCTTGCGGTTGAATTTCGTTTATTATTTTCACGTATAGTTATTTTATATCTCAAACTTGTTATGAAAATGTTCAATGTTTCAAGATTCGAGCGATAACAATAATTCGTTCCAAGGATGCTTTATCAAACAAAGTTGTCATGATTTATTATTCGTCTGTCATGCTCAAATGAATTATAACAAAACAGAGTCATTGCGAAATCTGTTCTATAGGCGCCGAAAAAACTCGGCGACTTCCAAGACGGAAATATTTTTTGTCCTGAATGCTACAATGAATTAACATTTAATTTTAAATTTGAACAGTCTTATTGTCCTATAACCTGGGTTCCTTCAAACGAGGCGGGAAGAGGCATCTTGCGAGTAGGCAGGGTGAGAGTGGCTAGTGCGATTGCATTCCGCAACTGTGTTAGCCGGCTTCGCGTTTGGACTTTACTTCCACTTGCCGTCAGGTGGTGTAGAATCATTTGTTCTACTTTTCAGATAAAAAAAAAAATTGTCGGACCAATTTTCTTACGTAAACAGCTGACAATTTACATCAAAATATGAACATACTGTTAAAGAGAGCAAAGCAGATGTTGACCCTTAACCATACCTGTTGATACTGAAATTAAAATTCATAAGTATCACCATAAACTTTCATAGCTATGTAAACTCAATGTTCAGTTCACAGTTACCGGGTTAAGCGACATTGAATGCGGTTAGTCTTTGGATGCGTGATCACAAAGTAATATTTCAACTTGGCATCTTAGTAGATCTCTGTTGTTATAAAACGTCGGTGTGGTCAATACAAATATCTCCTCCGAGCCAAATTGAACCCATTACCATCGTTGATTAAGGCATGCTTACCACTGCGTCTCAGCGGTCGTTAAAATGAATTTCTTAAAAATCATTATCTTATTATAATTGATATAAATTAATGACAAGGTATTAGTTTAATGACATGCCCTTATATTTAACATCATTTTTTAGCGCTAATCTTTTCGTAGTCTTTAGTCTTATCTTTCTTTAACAAGATATTGGAAAGCTATCATCAGTTAATATAATCCAATGATTAATTACTGTATCATCCTATTTATTTATTGTTTTAGGAAACGGAGGAGTTTGTATATTTTAGCGGACAAATATTAAAAATAAGCTACAGTTAGACCTCCTCAAGGGAAGGTTGGATACGTTTTTATGAGGTCGGCTACGATATATACCTAAACGATCGGTAGGGTAAGCAACTATAGGCGTGGTCAATCACTAGATGGGTGATCGAATAGTATTCCAACTGAGAGTCTCCGTGCTTTGCAGGACACAATACAGTCGGTCTCGGCTGTTATCAATTTGATAAAAGTCGAAAAGTCAAGTTTTCAACACAATTTTGACACTATTGGCAACTAACCCACTCGATAAGAATAGGCTACGATTACCGCTTACCATTAGACGGGACCACCACTGTACATAACCACTTTCGCCACCATCGTGGAATAAAAATAGTATAAACACGACGAATGGAGAACATCGTCATTATTTGAGGACTTCGACTTACATAATATTTAGGTTTAGGTTTAAGATCTTTATTATTTCTCCAAGATTACAAATCACAATCACTTATGAGAAATAAATAACAATAAGTAAAAATAAATTCACAGCGAGTAATAAAACAGATATTTACGTGGGTACTTAGAAAAAATAAACAAAACAAAGATTGTATCATGCAAGTAATAACAACATAAAAGTATTAAATACAACAGTTAAGGGCTCCTATACACGAACAATTTTAATATTAAGAATTTTAATATTAATATTAAGAGTCAAAATTTAATTTAGTCTCTATAGTAATACTAAAAGGAATTCTGAACTACGAACTGTTATTCATATTCATTGTTATGATGAATACCGTAGTCACATCACCTACTCAAAAGCTCTTTCCTGAATAAATGCAAGAAGGAGGGAAACGTGTCGTAACAGAGAAGGGCGTCGGATTTATGAGCTCACGTACTAATGCGCTCGCTTAGTTTGCATAGCAAGCGAGATCTGTTACGAGTTTTGAGACAATGTCACGTTCTCTTTACTAGCAACGCTATGTATTTATCAATTACCTATATTGCCTTTCTATTTATTAGCATAATGCTTATTATAGAATGTGTTATTTGACTGTCTTTGAGAACAAACTTCAACAACCTAAGCTTCAAAGATCAAGTAGAAACAATTTGCAAGAACAAAGAAAGAAATGTTTATTCAGTACAGACAACACACTATATAGAGTAATCATGGATTACGTGTAAAATATAAAAACATAATACAAAATCAACTTAGTGTATTTATACTTAAAACTTAAAATACTAAGCAAAAGTTACAAATCTAAGAAAGTATAAAAAAGCAATATATTTATAATTTATAACCTGTACAGTATGTTGTACCAAAATGGTGACCCGAGCTCACCAGTCCTTGCCAGAGATCTTCACAGGATTATCACAAAATTTCTGTCTCCTGCCTTATTTAAAAAAAAATGTTAGGCCGTTTTAGCGAAAATTAAAAACAAATACAACTGAATTGACAACCTTAGTTTTTTCATGTTGGTTAAAACAAAAGTTTTTCAAGACATCTACTGTTCGATAGGATCGTATTGAAACTGAATTCACTATAGGAAGCTTTATAGATACGCTGTGAATCCGATCCAATCTGAGATAAATTACTTTCTTCTGATCAAAATTTCTTGTAAACCAACCACGTCAAATAAATATACACCTGATCTTATCAAAATAACCTGTGTGAAATATATATCAGATTTAGGGAAACAGGTACAATTTTTTTTGTATGCTACAAGTTGACAAGCAAGCATATGGCCCATCTGATGGTAAACGGTTGCCATAGCCTATGACCGCTTGCACCGCCACCATTAGTAGGTGCCACTCACGCGTTGCAAACCTCGAGATATTGATTCTTGATTCTTCTTTGCCTAGTAATTTCACTAGCCTACAGTGCCCTTCAAACCGGAACACAGTAATGCCTAAGCACTACTATTTGGCGGTAAAATATTTGACACTGCAGTGGTACCTACCTAGCCGACCTCTTGCAACAAAAGACCTACCACCAGTGTGACTGATTGCACTGGTGTAATAATCTCTGCTGTGACAGAGATTATCCCAACAGCAGGCGATGGGGTCGTCACGTGCGTTAGTGCGAAAGGAAAAATCAGAAAGAATGGAAGTATGGAAGGTCCTGTGCATATTATAAGTGTATGATTCGTATTTATTTTAATATAAGCATACGAGAGAAGCATCGCTTTTATCTTACCAATAACAATTTTAAAACTGTTTATTCAAAGATGATTTATGACAGCGATAGATAATAATTATTCTTAAGCAGCTTCCTGGCGTGCAACATTTTTTTTAATTTGTTGTACATTTATCACGTTCAAGTATAAGCACGAATGTAAATCTAATAATAACTTGCAATATTTAGCTTGAAGTATTTGTAAAACGTGTTTCGTACACAAATCAATAACTTGTTGACTTGTTATAAGATTTTAATTTAGTAGCTCGGAAACTGTTTTCGACTAAAAAGTCTTTCGAAGTAGTTTCCTTTCCTGTAATTTTTTTTTATAATTTAATGCATCAAGTGCGTAATTTTTGTGTTTATATTTTATCGATCTAATTACGCCTAAAAAGGGTCACAAGTTTTCTCTTCACTTATAAATGTACAAGATTTCTGAAAATCACGTGTTCCATTAACTTTAATCGTTCGCAAAAAATCAATAGTTCATGCTTCTAGTTTAAAAAATGACGGACATCCTATACAAATTTTCAACCCCTTTTCCACCCCCAGAAGGGTTAAATTTCGAAAAATAATTTCTCAGTGCTCGTTTAAATTTTAAAACAGCTGTGAAAAAATTTAGCTTTCTGGGTCCAACGGGCGTTGACATTAGAGTGAGTCAGGTTTTCTTCTCTTGTTACATACATGCATTATACATATAGACCCAAACTCAAAGACCGTTAATACAACCAAAAATAAATTTCGAAAGATTATATTATTGTATTTTTCTATTTCGCAAATGTCAATATGCTACATTTACATCAATTAACCCAAAGCTAAAACTCTGTTATTTAAAACTTAAACAATCATTTACGTCTGTGTTACGTAAATACTGTCGAAAAAAGGCTTACAAATATTTCCCGCTGTTTTGAATATGAATAGAAAATAGCCCGAAGCGTTCGCTCCACTTGAATACATTTAATTGTGGGTATTCGTAGAGCAACGTATAAACAATTTAGCTAATAATATAATTAGCGGAATTGTTAAGTCATTCATTTCGTGTTTGCTCAGCGTCAGAAGTTACGCTCGAATGAAAATGAATTGTGAATGCGACCTTTCAAAGTTTGCGGCTGATTCCCTTTTCCCATTACAACTATTACGTAGGCGTTCACGGTCAGTCATGTTTTTTGGTGAGCCTTAAAACCTTTTCTTGTGATTGCTTTTAATTAAAATTTAACTGAATGTTTTTAGCGTTTACTGTACTTTTTTGTTACTTTATCACTACATATTATTAAACAAAGTAGCTTTCTCTGTCTCTGTCTCTATGTATGCTTAAATCTTTAAAACTACGCAACGGATTTTGATGCGGTTTTTTTAATATATAGAATGATTGAAGAGGAAGGTTTATGTATAATAACATCCATTAAGTAGTGGAGAAAAAAAAACTGTTATTTCTTAGGTTTCTAATGTGATGTCGTAAATAACTACATTTAACGCGTGCGGGCCACGGGCAGTAATGAATAAATCAAAACTACTGGATCGATTTTAATCATTTTTTCAGTGAATGACATAGGCTATACATTTTATACCCGTGCGAAGCCGGAGCGGGCCGCTAGTAGTTTATAATTAAAGAGTTTTGTATCAATCTTACCTTTTTAATAATCTACGTCACACACGCGCTGTGATTGTTCGGACTGTAAGAATTGTAATTTTTGGAACGAAGTTTCTTAAGCCGGCTTACGGGTAGTGCGATTTAGTAGAAATCGCCATGTACATGTACATGTGCTGTGTGTGTTTGCGTTTGTGTTCGATACACAAACAAATGAGCACAGGACCAAGTGAGTGCGCAGCCGGGTGCGGAATTCTCTATGTCCCTGTCTCTTTTTATCACATAACCTATTGAAATATACAGATTCGAATTACATACGGAGTTAAAGAAAAAACGTAAGGTACTTCGTTCCTGAAGGGGGTGGTATTATTAAATTGTGATGATAAATTAATATAAACCTGTCAGCTTATACGTATGATATAATAAGAAATCTCTTCTAAGTTTTCGTAACTGACACCGATTTTCCTTGATATTCTCTTACACCATAAGAGACTAATGAATGTATCAGTGACACTTATATATCGGAGTACCATCATTATTCGCATCATCGTCAGACATTGTATGGGCGTATAAGTTGGGTGTTCGAGCAAAAATAGAAACAATAAGTACACGAAAGGCGTTTTATACCCTTTTTAACAATATGTTGTCTTATTATTACACTTTTAAAAACGAAACGAATGACAGCCCCGTCGTAGCACGACGTAAGCCGCGTTCTGACGTCATCGCGATTGTGTTGCCATCTCTCGGCGATCGTGCTGCGCTTCGTTTTGTTCTTAAAATAATGACCGTCTCCGACATATATAATGTTATGATTATTTACTCGTAATAAATAATAGTCAATATAGGAACATCAATGTTATTGACAATGAGGATTTAAGAATTTTCGGCATGAAGCCCCCTTTGACCCTTGTGCTAGTTTCGTACCGCTTCTCGCGCAAGCTTCGAGCTAATTTAGAGGGGCCTCGGGGGGCTTCGAGTTAATTTATAATTAGTAGGAATATTAATAACGCCTTGAAAAAGCATTGCTAATATTCATTAATAAAAAAAAAAAAATTATAGTGCCTAAGAACGATGAAGCTGAAGGCAGCCTCGCTACCAACACACCGCAACGGTTTCAACAGACAGCTGTTGTAAGTAATTTAATATTTAACACTTAGTCTCAATACCCATGGTGTTCTAAGTGCTCTTAAAGGTACTCTGGATCTTAATAGCCAAAGAGATCTTTTACATCTAGATCTAGATATCGTCCCTTTATATCTAGATCCATTATGAAAGCGCTAAAAGGCTATTTTTATTTCACAGCAAAAGCGGTCCTACCACTTAGTGTCTACAAAAAGTTCTCAGACGAAAAATAACATCTGTGTAAGCTTCCAAACTAAATGGAGTCTTCTTCATTCTTCATAACAATTTTATTTTATCTGTCTTACCAAATTTCTTTGTTTAAATAGAGATTTTTGTGCGACTAAGTTGTCAAGTATATGGCCCATCTGCGGTTGTCGTAACCTATGAGCGTTTGTAACATCATTTGTAGGTGTCACTCACGCGTTGTGGACATCGAGATATTGATGCTTAAATCTTTGCCCAGTAATTTCACTAGCTACAGTATCCTTCAAACCGAAACACAGTAATGCAAAACACAATAGCGCTTTGCGGTTCGGCTAAGTCTCTGTACTCGGCCCCCGCCCGGTGACGCTGTCAAGGCCAGTAGGGCCAACAGCAATACACATTCCGAAAAAGAAAAAGCTTTGCGGTAGAATATCTGACTATGTGGTGGAACCTACCTAGTCGGCCTCTAACATTAAATTATAATTTGATTTCAAAAACCCTTTACATGTGAAAAAGTAATTTATTTAATATAATATCAATACAAACATTTACCCTGATCGGGAATGGAAACATCATCCATCGCAAAGCCAAAATGATCATAACTAATCTGATCCTATTTCTATCTAATCTAAACAAATCACTCCTAAATCTATCTCTATTTAACGAACACCTACTTTACTGTATCCAAAAGTGTATACTGTATACAAATAAACTAAGAAACTCAAGTTATTTGCTTAGTGAAGCTTGTTAGCGTTTCGTGTTGCCAGGGTCATTGTCCAACAACACACATTGACGCGTTTCGAGTAGGTATTGCGCACATCACGAAAAGCGGAGATAATTTGAAATTGTGAGATTTCTTTTAGGCGGCTTCAAAAAAATTTTGTATACTTTTTTTTGGATTGGTGTCTGGTGGCTTTATACAAATTGGGTGGATGTGGTTAAGGACTCAGGATAAAGAAGGGAACTTCCATTATCGTTGAAATTCTACAATACTAGTTTCAGTCCGCGGCTTCATCCGCGTTAATAACGATTTTTAATATGACACCTTTAATGCAATATTGAGATAATTGACTCTATACAATCTTTCATCCCCTATTTCAACACCTTCTTGCCTTTTCTGCTATGTGTCCTTTCCCAAAGTCTAATCTATCTGTGTACCAAATTTCATAAAAAGGTTCAGTGGCTTAGATGTGATGTATTGTAGGTTGAAATCTTTATCTGATGTATTATAACTTACGGAACATTATTTGAATCAGGAAAGTAAACGATTAATCTTGTTTTTACGAATATAAGTTGTTGGAAATACCAATTTTTTTTTTAATTATTCGTACGATTTCTTATCGCTAACGAATAGTATAAAAACGCATAAAATAAAGAATATTTTAATATTTATGTTGTACGACCAAAAATCAAATACTTTTTTATTATTTGGCGAAATCATACTTCATTATATCCAAATAGAAATTTCAAACAGTATAAAATTTTTGGTGTCACTTAGTAACATAATCGCTTGACAAGTTGTATTATGTTTATATTTAAAATGTAAGTAGAACTTTATGCTTGACTTAACTCGTACTGCTTTCTATCGTAAGTGGTACATGGATGAAGTGAATATATACACTAGTTGATTGTACTTGACGAAAATTTTGTTTAAATTAAATTCAGTTGACGACGTTGTAGTGCAACAGTAGCGAACCTGCTATAAGCGCCACAGGTTAAATCGGAGCAAATGTTTGTATTAACCATACAGGCATGTGTTCCGTTCTGGGTGTGTTTGTCCTTGTCCTTGTGTATGTTTCCGGACCTCTGACACAGGATATCACTTTTTTTTTTTTTACTTGGGGAAATGCATTTACGCACCCCCGCGCCGGGACAGATGGTAAAAGTGGCGCGGGGAGTGTGTAGTGCGCGCCATACCCAAACTAAAACCCCAAGGTCCCGTCTAGCGCCATAGTGGGACGTCACGGGATCGCTTGCGCATTCAACCGCGACGCCCCGACGCTTGCCCCGAGGGGCCCTCCTGGGGCGGCAACATAGTGCCGCCATATATAAATACTATTACATACGAATACATATATTAACTTATAATTATATCCCCCCCCTGACGCTTACGCGCCCAGACCTTTCGGTCCCCGCCTGGGGCGGCAACATAGTGCCGCCATATATACATAAAATACATACTAATACATATATAAAGATATAAATACACCAACCCCTGGCGCTTACGCGCCCAGGCCTTACGGCCTCCGCCTGGGCCGACTTCCTGAGAAAACCCAGGAAGTCGGCAAACCCCAATATACAAATATATACATATATATTTACACCACCAAACCACCTGACGCGTAAACGCGCCTGGGCCTTGCGGCCCCCTCCGGCCGACCTCCCGGGCAAGCCCAGGAAGTCGGTAATTATATACATATGTACACTCCCACTCTACTCCTGCCGCGTAAACGCGGCTGGGCCTTGCGGTCCCCACCGGCCGACCGCCCGAGTCGTCTGCAAACTCGGGAAGTCGGTACACCCTGTTGGCTTCACCGGGTAGCCGACGGTGCCCCTCTAAGCACCGTCGACTATTACTCCCGGCTACTGAGCCCCCCCGGCACGACAAGTCCAGGGTACCGCAGGGATGACATCTGCGGGGGTAGGATATCATTATCCTAATGGCTGTTGAGTGTGTAACGTTTATTAATTTTTTTATTTAAAAATGTCATCTTTATCCTCTTACCAGATTTAGATTATAATAATCATTTATTACGAGTTGGAATATCCAATTATTGGATTCCTGCATCATATTCTTTGCTAATTGAATTTATTTATTTTAAACTATTTCATTGTCACTTAAGTTTTTTGCAATATAACACATAGAAAGTGTAACAAAAATTCTCTTATCGAGTGTTTACGTAATATCCATGAATAAACATCTCGCACGTTGCAACTTATAAAGTAACTTCGTTTCGTATTTCGACAGGTTTCGTCTCACTTGTTACGTTTATTTTATCATTTAATATGTGACTAGCGAGTCTGCCTTTAGTCTTGACGGTGTTTGATTCCCACTCGGGCAGATGTTTGTTATAAATATCTGTTTCCTTGTGGATCTCTCCACCGTGCCTCGGAGACCACGTTGTTTTTTTTTTTTTTATGTTAGAAGTTGGCAAACAAGCATACGACCCACGTGATGGTAAGTGGTTGTCGTAGCCTATGAGCGCTTGCAGCACCAGTAGTAGGTGCCACTAACACGTTGCCAACCTCGAGATATTAGTTCTTAAATCTCGTCCGCCCAGTAATTTTACTAGCGTACAGTGCCCTTCAAACCGGAACACAGTAATGCCTAAGCACTACTATTTGGCGGCAGAATATTTGACACTGCGGTGGTACCTACCTAGCCGGCCTCTTGCAACAAAAAGACCTACCACCAGTGTGACTGATTGCACTGGTGCAATAATCTCTGCTGTGACAGAGGTTATCCCAACAGCGGGCAATGGGGTCGTCACATCCCGACGCCGGTAAACGAGAATGTAGCGACATCTACACGCAACATGCCTTACCGCGATAGAAAGACAAGATTGTCAAATCACACATCAAGCTACAGCGACACTTACATGGCATACTAAGCAACGATATTGACGACCAATGATCGTCACGATCCTAAATCGCGTTATCAGAGTTTGCTGAGCTCGTAACCTATATATACAACTTTCCAACCTAAGTCGTTGGGCTTAGCCCCGCCAGGCAATATCAACCGCCTGGTCGGAGGATCCTCCCTTCATGTGGGAAGGATGTTTCCCATGTCGTACCCGCCACAACGTTAAGCTGTCGGCCCCGGTTGTTAACACATATCATCTGATAATAATCGTTAACTCTTGATAAGTAAATTGCTCTTATCCAATGAGTTGCTGTTTTGCTTTTAGCGTTACAGATCGTAGGTAGGTCAGATGTGAGTCAGATGGCAATCGCTCGGTGTAAAAACTAGTAACCTGTCAAATCCGTACAAGAGTAATAAGCAGACCCTGGATAAATACTCGTATAGTACCGGGAAAGAAGAAGAATGGAACTTCGTTTCGTATTGCGAGAGGTCTCGTTACAGTTGTTACGTTCATTTTGTCATTTATTATGTGTATCGCGTAAAATTTTCAGACGGTTCAAAGTCCTTAAGTCGGTAGAACTTAAAAGCGTTTCGCATCGTCTCGGGAATATCAAATAGCCCGTCACAATAAAAGTTTATAATGTGCAATACGAGGCGAAGTGCACTCGTTTCGAACTGCTGACTAAAGACCCAGTTGATGGCTGTCATGTTAGTGCAAGAGTCGCATTGTGTAGTCCATTGTCTACATTCTGAACATAAAAGTCAACTTAAACGTGTTCATACATAGCCGTATCATGCTCTCTAAGATTTATGCTTTCCTAGTACTTGAAGTTCGCATTTGATTTAACTTATACAATTTTATACTACCTTTTCATAGAAAATCGACGTAAAGTAACAGTATCAGTAGGTACTGTTGCGTATCCTGCGACGAGTGACAGAGTCGGAGGCCCAATATCCTTAATTAACTCCTCCGTTCCCTACTCCTTTTCCCTTCTCATACCTCACCTTCATCACATCATCACTTACCTTCCTGTTCCTCAGGTTGGCAAAGCGCATTTGATACTTCATGTATGTATCGCACGCGTTCATAGGTTGCGGTGTCTGCTTATCATCAGGTGGACCGTATGTTGAAATAAAATAATAAATAAATAGTCCCCATTGATATAGTGACATCCTGTGTCGGGAGTCCGGAAACATATACAAAGACCGGGAGAAACACACTCAGACCGGAAAACATGCCTGTTAATGCTCCGAGCGGGAATCGACCCCACGACCTGTGGCTCTTAAGGCAGGTTTACTACCGCTGTGCCACAACGCCTTATTTCAAGTTCGTATTTTATTTAAATCATATAATGTTATAGTTTTCCTGCATAATTTTGAGGTTTTTTTATCGAGAAAAATATTGAAGCTAAAATTCCATCTTGTATTAAGTTAAGAACAAAAAATATATTCGACGAGATATAATGTGGTCAAACACAACCCACAAAAACCGCAACGAATTGAAATTTGTCTGCATTCAATATTCTTCAGTTCCTGCGGTATGTTTTTGAGATTTTTTGTCCAGGAATACCCGTACATTTTGGTACATTAGTGTTTTATTAAAAATCTACTTTTTAGGGTTCCGTACCCAAAATAAACAGGAACCCTATTACTAAGACTCCGCTGTATCTCATGAACCGTGATAGTTAGACAGTTGAAATTTTAATTTTTTTGCCATTTCTTGTACGGAGACCTTCGTGAGCGAGTCCGAATCGCACTTGGCCGGTTTTTATTAATTCAAGACTCCAGTTAACCAATGCGAAATGTCGAAACACACGGACAATGCCCGATTCGCCACGTTACGTCACGACCGACAGATGGCGCTCTCACTTTCACTGCGCGTGATCATCGATGTCGGGAAAATTATACAATTTGTATAGTTCAGTACCAGTTTTTCGATTGCCCTTGAGTGACTTTATAACAACTTCCTTATTCAAGATAGCTGTAGTTTTATATTAATGTATTTAATTAAAAATATGCTTATCTCAAGTCTTGACAGTACGACCTTTTCGACCTTTAATGTCAGATGATTAAACAGACTTCATAATGTGCGCAATAAAATTGAGGTAATCAAGTTCAAAATGTACTCATAAATCTTAATTCTGTAATTAATGATATTTTCATGAAGACCTCAAAAGTTTCTGATTTTTTTGTGACTGATGCGTAATATGTACTTTGTTCTAAACAGATTTGACTTTATTTATAGTTGTACATTACTTTTGTGATGATCTTATCACGAAGTCTCTATAACTCTTTAAAAAACCGTGAATTCGCAGTGTTTTTACGGTTCCTTAGTCAAATAGCAATTACAGTTTCCTCATGTCTGTCTCTCCGTCTGTATGTCACAGTCATTTTACTCGGAGTCAAAAGAACTTTCAACGATAATTACTTTGAGAAGATACGTTGGGATATTTCAGAGACTGTTTCCCATAACTTTGTTTTTTATATTATTTTTATTAATTGCTATGGAATTACAAACTTATATTTACGGTCGCTTAATCCTATCGGTCGTTAATATGTAAAATCCTAAAGATACTTCACCATCAAGCTGCGGAACCCTTTAGTTTTCACTGTGCGTGGTCCACCACGCTCTTAACTGGTAATTATTTATAGCTTCTCTCTGCCTTAGGTGTCTTTTCGCACGTACCGGGGGCCGGGTATCCGGCGCCGACTGTCCGGTAACTTATTTCGCTTTCACGCGACCCAATATAGAATCTAGTAGCTCGTAAGAACAGTGGTGAATCCCACCTGCACCCGGCCAAGCTTTCCGAGCAAAATTACGTCCGTACACGTAAAAATTGCCATACATGCCCATACACTTCGCTACCGGATACCCGGCGCCGGCTACCCCGCAACCGGCACTTGTGAAAAGGCACTATAGCTTCGTCGGTTCAAGGCGGTTAGATTTTCTTACATAATCTTCGGAATCGTAATTAAAACGGATCGTGCAGTATCATGAGAACTTTTAAGGCAATACTAACCTTATATTACGAGTTACGACATAAATAAAAAACTTGTTTCACGTTTCTATGTAATTCGGAAGGTCACTATCATTATAACTTTAATTTACTATCTCGAAAGCCTTTTAAAATTAAAACCGATAAATTTCCACGTTACGTTGTAGTAAATCCGACTATAGCCAGGCTTATGCCTCGCAAGGCCCCTGTTTTCATAATACAGCTCCATACGTGCGCCTAGGACAAAGTGTGTTTTATGTTTATCCACGCGAGCATATCTTGCAAAAAGTATCCTTGGATACGCGTCGTCTGTACAGCCATTGTATAACACATGCACTGGAAAAGATGTTTTCAGTTTTAACGCTTCAATTTAACACAGAAATTTTAGAGTTGTCACGTATTTTAACCGACATTTTGGTTTTCGACTAATACTGTAAATATGAAAGCTCGTTGTTTTTTTTAATGTTATATGTTAAAAGTTGGCAAACAAGCAACCGGCCCACCTGATGGTAAGTAGTTGCCATAGCCTATGAGCGCTTGCAGCACCATTAGTTGTTAAATCTCTTCTGCCCAGTAATTTCACTAGCGTACAGTGCCCTTAAAACCGGAACTCAGTAATGCATTAGCACTACTATTTGGCGGAAGAATATTTGACACTGCGGTGGTACCTACCTAGCCGGCTTCTTGCAACAAAAGACCTACCACCAGTATGACTGAATACACTGGTGGAACAATCTCTGCTGTGACAGAGGTTATCCCAACAGCGGGCGATGATGATCGTCACATCCCGACGCCACAAAAATTGTATTGTATTTTTGGATGTTTGTTACTCAATCACGCATAAACGGATGAACGAATTAGAATGATATTTGGCACACATAAAAGCTACATATATCTGAACACGTGGAATACTTATTTAGAATAGGCATTTGAAATTTGGCTTACATGTGTCTTATTAAACAAGATTATTATTATTATTCGACGATCAAGCCCTTTCCGATCGGCTTGATCCTTTGGCATTGCGTAGAGATGTCGGATCACTCTGCATCTTCTATCGCATATATCACGGAGAGTGTTCTGAGGAATTGTTTGGATTGATCCCGCCGGTAGAATTTCACCATCGGACATCGCGACAAAACTCTAAGTTCCATCCATACCACCTCGATGTCTGGAAATCCACAACAGCGCGATTTAGAAGACATTTTCTTCCTCGCACAACCACTCTGTGGAACCAACTTCCGCCGGCGGTCTTTCCGAACCGATACGACTTGGGAACCTTCAAGAAAAGAGCCTATTCTTTCCTTAAAGGTCGGCAACGCGCCTGCATGCCTTCTGGTGTTGCAGATGTTCATGGGCGGCGGTGATCACTTAACATCAGGTGAGCCTCCTGCCCGTTTGCCCCTCTTACATAAAAAAAAAAATATATTTACTTACAAATGTTTCATTTGTCTCTGGAGTCAATTCCAAGTTCATCGCGGACGAGTACCCGGTAGAGAATAATATTTCAACAAAATAAAGCAAAGTATACATAAAACTGAGACGTGGATATAATATTGTTCACAGTGCGACCGTCGAACTTTTATAAATAGTTGTTTTTACTTTCGATTTCACCGGCGAATAAGTTCTTTTGTAAAAGTAATTGTCAAATTTTACTTTTATTGTCGAGCCACGCGACGTCATTAATTAACAATACATTGATAAATGTCGATAATATCTTAGTACCAGAAGTACCAGTTACGACGTAAAATTACAACAACCGTTTCAGCGCAGAAGTATTGAACCATGTAGTACAGCCATGCTCCTCCCAGCACACATGAGCCGGCTCGCACGGGGAAGTATTACCTCTCGCAGAAAATGAGTAAGAGCGCTGGAGGATCCCCCCCTGTATTTCCTTCTCATTCCTCCTATTCCTTGTTGTTCATAGGCTGCGATGACTGCTTGCTTGTGACTTAAACACCGATGGTAGAAAATCGATTCTTGGTTAGGATAAGTGTCAGATGGTGGCAACCGGTTTGGGGAAAAGGTGTCGAGATTATCTTAAACGCGGATGGTTGCGGGTTCGAAGTCTTCTGTGTTTAATATTTGTATTGGCCATACAAATATGTCTTGAGTTGTGTATGTATCCTGATTCCTGATGCAGATCACGGCAACTACCGTTAAATTTGTAATGTTTATTTATTTGTCTATAATAATTTGCCAAATGTTTAATCAAAAATAGACGATGCTAAACAACGTACCTAAACCGATTACTGATTCACAAAACCAGTTTCCCCGATCATGCAACTCGAGGTCGCAACGGGTCATGCCGACAATGACCTTTTTAGGTCAGAGGAATAACAAGCTTCTCGAAGTACGCTGCATACATTTCCCGTAACTTATCATTTACCATTCAGTCCATGAAGCTACGATGCGGAAAAAAGTGTCTAGAATTTTTATTGAGGTAGGACTTTTCTATCAAGAGGCCGTCTAGATAGGTACCACCGAAGTGTCAAATATTCTACCGCAAAGAAGTAGTGTCTTTGGCATTTCTGTATTTCGATTTAAGGGCACTGTAGGCCAGTGAAATTACTGGGCAAAGGTAATTTAAGAACCAATATCCAGAGGAGGTAAATGAATGAGTGACACCGATAAATAGTGTTGCAAATGCTCATAGGCTACGGCAACCGCTTACCATCAGGTGGGCTGTATGCTGTTTTGCCTACTTAGTAACATAAAAAAGAATCAAAAGCAAAAGAACCATTAAAAATAGAATCAAAACAGGTTTCACTTTTTGAATACAGCTTAAAATAAAACACCCAAGCCATTTAAAACCGAACAACGCAAACGTTTGATACTTAAATAACCCAAGGTAATGTACCTTTACTTTATTGCCACGACTTTAACTTATCGCATTATTAATTGCTTCACCGAAATAAACTCATATCACTTAACGAAGCTATTTACAAATTTGATACTTCTAAGGCAGTGTTTTGTAATCATTTTTAATACGCGACCCCTTTACAGGTTAAAGGACCCCCTAGGGCCATAGATAAAAAAATATGTTAGCTTGTCGCCGCCTGCCTCTATATCTTTACTAAAATACAAGTTATATTCATATTATCATGCTTGTTTTTATCTTTTTAATAAGGATTTGTAATGAATTCGAGTTCTTTGTTTTATATTTAATAATTTATTTACATGTCTTGCATTTTTTCCGGTCACGCCCAATAGATTGAAAAACCCTGTTCTGTTAAGGCATTGAAATTTAAATTATTAAGTTCCAGTACAGATATCTGTGACCTCGCCTATATCCTCTTTTGGTCTTTCAAAGTGAAGGCCAAAAGATAACTCATTTTGTCCTTATCTCTTTGAACGCTAGAAATCTCTGCGGTTAAGAGTTTCTCTATGCCTATCTACTTGATCTTTTAAAAGAGACGTGTTCAATTTATCTCAGTAAATTATGGTCATTATGATTTAATGTATAATGTGGTCTTCATAACTTTTATTGAATACCGAAGAATTTCTCTTTTTGGAGACGAATTGTCCAATTAAAAGGGAAAGTGTAAGCCGCTTGTATTACACAAAATCTAAATCGTATTTTTTTTATCTCTCATCGACCCAATAAACAAATCAGCTCCAGATCTCAAAGAGTAATTAATTATACATTCGTTAGAAAGGTTAAGGATACTTAAATGTCTATGTAAATGAAAATGAATCGTTGAAATGTATACGTGCATTACTTTGGAACGACTGCAAAAATGTGATAATTATTTTTTTGGTTGTTGTTGTGAATGATCAGGACAATTTTTGTCCTGTATCAACATCATTAAAATTCCCACAATAAGTTTATAGGTAAGAGACCAAAGAACGGATATTAAAACTGATAAATATGGTAATGGAATCAATGGAATAAAATTTTGCTATGTACCCGAACGAAGTCTAGTAGTATAATATAATACTTCAAGAGTTGTGTACTTACGGACATGTATAAGTGTAACATTTCCATCGCTAGATAATTATTCTAATAATAAAACTCGTTCATCTTGACGGGCGCCATTCAACACATTGTCTTGATAATGTGTGAATTCAATCCTCAAGTGAATAAGCTCGCATTATAGAGGTACGAATGGATTTAGGTTAATTAGTGACTATTTCTGTTCCGACGCCCGACTGGATAGGATGTGTGATTTCTTCATGTTGTTCCTCTATTGTTTCATAATTTATATTTGTTAACGATGTATTGTTGAAGTTCACAAAATGGTTTGTTTTATTGAAGTGTTAAACTTCTATAGAAAGTAAAACTTTCTCGAAATGATATTATATGTGTGCCAGATTTACTTAATTAGTTTGATATTGTGGATTTCTTGATGATCTTATCATGAATAATTTCAAACTTATTTATTTTTGTCGTTAGCCTTAAATGCCTGTTCGACTTTGTCCTGCTTTCGGCGGGCTAAAAGTCGATTTCACTTTCGTTGATTTTTCAAATAACTAACACATTTGTGACAGAAAACATACATTTTGACTTTTTGCCTAGCCTGATGAAAAGAGGTCACTGAAGGTATATAGGAATAGAGCCTTGCAGCACCAGAAGTATCATATGCATGGGGTCGACATTTTTCAGAGAGAGGGGAGATGTATGGTGAGAAATGTGACTGGAGGGGTAGAAAATTGAATCTTCAACGATAACACTCATCGAACAAAATACAACAGTCTGATTACTGCTACTTCTGGTCAATATTTTAAGATTTATGGAATCCACTAACAATAACAATTTTTTGGGCGGTGTCTGGGATTTAGGTGCAACGTAATTTATTACACAAAATGGAACTTAAGCAACTTCCCTGTCAAATGTTATGCAAAAATGACCAACTTGCGTCACAACAATAGACAATTCGACCTCTTTAATTGTAACACCGTTCTCAGTAACGTCAGCTTCACACGGCTGTTACGTGTATTACAGACTGCGGAGCTGTGTCTTATACGGTCTGGTGTCAAGATTGAAGACAATAGCGTCGTGGAAATGTTTTGAGTGAAGGGTCATTGCGATTGCATTATCGATGATCGTTATCTTATGTTCTACATTTTTATGATGTTCTTTAACTGTAACTTGAATAAAAGCTTTGTTTATCTAAGGACATTTTTTGTGGTAAAATTGCCACCACCGGTTCGAGCGTACACGCCAGAATAAGCCCGTGTACGCGCATTCGGCTTTTTTAGTAACGACCTATAAATGTATGAAGCAAATAGTACACTCAAAATCATTTTACTAATATCCCAATACTGGACAAAGGCCTCTTCTGTTATGGTATATTTGGATGCCGTGAATACTGTTAATTAGCTCTTATACTTTCGATAATTTAGTCCACTGCTTTCAATGCCTTCTAGATCATCCCACAATTTAAATGGGCTCTCGAAGTCGGCATATTTATTAAACAAACTCACTTTCGAGTTTTTAATATTAGTTATCATCTTTGTCAAGAAGAATCAAAAAGGTAACCTGGTTCCATCTTCGTGGCGATGGTATCTTTGAGCCCTGCATTATTTTATCTTATCTATGAATGTTCTTTATCTTATGAGAGTATGGGGCTAGTGTTATCAATACCAGATTTTGATGTCGGAAATTGTCAGAATGTTCGAAATGATAAAACTAATAAATAACGCTCATTTTTGGTTTCTATGCTACATAATTCCATTGATTATATAAACTAAAACTCGAGTCTCAGAGAAAGCAATTACTGATGGTATCCAAAACCAATATGGATGCTATGGTCGCTGGTTATTAGGTCTTATACTATGAGCTCTATGTATAGGAACATCCAAAAACTAAATCCGAAAAGTAAAGAATGATTATAATCTATTTACAAACTTCGAAATCACGGGGAAATTATCAACCCTTTTACAGTCCAGATAATAGACACAATAGTAAAACAATTGAACTGTACCATATGTGGTTCAGCGGACAGGGATCCATTTAAAATTAGTCCGGTAACATTCGTAGTCTAGAGTGTAACGCACGTCACCAGTATGATGTAAGACGTCATTGACTATGTCGGTTACGCGAACCCATACGTTTTGTCCTCCCAAAATCGGTCAAAGATGCTAAAGAATTCTTCACTTCATAATATATTTCCTTTTTGAAGTCTGCAAAAATTGTCACACTTTGACACTATCAAATATTCTACCGCAAAGCGTTAGTGTCTTTGGCATTACTGTGTTTCGGTTTAAAGGGCACTATAGATTGGCGAAATTACTGGGCAAAGGACATTTAACAATCAATATATCAAGGTTTCCAATGCGTGAGTACGTACTAATTGTGTTGCGGTAATAGGCTACGGCAACCGCTTACCATCAGAGGGGCCGTATGCTTCCTTGCCAACTTAGTAACATAACAAAAAACTTGCATTTAGATTTTATTCATTATGTTTCTTCCATCGAATCAAATTTTCCAAGAACTTATCTATGATATCCATTGTAGTATTATGATAGTCACATGGAGTTCCCCGAATTATTAATTCATTAACAGTTCAATGTCAGTCATCGAAATATTACATGTTGCTAATCGCTGTATTGTATTGACTTATTAGTATGCTTATATCGTACTGCATATACATTTCACGATTGGACTATACTATAATGGACTAAATTATATTCTGGACTAAACAATTTCTTCATTATTCAAAATTTAAATTCGTATTTTTAGGGGTATGCAACTTTGTATATTGAGTTTTAATAACCGTTACACACTCAAGGTTCAACAAAAGCATATCCATCCAGACGAGAACATGTGTCTGTATGGTCAATGCAAATATCTAGCCCGAGAATGAATCGATATCACGACCTTTGGTGCTTAAGGTACGTTGGCTACCACTGCGCCTCAATGGTTATCGATATATGCTTGAAAGTGTTATGAACTTTTAATTTATTAAAAGTAACCCCAGAAAGACACTTTCTGGCACTTGGTATTTTTTATGAAAAATGTAATGAAAGTTTTTCATTAATAATTCATATTGTTTTTGTAATCAAACTATGATCGATTGTTATATAAATCAAATTGAAAGTCAAACACAACAAGTGTTAGTGATCGATTAAACTTAAATATTTAGTAACGTAATGTCAACTTTATATATTACGATTTAGAAATTTAAAAATTATATAATACTCGTTATACCTGTGACTACGCTCGTGTGGATTGTATTAATTATTGTATTTTTTTGACACCGTTGTGGCGTTGTGGGTAGCGAGTCTGCCTTAAGCCTCGACGGTTGCGGGTTCGATTCCCGCTCGGAGTTTTCCGGTCTGGTTGTGTTTGTCCTTGTCATTGTGAATGTTTCCGGACCCCCGACACAGGATATAATTATCCTAATGGGGGCCGTTGAGTGTGTAGCGTTTATATTATTTATTATTTATTTTTGCGTAGTAGCTTGAATTACTCCTTGTATATACACTAGCCATTTGCCCGTGACGCCGTCTGCATCGACCATTATAAGGAAAATCAAAATATAATTTATTATAACGGAGATAACGAAATACAACCTATGAACGCTTGTTATACTTGAAGTATCCCATTCTCGTTGTCAACCTACGGTGTGAGGAGGGAAAAACAGCTTCCCTAAACCGACGGGGAGATTGGGCCTCCATGGCTCTAACTCATGGCACGAAACGCAACAGCACTCTGTTACTTTACGCCGATTTTCTGTGAGAGGGTAGTACAGCCTCGATGCTGAGAGGAGCATGCCTCTACTATTACATTTCTGGTGGTGTTGTTTATATGGAAAGATCAAAGAATATATTTAAAATAATCCGTAAAAACATTAATGACACTTTAACATGTATTACTTTTAGTAGATCATTTTGCTCTATTGCATTAGTGGAACGTGACACAGCTATAAATAAGACGCCATGTCTACCACGAGTCTTAGATCGCTTAGCACGTTCGATAACTGTGTTTTTTTTATTACGTTCGTAATCTTAATTGCCATGCAAATGTTCCATATTTACGCGAATATCTAACACGTTTTCTCTGCGCGTGCTCAAGGCGATGCGTGTCGCGTGCGTAACGCGCTAGAACGATTTGCTCTGATTATAACTTTCCTATCCTGGGAAAAACTTTTTCTTCATTTTGGTTTTATTTTATTAATATCTCATTTGAAAAAAATTTTTTTTTTAATACAAGCCTTTCATACAAACAAAATGTCGAAGATTCGCTGATGCTCTCTCGTAAATTCGAAACGAAGTAAGTCACAAGCTTGCAACATATTCTAATAAAGTTAGCGTGTGACTAACTTTGTTTCGTTACCTTCATGTTGAATTAACGAAGAAGCCTCAGCGAATGTTTAATTATTTCTTTTTATGGAAGGCCCGGTCCTCAGTTTATAGTTAAAAGATGTCCTCTTCGTTGTGCATGTTTTATACTCAATTATTTGAAAAAATTAAATATACCATTGCACAGAACACAAAAGCCAAATTTTTTTGGGTGTCTAAAAACTGTGTGTATAAGAAGAAAACTCATGGCGCGCTGTGGGCCTGTTGTATGCAAATAATGAAAGCATAATTTAAATAACTATTGGCAAACATTTCGTAGTCAAACGAGGTGGCCTAGTGGATAGAAAACTTACTTAACCGAATATCAAAACCGGTTATCTTTGAATTTTCAAGTGTGTTTTTATGTGTTTTTAATATGTTTTTATGTCATTTAGTTGGCAAGCAAACATACGGCCCACATGATGTAGCCTATGATCCCTTGTGACACCATTAGTAGATGCCACTCACGCGTTACCAATTTCGAAATATTGGTTCTTAAATCTGCGTTGCCCAGCAATTACAAATACTAAAGACACTACTGCGGTGGTACCTAACTAGCCGACCTTTTGCAACAATAGACCTACCAGTGCGACTGATTGCACTGGTGCAATAATCTCTGCTGTGACAGAGGTAATTCCAACAGCGGGCGATCGGGTCGTCACGTCCCGACGCCGATAAAATGTTTTCGAATTCGTCTTTTTAGTGGTGATGGAAAACATGAAAAGAACAAGGGCTTTTTCTATTTAATTAAAAAGGAGTTTTCTTAATCAGTAATGTTACATTAACAGGTTTACTGTAACAGTCCACGCGACGAATATTAATATAAAGGGCTTATATCACAAAGGCACGTAACGTAAGCAATTCAAAAGCGTATTGTACTAGGCTTATCGCCCTCATGGCATCTGTATTCACCTGTCAACGGAAGGCGGACAGCCCGATTGCCATTCGCCGACTATGTTGTCTTTTGTATGTTTTGAAATATCTATTTTGCCTATTTTACATGCTGAAAAACCTTTTTGGGCATAAAGTTTACGTACCGTAATTGGTATTTTACGTGTTTTTAATTTTTTATTACGTATTTGTAAATCTCTAACGGATAAGTCTTTTTTCTCTATGTACATTATTTAATTGAACTGTTTTAAAAAATGTTTTGTGATAATAATCGGGACTGAACGAGGCACGATGCAGATACCCATAAGGACAAACGCCCAGACCGCATCAAATATTTGTAAGTTTAAAACAAATATCTGAACGAGCGGGAATCGTACCCGTGACTGTTAAGGCTAAAGGCAAGAGTGCTATCAACATACCACAACAGTCGTCGAAGTTCACAAATATTCTGCCAAGAAAAAATTTTACAATTGTAAACTTGTAATTTTATGATGTAAGTTAACGCTTTTACCATGAAAGATTGCGGATGTCACTCATGTGGGGCCCTCATACATATAGACTGTAAACTAAAAATTTCTGTGGTTATATACTCGTAAAATTGCTACAGACATTTTATAATACTGCAGTATCAAAAGGTGCAATAAAACATTTATCAAAACTTTAAAATACTTAATAACGAATTAAAAGAAAATGTAAACGGCGCCTTTATAATGTACTCACCTTAATTTGCTACTTAAAAAGGCATTAAGTTCATTAACCCTCTTATCAGTAATACTTATATTACATTACAATAAGCTTTCTAATTGTTCGATAAAATTAATTGCATCATTAATGTAGCAATACTGACAAATAAATCTTTATTGATTAAGGAAATTGAATGTTCCTAAGATTATCAATTCTGTGGTTTTATAAGTCTGTGAGACGCTCATAGCAGAGTGCACCCACTGATCGGTAAACGATCGGTAGGTTAAGCAACTTTAGGCGTGGTCTGTCACTAGATGGGTGATCGCATAGTGGTATTTCAACTGAGCGTCTCCTCGCTTCGGAGGCCACGTAAAAAGTCGGTCCCGGCTGTTGACACTTTGACAACAGTCGTAAACTCAAGTCAGAAGCCTAGGTGGGGACCTGAACAACCCTGACACTAGGTTGGCCACTAATCCCTCGATAAGAAGAAGAAGATTAGTCTGTGTACATGGCGTAAATTCTACCGCACGTGGAGTACTGCTCTCATGTGTGGACGGGAGCTGCCCAGTACTAGCTACTTCCAAGTGCCCGTGTCCAATGTAGAGCAACTCGAGTTGTCGACGAACGAACCTTTCCGATCAGCTGGAGCCTCTGACACTGCGCATAGATGTTGGATCACTGTGCATCTTCTATCGCATCTATTTCGACCAAATTGTTTAGATTGATCCCGCCGATGGAATTTCATCATCGGATATCGCGACGAAATTCCACCCTTACCACCTCGATGTCTGGAAATCTACTACTGCGTGATTTAGAAGACATATTCTTCGGCGGCTACATTTAAGGCGGTGGTGATCACTTAACATGACGTAAGCCTTCTGCCCGTTTGCCCCTCTTGCATAACTAAGATGGCGAGCATGCTTAGGGCACATCAGATGGTCAGCGGCTATCGTAGCCAAGGAGCGATTTGCAACACCATACATTTGTAGGTGTCACTAACGTGTTGCCAACCTCGAGATATTGGTACTTAAATCTCCTTCACCCAGCAATTTCACTAGCCACAGTGTCCTTACGTAAAATGAATGTTCTGAGAAACTTTCTTGTTTGTTCCACAATGTAATGTCATAATCAGTATGATTTTACTTGACTGGAAAATATTAAGGCTCTAAAGCTAAAATGGTATAACAATCAAAACACAAATTATTCTCATTTTATGTATAATTAAGTTGCGAGCAATATACAAGCTGGTTATTGATATATTTCGATTGTCACTTAAATATCATTGTTTATTGAGATCAAGGTTAAATGACCCAATTCAAATAACAAGTTGCCGTATAATTTTAATTACATCGAAAAGTAGGACTTGATTATATAATTGTTTTAGTTAGTACAGTTTGGTTTAAATACCAATGTAAATCAAATTATCATAAAATCTGCTAAAAATATTTTATAATTGGACTAATTTGTAAAGCCCTCAAAGGATCGAGGAACCTTCAAGAGAAAAGCCTATTCTTTACTTAAATGTCGGCAACACACTTTCACTTTCGTTTATTTTTTGTAATAAAAAATAAACGCCAATAAAATAATCACTTTTTTCAAAGTCGGTTAATAACAAACAAAAGCTTGAACTATTTACGAGTGAAATAATAATAAAAGTGAAACTAATAACGGTATATTATGCTAGTAAACGGGGAGAGTCATTAAAAACATTCATTATCCACGTGATAGTTTAATGACGTGGGTTTATATTCAAATCGATAGTGTTATCGTAATTAATATAAAGGTAGCAAATATATAATAGTACTAGCATGTGCCCGCGACTTCGTCTGCGGTATTCTTAGAATTTTATCTAGAAAGAAATTAATAGCTTGGAAGTAATCTATATCGCAGACAAGGTGGACTGATGACCTGGTAAAGGTCTCGGGAAGCCGCTAGATGCGAATGGGGCAGGACCGGTTATTGTGGCACTCTTTGGGGGAAGACTATGTCCAGCAGTGGGCGTCTTTCGGCTGATATGATGATGAATCGATATCGAATTTCGATTGAACACGTCTTTTAGCGTGTTTTGCGATAATCCTGCGGGAAACATTTTTAGTAATGAAAAGTATCCCATGTGTTAATCTAGATAATAAGTTATATGTATGCTAAGTTTCATCCTAGTCTTTTAAACCGTTTTTATGTTATTGAGTGACAAACATCCAAACTTTCAAATTTATTATATTAGTAGGATTGGTAGGCTATAATTTTAATTTAATCTCAAACATGGCCTTACCAAATGTAATAATAAACAGATCCAAATATAATAATTAAAACGATCAAAAATATAACAAGAAAAATACAAAACAGACTGATTAAGTAATATATGTAGCTTTAGATTGAAAAAAAATAACATTTACGTCAAAATTAAATAAAATTGTTGAAATTCTAGAGATAATGAAACGGAACCCCACAAATATTAATATCTTGCTAATCATAAAATAATTATTAATTAAAATGAAATTACTTTATTTCAAAAACCAAGACCAAGATCTAACAATAACTTTTACGTGAAATTTTTTTATTTACACTTTGAAATGTTATTAATTGCCAGTATAAGTTAAGTTTACAAGGCAAAGTATGTTTTATAACCTTTGTAATTACGGATCTTATTCCCATGGTGAAATCGAATTAAAAACGAATCAATTGTTGTTCGATTTTATGCTTTATTGTTACGGAAATTGAGCTTCGTTTTTATTGGACATGGCCAGTGTAACGCGGCGACATCTCCGGCCAGTATTGGCTTGGTTTGATTACGTATGTCCCAAGTTATGACTGATAGGCGATAAAATATATTTTTTTGTATTGTTCGTAAATGAGTGTAGTGTTTGCACTATGTATATGATTTTATACCCCAATTTGGTTTGTCTGCGCACCACTACGTATTATTCGAGTTACGGGTGCGGGCTTACCATTCATATTAGTAAAAATTATATTTTAATTCAATTCAAATTTTACTCAAAATTTTTCAGCTTATGCATGAAGTATCAATATTTATGTCATGATGCGAAATAGCTCAGTTTTTGGCCAGTTTTTTGCATCGCAATAAGAGTTAATGGTAAGCCCCTTGGACAGCGACTGAGCCCTCTCGGCCCACTCTTTCTGAAGTGTGCGTTCGAAACATTTGTCATGTAATGATATCTATACCCACGTATAATACACTGAGCACACATTTATGCTCATTTGAGTATACATTATTAAGTTGGTAATAATAATATATTAACAACTAGGAATTGGGATGAACCATACCTTTTTAATGAATTCTGTAAGTAATTTATATTATTATGAAAGTTCCAACTTCCAAGTTTCAACACAGATTATGAAGTTATGGTATCTGTTAAGATATTTGTATTGATACTTGTAATTGATATACTTGTTGCGTCCGTTGAGTGTGTATTTATTTATAATTTTAATTATTTATAAAACTAGCGTCTGGCTGCAGCTTTGCCCACATTGACTTTAAAATTAAGTCCAGACAGAAATGAAATATGTTTCACTAATATCCGATATAAATAATATACGTCCATATCAAATCATTTTCGTGTTATTGTGTAACAAATATCAACAAAGCCTCCAACACGAAGGGGAGGATCGTCCGACCATGTGGGTGGGTGGTGTTGCCTGGCGGACCGAAGCCCTGGGCCGAAGCCCAACGACTTACGTTGGAAAGTTGTATATATTATAGTCGTTTCGCGTAGGAAACTTTGATAGCGCGATTTAGGATCGTGACGTTCGTTGGTCGTCCATATCGTTGCGTAGTATGCCCTGTAGGGGTCGTTGTAGCTTGATGCGACATTGTGACAATCTTGTCTTTCTATCACGTTACGTCATGTGCCGTGTAGATGTCGCTACATCCATACTTATTTATTATATTAGAAAAATTAAAAACACATTCCCTAGTGACTTGGACACTGTTGAGATAGAGCCTTGGTTGATTGAGAAGGTCGTTTATAGACCTTTAGAATTAATCTTTGCTTGCAAAATGTTTCCAATACTATCGCGTTCCAAGTTATTATAAGGTAAGCAAGCCACCTTACGTAATGTTATTCTGAAAATATTTTTAGTTTGACGTGGATTGGTCACTGCTATCAGTTTCTATGTGAATGGTGACGGGTCTTTTCGTATAGTGTAATCTTGAATCTTTATGGCACTTATGGGAAGCGATCGCTGTAGTTTATCGAGTGTCACAATGTTGTTGACCCAAGGGTAGGGTGGGTAGATGAGGAAAGAACAAAGAGGTTGGACATGTAGGAATAAGGAATGTAGGTCTCCAGTAGTCCTTAAGTGAGAACTTAATGGGCGAAATTCGACTACGCAATGGACTTCCCTGTCGAGGTTTTCCCATGATTGAAAGAAGTTTTTAAAGAGTTAGCGATACGCCTATGATGCCTCTGGCGTTGCCATCAGCCGTATGCTTCTTTGCCTCCGTCGTGGTAGAAAATATCTACAAAAGGAACACTAATGTTTCTTGGTGATATTTTGCGAAAGGGTAGTATTTCGAAATAAGCATATACATACAGGTTCTACAAAAAACAATTAAAAAATTACCCAACAATCAAACTGCCGACATATAGATATAATCTCGACCTTGGTTAAACACTTCCCCGTTTCACTCCCTGTCACTTGGAGTTTGGACATTAACCCGAAACACTTGTAATGATAAATTATTATTATTGATTTGAATTAATTATCATTAAAACGATTAAATGTCAGACACGCACAGAAAAAGAATACTATTTTAAATACGATAAGCCATGCTTCTCTCAGCACAAAAGGGCCGGCTCGACCGGGGAAGTACTACCCTTTCAGTAGCGTTTCGTGCGATGAGTGAGAGCGCCGGAGGCCCAATCTCCCACCCCTCTGTTCCCTTAATTTTTTACACTTCTCATTCCTTCCCTCCTGTTCCTTGGGTTGGCAACGAGCTTGGGATACTTTAAGTTTTGCGGTGACTGCTTACCATCAGTCGGACCGTATGCTTGCTTGCCAACTGTCATGACATTAAAAAAAACACATGATTCAATTTGACTATGGTTAAATGTAACACTATAATATCTACAAATAAATAAAATTGAAAAGTCTATTTATACACTTATATATTATACTTATAACAAATAAATAAAAAAACTTTATAATTTTGTCTGTCTTGTTATCCGTTTCTTTTATATAATTACTAGCGGGCCCGGCAGACGTTGTCCTGCCCCGAAAAAATCTGGGACCCGATAGCAGCGCCCTCTACTCGGTGAAAGTTTTTGATTGACAAATAAGGCTATTAAAAAGCACGGGTTTGTGATAAAGAAGTGAAAATTTAAGGTCGTAAGTATTTTTCAATGCCACACAATAAAAAAATAAAAAATAATAATTTTTACCAAAAAATAAAAATAAAAATGTTGGGGTGGATACCCCTTATCACTGAGGGGTTTGAAAAATAGATAGTAGTCGATTCTGAGACTTACCGAATATGCATAAAAAAATTCATAAGAATCGGTCAAGCCGTTTCGGAGGAGTATGGGAACGAACATTGTGACACGAGAATTTAATATATTAGAAGAAGATAGTCTTCAGCACTGTGCACAACAATCACCATTCTCATCATCACTCAGTGGTGCCAGAGAAAGAAAAAATGCACTAGGCTCTCGTAGTCGTAAATCCCATCCCGAAAAAATACTACTTACAACAAATAACATCTTAGAACACCATTTATGATTCTAATGAAGTAGGCCGATAAAATACTTCTTCTAAACGAAACAAGGTAAAGTCAATAACTGCTTACGTACATTGGTCTCATAAAATCAGATTGTGCGTTATTAAAAATAACTTCCATTTGAATACCTTAATTTTCATTTAGTATTTATTCTTGTAAATTGACAAGTTCAAGACACAGTTCCGTTCTTAAGCCGTTGTCAATTGAGACACTTGATACAGAGTAATCAACACCCCCGTGTGAATGATGACATTGAAAGATAATCTCGCGAAGAAATATAACACTGTAGCAATAATTTTGATTGTCACGTCTGGAGTGACGATGCGTTGCAACCAACTTTGTGCTGCAACATTAGAATAGATGATATTTTTTTTATATTTCAGTACTGATAACTTGATCTAATTCTAAAGAGTACTCGCTTTTCAAACACTGTATATAAATGTGTTTACGCTTTTATATAAGCATACTATCCGCCTGATGTTAAGCAGCCAGTCCAACCTATGAACGCTTGTAATACTTGAAGTGTCACATGCGCGTTGCTAACCCAAGTATAGGAGGGTAGGATAAGAAGGAAGGGACCAGAGAGGTGGGAGATTGGTCCTCTGGCGTTTCACTCATCCCACTATTGCTGATACTGTCACTTAACGCTGATTGTCTGTGAGAGGATAGTAGTTCCCCGGTCAAGCCTTACGTAATCAGTCTTAAAGTTATGCTACAGGTTCCTAACTTCAAAGCTATGAAAAAGCTTAGTATTTTTCAGTGTCTAATGTTTAAAAGATCGAAATCAAGTCAGATTAAAAAGCTTCATTTGACAGTTTTGGAATTTTTAAGGGGTCGGCAACACCTTGGGTAATGTATACTTATCATCCGTCGGGCTTTACGCTTCTTTGCCACCATCGTGGTATAAAAAATAGTAACAAAACTGCTTCTAATTAAGATATCTTTTCAGTCTTAGAAAAAAGATATCGGCTTAGTAGTTCCAGATATGACTTGACGTATAAAAAATAACAATTTGTACGTCTTTATGATGTAGAATTAAAATTATCAAAGTTAATCATATCTCAAAATGGTTCGATGTTTTTCCACTTTAATATAACTATTATGACATCATTCATTATGTCACGTAGGTGACAATATATCATCGAAGCAAACGTTCGACTTAATATGGCTGGTTATCCCTTAGTTATGAATACCAAGTAATCTTTAAGTTCAACAATGACGACGTTGTGGCGCAGCGGTAGCGAGCTTACCTTAAGCGCCACAGGTCGCTGGCCCTATACCCGCTCGGAGCAGATGTTTGTATTGATCATTCAGGCATGTTTTCCGGTCTGGGTGTATTTGTCCTTGTCATTATGTATGTTTCTGGACCCTCGACACGGGGTTGAGTGTGTAGCGTTTATTTATTAAGTTGATAAATCTAATACCTTTAAACGAGGAATTCTTGTATATATATATATATAATTGGGATCTCAGAAACGGCTGCACCGATTATCATGAAATTTAGTATGCAGGGGTTTTCGGGGACGATAAATCGATCTAGCTAGGATTTATTTTTAGAAAATGTGGCTTTGTCCGTATTTTCAGGCCGTTGTCGACACGCCATCTATTATCATCAAAATAAATTAAAAATGTCAAAATATATAAATAAATTCACAGCGCACTTGAGCGACCACGCGTTGCTATGGCAACAAGGATTTATTGAATTGAATCGAATGACAAACATTTCTACAATGACAGTTGACGTTTTCTTTAATTTATTATAATATGTCACTGACTGACAGCGATGCGTCTATTAGAATTTAACAAAATACTCAACAATCCCAATTTTTGCGTATATAACTTGTTGTCGAAATCATTATTTTATTATCCAGGTAAGGCTTCAATCGAGTTACCCTTAATGACTTTCGATTTACCAAAAACAAAAATAAAACCAAGCATAGCTCGGTCAACCAGGTACTAATATTGTAAATGTGAAAATTTGTATGTTTGTTACTCAATCACGCAAAAAATGGCTTAACGGATTTTTATAAAATTTGGCATACAGATAGTTTATTACGGAGAGTTACACATAGGAACCATTTACACATAAGAATCATTTTATCCCGGGAAAATATTAGGTTATTGGATTACCCCAAAATTGCACTAAACGAATTAAAATTTGTTATAAAAGTGTGTCATGAAACATTATTTCTTTGAAAATATTCCATTTCGCTGAAGCCAATTCTAATCTCGGTCATCTCGGTCGAAGTCAGATGTTAGTTAATAATAATTACAAGCTTTGAAAATTTAGTCGTGATAAATATTAAGTAATTCCGTTTCATCTGCTTGTAATTAATTAAAGTTAAGTAAAGCTTTGTAATTAATTGAGAATTAATGAAGATGATATATAATTAAAGTTCCCAAAAGGCCAGGGAAATTGTAAACTTGCTATAGGACTTGTTAAATACGATACTGGTGCTTTGGTTGTTTTAAACAATTTGTCTTCTATGTCACTACGCCAGAAAATTGTCTATAATTTATTTTTCTATACCTTAATAGCAGTATTTTTGTATGAAATATCCGATTCTGTATTGTAGACAAACTACATGTTGTCGGGACATTTTATAGATAATTAGCTAAACCCGGTTACGCTTTTCATGCATATACATGCAAATATTTTCCGTTCTCTTGGTACTTCAGGATTCATAGTATTTATAAAAACTGTGGGACAACAAGCTAGTAATAAAAAAGCTAATAATTTATTATTAAATGAAACAAAAAAACTGGCTGCACTAAAATACAAAAAAATGGAATGGAAAAAATCAAACTTAAACATCGATTTCTCTAAAAGCAAGCAATATTTTGAAAAAAAGTTACTCTTATTTTTCGTCTTATTTTGTCAAGTTCTACAAGAAACCATCATCAGATTTTGGCGCTATACGAATTGTAATTTTTTTTACTAAGTACTTACTACTTAGTTACTAAGTAGGCAAGCAAGCATACGACCCACCTGTGCGGTGCTGTGGGCGGTTATCGTAACCATAGGCTACCATTTGTATATGTCACGCGTTGCCAACCCAGAGATATTAATTCTTAAATCTCCTTTACCTACTAATTTTACTACTACAGTACCTACCTAGGCACCACTCAAAAATCCATTGTCCGATGGTAAGAGGTCTACGTAACTTTGCGACAAACTCATGTTGGTCCCTATCCAAGTACCGTTGTCTTGGTCTATTTTACATTAAATATCTAACCACGCTCTGTAGATATAGTAATACTTAATCTACAATAATTTGATTCCATCAGTATTCCTTGTTGAACCAGTGCTCAAGGATGTCTATTTGTCCACTGATAAAGTTGTGACAAGCATCATCTATAAATTTACATGTCGTTACCAACTTTGTCGCTTTATGAAACTAGACACTGATATGACATACAAATGATGCGTATGATTGATGGCGTCGGCTTCTTGGTCTATATATGGTAATGAGAATCTGATGTGACTTGCCGAATCGTTTTCCTTTCCAATTCAATTGTTTTCAGTTTTATATTTCCACTGGATTTATGACTTTTTGTTAGATTTTTGTTGTTAGGTTAGATCTTCGGTACTTAAAATAAGTAACCTCTTGCAAATATCTTTTGTTATGTTTCTAGATTGTCAAGCAAGCATACGGTCCACCTGATGTTAAGCGACTGCCATAGCCTATCAGCGCTTGCAAAAACATTAGTAGGTGCCACTCACGGGTTGCCAACTCATCCCGAGTTTTTTGGTTCTTATCTTCATACGTAGATTTTTTTATGGCTTGAAGGTTTCCAAACAAGCATATGATTCGTTACCGTAAACGAACGCTGCGGTACTTAAAGTATCTCATGCGCGTTGCCAAACTTTAGGATAGGAGATTAGGCCTCTAGCATTCTCACTTGTCGAACTCGAACTGTTACTGTTGCATTACGCTGATTACTTATATGATCGCAGCATGGCTCTACTACATTATTCAGTTTGATATTATCACATTCTTTTTCTATTATGTAATTTATTGAAATGTTATGATCAATATATGCAATATGCTAATCATTCTGTGATAATTTCGTCACTTTCCATTTACGTTGATTGATATGGTATATATTTATGGCTTGTTATAAAATTTAAATTGATATCTCATTTTAGTTTTGTCGAAGTATTCTGAATTGACTTTGTTATGACAAAGTAAATTGATAATTGAAATGTTGATATGTGCAGAAAAGTGAAAAGTGTTTTTAGTGCAGTGATACATTAAAATTGAGCGATTTAGAGCATCTTGGAAATTTTACCAATTTTTTCAAAGTGGCGAAGTCCGAGTCGCGTATCGTTTTAGTGGGTGAAGGTGATAGTGATGGATGCTGTTGTCCTGGCATGAGGATCAGTGATATCGGTGGAGTGCTCTTGGAAGCTGCAAAGCTGACCAGGTCCTGGTTTTGCCAGAAGCCAGATTACGGGTGAGTTGAGATGTTGGATTATGAATCGCCGACAAATTTGTACTTTACGCTTACGCATATCTCTAAAGCAACGAAGCTTAATTATAAGTTGAATTCAATAAAACAAAAAATTGTCAAAACGTATTTCTGTATTTCTTACAATTTTAATTAATATATTACAAATACCAAAGGATTAAAAAATATACGGGAATTTTGTTAATGAGAAAAGGTATAGCATTAAGCCCTTTGATTGAAAATTACCAACGTGTTTCAGCGTTTTCGCAAAATCATTCCCTAGAGGTATTTCATTATTTATTTAGTTCATGTGAACGATGCTGTAGTCCCGACCATAACCGAGATGTAATAATATATTTTGATAAATAAAATCTTACCTAATACGTAAATACTATATATAATCATAAACGTAATGCTTAAGAATTAAATAATTAATATATGCTTAGAAACTAAATGAATGTTTGGCCAATGAACGTTTTATGCATTTATTCAAATTGTTCATGTAATTGTACATTATAAAAATTAATACCTTTACTTCCGTTTGCATTTACATAGTTATGCTTATAGTAATCAATTCATAATTTTTTACCAATCGAAATCAGAAAAACTGTACCTTGTAACTCAATTCAATCAACGAAATACGATTAGAAAACAGAAAATGTAACGAAGTTCTAGAAAAAGCAATTCGCTTTCATCCATCCGAAGTGAAATCGTTAAAAACGAAAGCCGCAACCCATTTCGTCAAACCAGGCAATCTCTGTATCCAACAAACGTTGGCCAGTGTTATTATACTGGCCGACTTTTTTTTCTCTACTGAAACTAGGTCGTTCCTGCACCGAGCGAGCGCATTCATCCGTATTAATCAAGTCTGTGGAACTGAATAGAGACCTCCCCCCCCTTTTGAACAATGGAGGGGATGTCTCGCTCCATTTGACAAATAAACTGCACTCGCGATACTTAGCAACTGCCCTAAATAGGTTCCCGGAGTCATGAACTTTCGAAAAGTTTGATGTTATTCCCTTAATGAATTGCTTGCGAAATCTCCACGTAATGTCTCTTGAAGCGAGTATTTGTTATTTAAAAAATACTGAATAATTTTTATTTATATTTTCATGAAACATCCCCGCTGGTCTGACCTAAAATCGTTTTAATTGCGGTAGCCTCGGGGAAAAACAGTTTTTTTTGATTATTTTTATTATCTAGGATATTTTTTTTACGCTGAATCTTTTAATTAGTAAAGCTTATCGTCTATTGTTTTAAGTAGGAATTACAGATTAAAATATCAAATTTATAAGTTACAAAATATGCCATTTAAAACATTATAACACAATAACAGTGGTATCAGATTTTCCACTTTAGGCGTACCGCAAGGGTCTATTTTGGCACCGCTCCAATGAACATAAGTGTTACATATTAATTGGCAAGGTTTATCATGTACAGTCAAGTGACTCACAAAAAGTGATTGTCAAACGAGCTATTTTTCTCTTTATCTTTATATATTTTTTTATGTTGTTAAGTTGGCAAGCAAACATACGGCCCACCTTATGGTAAGCGGTTGCAGTAGCCTATGAGCGCTTGCAGCAACATTACCACTCACGCGTTGCCAACCTCGAGATCTTGGTTCTTCAATCTCCTTTGCCCAGTAATTTCACTAGCCTACAGTGCTCTTCAAACCGAAACACATTAATTACATAAACACTACTGCTACGCGTTAGAATATTTGACACGGTGGAGGTACCTACCTAGCCGGCCTCTTGCAACAAAAGTTCACCACCAGTGTGACTGAATGCACTGGTTAATCTCTGCTGCGACAGAGACTATCCCAATATACAAAAGCTTCCTATAATGCGAATAGTGATTTTAATTTGACTTCACAATTTTTACATTTTTTAATATTTGATATTAAGTGATAGTATCAAGGTTGAATAGAATAAGTTATATAACAAATTATACATCTTAATATTATAATATATTTTGCTAAAATGATTTTAAATTAATTTTGATTCTCATAAGCTTAATAGTGATATGTACGGAAGAGTTAGCGCATATTATGCAAACTATGAAGTCAATAAAGACGCAATTAACACAAAAACATATAATTAACTTACATCTAATTATATAGAAAATTATCATATTAATGTTGATGTATACGAAAGTGCATTCGCTTTATTTGATCTTCTACGTAAACATCTGAAATAGTATGCAAATGTAGATTACAACGGCAAACCAGAGCAGGCAAACATACCTGCTACTAATATTATAATTGGGAAAGTAGCTCTGTCTTACGCGATTGTATGCTTAAAGCACTGAATTGATTTTAATAAAGTTTGGGACAGAGATAAACAAGACCTTGGTAAAGGACATAATATGCTACATTTTTTTTAATATTAGAAATTACTTTTCAAGACATTAGTAATATTCCTATTGCCACTACAAATGGACGCAAATAAGCAATACCATGTCAAACCACAAAATTAAAAAAACTCAGTTATATATGCAGAAGTGTTTGCAAATGACTGAAGAACATTTTTCTTTAATATTTGTAGGGTTTTAAGCTTTAAATTTTCTCGAAATGACATTCGTGTGGGTTGACATAGTATTGCTTATTTGCGTCCAAATAAGCTCGAAGCTTGCGCTAAGAATGCGTACGACATAGCCCCAGAGGTACAGGTTCGAACCCGCGACTCTCGTGTTAACGGAGCGGAGGCTCTTCTACCGTTGAGCTATGGAGGCTTCAAAGTGATGACTGTCTGTCTGATTGCTCGCCTAAACCACTGAATTGATTTCAATGAAATTTGGTACAGAGATAGACTAGACCTTGGGAAAGGACATAGGCTTCTTTTTATTGCGCAAAAAGGCCTGAACTGGTTAAAATAGGGGATAATTGTAGTTGCCGCATTAAAAAGCGTTATTTGAGCGTGAGAATCAGCGACCAGAAGTTATTTCTTTGATAATTTTCAAGCTGATTCAATATTTGATGAATATTATTAGATATTTATCTACTCTTATACCCACTACTTAAATTAGGGTTATAAATTCCCGTTACATAAGCCAAATCACCGCGTCGAAATGTCGCTGTGTGCCATTGGCATTTGCGTACAGTTTTCGAAATTAATTTACGTGTATGGTTACTGCACTGCTTAATTGGGTCATATCACGATGTTATGTAACGATCTTCACAAGTACACAGGCTTTTGAATGTAATAAGTTTTACAATTCCTGAAATTACAAAGGAAAAACAAGTTCTACATAATTTTTTAACGTATGGACCAGGAACTTTGAATATAATTTTGACCTTCTTCAAAACGTCATATTAAATCGAAGTTTTTCGTACTTATCAAGGACTGATGACAATTTAATAATTTTTAATATTTTAAAAGGTCAACAAAAAATAAAAAGAAGAATAAAAAACTAATTAACACGCTTTTATAGAAAATAAAATTAATTAATACAAACTAAGATTGAAAAAAGAAAAATGTATTTAATCGTAAAAAGGGTGTTGTTTTTTTGTAAATACTGGTTATTTAACTTTAAAACAAAAGGCAAAATATTTCCGAATTACGAGCAGAAATTTATAGGTGTGATTCCCGCATATATTTTATGTAAATTTTCTAGTTTCGCTCAATATATAAATTTTACGTCACATTCCATGCAACAGAATTTGCGTTTAACTTGCATTTCAATTTAGCTTTCCAATTTTCGGTAAGTTAGGTCATAATTCGTGACACGTGTATTTGAAAGGTAAAGGTTTCAATAAACTATTTCGATGTGAAGTTAAATTGAAGATGTTAAATGATTGTAGTTAATACAAATTACAGATTTACATTACATAAATAAATGCTACACACTCAACGGGTTTAGGATAGGTAAATCCTGTGGCGCTGTCCCGGAAACATTTACAATGAGGACAAACACACACAGACGGAAAACATGCCTGTAAGGTTAAATACAAACATCTGCTCCGAGCGGGAATCAAACCCGCGACCTGTGGCGCTTAAGGTATCGCTACCACTGCGCTACAACGTCGTCAAAAATACGTATTTATTTTGAAATAGAGATTAGATATCAAATAATTCCGGACGGCAAGCAGTTTTACAAGAAAGCAATTATTTCACGTTAGGCAGTTTCAGAACAGCGTTTTATTGGACCGCCTAAGATTTTTTTTGAAGTGCGTGCTGTTCAGGCGCGCCTTTTATTAAACACTCAACGCTTGCGAACGTTGACATATCATTAAAGTTTATAAGCTTATCGTTAAAGTTAAGCTCGTTTAAACACGTAATAATGTTTAAATAATATGCTACTGACATTCCCCACCACCGGTTCCGGCGTTCACTTATCCCCGAACGAAGTTCCTTACGTTTTTCTTTAACTGTGAATGCAATTTAAATGAAATCTTTATATTTCAATAAGTTATATTCAATAGGTTATTATAGATAGAGAGAGAGAGTGAGAGAGAGAGAGAGAGAGAGTTGCGTACTCATTTGTTCTTGTGCTTACTTGCTTGTAGTAGGCTCGATACACACACACACACAGCATACGGAATTTCGTTACTTTACGATTTCTATTAAATCGGCACTACCCGTAAGCGGCGTTATGGAACTTCGTTCCTAAAACGCCAGTCTGCAACCGCCCTTTGACTTTAAAATTCGAAATGATACTATTGAAATTAACAATCAAGTCGTTTCGTTGTTGGTATTTTCTGCTTAATGAAGTATTTGTTCGTTAAATTATTAAAACAATTTTATGAGGAAATTATCGCTGTCCTAATTCAAACAGAACCGCTCCGTTCTATTTCGTTTATCTCAAGTTATATCTCTCCCGAGATATCGACGATTATTATTCAGATTGTAGTCTGTGGTGGTTTTCACGAACTTTCTACAAAGTCGTGACTATCGCTTGATATTCGTAATGCTAAATACGGCTACACGATTCCACAATTTCCAGACACGTTCCGTAAATATAGATTTTATTATGCTTATTATAATCTTAGTGTTTTTACATGATATACAACGCAGCTGCTCTTTCAGATTTTAAAGAGCTAAATTTGTTCAAGTACGCCTTACTTGTGTCCAGACAGTTGTGGGGTCAGTCAATACTAATCGTTCAATAACGATTGTGCAGATATTTAATAAAAACTAAAGCAATCTTATATTTTACTACGCAATATTTAGGCTACTCCATTAAGGCTTAAAATTGCGCACTATTTTTACGACGACGTTAGCTAATACTTCGCGCACATGAAAATCTTGACGATAACAGCTCGTCAATCTTGTTGAATCAATATTATTGTAAGCTGATTATTATTATATAATATTGTGCAATAATATTGAAGGTGTAAGATTATGTATTATGCTGGTTTATAAGACAATCCAAGTTAAGTACACGCTTGTTATGAAACAGGTCAAAGTTTGTTGTTCGATATCAAGGTAAAGTTTCATCTACGCCAGTAAACATCCTTGCACGTTGGAAATAGGCTGTATTTACGGCTGTAAATCGTTACGATGTAATTTAGTATATATACCTTTGTCATAAAGGCTCTATTCCTTTGTATCCACTTTTTCACTTGAAATCTCTTGTGATAATGTTCGTCCTCATGTCTCGTTACTCCATGATGTAGTAATGTTAGTCTAGTCAGATGAAATAGGTATGGTTTACCATTCTTTATGTTATAAAACAGTAGGTCGGGATAACGTAATAAGTGTACTTTCAACAACCTTGAATTTTGAATTTGTAGAGGTAGAGCTATGCTTCTCCCAGAATGGTCGGCTCGACTGGGAAAGTACTGCCCTCTCACAGAAAATCGGTGTAAAGATACAGTATCAGTAGGTACTGTTGCGTTTTGTGCGATGAGTGAGAGCATCGGAGGTCCAATCTCCCACCACCTCTGTTCCCTTCCTTTTTCCCCATTTCATCACTAACCTTTGGGTTGACAACGCGTATGTGATACTTCTGGTATCGCAAGCGTTCATAAGTCGGACTGTATGCTTGTTTGCCAACGTCATAAAATAAAAAGGGTTGATTAATAATTAAATCTTTATAGTTTTAAAAATTACGAACTTCAGTAGAAAGAAAGAAAGAAGTAATTTATTTTGGGCAATACATGGTTGTTAAAAGAAAAGACAGACGTAGAATAAAAAAATAAAAAACTATTAAACTTAAGAATTAAACTTAACAATAACTTACAAAACTACTATAACTATAAAAAAAGAAATAACTTAGTAAATAAAAAAAGAAAATTATGTAAAAAAAGAACCAAACAAAAAAAAAATATACTAACTTTCAACCCTTTTTTCAATCCTTTAGTGGTTAAATTTTATAAAACTTTAAAATACATTTTTCTTTATTTCTTACTATTATTCTGAAAACAAAGTTTAATGCATCTAGTTTCGACAATTACGGTTTTACATACAAACGTAAGTACCATCTTACACCTCCTTAAGAGTTCAATTTTGAAAAATCTTTTCGTAGTGTGCATTTACATTTCAAAATTGACCTGTGAAAAAATTCAGCTCTCTATGTCAAATGCTCGTAGGATTGAATTTATCACATATCGTGCGTTATATCCAGAATATGTTATGTTATAACATAAACTTGGGATTATTGTCAAACTTCTTGGGGTTACCAAGTAAATATACATTTTACAAGTGACGCTATGTTTGCTCCATAACCTTTGAATGGAAACGGTTTACATTTTCTGTCATAACATGTTTTCTTAGCGTAAGACCATAACATTTTGTTATGTTTACGTAATTTCCTTTTATACTGTTTATTATTAATGATGTCTAGAAACTGTTTATTTTATTATTATTATTATTTTTCCTAGCATTATTCCCAGTATTTACCTAGTGTCTTGTACTCTTATCCTGATTTGATGGGTTACTAGTATTTACACAAAGCGATTGTCATCTGACCTCCGCAACCTTAAGGGCGAACCAGTAACGCTTTGGATAGGAGAAAAATTACCTATCAAGAATTAACAATTATCAGATGTTATTACAATTGGGACCGACAGCTTAATGTTCACTTTGAGACACGATGGGGAGCATAAGAACAAAAATCAAGACTGAATCAGGTATGTAAAGCTGCTCCGAGCGGGATTCAAAATCCGCAACTGACGAGAGAAACGTTAACTTATTATTTTATCGTATCAATAAATCGTTTGATCAAAGAATTTTCGAATGTGAATTTAGTTTGGCTTTTGTTTGGTTAAAAAAAAAATTGCGTTAATTCTAATAAAATTTTCAACTTTTGTAAACATGTAATGAACAATGCTCGCTCAACTGCTCGTGGTCACTGTCAAGGAACCACGTATCGTTCCGCGTCGGTGACCACGAATGAATGAAATAACAATTACATTCCACACGGTATAAACGGTCATAGGCAGGGCTTGCAATTTTGTTTATACATCTAGTAAAAAACGGTCTCTATTTAATTGGTAGCTTTATACTATTCTATATAATCAACTGATTAACAAAATTAAATTTGTTTTTCTTCTTTAACAAAGACTAGTTGTTTGTGCACACATTTTGATCCAGCATGATTATTGTTAATGGTACAATATAGAGTTTAAATTGATGATTAAACCAAAGAAACCCCTGATATATATTGAATAACCCACTCCGCTAAGAGTTAAGACGATTAAAGCGCTTTAAAGTTTTCTTTTTTTATGTTACTAAGTTGGCAAGCAAGCATACGGCCCACCTGATGTTAAGCGGTCGCCGTAGCCTATAAGCGCTTGCAACACCATTAGTAGGTGCAACTCAAGCGTTGCCAACCTCGAGATATTGGTTCTTAAATCTTCTTTGACCAGTAATTTCACTAGCTTACAGTGCCCTTCTACTAGAACACAGTAATGCCTAAACCTTTCAAATCCGGATAAGAGTAAAAATTTGGATGAATACCGGGTATAATGCTAGAGAAGAAGAGGAGTTCCATTTATGTTCATGTATTTGTTTATCGTAAAAATTGACATTCTCTATTATATACGATTACAATAACATTTACTTTCCCTATAACTTTAGAAACTCTCATCTTATCTTAGTACTTTATCAACATCCATAAATCTAGTCTCGAAACCGATTTTTAGTTGCGATATTTTTAGATGACTTCATTGTTAAAGTTTCACTAGAAAACTGAAATCTTAATTTAGCACACAGATAGCTTATTATCGGGATTGGTACATAGGATTCTTTTTATCCTGCGGAAAAATTCGTTTCGTGTGGGACTACTATTAAATAAATAAACGCTGCAAAACTCAACGGCCTTCATTAGGATATTGATATCCTGTGTCGGGGGTCCGGTATATGCTTGCATGGTCAATAAAAACATGCAACGAACGGGTATCGAAACCGCGCACTTTGGCGTGTGGCGCAGGTTTGCTACCGCTGCGCCACATAGTCGTCAAAAAACTGTCTATAGATGTGCTGTTTGGAACATTATTTACTTGCAAATAGAATTTCTGTCTGGAGCCAATACTAAGGCCACCTCGTACGAAATCACGGGCAGATATAATTGATGCATGTGGCCGATTCGAACTGTAAATGTCTTACGGTAATTTTGGTACGCTCTGACGATCGTACCGACATACGGTCGCACGAGAACTGTTAGATATCGATTATTACTTATTAGGTTTTTTTCGCGCTGTACAACTTAATTGATTGAACATTCCGGGAAAATTTGGACTTATATAAATATGATTTTCTATTGCTGGTGCAAGGCGTCTTATAAAACTTTTGCCAATTGAAAAACCACCGGTCTTCTTACTACTCTTATTCGGATTTGACAGGTCACTAGTTTTTACAGAGCGATTGCCATCTGAACTTCACAACCAGTAGGTCACTAAATAAAAGTAAATTACCTATCGAGAGTTAACAATTATTATCAGAAGTTATCATAACAATCGGGACCGACAGCTTAACCAAGGCACGGTTTGTGCGTCACGATCGCAATTGAAATACCGTCGATAGGCGATTTAAAGGTTCTACGAATTTGTAAACGGCAGCCGAGTTTTTCTCATGCCCTTTGTTTGTCGATTATTGCCGTGTTTTTGTAACCCGTAGAAATCTTCTACTATATTACCGACATCCTTGGGATGAGAACTTGGTTATGTTGGGTTCCTTGTACGTAATTCAATAAAACCTATGAGGCCGATTTCATCCATGTGACTCATATGTAAGACTGTGATCACCTTAAAACGCAAACTGTGATATGGTCCGCACTACACTGACAGAGGTCAGTCCCAGGGGTCGAAACCATTTCTTTGTTTTATTTACACCGCAATTTACTAAAGAATATAGTAGGTACTGAAGAAATAAACAAGACAAAAGATGTTTATTTATCTTTAAACCTCGAAAAAGTGGACTGATGACCTAGAAAAGGTAAAGGTCGTGGGAATCTGCTGGAAGCGGGTGGCGCAGGACTGGTCATTATGTCCAGCAGTAGACGTCTGTCGGCTGATATAATAATGATGATGATGATGAAGAAATTAAACAACTATTTTAAGACCTTTGGACTTGTCTTACAAATGTTATTAGTCACGCCCATGATATTCACCAGATAATATTCTTCCGGAAAAATTTACGATGCAAAAGTTCCGGTGAAGGGTGAATGTACCAATATCATTATGGATACAAGGGTTGGGTTTTATGGTTATTTACGACAAGGCTAATGCTCTGGGCATTCGCAGAGAATTAGCTCTATATTATACATAGGTATATTACATAATAAATGATGTTACAAGGTCAACACGTTTTTTTTGTAACTAGATGAAGATAATGTTTATTACGTAAGATAATGAGCCATTATATATAATGATAGTTTAAAAAAAAAGCCTTTGTGTGTCAGCTCTGAGACATGAGTGGATTTAATTCCTAGACACGTAAACCTACATACACAAAACAATTAAAATAATAAATAAATAAAAAAACTCTTTCGAGTATGTCCCTTTCGTAAAGCTTTTTATTTTACCCTTGAAATAAATTTCAATCCTCTTAAAAATTTCGTACCGGCTTTATAATTATAAAGATCGATTCTTAAGAAGTAAACTCCAAAAAATTATAGTATATAGGCTTACCTAGTGCAAGCTGTCGTACTTAGCATCGTATCTGAACTGGTTTCTTATCTAAACAGACGCGTCAAAAAACACCTCAATATTAAATGAACTTTTTTATTTATCATACATTAACATGTTTTCATTAAAATTCATTACATCGTGGTTAAACTCAATTCGGGCCGTATTTTTTGTATGGAACGCGATAACTGTTGCGTCGTTAAACTTATATTATTTTAATATCAGGAACTAAGTTCATGTTTTTTTTCGTTTATTTTTAAATTCGATGACCCTTATTTTGTTAGTTACGGCATTCCCTCGCATCCCCGTCCCCGTTCTCGATCCCATGAGCCAGTATCGGCGACGCATCTTTCAAATGTCTGCCTTATGAACTTTCGATGGTAGTTTCTGCAACTATCATGGTTGTCACGGGTAACGGGGAATCAGGTTTCGATTCCGGAGAGGGAGCCCGAGAAACGGCTACCACATCCAAGGAAGGCAGCAGGCGCGCAAATTATCCACTCACGGCACTGGGAGGTATTCTTGAAACACAGAAATCTTAATAATAAGATACTAAAAAATTTAAAAGTCTCGTATTCCTTACGAAACTCATGTGGCCGCTTTGTCGTTAGAGTTCTCCCACCCATGCTGTCACTACTACATTTTTTTTATGTTAGAAGTTGGCACAGAAGCATACGGCCCACCTGATGGTAAGTGGTTGCCGTAGCCTATGAGCGCTTGCAGCACCATTAGTAGGTGCCACTCACGCGTTGCCAACCTCGAGATATTAGTTCTTAAATCTCGTCCGCCCAGTAATTTTACTAGCGTACAGTGCCCTTCAAACCGGAACACAGTAGTGCCTAAGCACCACTATTTGGCAGCAGAATATTTGACACTTTTTTTTTTTTTTTTTTTTTATTTTAGAAGTTGGCAAACAAGCATACGGCCCACCTGATGGTAAGTGGCTGCCGCAGCCTATGAGCGCTTGTAGCACCATTAGTAGGTGCCACTCGCGCGTTGCCAACCTCGAGATATTAGTTCTTAAATCTCGTTCGCCCAGTAATTTCACTAGCGTACAATGCCCTTCAAACTGGAACACAGTAGTGCCTAAGCACTACTATTTGGCGGCAGAATATTGGACACTGCGGTGGTACCTACCTAGCCGGCCTCTTGCAACAAAAGACCTACCACCAGTGTGACTGATTGCACTGGTGGAATAATCTCTGCTGTGACAGAGGTTATCCCAACAGCGGGCGATGGGGTCGTCACATCCCGACGCCGGAAAAACGTAGATCACGACGATATCGTAAAACCGCTCGTGGCTTATAAAGTCACAATTGCGGCGACAAGTTCACGTGAATATGCCACTTCTACTACCTTATTATTAAGATAAAAAACTCGTAGCTATGTTCTGAAGTGATCCCATGTTTTTATGGTGGTCTGAGCAAGGACTCGCGAACACGGAAAACGCCACTATTGGATTTTTATTGCAAGATTGCTTTACATCATTTGTGACTTTATGTAACATTTTAAGTTAAACTAATTTGTATAAAGAAGCCGTTATTTATTATATAATTAATGATTATACCATTTCGTAAATTAATCGCATTTATTTCATCTATTTATAGTATAATAAGACTATCTTTACGTGTTAATATATATTATATACCTATTATATGCAATACTAAAACGTTATTTATGTTATTTTTGCATATTATTAAAAAGGCTATTTTAATAAAATAAATATATTTTTTAAAATTAATTTTTGATTCGTCCAGAGTGTTCCCTTTCCACCTAATAATCACATAGTAGCCTAACATTTATATGACATTTACATGATTAAAAAGTAAACGTGATTGAGTAATAACGTTTGACACCGTTGTGGCGTTGTGGGTAGCGAGTCTGCCTTAAGCCTCGACGGTTGCGGGTTTGATTCCCGCTCGGAGCAGATGTTTGTTTTAATCGTACAGGCATGTTTTCCGGTCTGATTGTGTTTGTCCTTGTCATTGTGAATGTTTCCGGACCCCGACACAGGATATAATTATCCTAATGGGGGCCGTTGAGTGTGTAGCGTTTATTTATTTATTTATTTATAAACATTAATATCATAAAACATACAAACATCGAAACATAGAGAGATACAAACTCATTTAATTATATACTATTAATTGTATAAAGTATTCATTATTATATTTTTTGTTCTTCCTTGCAATGTTCTAGAATATCTCTTACGAAGATTCACTAATAAATAAGGTTTCTTTTGTTAGTTCTCGTAAATCTGACCCAAAGAGCGAAGTAATAAATCGCTCGGATTAGAGTCCAATCACTTTTTTTTTTTTTTTTAAATAAACGCTACACACTCAACGGCCCCCATTAGGATAATTATATCCTGTGTCGGGGTCCGGAAACATTCACAATGACAAGGACAAACACAACCAGACCGGAAAACATGGCTGTACGATTAATACAAACATCTGCTCCGAGCGGGAATCGAACCCGCAACCGTCGAGGCTTAAGGCAGACTCGCTACCCACAACGCCACAACGGTGTCAAACGTTATTACTCAATCACGTTTACTTTTTAATCATGTAAATGTCATATAAATGTTAGGTTACTATGTGATTATTAGGTGGAAAGGGAACACTCTGGACGAATCAAAAATTAATTTTAAAAAATATATTTATTTTATTAAAATAGCCTTTTTAATAATATGCAAAAATAACATAAATAACGTTTTAGTATTGCATATAATAGGTATATAATATATATTAACACGTAAAGATAGTCTTATTATACTATAAATAGATGAAATAAATGCGATTTACGAAATGGTATAATCATTAATTATATAATAAATAACGGCTTCTTTATACAAATTAGTTTAACTTAAAATGTTACATAAAGTCACAAATGATGTAAAGCAATCTTGCAATAAAAATCCAATAGTGGCGTTTTCCGTGTTCGCGAGTCCTTGCTCAGACCACCATAAAAACATGGGATCACTTCAGAACATAGCTACGAGTTTTTTATCTTAATAATAAGGTAGTAGAAGTGGCATATTCACGTGAACTTGTCGCCGCAATTGTGACTTTATAAGCCACGAGCGGTTTTACGATATCGTCGTGATCTACGTTTTTCCGGCGTCGGATTAATTGTATAAAGTCTTCATTATTATATTTTTTGTTCTTCCTTGCAATGTTCTAGAATATCTCTTACGAAGATTCACTAATAAATAAGGTTTCTTTTGTTAGTTCTCGTAAATCTGACCCAAAGAGCGAAGTAATAAATCGCTCGGATTAGAGTCCAATCACTTTTTTTTTTTTTTTAAATAAACGCTACACACTCAACGGCCCCCATTAGGGTAATTATATCCTGTGTCGGGGTCCGGAAACATTCACAATGACAAGGACAAACACAACCAGACCGGAAAACATGGCTGTACGATTAATACAAACATCTGCTCCGAGCGGGAATCGAACCCGCAACCGTCGAGGCTTAAGGCAGACTCGCTACCCACAACGCCACAACGATGTCATATCTCTGACTCCAAGCGCTCAAGATGTTATCATATGTTATCTCAAAAGTTGATACCAACCAAGATTGAAGAACTGAAGACAGTGAAGAGACTAGAAAGTCTTTTTCAGCCTAAATACCATGTGAAACAATAGACATACATATTATGTATTAGTCTCACAAAACCAGACAACTGGTTTGACTGTAAGATCAGAGTTACTATTAAGTTAAATAAATATACTAATAATACAATTTAACATTTCAACAAAATATAACGTATGTCTAAGAAAAAACGAGAAAATAATTAGAATTATAATAAATAATATATATATACAACTAACTGCATTACATATATACAAACACACTACATACATACAAACACATTACATTCATACATATACCATACATACATTCGAAATACTGGAGTAATAATGGACTAGTTATGGCTGATAGGCGACTTTTTTTTTATAAAAAATAAAAATAATTTTGTGTAAACTTCCCAAAATGTCCCTTGGCAATTATGGTAGATATTTATTTATTTATTTATTTATCACTGTAATGTCTTACAAATATTTAACTTAAATTCTAATTAAAAACTAAATAGTAAGCTTATTATATAATAACTAATTCTATTTTATAAAAAAAAAAAAATATATAAAGTAAAGTATAAAGAAAAATATAGACAAAACAGCGAAAGGCCAAACAGCTCAGCATGTGCTTCACGACTACAAGTCATTCAGCGCTGATTTTCAGCTGAGGCCTAGGATATCGATTTGTAATTTATTTTGTGTTGTCATGTGATAACGTTTTAAGGTGAATTGCGAATAATGTTATCAAATAATATGTGGTTTATTGCCAGTGTGATAAACCGGTATCCGATGTCGATATGTCGTGAAATTACATTAACATGCTTATCATTGGCTCGAAAATAAAAGTTACGCCAATCGTCTATCTATACATAAGTTGCTTTTGAATTGTATTTTTTTTTTATGATACTAAGTTGTCAAGCAAGCATACGGCCCACCTGGTAAGCGGTTGCCGTAGCCTATAAGCGCGCGTAACATCATTAGTAGGTGCCACTCACGCGTTACCAACCTCAAGATATGGGTTCTTAAATCTCCTTTGCCCAGTAATTTCACTAGCCTACAGTGCTCTTCAAACCAGAATACAGTAATGCCTCAGACACTACTGCTTGGCGGTAGAATATTTGACACTGCGGTGTTAAATACCTAGTCGGCCTCTTGCAAAAAAAGACCTACCACCTGTGTGACTGATTAATTGTGACGAATACTAAACTTATAATGCACTAATATTATATATGTTTGTGAAGATGTATGAATGGATATTTGTCACGCAAAAACTACTGGACAGATTATGATGAAATTTGGTACACACATAGCATATTAGCTGGATTAATATATAGGATAGGATACCTTTTATCCTGGAAGATTGTTGGATTTCTGATCATACAAAACTACATAATACATATATAACTGAACTAGCATCTTCCCGCTACTTCTCCTTTGATAGAAATGAATCATTTGTAAATAATGTTCCATAAGACACGTGTTTACTGAATTTTAATTGAATACATGTAGCATGTTTTGTGATAATCTTACAGGAACCGAATATTTTTCCAGGATACAAAGTATCCTATGTTTTAATTTTTTTTTTTTTTTATGTTAGTAGTTGGCAAACAAGCATACGGCCCACCTGATGGTAAGTGGCTGCCGCAGCCTATGAGCGCTTGCAGCACAATTAGTAGGTGCCACTCACGCGTTGCCAACCTCGAGATATTAGTTCTTAAATCTCGTTCGCCCAGTAATTTCACTAGCGTACAACGCCCTTCAAACCGGAACACGGTAGTGCCTAAACACTACTATTTGGCGGCAGAATATTGGACACTGCGGTGGTACCTACCTAGCCGGCCTCTTGCAACAAAAGACCTACCACCAGTGTGACTGATTGCACTGGTGGAATAATCTCTGTTGTGACAGAGGTTATCCCAACAGCGGGCGATGGGGTCGTCACATCCCGACGCCTTTAAATCTCAATAATAAGCTATCTATGGGCTGAATTTCGTCCCAATCGTTTAACCGTTTGTGCATGATTGAGTAACAAACATCCAAGAATAATTTTAATTGGACGGGTGGATTTTTTGATAACACTACGGGAACCTAACATTGTTCCAGCATAAAAAGTATCCTACGTGCTAAATTAAATAACAATCTATATCTGTCGCAAATTCTCATTTATTATCAGTCTAATTATAATGAACGTTCGCTACAGAAAACTCTAAAGAAAATTCTCCTCAACTAAGCTATTCTCCAAATATCCTCTTTAGATAGGTTTAATTTTATACAGGTCGAAATTAGTTATATCCGGGTACTAAAAACTGTAAACTCGGTTCAAGTCACGCTAGGGACGGATCAACTTAACAACCTCATTAAAAAGTTAGTCTCGGCGGGGGAGCCCTAGGACCCAGGGCTCCCTTGGTTGGGTTTGCCGGGGCCTTCTGGTCACGGTCGGCGGGGCGCGAAAGCGCCGTGGTTTATTGTATTTATGTATTATATGTATTAATATGTATTTATGGCGGCAGTAGGTTGCCGCCCCAGACGGTGGCCGAAAGGCCTAGGCGCGCAAGCGCCTAGATGTATTATATATTGTATATATGTATAGTATGTATTATTATGTATGTATGGCGGCAGTAGGTTGCCGCCACTGGTGGGCCCCTCGGGGCAAGCGCCGGGGCGTCGCGGTGGTATGCTTCGGTGATCCCGCGACGTCCCACAATGGCGCTAGATGGGACCTTGTAGTTTTAATGGGTAGGTGAGCTCGGCTCCGAGTCCACACACCTCCTGCGCCATTGCCCCCGTCCCGGCGCTCGAGTGCGTAACTGCATTTCTCCAAGAAAAAAAAAAAAAAAAAAGGGACGGATCAACTTAGAGCCCCGTGGGTATTTTCCCATTTTTTACGACCGAGGACTCAGTAGTCAAAAAAAAAGAAAAATTGCGTTACTATTTTATGCAAATTCGTTCCTTTCCCTTCTCAGGTTTTCCGATGCGATCCTTTCTGTAACCGCGTCCCGGGTCTTACTATTATCAATAAATCAGTCTGGTTTTACTTATGTTTACTTAAAGTCAGGGCATTACCAATTTCATTTATTTTTATACATTTAAATAAAACTCAAATGTAAATGAAACTTACGTTATAACTCAAATGTAAATGTAAATTGTGAAGTTAGTTTAAATGAAAGTATTTACGTTTAATGGAAATAAAATTTGAAAGCAACTGACCTAACCTACATACGAGCCTGCCATCTCCTTGCAACTATGAAAAAATCAGGTCGCAAATGCGGCCGTTGAAATTTTAATAGAACTTTGTTCATTATATCACATCTGAAAAAAGGTTCGCTTTAATGAGATGTTACGTAATCTGGGCTAAATAAATAAGTCGATTTTAAATACAATTTTTATTAATTTTAATGATTTTGGTGGCGAGTATGGTTTTAGCCTCAACGGTCTTCGGTTCGTCTCCCGCTCGAGGTAGATGCTTGTAATGATAGCCAATAACTCTTTCTGTCCGGGCGTTTGCTAGAAGGGATGACTTGTGATGCAGGAGTTGCATCCTGAACCCTTGAACCCCAGAGAGTTACACTCTTATTTCGAGTGGAAATAGGAATTATTATTAATGACTATTAAAAAAGCATTGCTAAATTTCTTTATAAAAATAATAATATTATAATAAATAATATAATCAATCAATTAGTTCAGGAAATTTCATGAAAATAGCTACTATAAAACCTTCTCATGTATAAAATATCAATGATTGGTTACGATTATCTTTACGGATTTTTTTTCTAGAAAATAATTTTGGTGTCCTTTGTCCACAGCTTCTCCCAAAAAGTGGACGAAGAGGAGGGCGGTGGTGGGGTGGCGCTGCATCCTCCCGACGGGTTCTACTCTCACCAGCACAGCATCCACAGCGGACACCATGGTCACCAGTCGGAACCCGACCGGGGCTACATGGAGGGCAATCGATACGTCACCGCTGTACACAGACCTTTGCCTGGTAATTATTATATAATGTGAATCAGTACATCATTAGTTAAGAGCAAATTACCCATCGAGAGTTAACGATTATTGTCCGTGATTTATTGGGACAATAACCAGGTTACACAGCTTAACGTGCTCTCCGAGGCACGGTAGGGACACCTACAAGGACAATGCACAGACCGAAAGAAATGTATGCATGATCAATACAAACATCTGCTCCGAGCGAGATGCGAACCCTCGACCGTTGAGATGAAGATAAACTAAACCGATGCTAAGCAAACATTAGTACACTTCGGAATTTGCCACCGTAGTAATTACTTGAAGCTACTATTTAAAATACTAATATTTAGCTAAAGCACTATATATTAATTAAATATCACTTATTTAAAATATGATTGTCCGATAATACGTTAATAAACACTCAATAAATTATAATACTAAAATACATAACAGTATTAACATTTGACAATAAAATATGATTAGTTTATCAGATAAAACCGGTTTTATATCTAAAAATATTTATTAAAACATGTCTATATTTATATGTTTACTATAATAGCTATAAATTTCCGTTGTTTATATTGAATTCTTCCTTTCTTCCTTCATCCTAGCATTACTCCCGGTATTTTATGTACCCAGGGTCTGCTTATTACTCTTATCCGGATTTGACAGGTTACTAGTTTTTACACGGAGTGGTTGCCATCTGACCTCCGCAATCCTAAGGGCGAACCAGTAATTTATTGGATAAGAGCAATTTACTTATCAAGAGTTAACGATTATTATCAGATGTTATTGATAATAGCCGGGACCGACAGCTTAACGTGCTCTCCGAGGCACGGTGGGCGGACCCACACGGCCAAACGCCCAGACCGAGAGGGAAATTTTAACAAACATCCGCCCGAGCAGGAATCGAACCCGCAACCGTTGAGACTAAAGGCAGACTCGCTACCCACAACGCCACAACGGTGTCAACGGTGTCGTTGTTTATATTGAATTATGAACGTAAATGTTACACGTTTAACAGCATTTTTAATAACAGCAGCTCGTATGTATCCGCATCTTTATAACATTTTCAAAAATGTTTACTAATTGAACTAACAATAAATACATAGTCTGCGCCACGGACAAGATAAGGTCAATATATAAATTACTAGAACAAATTATAAAAATTTCTTCGAAGATATCCAAGAATAGAATCGTTGTTGTAAAAGATAAAATGGTCTTGTAGTCTTTACCATATATAGAATTTGTAATCAAACATCTTTTAGTCACGCATCGATTGACGAGAAACGTTCAAATATGGTGTTCATCATTTTAATTATCACCTATTCTAAATGAGACGCTCATAGCCGAGTGCACCCAGTGATCGGTAAACGATAGATGAGTTAAGCAACTTTAGGCGCGGTCAATCACTAGATGAGTGATCTCATAGTTGTATTACAACGTACAATTTGTCGCCGTCGGGATGTGACGACCCCATCGCCCGCTGTTGGGATAACCTCTGTCACAGCAGAGATTATTCCACCAGTGCAATCAGTCACAATGGTGGTAGGTCTTTTGTTGCAAGAGGCCGGCTAGGTAGGTACCACCGCAGTGTCCAATATTCTGCCGCCAAATAGTAGTGCTTAGGCACTACTGTGTTCCGGTTTGAAGGGCACTGTACGCTAGTGAAATTACTGGGCAGAGGAGATTTAAGAACTTCTAAAATATCTCGAGGTTGGCAACGCGTGAGTGGCGCCTACTATCGGTGCTGCAAGCGCTCATAGGCTACGGCAATCACTTACCATCAGGTGGGCCGTATGCTTGTTTGCCAGCTTGTAACATAAAAAAAAACTGAGCGTCTCCATGATTCGGAGGGCACCCGGCTGTTATCAATTTGACAACAGTCGAAAAGTCAAGGCAGAGGCCTATGGGCGACCTGGACAACTCTGACACCAGATTGGCCACTAAACACTCGATAAGAAGAAGAAGAACATATTCTTTAAGCCGCGGCCCCACTGCGGCGCACGTTGTGCACGGCCTCGCGAGACGCATGCTAGCTGCATCGTTTGTTTGATAACATGCGTCTAAGTTTGCCATAAAGTACATTTTATATATGAACTAGCTGCCCGCTCCGGCTTCGCATGGGTATAAAATATATAGCCTATGTCATTCACTGAAAAAATGATTAAAATCGATCCAGTAGTTTTGATTTATTCATTACTGCCCGTGGCCCGAACGCGTTAAATGTAATTATTTACGACATCACATTAGAAACCTCAAAAATATTTTTTCTCCACTATTTAATGGATGTTATTATACATATAAACCTTCCTCTTCAATCACTCTGTCTATTAAAAAAAACCGCATCAAATTCCGTTGCGTAGTTTTAAAGATTTAAGCATACATAGGGACAGAGAAAGCGACTTTGTTTTATACTATGTAGTGATTAACATTGTTTCTACGCCCGTCCCATCTTTCGCACTAAAGCTAACCATTAACTCTTATAGCGATTCAAAATCAATCCAATTCAATTTTGACATTCAGATTTTATTTAGACATGATGTATAAATATATATGGCATAATGTATGTATATTGGACGACATTCGAATTGCAATAAGAGCTAATGGTAAGCCCGCTGAACTCCACGGACAGCTATTTGAGCAAGCCACGCGTGTAGCAATGACGTCATTTAGTGTGTAACGTGTTCGGTGGCTTGCAGTGGACTCTATCGCATACATTTGAAAAGTTTTGCATCTTGCAAACTGAAGCGTGAGTACCCTCTCCGTGCGCAGCTGTGGGACTGCGGCCTTACATGTAATGGTAGACTCAACCGTTGGCCACAAATGTAAATGTGTTTGACGAACATTTTATTTATCAAGTGCGAACCCAGAAATCGGTAGAAAAAAGCGGTATGGAGAGCTTAGGAATCTGTAATAGCGTGACTAATCTATGCAAACGTTGTTATATCAAATATAGTCAAATCGTTACCACCGGCTTTTACAGGTTAGCTGTATCTAATGCTATAAAAAGATCCAATAATCCTTCTTCAGGGTTCCGTATGAAAGGTAATACGAACGTTTAGCTTACGACGCCTGTTCTTCCGTCTGTATAAAGTATATAGTCGGGCTGAAATATAAATAATAAAATATAATAAAATTAGCTTTTCTCGAGCAGTAGGATGACAAAATATCGGGAGTTGGATGCTACGATGACTAATTCTGGTCTTGGTTGTCTGTGGCTGTAGTAACAAATAATTATAAAATAACAATTTGCATACAACCTTGATATTTTTTTTCTACGCTGGTATGGAACTCTTTATGTGCGAGTTCGAAACTCACTTGGTCTTGTTAAAAAGTAATCTTGACTCTTTAAATGTGCATGTAAAGTAAACACGTTATGTACGCGTCAGGTTATATTAAGAGATGTCCGTTATAAATAAAAGCTCGTTTTGTTTTGTTACTCACAATTGTACAATGTTTTATTGAAATTGTTTTTACGATATTTCATGGAATAAAATGAAATATTTTGCTTTGTGACAGTAATCAATAAAAGATTTTAAAGTTTTCTGAAATATAAAGACAAAGACAACAATTATAATCTAAATATTTAACTTCTAACAAATATTATAAATGTGAAAGTTTGGATGGATGGATCGAGGCTTGTTACTCTTTAAAGCAAAACGAACTCAGATTTGGATGAAATTTGGTACACATAGTTTATTATCTAGATTAACGTATAGGATACTTTTTATACGGAAAAAAATGTTAGGTTCCCGTAGGACCATCAATAACTACATAACGCGAGCGGCGCTGCGGGCACAGCTAGTACACTCAATAAATATAATAAGCCGATTTCGCTCCGTTAACGCGAGAGACGCGGGTTTTATGCTGACCCACTTGGCCTATTGTCGTACTCACTCCTAGCGCAAGCTTCGAGCTTATTTGGAGAGGCAATAGGAGTATTAGTAATGCCTTTTGTCTTGTATGTCTAGCCTCACACAGAGTAGTTATGTAAAGCAACAGTATTCGTACTTTTGCGGTTTGTTCGATGGATGAAGCGTTTGATGCCTACACTGCCGCACCCTCTGTTACATTCTCTTCCTACCTTCTCTTTCCCTAGATTAAAACCCTACTGATGTTGCAAGCATCTTTAGGCGTGTCTACTTACAGTCAGACGCTTGTTTGCTTTAACAAAAAGTATGTCAGAATTAAAAAGTTATATTCTATTGTACTATCCCAAATTATTAAATTTTGAACTATCGTGTTTCATATTTATATTAATGAAGACTTTTCGGGAATTTACGCGTAAACATTATCTTTATCGGTCCTTGACGTGGTCACAAGCAGATTGGCCCAGCCAATCACTCCGTCTTTGAGATGGAAGTAATTTCTCTGTCCACCCTCGTTATTGCATTGCCTGTATAAGGTACGCGGCACAGCATACTCACTGTGTCCATACACCCAAAATTGTCAAAAACTACAGCCTACCTAAGATTGCTGAGTGCCATGTACATGTATTAGAAATTCTCTCTCTATATAGCCATTTCCTGATTTTTTACCACCGTCAACTTATTTTTATCATCCTGATTTGGCTTTTTAAACCGATCGCTATCTAACTTTCACAACCCTATACGGGAGAACCAGTAGTCACTATGGATAACATGAGGCATGGTGAGGAGAGCTTAACGTACTGAAGATAATAATATTTCTATACTTAATGATTGAAAATGTGATAAATAACATCAAATTGTTTATATTAACTTTGAAAATTATTGTTTTTTTTTGTGTCGCTGTGGTCTGTCTGTTTGTGGGATAACTCAAGAATTGTAAAGTTTTAACCTCACACGATATGTTATAGTTTTCTGGTATGTTATGAGATTGGTTACGATGGGAAGATATTTAAATAATAATGTATCGGGTATCCGCAAACATACATAATGACAAGGAAAAACAACACCCAGACCGGAAAACATGCTTGTATGGTCAATACAAACAAAACTTAAGGCATGATCGTTACCTCTTCCTATCAAAATGAATGGCGTGGTGGTAGTACAGAATAATAAATAAATAAACGCTACACACTCAACGGCCCCCATTAAGATAATTATATCCTGTGTCGGGGGTCCGGAAACATTCACAATGACAAGGACAAACACAACCAGACCGGAAAACATGCCTGTACGATTAATACAAGCATCTGCTCCGAGCGGAAATCGAACCCGCAACCGTCGAGGCTTAAGGCAGGTTTGCTACCGCTGCGCCACTACAAAAATTTTGTTTCGTATCAAAAGAAAAGGCGCGGTGGTAGTACAGAACCCTTAAATCTAATAAAATGTAGTCTTCGCAAGCGGATCCGCGGCTAATGTTAGTCTTAACCTTTCGCCAATTTAGTAAAGTAAGTGCCCGTAAATATTCAAACACATGACCTTTTCCTAAACTCTTGTTTAGGAAGAGTAGGGTCGAATAAACTTAGTGTCAAGGTAATTTAGATAATTAAAGGAGCCAGCTATTAATACCATGATCGTAAACATATTGATATACATGTTGTTGGGATAACCTCTGTCACAACAGAGATTATTCCACCAGTGCAATCAGTCACACTGGTGGTAGGTATTTTGTTGCAAGAGGCCGGCTAGGTAGGTACCACCGCAGTGTCCAATATTCTGCCGCCAAATAGTAGTGTTTAGGCACTACTGTGTTCCGGTTTGAAGGGCATTGTACGCTAGTGAAATTACTGGGCGAACGAGATTTAAGAACTAATATCTCGAGGTTGGCAACGCGCGCCGCGCGCACCTACTAATGGTGCTGCAAGCGCTCATAGGCTGCGGCAGCCACTTACCATCAGGTGGGCCGTATGCTTGTTTGCCAACTTCTAACATAAAAAAAAAAAAAAAAAAAAAAAAAAAAAAATACATTAAAATATTCCAAGACGGTCGGTTTTTTTTTACTGAATGTGTATTGCTGTTGGCCCTACTGGCCTCGACAGCGTCACCGAGCGGGATTCGAGTACAGAGACTCAGCCGTGAAAAATAGGCAGCCCTAACGGGGCCTCAAATTTGATTCCGTCCTTAGGGTGCCAACGGTGGTAAACAATCATACGGTCCGCCTGATGGTAAGCAGTCATCACAACCTATGAAAGCGGACAGTACGCTACAATTACCACATGCGTGTTTACATAACGTGAGAAGGGAAAACAGGAAGGGAACTCCCACTCCCTCGGTGGGAGATTGGGCCTCCCACTAATCAGACGTTTTAGAATAGTACGTACTGATTTTGACTTAACGTTGATTTTGTGAGAGATGGTAGTGCGTCTCCGGTCGAGCATACGCATTTGTGTTGAGAGGAGCATTACTACTACTCAATAAAACAAATATAAAACAACCCCCACATATTCGTACTTCTTCTTCTTCTTATCTAGTGGTTAGTGGCCAACCTAGTGTCAGAGTTGTTCAGGTCGCCCGTAGGCCTCTCACTTGACTTTTCGACTGCTGTCAAATTGTCAACAGCCGGGACCGACTTTATATATTTTGCCCTCCGAAGCAAAACGTAAATGCTCGGTTGAAATACCATTATGCGATCACCCATCTAGTGACTTACCGCGCCTAAAGTTGCTTAACCTACCGATCGTTTACCGATCAGCGGGTGCACTCGGCTATGAGCGTCTCATCATCTCAGAATCATATTCGAATTGTTAACGAGCAACGAGCTTGCCACGGAACTGACAGCCAATTCGCGAGATAACTACAATATTTTATAATAACGTTCTAGTGGGCGTAGTGGCCACTGTCATTTATCTGACATGGTTTTTACGTAAATAGAATGGGAGTATGTAGTTGATTGAGACCTTAAGTGAACATGTTATAACAGTTGATTTTTTTTAACATGTCAAAAAGCAAATAAGCGCCGGTCTGTCTATAAATCACAAGGGCGGAAACAAACATGGTCTCACTGATAAAAAGCAGTTACCATGAACTTCACTAAAACTTCTGAGGTTTCAAAGTGCGTTGCCATCTAGACTGAGACAGGAGAAAAAGAGAGTTGGTGATTTGCTTCCCCGGTGATCTTGTTAACAGAACAGACAGTACAACAGTACAAATTTTGTTACGCAGTAAAAACGACAGTTTCCTTACATACGCATGTCTCTAACACTTCTGAAACATAAGGGTTATTTGCAGCAACTTAATATTTATACTATATCACTACATAGTATAAAATTAAGTCGCTTTCTCTGTCCCTATGTATGCTTAAATCTTTAAAACTACGCAACGGATTTTGATGCAGTTTTTTTAATAGACAGAGTGATTGAAGAGGAAGGTTTATATTTATAATAACATCCATTAAATAATGGAAAAAAATATTTCTTGAGGTTTCTAATGTGATGTCGTAAATAATTACATTTAACGCGTTCGGGCCACGGGCAGTAATGAATAAATTAAAACTACTGAATCGATTTTAATCATTTTTTCAGTGAATGACATAGGCTATATAATTTATACCCGTGCGAAGCCGGAGCGGCCCGCTCGTTATCAACAAAAAAACATTATGCGGTCGTGTGACCCCGTCAAGAACGAAGTTCCTTACGTTTTTCTTCAACTCCGAATGTAAATCAAAATTAAATCTGCATATTTCAATAGGTAATATGATAAAAAGAGACAGGGACACTTGTTCGTGTGCTCATTTGCTTGTAAGCTCGATACACACACACACACATACACACACAGCATACGGTATTTTGTTACGTGACAATTTCTACTAAATCGCACTACCCGTAAACCGCGTTAAGGAACTTCGCTCCAAAACCGAAAAATTTGCTTCGTCCATTGTTCTGAACTCGCCTTTTAATAATACATGACGTAATAACTCAACAGACACATTAACTTTCCATATATCAAACAACGTATTGTTTTCGTCTATAAGATATAAGGATTAGCCAGGATTAAAACTTGCTCCAAACTCGACCGTACCTAAACCGGCTTCAAAGTAAAATACCTCGGAAATGCCACGAATATCAAAGTAAATCCGAGTTTAAGAGCAACGGCATTAAGGGTTGGAGATAAGTTGTTTTGAACAGTTCGGTCACTTTGTAATGTTAATTGCTACCTAAAATAAATGTTTACTTGTCGAGTTTTTTTTGTTTGTTGACAACTTAAGCAAAAACGCTTAAGGCGTTTAATTAATTTTTTTTCTTGTCTGTAATATTTCCTGGTTACGTTGAAAAGTACGCAATATTTTTGCTTTTTTTAAACAGATTGTTGTGATTTATTTTTGTTGGGTAGTTGGATGGATTGTGCTTGTCGTTCCGTATAATGTTGTATGTTGTTGTTGTAATGTTGTGTATGTACATGTTGCGTAATTTTTGAGAGCTTAGGTTGTTGGAGTCGGTTATTGTTTTTTAAAACACCGCAACTATTAACAATAAGTATTAACGTATGTCAACTCGTTTGTTTCTAAGTTCAAGTTATGATCTTCTCATGTTCTTCTAAGTTAAGCATACGGACTGCCTGTTGGTAAGCAGTCGCTGAAACCTATGAACGCTTGCGTTTCCCAAAGGATATGCGACGACGTTATGGCGTAGCGGTAGCGAACCTGTTCTAATCGCCACAGGTCGCGGGTTCGATTCCCGCTCGGAGCAGATGTTTGTATTGAACATACAGTCACGTTTTCCGGTCTGGATGTGTTTGTCCTTGTCATTGTATATGTTTCCGGATCCCTGACACGGGATATAACTATCCTAAATGGCCGTTGATTGTGTAGCGTTTATTATTATGAGGAAGGGATGAGAAGGCGAAAAAGAAGTGAAAAGAGAGGGAAATTGGTCCTCCGGCGCTCTCACTCATCACTGAGAGAAAAAATGGTTTTAGATACTTTTTCATTCACATCTATTACTCCTCTAAGTTCGTTTTCTATTTAATTGGAATTTATACAAATTAATGTTTCGATTTCCTTTTCCAGCACTAAACCACTCCAACTCGTCATGCTCGTCGGCGTCGAACGCGTCGACGGGCGCGGGCTTGTGCGCGGGCGCAGCGGAACCGGCGCCGCCGCTGTACATCGCTGCACCGCCAGAGGGCTTCGGACTAGCTGTTCATACAAACAGGTAATGTATATTATACAATTTAAATGTACCTTAAAATGCAGGTGTATATCTAAAGATTGTTATATCTTTTAGCTTTTGAAGTTTATGGGTAAGGGTATTTTCACTTCTAACACAACATTATTCTATCGATAGGTATAGGTATTATATCATTTTGTATCCTAGGCTGTATAATATAAATTCTTTATAGGTATTTACTGAAGCCTTAATAGCTCAAAAGTAGAAGGTTTAACTCCGCTCCGTTAACGCAAGAGTTTCGGGTTCGATCATGAACCTCTTGGGCTATTGTCGTACCCACTCCTGGTGCAAGCTACGAGCTTATTTTGAGGGGCAATAGGAGTATTAGTAATGCCTTGTCCTTGTACAATATATTGCTATGATCTGGTTCTGAACTGAGCATCAAGCCAGAACCCAGTTTCAATCAATTTTTACAACATTAAGTTTCAAAATAAAGGTTTTGTATAGCTCGGATAGTTGTTTATAATAAGAAATGTAAATATTTTTATATTACTAAGGTTTGTAGGTCAACGTACTGGTTAAGACTCGTTTATTTACTTTTAAATTTTTAAACATCTTTTAATTTAGTTAGCACTAAGCTATGCCCGTGGCTCCGCTCGCGTGATGTACAGATTTTTCTTTTACACGGAACCCTAATTATTTTGCTAAACTAAAAGTAGCCTAAGGTCTTATAACATCCGCTATCCGCTTCGACAGACAAAAATTTTAAAATCGTTTTTTATGTAAATACCGTATATACTTTCATATGCATTTAGTGAAAAGCTGTTAATTTGGAATCACAAACAGACACTACAATATTTACTTGTATAGATTACATTCTACAAAGACCACGTTCTCTATAAACTCAAGTAATTCTCAGAAGTTTAGACAAGACATTAATCATGGCGAGTTTATGATTTATGGAATGTTATTAATTGAAAACACATGCTTGGTTTACCGCTGGGAGAAACTTTTAATTGTGGTTTATATCTGTAAATTGTATTTCAGCATATTTCATAATATACTCTAGATTTATGGTTACATTAGTGTTATTTATATTCCCTCCATCGTGTACATATGGTGGTGCTTTGTAACTCGAATGCTGAAAGGTTGAGTGATTTATTGAAGGTTTTTGACAACCTTCTTCTTTATAGCATCTTTCTTGGTTTTTAGCAACTCAGGGTCTGCTTATTACTCTTATCCGGATTCGACCTCATACTAGTTTTTACTCAGAGCGGTTGCCATCTGACTTCCTCAAACGGCGAACCAGAACTCATTGAATAAGAGCAAATTACTTATCAAGAATTAACGATTATTGTCAGATGTTATGTGATAAGAACCAGGACCGACTGGCTTACTGACCGGGGCAGATATTTGTATGATCAATACAAACATTTACTCGAATGGGAATCGAACCCGTAACCGTCGAGGGTAAAGCGGATTTGCCAGCAATACGCCACAACAGTGTCTGAAGATTTTTGTCATTTTTTTTTATAAATCTGCTTCCATAGACGGGGCACAGACGTTGGGATCATGGGGACGACTGGACTAACACAAAAAGATCCTACTATGCCACAAAAACGGGGCAAATTGACACGAGGGTATGTCCCCAACCTCAGGAATGCGTTTTCAACCTAAAAATCTTAACCTGTAAATAACTGAATTTACTTTTCTACCTCATTCAGCCCTACCTTTGATATTCATTGTAATATCTTCATGAATTGTTATAACTTCAGTATATTTGACTCCTAACACATAATACGCATGAGCCTTAGGTACTATTCAATCAACACTACCCTGTTACATGTACAATCTTTACTAATTTTGCGGCATGTTTTGGATTTGAAGACTAACGCTTTATCTTCCATATCAGTTTTGATACCTACATTAGAGTCATGCTCCTTCCAACACACACGGGCCGGCTCGACAGGGGAAGTACTACCCTCTCACAGAAAATCGGTGATGGTGCAAGCGCTGGAGTACCACCTACCACCCCTGTTTCCTTCCCATTCCTTTCCTCCTACCCCTTGGGTTGGCAACGCGCATGTGATACAAGTATCGCAAGCGCTCATACATTGCGGTGACTGCTTCCATTAGAGGGATCGTATGCTTGTTTGCCAACCGTCATGAAATTAAAAAAAAATTGTTATCTCTGTAAACAATCACTTAACATAGAATCTTGCTATCTGCGTTATCACTTTGAATTAGCATGACCGTTATTAATCTAATCTGTTATAGGAGTTTATACCTTATACACAAGAGATAAAGTTTCAGGTTCATAAAATTCAAACTATAATCTATTAGGCTTATTTTATTATCACCAACACTACCTTCTTCGACTTAGAATATCACTTTGTAGATTTCATTGAGATTTAAAATAGTAATTCTCTATAACATATAATATATCAAACATTTTTTTAAATGTATTTTCTCAAATTATATTCATAATATCCAAAATGTATTGCTATTTTACAGTCGCTATGAAATGTCTCAAGATCTGCTGGATAAGCAAGTTGAGATATTGGAAAGGCGATACGGAGGCCTGAGGGCGAGGAGGGCTGCTGTGACCATACAGAGGGCCTTCAGACGAAGACAACTTTTGAAGAAATTCAGCGCAATTACTGCTATGGCGAAAGCAGCTGACTCAAACGCGAGGAGGCTGCAAGATGGCCCAGACCATCTTCTAGTCAACGGTGAGTTTTTTGCGTATGTCATCTTTCTTGGTTGTAAATATAGAATATATACATCTTCCGATCTTAGAATGTGTCATGGTTTCTGTCTGTCTTTAGACTCGAACCAGTAACCGTTTACTGGTTCGATTCCCGCTCGGATACATTTTTTCGATGGAACTTATTTTTTTACTTCATACTTATTTTATTACTTTAGAGATAATTAAATTGTACATTATCTTAGTGTTAAGTTTCTGAAAACATTTATCAATTGGTCCCTTCAAGGCACCTATTTTTGATTAATAAAAATACTTTTGTGAAACAATTCAGTAAGCATAACACCCACCAACAGTATTAGTAGCAGTAGTTCTCCCTAAAATTAAATCTGATTATAGAAGAAAGGTATATGTAATAACGTTTTAGGGAACACGATTTTATAATAAACTACCACATAGTATAAAAAATGTAAGCTCAATTAACGGATTCAAATCACAGTTGTCACATTATATCTTGGAAAAATCCTTACCAATTTCATATACGGAAGTATGCTTAATATTCCTCTTTTAAATTATACGATATCCATTAACTGAGTACCTTCATACCCATATTTTCTTACCCTATTTTGTTGTCATGTAAGTGACTTTGTCTTTTTGGGAATTTATATCTGAAAATATTACATATTAATTTCCAGGCAATGATATCTACGCAAACACTCTACTCCAGAAAAGTCCAGGAAGCGCGGAGAAATCTCTAGCGCTAACAAGACCTATGCGATCCATGTCGCTACGGGAACGACACGATATGGACATGAGGTAATATAAAATGTTTTCTAAAACAATTAGCCTTGGTTCAGAGATAAGTTTTCCAAATACTTTTCGGTTTTTGGTGGAATATATTCTTGACTGAAAAGTATTCATCATTTATTAATTATACATGCCGAGATTGCTCTACAATGCTGAAAGAAACGGAGATTTAACTGAAAGTCAAAGGGTTAGTTTTAGGGCCAACCGGTCTAATTTTTTAAATGCATAATTCGTAAACAAACCTGCTGCCTTGAAAGAAATTCTGATATATGTAGATCCTTCAGTCCGCTGTGGAGCAGCATGATGGATTAAGCTCTTAATCCTACTCCTTTATATGGGAAGAGGACATTGTGCCCAGCAGTTGGACATTAATAAAGTGGTCAAATTATTAATGTTAGGTTTTACAACTTGATGGTTAGCTGTCTTGTAATTTGTGGCTAATGATCAGCAGGTAACTGGCTGGTATCGTCTTCAATTTCTATTTTGCCATATTTCCAGCAACCACATGCAAATGGATCCCCAAAGCGAAGTGGAGGCGATGGTGGCACGTGTTCAGCAATCAGCTCATCAGATTCACATGATAGCTTCGGAGATACCGCCGCATCATCGAGGGGATTCTGACAGCGGGGTGAGAAGTTTGGTCATAATTTTTAAAAATGTTATGCCCTGCGCTCAGTGGTGGTCGGGCATGGCAAGGTATTTTTATCTGAAGAATGTACCTTAAACCTTAAATTTATGACAATAAGTTCGAAAATACACTGACGCCATTAATCAATATTTATTGTTGAAATATCAAATTTATTTTTAAATTTATTTCTATATATGAATGAATGAGCGTAGGCTCAAAGTTACCACTTAATGATTGTTCCATTTTGGCATTCTTTTTCTTATCGTGTAATGGCCAACCTAGTGTCAGAGTTTTACAGGCTGCCAATATAGGCCTCTGATATGACTTATCCAATATTATCAAATTTATATATACTGACCCGACTTCTTACGTGACATTCGAATCACAGAAGCACTCAGTTGAAATACCACCATGCGGTCACCCATCTATTCTCTGACCGCGGCTGAAGTTGCTTAACCCACGGATCGCTTACCAATCAGTGAACGTACCTGATTATGAGTGTAATCAGTATTTAAACGCTACATACATAATCTTTAAGCCTCAAAAGTTCAACGGTAGAAGGGCCGGCTTCCTTAGTGCTAGACTTGCGCGTTCGATCCTACCCTCTTGGGCTTATTTTAATATATTATTGTCGTACCTTCTCCTAGAACAAGCTACGAGTTTATTTGGAGGGTAATATTAGTAATGCCTTGAAAAAGCAATCCTAATATTCTTTTAAAAATATATAACACAAAACTTTAAGTTCTCTCTGTCTCTCACAGTTTATCCGTCTGTCCGTTTACTTGAGCTATTATGTACATACTATATTATGTCATAAGAGTTTGGATCCACAGAGTTCTTTGTTATTAAAGCTATTTATTATCATTAGCGCTCGGATGTCTTTCTTTAATAACATATTCAAATATTTGTCGATATAATTATCGCATACGTCCAGTATAATGTAGTATAGGCGACATGATAATTACCTGTACACGTAAATAGTCTCTAAGACAACAGCGATTAGAACCATTTTTGGTTGTTAGATATTTTGTTGCAAAATGGTAGTATAATTACAAGGTATGTATTATTTTTTATCAGTCGTTCTCGTGACGTCGTCAAGTAACGTCGTGTTTTAATTAAGGAAATGGATTTTAAAACTAAAAGAGTTCTAAAGAAAATATTAAAAAGTGGTAATTTTTTATTTATCAATGGAGTATCGAAAATTAGGATATGGCGTGGTGGAACTAAAATGAAATATGAGGTATTTTGGGATTTCTTTCTTTCATCTTAATGTGGTTCCATAGATTCAAAATGACAATGTAGTTAAATAATTTTTACCTAGTATTAATCCCGGTATTTTTGCCCAGGGTCTGCCTATTCACACAGAGCGATTGCTACCTGACCTCCACAACCCTAAGGGCGAACTAGTAACTCGCTGGATCAGAGCAAATTATCTAACAAGAGTTATAAGTGAAAATGGTTATTATTTCATTTCATGAAATATTTATTAAAATATCTCTTTCAACATTGCCTTATAATTGATATTTTCATCAAATGAAATTCTTATCTTATTATGTTAAGATAATGTCTTGAGACATTAAATTAGAATATTCAACAATGTCTGGCTCAGTTTAGTATCAATATGTCAACGTCATCTATACTAATAATAAAACTGTAAATGTTAGCGTCTGTGTTATGGAAGATATATGAAAAAAACTTTTATTAGAGACACCTGTGTGTTTGTCAACTTGCCTGTGCGCTTGTGCACGTGAATCCCAAAAATTTTGGACTAATTTGGATGCAATTGTGTACACAGATAGCTTTTTAACCGGACGAACACATAGGATATTTTTATTAAGGGAAAAAACTTAGATTCCCGTGGGATTATTATGAAACTACGTCAACGCGAGCGTAGCTATAGGCACAGCTAGTCTTACAATAAATATCAGTACCTTTAGTGCGAGTTTTTTTTTACTGTGTTAGTTTGTAACGAGAAATCACCATCAAAGCTGCGCCATCTAGCAATTATACCTGTTATACAATGTGAAAAAAGTCGCACTAGAGAGATCTCCATATCTATATATCTTTTTTTTCATGACGGTTGGCAAAGAAGCATGTGGTCCGGCTGATGGTAAGCAGTCACCGCAACCTGTGAACGCTTAAGATACTTGAAGTATCACATGCGCGTTGCCATACCAAGGAACAAGAAGATTAGGATGAGAACGGCAAAAAGGAGGGATGGGAGCTTGGGCTTCGGGCACTTTCCGATTTCCTCTACTACCTGATAAATAAATAAATATTCATTGTATATATTTGTTCTAGGTATGCAGTTGTTCAGTGAGTGGATCAGTTACTAATATATCGACGTCTTCGTCACATAACGAATCTCTACACAACCACCAATTGTTAAATAATACTGGTAAATATCTTATTATATGATCTTCTTATTCCTAGCATTATTCCAGGTCTGCCTAAACCCTTATTCTGATTTGACCGGTTACTAGTTCTTACACAAAGCGATTCCCATCTGACCTTCGAAAGCCAAAGGGCGGACGAGTAACTCGTTGGATTAGAGCAAATTAATCTATCATGAGTTCATAATTATCATCAGATGCTATAATACCAACCGGGACCGGGACATATTAACGTGCTCTCCGAGGGACGATGGGAAAACCCACAAGGAAAAACGCCCAGACCGAAATAGATTTTTGTAAGATCAATGCAATCATCTGCCCGAGCGGGAATTGCAGCCGCAACCTTCGAGGTTAAAGGCAGTCTCGCTATCCACAACTCCTATATTATTATATTTGAAACATTGTTGTCTAAGTGTACATCTTCCGACCCAAATAACTAATCATAATTTTCCCCAGTCCCACAATTTTATCCTGCAAAAAATAAGTCCTAAATTTATTCGACAGGTATGGAGCAGTGGTAGCGAACCTGTCTTAAACTGTCAGGTCTTGAATTCGAGTACCACTGGGACTATATTTTTGATTTGTATTGAATATACAGATGTGTTCAGGTCCGAGTAGATTATCGCAATGTGGTGCCGAGAAGTGCATACCGTATTCTTTTTTTTGTGTATATTATATTTTTTTTCCTTCCAGGCCCTATATATGGTAACTTACTATCGTCTGGTGGCAAACCGCTGTCGTCACCCACCGCTCGCCAACAACAGCAACTGGCCGCAATACAGGCTGCCAACGCGAGGCGACTACCACCCGAAGTTCCAAAGAGGACTAGCAGTATCACACTCAAGTTTGTATCCAATAGCTATAACATGAGAGACGCTTACAGCAGAGTGCACGATCGGTAGGTTAAGCAACTTTAGGCGCGGTCAGTCACTAGATGGGTGATCGCATAGTGGTATTTCAACCGAGCTTCTCCGTGCTTCGGAGGGCACGTAAGAAGTCGGTCCTGACTGTTGACAATTTAACAACTGTCGATAGCACTTGGCCACTAACACACTAGTAGTAGTTTTAGCCGCCACAGGTCGCGGGTTCGACCCGCTCGGAGCAGATATTTGTATTGACCATACAGGCTCTAGGCTGGGTACACACCCAGCCTAGAGCCTTGTCTTTGTCATTGTGTAATTGTGTATGTGTCCGGACCCCGACCAAAGATATAATTATCCTAATGGGGGCAGTTTAATGTGCAGGGTTTAGCTTTTATTAATTGAATAATTACTTCTATAGATTAATTTTTAATAATAATACAGATATCAATATGGATTGTTGGTGTTTGAAATTTTTTCCAGTTCTATAAGAGTGACTATCTACAGACTCTATATTTAAATTTGCCAAAGATTTGTGACTCAACAATCAACCTTATTGGGGTAATTTGAAAATTGAGCTAAGTGAGGGTAGTCAATAAAAACATATATCTCTATACAGTGCGGAGAGCCCGGTGTCGCTGCGGCGGGCGGAGATGGGCGGCGCGGTGGTGCGTGGTGGGTCCATGTCCTCCGTGCAGTCCTCCTCATCATCCTCGTCGCAGGAGCACCGCCACCACTACCACCAGCCCTACCAGCCCAGAGCGCCGGTAAGGAAATTAAGATTTTATTATGCGACTAAGTTGGCAAGCATGCGACCTATCTGATGGCGACGCCACTATTTGTAGATTTTTTATACCACGATGATGGCAAACCTATGAACGCCTGCAACCCCAGAGGTATCGTATGCGTGTTGCCGACCCCTTCAAAATTTTTTCAACCTTTCCTTGAAGAACCCCATACTGTAGTAGCGTGTTGGGAAAACCTCAGCAGGCATTCCTTCACTCACTCACTCACGACAGCCAATCTCAAGGTATTGATCCTTAAATCTTCTATGCCCAGTAATTTCACTAGCTACAGTGTCCTTCAAACCGAAACCGGTGGTACCTACCTAGCCGGCCTCTTGCATTAAAATGCCTAATACTAGTAAGTTATATATCAAAGGTTACCAATTTTCATCTTAACCAGGAACCTCACATCCACATCCAAGAGGCGCAGTTCCAACAGCACGCTCGCACCGCCTCTGGAACTCTTTACGAGGGGGAACGGTACGCGGTATGGAAGAGGCAGGAAGCCCCGCCCTATTACGAGGCCCCGCCCCCCGCCACCTGCTGTCGTCCGACACACGACCACCATCAACACACCCACCAACCGACTCTTAAGGTAAGCCTCCGAAATTTTAACGTCATGACGGGTGGCAAACAAGCATACGGTCCGTCTGATGGTAAGCAGACACCGCAACCTATGAACGCGCGCGACACTTGAAGTATCACATGTAACCAATAGATAGGGAGACGCTTATAGCCGAGTGCACCCGCTGATCGGTAAACGATCGGTAGGTTAAGCAACTTTAGGCGCGGTCAGTCACTAGATGGGTGATCGCGTTGTGGTATTTCAACCGAGCGTCTCCGTGCTTTGGAGGGCACGTAAAATGTCAGTCCCGGCTGTTGACAATTAGACAACAGTCGATAAGTCAAGTCAGAGGCCTACGGGCGACCTGAACAACTCTGGCACTAGGTTGACCACTAACCAATCGATAAGAAGAATGGATAGGAAGAAAGGGGTGAAGAGGGAAGGGTGGGAAAAAAGGAACTGCCCCACTTGTGCTGGAATCATATCCCTACTCCTAGTTAAAAAGTTTGAGAATTAAATTGTGCTTAGGTCACTAAACTGGCATTTTTTTCAATCTGTATTTCATATATCTTCAATAAAGTACAGCTATGGACAATCTCTCAATTAAATTGGAGATAAATCTATTAGCTTTATCTAAGACCATCAATCGCTGAATAATTGTCAATTGCAATTGATTGTTCATGAACGACTTAGGTTCTAACTTAAAAAAAAAAATCCCATTTTGACATTTCCCATTATTTCTAATAATATTTTTTACCCTTAGGTATCAGAAACTGTCCGTAAACGACAGTACAGAGTCGGATTGAACCTGTTCAACAAGAAACCAGAGCGTGGTATCGCTTACCTGATCTCCCGCGGCTTCCTGGAGAACTCTCCGCGAGGAGTCGCCAGGTTTCTCATCACCAGGAAGGGTTTAAGCAAGCAGATGATCGGGGAATACTTGGGCAACCTACAGAGTCCCTTCAATATGGCTGTTTTAGAGTAAGTACTGATTTACACACACATACAAACACAACCATCTAGACTGAACAGGCGCCTTTATGGTCAATACATACCTGGTTCAAGCGAGAATCGATACTGCGACTTCTAAATACGCAAGAACGGTCATTGTTTTCTGTTTTTTTTTATTTCATGACGGTTGGCAAACAAGCATACCATTCACCTGATGGTAAGGTATTTCAACCGTAATCTATGAATGCTTGCGATACTTAAAGTATCAAATGCGGGCTGTCAACCCAAGGAGGGAAGAGATAAGCCACCCAAAAAGGAAGGGAGCAGAGGGGGTGGGAGATTGGGCCTCCGGCGCTCTCACTAATCGCACGAGACGCAACAACTTACTTTGTTACTTTACGGCGGCTGTGAGAGGAGAATTTCCCCAGTCGAGCCGGCCCATTTGCGCTGCGAGATACATGGTTCCATACCACTGAAACCAACTAACTTCTGTTATTTTTAACATCTAATTGTTACTTCCAGATGCTTCGTAAACGAGTTAGATCTGTCCGGAATGGCGGTGGACGTCGCCCTCCGTAGATACCAAGCGCACTTCCGCCTGCCGGGCGAAGCGCAGAAGATAGAGCGGCTCGTCGAAGCGTTCGCTAGGCGATACTGTGTGTGCAATACTGACTTCGTTCAACGATTACGTACACAGGATACGGTATGATTCTTTTTTAATTCAAATATGTATTTTTGTTGTTGCTGTTGTTATTGTTGTTGTTGACCCTAATGGCCTTGACAGTATCACCGGGCGGGTGTTGTTTTTTATGGGGAATCTTATGGATGGATATTTTTGGAGAGCATTTATCTTCTGTAGTCTATCTTATCCAAAAACGATCCGGAAAATTAGATTTAAATTAACGTAATAATAAGGTTGATTTGACGCCTCAATAGCTCAAACTTAGAAGATACAACTGTTAAAGCGAAACCTTTGTGGGTAGCGAGTCTGCCTTTAGTCTCGACGGTTGCGGGCTCGATTCCCGCTCGGGCAGATGTTTGTTGTATCTGTTTCGGTCTGGGCGTTTGTCCTTGTGGTTCTACCCACCGTCCCTCGGAGAGCATGTTAATCTGATAATAATCGTTAACTCTTGAGAAGTGAATTGCTCTTATCCATTGAGGTACTGGTTCGCCCTTAGGGTTGCGGAGGTCAGATAGCAATCACTTCGTGTAAAAACTAGTAACCTGTCAAATCCGGATAAGAGTAATTAGCAGACCCGGATAAATAATATACCGGGAATTATGCTAGGCTTTACCATTACCCTGAGCTTTGTATCCAGTACTAGCAATACGTTTAGTTTTATGGAAATCGCAGTAATGACTTTTTGTAATGTAATGCTGTTGGTATAATGACATACAGACGGATGGATAGAAATTTCCGTTTTTGCCACCCGACTAAGATAACCCAAAAAAGATCACGTGACACATTGATTATTTTTCCCACAGATATTCGTGTTAGCCTTCGCCATAATAATGCTAAACACGGACCTCCACACACCGAACCTGAAGCCGGAGGCTCGCATGTCGCTCGACGACTTCGTACGGAACCTGCGCGGCATCGACGACTGCGGTGACATCGACCGGGACATGCTCGCCGGGATATACGACAGGGTGAAGGCGAGCGAGTTCAGGCCTGGAAGCGACCATGTCACGCAGGTAATAAGAGTCATATTGGATTGAATTTACTGTTTGCGTTAAGATGACTTTGTATGGCTATGTACGCCATGATATGATAGGATGGTGACCAGCAAATTCAGGCCAAGAAGTAAACTTATTGCAAAGGTAATAAGGGTTATTTTGGAATGAAATTTGTTTTTATGTTAACCTCGATGACTTTTTAGAGTGAAGAAAAGTGAGGTCAAGCTGAAAGTGATCATATCACATAGGTAATAAGGCTGCTTTTGGAATGGAGTTAGAATATATTGTTTTTCTGATGGATGACCAATATAAAAACCGTTTGGCATCAATCTGGTCATCTTCACAGAAATATCTGACAGATATAATCTGTTCTGTAATCGCTAGCCATTTCAGGCAAAATTAATTTCTTAGATTTTAAAAATTTTTCTATAACATCGTTAGTAATGTTAACATGATTTAGGGAAGTATTTTACAAGTTTAAAAATCTAAAACTTGTGACACAGGTGATGAAAGTGCAAGCCACGATAGTTGGTAAGAAGCCCCACCTGGCGTTACCGCATCGCCGGCTGGTGTGCTACTGCCGACTGTACGAAATACCCGACATACACAAGAAGGAACGACCCGGCGTGCATCAGAGAGAAGTAAACCAATTAATCCTACTAATATAATAAATGAGAAAGTTTATATGTTTGGATGTAAAGGTGTTTGGAAATTTGTTGAACGGATTTAGATAAAATTTGGCACCGACGTAAATTGTTGCCTGGATTAGTACATATAACACTTTAAATCCCGGAAAAAAATTCGGTTGTCAAAAACATATGACGTATTTAATAATTCATTTCTCAGACAGCACATCACCTGTATAATTCGATCAGTATTTAGACATGATGACGAAAGCATAAGTCTTTTTTCAATAATTATATTCCATATTCTGTTTGTACTAAGTACTCATTCAATTGTAACGTGTGTCCAATAAATTACGTATACATATGCGGTCTTCTATTTTGTCTATCACACTACCTGGATCCTTTAAATAACAAGTCTGTGTACTGCAATATAAGTAATACGCTAAAGTGGTGACCCCGACGTGATAATACCGCGGAATTTTTATGTCGACAAAGTCAAATCAATTACTCTGAATTGGTATTTCTGATCTGGTTATAACAGCAGTTGAGTTGTATATTAATAAATATTTTTTATATAACAGGTATTCCTCTTCAACGATCTCCTCGTGATAACGAAGATCTTCAGCAAGAAGAAATCTTCAGTTACTTATACGTTCAGGCAGTCGTTCCCGCTATGCGGGATGCTTGTCAATCTCTTCTCTGTGCCACGTGAGTAAGAAATAATCATGACGATATTTACATCGCGAGTTATTAAGTATTTTATAGGGACGTTCATATAAAAGCGGACTAAGTGCGGGATGGAATGGATTGGTAAATCGTATATTCAACTGCGTGTCTCCGTACTTTGGGGGGCAAGTTAAGTCAAGCTAAAAACGTTGATAATGGATTGACCCCCAACCACACCATATGAAGAAATATGTTACTCTTTACAATAGCCTTGTGTTTGCGATAGATACTTTTTAATTAATGAACACTGAACAGACACTTTACATATATCTCTCCCCCTTCCATTCAAGAACTACGCATGCCGGTCTCTGATGTCACCAACTAACTGTGGCTAATTCTATCGCGAACAAAGTAGTTTGCCAATTCTTTTTTTTGTCGTACTTACAAACAGTGGAACTCATTGCCGGCACACTTAATTCCTCCTTCGTATATTCTGGGCTTCAAGCGAGGCGTGAAGAGGTATCTTGCGGGTAGGCAGGGCGAGGCTGGCTAACGCTGTTGCCTTCCGCAACTGTATTAGCCGCCTTCGTGTTTTGACTTCTAATCTTGAAATTGAAGATAAAATCGCTTGTGTTTATATATTTTACATAAAAAATTGTATCTATTCCAGACTACCCATTCGGTATACGTCTGTCTCGTCGCGTGGACGGTCGTCGGCTGGCGACGTTCAACGCTCGCAACGAGCACGATCGCTGCAAGTTCGCGGAGGACCTGCGCGAGAGTGTCGCCGAGATGGACGAGATGGAGGCCATGAGGATCGAGGCGGAACTCAACAGGGGAAGGGAGGAATACGGGGAACACTGGGAGGAATGGTACGTGTATTATTGGGGTATATTTAGGTCATAGTTAGTCAATTATGGGAGATTCGGGAGATGGATGAAAAAATGGGGCAAAAATGGGATGGGAGATAAGTGAACCAAAAATTAACAAAAAATAATTTCCACCAAGCAATGTTATTTCTTTATAATATGTTCGACAAAATATATCTGCAAATTTTATCAATGTATGTTTTTATCTTGAATGTTTTCAAATGTTAGGAAATGTTACTTAACACGGCAAAATAATTTTGTAATCAAATTTTTCCCACTAAACGGGATAAAATAATAAATCAAGAGATAACTAGAAATTACCAAGATTTTTACAAGTATTTCACCAGTCAAGCTAATTCTATTTCTTCTTTCAGTAATGGAGAATCGAGACAGCGGTGTGGCTGACGTCGAAATCGATCATCAACAGTGTATGGATCATGTGCACGTCCATGGGTATGCATTATCATTATTTATATTTCCACAAACATTACAAATATTAATACACACCCCGCTAGAATTATAGAAGACAACAATAAAGACTGTAGCGACATCTACACGCAACATGACGTAACGCGATAGAAAGACAAGATTGTCACAATGTCGCATCAAGCTACAACGACACCTACAGGGCATACTACGCAACGATATGGACGACCAACGAACGTCACGTTCCTAAATCGCGCTATCAAAGTTTCCTACGCTCTTGAGATATATATACAACTTTCCAACGTAAGTCGTTGGGCTTCGGCCCAGGGCTTCGATCCGCCAGGCAATATAACCCGCATGGTCGGAGGATCCTCCCGTTGTGTTGGAGGCATTTCTCACATCCGTCTCACCCTCCACATAGACTTTAATTTTTATAATTTTATGGCATAAATAAAATAAGGATAAGATGACTCCAGCGTAGTAATTAATGACCAACCGTCTAAATGGCAAAGTTTATTCAAGCATCTCGCCTTTTTGTTTGTGTACAAATTGGACGTGAAACACCACGAAAACACAAACCCCGCCACCCCCCTCCTTTATGTTAAATAAGCGTCCGGTCCGCCTGATTTTAAGCAGTCACCGTAACCTGTGAACGCGGGTGATTCTTGAAGTATCACTTGCGCGTGAATAACCCAAGGTGAAGAGGCCTTCTGTGATACTGTTAATTGACGCCGACTTTCTGTGAGGGGGTAGTACTTCCGCGGTCTATCTGGTCTATCTGTGCTCTACTGGCTCTACTGCTGATATCTACGTCACTATATTACCATGTGTCCCCAGCGTGGTGGTCCCCCCGCCGCCGTCGTGCCCGGCGCCCGCGGCCCCCTCGCGCCTGTCGCAGAACCCGCCCCCCACCAGCATCATCAAGCGGAACGTGCTCAGCAACTCGCTCGTCGATATCAATGACCCTGGTACGTATTTGAAGGCAAACACATTCATCCGTGTTGAGCGTTTTTTTGTAGGAACAGAACTTATGGACTCGCGTCACCGACATGCTAGTGACGTCAGACTACCAATTATGCAGTTATACCCAAGTCTATAGTTTATGATTTACATCATAACACACCCACGTAATACACATTGTAAATCTATACCCTACACACTACTGACCGTGGCACACTATGTTGACCACATCATTTGGGCTCTACGAACAACAACAACGACACCGTTGTGGCGTTGTGGGTAGCGAGTCTGCCTTAAGCCTCGACGGTTGCGGGTTCGATTCCCGCTCGGAGCAGATGTTTGTATTATTCGTACAGGCATGTTTTCCGGTCTGGTTGTGTTTGTCCTTGTCATTGTGAATGTTTCCGGACCCCGACACAGGATATAATTATCCTAATGGGGGCCGTTGAGTGTGTAGCGTTTATTTATTATTTATTTATTAATACTTTGCTTGAAATAGCAATACATTATTTACACAACAGTCAGTAAATTACTCAAAGTATGATGTACTAAAACCAAAATTTTTTCGGGATAAAAACTATCCTATATGTGTACCAAATTTCATCCAAATAGGATATTAAATGGGACCAAATTTCATCCATAAATCCAGTAGCATGATTAAAAAAACAATTTTTTTTCTCTTCCAAACAGACTTAAAAGTTTCTTTTGGGTGTTAAAAAAATACTGTGAAAAGATGAGCTCTTAATATTTGTATTAAGATTGTCCGTATCGCATTTTTTGATTCCCATAAGAATAACATGGGAAATATTATTTTTGCTTGTTCTGATTTTTCTTGGTAGCCCGTCGTGGGTCATAAAGCAAATTCTTCCACGTATTTTTGTAGAGAATTGAACGCTCTACAAAAAAGGTATCCTATGATTTTTTTCCTTTGTTTGGAAGAACAAAAATTTTTATTTTTTTAATCACCCTAATGTACAGGACATTAGCATTAGTTTTTGCATGAAAGAGTTACAAATATCCATTCATCTTATGGATATACCTATATAAGATACCAACCTTTTCTAAAGTTGGTTCCGTGGCAAGTAAGAATCGGTTACATCAGTCAGATAAAATTATTTATTTGTTTATTTGACCGAGATATATTGTGGTATATGATGTAATGTTGGTATTCGCAGTCGCTCTAGCAGCGGAGCGCCTGCAGCGGCGAGGGTCGGTGGGCTCGCTGGACAGCGGCATGTCGGTGTCCTTCCAGCAGGGCAGCCGCACCGCGCTGCACGCCACCTCGCCCCGGCACCCTCCCGAGCAGCGCTCACCAGGTACAGACATGTTTTTTATGTAACTAAGTTGGCAACCAAGCAGCCCACCTGATGGTAAGCGGTTGCCGTTACCTTTGAACGCTTACAACAACAATAGTAGGTGTCATTCAATGGTTGTCTGGTTCTTATATCTCCTTTCCCCAGTAATTTCACTATGTGATAACAACCGGGACCGACAGCTTAACGTGCTCTCCGAGGCACGGTGGGGAGACCCACGGATAAACGCCCAGACCGAGACAGAAATCCCGCAACCGTCGAGACTAAAGGCAGACACGCTACCCACAACGCCACAACGGTGTCGAGTGATACAAATGGGCAATATATCAGTATATTTTACTCAAAAGAGCAAAACACTGATATTCCGATATTACCAGAGGGCAAACGGAGAATATAATTAATTCTACACTCGTATCAGGAAATAACCAAAAGTACAACGGAATGCCAAAGACACTACTGCTTTGTGGTACAATATTTGACACTGCGCTGGTACCCTTTTTTGTTTTTCTTGTAAGTATCCCCCATTGCCCCGGAGAACACGTCAAACTCTTGGTCCTGGTTGTTATCATAACATCCGATAATAATTTTTAACTCTTGATAGATAAATTGCTCTCATCCAATGAGTCACTAGTTCGCTCTTAAGGATGTAGATCAGATGACAATCGCTATGTGAAAAAAATAATAAGAGACCTGTTATGTCCCTTTGGAAAAAGTAAGAAAAATCACGTGTCTGACTAAAATCTCTTTTTCAGGTCGACTCTTCGGAGGGATATTTCCTGGTCGTCAGAGAAAACTGAGTGCATCCGGCATTCCGGATACTAAGGCGGGAGTTGGAAAAAGCACGGAGGTTTAAAGATCTGGAATCGATTTAAAATCGATGTCTCATCCGATTTCTTCTAAACTTCATTGAGGTTTCATTTTAAGAATTGCTTTCTAGTTTGATTTTGAATTATCTGTGAAAGAATGCTTCCTACCAAAACGATTTTAATAATCGAATAAGCGTTTTCTGATTAAATCTTGCTACATTGTAATCAGATTTTTTAATATTAGCTTATTCGGGTTTTCTTGAGTGCCATCTTTTTATGTAAAATCGAATCCCTCTGAAACGGGGAGTTGAATTTATTTAAGTCCATTGTATCTATCGTAAATCGAATTTGTAGATTTTTTTATGAATTTTGATTTTCTTTCGCCGTGGAGGTATAATGGAGTATATTGTGGTCGAAGATTAAAATTTAGGATTTAGGATGGGGGAGAATGGTTTAAGAGTTATTTGGAATTTACAAGACGTGCCAATGACATGACTCATACAATTTTATTCGATTTTACATATGCGAAAATCGAATCAATGCATGAATATTTTGACATAATTTTTCGATTTTTTTCATATATAGATTCTTTCGTAATATTAAATTGAAATATATTGCGGAAGGTTACTCGGATATAACAACGAAAAATAGCCACATGTTGGGATTAAGATTGGGTCCATATGTTTGGGGGTGAATTTCATTTTTGAAAATGAATTTATGGATAATGCGGTGAAAGCATGGGTTATCGCTTAGACAGGGTTACGTAACCTTTTTGACAGGATTGATGTGTTTCGAAGCATTTTTGGAGAATTTAGTTTAGGCAATAATTTCGAAAAAAAAAAAATCTTTACCTACAACATTACGTAGAATCCATTGCACGTTACCAGCCAAGTATTAAAGTTGCCTTTATATATATAAAAAAAAAAGTTATTCAATCGAAGAGTTTTAACTTTTTTTAGGATAGTTGTACATACGTTGGATATATAGATACAATAGAAAACGTTGAAATATCACATTGTTCTAATTACTTTGGCACATGGCATTTTAATCGTAATAAAAAATATATACGAATTATTGTTGAAAAATTATAGATATACATTTCAGATAATAGCCTTTTTGGCTTAGATCCGTACAAAATAATTTCTATAGTTTTTAAAGCCTATTCTGTCCATTGTTCTGTCTTTGTCCATTTAGATATGAATCTTATAAAATCTTATATTTGACAACAAAGCACTTTTCATTTATACAATTTTACTTAAAGCGCCTTTTCTACTGTTTTTTATAAAGATTTTTAGTCTGAATAACTGAATTTCTTAATGAGCTATCCAACTCTACATTTCATTTTTACGATCACCTGAAAATGTCCTCGCTTGAAATAAATATTTCAAATTATTTTGTTACCAAATTTTCACATTACCAATACATCTTGTGATTATCATTTCATAATATTTCATTAACTTTTTTGATATAAATTCCAATCCCCCCAAAATACCTCGACGCTAATCCCTTCTGCACCCTAATTTAATTTTTTTGCTCTTCGACTTTATAGTGAAATCTGACAACCTAATTTCACTTAATTTAAACACTAGATAATGTCCCTATCATAACTATATCTATTTCTAAGAGGGTAGAAAGAAATTTAGTTATATTGCTGAAGAAAATCATCTCTGACTGATGAGTTTAAACTGTAAACTCAGTTTTGAAGCTATCTTTATTAACTATTTAATAATGTTGACTTTATATCGATTACGTAGGCTTGTTGTTTCTACTATTTGATACGTGGGTAGATAGACAAATAATTGACTTGTTGACTTGGATTTTGACACTTATTTCGAGGGTGATAAGGTTGGTTATTCGGGTAATGATCGTTATGGGGAAGTACTTAAGGTATATGATAAATTGATATAAAAAATAATATTTAAATGTTTCTTAAGGTCAGGGTAATCCCGTCAACATGATTCTTCCATTGACATGTATAAAGATACTTTTTTGTTAATTGGATTCTAAAGCCCTTAAATCTATTTTCTTTAAAGTAATTATCCTTTTATAGAATTATAATACTGTTTTTCACTTTATCTCAAATATATTTTGACCACCTATTAATATATTATCCATAGACTTATATACATTGGATCGGCACTTTCATAAAGACAAAATGACGCAGACTCGTTAGTGCCTCTTTGTAAATTCAACACCAACAAAACGGAACAAAGTTAGTCACAAACTATTTTTTTAAATTATACAAGATAATCGAATGAAGATAGCGTGTGACTAATTTCGTTCCATACCGTAAGTGTTGAATGTACGAAGGGGAACAAAGGCACTAAAGAGTCTATGATTATTTAGGATTTCCATTTGAAATGACAATGATATATCATAGTTGCATAAATTAAATGAATTCTATAAGACAAATTATTTTAAACCCTACGCCATTGTACGTAAGTACGATTTCGCATACGTACCGTACAAAATTCTGAATTATCTGTCCAATCAAATTATTGTACTGTTGAATCTCCAATAATTTATATTATAAGCTTATATGATTTCAAATTAAATATTTATATGTATCGATCGGTCACAGAGAATTTAGTAAAAGTGCTTTGTCTTTTTCTCTCTATACTAGTGTGATAGAGAAAACAGATGTTAAGTAAAATGTTTGTGACCGATTAAGTCCTGTAATAAAATCCACGTTTGTGCTAATTCTAAAATTAAAAATAATGCATTAATATAAATGGAATTGATAAATCGTTTCGTCGTTGGATTTTAATCTTTATTGAAACGTAATAACTTTTAATATTGTGTGCGAGGTGAACTTGTTTGCGATGTTATATAACGTATATATATACGTATTTACGTATTTCAAGCGAGATGCGTTTTATCTCGTGAAGGATAGTAACACTAAGATGCGTTTTAAATGCGAGTGGTGATGACGTCATAATTAATAATATTTTTATTGGAACAGAAATACTTATTAATAATCATAGACTTACTATACCATAGACAGGCCCTTTCATACAGACAAATTGCTCAAAGACTCGTTGTTAATTCAACATCTGCGGAACGAAACGAAGTTAGTCACGAGTTTTTGACATTTTGTCTCTAGGGCCTGTCTATAGTATATAGTAAATCTATGTTACAGTATATTTTTTAAATCAACTAAAAACATTTATAATATATAATATATTATAAATAAAAATATAAATTTATATATCCCATTCGTATTTAGAACGTATCTGAAGTCCGTGTGGAATGATCTTTGTATTGCTTTTGTAAATTTCGCTTGAAGCCAAAGATGTATTTTTGATTGTGTTCACATATTCCAATTAACGTGTTTTTGAGTTAAATTTTATATTTTCTCTCGAAGTTGTTTGATTTTTTTTAACAATGAAAACAAGTAGTGAATTTTATGTTTAGTGACGTAAATCCGTGTCACATTGACCTATAAATAAAAATGGGCTACACATTGGTTAGTATAGAATATTAAAAAGTCAATTGTCAGTTACAGATTATATCAGAGAAATATGTTCTCATGTGACACGGGATTTATTAGTTTGGAAGGTTATTTTTTTCTGTAATATAAAACATACTAACTTATAATAACTTGTGTGTATATTTTAGAGTTTGTCTAATATATATCTTTTAGTTTGTAATTGTTATTATGTAGTAATAATCGCGTTCAGCGTATCCCTGTACTTTGTATAATAATTGTTGAGAGTTGCTACAACTAAGTCACTTACATTAGTTTTATTTAAAATAAAAAAACATGAAAATGTATTTATTTATTAAATATGAATTAACATTCATGAGGGTTTTTGTTGTTTTATTTTTTACTAGCAGCCCGCTCCGGCTTCGCACGGGTATGAAATATATAGCCTATGTCATTCACTGAAAAAATGTTTTTATATAATAAATGTTATGTTTTTTATTTAAGACATCACATTAGAAACCTCAAAAATAACAATATTTTTTCACTATTTAATGGATGTTATTATACATATAAACCTTCTTCTTCAATCACTCTATCTATTAAAAAAACCGCATCAAAATCCGTTCCGTATGTAGTTTTAAAGATTTAAGCATACATAGGGATATAGGGACAGAGAAAGCGACTTTGTTTTATACTATGTAGTGATTCGCCTTTACATATTACCTATCTAATGTTTGACTAGATGACGTTTTGGCGTAAAGGTAGCGAATTTTCTTAACGGTTGGCAAACAAGCATACGGTGCGCCTGGTGCTAAACAGTCACCACAACCTATGAACGCGCGTGTTACTTAAAGTATCACATGCGCGTTGCGAACCCGAGGGATAGAGGAGGTGAACGAATGGGAATCCGGTGCTTCGGTACTCTGTTACTGAGCCGGGCTATTAGTGTTGGCTTACACTAATCTAAACATAAAATAAAATTGAAAATTTTATCCTTTATTTTTAAGTTTTTACTTCAAAAATAACTAAAACTTGAGACAAAGATCTTATTATCTTTTCCTATCTCAGTAATTTTTCACTAACAACTATATATATTTTAATTATATTATAATTATATTAGTAAATTAACGACATAATTATATTCGTTGGGTCTTGATAGCATCAGCCTTTGAGGAAGTTTTAATGGGATCTCATGGGTGGGGGCGAACACAGAACCCGACATCTATTTTTATTTCTCAAGAGGCCAAAAGTCATTTCCAGATCTCTAAGGGCCTACGGCCAAAATAGTGAGAGAGGAGACAATCTCTGCTTTAAAAGCTGAAAGTGCAAGTGGGCTGGTAGACTTATAAGATGAGAATGAATGACTCAGTCAATCTTAGGTGGTTCCAATATTTACCGGTTTTGTAAATCTCCATAAATTTGCAATCGTTACTGAAGGAACCATTCTGCTGATAGGGCTTCAAATTTAACCATCCAGAAATTGAAAAGTAACTGAAGTGATGATACCTTTTTTCTTCTATTTTTCCATAACCGTTGTAAAGAAGCGTATGATCCTCCTGATAGTAAGCAGTCACCGTAACCTATGAACGCTTGAGGTGCTTGAAATATCACATCTGCTCTGCCAATCCAAAGAAGAGGAGGGAACGGATGGCAAGGAAAAAAGGAAGGGAACTGAGTGTGTGTGATATTGGACCTCCGGCGCTGTCACTCATCGCCCGAAACTCAACAGTACCTATGTATTGATACTGTTACTTTACCCAGGTTTTCGGTGAGAGGGTGGTACTTCCCCGGTCAGTCCTTATGCGTTGTAGGAAGCATGGCTCTAGTACCATTACCAGTATATAGTTACCTTTGCTGTAAGTTGATGAGGGTATCCTGAAAATTCCTGGTGATTATGCATCAATTCAAGATTATTACTACCTAATTTCGTTGAAGTAACAGAATACCCAATTCTGACTCGACATACCTCTAGGATATGCTCATACACAGGATTACATGATAATCTTATTACAGATTTTTTTCCGAATTGCTGTTAGCCCTGTTGGCCTTGACAGCGTCATAGAGTGGAGAGCCAAATACTGAGACACAACCTTAAAAAATAGTACCTCCAGCGCATCCAGCGAGGCCGAGCCGACTCTGCTCCGTTAACGCTAGAGTTGCGGGGTCGATCCTCCGTGGACTATGGACGTAGTCACTCCTAGCGTGCGCAGCGGTAACGAACCAGCCTTAAGCGCCAGAAGTCGAGGTTTCTGTTCCCGCTCGGAGCAATGTTTGTAATGACCATACGAGCATGGAGCTATTCGGTTTGGATATCAGGATTACTGCATGTCTTTGTGTATGTTTCCTGTGTTGGATACACAGGATAAGATTATCTTAATGGAGGCCGTTGAGTGTGAAAGGTTTAAAAATGAATAGGAGTATTTAAGTTGTTAAAAAACCATTGCTAATATTCTTTAAAAAATTATATTAACAAGTCCAAAAGCCGATTTACTCGTTTAGTACCTATTTAAATGTAGTTTTTCTTGGCGTGTATCAACCACACAATAACGATAGTCATCCCAACGCTTTTGAAAGCCGCAACGTCGACAGCGATACACAGCACTTGTAGGGCTTCGCCACCCGCCGCCCCCAGCTGAGCTTGGCTTAGCACCGAAACGTATTTGTACTATGTGTAGGTTTCGTAATAGTAAACGTCATTGGTTTTCTAGGCAGGAGAAAATGGCATGGAGTCGATGTTGATACACGATTTTTTCTTGTTCAAAATTTTTGGAAAAATGTATGTTTTTATTTGGAATGCAATAAATTAATGTAGTTTGATAAGATTTGTGTCGCTTTAATCTGAAACAATCCTAAGCGTCTATCTATATCATATAATATAACTTAATAGCCTTCTGCCTCGTGTGATACACGCTTGTTTCACACCTCAAACCATCGTGTCATTGCAAAGCACTTGTGCCGCTTTACGTACGTGTTGACAGGTTTCCAGATCAGATAAGAAAAATCTCTTCAGATTTATTTATTTATTTATTTATTTTATTTTTTTATGTTAGAAGTTGGCAAGCAAGCATACGGCCCACCTGATGGTAAGTGGTTGCCGTAGCCTATGAGCGCTTGCAGCACCATTAGTAGGTGCCACTCACGCGTTGCCAACCTCGAGATATTAGTTCTTAAATCTCGTTCGCCCAGTAATTTCACTAGCCTACAATGCTCTTCAAACCGGAACACAGTAGTGCCTAAGCACTACTATTTGGCGGCAGAATATTGGACACTGCGGTGGTACCTACCTAGCCGGCCTCTTGCAACAAAAGACCTACCACCAGTGTGACTGATTGCACTAGTGGAATAATCTCTGTTGTGACAGAGGTTATCCCAACAGCGGGCGATGGGGTCGTCACATCCCGACGCCTTTAATATCATAGTATGGATGTTAGGTGAATTAATCATAGGTTCAGATTTACTTAAAGTCATCTCATTAAGTTAGATAAAAATTGTGTGTGTCTGTTTGTGTATATGTATTATTATAATAAATGTCAGTCATATAATTATATATTTATTGCCACCAATAAAAATAGAATGGCTATTAACTTTGAAAGCTTAATCGAAATCCAAAATGTCGTACCTGTTTCTTATTTTAATTTATAGGCTATATTTTGATGATGATTTGTAGCCTGCTTAGTGGTAAGTGCTAACCGTAGCGATTTTCGGACTAAACGGTCAGAAAGAATAGGAAGACTAGAGGTAAGATAAGAGTGTTTCCTCAGTTAAGTCAATTCTTCTTAAACAAAAAGTAAGGCCTTATTGAAATAATAATCACTAAAATCAAGAATAATTTACAAACAGAAAAAAAAAGAAAATATGTTGCGCCGCTCCATTCATTTCTATATTCCAACATTGTCAGTCGATCCTCTCTGTTCGCTTCAGTACAAACGACCACGTGACAATAGCTACTGCCTTCGGCGCGATTTTTCATTTATTGAAAAGCATTTATAAAAAATGGAAACATATTAGAAAGGGTGAGTTTGTTTTAATTAAATTAAATTATTATAATTGAATTAACCACTAATTATATTACTGAACCCCCCAGTTAGGATTTTAACTTATTTCTTAAAAACATTTCACACCCGCATACAATTTTGAAATATTATTTTAATTAGTAAGAATTTAATTGCTTTATAAATACAACTTTCTATCTAAAGTCTAAGGTCTCAGTCTAAGGTCTAAGAAACTAAAGAACAATTTAGACGCAGTGATTGCGGGTAATTAACTGTTCTGTATCTAGAAATTAATAATTTAATTATATAAATTTTGTATTGACTTGAATTACTTTCGTAGGTCCATCATGAAACAAATCTTATTCAAAGAAAACGTAATAAAAACAAACGGTGTTTAGGCTAACGTTATCAAGTTACCACGTACCAAAAAAACAGTACTAAAAACAGAACTAAAAAAAGAAAACATGAATGTTTCAATTAAAAAAAAATTAATAACTTTCAAACATTTATTAAACACTTAAATTCTCAATTTTCATATAAGTCCAATGACGGACATATTATTGTTTTTATTTATTTTAAGCATCCCATAACGTAAACTTTAAATAATAAATGAAACGCAACACACACAATGGCCCCCATTAGGATAGTTATATCCTGTGTCGGGGGTCCGAAAACAGACAAGGACAAATACACCCTGACCGGAAAACATGCTTGTATGGTCGATACAATTATCTGCCCCAAGCCGGAACCGGACCCGTGACCTGTGTTGCTTAAACCAAGTTCGTTACCAGTGCGCCACAACGTCGTCAAAACTGTGTTAAAATAGTCTTCCTGAAACACATTAACACACTGGCAGTCCACACGACTCCACTCACTTTAATTAATTAAGTATAAAGAACCCTATGCCTTAATCTAGATATTAAGCTATCTGGATGCCAAATTCTATCCAAATCTGTTTAGTAGTTTTTGTCAAGCAAAAAATTACTTAAATAGTCACTATTCTCTCTTTAAGCAGTGACGCTTGGACTGCCAAGCACAGATATAAAACACTCACAGACAGACAGATATACAGATATTTATAAAATATATCACTTATTTTTACACCCATGCAATATATAAACGTATACATCCACAACACAACACAACACATAGTTTAAAAAAGTTTTATAAATTGTTTCAATACACGTTTGTTGACGCATCACTAATATTCACTAACTACACAACAAACTAACATCACTAAAAATTTGAAGATAACAAAAAGTTAAATTTTAAATATATTTATTTATTATATCTGTCATTCTGACAGATGTCAAACTTTTGGCGCGAAAAGGAACGCTCGGCCGCGGACGTACAAACAAAACTGCCTTCCAAGTTGTAAAAGGAAAACACGAATTATCCTCATTTAGTAGTAATTTAATAAACTTAACTAAATTATACGTATTTAATTCAATTTAAGCGTTGCCGGCTGAGCTCAGCGTGCATTATGACGGTCAATCACCTTCCGTGTTTCGTTTCAAAACAAAGAAAAACTATGTACTTACATAATTGAGTTACAACTGATAATTAATGTTATATTAATTAATTTAGAAGTATAATTATATTAAACTTAAGAAGAAGGCCTTTCCGGTAATGGCTGTTAAGTAATTAACTTTTATATTTCGCGTTACGTCGATAAGTTTTATTCTGTATTCTCGATGAATAGATTAATGAATATTATATCATAGACTTTTATATACTATGGACTAACCTTTCATACAGACTCAGATACAGATTCGTTGGTGCTCCTTCGTAAATCCAACAGAAAAAAATCAAAATAATTTCCTACACCGTTAACTTAGTTAATACTCAACGCCCTTAAGAACTACGATGTACATTAGGAACGAACTTAGTCACATGCTAACTTATAAACTTAACTCTTATGTTGTGCAAGCCATAACCGAATGAAGTTAGCGTCTTGAATTAACGAAGGGTCACCATAGCTTTGGTGTTCAATCTATCACGGCTGAGTCTCAGTACTCGGCCCCCGCCCGGTGACGCTGTCAAGGCCAGTAGGGCCAACAGCAATACACATTCCGAAAAAAAAAAAAAAAAAAAAGGTGTTCAATAGTAGAGCAATGCTTCTCCCAGCACAAACAGCTCCACGTCTCAGTTACATCTCACAGAAACAACTAACTAGTTGAAAGTTTATAAAATAAATAAATAAACGCTGCAAACTCAACTATTATAATTTTTTTTTTTTTTACATTTTTTTTTTTTTAAAGAATACTAGCAATGCCTTTTTATGGCATTTCTAATATTCCTATTGCCCCTCCAAATAAGCTCGAAGCTTGCGCTAGGAGTGGGTACGACAATAGCCCAAGGGGTCAGGATCGAACCTGCGACTCTCGCGTTAACGGAGCGAAGTCGGCCCTTCTACCGTTGAGCTATTGAGGCTTCAAAATTGTATTTATATTTTGCTTGCTTTTCCCGCGGTTTCGTCCGCGTGAAAAACGATTAAAGCAATATATATGTAGATATAATAGCAATACTCTAAATTGGTTCCTCATACACATTTGCCTATTTAGTCTCCATGGTCCCATCTATATCTATACTATAATTGATCGATTCAGTTGATCAGTTTAAAGCATCTAAAAAAAACTTAGTTCCGAATTTAATTTTAGTTAGAATACACTAATAATTTCTGTATTAATCCGTATCCACCTTTAATTTAAAAATAAATAACTGTTTATTTTATTTTAGATGGAAGAAACTTTAGATAGAGAGGCAAATACCAGCGCGTCTGGTTTCGATTCGGCGGCCATTTTGAACGATGACGTCTCACCTACCACCAGCTTCTGTTACAACATACCAAATCTCTTTAATGGGTAATATCACTAGAAGAATATATAACACAATTAAAAGATATTTATTTTTTGTATGTGAAGGATTGATATATGTTGTCCTCCTTCACAAAGGGAGGATCCCGGACAATGCATCCGATATTTCTTCGCAACGAGTGAGGGATTATGGTTGTTAAGTTGTATAAATGCTTATCTACATAGAAAGACTTCGACAGCGTGATGTAGGATGCGAAAAAAAACTTATCGCGTTGTTTTATTTCTTGACGGTGGCAAACAAGCATACGGTCTGTCTGAAGCTAGGCAGTCAGCGTAACCTATGTAACCCAAGGTATGGGAAGGAAGGAATGAGAAGTAAAAAGAGGAAAATAACAGATAGGGTAGGAAATTGGGTCTCCTACTCGTAAAGTAACAGTACCTACTGATACTGTTACTTTACAGCGACAGTGTTATACTTCCCCGGTCGAGACCGTTTGTGTTGGGAAAACCATGGCTGTACTACTATTTGCTTATACAGGTTGTATCAATAGAAGTTTTAGTAATTACTAATTGCTAGTAATAAGAGCAGTGAGGTCGTGGTCTGCTACTACAAATTACTATACAACAAGGTCGTGTTAAACGTTTAACGCACGAGGGAGAGAGAAAGAGTAACACAAAGGTAGAAAATAGGAGAGAGAAAGAGAGTGAGTCGGTTAATGTTAATAAAGTTTGTCTTAAAGAAATAATATGATTTCACTAAAAATCAATTTCTACCCCTTCTTATTTTCATTTCCACATTACGAAGTTTCACTTCTTCCGCGCGAAGGGACTCCACGCATTATTTTTTTTAAATTATAATATTCATTTATCTCTTTTGAAACTCTTACAGTCTTGGTCCCGGTTCGGTACTTTGCGAGCGTCCCGAGACAGAGGTCAATGACACTTACACATCAAACCCTGAACCATCGGAAGAGACTGGAGACAACCAGCAGTATGAAGAAGATGAAGAATACTCACCTAATAGTATGTTTTTTAAATGGTTGAAATTTAATAAACAATCATCGACATTTTAACATAAATATGTATGACCTACTTTCTGCTAAACGGTCCCTGTTGCCTATGCCTCCGAATATCACCGGAGTCATCACCTGATATAAGGGCAGTGGAGGGTGAAAAGGATGGAAAAAAATGAAAACTGTGGTGTTAAAAAATGCGCTTCCGGCACTCAATTTTGAATGAAATGCAAAGTAATAAATCCGTGGATTTACTATTGACGATCATTACCTGTTCTTCCTAAAAATATGAGGGTTCTACTTACTAAAAGGGAGAATTTGCGAAAAAGGTAAAGATCACGACGACAAAGGAGACTTTGAGAAATGTAATCATCATCAAAATAAGTATTTATAATTTTCACAAAGAGGCCGGCTCATTGTATTGAGATTCACGAATCAAAGATGTAAATATATCACTAAGTTATAGTATATAGAGGAAAAGTTAAAAGTAATTTTTGCAAAAATTGTTCATCTTTTTATAGTTGGTATCGACTTATTATGTATAACAGTAACCTTTAAGCTTGTATATATGATTTAAGATAAAAGAAAAATATTTCAGGTTCAAAGAACGATATTCCCAAGCGTAAGCAACGACGATACAGGTGAGTTACCTTTTGAATAATATAAATTGACGAGAGAACAATAAAAATGAAGCACCGAATTCAAACTCAACTCAACTCAAGTGAAGTGAGATAAGAGTGTACTTAAGTGAGATCGGTTTATATATAGTTTTTTTTATGTCATGACGGTTGGTAAACAAAAATACGGTCCGCCTAATTGTATGCAGTCACCGCAACCTTTAAACGCTTATAACGCAATACTTGAAGTATCACAAATGCGTTGTCAACCCTAGGGATAGAAGAGAAGGGATATGATATACAGAAGGAAGGGAACAGAGGGGGGAGAATTAGGCCTCCGGCGCTCTCACTCATCGCATGAAACGCAACCGTTTCTAGTGATACTGTTACTTTACGCCGATTTTCTGTGAGAGGGAAGTGCTTCCCCCGTCGAGACGCACCATTTGTGCTGGGAAAAGCATGGCTCTACTTCTATTTGCTTGTAAAGGTTGTATTAGTGTAAGATTTAGTCATCACTAATTAGTATTAGGACTGTGGTCTATTGAGAAAATTGGGTAATTTTAATTGAAAGAGGCTGATTAATTTCATACGTAATAATAACTGTCAAATATTTTGCGAGACATAAGCAAATTTTATTTTAATTTATTTAATTTTACCCACTTTTATTTATTTAAGGAAATAAATAGAATTAATAATTTCCTGTTCTTTGAAGATTGCTTAAAACTCTATATCTTGATGGCTTCCTTTGAAAGAATATGCTAGTAACATAAGTCCCTATGTAATGGATTAAAGACACATACACTATGATTCTATTATTTTTTCCATTCCTGCTATTTCAAAAATAAAACCGAACTAGATAAACAATTATACGTCAAGCCTTATTTTTAAATGTTAAGTTAAAATCTGGCTTATAATTTATTTTTAGGACAACATTCTCAAACGTCCAATTGGAACAATTGGAGGCTGCCTTCCATAAAACTCACTACCCTGACGTGTTCTTTAGAGAGGAGTTGGCGATGAGGATAGACCTTACGGAGGCCAGGGTCCAGGTTGATATTTTTAATGATCTTATTATATTATAAAATTAAATCACCTGATAATTAAAAGTAGAAGAGTAAGTTAGTTTTGAATTAGATTTCTCTAAAATAAAAGAAATCATTGAAGACCATATTTTATGAGCTGCACTTAGTGGGAAACTAAAAAGGAACTAAGGGAAAAATAACCAAAAAAAAATAAATTTAAGAATGAAATCGATTTTAATTGATGATCTTGTGTAAAAGTTACAATAATTTAGCATAACTTTAGGTATGGTTTCAAAATCGTCGAGCTAAATGGCGTAAACAGCAAAAGGCTGGTTGCGAGCCATACCCTCCTCGGTCTACGAGATCACCAGATCCCAGATCACCATCAGCTCTGGCTCTAGAGATGAGGGACTTTATTACAATACCAGGTAATTTTCTATGCTTCCTTTTCTTTTAGTTACTGGCCAAAAATTATATTAGGATATTTAATTATAATGTACCTCTCCAATTTTGCTTATTAACTATACTATACTGAGACACTACAAGTAGCTCAATGGAAGTTCAAAGTGGCTAAGTCCATTGATTGTTTACCTACTGTTGAGTACTCTTAGTCATACGGGTCTCATTCAATTTGGTAAATAGCTCTCCATTAATTTATATTTTATTTTTCAGTTTCATCCTCACAAATAATCAGTCTCACGGATACTTCCAATCAGAACAGTTACATACCCAAATCAAAACAACCAGGACCAGCAATACATATATCAGCGTTACCAACAAGACAGAACTCTCAAGTCGATTTACCTTCGTTTTCAATACCCCTCCAGTACAATTTAGGATCGTTTAAGAAGTTAGAAGATGCACAGTTAGATCTAGAAGCTTCTGCCTCAGAGCACCAAACTCAAAATCATTGGGACGCGAGAATGATGCCAAATTTTAATCTAATGAACATAAAACCGCTATTAGAAAATCGTGAAAATTTAGATATGACAGAAGTTAAATACGAAGTGAAAAACGAAAACGTGAGAGCTTACAACGAAATTACCAATCCTATACAAACATCTATAGAAGCAGATGATATACTTGGCAAGGAATCAGTACCAGAAGGTCAAACGATATCCCCAGATTTTGAGATTGAAAGATATCAAACATATCACAATGATAGTGAGAAACGTTATAGAGACTCGAGTTTTGATGATTCAATGATAGAAGATAGAAATGAATTCGTTTGTGATAATGATTTTCTTTGTAAGAATAATTATGAAAAGGTTGATGAAAAACGAAATGATTTTGAAGATTGTCATTTGTTAGATACAGATAATAATGTGGCTGTTAGTATAAGCAATTTTGATAGTAATCTATAGCTATTATAGAAAAATCATCATAGTTAAAAAGTCAATAATAATGATATATCCTGTAAATCTTAAAATACCGCATTATGAAATTTGTAATTTTACAACAGAACATTCTGATTGATGCTGAATTTAAACAATTTTGAATGTCACAATTGAAAGCTTATTTATAAAAATTATTTCCGTCTGGAGCCTGCGAAGAACTTATAACTTTTTGATATTGTTTTAGTACATTTTTAAGACTTATAGAGGATTGTAAACGTTGCCGACCGTTAGGAGTTTTGGCATCAGGCGCTTTCAATCGTTGAAGAAAAAGGTAGAGCTCTGAACAGCTACTTCTAAGATAGATTACACCTTGGTATCGAAATAATCAAAGATTAAATGACTGGTATAAGCTACTACTACATTTTTATTACACTAAATTTTTAATATATTATTTTTAACCTTAATTTAAATGAGATAAACGTGCTTAAGCATTTTGATATTTTAGACATTCCTAAAAATGATTTCATGCAATTAAATTATGCGGTATTATTAAGAGCATAGTTCACATAAAGTGAACTCTTAAGTTTACTCATAATAATTTTAAGCAATTTAATTTAATTATTATTTGTTAAGTAAATAAACGATTCTTGTCGTAATGGCGCTACTCATTTCAATCATTAGGCTCTCTCGAATCAAACTCCAGGAAAACTTTATCCAGTTCCGAAGTTTCAAGAAGGTAATCGCGTAATGATTGTTAGTTAAAGAGAACTGTTCTCAGGAACTCTTTCGTATTATCTTAATTTGTAAATGGATGCTTTATACTCACCAACATCAGAGATTCAAATGTTATTTCTGTAAATAATGTTGCCAATGGATTTTTAAAGTATTACTAGTATATTTACGTAGGTTACTGTAAAAAGCCTTATATATACTTAGACGAAAAGCTGAAGGTTTAAACTCTGACCCTTATCCATATATACCCTATTTTCTTTTTCACTTCCTACTCCGTTCTCCTCTCCGTCTCTTTAGGTGGCAAAGTGTGGTAATAATAATAATAATAGTAATAAAGGCTGCACACTCAACGGCCTCCATAAGGATAGTGGTATCCTATGTCGGGGGTCCGGAAACACATACAAAGACAAGGACAAATACGCCCAGATCGGAAAACATGCTTGCATGGTCAATACAAACATATTATACTCCGAGCGGGAATCGAACCCGCAACCTGTGGCGCTTAAGGCAGGTTCGCTACCGCTGCGCCACAACGTCGTCGTAATACCATTGGAGTTACTGAGAACATAGTAACTGTGCCTATTTATAGCGTTTAAGGCTAATGTGTGATAGCCTTGAGTTTAATTTATATAAATAATGTATAGGTACCTTAACTAAGGTCACTCTGATTAACCTTTATATAACGGCTAACCATTGATATTATTAATAGTCCAAAATACATACTGAAACCCACCAACTAACATGTAAGTATTGATGTTACTTGTTCTTCCCTATAAGATAAGAAGACACTTTATCCAGCTGTATGACCTGATAGGTTGCAAATTCACTATTTCGTTTATTTTTTTGTTTCATGACGACTGGTAAACGGTCCGCATAATGGTAAGCAGACACCGCAACCTATGAACGCTTGTGATACTTGAAGTATGCGCATTGCCAATGTAAGTTATAGGGGGGAGGTATGAGAAGGGAAAAAGAAAGGTAATAGAGGGGGCGGGAGATTGGGCCACCGATACTCTCACTCATCGCACAAAACGCAACATCCCTGATCGAGCTGCCTTATTTTTCCTGTTAAGAGGTTCTACGACTATAAAATTAATAATTTAAATAATATTAATATTATGAATAATGCTTTATATTGTTACCATAACAAAGATTAAAATCTATTTTATTGTAAAATTTTCCTAAAGTAGGTTCTAAATATAGTCATAGATTTCCATGAAACGTTTGAAGCCTTACATTATTATGAGGAAAATATTTTAATTTAAATGTAAATTCGTGTACAGAAATACACAATTCATTGTAATACTGTGTTAAGCTTATCGACTTACTGTTTATTATACTTTCATTTTGCGTTGATTTATTATTTTTTTTATAGTAATTTCGTCTACAGCTTATTAACTTTGACATTATAAAGCAAAAACAGATTAAGACTGTGATTATCTTGATAATACGAGGTTCATCGAAGACGTTGTGGCGTAGCGGTAACGCACCTCCCTTGTTTGTTGTTGTCGAACGCAGCTTCGATTCCCGCTCGGAGGAGATGTTTTTTATTGACCAAACAGGCATGTGCTCTGGTCTGCGTTTATTTGTGCCTTTCCGGTAATGGCTGTTAAGTAATTAACTTTTATATTTCGCGTTACGTCGATAAGTTTTATTCTGTATTCTCGATGATTAGATTCATGAATATTATACCCTTCGTAAATCCAACAGAGAAAAAATCAAAATAATTTCCTACACCGTTAACTTAGTTAATACTCAACGCCCTTAAGAGCTACGATGTACATTACGAACGAACTTAGTCACATGGTAACTTATAAACTTCACTTTTATGTTGTGCAAGCCATAACCGAATGAAGTTAGCGTCTTGAATTAACGAAGGGTCACCATCGCTTTGGTGTTCAATCTATCACGGCTGAGTCTCAGTACTCGGCCCCCGCCCGGTGACGCTGTCAAGGCCAGTAGGGCCAACAGCAATACACATTCCGAAAAAAAAAAAAAAAAAAAAAGGTGTTCAATAGTAGAGCAATGCTTCTCCCAGCACAAACAGCTCCACGTCTCAGTTACATCTCACAGAAACAACTAACTAGTTGAAAGTTTATAAAATAAATAAACGCTGCAAACTCAACTATTATAAATTGTATTTATATTTTGTTTGCTTTTCCCGCGGTTTCGTCCGCGTGAAAAACGATTAAAGCAATATATATGTAGATATAATAGCAATACTCTAAATTAGTTCTTCATACACATTTGCCTATTTAGTCTCCATGGTCCCATCTATATCTATACTATAATTGATCGATTCAGTTGATCAGTTTAAAGCATCTCAAAAAAACTTAGTTCAGCATTTAATTTTAGTTAGGATACACTAATAATTTCTGTATTAATCCGTATCCACCTTTAATTTAAAGATAAATAACTGTTTATTTTATTTTAGATGGAAGAAACTTTAGATAGAGAGGCAAATACCAGCGCGTCTGGTTTCGATTCGGCGGCCATTTTGAACGATGACGTCTCACCCACCACCAGCTTCTGTTACAACATACCAAATCTCTTTAATGGGTAATATCACTATAAGATTATATAACACAATTAAAAGATATTTATTTTTTGTATGTGAAGGACTGATATATGTTGTCCTCCATCACAAAGTGAGGATCCCGGACAATGCATCCGATATTTCTTCGCAACGAGTGCGGGATTATGGTTGTTAAGTTGTATAAAAGCTTATCTACATAGAAAGACTTCGACAGCGTGATGTAGGATGCGAAAAAAAACTTATCGCGTTGTTTTATTTCTTGACGGTGGCAAACAAGCATACCGTCTGTCTGAAGGTAGGCAGTCATCGTAACTTATGTAACCCAAGGTATGGGAAGGAAGGAATGAGAAGTAAAAAGAGGAAAATAACAGATAGGGTAGGAAATTGGGTCTCCTACTCGTAAAGTAACAGTACCTACTGATACTGTTACTTTACAGCGACAGTGTTATACTTCCCCGGTCGAGACCGTTTGTGTTGGAAAAACCATGGCTGTAGTACTATTTGCTTATACAGGTTATATCAATAGAAGTTTTAGTAATTACTAATTGGTAGTAGAAGGGAGTGAGGTCGTGGTCTGCTACTACCAATTACTGTACAAGAAGGTTGCGTTAAACGTTTAACGCACGAGGGAGAGAGAAAGAGAGATACACAAAGGTAGAAAATAGGAGAGAGAAAGAGAGTGAGTCGGTTAAATAAATAAATAAATAAACGCTACACACTCAACGGCCCCCATTAGGATACTAATATCCTGTGTCGGGGGTCCGGAAACATTCACAATGACAAGGACAAATACACCCAGACCGGAAAATATGCTTGCATGGTCAATACAAACATATTATGCTCCGAGCGGGAATCGAACCCGCGACCTGTGGCGTTTAAGGCAGGTTCGCTACCGCTGCGCCACAACGTCGCGCGGTTAATGTTATAAAGTTTGTGTTAAAGAAACAATATGATTTCACTAAAATTCAATTTCTATCACTTCCTATTTTCATTTCCACATTACGAAGTTTCACTTCTTCCGCGCGAAGGGACTCCACGCATTATTTTTTTTAAATTATAATATTCATTTATCTCTTTTGAAACTCTTACAGTCTTGGTCCCGGTTCGGTACTTTGCGAGCGTCCCGAGACAGAGGTCAATGACACTTACACATCAAACCCTGAACCATCGGAAGAGACTGGAGACAACCAGCAGTATGAAGAAGATGAAGAATACTCACCTAATAGTATGTTTTTTCAATGGTTGTAATTTAATAAACATTCATCGACATTTTAACATAAATATGTATGACCTACTTTCTGCTAAACGGTCCCCGTTGTCTATGCCTCCGAATATCACCGGAGTCATCACCTGATATAAGGGCAGTGGAGGGTGAAAAGGATGGGAAAAAATGAAAAATGCGCTTCCGGCACTCAATTTTGAATGAAATGCAAAGTAATAAATCTGTGGATTTACTATTGACGATCATTACCTGTTCTTCCTAAAAATATGAGGGTTCTACTTACTAAAAGAGAGAATTTGCGAAAAAGGTAAAGATCACGACGACAAAGGAGACTTTGAGAAATGTAATCATCATCAAAATAAGTATTTATAATTTTCACAAAGAGGCCGGCTCATTGTATTGAGATTCACGAATCAAAGATGTAAATATATCACTAAGTTATAGTATATAGAGGAAAAGTTAAAAGTAATTTTTGCAAAAATTATTCATCTTTTTGTAGTTGGTGTCGACTTATTATGTATAACTATAACCTTTAAGCTTGTATATATGATTTAAGATAAAAGAAAAATATTTCAGGTTCAAAGAACGATATTCCCAAGCGTAAGCAACGACGATACAGGTGAGTTACCTTTTGAATAATATAAATTGACGAGAGAACAATAAAAATGAAGCACTGAATTCAAACTCAACTCAACTCAACTCAAGTGAAGTGAGATAAGAGTGTACTTAAGCAGTGAGATCAGTTTATATATAGTTTTTTTTATGTCATGACGGTTGGTAAACAAAAATACGGTCCGCCTAATTGTATGCAATCACCGCAACCTTTAAACGCTTATAACGCAATACTTGAAGTATCACAAATGCATTGTTAACCCTAGGGATAGAGGAGAAGGGATATGATATACAGAAGGAAGGGAACAGAGGGGGTGGAGGATTAGGCCTCCGGCGCTCTCACTCATCGCATGAAACGCAACAGTTTCTAGTGATACTGTTACTTTACGCCGATTTTCTGTGAGAGCGAAATGCTTCCCCCGTCGAGACGCACCATTTGTGCTGGGAAAAACATGGCTCTACTTGTATTTGATTGTAATGGTTGTATTAGTGTAAGATTTAGTCATCACTAATTAGTAGTAGGACTGTGGTCTATTGAGAAAATTGGGTAATTTTAATTGAAAGAGGCTGATTAATTTCATACGTAATAATAACTGTCAAATATTTTGCGAGACATAAGCAAATTGTGTTTTAATTTATTTAATTTTAAGCACTATTATTTATTAAAGAAAATAAATAGAAGTAATAATTTCCTGTTCTTTAAAGATTGTTTAAAACTCTATATCCTGAAGGCTTCGTTTAAAAGAAACTGCTAGTTACATAAAATCCCTATCTAACTAGGATTCTGTTTTTTTCTCCATTGATGCTATTTCAAAAAGAAAACCAACTAGAAAAACAATTATACATGAAGCTATATTTAGAAATGTTTTGAAATCTTTAGGCTTATATTTAATTGATTTTTAGGACAACATTCTCAAACGTCCAATTGGAACAATTGGAGGCTGCCTTCCATAAAACTCACTACCCTGACGTGTTCTTTAGAGAGGAGCTGGCGATGAGGATAGACCTTACGGAGGCCAGGGTCCAGGTTGATATCTTTAATGATCTTATTATATTATAAAATTAAATCACCTGATAATTAAAAGTAGAAGAGTAAGTTAGTTTTGAATTAGATTTTTCTAAAATAAAAGAAATCATTGAAGACCATATTTTATGGGCTGTACTTAGTGGGAAACTAAAAAGGAACTAAGGGAAAGAAACCAAAAAAAATAAATTTAAGAATGAAATCGATATTAATTGATGATCTTGTGTAAAAGTTACAATAATTTAGCATAACTTTAGGTATGGTTTCAAAATCGTCGAGCTAAATGGCGTAAACAGCAAAAGGCTGGTTGCGAGCCATACCCTCCTCGGTCTACGAGATCACCAGATCCCAGATCACCATCAGCTCTGGCTCTAGAGATGAGGGACTTTATTACAATACCAGGTAATTTTCTATGCTTCCTTTTCTTTTAGTTACTGGCCAAAAATTATATTAGGATATTTAATTATAATGTACCTCTCCAATTTTGATTATTAACTATTTTAATAATACTGAGTTACTACAAGTAGCTCAATGTAAGTCCAAACTGGCTAAGCCCATTGATTGCTTATCTACTATTGAGTACTCCTGATCATGCGGGTCTCACCCAAATTGATAAATAGCTCTCAATTCATTTATATTTTATTTTACAGTTTCATCGTCACAAATAATCAGTCTCACGGATACGTCAAATCAGAACAATTACATACCCAAATCAAAGCAACCAGGACCAGCAATACATATATCAGCGTTACCGACAAGACAAAACTCTCAAGTCGATTTACCATCATTTTCAATACCCCTCCAGTACAATTTAGGATCGTTTAAGAAGTTAGAAGATGCACAGTTAGATCTAGAAGCTTCTGCCTCAGAGCACCAAACTCAAAATCATTGGGACGCGAGAATGATGCCAAATTTTAATCTAATGAACATAAAACCGCTATTAGAAAATCGTGAAAATTTAGATATGACAGAAGTTAAATACGAAGTGAAAAACGAAAACGTGAGAGCTTACAACGAAATTACCAATCCTATACAAACATCTATAGAAGCAGATGATATACTTGGCAAGGAATCAGTAACAGAAGGTCAAACGATATCCCCAGATTTTGAGATTGAAAGATATCAAACATATCACAATGATAGTGAGAAACGTTATAGAGACTCGAGTTTTGATGATTCAATGATAGAAGATAGAAATGAATTCGTTTGTGATAATGATTTTCTTTGTAAGAATAATTATGAAAAGGTTGATGAAAAACGAAATGATTTTGAAGATTGTCATTTGTTAGATACAGATAATAATGTGGCTGTTAGTATAAGCAATTTTGATAGTAATCTATAGCTATTATAGAAAAATCGTCATAGTTAAAAGGTCAATAATAATGATATATCCTGTAAATCTTAAAATACCGTATTATGAAATTTGTAATTTTACAACAGTACATTCTTGATTGATGCTGAATTTAAACAATTTTGGATGTCACAATTGAAAGCTTATTTATAAAAATTATTTCCGTCTAGAGCCTGTGAAGAACTAATAACTTTTTGATATTGTTTTAGTACATTTTTAGGACTTATAGAGGATTGTAAACGTTGCCGACCGTTAGGAGTTTTGGCATCAGGCGCTTTCAATCGTTGAAGAAAAAGGTAGAGCAGTGTACAGCTACTTCTAAGAGAGATTACACCTTGGTATCGAAATAATCAAAGATTAAATGACTGGTATAAACTACTACTATATTTTTATTACACTAAATTTTTTAATATATTATTTTTGACCTTAATTGAAATGAGATAAATGTGCTTAAGCATTTTAATATTTTTGACATTCCTAAAAATGATTTCATGCAATTAAATTATGCGGTATTTTTAAGAGCATAGTTCACATAAAGTGAACTCTTAAGTTTACTCATAATAATTTTAAGCAATTTAATTTAATTATTATTTGTTAAATAAATAAACGATTCTTGTCGTAATGGCGCTACTCATTTCAATCATTAGGCTCTCTCGAATCAAACTCCAGGAAAACTTTATCCCGTTCCGAAGTTTCAAGAAGGTAATCGCGTAATGATTGTTAGTTAAAGAGAACTGTTCTCAGGAACTCTTTCGTATTATCTTAATTTGTAAATGGATGCTTTATACTCGCCAACATCAGAGATTCAAATGTTATTTCTGTAAATAATTTTGCCAATGGATTTTTAAAGTATTACTAGTATATTTACGTAGGTTACTGTAAAAAGCCTTATATATACTTAGACGAAAAGCTGAAGGTTTAAACTCTGACCCTTATCCATATATACCCTATTTTCTTTTTCACTTCCTACTCCGTTCTCCTCTCCGTCTCTTTAGGTGGCAAAGTGTGGTAATAATAATAATAATAATAATAAACGCTGCACACTCAACGGCCTCCATAAGGATAGTGGTATCCTATGTCGGGGGTCCGGAAACACATACAAAGGCAAGGACAAATACGCCCAGACCGGAAAACATGCTTGCATGGTCAATACAAACATGATATTCCCAGCGGGAATCGAACCCGCGACCTGTGGTGCTTAAGGCAGGTTCGCTACCGCTGCGCCACAACGTCGTCGTAATACCATTGGAGTTACTGAGAACATAGTAACTGTGTCTATTTATAGCGTTTAAGGCTAATGTGTGATTGTTGTGCCTTGAGTTTATTTTATATAAATAATGTATAGGTACCTTAACTAAGGTCACTCTGATTAACCTTTATATAACGGCTAACCATTGATATTATTAATAGTCCAAAATACATACTAAAACCCACCAACTAACATGTAAGTATTGATGTTACTTGTTCTTCCCTATAAGATAAGAAGACACTTTATCCAGCTGTATGACCTGATAGGTTGCAAATTCACTATTTCGTTTATTTTTTTATTTCATGACGATTGGTAAACGGTCCGCATAATGGTATGCAGACACCGCAACCTATGAACGCTTGTGATACTTGAAGTATGCGCATTGCCAATGTAAGTTATAGGTAAGGTATAAGAAGGGAAAAAGAAAGGGAGTAGAGAGGCCGGGAGATTGGGCCACCGGTACTCTCACTCATCGCACGAAACGCAACATCCCAGGTCGAGCTGCCTTTTTTTTCCTGTTAAGAGGTTTTACTACTACAAAATTAATAATTTAAATAATATTAATATAATATATGAATAATGCTTTATATTGTTACCATAACAAAGATTAAAATCTATTTTATTGTAAAATTTTCCTAAAGTAGGTTCTAAATATAGTCATAGATTTCCATGAAACGTTTGAAGCCTTACATTATTCTGAGGAAAATATTTTAATTTAAATGTAAATTCTTGTACAGAAATACACAATTCATTGTAATACTGTGTTAAGCTTATCGACCTACTGTTTATTGTACTTTCATTTTGCGTTGATTTATTTTTTTTTTTATTGTAATTTCGTCTACAGCTTATTAACTTTGACATTATACTAGTGAGCAAAGCAAAAACAGATTAAGACTGTGATAATCTTGATAATATGAGGTTCATCGAAGACGTTGTGGCGTAGCGGTAGCGAACCTCCCTTGTTTGTTGTTGTCGAACGCAGCTTCGATTCCCGCTCGGAGGAGATGTTTTTTATTGATCAAACAGGCATGTGCTCTGGTCTGGTCTGGTCGTTTATTTGTGCTTTTCCTGTGTAAGTTTCCGGACCCCCGACACAGGATATAACTATCCTAATGGGGACCGTTGAGTGTGTAGCGTTTATTTATTTATAGATTTAAACTCCGTCTTGCATAACAAAAGGTCAAATGTTCAGTCTTAGTTTTCTTTAATAATTTGCCATGTTGGAATTGCAATAGGAGCACTGGAAAGTTAACTGATAATTTAACAAACAAGTCCAATGAACCAGTAAGTTTATGAATGTTTTCTCTATTTTTTTATTTTTTTTTATTTTTTTATTTTTTTTTCTAAATGTGTATTGCTGTTGGCCCTACTGGCCTTGATAGCGTCACCGGGCGGGGGAGCCGAGTACAGAGACTCAGCCGTGATAAAGGGGCAGCCCTCACGGGGCTCAAATTGATTCCGTCCTTAGGGGCCCACTCTATGTTTTCTGGTGGTATGAAAGAGCTACACATTTTGTCGCCGACAGCTGAGACATCTTTCAGTGGGAATATGAGAATTCCTGCAGTGGATAGCCATACAACATTTTTAAAGGCACCAACTAATTTCTAAGCAGCGCTGTCTGATAAAGAGGTACTTAAAATCGATACTCTATGAAATGGTCGAGGTAGCCTCTTATGTCAGAAACAACATGACCACTTTATGTAATAGTTTGATGTAGGTGGTTATAAAGCTATACAATGTTTTATAAGCAAACTATTAACAAAGGTTATTTAATTGGCTGTTAGTTTAAGTGTCTTTGACAGATTTTCATTTCATAAATATAATAGTTTTATGATATTGGTTTGTTCTTTATTGTAGTTTTAAAGAAATATAACAAGAAAAGTCTTGGCTTATAATAAGGCATTTTTCTTTGTACGATCACGCTAAGTACAGGCGGACGTTGGAAATGAGCGGTTAAAGGCATTTTTTAAAGCTGATTAAAGTCGCTTATTAAGGCATCTTTCCACTTGTTATACAGCACAATGGAGAGATAAGAGAGAATTTTAATTAATCATATCAGACATTATTTTGTGCTAACGAGAGCTATCGTACTAATATAATAAATGTTAAAGTTTGTATGTTTGTCATTCAATGGTGCAAAGTCGGCTGAAAGGATTTGGATGAAATTTTGCACAGATATAGACTGTTACCTGGATTAACACATAGGGATACATTTTCATCCCAGAAAAAACTAAAGTTTGAGTGACACACAAAAAACCAATAACAAGATTTTAATTTAGATAAAGATGTGTGTTATGGAATTTCTACTATTTTTATTGGTGTTTAAGACAGTTTTGCTACCACTACTCCACAACGGTCGTCATTAAATATTTTAGGAGTCAGCTTATGAGAGAGAGGTTTAAGAATATAGCTTAAGAGCTATAAACCCAGTGGATAATGACCTTAAAGCGTTTAGTTTTTTAATGTTTATTAAAGTCGTTTCTGAACGTTGGTGTATTCTTAGTATTGGCTTTGTGGTAGTTGAGGGCACTCGTCGATTAATTAAAATCAAGCTATGTCGTTTTATTTAATATGGTATAAATAAGGTTTCTATTGATTAATATATAATTATTCACAAAAATATGTGTTTGGGTAGGGATTGGAAGAGACGGGAGATTTGTATGTTTCAGCGTTTTTAAGTGTTATTTTCGACAAAATTTATTGAATTATTGCATAATTTTATGAAAGTCAGTAAACTGTAGGTACGGTATAACAATGAAATGTTTAAGTTTGAATATGATTTTAATTGATTAAAAGATTTTAGAGGTTAAAGACTTTTAGGAAAAATTGAAATAAACAGGTCAAGCGACATCAAATTATTTTGTCTAACATTTTTTAAGATAGGGCTAAATTTATGTTATATATAAATATTGCTAATTCACATGAATATTATAGAACACTTACCCATAGAGCAGGTTTCATGCCGAAAATAAGGCTTTACCCCGCACAAAACTTTTTGTTAAACTTTTTTATAAGGTATCACTATAAAAATAGAAAATTATAGTTCCTTAAATGTAACTTGAACCAAAATGGCCGCTTCTGCGCAGGTACAATAATGGACAAAAATGTAAGACAAAAATATTGGTTTCGTCTTATTTAAATCGATTCTTTATAAAGTAGGAAAACGGAATGAAGTATATAATATAGTTATTATTTCTTCTAAATTCAATTAATTATTTATTTATCATCGGTATTAATTACTTAAATAGAATAAAACAAATAAATAGTATACAAAAAAGGTACCTATATATAAAAAAAAGTTAATGTACATTATTAATAGTGAGATAGACTTCTTCGTATCTTCCGCAGTTTTATTCAGAGAATTAGTTATATTATTTTCTTTTAAAAAATAACTATAAACGTCAAATACCATCCTTCTCTCCCGTCTCCTTAAAGTTGATTGTGGTCGAGGCATTATCTTGAAATAAATGTTAACACACTTGACAAAACTAATTTATATTTTAATTTATTTTTAATAATTTATTATTAAAGAACTAAAACAACCGTGAGCGAGTGTACTAAACCCGGCCCCCTCATACCGCATACGGTTGAGTCCCAAAAACGTGTTACTGCGCAGGGTTCAAGTTACATTTAACAGACTATACTTTATTATCAATTACAATGACGTGGTTTCAAGAGCTATCAAGAGCTATCATGTTTATTCACCTAATGTTATAGCTAAATGAAATGTACTTTCAGTAATGCTGGCGTGGACTAAAGCTGACGATAAAGGTCGCATTGTAATTGTCAAATAATATCCAATATTTTATAAATAGATGACATCGTTATAGCGTTGTGAGTAGCGAGTCTGCCTTTAGCCTCGATGGTTGCAGGTTTGTTTCCCGCTCGGGCAAATGTTTCCAATGGTCTTACCACTATATGTTACGGTCTGGGCGTTTGTCCTTGTGGGTCTCCCCACCGTGCTTCGGAGAGCACGTTGAGCTGTCTGTCCCGGTTGTAATCACATAACATCTGACAATAATCGTTAACTCTTGATAAGTAAATCTTATCCAATGAGTTAATGTTCAAAGGCCAGATGGCAATAGCTCATCTAAAATCTAGTAACTTGTTAAATCCGGACAAGAGTAATAAGCAGACCCTGGGTACATACTCGTATAGCACCGGGAATAATACTAGGAAGAAGAAATTGTAAAATAAATAAATAAACATTAAAATTGTCAATCCTAGTAAGTGCCATAACATATTGTTACGGGCTGGGATTCGCGGATTTGGAAATCAATACCTGATGGCTTTAAATAAGACTTTATTGAGATCTAGATTACAACACAAAACTTCACAACACACAGGTTCACATCACACGTCACTAATTATAACATTTCTTCACTAGTATCACTTGTAGTTTCTTCGCTTGTTGCTGAGAACTAAATGACGCAGTCGACGCGCCGGCCTGCTTATATAACGAGGAACACGGGTTCGAAAAAGTACCGTCCGCGGAACGCTATACTACATGTTTCGAGAATACATTTTTCTAGAACCCACGCGATGTTTAAGGAAATAAACAAAGAGAGTAGCAAGCGATTTTGATTATGACCCGATGATAAGTTTCTCCGTAACAATATGAACATGGCGTCGGGATGTGACGACCCCATCGCCCGCTGTTGGGATAACCTCTGTCACAACAGAGATTATTCCACCAGTGCAATCAGTCACACTGGTGGTAGGTCTTTTGTTGCAAGAGGCTGGCTAGGTAGGTACCACCGCAGTGTCCAATATTCTGCCGCCAAATAGTAGTACTTAGGCACTACTGTGTTCCGGTTTGAAGGGCATTGTACGCTAGTGAAATTACTGGGCGAACGAGATTTAAGAACTAATATCTCGAGGTTGGCAACGCGTGATTGGCACCTACTAATGGTGCTGCAAGCGCTCATAGGCTACGGCAACCACTTACCATCAGGTGGGCCGTATGCTTGTTTGCCAACTTCTAACATAAAAAAAAAAACTTAAAACTATATTAACAAATAATTATAATTGTACAAATCGTGCCCATGAGAAATGGTGGCAAGGATGCTATATGCATTTCGCCGCTGAATCGCAATATGATTTTGCTCAACGATTCTAATACGAATCGCTAAGTTATGGAACGCAATCCCGGCTTCCATGTTACTTGCCAAGTATAACACAAATACATTCAAGTCAACAGTGAATAGACATCTTATAGTTAAGCGCGCTGTAACTTAGACCGCATCACTGCTTTCCACAAGGCATGATTGTAGTCATAGCATAAAAAACATTGTGGTCGGTGCGTACACAAATAACTTTTTGTCTTCAACTATGAATGTAATTGGAAATGACGTCTGTACATATATTTCAATACGTTATATGATAAAAAGAGAAAGGCACAGAGAGAGAGAGATAGAAAGAGAGTAGCGCTCCTGTGCTTGTAGTAGGCTCGATACACACATGCGCACACATACAGTATTCGGCATTTCGTTATGTGACGATTTCTACTAAATCGCACTACCTGTAAGCCGCGTTAAGGAACTTAGTTCCAAAAATACCAAATCTTTTTGTGAAAATTGAACCAGCTCTCCTGACCTGTGAAGGCTATGAGACGGGGCGTAGATAGAATCTTTTAGAATTTACTCAGCACCCTCCATGGCCCAAGCGTTTTGTACTGCAAAAGGCACAAAGATGTAATCTATCTCAAGTAATTTAGTAACTAATTTTTGAGGACTCAACAGCTCAACGGTAGAAGGGCCGACTCTTTTTTACGTGAGCTCCTTTAACACGAGTTGCGGTTTTTATTCTACTGTCGTACCCACTTCTACCGCAAGCTAAGGGCTTCTTTGGAGGGGAATATTAGTAATGCCTCAAAAAGCAATGCTAATATTCAAAAAAATTAAGTAAGTTCCGAAAATATCTTCAACTGAGCAGACACGGGCGAGTTTTATAATAGAAATGCATGCATGATTAGTACTAGAGTTGAGTCGACCTTGTGACCTTTTATAGGTTCGATACTGACCTCATAAGCTATTACTATTCTTACGTTAACGGTAGGAGTTACGTAAAGTTAAGTATTCTTAGAAATGAGTTGCTTAATATGGAAATACGGATCGTTAGATGATAAAAATATTGCTGTAAAATGTTGTTAAGAGACGTCTAAGTAATAAATTATTTTAATCTATACAAAAAAAATTTAGTGTCTGTTTGTAATTTCAAAGTAACAGCTTTTTAATAAATACAATGTAAAGTATACACGGTACTTACATAAAAAAAAATATTTTCAAAATTTTCGTCTGTCTGACTGTTTGTTCCAACTAATCTCTGAAACTGCTGCCTTTAACTGGATTTTGACAGGCAGATAGCTGATATTATAAGAAGTAACTTCAGCCACTTTTATTTAATAAAAATATTCAGGGTTTCTTGAAATAAAGAAAAATTGGGACACGACGCGAGCGGACCCGCGGGTGGAGCTAGTACAAAATAAATAACAAAATACATAAACCGTACTTTAACTAGTAAGACCACATCGTGGGGGAATAATAATCAGGTTACCTTCAACTTGGATGCTACAGGGTTGCTTTGGACAACTGGTGGTAGGCTTTTTATTACTATAGGCCAGCTACCTAGATACAACCGCAGTTATACGCAAAGCAGTGTACTGTGTTTCGGTTTGAAGGACACTGTAGCAAGTGAAATTACTGTGTCATAACTAATACTGCTATTTCCCCTCCAAATAAGCTTGTAGGTTGCGCTATGGAACGAGACCTCTCTTTGGCGACAGTCGTGTCGGCGATGCTAGGCAGGAAATCGGCGTGTGATGCCACTAGCTCCTTCTGAGAAGAGAGAGAGAAGTGAGTCCGGACCGTCATGGTCCGGAAGGAGGCGGCTGAGCGGGATCGGGGAGCGGCGTCGATCACCTAATGCCGCTAGCCATCCCGGCACACCAATTCATCTACCCGGAGCTATATATACAGGGCGTGCGACCGTGAACGTGTGGGGAGCCTGTGAGTTCGTGTTAAGTGGCCCTAAGAAGGACGGTTGTCGGTGTGGTCTCAAATACCATGCACGCTTGCTTGAAAAGTACTGGGGGCTTCACCATCTGGCCCGGGACCCCGGACATCTCTTATTACCCCGGTACCGAGCTCCACTAGCCACCAGCGGAGTACAGTGGTTATCAGGTCACGTTGGTTCATTCTGCGAGAGTTCCCATAACTTGTCAAGCCCACTGAGGTCGGCCACCGAAGAGGTTTTTGTTGGTTCCCATGACGTTACCACCTTCTCACAAGGAGTAGGTACGACAATAGCCGAAGAGGGTAAAGATCGAACCCACAACTCGGCCGACTCGGCCCTGTAATCATAGAGCCATTAAGGCTTCGAACGGAGAAAACTGAAAAGGTTACCAAAATAATAAATTAGTATAAAAATAAACAATGTAACAAAAAAGCTGCCATACGATTCAAACTACGTCAAACATCATTTTGAAATAAACATAAATAACTACATACCTACCTCTACACAAAACCAGACCATAGACAGACCAGACATAGCTATCTACATTCAAAAATATACTAACTTTTGTTACTATATCAAAAATGCGCTATGGTTTTGTAATTAGTTTTTAAATACTAATTTAATTAATTAAAATTTGGTCACCATTTTTTATTATTTTAATACATATTTTATAGTAATAAAAAATACTGAGCATAAAATAACATTTCAAACCCGTGCGTGACGTACAGTTTCATGATGTCACGTAACTAACTATTAATTTAAAATATTATCAACACCGAACACCATATATTAGGAACTAAACTTGGACTGTGAAACATACCTTTTAATGTGAAGGGTTAATATCGATATATTCCATATTTAGGATTCCGTTCTCGAACTTCAAACTGTGTTATGCGTATATCCTTTTATTTGTGTCATAATAAATAGAATGTGATGTCCATCTAGGACATCTGATTAGGCTAAAATTGATACAATGCATTCATTAATTCAATCAATAATTCCGATTACAGCTGAAATGAAATACATAATTGCCATGCTCGTCCAGCACAAATGTGCTAGCTCACACCTTGACCGGGGAAAAAAATAATTTCAATACTGTTGCGTTTCGGGGGATGAGTGAGAGCGCCGGAGGCCCATTCTCCTACCCCTCTGTTTCCTTCATTTTTCCTTCTCATCCCTTTCCTCGTATACTCTACTATCTTGCCATAAGGAGGATTGTTTGCGAACAGTGATGATATAAAGAAAATCTTCTTACTATTGTGCTCACTATAAGATAATATTCTATACGTACATATGACGGAGGAGGTGTTATATCTCGGCGAAACTCTTCACCGTCCGACTATATTGTGGGCAAAATGTGGGTACGGGAAACAAACGAATACTACAGAATCACTTATTTGTTTTAATGTGAAATATGCAACGAGTCGTAAGACAGTTCCTATGATGTTGTTAGCACGGCGGCTAGCACTGAAGTCTAGTGTCGCCGGTCGCGCCAACGCATCTAGGCTCCGTCGAAGCGTTCTCTCGATGACGCTTGCGGCTCGTTGTCAAATCAGCTTCCATGTTGTAGTGCCGATAGTCAAAACAGCTCCCGTACAATAAATAATAATAATAATGACTTCTCCGACATATAGATATTATTTGTTGATATTTTGGATCTTTAGAAAATACATAAGGTGAAATACGAAGTAAAGAGTTACTAGATTTTTAAGGCTTACTGATAATGTTTTTCTTAGCCATTTATGAGTCGATTTTTAACTTTTTTTTGTGTATATTTTCGTGGATTTTACACGTATGTGAAGAAGTGAAAGAAACTAAATATAATAACTAATTAAGCGCATCAATGCATCTATTTTAACCGACTTCAAAATGAAGGAGGTTCTCAATTTGTCTGTATTTTTGTCTTTTTTCGAATTCGATAATTCTTTTTTATTTGAAAGCTGGTGCTTCCCGTGTGGCTCCATTTCAATTTACAACGGTTGTGGCAATTTCAACCACGAGAAAACTATATGTGTTAAATTGCATTAATCATTAAGTACTATCATTCGTAACTAAAAAGTATAAAATAAATTAAATTTTTGAAAAAAATACCGACTTCAAATCTGCTAAGTAAAACATTGCCAATTGGTCACTTACGGCACCAATTTCTGTTTTAGAATATAAAATTTTTTTCTACAGTCTTTTTATAATAACTTATTTTATATTTAAAGAATACCAAAACCATACAAAGATTCGTATCAGAAAACAAAATCACAAATTATTATATAGAATTTTATGTTGACGTATAAATTGGTACATGTAAAAGTCGTTCCACTGCAAATAAAAATGCATTGGACGATATTTAAACAACACTATGCTATATCGAAGTATTCAGAAGCAGGTCAACCGTCTGGGTCAAAGATATAACACACGCAAACCGTTCAATTGGCCTTTTCAACTATACAATTTTATACTTTTTTGGTAGCACAATGTGACAAGAAAGATATGAAAAGCCTATGTTGTAAGACCAGTGGTATCATCTTACATAGAAGAGCCTGAATATTTTTTAAAATGTTACTATGGTAAGCGGTTGTCGTAGCCTATATTTTAAAATTAATTGATCGAAATAGATTTCAACAGAGAGATCCCACGAAAATTGTAATGCCTCTATGGAAAGGTAATATGCACCAAAAAACTGTGCTATAAATGTTATAAAAATATATAATAGAATACCTAAAGTATTTAGAGAATTAAATTTAAAAAGTTTTGAATATAAATTTAAACAATGGCTAATTGAAAAATGTTTCTATTCATATGACGAGTTCTTAAATCTAAAATAACGATATTATAAAAATTTACATGCCTATTGTATAAGGCGAAACATTTATTACTATTTAATATCATGTAACATCTTATTTGTGTCAATGTTTCTGCGAATAAATCATTATTATTAATTTAATAAGTATATAATTCGAAACACAGTATTGCTTGACACACTGCTTTGCGGTAGAATATCTGACATTGTGGTGGTATCTACCTAGGTGGCCAATACAAGAGTAATAAATAAAAGTTATGGTTTTTGCCTCTAGATCACGTGTAAGTGACACGACGTGAAACTTCCCCGTGAGAATATTGGTGCCTCAAATAATGGGTATTCGGAACACTTCTCATTTAATTATATTGATAAAACCCTTTATAGGTCTGTTGACCAAACTGGAACAATTAATTGTTGCACAAAATTAAAAGCACATTTTTTGGACATTTTGAAGTTAGTTCGGGGGTAGAATAAGACAGCAATGGTACGTCTCTACTCTCGTGTGGAGGAAGCCCAGCATGTTGGCCTTCCGCTACCCTCGAACCGAGAAAAGTCAATCACGTGCAGAGCAGCGAGTTTGGCAGATTTAGAAGGCTGGTAGATGATGTGAGGTTGGGCACGAAGAAAGTTTAAGTAGCCCTTACTTACTATCGTTCTTTACTTTTTATCATTTAAGCATCAGGCAGCAAATTATTTTCCCCTTAAGATTCTCTTAGATATATACTTTTTTTAATTTTTTACAAAAGTCTTTTTTTTTTATACCACGATGGTGGCAAACAAGCGTACGGCCCGCCTGATGGTAAGCGGTCACCGTAGCCTATGGACGCCTGCAACCCCAGAGGTATCGCATGCGTGTACAAAAGTCTAATAGTTAAGAGCTTAAATTGTAACTTCTGCTTATCGAGTAGTTAGAGGCCAAACTAGTGTCAGAGTTGTTAAGGCCATTATCGAATTATTAACAGCCAAAACACGGTGATACTCCGTTGAAATACCACTATGCGATCACCCATTGACTGACCGCGCCTACAGTTGCTTACCACACCGATAGTTTACCGATCTGTGAGCGCATCCGGCTATGAACGTCTCAAAAAAAGAATTGAAATTAGAGGCTTATCAACTAACAAGCCTATGGGACATTAGCATATAATAGATAAGATTAATGTCATTAAAAATGCTGACTCGTTTCGCCACAAAAGTATTCCTCTAATGAACGCTTTAGGAATACCTTCCTTCAAAACCTAGGTCTTTTTGAATACATTATTAACGTCGCGCCATTTCTAGGTCATATCTAAAGCTCTTGAATTAATATTAAAGTACTAAATCTTGTTTTTTTCATCGAGATAATGATATTTTTGTAGATGAATCATGAGGTGATTAAAATGTTAATTTACAACATTTATTCGAGGTTTAAGCAAAACTGTAATGTAGATATGTGTGTCTTTACGTTTTCGCAATCTCACAAACTGACCTGCTTATTCTATTGGAAGTTTTCGTGGTAACAGGCTTAATTCTCACGGATGGTACAGCAGGAATTTTGACGCTCAATATTAATAGATAGCGCGTTATGATGAGTGAAAAAATGTTGACAGGTTGCATTTCACGTGGTTGTCACAATACTCGTTCGGAGACTTCCGCCGCAGTTTATTTATTTTGTCGCAATAACTCAACGGTTAAAGCCGACTCCACTCAGTTAATGCGAGAGTTGCGGGTTCGATGCTGACCACCTGGGCTATAGTTATAGACTAGTATCATATGGCATTAACCCACACACACACACACACACAAACACACACCTACCCACACACACAGACACACACACACAGACACGCACGCGCACACGAACCAAAAAGTTTACGTGACAAGTATTAATAAAATAAATCCAATTTTTTAAAATTAAAGTCTTATTACTTTATTAATAATGTTTATTTATTATATTTAAGTGTAGTTATGAGGATGAGATTATAATTTTTAGTTTCATTTTTATTTTAAAATATTCTTCTGAAATATTCTTCCGAATATTTCTTTGTAATAAATTTTCCAGGTAAAAGCTCGATAATAATAACCATACAAAATTAACTTACGGAAATATGAAAAATTATGAAGGATTTGAAAATAATGCATCTACTTGTCAAACGAAATGCACTTCTTACGATACTCATTTGACAAAATCTACGTCGACATTAATAACAGTCCCTCGGTGTTAAATTTCGATTTTTCTTATTATAAACGTATACACCAAAAACAACTCTAACTCTATAGTATCAAAGATCAAATTCATTTGCACTACACATTCGAGCTTAGTACTAGCTAATATGAACCGTGGAAAGCAAACAGTACATTTGGAAAAGTGATGGCTGATGAACGAAAATGGCTCTTAAAACTTGTAACATAGGTTCTATTGTTATTGCACGCTTCATAACAATTATAACGTAATCGAATTCGGACATTTGTGTTCGTTGCACACATTTGAAAATTTTTCTCAGTCATCCGATGATCGTTAAACAAAAATAAACCATAATCCATTTCTCTAAAGTTCAAAATTAAATATCACAAAACGGAAAACAGTAACGGTGACTTGTGAGTCTGTCGGCGTGCATTCGCTTTTCCGGCACACATACTTACGTATAGCAAATCAAATGAAACAAAAATTCAACTTACACTCTAATATTTGGAATGTTAAGGTTGAAATTTGTCTGTATATGTTATATGATATAAGTTATTTTGTATATTGCGCGGTGGCCTGGGCAGAGGGCTTAAAGGGGTGTGAGGGGTGAGGGACGGGACGGGGGTAGCTGAAGCCTTTCCAGGTCTACTACGTTAGTAGAAACGCGTCCGTTGTGTCGCACGCACGCATGAAGCGCTATGGAACGCGCGGGCGATTTTCGTTTTTTTTTAAAGTAAATACCATATTCCCTCCTTTTTTGTATAGTATTATTTAAGTGCTGTGTATGCATCAGCGGTTTAATGTGACTTGGAAGCTGTTATCACTTATATCGTGAGGTTAAGCCTTTACCGGGTGAATATGACCTAATTGTAGAGATCTTAACATTGAGTAGTAAAACTTATAAATATTTATAGTATTGTTTAAATACATCACGTCAACTACTACAGATACGTGATCAAACTTATTCGGCAATGGAATGGATTCTTATGTAACATGACGATGTAAGGTCTATACTTTTTTACGAATTAGATGATTTAAACATTAATTTTAATTAGCTGATTCGATAAAAGCTAGCATTCTAATTTCTAGATAAAATTAGTTTTATTTATTTATAAGTATATATAAATATGTATTTTTAATAATCAACCATATATATTTTTATGTCTTATTTAAAATTCGAATATAATTAATGGCTGTTTGAAAAGTGTATGTGTCTGTATTTCTTTTTTTTAATAAAATTGCATTGTACCAAAAGCGCGGGAAGAGTAACGCGATGGCGGGAATACGGGAACCGTATTAAAATTATATTAACTTTTTAAACTGTTTAATCCAAGAGCTGTTTTGTTATGGACCGGATCGGAAATTAAATATGATTTGCGTATGATTATTTTATGAAATAAATGCCACAGATAATATTTTATATATTATGGTAGCCATAATAATAGTATTGAGATTGTGTCATAATTATTTGAATATAACAGCTTGACACCGATGTGGCGTTGTGGGTAGCGAGTCTGCCTTTAGTCTCGACGGTTGCGGGTTCGAATCCCGCTCGGGCAGATGTTTGTTAAAATTTCTGTCTCGGTCTAAGCGTTTGTCCATCTGGGTCTCCCCACCGTGCCTCGGAGAGTACGTTAAGCTGTCGGTCCCGGTTGTTATCACATTACATTTGATAATAATCGTTAACACTTGATAAGGAAATTGCTCATATCCAACGAGTTACTGGTTCGCCCTCAGGGTTGCGGAGGTCAGATGGCAATCGCTCCGTGTAAAAACTAGTAACCTGTCAAATCCGGATAAGAGTAATAAGCAGACCCTGGGTAAATAAAAATTGCGGGAATAATCCTAGGACTAAGAAGATAATTAAAAGTCCAAATGTTGACAATACACCTAGTATTAGTAAAAAAGTTACTTTCAAATTCAGATGTATTTAAAGTAGTCTGTGCCGCATATAAAGACAGATAAAAAATATAAGTGAAGGAAACTTGTCTAATTATTGACTTGTTAAATGTTACAAAATTTTAAAATATATTCAAACCTTAGACTTAATAAAAATAATGTATTATTGGAAAAAAAAATTAAACTGCATTGTTTAGTTTAAAAATCACTCTCATTGTGATGACGACGATGTGGCGCAGCGGCAGCGAACCTGCCTTAAACGCCACAGGTCGCGGGTTCGATTCCCGCTCGGAGTATAATATGTTTGTATTGACCATGCAAACATATTCTCCGGTCTGGGTGTATTTGTCCTTGTCTTTGTATCTATTTCCGGACCCCCGACACAGGATATCACTATCCTAATGGGGGCCGTTGAGTGTGTAATGTTTATTTATTTATTGTCTCTTTTTACTAATTCTCAAATATTATCATTATTAGGCTATTATCGACGTTTTAACTTATCGATATAATAAAAACACTAAAATCGGTGCATTATTGAAGCTTTATTCATTTACAAATAAATTAACACACTCTAACGTTATTTAATCACTAGCTGCCCCCTCTACTCAGCGTTAAAAAATCTAAGTACCGAAGTATTAAGTGAAAAGCAATTAATTTGGAATTACAAAGAGACAATTGAATTTTATTTATTTGTATAGATGTCGCAAGTTTGTGACTAACTTCACTTCGTTGCGTTGATGTTGAGTTTACGCGGGAGCACCACGAAGTCTGTGACATTTGTGTCTATGGAAGGGCCTGTCTATAGTAAGTCTATATAGGTAACACACATAAATCAATGATATATATCGATGTAGCGACCTTGGTCGACCGATTTAACCTGCAAATAAAAAGCCACAAACAATGTACCCTCATTTTTCATAAACCAAGGTCTCCCTTTACATTGGGATCGCTGATACATTGTTGAGTTGAAAGCGTAAAATGTATTGCATGTAATTATTTTGACGCACTTAGTCTGGTATTTCGAATAAGTTTTTTTTTTTTTAAAGAGGTTTTTTTATGTTATATGTTGGCAAACAAGCATACGGCCCACCTGATGGTAAGTGGTTGCCGTAGCCTATGAGCGCTTGCAGCACCATTAGTAGGTGCCACTCACGCGTTGCCAACCTCGAGATATTAGTTCTTAAATCTCCTCTGCCCAGTAATTTCACTACCGTACAGTGCCCTTCAAACCGGAACACAGTAATGCCTAAGCACTACTATTTTGCGGCAGAATATTTGACACTGCGGTGGTACCTACCTAGCCAGCCTCTTGCAACAAAAGACCTACCACCAGTGTGACTGATTGCACTGGTGGAATAATCTCTGCTGTGACAGAGGTTATCCCAACAGCGGGCGATGGGGTCGTCACATCCCGACGCCAAATAAACGCGGTTACGCGGTTCTTTTCTTGAATGATTTTTCCCATTGTTTCAACAGGCTGTACATCCGTCAATTGACATCTGCCACTCTAAAGGGCTTACAGCTGCGTTGTTGACCTTCGAAGAAAGAATAGACATTTTTCTAAAGACTGCCGCGTCGTATCGGTTCGGAAAAGTCTTTGCAAGGCAGAAAATGCCTTCGAAATCAAAATCTAGTTTATGCTCTTACCAATTTATAATTTTTACGAAAAATAATTACTTAGTATAATTAAAACAGGGTTTTAAGGGTTTTTGTTATCAAAACAAGATTTCTGATTTAAAAACGAACAATTGTTTTATAAGCTTTACGTATTACAGAAAAGGCGATGGCCAGCCTAATGGTGGTACGGATTATATCACAAATGTACTAGCGATTCTTTAACTAGAAAGAGATAAATAGAAGAGAAAGAGAAGGAAGAGGACAAATTTAGGGTCACCAGAAATAATTTAAAGGCGTCGGAATGTGACGACCCCATCGCCCGCTGTTGGGATAACCTCTGTCACAACAGAGATTATTCCACCAGTGCAATCAGTCACACTGGTGGTAGGTCTTTTGTTGCAAGAGGCCGGCTAGGTAGGTACCACCGCAGTGTCCAATATTCTGCCGCCAAATAGTAGTGCTTAGGCACTACTGTGTTCCGGTTTGAAGGGCATTGTACGCTAGTGAAATTACTGGGCGAACGAGATTTAAGAACTAATATCTCGAGGTTGGTAGGTACCACCGCAGTGTCCAATATTCTGCCGCCAAATAGTAGTGCTTAGGCACTACTGTGTTCCGGTTTGAAGGGCATTGTACGCTAGTGAAATTACTGGGCGAACGAGATTTAAGAACTAATATCTCGAGGTTGGCAACGCGTGAGTGGCACCTACTAATGGTGCTGCAAGCGCTCATAGGCTGCGGCAGCCACTTACCATCAGGTGGGCCGTATGCTTGTTTGCCAACTTCTAACATAAAAAAAAATAACAAAAAATAAAACATTTGAAAGTATGGACTACTATTCTACGTAAATATTCTGTAGGAGCGTATTTCTTTCCCGATCGAGCTAGCACAGACATTCAACAAAAAGGTTTAGTACTGTAATGAAACCAATTTACATATTAAAATTTTTAGCTTTATTGCTACCGCCCACTTAAGCATAAGTATCTTATGAAGAGGTCTTATTAAGAGGTTCCAATACAACACTCCAATGCGAGCTGCTGCGTTCATACTTTTAAGCACTATAGAATCTTTTTATTAAAATAAGTAGTACGGTATGTTTTACGACGTATGTATTGAAAAGAGGGGAACAGGGGAGGAAGGACTTTATTGGACTTAAGCGTTCATGTTCTTCGAATGAACTACAACGTATGATACTGCTAATCCAAGGGGTTTTTTTATGAGGATAGTACTTCCCTGGTCGAGCTGGCCCGTCCATGCCGAAAAGGCTATACTTATCCCCGTATCCCCTAGATGGGGTAGAGGGCGTCTACAGCGGCCGTCATCCCGTTTGGTCTTGAGCTTCGCGCTTCATTACACTCCAGGTCTTCCATATGTTCTGCGTCAAGACGCTTACGACTTTAGGTATTTTGTTAAAATAGTAAATTTTAACATGTCACTTAACAAAACATATAGAGTTACAAAGATAATTAAAATAAAAAATTTGACGACGTTGTGGCGCAGCGGTAGCGAACCTGCCTTAAACGCCACAGGTTGCGGGTTCCATTCCCGCTCAGAGCATAATATGTTGCCATAAAGGTATTGACCATGCAAGCATATTTTCCGGTCTGGGTGTATTTGTCCTTGTCATTGTGAATGTTTCCGGACCCCGACACAGGATATTACTATCCTAATGGGGGCCGTTGAGTGTGCAGCGTTTATTTATTTGTTTAAATAGGCGATCAAAATTATGTCACTCTTCAAAATTTAAAATTCTTTTTAAATTTCATCAAGAAGCGTTAAAAATATAGTGATTAGTAAACAAAAAGAGATATCGTCTGTTTCTATCTCTTTTTCAAGTAAAGATTTTTCTATTTCATTTCTAGTTTATCTCTGTAGGTTCCGTATCGTAGGCATTCAGCGAATGTAATACCAATCAAATTATAAGCAGCCATCCCCTTTTATGTTATGACTCTCTGGTACTTCAAACTATTAGGGAATTAGGTTTTACTCACTATGATAAGTTTTTTACATAATGGCGTATTTTCCGATTTTATCAGCATTACTTAAGTTTTTAATCTATAAAAGCCGTAGCGATAATCGTAGAGGGTCTACGAAAATTCGTAGACCATCTACGTCGTAGACTGAATATAAATTAGTAGTTTCTGCTAGTAACTTCGCGTGAATGACGATTTAAATACTAACGTTGGACCCCCATTTCGGAATATTATATCTTTCTCTTTAATTTTTCCCCAAGAGACAAAGTTTCATTCTTCTAGTTTCAAAAATGACGGAAATCCCTTAGAAATAAATTGGGATTTTACTTTACTTTTTCAATATTTTTATTTTTCATATAATTCAATCACTTTTAACATATATTATTGCTATTATTATTATTATTGCTTTTAAATTATAAAATAGTTTATTATATTATTATTAGGTATTATTATTATTATTAGATAGAATTTTTGTACTAGTTATGTTATGATCTACGTTGATTGAAATAAATTATTATTATTATTATTATTATTAGAAACCTGCAATCTCTTTTCCACCCCCTTGAGAGGTTGAATTTTGAAAAATCCTTACTTAGTGCGCGTTTCCATTTTAAAATCAACACCTGTCAATAAATGCAGCTTTTAAAGTCCAATTATGATTACATTATTTGGACGCAAATAAGCAATACCATGTCAACCCACACGAATGTCATTTCGAGAAAAACGCGTTTGAAAATTTTGAACAACTTGCTTTATATGAATTTTGTCAATGTATTTGTCAAGTTTTTGGCAATTTCAGATTTGTGTAAGTTATTTTACTTATTTTCACAAAAAATAAGTAGGTATACAAACTGTATATTTCGTATATAATATAACCCAAAACGTTTAACATAATTCACAAAACGCATGATTAAAAATGGCTTTTTAGAAGTTTTAAAGGTTAAAACATTACAAATATTAAGGAAAAATGTTCTTCAGCCATTTACCAACACTTCTGCATATATAACTCAGTTTTTTCAATTTTGTGGGTTGACATGGTATTGCTTATTTGCGTCCATTTAGTACTCATAATATTTTCCACTATGCTATATATATTTTATATAATATATTGACAAGAGTTTCTTAAAAAGAATCCCTATAAAAAAACTTTTAGTTTTTGTTTGATAGTATGTACCGATGGTTTGCGTAATAAAAGGAGTTTCCAGACGAAAATAAATCAAAATCGCTTAAAGTTAAGGTTCTTTTTTCACTCGTTGATAGAACAAATAAATCAGCAGGGTTAAACCTTTTTACCCACTCGTTTTTTATCAACATTTATGTTTCCAATATGTAGTAACAATCTATTCTGTCTAAAACTTATCTTGACTATGAGTTTGTGTATCAAACTTGTGACTTGCACCGATTTCGTTTGCAAATATATTTAGATTATCATAAGTTTTGTTGATTTGAAGCAAATTGTGTGATTTCTATTCATGTATTACGAAACGAAATACTTTTTTTTTGTCATGATGGTTGGCAAACAAGCATACGGTCCGCCTGATAGTATGCAGTCATCGCAACTTATGAACGCGCGCGATGCTTCACATGCGCGTAGCCAACCCAAGCGAGGAAAGGGAATGAGAAGGGAAAAAAGGAAGCGTACATTTTTTTTATGTTATAAGTTGGCACATAAGCATATGGCCCACCCGATGATAAGTGGTTGCCGTAGCCTATGAGCGCTTGCAGCACAATTTTTTTTTTTTTTTTTTCGTATGTGCCCGCTGAGACAGAGGCCTATCAGTCATTATACCTGACTTTGAATGTCACAAGATTCCTATAGTAGAGAAATATATTCAACGGCCCCCATTAGGATAATTATCCTGTGTCGGGGGTCCGGAAACATTCACAATGACAAGGACAAACACACCCAGACCGGAAAACATGCCTGTACGATTAATACAAACATCTGCTCCGAGCGGGAATCGAACCCGCAACCGTCGAGGCTAAAGGCAGACTCGGTACCCACAACGCCACAACGGTGTCATTAGTAGGTGCCACTCACGCGTTGCCAACCTCGAGATATTGGTTCTTAAAACTCCTCTGCCCAGTAATTTTTGATTGGGCCTAAAGCGCTCTCACCTGTCACACGAAACTTACCAGTAATTTACGTCACACCGCATAGTATAAATGTGTTTCGTTTTGTAGCTAGCGAAGTTACTGGGCAAAAGAGATTTAGGTTCCAATATCTCGAGGTTGGTAAGGCGTAAGTAACATTTACAAATGTATGGTGCTCCAATTGCTCATAGGCTACGACAACGGCCAGCCAACAAAAACCTCCAACCACTAAAATAAACCTATGGTCACACATAAATATCTCGTTCATTTTTTATTTAAAAAATCTGAGACAATTTACGGTATTTTAACGTATTAAGTAATATTAAATGTTTTTAATATAATTTTATCATTCAATATCGTGTCAAGGCTACAAGCGTAAGGTCTTTTAACTTTAATACCCGGTGAGACAGGCCCCGGGAACTCGAGCTAAATGAAGGTAAACAACTCATTAGCATGGAGGCATTGTTGCCCGTTTCTCTTAATGACTATAAAAGAAAGTTCAAAAAGCATTTCACGTATAAAGTTGTATATTTTTGTTAAAAGGAAGAATTGAAAATAAAATTGAATACATTTTTTTAAATTGTATCTGTTCTCGTATTAATGAAATTATAAAAATTAAATATTATATGGCCCGGTAGTATTTCTCTGAAAATAAAATAATATTCTATATATATATCTATTTTTAATTTTATATAATTTATTTTTAACTGTTTCTTTTTGTTTATATTTTAACATAAGTAAATCAAAATTCTACGTACAACCTCAGCAGGAAAACTAAATACCGGAGGAGGGTGTTAATAGCTACGACACAGTGTAACACTAATGTAGTTATTATCGATATGTGTAACTCTTGATTGTACTGCTAATACTGTTCAATAAATTTTATTTATTTTATTTATTTATATTTTTTTTATTGTACATCGAAACTTCCAGTTTAGAAAGAAATCGGTTACGAAAATACATACAGTTAGGGTTAAAATATTGCTGCTTTTATGGTTATATATGCCCTCTTATTGTAGAAAGTCTTAAAAGAAACCAAGAACAATAATCAATGTTTCCAACAATATTCAATGGACCTACCAAAGCATATACATTTTTTTTTTTTTGTTATTAAAATCATTCTAGCTGACAGACTTCATTGATAAACACACGTACTGAACGAATGAGGTAGAAAAGCCTTGACCTTTTAATCCTTACAATCGTGAAAACTATGAAATAGTTAAAGAATAATTATAATAATAAAAGTTAAAAAAATGTTTATAGCTCATAATTTTTTATATTACATTCTCTAATGAAACACGAATAAGAGTTGAAATGAGAACCTTGAAATTAATTTGTTTATCGAAGGGAGACCGAAGAAAGGGCCAGTGCGTGCTCCGACCGGAAGTCGGCCATTTTTTATTTATAGTCCAGCAAGGAAAATAACCAGGGTCTTTCGCATTATTGATTTTATACACAATGACTAGTGAAATGTGAAATTTAAACGTCTTTCGATTGAATCGTCGATTCCTTTGACGGCTTTAAACTTATATTGATATATATTTTTTACTTTTTGAAAAAAATCGCAGTTATAAGGATACAAATGAAGTAGATAATTTTTTGAGTACTAGGACTTAGCTATTTTTAGTTTAAATGGTAGCACATCCCCATTCATGCCAGGAAAGCAAAATGTGTGTGTGTGTATGAGTGAGAGAAAGAGAGTGAGAGAGAATGTGTTGTAAGTTGATTTGACGTCACATGAGAGTCACAGCAACATTATTATAAGGAACGGTTTTTATATAATTTTGAGCAATTATAATTATACTAAATTATCTGAGATTGAGGTACAAGGGCTTATAAAATAATCTCAAAATTAAATTTCATGACTTGATAATGAAGTGTCGTTCGTAAGCTTTGACATAAATTTAATATTAAGACGACAACAGAACTAACTATTTTATTATATCCAAACGTTATTCTCCCATTAAAATTGAGTTTGCGTGAATAACAATTTAAGATCGCTTAGAGAGATAAAATTCTTAGAAAATTACAGAGATAAGTTGATTTCATTTTTTTAATTACGTTCAAAATAATTTGTTTATTCTTAACATAAATCAAAGGATTTTTTTCATTAAATACGTCAACTCATAGCTTAGGATTTTACCTTTTATCTATGAATAAAATGGTTTTAAGCCATTTTTAATCTTTTATTAGTATTTGTTATAATAGGCTTAGGATAGTGATGCTGTCTTCGAAATAGTGGTGTGCCTTTCAACACGTTACTTGTTGATATTATTTTATGAGTATAATATACGTGTTATGCAGGCGGAGTGGTAGAGCTTTACTGTGGCATAAATCTGCTGGCTTAACCGAAGAATGTTGACAAAAAATAGCAAACTTAGTGTTGCATTTCGTTCAATGACTTACCCTTGGTTTCTCGTACGTTGATCAAATTCATGTCAACTTAGCATACCAAATATAGAACGCTCATTGGTTAACGATAATCGATGATCAACAGGCAACGAATCAGCGTTTTGTATTAGCTATGTTAAGTTGACATGAGTTTTGATCAACGTTCGAGAAATCGGTGGTTAGAGCGTTAAAGATTCATACTCCCACCCTGCATTGTTTTTCTTCTCCTCCCCCCTCCTACAAGAGCAGCTTTATTATGATACACAATCTATGGGACTGGACTTTATAACTGAAAAAAATTTTGTAGCTCTGTAAAGTCTCTGTCTGTAAAAGTAAAAGTCTGTAAATGTGTTTGCCCTCTATAAAGTCACATTACTTAGAGTAAAAAAAAATCTTAAAAAAATCTCACTATTAATTATGCAATTTTTAAGAATGACAAATCATTATAGCTAATATTTTATGGTCAATTATAATATTACATATTTTTTAAATATTCTAAGAAAATGAAAACAACGGAAAAAATTAAAAAGCTAAAATTATAATTATGACGTTCTAATTTAAAAAAAAAACATAATACGCTTTACGAATGCCTAACTGAGGTATTTGTAAAGAGAATAAATGAGGAAAGTCCATAATTGTACGTGTTTTAATGAAATCCCACTTAAATAGGCGAAGTTTAAAAAAAACAAAAGTAATACGCGTCGAGATTTCCACCAAAAAGTTAAATGGCAGATTCCGAATTCATTTTCTTTAATGCGGTATATTAATTCTTGAGACAAAAGTTTGATACATTTTCATTTGATTTAAAATCGTTCATATTTTCGTGTCATTAAAATATATGAGCCTTGTTTAATGAATTCAATTGTTTTATATTGTGTCTATTTTATGGACTCGAATGATAGTAATACAGCTCAATCGGGATTTTAAATAAGTCTGACGGAAGGTTATGTAATCAAAGTGGCAAAGGCATAAGATCATTGATCTTCCATGAAATTAGGATGTGACTATGCATGGTGATAAATCTGATATTGTTAGTGACGTAATGCACCGTGCATGGTTTCCCTTCATTAAGCAGGCCGTGTCCTTGCTCCTTACAAATGCTCTGTTAAAGAAACTTAATTGTACTTTTTTAGCTGATGGTTATGACTTTGAAAAGGTTAAAGGTTTTTATTGTATAGCTTTCCCTGAATGTAGTTAGAATTTTGTGTTATCAGAAGTGACTATTTATTACTATTGTAATCTGGTGTGGTCGGAGAATTCACAACGAATCACAGTGGCGCTGTGGATTTGTGAAGCTTTGTCTCTTGGGGTTGAATCCACAAATAATTAAGATAGAATTATTTCAGTTTGCCTTTTTAATCTATATATAGTATAAAAAAATATTAAATTAAGCGTCTGATTGTAATTCCAAATTTAAAGTTTTTCACATAACAATGGTATACGCTACTGACGTAAAAAAATCAATTAATTTTATTTATGTACTCGACTGATTTTGACGGGAATATTGTTTTATTTTATAAAAAAAATTTGGGTTAGGGTGTAATAAAGAAAACACATTACACTTATGTTTCTAAATTACAACTTTTGTTGTATATAAACAAAAATCAAATTAATTCATTCTATTTATAATACAGAACTTCCAAGTCACATTTACCGGTGATATTATTAATCATATTTATTATTATATATTTAATTATTTACCATCAAATGCGAATTTATTTGTAATTTATCATATTTTTGCTTATGCTTTTAGTTATTAATTATATATGCATGCATATGCAGTTTTATGAATTATTCTAATATAATTTAAAAAGCAACATAAACCAACTTTTAAGAATTATGAGGTTTTAAACTTATCTCGGAATTTTCTAAGTTTAGCTCTGAGCACAAAATTGTTTTTAACAGAGTAAAGAACAATATTGTTTTAACCTTTTAAAAAGCAACTTAATAACTTTTTATTTAATAAAACTTGTCTGTATGTATGGATTTTAGGAATCGTTTCAAGACTTTTCATAATAATTTCACAAATGTTCAATTCGATTTAACTCCGGTACTATCTACAAATATCAATTAATTAAATATTTAAACAGATTTCTGTGTAAACGCGAAGGGCGCCGAGTTTTAAAATAGCTTTGACGCAAAATCAATTTTCGTGTTTGACTTTGATGAAATTAGTCATCAAAAAAAGCGTTTCCTAAATAATTAATATACAAAAACTACCTAAACGTAAAAGCTGTACATTTTAATTGGGACAAAAATATACACTGTAGTTTGGTCGTTCGGAAACACGTAAACATATGTGCAACTATCGAGATCGGGCCACATGCCTGTATAGCCAAACATCTAGCCCGATTGAGAATCGAGCCCGCAACCATTAGTGCCTTTTCACACGTGCCGGTTTTCAGGTATCCAGTGCCGACTGTCCGGTAATTTATTTCGCTTTCACACGACCCGATTTTGTATCCAGTAGGGTTTTTTATAACGACGTGCGCGTGTTCTATACCTGGGCGACTGGCCGGCGGTACTTATGAAAGCATGCCACGTTTTCCATATCACTGTGAGTACACCGTACGACCGGAGTTACATTAGTAAATTTGGTGTGCATCCGGCGACCGCTTGCCGGGCAAATTACACCGATACGTTTGAAAGCTGTCATACATGTTCATATACTTCAGTAGCAGATACTGGTGCCGGCTACCCGACAACCGGCACGTGTGAAAAGGCACTTAGACTTTAAGCCACCACTGTGAAACAAAGGTCGTCAAATATTTGTATGGTCAATGTATCTGGTTTAAGCAAACATAATCTTACGGTCATTATAATTACGTTTCTTACAACTTTATTGTATGTTGATTTTATTTATTAACGAGAGTCCAAGGGTTAAGTGGGTATTCCTCCTCATGTAAGAAGATATCAAAATAATAATAAGAAGATGAAATGCTAAGTTGATAATTTCTGAAGGCCATGAGCGTTATTAAGTATTGTCCCTGGGGAAAATTTTTTACAGTCCAATACGAATATATACGCATACTAGCGTTTACTCGTGGGTTCGTCTCTAATTTTTATATTTGGTTATAAAACCTATTTTTTTTATAATACTCAACTCTCGTTTTAGTTGTGAGTCGAACAAATAAACTAATAAAGACATAGTATAAAAACCAAACATCGCTGTCAGGGACACCTTATCTTCCCATGGGTATCGTAAAAGGCAATTAAGGGAGTATGAGAAAGTCTTGACCCCTTGTGACTTTCTCACCGTAATACTGTTCGATCTGTCTGAGTCTTTCTCTGGTCGTAACGGCATCCGTTCCACTGGGTCTAGAAAGACAAGGATGAGTATGTGCACCTGTGTTTCGCGCCTACACTTGTGCACCTTAATATATCCTGCGCATCTGACTGCTTCCGAATACGGACTCCGATTACGCTCCATCTTTCCGACTAGGAGTCGAAGTGGTCGCCATGGCCGAAATCGGTCGGAACGAACAACAAGGCTATAACGTCGTGCCCGTAGCCTCGCTCACGTGACGTAGCTTTCTGATGATCCCATGGCAACCTAACATTCTGCGATAAACAGAAAGTAATCCACGTATGTGTGCGTACTAAATTTCATCCAAATCTATCCAGTAGTTTTATTATTATTATTATTATTTTCTTTTTGAAATGGTGCATGTATTTCTATTAATACTTTATTGTTAATTTTTGATATGTATGTAGTTATCTTAGCTAAATATTAGATGAGACTTTTCTTATTATTAAATAGCTCTATCGCTTCTTTTTATTTTGCAATACGTTATATGACGTTAGTTTATAAGTTATTGGTTTCCATTAGTAATTCCTGATATTCGTTTTATTTTTTTGTTTCACTGACAGTTTTAAATGAAAACCATTGAATATACAAACAAGTTCCAAACAAACACTTAGTCAATTATGTGCGAGAATGTGCAAATAAAAACCTATACATATCAAAATAGTGATTAAAAAAACATACGAAAAAGTTATGTCGGACAGATGACTGGAAATAATAATGGAATTGAATGGCCACAAGCGGATAATTATGTGCAGGGAGTGGGGTTGAAAGGATTGAGGGTTAGGAAATTGTGGGTTATGTGCGGGTTGAGGGTCGGTGTTTTGGGGGTTCTCATGTTGGGGTCCCTGGTTGTGAGTGCAAGTGAATTCCCTGAACGAGAATGCTGCGATCCGGTTTATCCGCCGAACACGGCTACCACCGCCGCTGCCCCTGTCACCCACCCTGTCAGCAAGGTTTCCGGTCCAGGTGAGTGCTTGACAACCTATTAACTACTCAATTATCGTACAATATTTATACTTATAGTAATCCTTTTGTTAATCAGGCTTCCTAGTTCAAGAGACATATTTGTCTCCAACTGAGTATACGTGTTTAAATATAAATGGTTTATCCTCGAGTATTTTTTTAATATCATTGACATTAAAATGATTAGGGACACTTTTTTTTATGTATAGGAAAGCGCTTGACTTTACAGTCAGAAGAATATTGTTGTATGTTAACTCATACCTTTTTTTTTTTCGAAATGTGTATTGCTGTTGGACCTACTGGCCTTGACAGCGTCACTGAGCAGGGGGGCCGAGTACAGAGACTCAGCCGTGATAAAGGGGCAGCCCTTAAATTTGATTCCGTCCTTAGGGTGCCTCCTGCGAAGCCGAACCACGGCTAAGGACGTCATCGGAGACGGAGGCAGCGCTCCGAGCGCAAAGTCATACCTGATGTGATTTGAAGATATAGCTTAAGGTGGAACGCGCTTGCCTAGAAGATGCCTATTTACTCTTGATTTTACCTTCAAATCAAGAGTACACATGTACGTGGTGAGGAAGACTGAGATCGGGAGGGTATTTCAGATCTTTGCGATGTGTATCAGGAACGAGAAAGCAAAGCGTCTCGTACGTGTTTTGAGTATATCTACTATGTAAGGGTGTACACGACGCCTCGCATTCCTGTAGTAAAAAGGTGGAACCAAATGAAATAGTTCCTGAACACACTCTCCGAAATATAACTTGTAAAATAGCAACAGACAGGCAACCTTACCTTGATGTTCAAGGCTATGGAGTTTAAATTATTTGAGCTCTAAATTATGTCTTGCTCTTCTAACAAATAATTTAATCTTCTATTAATGTATTTACAAATGTTAGACGCGGTTACTGACCCGTCCTCTGGGAGGGCAACTGAGTTCTCTGCGATTTAATTATTAATGCAGGATGAATATCCACATGTATTTTATGTTAACTGGAGATGCAAAAGTTCAGTTTAAACTACATAAGATAAACACTAATTGAATGTGTAGCGTTTATTTATTTATGACTAAACGAGAAATTAAATTAGACGAAGTTGTTGTGTAGCGGTAGTGAACTCTAAACAGCAAACATAGCCTTAAGTGCTAAAAGTCGCAGGTTTGATTCCCGCTTCAAACAGACGTTTGTATTGACCATACAAGCATGTGTTCCGGTCTGGGTGATTTTGGACTTATCGTTATGTATTGTCCGGACCCCCGACACAAGATATCGCTATTCTAATGGGGGCCGTCGAGTGTGTAGTATTTATTTATTTACTAAACAGATGAGAAATATTTTTTTTTATATCAAAGGGGACAAACGGAGGCTCACCTGATGGTAAGCGATGACCGCCAACCATGAACATCTTCAACACCAGAGAGCATGCAGATGCGTTGCCGATCTTTTTAAGGATACAACTGGTTATACGCTGGCTGACCTCGAAACTCGGCTGACGAGTAGCCACTTCATGAGTTTTTCACTAACGTATGTATGGTGGTAGCTAACCAGGCGGACCTTTTTAAGCCCTACCACCAGCATGTACATGTCTTAGAATCTCTTCCACGACATGCAGGTTTCCTCACGATGTTTTCCTTCACCGTAAAGCACGTGATAAATTTGAAACACAAATTAAGCAGTTGAAAACTCAGAGGTGCTTGCCCGGATTTACTTTGGATTTATTTTGATTTTCATTTTTGCCACCCTTACCCTGCCTAACTGCAAGATGAGCTATTGAAGCTCAACGGTAGAAGGGCCGACAAATATCCTAGCGCAAGCTTCGAGCTTATTTGTCGGGGCAATAGGAATATTAGTAATGCCTCGTTTATTAAAGAAGCATTGCTAATATTCATTAAAAGAAATGGTTGTAGGAAGGATGGAATACATTACTGTTAAAATAATATTAAGCTATGTTTTCATCATGTCAAATAAAATCTATAAAGTAAATGATGTCGTTTAGGAAACGCCGTGTCACCACTGTCGTTATATGACAGAGTGTCACGTCGAATGAATGACGTACGACATCGATAGTTTTCATATAGACTTTCATACCTTCGGTTATACAAAAATCGACATTTTCAATTTTTGAATTTATTTCATATTTTGTTATATGATTTATTATAAAATACAGACGTTAATAAGTTTTAGTTAAACCTAAAATTGACTTTTTAATTATTGTTGAGGTGATGATGAAAATACTGGGCAGAGGAGATTTAAGAACTAATATCTGGAGATTGGCAACGCGTGAGTGGCCCCTAATAATAGTGCTGCAAGCGCTCATAGGCTACGGCGCCCACTTACCATCAGGTGGGTCGTATGCTTGTTTGCCAACTTTTAACATAAAAAAAAAGATGATGCTTGTTTAAGGTGGAAAAACCTGGAGTATCAGTATCTTGAATACTGAACGTCCTAGGGAAGAAAAACTAAAGAGAGGAGAGAGAGGGGAGGGGGCTATGCAAAATTATTTTTTCGACTACCACGGCGTCCTATTAAAAATGTGTGCACCAAATCCGAGACCTCATAAAACTTAGATCTATTGAGACCGTCTGAGCACTGATGGTATTGATACAGAAGAATGAATGGCTTAAATTTTTGAAAGAGATTTTGTTCCTCCCGACACGTCCACTCACAGATTCATTCAATTACTTAGATAACTATTAGGTGTGAGCTATGTGGCAAACAAAAAGTATGGTATAATAAATAATATAAGCCCCTCCATACAGATAAAATGTCAGACTCACTGGTGCTCTTTCATAAATTCAACACCAATAAGTAAAGGAACGAATATAGTCACACGCTAACTTCATTTAGTTATGTTGCAAACTTATGACTAAGTTCGTTTCGTTTGGAACATTAGCGAGTTTGACATTTTGTGTGTATATAAGCGCCTATCCTTATGTGAGGGCCTAGTCTATACATGGTATACTGATATGTTTCTGCTATGGACTATTTCTATATGCAATCAATGTGAATTAATTACTTTTTACCAGGACGTATTATCGAAGTCTATAAAGTAGAGTGTATCATTTATTTTATATTATATATTTTTTTATAGAGTAATGTTCTTGAGAAATTAACGTTATTTTATAGAAAGCCATGCTATTATCGGGTATTGTGATAAAGCGTCCCATTACTCGATTAATAGTTATGACCTAACACCATCTTTTAAACCATTTATTATTGCAGTTGTGTATTAAAAAATTATTACATTATTAAATGTCTTCATTTTGATTTTAATATTTACCCTACGCGACATTTTTTTTATTTATGATCTAATTTTTAAACTTAATTTACTATTAAAATACTATTAACTCTAATATTAATGTACAGGATTTATATTATATGTATTATTAATATTTTTGAAATTATTATTATGGCAAATTTTAAAATAAAATTAATAGTGTTAAGTGCTGGAGTTCGAAGATTTGGATTAAAAACACCTGATGGCTCTAAATGAGACATTAATGAGATCTTCAACTGAATGACTCAGTCGACTAGCCGCTTATATTGCGCGGAACATGGGTTCGAGAAAGTTCTATGGAATGTTATACGGTATTGTTTTAGAATACATCTTTCTTGACAATTAATATTGGTCTCCGTAACAATATCATTCAAATATTTTTATCGTTTACATAAAATACTAATTTCTACGTTGTCAAAGCTTTTAAAAAATGACACGTCATCACATTTTCGCGTGACATGCTGTCACGTCATCACAGTGTAGCGTGACAGCGTTATGTCTAATTAATTTTGCGCTATAGTGATAGCTTTGACACTGCCATGTCTTTACTAATGCGTTTTAGAGAGTTGAAACGATGATGACCTCAAAAACTGACCTATATTCTTATTCTAAGATTTCAATAATGATTTCTAGAGGTTAATATATTTTCTACTATTTATGGATATAATATTATTGGAAGAAGTTTATTATATTTACTGTGTGGAGTTAGAATTTTCTTTCGTCGTAGATAAATAAAATAAATTCCAATTTTTTAATCTTATGATAAATTAAATGTATTCGAAAATCGACGACGTTGTGGCGCAGCGGTAGCGAACCTGCCTTAAACGCCACAGGTCGTGGGTTCGATTCCCGCTCGGAGCATAGGTTTGTATTGACTATGCATATGTTTGTATTGGCATATATTCCGTTCTGGGTGTCTTTGTCGGCCCCCATTAGGATAGTGATATCCTGTGTCGGGGGTCCGGAAACACATACAAGGACAAAGATAAATACACCCAGATCGGAAAATATGCTTGCATAGTCAGTCAGTCAACAAACATATCATGTTCAGAGCGGGAATCGAACCCACGACCTGTGGCGTTTAAGGCAGGTTGCCTACCGCTACGCCTCAACGTCGTCTAAATAAATCTTTATGTACGTATGTTTCTAAAAACGAATGATTTATATATTTGTATCATTTAAAATGAAAACTCTAGAATAGCCTCAGTGAAATCCTCTTTTATACACTTGCAGTTAGAAATACTGAAATGCAAATTTTTAAATGTAATTCTGACCTGAATTTCTGATGCTTTAGACGGAGTGCTGTAAAATTATATTAAAAACTGTGACCTGTAAGTTTTGAAGAGAAAACTTCTTTTGACGTGATGAGCGATTTTGGTAGGGGCAAAAACTTATGGATTCTCGTCACCAATGTGCTAGTGAGACCAGACTACGAGTATGAAGCTGGTGACTCGCAACGGTCTTTGTATATAAATAAACATACTCTAATCAGTACATAGTATAAAACAAAGTCGCTTTCTCTGTCCCTATGTATGCTTAAATCTTTAAAACTACGCAACGGATTTTGATGCGGCTTTTTTAATAGATAGAGTGATTGAAGAGGAAGGTTTATATGTATAATAATATTCATTAAATAGTGGAGAAAAAAAAAAAACTGTTATTTTTGAGGTTTCTATTGTGATGTCGTAAATAATTACATTTAACGCGTGCGGGCTTCGGGCAGTAATGAATAAATCAAAACTACTGGATCGATTTTAATCATTTTTTCAGTGAATGATATATGCTATATATTTTATACTCGTGCGAAGCCGGAGCGGGCCGCTAGTAGAGTATATACTTGACTGTATTATGGGGACTGGATTCTTTGGATGGGGATTTTTTATTAATAGCTTAAAACTTAAAAAAGGCGGCGTAAAGTAACAGTATCCAATATTAGTACTGTTGCGTTTCGTTGTAGTGAGAGTGCCGGAGACACAATCTCCTACCCTTTCCATTTTCTTGTTCTTCCTTTTTTCCCATCTCATCCTTTTTATATCCTATCCCTTGGGTTGGCATACGTGATTTAAGTATCGTATTATGCTTGTTTGCCAACTGTCATGAAATAAAAAAGGCAAAATCACCCGCCTCGTTGGTGGGTCCTCTCATTGTGTTGGAAGGACATTATACATCGTTTTTCCTCATTCAACAATAGATATAATGCTTTATATTGATAAACTATCAAAAAGGTTAAAATACCCATTTATTTCATCGTTTACTTTTATAGAATAATAAAATTCTAAAACTATTAATCCGAACTTTATAAGGTTATAAAATATTTATTTCCGACACGTTGGTTTTTAATCTCAATACAATACTCGTATATCGGGAAAATATATTTGTATTTTCGATTAAAAAAGCATGAAAAAGTACCTGAGTGCATCTATCTGTATTGGCTTATCTCTAAAAGTGTTATGGATGTAGGCTAGGTTTTTAACATGAAGGATACAGTTTACGTACTGTGAGTTTCGGAGAACATTTGACATATTTTTTTTTTCATTTAATTATTTATTTTAGTTATTATACAATCTTCTTATCGAGTGGTTAGTGGCCAACTTAGTGTCAGAGTTGTTCAGGTCGCCCGTAGGCCTCTGACTTGACTTATCGACTGTGGTCAAATTGTCAACAGCCGGGACCGACTTTTACGTGCCCTCCGAAGCACGGAGACGCTCGGTTGAAATACCATTATGCGATCACCCATCTATTGACTGACCGCTCCTAAAGTTGCTTAGCCTACTGATCTTTTACCGATCAGTGGGTGCACTGGGCTATGAGCGTCTCGTGATTCGTTGAATCGTTATATAATTATAATATGAAAGACACCATTGTGGCGCATTGGTAGCCAGTCTGCTTTTAGCCTTGATGGTTGCCTCGGAGAGCACGTAAAGCTGTCAGTCCGGGTTGTCATAATAACATCTGGTACTAATCGTTAACTCTTTAACTCTTGATTTGCATTTATCCAATGAGTTACTGGTTTGCCCTCAAGGTTGCTGAGGTCAGGTGGCAATCGTTCTGTATAAAAACTAGTAACTTTTCAAACAGAAATACACATTCTGTAAAAATTTCAACTCTAATAGAAATAAAAACAACATTATAAACTTTTGACATCATGTCGCATACAACATAATATATCATGTTATGTTGCGACAACACAACTATGTTGCACGTAATGCATTTGTCAAAGCTACTTTATAAACAGATCAGAAGTATGGCGTCATACAATGTTGTTTTATACACCACTTTATTGAGAAAGTGTTGGTTTCTTTGGAAAAATGTATGAATTATAATAATTATGATATTTGGAATCAACAATATAACCATATAATATAGACGACGTTGTGACGCAGCGGTAGGAAATCTGCCTTAAGCGCTACAGGTCGCGGGTTGGGTTCCCATTAGGAGCACATGTTTGTATTGACCATACAGCCATGTTTTCCGGTCTGGGTATGTTTGTCCTTGTCATTGTGAATGTTTCTAGACTGTAATAAAGATATAACTATCCTAATGGGGGCCGTTGGGTGTGTAGCGTTTATTTATTTAATATCAACTTAAAGCAGCATTATTCGTACTTTTGCCTGTTGTCCATGAGTGACCTCTCTTTTGCTTCGTCCATCCCTCCCTCAAGTCCCTAAGGGTTCTATAGATAATTACCATTTGTCAGACCGATTGATTTTATTTCCATCTTGTAGTGGCATAAAAACGTAACCTTCTCAAAAGCACCCATTAGAATAGTAAGATGTTTTGAGGGTCCAAATACAAGGATGACCACCCAGACCGGAACACACGCCTGAATAGTCAACAGCCCTCGAACAATGGAGTCTAAGATAGGTCGGCTACTGATGCCCAAGGTCCGTATCCGACTTTATACTACATGTATGTGTTATATACACAGTTTTTCTTGTCACGTCTTCGCCCGCGTGACCCTATTATTATTAAAGTCCCTTATTCAAAATAGTAATTCACGCGGCTGAAGCTTTTAATGCACTATAGAAATTATTGGTTCTCCATACAAACTCTCAACTCGTTTTTTTTCCGGGTTCAAAAATTAGCCTATATAAGCATCTCCATGGTCCCGTTTATATCTATCTATATGAATCATAAATTATCATAAATTAATTCATCATAATCTGTTAAACGGTTTAAATTTGTTTCAAACAAACAAACTCACTTTCGCATTCGTAATCTTAAATTGAGATATTGTGTGTAGAAATCTAGTTCATATAAATTAGAGTTGAATGGGTAATAGACCTCGATCTATGTATATTCTTGACCTAGCCTTGTGTTAATGGCCGTTTGATGTGATAGTAATTTAGTGCAAGGGTGTGGCTATTCGTGTATGCTCTGAACATTACTATGCATGACGTATTTTTGATATTGCCGAAATAATCTGCGTCTGTGGCGAAGTTTCAACTGTCACAACTGAAATCTTCGAACTGAAATCAAATATTTTTGGTATTTTTGTGATTTTAAAGTATCCTAAGTTTTCGATTTATTTTTTATTTATATCTTATCTTCCTGCGTACACGGATATGCTCTCGTGTTTCACGGATTTTTCATTATGACACGGAACTTTAATTCTTTTTCTAAAATAAAATAAGCCTAACTTAATTCTTATAACCTCTTACTTTTATTACTTTTTATGTTTATTAGTAAAGCTTTTTCAAGCCATTACTCAAACTCAAAGCTTGCGCTGGGAGTGGGTACGACAATAGCCCAAGGGGGTCAGGATCGAAACCTCGACTCTCGCGTTACCTGAGCGAAGTCGGCCTTGAGTTACTGAGGCTTCAAATAACATCACTTCCTATAACATCATTCTTATAAACTTATTATATCAAATTTTGCATCTATTTCACGGGTATCAAAAATTATTTTATTTTATAACAACTCAAGTGGGTAAATTAAATTTTGGTTAAAAATAATAATTTAATAAAATTCATTGATGCTTTTTGATCGACCCAAAATGCAATTTTACTACACACAATGGCGCTGTTATTAAAGGGTCATTTTCAGAATAAATCAGTTCATGAATAATGAGCGTGGCCTTACTGTTAGCGACTTTTATACATATATATATTATATTATTGTCATAGCTAAGCACCATTAGGCTACTTTAAGTACTATTTGAAAAGAAATATATAACTACTGGCCGAACGCAAACCACTTAGGCTGTTTTCTTTTTTGTGATTGTAGATTATACTGGTGAAGTTTATTTAGCCTAAAATTGATGACGACGTTGTGATCACTGGTTCGATTCCCGCTCTGAGCAGATGCTGGTATTGTCCATGAAGTCATATGTTGCGGTCTGGGTGTTTGTCGTTGCCCTTGTATGTGTTTCCGGACCCCCCACACAGGATATCACTATCCTTATGGGGGCCGTTGAATGTCTAGTGTCTATGTTCTACAAGTATTTATATATATACATTACATACATATAAATGTATCTAAAGAAGTTTTTTTTTTTGTTAGAAGTTGGCAAACAAGCATACGGCCCACCTGATGGTAGGTGGTTGCAGTAGCCTATGAGCGCCTGCAACACCATTATTAGGTGCCACTCTCACGTTGCCAACCTCGAGATATTAGTTCTTAAATCTCGTCCGCCCAGTAATTTCACTAGCGTATATGACCTTCAAACCGGTACACAGTAATGCCTAACCACTACTATTTGGCGGCAGAATATTTGACTCTGCGTTGGTACCTATCTAGGCGGCCTCTCGCAACAAAAGATCTACCATCAGTGACTGATTGCACTGGTGGAATAATCTCTGCTGTGACAGAGGTTATCTCAACAGCGGGCGATGGGGTCGTCACATCTCGACGCCGGTTTAACTTCAGTTGTGTGGTCTATAGCACACTCGTTTCTTTTCGTACATATCACTCTTTTCAATTCAACATTGTTTCAATGCATATATATATTTGTAGATCATACAAAATTGCATTTTTGTACGACCTACATTTCCGCTTGAGATACGAATGTCGAGTTTCGTCAATATTATGTAAAGCGTAGTACCGTCTGATTTTATTCTTCGAGTCAGCACTTAAAATATTTCAAAATTTTCAATTGGAAATGCTTGAGAAATATTTGAGTATTGCATCCATTGTGCCAGACAGTTTTATATTCTTTTAAGGCTGTATTTATGATATTAATGAGACACATTTTTCCAGTGTTACCGCCGTCGGGACGACCCCATCGCCTGCTGTTGGGATAATCTCTGTCACAGCAGAGATTATTCGACCAGTCCAATTAGTCATAGTGGTGGTAGATCTTTTGTTGCAAGAGGTCGGCTAGGTAGGTACCATCGCAGTGTCAAATTTCCTGCCACCAGACTGTAGTGTTTAGGCATTACTGCGTTCCGGTTTGAAGGGCACTGTAGGCTAGTGAAATTACTGGGCATAGGAGATTTAAGAACTACTATCTCAAGGTTGGCAACGCGTGAGGGGCACCTACTAATGGCGCTGCAAGTGCTCATAGGCTACGGCAACCACTTACCATTAGGTGGGTCGTATGCTTGTTTGCAAACTAGTATAACATAAAAAAAGATAGTCGTATTTACCAACAGGGTGAGTAGGCTTGAGCCTAGGGGCCAGACTTTTGTTTACTCAATCTTTTTTTTTTGCTACCTCATAGCATTTGCCGATTACTTTCCCCTCTCTTTTGTCACTGTACAAGTACCAAACTTCCACATTCTAAAGTAAAAAAGCTAGTTCGCCGCCCCCCAACCATAAATCGGCCTTTTCTAATGGCCTGAGAATTTTCTGGTTCGTAAAATAACCTAGGGCATGACAATAATTGTAGAGGCAAGGGTGTCAAAAACCTTACAGCCTATACCTTGAAAATTTGTAAATTCGCCACTGCAGTCTTCCCATATTATGGTGTGGGATCGAATTGTAGAAGAATTTTTTGAACAATATAATATAATATAAATTATATGCACTGTCATATTTATTACAATACAAAAAGTCAGCAGAGAACGTTTTTTCAAATCTTTAAATAAAAATAGCAATGTTTGTGATATGGCTAACAAATTAAAAAAGTTATACACTACGGCATAATATGATCGCTTTAACTGGCACTCGACCGTGTCAGCTATCGACTCAGACCATCAGCCCATGTTTATGAATATAAATGGAACCAGTAAATTAGGGATCACTTGCAGAATGCAAGCGATATATTGTGGAAATAATGCAATATATTAATATAGATGCAGTGATCACGGGCGGGTAATTAACTGTTATATTTTAAATAGTTCTGGTTTAGATCTCCGGAGTTCTTGATCAGATAGTTAAAGAAAGCTTAAATATCGCATTGTTATTGTATTTTTAAGCTATTGCATAGCTTTTATCGTGGGCTTTAAACCTAACACTCCGCACAAGAAAAATTACTAGGAGAACATAAACGATAGAAGTGCAACAGGAGCTCAACCTATACTGGACGGAAAGTTAATTTGTATGAGACTGTCGCTTGAAAGACCATTTTGTTGAACCCTCAGCCTGCGTACTAATAAATTTACTTTCGTGCTTTTTATTGTTGCCTGGTACTTTCACAACGTTTTTAAAATTTTTTTTAACAAATACATCAATAAATTCATTGGAAAATGATCTTTAAATAATAAGCTATAAAGACAAATGTTCAATTTTCAAAAAATAATATATAACCTTTATACATAAATATTGTATATGCAAAGGATTTTTGTCTTTAACTCAAATTTTAGAAGAAAGAGAATTAAGGCGATTATTATATAAATTTAAAGTTCCGTATAAAATGTATGTATTGATGATGTACTTACGTTTTTTTTTATTTATTGCATTTTAAGAAATAACTGGCATCAGCCTGCGACTTCCATCGCGTTGACATTGCAATTGGTTCCAGAGATAAATGAATTGTATGCTTTTGTACGTTTTTTGAAAATCGCATAGGAAAGGAACATTTTCTCGAATACAAGATATGCTATTTGTTAATCCAAATAACAATCTATCTGCGTGTAAATTTCATCCTAATCCGTTAAGCCGTTTATACGTGATTGAGTAACAAACATCCAATCATAATTCCTAGTGGATACGACCTGCAGTAGGTTTCTTTATAATCCCATAGCAACCCACCATTTTTTCCGTGATAAAAATCTACTATGTGCTAATAAAATTTTATCCAAATCTGTTCAAACTTTTTTGCGTGATTCAGTAACAAAAATCTAAATATGCAAACAATTAAGTAAATGCTACACACCTAACGATCATTATTACAAAACAATCACAACTACCCAGACCGGACAAGACAAGCAATACAAAGCAAAACATATGTATTTGTCTGTAATTTAAGTGTTTACATTTAAACTCCAACAGTTTACGAATAGCCAGGTGCGCACACTGATCGGTAATCAATCGGTAGGGTAAGCAACTTTAAGCGCGGCTAGTCAATAGATGGGTGACCGCAAATTAGTATTTCGACTAACCGTCTCCATGAGTCGGAGAGCCCGTAAAAAGTCGGTCCCGGCTGTTTTCAATGTGATGATAGTAGAAAAGTCAAGTCAGAGTTCTATACGGGCGACTGGAACAACTCTGACACTAGGTTGGCCACTAACCACTCGATAAGAAGAAGACCTAATTGAACGATTGACTTGTCCCCGCCTGATACTTTAATAAAATTAAAGCAATATTTTTATTCTAGTAGATATTGTAGAGAATGTTTTTAGCTTTCTAGTCAGTATTTTTTAATACAGTTTGGTTTTTTGTTTCATTTAATATATTTATTTTACTAACAAAGATTCTCTCTTTTCCATTTACATATCTTAGTGCGTCTAGACTTCTAATAACGATAACATCTAGGCATGATCTTTGGGATTATAATACGGTCTCATTTTAGGCGACTTCAAGAAAAAGGCATTTTTTTTGTTGGATAAAATTGCTCGGTGGTTTTTATGTCAATAAGGTAAGCTGGCAACCTTACGACATACCTGATGGTAATCGGTTGTCGTAGCCTATGAACGCTTGCAACACCATCACTTCATCAATTTCACTTTTGCCAGTACAGCTAGTGTCCTTCAAACCGAAACACAATAAAATGCACAACTAATTTGCGATAGATTTTCTGACACTGTCGTGATACCTAGCCGGCCTCTTGCAATAAAAAGCCTGCGACCAGTAAAGATTATTTTTTGTTTTCTTTTGTGATGGTTGTCAAACAAGCTTACGGTCCACCTGATTAAAAGTAGTAACCGCAACCTATGAAGGCTTGCGATACTTAAAGTATCACATGCACGTTGCCAACCCCCTTTGGTTGGAGAGATTGGATGATAAGAGACAAAAGAAGGGAACACTGGTGATAGGATTGACCCTGACGCTGTTACTTTACGACGATTTTTTTTGAAGATATAATAGTAATATAACTACATAATACGTTTTCATTTGTATCAATAACTGTACATATCAAATTTAAACAACCCGAACAAATACTCAGCTAAAAGTTTTAAACAAATAAAGTAGTTTCTTTCGAACCTAAATTTAATTTGTTTGATGCATTACATACATTAACATAACTGTCTTAAAACATTTTACTATGTTACTGAATAATTCATTCTACTCAAACTTTGTTCGGACATAATTTTTAACTAGAAGAAGCTGTTAGTTTTATGTTTTCGTACTTTTGATTGATGAATTATTTATATTTTAAAAACACTTCGTATGTACTTGAAGTTTACATTGCGAAGTTTTAAGTTTTTTTTTTTTTATAAGTTGGCAAACAAGCATACGGCCCACCTGATGGTAAGTGGTTGCCGTAGCCTATGAGCGCTTGCAGCACCATTAGTAGGCGCCACTCACGCGTTGCCAACCTCGAGATATTAGTCCTTAAATCTGCTCTGCCCAGTAATTTCACTAGCGTACGGTGCCCTTCAAACCGGAACACAGTAATGCCTAAGCACTACTATTTGGCGGCAGAATATTGGACACTGCGGTGGTACCTACCTAGCCGGCCTCTTGCAACAAAACACCTACCACCAGTAAGTAATGTAATTTACTTTGTAGTTTCGTGTAGTGCAAACTGGTCTTTAATATGATGGTCGTGAGTTCGATTCTAACTGCAACATAAATAAATAAATAAACACGGCACACTGAACGACTTTCATCAGGATAATAATATCCGAGAACAAGGATAAATACACCCAGACCGGAAAATATGCTTGTATGGTCGAACCCGTGACAGGTGGCGCTTAAGGCAGGTTCGCTACCGCTACGCTACAACGTCGTCAATGTCTGTATGTTTTTTATATATACAGAGAAAAGGCATAGGAATGTATTGAATACATAAATATATAAAGACCGAGATCGCCCAATGAATCGAGAATGTAGACTTTGACCGAAGATCACGGTTTTAAATCCGGGCATCCTCTGAGTTTTATCTCGTGGTTAACGATGATGGAAAACGTCACGAGTAAACCTCCATGTCAGCATTTTAGCTACCACCGTATGTTTATACAGTACAGTGCATTTTTATTAAATTTCAATTAATACAGAGAATTTCTATGTAATTTAGGGGTAATCGGGAGATGAAACTGGTACTTAAAAAGGGCTCGCTTGAGGGCTCAAAACACCTTACCACTCCCGAGTGTAGGTATTATTTTTGGCTGCTTTTAAAGGATAGATTACTTATTTTATTTATTTTATTTTATTTTTATTTGGGAAACATACAGTACAGTATTACATTCAACAAAGAAAAACTATATCTAAAACACAAACCAATAAAGTTTCCACTTATAAATAGTATATAGATTAGAACAGTGCAAGGTAATATGATAAGGTATACAGTACATATTAAAAAGTAACATTAAATAATTAAATATTTTAAAATAATAATCGAAAGTTGTTAAAAAAAAAGTGAAAAAATAAATCAAATAAAGTTAAAAATAATCAGATAGCAATAATAAAAATATTAGTAAAATGACAATAATTTAAATTCAGGTTCAAGTTCATAATATTATTGCAATAATTATAATTATAAAATAAATTCCTATCTATATTGACAATCCATCATTGATTAAACATTCCATTAAAAATTTCTTAACAATATGAACATTTTCAGCATTAAAAAAATCGAATCTACTAAATTGCTTATCATAATTTGTGCAAGCTCGATAGACAAAACTATTTTGCGCATATTTGCTTCGAGTGACGGGTGGTATAAAAGGCAAATGCCTGCGTGCTGTAATTCTAGGACACTTAAGATTAAGGCAACTTAAAAGGTACGGAGAGTCTACAATATACTTTATCAACTTAAATAAGAAAATTTGGTCTCTAGTCAGTCTTCTATCAGCAAGTGGCAATAAGTTTGAATAGTTTTCGGTTAGATTTAGTGACATGCCTTTTTTGCGTTCAAACTTAATGTATTTTTTTTAACACTTTCCAACCGGTTTATCTGAATTTTGTACTGCGGGTTCCAAACAGTGGAACCATACTCAAGTATAGGTCGAACCAACGAATTATACAGCAGTCTAAGGGTGCTAGTATTTTTAAAATCCTTTGAAGTTCTGAACACAAAACCAAGCATGCGATAAGCTTTAGCTGTCGTCTTACTAATGTGTAAATTAAAAGATAACTTATCGTCAAGATGAATACCTAGGTCTCTCACTTCGGTTACACGATTTATCAATTTTCCATCTAGACGATAATTAAATGCAGTAAGATGGCGTTTCCGCGAAAATGAAATGATACTACATTTTTTATATTTAAATACAGAGAGTTGTCCCTGCAATAAACACATAATCGGTTAAGATTATCTTGCAAGAGAAGGCAATCAAGCGGAGACGCAATCCTTCTGCAAATTTTCATATCGTCCGCGTATAAAAGAATAGAAGAATCTTTAATAATGTTGGTTACGTCATTAATATATAAATTAAAGAGTAGAGGACCGAGGTGAGATCCCTGAGGCACTCCCGATGAAACAGGTAAGAAAGAAGAGCAAAAGCCTTTGACTGTTACAGCTTGACTTCTATTCCGAAGATATGAACACATCCAACGAAGTAGATCGCCGTGTATACCGACCAGTTTACTGTTTTTTTTTACTGTTAATATTTATCTTATGCGTTCTCACAGCCACATTCTCAGCGGCATAATAGTTGATAATTTCCAAAGCACTAACTAAAAGAGCAGGTTGATAATATAATAATATCAATCAACTGCGTGGTGGACCTCACACAGTTGAAACTAAAGGGTTCCGCAGCTTGATGATGAGGAATCTTTAAATAATAATGAATTATAAGCGACCGCAAATATAAGTTTTTTTTTTTTTTTATGTTAGAAGTTGGCAAACAAGCATACGGCCCACCTGATGGTAAGTGGATGCCGTAGCCTATGAGCGCTTGCAGCACCATTAGTGCCACTCACGCGTTGCCAACCTCGAGATATTAGTTCTTAAATCTCGTTCGCCCAGTAATTTCAAACCTCAATCAAAATAACATCAGTGTGTCATACAGAAGGACAAACGGACAGACGAACAGACGGACATGACGAAACTATAAAGGTTTTTTGCCATTTGGGTGCGGAACCCTAAAAATATACAACAGATAATACCAAGCTTTTAAAACCGTTAGAAAATTCAAGAACAAATATACTATAATGACTCAGCCTTTATGTATATTAATGACGTCATATCTGTCTCTCCCTTCTACGTAAGGGCTTAATTAGTACACATCGGCCTACGTTAACTATTGTCCTGTGACGTCACCCCATGTGACCCAGTTCAGAGCTTAGGGGATGTTTCTATTACAGACTTTATTTTGTAATTCTCTTTTTTATATTAAAAATATAATTCTATAAAAAAGGCTAATGATATTTGTTTAATAAATTAGTTTTCATTGTTAAAAAGATATTCAAAAAAAAAAATTAAATAATTGTTTTATCTAAAATTACCACCGTCATTGAGCATCTGCAACACCTGAGGCTTTGCAGCTGGATACAACAATAAACAAATGCACCCCTTACAACTAGTTATAAGCTGGGTGACGAAGCGCTGCTGACGTCACGTCACTTTACGAGTTTTTCACCAGCGTATGGTGGTAGCATACACAAGTCAAAATTTCAATAAAGATGCCTTATTAAAATCGTATAAATGTGGGCGTAGCAGCGGGCTTAAAGCTGGTGTTTTATGAAGAGTATATTTATAGTATTTATACTTCTTAATACCACCACACATACGGTTGCTGCACCGCAAACCATTGCTAATTAGTTCAACCGCGTTAGCGTTTATCTCTGAATTTGGAAGGTAATTGCCGTATTAGATACTAGTACTGTCGGTGACTTTGTCCGCGGTGACCTTAGAATTGGCACATGACATCTGTAGCCACACATCTAAACTGCATTTCTATTGAATAGATCATGTGGTATGTGTTTGGAAGATCCCACAGGAATAGATAAAAATTCCGGATGAAAAGTATCCTGTGTGTTAATCCAGATAATAATCTATATTGAATTTCATCCCAATCCGTTAAGCCGGTTATGCGTGATTGAGTAACAAACATTCAAACGTAATTCCATGTTGTTTCTATAGGAACCTAACTTTCCGGGTAGTCTATGCGGTAATCCAGGTAATAATCTATGTCTGTTTAAAATTTCATCCAAACCAGTTCAGCCGTAGAGTAACAAACTTCCAAACATACAAACTTTTACTATTACATTTGTAGAGTTACAAAAAAGGCTACATGATTATTCTTAGCCTTGTAATTTAAGTATCAATAGACGGCCTTGATGAGGGAAGTACACTTGCAACATCTGTGAGGTACTATCGTCCTTTTGTTCTGTAAAATAAAGTATAAAAAATTGACCAAGTGCATTTCGGATACGCACCTAAAGGGTTCCGTACAATATTTATTACTATCTATTACAGTGCAAGAGGGAGGGATTTGTTGTTGTAGCGGCAGCAACAATACACATTCCATAAAAAATCATCTCCAACTATTACGGTTCGTGAGATAGTTGTATCTGACAAACGGAGGGACTTTTAGCGATAGGGTTCCGTTGGCATTAGGGTACCGAACCCTAATAAATTATTAATAGGGTTCCGTTTAAATCATTTAGGCACGGAACCCTAATACATTAAGTTGCGGGATAGTAGTTTTCTTGTGTTTCTTAATATTATCTTTGAGTTATGTTGCTCCTAAAATACCTTGTTTTAAATCTTTCCTAGAAACTTTAATCAAAGGGATGTGTAGCTTCATATTGTCGCATGTCATCTTGATGTCATTACTGGTCTGATTTAGTTTATTAAAACTTAGGTCAAGTTCACATTGAAGCGCAAGTGTTCACGACTTCATTAAATTTGTTTTTTTAATTGGATTTTTATATGATGTACTAAAATATAATAATTGTGTGAATAATTTTAATTCAATACAAATTTCATGCGTGATATGTTTTGAGTGGACTTTTTTATTAGATAGGGTTTTGCTTAAACTTGTTTGTTAACAGACTTCAAAATACGGATGAAGACATTTCCCATACTACGTGCATATATTTTTTCGTTGAACTCGCGATTTCTAAAGCGATATTTTTATTCCAATCGGAAACAATCTGCAATATTAATGTCTCTATGGACATTGTGTATCGACTACAAAAAAAGAAGGAAGTTCTAAATTAAATTTTTAAGTACTTATGTTACTCGAAGACGGTTGGGATGTTGTTCTGTCAGCTGAGTTCGGTTGTTGTTATGTTATATAGCCTGTGGGATGAATAACACTATCACTATAAATAAAAGTCTCTTACTAAATAAGACTTAATTACTTTATAAAAAAAATTAAACCTTTTTGTATTCTTTAAGAGATTATTCCATAAGCCCTTATTCGTCCTAGCATTATTCCCGGTATTTTATTTTACCCAGAGTCTGCTGATTACTCTTATCCGGATTTGACCGGTTACTAGTTTTTACATGGAGCGATTGCCATCTAACCTTCGCAACCCTAAGGGCGAACCAGTTACTCGTTGGATAAGAGCAATTTACTTATCAAGAGTTAACGATTCTTATCAGATATTATGTGATAACAACCGGGACCGACAGCTTAACGTGTTCTCCGAGGCACGGTGTTTTGTTATATAGTCGAATTGATTGTTATATTATGTTATATATAATGGTACAGTTATTTTTATATGTGTTTATAAAGTTTCACCACCATGTATCTATTATCTTTAAAATATAGTTTTTTCTAGAATTAAGTTCGCCTGGCAGAGTTCGGCGATAAGGCTATGTTATCTATGTTATGTTGCCTTTTATTTTAAGATCATATAAATAATTCAATTCAGTATTAAAATCATATATCATGTCTATAAGAAAGTTAGTTAAGTAGCAGTGATTACACTTATAAAGAGATCGGGTGACCGTTTGAAATATTGAGTTTTAATGCTTACCTGAAATAAGCTTGAGTAATCACTAGGTTATTATAACTAAGTGAGAGGAATAGGGTTCCTTAAAACATTTCGTAAAAGCAAAACCCGATAGATTTATTCACACTTATAAATAATGTGAGTGCGGTCCAGCTAAATGGACTCAATTATCCCTTTAAGGTTCCGACTGACTTTACCAGATTATACTTCTCGAAGGTTGGCGAAGGTTTCTTTATTTTAGTAATCAAAATTAGCGGGACAATACTATACTATTATTATAGTAGAAATTATTTGAACGCAAATAAGGAATACCATGTCAACCCACATGAATGTCATTTCGAGCAAAACGCTTTTGAAAATTTTGAACAACTTGCTTTATATGATTTTTTTTATGTTTTGTCAAGTTTTTGGCAATTTGAGATTTATGTAAGTTATTTTACTTATTTTTACAAAAATAAGTATACAAACTGCATATTTCGCATATAATATAACCCAAAACGTTTAAAACAATACATAAATTGCATGATTAAAAAATAACTTTTTTAGAAGTTTTAAAGCTTAAAACCCCTACTAATATTAAAGTTAAATATTCTTCAGCCATTTACCAACCGTTGTGCATATATAACTCAGTTTTTTCAGTTTTGTGGGTTGACATGGTATTGCTTATTTGCGTCCATTTATATACTATTATTGTAGTATACTACTGTTGTTTTTCGTGTGATAAGTGAGAGTGCCTGATGCCCAATCTCCTACCCCTTCTTTTCCCTTCCTTTTTTTCCTTCTCATCCCGTCCCTCCTGTTTCTTGGGTTGGCAAAGCGCTTGTGATACTTCAAGCATCGCAAGCGCTCATAGGTTGCGGTGACTGCTTACCATCAGGCAGACCGTATGCTTGTTTGCCAACCGTCATGACATAAAAAAATTGATATGAAATTGAAGTTCATAATTTTAATTTTTTTTTTATGTTACAAGTTGGCAAACAAGCATACGGCCCACCTGATGGTAAGTGGTTTCCGTAGCCTACGAGCGCTTGCAGCACCATTAGTAGGTGCCATTCACGCGTTGCCAACCTCGAGATATTAGTTCTTAAATCTCGTTTGTCCAGTAATTTCACTAGCGTACAGTGCCCTTCAAACCGGAACACAGTAATGCCTAAGCACTACTATTTGGCTGCAGAATATTTGACACAGCGGTAGTACCTACCTAGCCGGCCTCTTGCAATAAAAGACCTACCACCAGTGATGAACCAAAATCCAAAAAGATATTAACATACATCTACGAACTTCCTCGTATATTTAATATGAGATTTCAAATGATTTGTTATTCGCGTAGTGCCTTTAATCTTGAGTCAAATCAACATAACTAATACACTTACAAGCTCGTTCTATATTTCAACCAGGTCACGTGCCAATGACGTCACTGGACAGCATTTGCATCTGAATCGATGTTCAGAACTAATCCTCTATATTAAAAATCACTTCTTAACATCCCTTATAAACTCTGTAACTTATTTATATATAATTTAAGTGTATAACAATAATCGCTAAGTCTTGAAAGGTAATTTGGTGATAATCCAATAGGTTACTGGTTCGCCCTTAGAGTTGCGGTGGTCAGATGGCAATTGTTCTATGTAAAAACTAGTAACCTGTCAAATCCGGGTAAGAGCAATAAGCAGTCCCTGTCCAATACCGGGATAAATACTAGCAAGAAGAAGTAGTCTTTCATAGTCGTAAAACGAATACTTTTGATCAGAATATCAAATAAAAATCAAATTTGAATCTTATTACTCTTTATTTCTTATCGAGTAGTTAGTGGCCAACCTAGTGTTAGAGTTGTTCAGGTCGCCCGTGGGCCTCTGACTTGACTTGTCAACTGTTGTCAAATTGTCAACAGCCGGGACCGTCTTTTTATGTGCCCTCCAAAGCACGGAGACGCTCGGTTGAAATACCACTATGCGATCACCAATCTAGTGACTGACCGCGCCTAAAGTTAACCTACCGATCATTTACCGATCAGTGGGTGCACTCGGCTATGAGCGTCTCCTTATTACTGTAAAACTGGGTCATACAAACTCCCTTGATTTAGATCGTTATAAATGATATTGATGAAGCAAATATTATTGTAGGTTAGGTGTATGTTCCTTATATAATGTCTTCTGAGTAAAGTAGGGACCGACTCAAATACAATACGATTGTGCTAATGATAACAACTTCTACTGTGATAACTTTACAATAAGTTATCGTAAGTAATAAGTTTAATCATGTTTAAAATAGAGGCGTTTTTCAGAATGAATTGGCTCGATTGGGGAAGTACTACCCTCAATCAGAATATATAACTCAACGGCCTCCATTATGATAATTATATATTGTGTCGGGGTTCCAGAGACATATCCGGACACAATGACAAGGAAAAACACACCCAGACCGGAAAACATACCTGTATGGTCAATACAAACTCCTGCTCCGAGTGGGAATTGACTAAAACCCCCATTATATTATCTCCTTTTATTTTCCTCTTTTCTTCTGCAAGTAGAACTTTGCATTGGATTATCAACGCGTTTGTAATGGTACTGGGCACTCGAAAATGGTATGGATAAAATGACGATTCCAATTTCAAGATAATATGATTAATGACTCCTAGGACATAGAAATTTTTGAACTTAATAAAATTTCATTTTTATTGAAATCAGTAACAAAGAATTTTTACGTTAAAAATAAGAAATCCGCTAAACCGGCATGCGAATTGAAAAAACCATTTATATTGATGGACTCAGACCTATATCAAAGTTACTATCGACTGCCCCGCAAAAGTCAGGGGCAAAGAAATGAATTGCTCCGACCGGTAACTGCTTGGGGCACGCGACGCCACGCGACATTGAGCCCTCTGACAAATCACTCTCCCATTATCAAACGTGAAGGGTTACTGCCTGTATGGATCGGAGGCATATTGTACTTCGTTCATAGTAATTGATTTCGGTACTTTATTGCCTGTTACAAAAATGGTAGGAAGATTATTTTAAGTAAGCTATTCTGGTCTTTTAAAAAGAGAAGACCTGAATGACATCTCAACGCCAACCTAGAAAGCTGAATGTTTAAAGGTGTTGTTTTTAAAACGTAAACGGATAACGAACACTAAGAAAGGCTTTATCGAAATTCTTTCTTTTTTTTTTTTTTTCGGAGTGTCCATTGCTGTTGGCCCTAGTGGCCTTGACAGCGTCACCGGTGGGGATCTATCGAAATTCAATCCATAAAGGGGTGGAAAAAGGGTTGAAAGTTTGCATCGGATGTCCGTAATTTTTGAAACTAGAAGCATGAAACAGTTTTTTTTTGGGGAAATAATTTTTGGGAGTATAAAGAAAAACGTCTTTTGATATTTTAAAAAATTCTACCCCTGAAGGGGTGAAATGGAGGCTCAAAGTGGCGCCCCTTCTGAAATTATTGCACGCCAAGAAGGCAAAACATGATGATAAAAATTAATAATTTCTTGTAAAACCTTGTGTAAAAAAAAAAAGTTTGTATTAAAAACGTTATTGATGCAAGAAGCCACTGAAGGTAGTATTAAAATACTACCTTCAAAAATATTAAAATATCTTTCCACCAATTAGAAAGAGAAGACGAAAACTATGTTTTGTATCTAAAATGAAATAAAAAAAACTACAACTGACATTAATTGTCGGAGTTGTAATGCTTTTTTTTTTTTTTTTTTTTTTCGGAGTGTCCATTGCTGTTGGCTCTAGTGGCCTTGACAGCGTCACCGGTGGGGGGCCGGGTCTGGAGACCTCAGCCGGTAAGAGATGGACTGCCACGCGGGGCACAAGTTGAATCCGTCCCAAGGGCCCCTCCTGCGAGGTCGAGCCTAGGCTTGGGACGTCATCGGGAGGGAGGAGCGCTCCGGAGCGCAGTCTAACGACCGTACGCGGCGCGGTGCTCACCGTCCGGGGTGAGCAACACTTGTAATGCACTATAACAATATTGTATTATCAAAGTTTTTAGTGGCAGAATCGTATTCGGATTCGGAGCCGGTTAAGCCAGTCAAAAGTAGTAACAGTATGTAGTAACAGAGTGTTGACGCCAAAACCCTAACCCCGCTAGCATCTCATGTGTCAATGCTCCACCATGGGGCTAGTGATACTGAAAGCAGGCTAGGGTTAAAGCGTTTCATTTGATGGCATACTTGTGGTGATAGAAAAAAAGGAAAATATTAACCCTTTTTATCATAGACCTAACTTACTGTGTTATCCCATCTAAATATATTATGAATCCATATTAGTCGTAAGGGTTTACTTTTTTATTTTATTGCATTTCTCACTCAACAAAGACGAAGGTTGACAAGTGAGGTCTAAATCCTTTTTCGCTGAGATACGTCTAAGGTTAATCCGACTAGACGTGTGTGAATTTTAGGAAATTCAATTGTTATTTTTTAACCGACTAAAAAATTATGGGGTATGCGTGATGGTCCCAAAATATTCATTAATTTTGTGGACGCGATTTAAGCGTTATAGACAGTTTGTGTTATATTAAAAAGATTTTTGTTTGAATAGCTTGTCTCAAAAACTGTTAAATTTGTGAAATATTTTTGCTTTTGACCGTATGTTTATTTTGAAAACTTGTATAATGACTTCTAAGACTGAAGAAGTAATCATAAAACTCAATCTTTCTGTAAAACTGTCGGCAAGTATGCCAATAAAGATTATGAAGAGGAGACTTATAAAACCGGCATGTGCAGCCAAATTAACACGGGCAGTACAAAGTACTGTTTATTCTAGTTATAGTCACGAAGTGTTTTTGTTTTTTTATTTCATTAAGGTTTGTACACGTTCCGCCTGAGGGTAAGCAGTCTTCGGAAGCTACGAACGCTTGAGATACTTAAAGTATCACATGCCCTCTGGGTTGGTAAAGAAGGTGGGAGGTTGGGCCTCCGGCGGTCCTAACTTGCACGAAACGCAATAATACCTGCTGATACGTTACTCTACGCCGATTTTCTGTGAGAGGGTAGTACTTCCCCGGTCGAGCCGACCCATTTGTGGGAAGCATGGCTCTACTACTACAAATTATATACTTTATTAATGTAACCATAATTAAACGCAGTGGAATCGCAGGCAGAGGCTAGCAAAATACAAAGTTTCATTATAGAGAGATTGTTTAAGTAAATATCTCGAAGGCATAATATACATTTCAGAAGCCATCTTACGAGGGCGAGCTTAACCAACTTGCTTAACATGTTCAAACTCCAAGTTCAACAAGTTAGATTATGTTATGCTTATGTATCCGTGACCTAATTCTGCTCGTAGTATTCTAGAGACCCTTCTGTTGTTATAATTATGGTGTAATTTGCGTTCATATGTTGTTTTAGTTTTAATTAATGTTGATTTTTGGTTTACAATTGTTTTTTAAATAGCTTGGGACGTGACGACCTCATCGCCCACTATTGGAATAGTCTGTCACAGCAGATATTATTCCACCAGTGTAATCAGTCACATTGGTGGTGGGTCTGTTGTTGCAAGATGCCAGCTAGATAGGTACCACCGCAGTTTCAAATTTTCTTCCACAAGGCAGTGCTGTGTTTCGGTTTGAAGGGCTAGTGGAATTACTGAGCAAGGGAGATTTAAGAACCAATATCTCGAGGTTGACAACGCGAGAGTCACACCTACAAATGGTGTTGCAAGCGCTCATAAGCTACGGCAATTGCTTACCATCAGGTGGGCCATATGCTTGCTTGCCAACTTAATAACATAAAAAATATTTGACTGTATATTGAACTTGTTTCTTACTGTGATTTTACTTGCTGAATTTTGAGGGAGGTGGAGTGTGGCCTAAGACCTTTGGCCGATTGTTGCAGGGGGCTTGGGTTAGTTATACGCGTCACGCGGTGGGTTGTAGAGTAAAACAATCATTAAAAAATTAGTCACCCTGGAGAAGGCAGGCTTTAGGGCATCGCGCCGGGGTGTAATGATTGAATGCGCAATCAAGTCAGGTTTTAGTGGGTAGTACTGATAAAAAAAGCTAGGGGTGAGTCCACACTACCTTAGTAGTAGTTGTGTAACGCATTTTCCAATGTTAAACAAAGCCTATTCATGTAAAAAAATTTAAGTCACTATTATTCTACTTATCAAACCTTATTCTCTATTTGAAATGATCAAACTAAACTAATTGGTGTTTAAATAATACTCGTAGAAAGTCAATTTCTTTTAATAAATGTACCCAGAAGTTAGTGTAAATAGTTTATCTTGGGGCTGGTTTGAATATTTGAGATGGTTACACAATTTATGTAACCTATTAAACTTATTATATTAAATTATTACCGCGTAAATACTATTTGTTAAGTGTTTACGACGCCATTGTATCGCAGCTGTCTTAAACAAAGCAAATCTGCCTTAAACGCCACAGGTCGTGGATTCGATTTCCGCTCAAAGCAGATATTTATATTGAATATATAGCCATGTTTTCCGGTCTGGGTGCGTTTGTCCTTATCATTGTGTTCGTTTCCGGATTCTGACACAGGATATAACTAACCTAATGGGGGCCGTTGAGTGTGTAGCGTTGGTGTATTGGGATTTTATATGTAAAGATTTCCGAGATTTAAGGCCTCAGTAGCACAACGGTAGAAGAGTCGACTCCGTTAACATAAGAGTTACAGGTTTGATCCTGATCCCCTTGGGCTACCCCTCGTGCCCACTCCTAGCGCAAGTTACGAGCTTATTAGGAGGGTCAATAGGAATATTAGTAATGACTTGAAAAAGCATTTCTAATATATTACGGTTGTAGAGTCATGCTCCTCTCAGCGCAAAAGGGCAGGCTCGACCGGGGAAGTACTACTTTCTCACAAAAAATCGGCGTCAAGTAACAATATCAATAAGTACTGTTGCGTTTGATGCGATGAGTGAGAGCACCGGAGGCCCAATCTCTCACCCTCTCTGTTCCCTTGCTATTTTTTCCATTCTCATCCAGTCCCTTCTGTTTCTTGGGTTGGCAACGCGCATGTGATACTTCAAGTATCACAAGCGTTCACGACATAAAAAAAACATTTTTAAAACATATTAATATTATTACACATTGTAGTGTATACTATAATTTTCATATATTTGCTTCATCGTTTTCTTCCTACTCGTAGCATTTATCCTGATATCTTGACCAAGGTATGCTTATTACTCTTATCCGGATTTGACAAGTTGCTAGTTTTTACACAGAGCGATTGCCATCAGACCTTTGCAATCCAAAGAGCGAATCAGTAACTCATTAGATAAGAGCTAATTACTTATCAAAAGTTTGATTATCATTAGGTGCTATTATAACAACCGTGATCGAAAGCACCGTGCAGCACGGCACGATGGGGAGACACACAAGGACAAACGCTGAAACCGAGACAGATATTTTTATAATAACAAAAGACCGCATCGAGCGGGAGTCGAAACCGATCGTCTACACCTAAGGCTCCTATTAGGATCCTTTTTTTTACCTGGAGAAATGCAGTTACGCACTCGAGCGCTGGGACGGGTGCAATGGCGCAGGAGGTGTGTGGACTCGGAGCCGAGCTCCTCTACCCACTAAAACTCCAAGGTCCAATCTAGCGCCATAGTGGGACGTCGCGAGATCACCGAACCGCATTCAACCGCAATGCCCCGTCACTTGCCCCGAAGAGCCCACCAGGGGCGGCAACCTACTGCCGTCATACATACATAATAATACATACTACACGAATATACAATATATAATACACCACGGCGCTTTCACGCCCAGGTCTTCGGCCTCCGCCACAATAACTTTTTAATGAGGTAGTTTCCCTCTACGACTGACCGCCATTATTTTTTAAGGAGGTTGCCTTCCTCGCCACCAATCGGGACCAAAAGGCCCCGGCAAATCCAACCAAGAGAGTCCTGGGTCTCCTATTATGACCCTACCAACACGCCACAACGGCATAACATTGTCATTTTCTTGCTTGTAATCGAAATATCAAAATACCTTGACCTTAATATTAGACCCAAGGGAGATAAGACAATATTTTGATTACAATTTTTGACCAGCAACGAGTAAGCCGTTTTTATATCTTACGTTGATAGCATTGGGGAATTATAACGTACCCTGGACGCTTACGTCTCCTTCACAATATATTTTTGTAAATTCCTTTACGCAATACAATAAATAATAAATAAACAAAACTTCACGGTGTCCCACTAGGACATTTGGACGCAAATAAGCAATACAATGTCAACCCACAAAATTGAAAAACTGAGTTATATATGCAGAAGTTTTTGCAAATGGCTGAAGAACATTTTTCTTTAATATTTGTTGGGTTTTTAAGCTTTAAAACTTCTAACAAAGCCATTTTTTTATCAAGCAATTTATGTCTTATGTTAAACGTTTTGGGTTATATTATGTACGAAATACGCAGTTTGTATACTTATTTTTTTGTGAAAACATAAAAACTTACATATATCTGAAATTGCCAAAAACTTGTCCAATGAATATAAAAAAATCATATAAAGCAAGTTGTTCAAAATTTACAAACGCGTTTTTCTCGGAATGACTTTCGTGTGGGTTGACATGGTATTGCTTATTTGCGTCCATTTATCACACAGCTAGCAGTAACACTTGCTACTCATCCTAGCATAAATGGGCCGACTTGACCGAGGAAGTACTACCCTCTATCAGTCGGCATAAAGTAGCAGTACTTTTGTGTTTCGTGCGATGACAGAGCACCGGAGGCACAATCTCTTTTCTCTTCTTTCTTTCCATTCTCATCCGTTCTCTTTTTCGGTTGGTAACGCGCAGGTGATACTTCACATGGCAATCGCTCTGTTTAAAAGCAGACTACCTGTTTTTACGCAACCTTAAGGGAGAACCAGTAACTCATTGGATAAGAGCAAACTACCTGAAGTATACGATTATTATAGGACGTTATCTGAAAACAATCGCGACCAACAGCTTCATGTACTCTCCGAGACACGGTGGGGGGACCGACAAGGACAAATCCCAGACCGAAGCATCAGCCCCTAGGGGGAGTCGTATCTGCTACCGTTATGGATAAAGACAGCCTGATTACCAACATGCTTTTTTTTATGTTACAAGTTGGCAAACAAGCATACGGCCCACCTGATGGTAAATGGTTGCCGTAACCTATGAGCGCTTGCAACACCATTAGTAGGTGCCACTCACGCGTTGCCAACCTCGAGATATTGGTTCTTAAATCTCCTCTGCCCAGTAATTTCACTAGCGTACAGTGTCCTTCAAACCGGAACACAGTAATGCCTAAGCACTACTATTTGGCGGCAGAATATTTGACACTGTGGTGGTACCTACCTAGCCGGCCTCATGCAACAAAAGACCTACCACCAGTGTGACTGATTGTACTGGTGGAATAATCTCTGCCGTGACAGATGCTATCCCATCAGCGGGCGATGGGGTCGTCACATCCCGACGCCGGGAAAATGCTACAACGGTCATTTCAAATTTCACTGATCATTTGCTGCAAAAATGTTTGCAAGGAGACGCTGTCAAGGCCAGTAGGGCCAACAGCAATACACATTCCAAAAAAAATGTTTGGAGTTGTGATACTGCTACTGTTTAAGAGCCAATATCTCGAATTGGCAACTCAAAACTCAAAACTCAAAATATTCTTTATTCAAATAGGCTTTTAAGCGCTTTTGAATCGTCAAATATACAGTCTGTTATGTCCGCCTAAGTGAAGCTACCGCCGATTCGGAAGGTAGATTCTGCAGAGAAGAAACGGCAAGAAACTCTACAGTTACTCTTTTCAAAAATAATCACATTACATTTGTCAAATGTACAATTAAGATATATATCCCGCATGAAACTCAACGTATATTAATTCCATGCCACATTATCTGCAATATATTCATTAACGGAATAATAAGCTTTATTTAGTAAACACCGCTTGATATAAGATTTAAATTTCATAAGTGGTAGATTCAAAATTGTCTGCGGAATTTTATTATAGAAACGAACACCTTGCCCCAAAAAGGACATACTCACTTTAGAAGCCGAAAACTTGGTGTAACAAGTTTATCTTTTCTTGTATTAAAGCAGTGTCTGTCACTGTTTGTGTCAAACAAATCAACATTTTTATGAATATAAAGGATATTGCTAAGGAGATACTGCGAAGCAACCGTCAGTATGCCTGCCTTAGTAAACACATCCCGAAGAGAGTCTCTAGCTTGCAAATTATAAATCGCCCGAACAGCTCTTTTTGAAGAATAAATACAGTCTCAATGTCTGTAGCATTACCCCAAAGTAATAGGCCATAAGACATAATACTGTGAAAATAACTGAAGTAAACTAATCGAGCAGCATCGATATCACTTAATTGTCTAACTTTCCTAACCGCGTAAGCAGCAGAGCTGAGTCTTCTTGCAAGGGATGTTAAATGAGAGTTCCACTGAAGTTTTGAATCCAGTGTTATTCCTAAAAATACTGTATTATCAATTATATCAAGATTTGTATTATTCATACTTAAAATAAAATCCTGTTTCTTAACATTTGGCATTGAAAATTCTACACATTTTGTCTTCACCGCATTCAAAACTAGGTTATTTACAGTAAACCATTGTTGTACAAGCGATAAAGAATTGTTTACATCGTCATAATTATGCTTATTCCTGTCAACCTTAAATATTAGGGAAGTATCATCAGCGAACGATACGATATCACATATACTGTTTACATAGAAAGGCAAATCATTAATGTAAATCAAAAATAGAAAAGGGCCTAGAATTGCACCTTGTGGAACGCCCATTTTTAGTACAGATCCAGAAGACTTTATTTCATTAATTGATACCTGTTGTAATCTATTAGATAAGTATGAGGCAATGATTTTAAGAGCTTTATCAGTGACACCGTAATGGTTCAATTTATTTAAAAGCGTCTCGTGTACAACACAGTCAAAAGCCTTAGACAAGTCACAAAACACACCAATCGCATTCTGTGACTTCTCCCAAGCGTCATAGACATGTTTTATGAGCGTCACTCCAGCATCCAATGTAGAGCGTCCCTTGCTAAAGCCATATTGTTGGTTGTGAAAAAGGCTATTTAAATTGAAATGAGATAGAAGTTGGTTAAGTAAAATTTTTTCAAATATTTTACTTAATGACGGGAGTATGGAAATTGGCCTATAGTTACCGGGATTAGTTTTATCGCCATTTTTATAAAGTGGTAAGATTTTACTGCATTTCATAAGGTCAGGAAAACAGCCTGCATCTATACATTTATTAAATATAAAAGCTAAATATGGAGCAATGCCGTATATTATATTGTTTATTAAGTGAACTGAGATACCCCAAAGGTCATGAGTTTTTATAATATTTAATGTTTTAAATGTTTTAATAATATCTATTGCATTAATACGTTCAAAGGAAAATTTTGCATGGCATTCAGAGACATCATTTTGTAATATTTTCAAGGCCTCAGAAGGAGTTGATCTTAAATTACAAGTTATCTGTGATGGTTTTTTGGAGAAAAATAATTCAAATTCATTTGCTATTTCTAGTTCCGTATTCACAATAGCGTTATTTATATTTAATTCAATTGTCTCTTTTGTTTTGTTCTTCCTCATACACCATTGATAATGTCCCATGTTGCCTTAACCTTATTTTCTGACTTCATGATCTTATATTTAATAAATTTGGATGTAGCACAGACACACACTGCCTTAAAAACCCTTGAATATTTCTTAACATATTCCAAAAAACTTGAGCTCTGATTCCATTGCCTCATACTATATAATTCATATAATCTATTTCTGCTTTTATATATACCATCCGTTGCCCAATCAGAAAATTCTATTTTTATGTCCTTAAACGTACTTTTAGTTTTAAAAGACTTTTCAAATTCATTTACAATTAATTTAAAAAAGAAGTATAAAGAACATCTGGATCATGCACCGTCAAGTTTAACCCAGACAATCCTTGAGCCACAGTACCCTTAAAGCAACTGACCTTATTACTTGTTAAAGGCCTATATATGATTTTTTGTTTATTTTTAATAATATTATCATTGATAACGAATTTGAGGCCACTATGATCTGAACTTATATTATTAATTATTGACTTGTCGGACACCTGACAGCGACAAAAAACATTATCTATACATGTCGCGGACGTTTTTGTAATTCGAGTGGCTTCAGTGAATATGTTTGACAGATCAAAAGATTTGAATAAATTTATTAGCCTAACACCTATTGATGTCACTTGTAATAAGTCGACATTGAAGTCACCACAAACGATCACAGATTTATTACTCTTACAAGCCAGTTTGAGGGTATCTTCCATCACAGATTCGAATAATTTAAAGTCCCCAGGGGGGGGGCGGTATGCGCTTATTATAATATAACGTTGAAGTTCCACGCAGGATAATTCAATAGTGCGCTCGATACAGAGGGAAACAATATCAGATCTACATTTATTTACAATGTCTTTTCTTACTAAAATTAGTGAGCCTCCACGAATAGAATTCACTCTTACGAACGAACTTGACAAACTGTAATTTTGAATACTAAGAGAGTCATCTTTTCTCAACCAATGCTCAGTCACACATAATATGTGCACATTAAAATGTTCAAGAAACAATTCTAGTTCACATTCTTTGCCACCTAAGCCCTGAATATTTTGAACGCGTAAGAGACACCTACAAACGTATGGTGTTGCAAGCGCTCATAGGCTACGACAATCGCTTACCGTCAGGTAAGTCGTATGCTTGTTTGCCAATTTGTCACAGATAGAAAAAATTCGGCCAATTTAAGTTTATCTATAGAAAAAAATCAGATGAAAAAGTCGACACTCTTGTAAAGGCAACTTAAGAGCTACTTAAAATCATAGTCTGTCATTGTCAGTGTTAAAAAAACTCGATAATAAAGGTAAACTTTCTTAAAGAATAATATCACTAATATTTTTCCCTACATTTTAAAATACCTTCAACCAATCTTACAGAACAAAGCCTAATATCTCGTAATGACAAAATAAATCAGCCGAAGGGAAGTGGCAGGCAATCGAGTCCTGCCCCGGGCAAGGTTTGTCTACAACCAATTTAAGAAGATCCCCGTGTATTACTAGCATTTCTTTTGTAGCTTAGGGTGGTGTTGTATCAAGTAGTTTTGGCTTCTTGTTTTTACAGAGCTATAGTCATATTTAATATTATATTGTTGTGTTTTTAAGTAATGTAATAAATATACGTCTTGCTGGCGATAGGCAATTTATCCCAAAAGGTTGGGTAGGTTAGGCAATCATATATTCTATCGCAAAGCATTACTGTGTTTTGTTTGAAGACCACTTCTTCATCCTAGCATTATTCCCGGTATTTTTATGTACCCAGGGTCTGCTTATTACTCTTATTCGGATTTGACAGGTTACTAGTTTTACACAGAGCCATTGCCATGTGACCTCCGCAACCCTAAGGGCGAACCAGTAACTCATTGGATAAGAGCGATTTAGTTATCAAGAGTTAACGATTATTATCAGATGTTATTGATAATAACCGGGACCGACAGCTTAACGTGCTCTCCGAGGCACGGTGGGGAACCCACAGACAAACGCCCAGACCGAGACAGAAATTTTAACAAACATCTGCCCGAGCGGGATTCGAACCCGCAACCGTCGAGACTAAAGGCAGACTCGCTACCCACAACGCCACAACGGTGTGTTTTGAAGACCACTGTACCTAGTGAAATTAGGGCAAAAAAGATTTAAGGGCCAATATCACCTACAAAAGGTGTTGAAAGCGCTCATAGGCTATGACAAGCGCTCACCATCACGTAGACCACATGCTTGCATCCAACTAAGTCGCATAAAAACTAGTTTTTATTCATTACTCACTCATTTTCAAGCTTTAATATTTTAGAGTATAAAGATAAGAAAAATTGTTTTAAATAAAAAACATTTTAGATGAATATAGATGAATGATAGAAATTCATCGTAGCTGTTACAAATCTGAATTGTGTCGCGCAAAAAATATTTTTAAACTATAAAGTAAAGTATATCTTTAGTGGCAAAAATCTGTATCAAAAGCTATAAGTTATTATATCTTTACACTCATAGTACGACAGCTTCCTAACAAATCGAGAGGGGAGGCAAGTTTGAGCTTGCTCGTTTTTTCTCGTCATTCTTGCGTAGTGCCGTTAAGCTTCCCTGAAGTTTCCTTACGCCGCATTCTTGTTACATATTCGGAAGCATGTACATACACATGTATTTTATAGTACGTTAACTTTGTAATGTGGTGCAATAGAAACGGATATTTATAGAATATTTTCTTTTCAACAGAGATTATTCCACCAGTGCAATCAGTCACACTGGTGGTAGGTCTTTTGTTGCAAGAGGCCGGCTAGGTAGGTACCACCGCAGTGTCCAATATTCTGCCGCCAAATAGTAGTGCTTAGGCACTACTGTGTTCCGGTATGAAGGGCATTGTACGCTAGTGAAATTACTGGGTGAACGAGATTTAAGAACTAATATCTCGAGGTTGGCAACGCGTGAGTGGCACCTACTAATGGTGCTGCAAGCGCTCATAGGCTGCGGCAGCCACTTACCATCAGGTGGGCCGTATGATTGTTTGCCAACTTCTAACATAAAAAAAAAAAAAAAAATTATCGTTAAAGACTTCCCTTCACGGACATACTGACAGACATTCAGCTAGTACTGGACACGATTACTCTTAAGTACCTTCTTTTTTTAATGAAGTAGAGGAAATTCTGCCACTTTCCTGGGAAGAAGATCCGGGTTATATGGGGTTCCATGACGAAGTAAAAAGGTAGCATCACGGGGACTTACTAAAACCCTTTGGGGCATGTCACAGGTTACGAGAACTCTCGCAGAACGAGCCAACACGAGTTTCCAGTCATTGTGTTCCTCTCATGACTAGAGGAGCTTGGTACCGGGGAAGTGGAGGATGGTAAAGCCCCCAGCACTTCCCACGCAAGTGTGCACGGCCGTCGGGGCCACACCGATTGCTGTCCTCAGGGTCTCTTACAGGCTTACTCTTAAATACCTTTTTTTTGTTGACGCAGAGAAATGCATTTACGCACACCACTCACCTAGCGTGTTCCGAAGAGCACGCTAGCGAGTGGTAGTGTGAGACTCGACCACCTGTGAAGCAGGTGGTAATACCCACTAAAACTCTGCGAATCCCTCTTCGCCATAGTTGGGCCGTCATGGGATCGCTGTAGCATGCCACCATGACGAACTCTTAAATACCTACTCTAACCATTCGCAGCAGTATAATTTTTTAACATGAGATTAATTACGAAAAAGAAATTAAATTTAGGTTGAATACTAGCTTAAATCAGCAACATGACCTTTAAACATAATCAAGCTTTGAAAAAGTGCTCAATATTTCTTTAGGCCTTATTATTAAAAAAAATACATAATGAGAATCCAATTATTATTTGTGTCACATTATTTTATTAAAAAAAAAGAGTCGAAGTTTGTCGTTACTACATTCTATATTCGGTTATGATTTGCACAGCATAAATGAACTAAGTTAGCGTGGTATTGGATTTTGAAAAGGAGCACCAACGAGCCTACGACATTTGGTCTCAATGCCATTCTATAATATATAAGTTTATGGTTATACGTCACATATGCTCAGAGATATTAGAGATTTGTAGCACATATTATAATAGCTTGTAGCGCTACGTCGTAGCACTTCTACGCAATGAGAAGATACGTAAAATTTGTAACTTTGTGACAGGAAGAAAAATCTAATACTCAATTTTGTACATAAATTTTCAAAATATATGCTGAAAAAGCCCCTAGAATATTTCACTTGAAAGAATTAGAAGGCGTTCGTATCGAAATGTAGACACATCCTAAGCTTTAATATAAACATGAATATTGCGACCTTGGAACTGTTTTACCTTCAAATATTTATCGCGAGGTGTGTCGTGTCAAAAGACCAAACACATAGGCGGCTTCAAAGACCAAAATCACTGCCCCAATAAATACTTAAAATAATTTCTTTTTATATACATATATTTTAGATACTACGAGCAGATTCGGACAAGCTTTGCTGCGACAAAGATGTGAATTGAGTTAGCTTAACTTAATCCGACATTTTTGACAATTAATTTCATATTTCAACCAATTTACACAAAACCTTAGCAAATTACACACTTGAACCTTTGTAATGAATCTTTGCCTATTGGTGAAAACTGCATAAAAACCGCTTAGTTGTTTTGAGTTCATCTCGAACAAAACGTGTTGGGGACTTCTAAAACTCACCGCGTTTATAAAAGATTAACTACGATTACATAAGATATTAATTTAAAAATATAACTTTTTTATATATCTTTTATAACGCTTAATTCATAAAAGGCATTTCTTACAAACTTTTAAGTAACATTTCTCATAAAATTGAATATCTCGAAGGAGATTCATTCAAAGACTATTAAAAGTGAGATTGTAAAATAAAATCGGCCATTATACGAAACTTCCAGTGGCGATTTGTTACCTTTAAACTGGTTAACCCTCTGGTAATCTTAGTAAATACTGCGAACACAGAGCAAGGAATATGGTGGAAGGGTATTTAGATGATTCCCAGCATGGCAAATTTTTTATCTTATTATTGTTACCTTTTACATGCCAAAACTTAAATGTCACATAATTTAAAAGACGTTTATAACATAGGCAACACTGTAACTAGGTGTAATTATACATATTTTATTATTTCGACCATCCAATTGAATAGACAAACCGACCGCCGACTCGTTGGCCTCTTCGTAAATTCGGTGGTGTTGTATTTACGCAACGGAACGAACTTAGTCACTCTCTAACTTAATTCACGCGCTTCTTCTTCGATTTCTTTTTTATATTCTGTTTTATATTAAGTAAATATTTTTAAAGTTTGAAAAAAAAAAGTATAATGCAGCTATTAAATAAAAAATTGAAAAATTAATTATAATATTTAAATCACAAGATTTACCACGTAATTGTGCCCATAATATAATAATACAATTTAACATTTTGACGCAAGTCAAAATGGGTGAAAATACGTGGTATGTTTAGAATTTATCTCTTTCATTACTGAATTGATTGATATCATTTCTAACCTTCTCTGTTCTGAACGATCCCGGGTGTATATCAGATAAGACTCAGTGAAGGGTTAATTCAGTTTTATCGGACGAGGGTGTGATTAATATTGATTAATTCTTGTTAACTAGATTCAAATATAATATGTAAATTGCTTAGACCATAAATTGTAACGAAGATTTATTTGTACATTAACGTTTTTTGAAAAACGATTATATTTTTTTATACTTCAAAAACTATAGATTGAATTAGGCCAGAATTATATATGAGTATATCAGCATTCTTTGTATAAAAATATAACATTACGTGTTATATTGTACAGTACAAAACACGTGTCAAAGTGTGCTGAAGCATGCGTATTCATGCTTACGGATGTTTAAGCATGCTTACAAGTGCTTACTGATGCTTAAGCATACGTACGCATGACATGGGACCAATTAAAGAGAAGCTGCATTAATTTATTTATAACGTTGTCGTTGTACATGTAAAACATGCAGAAGGTAAGACTTATTTTTAATTTTCTGTATTGCATACAAATTTTTTCTCATCTGTAGCAATATAACATACTATAGCATCCCATATAATAGCAGTTGAAAGTATGCTTAAGCACGCATAAGTATTTTGAAGCATACTTATGCGAATTATTTTTTATAAGATATGACTTAACTGAGTATATAACTTAGGTAGGGATCTTGGACGCATAATGGATATTTTTGGCTGTGTGAGAGAGACAAAAAAATGATTTTTTTGTCGTAGCGAGCTTAGAATTTTTAATCTTGTATTTTCTAAATTTCTAAATTACGGATACGGCTGCGAATAGACTACATTAATCATTAAATAAACATATTAATTATTAAATTAATATTCTTAAAATATTTTTTTAGTTTCTAAACTCTAAGCGCTTTTAGACTTAAAATAGGAGCCAACATATTCACTCGCAAAAAAGGCAAAATCCGATGTCATTAACCTGACAACAAAAGATCTTCCCTCTCTTTCTATCACACACTCGTTAACAGTGAACTAAAGGGCCCTTGAATAAAAAGGTCTATTGGATCGCTTTCCTTTTTTTTTCCTTTAGAAAATCGTTCAAATCATTACAGCCTTTATCATTCAAGTGGTACGGTTGAATATTCCCTGTGATTGTCATGTAGCCTCCATTACAATGTTGTTTCGTAAGTTTCCTAACAATAGATACTTGTAAAGGTCATTGGGTTATTTGTCTTAAATTTAATATTGATTTTTCTTATAATATATTCGTATACTTTAACAGAAAGTCTTTCTGTGCCTCGGAGAGCACGTTAAGCTGTCGGTCCCGGTTATTATCAATAACATCTGATAATAATCGTTAACTCTTGATAAGTAAATTGCTCTTATCCAATGAGTTACTGGTTCGCCCTTAGGGTCACGGAGGTCAGGTGGCAATCGCTCTGTGTAAAAACTAGGAACCTGTCAAATCCGGATAAGAGTAATAAGCAGACCCTGGGTACATAAAAATACCGGGAATAATGCTAGGATGAAGAAGACTTTAACAGAAAGTCGCGAGTTCAAATCAGGGCAAGCACCTCTGAGTTTGCAAGTTCTTTATTTGCGTTTCTAATTTATATTGTGCTTAGTGATAAGGGAAAAATCATGAGGAAACCTATATGTCGACGAAAGAACATTCTTAGACATGTATATCCGCCAATTCTACTAGTACTTCCTCTTGCTTGTGGTAGGGCTCAAATGTCCGCCTGGTTAGCTAGGTAGTTGAGTGTTGGTGGAAAACTCATAAAGCGACTGCTCGTCAACCGCGTTTCCAGAGCAAACATTGTGTAAGCGGTTGCAACTTAAAGGTCGGCAACACACATGCATGCTCTCTGGTTTTGCCTATGTTCATGGCCGACGGTAATCTCTTAACATCAGATTTCTCCTGTCCGTTTTCCCACTCTTACATAAAAAAATTGTCTGTGTAGCTTTTTGCTATTTATTTAGGTATTATGAAATACAGAAATCACTTATTATTTATTGCGTCTGTTTATTAGGACAGTTACCGAACGACAAAATACAACATAAAATTACAATTAAAATTAAATCAATGCATAGTATTTGTTTCAAATAAAGATGAGCGTTGACGATAATTTATATAAGGGTATATGCATACAGCACAAATGTATTGCATAGCTATATTTTCTATAAACAAACTCTAAGTTTAACTATGCATTAAAATTCAACAAATCCTATAAACTAAAATGCACCTCAAACAACTGGACAAACATACACTCGAAAGACCTTTTAAAAACAAAAAGCTTCTGTTCTGTTCTCTCTCTTCTTTAAAAGTCAGGTAAAAAAGCAAACGTATTAATCTAATTATTCATTGACATAAAAATCTGTAAATCTTTTTTTATAAAGCCTTCGAAACCTACACGAAGGTCATGCGATGAAAGTAAGTAAATGGTACTTACTAGATTCTCTAGCAACAATGTTAAATGTGATCATATTGATTTTAATGGGTAAGTAGCTTGCTGCTTGACATACAATGTGGTAAAAATAGGAATAGGATGGGATGTCGATTTCTCTCAATAAATGCAATAGGAGTACGGTTAGCAGAATAAACTTCAAATTTTTTTTGAGATAAACATACTGACTAAATATCAAAAAATAATAATTTTCTAAAGAATATTTTTTCAGAAGCCGGTGCTAATTAAAACATGTGCATAGAAGGTACCGTCTATTAAAATTGGATTATTGACTTTGGCTGTGGCATTACCATTACTTGGCAGGTCGTGCATTAGGTTGTTCTGCGAGGGACTACATAACCTGTCACACACTGACATTTGACATTTCTCGTCATAGAACCTCGCATAACCAGGTTCTCATCTCTAGGAAGACTAGTTGTCTCCATCGCAAAAAAAGTACAGAAAGTAGCTACTGACCTCAGCAGTAATATTTTATCATAAATAAAATAATTTATTCCGGCTTATTCAGCGTCCAAAAAATAATCTTGAATTCTGAAGATCTTAAGATTATGTTCATTGTCTCCATAAAAAAAAAAAACTTATTATATCCGCAGTATAAAGTACGTTTTCTTTATTCTTCTTCAAGACGAAAGAAACGACGAGTCTGGTGGAAGGACTTCGAAGGACATTATTTTGATGATTTATATCAAGATAAATTAAATTCTGTTGAAGTTTTATTGAAATTTGGGAAGTACCAATCAAATTATCAATTGTCATATTCTACACTATAGGATGAGGTATCACCGCAATCAAATATCAAATATCCTATTAAAATGCAGTAGTGTGTTCTACTTCCTAGCATTATTCCCGGTACTATACGATTATTTACCCAGTCTGCTTATTACTCTTACCCGGATTTGACAGGTTACTAGGTTTTACACAGAGCGATTGCCGGTAAAATGCTGTTATTTTGACATAACAAAGAGACACTTCAAATTAATTATTTATATATAGACTAGCGGGCCCGGCAGATGTTGTCCTGACACGAAAATTAAAAAAAAATTAGACCCGATAGCAGCGGCCCCTACTGGGTCCAATTGTTAATCTAAACCATTCTCGAATCCACCGGAATGCACTAACAAAATCATCAAAGTCGGTCCAAGCGCTTAAGAGCAGTTCAGTGACATACACACGTACAGTACAATTATATATATAAAGATGTATAAATGTTAGTGTTATGCACTAAAATACGTCTTTAATCAATTTGTGCTTGACCAAATTTTCTCTCAAAAATTTTTCTTACTTCGGAGTTTCATTAAATATTTTCTAATTTGTGAAGTCGTAAAAATCTATTAGCCAATTTTGTCTATCGGCCACCCTCTGTAATAAGATTTTATAGTGTTCTATTACAAAGTTATAATATTGTAGTACGTAATAATAATTTATTACAGATTATGTTATTGAAAAATTAGTAAAATTAGGATCGTGACTTCTTCGCTATCCGGTGTTTGTACCGGTTTTCTATCAAACTATCTTAAAAAAAAAACAATTTTTAAACTTAGACTGTAAACAAATTACTCACAGCAGATATAGCACTAAAACGACACACTTATTGTATTACCACATATCTAAAGTTTCAGGTAAATCCTGGTTGTTCTATCGTACTAATATAATAAATGTGAAATTTTTTATGTTTGGATGTTTTTTTTTAATGTTAGAAGTTGGCAAACAAGCATACGACCCACCTGATGGTAAGTGGTTGCCGTAGCCTATGAGCGCTTGCAGCACCATTAGTAGGTGCCACTCACGCGTTGCCAACCTCGAGATATTAGTTCTTAAATCTCGTCCGCCCAGTAATTTCACTAGCCTACAGTGCCCTTCAAACTGGAACACAGTAGTGCCTAAGCACTACTATTTGGCGGCAGAATATTTGACACTGCGATGGTACTTACCTAGCCGGCCTCTTGCAACAAAAGACCTACCACCAGTCTAATATAATTGATTCTGTATCACGCAAAAACGTTTCAACGCATTGGTTTGAAATTCAGCACACAGTTAGGTTATTATGTAGATTAGCAAATTGGATACTTTTTGTTTCAGAAAAATGTTCGTCTCCTGTGGGAGTGTCAAAAATATGCTACGGAAGATATTTAATTTCAATTGTAAGGTCACCGCGGACGAAGTCGCGGGCAGATGCTTGTAGCAGAAGTAAAAATAAAAAGGACCATAGGCATATCTACACAAAACAGTTTCGATATAGTTAAAAACCGGCATTAAATGAGAACTCAACAAATTATACGATCAAATTTATATAATTTTCACTGGTGGTAGGTCTTTTGTTGCAAGAGGCCGGCTAGGTAGGTACTACCGCAGTGTCCAATATTCTGCCGCCAAATAGTAGTGCTTAGGCACTACTGTGTTCCGGTTTGAAGGCCATTGTACGCTAGTGAAATTACTGGGCGAACGAGATTTTAGAACTAATATCTCGAGGTTGGCAACGCGCGAGTGGCACCTACTAATGGTGCTGCAAGCGCTCATAGGCTGCGGCAGCCACTTACCATCAGGTGGGCCGTATGCTTGTTTGCCAACTTCTCACATAAAAAAAAAAAAAATTAATTTGACGATTTGTCATCTTCTAAATGTTTCCGTACTTTGGACGTCATATAAAGTCAGTGCCGGCTGTTATCAATTTGATAACAGTCTGTGTATTAAGGCAGAGGCCTCTGACAACTCTGACAATTTGCTGACCATTAATCACTCGGATAAAGGCTACCAGAAGGAGACAACGAAGGAGAAAGGAATACAATTTATAAAGTACAATAAACTACAAAAATACATCAGTAAAAAAATAATCTTTTTAAAATATTAGGAATTCTAAAGCCAAAACCATAGAATTTTTATCCTGTGTTTCAATTTTCACATTATTAGTAATATCTAATTATTTTAACATAAATTATAATTACTAATGTTGATCCATATAATGGGAGGGTTCGCTACTCGCTTCTGGCTAAATTATTAAATGTAATAAAACGCTTAAATAAATATTCAGTCTTAATAACGTCGTTACGAAACTTAAGAAAATTAATGGCATTTGGTTTTAAGGACCTCTTCTAAGGCATTATTTTTAATATAATAATTTTCTTTTTATTTACAACCAATATTACAACATGTTTACAATTTAAGACTAGCTATATTTACAAATAATTACATCTGTACAAATCATATAATAGTAAGCCAGTTCTAAAATTACCGTGGACGAAATCGCAGGCTGTATATGTATATAAAATATTACGTAAGCAACGTCGCAGGCTATCGCTTGTCAATTTGTCCAGACCAAGAGACGCCGATGGCAAAGATTATCGATCACACACGTAATTAGAAGCTTGTCCTTCTAACTTTATGTTGTTTGACGTTGTTCGAATTCGTTACGTATTTTTGTACCTATGTCGTTTATAACGTTTCTTTATTACAGTTTAATTAGTAATTTTAGTAGTAATAGAGTCTTACTTCTCCTAGCCTACATGCCTTCTCACAGAAAATCTGCGTAAAGTAACAAGGTACTGTTGCGTTTCGTGCGATGAGTGAGAACGGTGGAGGCTCTGTAGCCAGTTTTGCCTCTTTTTCGCCGCTTAGATCAGATGTTTGTATTCACCATACAAGCATATGTTCCGGTCGGGGTGAGGTTGTCCTTGACTTTGTGTGTGTTTCCGACACAGGATAGAAGTAACCTGATGGGCCGTTGAGTGGTTCGCGTGTGGTAGATGATGCAGATAATCTGGTCGAATTGGGTTGAATTAAGTCTTTTATTAATTGAAGTTAAAGAAACAATGCTTAAAAAAATCAAACATAACTATTTTCAAGTATTTTCGAAACAAAGTCATCCATTACATTTAAGTTCGAAACAAAGCAAGCCATTTAAGGATTTTACTATTACTATCCGAGTAAAACAAATTTAACGAACGCGCTATAAACTGTGAGAACATTAAGCTCAGTTAGCGGACCAAAGGGGCAATCTGCTGGCTAATTTGATAGGGACATACAAACGAGCGGATATTAGAGTGCAATTTATCGCATAAGAGATAGCGATTTTGTTATTTTTTATGAAAGACACCGTTTAGAATTTTTTATGAAAAACACCGTTGTGGCGTTATGGGTAGCGAGTCTGCATTTAGCCTGGACGGTAGCAGGTTCCTTTTTTTTTTTAAATAACGTTGGAGGGCAAATGAATCTACTCCACCTTATGGTAAGTGGAAGTGGAGGCCACAAGTGAAGGCGGCTAATATGGTTGCAGAAGGCGTACAGTACTAGCCGCTCTCGCAAGATGCCTCTTCACGCTTCGTTTGAAGGACCCCAGGTTGTGAGAATGAGGAAACACGTGTTCGATTTTACATATTGGTTCGATTTCCGCTCCGGCAGATGTGTTTTTATATAATTCCGTTTTGGTCTGGGCGTTTGTCCTGGTGGGTCTCGCTACCGTGCCTCGGAGAGCAGTTTAAGCTGTCGGTCCCGGTTGTTACCACATAACATCTGATTATAATCGTTAACTCTTGATAAGTAAATTTCTCTTATCCAATAGGTTACTGGTGCGTCTTTAGGGATACGGAAGTCAGATGACAATCGCTCTGTGTAAAAACTAGTAACCTGTCAAACCCGGAAAAGAGTAAATAGGACCCTGGGAAAATAGTCGTATAGTACCCGAAATAATGCTAGGCAGAAGTAGGACAAATTTTTACGAAATGTGCATCCATATATATTGGATACTTACGAGAGATAAAAGTTAGGACACAAAATTATTTATGCCAATTTTCTTCTTATATTCGCTACATCACACAACAAGTACAAGTTATTAAAAAGATAACAACCAAGACAAACTCTTACGGGCCCTCTGAAATACGGAGACTTTCAGTTGTATACCATTAACCAGTTAGTCACCTATAATAATTAATCTGACTTGTTGATAAAATTAATTCTGTAATCCGTCAAAGTAGCCTTGTAATAATAAGAGGAAGGAAAGAAGAGGGATAAGGAGGGTATGAAAAGGAAGGAGTGGGAGTGGGGCTAGAGCCTCCCACATGTAGAACGAAAGTAAAACTTTCACAATCTTCATTTTACTTCTATATTTTGTAAAAGTGTGGTACTTCCCCGGTCAAGCTAGTTTATTCAGGCTGAAACATTAAATAATAATCAACACCATTTTTGCCGTCAAAGATGAGCACGATACACGATTAGGTAAGGCTATTGACCAGAATCCGCTTCGTCCGTTCTGACGTTCTGTTGAAGTCCTAAGCTGTGGTTCGGCCTCTGAGGATCCTGGAGTCGGAACTAACTTTGAGCCCCGCTTAGTTATGATCCTTTTGTCAATTCTGGTTTCAGTACTGGAATCCCCACCGCGTGACGCTGTTAAGGCCAGTAAAAGGTACATAGACCATGTAAGCGGAGCTATGAGTATATAGATGTATTTTATCTATATTTAATATGAGATTTAAATAAAACAATAACTACACGAACAATGGACAGATAGTTTATTACACGAACACTGAGATTACAAGAGGAAAGCGGAAATACAACAGAGAAAGCATAGAAGTAACAATTAAGAAATTAAGAAATTAGAGTGAAATATATAAAAGCGTAAAATTTAAATTAGCACGGATAATAGCAATAAGTACGTAATGTGAATGCAATTGTAAGCCGACAGCAGAATGCGAATCTAACTACCTGGCGCACGCGCCGCAAGCCGCAGAGACCCAAGGGGTAACCGCGCGGCGGAGCGGCAGGGAAGTGCGATAACGAAGTCTTCAATTAACTATATATAAAACGCGTCGTATTTATTTTGTTCATAAATTATTTTTAATTAATTTTTAAGTTTTTTAATATATGTAAATATTTTATGTAAGATACGCTACAGCACTCCCCTACCGAGATCGTTACTACGATCGATAGTAATCAGGAAAGCGAACTACTCTTCCACTGCGCGTTCTTCTTTCCGGAACTTTTGAACCATCTTCCTCGATCTTGATTTGACTGCCTGGATCACGCATCAAGTAAGCTGGTTTCAATCGGTCGATGCTGACGGAGACATGCCGTCCAGCAATATCTATTTTATAATGCTTAGCATGTCTCTCAATGACCTTATATGGACCAGCATAAGGTGGTTCTAGCGGTCTTCGGACGTGATCCTGCCGCAAGAATACATGAGTCGACTTATCGAGGTCATATGGTAAATAAAAAGTGGTTGCTTTATGCCATGATGTTGGTCTTGGGGTTAGCTTAGCCATATTGTGTCGAAGCCTTGTAGCGAAGTTGGTTATATCTTCTGCTTTGTGGTCGTCTATGGGTGTGAAGAATTGACCTGGTAAGCGAAGGGGCTCTCCGTAAACCAGCTCAGCCACGGATGTTTGCAGGTCTTGCTTCCACGCGCTTCGAATTCCGAGCAGGACTAAAGGCAGCGCTTCAGTCCAAGAAGATGTTGGATGGCACATGATGGCAGCTTTCAATTGGCGGTGAAAACGCTCCACCAGCCCATTGGAAGCAGGATGGTACGCTGTCGTCTTGAAATGTTGAGCACCAATCAGTGTTGCGATGGCTTTGAAGAGATGTGATTCAAATTGTCGCCCTCTGTCGGTTGTGATTTTGAGCGGGCAGCCAAATCTGGCTATCCAGCCAGACACTAAGGCTGCTGCACAGGATTCAGCGGTAATGTCTTTCAGCGGGAATGCCTCAGGCCATCGTGTGAACCTGTCAACGACGGTGAGGCAATATCTGAAATCAGATGAAAGTTTTAAGGGGCCTATTAGGTCAATGTGAATGTGGGAGAATCTGGAAGATGGGGTAGGGATTTGGGAAAGTGGAGCTAGGGTATGACGGTAAACTTTGCTACGCTGGCAAAGTAAGCATTCTCTAGCCCACTCTCTACAGTCTCTGCGTATCCCTGGCCAGACAAATCTCTGTGTCACCAGTCGCACTGTAGCTGTTCTACCTGGATGACTGAGACTGTGTAGCATGTCAAAGATTTGACGTCGAAAAGTTGTTGTGACGAACGGTCGTGGTGATGTCATCGAGGTGTCACAATAGAGCTTGCAGTCTGAGTCTGGAATTGATACCTTTTGCAGTTTCAATGATGAACCGTTCTTCAGCAGGTTTTGCAGCTCAGGATCTGTGTCTTGAGATTGTGCAAGTGCCTGATAATTTACCACTGTACTAATATCTGTTACTCGAGACAATGTATCGGCGACGACGTTGGTGCGACCAGGGATGAACTGAATTGTGGTTGTAAATTGGGAAATGAAATCCAGATATCTAAATTGACGGGGTGAACATTTTTCTCTATTCTTGGTAAAAGCGAAAGTAAGAGGCTTATGATCCGTATGGATGACAAAATTTCTGGCTTCTACCATGTGTCTAAAATATTTAATGGCTTCGTAAATAGCTAGAAGTTCGCGGTCATAAGGACTGTATTTCTGTTGTGATGGACTGAGTTTGTGGGAGAAAAAACCGAGAGGTTGCCATGCTCCATCTCTATTTTGCTGTAATACAGCGCCTATGCCTACGTCTGAAGCGTCGGTCGCTATAGCTAATTCTGCAGCGGGTATTGGATGAGCTAAGAGAGTAGCTTCTGACAAACTGTTTTTACATTGTTGAAAGGCCTGTAGCATCTCTGGTGTCATCTCAATTTGTCGTGCTCCCTTCATCTTCGGTCCTGTGAGCGCCGTATCCAGAGGTGCTTGGATTTGAGCTGCATTTGGTATAAAGCGGCGATAAAAATTAAGCATACCTAAAAATCTGCGAAGCTCTTTAGCGGTTCTAGGTGTGGCATACTCCTGGATGACCTGTACTTTAGAATCTAAAGGTTTGGTACCTTGTGCAGAAACTAAATATCCCAGGAACTTAACTTCCGGCTGTCCAAAAACACACTTAGAGGTGTTGATGAGGACACCATATTCCCTGAGGCGGTTCAGGAGTTGCTTCAGATGAATTTTGTGCTGCTCTTCTGTTGGAGAAAAAATTAAAATGTCATCAAGATATCCGTAACAAAATCCATTTAAGTCACGCAGAACCTCATCCACGAACCTTTGAAAGGTTTGTGCAGCATTTCGAAGCCCAAAAGTCATAAATGGGAATTCGAAAAGGCCGAATGGAGTTGTTATGGCCGTTTTTGAAATATCGTCTTCGTGAACTGGAATCTGATTGTACGCTTTAATCAAATCAATTGTTGAAAATATGGTGCATCCAGACAATTGATATGAGAAATCTTGAATATGTCGGATGGGATACCTGTCCGGAATAGTACGTGCATTGAGTGCCCTGTAGTCGCCACAGGGTCTCCATCCGTCGTCCTTCTTTTTGACCAAATGTAACGCAGATGACCAGGAGCTACTAGATCTACGAGCAGTACCATGAGCTAGCATGTCGTCAAATTCCTTTTTAGCAGCCTTGAGACGTACTGGGTCTAAGCGACGTGACTTACAGGTAACAGGAGGTCCAGGGGCGGTATTAATATAATGTACCGTATTATGCTTAGGGAAAACATTCATACCTGCTGGTCTTGTTACCTCTGGGAACTCACGAAGTAGCTGATGATACTTAGACTCTCCCGAAATAACCTTAACAGAGGCTAACGTCTCAGGAATCTTGACGTGCGATGTGGAAATTGAGAGTGTAGTAGTTCCATCAACGAGGCGGTGATGTCTGCAGTCTACAAGTAAATTGTAAAAATTAAAAATCGATACCAATAATTGGTTTCGAGACATCGGCTATGGTAAATTTCCATGTGAAAGCACGGCGTAGTCCTAGATCGAGCTGAAGTTGGACAGGTCCATAGGTATGAATAACAGTACCATTTGCAGCTGAAAGTTCATACTTCGTTTTGGTACACGGCACCTTCATTGCCGCTCGTGGAAAGACGCACAAATCAGATCCAGTATCTACAAGAAAAATCATTTTAGAAACACGATCAGTTACAAATAAGCGGCCAGAATGTGAAGGGCAATCGGTTGCCGCTAATTCCGACTGCCTGGGTAGTTTTCCGAAGTGTCGAACTGACAAGGCGGTACGCATTTCCTAGCGCGTTTCCCATGTGTGAAGTGATACCAGCAGTGCGGATGGTTGGGTGGTGGCTGTCGGTGTTGTGAGCGACTACGGGATTTGCGATTGTACCTACTATGCGTGCGCGAGCGCGAGCGCGAGCGCGAGCGTGCGCGGTGTACGTGCGCTGTAAGTTCCGCTACACGTTGAGTAAGTTTCTCAATCTGCTTGGCCATTGCATCAAAAGTCGGAGTGGTAGAGGAAGAAGTTACAGCATTGCATGATACTTGAGGCGTTGAAGGTGCTATCTCATAAACCTTATCCGCGAGGTCAGCTAACTTAGAGAGAGGCAAATCCGGCTGTGAAGCTATTACAGTTTGGATATTTTGCGGTAAACGACTTGTCCAAATCGTACTTAAAAAATCTTTTGGCACAGACGGACCCGCAAGATCGCACAAGTATCGCAAAAATTGTGACGGTCGTCTGTCTCCAAGTTCCTCATGCATTAAAAGTTGCTTTACCTTTTTTTCCTGGGATGCAGACAAACGACGAATAAGTTCCGTTTTTAATTTTTCGTACTTATTGTTTTCCGGAGGACAAGTAATAATATCTTTTACCTCAATTGCGTATTGGTTATCCAGTTGTGCTGCTACGTAGTAGAATTTTGTTGCATCGCTAGTAATATTTGATAGTAAAAATTGACCTTCAATCTGGGCAAACCATAAGCCGGGTTCTTCAGGCCAAAATGGAGGTATTCTTACGCCAACTCTGCACAAACTCGACGTGGCCACGTTTTCATTATTGGTTGCGTCATGAAATGGTTCCATCTTGACAAACGTGTTTTTATCGGAGTCACCAATTATATAGATGTATTTTATCTATATTTAATATGAGATTTAAATAAAACAATAACTACACGAACAATGGACAGATAGTTTATTACACGAACACTGAGATTACAAGAGGAAAGCGGAAATACAACAGAGAAAGCATAGAAGTAACAATTAAGAAATTAAGAAATTAGAGTGAAATATATAAAAGCGTAAAATTTAAATTAGCACGGATAATAGCAATAAGTACGTAATGTGAATGCAATTGTAAGCCGACAGCAGAATGCGAATCTAACTACCTGGCGCACGCGCCGCAAGCCGCAGAGACCCAAGGGGTAACCGCGCGGCGGAGCGGCAGGGAAGTGCGATAACGAAGTCTTCAATTAACTATATATAAAACGCGTCGTATTTATTTTGTTCATAAATTATTTTTAATTAATTTTTAAGTTTTTTAATATATGTAAATATTTTATGTAAGATACGCTACAAGTATTAAAAATTGAGGAGGTGTTAAGTGGTTATTAAAATATGTAGTCAACCATTTTGTGGCAGCGGCATTTGGGAGCGATTTTCATCAATCATGGCTAAGAACACTTCCGACTAAGTCACCTTTAAAATAAAAAAAAAAATAATCTGTTAATTTTTTTAATGTTAAAAGTTGGCAAACAAGCATACGGCCCACCTGATGGTAAGTGGTTGCCGTAGCCTATGAGCGCTTGCAGCACCATTAGTAGGTGCCACACACGCGTTGCCAACCTCGAGATATTAGTTCTTAAATCTCGTCTGCCCAGTAATTTCACTAGCGCACAGTGCCCTTCAAACCGGAACACAGTAATGCCTAAGCACTACTATTTGGCGGCAGAATATTTGACTCTGCGGTGGTACCTACCTAGCCGGCCTCTTGCAACAAAAGACCTACCACCAGTGTGACAATTTTTCAGGATCTACTATACCACAGACTTATTTTCAGAATCAATTTAATAGCTCATATCACTTAACTTATGACGCTGTCCCCAATCTAATCGACACGCCTCACACGTCATAGCTACTGCTCACGTAGCAACCTTGATACCTTTATTTTTTTTTACAATTACGAGTTGCGTGTGAACAGTCAGTTCAGACAGTAATCATTGGGAATGCTCAAAGTTGAATATATTCAAATTATGACCTTATGCTTGAAGTAAATTATCGTTTTTTATGGAAGTGTATGAGTATTGAGACGTTTGGGTAAAGTTTTTTCTGGATTATGGAGTTTATGACGTCTATTTTAGGACAATGCCTCTTGGTTGAAGTCCCAAACGTGATTTATACAAATCTATGCCTTATACTCACTATAATTCGGCAAACGGAGCCTTTAGGTTAATAAGTTAATCAAATTTCCTATACCACCCTTTGCCACCTCATGCCACCCATTGTCACCTAACCCCTTGCCACCCTTTGTCATACCAAAAACATACGAAACAACGCGAGGTAACGCTTTACGAAACAAACAGCTATCTCTTTTTGTATCAAATTGAAACAATTAAAAGTTTATACAAGCGATACGAATAAATAGAGTCGAATTTAAAATTTCCAATATATTGCACGTATAAGATAAAGTTTGGCGTACGTTCGTATCTTGATAATTTAAAAAACTCCCTCTGCTGAGTTCAAGAGTTCTCTTGAACTTACTTAAATTATTGCTTCGAGCGTCTTGCGTTATCGAAAATCTTCGGGGATTCGGTATTGGATAGCCTCATGTACTTTAGCCTTCGAATTGAGAATATAATGGAAGTTGTATATGTCTTATGTACTCAATAAATATTTTATTGAATTGTTTATTGTAAACCATATTACAAAAACATATTACACAATATGAACATTGGTACAACCAGGCGGTCTTGTTCAATCAGACAACCTTTATGTATAGGAGATTCTTCGTCCTAGCAAAATTCCGGGTATTTTATTTACCCAGGGTCTGCTTATTACTCTTATCCGGTTTTGACAGGTTACTAGTTTTTACACGGAGCGGTTGCCATCTGACCTCCGCAACCCTGAGGGCGAACCAGCAACTCATTGGATAACAGCCGGAACCGACAGCGAGGCACGGTGAGGAGACCCACACTGACAAACGCCCAGACCGAAACATGCCCGAGCGGGAATCACTACTCACAACGTCACAACGGTGTCAACCTGTATGTATAGGAGCATAATTTTGTGGAAAAAGGAGGTGGCTGTTTGTAGTTAAAGATGGGAGAGCCTTAAGCATCAATGTTCGAAGATGGAAATGCTGCCGTCCCAAAGAATATCGAAGAGTAACAGTATTTATTTTTCTTCTTATTTTTTTTTATTTATCTGCTCTCTAACATCACTCTGCATCTTCTATCGCATATATCACGGGGAGTGTTCTGAGGAATGGTTTGAATTGATCCCGCCGGTAGAATTTCACCATCGGACATCGCGACAAAACTCTAAGTTCCATCCATACCACCTCGATGTCTGGAAATCCACAACAGCGCGATTTAGAAGACATTTTCTTCCTCGCACAACCACTCTGTGGAATCAGCTTTCCGAACCGATACGACTTGGGAACCTTCAAGAGAAGAGCGTATTCTTTCCTTAAAGGTCGGCAACGCGCCTGCATGCCTTCTGGTGTTGCAGATGTTCATGGGCGGCGGTGATCACTTAACATCAGGTGAGCCTCCTGCCCGTTTGCCCCTCTTACATAAAAAAATCTTTTCCTTACCTAGGCCACACTTGTAATTCTACTGGTATAGCAAACGTCTATAGGCAACAGTGACAGCTTATTAGGCAAAATACATTAAATGAAAAATTTTAAGATTTGAAAATTTTATCTTCCCAACTTTCACCCTTAGAATTCGATCTCTACTCTCTCTCTGTCTCTTCACAAAGTCACTTTCTCTGTCCCTATTTCCCTATGTATGCTTAAGTCTTTAAAACTACGCAACGGATTTTGATGCGGTTTTTTAATAGATAGAGTGATTGAAAATGAAGGTTTATATGTATAATAAAATCCATTAAATATTGAAGAAAAAATTTTTTTTGAGGTTTCTAATGTGATGTCGTAAATAATTACATTTAACGCGTGCGGGCAATAATGAATAAATCAAAGCTACTGGATCGATTTTAATCATTTTTTCAGTGAATGACATAGGCTATATATTTTATACACGCGCGAAGCCGGAGTGGGCCGCTAGTTCTTTGATAAAACATACGTTCTAGAAAGTCGTATTCTCGAAAAAACCCGTTATATTTCGCGGATGGAACTTTCTCGTACCCTTGCTCCGCACTATATAAGCGGACTCATTCTGGACTAAAATTGACCTGCGATTTAAAGGTACTGTTCTGTCACTAGATTAGAAGATCGGATTAAAGTCTCACTCAGAGCCTTCAGGTGCTTTAATAAAAATCCACGAATCCCGGCCCGTAATAATATTATAACCTATTTTCAATAGTGTTAAAATTGTAATTACAACATATTATTACAATTTATCCTAATAAAGACTTCATTTAGAATTTAAACTAAAAATACCATAATTACAATCCATAACATCACCTGGCTATTTTCACACCATGTGGTATCGATTGCCGTCATTATTTATACATTGATACCATTTCTAATACTCATTGTTCCGAGGCTTATCGAATGTGGTAGGTAGTAAATTGTTGAGAAAGTATTTTTGATTTTATTATATCTTACGCTATTGCTTTGTTATTAAATTTTTATGTACTTTTAATAATAATAATAAACGTTGCACACTCAACGGCCCCCATTAGGATATTAATATCCTGTGTCGGGGTCCGGAAACATTCACAATGACAAGGACAAATACACCCAGACCGGAAAATATGCTTGCATGGTCAATACAAACATATTATGATTCGAGCGGGAATCGAACCCGTGACCTGTGGCGTTTAAGGCAGCTTCGCTACCGCTGCGCCACAACGCCGTCAGAACTTTATTAATATTATACTTTTATAAAGCAACATTAGGCTAGTAATATCATGTGTCGGGGATACGGAAACATACATAAGGGCAAAGGCAAACACACCTAGACCAGAACACATGACTGTATGGTTAACACAAACATCTGCTCCAAGCGGGAATCGAACCCGCGACCTGTGCCGCTCAAAACAGGTTCGCTACCGCTACGCTTTAAAACGAAATTGGGAATAGTAATCCCTGGCAAGACTTACAATAGCAATGCTTATATTTACAGTTTCACAGACACTACAAGTACATACAGCATTACTATAGCTATGACATCACCAAGGCTTCAAGTCAAAAGAGGTAACGGGCTTGTCATGCAACATGGCTAACCATTAACTCTTATTAAAATGTCCACCAATAACATGCCAAACGCTGAATTACATAGTTATATCGTATCATAGCATATATTTATACGTCATGCTCATATAAAGTTTCAATTAATTTACTGTTAAAAATTGAATAGAGTTGTTACTAGCAGATAATGGTGAGCCCGGAGCACATGTTCTGTTCCCAAAGTAGAAGAACCATATTATGATGATAATATTGTTACGGGCTGGGGTTCGCTAATTTGGAAACAAACACCTGATGGCTCTAAACAAGACTTTATTCTAGGTCTAGATTAAACAACAGAACTTCACAAACAACAGGTCCAAATCACAGTCCAAAAGAACAGCCGAGGTCACTAATTATCGCACTTGTTCACTGGTATCACTTGTAGTGTCTTCGCTTGTTGCTCAGAACTGAATGAATCAGTCGACGCGCCGGGCCGCTTATATACGCGGACGCGGGTTTGAGAGAGCTCCGTCCGCGGAAAGCTATTCTACATGTTTCGAGAATACATCTTTCTCGAACCCGCGCGGCGGTCGTAGAAATAAACAAAAGGAGTAGCAAGCGGTTTTGAACCTTATGCCCCTGTGATAAGGTTCTCCGTAACAATATTCATATATGATAATTTAATGTTCACGATGACCACGATAACGCTCATACCCAAGTGCTGACACTGACTGATTAATGATTGGTGAGCTAAGCTACTGTAGGTGCGGTCAGTCACTAGATGGGTGATCGCATAGAGGTATTTAAACAGTGTCTCCGTGCTCCGGAGGGCGCTTAAAAAGTTGGTCCCGGCTGCTATCAATTTGATAATAGTCGAATAGTCAAGTTAGAGTCCTATACGGGCAACCTGAACAACTCTGACACTAGGTTGGCCACTAACCACTCAATAAGAAGAAGAAGAACGGTGACGTTTATATTTGAAACTTTTTCCAGTTTAAAATTCTACAAATATATCTAAATTAAAACCTTATTTCAACCGCACGTTAAAGTTTATATAAGTATATTTTATCTGTACGAAAAACTAAACTTCCAAGAAACCTCTGGGTTATACAAATAATTCTACTAAACCAGTCTTTTATGGTCTAAAGTTATGTCAAATCAAGGAAGGCGAATGCGCTCGTTGGGCAACGTAATGCTCTCGATGTCTTTGCTTTGATCTCAGGATTTATCTCTTGACTACTGCCATGAAAATGTAAATCTTTTCATTATAGTAGTTCTGCTCTGAAATATGACGTGGCAAGTTATAAAAAATATTCGTATTCATATTTTAAGCTTAACTTATTTCAGTCGTTTCTCTTTCATATGTAATTTTTCTTGCTTACCTAACTACATTTTTGAAGTGAAACTTCTTTAGAATCGTTGTGATTTCAAACTCGATGAAACGAAAAAATAAGTCCATAGAGACACAAATACAAAAGAATGAGACAGAAATATACATACTATTTTATATTATCGGTCTCTCCTCTTTGCGCCATGCTTTAGTGAGCCAGAGCGAGAGAGCAAATGTCGGTATGTATGTATATATATATATATATATATATATATATATATATGCTGCGTATTACAGCTTTTTAGTAAGAAGTTAACATGGTGTTTTATTATTTAACAGTGTTTGTGAATATTTTTATGTCTTGTTACATAAATTCATCTCATTCTTTTGTCGATTTAATAAAGAATCGCACACACACCTTATTTTTTTCACACAAACAAACAATATAACAACAACAAACAAGAAATAAGCGGCTTGTCGTATGAAAAACAGTCATCATAGTCTATGGACTTATTGAGGCAGAGTGCATGCTGGAAAACCTGTGGGTCTGTCTTTAACGGTTCTGAGAAGAATGACAGTCGGCGAAATCCTAAACTAACGTGAGCGCTGGGGGCATTACCATCATTCCACAACCAACATTTTCATAGAGCCGGATTTCTGTTATCAGATTTCCTCAATAAAAAAATTGGACTCTTAGAACAATTATCGACAATATGTTATTAAGGATTTCCAATGAGCTCCTGTTAGAACTTACACAATGGGTCTCCCATTTCCAACACAGCGAAATCTTAGGAGCTAAGTACTCCTGTATTGGTTGTAGTCTTCTGTAAGATATATCCCTCCCACTTAAATTTGGACCAGTCCAAGTGAGAACGTACCGTCTTACCAGTGGCGCATTTACCAATAGGCTTGAGCCTAGGGCAGATTTTTGGGGCGGCAAATTAAGGGACCCATTTTTTTTCTTTTTGCTACCTTATAGAAATCAAAAAGATTTCTGCATAACGGTTTTTCTGATGTTTTAAAGGTAGAAATCTGCTACAAATTTGGCAATGAAATTTCCTCTTTTCGCAATCAACCAGAGGAAAGGGCGACAAAACCTTATACCTTGAAAATTTGGAAATCCGTCACTGCATCTTACAAGAGATAGCAAACAATTCAACAAACTCTGTGAATTAAGCGTTGAAAATGTAAACGGTCATCATTGGAATAGACGCTTTGACACTAGGAGTACCAAAATATGTTTATATTATATTGTATGTTTGTATTTATTGATGTTACCATTCGTCAATTGAAGAACAATTATTATATGTGCATAAGTACTATACCTGACTACATATCATTCAAGATAGGTACAACCAAGTTTTGCAACCAAGTCTTGAAGATGTTACAAAATAAAAACGCCTTGTATAATTGAAAGTAAATGTTAACAAAGTTCTTACAAAAAGGCTTTCGGGTAATGTTTATGTTCTCGCCGTGGCCATGAAGCGGCCTCTTTTAACACATAATTACTTACACACGTGATTAAATGGTCCCTTAATATTTTTGTCTCTAAGGGCCTTTTATCATTTGTTTTGTTAACCAGAATACCCTTTAGGGCCCTTTCATTTTTGCCAGGGCATATATATTTGTTAATGATTTTTTTTCTTCTTGTCCTCTTTCAACCACTATAGTTTTCCAAATCTTAATAACCTATAGTGGCCTTTAGATTTATAACGCTTACACAACGAAGGTAGTTTTTGCGCCGTTGTGGTGTTCAATTTCCGTTCCGAGCAGATGTTTGTATTGAATTTACAAATTTTTTTTTTTTTTATGTTAGTAGTTGGCAAACAAGCATACGGCCCACCTGATGGTAAGTGGCTGCCGCAGCCTATGAGCACTTGCAGCACCATTAGTAGGTGCCACTCACGCGTTGCCAACCTCGAGATATTAGTTCTTAAATCTCGTTCGCCCAGTAATTTCACTAGCGTACAATGCCCTTCAAACTGGAACACAGTAGTGCCTAAGCACTACTATTTGGCGGCAGAATATTGGACACTGCGGTGGTACCTACCTAGCCGGCCTCTTTTTTTTTTTTTTGTTTTATTTGGAAAACATACAGCATTTAAATACAGTTTAACAATAAAAGAGTTTAGCTATTACATTAGCCAATTAAGTTTTCACTAAAAATATAATACAATAGTGTGGGAATATATAACGAACCAACAATTGTATTAAACATATTAGCTTATGGTACAAAAAAATAAAACCTAAAACGTGCAACTCTTGCAACAAAAGACCTACCACCAGTGTGACGGATTGCACTGGTGGAATAATCTCTGTTGTGACAGAGGTTATCCCAACAGCGGGCGATAGGGTCGTCACATCCCGACGCCTTTATCTGTTTCGGTCTGAGCGATGTCCTTGTAGGTCGCCCCACAGTGCCTCGGAGAGCACATTAAAACGTCGGTCCCGGTTGCTATGTCACATAACAGCTGATAATAATCGTTAAGTATTCATAGGTAATTTGCTGTTATCCAATGAGTTACTGGTTCGCCCTTAGGGTTGTGGAGGTCGGATGGCAATCGCTCTGTGTAAAAACCAGTAATCTGTCAAATCAAGAGTAATAAAACAGACCTTGGGTAAATAAAATACCGGCACTAATGCTAGGACGAAGAAGATTGTAAGTGGGAGCAGGGAGACAAACTAACTTCAAATATCTAAGTAAAGTAAAAATAAAGTAACAGCCTGTTAATGGCCCACTGCTGGGCAAAGGCCTCCTCTCCTGCCAAGGAGAAGGATTTAGAGCTTAATCAACCACGCTACTCCACTGCGGATTGGCGGATATACATGTCTCAGAATTTCTACCAAGACATGCAGGTTTCCTCACGATGTTTTCCTTCACCGTTAAGAACGAGATGAATTTAACTTTGCACACTTGAAAATTCAGAGGTGCTTGTCCAGATTTGAACTTGTGACCTTCGGTTAAAGTCTGCGTTTTCTATCCACTGGCCCATCGCAGCTTTTTATATATCTAACTACCGCCTTTAATTATCTAGTGGTAAGAATATAATATAAGATACATACATATTTTCAATGTCCTTAAAAGCGTTAGTTCATATTCCCTATGGACACGATCCTACGTCATATCATTAAGCATATATACTTCGGATGTCTAAGCTCATACAGGGCGTATAAGTCAAAGTTTGCAAAATTTATGGAGCCGTAAAGCGCCCTACACCCTGACCTCTAGCTCGGATACAAGGCATAAAAGGTTTCCTAAATTAATATTTGCATACGCTACTTCCCAAGGATATTTCTTTTGATGTGCTCATTATACATAATTAGGGTTTGTTCAACTATTTAAAAAACCTATGGATTTTTAATAGAAGACCAGGAAAATGTTGGTTGTAGGCATCTCCAACCATGGCCACTGAATCCATTCATGCAGTGGAACTGCTGATGAACACAAATGGCCACCCTAAATACTCAAACTTAATAAATATTTCACAGGTTGCGCGACAATTAGGTAGTTAATGGTTGACGAAATTCCTTTCTTAATTTTAATTCCTTGTTTATTTTTATTTAAATAGAATCTTCGACTTCAAAATTAAAACAGCAACAAAAAACAATGCGACAAGTGCCGGTGTTCTATTTAGCACCGATTTCTATTGTAGAAATATATTATTTATATTAATAGTTAATTTTTAGCTGTCTAGTTTTGAAGGCAGTTTTCTTTATTTTTTTAAGAAGAAGTATTAGTAGTAACTCCTAAGGAGCTAATTCCTTTTGTATATTCTTGACATAAAAATTATCCTTAATCCTTTTCACTGGTGGTAGGTCTTTTGTTGCAAGAGGCCGGCTAGGTAGGTACCACCGCAGTGTCAAATATTCTGCCGCCAAATAGTAGTGCTTAGGCACTACTGTGTTCCGGTTAGAAGGCCACTGTACGCTAGTGAAATTACTGGGCGGACGAGATTTAATAACTAATATCTCGAGATTGGCAACGCGTGAGTGACACCTACTAATTGTGCTGCAAGCGCTCATAGGCTACGGCAACCACTTACCATTAGGTTTTTTTTTTTTTTTAAATAACGCCGGAGGGCAAATGACTCTACTCCACCTGATGGTAAGTGGAAGTAGAGTCCACACGCGAAGGTGGCTAATACGGTTGCAGAAGGCGAACTGTACTAGCCATCCTTGCCCTGCCTACCCGCAAGGTGCCTCTTCACGCCTCGTTTGAAGGACCCCAGGTTGTAAGAATGAGGGAACACGTGTGCCGGTAAAGAATTCCATTTTTTTGACGTGCGACAAAGAAAAGAGTTGGCAAACTTCTTTGTTCGCGATGGAATTGATGCCACAGTTAGTCGATGACATCGGAGACCGGCACGCGTAGTTCTTGAATGGAAGGGGGAGGGAAGGATAAGGGAAAATAATTCATCCGAACACTCGCCGTGGTATAGTCTATAGAAAGCGCTGAGGGCGGCAATCTCGCGACGCAGTTGTAGAGGTTCGAGGGTGTTAGAGACCTCCACATCACCAATAATTCGGACGGCGCGTCACCGTAACTTCTAACATAATAACTTCTAACATAAAAAAAAAATCCTTTATGTTATAAAATTTCATCAATCTGTCCAACGTCATGCCATGAGAATGTTATAAGCAGACATTATTTTAAAACATATTTTCATGTCAGTTGGCAAACAATCATACGGTCCGCCTGATGAACCTTATGAAGGCTTGAGATACTTGAAGTATCACATCAGCGTTGCCAACACAAAGCATAGGAAAAGAATGGAAAAAAAAGGAAAGGAAAGGAGAGGAATGAGAAGCGAACAAAGAGGGGGAGTTTAGGCCTCCGGCGCATTCACTCATCGCATGAAAAGCAACAGTACCTATACTGCTATTTTACTCCGATTTTCTGTGAAAGTGTAGTACTTCCCTGGTAAAGCTGGCCGCTCTGTACTGAGAGGATTATGGCTCTACTACCGTAAAAGCATCGTATATATAGTTACATAAATATTAATCATATTAGTAATATTAATACCAAATAGAATTTATTATTCCCCTGCAAAGTCATTATCCTTCTGAAATTAGAGAGACTAGCCAAGGGGCAGTAGTAATTACAGCTCGGACGAGCGGTTTTTCTCTTGAAAGTCGGGTTCATTAATATGTATGTTTACATATTAAAATAACATCGCTGGGTAATGTTTTGCTTAGATTTTACATTGAAGTTATAATGCTCTTAAAAGTTTCAGACAAATTCTAGGAATTTCTTTTGGAAAATATTTTATTAACTTTTAAATCGACTTAAAAAAAAATAAAGAAAAATTGTATGATTTATTTAAAGTAAATTACGCGATATTTTTGACTGATTTGTGAGACTTTTCTGATGGTCTCGATCTGATTTAACCAAGGACTCTGACTACAAAGAAAGAAGCTATTTATAAAATTGCTTTTACCCGCAATTATTATGTTCAACTTGTTTTTGCGTACCTTAGGCTGCTTACCAACACGCCACGAGGCTCTTCAATTAATGTATTCGCAATATTGCAATTAAAATTTGTCTCCAACGATCAAACAATCTCCATATATATATATATATTCATAAAAAGGAATCATTCAAACCTAAAGACAGATTGATAGTTTCTAAATATTAAAAGAAAGAACTACTAACTTACTAATGACCATTTTTTATGAACATAAATTTAACAAAAAATAATATCAACAAGATATCAGTACGTCCTCTAATTCGACAAATGACATCGTTATTTAAATTATCCGGCAGTATTTTCTTTCCTTTTTAATACTAATGAAGTGAAAAAATGTTTTTCGTTTTATGATAATTCCCAACCAACGTTACAAATTAATAGAACTAATTAATTATTAACGAGCTTTGTTATGGCCGTCATTCTTTTTATTGTACGAAAATACATACCCTACTTATCTATACCAATATTATAAAGCTAAAGAATCGTCACGTAATGAAATGCCGTATGATATGTGTGTGTGTGTGTGCGTGTGTGTATCGAGCCTTCTACAAGCAAATGAGCACACGAGCAAGTGAATGCGCAGCCGGTTCTAGAAGAAATTCTTAGACCATTAATTCTCAGTGGTCTTGCTGGTGGTAAAGCATAAATGTCCGCCTGCCGAAAATAACAAGCTTATATTTCACCATATATATCATAGACAAGAAGACCATTGTGGCGAGTTCCTTGGTTTTAGGTTTGTCGACGTTGCCTTTAGTCTTGGTAGTCACGGGTTCGATTCCCACTCTGGGTTAATATTTCGTCCTTAGGGATACAGAGATCAGATGGCAATCGCTCTGTAAAAACTAGTAACCTATCAAATCCGTAAGAGTAATAAGCAGACCCTGAAAAAAATACCAAGTACAGTGCTAAGAAGAACAAAAAACTCACAAGACATATTCTCGATATAATAAAATATATCAGTATCATTCAAGATATAAAACAGAAACAACTGTTGTAGTCACAAAGTTATTCTTGAAACTTTAAAATGTACGATGAAAATCTTACAGAAAATAAGATTAAAAGGACCAAGACATGTACAAGTATGTTTAGGTTTAGGTACGTTGGCTTCGCAAGAGTGCATTGTGTAGTAGCGTAGTGAGGGGAGTAGTTTGTCTCGATGAAAATAATTAGGTAATATTTTTTATGAGTCAGAAATTTCAGTTTGTCTTTAAAACAATATTCATTGTTAATAATTTGTTTATTATAGATATTTTTTTATACTTATTACATATACTATATTTTTTATTTACCTGTCACAAGTTTCATTCAAAGTTGACCTAAGATATAATTATGTGATTACGTTTTTTAGTAATTGCTCTTTCTGGAAAATAACCAGCACCATTGCAAAACGAAAATAGTTGAAATGTTGATTTTACACCGAACAACCTCGTACAGTTTGAAACTTTGAAATGCTATGTTCTTTATATTTGAAATCACTGTGGAGATAAAGCCATAGATATAATATGAAAAAAAATTATAATGTTTCACTTTTGACAAAGGCTTTGCGTTACATAAACCTCAAATAAAGATCAAAGAGATATTTTTCTTGTAGGATTCATTTTTTACAGGAAATGTTGAAATGTTTATATAAAAAATAATTTATTAATAAATAGATTTAGTATGACAAATAAAAAAATATCGATATTAAAAATCATCGACGCTACCCCAACACTAGACTGTTGGAGAGGGCTCAAGAGGGGTCGCGGCCTATGTACGTTTCATTTGTCTCAGCCTGAACCGTGTCTTCCTTCCTCCTAGGTAATATCTAGGATATTTCTCTGCACATACAATGTTAATATAAGAATTTATGATTGAATTACGTTCGCCTTACTTTCTTATTCAGTAAAAGAAAAACAGAATACATCTTTTAAAAATAATCTTTTGTTAGTTTAATATTGAGGTTATAAGGTTTTCTTTATCCTGGACTATACTTACTGCCAAATGTTTGATGATTTTTCTACCTAATCCAGAATCGATGCGTTCCGTATCCTTTAAGGGACACCAGTTAATCATCAGATTGGCGTTTAAACTTAAGTTCCTATGGGATTCACGAAAAACTCACTAAATTCCTTGAATTTCGGTATAGACGGTTTTTTTTAAAATTCAGACTAAGTAATATTATATAGACTATTATACACCCCGTCTATAAACTTTGCACGCATTACCTGCTGAACTGATTTTGAAGAATTTTTGTCACGAAAAATATCTTGAAGAGGGTTAAATAGGGAATAAAAAATTATATCGGGAACCATAATTATATTAATTCAATTCACTGGTGGTAGGTCTTTTGTTGCAAGAGGCCGGCTAGGTAAGTACCACCGCAGTGTCAAATATTCTGCCGGCAAATAGTAGTGCTTAGGCATTACTGTTTCGGTGTCCTCCGGGCATCCGGTTCCTGGGCAGACGAGATTTAAGAACTATTATCTCGAGGTTGGCAACGCGTGAGTGGCACCTACTAATGGTGATGAGAGCGCTTATAGGCTACGGCGCCCACTTACCATCAGGTGGGCCGTATGTTTGTTTGCCAACTTGTAACATAAAAAAACATAACAGTGGCAGAAGCTAGTATTTATATAAACAATTTGTCTTAAGAAGATTTTAGCTTCCGAGATTCTTTTAATCATAATAGATTATCCAAATGCAAACTTTCCAAACATTTTGCATTAATAATTTTTTTTTGTATTTCTGACTCAAAAGCAGCTAACGAGGGAGTTTTCTGACCTCTTTTTGTCCGACCTCTATTGACATAGCGATATGCTGGGTCAATGGTCATTACTTTATTACCTTTAAATCAATCTTTAATGTATTTAGTATTGCTGGTGTTAAATAATTACGTTATAAAATTTCATAAATATTTAATTACTACTATACTTTTTTAAAACAAAATTATAATGAAGAAAGCCAGTATTTAATTTTTTTTTTAAATTAATTTCAGCCAGAATTTAAATTTAATTAGTTTTTATAGAAAATGGTGTCCCAGTTTTTATTTTTTTATTAGAAAGTAAAATAGTTACTAATGCACTGGCTGAAATATTGTTCCCTGACTTTAATGGCGTCATATTATACTACAGTCAAAATTTATTTTATGTAGCCTTTTTTAGGGTTCCGTAGCCAAATGGCAAAAACGAAACCCTTATAATTTCCTCATGTTTTTCCGTATGTCTTTGATTGACTAATAACATTGATTTTTATCTTTAATATAATAATTACATATTATGTACTCTCTGGGGATATACCCTAGACTATACTTATTATAAATGATGTATCCGTTTCAAATATTTCAAAAAGCTACCAACCAAAAACACAAGAACGCTGAGGCAGTGTTAGGAATGATAGAGCTCGAGGCCCCAACTACTACACTTAGTCTTCTTCTCAAACTCCTTCTGCTTACTTTTTATCCCTCGGGTTAGTAACACTTATATGGTTTTTTTTATGTCATGACGGTTGGCAAACAAGCATACGGTCCGCCTGACGGTAAGCAGTCATTGCAACCTATGAACGCGCGCGATACTTGAAGTATCACAAGCGCTTTGCTAACACAAGGAACAGGAGGGACGGGAAGAGAAGGGAAAAAAGGAAGGGAACAGAGGGGGTGGGAGATTGGGCCTCCGGTACTCTAACTCGCCGCACGAAACGCAACCTAATGATACTGTTACTTGACGCCGATTTTCTGTGAGAGGTTAACACTTCCCCGGTCGAGCCGGCCCTTTTGTGCTGTGAAAACCATGGTTCTACTACCGTAAAACTACTACTGATGTTCCAAGGGTGCATAATCGTCCTATTGTGACAGTATCAGTACTGTGGCGTTTCGTAATATGAGTGAGAGGGCCGGAAGTACAATGTCCAACCCCCTCTGTTCCCTTCCTCTTTTGACTTGTAATCCTACCCTCCTATCCCTTGGGTCGCCAACGAGCATGTGATACTACAAGTATATATTTTGTTATGTATATTCTATATTTTAAAAACTTTCTTCACCTTACAACACGACAGATTCTATCCCTGAGATTTCGCTTTCATCTTCGCACGGCGCCAACAAATTCTCAATATAAATTAAAATCTTCGATCATGAATAAATTATTACATTTTCAAGGCCTCTCATCCATTTACTAGACATCCTATTAAAATTCTTGAAAGGCCTAACTGAATAATGAGCTTAGTATTCCCTGAATCGTAAATCACTTCGCAATCCATAATCTTGTTAAAAATCACGTAATTTCTCTTGGGAGCTTAAAATAGTGATAAGAGACGACAGCCGACTTCAATCGTTAAATATATACATAAAAACTAGTTCACAGTGACAGTGGACAATTACCTCTTACAGCGGTTTTAGACCACCGTTTTTTTTCGAAGCGCGTATAGGTGCGTGCAACTTTTATCACACGTTCTTACGAGCGTTGACGCGTTTATAAGCTCGTATATGCGTGCGATTTATTTATTTTTAATACCATGTTATAATAATTATAGACAAAACATGTTATAGTCTGTGATATTAAGTACAGCTGGTGGTTTTTATATCCGCCGTATCTGTCATGGTGCGTTTTATAGGAGGAAGGTGGTCGTTGTTCGAGGTGGCGCCTGTGGTGAATGATACGCTGTTTGGTAAAATTATCATGGCAGACACAAACATCTACTATGCAGACCCTAACCTAACGGATTCTGCGACATAAATATATTATTGTTACGGATAACCTTATCACAATTGAATAAGGTTCAAAATCGCATGCTACTCTCTTTGTTTACTTCCTCGACCGTCGCGTGGGTTCTAGAAAGATTTATTCTCGAAACGTGTAGTAGTTTCGCGGAGGGAACTTACTCGATCCCGTGTTCCGCGTTATATAAGCGGCCCGCCGTGTCGACTGATTCATTCAGTTCTGAGCAACAAGCGAAGAAACTACTAGTGATACCAGTGAACAAGTGCGATAATTAGTGTCCTCGGGTATTCTTTTGGACTGTGATTGACCTGTGTTTTGGACCTGTGATTTGTGAAGTTCCGTTGTGTAGATCTAGATCTTAATAAAGTCTTATTTAGATCCATCAGGTGTTTGTTTCCAAATCTACGAGCCCCAGTCCGTAACATTATTATATTATTGTCTCATTTTATTATTTAAAAAAAAATATTTTTATGTTAAGTTGTTGTTGTTGTTGTTAAGTTTATATTAAGTTAAATTGTATTTTTTTGTTTTTAATATTTTGAACACAGCTGTTTCCAAATAAATATGTTCTTTCTTTCTTTCTTTCTTTCTTTCTTTCTTTCTTTCTTTCTTTCTTTCTTTCTTTCTATTACTGGCAGTTGCCACTACTGGTTTGAGCATACACGTTTGGTTTTCAAAACTCGAAAAGAATCACTCGTGTAAGCGCGTATGCTGAAACAACCATACGCTTCAAAAAAACTCTGGTCTACAGCCGCCCTTATGCTTTGATATGTTTTGCGCCTTATCTCCAGTGGATTTTATTAGCAATTGGCCATGACTTTGTGTGCGTGGACTTTAGCCTTTATTTCAGACGGAAATCGGAAAGGAGGGAGGGGGCTTTAAATGCGTTAAAAATAATAGGATGAATGATAACCTTCGCTAAGCCATCTCATTTGCTACGATATTACATATCCAATTTTTTAATCCACGATATAAAATATCTGTGTGTCAAATTCGTTTCATGATTGAACAACAAACGTCCACAGAGAATTTCTTATATTTATAATATTAGTTTGGAAAAACCGGCCAAGTTGCGTGTCGATTCGAAAAGGGTTTCTATCAAAACAGAATAAAAATCAAGTTTTATGTATCTTCCCTTTCATTTTAAAATTATTTTTTTTATTATTATTAATTTTATAGCGGCCATAAAAATATCTGAAAATTTCGAATTTCGAACTTCTCATCTATTATACAGTTCATGAAAAACAGCAAAAACGTCATGTCAAGTTTTTGTACCGGGACCAATCTTTATTATAATTTATTTATTCTTTATTATATGTAAATTTAATATTCATTGTGAAAATTTCAGCTCTACACACACAGCACGATTGACGATTGGCACCCTTTGAGAACGGAACCCTAAAAACAGACGGCTTGTTTTTAAAAACAATGACTATAAATTATCTGTCAGTCAGAGTTTAAGGAGATTCAAGATTAACCTTAACGATCAATTATTAACAATAGATTTTACGAGCCTACCGCTAAATGACTTACTCGGTTCATTAGCTATTCTCGCTCAAACGGAGCATTAATATTTGCTATTCCATGAGCGTTCATAACTAAGCATACAAAACTGTTTAGATACACAAAAGATTAAATTAAATTTGCTTAGTCAATGAATTGATTATTTAAATCTATTTAATATTCTTCATGTTCTTGGTTAGACTACTGCTATAAACTAGCACAGAAATCTTAATAATAAGGTACTAGAAAAGTTAAAGGTCGCTTATGACTTAAGAAACACATGTCGCTTTGCCGCTAGATTTCTCCTACTCATGCTGTCACTACTACATACGAAGATCACGACGATATCGTAAGTTTCACATTACATTGCTGCTTGATCTTGTAACGCTTCGAATATTGAGAATCTTCTACAGCAATGGCAATAAAAGTGAATAAATAACTCTAACACACGCTCGCATCGCTCGTGGCTCATAAGTCACAATTACGGGGATCTCCACAATCCTAAGGGCGAACCAGTAACTCATTGGATAAGAGCAAATTACCTTTCAAAAGTTAAGTGCTGATTTTTCTTTAGGCCACGTATCCTAATTCTATTTCTAAAATAAAAGTTCCGTTAAAATCGATCCAGCAGTTTCAAAGATCATCCGAAACAAAGAGACAAACAAAAGACTGTTAATTTGGAATTGCAAACAGTCACTTCAATTTTATTTATTTGTATAAAGATCTTTTTGCCAGTTATTACATTTACTCTGTGCTCCAATCCTGATAATATATGGATTCGAAATGACAGTATCAGTTATCTTTTCGATTCAACATTAATCCGCGCGAAAATATTCATATATTTTCGTGTGAAATGTCTATAGATTTTTTATTAACTCCGCCGCTAGTTTTGCTCGCAACTTTGCCTATTTTTTACCACTTATTTATATTCAAAAATAATTCAGACAGGTTACCAGTTTTTACACAGAGCGACTGCCATCTGACCTCCACCACCCGTAGGGCGAACCAGTAAATCATTGGATAAGAGCAATTTACTTATCAAGAGTTAATTAACGATTATTTTTGAGGCATCGGTGGCAAGACCCACAAGGAGAATCGCCCAGACCGAAACAGACATTTGTAAGATGAATTTAAACATCTGCCCGAGCGGAAATTGAACCCGCAACTTTCGAGGCTAAAGGCAGACTCAATTACCTATCATGACTCAACGATTACTGTCAGATCGTGCTCTCCGAGGCATGGTGGGGAGTGTGTCAGTGGACATACATGCAATGAGAGTTGCACTTCTCCTGTCAAACAGGCCTTTTCATACTCCAAGCAGTAAGGCTCTACTACACCTAAAAACCTAACCTCCAATAAAAGTCCTGAAATCAAATTTCTCATCACATTTTAATCTCAAATAAAAAGCTGACTCAATTAAGCCTCCGTGACGTAATCGATTCGATCCCAGGCTCCGCAGTAAAAGGTCCTATGTTTGAGCACGTGCTTAGAATGTAAGAACGGTATAGGCAGTTGAGACAAATCGTTCGTATTAAGTTAATACCTCACAAAGCTTGGTAAATTGTTGAGGTATATATTATGTTAGTTTAATTCGGGGATGGAATTTTGATATGAATTATGATAATGATTTGAAATTCTTTTGTGTGTTTGGGAGCCGATTGCGCGCAGTGGTCACTAATCCTAAGCCAATTGTTAATACAATATACGTAAAGTATAGTGTTAAGGCTTTATATACCTCAACCTCGGCGGTCTTAATACATGCATGCATACATGGATGTGACGACCCCATCGCCTGCTGTTGGGATAACCTCTGTCACAGCAGAGATTATTCCACCAGTGCAATCAGTCACACTGGTGGTAGGTCTTTTGTTGCAAGAGGCCGGCTAGGTAGGTACCACCGCAGTGTCAAATATTCTACCGCCAAATAGTAGTGCTTAGGCATTACTGTGTTCCGGTTTGAAGGGCACTGTACGCTAGTGAAGTTACTGGGCATCCTCTGCCCAGTAAGATTTAAGAACTAATATCTCGAGGTTGGCAACGTGTGTGTGGCACCTACCAATGGTGCTGCAAGCGCTCATAGGCTACGGCAACCACTTACCATAAGGTGGGCCGTATGCTTGTTTGCCAACTTGTGAATAAAAAAAAAAGTGCCCAAGTGCCTATACCACACTTAATGATGCTTTCAAGGCCAGTAAGGCCAGTAGAAATACTTGTTTAAAAATAGCCTAAATACCCACGGTATCTTTTGTTTGCCATTTAATAATGTAAATCATAAATTTTAATAAAAGTTTTAGTGTCGTAGAAATTAATTATTTTCAATAGATGTCCTGATCAGAAGAAGGTAATAATAATTATTAATATGTAATATTATATCTTTGTCACATATTAGAATTATAGAATCAGTAACTTTGTTTTATTATTATAATAAATAATTGTGATTTTTAAAAATATTAGCAATGCTTTTTCAAGGCATTACTAATATTCCTATTGCCTCTCCAAATAAGCTTGAAGCTTGCGCTAGTTGTGGGTACGATAATAGTCCAACAGGGTCAGGATCGAACCCTCGACTCTCGCGTTAACGGAGCGAAGTCGGCCCTTCCACTATTGAGCTAGTGAGGCTTCATTTTTAAATTGATTTGGTTAGTTAATGGTTAATAAAGTCTTTTATTATACGAAATGTGCGTATTTTTTTATTCCTTTATTGTACCATAGCGAGATTAGAAATATAATAAATAGCCCATACAAGCAGCAATATTCACAGATATGAGATGTGGGTCTCTGTGTATAAGTCCCTAAAACCGTATCCTAATTCTAAAAAGCTAAGGATAGAAACGGAAGGACGCGCCTCTCCGACTAATTTCAAGAGGGTTATTCCCATCTACGTTGATATACAAATTATATTCAAGATGCGACACAAGCATATTACACATGCTATCTAATTTTAATAAATAGTTGCTTCTTAAATTGTTCAAAGTATTTACAAACATGTGGCAAAGAATATATTTTAATGTGATATAGATTTTCACATAATATAATAATAAGCTTCTACCCACGATTTCACCTAAGCTACCTGCACCTGCAGGCGCACCTGTAACATACTTTTCTGCAGTTTGCCCAATTGATTGTCACTTATCGTTACTGCTCTGTTGACGCAATGCTTTATAGCCTCACGCATTTGATAGTCTATATAATACAGGCTATAAACAAACAAAAAATGTCTGTACCTTATGATATACAAATAATATTAATTTGCGAACAAAAAGTTATATAAAGTACGCTCACCAATATGTTAACAATGGCCTATCCCATCTAGCAGCTTTACGCTCAAGCATTTCATTCTTATGCCCCTCATGCCTTGTCGCCTTTTCATTCCTCTTCCCTTATTAGAACCGTCATATTGCCTAGCTTTTATTTTTTAGTCACCAGTCACGTTTAGGCTAGTAATGGGTATATTGAGTGGGCCGTGTTTCTTTTTATGATTCGAATATTATCGTCACGCGGCTTAATACATATTAATGCTTTTATGGGATTTCTTTGGGAATATAAATTGATCAAGACAATATTAGGATAATACTTGAGATATTTAAAAATTTATATAATAAATGTGCAAGTGTGGATGCAATCCATCCATTAATATGTTTGTTAAACTTTCACGGAAAAACTACGGAACAGATTTGGATGAAATTTGGCACACACATAGCTCATAACCTGGATTAACATATATAATACTTTTTATATTTATAAAAAGTTGGGTTGCCGTGGGATCATCAAAAAACTACATAACGGAGGCGTAGCCGCAGGCAAAATCTAAAAGTACCCAATAAATGCTAGGACTAATAAATAAAATAATCCAGATTCGATATTACTAGTTTCGACACGGATTGAATGTCATCTGACTTAGCAACCCTTTGAGGGCAAATCAGTAACTTATCGAATTAGAGTAAATTGACCTTAATAGTTTGTTCACTGGAGGTTATCATCTGTAATTGTAATTTTGTAACACTAATTGATTGATGATCCAATCAAAGTCAGTATTTTATTAGGAGCCTCAATTTTGTGTCGATAAACAATGATTTTAACTTTGTGGCGTTTTGGCAGCGAGGCTGCCTTTAACCTCAACGGTCATGGGTTCATTTTCTAAATGGAACGGATGTTTGTGTTTATTTTAAAAACATCTTTTTCGGTCTAGGTGTCCTTGTAGGTCACTCCACCGTGCCTTGGAGAACACGTTAAGCTGTCGGTCCCGGTTGTTATCGCAAAACATCTGATAATAATCGTTAACTCTTGATAAGTAACTTGCTCTTAACTCGCTAAGAGTAAAACGCAGACCCTGGGTAAATATTCGTATTATACCGGGAATAATGCTAGGACGAAGATGTGTAATTAGAGCAATTAGACAAATATTTGCCTAGAATTCATCTTTCCAAGACATTCAAAAGTGGTTTAATGTGTGGCAAACGTGTTAAGTATCTAAAACTTAATCGACCTACAAACAAACTTGTAGTTGTGGCTCGTTTAGACTGATACGTAAATCTAGGTTAAATACTGTTTATATAAGTTCGGAATTTAATACACAATCTGGTATAGTAGATTTGTTGGATAGTTATAAACTACAAGATACTAAGAATCTTCTTGTAAAATTTCCAAATCGTGTGGTTAGTAGCAATCTAGTATGAAACTATCTGTGCCCGTGGCTATGCTCGCGTTATGTAGTTTTTTGATGATCCTACGGAAACCCAACAAATTTCCCGGGTAAAAAGTACCCAATATGTTAAAACAGGTGATAAGCTATGTGTGTACCAAATTTCATCCAAATCTATCGAGTATTTTTTGCGTGAATAAGTAAAACATATCCATCTATACAAACAGACTCATGTTTATAATCTTAGTAGGATTGGTAACAGCCTGAAATTTGCTTTTTATGTACCTTTTGTCGCAAGGAGATACTCAGTTTAAAAACACAGTCATCAATCCATAGACTGACTAAAACTACGTAGCCCGCCGATAGAAAAACTTTTATCAGGTGGGCTGCATGCCTGCTTACCAAATTAACATAGAAAAGTAAGTACAGCTACTTTCATCACCAGCTTTAACATTTTATGCATGTTAGGTTGGAATCTTAGTGTATTTTAAAACTAAACCTATACTAATTTAAAATATTCTACCTAAAAAAATGTTATAATCCAATTGTCAATCCAAAGTGTCAATTCAATTTAATTCTTAGGTTAATGGCTTCCAGTTGTGCCAATTTAGCACAGAGTACTTCGCCAATGTCGCGTAGAATGGAGAAGTCACGAAGAATCTCCTTCGATGGAGAAGTCACGAAGAATCTCCTTCGAACAGTCAGATGATATACACACTTAATTAATTTGTAGTCAGGTGAAATAGAAGGGATTTGTTGTTAGCCCTCAACCTAGAACAACACCGAAAAATAAATAAGTCAAAAGTGCTAAGTCAAATTTCGTCATTCATAACACAGATCAAATATAAAGATTCGCTCCGAAGTCGGTGAAACAACGAAAAATCTTATAAGTTTTGTTTCGCAAGTGAACACAGGTTACAAAGTTTCGCGAGACAAATTTCATCTCTCGGGATTATGGTCCCCGTACCATTAAACTGGGATCAGAAGTTCGACGATTCAAATTAATTTTCCCGTCCATTGATGTTTTTGTGCAAAATCGTTTTCTTGAGTAATAGTTAAAAGTTAAATGGAGATAGAATTATATTGTTCAAAGGCTCTTTTTATCCTTGTGGTTTAGGGGATCCTGAGGAAGTTCTATCGTTCTAGATTGTTAAAAGAAGGAGTAAAATAAGTAATCCGCAATCTATGAACGCGCGCGATCCTTAAAGTAGCACAGGCACGTTGCCAATGCAAGTGACAGGAGAGAGGGGAAAAAGAAAGGGAAGATACAGAGGGAGTGGGAGATTGGACCTCCGGCGCTCTCACTCGTCGCACGAAACGCAACAGTACCTTCCGATACTATTACTTTACGCCGATAATCTGTGAGAGGGTAGTCCTGTCCTGGTCGAGCCAGCCCATTTGTGCTGGTAGGAGTATGTCTCTGCTACGACTAACTGATCTTCATCAGTACTTGGTGAAATATTTGCTTAAATTTGTTTGGGAAGTGCATCAGTCTATAATTTTGTTTAATTTATATTTTTGTAAAGCTATAGCGAAATCAATATTGTAAACTAATTATTAGAATGAATGCAAATACCATGAAATAATGAACCATGATCTCTAATTAATCGAAATAATATGCAAAACCGCAGTTACTATTACAATTATAAACTAAATAACAACTCACGTACATGCATTATCTCGTGAAGGAAATATTAATTAACAATGTTTGTGAAATTTTGTTAGCACCAGCGTTAAATTAGTATTCTGTATTTTACTCAAACAAAAAGAAATTTAAAATAAATAATGATTTAAAAACTAAATGTGAAAAATAAATGTGATGATATTTCTCGTATGGGACATGTTATTTATTATAGGGCCTTAAAAATACACAATAAACAAAAATACTAATTATTGATGTCTAGACTACACTTCATGGGAGACAGCATAAAACGTCAAATTTATCAAGTTTTTGAATGGAAGCCTTTATTTTTATTTTTTACAAAAATACATTTTGTGAAAATCTTAACCCTCTATCTATTATATCTGAGGCTTATTAGGGTTCCGCCCCTTGGATAACAAAACCTAAAACATATAGTTGAATTTATGTACCGCATTGGGGCTATATTTTATTGTAAAAAAGCGTGGGATGCTTTTAAAGACACAATATACTTTCATAGTTGAATTTTTTTAATCATAATGGGGATACAATTCTTAGCTTATCACCCTTTCTTTCGGACTCGCGACATCTTTATTGTGATAAAAAGTATCTAAATTCTCTGAATAGAGACATAAATAACGCACAAAATTTTTATCAATCAGTTCCGAAGTTTAATACGCTTACTAAAAAATGTGCCCAAAAAAATGATAACTGGATTTTCATAAAAAACAAACCTGACCCTATGAAACTACCAAAAAAGTAAGCTTACTAGACTCCATTACGTATGTTAGAAACTAACCTTCTGTAATTCGACAAAAATTCAAATAAACCTCAGCGCTCAAGTCCTAAGGGTTCCAAATTTAACACGATAGCATAATCAACATCGGCACGCCAACGAATTTACTTGATCAAATGTATTAAATGCGTCCCCAGTAACCTAAATGTGTCAAATCGACCCAATATCACGCCACGACGTGGTGGTCACCACTATTATAATATTTTTATAAGTACGCTTTCGTGACCTAATAAAATTACGCCCGAAACAACGAAAAAACCTGCCTTCCAACTTTCTCGCTTTAATTTCCACTTAATCAGTCATATTATTTAGATTTTTTAATAATTGACAGACATTTTTCATTTTGACCTTTTTAGTGTTGTGTGATTTCAAAAAATATGTAAAAAGTTTTTATATTACTAAATTGGCAAGCAAGCATTTTAAAGGCGTTGCAATGTGACGACCCCATCGCCCGCTATAGGGATAACGTCCGTTACAGCAGAGATTATTTCACCAGTGCAATCAGTCACACTGGTGGTAGGTCTTTTGTTGCAAGAGGCCGGCTAGGTAGGTACTACCGCAGTGTCAAATATTCTGCCACCAAATAGTAGTGCTTAGGCACTACTGTGTTCCAGTTTGAAGGGCACTGTAGGCTAGTGAAATTACTAAACCGGAACACAGTAATTCCAAAGACACTACTGCTTTGCGGTAGAATATTTAACATTGCGTTGAGACCTACCTAACCGGACTCTTGCAACAAAAGACCTACCACCAGTGTGAGATGGTTAAATATTTGTCTATTTTTTTGTGAGTTTTGTTCTTTTGTAGAGAAATTCTCTGATGTTCTGATTACGGATTTCCTGGATCTGGAAGGATATTCGTCAAAGTGTAAGAGGTAATTACTTACATTATACCACCACAATCACTGTATCCATATTACCTTCAATTTTCCAATAATTTCCAGAAGATGCTCTTATTGGAATAGCTCTCAATATAATGGCTTATGTCTCCGCCCATAATAAACATTGACACAGTCTAGTCTCTAGATATCGCCTAAGTGATTGCGTTTATATTGTGTGCTCCTGATGACACTTTATATATAAACTATATGTATATTTATTTATTTATTTATTGAATCATATCCTCAGAATGCTTACAGCGAGGCCAAATCGCATACTGAGTCAGTGCTTACACTGCTTACAAAATGCATTGAGATCAATGTTAAATATGTCTAAATGCTGGTATTGAGCAATTAGGTCGTTGAGTAGTGTTAGTGCGCGCAAGGTAGGCGCATTTTTAGCATACCTAGTAAGTGTTTTATGGATGTAAAAGAATGGTAGCCGCCTGCACGAACGATAAACCTTATCCGGCGCTCTGACCGTTATCGCACATCGAGACAATGCGTCCGGATTATCATCAATCTTACCACGGAGTAACAGGTAATAATGTACAAGTGTAGCTGTCGTTCTCCTAGCCTGCAGAGTATCTAACCCCACCATACCCGATACAAACATGGACGGATACAGATACGGATAATAACCATACATTTTTTTGTATAAATTCCGAGCAAATTTATTTATTATATTGGGGTGACCAACAAATGAAGGCTTCGGTCTACATACTATGTATAATCGCTTGCAACAGCCGAGGTAACAGCTATTTACTGTCAACCCAATAGAAATGAATTAAGAAGAGAACAGAAGAACTGCGATTTTAAACCATCTTTCAACGATCAACCAACGATCTCTTTTAACGAACAAAACGTAGCAGTATTTATATTGCTACCTTCTCAATTGAGCAAATACAGCAAAGCCAGCATTCATACAATATTATATTATATTTTTTTTTTTTTTTTTTTTTTTTTTATGTTAGAAGTTGGCAAACAAGCATACGGCCCACCTGATGGTAAGTGGCTGCCGCAGCCTATGAGCGCTTGCAGCACCATTAGTAGGTGCCACTCGCGCGTTGCCAACCTCGAGATATTAGTTCTTAAATCTCGTTCGCCCAGTAATTTCACTAGCGTACAATGCCCTTCAAACCGGAACACAGTAGTGCCTAAGCACTACTATTTGGCAACAGAATATTGGACACTGCGGTGGTACCTACCTAGCCGGCCTCTTGCAACAAAAGACCTACCACCAGTGTGACTGATTGCACTGGTGGAATAATCTCTGCTGTGACAGAGGTTATCCCAACAGCGGGCGATGGGGTCGTCACATCCCGACGCCGAATATCCTACTAATATTATAAACGTGAAAGTTTATGGAAATGGATGTATGTTTTGATTAATGGTTGTTACTCTTTGAAGCAAAAACTACTGAACGGATTTGAATGCAATTTGCCACACAGATAACTTTATAACTTAATATATAAATTTTTTATGATAGAAAAATGTTTTTCAAAATCATTCATTAAAAATCACTACACGCTACATACTCCACCCATTTCCCACTAGGAAATTTATATCCTGTTCTGCGAAACATTCACAATGAAAAGTTCAAACACACCCAGAAACTCCCCTGGCTGCCACAGCTAGTATCGGAATACTTGGTGTCGACATTTCGAGCGTCGTTCAGTTACGCGGTCAGTTAGAAGGAAAGGTCAAATTGGCCTCTAAAAAGCTTGGTGTGCTCACCAAGGCGGGCACTACTTCACGTCGGCTCATCGCCTAAAGCTCTACAAGGCACAGACCACGCGTGGAGTACTGCTCTCACCTCTGGGCGGGATCCCGCCGGTAGAATTTCACCATCGGACATTGCGACAAAACTCTAAGTTCCATCCATACCACCTCGATGTCTGGAAATCTACAACAGCGCGATTTAGAAGACATTTTCTTCCTTTCACAACCACTCTGTGGAACCAACTTCCGCCGGCGGTCTTTCCGAACCGATACGACTTGGGAACCTTCAAGAGAAGAGCCTATTCTTTCCTTAAAGGTCAGCAACGCGCCTGCATACCTTCTGGTGTTGCAGATGTTCATGGGCGGCGGTGATCACTTAACATCAGGTGAGCCTCCTGCCCGTTTGCCCCCTCTTACATAAAAAAATACACCCAGAAAGGAAAACAGGCACTTATGGTCAATACAAACATTTGCTCCGAGAGGGAATCAAACCCGCGACTTGTGGCCACAACGTCGTCATACATTAACGCGGGTGGAACCACAAGAGCTGTTTTAATAACTACGAAAGTGACTAGGTGTGTGCGAATATCGTTCGAATCGAATCGAATCGAATTTTAATATTGGAATCGAAATCCTAATCGAATAATTCGAAAATTTTCAGAAACTTTCGAATTATTCGATTCGGGTTTCAAGGAACGAATAATGATGAAGCCGACCTCTCTGATGGTAAAACTCTCAACTAGAATCTACAAATGCTTACAAAAGTAGAAGTATCACATGCATATTCTGTATCTTAACGCTTGTACTTCATCTTTCTAAGCACATCTTCTAAACTTGTCTAAAATTCTCCCTAAATTCCGTATTCACACCACAGTATTGACGTACTTCCTAAGGGTTACTTGTATGAATTAATCAACACGAGTTCAGGGCTCGTGTTAACAAAATTCCTGATGTTTTATTCAGATTCGAACCCAGCTTGAGTGAAATGGAAAGTGGATAAGTGTGAGTAAATAGTTCACAAGTAATACGAGCACTTTAATTTTTTACACGTAAATATTAAATGAGGATTTGTTTTATGATTTTTAAATTGTACGTTTCAATTGGAATTATCCTATTAAATGTGAAGGTGTGTATGTGTGGATGTAATGTTTGGAGATTTGGTACTCACACATAAGCGGTTTACCGGATTGGAATGAAGTTCAGCACACAGATATAATGGTGGTAGGTCTTTTGTTGCAAGAGGCCAGCTAGGTAGGTACCACCGCAGTGTCAAATATTCTACCACACAGCAGTAGTGCCTTTGGCATGATATTTGAAATTAGTGAACTTGACGTCAATATTCCGTGGAGGGGAAGTATTAACTCGACCGGGGAAATCGATCTCAATCATATTGTTAACAGCACGGCTCTGCTACTACAAAAATGTGTGTATATTCATAATGAACCCCAAAAAAGCAGACCCGATAATGAAAAAATTTTTAGCCAAAATCTTCAGAAGAGGCCTGCAAATAGTACTGTCGAACTTGGTAACGATCGCATCAATATTAGAAATATACTCGTGCAAAGCCAAGTTGAATTGCTAGTTTATATTAAAATAAAAGATTTTCTAGTTTCCGTTATTTTATCATTAAGTTTAATAAAAAAAAATAGATTAGGTAAGCCAATGTAAAATGATGCCTAATTTTTCACCGAAAATTATCCTAAATGCTTAGGCAATTATAAGCTTTTTGAGGTACTTAATAGGTTTGTTCGGGTCTTTCGCTTCCACTTAAAAGGAGCCCGGCCAGCCTTAATATCTTTACCGAGAAAATCCCTTTGAGAAAACTTAGCTTAGGTTTACCTAAATCTATACATAGAAACTATAACTACATGTAATGTACTTTTCTTACTTTTTGGCAAAATTTTGAAAATTATAAAAAAACAAACTTTTAAATAACTAGTAATCCATCTCGGCTTCCACGGCTGTACACTAAAAACTGCTATTTCTTTAGTAATATATAGCTTACATTAAAACAGACAGACAAAAATTGCAACTTTGCTATATGTTTTTGTTAAGTGTATTAGCAATGCATTTTCAAGTAATTACTAATACCTCTATTGCACTTCCAAATAAGCTTGTAGCTTGCGCTAGCAGTTGGTAAGACAATCGCCAAAGGGAGTCAGGATCGAACCCGATACTCCCGCGATAACAGAGTGGAGGCCCTTTAACCGTTGAGCTGTTGAGCCTTTTAGAGAACAAAAGATTATAAATCGGAAGTAAATATGTCCACTTTTACCGTTTAGAATTTGAAATCGTGCAACTGGTCTTGATGAAATCAGGTCAGTTACTTTGGGCAATAGTTTGCTTATGACGAACAGACTAACTTTTTACGGTCGTAGAGACATGCTTCTCCCAGCGCAAACGGGCCGGCTCGGACGTGAAAGTACTACCCTCTCCCAGAAAATCGGCGTAAAGTAACTGCACTGTTACGTTTCGTGGGATGATTGAGAACACCGGAAGTCCAATCTGTCACCTCTCTACTCCCTTCTCATCCCTTCCTGCTTGTTCCTTGGGTTGGCAACGCGCATGCGATACTTCAAGTATCGCAAACGTTCATAGCTTGCGGTGCCTACCATCAGGAGGACCGTATGCTTGTTTGCCAAGTAAAAAAGAAAAAGTATGGAAATAGGCAATTTTCTCTAATCCAATGAGTTACTGATTCACCCCTTGAGTTGCAGAAGGCCGATGGCAATCGGTCTATGTAAAAACTAGTAATCTGTCAAATCAGGATAAGAATATCAGCAGGATCAGGATTTTAAAAAATATGATCGACTTTATTTATTTTAAGTAACATTAATTTTAGATGTCCCAGTCAATACTAGAAATAAATCACTTTTTCACGCTCCATGTGTAAAATCTAAATATATACGTAAAACCTTTATATTTCGAGCTTGTAAAAAGATAATCAGAGAACACTTTTAAATTTGTTTTAATTGTTTTTAAAATATTTCGTTTTTCTTAAATCATTTTGTTTTTTAAGTATTGTAATAACTTAGTTTTTTGTTTTATCTTTTTCTGTCATTTTTCATGTTTTATTGTAAAAGTACCTAAATACTGTATGTTTCCCGAATAAAAATTTTAAAAAAATATAAAATAAAATAATGCAAGGAAGTATGGTATACGTAGTATTGAGTTTTTGAAAATGGTCTCTTATATTTTTTTGGTAATTATCTGATCAAGAAAACGAAGACATAAACAGAATGTATAGCATTGTAGACAAAAAAATCGTAGTAAAATAATGTAAGAAATGGTAATTATTTGTCAACATAAGACTGTTATACCGAATCGATAAGAACGGCCCGAAACACATTTCGTTTTAATTTATATTCAAAACTTTCCCGGACTTCTTAAATAGAATTATTGACGCTTCTCTGATGGAAAATTGGACACTTGGATACTTAATCTCACTCTCAATCTGTACGAAGATTTGATAATTAAATTCCCTTAGACAATTAATCACTTTCAAGGACAAAACTCTTAAACTAAAAAGGATTTTTAGTAATCTTCATTTCCTCCTCCTCCTCCAAAAAACCTCTGTTTAGAATTTAGAATAAATATTTATGTATTAATAAGATGAACAAACAAATAGAAATGTAATGCTAAAAGTTTAATGCCATGGAGAACCTTGTGACACCGTCGTGGCGTTGTGGGTAGCGAGTCTGCCTTTAGCCTTGACGGTTGCGGGTTCAATTCCCGCTCGGAGCAGATGTTTGTATTAATCGTACAGGCATGTTTTCCGGTCTGGGTGTGTTTGTCCTTGTCATTGTGAATGTTTCCGGACCCCGACACAGGATATAATTATCCTAATGGGGGCCGTTGAGTGTATAGCGTTTATTTATTTATTTATTTATTACTAGGAGTATAGGGTATAGTATTACTCTCTATTCTCTCCACCTCTTTCCTTCTTAATGCGTACGTTCTAGAAAGTTGTATTCTCAAAAGATACAGTACAAAATTCCGTGGAACTTTCTCTAACCTGCTCCGCGCTATATAAGCGGGCCGACGAGTCGACTGAGTCTCGGCTGAAGTCTCCTGAGACCGCTGACGCTGTCAAGACCACTAGGGCCAACAGCAACTCACTCCGAAAAAATCGACTGAGTTATTCAATGCTGAGCGACGAGCAAAGAAAGTTACAAGCGATACAATTGATCAAGTGCGAAGCCTAGTGACCTCGGCTATTCTTCTGGACTATGATTGACCTGTGATTTGGAAGTTCTGTTCTGTAACCTTGAAGTTTTCATTAAAGGTTCACATAGAACAGGTGCTTTAACCCAAATCAGCGAAGACCCAGCCCATAATAATATAACAATTAAAGGTAGCAATGCATCTATGTAACTCAGGGTTGAAAAGGAATCTCAGCGTATGGCTATACGTTTGAGGCATCTTTGGATAGGTCTTTAAAAATAATAATGAGGTTTCATTAACGCTACACACTGTATCCCTTTTTGTGTAAACCAATAATTTCTGAGATATCTTTTGATGCCTTTTTGAACGCATAAAAATGTCCCCATCAACTTTTGAACTATGGGTTTTGCAATTCTTGAAAATGCAAGGTAATGGAACATCAGAAAAACTTCTCACTAACATTATTTTGAAAAATGTAAGTGTAACTTTTGAGATATAGAAGTTTACCCATATCTTTGTTCTTTCATAATACTAATAATCACGATGAAAACCAACTTAGTTTTGTGGTTGTTTTTAATTTGTTAATATATTTTAAAGTCCTAAAGATTTTTCCTCATCCAGCTGCGGAACCTTTCAGTCCTCACTGTGTGTAGTCTACGAGTTCTACGCGCTTGATAGGTAATTATTTTAAATAATTGCGATTTCTGTGGGCTCAAAGTCTTACTTAAAGTCTACTTTTCTGTCACTATTTTTATAAGAAATATATATCACAATCAGAAATATCAGTAAAATAACCATATTTTATATCACTGTAAGATTATGCTCAGCGAGCGATGTAGAGAGTTATGCTCGTAGTTTCTCTACGTGATCGAATCAGGAATGAGGAGATCCGTAGAAGAACCGAAGTCACGAACATTGCTCAAAGAATTTGCGAAACTGAAGTGGCGATGAGCGGAGCACGTAGCTCGTCGAATCGACGGACGTTGGGTTTACAAGGTGCTGGAATGACGACCCCGCACTGGCGACGCAGCGTCGGCAGGACTCTCACTAGGTGGCACGATGACATAAAGAGTTGTTGGGAGCCGCTGGATGCAAGCGGCACAAGATCGTTGCCGGTGGCAGCATTTGGGCGAGACCCATGTCCAGCAGTGGAGGTCTATAGGTCGATGATGATGATGATGAAGATTATGCTATAAATCCGTTTGCTTGCGGTAATCAAAACTAAAGTAAGAGTAAGGCGTGTTCAGGGAAATCTTATTATACGAATACCGCATTAAGAGCCCTTATTAAATAAAGGTATGATAACTTAGTAGCGGTAATCTGGCATTCATAAAATACAAGCGGAAGCGATTTAACCGTCATTGCAAAATGTAAATGTTAGTTTATATGGTTATTTATTTATTTTATTTATTTAAGCCTTTTTGCTGATTCTAAACATTTTTTTAAATGTAAAGGCCAGCCCTTGGCTGTTATTGCACTTAATGTGTAGTGGTGATGCAGCCTAAGGTGGAGCGCGCTTGCCTAGAAGATGCCTATTCACTCTAGATTTGAAGGTACCTATATTTTAGGTGGTTGGGAAGACCGAGGTCGGCAGGGTATTCCATACCTTAGCGGTGGGTATCAATAACGAGGAAGCAAAGCGTTTCGTGCGTGTTTTGTTTTTGTTTATTTACACATATTCAAACTCTGACACATCGGATTTTCAGTTTAAGTGATCAGCGTCACAAGACATGTGACACGTAGGCCTCTTCCAGCTGTTTCCATTCCATCCCGTTGTTTGCTATTCTTCGCCAGATTGAACCTTTATATAATTAAGAAAGTATAGTACATAAGATGACATGACAGTAGTTATTGTACGTTTACCTATTTTCTTTGAGAGGGTAGTACTTTCCCTGGAACCGGCCCAGTTTGTGCTGGGAGAAGAATAGCTCTACAATTACTAAAAGCATAGTTCTAATGCTAGTATATAAGATTGTTGTAATGTCAGTTTTTAATTCAAAGATCAATGGATAATCCTCAAGACGTTGGGTTCAGAGGCTATTCCAGAAAAATGGCAACATGATTGTGTAATTGATTTTATTCCTTGCTTTGCCCGTGGCTTATGAATGTCTCCATATTAAGAGAAGAGAGCAAGAGTGTAAAAAAAAAAACAGAAATTTAGATTTTATATACTGCTCATTATTACTCTTTTTCCCTTTTTTTGTGGTAAAACCGCTTTTGCCTTAAATCGCTATATCTCCGACCTACGCTGTTTGTACAAACTTTGCAAATATTCTTCGAATGACATTCAGAGGCTAATGAAGATATAAAAACTTTGTACTGTACCTTAGTTAAGTTTAAACTTGTAAGTAAATACGTGCACAATAGCTTTATATGCAATAAAATATGAAAGTTTGCTCTTATTCGTTTATGGCAATTAGTTTGCAAACTAGTTTGCCCCGCGGATATACCTTCAACAAATTTGACACAGCTTTAATATAATATGGGTACACATTTTTGTTTCAACTGAAATTTAATATATTAATATCTATATAGATACTAAAATGAAATAAAAACCAGCCAAGTGCGAGTCGTTACCATTGTCTATAACTAGGTCAACGGGAACTACCATATAGGTTTTCGACCCAAAACCTACTTCCGGTTGACCTAGAATTATCAATTTTGGTTAAAAGCAAGGTTTGATTTGGTTACCAACAGCAAATATAAAAAAATTTGAAAATGAGGATAAATTTTGATACTTTTACTTGTATTTTCACGAAAATCTAAATTTGATACATCTAGTAGGGATTATAGACCTCACTATCTTATATAAATTTCAACATGCTAGGTCCACCCGTTCCTGAAAAAATCGGTGGGTATACACGGACTGACAGGCGTACAGACGAACAAACGCAACAGTAGGTACTAGACTGTTACTTTAAGCCAATTTACTGTTAGAGGGTACTTCTCCGGTCGAGGTGTATAATTTGTGCTGGGAGTAGCAGTGAAGCATGGCTTTACTTCTACAAATTACATTATATATAAAATTTTAATTATATATAAAGTTTTTAATTATATATAAAAATTTTATTGCTACACCACCTACCTACATAATTATTTTGGCATAATATTTCCTTCACCAACAGGTTGTCTGGCAGAAATTGCTTACTAGCAATAAGGCCGCCTGTTTGTACCACCCTTATTTTCTGTGTTTTTTTAAATGTTTTTAAAATTTAAATCCTGGTGTACAATAAAGTATATTATTATTATTATTATTGTTATTATTATATTAAAGAAGTAAAAACACCAAAATATTTTGATGCTGTTGGGTAAGAAAAAATTAACAGATTTTTTCTTTTCTGCGCTGGACAGATATTTAGTAATTTAATTAGATTGTAACAGCAGTTTTGAAAACCTTTTTCTTTAGGGTCAAGTTTTTGCTTTAAGATCAAGTTGCATTGATCAAGTGATCCCATGACTCCCACTATAGCGATTAGGGTTCCGCTGAGTTTTAGAGCGTATTGCCGCTCGATTAACATGCCTAGTGTACTTAACGACAGTACACTACGTGCAGTGGTATGCGTAAATGCATTTCTCAGCGAAAACAAAATTATGCGATCGGGAGACCCCCGTCAGTAGCTTTTTTTTCAACTCCGAATGTAATTCGAAATGAAATCTATGTATTTCAATAGGTGATATGATAAAAAGAGATAGGGACAGAGAGACAGAGAGAGAGAGAGAGAATTGCGCAGCCCACTGTACTTACCACACACGCACACACACACAAAACATAATTACGGCATTTCGATACGAAACGATTTCTACTGAATCGCACTGTCCGTAAGCCGTGTTACGATATTCGTTTCAACAAAAATGTATAAATGTAAGTGAATCTGTAAAAGATTACATTTATAAAAAATAAATCCAATTAAAATTCTGTATTAATGATTGCGCAAATAAATAGCACCGGTATAAGATAAACGGAGAAATTAAAATGTAAACAAACCTTTTCAATTGAATTCGAAGGCCTTACGTGACCCATTTGCGAGGGTTACTGAATATTAAACAAAACTTCGTGAAAAACACGACATTTCTTTAGCACGGATGTGACATTTATTAGCATAAGGATATATTGCGCAGCTTTAAGTCGTAATATTATTATAATGTAAATGCACTTAGAATGATAGGTGTGATAATATATTTGTATTTTAACGGTGTGGTATCTAATCTCATCATGTCGTGACGGTTGGCAAACAAGGATACGGTCAGCCTGATGGTAAGCAGTCACCGCAACATATGAACGCTAGCGATGGTTGAAGTATCGTATAAGTATAACCGCGTTGCCAACCCAAGGAACAAGAGGGACGGGTTTAGAAGGGAAATAAGGAAGGAGCTGAGGGGTGGGAGATTGGGCCTCCGGCGTTCTTACTCGTCTCACGAAACGCAACAGTACCTAATGATATTGTTACTTGACGCCAATTTTCTGTGAGAGGGTAGTACTTCCCCGGTCAAGCCGGCCCTTTTGTGCTGTGTAAAGCATGGATCTACTACCGTAAAACTTTTTGTGCTGAAAATTATAGAAATGCTCATAGCCCGGTGCGCTCACAGATCGGTACACGATCGGTGGGTAAAGCGACTTTAGGCGCGATCAGCCACTAGATGGGTGATCGCATAGGGGTATTTCATCTGAGCGTCTTCGTGTTTCGGAAGGCACGTAAAAAGTCGGTCCCGGCTGTTATCAATTTGATGACAGTCGATAAGTCAAGTCAGAGGCCTACTGGTGACTGAACACTGAACAACTCTGACACTAGGTTGACCACTAACCACTCGATAAGAAGAAGATCTTACATTTCACAGCGTATAGGACTTTGAGGTTTGGCATATTTTAACTTTTTTTATAAATACACTCGCTTCTGCCAACAGATTAACCCGCGTGAATAACGATTTTAATACAAACTTTAAACCCCCTTGAGGGTGAAATTTCGACACCGTTGTGGCGTTGTGGGTAGCGAGTCTGCCTTTAGTCTCGACGGCTGCGGGTTCGATTCCCGCTCGGGCAGGTGTATTTTGTAAATATCTATTTCGGTCTGGGCGTTTGTCCTTCTGGGTCTCCCCACCGTGCCTCGGAGAGCACGGTAAGCTGTCGGTCTCGGTTGTTATCACATAACATCTGATAATAATCGTTAACTCTTGAAAAGTAAATTTCTCTTATCCAATGAGTGACTGGTTCGCCCTTAAGGTTTCGGAGGTCAGATGGCATTCGCTCTGTGTAAAAACTAATAACCTGTCAAGTCCGGACAAGAGTAATAAGCAGACTTTTCAGTCATCATTAGGGTTTCTCCTTGTTGTGGTTTGATTTAGACTATTTTTGTTTTTTTACGTTATTTAGGATATGATGGAATTGGCATATACATATGTATAAAAATTCCTTACAATAAATTGAAAAAAAAAAAAAGAGTAATAAGCAGACCCGGGGTAAATAAAACACCGGGAATAATGCTAGGACGAAGAAAAGGGTAAATTTTTGAAAATGTTAAAACATGTTATTTAGCTTTAGTTGTCCGCCAAGAAACAAAATTTAAAAACTTGAGTTATAGTTTTACAAAGTCATTTATCCCTTCTTGTTCGCCTAAAAACAAAGTTTCTAGTTTCAAACCCCATCGCCCGCTGTTGGGATAACCTCTGTCTCAGCAGAGATTATTCCACCAGTGCAATCAGTCACACTAGAGGTAGGTCTTTTGTTGCAAGATGCCGGCTAGGTAGATACCACCGCAGTGTCAAATATTCTGCCGCCAAGCAGAGGAGATTTAAGAACTAGTATCTCGAGGTTGGCAACACGTGAGTGGCACTTACTGAAGGCGCTGCAAGCGCTCATAGGCTTAACCACTTAACATTAGATGGGCCGTATGCTTGTTTGCCAACTTATAACAAAAAAAAACTAAAGTAAACAGAAATAACATAAACCAACACACGTTTACGGGCACAAAATCAAATAACAACTTGGGCGGATCACAATTATGTATCGAGAGATTGACATAAACTGACTATCCTTTTTTCGCATAATGCGGGTGAGTTGAGAATAATATAATTCACTAGAGGCCCGTTCCGGCTTCGCACGGGTATAAAATATATATAGTCTATGTCATTCACTGAAAAAATTATTTAAATCGATCCAGTATTGATTGATCCAGTTTTGATTTATTCATTACTGCCCGTGGCTCGCACGCGTTAAATGTAATTATTTACGACATCACATTAGAAACCTCAATTTTTTTTTCTCTACTATTTAATGGATCTTATTATACATATAAACTTTCTTCTTCAATCACTCTATCTATTAAAAAAACCGCATCAAAATTCGTCGCGTAGTTTTAAAGATTTAAGCATACATAGAGACAGAGAAAGCGACATTGTTTTATACCATGTAGTTATTAACTACTCGAACGGTTCCCGCCGGACGGCCGCATACGTTATGTTTCCCGCAAGTATGATTGTGGAATTAATTGAAATTAATATTTATTATTTATAAATTTATTATAATATTACTTGTGTGCGTAAAATATAGTATATGAATGCATATATTAATGTGTTAATATTAAATACGTAAATAAATATAGAATATAATATATGTAAAGTGTAATAGATAAATATAATAAACCAAATAGATTTTGTAGTAGTTCACCTACAATTATTTTTTTTTAATTAAATTAAATTTAATTTAAATTATAGCTGTGCCCATTCTCTGCTCACATTATGTACTTTTTGGATGATCCCACGGGAACCCAACATTTTTCCCTGATAAAAAGTATCCTATATGATAATACGGGTAATAAGCTATGTTTAAAAGAGCAACAAACATTCACCGATCCTCACAAACTTTCATAACATTAGTAGATTACATAGAAATCTTAATAATACGGTACTAGACGTTGCTTATCTGCGCAACCATGTCGCTGCAATTTTGACTTCAGACAGAAGTGCCTATCCATCCATCCACACTTTCACATTTATAATACTAGTTAGAAGTTAGATTTATTTTTAATCTTAGATGTTTAAAGCTAAATAAACATTGTGTAGGGAATGATAAATTTCTCAAATATTTGTATTAGTGTTCTGTCTCTATTTAATGTATTGTATGTACAATAGACATGCAGGCTGATGGCTGAGTGCCAAGACGACATAGTACCTTACATTTCAATGAATCGATTGCATCAGAAAGAGCAGTCTACAACTTATAAATCCACTGAAATGGTTGTTTGTTGTACAAACGGAAGTTTTAAATTTTGTATACGTTAGATGCGTATAAAAATGAGCTAGTGGCTTCGTTCTCATAGTGTATTGATTTTTCTCTACTGCACGAAACCTTAATTCTTTTTCTAAATTAAAGTAGCCTAAATTACTCCTAATAAAACAGCTATGTGCTATGCTATGTGTCAGTGAAAGTCCCGTTAAAATCGGTCTAGCCGTTTTAGAGATTAGCCGGAACAAACAGACGGACAGCAAAATTTTACAAATTGATTTTTTATGTAAGTACCGTATCAACTTTCATATGCATTTAGTAAAAATCTGTTAATTTGGAATTACAAACAGACACTTCAATTTTATTTGTTACACGTTACACATTCAATGGCCTACATTAGGATAGTTATATCCTGTGTCGGGGTTCCGGAAATACATACACAATGGAAAGAACATACACACGCAGACCGGAAATATGCCTGTATGGTCAATATAACATAAATACAAACACCTGTTCCGAGCGGGAATCGAAACCACGCCCTGTGGCGTTTAAGGTCGTTACCGCTGCGCCATTATATTACATTATAGTGTGTTTTGTTCTAAAGCGGGCTAATCTCTGTTAAGCCGCATTAGTGTACATATTCTTTAGTTAAGCTAGGTAAGGATTTCAAAGGGACTTTTTGGAAAGGCGACTTTAAATGAAGTCTAAGGTTTTCAGCGTAGTAATCATTGTCAGCTGACTTCAGATCTTAAATGAAATGCTTTGAGGAGATTTGTTCTAATTCTAACTAAAGTGACTGTTATCATATTGAATCGAAGGCTTTCTAAAAACAGTGCAATAAGATTTTACTTTCATAAGATAAATATATCTACTTAATTATATTAAAATATCTTTAAGGAATTTATTATATTTTTATGTTAACATTCCACTGCGAATTTTTTTATGATTGAAACATGCTAGCCAAGATAGGTCATACCTTCATGAGATAGCACCCTCCCTCTAGCTCAGTAAACATTCTTTGGATGGTTGTTACTAAATCACGCCAAATCATCTAATCGGATTTGGATGAAATTCGGCCCAGATATAGATTGTTACCTGGATTAACACATAGGACACTAACATAAACTTTGTATCCAGGAAAATCTTCGGTTCGGTTCTTACAAATGGTTAGCTTCTCTCTTGGCCAACTAAGTTCATCACGGACGAGGTCGCAAGCGAATGCTTTTTTTTAAAAATTAGATAAAAAATTGTGTGGTCGGGGTACCCCGTCAGGAATGAGGTTCCTTACATTTTTTCTTCAACTCCGAATGTAACTTCGAAACGAAATTTTAATATTTCAATCAGTTATATGTCTCTTTTGAGACAGAGACAGAGAGAGAGAGATGGTTGCGCACCCGGCTGCGCACTCACTTGCTCGTGTACTTATTTGCTTGTTGTAGACTCGATACACACACGCACATACAGCATACGGTATTTCGTTACGTGGCTTAAGGAACTTTTTTTCAATAATATTTTTTTTGTAAACCATCCTCTTTGTATTCATATTAAATGATGAATGTAAACTCAATTTTAAAACAAATTATTTCATTTCTACCGGACATATGTTTATCTTATCTTCCTGGCATAATATATAGGACAACAAAACATTGTACTCTAAATTCACTTTTAAACTTCAAGGGTTAAATTCGAAAATCGTGTGCATAATTTTTCACAATGTAACGGAGCGTGTGAAAATTTATTCTCCGTATGCAGATATAAACCGAGTCCCGTCTGTTTAAGATTCAAAATACTATGCACGCATACCTTTGTCACGGGCATGTTATATCTACATCAGGTTGATACGGTGATCCGTGGAAGAGGAGGATGTTTTCGTTGCAATATGGTCTTTATATTGTTTGAATTAGGAGCTTTTGATACACCAATTTGTTTAAAGCCCGGTATACATGTAGATATCAGGTAGCCGTCACCCGCGGATAAATATCTCAAGAGCCAGGCTGCGCGGTACGTGCCTACCTAGCTTTACTGCAGATGTAGGGGGATGTCCACAGGAACAAATTTTGTTTCAAAAAATCATAAAAATCTATATATTGTGATTATGTTTTTTGGTAGATTTTTTCCAAATATTTTTGCTTTTTTGTACAATAAAATTGATGTTTTTTTAAAGCTATGAATTTATTAAGGTTTTTTTTTTTTTTTTAAATCTATAATAAAATATCGTACAAAGATACACATCTAGATGTCTAATAATAGTGAAGAATAAAGCGTAAATGTCAGACAGAAGTATGACATTTGTGATGATGATAATAACATAGCACTCACTCATCCGGTAATTGTGTTATAATCGTAAAAATATCATAAACTTTAGCGAGGGTAGCCGCGGCTTAAGAATGTACGCATACGGCAGTGTTCAGTGCGCATGTCCGGACCTCACTCATTCCGGACTATTTGTTTTGTCGTTACACTATCAAAAACCTCTGGATTGCTAGCAAAGTAACATCTACCACAGATAATTGCAGTGGAATTCAAATACCGAACGTTGCCACAATGTTCTCTTTTTGAAAAAAAATCCCTAACCGCGATTGATGTGTATCAATCAACTATCTGTCAAGTGTTCGCGCCAATAGTTGACGTTTGACCGCGTGTTCTATATTTAAAGTGAGAACGCATATTGTTTCGTGTTTTACTGAAATATAAATATACTTTTATCGGGTAATATTAACGGTTGATTTATCTGCAATACGGCAGAAGTGCTGCAGAATCATCCGCGTGGTAAATCGCCGTTATTGAGTGGTTTACTCCAACACGTTAAGAACTGGCTGGAGTGAAAGTTGACTGAAAAAAGAACAGTGCATCGTGTTTTGAATTTCGAACGTTTTTAAATTCCAAAGTTCTTGGTGTTCATCAGTTTCGGCGCCACGCGAGGTCCTTTATAAAGTCAACATGAATATAACATCGACGACGGACGGTATGTATGGAAGTTTAATAGATTCAAAAGCATCCGCAATCTGCAATGTAAAAGTACTTAATTGCTTGCATTCCATAGATTGTTGCAGATATTATCGCGCATTCAAAACTAACCTTTCGGCTTTAAACGCAAGAGTCAAATTTCAATACCAAAAACGGTTAGTTAAAGCATACGATTTTAAGCTGTAACACTTTTGACACAAGGTTGGTTTTTCTAAATGGTTATTGAAATGTATGAACGCTTTAGTGTCATAAATGAATGTAGCGTGTGCTGAACACGTCTTTTCATGTTTTTAGTTATAAATATCTTTCGTCAGGCAAATGTTACTTCTTGATATATTTCACTAAACGTGCGTTTTGTCATGCCATAAGTTAAAAGCGAAGGTTTCACTACTATGGCAACTTGATTGCATAAATTAATTGATAACTTATGTAATAAGGTAATGTCTATTAAATTATAGTAGTAGTAGAGCCATGCTTCTCCCAGCACAAATGGGCCAGGCCAAATATCCCATTCCCTAAGTTCCTTTCCTTATTTCCCATCTCAAACCTTCTCTCTCATCCCTTCGTTTGACCTTCACTAGCAGCATCATAATCGACTAGCTCCAGAATAGCTGCACCCCGATTAAACCTACGAAACAAACAGATAAAAAACAGACAGACATTCAAACATTAAAAAAATCACAAATTGTTTATTTTGTGCGAGGAACATTAAAATTATGCATTAAACTGTTATTTTGACATTATGCCGCAGCCCCACCTCTGCGCACGCTGTGCACGGCCACGCGACGCATGTTAGCTACATGGATTTGAGTATTGGCCCATGGAGGTCTACGTCTCCACTACAGCACCCGCTATATACGAATGTTAACATCCCTTCGTTTACCGCGTGCATAGTGTTGACAGCCTGAATTGCATGGGCGACATATTAGACAAGCTACGCGTGTAACAATGACGTCGATTCGTGCGTAGCGTGGTCGTGGATTGCAAAGAACACTATCACATACCTAGTGCGCTTCGTGCGCAGCGGTGGGGCCGCGCCCTTATAAAGCAGAATCTTCAATTGTATTTTTTTATGTATATATATTCAAGTATAAATTACTATATTCCAAGTTTCATTATTTTATATAAGATGTTCTGATTAGCTGTGGGACGGTTAATGAGATTTTTTTTATGAAGATGTAATTTATTTTCGGAATGAGATATAAACCCTGCAGTAAAACCTGACAGGAGGGCCGCTTAATTGGATACAAGCATAAATAATAACAATATTGTCATTGGTAATATGTAGCCTTATCAAACTGGTATAAATAATCCTATTATATTGTATCCTATTATATTGTATCATCTTCTTGATATCTTTTTTTTTAGTTACAAGTTGGCAAACAGGCATACGGTCCACCTGATGGTAAGTGGTTGCCGTAGCCTATGAGCGCTTGCAGCACCATTAGTAGGTGCCACTCACGCGTTGCCAACCTCGAGATATTGGTTCTTAAATCTCCTCTGCCTAGTAATTTCACTAGCGTACAGTGCCGTTCAAACCGGAACACAGTAATGCCGAAGCATTACTATTTGGCGGCAGAATATTTGACTCTGCGGTGGTGCCTACCTAGCCGGTCTCTTGCAACAAAAGACCTACCACCAATGTGACTCATTGCACTGGTGGAATAATCTCTGCTATGACAGAGGTTAACCCAACAGCGGGCGATGGGGTCGTCACATCCCGACGCCGGCATAATCTGACGAAATATATTAAAAACTTTATAAGTATGGCTATCAGATAATTGCAAACGTTAGTCGGACAAAGTAAATGAAGCTTTGCCAGCTTTAAGAAAGGAATAGGGTCTTTTCTTGAAGGTTCTCTGGTCATATCGGTTTGGAAAGACGGACCGATCGGTTCGGCAAAAGATGGTTCTACAGAGTGGTTATGAGAGAAAGAAAAGGTCTTCTAAATCGCGCTATAATAGATTTCCGGACATCGAGGTGATATGGGTGGAATTACAGATTTTGTCGCGATGTCCGAAGGTGAAATCTCACCGGCGGGATCAGTCCAAACAATACCTTAGAACATTCCTCGTAATAGATGCAATAGAAGATGAAGAGTTATCCAAAATCTCTACGCATTATCGAAATTGAATTTCATAGTTCATTATCCTTTATATTTCCTTATGGGTAAACGTTAAACTTGATAACACTTCTAACCTTTATGCTCTCAGCAGGCCATCTTATCTTGTATTGAAGGCCCGGACCCAGACATTAAAGCCAGAACAAATACATATGGGTAACAATCTACTCTAAGAAGGTTTCCAACTCCTAATTATTAATCTTGACAGATTTGGCAGCCCGGCACTATAGGTTCAGACTGCATAATATATTCTCTTCTTCTTAGCATAATTCCCGGTATCTGGACAGGTTGCTATTGTTTAAACTGAGCGTTTGCCATCTGAGCTCCGCAACCCTAAAGGCGAACTAGTAACTCATTGAATAATAGCAAATGACCTTTCAAGAGTTATCGATTATTAACTGATTATATGATAAAAACCGGGACCGATAGCTTAACTTGCTCTCTAGGGCACTCTGGGGAGTCCCGCAAAGAAAAACACCCAGACCGAAACAGATGTTTGTATCACTAAAAATAAATCACTATATAACATACATTATAAAACATATTTTAATTAGTGACATAACACCATTATTTAAGATAGTGTCAGACGTTCTATAATAAAGCCATTTACAACAAAACGATTACTCGATTCACATAATCGGATCCGATAATCGGATATAATCATAAAGGTAAATCCTTAAGACTTAATTACAGTCACTGCGACAAGATATACCGCACTATCCTTTAATTGCCCGCTTTGAAGATGTTTCGTTATCCGTATTGCGGTGTTTCGAACTTTACCCGTTAACAATCAAGGACTTCGTCGTCTTAATCTACTAAAGGAGTAGGTTAGATTTTGGTACTGATTTTATTTATTAGGTTGGTGTGAAAAAGTTCTAAGACTAGGCGGTGAAAAACTTAGAATGAGCAATAGCTACAAAATTCTTGTCTATATCTATTATTACTGAAATAAAAAAATATATATTTATTGGAATTGGATTGACGCAATTGTCAAACAGCGACGTTGCCAAACTTATTTATAAGCTATTTCTTTTACTCGCGCCAATGCTCCAAGAAATAGACTGAGATAGCAATATGTCGATAGACATATAGTTGCACGATTGAAAACTTGCGCCAGTTATTAACTTACCATGTATATTTCTTAGACTATAATACATTAGGATCGTATATAATATCGATTATTGTTAATATAATATGTGAATTAAATTTCTGTTGATTCAGATCATGTCAGATACAGTCGATAATAAATTAATTGTGTGATTCAACTAATTAGGGAAATCAAACACGAGGCCTTTAGTAATACACTGTGAAGCATTCACGCAGATAATTACGAATATTTGATCACATATAAGGTTGGCGAAAAAATTGCGGCATCTAGTTCAATTTTAACTATTATTGCTGTCTGCTATATTTTTGATTTCATAATGGCTGGCAAGCAAGCATTCGCTCCACGTGGTGGTAAGCAATCAGAGCAACCGGTAAAGCTTGCGACACTTGATGTATCTCATGCACGTTGCTCACCCAAGGAAGGAGGAGGGATGAGATGAGAAGGGAAAAAAGGAACAGATGGGGTGGGAGATTGGGTTCTGACGCTCTCACTCATCGGACGAAACGCAACAGTACCTACTCATACTGCTACTTTACGCCGTTTTCTGTGAGAGGGTAGTACTTCCCGGTCAAGCCGAGCCATTTGTGCTGGGAGGAGCATGTCACTACTACCGTTTAAATTACGATTTCATTATTTTTGACATGAAAGAATGTTTTCGATCAGAGAAGTACCTTCTCAAAGGTACAGTGCAGTACTTTCATGAGTCATTCACCATTATCTTAAAATACCTTTTCACATGCATCTTTCTAATTTGTCACATTGCAATATCAACTTCCGATATTGGCAGGTACCAATTTTTAGCAAAGACTTCGTCAAGCAGTCTATAGTTAATCTCATTCCACATGCTCCTCTCATAAGTTTATGGCCACATAAAAACGATGATGCGACTATTAATGTCGTGAATTTTAAAATAAGTTTCACTTTAATTTAACTTGTTTACAAACTGTATTTTCATAATTTAAGTAGCTTTTTCACAGATCGACGACGGAGCTGCATACTCTCTGCTGTTGTACATGTTCGGCGGTAATCGCTTAGCATCAGATAAGCCTCCTGCCCGTTTGCCTCATATGTTGTAGAACCTTGCGTTTTCAGCCAGAACTTAGGCCGGGGTCGCCTTAACTGATGATGTGCTGGCTACATAGACATAAAATCGGCTCCAAGTAACAGACCCTTAACAGACCCTTACTGTTGCATTACGTTCGATGAGTACCGGAGGGCCATGTTTTAACCCTATCTGCCTCATTATTTTCTTAATTTTTTGATCATCCCTTTCACCTTTCGGTAACACGCTTGTGATACTTATGGTATAACAGGCATCTACAGGCTAAGATGTCTGCTTACGTCAGACGAAGCAAGTGACCTGCTTGTGGGCTTGTGGAAAACCAGCTTTATGGTATTAACAAAATAGCAATCTTACATTATTTCCGTTCCTTCATAATCCAAATCCTATTTATTTCTGAATAAGGAAAAGTATTGTCATTTGTCTTTTTAAATAATCAACTTATTTGAATAGAATATTTAATTGAATAGGATGTCGTAATTAAATCACAATTTCATTTTGATGTAGAAGAGAGAATTAAAAATGATGTGAAAATTATTATATTATTTTGAAATGCTGAAGAATTATGTTTATTTTAAGTTCCTAAATATTCTATAAAATAACATGTACATATAAATATCCGTAGAAATCCTGATAAAATCTTTATTAAATAACAAATCTCAGATTAACAGGTAGTATCGTTTTATATATTACCTGCAACTCTAAAAGGATGAGAACAACCTATTTAGACGCTGACCCATTTCCTGTCAGTAAATATTTGATATCTCTTTCCCCTTGTTTAGTTCTTACGTCATAAGAGGGACGTAGAGTAGTTAATAAAGAGAGAGAGAGAGTCATACAAATCGACATTATATATTACTGGCTCCAGCCTGCGGTTTCGTATGCATCAATACAAACTTTCATTCGCTATTTTACTATATTTACCAAAATTTATTATTCAGCAGTATAGGCGTGAAAATCACACAGTCACAATCTTGTAATTATTTGTAAATATAGTAAGTATGGAATTGTAAATATGTTGTTTTTTTATGTTACAAGTTGGCAGCAAGCATACGGCCCACCTGATGGTAACCGGTTGCCGTAGCCTATGAGCACTTGCAGCACCATTAGTAGGTGCCACTCACGCGTAGCCAACCCCGAGATATTGGTCCTTAAATCTCCTTTGTCCAGTAATTTCACTAGCCCACAGTGCCCTTCAAACTGGAACACAGTAATGCTTATGCACTATTTTGCGGATGAATATTTGCCACTGCAGTGGTACCTACCTAGCCGGCCTCTTGCAATAAAAGACCTACCACCAGTGTAATTGTTGTAATATTGGTTCTACAAAAAATATATAATATTCGATAAATGGGCGATCTGATCAACTCTGACATAATTGGCCATTAATGTCACGATAAAAAGAAGAAGAACCCTTTTTACAGAAGAAGATTATATGAATACTTAAGAAGTCAAAGTAAAATTTCTTGTTCACACGAAAAAAATATATCAAAACAAAGCATTTTTGTATGTTTCAAACCCCACCCTCTGGGCTGATGAAATATTCACTTTGTTGAAGATTGTCAACTCCAACCAACTTTCCAATTAGGTTGGATATTTTAATTTCACCCTCGGAAGCGTCGTCACACCCGACAATCAATTCAAATCATAGATTATCGCGAAGACGTGCCTTAATTTTGTTTGAAATAGCTTTTAACACAAAAGAAATACATATATATAGCATGCTCGGATTGCGTGGTGGACCGATTTTTCTTTGTAGCATGTAACCCTAAATATTTTCCAAAATTAAAGTTGCCTAAGTTACTCCTTATAACATCACATATCCCAGTCAGAGATTGGGAATAAACAGACAGACAATTTTTTTTTGTAAGAACCGTATATACTTTTATATGCATTTATTAAAAAGCTGTTAATTTGGAATACCAAACAGACACTTCAATTAAGTCAAGTAACGATAACACAAAGAGACAAAACATGGTTACAGTAATCGTTGTTAATTGGGTCTTTTTAACAGGTTCAAAGGAAGAGATTCAAACTTGTAGGTTGCATGTTTAATATTTGCTTTTTTGTTACTCGATATTTTCGGTATTTATAATAATAAATAAATAAACGTTACACACTCAACGTCCCCCATTAGGATAGTTATATCCTGTGTCGCAGGTCAGGAAACATACACAACGACACGGACAAACACCCAGACCGGAAAACATGTATGGTCAATACAAACATCTGCTCCGAGCGGGAATCTAACGCAAAGATTATATTCATTACTTAGCATAGAGATAGATAGAAATCTTGTCTGTATAAAGACAAGCCTTCTATAGTAAATCTATGCATATACTCATCATGGTCGTCATATATTTCGATATCTTCTGATGAAGGACTTCCAGATAAAGATTGAAAATCCTTAAAGCATAAAACTTAACCTACAACCTACAAATCTTCATCAATTATGGATCCCATTTCCTTCAAAATACTTCTATAATACTTTGACAAGTTCCCATCTCTATATCAAAAATGACTCATAAAGTCTTTACTTAACATATCAGATAAAAACAGAAAGAATTATGAAATTCCTTCTCTTTTAGGTCGGCCGAAAATAATCATCAATCATTATCATCTTTTCAATCGCGAACAAAGAAGTTTGCCAACTCTTGTCGCACATCAAAAAATGGAATTCCTTACCGGCACACGTGTTGCCTTCTTCTTACACCCTAGGGTCCTTTGAACGAGGCGTGAAGAGGCATCTTGTGGGTATACAGGGCGAGGGTGGCTAGTGCAGTTCGCCTTCTGCAACTATATGAGCCACCTTCGCGTGTGGACTCCACTTCCACTTACCGTCAAGTGGAGTAGAGTCATTTGCCCCCGGGGCTGTAAAAATCAAAATAATTAACCCTTGAAACCTTACTTGTTTATAATACTTGGGGTCGCAATTAATGCTATATTTTTAATTAAATCCACTAGAAAAGCCAATTCCAATTATAACATTCAGAAACAAAACCCAAAACAAAACACTCAAACAACGAAAAGTCAAGTTGAGCTGGGATTATGGCTTTCATACGGGGAGAGAATTGCAAAGAAAATGGCGTCGTGAAATTCTTGTTTTTATTACAGTCCAATACAACTCATAATGTATACGATGAAGCCTCAATAGTTCAACGGTAGAACGGCCGACTTCGTTCCCTTGGACTATTATCGTACCAACTCCTAGCGCAAGTTCCGAACTTGTTTGGAGGGGCAATAGGAATATTAGTAATGCCTTGAAAAAGTATTGCTAAAATAAAAAAAAATGCGAATTGTTATAAGAAATTCCATCTATATCTTCGAAGTAAACATAAGAATAAAATTGTTAAAATATTTATAACACTCAAACGAAATAACCCAAGTATTTTGTCAGCTGAAATTTTAATAATAAAAGCCTCTTGGTGTCCCAATTTTGAGGAAAACCTTCCTTTTCTCTTGAGAAGAGATTAGAAGTTAAATCCCTCAAGATGTTACATTATGGGTCGACAGATATACGTATATATCTCATCTTCTGTATCGAGACCTAAAATGACTTCCTACTGAGCATGTAATACCCTTGTTTCTCTTAATAAGAAATTATTTTGCTTTTTATCTAAAAGACGTAAAGGTTCCATATTCAAAACGTAATTTTTTTATGAAATTTCTACACAAATTTGGATCATTTAAATGATAGGGCCTGAGGGCCATATAACATTTAGGTTGGGTCATCGAAAATAAAGAACAAAACTAGTCAAGATTTACTGCTTCTACCAGAAAAAATGGGCTAGTTCCACCAGGGAAATACTACCTCGCAGAAAATCGGCGTAAAGTAACAGTATCAGTAGGAACTGTTGCGTTTCGTGTGACGCGTGAGAGCACTGGATTCCCAATTACCTAACCCCTCTGTTCCCTTCCTTTTTCCCCTTCTTATTTCTTCCCTCCTATCAGTTAGATTAACAACGTGCATTTGATTCTTAAAGTATCGCGCGCGATCATAGGTTGCAGGTGGATCGTACACTCATTACATAAAAAAATATTTAATTTTATTTTCTACGTATTCCACAAGGCAGTAAAACTTGTTTTTTGGTAAAGTAACCACCTAATTATATACAATACTTACGACAACTCCTAAGGCTTAACGATGTACCAACTAAAACCGTTACAAGGTGAGCGTCTACAAAGTTAATCAACTAATCTATGTTGGAAATTTGAAGATAACTCAGTTCTGATACCGCTTACGTAATTATTAAATCCGTAGACGAAGTAACGCGGTTAGTGGTAATAAATTTCATATAGATTACGCTTTTGAATGTACTGATAATATTGAAGTTTAAAACTAACTAGTTATAGCTTGTGTTAAATTAGATACATTCACACAAATTCGAAACAAACAATCTTTTTCCTATCATTATTCCCCATATTTACCCAGGGCTTGCTTGTACTCTTATCGCGATGCGATGGGTTACTGGTTTTTACACAGAGCGATTGCCATCCGACCTCCGCAACCTAATGGAAAAACCAAATGTGTATTGGATAACAGCAAATTACCTATCAAAGTTAACGATTACTATCAGATGTTATGATTACAAGTGGGACTGACAGCTTTACGTACTATCCGAGGCACGGTGGGGAGGACCAACAAGGACATATGCCCACATAAAAACATTGGTAACAAACATCTGGTCCAAGCGGGAATCAAATCACAACTCAAAACAAGCTAACTACTAGCACGCCACAACAGTCGTCAAATCCAAAAAAAATTAGTAACTATTTACTTAGAACTACGCTCTTTTTTGTCAAATCTTTCAAGTGCGCAATCTGGTATAATTTTAACAATTTTAAGGTATGATTATAAACTAAAAATAACTTTATAAAAGGTTGAGAAATCAAGGATGTAATAATAGTTGTAGGTTTGGTAATTGGTATTGGTAAATGTTAAGTTACCAATTTTACAAAAATATCAAAAAATCTAGATTTTCCGAAGTGTAAGAGGATAATTACAACAAGTAATTTCGTAAGGCAATATAATAATAATTTAAATCATTTAATAAATCTACGATTCGTTCAAATTAGAAGAAATAACAAAGAAAAACTGGTCAATATTAAAACAAAAATCTTTTATATTATTCTAGTAACAGTTGTTCTTAAAGTCTTGAACAAAGAAGACTTACAAAGCCTATATTTTTGCAACTTGTGCAAAGTTTCGAGAAACTTTCTTGGTCTTACTGTAAACAAGCTGACTTGATAGACACCAAGTCTGTGGAAGATTTACTTTTAAACTATAGCTAGTTTAAATTGTTAAAATAACATTATTCAAATTTGGTAACAAAATTTTTTAACTATAAAATGCTTTAGTCAATATAAAATTTAAGACAAATACTTTAGCTAGATAATATATATTTAACAATGTTGAAAGATCTTTTCACATTATCTAATATAATAGCAAAAGTAGCTATTTCTGTCTGTAACGCCTTAACCACTGAATCGATTTTAAAAAAATTGCAGATGTTCATGGGCTGCGGTAATCTCTTCCTACCACCAAAATAAAATAAATATGGCTTATGACCTAATCCCAAAACATTGCAAATTAAATCCTTGGGGATTTGCAAATTAACATTCCGGTAGTGCTCAATTAAATTATAATATGTATTGTGAGATGTACGCTTTTGTAAGGCAAGGAAAGGATGTTGAAACCTTTTCCTTAAGTTTCAGCGAAGTAGATCAGATCGACCCAACTCATCTCCCGGGATCTCTCCCGCTTAAAACTTGCATTCGCCTCAGGGATCTATGTATCTTTGAACATTTTAATAAACCATTCTGATCTGTCAGAGTTGTTTTATAATACAGATTTTAAAATTTTTTTTTTATGTCATTACGGTTGGCAAACAACCATACGGTCCGCCTGATGGTAGGTAGTCACCGCAACCTATGAACGCTTGCGATACTTGACGTATCACATGCGCGTTGTCAACGCAAGGAAAAAAGGGGAAAAAGGAAGAGAATAGAGACGTGGGAGATGGGCCTCACCGCTCTCACTAATCTCACGAAACGCAACATTAAAGTTAGTTTACAGTAACTTAGAGGGTAGTACTTCCCCGATCAAGCTGACCCGTTTGTGCTGTGATGGGCATGGCTCTACTATCGACGTAAATGTCGTGAAGATGGGACCTATAACTTATTTTATTGTCTTACTAGCTGTACCCCCGGGCCTATTTTCCCTCAGGTGTATCCTATTCCACAACAAATTGCATCATAGCGCCCGCCAGCACTTTCTATCTTATTGCTCGGCTTCTTAGTATGGTATGTGATGTTATATAGCCTATAGACTTCTTCAAGATATTTTTCTAACCCGATCTGCAGTTCCAAAGATAAGGGCGTTCAACCAAAAAAAACAAACTCTTAAGCTTGATAATATCGGTATCAATTTAAATCATAGGCGTCGGGATGTGACGACCCCATCGCCCGCTGTTGGGATAACCTCTGTCACAACAGAGATTATTCCACCAGTGCAATCAGTCACACTGGTGGTAGGTCTTTTGTTGCAAGAGGCCGGCTAGGTAGGTACCACCACAGTGTCCAATATTCTGCCGCCAAATAGTAGTGTTTAGGCACTACTGTGTTCCGGTTTGAAGTGCATTGTACGCTAGTGAAATTACAGGGCGAACGAGATTTAAGAACTAATATCTCGAGGTTGGCAACGCGTGAGTGGCACCTACTAATGGTGCTGCAAGCGCTCATAGGCTGCGGCAGCCACTTACCATCAGGTGGGCCGTATGCTTGTTTGCCAACTTCTAACATAAAAAAAAAAAGAATCAAACAATCGAAAATTTTTATGTAGTTTTTAAATTAATTAATTAATTATTTGTTTTCAGGTAAGTGCTGATAAAGTCTCTCCTCCTTTCAACAACGGTTCGGTAAGCATTGAAAAGTCATTTTCTTTAAAGTTGAATCTTCACAGATATTGTCGGATTTGCGAAAATGGCTATAGTATAGTTTTGAAATATTTTAAAAGGTATTTCATAATAATCTTTATAAATTATGTTATTTTCATCAGCTAAAGTGATAAATCTTCTTCTTATCGAGTGGCCAACCTAGACAGAGTTGTTCAGGTCACCCGTGTAGGCCTCTGACTTCAACTTTTGTCAAATTGATAACAGCCGGGACCGACTTTTTACGTGCCCTACGAAGCACGGAGACGCTCAGTTGGAATACCACTATGCGATCACCCATCTAATTAAATGACCGCGCTTAAACTTGCTTAACCCACGTGGTATGAGTGAGAACGCCGGAGGCCCAATCTCCTATCCCCTCTGTACCCTTCCTTTTCCCTTCCCATCCCTTACTGTATTTTGTTTTGTTGGTATTCAGGTACTTTCCTTGTAACAGTTTCACGTCTTAACTACTCCACCAATCACCGTGAAATTTATCTTACACGTTTTCGGGGGTACAGAAAATACCTACCATTCATATACCTACCTAATACCGGCGTCGGGAAGTGAGTATCGCCCGCTGTTGGGATAACCTCTGCCACAGACGAGATTATTCCACCAGTGCAATCAGTCACACTGGTGGTAGGTCTTTTGTTGCAAGGCCGGCCTCTAGGTAGGTACCACCGCAATGTCAAATATTCTGCCGCCAAATAGTAGTGCTTAGGCACTACTGTGTTCCGGTTTGAAGGGCACTGTACGCTAGTGAAATTACTGGGCGGACGAGATTTAAGAACTAATATCTCGAGGTTGGCAACTCGTTAGTAGCACCTACTAATGGTGCTGCAAGCGCTCATAGGCTACGGCAACCACTTACCATCAGGTGGGCCGTATGCTTGTTTGCCAACTTCTAACAAAAAAAAACCTTTCATTCAAATAGAAAACAACTTCAGGTGGTAACTCTTGGTAAAACATTGCAACAGATTCTGGTTAAAGTGCCACAAATATTTTTACCATCATTTCAATAAATTAAAATTGTAAGCCACCAATTTACTGGTTTATATCTCAGTAAATCGCAGCTTTCTTTTTTGGAATATTTTTGATAAAGAACCAAATCACTTACTAGCAAAAGATTTGGAGAAATAGTATGGATGAAAGTACGTTTTTCATCCACTCGATATCAGGCTATTGTTGATATATAATAAAAGTTTCAGCTTCATATTTTACTTCATTATCAACTAAAACTTTTTTCTTTCCACTTAAGTAAAACTTATCCGTCGTCTGAACAAGGTCACGCATTATATTCACTCCACGGGCACTCTCAATTGTAACCTATGACATTTATTTTATTGAGCTTTCATATTGAAATAAAAAGTGTGTTTATATTTATAAAATAAAAATAAATAATAAATAAACTCTCAAACTCAACGGCCCCTATTTGGATAGTTATATTCTATGTCAGGTTCTGAAAACACACATAAAGACATGGACAAATACCATGACCATGCCATGCATGTATTGTCAATACAAAATTCTGTCCCGAGCGGGAATCGAACTCGCGACCTGTGGCGCTTAAGGCAGGCTATCTACCGCTGAGCCACAACGTCGTCAAATTTAAATTATAACTTGCAGTTAATTAAATAGAAAAGAAATTCTACCATTCGGCTCCCTTGAAAATACTTACATACTCTATCGCCCGAACACACATAAACTCAAACCACACTACAAAGACAACTACCCAGATCGGCACAGATCTATATACAAAAATAAACCCCGAGCATCCGGAATCCTGCAACACATACGATTAGAGCCATTTTTGAAACTTTATTTTTAAGGTACAATTAAAGATAACGAAACACGAGTTTTAACATTTTCTACAATCCCACCTAAAGGAGTGAAAAGGGGTTCATTGTTTCTATGGGAGGTCTGCCATTTTTGATAGAAGTATGAAACTTTGCTATTTGATAAACAATCAAAAATAAAGAAACACTTGTTTTAACATTTGTAAGATTGTAACCCCAAAGGATTAACCCTTAAAAGTGGTCAAAAGTCCGTAATTTTTGAAACTATAAGCATTAAAGAATGAAGTTTTTGATAAACTATTGTTAAAGATAAAGAAACACGTGCTTATCACATCCTTAAATTTTATCCTTGAAGGTGAAGATTGTTGCAAAATTTATATGAAACTGAAAGTCTATGCTACCCAAAATTTAACGCGAACGAAACCGTGGGCAGAAGTTATATATAAGTTTGCATTTATTTACTAATTTTGATCGATAAATTCAAAAGAACAATGAGTCACCATCAACACTAAGCAATCACTGCAATAACACTGCAATAAAAAATACATTAGCAGTATTAAAAACTTGCAAATCTATTTCTGGGAAACATTCGCAGTGTGAGGATTTCCCAATCAAGGTTAAGCGCTTCTAACTAATCGACTCAACAGAAGTTAATTGAGTCACGGATAACACGTAGGATGACGTTTCGATTTAGGTATAATTGATAATGGAACGATATAGCCTTGCACCTGTTAATTTTCTTGTGGTATCTCAATCTAGTTGATGGAAATTGACTTCTTAACTATTACTATATTAATAACTTATTTGGAGAAAATAATTTATTGTGGTTTTTTTACGTCATGATGTTGTCTGATGGTAAAAAGTCATCGCAAGCTATGAATGCTTGCGTTGCTTAAAGTATCACATGTGCGTTGCCAACACATGACATAGGAGGGAAGAGGATTTCCCACCGTTGTGGCGTTATGGGTAGCGTGTCTGCATTTAGTCTCGACGGTTGCGGGTTCGATTCCTGCTCGGGCAGATGTTTGTTAAATTTCTGTCTCGGTCTGGGCGTTTGTCTGTGGGTCACCGTGCCTCGGAGAGCACGTTAAGCTGTCGGTCCCGGTTGTTATCAGACAACATCTGATAATAATCGTTAACTCTTGATAAGTAAATTGCTCTTGTCCAATGAGTTACTGGTTCGCCCTTAGAGTTGTGGAGGTCAGATGGCAATCGCTCTGTGTAAAAACTGGTAATCTGCCAAATCCGGATAAGAGTAATAAGCAGACCCTGGGTGAAATAAAACTTGAGAGGTGTCAAGGGACACCCGGATGGAACGAAGTTCCTTTCGATTAATTACTGAAGGAATTGTAATAAAATTTTATTTTTTTAAAGTTATAATAATATTTTTTATTATTAACATTATTTATTATTTACAAAAAACCTGTATACACTCAACAAAAATAGTCGTCGCGACACCACACTGTTCAATGCGAAATAGAAATGAAAATATCTGGCTTGCTTTCTATAAGAGAGAGAGACAGACAGAGAAACATGCGACGCCGCACAGCTTACAATAGCTTACTATAGCAAAAAGTGTCGTGACAACTTTTCGTAAGAATTTTTTCCGTCTAGCCCCCTTTCACAACGCGCGATAAGGAACTTCGTTCCAAAACTTCGTTCCAATACCGGGAAAAATGCTAGGACGAAGAAGATATAGGAGGGAAGAGATGACAAGGGGAAACAGAAAGAAACAGAGCGGGTGGGAGATTGGGTCTCCGGCGCTCCCACTACGAGCTGTTCCATTTGTGCTCAAGTTACAATGAAAATAGTGAAGCAAAAACAATGTTGTTTTTTGCTTTACTATAAATTTGCCATTTTCACGAACCACCGATATCTATCACTTTTACATAGAATACCGCCGTAAAACACCAGTGGTCGTATTGTTAAATTTTGTTAGGAGGATAAGAGCTTTACACATCATTATTCAACCTTATAATTATCTCCACTCTTTCTCTTGGTGTTGCAACACACTTACAAAAAATATGGTGTTAAATGTATAAGGCCTTTTTTTTGACGGGGAGGAAATCTGCTACCAAATATCCAGCTTCCTGTTGAGAACCAGGCTATGTGGCGTTCTATGACAAGACGGATTTAGTACCTATCCATGAAGTTGTGGTGGCCGAACTCATCGTGTGACACGTTGCGAGGTCTCTCACAGCACGTTGTTGTGTAAAGTAAAATGCTGGCAATAAGTTTCAATATTTCTTCGGGAAAACCAACTAAGTTTATTATCATTATCATATCATAACATATATCACAAATAATTATCATTTAGCCTTTCGTTAACAACTGCACATTAGCATTTTTTTTCAAAAAGTTTAACCATCGTGAAACAAAAGAAATGGAAAAAGTTAAGAGGTATTGACATTTATTCGTTTTCGATACCATAGTACTTGATCGTGAGAGAACACGCCATCGACATTGAAAAACAAAAAAGAATCCAATTCGTTTGATACGAGTACATGTCGGATTTTTTTATTCACTTTTAGTTTCAACTGTTCTGTTTGCCAGCAATGGTGCTATTGTTTTATTTTATTTATCGAGTCTTAGCGATTCTGGCTTCTTATGAGTACAAGATCTACAAATATAAAATACGTGACAGTAAATTTGAAAATAATGATTGATTATAGATGGATAAGGCCTGAATTACACATATCAGCATTGATCAGTATTATCTCTATAGAAAATATCTATTTTGTATGAAGATATGTATCCACCAATTCTCACTTTAGCATCGATTCGCTCTTCGCATTTTTGCGTTTTGAATTCTTATAAGTATAACACTAGATATAGCATGTTAAAGTACTAAACAAATTGTGCTGAATGATGCTAAAGCATGCTTACACGTGCTTACGGATGCTTAAGCATACGATGCACATAAGTGTGTCGATAACTATCCATATTCTATGTATCTATTCAGGTTTAAAAATGAAAGGAAAATAGGCAACTCCAGCATTTTCCGTCATAGTTGATAGGTCAGACTCATGAGAAAAATAGCAACGCTCTACCAATAAAATAAAATAGTTAAATTTGAAAAGAAAAGTTGAAGAAATATTTATAGAGAGAAAAATAAGTTCGCGGAATGTAATAAAACTTTTTGAGAATTTTTTCACATTTAAATTTTTTCATTTCGCATTGTTAAGGTACGAAGAAAATCGCTAACACGCCGTCTGAATACATTCACGCTTCCTTTTATTTTCGCCTCGTTATTTCTTTTTGGCCTCAGTTTTAACTTTTAAAACGAATAGCATTCACGCCGATTTATTACCTGCCGATAGCAAGATATAAAGAAATTAAGCAGATTTCAAACTAGACGACTTTTTAAGGTATTTAAATCTCAGATACAAATTTTAATAAATTCAATATTCAATACTAGAGCCCTATGAGTACTGACGAGCACATAAAAGACTCAATAGTTTACATAATACAAAGATTTTATCCCATTTATCCTTATGAGTCCACTGCAACTGACGTACTTTATTTATATATTTTTTTTTTTATGTTAAAAGTTGGCAAACAAGCATACGGCCCACCTGATGGTAAGTGGCTGCCGCAGCCTATGAGTGCTTGCACGTGCCACTCACGGGTTGCCAACCTCGAGATATTAGTTCATAAATCTCGTCTGCCCAGTAGTTTCACTAGCGTACAGTGCCCTTCAAACCGGAACACAGCAATGCCTAAGCACTACTATTTGGCGGCAGAATATTTGACACTGCGGTGGTACCTACCTAGCCAGCCTCTTGCCAACAAAAGACCTACCACCAGTGTGACTGATTGCACTGGTGGAATAATCTCTGCTGTGACAGAGGTTATCCCAACAGCAGGCGATGGGGTCGTCACATCCCGACGCCGGTAATTATATTAGTTTTTAAAACGATGATTTAAAAAAGTAATATTTACGTCTAGTAGTTTTTATTACGTTGTTAACTAAATAATATAATAGGGTAATCGAGAAACACAGACTTTTTGATATTCTTATTATTTCTCCCAACCCAATTTATTTTCGCCATTACGAATGCTGTCATCGCTCAAAGTAGCTTTCATGTCGGGCGACAAGCGCTCGTCTGTGAGTGTCCTTACAGCTCATTAGCATGCTCCGGACAGGTACTCTATCACGTAGACGTTGGACATCTCGATATTTTGTAGATATCCTGATTTATCGTCCTAGATCCAACGTTATGGTAAAAAATTAAGTCTGTCGTTCAAGGTGCTATTACTTGTAACAGGATATTGCATATTGACATTACATAATTGACGTAGACTTTGGCTTGAGGCTTTCGCTTGGACTTTTCCTCTTCTTAGCATTATTTCCCGGTATTTACCCAGGGTCTGCTTATATTTTTTATATTCTTATTCTGATTTGACGGGTTACTACACAGTTTTTACACAGCGATTGTTATATGACTTCCGTATTTCAAAGGGCGAACCAGTAACTCATTGGATAACAGCAATTTACTTATCAAGAGTTAACGATTATTATCAGATGTTATGATAGCAACCGGGACCGACAGCTTAACACGCTCTCCGGTAGGGGGACCCACAGAGACAAACGCCCAGACTGAAATAGATATTTATAACAAACCCGCGACTCCGTGACCGTCAAGGTTCAAAGCAGGCTTGTTACCAGCATGCTACAAAGGTCGTCGATCTAGCTCTGTATTTGTGTGTGTAATGTGTAAATATGTATGTTTATTCGAATAACTATCGTGGTGTTCGTGGTCTTTGATATCACCGCTATGAAACATTTTTACAACTAGAGATTTTACAGCAAAAAGGAAGGCCGATATTTCTAATAATGATACAAATAAAATAAAAAGTAGGTAAATAACCTTCTTAACATATGTTTTTTTTTTTTATGTTAGAAGTTGGCAAACAAGCATACGGCCCACCTGATGGTAAGTGGCTGCCGTAGCCTATGAGCGCTTGCAGCACCATTAGTAGGTGCCACTCACGCATTGCCAACCTCGAGATATTAGTTCTTAAATCTCGTTCGCCCAGTAATTTCACTAGCGTACAGTGCCCTTCAAACCGGAACACAGTAGTGCCTAAAAACTACTATTTGGCGGCAGAATATCGGACACTGCGGTGGTACCTACCTAGCCGGCCTCTTGCAACAAAGACCTACCACCAGTGTGACTGATTGCACTGGTGGAATAATCTCTGTTGTGACAGAGGTTATCCCAACAGCGGGCGATGGGGTCGTCACATCCCGACGCCTTTAAATGTGTATACAATTATACATATAAATCATTTTATAAGAAGATAATTATGTACTAACATATGTTAGATCTGCTATTTCAAGTAACAAGAAAATAAAGCACAAATTTATTAAAAATTTACATTTCGAACATTCAGTTCAGCCGAGGAGAACAATCGAAAAAGTTTAACGAAATTTTTTGTGGGAATTTTTTTCTATTGTTTTTTTTTATTAAAACTTTTTCTAACTCTTTGAGTTTTGATAAAGTTTCAGAACAAATTTGCTTTCACTAATAGTTAGAATCCTTCAAATGGACTTACCCCAAAAATAAACCGTCGTTTAATTACAATTTCAAGTCTTATTCAAGTTAACTTCATTTGCCGTTTTGACATGTAAAATTAGTTTTGTAATGACTAAGAAAAACTATAGGTACTTCCTGGCATAGATAAATTATGTCACATGTAAAGGGGGTTAACGAAGTGTGACAATGTGTGACAATGTGTGACAAGGGGGAGGGGTCATGAATTAATGACGTCACATTTCAAAACTATATATGAGTTTTTAAAGACGCAACCGCTGTTTTAATGTCATTACTCTTATGATAATTATATATGATATTTTCTGTGACAGCGGACGGGGGAGGAAACAAAAATCATGAAATTCATGTGACGTAAATTATCGATGGCCCCTTTGAGCACTGGAGGTATAAACTCCTCTCCATCTGGCTCTTCTTTCCCTCTTCCCTTCTCTAGATTGACAACAAGTGATACGTGGCAAACTGTTGTAAGCAGCGACTACTTAAAGAAGCGCTTATTTGCCACCTTTTTTTTTATGTTACAAGTTGGCAAACAAGCATACGGCCCACCTGATGGTAAGTGGTTGCCGTAGCCTATGAGCGCTTGCAGCACCATTAGTAGGCGCCACTCACGCGTTGCCAACCTCGAGATATTAGTTCTTAAATCTCCTCTGCCCAGTAATTTCACTAGCGTACAGTGCCCTTCAAACCGGAACACAGTAATGCTTAAGCACTACTATTTGGCGGCAGAATATTCGACACTGCGGTGGTACCTACCTAGCCAGCCTCTTGCAACAAAAGACCTACCACCAGTGTGACTGATTGCACTGGTGGAATAATCTCTGCTGTGACAGAGGTTATCCCAACAGTGGGCGATGGGGTCGTCACATCCCGACGCCGACCTTTGGTAAAAAAACACAAGGAAACATAAGGAAATAATAAAAGATAGATCGCGCTATCATTACGGTTGTAAAATTCCCTCGAAGTGAAAAATTACCGACACCGAAAGACATTTGTTACCTGAGTGCGAAAATTTAAATTCCACCTTCGGGTAAACGGGACTTATTGGAAATTTATGATTTTATGAGAGCTGCAACGAGCTTTAGAGTGAAAATTATTTAATGTTGCTTTTAGTCTAGTGGTTTTTAAAGTATATAATTATAACGACGTTGTGGCGCAGCGGTAGCAAAACTGCCCTAAACGCCACACGTCGCGGGTTCGATTCCCGCTCGGACCATGTTCTCCGCTCTGGGTGTGATTGGCCATGTCATTGTGTATGTTTCCGGACCCCCGATACGGAATATAACTATCCTAAGAGTTGTTGTTGTTGTTGAATGTTGAGTGTGTAGATTATATTTATTTAATTACCCGACTGCCGGAGGGTTATGTTTTTCGAGCGTATGTACGTATGTATGTATGTCTATTTCTTTGTGACGCCCTACAGGCTAAACCCTTAAACGGATACGGACCGCCCTAAATGTCACTTAGCCCACTGATCGTTTACCAGCTAGTGAGCTAAACTGGTAGTAAGTGTCTCTTAATTCAGATTAACAATTATTGCAAAACGAATCATAGTATCAAAATTTTAACTAATTCTCTTACAAATTAACTACAATATAAAAATTAGCCGTTGAACTGGTTAGCTGTTAGCCTATTAGCTAAGCTAAGCTAGGCTAGCCGGCTAAGCCGGTTAAAATGCTAACTAGTTTGGCTAACTAGCCAAACTAATGAAGCTAATCGGCTAATTAGCTAACCTGATCAGCCAGCTAGCTAGCTAATTTAGCTAACTTTTTTAGCCGGCTTGGCCGGCCTAATTGTACAGCTCTATTATATATTATATGACATATATTGTATATGTCGCCGCGCCGATTCATCACTTAATTAAATAAGCATAGATAAGTCATAAAATTATTACGTAAATTCTTATTGTGAATTTACTTCATTGACATTAGTAATAAAAGCCATTTATTTAAGAATTAAAAGAATTCAGATTAAAATTTGATCCTGGCAGCCTTTAATTGTATTTTCGAAAAAATTATTAAAAATCGAAGCAATTTTGAATTGAATATTGTTTTAAAATATGTTGTAACATTAACTTCCGTTGAATGCTTTATAAAGCAAATGGTTTGTGTTGTGAAATCACTTTTGCTCCTGCCTCTCGGCCACAAACTCTGTAAGTAGTCTGTATGGCACTTTTATTAAAAATTGTAATATTATTTTACTTGGTTTTCATTCCTAAAATTATCTTCTTTAAATATGTGTGAATTTAGTATCAAATTACCTTACTCAATCTCATAATAGTTAAAATCAAAATGTGATACGCAGCGTATTGCTATTATTGTGCTTAAAAGCACAGCAGAACCGATGACTTACATAGGTTCAGCGGTTCTGCATATTTATTTTAAATAACCTCACTTCCGGTATGCGACATATATAATATATTATATATCATATATTGTATATTATGTATTATATATTGTATATTATATATTATATATTATAATATGCTTCTGCCCACGTCTTCGCTCGCGTTAAATTTGGAGAAACAAAGCCCTTCTTTTTGATAGAAAGTTTACCACCTTCAGAGGTAGGATTTAAGGAAATGTTAAAACACGTGCTTCTTCTTTGTTAACAGTCCAAAGCTAATCAATCAATTTGTAAGTGGATGATGGAGTTTAAAGGGAAATGCTTAAATTAGGGACAAATATAATTATAATGATTTATTTCAATGCTTGTCCCCGTCTGCAGTACCTTTACTAACATTAAAGTAATATTTATATTATAGTAGTCATTATAGAGCTTGTTTTTAGCTTTTTGGGAATTATTATTAATGCAGTTGGGTTTTTTGTTTAATTTAATAATTTATTTTATTATACTAGCTGTTCTCGCAACTTCGCTACAAGAGAATTATTGTTGTTTTTTTTTTTAAAGTAAAGTATATCTTCTTATCTTTTTCGTCTTCTGATTTTTCTTTCACTTGCTTTTTTGTCGTATTCGAATTTGACAGATTACTAGTTTATACCCAGAGCGATTGCTGTCTGAACCCCGCAAAACTACGGGCAAAACCAGCTATCAAAAGTTGACTATTATTATCAGGTGATATGTTATAATATCAATACCGATAGCTTAACGTGCTCTGTATTTGTTTCGACTTCATCTTGGCGAAGAAAAAACATTGTGAATGTCTACACCAATTTTAGTGGGTGTCCATTACTGGTGGGAGAGCTTAATATCTCGCCTAGATAGCTTACATCGTATGTTGGTAAAAAACTCATGAAGTGACTGCTCATCGGCAGCATTTCTAGGTCAGCTAGCGTATATATGGATGGATCTTCTGAATAGGTATAATAAGACTAGCTAGTGCAGTTCGCCTTCTGTAAGAGTTCTAGCCGCCTTCGCGTTAGGACTGTACTTCTACCGCGCCTACGCCTAAAGGCCTAATATAAAAATAAAAAAATACTACGACACCAATCGTCATCTATAAATAAATTGAACTTTTAAATAACTTTTATCATCATAACCATCTGCTTCAATTAAAACTCGATTATTGGCTCCATCTTTTCTATGTATTCGATCGCGTGTATTCAATGTAATACTATTATGTAATATCATAGACTTCCCCGGACCCCTGCGACCTAGAAAACTAATCCGGCTTTGGAAAACTAATGGCTCTTGTGTCTTATTGAAAGCATAAAAGAACTATATCTTTATTAGAAAAAAAAAGGTTTTTAATATACCTCTTCTGTTCTAGATAGAAGCCTTAATAGAAATGAGTGCGGTATTTATTGTTTTATAATAAAGGTTACGTTTCCGTCAGCTGACTTTTTATGGGTTGTACTTTTAGTATGAAATTTTTTTTTTCACACAAAAGTGTCATAAAGGACTTTGCCTTATGAAAGGTAATGGTAAGGCAGGAGTGAGAAAATGACAAAGACAGAGGATTTTATCAGGGTTTTCTTAGTGTATAAGCGAGGAACATACTGTGGTAATGAACACCATCTAACCAAAGTCACTATTCCAAGCCACCTGGTCCTGCAAGACACTGACGAAAAGACCAACATAGACAATATCCCAGACACAATACAGACACGCACACAACACCGTCTTGGTGAAGACAAGGTCTTTTGTTTCTTACGTCCCAACAGGCTTACATTATGGAATGAGTTCATGGATTAGAAATTTAGAATGCACTAGGAGCGGTATTTTCATTCCTGATGACGTTATCGGGAGTCGCAGGAAGCATCCCTGAGCCCGGCGAACGCTTAATTTATATTTTCATAGTCAATAAAATTATAAAATATATTAATAATAACAAGAGTTTTGAAGTGAGAAATGTTTTGCTATATCATTGAAGTAGGTATCGAAGTTCTACTAAAACCTTTAACAATTTTTATATAACATCTATTCAATATTGTCCTTACTATGGTTTGTAAAGTCACGGTCGAAAATTTCTTTAAACTCGCTAATACTGAATGATAATATTTTTATGTATTGGTTTTTTATAGATTTGAAAAAATAGGACTAATGTATTTTATTTTCTTATAAAAACGTGTGACGGAATAAGTAATATCAATATCGTTGAAGTACTACAATAAAATTAGCACCATGTTTTAGTGTAATTAATATTATATGATAGCATAAGCTTTGAAATAATCAAAATTATTAATTGGTTTTGAAGTTATGCAGATTAGACGTACAAACTGATAAATTTACTTACGTCATAAATAAAACCAACTCAATCTTAAAAAGTTATTATATATGTCGGGATATTCAATGTTAACTAAACCAAGATGGCAGTTATTTATTTATTTATATTCGATCTCAACAAGATAAATGGCGGTAGTTAGATATTTGATGTCTATCTGCTCCCACCTACATTGTGAGTACGTTTGTATAAATAGCTATGCAGTGTATCTGGACGCATTTCTAATGCTTGGGTCTTGGTGTACAGACCGTTGCTGAGATGGTAAGCCCCCAGCTCTTCCCACGCAAGTACGCACTGCAGTCAGGTCCACACCAACTGCTGTCCTCCTTAGGGCCGCTAAACACGGACGCACAGGTTCCCAACCCCGCACCTTCACGACCCGAGGGCACGCCCTATTTAAATAGCCCCGGGTAAAGGTGCTGGTGCACCGGGACGGCTAGAGGCATCAGGTGGTCGACGCCGCCACCGTCGTCGTTGAGCAGGATCGGCCCTCTCCCGATCCCACTCGACCGTCTCCTTCCGGACTGTGACTGTCTCACAGAAGGAGACAACGGCCTCCCACGCCGATTCCCTGCGTAGCATCGCCGATACGACTGCTGACAGGGATCATCTATCCGCTCCAATCTTACCTGATTGTCATTGTGATTATTATAGCATTATACTTATATTCCGAGTCGCTGTTACGACCACCGTTTATCGTATTTATTTCCGACATATACTTTAAAAACTTTTACACTTTTATTATGTAGTCAAATTTTATTTTAACAAAACTCGAACCAAACACATTTCGAAAACAAATGTTAGGGGTTCTCTCTCACCTAGCAGGAATCGTTATTTATTGAAAGTCATGAATACAAAGCAGAGTCGACTTGTACTTTTTATTTCCTTCTTGTTTTATTGTTTGTTTGTTTATGTTCTCCGTGGGTAAGTTATTGAAAACATGGATGTTGTACTGTTTATTATCACTTTGTAGAATTAAACAGAACTTTTGAGTTTCTATTGAATATAGAACATTTTTATCTGTTTCAGACTTTGTTGATGATCGTAGTGCATTAGTAGCAAATCGTGTTTAATGTTAGTGGTCAAGGATTCGATTCCCGCTTGTCACAGTTGTTTGTATTAATCATACAGGCACGTTTCATTCTGGATGGTTGGGTTTGTTTAAGTGTGTTTCCAGGCCCTTTATTATTGTCCTAATGGTGGCCGTGGAGTGCTCAGCATTTATTTATTTATTTCAAATATCCTGCCTAATTTGTAATATTTATACGGTCAATATTCTTAACTACTTCTACTTCCTACAATTATGCCCGGGTATATACCCAGGGTTTGCTTATACTCTTATCGGGATTTAACGGGTCACTAGTTTTTACACAGACGGATTGCCATCAACTGCTCTCAAAGGTATGGTAGGGAGACCCACAAGAACAAACGCCCAGATTGAATAAGATGTTAATAACAAACATATGCTCCGAGCGGCAATCGAACTCACGACCGACAAGGCTCGAAGCAAGCTTACAGTACCAACAGATTATACCAACTAATACCATCATACCTTCTGTTGAAGAGTCATCTATAAAATAAGTATTAACAACGTTAATATACGAATATTAACGTTTTCAATACGATATTAAAATATTAAAAGAGCTACACGTAACAATGAAATAGGTTAAACAATACACCGTATTTTGGTGATTCAGTTTCGATAGCCTGCGGTCGGGATCGTATACATAACAGTTATTGGTTAAACACGGGATAGTGTGGTTAAATGAAAAATGAAAATGATATTTAAATTATTGAAAATTATATTTTAATTAGACATGTTTTTACTAATTACAAAACAGTGATTCTCCGCGTTTATTTGTATTCCCTCTAAATCGTCTTTAGCCACGCAAAGATATTTTTTCACGAAAGGTATATAACTAATCTCTTGCATCGCTCTTTCTCGTGAATAACCCTCTTCAATGAGACACACTTATTATTGATTCGTCTCAATAGCTCAACGATAGAAGCAGGCTCCGTTAATGCAAGAGTTGCGGGTTCGATCCTGACCCCTTTGGGCTGTCGTGTTGTTTGACTTGTCGGACTCCTAACGCAAGCTTCGAGCTTATTTGGAGGGGCAATAGCAATATTAGTAATATCTTGAAAATAGAGCATTGGTAATATTCTTTTTTTTAAATAATGCATGGAAATAATTCCCTTCATAAATTACATCCCTTATTTCACTCCCTCCAAGTTTTGTTTTCGCAACAAAAAGCCTTAAACGTGAAATTAGACAATTGTTAAACAAATTAAATTGTATGCTATTCAATATTTAAACTGAATTAATATTTTTTTTTCTGTATATTTTTGTATTTTTGCAATAGATTTATAATCATTATTAATATATGAATTTTTGTGACTTCCTTTTCTTGTTAGTCTTTCGATCTGCTTCTTGTTTGTCATATCAGTGGAAACTTTATTGGTTTGTGAACTATTTTATTGTTTTATTGCATTTAAGTATTATTGTATAACTGTATGTTTCCCAAATAAAAAATAAATAAATAAAAAATCTTGAAGAAAATGAATCCATTTATTGTAAGAGGGCATTGAAAATCGTTCTTAATACGGCGAACCTGACAAAACCTACTAAAGTAATAAATACGTATGCTGTTCGCGTTACAAGTCTCTGAATAAAAATATATCGTTGAAATAAATAGTGACAATCCCATTTTGAGTTTCAATCGGAATAAGCGAATAAAATCCGGAGAACACAAAACTAACCCAAGACTCGGTCTCGAAGCTATCGGCCTGTGATTTATTCGGTACCTTTCTTATTGGTGCCAATAAACACCTCCGTTCTACCCACACCGCAATGCCGCTTTCTTTTTATATTTTCCAGGCATTTGTGCTGTACATAGAATGTTATAAGTGTGTGCGTTGGTTGCATACATGTGTTTATGTAGCGTGTAACATAAATAGATTATTTTAGAAATAATAGAGCCATGTTTCTCCCAGAACAAATGGGCCGGCTCGACGGGGAAGTAGTACCCTCAAAGAAAATCGGCTTAAAGTAGAGTATCAGTAGGTACCTAGGTTTTTCCTTCTTTTTTTTATGTTTCAAGTTGGCAAACAAGCATACGGCCTACCTGATGGTAAGTGGTTGCCGTAGCCTATGAGCGCTTGCAGCACCATTAGTAGGCGCTTCTTAAATCTCGTCTGCCCAGTAATTTCACTAGCGTACAGTGCCCTTCAAACCGGAACACAGTAATGCCTAAGCACTACTATTTGGCGGCAGAATATTGGACACGGTGGTAACTACCTAGCCGGTCTCTTGCAACAAAAGACCAGTGTGACTGATTGCACTGGTGGAATAATCTCTGCTGTGACAGAGGTTATCCCAACAGCGGGCGATGGGGTCGTCACATCCCGACGCCGATAAAACTCCCCTTCCCCCTAACTTCTTATCCCTAAGGTTGGCAACGCGCATGTGATACTTCAAGTATCGCAAGCGTTCATACGTGGCGGCGACTGCTTACCATCAAGCGGACGGACCGTATGCTTGTTTGGAAACATTCATGATATAAAAAAGAAATTTTAATATTTATGTGTGGGTTTTGTGTATATGTGTAACTTACATAAATGTCATTTATCTTTTTTTCTTACTGACAGTAGATAAAAGACGTTCACATGTACCAAAGGTTGTAGATACCAGCAAGCAGCTCCTAAGTTTTCAGAATTAAGTTTCTATTTAGAATTTGTCGCATAGCCCGTCTTAGAACATATTCTGAGATATGTATATTTTCCGCAAAAGACCAGAGTGGTATATTAAGTATTTAGGGTGCCGTATTATAACTTCTTCATGTCTGTCCATGTGTCCTTCCACCCGTATCTACCAGTCATTTTACACTTAGACTATTGGCTCTATCTATACCAAATTTAATAAATAAGTGTATAATATTAGCTCTTAAACCTCTATCTATTGAAGTATAGGATTTAAAATTCTGGAAAATTCTAAGGTTGTACGACATCAAATGAACTTTCAACCACATTTGTGTCCAAGAAGATAGATCTACAAGTTTTACAGATATACATATATATAAGTTGATCTTATAACTTTGTTTTTCATGGTACTCTTAATAATTACTATGAAATTACTACATTGTTTTTACGGTTCATTTTAATTAGTTATCTTTATTAAAGTCCTAAAGATCCTTCATCATCAAACTGCGGAACCCTTTAGTTTCGATTGTGCGTGGTCCACAACGCACTTGATTGGTAACTAAGCCTTTTTTCATTTGTAAGACATAAACAAACTTCTCCTCTTACGTTCCCAAAGCAAAACGGTCCATCGTTTACCTTTGAAAATGTTCTTACATTTAGCATAAAATCTATTCCCCAAAAACTTACTCATTACTCAGCCCGCTGTGGACCATGAATGTGCTCAGAATTATGCGAAAACATTCCTTAAGCAAATATTTTAAGGCTTAAAATCGTACATGCATTCCATTAATACAGTTTCACAATTATAATAACTTTATAATGAACTTCGTACTAATGTTTGAATATGAAACGCCTGGTTGCTATAAAACTGCCTTGGGTGAAGTTTATTCTTCATTATATGACTTGTTCGAAATTAATGATAATTTAGCGTTAATTTAAAAGGTTTTATTTCATGGATCCGCTCGCGTAGTGTAGCGATTTTCTTTACTACACGGAACCCTAATTTCTTTTCTTTTTTAAATTGCCGTTTCTAACAGTAGTCAAAAAAACTGACAGCCAGACAAAAATTTTAAAAATGGATTTTTTATGTACGTACCGTATATACTTTCATATACATTTAGTGAAAGCCGTTAATTTGGAGTTACATTAAAGATAGAAAGATAGTTACAATGGTATTGGAAATAAGTGTTTTTTCTAATGTTCTTTTAAAAGGTCTATCTCTGTATCAAATATATCAAAATCGGTACACTGTTTTAGGCAAGATTGTTATAGACAGACAGAATTGCTTTCGCATCTATAACATTAGTAGGTCATTATGAGAAGTTGGATGACGGTTATGTGGATAAACCACTCAAAAACCTATTTGCCTTATCGCGATTGGCGATGTCCCCAGTACAGTTTACATGTTAAATATTACCACACTCGGTAACTGTCCATTTGGATTTATTCCAAGCTGCATGCGATTTTAAGATAACGGTTAAATATTACGAGTATTTAGAATATATCGTCTGTTTTTTTTTTATGTAAGAGGGGGCAAACGGGCAGGAGGCTCACCTGATGTTAAGTGATGACCGCCGCCCATGAACATCTGCAACACCAGAAGGCATGCAGGCGCGTTGCCGACCTTTAAGGAAAGAATAGGCTCTTCTCTTGAAGGTTCCCAAGTCGTATCGGTTCGGAAAGACCGCCGGTGGAAGTTGATTCCACAGAGTGGTTGTGCGAGGAAGAAAATGTCTTCTAAATCGCGCTGTTGTGGATTTCCAGACATCGAGGTGGTATGGATGGAACTTAGAGTTTTGTCACGATGTCCGATGGTGACACCGTTGTGGCGTTGTGTTATAAATATCGGTGTCGGTCTGGAGGACTGTCCGTGTGGGTCACCCCACCCTGCCTCGGAGAGCACATTTAGCTGTCGGCCCGGTTGTTATCACATAATATCTGATATAAGTCCAATGGGTTACTGGTTCGCTCTTAGGGATTGTAGAGGTCAGATGGCAATCGCTCCGTGCAAAAAATAGTAACCTATAAAATCCGGATAAGAGTAATAAGCAGACCCTGGGTAGATAAAATACCGGGGATAATGCTAGGACGAAGAAGAGAAAGAAAGAAAGAAAGAAAGAATCAATTTAGAACATATCGTTCGTGAATGACTTACGGTAATTATACGAAATTAAAATAATATAATATAAATTAAAATCAACTCTAGCCAGGGCTTTTTGTGGGGTGCGCGAAAGTGCCGTGGAGTATTTTATATATGTATAGTATGTATTAGTATGTATCTATGGCGGCGGTATGGTGCCGCCCAAGGTGGAGGCCGAAAGGCCTGGCGCGTTCGCGCGCGGTGGTATGTATTAGTATGTAGAATATGTGTATATGGCGGCAGTAGGTTGCCGCCACCGGTGGGCCTCTCGGGGCAAGCGCCGGGGCGTTGCGGTTGTATGCTTCAGCGACCCCGCGACGTCCCACTATGGCGCTAGATGGGACCTTGGAGTTTTAGTGGGTGGTGGTTTTAGTAGCTCGGCTCCGAGTCCTCACACCTCCTGCGCCATTGCACCCGTCCTTGCGCTCAAGTGCGTAACTGCATTTCTCCAATTATAAAAAGGGGCTTTTTGTGGAAATTTCGACAATATCGAAAAATAAACCATAAAACAAAAAAGTAAATAATTTAAAAAAATTAAAAAGTGTATCTGGATTTTTAAAAGGCCAAATTTTCCAAATATAAAATCTGATCTACTGAACAGTTACCGCGTCGCCTCGTACCCACGACATTCTCATGCTCATCTCATTGAGGGGTAGAAACTTGTCTGTCACCGTACTGGAGCTGATAATGATGCATTTGTTTACTTTTGGCTAGATTGACAATGCAAGTTCTTTTTTTTAATGGTTTCTCGTCAAAATATATGTCCACGTTTTGATTCCAAAGAAATTATATTTTTAAAGAATAAAAATAACTGTTTTAAAATAATAAAATAATTTACTTCAAATATTTCCTCAAAAAAACAAGTGACAAAAAATGGCAAAAACGGCCTGGCATTTAACTAGAGCAAAATAATAAAAAAAAATAAAAAAAAATAAAAAAAAATAAAAAATAAAATAAAAAAATACAATACAAATAATTTTATTAGTAAAGAATATAAAATACAATTTTTCTACCAATATACCTACTGTAGTAAATGGGTGATGGGAGAACCAAATTAAATATGGCCGTTGAAGGGTAAACAAGGGTATAAAACCAGGTGCTCCATGACACCATTGCACCAATCCGTCACCAGAACCGCTACCCATTGACGATGGAAAATTGCCACTTGGAAAACGTTGATTCAACGGCCAAGTCACACAACATTAACTATAATAATAAAGAAATCGCAGTAAGGAACCTTAGACTTGGCACGACTTTGTCTAGATTTCATTAGTTTTTAGAGATAAACAAGCAGCTCCATCGAGACTTGGCTAGTTTTTTACAGAATGTTTTTGGTGGATTTCACTTCTTTTTGTAGAAACGTGGGCATATTGATTTATTTTATTAGATATTCTTATTTGACACATTTTTTCTCTTTTTAGGAGTAGTTATTTAGTCTTATCCAGAGTTTCCCTGTAATTTTATTTATATGCGTATTAAAAGCAGAAGGGGAGGCATTCGCCCAGAAGTGAGAAGCAATAGGCTAGATTAAATTGGAAGATGTGTCCCACTACGCTGGAATTTTGCAATGACAGTCGATTTTTGTATGTACCAATAGTAGAAGGGGGCATTACCATATCTCTAATACAGCTGAGACAAGCTGAGGGCTCTTTATCGGATACTTCAGACCTTCGATTTTTGACATCAAATGAAGAGGCAAACAAAGTTGGTTATTTTTTGTAAAGGCGGTATGTCGATCTTTAATAGTTTGGTTGGGGTCTTGTGTTTTCAAATAAGGGTCACCAAGTACTCTAAGACCTTCGAGTATCCTAGTTTTTATACTTTTCACTTTATGTGACCATTAAACCCTAATTTTGTACCAAATTTCAACTCTCTCAGTTTATGGAAAGTACTAGTTCTATTATGATGATCATGAGTGAGTTACTGTCATAAAATCGAAACTTTGCTTTCGCATAACTTCGGAACTAAATGACCTACAGACTTGAAATTTTTTATTTTAAGTGTGATTTTATAGCTTACTGGATGACGAAAATTTTTGCGTTCTAGTCTTATCTAGAGTTTCTCAAATAGCGGACTGAAAATGCGGCGAAATGGTTCCCGTAAAGGATTGTACGGCAGTGTTTGCTTCGCGCTCGACTTGGCGGGAGCACTACCGTCCCCCCTGATAATACTCAAGCACCGCCGTTTGGGTGCAGTTGACATCGAAAATGAGACCAACTGCTTAGCATCCATGGATTCACCACGCAGGGGCCTGGTCCATCGTGTACTAGAGGGAGAAACTCCGAGTAGTTCCCGGAACTTGCGACCCGGGTGTAGGTTTAAGGAGATCTCCTTTCCGATATGCATCAACGCTCACCTTCACTGCTCGCGTTGCTTCCCATGCCTAGCCAAATTTGAAAGGAGCCTGTCAGAGCTGCTTTAGATGTTCGTTCTAAAATAAAATTCACTGCAGCCCTAGGCAGGCCCAGATCTTTCAGAAGATTACAGAGAGATGTCGCTTGTATACCTCTCGCTCCTACTTCTACCGCATACAAATGAACCAAATAGCCATTTTTTGTTAGTTCATTTGAAAGTTCATAATACTTATTGAGTATATCTAACCACTCCTGACTCGTAAAATTTCAAAATTGTTGTAAAAAATGCATTAGAATCATAAACAAGTATAATACATTGAAATAAACAAGGATATCGTAGTTAACAAAAGCAATAAAAACTTTAGCACAGAGAATCCGAGCGGAACTATTCGCATTAGCGACATCTTTTCATCCTCTGCTGAAGACAAATCTGTAAAGTTCTTGAACCCCTAGTCACCCACCATCTTATATTCACAGTAAATTGCAGATTTGTAAAGAGCTCTCAAGATGAAAGTAAATGACGAAATCTATGTATATTATATAAATGGAGAAGACACTGATATATCAATGTCTAGCCTAAACCCTTAGGAAGCTCAACCTAGAGAGCTTATTATTTATTTCAACTCTTAAAAAAGTGAAAAAGGGGTTGAAAGTTTGTATATAATGTCCGTCATTTTGAAACTAGAAACATGAAACTTTTTTGGGAAATAATTACAGGCAAGGAAAACCATGTTTCACATTTTTAAAATTCCAACCCTGAATGTTTGAAATGGGGGTTTAAAGTTTATATGAAAATCATTATTAACGCGGGCGAAGTCGCTGGCAGAAGATTAATTCTTCATATTTTTGTGGAAAAAGTTAATTGAAGTTTATCGTTTAAGAATTGTTTTTAAAAATTCCAAATGTAGGTATTTTAGTTATCCGTTTAAGACCGCCCTCTTCTAATCCCAAAGTAATTTCATGAGAACGTCACGTAAATTACAGGAGAATTAATAAGGCCTTATCACACTGGCGAATTGAGAGCGAGTTCAATACGAAGCGAGTACGCAGCGAACGAGCTTATTTTATTGAGTCAATTTTATATATTAAAAGTAAATAGTATAGTTATTGCTCGGAAAACTAAAAGCAAATTTCATTGGATGAGAACGTCCGCTGTAGACACCTGCTACAAACACGTAGCACTTTCTACGATAAGACGTAGTGCAATGCTACGAAATAGCCTTATTATCAATTCTTCTTTATTTTTTCCGGTCTCTTCTTCTTATCGATTAGTTAGTGTTCAACCTAGTGTCAGAGTTGTTCAAGTCGCCCGTAGGCCTCTGACTTGACTTATCGACTGTTGTCTAATTGTCAACAGCCGGGACCGACTTTTACGTGCCCTCCGAAGCACGGAGACGCTCGGTTGAAATACCACTATGCGATCACCCATCTAGTGACTGACCGCGCCTAAAGTTGCTTAACCTACCGATCGTTTACCGATCAGCGGGTGCACTCGGCTATGAGTGTCTAATTTTTCTGGTATGAAATAAATTTGAAACTAGATTTTGTTTTTAGTTTATTAAATAATTATATATTCAAAAAAGGATGCTCTGAATGAAACTGTGTGTGTCACTTTTTTTTTGTTATTAGTTATTGTGTAACCTATGCCTTTGGTAAATAAATAATAAAGAAACTAACGCTATATAGTCAACGGCCACCATTAGGATATTAATAATTATAAATAATATTATTGTCCGGGCTCGAAAACCTGCTTGTATTGTCAATACAAACATTCCAAACGGAAAACAAACCCGCCACCTGTAACGTGTGTAGTAAAACGTCTACCAATATTGACCTTTAAACTTGAAGTGATAAAAAATTTAAATAAACCCTATTTTGATCATGAATTATCAATGAAGATAAATAAAACTCCATAATCGACAATCCATACCTCTAGAAATAAATAAAATTAAAGTGTCTGTTTGTAATACCAAATTAACAGCTTTTCACTAAATAAAAAAAAAACACAATTTCAAATTGTTCTGGCGGTCTGTCGGCTTATTCCTGAAACGGCTGGACCGATTTTAACAGGACTTGCACTGACAGATATCATAAGGGGTAAATTAGGGTTCTCCTTATTTCAATAAAAGAATTAACGGTAGTAGAGCCGTGCTCCTCACAGCACAAATAGGGCGGCTCGACCAAGGAAGTAATACCCTTTCACAGAAAATTGGCGTACAATAACAGTATCAGTAGGTACTATTGCGATTCGTGCGATGAGTGAAAGTGCCGGAGGCCCAATCTCCCACCCTCTCTGTTCCCTTCCTTTTTTCCATTCGCATCCCTTTCTTGGGTTGGCAACGCGCATGTGATTCTTCAAGTTTCACAAGCGTTATAGATTGTGTTGCCTGCTTACCATCAGGCGGGCCGTATGCTTGTTTGCCAACAGTCATGAAATAAAAAAGTGGGATTCCGTGCAGTACCGGCGTCGGGATGTGACGACGCCATGACCCGCTGTTGGGATAGCCTCTATCACAGCAGAGATTATTCCACCAGTGCAATCAGTTACACTGGTGGTAGATCTTTTGTTGTAAGAGGCCGGCTAGGTAGATACCACTGCAGTGCCAAATATTCTGCAGCCAAATAGTAGGGCTTAGGCATTACTGTGTTCTGGTTTGAAGGGCATTGTAGGCTAGTGAAATTACTGGGCAGAAGAGATTTAAGAACTAATATCTCGAAGTTGGCAACGCGTGAGTGGCAGCTACTAACGGTGCTGCAAGCGCTCATAGGCTACGACAACCACTTACCATCAGGTGGGCTGTATGCTTGTTTGCCAACTTGTAACCTAAAAAAAATCGGTACACCACAGGCCACGGGCGCTTCTAGTTATAATACAAAGGCTTTATATTATAAATTCGAGCCATTACGCTATAAATGTTTTCGGATAAAATCAGCCGTGTGTTGAACCCGATCGTAATCACGCAATAAATCATTGTCAAGTAAATAACATACGTCGTTATCGAGGTGTTTACGTTTTTTTTAATAGATGATATCATACTATTGGACCAAATTTGAATGATTACTTTATGGACCCAAGGAATTAATAGCCAAGTCGCGTTTCTAGGCTGGCATTTCTTTGTCTGGTAAGAGATAACAGTTTATTATTTAATTGATGATGTTGTGGCGCTCAGAGCAGATGTTTGTATTGACCATACATGTTTTACCATACCTGTTTTCCGGTCTGCATGTATTTGCCCTGGTCATTGTGTATGTTTCCGGACCCCGACACAGGATATTACTCTCCTAATGGGGGCCGTTGAGTGTGTAGCGCTTATAACCTAATTAATTTTTATAATTTTGATATTATAGATCAAGTATTGCGCGCGTTCATAGATTGCGGTGACTACTTATCATCAGGCGGACCGTATCCTTGTTTGCCAACCGTCATGAAATAAAAATAATTAAGTATATTATTTAATGATGATCTTATCAACAGCTAAAAAATATATTTCAAATATGGCTAATGTCTTCGTAATTAGTGGTAGCTGAGCTAGCACGAGTTCTTTGACTACTACTGATAACTCATGGACATGGACTCTTGTCCTCAACTTTTCACGCATAGCTGCATATCAGCGTTGTCACACTGTAGACCTGTACAAGCACTGTTCATTTGTAATATATAGAAATATATATTCATTGGAACTCCCCCTTGTTTATATTAATTACCCATGTCCGTAATTGTCCGTAGTTCAAATTCGAGACCCCGTGAGGGCGGCCCCTTTTTCATGGCTGAGTCTCTATACATGGCCCCTCCGCTCGGTGACGCTGTCAAGGCCAGTAGGGCCAACAGCAATACACAATCCGAAAAAATAGACTGGTTTTCCACCAGAGATGTGCGAGTATCCGTAGGGAGGGATACATTTGTTATAGTCAATAGAAACGCTCTACTTACCTAGCAAACGCAGGCTTAAGCAAGAATCTGCGCTTAGTAACTAAGTACTTAAATAAATCATAAATAACGAAAATATAACAATGTTATTCTAATTCGTAGCGTTCCAGCTTATGTTGTTATTAATGGCAATAAAAAGTTAAAAATTAATTATAACACAATTTATTTCCACAATATACTTGCTTAAAACATAGCTTTACCCGTAATAATCGAAAGCGCTAATAACATAGCTCAACTAATTACACCGGCTATAACATTTGCTGTAAGTTATGACGTCAGAACTATTACGAAATAGAAATTCGGTTTAAAAAAGGAGTATGTTCTCAATTCGGTTGAATTTTATACACATAATATATTATGTGATCTCTTGGCAAAGGGACTTAGGGTTAAGAATAAAACTAGGACTAGTGGTTGTAACACAGGTTTTTCTAAAATACCTACCATAGCCACCCGATTCACTACTATAATTTTTTTACTAATAAAGAAATATTATTATTATTATACTAATGTTGAGTTCACTTATAATGGGGTTGTCACTATAAGAGGTAATTATCACTGCATCGAAATTATACTTACATTGCCAGTTTTGTTTTGTTTTCGCCAAAAAATGCATTTACGTACACCAATGCACGTAGTGTACTCATTAAGTACACTAGGCAGTGGTAGTGTGGGACTCGGCCGTCTGTTAGTCAAGCGGCAATACCCACTAAAACTCAGCGGAACCCTCATCGCCATAGCGGGACGTCATGGGTTCGTTTGCGCAAACAGCCATGACGCCCCGGCGGCGACAAAGACATGTTTGTAGTGTTTCGGTATGGGTAGTCGTGCTTGTATAAACGTTGCACACTCAACGGCCCCCATTAGGATAGTAATATCCTGTGTCGGGGTCCGGAAACAATCACAATGACAAGGACAAATACACCCAGACCGGAAAATATGCTTGCATGGTCAATACAAACATATTATGCTCCGAGCGGGAATCGAACCCGCGACCTGTGGCGTTTAAGGCAGGTTCGCTACCGCTGCGCCACAACGCCGTCATATGTATATTAAAAATATCAAGTTTCTTGTGTATCTTTAATTAAGACTACACTTTTTTTGAATTTGCAATGCTTGAAAATAAGTAGCATTCTCAAGAAACCTGTTCCTACTAACAATCTTTATAGTATTTTTATGTTTATGACGCCCTTTGTTACCAATTGAGGCTACCAATCTAAGGGCAATTATAAACTAGACTGGGGGCTACTTCAATATTGCGACAAAAATTACGCAACATATAATATATTAAAATCGAGTTCATTTTTGGTTTCATATTTTTGAAAATGAAATATAAATATAATATAACACATATTTTATTTACATAGGTAGAAATATATTTATATTTATCACATTTAATTTGCTCTAATTAATGAGTTACTACTTTACCCTTTGGGTTGCGGGTGGCAATCGCTTTGTTTAAAAAGTCGTGACCCGTCGGTCGAATAAGGATAAGAGTATAAGCAGACCCTGGATAAATGTAAAACCGAGAATAATGCTAGGAAGGAAGGAAGGAGGAAAAAGAAGAATTTCAACTCTAAAGAAAGTAAGAAGTTATCTTTTATAGAGAAGATATTATATGGACGCAAATAAGCAATACCATGTCAACCCACACGCATGTCATTTCGAGAAAAACGCGTTTGAAAATTTTGAACAACACTCTTTATATGAATTGTTTTTATGTATTTGTCAAGTTTTTGGCAATTTCAGATTTATTTAAGTTATTTTACTTATTTTCAAAAAAAAAAAAAGTATACAAACTGCATATTTCGTATATAATATTACGCAAAAAATTTAAAAATACATAAATTCCATGATTGAAAAAATGGCTTTTTTAGAAGTTCTAAAGCGTAAAATCCTACAAATTTAAAAAAAAAATGGTTTTTCAGCCATTTACCAACACTTCTGCACATATAACTCAGTTTTTCAATTTTGTGGGTTGACATGGTATTGCTTATTTGCGTCCATATGTAGTTTGGTATATTATCTTATTGTACTCCAATAAATTTGACAGCTTCCAAAATGTTGTGTCTTAGATAAGAAGTAAATATTATTTTAAAGCTAACAAGAGTTTTACTCTTTGTATCCTTTTTAACTATTATTATATCAAAAGTAATTAAATATTTAACTAATATCCAATAACCTCGATCGTATTGTAACGACATTTATATAAAACTTGTGTCGAAGGTTGTTTATTTTATTATTAAATGTAATTTAAAAATATGTCTATTACAATTTTACTTTTTGAACCTTTAATGCGTAATATTAAAATATTGACTAAAAAAACAAATAATTAATGATAAAAATCTTATTAAAAAAATCATGTTTTACTCGATTTTAAAAACTTCATTCCTTTTCTTATGACAATTGGCTTATGTTTTTATTTTGTTATAATAAATAGTGATTATAGCTTTCATTTAAAAACTTTTTTATTATTAGTTTACACCCCAACTTTAAATAAACTCCAAAAACTATAACATAAATAAGTTAGGGCTACAGGTTGTCATTATTATGTGTACGCCTCTGAGACGTATGTAAGGCTTTATGTACTAATGAAAAGGATTAGGCTTTTAGGGTTAAATATCTCTTTTTTTCTCTTAAATAAAATCACATAAATCTAGTTTAACGAATCGCATTCCATCCGTCGTTAGTTTGTGATAAGCCTTATTTTTTCATTCATATAAAAACAAACCACGCTACTGACTCAACATGGTCACGAGAATAAGTTACGTTCAATGTAACGCCTACTATTTCTATAAAACAATTACAATAAATAGCTATATTTTTTTCAAATAAAATAATTATGAATATTTATTGTACATAATTAAGTATTCATTTATTTATATTCATAATTTATTATGCAGGTTATTGCTATTCATAATGATAATTTATATTCGTTATTTAATATGTTTAAGCATATGGATTTACATGAATAATTTAAATAATACGCATTTTGAAATATACTTCAATTGTTCACGATCATTTATGAATTTCAATATTAAATGGTCTACTGGTAGGTTTTTTGTTGCAAGAGGCCACAAGTTGCAAGAGAGTTGGTAGGTACCACCGCAGTGTTAAATATATAACAATGGTATCATTGGCATAACTGTGTTCGAAGGACACTGTAGGCTAGTAAAATTACTCGGCAAAAGAGATTTAGCAAGCGCTCATAGGCTACAGCAACCGCTTGCCATTCGGTTCGGCTTCGCAGGAGGCACCCTAAGGACGGAATCAAATTTGAGCCCCGTGAGGGCTGTCCCTTTATCACGGCTGAGTCTCAGTACTCGGCCCCCGCCCGGTGACGCTGTCAAGGCCAGTAGGGCCAACAGCAATACACATTCCGAAAAAAAAAAAAAAATCAAAACAGGAAGTATATAAATAAACATTTTAATCTCCGTGCTACTTCCCGGAACTTCAATAATTGGCGTTTATTTTGGCAGACTTCAAGTTCAATGGATCTGTATTCAGCAACTTTTTAGTATGTTTTATATCTTCGCTATTTCTGAAAAGATTATGACGATTCTCTGTAGATTTAACGACGTTGTGGCGCAGCGGTAGCCAACCTGCCTTAAGCGCCATAGGTCGCAGGTTCGATTTCCGAAGATATGCTTGTATTGACCATACAGGCATGTGTAGGCAGGGATATAACTATCCTAATGAGGGCCGTTGACTGTGAAGCCTTTATTTTTTTTTTTGTTGTGACCGTATATAAATGTTATGTTCATAGATCAAGGATAAAGAAACTTCTTATAGATTAAGAGCTAATTACATACAATCACTGTGGTTTTACGTACCTTTGTTGAAGTAAAAACTGAAAAAGGTATAGGATACCAATTTTTGTTAAAAAAAAAAACATTTTTTTTTTATTATGATTACACATAGCCTTAAATATAGTCATAGAATAAAAATGCACTTTTAAAGGCTTAAAGGGTGAGACATAATGTGCACGTAATATGAATATCCTGAAGCAATTATGCCTCGTGTACACCCTAAGACGCTCTACACGGTTTCGTGCGTGACTTGACATTTATTTTTTTATTTTTGAGAGCTTACAATGGGGTACATTATATTTACCTCTAATAACGTGGGGTTAAAGGTTGTTATTGTTTACAATAGTCACTTAAACCGCAATGCGGTGCCATTACGCGCTTTGACAGAAAGCTTAATGGCTAAGACGTTGAGAGGGCTATCTTGATTGATAAAAATATTATAATCTTGTTTAGTAATAGGTTTCACGTGTTTAGTTCGATATCCGCAGAAGTATAACAAATTAAAATATAATAATAGTGATTAATTCTTTTTCCAAACAAGCATACGGTACGCCTGATGGTCAGCACTCACTGCAACCTATGAACGCTTGCGATACTTATACCACATGCGTATTGCAAGCCTAAGTGATAAGATGGAATGAATGAGACAGAAAAAGGACCGGAATAGAGTATTGGGAGGTAGCGTCTCCGGCGCTCTCATCGCACGAAATGCAGCAGTCACCGCAACCTATGCTTGCGATACTTGTGATACCACGACCGCGTTGCAAGCCCAAGTGATAAGGAAGGGATGAGAAAGGGAAGGGATGAGAGGGGAAAAAATGAGTGGGTGGGAGATAGCACCTCCAGTGCTGTCACACATCGCACGAAATGCAACAGTACTGATACTGTTACTTTACGCCAATTTTCTGTGGCAAGCTCTTCCGTGAAAAGACACTAGTAACAGCGTCGTCGGAGGCAACCTACCGGCTTCTCTGCAGCTGCTGCAGACACTACCGGGCTTATCGTCTCGAACTAAGGTAGCCCTGTCTGGTAGCACAGTATCTAAGAGTTCCCAGTGTGCTAAGTGCGTGTCGGACTTGCACATAAATGATTATGTACCCTGTGTCTTAGAAATAACAATCTAAGAAAATTCCAACTATTGATATATTTTACACAAGATCACAAGATACCGTAAAAATGTAAAAAGGATGCTAGGGTTAGCATCCTTTTTTGAAATTTTATTTTATTGTTAGTATTCATTGTTGTAGCGGCAACAAAAATACACATTGTGGAAAAATTTCAATTCTCTACCTTTTACGGTTCGAGAGAAACAGCCCGCTCACAGACAGACGGAAGGACAGATAGCGGAGGCTGGTGGTATGGTAGAGCAATGATTCATCCTCTTTACTTTACAACAACCTTTAATTCAATTATAGAAAGTTGAAACCGTTTCCAGTCTCAGTTATGATTGATCCTTTCGACAGTACTTTTTATTGCATATTTATTATTTAACGACAATCTAAAATCTAATGAACTTTTTATTATTAATTTTAATTTAATTTTTATTTATTAAGTTTTCATTATATTAAAATTAATAATAATTTTTTTTTTATTATTAATTTTAATATAATGAAAACATACTTTTTTGCTGACGCTTTTAATTATAAGGTTTTTATTATGGTTTTTTTTTAATATCAGAAGGGGCAAACGAGCAGGAGACTCACCTGATGTTAAGTGATCACCGCCGCCCATGAACATCTGCAACACCAGAGGGCATGCAGGTGCGTTGCGGACCTATATGAAAGGAATAGGCTCTACTCTTGAAGGCCGTATCGGTTCGGAAAGACCGCCGGCGGAAGCTGATCCCACAGTGCGGTTGTGCGCATGAGAAAATGCCTTCTGAATCGCGCTGTATTGGATTTCTAGACATCGAGGTGGTGATGGTGGAATTTCGCATTTTGACGCGATGTCCGATGATGAAATTCTACCGGCGGGATCAGTCCAAACAATTCCTCAGAACATTCCCCGTGAAACATGCGGTAGAAGATGCAGAGCATCTCTACGCAGTTCCAAAGGAAGCCGATCGGAAAGGGCTCGATCGTCGGAAATTCGAACCGCTCTACGTTAGATGCGGTCAATTTTACATATAAATCATACGATCTGTTTTTCAACTATATCTAACAGTAGTTTGTAGTGTCTGCCTGTGCTTGGCTTTAGATCAGTAGTAGAGTAGAATCATTTAAAGTTATATATCTCATGTATTTTAAAATTAACAAATCATATTTATTCAACAATGGACGACCAATGTGGCATGTTGGTACTGAGCCTGCCTTTAGCCGCAATGGTAGCAGGTGGGTTTCTTCTCGGTACGGATTTGGTCTTTATGGGGAAATTGAGAACAAAAATTTTGATGTCTGATTTTTCTATACCTTATAAAGACCATTTATCGTGGAAATAAATTTTTTTGGGTTGGCCTGGAAAACAGTTGTGCCAACATTTACCAGACTTACAATTTTCATTTGTATTCATAACCCATTAAATAAAAAAAATACACTTAAGTTTTATGTATCAATTTTACAACAAAAAAAAATTATGAAAATTTACTAAAATAAGTTGTGGTCAAGTTCAAACTGCCATACCTGTGGTTTAATATTTAACTATAGTGCAGGAATAAAATTAATATTTTTGCTACTGTATAGGCATGAGCATTTTCATACGGTCCCCACTTAGACTATAGTGAAAGCAAGTAGTGACAGACTGGATGGGAGAAATATATCGGCAGGGCGGCGACATATGTTTCGTAATAAGTAATAAGCGAGTTTTAATATTTCTATTTTTTTTTTTTTTTTTTTTAGAAGTTGGCAAACAAGCATACGGCCCACCTGATGGTAAGTGGTTGCCGTAACCTATGAGCGCTTGCAGCACCATTAGTAGGTGCCACTCACGCGTTGCCAACCTCGAGATATTAGTTCGTAAATCTCGTTCGCCTAGTAATTTCACTAGCGTACAATGCCCTTCAAACCGGAACACAGTAGTGCCTAAACACTATTATTTGGCGGCAGAATATTGGACACTGCGGTGGTACCTACCTAGCCGGCCTCTTGCAACAAAAGACCTACCACCAGTGTGACTGATTGCGCTGGTGGAATAATCTCTGTTGTGACAGAGGTTATCCCAACAGTTTCTAGTACCTTATTATTAAAATTTCTATGGTAGGTTAAGATAGGATTAAACAATTCTGGGTGCAAAAGCCGGTCACCTCCACGTAGTGCTACCCGGGCAACGGCGTCGGTATTCCCGCTTAGGTCGGCTACCAGCGTCCCACTATAACCTCCTGGTTATAACCCAAACCCCACATAAACCGGTTCTCTCTCCCAGGAGACCGGGTATCTGGTTGTAGATTTCCTCCCGTCAAATAAAAAAGGATTTAACAATTCATTATCACCACAGGTATCAATGCGATTTAATACTTAAAATGAGATTAAAAGAAAAATGTAAGAAGGAATAATAATTAAGTGAAGAAAATTGGGATAACCTCTGTCACAGCAGAGATTATTCCACCAGTGCAATCAGTCACACTGGTGGTAGGTCTTTTGTTGCAAGAGGCCGGCTAGATAGGTACCACCGCAGTGTCCAATATTCTGCCGCCAAATAGTAGTGTTTAGGCACTACTGTGTTCCGGTTTGAAGGGCATTGTACGCTAGTGAAATTACTGGGCGAACGAGATTTACGAACTAATATCTCGAGGTTGGCAACGCGTGAGTGGCACCTACTAATGGTGCTGCAAGCGCTCATAGGCTGCGGCAGCCACTTACCATCAGATGGGCCGTATGCTTGTTTGCCAACTTCTAACATTAAAAAAACAATTAAAAAGTTATAAGCTTTTTTTAAAAGGAGTAGTTTGGACCTCGAAACAAACTCAAAAATAACACAGATTAATAATACACATACATATTATACTCTTAGTATGAAACTCAATTACAAAATACGTAGTTGTTTTAGTAAATACAGCATTTTGATTAAATCAGTTTCCAATTTCGTCGCAACAAAGGGTTGGTTTCGTGTTATGTGGCTGTTGATTACATCGCCGACTAAACCCGACTGTAGGTAATCGGAGATTCTTTAACCACTATCGGTAACGACCTAGTTTTGATATTATGTTTCTAACAATTTGATTGGAACTATGCAATTTTAAAATATCAAAGCGTAGTTAGGCGAGAAACATGTCTTACCTACGTACCGTCAACTTTTTTTAAGGTATTATTACTAAGACGGCTGTTCGTCCGTCAGTCTTATAGCAGACTATATCTGACGAATCCTATTAAGTAAAAGTTGAAATTATTGCAGAATATGTAATTCTATTGCCGCTACGACAAAAAATACTAAAAATATAATTAAAATTCAAAATAAAAGTCGTCCCTGTTCCATCTTCGTTTGTAATACGCACGGCCAGGGAGTGGAATGCTCTTCCGGCGTCTTTATTCCCGAATGCATACAACCTGAACCTCTTCAAGGTGCGAGTACACTGGCTTCTTATGAGTAAGCTCGCTCCGCCGTATCATCTCTTCCTTAGTACTCGATGGAAGGCAAGACCTTACCCATTTTTTAATATAAAAAATACCCGTAGCAACATGTAGGTACACGCAACACTACGTAACGCGATAGAAAGACAAGATTGTCACAGTCTCGCATCAAGCTACAACGACACCTACATGGCATACTACGCAACGATATTGAAGCACAAGATCGTCACAATCTTAAATCACGCTATCAAAGTTTTCTACGCTACTAAAGTATATATACAACTTTCTTACGTAAGCCGTTGGGCTTCGGCCCGCCAGTCAATATCACACGCCTGGTTGTAGGAATCTCCCATTGTGTTGGAGAGACATTTCATACGTCTTAACCTCCACAATACCCAATCTCATCCTATTTTTGGTAGGTAAAAGGCTCGTACTTCCCCATATCAAAATATTATAAACAAAAATTTTAAATTGAGCCACCAAGTCGCCAAGCAAAATAAGTACTAGTTTGACTGCGGAATCATGACCTGAATATGTATACACTCATGTTTGACAAACCATGTCGTATATCACAATCCCTTGAATAAAACAAGATCCGCGCAAAACTGAATAAATGATGCTGAATTTAAACATAAGGATTTCTACGGACCGTTTTGAGCATTTCCAAAACTCTGTTACTTGATCGAGAATAAGCGCTGCCTTGACCGGCTCCCGCGTGCTTATTCTGGGAATTTATGTTTACCAATTTTGAATAATATGTAATCCTTAATTAGTGTCATAATTTGTACCTGCGTGTAGTATTGTATGCATTCACAAAATTGAATAGTTTGAAGTCGCAAAAACGTTTTTTGATGTTCCAATCAAAGACAGAACTGCTAGAGGTGCAAGAGATAATGAGCCTCTAATTAAAAGTAAATTTAGAGAATGTGAATCACGAATCTACAGTTTTCTTAGGCTTTTCTTCGTAATTCAGCAACGTAGAGATGATTTTGTAGCTTTTTTTTTTGTAGAAACCTTTAAAAAAATCAAATATTACGTAAAATTTAATATTCGCAATTTTAAAGTATGATCTATGTATGTAATTCTACTATGATTTTTGAAGAGGATACTCCATGATAGTAGTAGGGCTCAAAAGACCTGTCTGGTTAACTACCACTGTTTGGTAAAAAACTCAAAACTCAAAAACTCAAAACTCGTGATGCGAGATCAGCCAGCTTATGACCAATTTTATCCTAAAAGGACGGCAACGGCCTGCAAACCCTCTGGTGTTGCAGATGTTCAATGGCGGCGGTAATCGCTTAACAGCAGGAGAGCCCGTTTTTACCCTCTGACATAAAAAAACTACGCAGCAGAAAGTTTAAAAAAGAAAGAAATTTTGTTTTAAATTATATTCCAGTTCAGTAATATAAAATAATCTAGAATAAGTCCATCCGATTTACGTTATTCGAGCCAGTTCGCTGAGCAGCCTGATGCGATTATGTTGCATTTTAAAACGACTGGCTACTGTTTCTTCGTAATGTAAATAAAATTTTGCTTTCATATTTATTTTATACAATGAAATATTGCATGAAAAAATTATATAGTATACTGGCAGACCTGGCCATGCGTTCCTCTGTTCGACTTGATTTTTCCGATATCTTCAAAAATTATCGTCACACGACGATGTTGTGGCGCAGCAGTAGCGAACCTGCCTTAAGCGCCATAGATCCCAGGTTCGATTCCCATTCGGAGCAGATGTTTGTATGTACCATACAGGGATGTTTTCCGGTCTGGGTATGTTTGTCCTTGTCATTGTGTATGATTCCGGATACAGGATATAACTGTCATAATGGGGGCCGTTGAGTGTGTTGCGTTTATTTAAAATTTATTTATTTACATATCTCAACCAAAGTATATACACAAACCTTACTCATGAATCGATCTGTGTATAGGTGGAAACGGCATGAAAATCCGTTCAATAGTTTTTGAGTTTATCGCGAACAGACAAAGGGACGAAGCGTGAGAAGCGTTTGTTTTATACTTTGTAATGACATAAAAGTTTCATAAATTTGTTCTTTTTTATGACAAAAGCAATAAATCATATGGCTTGCAAGATGAAAAGTCGTTACCTTATGAATATAAGCAATAGGGGGAGTTTAGGTTTCCGTCACTCCCACTCGACGATTAAAACGTATTAGTACAAAATACCAATGACTATATTTTTTGAGAGGATATTTTCTCAACGAGTCGTCACATCTATGCTGAAAACTCAATGCTCAAAGAGTCTGAACATTAAGGATGAAAAAAAACGGAATACATACAATATACCTTTCAGAGGTGTAATGTACATTTCTTTGTTTCGAATACTGTCTCAGAATCGATAAAGAAAGTTTGAAACTAATTTGAAGAACGTACACAGTACTGCCTTACATAATTAACTAGCATTTGTCCTTACGCTCCCCCGCGTCGATCAAGATTTTACCGATTTCTTGTTAGGGCAATAAATAAACTCTTAAAACTCTTCGTAGAATTTTTATTCCAGAACAAGCATGGTCTAACTTATTTATTAAGATCTGTTAAGCAGTTATATCCATTAGCCTTTGCTACATGCTGAATAGTCCTTATTAGTTAGTTTTACATCCTGGACAACAGTGCCAGGAGACCTACCTGTATCAGCTTGTAATATTATAAATATGAAAAATAATATATTTCGATGTTTAAATGTTTGTTACTTAGTCACGCCAAAACGGCCAAACGGATTAGAATATTTCATGAAAACTTTGCACACAGATAGCTTATTATCTGGATTAACAAATAAAAAACCTTTTATTCCGGAAAAATGTTCAACTGAACATATTCACATGAAACTTTATATAGATGCCTCTTTTAGAACAATAGAGACAATTCTAAGGTCATCATGAACGAAACGGGCAGAATTTAGTGGTCAATATGAAGATCTACCCGGAAGATGAATCAAAGACTGTATCAAACAGATTCGCTACTTACTTCTGTTTTACTAGTAAATATACATATCAAAGTATTCAAAGTAGATAGCTTGTTGTCCGCAGCATCACTAATCCATTTAAGCTTAAACCGTGCAAGTTGTGAGGGGTTTATGCAACGACAAAGCTCTCATCACGGTTCGAAGGGTTGCTACTCTGTCATCGAAGCGTGTTCGTTCTGAAAGTTTACATGTTTAACTTGTACGATAATTTATAGGTTGTATATTCTTCCTTGTTAATCGATAATGTTTTATTATTAACTTATAGGCAGATAGTCATCACTACATAGTATAAAACAAAGTCGCTTTCGCTGTCCCTATATCCCTATGTACGCTTAAATCTTTAAAACTACACAACGGATTTTGATGCGGTTTTTTTTAATAGATAGAGTGATTGAAGAGGAAGGTTTATATGTATAATAACATCCATTAAATAGTGGAGAAATACTATTATTTTGAGGTTTCTAATGTGATGTCGTAAATAATTACATTTAACGTAAATAAATCAAAACTACTGGATCGATTTAAATCATTTTTTCAGTGTATGACATAGGCTATTTATTTTTACCCGGTCGAAGCAGGGGCGGGCTACTAGTCATCAATATAACCAAGCCTTGCTTTTTACAACCGTTCCTCGTAAGAATTAAAATGTTTAACACAAGGTTCTATTCCATAAATAATAATAACAAATTTTCGTACGATTGATATATTTTTACGTACCTTATGGCTTTTTCCAATTGACCGCATCTATTTCATATGAAGAGCGTCTCGAATTGTTTTTTTCTGATCGGCTTAACCCTTTGCACTACGTAGAGATATTGGATAACTCTGCATCTTCTATAACATCTATCACGGAGAATATTCGGACGAATTGTTTAGACTGATTCCGCCCATGAAATTTTATTAACGGACATCGCGAAAAAACTCAAAATTCACCGACCTTGATGTCTGGAAATTGGCTACTGAGCGATTTCGAATTTTCATCCTCGCAAAACCACTTTGTGGAACCAAATTTTGCCGGTGGGTTTTCCGAACCGATAAGTTCTGGGAACCTTCATGAGAAGAGCCTATTACTTCCTTAAAGGTAACTGCAACCTGCATGCTCTTTGGTGTTGAATATATTCATGGGTGGCGGTGATCGCTTAGCATCAGATGAATCGACTGCCCATTTGCCGCCTATTACATAAAAAAAAATGTAAGCTATACGTTAAAAGCTAATATCCACATTCAGGCTTTCCGGAGAGCAATGTGTATGCAAATGTATTCGAAACCCGGACTGACTGCTAATGACTTCATGTGAATGAGGGTGAATTAGGACTGAATTAGATATGTACAACTATTCGACATAGTCAGACAGCCAAGAGCTTTAGAGTTACAGTTTTTTTATGTTAGAAGTTGGCAAACAAGCATACGGCCCACCTGTTGGTAAGTGGCTGCCGCAGCCTATGAGTGCTTGCAGCACCACTAGTAGGTGCCACTCACGCGTTGCCAACCTCGAGATATTAGTTCTTAAATCTCGTTCGCCCAGTAATTTCACACAGTTCTGTGTTAGAGGCTATGCACGTGAAGCAGTTTGCGTATTTCTGCATTTTGTTTCTTAAAAATAGTTACATTAGAATTGTAGCCTCAATAGCTCAACGGTACCAGGGCCGACTTCGCTCCGTTAACGCGACAGTCGAGGGTTCGATCCTGACCCCTTGTCCTTGTGGTACCCACTCCTAGCGCAAGCTTCGAGCTTATTTGGAGGGCAATAGGAATATTAGTAATGCCTTGAAAAAGCATTGCTAATATTCTTTTAAAAAAAAAAATATTACCTCATTTTGGTTTTACTAATGCATACATTTTATACTATTTTTTTATTTTACAAATTGGCAAGCATACGGCCAACCTGATGGTGAGTGGTAGCCGTAGCCTATGAGCGCGGGCAACACCATTAGTAGGTGCCACTCACGCGTTGCCAACCTCGAGATATTGGTTCTTGAATCTCCTTTGCTAACAAAATACTAGCTTTTTATGTCAAAACGCCGCCGCAGTTTTTTCTCATGTAAAAGTTTAATTTTGGATCCGGTGGTAAAATCTGGCTTTCAACATACAAGAGTACATTAAATTGAAACAAGACTTTATTATTTATATTTTTTTTATTTATATCACGAAAAACAAGCATACGATTTGCCTGATGGTAAGCAGTCACCGCGACCCATGAACGCGCGCGATCCTTGAAGTATTACATACGCGTTGCCATTCCAAGGAAGAGTAACCCAAGGGCAAAGAGGAAGGCAACAGAGGGGGATGATTGAACCTCCGGCGCACTCACTCCTCGCACGAAACGCAACAGCACCCACTGATATTACTCTACGCCAATTTTCTGCGAGATAGAAGTATTTCTCCGGTCGAGCCGGCCCATTTGTGCTGGAAGGAACATGGCTCTACTGCCGTATAAATACGAAACTAACTCTACTAACAGACAGTTGTCTGTCACGCTTCCACGTCTGAGGCAATAAACCAATTTTGAAAGTAGTACTGAGATTTTGACGACCTTGTAGCGCAACGGTAGCGAACCTGCCAAAAGCGCCACAAGTCACGGGTTCGGTAGTGACCATACAGGCATGTTTTCCGATCTGGGTGTGTTTGTCCTTGTCATTGTGTATGTTTCCGGACCCCGACACAGGATATAACTAACCTAATGGGGCCGTTGAGTATGTAGCGTTTATCATTATCATTTAAAAAAGGCTTAAAGGCGTAGAATATAGATTGTATATTATAATTATTTCTATATTATGTCATTAAAGGTGCCGCATTAAAAATCGTTATTCACGCAGGTGAAGCCACGCGCAGTATCTAGTATTTTATACGATTAAAAAATTACGTTTACATTTGACAAGGTAAATCTTAGCAAATCTTCAAGAAGACAGGTTCCCAAGAAAGTAAAAGAACAATAATGATCATCATACGATAGTTCTTGCGATTTGATAGACTCAATATAAACTAACCCGTCCCTAGTCCCCTTGCTCCGTCCTTGCCTCAAATCAGGCAAATCCAGTGAACCCTGAAGTTTGAACAAACAAGGAACAATCATCTGTCCGGGGCCGAGCAAATGTCGTTTTGCTATGTAAATATATGTAAACTCCGTTGTCATATTAAACTGTTTCAAGCCTGACGATACGACAACGCTTTGAGATATTTTGTCGTACCTTTTTATTATAAATAAATAATAAAATGAAGGTTTCTTTTAAACTCAGATTTGTGTGTAGGTACCTTCCAATCAAGAGTTAATAGGTATCTTCTAGGTAAGCGCGCTCCACCTTAGACTGTGTCAACATTTTACATCAGGTGTCAACAACAGCCAAGCGCTAGCATATATTTTTAAAAATCCGATACATCGTGGACTTTTAGTCCTTTCTCTACGATTGATCATACATATTGAAAATTAAAATCAGCCGCAGTCTACTTTACATATATTTGTACCTTGGAGTATCGATTGTGATAATTACTAACGCATCGAACCCCGTCGTCAACCAAACCACCGGAAAAGATTACATTTCAAACAAATAATTAATATTTTATGCAATGAATATAAGGATAATTGGTATTTTCGAAGCTAGATTTTTTCTATAGCTACATAATTATGTATACACGATATATTTTTAATGATTAAACCCTTTTTTATTTTTAAATCTTCTGATAGAAGGTTTTTACCAAATAATATAGACCTACGATATATTATGCATTTAAATATTTTTAAACAAAAAAGATTAAAAAAGGATTTTTCGTTGCGATATTGAAAATACTAAAAGTCATTTTTATTTTTCTTAAGAAATTCCTATTCTGTCAAATCGTGGTCGTAACGTTGTCGTCGATCGTAAAAGTCCACAATAAAATTGGTAGTTGCAAATCATGTTCACTTGACTTAAAGCAAATCTACCCAATTGAACCGATTATTGTAAAATCGTGACAAGAGTATTACTTTTCTTGCTATCATTATTTTTATTAAACAAGTTTGAAAATCCATTATTATTTATTCAAAATAAGATACTTAAAATAATACAAACAAAGCTCACTTGAATTTTTTTTTACTAGTATTCTAAATCCAGAAATATCTAGCGATAGATCGTCTTACTCCGACAGCCAGACTAGAATTTAGTATTCTCTGGAAGTAAAAATACAGTACTTAGATTCAAACGAAAATAGCCGCAAAGTTGAATTTGTAAAATTTGTATTTCATAGACAACGAGGACAAATAGAAGGAAGTACAAGCATAGACAGAGGAGGTTAAAGATTGGGTTTACTCATCAAACGCAGTACGGATAATCCTTTTTTTATTAACTTTGGGAAACGCATTTACGCGCACCACTACTAAGTAGCAGTGTAGGACTCACCGCTCACTAATCGGTACTACCCACTGAACTGAACAAACTGTTTGCGCCATAGTGTGCCGCCTCGGGTTCACTTCCGCAATCAACAATCACCGTGGGAATACTCCTACTTTAATTAGATGTATGTGTGACGAAGGTAGCTTTACAAATATCTGCTCCAAGTGGAAGTCGAATCGAAACTATTAAGGGTTGTGTTAACATTGCTCCACAAAGGTCGTAAAGCTTTATCTACAACCGTACGTTGGTGAAAAACTCGTGACGTGACTGATCGTCAACCGCATGTCAAGGTCATCTAGCGTATAACCAGGTGTATCTTGCGAGGAGGCAGGGCAAGTGTGGTTAGTACAATTTGCCCTGTGCAACGATATTAGCCGCCTTCGGGCTCGGACTGTACTAACAATTACCATCAGATAGACTACAGTCATCTTGCTTCCTGGCCTATATAAAGAAATCTAACTGAACAAACACCCAGACCGAAATAGATATTTATATAAAACATGTGCTCCGACCGGGAATCGAACCCGCCACAACGATTGTTTTTTACTAACAGAAACGAAAGCAATTGTCTTTTTATAAGAAAAAGAATTGTACATTTATTACAGACTTTAGTAACAGTTTTTGTTGAAGTGTTTTTATTAGACCTTTTATTGATTACATTCATAATTCAAGAGTCTGTCCGACGATCCACTTTTCTGTTTCTGTTATTATTCAAAACTGTAAAACTGTCTCACTTGTGTTATTTTATTTATTCAGTATTAAATGAAATTTCATTTCGTAGTTTTTTTTTTTTTTTTTTTTATGTTAGTAGTTGGCAAACAAGCATACGGCCCACCTGATGGTAAGTGGCTGCTGCAGCCTATGAGCGCTTGCAGCACCATTAGTAGGTGCCACTCACGCGTTGCCAACCTCGAGATATTAGTTCTTAAATCTCGTCGCCCAGTAATTTCACTAGCGTACAATGCCCTTCAAACCGGAACACAGTAGTGCCTAAGCACTACTATTTGGCAACAGAATATTGGACACTGCGGTGGTACCTACCTAGCCGGCCTCTTGCAACAAAAGACCTACCACCAGTTTTGTTCTTTATATATTTTAGACTTACATAAATCAGTATTTTTTATGCCCAATGGAAAGAAATAGACTTTATAAAACTGATTTGTATATGATTGTTCCGATACAAACAAAGTGGGAAACCTGAGGTTGTATTATATTCTACGAAGTATTGTAGTACTGGATCATTTTTTTATACAAAGGTGTCTTGTTGTTGTGGTTGTTGTTGTTGTTGTTGTTGTTGTTGTTGTTGTTGTTGTTGTTGTTAGTGTTGTTGTTGTTCGTACTATGAGTGAGATCGCCGGAGGCCTATTCTCCCTCTCCTCTGTTCTCTTTTTCTTTCCCTTCTCATCTCTCCCTTCCTTACTCTTGGGTTGGCAACGCATATTCAATCATTCAAGTATCGCGCGCGTTTACAGCTTGCTGTGCCTGCTTACCATCAGGAGGACCGTATGCTTGTTTGCCACCGTCATGAAATAAAAAAGTTGAAGCAGTGGGTAAAAGCTAGTATCAATGTTAAACAGTAATTCCTCGTCATTGTATAGCGATAATTAATTCCGTGCATTCGACACTGACACGACCGTGCGGTCTGCGGTTGCGAGATTAAAAAAAGCCTTTTAAGCCCTTTCAGAAAAAAAAATTCTTGTTAAACATAGTAATAACTTTTACAGGCGTGAACAATAATTTTTACTTAGGCATCTTTAATGCAATATATAATACCTTTAAAAGACCAATTATATATAAAATATGAATCTCGGAAATGGCTCCAAAGATTTTCTTGAAATTTAGTATGCTGACGGCTTCAGGGGCTATATATCGATCTGGCTAGGATTTATTTTTAGAAAATTTATTTTAAATTTGTTTTCAGGCAGTGAAAACCTTGGGGAATTTTTTTTTTTAATTTCCGTCTTTTGTGAGTAAAACTATTGTTTTCCTAAAAACACGATTTACCAAAAAAAAAAAATACTGACCAAAGTTCGTTTTTCCAGAACCAGACATAATTGGTTTCCAAGACAAAATTTTCATCCTGAATTGCAACCCTTTCAAATTTTGTTTTAGCTATATGAAATAATGAATATAACCGCAATTACCTAAGACATATAAAAAAATAAATAAAATATAAAATAGTCTGTATATTTCTGTCTCCTTCTCCTTGCACATTTTTGTATTTGTGTCTCTTACATGTCGTTTTTTCCGTTGCACGATTTCAAATCATAACGACCCTAAAGAAATTTCACTTCAATAACTGAATACAAACAGCTGTTCCTCTCTTCAATATGACTGATGAACGAACATTCAAACCATAAATAAATATAGGACGTTGACCTCAAACCTTTGTATTCTGTGTCGAATTCTACATATACGTGTCTGTACGTCAGTGGAAACCGTTCGTGAAACGCATTAGGCTAATTAATCAGTTAAAGCTAGGCTCCACTCGGATTCGCGTGACGTCAACCAACTGAATCCCAGTTGGTTTACTTCATTTTTGTACGTGAATTTTGAAACATTGTTAATTCACCATATGATTTTAATATTAAAAAATACAATATAATTTTCCAAAATTCCGAATTTTCGGTTCCAGAGTTTAGAACGGCCAATAAATAAGTTTAATTTCTACATAAAAAATTAACTTATCAATAGAGTAAATAGTGAGTGACATCGTTGTGGCGTTGTGGGTAGCGAGTCTGCCTTTAGTCTCGACGGTTGCGGGTTCGATTCCCTCTCGGACAGATGTTTGTTCAAATTTTTATCTCGGTCTGGTTTGTCCGTGGGTCTCCCCATCGTGCCTCGGAGAGCACGTTAAGCTGTCGGTCCCGGCTGTCATCACATAACATCTGATAATAATCGTTAACTCTTGATAAGTAAATTGCTCTTATCCAATGAGTTACTGGTTCGCCCTTAGGGTTGTGGAGGTCAGATGGCAATCGCTCTGTGTAAAAACTAGTAACCTGTCAAATTCGGATAAGAGTAATAAGAAGACCCTGGGTAAAATAAAATACCGCGTATAATGCTACGACGAAGAAGAGTAAATAGTAAGTGAGTACAGTAATATTAAGTATATTTTATTAAGAATATTTTTCCGATAAAAATGAGACTCTTAATATTGCTGGATCCCTCAGTAACTAAATTGTATAAAAATTAATAAAATGGTAACAAAATTGTCCGCTCGTGTGTACAGGGATAATTATTTCGTTAGCTAATAAAACTTCTGAAATTAACCGAGCCACGGAATCGAATACCAACCCCCGAGGCTGCGGGCAAGTACCATACACTCCACTACCATCCACTCAGCTACTGAGCCATACTCCTTCAAGATAGTAATAAATTCCAAATTTGGAAGATTTTCTTTTACCAAAATCTCTATTATGGGGGCCTCTGTTTTGTGGAGGTTTTAATTGCCAACGTCGTTAGAAACGTCTAAACTGTAATCAAATCATGTAAAAAGATCAAATGCAATCATTATTAGCCCCAAATATTAAAATTATCAAAATTAATTTACAAATTATCATCTAAATATCATCTAAATATCATAATTAAATTAGCGACCTCAAATAAGTTAACGACATTTGATAAATGAATACACTAATAATATTATTAAAAGTTCTAATAAAACTGGAGGGTTCATTCGTATAAGTAATTATATAACGTGGCCCTGGTGGCTAAGGGTCAGGTAGTGGAAAGTAATGGATGTATAACGAGTGTCCCGAGTGCGAAAGGGACAGTGTGAATATAATTTACACATGAGATGGCTTATCTTTGCATGAGCCCCGTCGACTTTGTAGTCGTTAAAATTTCGCTTCGAGTAATTGAAGATTTACATAAAGCTGTTACAACTACACTGTAAATATTCTTTCATACTAAATTTATGATATAAAAATCTACTTAAAAATAAATAAACGCTAGGTACTAAACGGCCCGCATTAGGATAGAAATTGACAAAACAAAAATGTGTTTGGCCTTTTTATTAGACATTCTTTCTCTATGGTTCTTAGTAATTCTAATAATTGTTATGCCTAAAAAAGCGTGTGTGTCAGCTTCGACGCACGACTGGAGTTTACACCTTGACTACGGTTTCTCTTTGAATATGCAAAGAGTGTAAAAATATATATAATAAAATAAAACAAACGAAGACAAAATATACACGCAAAACATGCATGCAAACATACATAGATCAAAATAGTAAATTGTAAAATAATAATAAAAATAAAAACTTTCTAGTTAATCTCTTTCGTAAGGTTTAGTAATCAACAGATCAATAAATTTTACTCTTCATTTTTTTCATACATTTTTACATACGAAAATCGATTCTCAAGGAGTAAACTTCAAAAATGTTGTGTTGCCTTCTTTAATCCTAAATTCACATATCGTATTTTTAAAAAACTATAAATTAGAGACTAATGCCCTTGCACTTTAAGTCAAGATTCAACAATATAAGTTAAATTTAGCAATCAATATACAAATTTATTGTGGTTAAAACAACTCCATATAATTACTCGTATAGTGTTACAAAAGACATAAAAACCGACTTATGATATTATGATCTCGGACGCCTAATCCTACACAAGAAGCTAATTTTCACGAATGTCAACAAAATGGTACTACTTTTACCGTTTTACCGTTTCACTTTTCTACATGTCAGTTCGTAAACGAAATAATTACCTGGCACGTTTTCTATTATATTTTTATTGTTCCCTTTATCATGGCTTTTCCCTGATATTTTCTGATTGTTACACTGAGGGATTTTCATCTTACCGGAGCCAATAACTCAGAGGATTAAATTCTCTACAGAGAATATACGATTCTTTTCAGACATTTTTAACAGCTTAGCGCGCTTTCCGCGGTGCAGTCAAAGATCCTCAAGAACAACAGCAAGCATGAAAGATATTTATTAACTAGGTTATTCCAGCTTTGTCGGGTTAACGATTTTAATATTTACTTTGAAACACAATTTTAATCCTTCATGGGTGGAATTTTAGAAAATGTTAAAACACCTATTTTTTTTTTATCTCTAACTGTTCATCAAAACACACAGAGTTCAATGTTTCTGGTTTCAAAAATGTTTAAGTATTGAATTTAGAAAAATCCTTCTTTTAGTGCTACAAAAACACGTGCGAAAAAATTCAGCTTTCTAGAACCAAGGACTTAGAATTAGAATGAAAACATGCCTGTATATTCAATACTAACATCTTCTCCGAGCGGGAATCGAACCGACGACCTGTTGTGCTTGAGGCAGGTTCGCTATAATTGTCTATTATCATGTGTTTCAAAATAAAATATTATATTTCTTTGCTCATTTCACCATATTAAGAATTAAACTAACTTATAACAGATCGTCTTAAAAACAATCTTCTAAAATATTAATAACTTCTAAATGATGAGGCTGTTCTTTTGTGTCTTCTGTAAATAGGCAATTATTTTTTTTAAGTTAAAACCTTAAACCTCTTAAGCTTACTGGCTGTAATACTTCATTTGAAATTTAAAAAAAAGATATTTAAATTTTAAAAGAATTATTAGAAAGCTAATGGAAATTCGCATTTGTTTTAAGAACGTCTATCTCGTAGGTCGTGAAGCTAGTGCGGTCGGTGTCTTGAAATCTTAAATAAGCTAAAGATAAAAATAGTTTAATACGTAATGAGGGAAATTGTGCATATCCAAGCCGGACAATGCGGTAATCAAATTGGCGCGAAGGTAAGAAATATTATTAAGGCTAGGCCTTTGTTTGTTGATCAGAGCACCAACATTTCATCACAAAACCATACTGACTACCATTTTTATGAAATATTTCGAAAATAATATAAGCTAATAAAGGTATCGTGATAGAGAAAAGAGCAGACATATAATATGTTTCAAATAAGAATATGACTGAAAAATCCGCCATCTTGAAGGTGCAAAAAAGTCAGGAACAAACGGACTTTATTTGTACGATCGTATTTTAATAAATCATAATAATTTTTATCATATCAACAACGGATAATAGCTATGTCAATGCTGTGTAATAATTACGCTAAAAATCGTTGGATTGATAACTTAATATTAAAAATATATATATAGTTGAACATATTTGTAATTCTTTTTTTATGATTGTATCCTTAAATTGAAACTGATTTTATAGCTTTTGGCTATACCAATAAACTTAGTTGTCAGTGTGACGAGTCCAGTCATATTCTGATTTGAAACGTACTATAATATCTCTCAATATAAATAAAGTAACTTAGACTGGAAAGTTGGCAAAAGCAATCCCAAATAAAACTACACTAATGCGCTTGTATAACCATGCAGTAACATAAATCTCGCATTTCCAGTTCTGGGAGGTCATATCGGACGAGCATGGCATTGATCCAACTGGCACATACCACGGCGACTCCGACCTTCAATTGGAACGGATTAACGTGTACTACAATGAGGCTACTGGAGGGAAATATGTGCCGCGAGCAATTTTGGTTGATCTAGAACCAGGCACTATGGATTCCGTCAGATCAGGACCTTTCGGACAGATTTTCCGCCCTGACAATTTCGTCTTTGGTCAATCTGGTGCAGGCAATAATTGGGCTAAAGGTCATTATACTGAAGGTGCTGAACTGGTTGACTCTGTTCTTGATGTTGTTAGGAAGGAGGCTGAAGGATGCGATTGCTTGCAAGGTTTCCAGTTAACGCATTCACTAGGAGGTGGCACTGGAGCTGGCTTAGGGACACTTTTGATTTCGAAAATAAGAGAAGAATACCCTGATCGTATTATGAACACATTCAGCGTGGTACCTTCCCCAAAAGTATCCGATACAGTTGTCGAGCCTTATAACGCAACGTTGTCTGTACATCAACTGGTTGAGAACACTGATGAATCTTACTGCATAGATAATGAGGCACTCTACGATATTTGTTTCCGTACGTTGAAGCTAACCACACCGACCTATGGTGACCTGAACCACCTGGTTTCCGCTACGATGTCTGGCGTAACCACATGTCTAAGATTCCCTGGTCAATTAAACGCCGATTTGAGGAAATTAGCTGTAAACATGGTTCCATTTCCACGTTTGCATTTCTTCATTCCTGGTTTTGCACCTTTAACTTCCAGAGGCAGTCAGCAGTACCGAGCGTTGACTGTTCCAGAATTGACTCAGCAAATGTTCGACGCGAAAAATATGATGGCTGCCTGTGATCCACGACACGGTCGCTATTTGACGGTTGCTGCAGTTTTTAGAGGTCGTATGTCAATGAAAGAAGTGGATGAGCAAATGATGAATATACAAAACAAGAATTCATCTTATTTCGTTGAATGGATCCCTAATAATGTGAAGACAGCGGTATGCGATATTCCACCACGTGGTCTGAAAATGTCTGCCACCTTTATTGGTAACTCTACAGCAATTCAAGAGTTGTTTAAACGGATCTCTGAGCAATTCACTGCTATGTTCAGACGTAAGGCATTCTTGCACTGGTACACTGGTGAGGGAATGGACGAAATGGAGTTTACTGAAGCAGAGAGTAATATGAATGATTTGGTGTCGGAGTACCAGCAGTATCAAGATGCCACAGCTGAGGAAGAAGGCGAATTCGACGAGGAAGAAGAGGGTGGCGATGAAGGGGATTAGACTGCGTTTTATTAAGAGTTTAATTATTATATTTGTGTATTTTTAATTTGGTTTTATTATATTTTTTATATTTAAAAAGTAGTATTTTAATTTCCGTTATCATGATAATTTACTCTGGAAAACATAACTTTGCCCGGCAATAAAATAATTTATCAAGTAAACATGCTTTTTCTTTCATTTTCGTATTTTAAATCTATTTGTATCTGTATAAACAATTCAGAATATGACTAAGCATATTCTTTAGTAACATTTGTTTCATCCAAATCGGTTCTTTCAAAAGCTATAGCAATTTTAATGACAGAGTGAGCCGAGTATTAGACAAGACTAGTAGTTATTTAGGCTTCTCAAGCAAATAGTACTTAACATAGCCTACTACTTGAATTAACGCTTACGTTGTCTGGAAAAAATGGTAGGTTACCGAAAGCCGAAACGAACCGCGGATATAGCAAATCGTGTTTTAAAATAAACCACGTTCACAGAATAAACCAAACTTAAAATTCTACTGCCTATGTTAAATATATCACCGTACAAAATACGTAACTAAATCCCAAACTACACTAAAAGCAAATTAATGTAGCGTACAGTTGAATCCAGCTGAATAAGTATAATTGAGGCCGACGCCGTTGAAAATATCTTCGCTTTCAAAATAGCCGAGATTCGTATCGATCGTCAAATGAATGCACGGTTCGGCTTTTGAATATTCTACGAGGTGGGTCAGTGCAGACAAAATTAAGTCTGTCGTAATAATGTGAATTGGGAACATTCATTTAGTACGCATATTCTGAATGGGCATGTTGGTAGCGAGTCTGGACAGATGTTTGTGTTAATATTGCAAATATCCGTTTCTGTCTGGGCGTTTGTCCTTGTCGGTCTCGGAGAGCACGTTAAGCTGTCACTCCTGGTTGATGTCACATAACATATTCTGATAATAGTAATCGTTAGGTCTTGATACGTAATTTGGCCATGTCCAATATTATTTGTTCGCCCTTTGAATTACGGATCAGATGGCAATCTCTTACTCTACGAAGTTACCAGAATACAAAGTTTTACTGACACCGCGTGTGAACTTACACTCGATTTTTAGGGTTCCGTAGCCAATAGGCAAAAACGGAACCTTATAGTTTCGTCATGTCCGTCTGTCCGTCCGTCCGTATGTCACAGTCATTTTACTCGGAGACCATTGGCTCAATCTATACGAAATTCACTAAATAGGTGTATTCTATGAACCGCACAACGATTTTGTAATGAAATCTGAAAGCTTGTAGGACATTAAATTTAAATTCAACCACATTTGGTTTGAAAAAGATTGGTCTACAAATTTTAAAAATATATAAGCTGTTCTCATACCTTTGTTTTTCATATTACTTTTATTAATTACTATAAAATTACCAACTTATTTTTTCGGTCAATTTGAATTCTAATTATTATTTTTAAAGTCCTTAAGATTCTTCATAACCAAGCTGGGCAATCCTTTAGTTTTACTGTGCGTAGTCCACAACGCAATTGACTGGTAATTATTTATGAAATGCAATAGACCATACCCTTTCTATTTTTGTATATCCTGATTTTAAAATATTAACCATTTTTAGTATTTTTAACAAAATATTCACATTTTATTATGTGGATTTAGGTGTAAATAGTTTTGTCACTCTCTATTAAATCGACTGAGCTCCGCACACTGACACATGACTAATATTAATAATGCCATAGCATTCTGGATATTCTAGAGAAAACGGAAATTATATTAGACGCTATTATTAGATCGGAATACTAAAAGACAAATGCATCACATGAATTTACCTACTTATTTAGAGATAGAGATAATATTTCTTATGTACTAAGTATATCATCAGACTGGTGGTAGGTCTTTTGTTGCAAGAGGCCGGCTAGGTAGGTACCACCGCAGTGTCCAATATTCTGCCGCCAAATAGTAGTGTTTAGGCACTACTGTGTTCCGGTTTGAAGGGCATTGTACGCTAGTGAAATTACTGGGCGAACGAGATTTAAGAACTAATATCTCGAGGTTGGCAACGCGTGAGTGGCACCTACTAATGGTGCTGCAAGCGCTCATAAAAAATCATCCATAGCAAAAGTAAGTAAGTCAGAAGCAACGAATACTCCCTATTAGTTTAATTTACTGGCGTCTTATTTCAAAAATTAATGTTACTTATTATTTCTTTTCTGTTTTGAAGTTTTCTTCTTTCATCAAAAAAAATCTTTTCAATGAAAAATCGATAGACATTTTTATTTCATTTGATGTTTTTTTCAAGTCATTACTAATACTCCTATACCCCTATTAATAAGCATGTAGCTTGCCCTAGGAGTGGGTACGACAATAGCTCCAGGAGGTAAGGATCGAACCCGCAACGTTCGCGTTAACTGAGCCACGGCCCCTATATCATTTTTTTTGACGGGGTGGAAATCTGATACCAGATACCCGGCCTCCTGCGGAAGAGAACCGGGTTATGTGGGGTTCCATGTCCGACCATGTCCCACTAAAACCTCCTCGGTTACCGACGTCAGTGCGTGCGAGAGGTGCAGGAACTCCTGTGGAACACACTCCGGAGCCTCTCAAGCACATCGCTCAACTAAGACCATCCCAAAGAGAGCCTCTCTACCGTTTAACTATTGAGGCTCCATTTATGGATTGCTAAGAAAATATTGACATACAAGCCATTTCACCATTTTCACCATTTCGGGGTATTGCTTTGTGTGTGTGTGTTTTTTTATTCTATATAATTTCATAATCATGATTTTCCTACTTTCGGAATGTGGCAATGTTAAGCATTATTTTTATTATTAAATTAATTCAATTATTTTAATAATATAAATAACAATAAAATTTAAAACGAACACTAATATAGAACTTTTGAATTAAGACAATTCTGTCGCAGGTATGCTCGATCTACATTTACTTTAGATAACCGCTTTCTGTTTGCCCATTGGAGAAAATACAGTTTCAAATATTAGCCTGTTAACACATTTTAAATATATTAACATTCAAATTTTAAAGAAATATTTGCTTTCAATTTATATTGATTGGATATTTTCATTCAATGGTTTTAACAGAAAATAATCTATACTAATATTATAAATGTGAAAGTAACACTGTCTCTCTGTCATATACATATTGTGTATCATGCACAGATAATCTGGAGCCTGAAAAAGCACATGAGATACTTTTTAATGCAAAAAAAGGGGGTTGTAAGGGGTTGAAAGGGGGAGGTGAAATGTTTATTGGAATTGTCGTCATTTTTAGAGTTTGAAACTTATTTTTTACGCGGTTGATTCAATATAAATAAATAGAAATAAATATGATAATACCCCAATGGGGTTAGGATCGAAACCGCAACTCTCGCGTTAACAGAGTTGAGTCTTTATTACTTTATTACATTACAGTATGCATTTCTATAAATATAGTTTATAATAAAAAGGTCAAGGTATAATACAACGTATAATAAAACCGATACAATACATAATTTTGTCATCAATTTATATTTATAAACTATAGGGCTGAAAGTTACAATGACAATTACCTTGAAAGTTTTTCTTTATTTTATAGTGTGACACCTCATATAGTGAAATAGATATAATCGTAATTACTCTACCTTTTGTTATCTTCTTATCTTCTTATCGAGTGGTTAGTGGTCAACCTAGTGTCAGAGTTGTTCAGGTCGCCCGTAGGCCTCTGACTCGACTTATCGACTGTTGTCAAATTGTCAAATTGTCAACAGCCGGGACCGACTTTTTACGTGCCCTCCGAAGCACGGAGACGCTCGGATGAAATACCACTATGCGATCACCCATCTAGTGACTGACCGCGCCTAAAGTTGCTTAACCTACCGATCGCTTACCGATCAGCGGGTGCACTCGGCTATGAGCATCTCACCTTTTCATAACAAAAGGTACCACACCTTTTGTTATGAGACGATAATTATTATTTTAGAAAACCATGAAATTAAAGTACATTTTAGACGTGTGGTCAGTGAGGAGACGATTTGTTTGGTTCACGCCTTTATTATGACTTTTTTAAATCATACAATGGTTGGTGGGAGACATAAAGATTTTACAACTTAAATATATTTTTACTCCCAAAATTTGTCAGAAGACTTAAAAGAACAAAACCTTTAAAGTTAATATTAAGTTAGTTTAAATGATAATTTAGTGAGTGCTACTTGTATATAAAGACGTAAGAACAAAGTGCCTTCCCTTAATAGAGACAGTAAGAAAAGTGTTGATGGACACATTCTTAGTTATACTCTACTTAGCAATTTATGTTAGATTTACATTACTTATTAGTCTTTCTAGGCTATATCGTAGTATTTTTTTATTTATTTTTGATGGTAAGTGGCTGCCGCAGTCTATGAGCGCTAGCAGCACCATTAGTAGGTGCCACTCGCGCGTTGCCAACCTCGAGATATTAGTTCTTAAATCTCGTTCGCCCAGTAATTTCACTAGCGTACAATGCCCTTCAAACCGGAACACAGTAGTGCCTAAACACTACTATTTGGCGGCAGAATATTGGACACTGCGGTGGTACCTACCTAGCCGGCCTCTTGCAACAAAAGACCTACCACCAGTGTGACTTATTGCACTGGTGGAATAATCTCTGCTGTGACAGAGGTTATCCCAACAGCGGGCGATGGGGTCGTCACGTCCCGACGCCTGTAAAGTAAAGTATCAATGAAGTGTCTTTAAATAACTAAAGGACACTTCGTCTGTTATCTATTGGAGCAATTCTTGTATCTATATAATCTGAAACTCGGAAACGGCTACAACGATTTTCATGAAATATAGTATGCATAGATGTAGCTAGGATTCATTTTTAGAAATTCCCTTTTTTTTCTTTTGTGAATAAAAATTATTATTCATATTTCATAATTATGTAATTCGTATCAACATATAATACCCTAAAAACACAATTTACAAAAAAAAAACCTAGCAAATTCGGTTGCCAAGAAAGGACTCTTGAGACCTTATAGCTACAGCGAAACGAAGAAGTCCAAGTTTTGAAGAAATGCTTTATTTCTCATTTTTTAATGATTATTTAATAAAATTTATAATTATAATAACAAATAATAAAAACAAGTTTAATTTTAAGATTAAAGATACACAAGAAACGTGATATTTTTAATATACATATGACGGCGTTGTGCTTGCCTTAAACGCCACAGGTCGCTGGTTCGATTCCCGCTCGGAGCATAATATGTTTGTATTGACCATGCAAGCAAAGCATATTTTCCGGTCTAGGTGTATTTGTCGTTGTCATTGTGAATGTTTCTGGACCCCCAACACGGCTACAACATTACTATCCTAATGGGGGCCGTTGAGTGTGCAACGTTTATTTATTTATTTATTTATACAGGAACCTGTATGCGGCAGTCCAAATGCAAAGGTTTTTTTTCTAATGAAACAGTTGTCTGCATCATTAGAATAACCTTAAAATTTTATTTTCAAAATGTATAAGCTTAATAAAACCAGTGTTGCAAATGAAATAGCCTCGAGCAAATCATGAATAATGAAACAACCAACTCGTTTACGGCACAAACAGTTTGATTAATTAGTGTAATGTTTTGTAAAATAAAAATTTATTTTCATTTTAATATAACGATCGATTTAATAACGACCTATTTAAAAATTTCATATGATTTTTATGCCTATATAAAAAAGGCTATGTTGACATAGCCTTTTTTTGTTGACTGGAGAAAACTGCTATATAACTGGAGTTTTGGGGCGGAGAACCAGGTTATGTGGGGTTCCAATAGAAGTCGGTATGTCATAGGGACGCACTAAAATCTTCTCGATGGGCAACCTCTATGCGTATGGCAAGACTCCCTAGCAGCAGTACCACAAGAGGGTTACGCCCTATTAGCAGTGATCGTACCCTGTTTACTATCAAGAAGGCTTACCGAGGGTTTCCACCCGAGATGAGAAAGGGAGGATAGGGGAAAGAGGTAATTTAAAAGAAAAATAACCGTTTCAGTACTGTAGCGTTTCATTTCATGAGTAAGAACTAGAGATCTAAATTCCCAAGATAACTGGCTTGTGAGGTTGCATCTGCTTAGACTACAGAGGTTTATTTTAAAGGAACCGAATTTGGTTTACGACCATCATAGAATGAATAAAAAAATTTAAATATTATTTGTTAACGAAATATCGCTTTGTATACTTACTCATATCAAATATTTCAGATAGTATATAGTCATGCTCCTCCCAGCACAAGTGGGCCGGCTGGACCGAGGAAATACTTCCCTCTCACAGAAAACCAGCGTGAAGTAACTGTATCAGTACTCTTGCGTTTCGTGCGATGAGTGAGAGCGCCAGTGAGACCCAATCTCCCACCTTCCTATTTCCCTTTTCATCCCTTTCCTCATGTGTTCAACGCACATGTAAAGGCGTCGGGATGTGACGACCCCATCGCCCGTTGTTGGGATAACCTCTGTCACAGCAGAGATTATTCCACCAGTGCAGTCAGTCACACTGGTGGTAGTTCTTTTGTTGCTAGAGGCCGGCTAGGTAGGTACCACCGCAGTGTCAAATATTCTGCCAAATAGTAGTGCTTAGGCACTACTGTGTTCCGGTTTGAAGGGCATTGTACGCCAGTGAAATTACTGGGCGAACGAGATTTAAGAACTAATATCTCGAGGTAGGCAACGCGTGAGTGGCAATTACTAATGGTGCTGCAAGCGCTCATAGGCTGCGGCAGCCACTTACCATCAGGTGGGCCGTATGCTTGTTTGCCAACTTCTAACATAAAAAAAAAACATGTGATACTTCAAGTATCAGGTGGACTGTATGCATGTTTGCGGTTGCGTCATGGCGTAATGAAATATTACAACTTTTTGTTATATTGTTACAAAAATGTTTTACTAAAGTTATTCTCCTTTATTTCCAGGGCCGGGTATAAAAGGCACAATGGCAATCTTGAACTGCCTACTAGCGAGGCAACTCTGCTTTGAGGACGCCTCTTGCTCCGCCATCTTGGAAATTATACCGCGCGTCTGTGGATCTGAACTTGGTGAGTTTGAACTATTAATTATTTGTTAAAACCACAACATTATAACAACAATGTTACGATCAAACAATTATGTGAAATAAGCTATGTATATTGCCACCCGGTTTAAACGTATAATTATTTACGAACCTAGTTATAATTATATACAATGTTCTTGAAAACTAATTAGCTCTATAGAAACCATTTTGGTTTATGGTAGAGGAGCCCACGCTGCTAAATGGGGATTTACTCGAGCGTTGTAGAGACCTATTGGGATGCAAAGCTTAGATGATAAGAAGAAAAAATGTTATATGATATATACCTTTACATCGGTGGGAGAAGCGGCTATAGATTTTTAAATATGTAAAAAAAACTGTTGCATGGACATCCTCGAGCGCGTCAGATATTCTAAGGAGTGTTAAGTGCACAAAAAGCTCTCATTCACTAATCTGACGATTTCGATGGGACGCAAACTGGCGGTCATTTTCATAATGTGCAAAAAAATTCGCCATTTTGAAATACTCAAGCGCGTCAGATTAAGATATATGTGGTTCATTTTTATGTTCTAAACATACTGTCTCATAATCTGACGATTATATAGAGGGATTCGGCTGATCTGACAAAAAAATTAGAAAAACGGTTCACCTTAAAGGCCATCCCTGCAACTTCCCGCTAATTCCATTCCTGGGCGCTTAAAATTGTACTTATGATATTTTTGAGCTCAAAATATAATTTATGTGATATTTTGAGCTCCCTGAATTCAAAGAACTAATATTAAAATTTTTAATTTTTCTTAGCGGGAAGTCAAAAATTTTTTCTTCTATTCTTTTAAATCATTAAACTTAATTAATTGAAAAGATCAGGAAATAGCATGCAATTAAATAAGTGTATGCTTTTTTAGTAGAATAAATGTATTTATAAAAATTACTTAAAAAAAAGCTTAAAATAGTTTAATATTTTATATTTATTTGATTAATTAATCATCATCTTCATCCGAGGCATTATCTCGAAATAAATGTTAACACACTTGACAAAACTAATTTATTTTTTAATAATTTATTATTAATGAGCTAAAACAACCGTGAGCGAGTGTACTAAACCCTGCCCCCTTCATACCGCATACGCTTGAGACCCAAAAACGTGTTACTGCGCAGGGTTCAAGTTACATTTAACAGACTATACCACGTGTCTTTACGATCAGCTGTGATGGCGTCATGGCAGCAGAAACCAGAGTGGGGACGGAGTGAGAGAGTAATAGATAGAGAAAGAGTGAGAGAGGAATAGAAACGCGGAGAAGGAAATGTAGGCATCACGCAACTGCACGCATTTAACTTTATCGACGAATTTTTGTTATTTCGGCTTGCGGAAATCGTCAGATTATATATTTTTCATTATTCTTGAATTATTTCCTTCAAAATAAAAAAATTTAGCTACGCTCGAGAATGTCGAGATGACGTTTTTTTATTTAGGATGTAATTAACTCACCCTACCTTAATCTGACGCGCTCGAGAATTTCTGATGGTCAATTTTTTTCTACCAATCTGATCCTGTATCCTTTACGGGCGGCCTTATATATGGGCCTCATGTTTTGTGGAGGTACTTAACCGGGTACAAGGTATCCCCTGTATATTAATCTGACGCGCTTTAGTAAATCCCGAAATCCCCGCTTGGGCTCCCCTACTATTATAGTTATTATATAAAAATTAAAACAAATTTTTAAAATCTTTAGGAAATAATTTGGTGAATCTTTGCCTTCTATTCGATATTTAATATCGCCAAATAGCATTACATTATATCATAAAACTAGCTTCTACCCACCGATTCGCTCGCGTTAAATTTAGGGTAACATACAAGGTCTCTTTTATATAGTTTGAAATGTTTTACACCTTCTGTGTAGGAATTTAAAGAAATGAGAAAATACTTGTTGCATTTCATTATATTTTTTCATGCATTTATAGTTTTTCATGCCTTTCAACCCTTATTTCACCCCCAAAAGTGTAGAATTTCGAAAAATTTCTTTCCTTTATGTTTCAAAAACAAACCTGTGAAAAAATTTAGCTTTCAGTCTATGTTTTTAAGCTGGGTGTTAATATATCAGTCAGGTCATTTCCTTTTATACGTATAGATAACATTGTCAAATATTGCGATATTAAAACCTCACTTTAATATTATAAATTCAATAGAAGTATATCTCCTATAATTTCGCTCGACAAAGGAAGTTTCCTGACCAAAAATATGATATTAATATTGATTTGTATACAATTATAACCAAGCCCACATTCAAATACATAAGCCCTGCAAACTGCGGGAAAAAGAAGAGAAAATGAGGTGATGCAGCATCAGATCAAATAGCTGATGTTCTTAAATTACACTTCCGATCAAGTCAACTTTTAAACAAAAAAAAAATCAGTATCGGTTCAGCCGTTTTGGAGCTACGATGCCAAAGATACACACAGATATACACGGTAAAAATAAATAGCCATTGAATATATTACGCTATTATCTCAGCTATTTCAATCGTTTATGTAAATAGCTCTTTAATTACCCAAATCATTAATCAATGTGAAACATGAATCGTCGTTAAGGGTAGTTAGGACATCCGCCAAGAGACCGAACTATATATTATATAGTAACAGTTAGATACAATGTCAAAACGGACTAAGGTCCAAATAATTTGGATATTTATGGCTGTACAATTTATTTGATCGTAATAATAGTACAAGAAAATATCCCTTTTTATTTACATGCACCACTACAGGTAGTGGTAGTGTGGGGCTCATCGATCGCTAATCGAGGTAAGTACCCACTAAACCCCAACGAACAGCCTTAGTGGGACGCCGCGGGTTTGCTTGCTGATGCAACCCGATTTTTTTTTTTTTTCGGAATGTGTATTGCTGTTGGCCCTACTGGCCTTGACAGCGTCACCGGGCGGGGAGGCCGAGTACTGAGACTCAGCCGTGATAAAGGGACAGCCCTCACGGGGGCTCAAATTTGATTCCGTCCTTAGGGTGCCTCCTGCGAAGCCGAACCACGGCTAGGGACGTCATCGGAGATGGGGGCAGCGCTCCGAGCGCATTCTATACGATAGACTCACCCGACGGTGTGAGCGCGACGCGACGTGCGAAACAAAGGACCTCGTCCTCGCCGGCGAGGACGGTGTTGTGTGCGTGTCTGTGCTGTGTAACGCCGATCGTCAATAGCCTTAGCCGATCGCCTTAGCGCCCTCCACCGAGACTAACTTTTGAATGAAGTTGTTTCCCCCAACGACCGATTAGACAGCTTCTCTTCCTGCTTCACGTAGCAGGACCAGAATACTCTGGCAAAAACCAAATCAAGAGCCGTGTGTCCTAGGGCTCCTTTCACTGGGAACAATAGTCGATTGTACCCCTCCAGCACTATCGACTAATGCTCCCGTCTACTGAGAAACCCCCGCCCCCGCCACGAAACAGCCCCAGGGTACCGCAAGGTTTGACCTGCTGTTGGAGGGGTGCAAGAAAATACCCTACATTATCGTAAATTACTAGCGACCCGCCCCGACTTCGTCAGATACATAATTATAAATTTTATTTCATTGTTCCCTTGTTAGCTTTATCCCGCTCTCGGGTCTCCTACCTAAAAACTACATGCATACAAACATTAGATACCTAATACAATTTTTTCAGAAATTCCAAAAATTTAAGAGCCCTTTTCAACGACTTTTTCAAGTTTCATTTTCAAGAAAACATTTGTATTGCGTTCTATATCACCTTAATCAGATCATCAGAAGAGACGGTATTGGTACGACAATAGCCCAAGGGTGTCAGGATCAAACCACCGACTCTCGCGTTAACGGAGTAGAGTCAGCCCTTCAACCGTTGAGCTATTGAGGCTTCATAGCTATAGCATATCTGATTAAAATCGAATGAACCTCCTTTTTAAATCGTCTTTGAAGCCAGTTAAATATAATCAAACATTCTTAAAGACGGACCTCCATCGTATTGAAATTCCATTTTTTTTTATTTATACAATGTTTGAACGAACAGAACTACGGTTAGCTTCTTTAAGCAACTTGAGTATCCGGCGACCCAGATTTTAATTTCAACGTGGAAGCAATCTTGAAACTCAAATATAAAGGTTTTACGAACATTAAAAATAATCCCAACGAACGGACGATATTGAAACTTTTATGATCCGAATTTAAAATTTGTCTTTATTTAATAAAATCTGAGATTTTTATGCGAGTTTGTGTACGCCAGCTAGACCCATTTGAAAAATATCCGACACCTAGTGATGTAGTAACGCAACATCTCGATCTCTCTCAAGATATTTTTACGTGCTTCGGAGGGCAAATAAAAAGTCGGTCTCGGCTGTTAACAATTCGATAATAGTCGATAAGTCAAATCAGAGGCCTATACGGGCGACCCGAACAACTCTGACACTAGGTTGGCCACTGACCACTCGATAAGAAGAAGAGACGTCTCGATAGATATTTTAAGGATCTTCAGCACGCCTACTTATGTACTCACCATTTACACAGCCATTGGTATAGAAATCACCATCGTTTTATCCGAATCTCATCCTATTTCTGATTAGACAGGCTTCTATTAATACGAATGAGAAATCGACCAAAGTCGGGCATCCCTTCTTTCTAATTTCGTTTGGAGTGGTGTCGCCAATCTGATCAGCCCCGATCTTTGGGGATGTTAAGTAAAAGAAAAAAGAATTTAGACAAACGGAGAACTTTTTTCGTTAACCTGTGATATTTAAAATATCCCAATTAAACCTCCACCACCATTCAAAATATTTTCATATCAATGTTTATCCAAATCCAGTAAAATACGAAGTACCTTTTCACACGTACCGGTTACCGGGTAGCCGGCGCCAGGTTTCGGGTAGCGATTTGTACGGCCATGTATAGCAGCTTTCACACGTACTTAATTTTGCTCGGCAAACGTTACGCCGGGTTCACCACTGTCTGAGCTACTTGATTCAAAATTGGGTCGTGTGAAAATGAAATGATATACCGGACAGTCGGCGCCGAATACCCGGCAACCGACACCTGTGAAGAGGCACTACAGTACTGAAGGTATTCATAACTAATTCCAAGAACGAATTCGTCAGAATTAACTTTAACATACATGACTTAAAACATTTAGTAGTGATAAATCACTTCCAAAGGTCTTTCAATATATTTAAAAAACGAAAACCGCGAATCACATACTATGTTAACAGCTAATGTATAGTGTATATAGAATATAAACTACAATAGCCTTGCAACAATGGGTGGCCAGCGGCAAAATCCTTGACCATTTTGAACTCTATCACCATTGAATAAGATATATAATATTTTAGATTCTTGAACCTAACCAACAAAAGACCAGAAGCAGGTCACGGGAACAGTAAGTTTCACTCAAACAACGAATCAAATATCGATTTCAAAGTTATTATTTGTATAATATTGTGAATGTTGTAGCAAACCTGTCTTAAACGCCACTGGTCGTGAGTTCGATTTCCGCTCGTATTGAACACATAGTCATGTGTTCCGGTCTGGGTGTTTGCCCTTGTGGGTGCCCCACCGTGCCTCGGAGAACACGTCAAGCTAACATTCCCTGTTGTTATCATAACATCCGATGATGATCGTTAACTCTTGATTGGTACTTTTCTCTTATCCAATAAGTTGCTGGTTCGCCCTTAGGTTTGCGTAAATCAGGTGACAATCGCTGTGCGTAAAAACTAGTAGCCTATTAAATCCGGATAAGAGTAATAAGCAGACCCTACGAAAAATACCGGGATAAATGCTACGACGAAGAAGACTATAGACTTAAACCAATATACCTTGAAATACACTATGGTCTATTGATCACGGGTAACTAAAGTTTCTAAAATTACCGATTATAATGTATCAACCAGTGACCGTTCGATACTATACATTACATCAAATAATATTGTCAAATGTACTTATATGTAATCTAACAGTCTCAGGATCCATTATCTGGTTCACTAAAAGAATTATCACAATAAAATCAAGTATCTGACCTTATTTTTATCCAACAATCTTTATAATACTCTAAGGGTTTCTGCGGCGAGTTAGAGGGTGCTCGACGTCGTGTCCTTACGAAAAGAGCTCTTGAGCTGGATTTATCCACACAAAACGCGTAGGTTGATGTGACCGTTTAGTCTATGGGTTGGGTACATCATTTATATTTTTTATTTTTTTAATTTTCATGACGGTTGGCAAACAAGCATACGGTCCGCCTGATGGTAAACAGTCACCGTAACCTATGAAAGCTTGCGATACTTGAAGTGTCACATGCGCGTTGCTAACCCGAGGAACAGGAGGGATTTTTATTTTTTATTTATTTAATTTTTTTTTTTTTTTTTTTTTAATAGGTTTACCAACAACTATATCATTTACAACAACAATAAAACAATTTAAGTTTACAAAGTACTTAGACTAAAATGATAAGTTACTTAAAGGTAAACACCGCATGCAAATAAAAATAACAGTAAAAACGTAAAAGTTAAGTTACACTAATTATATCAAAACTCATGTTTTTTAAATACTAGTAGAATATACATTATTACAGTGCTTTGACAAAAAGTATCAATAATACGTAGCAAATAAAAGTAAAATAAACAGAATTAGTAATTTTAAAACAGAAGCATTAACCTATTAATAGAAGAACTATATAATATTATAAATTGAAACTAAACTTTACTTAAAGCTATATTACTAGTTAGCTACTGATGGGATGGGATGAGAAGGAAAGAAAAGGAAGGGAACAAAGGGGTGGGAGATTGAGGCTCCGGCGCTCTCACTAATCGCACGAAACGCAACAGTAAGTACCTACAGATACTGTTACTTTACACCGATTTTAAATGATAGGGTAGTACTTCGAGGGTTGAGGGCCCATTTGTGCTGGGAAGATATTTTGTACGCATTATAGGGTTCCGTTTTTGCCATTTGGCTACGGAACCCTAAAACTTACTGTGACATACGCACGAACAGACGGATAGCCGAGCGTACAGACGGATATGAAAGAATTACAACGTTTCTGTTTTTGCCATTTACGGAGACCTAAAATAAATAAAGATCCGTGCAATAAAAAAAATCAAAACAATTCGGTATACCGTGCCACCGAAGCCACTGGACACAGCTATAGTTATATAACACGTTAAATATATTCATAACGTAGCTAATAAAATATAAATACTAGTATTGTGGTCAAAAGTAAATTTTGTTCCCTCTAAAGTCGAAATACTCAAAGAGTATTTTATTCTTTGTGAGAACATTGAACTATTATATTACATTTTCTTTTGTAAGTGCAACAATACGAGTACTAGATATTGAGTAAACTTTTGAGGAGCTCTTAAAAGCTAGCCACAATGAGCAAAAAAAATCGTACCTTTATAAGTCCGGCATTACTTAATTTATTACTAATTTTGTGCGGTATAAAATTAAAATTAATTTTAAGGGTAACCACTCTATGAATTCATGACATACAAAAACTTCTTCTTCTTATCGAGTGGTTAGTTGCCGAACTAGTTTCAAAGTAGTTCAGGTCGCCCGTATAGGCCTTTTACCTGACTATTCGACTATTGTCAAATTGATAATAGCCGGGACCGACTTTTTACGTGTCCTCCGAAGCACGGAGACGCTGAGTTGAAATACCACTATGCGATCACACATCACCCAACGTTTACCAATCAGTGAGTGCACCCGTCTATGAGCGTCTCATACAAAACACGTCACACTGGTGGTAGGTCTTTTGTTGCAAGAGGCCGGCTAGGTAGGTACCACCGCAGTGTCAATATTCTGCCGCCAAATAGTAGTGTTTAGGCACTACTGTGTTCCGGTTTGAAGGGCATTGTACGCTAGTGAAATTACTGGGCGAACGAGATTTAAGAACTAATATCTCGAGGTTGGCAACGCGTGAGTGGCACCTACTAATGGTGCTGCAAGCGCTCATAGGCTGCGGCAGCCACTTACCATCAGGTGGGCCGTATGCTTGTTTGCCAACTTCTAACATAAAAAAAAAACTAATAATGAGAAATATTTAAAAAAACATTTTTTTGTAATTTTGAGGTTAATTTCCGTAGCTTATCGATACCCGATTCCTAATGATAAATTTCACAGAGATAAATAACGTAGTAAAATCACCCTCACCATTATCTTTTCTTCTCAACTTGACATAGATGAGTCGTTGGAAACGCGACTAATTGAGATGAATACGCCATTGTTTTCTGACGTAAAAGTCAAAGGAATTTCAAGATGAAAAGACCGTTTTTCCGTGGAAATTTTATTCGGGAATTAGCCTTGACAAAATGGTGCCTTCGTCAAGTTAGATTCATTGTGTATGGTGACAGCCCACAACTAGCGGATTGGGGTTCTTTAATGGTTTTCGTGTGATATGTGATACGTGGAAGTGTTGGCAAATTGATTTTTAACAGGATTTATTTTTATGTTTATCGGCTATTATAGTAATAGACCATTTCTGGGGTCTTATACGTTTTTATATTTTCTTTAAGTAATTTTTATTTATTCATTACTGCTTTGTTCCCGTAAATAAGGATTCATAATGAGGCACGTTTATTTCAATAGAAATAAATTATTCCTTTTAACAACTTTCATCCCCTATTTCACCATCTCAAGTTTTCTTATTCGAGACAAAAATTCATCAAAATCGGCTCAGCCATTTTTGCGTGATTTAAACATGACAATCATCCAAACATACAAACTTTCACGTTTATTATATTAATAGGATTTAATAATACTTTCATGCAATAAGTGTACATAGTGCGAGCTTATCGCTACTGCGTTCTCAACCTTAGAATGCTCAGGAAAGAAAATGACAAAAAAATGCAATTATTATTATTATTATTACAAAAAATAGAATATAATTATAAATTGGTACTACTTCATGGGGCTAATTTTAAGATATAAAACAATAATAATTATTGATATACTAGCGGCCCGCTCCGGCTTCGCACGGGTATAAAATATATAGCCTATGTCATTCACTGAAAAAATGATTAAAATCGATCCAGTAGTTTTGATTTATTCATTACTGCACGTGGCCCACACGCACGCGTTCAATGTAATTATTTACGACATCACATTAGAAACCTCAATTTTTCTTTTCTCTACTATTTTTATACATATAAACCTTCCTCTTCAATCACTGTATCTATTTAAAAAACCGCATCAAAATCCGTTGCGTAGTTTTAAAGATTTAAGCATACATAGGGACAGAGAAAGCGACTTTGTTTTATACTATGTAGTGATGATGATGATATATAACGCAGAATCGTAACGGTTACACGTCGATGGATTAAAATATTATGTCGTTATTATAATGTCGTATTTGAGCCCTCGAATAAAAACGCACGATGACAGATACGACTGATGTCAACAGCCAATACCTTTCCTTTATATCACAGACTACCTGTTTCGTGTATATTGTAACATGGGATTTAAAAACAAACAAACTTCAACAAATACTTATATATTCTTTAATACATTTGGACGCAAATAAGCAATACCATGTCAACCCACACGACTGTCATTTCGAAAAAACGCGTTTGAAAATTTTGAACAACTAAACTTTATATGATTTTTTTTTTATATTGGTCAAGTTTTTGTCAATTTCAGATTTATGTAAGTTATTTTACTTATTTTCACAAAAAATAAGTATACAAACTGCATATTTCGTATATAATATAACCCAGAACGTTTAACATAATACATAAATTGCATGATTAAAAATGGATTTTTTATACGTTTTAAAGCTTAAAACCCTAAAAATATTAAAGAAAAATGTTCTTCAGCCATTTACCAACACTTCTGCATATATAACTCAGTTTTTTCAATTTTGTGGGTTGACATGGTATTGCTTATTTGCGTCCATTTATAATACATAATATTTATATAAACCGTATACCACAACAGTGGCAAACACATTTTTAATTCCAAAGAAAGGGAAACGAAAACGACGTAGTGTCTTAAAACAAATCACTACCAGCTACTCTAATAAGGCTTATTCAACACAAACGTTGTGTGTTTAGACGACGTTGTGGCGCAGCGGTAGCGAACCTGCCTTAAACGCTACAGCTCGATTCCCGCTCGGAGCATGTATGTTTGTTTTTACCATACAAGCATATTTTCCAGTCTGGGTGTATTTGTCCTTGTCTTTGTTTTTTTTTTTTTTTTTATGTTAGAAATTGGCAAACAAGCATACGGCCCACCTGATGGTAAGTGGTTGCCGCAGCCTATGAGCGCTTGCAGCACCATTAGTAGGTGCCACTCACGCGTTGCCAACCTCGAGATATTAGTTCTTAAATCTCGTTCGCCCAGTAATTTCACTAGCGTACAATGCCCTTCAAACCGGAACACAGTAGTGCCTAAGCACTACTATTTGGCGGCAGAATATTGGACACTGCGGTGGTACCTACCTAGCCGGCCTCTTGCAACAAAAGACCTACCACCAGTGTGACTGATTGCACTGGTGGAATAATCTATGTTGTGACAGAGGTTATCCCAACAGCGGGCGATGGGGTCGTCTCATCCCGACGCCTTTGTATGTGTTTCCGGACCCCCAACACAGGATATCACTATTCTAATGGGGGCGTTGAGTGTGCAGCGTTTCTTTATTTATTATTGATAAATCTAAATTAACTAATTTTGATATTCATATAACTGTGTTAAAAGAATCTATGCTTTATGATAAAAGAACTTGTCCTTCAGCGGATCTCAACTATTTTACTTCCCTTCTTAACCCAAAAAGAAAACTTTTTCACATTTTTCTCTTTTGCTAGCTGTGGAACCTTAAAAATCATATATATTATCCAGTTCCAAAAGTGCTCTCACAGGGGTTGTATAAAAATATGATCTGTAAGACCACTAAGGATTGTACTATTCTATAGTCAAGTGATATTCAGTAAAATAGAAAAGAGCCTTTTGTATTTTGAAGATTCAAACTAGTGAAGTACAATGGAGCCTTTGTCCTCAAGTTCTCCCCCCCCCTCCTTTGTCCTCAAATGCCCCCTTTTGTCCTCAAGTTCACGGACAGGGACGAATGGTACGTACACCCAGGTTTCTATGTCTGTGTTATTATTACTTGAGAAATAATCTATATTATAAATTACGACTAGCCATTACATCGTTTCGGTTTGTTAGAGATTTTCATGAAATCTTACCTTGGATAAATGAAAGTGTTGTATATCAAAATTTTCTTGACGATTTTTTTAAATGATAACGTGAATTTTATTGCTTAAGGTAACTTTTAAGCATTCGCTGGGAAATACCTATATTATTGTGACCCAAAACGCAGCCACATTGACTGCGTTGTCGGAAGCTGCCATCAGATCTTCCCGCGTGCAGGTGTTAGGGCACGCAGGGCACGATGTGAGGTGGGATATCGCTTGCTTTACACCGCAAATACAGTCTACATTAGTACCATCCCTGAATCTCCATTTTTAGCATTAATTTGTTTTATACCGCATAGAGATATCATAAAAAATAGCTCCTATTCGATGCCTTGAACTTGTCCATTGTATGCATAACCACTGCAAATAAGACGCAAGTAAGACGCAATATCTACCCAATAAATTATTATGAAAGATCTATAAGCATTACTAAACGTAAATAGTAATAATCGTAAAAAAAACACCATTAGTATGATACCACTTGAATAAGCATAAATACGCGTAGTCACAAACAAAATTGACGCAAATAAAAACCGGTAAGTGGCTAGACGTCGTATGAAAAATGATGTCATATCTCACCGGCTCAGCGTGGGACAAATTAGGGACGTTCGGTGGATTTTTAAGCATTTGTATTCATATCGATAACTTACCCACGTCAAAATGTCGTGACGTTATAGCTTCTACAAAAGTTAAGAATCTTATATTGAACCTTAGCTTATATTGAATTGCAATAAAAAAGGTTATAGTGAGTTAACCTGAAAAGATAGACATATGCTGTCCACGACTTTTTTTTTGAAACTTTTAAAGGGGTACCATTCCACCATACATCAATATTGTCTAACTTATAACTGTTTTCGCAGCTCACGCAACGGAAGCTATGATTTGATAAAAATGCTTGGGACTCTTAATATTTAATAATTCCTGGATCTCATTCAAGAACCAAATTTTATATTAAAGAATACAATTGTAAAAAACATATATTTGAAAAGAGTAACTGGCGAGTTTCTTGTCGGTTCTTCTCGATAGAATCAACCTTCTGAGCCGTCGGTAGCGTTTGACTTCAAAATTCAAAAGTATTACTTTTTAAAAGTCTCTTTATCCTAGCATTATTCCCGGTATTTTTATGTACCCAGGGTCTGCTTATTACTCTTATCCGGATTTGACAGGTTACTAGTTTTTACACGGAGCGATTACCATCTAACCTCCGCAACCCTAAGGGCGAACCAGTAACTCATTGGATAAGAGCAATTTACTTATTAAGAGTTAACGATTATTATCAGATGTTATTGATAATAACCGGGACCGACAGCTTAACGTGCTCTCCGAGGCACGGTGGGGAGACCCACACGGACAAACGCCCAGACCGAGACAGAAATTTTAACAAACATCTGCTCGAGCGGGAATCGAACCCGCAACCGTCGAGACTAAAGGCAGACTCGCTACCCACAACGCCACAACGGTACTTTTTAAAAGTCTACTTGAATAAAAATAATTTTGATTTTGATTTTGATTTTGTAATAATAATCTTTAACACTTGAGGTAATTTGACCTTATCCAATGAGTTTCTGGTACGCCTTTTGGGTTGGAGAGGTCACATGGCATTCGTTATGTGTGAAATAGTCAATAACTAACTCCTCACTGGGTGAATACCGGTGATAGTGATAGTCAGAAGAAGTTTTAAAGCAAAATAAATCTATTAATAATTATTTAATTGTTATTTTACGTTAGTAGAGCTATGCTTCTCTCAGCACAAAAGGGCCGGCTCGAGCGGGGAAGTACTACCCTCTCACAGAAAATCGGCGTCAAGTAACAGTATCATTAGGTACTGTTGCGTTTCGTGCGATGAGTGAGAGCGCCGGAGGCCCAATCTCCCACCCTCTCTGTTCCCTTCCTTTTTTCCCTTCTCATCCCGTCCCTCCTGTTCCTTGGGTTGGAAACGCGCGTGTGATACTTCAAGTATCGCAAGCGTTCATAGGTTGCGGTGAGTGCTTACCATCCGGCGGACCGTTTGCTTGTTTGCCAACCGTCATGACATTGAAAAAAAAATTAATACAATCAGACTACAATCAAACAACTGCCTGAAATTGTGTACGAAAGAGCAATTTGAAATTTTAATTGTGAGAATTATTTATTCTCACTTCATTAGATCTGATAATGAAAGGAACTTCCTTCGAAGAAATTTTCAGTCGAGTTAAAGTACTGATTAAGTAATGCCTATTTAATTATAAATGCGAAAGTAACTTTGTCCGTCACGCTGTCACGTCTAAAAACTAAAGCTATTTTGATTTAATTTTGTTGTACAGATAGACTAGACAGTGGGAAATTACATGCTATACTTTTTGTTGGGAAAAAGGGGTTGATATAGGGGATGAATGATTTAATGGGATAGCAATTATTTCTATATTGCATTAAGAGTGTGGCATAAAAAAACACGCGGGTGAAGCCACGGACAGCAGCTGATAAATAATAAATGTTTAACCAAACAAGAAATTAATTATTAAAAAATCAAAACATGAACATTTATAACTTACATAGGAAATATTAAAAATCTTCTTATGAGAAAAGTCTAAGTCAAATTTTGCTGTTTTCATTATGGTGATAAATAATTTTGACAAGAATGGGTAAAAAAATTTAAAAAAAAATTTTAAAAAAATGAAAAAATAATAAAAAGAAAAATAAATGAAAAAATAGCAGTATCCTAAGAGGCTCTAATACCCACATCCTCTGTCCATTTCCTTGTTTTCCTCTCTGAGAGCAACTTAAGATTAACACTATGCTGTGGGCTATCCCAGACTGAGGTAATCAATTAGGAATACACACACACAAAAAGGAGAAATAGATTAAATAAAACCTTCCTAGTTAATCATTGCTACAATTTCACATGCTTCTGTATGTATGAGGAAAAATTAAGGCAATCGACCAGTCTCTAATGACAAAAACTCTCCTAATGCTTCAGATAATCACGTGTAGGGATGACAACCGTCCTTCAAGATTTACCTCGGACAATAGAAGTATTAATTAAAGCTAGAATGGCAATATTCCTGTATATCCTATCCTATCCTACTGATATTTTATATTCAAAAGCGAGTTTGTTTTTATTTCTAATATGATCACTATTTGTAAGCCTATTTTGATGATTCTTTTTGTTCTGTTTAGCTTCCAAAGTGATTCTACGTTAGTTATTACAAAGAACTCTTGGAAGGATTTAGAGTGAAATTTCTCAGAATATACTAAAGCCACTTAGTTGGTAGACGTGGACAGGTTATTTTATACTTGTTCTTTTTGATATCATGACGATTGGCAAACAAGCATACAGTCCAACTGATGGCAAGCCGCCACCGCAACCTAAAAACACTTGTGCCTTGTGAGGCTTGAAGTATCACAACCGCGTTGCCAACCTAAGTACTACTGATAATTCGGTTAATTTTATAACCAGGTTTTTAATAAATTAACTGTCTATTTGCGTTTGCTATTAACAATTAATATTAATAAATATATGTTTGTTCCAGTGGCCTGCTCAACTGTTACGGTGACTAAGTGTCAAGCTGCCCTCCGTACCCTGCAAGCGTTTCCGTTCTTCAAACCGACGTGCCTCTGTCGGGAACCGAACGTCGATCCTGAATGTAACTCGTTCCGCGACTTCCTATTCGATCATCCCTGCGTGTTTGTCATGAAGAAAGGTAATTTGTAATCTATAAATTAATATATCGCGACATCTACACGCAACACGATGTAACGCGATAGAAAGACAAGATTGTCACATCTCGCATCAAGCTACAGCGACACCTACATGACATTCTACGCAACGATATTGACGACCAATGAGCGTCACGATCCTAAATCGCGCTATCAGAGTTTCCTACGATTGTAACCTATATAATTATACAACTTCCTGACGTAAGTCACTGGGCTTCGGCCCGCCAGGCAATATCACCCGCCTGGTCGGAAGGTCCTCCCTATTAAGTTGGAGGGACACCACATGTCGTACCCTCCACAAATACATGAGGAGAAATATCTGTACCTCTTTTTAGGAATATTTCGTGTGCAAAGGAGTGTGACCTTAAATACATACTTAAAAGTGTCTTGGTCGTTGTGTATGTCTCCGAACCTCCACAGGATATAACTATCCTAATGGGGGCCGTTGAGTGTGTTACGTTTATTTATTTTAAGTATTCTTTATTCAAATAGGTCTTTAAGCACTTTTGAATCATATTAAATATATGTGCAGAAAGTATTTATAATATTTATGTATGATCAATTTCATACATTATGGCGCAGCGGTAGTGACACTCTCTTAAGCACCACAGGTCGTAGGTTCAATTCCTGCTCAGAGCCGATGTTTGTATTGACCATGCAGGCATATATTCTGGTCTGGATGTTGGTCCTTGTTCTGTGTGTGTGTTTCCAGACACCCAACAAAAGTAGGTCGATAAAAAGGTATAAAAACCTACTAGAATACTAAAGAATATAATTATCATAACTTCATGTCGAACAAAAGTATTATTTTATTCAACAAAAATGACGAAAGAAAAAGACAAAAAATATTTATCAAAAGACTTTCATAATGGAATACTTTATAAAAGTAATATGAAAAAGGCTAATCTAAAAGAAAACTTAAAAGCAAAGCGTATAAGGTAATGTTACATAAGCACTTATTTGGCATCGGTCCAGATAAAGAACCACCTGAAAGCCGTCAATGTTATTATTAGAAATATCGATTTAACTTGCCCCACATTGAGCTAAGGTTATAATTATGCAATAAAAAAACAACTTGAAAATGTCACGAACTACATGCACGACTATATAATAGCATTTAGCCATGAGTAGTATGTATCCGGCAGGATAGGACCAGCGAATATCGAATCTAAGTAGCAGTAATTTTTTATCGCCCCGGTGTTTTGGGGGTGCTCTATTCTTGTCCAAGCAAGAAATAGGGGTATAGAAAATTTATGTTTGTTTGATTTTTGAAGATATACTTCTTTTGGCGCGTTAGGGAAAAATTATGAGAGTAAATTTTTACGATGCGCGCGCACACCGTCACAAAAACCGACACCCTGAAGTTAGCTATAGTCAACATTTTTTTGTGAAAGTGACGTTTATTTTGAAATTGACAGATCATTTTTACAGATTATTTGTGATATTTAAAGAAACTTTATTAAACTAGATAATGCATTATTATAAAACTTTCAATGTATTAAATACCTATTGTTAGTGTCGTTTTTTCTTCAAACGTAGAATAAGGCGAAAGATAAAATTTTTGAAAAGATTTTTATCTTGTTACGCCAAAGAAGTAAAACTTCTTACGCGTATACATAAGTACACACACACTTTTTTAATTTTTAATTTTAATGGAGGGATAAAAATTTCGTACGATTCTACAGGTATTTAAAATTGTTGCTGTTTGAATGTGAGATGATGATTATTCTTTTGCTTGTTGGTCCTCGCCAGGTTACTCTTATCGGTAGTTTCCATACTGTTGAGTCAATTTTGAAGACAACGAAATGACCAGATATCCTCCTGGGGTTATGGATAAAGAGAGTTCAACCGAGATATCTATTAGAAAATGCCCCTTACACAGCACAGACACGCACACAACACCGTCCTCGCCGGCGAGGACGAGGTCCTTTGTTTCGCACGTCGCGTCGCGCTCACACCGTCGGGTGAGTCTATCGTATAGAATGCGCTCGGGGCGCTGCCTCCATCTCCGATGACGTCCTTAGCCGTGGTTCGGTATCGCAGGAGGCACCCTAAGGACGGAATCAAATTTGAGGACCTGTGAGGGCTGCCCCTTTATCACGGCTGAGTGTCTGTACTCGGCCTCCCCGCCCGGTGACGCTGTCAAGGCCAGTAGGGTTAACAGCAAACACATTCCGAACAAAAAAAAAACCGAGATATCGGTTCCATATCCCACTAAAACCTCCTCGGCTGCCGACCTTAGAGTCGAAGAGGGCTCCGGATCTCCCGCGGAACGCATTCCAGGGGCTCACAAACACATCACTCATCTGAGCCCATCCCGAGGGTATCTAATGGTGTTACCTTCATCCAGAGCGGAATGCCGCTCTGTCTAATAAATGTTAATATTAACTAAATGACAAATATTATTTGACGACGATGTGGCGCAGCGGTAGCGAACCTGCCTTAAACGCCACAGGTCGCGGGTTCGATTCCCGCTCGGAGCATAATATGCTTGTATTGACCATGCAAGCATATTTTCCGGTCTGGGTGTATTTGTCCTTGTCATTGTGAATGTTTCCGGACCCCCGACACAGGATATTACTATCCTAATGGGGGCCGGTGAGTGTGCAGCGTTTATTTATTATTTATTTATTTATAAATGACAAATATAAGCGTCTAAGGGGTCACTATCTAAAATTGAACACATGCATCTCACACAATAATCCCCGCAAACATTTCATAAGCAGCAGAGTGTTCAGAGCGTGGAACAAGCTCTCGGAATATTTTGTATCGGCTCATAATATTAATCATTTTGAGAATAGACTTGACAAAAATCTCAGATATTGAACCTCTAAGAGAACAACCCTTTTGTTATCTTACAGGCATCAGTGGAATCATCTACCAGCCTGACAAACTACATGATAATATTAATAATAAATTACTACTACTTACACAAAGTAAGATAACTTGTTAAAGTTCATAACACAACTACTGCCACTATGGTAAAGAACCTGCATTTGATTTCGATGACGACACTGATATTGTTTCTATCTAGGTATTGATTGTTTGGCATCTCACCATTGTGCCACGTGACACACATGGTATTACGTGACACGCTCAACCCCTTCACAAGGTCACATAATTATTCGGTAATAAGAATCCTTGATAGGCAATTTACTCTCATCCAATGATTTACGGACCCTTAAAGAGTTATAATATTAGCGTTCCATTCAATAAAAAAGCTTAAGCTAGAGACATACTCGCTACACCAATGGTGTAGCAAGGTAGGTACGAGGAAGGCAACGGCCCCACCCTGGACCTTGTAAAATACTAAGAAATGTAGGAATATAACTACTGTTATATATACTGTTTGTTATATTTTCTTTTGAGTTTTGTTTTTTTTTTATATTTCGAAGTATTAGGTTATAGGTTACAGTATTTGTTTAATTTTTTGTTTATTGTTGGTTTAGTTTAAGATAAGTACATAATTTAAGTAAAAGCAGTCTGATTTTTTTTCTACACATGCTGAGTTAGCCTTTAAGTGTGGTATACTATGTAAAATGAGTTTCATAAGTATTTAAAATGTGAATGTTACACTGTATATCATGTTGACTTTCTAAGAAATAAATAACACATTTCGAACTTTTTAACCAATAACTATTAGTAAAAATAGTGGATTTTGAAGGCCCTCAATTAAGATTTTGCCCTCCCTGAGCCAAATCCTGGCTACATGTAAATGTATAAAGCGTTATTCGTTTATTGATTTTTAACACCTTATGAAACAGACATTTTCATAGTAATCACTTTTATTACCTACCATTATTTCTAACGCCATGGTGATTTAACTTGATAACGAAAACATAAAATTGAACCACAGGTCATTGACAGAAAATCGATAAACATTAATTATTCAACGCGTTTTCAACACTCACTAGTACATTTACGGAAATAACATAGGAGATCAATTTCATTTCATTATTCAGGTAGCTTTAAATATTTTGGCTAAAATAAATACATAAATAAATAAATAAACGCTTCATAATCAAGGATAATTAGGATATGTATCCTGTGTCGGGGGTCCGGAAACATTCACAACACACCCAGACCGGCAAATATGCCTGTATGGTCAATACGAACGTCTGCTCCGAGCGAAAATTGTGACCTGTGAAGCTTAAGGTTCGCTACCGCTGCGCCACAACGTTGTCAATATATAAATAAAATACTACGACATTAAGTGTTCAATTTAGGCGATCTTAAAGTAAGCGAACTCAAAAAAAATTACACGAAATAAATACACAGACTTAATATAATAAAAAAAAAGGTGTGTGTGCGATTCACACAGGATAGAAGTGAAACTTTAGTAAATCGACAAAAGAATGAGATGAATATATGTAACAAGATATAAAAATATTCACAAACACTATTAAATAATAACACACTACGCTGACTTTTTACTAAAAAGCTGTAATACGCAGCCGCATAGATATATATATATATATATACATACCGACAATTGCTCTCTCCCTCTGGCTCACTAAAGCATGGCGCAAAGAGGAGAGACCGATAATATAAAATAGTATGTATATTTCTGTCTCATTCTTCTTACACACTTTTGTATTTGTGTGTCTTACCTGTCGTTTTTTTCCATTCCACAACGTTTCTAAAGAAGTTTCACTTCGAAATATCCACATTATAACATAATCACAATGCAATATCTACTGCAATTATTCTACTGCAACAAACTACTAGCCAGTCGGATTTAAAAAATGTGTAATTGTTACAGAAAAAGACCCATACCCAGTCGAGACTCTGCCTACCTGCACTTATGCCTTAAGCGTCTGCCACAACGAAAAAGCCTGCTCTGTACTGTTTGAACGCTTCAAGAACGCTTGCAAGGCACGTGATGGTGAATGCCGTATGGATGACAGGTAATAAAAGCTTAAACAATTTTGTATCTACTTTATGTGCAATCTATCTAGATTGATTTCGAAATACTGCTGTTGGCCCTACTGGCCTTGACAGCATCACCAGGCGGTGTCTATTGGAGTGAGTTGGTGAAATGGGACGGAAGTGTGTAACCAGAGGCTGGCAAATTTAAAAAATATAATCTAGGTTGGCAACAAGTGAGTGATACCTACAAATGTATGGTGTTGCAAGCGCTCATAGGCTCCGAAAAACGCTTACCATCAGATGGGCCGCTTGCATGCCAACTTAGTAATATAAAAAAGGCGTCCACAAAAATAATATCAATTATGAATGCCCAGATAAAAACTGGTGGTAACGTCATTCGAAGCTGTGGGCATCGCTGATGAAAATGTGAAGACCTAACTTGACACTACCAAGTTTTAGTGCAGGACAATAGATTTCCAATCAATTTTTAAAAATCTTATGTTCTTCGAAGCTGGAACTCTTATATCCAAAACGTTCGTTGGGAATAAAAATACTCTATTGATGTTTTTGAACTACTATTTTCCGCAACTAGCTTGGTTAGGAAAGTTCAATTGCTTTGTTCGATGAGTTTTGAGGCCCAAATCTTTTTTCAAAGGTAGAGCGTTGCTCCTCCCTACAGAAATGGACCGGCTCGACCGGGGCAGTACTACCCTCTCACAGAAAATCGGCGTAAAGTAACAGTATCAGTAGCTACTGGTGCGTTTCGCGCGATGAGTTCATCTCTGTTCATTTTTCCCTTTTATCCCTGTGATAGTAAGAGAATCGCAAGGGGTTGCCGTAAGGACCGTATGCTTGTTTGCCAACCGTCATGACATAAAAAAACTTCTTTTCTTTGTGACACTTCTGGTTGTAATAAGTGTAAGCTAAGAAGGCCATTTGTTATTAAAAGCCATTTAATTAATAAATAATTCTAGCTCAGCCTTGCCTCGTCAGATCATTTAGCAATTTTAGTAACCTAGATTGCTAAGAGCAAGTTAAAATTAATTTTGTGGAGACGCGATCGATATACCAATTTTATCGGACACTTTTACCAAATTTGCGGGTTCGGAAACTTTTTGAAATCTGTCAGCAAATTAATATCTCGACCTTTAGGAATTTTGTGGGTTGTGATTTTTAGTCTGTTAGTTTTATGTTGATTTCAACCTTCGTATATTCTTCAAAACTTTTAATTTAGGTCCGGGTAAAGTTATCTTTGATAATAATAACGGTTCAATGAACAACGTTTCAAATAATATCAAGCCTAGTTTTTTTTTTTATCAAATCGAATATATACCTATTAAATAACAGAATACCCTGGTCAAAATAGACACTAACGCTTAATAGTATGTGTAATTATTATGTAATCATGCATATTGTAGGGAACAGACTGCTCCACCTATCTTTTGAATGCCTTTTTATGAGAAATAGTAAATTAAAGAGAAAAAGTATGAGATCAATTTTAGTAGATAATTACCTGATTTAAAATTTAAGTCTGAGCTATTTTATCGTAAAACTAACCGTTTCGCCATAAAATCAAAAAAAAAAACATTTTTGCGACTTTTGACCTTGAATATTTTTTTTTTGCACATATTAGAGTGGAATCCCTTACGTGAATTAATCCAAGAGTACCCCTACTTTTTGAGCAAAATTGATAGAGCTAATATGAAAATAGTTAAATCAAATACTTTGACATTAACAGTTTTGAAGATTTATATTTATAACCGACGTTAACTTCGATAACTTTCTCATTATATTTTCTTTCTATGATTATTATAGTTCTATGATAATGATTCCAGGTGATCTGTAACAATAATATACGTATAAAACCTCTATAGACTATACCACGGCGAGTGTTCAGAGGAATTATTTTCCCTCATCCCTCCCTCCCCTTTCCATTCAAGAACTACGCGTGCCGGTCTCCGATGTCACCGACTAACTGTGGCATCAATGCCATCGCGAACTAAGAAGTTTGCCAACTCTTTTCTTTGTCGCACTTCAAAGAAATGGAATGCTTTACCGGCACACGTGTTCCCTCATTGTTACAACCTGGGGTCCTTCAAACGAGGCGTGAAGAGGCACCTTGCGGGTAGGCAGGGCGAGGATGGCTAGTACAGTTCGCCTTCTGCAACCATATTAGCCACCTTCGCGTGTGGACTCCACTTCCACTTACCATCAGGTGGAGTGGAGTTATTTGCCCTCCGGCGTTTATATAAAAAAAAAAAAAAAAAAAAAAAAAAACCTGCAAATTCACCGTAATTGATGTGTCGTGTATGAATTATTGTGTGCCATCAAACACGTCCCCAACCCAAAGTGGTAAATCCCTGAAGTAATTTTCTAATGGTTGTCCATTGTGTGCTTATAGGTCACCTCGTTCGAACGATTTGCGAATACATTTCTGTTATTGCGTACACATTGGTATAAACCTTTTTTTTTTTCTATTTCGTGATGGTTGATAAACAAGCGTTGATCCGCCTGATGGTAAGACCACAACATATGAGCGCGGGCGATACTTCAAGTAGGCGCGTGGCCAACCAAAGGGATAGGTGGGAAGGGATGAAAGGGGAAAAAGGAAGGAAACAGTGGTTGGAAATTGGGACCCGGAGCTTTCCCTTATCGCATGAAACGCAACAGTACTCCGTCACTTGACGCCGATTTTCTGTGAAGGGCAGTATTTCCCCGGTCGAACCGGGGCGCTGAGAGTGTAGCGTTTATTTATTTATTTACAATTCAAAGCTAAGTGACTATATTTACAAATAAATGAAAATATTGAGCAAATCATAAATAGCTTGAAATATATTTTGAAGTGGATATTTAGTTTTAATAAGCTTTTTTAATTTAATTCATAAATTTTAAAATACTCTGATTGCCATCTGACCTTTACAAAACGTTAAGGTCTTTTGATAAAAAAAAAATAACATGCCTTTTAAGGCACGGAACGTTTAATTTATAGCTTTAGAATAATAATTTATATTTACGGTAGCAAATTTACAAAAGATTTTTTTACTGGCTTCACCCACGGCTCCGCACATGTGGTACCTACCCAATTTTCTTTATTGCACAGAACTCTAATTATTTTTATAAAATATAAGTAGTGAAAGTCTCGTTATAATTGGTTCAGCCGTTACAGATATTAAACGGGACAAACAAACAGAAAGTCGGATTAATTTATAAAATAGATTCTTTATGTAAGTACCGTATACTTTCATATGCATTTAGTGTAAGCTGTTAATTTGGATTTACAAACAGACACTTCAATTTGATTTATTTGTATAGATTATTTATTCATATCTCATTAAGAGAGGGGATCGAGGAAATCTCACGAAATCATACCAAAATCTCACTACTGCTTAGTGTACTCGTCAAGTACACAAGGAAGTGGTAGTGTGGGACTCGACCACTTATTAATCAAGCGGCTATACCCAATAAAACTCAGCGCCACATTGGGACGTCATCGGCTCGCTTGCGCCATCATAACGAAGGGTTCAACTAAAATAACTTGGCGTATCATTCTTTTTTATTCTCAGGGAATCCTGCCGCGAAGCCTGGGCCGGTTTGCGTTTATCCCCGCTCTTCGGCTGCATCTGCCCTAATACCCACATGAAGAAACGCTGCGACCGCATCTTTGCCGTCGTCAACCACAACCCATGCGTCGGTGAGTAAGACACTTATTATCTCTGTTTTTGGTTATTGAGTGAGAAATTACGATTACTATTTTTATTTATATATATATTTTTAGATAGTGGTTTTTTTTTCAAAATGTGAAAATACCACTCCATTTAATAATCCCTTTAATATAAACTTAACCTACTCCTGCTTAACAGGAAAAAAAAATAAAGAAATGATAATATCCGGGCCTACAATACCTCTTCGATAAAGAAATGGATGCACTCCACTTGTAAATTTTACATACGCGCTATTTAATCAGATATATATCAGACGATTTTTGGACGCAAATAAGCAATACCATGTCAACCCACAAAATTGAAAAAACTGCGTTATATATGCAGAAGTGTTGGTAAATGGCTGAAGAACATTTTTCTTTAATATTTGTAGGGTTTTAAGCTTTAAAAAGTCATTTTTTTAATCATGCAATTTATATATTTTTAAACGTTTTGGGATATAATAATAGACGAAATATGCAATTTGTATACTTATTTTTTGTGATAATAAGTAAAATAACTTACATAAATCTGAAATTGCCAAAAACTTGACCAATAAATAAAAAAATCATATAAAGCAAGTTGTTCAAAATTTTCAAACGCGTTTTTCTCGAAATGACATTCGTGTGGGTTGACATGGTATTGCTTATTTGCGTCCTTTTATCAAAGCCATTTCTTCGGCATGTCTACTCTGGTCTCGATAGTGTGTACGACTCGTGAGTGAGAGATTACTGAGTCTCGTGAGTGGTAGTGTGGGATTCACCGGTCGCTAGCCGAGTTAAGTAATACCCACTAAAACCTAACGATCTGTCTGGCCCATAGTGGGACGCCATGAGCTCACTTGCGCAATCAACTGCGATGCCCCGCTCCTTATCATCAATGCAGAGACCTAAAGCCCCCTACACCGAGATAAGCTTTTTAATGAGATTGTTCCCCCCTACGACCAACCGGCGTGATTTTTTAGATAGGTTGACTGAGTCTCGAAGTCAATTCTGTTTGTAGCGACATCTACACGCAACATGACGTAACGCGATAGAAAGACAAGATTGTCACAATGTCGCATCAAGCTACAACGACACCTACAGGGCATACTACGCAACGATATGGACGATCAACGAACGTCACGATCCTAAATCGCGCTATCAAAGTTTCCTACCTACTTGAGGTATATATACAACTTTCCAACGTAAGTCGTTGGGCTTCGGCCCAGGGCTTCGATCCGTCAGGCAATATCACCCGCATGGTCGGAGGATCCTCCCTTCGTGTTGAGACACATTTTGCCACATCGTCACCTCCACATGTTCATCAGGAATGGAAGCAACGTTTCCAGCATATTCTAGCTTATGGACTCACTCTAAAGTGTGAGTGCGTCCCGAAGGGTCCAATAAAGGGCCTCGTCTGCGACTTCGTACTTCGTAAATATTTATTGACCGATTTCTAAAAAGGTGGATATTCTCTAAGGAGGATAATCTCTATATAAGTCTTAAATTTGGATTGAGTGAGTACGCCATAATCACGCCAACCGATTTCAATATTTCTTATTTTTCATTAATAACTATCGTTCGTAAGTAATAAGTATGAAATAAAATACTTTAAAGAAATAAAAAAATACTGACTTCAAAACTAAAAAGCAAAATATAAAATATTTCGACAAAATATTTTCTTCAGTAGTCGGTGCCCTGTGTACCGAATATTTTAGTTAGCAGGTTTTTAGTTTTGTAGTCAGTATTTTTTTTATACAGGACATTGTCCAAAGCGATTCTAACATCACTCTTGCAGGACATGCTAAATATACCTCAATATACTTCTTAACGTTTCCACACCACATTTATTTTATGGTTTAATTATAGTGAAGAAAGTAAAGTGTGGTAATTAGCTTCTAAATGCTTTTAACTCGGCTGTTTGGAGTTACTCGTAATTCGTAGTATTTTTGTAAACCTCCATTACATGTATACAGAATCGTGAGAAGCAACAATAACAATTAAAAGTAAATTTAATGAAATAGTTAAATGTTAATGTATTTTATAATTTAAATAAAATATTATTTATATTTTAATTTTATTCGATAAAAGCATTTTATTGTTTTTATAACACAAAAATTACAACTAAATAAATAAACGCTACACACTAGACGGCCATCATTAGGATAGTTATATGTCCGGGGGTCTGTAAATATACAAAACCAATAAACAAACCCAGAGCAGAACACATGCTTTTATGGTCAATACAAACATATCCTCCGAGCGGGAAGCGAAACCACGACCTGTGGCGCTTAAGGCTGGTTCGCCGCCGCTGCGCCACAACGTCGTCAATCAATTCATTGCCACATAAAAACATAGATATAATATGGAGCGAATGGAAAACCATCTTTTTTTTTTGTATGTCCGTTAAAAATAGGTCATATAAAAATATTACCTAATTCTTAGCAAAATATATTAGATATTTTATCTTTTTATTGGGAAAAAAGCCTTCATTTCACTAATGGAAACTTCAATAGCTAAGAAGCCATTTCCACATCACATAATTCAGAACGTACAAATCTAAGCAAACCTAATACGAATGTATCCAATATTCTGTTTAAGTAAAGGTAAATGACCTTATTCAGTCCGACCACGTCTCTTTCAATAACCAGTGAGTGGCTACTAGCTAATATAATGGTCATAACTATGTAATATCGCATCTAATAAAGCATCTCGATTCAATATACGTGGGAAAGTTTGATTCATTTCGCTTAATCCCTGCTGAGTTCTTATTGTCGGACAGGGCTGTCAACATCCCTGCCCGGGCAACCAACCAACATTGAGACCCCATTTCAAACCTTCAGGTGTGGAACTTTAGAGAATATTAAAGTACGTGTTTCTTTATCTTTAATTGTTCGCGAAAAAACAAAGTTTCATGCTTCTAGTTTCAAAAATGACTCACATGCCATAAAAACTTTCAAACCCTTTTTCATTCCTTTAAAATTTGAATATCGAAAAGTCTTAGTGCTTGTTTACGTTTTAAAACTTACAACTGTAAAAAAATGAGCTTTCTAAGTCCAAGGGTTTTGGCTAAGCTTTTATATATCAGATATAACACTATCAGGTTTAATAATAAAGAATAATACTTATATAATAAAATATAATCATAATTAATTATATATTAAAGAACTATTTGTGCTCGGCATTTCACTCGTGTAGTCTACATCAAAATTGTTGTTTGATTATTTTATTTATTTTTATTTATAATACTTTATTGTACACCACATAACAAGAAATTTACAAATGTAATGACTTATAAAATCGAGTACAATATATAAGGTGACATTATCGCTAATAAGCGATTTCTTCCAGGCAACCTTATATGGGTAACGAAACATAAGTATCGGAAAAAAGGAAGGTGGTGCATAAAGATTCAATATAATATAATATTTACTGATATAAGGGCTATAATAAAATAAATATATATGTACAAAATCAAAATAGTAAAATGATTAAATAAACAAACGAAAATTTCTCCGAGCGGGAACGCGCGACCATTGAGGCTCAAAGCAGACATGCTAGTGACCTTTCCGCGAACTTTACAAAACAATCCTCCTTCCGTAAAAACACGCTAAAACAATTTGTATTTTAGCCCTATGCGGTAAATGTGTATTCCGTTTTCGACCAAACTTTTGACCGCTCCCTTAAAATTTTACACAGAAGCTTCCACGATTTGCGAAACCAATTAAAATATTTCTGACTTTCGTGACCTACTAGTATTTTTCTTAAACCTTGCATGCTCCTACCGGTCCGTGATAAACGCCTTTAAGTGGATAAATTGCGGTATTTAAAAAAGTATGTGTTGTTAAAGTACCTGTACATATTTTCATAACATATGTTGTTATAATATTTCATTTCGAAATGACGTCACGCTGGCTTTAAATTGTATGCCTTATGCTATAAAAACTGTATAGCTAAGAAAATTAAAAAAAAATTGAACAAACTAAAAAGTTTCTATACCCACGTTTATATCATGAGAGTGCATATACACTTGGGAAATGTCTTACTCAATAAATAAATAATTTCCTAACAAATATTTTTTATTATTTTATTTTTGTCATCTATACATAAATTAGAAATATTTTCTTTTATAAAATCGACAACCCCATCTATGGTCTAATCCGTGGTCGAGATCTAAGCATCCTCTCCTCGACATCAGTTCTGTAAATCAATCTTAAAGTTATCTTCATAGTTTTACCTTTTATTAAACACTTTCATACTGTTACGTGCTGGGGTTCGAAGATTTGGATTAAAACACGTGATGGCTTTAAATGAGACTTTAATGAGTTCTTCAAAGTCACAGAACAATACTTCACAAATCACAGGTCCATCGTAGTCCAGAAGAAAAACCGAGGTCACTGGGTTTCGTACTTGACCACTTGTAGCTTCTTTACCAGCCTGATGGTCAGTGGTAACAGTGTGCGTGAGGGTAGCTCTTCCCTGGTCGAGCACGATCATTTATACCGTAATATTAAGGTCTTGGCATTACTGGTCATGACGTCGTCACCAGGTGACAGAGTACCGAGATTCGGCTTTGAAAAGAGATAGTCCTCAGGGACTCGTAAGCGTAAGCGGTTGCTGTAGTATATGAGCGGTTGGAACACCATTTGTAAGTGTAACTCACGCGTTGTCAACCTCGAGATATTGGTTCTTTAATCTCCTTTGCCCAGTAACTTCACAATTTGCTTTCACAAACACAATGAAGAGTAAAAAGACAATAAATATAATTCAATTAAAAATTCTTGTTTTAAAAATAAGCCTAAATACAGATTTCCTGCAAAGTTCTCTCAATTTATACGGCTAGCTGGTTTTAGTCGCTTCGCAAAGCGTGCCACGTTGTAGGTTAAGTGCTGTCGAGCTAAACTTTGACTCTAACAAGATGTAGGCAGGAATCATTTGTAATATAACTCAGTTAATTTAAAAAGTATCCAATAAAAAGATTTTGAACAGAAAATAATAAATACTTGTCACTCAAGGGCCCTCATTGGGATATTGATATCGGGGGTCCGGAAACAAGCACATGATTAAGCACACCCAGATCGAAACATATGCCTGTATGGTCAAAATAAACATCCACTCCGAGGGGGAATCGAACCCGAATCGTGGCGCTTAAGGCAGTACCGCTATTGCTACTTTTTTTAAGACCCAGCCGTGAAAAAGAGACGGTCCTTGCAGGGGCTCAAATTTGATTCCGTCCTTACGGTGCCTCCCACAAAGCCGAACCACGGCTAAGGACGTGTTACTGCTGCGCCAACCTCGTCATAAGCAAACTAATTTACTTTCGAAATAAACTTACTAGATACCATAGACAGTACCTTTCATACAGATGAAACGTCCGAGACTGAAAATAAAAATGAAAGATTATTTAGTTGTCAGAAGCTTGCACCATAATCGAATGAAGCTAGCGTGTGACTAACTTCGTTTCGACACACAGACTCCTAATACACAAACACATAAATAAATTATACGCGGAACCGTGTATTTTATGCGATATCCCTCCAAGCGTGGTTCCGAGGATTAAAATCTAATCACAGAGTTACAAAAATATTACGTCACATTTCATTTCTCATTAAACTCGCAAATAAAATTTGTTTTCTGCCTCATCATTGTCGAATACGTATATAGGTCAATTGATTTTTTTGGGTTCATTAGTAAAATGGCAAAAACGGAACCTTTATAGTTTCGTCATGTCTGTCTGTCCGTCTGTTTATATTACTGGCATCAAATGTAAAGCGTGTCTGCTTACTACTTTTATCCGGATTTAACAGGGTAACCTGTAAGAACTAGTAATAGTTCTTACACAACGCGATTGCCACCTGACCTCCATAACATCCATAACAACTGGGATCGAAAGCTTTAGCTTTAGTCACGATGGGAGACCCACAAGGACAAACGCCCAAACCAAAACAGATATTTTAGGATCAAGACAAACAACTGCTCCCGCTGCCGTCAAAGCTAAAGACAGGCCCCTCCCAACACGCCACAACGGTCGTCGCTCAAATATGAATTTTAATCTTTAAATTTTAATAAGAATCATTCTACAATTATCCCAATATCAAAAGTCATCGTCACGCTCCAAATCTGAGAGACAAAATTTTACAAGAGTCTCTTGACTCTGATATAATGATCACTTCAATAAAAATAAATTGATTATAAAACATGTTCTATCCACATTCTTTTTACTTTTAGCTGATCTTAAGGAATAAAATATATTAATAACTGGAAATCCGGATTATACAATTATTTATACAAACAAAAATTTCGGATTTTATTCTCTGAAAAGTTTTAACTCACCCCACAGCGCCTCACCGTGTCTCGGGGAGTAAGTTAAGCTGTCGATCCCGATATTTATTATAACTGCTAGGCAAACGTCCAAACTGGAATATTTTTAATTGAAGTTTTTTTTTATATCATGACGGTTGGCAAACAAGCATACGGTCCGCATGATGGTAAGCAGTCCCCGCAACCTATGAACGCCTGCGATACTTGATATTATATTATACTTGATGATGATGCCTACATCACAAGCGCGTTGCCAACCCAAGGAACAGGAGGGAAAGGATGAGAAGGGAAAACAGGAAGGGAATAGAGGGGGTGGGACATTGGGTCTCCGGCGCTCTCACTCATCGCACGAAACGCAACAGTACCTACTGATACTGTTACTTTACGCCGATTTTCTGTGAGAAGGTAGTACTTCCCCGGCGCGCCCTTTTGTGCTGAGAGAAGTATGGCTGCACTACCGTAAAATATTAATTATATAAGTTATTTATAACAAACATCTGCTCCAAGCGGGTATCGAATACGCAACCGTCGAGTCTCAAAGTAGGATTGCCACCATGTCACAACGGCCCTTGGGCCCTCATAAAACAGAAATTTAACACATTTAACACTACACAAAACCATCTTAAAGGAATATGATAACATTTTCCGTACGAATAATTACCATAAGTAAAGTTAAATCCAACATTAATTTCATTTTCTTTTAAGCTGTCATTTGCACGAATGAATTCAAAACTCCCTTGCTCTGGGGAAACTATTCATTGAGGTAACCCGAATGAGACCTTGAGATCTCAAAAGGGCTTTTCATAGCGAATTCATTAAATTAATTACAGCAGTATTGAATAGTTTTATTAGAATGTCTGCTTGAACTTAAGTACATAGTTATAGGATCTTATAATAGTGTTACGGAGAACCTTATTACGAGGCACATAAGTTTCAAAACCTCTCTGTAAGCAACGCTCCTCTCTCTGTCTCTTTCTATCGTAACGTGTACGTTCTAGAATGTTGAAAAAGAAAACTATAGCTAGCATTATTTGAACCGTGTAACAATAGCCCAGATGATAAACAAGAATATATCCTGAGAAAAGTCAACGGTTCGTTTTTAGGATTCGGTACCCAAAGGGTGCCAACCAAACTCTTTCTACCGTCCGACAGTCTGTCAGAAGGTATAAAGTTGTAATTCCCACAAAGTCCTAAAGTGGATTGGGCCCCATACAAAAAAGTTGATATTTTTGACGTTCTATGCTGTATCTCATGAACATAATGTAAAAGATAAATAGAAATTTCATAGATTGTGATGAAGGAAACATACAAAGAAAAACATGATCATATTGAAACGACGTTTAAAGGCGTCGGGATGTGACGACCCCATCGCCCGCTGTTGGGATAACCTCTATCACAACAGAGATTATTCCGCCAGTGCAATCAGTCACACTGGTGGTAGGTCTTTTGTTGCAAGAGGCCGGCTAGGTAGGTACCACCGCAGTGTCCAATATTATGCCGCCAAATAGTAGTGCTTAGGCACTACTGTGTTCCGGTTTGAAGGGCATTGTACGCTAGTGAAATTACTGGGCGAACGAGATTTAAGAACTAATATCTCGAGGTTGGCAACGCGTGAGTGGCACCTACTAATGGTGCTGCAAGCGCTCATAGGCTGCGGCAGCCACTTACCATCAGGTGGGCCGTATGCTTGTTTGCCAACTTCTAACATAAAAAAAAAAAAAAAAAAAAAAAAAAAAAAACGTTGTAGCGCAGCGGTAGCGAACCTGCCTTAAAAGCCACAGGCGGGCTGGATTCCCGCTCGGAGCGTATGTTTGTATTGACCATGCAAGTATATTTTCCGGTCTGGGTGTATTTGTCCTTGTCATTGTGAATGTTTCCGGACCCCTGACACAGGATATCGCTATACTTATTAGGACCGTTGAGTGTGTTGTGTTTATTTATTTATTTATTTAAATAAATGAAGTGAACTGCAGATGCTCCGTCAATAAGCATCGTAACATTATTATATAAAAAATATAACAATATTATCTATCAATATTAGCCCGGTCTTTAAAGATTCGCCTATTGTCCTGGGGAGGAGAACCGGGTTATGTGGGGTTCCATGACAAGATGGTAACGTCATGAGGACCCACTAAAACCTCCTCCAACGTACCAAACCCTTTACGTACGTTTCCGACTCGCACTTGACCGGTTTTTTGGCTTCGCTAATTATCGGATCTTGCGCGATTGCTTTACCAGTCACAAATTCCCACATCAAAGACTTAATTCTATTCCTTTTAACCTTGTGTCGCCTTTTCCGTCGACCTGTGAGCAATTTCGTTTATAATATAAAATAATTTCCCTCGCTTTTACGAAAACACATTCCAATTACGAGCACCATGCTACAAATATTTGGTTTTCCCTCAAATATCTGTAATAACAATTTGAATGCTTACTAATATTGTATATAAATGTGAAAGTAACTTTGTCTGATTGTCTCGCTTACACGACAAAAGTACTGAACCGATTTAAATAAAATTTAGTATACAGATAGTCTAGGGCCTGAGAAAGGACATAGGCTACTTTTTAATGCGAAACAAGGGTTGTAAAGGGTTAAAAGGTTCCCTTTTACAACCCTTGCTGTATGGAAGTATTGTCATTTTTAGAGCTAGAAGCTTGAAACTTATTTTTAGGGTGTTGATTCGATATAAATATATATGACGTTGAAAGTTTCGTAATGTATTCTATGAATATAATGTTCAAGATCATTTATTTCAAGTATTTCCTATCATTCAGTATCTGATACAAAACTATATTTCTATTCGTCCTTCCCTAATATCTATCAAAGGTCAGCGTCTCTACCAATAACATCAATCGAATATTAATTTAGAAGCCAAGAGTAAAGAAACAAAAGAAAGGAAACCTTTTCAACTTCCCTGGCCCTTTGTATCGAGGGTGCTTTGTGGGTTTCTATAGCGGGAAATCTTTTTGAAGATTTATTTTTTCGCCTTTGACACAGTTCTTTCGTTTACGCTTGCGATGATTACATCAATGGTGTTTTTTGAAACGCAATTTCTTTAACAGTTTCTAATATATCTATGATTCATTTATTGATTGATGATTCATTTAATGTACTTCTGCTGTTAGACACTAAAGATTCAGAATGCTCTTTTCTACTTATAGCTTAGTATCATCATCATCATCATCATCATCATCATCATCAACATCATCATCACCGTCATCATCACCGTCATCATCATCATCAATAATAATAAACCAATAAACGCAGTATGGTTATATTATGTGTCGAGTGTCCGGAAACATACAACAACAAGGACAAACCCACCCAGACCACAGATACCTGTATGATCAATACAAACATCTCCTACGAGCGGGAATCGAACCTGCAACCTGTAGCGCTTAAGGCAGGTTTGCTATCGTTCCGCCAAAACCTCGTCATATATCGTTTGAATACCAAAGTGTGACACTGAAATAAAGAGAGGGAGAGAGAAATTAAAATAAGAGAGATAAAAAATTAAAAAAAAGAAAGATAGAAGAGTTAGAGATTAAAAACATAAAATATAAATTCTCCGCCATATTTTCTTAAACCATTTTCTTTCTCTCTATTTGTATATCTAGATCTATGATTAAGGTAAAATCAGTTCCCGATATCCTGAAATTCTGATCCACGAATAAATGAGAAATAGGCATAATAATATTGGTATAGAAAATTTTCAGGAATGGAAAAAAAATAATAAAGTAATCCGAGGAAGCCAGTTTAATCGTAGCGACTAACTCACTTCCTGATTTGTAAACAAAATTACTGTTAGGAAAACTAATAATTAGTCAGGTTAATTTCAAAAGTTAAACTGTTTTAAATGTTTTCAAAGCTCATATATGAAGAACAAACTATTTATTCATGTTAAACATTAAACATCTATATAAACAATATATATATATATATATATATATATATATATATATATATATATACATAAATAAAATTGGAGTGTCTGTTTGTACTCCCAAATTAACAGCCTTTCACTAAATGGATATGAAAGTATATACATAAAAAATAAAAAGCAAGTTTTTAAAATTTTTGTCTGTCTGTCTCGGCTAATATCTGAAACGACTAGATCAAATTTCAACGGAACATTCACTACTAGATAGCTGATGTTATAAGGAGTAACTTAGGCTCCCTTTATTTTATAAAAAAATTAGCGTTCCGTGCATTAAAAAAAGTCGGTACATTACGCGACCGGAGCCACAGGCGTAGCTAGTTCATAATATAATTAAATTCTCACGACCGAAACATTCACGAAATAAATTTTGTTGTAAATACGACGAACGTAGCAAACACACCTGAGCGGATATACAACACTTTTAACAAAGCTATATAGAGCATTGGCCATACAATGAGTTTCGTTCAGGGTTTCAGTCGTGGGAAAATATACAACTGTTAAACTTCAACTTACAAGCGAAAAATAGCGCCACTGAAAAATACCTTTTTAAACCGTTTCTTTCCCTGGAAAAAATCGGTATTTTTCGTCTGATGAATCGTCAATTAAAATGGAAATTGCTTTTAGAAATTTAAATACACTATTAAGTGTATAATCATTATTAGTATGATTGTAGGTGAATACAGGGCCGGATTAGGTATTTCAGGGCCCCTAGGCAATGCTAGAGGGCCCTATTCTATTTTTTCAACCATGACGCAATTTGATTCATACTTATGTTTTTATTATATAACGTTCTGAAATGTAGTGAAAATTAATTATGTAGTATAAAATAAATTAAGCAATAACAATGTCAAAGAGAGTTTGTTTCATACTTTAAGTATTCTTCCAATTTAATTTGAAAACATTGTTTAATAAATTCTTGGAGCGTGGGACCCTTTGCATCGGCGGGGGACTGAAGACGGTTGCCTACAACACCTAAAAGATAACCCGTCCATAAGTGATGGACAATTATGCATAAAAAACTAATACACTCTCGACACTTCTTGGCGAGTATTTTGTTTATTTTCTGAGAATCACTAACATTTCATTTGAATTTAAAGAAAATAAGTGTTTTTTTTATGATTGTGTATTGATGTTGGCCTTACTGGCCTTAACAGCGTCACCGGGTGGGGTGGCTAAATACTGAGACTCAGCCGAGAAAAAGGACAGCTGTCGTGGAGGCACAATTTTGATTTCGTCCATTGGTGGTCTCCTGCGAGGCCGAACCACGGCTATAGACACCATCGGGAATGGAGGCGACGCTCCTAGTGCATTCTAAGCGATGGACTCACCCGACTGTGTAAACGCGCGTTATATGTATATTAAATTTTGAGTATTTTTCTTGAATGAATTAACAATATTTTTTTTACTTGTCAGCGAATTTCTCACTCAATACCCGATAATTAAATTGTGTCGAATGTATTATTTAGCTTTAAGTGTTTCAACACTTAGGAACATGCGTAACATGTACACACATAAAAATGTGTGTGATATAATCACCAACCAAAATCGTGCCTTGCGGGACACCATACCAATAAACACTAAATCATTTAGTACTTTAACTATTGATATCTTATTGTATCGTACTTATAAAATAAACTCACAGAAAGGTCAGAGCTAAAAATATACTAAAAAGATAGTTAAGATGATAAAAACAAAACACTTCACTTTACTACGCTTCTAAAGAGTATTAGACTCATACAAATAGTCGTCAACGTGTTCAGTTAGTTCTGTTACCTTTTATTTTTCATGTTCCTTTTTTATAAATGCCTATTTTATTTGTACACCGATTAGATGCATAGGCCTTAGGATGAATTAGATCACTACTTAACCACACAAGGCTGTATACCTTTATGTTTCACGGACACAGAGCTTCTTTTTAGTGTACTCCTGACCTCACACACCGTACAAATGCCCGCAGTTACCTCAACTCTTGGCTTCACACCTTCGGCCTTCGGTGAATGGTCTGCGACTGCTACTAATAGTGCATAGTCGGCGGCGAAAAATGCCCTAACTCTCAAGTCTACTTCGTCTTCAATGGAATACTCTTAAAGGACATAAAATAAACCACTTTTAGACTTATCTTATAACTGTAAAAGTCCATTAAGTGTATTCTACTTACGCGGCACGGCAAGGGGGCGGTTAGTGGTTTTTGGTAACGTGGTTATGGGGCAGCGGCGGCGTGGGGCGAATGTCCGCCGGCAGTCCGGGCGCTGTTCGAGCCACAACGGCCGGCTGCTCGGGCTCCCCCACTCACACGATACGCTGCGCCCGATGGTACGATCCTGCTGCTCACCGAGAATGGGACGAGGCTGATGACACGTGCTGCTGCAGCAAGTCTTCTCCGCGCCGCCCTCCTCTCCCCGCGTCCCCCTCGGCCCCGCCATGGTGAGCCGCCGCCGCACCTCTCTCTCTATGTGTCTATCGGATTCCGTCGCCTTTCGCACTGCACGCTTCGCTATGCTTCGTAAGGTAGGAGCGTACTCTAGACGAAAACAATTACTAATCATTAGGTTTCTACGCTTATCAAAGAAAACGTCCTTAGATAATTCAACAAGTTTGGAAGTCTTGTGAAGAATTTAGACTTGCAAGGTGAAATTTATTAGCGCCATGTCATTAAGAATAGTTTAAAACCCGCCGAAGTACACTAGATGCGTAATCTATTATCTATAACATTAAAATCATTAATCTTCGTTAATAAAGATAAATCATCATCGTCTTTTCATTTCTCATTAATCCAAATAATAACTCGCTCCTACTTTATGCCCGCATGCTTTAATATCAGCAATTTTCCTTTATTCCTTTATTTTAAACCAGTCTAGACTTTCAACGAAGGGTATTTCAGCCAATTAGTGATACTAACGCGTCCGCTTTGAAAGTCTAAAATGGATTTCCTCTCTTAATACAAGCATGATTGCATGTTTTCTCTCTGCATCTTCTATTTCTACGATCTCTATGGTTACTGCGCGGCATAGACTTGGCTTTGATGATAGTTCAACTAAATTGCCATACAGGAAGGCTTGCTAGTAAAATTATCAGAGAACCTAAATCGAAAATTTTTAATATGCAACTTTTAATTTTTGCCCGTTTGTATGTCGTACTTTTGTCGATATCGTTGTTTTTCTATGTCATTTTCTTAACTTAGGGTTTTTTTATTATTATTACCGATCCGGCCCTGCGCGATTGCTCTCAAACGAGTGCCGCGCTCTGGACCGGTGGTACCTACAGCTAAGCGATACGGATACAATTCCAGTAAAACTGATGTCCGACGGACGCACCGCGAATCGGAACGCTACGGGAGTGACGTCATGGATTGGTGGTATGTCGATAACGCAGGACGGCAACCTAATAGCACCGGATAAAATAATGACACACGTCCACCGGTACTGGAGCCCGCACTACAAACCACACGGGCATCATTACCATCGCTGGAATCATGAACCGGGGGGAAGTGAAGATCCCCTATACGCTACCAAGACGATCTACGGCCCGGGATACATTGATGAAAACCGTACGTATACGTTTACTAATCTCTAGACAGACATTAGAAGGACGTTATTGATACAATCAAGAGATTAGATAAAAACTTTAAACGATATTACAAATAGGTACACTATCAACAGACAACTTAACCATAGATATCGTATTTGACACTTCAGCTTCGAAATCGTACATTTCTAGTACCCCGTAAAATACCCACGACGACGCGGTGGTTACCCTTTCATAGCACAACCCTTGAGTCCTTTTTTCATTCATAAAACCCCAGTAACACAAGTAGATGTTTCACAAATGGAATTAGACTAGATAATAAAATGAGGAGCGTTATTTTAAAAGGGAAATAAAACGAGTAAAGCTTTGCGTAGTGAACACATAGCGAGGTTTCTAGAGCTTTAGAAAGTTTTGAAATTTGCTTCCATCTTCCTGGTCCACCGTAAGATAGAAGAATTAGTTGAAAAGGAACGTTTTACTAAAGGCGCTTAAACGCGTAAATCTCCGCGAAGCTTTGCCAATTTACGCTAAAAAATCAAAGATTTATCTCCAATGATTTGTTGGATATGAAAGTCGGATTACTCGAGATATTTATTGAAAATCTTGTAACGGTAAGTTGGATATAAAACCCTGGTTAATATAAATATGAAAGTTAAATCATTTAAAAGAATATTTTTCAGCATGTATTTCGATATCGCTTGATAATAAAAATTAAATCATATCTCATATGTAACCTTTGAGTTTGACTATAACTATCAGAGTTTTTCCGTCACCTTATATTGTCACATTATATACATATATCATTGTATACACTGTAATTTATATTTTTCCTCTTAAGCATGAGTATATAAAAGTATTTATACCACTATTGTATTGTATATTTTGATTTCTATCAACTGATTTTTGATTTGAATTATATTTCAGTTTATCTTATTATTTTCTATCCATAACATTATTATAATTATTTTAATTATTCTTATAAAGGTGTATTTAATTAACGAGTTATTAAAAAATAATATTTATCAACACTTAACACTAAATCGCATACAAAATAACATAATTAAAAATAATGACTCAAATAAAAGTCTATCATTATTTTGATGTCTTTATGTATTATATATAAACCATATTATATCGACTGTCAATATTAAATTATATTTAAGTCTACTAATAAAAATAAAAATAAACAAGAAAGACAAGTTTATGCGGTAGTAGAACCATGCACAGAATATCGGCATAATGTAACAGTATCAATAGGTACTGTTGCGTTTCGTGCGATGAGTGAGAGCGTCGGAGGCCCAATTTCCCCCACCACCCTCTGTTCTCTTCCTTTTACCCTTCTCATCCCTTCCCTCTTGTCATTTGCGTATTACAACGCGCACGGGATACTTCAAGTATCATCGGTTGCGGTCACGGTGCTTATCATCAGGTGGACCGTATGCTTGTTTGTCAACGAAATAGAAAAAAAAATGTTGCTTGTAGACAATACCGTTAACAAACACAAACACACCAGTAAATATCAACCACATTAAAACAGTGTATCTACATCATACACACACATAACTAACTCATACAACAAACCAACAGAGAGAATTGCCAAAGAGAACGGTAAATCAGGTGATGATAAGGTGGCTCTACAATCGACCTGCCACGTGGCTTTGGATACGTGCATCAAAGATGGCGAGTGCGTGACGTCACTGACCCCGGTGCTCCAGAAGTGCCACGCCACCGACTGCGACAGGGAAGGTTGCATGGCAGCGTTGCGAGGCTTCTACAGGAAACCTGGTGTACACTGGAATACGGAAATCGCATTTTGCCTTTGCAAGTAAGTAACTATGTTACATTATCAATAGTAGCATCTCCAATTATTGGACCCAATACTGTGATATGTTGGTGACAATGTTTGCTATATTTGCCAAAATATTTATCAGTACTAATCACATATTCAAAAACCCTGATAAGCTAATCAATACTTTTTAGAGTTCCTTAACCAAATGGCAAAAACTGAACTATTATAATTTTGTCATGTCCATTGTGTGTCTGTCTGTCATCATTATTTGTGAGGGTAAAAATTATTACTAGTACTTTTGACAATTTTTGCAAGACCCGGCTAGGTAGGAACCACCGCAGTGTCAGATATTCTACCGCAAAGCTATAGTGTATTTTGCATTACCTAGTTTCGCTTTAAAGGACACTGTAGCTTGTGCTTGACACCGTTGTGGCGTTGTGGGTAGCGAGTCGCCTTTGGTCTCGACGGTTGCGGGTTCGATTCCCGCTCGGGCAGATGTTTGTTAAAATTTCTGTCTCGGTCTGGGCGTTTGTCCGTGTGGGTCTCCCCACCGTGCCTCGGAGAACACGTTAAGCTGTCGGTCCCGGTTATTATCAATAACATCTGATAATAATCGATAACTCTTGATAAGTAAATTGCTCTTATCCAATGAGTTACTGGTTCGCCCTTAGGGTTGCGGAGGTCAGATGGCAATCGCTCCGTGTAAAAACTAGTAACCTGTCAAATCCGGATAAGAGTAATAAGCAGACCCTGGGGACATAAAATACCGGGAATAATGCTAGGATGAAGAAGGACGCTGTAGCTTGTGCAGTTACTTAGAAGAAGTTACAAAGAAGATCTAAGAGCCAACAAAAGTTTTTGGTGACACTTTCAAACGAATGGTGTTGCAAAGGTCGTATTGCTTGCAACGTTGTATAAAAAAGTCTGTACTAAGTCAAATTTAATTTTAAATGTCAAAAATAAATGAAGGGAATAACAAAATGGTCATACTTTAATAAAAAGACTAACTTGGTAATACCTGCAGGAAAACCGACAACAAGGAAGATTCATGCATGAATGCTCAAGAACGCCTGCATCCGTCCTGCGCTCAAAGGCCTCCGGTCGGCTCCCCTCTCCCCGCCTGTCACACCCTGGCCCATGCTTGCCGAGAAGAACCTGAATGCAGGTAAGATAAAATACTACATAACAGTGTTTTTATTGCTTTTTCCAATTGGGGAATTTTAATTTTTTTTATATCAAAATGTTCATTAAGTAACAAAAAGTCTACAATATAGAAGTCCCCATTTAAGTATTATAATACTTGTACTGGGAGACCTCGCTGTTTATAATTTAGTATACAAAACATGTGTAGTATAAAATACAGACAAAAAAATTAAAATGAATTTAATCCACGAAAATGAATCACAGTGGTGTAAATAGTAGCGTGTGTGTATGTGTGTGTAAACATTTTTCGTCGAGTTATTAAAATTATGTACATTTATTTTTTCTTCATATTTTAAGATCTATACAATCACCACAGAATAGTGTTCAATCATTCATTTATTCATTCAGTAATTTGGATATGAAATCCAGGTTAATATATTTATTTATTTGAGTTATTAAAATTATGTAGATTTATTTTTTCTTCATATTTTAAGATCTATACAATCACCACAGAATAGTGTTCAATCATTCATTTATTCATTCGTTTATTTGTTTGTTTCTTCATTCATTCATTCATTCACTCATTACAGCTAAAGGAAAAATACAAAGAAACCCCAAATGCAATCACATTTACGTTGGCTCTCACAGCATTATCAGAAAGGAGCATTCTATGTACGTTAGGGTTCATTCACAAGAGCTACATTAGCTTTATTGGGAACTAGATCCATTGAAATAATATTGGATGTGAACACATATTAAACTATAAGGAAATACATGAATACGTTAAATATACATATATGTCGAAGAATCAGCTCAATTAGGATCTGCCGGGTTAATGTTCGTGTCTGCCTTAATAATTTTATCAATTAGTGTCTCAGGCACTGCCTCAAAATACGTCCAATAAAATGCACCATGACAGATACGACAGATGTCTATAGCAAACAGCTCTATTTTATATTAAGACTACAACCCCTTTCGTCTATACTTTAACATGATAAATAAATAAAACAAACTCCCATATATATATATATATATATATATATAAGGAAATACACTAAGAATTTAAATTCCGTCTTAAAATTGATCATAACAAAAAAGAAATAAGGTCATACGTGTATTGACATTGAAATGAGGGATATTTATTTTTCCACATAATTTAGATAGTGATAATAATGTGTGGACAAATAAATAATAATAATCATACACCGAATTTGTAGTAAATTGTTAATAATAAATTTGTAAAAACATTTCATACAATCTCTCTCATAAAAAAACTTTTTGAAACATTTGTTTGTAAAACAATCTTATACTTTTTAAGCGTCTTTTAAAATAAGGAAACGGTTTTCTAGTAGTATAAAAAAAGAACGCATTCATATTAGTAAAATATGAAAGATAACTATAAAATGAATTATACACTGAATGAAAGATAAATAAATAATAAATTCATCCCAAAAAAAAGATGATAAATATAATACTTATATAACTTAGCTTTAGAAAAGGGTGAACGAAAATACGATGTGCAGTGGCCTTAGTTTATCGAATAAATTCCGCCTGCAGCAAAATTGAGCAAGCCTAAATTGAATATGACCGATTGAAACGAATGAACGAGTGAACGGGTGCAGCGAGATTGTAAATATCGTTCACAAGAGTTGAAATAATAAGCCAATCACTTTGTCTGGACATTTCGTTATTGAAACCCTTAAGTGATTTTTTAGTGCTTGAACTTTTCTTATGTTTCTAAAGGTTTAATTTTACGGATTTTAAATAAGAAGGCTTATTAAAAACATTCGCAGCTAGACTTTGCCTAGACTAGACTTGATCCTACAATTTGTAAGTTTGGAATTTGGTTGATAAATATTCGTCCACTGCGCGTGCATTGCGAGATGCCACGAGCTTAAATGGTTTTCGATTAAACTTTCCATTGCCATTAAAATATTACTACGCTCTTCCGTAAAATGTATAATAGATTTATTTGTAAAAATACCCTAGGTAGGTTTAAATCAGAGTATACCTAAGAATACATTTAAATGAAAAGTCATGAGAAAATAGGTGCTGACGGGAAGGCGGTGCTGAAATTGCAGCGGCTGGAGTCAAGTCGTGACACCAACTTCAAATCGTATCTCCTCCAGATTGTCGCGAAACTTAAGTACAGTACGGAAGGAAAATAAAAAGTTCCTTACTAAATTATAGATTTACTTGTGGTATGTGGTGCTAGATTTAAGGTTTTTTTAATATTATTTCAAATGTATGTTATTCTATAAGGTATACATGTATAAGCTATGGTATATACGTTTGGCTATGGCCTGATTTTAATCAAATAAATAAATAAAAATAATAATTCAATATTAAATCTATAAACTACGGGCTTAATAAGGATATTTAGCAATAATTTGAAAAATAGATTTTAGTGTTCGATAAGAGCAAAGTCCTTCTCGGCCCTACGCTATTATAAATCTATATTTGATATATGACGTTTGCTGGATTTTATATAGCCAATTCAATTACGTAGTTACCCCTAAATAGTATTGTGTTTTATATATTTTGTTTTGTATTGGATGTGAGGATATTGCGTCACTCGTTTTATGACCGTTTTATTCATTATGTACTTTCTGAAATTATAGCAAACTAAACAATATTACCATCATAAGTATTTGATAACGTCAAATTCTAGCGGCATTTTCCCGCTGAATTATTGTCCGAAATATGAACCATCCCTGCCGTCACCTGCTTAGCACTTTTCATGGCCCAAGTGTTTCTACTGCAAGGCAAGGATGTAATATATTATTTATTTATAATAATAATAATACGATTTATTTGATGGAAATATGGTAATACAAGGTCTTGATATATCTACATTTCATAAGTACAACATATTTTGCTGTCTCCAGCGTCAAATGTTTAAAATGTTTAAAAGATTTGTACAATATTTAGTTTAATTTTTTTAGTTAAATTTGACAAATAATTTTATTCAAAATAAATTGGAATCACACATTTTCCTCACGAAAGTAAGTAAATAAATTAAATTGTAAAACGTAGGTGAGCAAATATAAAACACCCTTGTCTCTCGTCGCTGTTTCCGAAAGTTCAATTAGCCAATGGGTTACGCTTTCAACCAATAATATACCATATTCCTTTCTAACAAGGTTGCTATTCAGAAGACAGAATATACATCCTATATGTAAGGTTAATAATTAACATAAGACCGAGTTGAAATTTACAAAGCTTTACACGAAAATGTTTTAAACTGTATATACATTTTTAGGGTTCCGTAGCTAAATGGGAAAAACGGAACCCTTGTAGTTTCGTCATGTCCATCTGTCCGCCCGTCCGTCCGTATGTCACAGTCATTTTACTCGGAGACTGTTGGCTCTATCTTTACGGAATTTAGTAAATAGATAACCGCACAACGATTTTGTAATGAAATTCTAAAATATATAAAAATTAGTGGTAACATGTAACTGACAGATAAAAAAAAAATTCTACGTATAGCAACATGTGAAATATCTTTGGATAGGTCTTTCAAAATTATAAGGAGGTTTGATTTTGGTTTTTTTGTCATTAAGTCAGTAGTTGTTGAGATATAAGCTTCTAAAGTCATAACAATTGTGTGTGTGTCCCCCCCTCTAACTTCTGAACTATGGGATTTAAAATTCTAGAAAAAATTAAGGTTGTAGAACATGAAATGAACTTTCAACCACATTTGGTTTGGAGAAGATAAGTATACAAATTTTAGAGTTACATAAGTTGTTCCCATAACTTTGTTTTCCATATTACCTTTAATAACTACTATAAAATTACCAACTTAATTTTGCGGTCGATTTTAATTCGTTATTATTTTTAAAGCCCTTAAGATTCTTCATAACCAAGCTGCAGAACCCTTTAGTTTCAACTGTGCGTGGTCCTCAACGCACTTGACTGGTGATTATTATTTATTACAAACATACAAAGCATACGGCATTTCGTTACGTGACGATTTCTACTAAACCGCACTACCCGCAAGCCGCGTTAAGGAACTTCGTTCAAACAAATCGTTATCACAGAGACTTCTATATCTAATACGACTGTACCTAGTTTTTTTTTTTTTTTTGTTAGAAGTTGGCAAACAAGCATACGGCCCACCTGATGGTAAGTGGCTGCCGCAGCCTATGAGCGCTTGCAGCACCATTAGTAGGTGCCACTCGCGCGTTGCCAACCTCGAGATATTAGTTCTTAAATCTCGTTCGCCCAGTAATTTTACTAGCGTACAATGCCCTTCAAACCGGAACACAGTAGTGCCTAAGCACTACTATTTGGCGGCAGAATATTGGACACTGCGGTGGTACCTACCTAGCCGGCCTCTTGCAACAAAAGACCTACCAACAGTGTGACTGATTGCACTGGTGGAATAATCTCTGCTGTGACAGAGGTTATCCCCAACAGCGGGCGATGGGGTCGTCACATCCCGACGCCGGTAAACTGAATTTTCACTAATAAAGCGGATTGACAGGCCGTCCAATCAATTTGCCGCTGACCGCAATGAGTCCGGTCCCATGTTCCTAGTTTTCAATTCCGACATTTAATTTTTCACCTCTTGTACGTTGTTTATCGCGTACATTGAAATATTTTTCGGTAACGCTCCAAGTATTTTCTTTTGAATTTTTATTTTTTAAATCAACTTTTACATATTTGTATATTCGGTGATATAAAAAAATATTATTTCTTTGATTAAAATTATTCTTTTTTTTTAGATAAACTTAGTCGGCCTTCCACAACTACGATTTCACTTAGAATGCACTTCACAAAATGTTTTGCCCTGTTGCTATTAAAAATCAATGATTTGACCACTTCAAACCTCTTATACACATATTCTATTACAATGTTGAAGCCTCAGTAACTTAACGGGTAAAAAGCTGTTCTTGCTTAAAATATTGTTTTTTGTAGTTTCTACATCTGGCGTTGATAGATAGATGGCGTTGATAGTTACTTAAATCGCGCCAACGGTGTGTACACTTAGATTCCATAAGTATGCAGTAATGCAAAATTAAAATTAAGTTTCCTGGATCAATAGTTTTGTTTCATTCGTCATCTAACATTGGTCCTTCGAGCCGGATTTAAATAGTCGTGTCGGTTCGCGAGTTTTAGTGATTCGTACAAGTGCCAGTACGCGGATTGTGTACGATAATGGTACTTAGCTGCATTCAGAGCAGTGAAGATAAGTGAGTGTTGTGCAGTGAAGTAAATAAATAAACTAAATAAATGCTGCACACTCAACGGCCCCCATTAGGATAGTAATATCCTGTGTCGGGGGTCCGGAAACATTCACAATGACAAGGACAAATACACCCAGACCGGACAATATGCTTGCATGGACAATACAAACATATTATGCTCCGAGCGGGAATCGAACCCGCGACCTGTGGCGTTTAAGGCAGGTTCGCTACCGCTGCGCCACAACGTCGTCAATAATAAAGGTGACTCTTCTGTAGCAAATGGATTACAGTGATTTAAAACGGACTAGTGGTATCCGCTTACGAATCCGCTTCGTTAACGCGAGAGGTTCAATCCTGACTCCCTTGGGATATTGTCGTACCCTCTCCTAACGCAAGCTACAAACTTATTTGAAGGGTAAAAGAAGTATTAGTAATGACTTCATGATTTGCTAATATTCTTTAAAATGTGCCTACAGATACATTTCTTTAACACTTATAAAAGTGTAACGTAAATGAAAAATATAATGTATCCTTACTTATTTATAATTTATAATATTATAAAGGCAAAAGTAATGCGAAACTGTGTCTCTCTGTCTGTCTGTTGCGTTTTCACTTTGGTACACATGTAGTAGTTGATAGTCTAGAGTCTGAAAAAGTTATAGGATACTTTTTAATGCGAAAAAAAGGTTGAAAGGGGGATAAAAAGGTTAATGGAAATGTCGTCATTTTTAGAACTAGAAGATTGAAACTTATTTTTCGGGCGATTGATTCGCTATAAATAAATATGATATTCAACTTTTGACACCGTTGTGGCGTTGTGGGTAGCGAGTCTGCCTTTAGTCTCGACGGTTGCGGGTTCGATTCCCGCTCGGGCAGATGTTTGTTAAAATTTCTGTCTCGGTCTGGGCGTTTGTTCGTGGTTTTCCCCACCGTGCCTCGGAGAGCACGTTAAACTGTCGTATAAAGTACCGGAAATAATGCTAGGACAAAGAGATATGACATTCAAAGGCGTCAGAGTTAGTATTAAAATCTTTATTCCTGCGGGTGAACCCGCTAGCAGAAGCTAGTGATTCCACAAGCTTGAAGCCTCCAATCTCATTTCATTAAAACACATTTGATAAGAGCAATCAAAATCAAGATGTAGGCCTCCATGTTAAAATGATTACACCCCATGTAATCTCAGGAGGAATTCGTTTAACAACGCGTATATATTTATTACAATTTGCGTTAATATTAATTTACTTACAGTTCTCTCACTAACTTGTAAATTGTAATCCTAGATAGATACATAAACAATACATAATCTAAGTATTAATATAAAATTAAAATAAAAAAATTTATTCAACGATTCCCGCTCGGAACAGATGTTGGTATTAATTATACAGGTTGTGTTCCTGGATAAGTGTTTGTCATTGTGCGTGTGTAGATCCCAGACCCCCGACACAGGCATTATCCTAATGGGGGCTGTTAAGTGTGCTTTTATTTTTTTATTAGTATTTCTCTATCGGCATCTAATTTCCCTAAACCATCAAAACACTACAGTGCGCCAATAAAATGATATACATCCTAGAAAAATTCAGTATTTTTTTTTCTAGAATCCGCTTAGAGAACTACGAGCAATGGTGTGCAGTAGACGCCGTGACCCAAGGATGTGCTGGATCACCAGCGGCCTGTCGCGCCGCCGTCGTAGCAGTACTTGGTACCCAGCTGAGAGCTGCTTGCGCCTGCAGGGGAACGGACTTCGCACAGCTGTATGACTGCCTCGGCTGGCAGAGGCTTTTGTGGCTTAATCCTTGTGTCGGTATGTTCTTGAATCTAATCTGTTGGCATTGAAATTATATCACGGCTGACCCGCCAGCCCATATAATAATATGATAATTTCTGATCATAATTTCTTATTAAAAAGGCCTATGTCCATTTCTGATGTTCGAGAGTGATCAATATTATTAAGAAAACCATATAATATAGGATATATTTATTACCAACATACATTTCAAGTGTTTGTTTGTTATATTAAAATAATAACATTGTACCATTATTTTACTGAATGTCTAACTATGTAAGCAAAAATGAGGTAAAAGTTAATTAAAAGTTATTTTTGTAATACCGAACTTTTAGGAAACAATTATATGGGTATTATATGGTTATGGTTGTATTTAAATTGTAGGTAGTATAAGAAAACACTACCGCAGTTAACTAATCAGTTACTGCTTTGTCTTTAGTGGGAGGTCGGATAGCAAAACCTGTCAAATTCGGATGGTAATAATAAACAAACCCTTTTATTTTTTTTTACTTGGAGAAATGCAGTTACGCACTCGAGCGCCGGGACGGGTGCAATGGCGCAGGAGGTGTGTGGAGCCGAGCTCCCCTACCCACTAAAACTCCAAGGTCCCATCTAACGCCATAGTGGGACGTCGCGGGGTCGCTGAGGCATACAACTGCGACGCCCCGGTGCTTGCCCCGAGGGGCCCACCGGTGGCGGCCTACTGCCGCCATATATACATATACTACATACTAATACATATATACTAATACATACCACCGCGCGCGAACGTGCCAGGCTTTTCGGCCTCCACCTTGGGCAATAATAAACAAACCCTGGGAAAACTTACTAAGACTATTTAATTTTCAGTGGAATCTCAAAGCGACTACCACGTGAAGACCTACGGATCCCTCCACACAACAACACCTTTCGACAACGGCATCAGATACATCACCTTACCACCTGAACCACCCATCCATCACCGTACCACCACTCACCATCACCGCCATACAACTCAACATGGAACCTCGCAAGTGGATGTTATGCAGGTACATTTTATATGTTCCAGAAAATAATCGTTTTTTAATGCCAAATACCATCCATCCATCCATCCATCCATGCCAATGACTCAAATCGGTACTACTTAGCTTTTCATTAATCAATCAATCATAAAGTTGTAAAAGCCACAGAAGGTGTTAAATCAATTACTAGGCAAAAGAGATTTAAGAACCAATATCTCCAATATCTACTCAACCAATATCTATAATATAGGTTGGCAACGCGTGAATAACATTTACAAATGAATGATTTTTCAAGTGCTCATAGCTACAACAACCGGTTACCATCAATCATGTCTATGCTTATTTGCCACCTTACATAAATAGCCTAACTTTAACAAAAATTTTATAGGAGAATCGAGAAGAAATAAGCCCGATAACAACAATGTCTGAACAAACAGTCGGACCTAATGAGATTGCACAAATATCGGAACCTGTTGTCGAAAGCACAACAACAACAACCACTGTCCCAACAACAACTACGACACAGACTACGACGATGACAACTACAACAACAACAACGACGACGACGACGACACCGCGTCCGACGACAACAATGGAACCAGCGAAGTACTGTATTGTTAAGAAACCGGAGAGTGACGACCAGGCGCAGTACATCAAGATGGGAGAGACGAGACGAGTAAGTTTGTATCAATAAAAATCGAAAATAAACTGGTTTTATTATTATATTCTGACACACTAAATAATTTCTATTGACACATGAAACATACATGAATTAATTCTCCATTAACTGTGTATCTTAAATTACACTTAATAGCTTTTCTATTGTTGTCGGAGCGACATCTCAAAAAATGGCTGAACAACCTTTTTGCCAAACCGCCACACTTTTTCATGGCAATACTTTAAGGTTGGCAACTAGCCAAATACTAACAACATTTTCTTCTATTTTCATATCACTTGTTTTTCCTGTGCTACGAGTATTTTTTTATGAACGACTGTATAGTCCATGAAAGTGTAAATCCTCCTTGTAAATTCGTACTAACTTAACGAAATAAAGTTAGTCATAAACATTAGTCATATTATTCCAATGTGTTGCAACTTCGTTTCATTGCGTCGATGTTGGATTTACCAAAAGCCACAGCCAATCTCTGGAAGGGCCTACATCCATATATAAGAAGTCATGTGCCTGTGCTAACTGCAACGTGTAACGTGTTCCTGTAATGTCGTCAGCTGTACCGCTCGGCGGAGTTGGCGGAGTGCACGGACCTGTGCGTGTGCGAGGCGTCGCTGCAGGTGTCGTGCAAGGTGGCGTGCGTGCCGCGTGCGCCGTGCTCGTCGCGTCTCGCGCACTACTCGCACGCCGCGCCCGCCTACCAGGCCTACCGCGGCCGCTGCTATTGCTACTCCGGGTCCTTCATCTGCATGAGGCCTAACCCTGGTACCTGATACTACTATAAATTAGTATCTAATTTACATGGACAAGTTATTTCTACGACCCATTGAATAAAGAGAAGTAATTGGTTCCCCATTGCACCTTCTTCAAGTTTTGTTTTCACAACAAAAAGTAGCCTATTTAATTCACTAAAGTTTATATACCAAAATTTATCAAAATCGGTTCAACGGCTAAGCGGCAAAATTTAAGCAATTTATAGCTAATTCGAAAGTTTTATATTTAACAGGTTGCTGCAGGACAATTTAAAACAAACTCACACATAAGACATACATTCAAATATCGTTGAATAATCATGACTTATTTCTTGAATTTCAGGGGAATACAAGCTCCCAGAAGGTGTATACTTATTGCTTGGATTTAGTGCAGTGGATGAAGCACTTCTTCGACCACACACAGGACTCGGCGCTGAAGACGCCGTTCGTCTACTCCAGCAGTATTTACACATTGCACATCATGGAGAAGTGAGTATAGCAAGAAATTTATTAAAAAAATCGTAAAAGTGCTTGTCGGACTAGCAATTAAAGGGTTCCTGTTTATCCAATCATCGCAGAAAACCTATCAAATTTCTCATACTTTAAATTTGTTTTTATTACACACACAATCAATGGAAAAAAACTTCCTTAAAATATAAATATTTCTTGTATGACGGGAGACTTCATACAAGGGACTTATTTATAATTTTAATTTTTTTTTTTAATATGCTGTCGTAATGGCAACATATATACATTTTGTGAAAATTTCAACTCTCTACATATTACGGCTCGATTAATACAGCCCGTAGATAGACAGACAGACGGACGGACAGCGGCGGACGTTAATCGAATTCCGTTCAAACCCTTTGCGTACGAAACCCTTATAAAAAGTTTTTTTTTATGTTACAAGTTGGAAAACAAGCATACGGCCCACCTGATGGTAAGTGGTTGCCGTAGCCTATGAGTGCTTGCAGCACCATTAGTAGGTGACACTCACGCGTTGCCAACCTCGAGATATTGGTTGTTAAATCTTCTCTGCCCTGTAATTTCACTAGCGTACAGTGCCCTTCAAACCGGAACACAGTAATGCCTAAGCATTACTATTTGGCGGCAGAATATTTGACACTGCGGTGGTATCTACCTAGCCGGCCTCTTGCAACAAAAGACCTACCACCAGTGTGACTGACTGCACTGGTGGAATTATCACATAATAATCACATGGTGAAGTGTGAAAGTTTTATGAAACATTGCAATATATTTTATCCTATCATTTCAGACCAACTGCACACTTACCCTGTTCAATATAAGCAACGAAAATGTAATCATATCTGCAAGCGTTCCGCCAAAAGAACAAGACATGCTCCGTGAAGCAGGTGAAGGGCTTCTTGATAGAGAAAAGGTAAAAGAAACCACGTGGACAAACCCACATTTACGAGTATTACTTTAGATCAAAACATTGTGTCGCGATAACAATATTAACCATCCAAGGCAAGCAGGCGAACACACATTGAATAATACCAGAAATAAAATACAAAATTAAAGTTCTCCTAAAACAAGTTTTGATATGTACATATTTGATTTTAAGTGTCAGTGACACTTAAAATTAAACCATTAAGTGCCAATTCCAACGTGACATCGGTTAAGAATTCTGCACTCCATTGGCACATGGGAAAGTCATTAATCTAAGAATTGAATTGAACTATATAACTTTGAGAGATACTCAAACCCTTTTCGGCCCACAAGACACATTAAATAAATATCTACAAATATATCTCAAAAATCACATTACATTTTACTCAGACATCTTTTCGGAAACATGATTACTTTGAACTTCCAATTGATAATAAATTTATTTAACTTTTTTAGGAGGCTTGCATAGACGTCTTGAAGATTGTCAAGTCCCGCATCAACTCCCAACACGAAGACATCTCGTCTCATCTCCTCCTGTCAATTTTCAAAATCGCCGAAGTGGACGTCGTGTACCCCTGCACCCCCAGCTCTGCAATTAACTCCAACGGTCCCAACGTTATCTTTTACATTATTATCATCATTATAACCCTATTCTATAACCTGAAACAGTTAACCTCTATCCTTGTCACGATTAAATTTTTCAAAAATATCGTCAATTGTTTAACGAATTTATCAATAATCAATAAGATTAGCACGAAACGTTACACACCTTCAAATTCATTAGACGTTGTTCCTTTCACAGAGAATTATATTATAAAAGATTTTGTACCTATTTTGGAATGTTATGAAGAATTTATTAAATACTATAATGTAGTTGTTGTAAATTGTATCGATACTTCGCACGACGCACTCGCTTTAGATATCGCACAAGTAAATATCACCGAAGATATCATAGATATAATTAATTTAGATAATATAAATAAATATAAGGAAACGAAACATATCATTAAAGCTGTGAGTATTACAATATCAAATAATTTAAATGAACTCGTTGCTAATGCAATTATACCTAAATATTTTTCTAGAGATGTGTATTATGAAATTGGATGTATTAATTCGGAGATGCTTTTTGGTGAATTATGTTTTGAAAAAATCGCGTCCTCTTCTTATGGGATTGTAAAATCCGTTAGCTTAGGACTGACTCTAGTAGTAGTATGAAGACTGAGATGATAACTAAACATATCATAGTTAAGTGTTTTTCGTTTTATTTTCGACTTAGAACTGGTGCTTGTAGGTCGATCTTAAAGGCTGGGTTTTTGTAAATAAGTCTACTATGCATTTTACACTGTTAGGGTTCTTTTCTATTACTTCTTTAACTAACTTTTTAGATACAGGAATAGCTGCTATGGCTTCTTGTTGATCTTTTATAGTTTAATTAGGTAAATTAATAATTTGTTGTTAGTTATTTCTTTAAAGAATAGTCACGTGGTCTTCGATGTTTTATGTTGTTGCGTTAGTTTTGTTTTCATAAAGATTAGGTTAACTGAAACGATAATGTTGGATCTCTTAGTTAGGAGTAGTCTGTTGTAGGAAATGCGCCTTTCTGTTAGATAAGTGTAAGTAGAGGTTATTATCAATGTCAATGCACGATTAGAACACACACACGGACAAAATCTTCAGCAAAAAGTAATATACTTGCAGAACTCACACATATTTACAGAATATGATGTTTAAACTTACCACATTGCTGTGGAAAATTCGACTTTTTAAACACGTCACGTACACACTGATGCATCGTATTGTACTTCGATTGAGAATAATTTTAGTAGTGGTGAGCATTAAGAAATTTCAAGTCATTTAGACAAATCTGTCAATATCAATAACAGAAAAGTAATATTGACAACGAATATGACGACTGACATTGATTAAAAAAGTGTTTGGTTCCTATAGGCGGTATACCCTAACTAACTGCAGACGCCGAAGGGAGTTTATTAGAAAATAAAATATATAATTATATACATGTTATGTATTTCGTAGAATCCTTTCATTTGATACGACACATAATATAGCAGTTGACGTTTTTATTTAATTTGCATCTCAAAATGAATTTCTATAGTTGGACTTTTAACTCGTAACTCTCCGTACAAAATTGGTTTAACTTTTTTCATCCAGTAGAGAGAGAGAGAGAGCAAAGTGGAGAACCATCGCAGAGGAGGCGGAGACCCACAAAAGCATTACTGTGCTTCGTTTTGAAGGGCACTGTAAGGTAGTGAATTTATTGGGCAAAAGAGATTTAAGAACCAATATCTCGAGATTGGCAACGCGCGAGTGGCGCCTACTGATGATGTTACAAGATTTAATTGTTACTACATTCTTAAACTGATACATGGTAAAATTGTTTTTATTTTTTAATAATAAATTAACATTGCTGAGTTTTGCCCGTTGTTTAATATAACTTAGTAAACACTTAGAAAATTGTATATCTGGTACATTACAAAGGGTAATGCGTTCTATTGGTAATGAGAGAAGCTTTAATTTGAGGTAGTATAGATTCTTGTGTTCTAAAGAGTTTTAAAGAACTTAGACGTGTTAGGAGAAACGTATTCGTCTATACTATTTGATGTACAAACACTAGATCTTTATCATTTCCTTTTTTATTGCTTTTTATATTATTAATAACAGTTTTAGCGAAGCTTAAATCTATGTAAATTGTTTTTCTTTTAATTAGTTATACGTATATAAAATTAAAATTATATATTTTGTAATTTTAGTTTTAGCCTGATATTATGGTTAACACACTTGGAATTAAAAATACAGACGTTCAATTTTAATTTTTTATAGTAGTAACATTATTCAAACTCATTTACCATGGACATCTTATAATATTTTTAAATAAAATAAATTGCAACTTATTAATAATACGTAGATATAATATTAAATAATGCCTTAATTGCAATATTTATTGAATGGAATACTATTTGTTAGTTAATATATAGATTTATAAAATACACAACATACTTAACCATTTTATCAACCAAACCCTGATAAAAAAACATAGCGTTTTTTAAGAAACGATAAAAAAATCTCAACAAAAAGGGAAGTTTATTGATATAATTTTTCAGTATAAAATTGTAAATTCATCACCAACGCAATGGAGCGAAGTTAGTCAAACGCTGAGGAACCAAATGAAGTTAGCGCACCTTCGTGCTAAATTTACGCAGGCGCACCAACGACTTTTGGTATATAGTACTTCTAAGATTTATCTACAGATATATTTAATAGTAATACACAAATTTAGAGCCACTTATATCAATGGCACCAGCGAACAATCAAATCTAACTCAATTTAGAGTTATTTCAATATTACAAATATTCAGGAACTATATGGTAAATAATGGTTAAGCGTGTAATTTTGTGTATTTTATATATTCGAAATCTTACTTTAAATAAAGCAACATGTCTATCGCTGTCACGATTAGCGATTCTAACAATACATATCAAGAAAGCTCAATTTTGTACTTATTGTATTCCTAGCGTTAGCAAGGCAAAGTGGCGTACCTTAGAAAATAGAAAAAAATCTAGATATAAATATTAAAATAGGTAAAATGTTTCTAAAATTCAACATTTCTATCTTCGTTTTTTATATTATAATTTGTTTCAAATTATTAAATGTTAAAATTTTATATTGCAGAGTTTTTTGATATTTATAAAGAATTGCACGCCTCATGCCTTCCATGTAAATAAATATAGAAATAATATTTTACTTACACTTAATATATCTGAATATTATTTAAATATAATAAAAAAGAATTGTTGAATTATTTACACAAGAGCACTGCACCTGTAATATTTTAAAAAATTAAAAATATTTATTGTAACAGTATTATTATATAAATGTTTAATGAAGTTGTATCTAAAACACCTATGGAACTCTGTTATATAATATATTAAGGGCGCGTTTACGTATTTGACGAAAAATAGATGTATTTCGATCTAATTTCCGACAAAAGTAAAGTAAATTAAATGGAACTTTTAATTACTATGAATAGATCAAGCCTTTATCTTTAATAACGCTGTAAAAAATATGAAATTTTCTTATTATTTTTATAGTAAAACCGATTTTCAGAGCCTCTTCACACCAAATTAACGATATCGAGCTGAGTTTAGGTAGCCTTTTAAACTATTTCTTACGTGATATCAATTTTTAAAAAAATACCTCTAATAGTAAGACATGTTCAACTCAAACCCTAGGAAGAGATATTTATAATAATACGACACATTAGCTCAGAAAAAATAAATATCAAATGTATCTTTTTCACATATTTTGCTTTTAAAGTTGTACCTTAAGCTGTTGCATTAAGGCCTATTTTGTTTGATGACTGCCATGATTTATTGTTCAAAATTTTCTAGTAAAATATTAGTCGGCGCTGAGACGCCTTCGTGAGTGGACGCTATGTCGCTTGTAAGCAGGAGGTTATATTAAATAAGATCGCTAAAATATAATATTATATAGAAAAAATTGACTATAACTACAACTCTTGATACTTTATTTTAAGGATAATTTGATAAATATTTTCTTTTTTTAGAGATTAAAAATTCTAATTCGTCTTAGACTTATTGCTCAGACCTTAAGGTATACATCCCTGACTGCTAGTGGAAGTCTCGGATAATTGTAATTTTTTTTGCCGTGTTTGGGCTCGTTACTATGAGACCTTAACACCGAACTTGTTGGAGTGACCTGAAGGTCTAATCCGATGACTGATACAGGATCTGCAGCATGAGTAGGGTTATGTGTGCCGTGTTTGGGCTCTATTTGTTAGGTACGGTGAGACCTTACGTCCGAACTTGCTGGAGTGATCTGAAGGTCTACTTCGATGACTGCTACAGGATCTGCAGTATGAGTAGGGTTATGTGTACCGTGTTTGGGCTCTATTTGTTAGATACGGTGAGACCTTACCTCCAAACTTGTTGGAGTGACCTGAAGGTGTACTCCGATGGCTGATACAGGATCTGCAGCACGAGTAGGGTTATGTGGTGCCGTGTTTGAGCTCTATTTGTTAGGTACAGTGAGACCTTACGTCCGAACTTGTTGGAGTGATCTGAAGGTCTACTTCGATGACTGCTACAGGATCTGCAGCATGAGTAGGGTTATGTGTACCGTGTTTGGGCTCTAGTTGTTGGAGGTACAGTGGAGACCACCTCCGAACTTGTTGGAGTGACCTGAAGGTGTACTCCGATGGCTGATACAGGATCTGCAGCACGAGTAGGGTTATGTGTGCCGTGTTTGGGCTCTATTGTTGGGTACGGTGAGACCTTACGTCCGAACTTGTTGGGTGATCTGAAGGTCTACTTCGATGACTGCTACAGGATCTGCAGCATGAGTAGGGTTATGTGTACCGTGTTTGGGCTCTATTTGTTGGGTACGGTGTGACCTTACCTCCGAACTTGTTGGAGTGACCTGAAGGTGTACTCCGATGGCTGATACAGGATCTGCAGCACAGGTAGGGTTATGTGTGCCGTGTTTGGGCTCTGTTGTTAAGTACGGTGAGACCTTACGTCCGAACTGGTTGGAGTGATCTGAAGGTCTACTTCGATGACTGATACAGCATCTGCAGCACGAGTAGGGTTATGGGTGCCGTGTTTGGGCTCTATTTGTTAGGTACGGTGAGACCTTACGTCCGAACTTGTTGGAGTGATCTAAAAGTCTACTTCGATGACTGATACAGGATCTGCAGCATTAGTAGGGTTATGTGTGCCGTGTTTGGGGGCTCTATTTGTTAGGTACGGTGTGACCTTACCTCAGATCTCTCACCTCTCTCTCTGTTCTCACCGTACCTAACAAATAGAGCCCAAACACGGCACACCAACCTCATCTGCGAATCCTGTAGCAGTCATCGAAGTAGACTGCAGATCACTCCAACAAGTTCGGACGCATCTCACCGTACCTAACAAATAGACAAGCACGGCACATAACCCTACTAATGCTGCAGATCCTGTATCGGTCATCGAAGTGAACTTTAGATCACTCCAACAAGTTCGGACGTAAGGTCTCACCGTACCTAACAAATAGAGCCCAAACGGCACACATAACTCTCGTGCTGCGAATCTTGCTGTATCGGTCATCGAAATAGACCTTCGGATCGCCAACCAGTTCGGACGTGAATGTTCACCGCTAAATAGCAAACACACACAAGCCTGCTCGTACTGCAGATCTGTAACGATCGAAGTAGACCTTCGAGATCACTCCAGCAGTGAACGTAGTCTCACCGTACCTAACAAATAGAGGCAAGCACGGCACACATAACTCTTCATACTGCGAGATCCTGTAACACTCCTCAGTAGACCTTCAGATTGCTCCAACAGAGTTCGGACAGCAGATCTCACGGTACATAACAAATAGATTCCAAACACGGCACACATAACCCTATCATGCTGCGAATCTGTATCAGTCATCGAGTGAACATTCAGATCACTCCAATAATTCGGATGGTAGAGGTCTCATTGTAACTTCTAAACGATCACAAGCACGGCACATAACCTACTCATCTTCTGCAATTACAGTAGCAGTCGTCGAAAAACATCATCAGGTAACTCCATCATGCTCAGGGTTAGTATCTTATTAATTTTTTTTTTATTGACGGCAATAAAAAAATATTCATATAAAACATTTTTATTACCTATAAATAACCTTTAAATAAAAATAATACAAATAAGGAAAAAAATAGTTTTTACAATATTTATGTACACAAAGTATACAAAACAGATTTGACTATTTATTACTTACTAACATTACAACGTATAAAATATACCCACAAAAAAATTAAACATTTAAAGTCTCAAAATTAGTTTACCGTTCATTATTCCCGCCGATCACTGTCGTGCGCTTGTGTGATCGTTTCGTGTGAATGTAGTGGTGCGATTCGCTACCTATCTATTTTGCAAACGCGTCCTTAAATAATACACACAGGGTCATTTGTAAAACACTTGAGATCTCTTTATATGTGAAAAAAAAATGTGAACTATTGCTATCAAGACAAAGCTATTTCTTTAATTAGTTAGGCATCTTTTATTCATTTAATGTCATTCATTCCTCTATATAGGGTATTTAAGATTAATATTCACTAATTCTTTTTTCAGAAGCAAATGTATCTTTATCTTTTTACCCAAGTCACAAAGAGAATTTTAGTTTTTTACAAATAACCCGTAATTGAATTCAATGACAACGATCGACGATAATATTTGGATACATAAATAATATCACAACTAAACATAATTATGTTGCTTTTTAATTAATTGCTACATTTATACTCAAAGAAATACTATTAATTTTACTACGAATATTCTTTGCCGTTTGTTCTCGGCAGATATTACAGCAATAGTTCAAAATATACGTAAAGACTCAATTAAAAGATATATAATAACATTTTAAAAATAGCCCTATGCCTGCGGCCTCGATCGCATGGTCTACACAGCTTAAACCCTAGTTTTAATTCTAAAATAAAATGAACCTATTTTATTCCTTATAAGCTATAACATCGCCTATCTGCCCGGGAAAGTCCAATCAAAATCGGTACATTCATTTCAGAAATTAGCTGTAACAAAAAAAAAAACCGGTAATTTAAAAATTGTTTTGTTTATAAGTCCCATGTTGATATTTCCATAAACACATAATAAATTATTTGTATAGATTTATAAACATAGTTGATTCATCATAATTATATAATGAGTTGTTGTTCTCAGATAGTAGTTATGTGCGTTCCGACAACATAGACATATTTGATAAAAATCATTCAACCTTGACATGCATTTATTGTAGTGATAAATATGCTAGATATTAACATATTTATGAGGAAAAAAACGGTATTGTTGTTGTAAGTTGTAACATTCGAGAAATGGCAGGAAGAGTTAGGTACTTATTCATTATTTTGATGTTACATTTAGACATTGTAGAGGGCAGATTAATTTTAATTGCCAGATAAAAATGAAACTGCCCGATGCAAATTAGGCCGTCCAGTAACTCTACCGCAAGTTTTTTAACTTTTGAATTTTTGAGACAGTTTGAATTGAGGAAAACTTATATTATATACCGATACCCAGTAGATGGCACTATTTTGAAATTTAAAAAACTATTATTAGAGATACAGTTCAAAGTACCGTATAGTCGTATAAATCTTCATTCATTAAAAGGAGCTAAAACTACTAAATATATTTACAGGATATTACTATCCTAATGGGGGCCGTTGAGTGTGCAGCGTTTACATATTTTAACATATGGGAATGATATATTTTATCTCAAATTTAATCAATTATAAAACATAATAAAAGTTTTATAAAAAAGTATAAATGTGGCAATTAAAATATCAAAACAATTGTTGCAAAATAATGGCTCATATTAATTACCCATTTTATTAAAAACTATATTAATTTATATTCGAAAATCTTCTTGTATTATGTTTCAGATTACTTTTTATATTTTTATTCTATCGCTTAAAATTGTTGTGTGTTAGTTTCCATAGATTTATAATATAGATGTCATTGTAATAAATAGTCTTGGATTCCTTAAAATTATAAGTTTAAAAAGTTATTTTTACACGATTGTGTAATCTATATTATTGTCTATTGTTAGGACAAATAAATGTGCAATAACATGTAGATTCAATGTGTAGCAATACGTTTTAATGTAGAGAGATTTAATATCGGTTTGAAAATAATGGTTTTTCTGAGATTAATCTGAACGTAAAAACTTGTTTAACATAAAAATTTCAATGTGGATTAACGTATCTAGCTAATCAATAGATTATCGATTACCTTCCGTTTAAAGACCGACATTTTATTTAAATGTATTATGACTACTGATCCTTCACTGCGAAATTTGCAGCCTAAAAGGGACGCTCGCGCGACTCGCGTCCGCAGCTTCGTCTTGCACCTTTTAGCCGTTACGGGTTCTAAGTGTGCTTTGTTACGACGACTATTGTCTGATTCTAACAAAAAAAGTAAAGACGGGACAGACAAATATAATATAAAGTTGACGATAGTAGGTTCCCCTTTTGTGTAAGTACGCTGTGTATTGTATAATTTTTTTTACAACTGTAACGGTATCGGAAGCCGGCTCATCTTTAGCAAATTTACTCACCAAGCTCTAACATTTAACAATGAATTAATAAACTTTAGAAAATACAGAAACGAAGACACATTATGTTGTTTCTTTTATGGCACTTACTGTATACAGGATTCTGTGAAATCAAGTACATAATTGAATCATAATTAGTAATACGATGTTTATGCATTAATACTCAAACAACTTTTTCTCCCATTGTACAATAGAATACAGAAAGTTGTGTAAAACGTTAAATATAAAAAAATGGTTTAGTTAATTCGATCACAAAGATTTAAGCGGAAAAAGTGTATTTGAAATTAAAAAATATTAAACAAGTTAGTTTAGTTTTTTCTCAATATTAAATGTTATTTACAAAAAAGTAACACTCATATAGGTTTTTAATTTTTAATTGTAACTTTTATTAAAATAAAACTTAAAAACTTAATATTTCCATTAATTAAAAACAAAAAATATTTTTTTTTTAGTTCTTGACTTACACATTTTTGTCTATACAATGATGAAATTTTCAAACCGATATTGACAATGCAGCACAGTAGTGATATGCGGTAACAGAGCTTCTAAAGTAAAAAAAAACTGTTTTATACACTATTACATACGTACATATCAATATATTGTATTATTTGTCCACCTGCAAGGTTCTGTAATTTTGTTGTAGCAAATAAACGTTCATATAAAATTAATATGTTTTTTTTATTTCATGAACTATAACCAGAATTGTTATAACAACAGACAAGACCAGCAAGTCCGCAGCTAGATGAAAAGGAATCTGTAGGACTATAATTTTAATGTTTGTAAAAAAGTTACCTAATTAAATTAAAAATACTATGAACAAAACATGGTAGAAACTTCTATATTAGTCTACAAAAACAGACAAAGAAAAAAATTAAAATCAAAGCTCATTATTACTTTTAAAAACCTATCCAAAAATGCCTCATAAATTGTTTTTTTAACCCTCAGTTATGTATATGGCCTGCTAAACATAGTTTTTGGATATTTTATGATAAAGGCAACACGCTACAACGGTCGGTTAGTTACTACCAACACGCTACAACGGTCGGTTAGTTACTACCAACACGGTACAACGGTCGGTTAGTTACTACCAACACGCTACAATGGTCCATAACCATAACAAATCCATCTCCTAGAGTCCCACAGTACCAATCACAAAAAAACACCCCTGAAGTATACACCTAACCTTAACAAGGTGTTCATAAAATCTTAAAATTGCGTAAACAAAAAGGATTGCTTCCTTTTGGAAGTGTTTTTTTTTTTTTTATGTTAGAAGTTGGCAAACAAGCATACGGCCCACCTGATGGTAAGTGGCTGCCGCAGCCTATGAGCGTATCACTCACGCGTTGCCAACCTCGAGATATTAGTTCTTAAATCTCGTTCGCCCAGTAATTTCACTCAGCGTACAATGCCCTTCAAACTGGAACACAGTAGTGCCTAAACACTACTATTTGGCGGCAGAATATTTGACACTGCGGTGGTACCTACCTAGCCGGCCTCTTGCAACAAAAGACCTACCACCAGTGTTAAAAAGGAATTATTATTAAACTATCTGACTGACTAGATTTAGTTTATGTACTGACTACCCTTAATTTACCATTTTTTACTTATTTTTTTACTTTAAAATGATTGAAATTTAAGTTTTTCTTAAAAATCCTTATAATGTAGATGTTATGTCAATGCTTATAACCATAAAAAGATCTCGAGGGTAATAAATAATAGACTGCACATACTGTTACTGATTAAGAAGATTTATTTAAAAGTTACAGTTTTAACAAACTTACACAACTATAATTTGTGCTGTTACGAAAATTACAAATAAAACCACAAAATTAAATACACAATGCTAATTATGTTTACTTTTTTACTTAAAAATTAAAACATAATATAAAATCAGTCTTATGGCACTGCCAATCTTTGGAATGCAAACAGTAAATACTTAATTACTGCGGCTTCTCGTGGGTTCCTTCGCTTTGATCCTTGATTTCTTTCCTCACCGGTCCAGTTTGTGTGATTGGTACCTTCCTTTCGCCTTTAACAGCTTCTGGAACCTTCTTTGGCGCGGTAATTGTGAGCACACCATCTGTAGACAGCTTGGATTCAACAGTCTCAGGCAACGTACCTTCAGGGAGTGCGTACCGTCTCACAAAATGGCGGGACACGTATCCGTGCTGGTCTTGCTTCTCTTCATGCTTGCCTTCGATCACAATAAAACCGTCAACGGTTTTAACAGAGATCTCCTCTGGCGCGAAGTGCTGAACGTCCAAGTTGATTTGGAATTTGTCTGAGTCTGTCTTGATGTTTGAGCCTATGTCCCTCGCAGCAGCAGCAAGATGGCGCCAAGGGCGATAATATTCCCTGGATAGCAAGGGTCCTGCAGCAACGGTAAGTAAATCATCTGGTGTGATTCCTAATCCGAAGTGCTGGTCCATTAGACGACGAGGGCGTTGAAATGCGAAATCGTCGAACAAATACGGTAGTAGAGACATTTTCTTCAAATATTTATCACGCGTAGAAAGTGACAAATGTTTAGTCGCACGTAAAGCGAATGTGATTGCTTCTGTTTACTAACAACAACTGACAAAATAATTCATGGGCGGCACTTTATATACTAAAAGCGCCCTCTAGTATCGAGTAGATCATTCTAGATCTCAATTGTATTTGTGTGAGTCAGCAATTCAGGGGCGCTCAAGTCACAAGAACGTTTTTATATGTAAATATAAAAGTAATATTAATAACATACGAGTTTTATATAAAAAAAAGGATTTATAAATAGAAACTTTCAGTAATGGTTTAGCAATAAATCATATTTTGTGTCTAACAACTAAATTTCACTAAGTTTTCTATTTAAAAAAAATACGTGAACACGAATGAGAAGTGATAGTTTAATGAGTCATACATAATCGCTTTATGTAGAATATGTATTTATAATCTTTTTAGTAAAAAGTGGATTTAGGCATCATATTTAAGGTAAAAGCATGGTCTCGACTTTTTGGTAAAAGAGTAATATTTGAGTTGGAGCCATTTTAAACTAAAATAAAAAGTCGTAAAACCCACACTACTTTTTTCATTACTTTGTAAAAACCTGCAAGTTTTTATTTCCAATCTCAACAACTTAAAATTTAAAAAAATAAATAAACTTTACACACTCAACGGCCCCCATTAGGATAGTTATATCCTGTGTCGGGGGTCTGCAAATAATAAAACATGACTGTATGGTCAATACAAACATCTGCTCCGACCGGGAATCGAACCCGCAACCTGTGGCGCTTAAGGCAGGTTTGCTACCGCTGCTCCACAACGTCGTCAATTGAAAATCAAAACCCTAAAATTTAAAGAGAAAATCCACTTTATTTTACTAAACCTTTATTTAAAACAAAAAGGGTTCTACAAAAGTTATAAACATTTTTTATGTAATTAAAAATTATATGGTTATATATATAAACACATTACATTTTTCAATTTTTGTTTAGGTTACGTTACTCTCTATATTTACTCGGGAAAGGTGTAGCTTTGAATTATTTTTTGAAGTCAATTGCAACAGACAAACAGACGAAAAGTCAAATCTTCTATAACATTAGTTTAGATAATTAGATTATAACAGAAGCAAAAAGTAGCAGAATTGAAATGAAATCAAATTTTATTGAAATGAAATTGTTTTCAAATTCATATTAAAAGCGGTCCGCAGTTTGTCTCCTCTGACTTATTATAAGCACATTTATAAATATGGATGCGTTACAATGTAACGACTAACGCACACAAACGAAACCGAATCAATAGTACGCTTCGCGTAATATCTGGAAGCTTCGAGAGGTCTTGTAGATTATGGATAGGACAATATCAAGGTCATTTAAATATTCTGTTTTTGTTATTACGAACGAAATGAAAAGTGAAATTTGAAATTAATTTACTGTATTTACATTTTACATTATTTCTTTAAGACAAATGAGAATAAGGTAGAGTGTATCTATAATTTATGTTATGATATTTTTATTAATATAATGTAGGTAGGTACCTAGGTCGGTACCAATCAATATATTGAAGCAATGTTAAGTAGGTGGCAAAATAAATAACAATCGGTATATACGTAGGTACCTAGGCTAGATACCTACCTCGGAAAGTATAATAAAATTATATGAGTAGGTACCTACACTGGACATACTATTTGGACATTTCGGAAAGAAGGGAACCTGTATGAGTTTTTATATTAATATATAATAGATGAATATTCAAATAAAAGCCCATTACTATTTTTCTGGAAGAAATTTAATCTTTAACAAATGAAATGAAATAATTAATTTTTAGATATATAGATGTACCTACTCAGAACAATACCCTATCTACCTACTCAGAACAATACCCTATCTACCTACTCAGAACAATACCCTATCTACCTACTCAGAACAATACCCTCCAGATTTTTCGCTTCGTAATATCGATAACATTGAGGTTTAGATATTCAGAATATACATAGGTTAAACTCAAAAATATTCTTTATTCAAATAGGCTTTTAAGTGCTTTTGAGTTTTGAGTTAGGAATGTTGAATTGTTGAATTGTAGTAGAGGTAGTACCTCTACTCTATAATCATATCCCATAGTAATTATTTGCAATAATATTTTATGTATTATTTATTTATTAAATAGGTAGGTAGGTTATGTATTATTTATTTATTAAGCAGGTAGGTACCTACCTGGGTAGGTATCGAAATTTTTATAACAACTAGACTTCACAGAACACCTGTTAAACTTCAATTACCTATTAAGTTATTTACAAAAACCATCAAGTTGATTAAAAACCTAGGCATGTACTTTTTAATAAGGTAATTGTTTTGTAATATATACATTCTTTAGCAAACAACAATGGTGGGAAATGGGATTGCTTTTAACATCATTCGTTTGGTACGTCCTTACTATGAAATAATAATAATATCATTTTTTATTTTCAGATACCTATTTATATCTAAGTATAGAATTTATGAGTTTGCATAATAACTGAAGTATATACTTCAGTTATTATCATTATTAATAAGTAATAGTAATGTGAAAACTAATAATTGGTAATAAAATAAATAATAAATTTATAATATTTAATAAAAAAAATAGAAAATTAGCGGTTTTATTTTTCTAGATAATTTTTTAACACCTACCTACCTACTCAGAATAGGGGACGGGTGATGGATTTTTCAAATGTAAAAGATTTGAAACTGTAATATTAAATCAATAAATTTATTACATTTTGTAAAATAGGTATCTATGACGGGTTTGATTCGTAGTAATCTGTAATAGATTGATAGTCAACTTTATTATATATCAGTAGGTACCTAGGTACCTACTACATACACATTATTTAACATACAAAAAAACTGGGATAATAAATAAAACCTATCCAAATAACTATAGTGTTTAGTTATCTGTGTTCCCGCCACACTAAGCCAATGTGCATTCTACGTAGGAAATATTCTGTACCTACATGTATAAACAAAAACAAAATTTAAATAAAAAGTTGACTAAAAGTCTAATTTCTCTCGATATATTTGTAATAGAAGACGTAGAACAAGCTAGAGCATTCGATTACAATGATAAAAAATTACGTAGTTCTAGAGAAAGATCAAATATTCGGCATTGTTTACGAAATTGCCGGCCGGTAAACTCACGAACATTCGGGAAGCCGGCCCTATCGTAAAGCCGGCCCTATCGTAAAGCCGGCGAGACGCTTCACCAAATAAATAATGTATTTCGAGAATTTTCTATTCGTCGCTAGATGGCGTTGGGAGGTATAAATACGGCGGCTGAGCGCGCCCTGACAAGGAATTTGAATCGAGCAACCGAAGCGCTAAGTACTCGCAACTCTCTGCGAATAAATAAATACGTTATACATTCAAAGTTATAAGAGTCTTCAGTCTTAGTGATAATCAAGAAAGATGTCTTTACTTCCGTACTTGTTTGGATACGATCGCTACAGGCCCACCCGTCTTCTGGATCAAGACTTCGGATTGGCGTTAACACCTGATGATATGCTGACCGTTATTGCTACGCCATCGCTTACCAGGGATTATTATAGACCATGGCGTCAACTAGCTAACGCTGCACGAGATATTGGCTCCAGTATTAAAGCAGATAAAGATAAATTTCAAGTGAATTTGGATGTCCAGCACTTCGCACCTGAAGAGGTATCTGTGAAAACAGCTGATGGTTACATAGTGGTTGAGGGTAAGCACGAAGAGAAGAAAGATGAGCATGGTTATATTTCTCGTCAATTTGTTAGAAGATACGCGCTTCCCGAAGGCTGCAATCCTGATACTGTCGAATCACGTTTATCCTCCGATGGTGTTTTGACCGTTACTGCTCCAAGACAAAGTTCTGCATTGAAAAATGAGAGAAGCGTTCCCATACAACAGACTGGTCCCGTTCGCAAGGAAATTAAGGATTCTGCTGAAGATGAAAAAGAAGAGAAAAAGTAATTAGGTACTTTAAATTATTTTAATAATTATTTTAACCTCCTGTTTAGTAATTTTGAGACTGAGCTTGTTGTTGCGATTTTATTGTAATAAATAAATACGTTTACTTTGTGATATGTGGTTTTTATTTCTCCATGAATAGGAATAGGTACCTTATTTTTACACTTGAAATAAATATTAATCTGCTATTATTTTCATCAAAAATAATAAAAAACTAAATATTTCTAGAAGTTTTTACTCTTATTAACAACATGAAGCAATTTATTTTTTATATTATAAAAAAATAGTAAATTCTGAATGTAATTTATTTTATTAAGTAATAAAAATATATTAAGCAATAAATTTCTACGCCTACCTACTATGTTAGTACTAAACTAATTTAACATAAAATACAAAAGAAAAAACTTGTGTAATAGTAATAATTACCAAATTTTGACTCCTTTATTTTTTGGTTCATCAATATTATCTCAAATGACTTTCAATATTTAACTTGCTATACTGCACTTGGATATTGGCAAAGCCAACCCAGTAGATAGGTTGCCAATTCCGCAATACTAGTATTAAATAAGGTATAAATAGCTCTAATTAATCTTAATTTTCGATCCATTTTTATTTTGAAACAGAATTTTATTTTTGAATTATGAATACTATTTTTATACTGCATCCTTAACAACTTAGTATTAATTAAGAAACGGCCCTTGCATACCATAGTTATAAAAGTCTTCAGTCTTAGTGATAATCAAGAAAGATGTCTTTACTTCCGTACTTGTTTGGATACCAAATAATGGGCAAAAATTAGCTCCTTCATAAATTCAACATCTACTCAACGAAGCGAAATTAGTCACACGTTAACTTCATTCGAATATATTATAAAGCTTGTTACTAATTTAAATAACAAAGGAGCACCAGTCACCATCGAATATTTGGAAAATTTGTTACTTCCATAGTATAGGGTATGTCTGTATATAAAATAAGTCTAGTCTGATGGAGGTCTAGTTACAATTTAATAGGGCGAGTCTTAGAAGTGTAGTCTTCTCGGCAGTAGGAAGTGGGTATTTTGTGAAAATAAATAAATGTATCATCAAAACCTATTAATTCGAATCCTTTATTGATAGGAATTATCTTAAAATTGTTTATCAAAAATAGTGATGTACTTTTTTTTCATATTAATAAAAATCAAATTAGCTTCATTTGCGCGCTTTGAGAAATTGTTTTATTCAGTATTTTTATTTTAATTGCCAATAAATAACTTGATAATTAAAATTCAAAATAGTCCCTTTAAAATTAAAATATTATAATTCATTTGAAGAATATTTTTCTACGCTTGGGACTCTTAAAATGCTGAGTAGTTTTTGTAATATTTATATGTAATGTAATTATTGTTTACTGTTTCTATATTTGACAAGAGTTACTAAGAGTAACTATTGAGTATTTTAATAGTTTTTTTTCTGCACAGAGTTGAGTTTTAGAACCGTAATGACATTAAATGATAAATATAATACTTCTATGGTAATAAGTTGAGCTATAATAAAAATCTCAAGGGCAAAATCAGGTCAAGATATTTAGGTATAAAATTCTACATTGAACCTTAAGATATAAAACGGTATAAATAGCATGATAAATCGTTCCATACTGTTAATAAAATTTACAGGGGTTCATAATTATACTTTGAAATAGTCAATTTACTTGTAATTTTATAACTAGCTTTAGTTTTAATACTAGATTTCGTCGTCAACTTTGTCCGCGTTTTTATCACAATAAAAAAATCCCATGTAAGTTTTCATTGTAGAAATTATTTTTATGCGTTACATTAAGGTCGGCTTAGCCTTTGAATTGTGAAATGTACTAGAAAGAGATACGTTTGTATGTATAAGACTGGCGTAGATAAATATGATAAAAACTCTTTTTTATTTTCTCTAACATTATCGTTTATACATAGATAATAATTGATTGACAGTATGTCAATAAACACGAGACCAATGTGATTTTAATAAAAAAGCTATTTATTTATTAAAAATCAATTTTATTTAAAATTTGATAATGATTTTAAGTCCGCTGTTGAATTTAAATTTACGTCCAAAACTGTACACATTCCTAAAACAAACAAGAAACGTACGGCCAATAATCAAAATAGGTAAAGAGAAATTCCAATTATTCATCGATGTACATCAATTTGAAAAAGATGAATTAAGAGTGAAAGCTCGTCCAGAATACGTTATAATTGAAGGTAAGCAAGAGAGGAAGACGAAAAGAGGCTGTGTTGTAAGACAATTCGTACGTAAATTTAAACTACCCGATGGCTGTAATCCTCTAGAAATAAAATCACAACTATCCAAAGATGGCTATTTAACAATAACAGCACCTAGAACAACTTGTGATATAAATCTTCCATGTGAAACTGTTGTACCAATTACATATAAACACAAATGCGCCGAACCAGAATGTCAAATTGAAGTTAAACCTGCTGATCCGAAACCTTCTAATAAGTAAAGCCATTGTCAATAGTTTTAGTGTTAGTCATGCGTTGCGTTCCAGAATGAGGCGTCCAGCCAAAAATACTCACTAAATATAAAGGTGGGCGGCTAATGCCAAATGAATCTATTAATATACTATTGTGCAATGTTTGTATACAAAATATATATGAAAATACTTATCTAAATATGCAAAATAAAATTTTCATACAGTATTAATAATATGGTATTTTTGTATTACTAGATTCGTGTACACAAGTGGTGTAAAATTATGTCTCCACCTAGAAAATTCTTACGGATACGTAAGTGCAGTACAAATATACTGAGGTGGCGTCACTGCTTACTTCATATAAATAGAAGTGCCTTGATACACAGTTTCATACTGAAATTAAACGCGCATTGAGCATCATTTGAGGAAAATTTAATCTAAAAATGTCGTTTGTGCCATTTTTTGATTACGATGTACCGCGATGGCCAAGACGTCTCCCCGATCAGAACTTCGGTCTCACTTTATCACCAGAAGACCTTTTTACTGCAACATCGGGTCCAATAAGCCCAATAATTCCACGGTACCCTGTCTGGTGGCCAAAAGACTCCGGTTCTTCGATCAAACTTGAAAAGGATAAGTGGCAGATTAGTGTCGATGTACAACATTTCGCCCCTAGTGAAATAACTGTTAAAACGGCCAATGGATATATCGTTGTGGAAGGAAAACACGAAGAAAAGCAAGATGAGCATGGATTTATTTCCAGACAGTTTGTTAGACGTTTCGCTATACCTGAAGATACTGACCCCGATGCGATCGAGTCTAGGTTGTCATCTGATGGTGTGCTGACTGTTTTGGCTGCAAGAAAGGATAGCTTAAAGGGAGAAAGGAATGTACCAATTACACACACGGGCCCAGTTCGGAAAGAAGTAAAAAGTGATTCTGTCACTGAGCAAAGTGCTGAAAAGTGATTTTAAATTAATTATAACGAGTTATTTTAAATATTTCAATTTATTTATTATCAAATTGACTGCCTAATAAGACTGTGAATTAAGTTTTAGCTTTCTAGTTTTACTACGCTATATTGATTTTTTTGAAATGTAGTTAAAAATATATTTAATAATAATCTAATCGGACAACATTTTTATATAAATTTATATAAAACGAATTCTATTATTATATTTTTTAAACATTGAAAAATGTTTTAATTTAAATAATTATGTGAAATAAAATATTTTGTATTTTGACCTTTTTATTACTTTCGGGCATTTTAAAATTAATTAGTGTTTTGAGACCATTATAAAAGTGAACTACCATAGTATATTATTTTTAAAAGATTTAAATTATTACTTATTTTAATGTACATATAAATTTTATATTTATTTTAATAAAACAAATACGAGCTAATAGATTTTATTTATATAGTCTATATAATAATTACAATGACGATAATGCATTATTATTTTTCTTATAGCTGTCTTCTATGTCCTGTAATGTTCTTCCGTTTGTTTCCGGCAATAGAAAACAAAGTATTAAAACATTACCTAATGTTATCACGGCAGAACTTGCATACATAGCTGCAACACCATAATTCGCTATAAAATTGGGTGAAACTTTCACACAAACGAACAGTAATAAATAAGATATAGCTGCTGCAATTCCAGACCCTAGACCTCTTAAATTCGCAGAGAACATTTCCGGTACAAATGACCAAGCCAATGTAACAATTCCTGTACCGAAAATAACATACAAAGATATTAATGTAATCAATAACCATTCATAGTTTGATGCATTTATGTAAAATAAAATCGCAGCTAATACAAACAACACAAGACAACAGCAAAAATTGGTTGTTAGAAAAAAAAATTTACGTGGTACAAATTTATTAAAACAAAATATGATAATAATTGTCGAAACTCTTAATATATCGAATATTATCATGAGCCAAAATGGATCCATTCCATCCTTAATAGTACTACCAAGTATATCTTTCGCATAAAATCCTATTGAGTTTACTCCATTAAATTGTGTAGCTACACCTAATAGTATTGACGTACATAAAGGTTTAATAAATCCTACACTCAAAACGTCTTTTAACATGTACCGATTTTTCTTTTCATTCTGACGTTGTAACACCTTTTTAAGTTCATTTTCAGAATTCGTTCCAGTTCCTCTGAACCACTTGAAAGATTTGATACCTTCGTCGATTTTGCCTTTTGATATCAACCACATTGGACTCTCTTGTAAAAACAGTAAAAATATTAAACACGAAATATTGAATAATGTATATATAAAGCAACTTGTTTTCCAGGAAACATATCCCCCAATAAAATGGCTAATAAGAACGCCAATACATATCGAAAGAGATGGACATACTAGAGTTAAACTCCTGTATTTAGGATCTGTTATTTCTCCGAGATATACTAAAGCAACCGGTCTATTAGATCCCACAGATAAGCCAGCGATGAACCTTCCGATTAGCAAAAGAGTAGCTTCTGTTGCAAATGCTATTATTAACCAGCTAATTATTGACAGCAAAGCTAGTATAATGTGGCCGATTTTCCTTCCAAATTTATCGATAATTGGGCCAGCGCAGACGCATCCGATAACCATAGACAGTGGAGCTATTGAAGCTGAAATGGGAAGGGTAAAAATATATATAACATCTAGACTACATACAACACTAGAAGATCTAGAATATAGTTCAGGAACGCAACCTCACCAATCCAAGAAGCAAGTTCATCTGTATAAGGGAAATTCTCATCTTCCTTCAACTCTGGTAGTAGGACTGCGCTGAAGCCGAACGCATAGCCAGCGGCCGTTGATAACCATCCTGACACCACTGTGGCTATTAACTGAAATATCAAGTATACTTATAAAAAAAACGGACCAACTCAATCTTTTTGCATAACAGCTTTTAGACTGTTATTTATTATAACAACTGCGAGCGAAGCCCCGCTATTTTCTTTAGTAAAATCCTTGCTGTTTTAGCTTGAATAGACCGACTCGATAGGGGAAGTCCTCCCTCCCACAAAAAATTTAAGTTTCTGTATCCGTACTGTTACGTATTTTCGGTCTCTTGTTCTTTCTTTTAATTTTAATTTCCGTTCTCTGCTTTCATGTCACTTCCCATGAATCGCTTACCACGAATACTTTTTTTTCGGAATGTGTTAAATTTTAACCGAGCGGGAAGGGGACCGGGGATTCAAGTAGACCGTGACCGGCCGTGAAAAAGGGACGGCCTTCACGGGGCTGACATTTGAATTTTGATTCCCTCTTTAGGATGCCTGTAGCGAGGCGTAACCACGCCTAAGGAGGTCATTGGAGATGGAGGCAGCACTCCGAACGCAGGATTCACTCGACGGAGTGAGCGCGAAACGAAGTGCGAAACAAGCATAAGCGGGCCGTACGCTAACTTACCGCCTTGGATGCATAACAAAAATGAAACATGAGTTTGAAATTCTTTTAATTTTAGATGACATTCCGCATTGTCTTATGTATATAAAAATACAGACGAATTTTGGATTAGGTACTTACAATAATCTAATTTATCGGACACACACTCCATTATATGTGCTTAAATATGGCGTTAAGCATAGAGAGAATATATTAAGTTACAAAAACATCTATCTATTGTAAATTGTGCCAGCAAAACCTGCGCCAATTAAAATTGTTGATAAGAGAGTTCAACGATCTTAGTTTAATATTGCACGGTTAATATTAAACATGACAAATGGAAGAAATTAATATTGAAGCGTAAAAAAGTCTTAGATTATAAAGTCACGACATGGCTAGTCTTTATTATAATATTGCAAGTAATAAAACATTATGATTATTGTATATTATGATTGAAATTGAACGAAAAATAAACTAAAGACTTTAATTAGTATTTTTTTTACATCACTTTATAAATCCCTTAAAGGAGATTGTGATATTATGTGTGCGACGTGGCTCGGCAGCGGTGTTATTGCTCGGGGATATGAGTTATTCGTGGGGTGAAACAGGCTCAGCATAAGAATTGGGTAGCTTGTCTCACATAATACCTACCGTTATGAAGGACAAGGACAATATGCCATTTTCAATTGAATTTAACTTTAGTATAAGCCTATATAAAAAAAATAGCTCGTCTTTTAAGGCTGTTGAGCTTGAAAATAGCTAATGAAAGAAAATATCTGATAACTGATGTAAACGCACATCTCGCTCAAAAGAATTTTAAATTGACCCCAGGTGAAGATGAAAGTTAACGGCGTATTTTTTCATTATAATCGTATAATAACTGTAACATACTGTTTTTTAGTAAAAATAGAGACGGTCATGTTAGTAATATCACCCCCAAAGCAAGCAAGATAGAAAGATAAATTACCTGTCTAAAAAGATGAGAGTTAAAAGTATTACATAAAATCATTTTATAAAAATATTAAAATTATTTTTAACTTTAAATATAACAATACGAGTATCGATGTTCACCGACAGTATGTAACTAACTTAATTTAATTATTTTTAAATAATGCGCATATATTAATTGTTTATCAAAAATGAATAATTCATTAATTTTACAAATGAAATAAAAAAGAATGTTGTTTTGAATGTTCAGATATCTCATTCATTATCTATACATTAACGTTTTCAATTAAATAAACGTTCCACACTCGACCCCAAATATCCTATTGAAGAACCATACGTTACCACCTTCGTTTCGTTATTGCGCATTTACGAAGTTGCACCAGCGCGACCTTGGACATTTTGTCTGTAAGGAAGGACCTGTCTACTGTACATAGTAAGTCTATGACTGTCAATAACCTTTTATAACTTAAAAACTTGGTTATTGTTATTTTTGCGATACATATTATTAAAATAATTATTAGAAAATTTGATAAAGAATCTATAACCCTAAAACCAGACCAAAACATAATGTAATAAGTTATTGAAATTTTCAGTACAAAAAAATATATACATGTAGTGATGTAAATTCTGCCCTCGGCTTCGCCTACCTGAACAACATTAGAATAAATTCCATATATTATTGTATTACACGAGTATGTTTCTATCGTTATTACAGACACATAACTTGAGCGGGAGTTGAACCGCGCCCCATGTCGCTTAGGCAGGATTACTACCTACTGGGATTATCTTGACACCGTCGTGGCGTTGTGGGTAGCGAGTCTGCCTTTACCCTCGACGGTTGCGGGTTCGATTCCCGCACGGCGCAGATGTTTGTATTAATCGTACAGACATGTTTTCCGGTCTGGGTGTGTTCGTCCTTGTCATTGTGAATGTTTCCGGACCCCCGACACAGGATTTAATTATCCTAATGGGGGCCGTTGAGTGTGTAGCGTTTATTTATTTATTTATTTATTCATATTTACTTAACGTTAGATCTTCATACCTCCTGATATTACAGTTAAAGGGATAAGACGAATGAGGACAGAGAGGTTGCGAAATAAAATATAGGTCAACGATTGGGGCCAATAGTACAAATTCTATAATTAGTCCTTGGCAATGTTATTTTTTATGGGCTTTGAAAACATCTTGAGAAACCCTGTATGTTGTAGAAAAGTAAATTGTAAAACTAATACTTGTATCAATCCTTTGCTGGTAGGGCCTAATTACCCTCCTGGTTCGCTATCATAGTACGTTGGTGAAAAACTCGAGAAGTGACTTCTCGTCAGCTACATTTCGAGGGCAGCCGGCGTATGGTCAGTTGCATCTTAAAAGTCAGCTATGCGTCTGCCTGTCCTCGTGTTGTATATGTTCATTAACGGCGGTAATCGCTAATAATAATAATAATAAAAATAAAATTGAGAGTACCTTTTTTTCAAGTTGCATGTTTACACAATGTTTTTAGTTGCAGATTACGTCTTATATTTGTAATAAAATGATTTCCAAGAATAAGGTAACATTATGGTATTAAATAATATGTTCTAATAATGACATGGAAACATGCTATCTGCATAATATATAAAGCAATCGATTGATAGAGAGGTAACTGTGTAAATTCAACTTTCATGCTGGGCTTAGTTAATTACTGAGTAAACTCGTAACGATATAATCCGGCAATTGGAGCCTAGAGCTCTTAAGATTTGAATATTATGTCAATATCTTTTAATCTCTGAAATCAGATGTATCCCAAAATTTGAGTTTTATCGGAAAGCTGATAAGGTCTACTTGACATCTAAAATAACACTAATCATTTTCAACTTTGATTCAAAATTACTTTTTATATGTTAGAATCAATTATTTCTTTTATCATATTTTTGGTGATAATTTCTACTGTTACATTGCGTCTAAACTGATATTTGTTTATCTAAATATCTATGGTAAATAAACTATGATAATAAATAAAAAACAAAATTTCACAATAAAAAAAACATTTTATTGAAATTAAAATTATCAGTCTTATTCAAACAAAGGAATGACTTAAAATAAAAAATACAGAGTAATTAAATACTGAATGAGATACGTGTACGTTTTACTGGGCCTTATCACCGTTCGCCTGGTCCTTCACCTCCTTACGGACTGGTCCAGTTTGAGTTATCGGGATTGCACGTTCGCCTTGAACAGCGAGTGGCACCTTCCGAGGAGCAGTGATGGTCAGGACTCCGTCAGATGATAGACGAGATTCAACCGTCTCAGCAGTACATCCCTCTGGGATAGCATAACGACGTGTAAATTGCCTTGAAATAAAACCGTGCTGATCTTTCTTCTCTTCGTGTTTGCCTTCAACAACGATGTAACCATCGGCCGTCTTCACACTTATCTCCTCCGGGTTGAAATGTTGCACGTCGAGGTTCACTTGAAATTTATCTTTGTCGTTCTTGATGCTGGATCCCACGTCGCGGGCGGCAGCTGCAAGGTGACGCCAGGGTCTGTAGTATTCCCTGTTCACCATAGGGCCGGTGACGACGCTTAGGAGATCATCTGGAGTTAAGCCCAATCCAAAATGCTGGTCGAATAGACGGCGTGGTCTTTCGATTTCATAGTCGAACAAGAATGGTAACAGAGACATCTTCGGTTATTTTCTTCTCTTTATTAATACTGAAGACTTGAAGAATCGCGTGACAATCGCTTGACACTTAAGACAGTGAGAATCGCTTCGCTCGCTTGCTTGGTTTCAAATGATGGCGAATAGCGCTCGCGTCGCGTATTTAAACGCGCAGTCGCGGTTCTGGATATGAGTAGAATGTTCGAGAGTTGGAACGCTACTCAGATTCAGGGGCTCTCAAAAACGAGTCGCATTCAAATATTTTGCTTTAACAATTTTTATTTGAAGATCTTTAATAAATAAAGTTAGGAATAAAAAAGTATAGATTGCTGTTTTAATATAGTTTTGAGGTAAATAAATGATATGTATCAATACTTAATATCCAAAATTAAATATACCTAGCTGATAATGATGAACTAAACAATATCATGATTATAGATATAAGAATATATATTATATAGCAATATTTAACAAACGTTTTACAATTTCTAAAAAAAATTGCATGAGGTTAATAATAAAATATATTAATATAATTTTTAGAATTTTCTGTCTGCCTGTATGTTTGTACAAGCTTCTCTTGAATTTTTAGTAAGAACTTTGTAGTTTAGACAGTTACTATAACAATAAATAGTAATTTAAGTTGTACCTATATATAATAGATATGCTTAAGTAGTAAATAATGTTATGAGGACCGTTTGTACACTTAAAAAAATATTAATTATTTTCATAATTAAATAAATAATATCAGTATAAATTTATTATTAAAATATAAAATAATAGGTACTATTTTAAAGTATACACGTTATAAATATTTTTGTAGTTGTTTCTTTCTAAATTATAATAATCTTATATAATATATACCAACAATACGTGATTGAATTTAATACAAAAAAAAGTCGTAGATTCATTTTGGAAAATCAATGCATCTTTATAAAAGCGGCCCTTGCTTTGAATTATTTAAAATCAATGTATCTTTATAAAAGCGACCCTCGCTTTGAAACTTAACTGTACTAGAAAAATCTGTATAGATAATACATAATAAAAAAATTCTAGAGAATTCTAGAATGCAGAGTGACATCTGTTATCGAATAGCCTAACTATGTTAGTGCAGTTTTAGTTTTTGCTTACATTATCGAAATACAAGATGGCGCAATAAGTTGTTGCCTACTGCCATCTATTGTCATACGGTGGTACTTAAACAAACATTGTTACTAGATAATAATAATTTATGTACCTATTACATAAAATATACAATTAAAAAAGGTATAAAATATTAATTTCAAAAAAATGTTACAAAATTAAATAGTTTTCTAAAATTATTAGATATGGCAACTTAACGACTTCATCAAAAAGCGAATGACTCAGGCTTCCCAGCTCCATCCATTGGCCGTTCTTCAGTACTCTGCATCTACGTCGACTAAAATTCGTAGTAAACGCATTACCGCAAAGCACTATAGACTGTGAAATTGTGATAATTTCTGTGCGTTTTTTTTTATAAATATTTGGTGTGCTGTGATTTATATACCTTTTTATACTTAATTATTAATATAAGCAAAAGTGTTTTAACACTACTTTTACACCTGCGATACTTTTACAGTAGATGTTGTGATTTTTGTTTTTGTGATATTAATTGTGCGACAATGGCAGACAATTCAAAATTGACCGACGAGGAGTTAGCTGATATCAGAGAACAGTTTTCACAGGTATGTTTACAAGTAATTTGTACATAACTTTTTCACCGGTAAGGGCATGGCAGGTAAATGCGCAAGTTCATAGGATTTCTATTCATACAGGGCTGTGCCGTATTTTGCAATAAATCATGTTTGTTCACCGTTTAAGGACTCCGTTCATGTATTAGCCTTGAGTCCGCGTGTGGTCTCATAAGACGACGGTGCGAGAAATGAAGTCATTTGCCCGAAAAATATAAATTTGGCTAAAATGTTATTACTTTGTGCTTTATGTTAATTTTTAACATTTAAAACAATTTAACATTTAAAACAAATTAAATCTCATTTGCTAATTACGTTGTTGATTACTCATCTCTTTCTTATGAATGAAACTCACGTTTTTCAAAGTGGTTAATTCGATAGGACAATAAAAAAATTAAACAACAAATTTTTAGTAAATTTTATCTTGAATCAAACATTTCTCTAGATAGAGAATTAAAAACTAGGATATTACCAATTTTTAATATTATTGTATGTACCTATCAAATATCAAAAATAAATTTTTAATCTTTAATATGACATATAATTTTTGGCATAAAAATAATTATCCATATCTAATCATGAATTTATCTTATCTTTTATAATTTATATGATAATAGTTATTTTATATCTAATCATAACTGAAATTATAAGACCATTTATTCATTTCTTTTTTCATTATAATTCTTTTTATTTTTTACGAAATATGTAGAGTACACAGTTAACACAACCACATCCCAGACAGTCAACACAATAGTTAAACAATGATTATTTTTTAAATTATCATTCATAATTTTTCAACTCAATGTTTTAAAATATAGAAAATGTTATAATTGTAAGTAAACAGACACAGATAATATGACCCCCTTAAAAATAAACAATTTAAAATTTGCAAAATAAAAGATTATCTGTTTGACAATTATAAAAAAAAAGATAAATAAATAATCTATGAGTCCATATGAATCAACAAAGTCAGGGACATCCTTTAGTGAATAAAACGAGTCCATCAGATAAGGAGTAATGATAATAGCTCTTATCAGACGCGAGTGCCATTTCTACAATATTGATATAAAGTTTTAAATGACAGCTTATTCTATGTATTTAGCTTCTGAATGTAAATAATACTGTATTTATTTACAAATATTAGATTTTTATGAAATATCATTAAAAAAAAATTTCAATATTTTTTACTGAAAGAGTCTTTAGACAAATAAATTAATGTTCAAACTGTTTAGCCCGTCTAGTGGATTTCTGTCTTCCAGTTTTTGTAGGATAATGTAAATCTAATAAAGTGCTTTTGGAGATGTACCTTCCATCTTATATACATTTTCTAGGGTCTTGTGTGATTCCCGTCTTTCTTCCATAACCTTTTTAAGGGTCATAGGAACTAATTTTCTTATATGTGTATTACTGTTGACCTTACTAGCCTTGACAGTGTCACCTGATGGAAGGGTGAGTACTGAATGAGACCAGAGCAGTGAAAAAGAGACAGCCCTCATGGGGGCTCAAATTTGATTCTGTACTTAAAGTGCTCCTGCGAGACTTAACATATTTGATATGTAAAAGTATATTGTCCACTAAGAAGTTGATGATTATTATAAAATATGACAACAACTGAGGCTGATAGCTTAACATGTTCTTCAAGGTACAGGAGTGAGTGAAAATAAAAAAAAATTAAAGACTTTGTATTCAGTTAATCTAATTAAATAGAGTCTAATTCACTAAAAACCAGTAACCATATAGATAAAATTGCAAAAGCTAAGCTCCTAAAGGGTGGTTTCAAACTACCGTTTTTTTTCGAGCCTATTTGGTTTGTTTGGCATACGCTCTTACACGCGCGCTTCGAAATGCAAAACACGCGTACCATATTTATAGAGCCTGACATAACGCGCTTATACAAGCTTATAAGCGCGTCAACATTGTACTAATTGCGGGTTAGGTAAAAAACGCGCCTATACATGTATAAAACGCCGATCTGTAGCCACCCTAAAGAGTTTTGATGTTAAATCCTGTTCAAACAAACCCTTGAAATGTAAGTAATACTCTATGCCATATGCGTCATACATTATACATTACCCATGAGGCAATTTTGCGTTACTTAACGATTTTGTATTCATAACACGTAGCCATCTTGCCTTGACATCGTATTGTCCATACAACGAAATTGTAAAGCAAGCTGTGTCAATATTGTATTGCTAAATGGTTATACCATTTTAGTTTTAGATCTAAATGAACGCTACACTAAACGGCGCCCATTGGGATAGTTATATGCTGTCTCGGAGTCTGGAAATACAGCCAACCATTTTTTTTTCTTTTCTTTTTTTGGCGAATATAATATGTGCTGTAAATTCGATACATAAAAATTACCAAAACTATTTTTTCGTAATTTAAGAATTGATGACTACAAATTAGGCAGCCCTAGTGGTAATATAGGGATATATAAATAGGTTTTAGCGATTGTATTTCGTAGAACATCACTTGTTTAAAATTTGTATATCGACATGTATAAAAAAAGCAAGCCTAGTAGGTATAGAAGTAACTGTTCTTAGAAAGTTCTTAGACATGTCTGTGCTGTATTGATCGGTTCAAGATTGTTCTATAAAATACTATTTGAAGTATCGAGTTGTCTATAATAATTACGTAAGTACATCTTAGAAAATACTAGCTGTGCCCGCGACTTCGCTTGCGTTATGTAGTTTTTTGATGACCCCACAGGAACCCAATATTTTTCCGGGATAAAAGTAACCCATATAATCCAGGTAAGCTATGTGTATACTTACAAAGAGTAACAAATGTCCATCCAAATTTTCACTTTTATAATATTATTAGTTACATTAAATAGTAAACAATTTTTTCCTTCAACTTATATTATATTATTTATACGACTTACTTATATTATTTAACCGACTGCAATAGATCGCCGATTTACGTCTTCCTAGTGGTGACCCTTTCGGGTAGTAGGGCTTAAATGTCCGCCTGGTTAGCTACTACCCTACGTTGGTGTAGACCTCATTGCTCGTCAGGGGCGTTTCGAGGTCAGCCAGCGTATAACCAGTTGCATCTTAAGGGTCGGCAACGCACATGCATGCTTTTAGCGTTTGGCGGTGATTGTCGCTTGACCAGGTTATCCTCCTGCCATTTGCCCCCTTACATAAAAAAACACCCTATGGAGATGGAGAGGAACATGTTAAGCTAAAATAAGTGTCTGATTTGCTTAACAAATTTGCTTTTGAATCATATTAGTTTTTTTTTTCAATCGAATAGCTCTCAGTATGTCGTAATAAAGCAGCAATCTTGTTATAAAAATGTTTACACCACATGATTGTTATAAACAACACTGGGACTTATCTATACCTACCGAAACAAAGCTTACAAAATATTAATAGACAGTTGTGACCGTTGGCAAACAAGCATACGGTCTGCCTGATGCTAAGCAGTCACTGTAATCGCGCTCGGTTCTTGAAGTAGCACATCGGCGTTGTCAACCTAAGGGATAGGAGAGAAGGATGAGAAGGGAACAGAGAGGGTGGGAGATTGAGTCTCCGGCGCTTTATTTATTATCGCACGAAACGCAACTGTACTTCCCAGGTCGAGCCGGCCCATTTGTGCGTGCGTGTTACATAGACATAGAGACATGGCTCTACTACTACGCAAATATAATTTATTATTAATTTAATCAATAAAAAAAACAGGAGTCGTACCAGCATTTCTCGTAGGCGTTGAAACATTTAAAATTTTAATTTAATTTGCATTTAATTGAACACCTCGTGTCGATAATATCGACGGGAATGCGGTCAAAAGTTCGGCGTGACCTGCGGTCTAAAAGATTTCCTGTATGAGTCATTGCCTTGAAAGTAACCGCTTATAAAGTCTTTACGATGTTGCCATTTATGGAAATAACGTATTCACGAGATGTGCTTAAAATTTGAGATAATAATGTATATGGGAAGGTAATTTTTAAAGAATGGTATTATATGAAAACGATATTATGTTTTTTTTTCGTTAGTAGGTTACCGTACCTATTGTTAAATCGAAAAAAGACACCACCTGTTGATAAAGTTGAGTATGAATCGCTTTTTCTTTTAGCTTTTTTTGGAACCTGTATTGCTTTTGGCCGTACTGGTCTTAATAACGTGATCTTGCGACTACTGAGATCCAGGCCACCAGCCTTAAAAGTGATAGCCCTCGCGGGGGCTTAGCTCCTGATGGAGTCACCCGATGAAATATAATGAAGTCAAATGTATTTCTTAAGGGCGCGATTATGCCTTTATCTTCAACTTACAAAAAACTATATGAAACTTTTAAAATTACAGCCAATACTACGACATATATAAAATTTAATATTAACTACTTATATATAATCAACAAATAATTAGAATTGAACAAATCATAACCACAGTTAACGGTGGCAAGAATGCTAACTGCGTTTCCCTGCTGAATCTCGATTCGTATTCTTTGGGTGAAAAATAAACCAGCCCTACTGTTGTGTGAAGGCAATCACCAATTAGGCGGGAAAATAATATACAGAATCATTGAAATTCCAAACACTGTCGTTTTTCAACGGAACAGAATAGCCTTTTGTCACAGAAATCTCAACAGACTGTTTGAAAACACAAAAACAATAATTGAAATCATATATTTATTTCGTACTCCTAGCGAATCCTTTATTAACGAAAAACTTGTATATTATTGTATTAAAAGTTAGGACACATTCTCAGGTTGTAATTACAAACGTCACCAACTAATTACATTATTCAATAATGTCTTTTTGCATTATATTTAGTTAATTGTAACTTGTTTATACGATCGATGTGCATCGACCTTGCTTCGGAATGTGGTCGCTCCAGCCTTTGTCCTGCCTTCTGATGCAACAGTAGCTAGCTGATATAACCCGCATATATACATATATATGTAGTAGGCTCTATATATAACTTATAAATAGTTGTAATGCTAGTTTAATAATAATCTTTATATTTTGAAAAATCGTTTGCAATTTTGATGTAAAGAATCAATATTTTATCTATGTATGTGTGCGCCTGTGTCTGTTCTGTGTGTCTGTCCGTTTATTGCTGTATTTTTTTAATGAAATAAAAAACTACTTATAATGTAACAAAAACCTATAATAATATAAATACGACGCGTGACCCGAATAATACATGATTTTTGTTTAGTAATGTATCTTATAACATTATTTTATTTTCCATTGGTAAGTCTGGCATAAATATCGAATATTCTCGTCTTAATAACAATATTATTATTCATGTATCAATGTAATTTGTTATTCAAATCATATTTTCCGTGAATACATATACATATATAAGCTGAGATTGCGTCACATTCAAAACCTAGATAAATAATATCAACAAAACTTAAAACTTAGGAAAACCTTTAAACTGTTAAACACTTTTTCATGTTTTAATATTTTAGACATAAATATATATAAAATATATTATTATTTTTGAATAAAAAAACTGGTGCTGTCTTTATATTTCTGGAAATTTATTTATTTAAGTTTCATAGATGTGAATGCGTCTGAGATGAAAATGAAAACTTTTACGAGATAGAAGTGAAAAATTTTCAATCATTATTAATGGAAAGTTTTATGGGATGTTATTGGAAAATTTTCTTGGATATTAATAAGAACTGAGAACGTATCTGCGTTTCTGTTTTCGTTCAAGAGAACGAAAACTCAAAATAAATAATAATAAAATCAAAATATACTTATTTAAGAAAATAAGTATATTTTGATTTTTTCGAAACCTATTTCTTTACCTCATTACTATCCTGTGGGAGATTTTGAGCTTGATCTCTATATATTTATAGTTAGTCAATTTTTAAATTGAAGATTTAAAAGCATCTTGTATTTCCCGCGATGTAACACGATGCATTCATGATAAGTTTTATTACCTAACAATAAGCTTACAGTTAAGTTTAAAAATAACAGTACAGTAATCGATTCCGCTTGAGGCGTATCAAGTCACGACATTTACAGATTAAATGTATATAAATAAGAGTAATACAGCCTTTTCTTCGACATGAAGAAGATGGTATGACTTGGGAAGCATTCCACATTGACGTTAAGTAAAAGTATCCGTATGGTTGCTTGAGGCCCATATTCCCATTCTCTCCGTTCTGTCCTTATCTTCTTCGTATTTTTCTTTTTCTCTCTCTTCTTAAGGGCTCTATAAAATACATGTGCTGTTACAGTTGATGCAAATGTTCATAGATTGGGCGTGCTCGGGTGATCACTTACTTTTTACACTTTTAATCTTGTTGTCAATGTCGTTGGACTCAACTAGTGAATAATATAGATAAGTCCAGTTCTGTTATCTCACTATGAAATAAACTACTTTATATTTAATGAGACGTAAAAGCAAAGGTGAATTTATCATTTTAATAACAAGTCACGGCTTCGCACATGTCATTGCGATGTGAAATGTCATTGACCGTAGCTGGTTTTAACAATGATGCTGTCTGGCTAGACCGTTTTATGGTTCCGCGGGCGAGGTTAAGCTCTCATCCCGGTTACTCCAGAATTTTTCTCTTACGAAGTATTTTTAATGATATAAAGTCTACAGTGATATAAATGTTTTCCGAATTGAAGCATAAACACACACACAAAGAGTGTTAAGAAAGCCTACCTCTAAATTTATTAAAAAACCATACTAATATTATAAATGTAAACATTTGGATGAATGGATGTTTGTTACTCTTTCATGCAATAACTACTGGACAGACACAGATTTGGATGAAATTTGGTACACACATAGCTTATTACCTGGATTAACATTTTATTGTAAAAAATCCCGTGGGATCACAAAAAATATACATGGGACCAACCTTTATTGGCGGCAACGACAATATTGAATCGAATCCATCCTAAGAATTTTGGGTTAAAAATCTACCATGGGGTTTATGGAATTTCGTAAACTCTAAGTACTTAGGTACAAATAACAGTGACAAGACATTCGATATGACCTCCCGTCTCGCTACGGTTTTAAATGCCAGTGACCGACGCTTGTCTAATGTTACCTCATACCTGGCTCTTATTACTTGCATTAATTTCTTATTAAAGCAATAATGGACACTTCCATTTTAGTTAATGGCATCGTAAAATTACAATATAATTAAAACATTTAACACATAAAAAACGTAATAAAAAACGGACTTTTACTTCCGGATTTGATTAACGTATGTATTAGTTCTTCATAATCTTTATATCTCGTCAAAATATAACGAGAATCAAACATAATTACAAAGTAGATATGGTTTCGTAACCTCTTAACTTCAACAAAAATTGTTCTATTAACTATGAGGGCCCGTGAAGGCTGCTCTATCTTTTCACGGCCGGGTTTCAGCATCACTGTCCAGCCCTTCTCCGACCGGTAACGCTGTAAAGGCCAGTAAGACCAACCTAAATATAGTTACATTTCAAGCGTCTGTCGAGCGTCGTATACTATATGAACATCAGTAAGCAAGACCGAGCTAATTAGGGATTTTATAGTCCTATAGCTGCCCTGGTCGAGACCGTAATAGGCCTATCGGCTTTAGAAAAGTTATAATAGAACTCAACACAAAGGCTAAACTTATTTGATATGATACGGACGCGAACCTCTTACAGTTTAAAAGCCACTGACCGTCAGCGTTACCTTATGAATGTCGCGTGGCATTGTATTGACGCCGTACCAGTAAGTTTCACGTTTCGCTAAGTTAGTGCAATAATATACAAAAAACCTCTTTACTTTGTAGTTGATACTTAATATTGTTCTTGTTTAGTTTCGTTGTTTCTCAACCTTTTTTATCGCGATCTGAAAAATTCCAATAAATCCCCAAATTTATATTCAGGAATTTATCTAAGTTATATTAAATTAGTTTGAAACAAAAGTAGTGATTTCAATGGAGAGAGTGTAAATAGCACATAAACTTTGAGAAGTTTCGTTTTTTATTCCCGGTGTCATTATCAAGAACATAAGAGATCATTACCAATAAAAAAAATTGATATCAATTTTTTTATTTGATATCAAAAACAAATTGAAAAAAAAATGTAAACTTGTCAAGCCGCTTAGACGTAATTTTTCGTCTACTGGTATTATATATTATATAAATAAAGATTATGAATTGACATTACGTTAAATATAAACCCATTATTATTTACACTTAGTGGCTTTTATATAATTTGTAATTCTTTAGTATTTTATTGCTTAAAACACCGCAAACTTTCACAATACCTACAATATTGTTATATTGTGGTTTTTATATAATGAATCATCAGATTATATATGATTTATGTAGAAAGCTGACCACAGTTTGAATTGCGTAATTGGGTATTTTGACTACATGATTCAATTGTCAAGTATCAAGTAGATTTATTATTTGTATTTATTTGTTACACCACATAAATAATATCGCACATATCGTTATGCGGTTTTTACTGCTTGAAAATTTGTAATATAAGCCTAATTTTCATTCAGATTCAGAAAACTTTTCAACAGACTTCAAGTCGTGCGATATATTTCGCCCAAAGGTGCATTAGGATACTATTCTGTATTGACTTCTTATTAGTTTTGGATAGAGTATGCCTTCAGACCTATTCTATGATTATAAAGGATTTCTTACATAGAGAACAAAACGCCTCAAAATGTCGCCAAGTAGCCGTCAATCGTCATCACTATATCCAAATTAAAATATAAATGTTTTTGTATACTTATTTCATTTTATATGATGTCTCTTGAACTAGGTAAAGTACCATAGATTTCTCGCAACCGGTGAATCAGCGTTCTGATTTCGCTAATAATATTCAATTGGTGACGACAATGATTAGGTTCATGCATATTCTTAGAACAATTGCTTTAAACTACAGTGGTAAAATGTACGCAGTGGTGAATCGTACCGGTTTTATATTGTAATGCGTAGTTTGCGGTTTCTTTGGGACTTTTCTGTTTTTTTTTTTTTATATTCTTTAACAGTAAATAGTCTATTAATATACAACTTCAGAGGCAAAGGCCTTGTCTTCAGTTATAAACTATATCCTTTAAAAAAATAAACCAAAACTAATTTAACTGCCAAAATGCCTAAGCTCCTACGATTTCGTACGTTCGTTCGTTGCGTAATTAGCTTTTATACTTTGAGGAATCAGACGTATCTTCACGATATAAAACAAAGATTTAATCAACGAAATCTTTACACAAAGGGTGAAGATATGGCGAAATATACATTTAAATTTAGGGGAAATTCAATTTTAGAACATGACTAAAAAGAGCCGATCTGTAAATTACGTCACAAGGAGGGCTCGACGAAGTGTGGCGTTGTGACAAGGTGTGGAAGGGGTGCTAAGTTTCTTGATGTCACATTTAAAAATGTAATACATCTATGTATTAAAATGTGTTTGAACTGTTAGTGAAAAATTTAAAAGTATGACTTACTCTGAACTAATTTCGGAATTGCTATTTTAATGTCATAATTTCTAAAGCCCCTCGCCTTGTCTCACAAGTGTCTCACAAGTGGGACCAGCTGTGACACGCAAGGCAGGGTCATAAAATCATGAAATACGTGTGTGCGTAACTTATGGATGACCCAAAGAAGAACTAACAAAGTTACTAATTTTATCTTATAATTAAACTAGCGGGCTCGGCCGACGTTGCCCTAACTGAGTCTCACTGTGGACAGAAGTGACACCGGTGAAAATTATTGAATTACTAATATAGCTATTAAAACATAGGGGTCGACGGTAGAAGAGTGAAAATTTAGGGTTGTGATAAAATTTTTGTCAACACGACCGATTCTCAGACCTACACGATATGCACACAAAATTTGATAAAAATCGCTCGAGCCGTTTCGGAGGAGTTTGGTAATAAACACCGCGACTTGCTTTCTTACGAAGTGTGTACGTAAAATTGTGAATACCATTTATAATATATTTATAAATTTCGATTACTAGACATCATAGATAAAATAACACAACCGATAAGATTCTGATCTAAATAATCGACCGACATAGTCGTTTTATAATAAAACAATTTTTTATTACTGCATGTGGACTTACCGCTATTAATTTTTTTAATACAATAGATAAAACTATTGATAACGTATTACCTGTAAAGTTCGTGACTATGATAAAGCTATGTTATATGTTTGTGATTAAAAAAATAGATAAAAATATTTAAAAAAGACCTTTAATACTTTGATCGCTGTAAAACGTTTTCTTTCATGCAAGTTTAATTATATTTTAACATCGGGTATATTTAAATATAGATGATATTATTTCTTTCAATGTTCGGACCCAGACTGATTTCGGCCTAGGCGACAACTTCGATTGTGCAATAGTACATAATAAATAATTGACAATAGGTTTTATGATCTGATCAAGATTTCCGGACGTGACGACCCCATTGTCCGCTGTTGGTATAATCTCTGTCACAGCAGAGATTATCCCACCAGTGCAATCAGTCACACTAGTGGTAGGTCTTTTGTATCACCGTAGTGTCAAATATTCCACCGCCAAGCAGTAGTTTCTCAGGCATTACTGTGTTCCGGTTTGAAGGGCACTGTTTGCTACTGAAATTACTGGACAAAGGAGATTCAATATCTCGAGGTACCCAACGCGTGAGTGGCACCTACTAATTGTGTTGCACGAGTTTATAGGCTACGGCAACCGGTTTCCATCAGGTGGGCCGTATGCTCGCTTGCCAATTTGTAACATAAAAAAAATATTCCTCAAAATATAAAAGCTTAATCCTTCGATGGCTGCATACAATAACTTGGCTTTCGCTTTATATTCAGAACAGTCCGACTTTTGTCATGTCGATACTACAATTGGTGACTCATAGACCAGTTAGTAATGTTACAAAACTAACCGGTCCTCGTCCATTTCAAATGGCAAGGGTTGAAAATCAATAGTATGTATGCAAAGGGATCTAACCCTTTTTTTTCATTAAATAAACGACACATGCCCGTAGCTTAAGTTACAAAATTTATTATTTTTAATAATGATAAAATGTGCTGTAGTCATAAGTTATATAGCGTTTGTGATGATTATTGCATTACGTTTCAAATACCATTCCGTTCGCAAATTCTTGCTGACATAAAGATATAATAGTAACTCAGTTTTCGGTTTGTTGTGTGTAAGCCAATATTGATTAAATATTACTGGGATTTTCGAGATAGCTTTGATCTTCAGTAACGATACTATTGTTCTTCATAAAAAGTCCAAAAATTTCTGACTTATGAAATCGAAAAATGAGAATAATCTAAAAGATTAGTTTAAAGACATCAAAAAGTAAATTCAGTAGAATTTATATAAAAGTAAGCAAATAATAAAAAAAATATAAATGTGATGGTAAAAAAAAATTAAAAATATACACGCTTGCATCTATCCAACAAGGTTTGTAAAGTTTAGAATTAATCTATAGTACGAATTAGTTGTTCAATGGATTGCATGTCGTTACTAATTTAGTGCCGACAAAGGAATAACTTTACACAAGATGTTTTCTCGTCTACCCATAACTAAAACCAGCATCTCACATCAAAGGATCCTCGTAATTATTAAATCCTTTTAATCGTCGAGAGCTTGGAAGTACCAGGCTCGCATAACTTGTGAGGCGGTGTGTTCACAACCACAATGGAGGTCTGTGCTACCGCTAACACACACAATCAAATCGCTTTATTCTGTACTTAGGTCAACAGACGATGAGTCACAACTGCGTCGTTGGCTGAAAGGTGAGCTTAGGCCACTCAAATATGCATCTATGCCTACTAAGAATCTGTAAATATAATTTTATTACGATAATGATTTATTTTAAACTAATGCATCCTTTCTAATATTATAAAAGCGAAAGTAACTCTCTCTCTGTTCTGTTAAATGAAATTTGGTACATAGATGGTCTAGAGCCTGAGAAAGGACATAGGCTATTTTTAATGCGAAAAAGGGTTGAAAGGGGGATGAAAAGTTGTAGGGTAGTATCGTAATTTTTAGATCTAGAAGCTGGAAACAGACAAAATCTAGTACGGTTATAACAACAAAAAAAATTAAAACAATGGTTTATAAAAACTGTTAGTTCACACAATCGCAATCGTTACAGAACACATCATCCTTATAACAATTGTATTTTTGTATCTCATAGGTATTCATTGGCAAAATACAATATTAAAATTATTGAAGGCTAACTTAATTACATTACATACAATAGAAAACAGCCGGTTTATGGTATCTCCTATAGTCTATGGAAGCTCGTGACACAAGTAGCGTCAAGGAATTTAAGATAGAGACAGATAAAGGGAGGGAAAGAGATAGGTACAGTGCAATTTCATTCGACAACTTATCGAACAAAACGCAACAGTACGGAATTTTTAAGTTGCACGGCACTAAGTTGGCAAGCATGCATACGAAACAACTGATGGTAAGCGGTTGTCGTAGCCTATGAGCGCTAAAAATTTGTTGGTGACACTCACGCGTTGCCACCCTCGAAATATTGGTTCTTAAATATCCTTTGCCCAGTAATTTCAGTATACACCTTTAAGGTAGAATAACTGACACTGCGGTGGTACCTACCTACCACAAGTACTTCAGTTCCGTAAACTAGACCGACCGAGCTACCCTTTTCATTTAAAAAAAAACAAGCACTTACTAGAAGGTAGGGTATTCATCACGTTTATAAGTAGGTACCTAACTAAAAGTAAAGCTATTCGAGGTGACTGACTGACTTTAGTTAATGTCATAAATATAAAGGTAAGACAAAGGCATGTCAGGTATACTAAATATAGTTAATCGTTATTTCATTGTTTGCCATCAGTATTACTGATTCATCGGCTTACAATGTTTTTTTCAATTTCCTTATTCTTATCGTGACCTTCATGCTTTCAAAGATATATAAAGTTAAACCTCAGAATAATATACTATATTGAAAACGTAGTTAAAATCAGCGACCCTTGATGTCTGTTGTGACTTGTGTTGGCTTGTGTTTTTGTGTTTCTGGACTTTCGACATATATTATTTTTCTATTTATTTGTTATATTGAGTGTGTAGCGTTTATTTATTTGTTAAAATTTTAAACAAAAAAAAAATCCAAAGGACAATGACCCTTCTGAAACTACTCTTATGAAAAATATAATGTGCTAATATATTCAAGTATCACATTATTCGGAAGGTGCTAGTCACACCTTGGCCTCTTATATGTTTGTTCAGTAAACACGAAACTGACTCAACTTTGTAATGTGGTATTTCTAGGTTGGACTTATTTACACATATATCTATGTGTAAAAAATCCTAGGTGAGTAATTAAATCACTATGTATTACAGAGCTTGCGATGCAAAGAGCACTTTGGGTAGTTTAGCCATGCTTCCCACCACAAATGGGCCGGTTCCATTATGGAAGTACACTTTCACAGAAAATCGGCGTAAAGTAACAGGTGCCGGCCAATTGTCCCATCCCCTCTCTTCCCTTTACCCCTTCCTCCTTGTAACGCGCGAACTTCTAGTATCGCGCGCGTTACGATGACTGCTTTCAAGCGGACCGTATGCTTGTTTACCCACTGCCATGAAAAAAACAGGCTATCATATGACTTAAACAATGCTTCTAATTCAAAATATAACAAGTTTTAATTCAAGTAGAAATAAAAAAAAATAGTGGTACATTTAGATATATCTTTATGTATAAGTATAACCATAAGTTTCTTTGTTCACACGTCTATTGAATCGAACTATACTAAATTAAATTCCAAACATAGATTCCACTTACGCTTAAGGAAACGCTGCACGTGCATGTATCTACAAATAGAAGTCGGTAATGCCGGTAAATGTTTGTTTATTACGAATACGTGTAACGGAACGTTTAATTATGGTTTTCGAGCTAATTCTAAATTAGTTTTTTTTGATGTTTCTAACGATGAAACATGGAATGGTCTCGAAGAGAGCCCTACTTATACTCTGTTCAAGGAAGTATGAGATAGAATGTAAACATTGTATTTTCGGCTCGAATCTCTTTTAAGTAGGTTTTTAATGTTGTCAGGATATTTTTTAATGCCTCTTGTTTTTCTAAGCTCATTCAGCGACTTCTCGATTTTAATTTAAAGGCTTTTTGGACGAGGCAAAATGGGTGGATTAATGGTATTTGTGATTGAGGTACGGGGCAAATGGCAAAATTTTATAATTTGTTGATACTCATACCTTGGTAACACGTGAGATTTGGCTCAGTTACCCTTCCTCTCACCCGTTTTAATTGATTTGACCGTTTATCTGTGCTTAACTTTCCGAGCCCAAGGGAGCAGAAGGGCTTTAAGTGATATTTGGTGACATTTGGCAAGACCCTCTAAGCGTCTTATGTTATTAATGAACCTATCCGTTCCCCTTCTCCTTCTTATTTCCCTCTCCTTGAGTACGATGAGTACTTTTTACGTCACAAAGTACCGCGATGCATGCGGTGTTTCTAATGTATACTGCATGCATCTAACTACAACTGTGTTTTTGTGGTATAAAATACTTTTTTTTCATAAACTTAGAATAGAATTTTATAATATTAGCAATATGAAAAAAAAATAATCGATTATGTTCGTGTACATCTCTAATCATATCATCCTCAATCGCACTTTCTTTTACATAATTAATAATGAACCTCGCGTGTCTCACATTCATTAATAATATAATCATAGTAATTGTAATAATTAGCTAAATTGGATATACAAGCGATAATAATACTAACAAATATGTACATAGAGTCTGTTTTACAATCTCTTGTTAAGAATTGATATTCTCAATAAGATGAAAACGATAAGAAAACGTGTGAGACGTCAAAACTATATGATGCAAGTTAATTGTAATATAAATTGTTTAACGGATTTGATAGTAAAATTGACATAATAATTTTATTATTGCGTGTAAAGTCTAATAATGGGTTCTAGGGTTGCCTATTACTATATTTTATATACTCTAAACTTTATACAGAAAAACTTACTTTATTTAGTTTGAAAGTATATTCACAATGCTTTTCAAGGCATTACTAATATTCTTATTGCTCCTCCAATTAAGCTCGAAGGTTGCGCTAGGAGTGAGTACGACAAACCCTAGACTCTCGCGTTAACACAGCGAAGTCGGCCCAACTACTGTTGAGCTATTGAGGCTTCATATTTAGTGTAATATACTTTTTTATGTGACTAAGTTGGCAATCAAGCAAACGACCAACCTGATGGTAAGCGGTTGTCGTACCCTATTAGCGCTTGCTGCACCTTGAATTTTTTTTCTTTTCATTATGAAAATAATTTATTTTATTAAAAAAAAATTGTTGGCAACCCTGGTACCAAGTCTTGAACTGATTTATTGAACCCAATCAGTTAACTGTTATGAGCATAACTAGTATTGTATCGGTTATTTATTAATCGTTCAGATAACCGTTTAACAGACACAATACCTATTGTGTCTTTTACGCGGCTGCTTGTTAATTAATGACTAGGTTCAATACAGTACCTGTTTATTTACTACCAGCTGTGCCCGCGGCTCTGCTCTCTGTTACTTTTTATAACATAAGCTATCTGCCAGTGAAAGTTCCGTAAAAATCGGTCAAGCCATTTCAGAGGTTAGCCGGAACAAACAGACAGACAGACAAAATTTTTAAATATACTTTTTATGTAAGTGCCGTACATACTTTAAAATGCACTTAATGAAGGGCAGTTAATTGGACGCAAATAAGCAATACCATGTCAACCCACACGAATGTCATTTCGAGAAAAACGCATTTGAAAATTTTGAAAAACTTGCTTCACGATTTTTTTTTATGTATTGGTCAAGTTTTTGGCAATTTCAGATTTATGTAAGTTATTTATACTTATTTTCCCAAAAATAAGTATACGAGCTGCATATTTCGTATATAATATAACCCAAAACGATTAAAATAATGCATAAAGTGCATGATTAAAAAATGGCTTTTTTACAAGTTTGAAAGCTTAAAACCCTACGATTATTAAAGAAAAATGTTCTTCAACCATTTACCAAGACTTCTGCATATATAACTCAGTTTTTCAATTTTGTGGGTTGACATGGTATTGCTTATTTGCGTCCAATTTAGAATTAGAAACAGACACATCAATTTTATTTATTTGTATAGATTTTACGACGTCTAGGACTATGAAACTTGTAAAGCGATAAAACTATCAATTTTCCTTAGGACCTTTTTCAACCATTCAACAATGTAAATATTTCATTGGTGTGTGTTTGAGCCAAAGAAGTTTAAAGATATTGGTAGAATAAATTTAATGTCTTTGGTTTGAGCACAGACTTGTTCTTTTGTGAGTATACTGGCTACAATTAATCAATCATTAATTGGGCTTAAAAGTGACATATTTAAATCCGTCACTGATTTGTCCTCCTATTTTATCCATTACGTATGTCTTAAAAAAACGGGGGTCTTTTTTTTTTGATTGTATGTGTTGTATGAAGCATAAACATCTTAATGTGTTTTAATAAATAAATTAACGCTAGAATTGATTTGATGAGAAAGTATCATTGGTTGTGATTATTAATGGTTGCAGTTGAGTAAATTGAGCTTTTGTATCAAATATACAAAATAATTTAATCACAGCTGTTGTTTTTAAAACGTAAACGAGCACTAGAAAGGATTTCCCAAAAGTCAACCCTCAAGGACAAACTTTTAATCCCTATATCACCCATAAAGGGTTTAAAAGGGTTTGTGAAAATCATTTCTGAAACTAGATGAATGAAACTTTATTTTTAGGCCAGAAATAACAAACTAGTTCTCTAAATGCAACAATTCGTGACCATAAAGACCTGACGTTAGAAGACTACTCCTACACTTCAGCTTAATGATTGCATGTTAACCATGATTGCATTTCCCATAGTATCAACGTAATGCGGTTTTAAACGTCAATCTAAGAGGAATCATTACTCATAAATTGAATGCACTTATATGTATATATCCTTTTGATAATACTATATTTAGAACAAAACAAATTAAGCACAAACGTCCAGTCATTATTCCTCTGTATTGTGTTGTTATCAATTCTGTTTCCGTCATGAAATGATAATTGTTGTGCTAGATAGCACAGGGATTACGATGCAATGAAAATCATTTTTTTTAAATTTTAACCATACGGAGAACTAGCCTCTGCACGCGACTTCATCAGTGTATACTGATCCATTTGAAAATGCACTACCTCATATAAATACGACGCTGTGGCGCAGCGGTAGCGAACCTGCCCTAAACGCAGGTGGCGGGTTCGATTCCCGCTCGGAGCATAATATGTTTGTATTGACCATGCAAGCCAATTTTCCGGTCTGGGTGTATTTGTCCTTGTCCTTGTATGTGTTTCCGGACCCCGACACAGGATATCACTATCCTAAAGAGGGCCATTCAGTGTGCAGCGTTTATTTATTTAAAAATACCTTTTTTGACCTACTTGATGGTAAGCGGTTGTACTAAGCTATAAGCGCTTACAATACCATACATTTGTAAATGTCACTCACCCGTTGCCAATCTCGAGATATTGGCCCAGTAATTTCATTAGCTAAAGTGTCTTTCAAACCGAAACACAGTACTGCTTCACGGTAAAATAACCGACACTGCGGTTGTACTTACCTATCCGGCATTTTGCAATAAACGGCCTACCACCAATATAAAACTTTGGGGTTAAAAATGTAAGTCACGCTCCAATGCATAATAGAAAACATATTTAAATAATATAATGCACGATACGGAGCCCTAAAATACATTCACATCACTAACCCTGTTACAAGTTTTATATAACGTACTTGAAACCCCATTTCTCATAGAACAGTCTGTTCAGATGAAGGGATCAAGTGCACATTAATTACCAATGGTTGCTAGTGATTGTTAAACTTTTAATTAGGGACATATTATTTTAAATAGGCCCTATTTTTTGATTTTCAATTTAGATTATTTAATGCGATGGGTTCAAAGTTAGTATAATTATTTTTATCATACTGTTTCTTGGATGCGGCCCTTTCCGGCTTCGCACGGGTATAAAATATATAGCCTATGTCATTCATTAAAACAATAATTAAAATCGATCCAGTAGTTTTGATTCATTAATTACTGCCCGTGGCCCGCATGCGTTAAATGTAATTATTTACGACATCACATTAGAAACCTCAAAAATAACAGTTTTTTCTCCACTATTTAATGGATGTTATTATACATATAAACCTTCCGCTTCAATCACTCTATCCGTTGCGTAGTTTTAAAGATTTAAGCATACATAGGGACAGAGAAAGCGACTTTGTTTTATACTCCTAAACAAAAATTTTATACTCCTAAATAATAAATGAAACTCCTCAAAGTCTAAGCTTACATGTCCACTAGAGATATGAGGTTGTTAAAACCAATCGAATCGCTTCATTTTATTTGCCTCAATCCGCTAAGCCGTTTCTACAGGGGCTGTGATGAGGGAGTCTAGGTCAATGAAGCGATACTATTGGTTTAAACAAATACTGTTTCCTTAAAAGTGGGTACGACAATAGTTCAAGGGGGCGTCAGGATCGAACCCGCAAGTCTCGCATTACAAGTCGACCCTTCTACCGAGCTATTGAGGCTTACCATTACTTACAAGCAACTGGTTAATTAATTTAAAATCGCAACACTTATTAACTTACTCTTAATTAAGGCGATTTTAAATGAGATAAGCATTTACAGACTGAGTGTTTACGATTTCAACACTTTACAGCGAATACATTGCGATTTTGATTGAATTTTTTTTAGTCCAAGATCAGTTAATTAATAAATTTGATTATAAAGTATGTTTAACTATATTCTGCCCGCAGCTTCACCTATTACCACGATTAACAATTTTTAATTCGATATAGAAAATATTGGTTCTTCATTAAAAAAAATTTCATGAAGGCTGGCATACAAGCATACGGTCTCTGATGGTAAGTAGTCACCGCAACCTACATAATATGTACACTTTCGATACTTGAAGTATTACATGCGGGTTGCCAACCCAAGGGATAGGAGGGGAGGGATGAAGGAGCTTAGGCGACGCTCTCGATCATCGCAGTACCGATTCTTTTAGGTACATTATGCAGGTTTTCTGTGAGAGGGTAGTACAACCCTGGTCCAGCCGGCACATTTGCGCTGGTAGAAGCATGACTTCACCATTACGAAAAGTTATACGAAGTTGTTCTTATCGGAAATCGTATCTAATAATTTAATACAATCCATGATTTTATTTTGCATATTAGCATAGAAATGCAAATAAACATTTGACCCGAGAAAAATTTCCAACGTACAAATCCGTAGCAACCGTCAGATTCCACATTAATTTAAATACCGTGCGAACCTTCCATGCGCCGGCGCATCGCCATACATAGGTGTACCGCTCGCTTCCCATGCTCTGTTTCTCAGCACATATTATTGTACGTTAATCATCATGACCTGACCTTTGATGTTTGTCTATAACGTTTAATAGCGAGAACAAAATTTAAAATTAATTTTGTCTAAAAAAATCGATTCCAATCGCCTCATCGTAAGCTCTAAGCCGATAATTCGCAATACAGTTTCGTTAAATGACAATTTTTTTTTTCAGTTCTTAATTTAAAAATCAAAGTACCCAACCGATTTTGATGAAATCTCTAAGATCAAAAGGAAAAATAAAATTAAAATCAATTTTTATATGACGGTGTACTAGTAAAAAAATTAAACTGATTTTTTTAAGGAGATTAACATCACTTTTTCAAGGCATTACTAATATTCCTATCTTGCACTAGGAGTGGTACAATAGCCCAAGTGGCTCAGGTTCGAACCCACGCCTCTCGAGTTCGGCCCTTTTACCGCTGAGGCTTCCAATTTTAGAAAATTAAGCATTATAATTTAGATTTTTTTTTTTTAAAGTAAAATATTCCCTTAAAACAAATTCACTTACAACATTAAAAGAAAGAAAATACTAGTGAACAATGCGACAGTTCTTTTGTTATATCTGCATTAAAGATCGGAATGGTTTCGTGTCACCTCGAGAACACTTAAGATAATCAAGCCTTCTCTCGACAGAGTGACAATGAGCGAATAAATATTTCTACTTTTGTACGAGACTGTAATATATCAGATTGATATCTCTTAAGATTGAATTGCTATAAATCAAGCTGCAAAAGTTTTATCTTAAAACGAATCGTTAAAAGAATTAAAGTACTTTCATTTTTGATTTAAACGAATGTATGAGAATACAAAGGTCTTGCTATTTTGAGCATGAATACACATATCCTGCCCGGTGACGCTATCAAGGCCAGTGGGACCATATTACTGTTTATACAAATATTGACGTTTCAGTTACTAAGTTGGCAAGCAAGCATACGATCCACCTGATAAGCGGTTGTCGTAGCCTATGAGCGCTTGCAACACCATACGTTTGCAGTCACTGGCACGTTGCCAACCTCGATATATTGGTTCTTAAATCTCTGCCTACTAATTTCACTAGCTACAGTGTCCTTCAAACCGAAACTAAGTAGGTATACTACTTAGGTAGAACTGGGTGATACATTTCTAGCTGACCTCATGCAATAAAAGGCCTGCAAACAGTATTGGTTTGGTGGTTTTATAAATATTGTCTTAAAAACTTAATAAAAGAAATGTAAATTTTGTACCACCTACACCAGGGGAGTTCACCGAAGAATAATACAAGCTTATAATAAAATGTTAACAGAATCATAACTATAATATTCATAAACATCACTAATGATTCCAACGCTCAATTATCAATCAAAGTTAACGAGCGAATTATTAACTGTCTCAGGGCAAAGGTTGTTACAAATGAGACGACTGATTAGGGAACAATATACCACATTCTGTCTAGAGTAACTTCTCGGAACTGCTCAGACGTACAGACGTCTTTTGCCTTCTTCATGTATTAAAAATGATGTATATTATCACCGACCTGGAAATATTGTTCAAGTTCAGCGAAAAATATGGGCTTTTATTGAGGCTGCCTTTATTTTTTTGTACTGTATTTTTTGTACTGCCTTTATTTTTTTGTACTGTAGATTCAGACTTATGTTCAGAGATAAATGTCAGTAGGCCGCGTTTTTATGCCGGACGACAGACTTAAAAGTTATTTTTCTATCCCTCGGGAATAGTACTTATTTTATGGATGAAACCGGGGTGTCCATGCAAAATTTTAACTTACAAAACCAACACACATTTGTATTTAATATTACTTATGGGCTAAGTTGGAATATTTTAAGGACGGTTCCATTTTGCGTGATCTCAAGTAACTTAAAGATATGATATAATACGTAACTTTTCATAGTAAAAGAGTGTTATTAGCAATAACAGCACATGTTTTGTTTACTTGTCGCTGATAGATGCAGTTATTATTTAATTTTAAGTCTATACGTCTGTACTTTTTCGTGTACCTACAACTTTATCCGTCCGTTCGGGCCTATTGCGTACGTTTTTATGCGCTTCTATCCTGTTGAAATAATCTTGTGTAAAAATGAAATATTACAAAACGCTTCACCTTATATTTTCATACATCCTTTTAACTATAGATCGATTTCTTTAATCACTAATTGACTTCCCACTTATGAAATAGATAACTGTACTAGTAGCTCTTACGTCGTCAATTCTTATAATTTTCATTTACCGTTAAACCGATGACGCTACAATACTACAAAGGATGTGAATAATGACTCGTGGTCCACTTGGAAACATCCGGTATAGTAGCAGGTGTCCGGTCTACTGGATCACCTCTGACCTAAATAAACAGATTTGAATGCAAATTGTATTGTACAATTATGTCATAACATCACTAGAGATGTGCTCGTAGTACATCTTAAAATGGGCCAAACGGAAGAAAGAATTACCTTATTGGATGTCCAACCTGGTACGTATGCAAGGGAGCGAATAGTGGGGATGGGAGATTGCCCATCCAGCGCTCTCACTCATCGCAAGAAATGCAACAGTACCTACTGATACTGTTACATTACAACGATTGTCTGTGAAAGGGTACTAATTCCCCGGTCTGGGAGAAGAATGGCTCTAATTGTACTAATCTTCAAACAACTGGAAAGCTTTAGGATAAAGACCTAGGATGTCAAAAACATAATTATGCAAATGACTTTTAATTATTATTTTTGAGGATATTGTAGGGTATTTGCAGCTGCCCTGTATCACGTGTTCGTGATGTCCGATATTTATGAGCTCACCTTTAACCCAACGGCTGGTAAGCGTATTTACCGATTGACTCACTTCTGTCCTGACAGCTGGGCAGATAATTTCTCATTTAAGACATATAATTATCTGTTGAATGTAGGACATCTGACTATAGTTTAATATTTCATTAAAATAATTTATCGGTATGAAGAATTGTAGAGTTTTCGGACAGATTGATATCTTGATTATAAGGTTCCATTACATGAAATTTTTGCTATTGAATATTTATAAATAAGGTGAGTGTGATGGAAAGCAATTCAGAGGCATCACCGTGCATTGACACCTGAAAAGGGGAGTAGGAGACAGAAGAGGAAGAGCAAAAAAGAAAAGAATAGATAAGGGGTTGCATAATATTGATAGAGTGACACCTACAAGGTCCACAAATGGCCAAACGAAAGAACATTTGAAAGATCAATACAAAGTATGTCTCGAGCATCGACCCTGTGACCGCCGATGCTAAAGCCAGTCTCGCTACCAACACTCCACAACTATCGTGAATCATGTAAGCGTTTTTTATGTATCGAGCTTTATAACGGAACATTTTGAAAGTAAAAAGTAATAATACCGTTTATTGACGTTTGTAATTATAACAATTATAGAGGTTTTTATTTGACTTTCACATACATTGATTTGTTGTATGATAGTATCAGAAATGTTAAGACAGTTATAAACTTAATTAAATTATTAAAACTATCGTAAGACATAAATAACTTATTGTAAAATTGAACCTACTCACCCTGATAAAGAACCTCCGATGGGTCTGAAACTAGTCGGTATCTAAAGCGCAAACTTAAACGGTAATTGAACGTGAGAAATAAACAGTTAGAAAAAGTTACTTTAACAATTTATTATCTTTTGCAATAGTACAATGTAATAGTCCGGTCGATATCTTCATTCTAGTACCTACATTGTTTCTTCCGGTTGATTTCCAAATCCTGATTTTATAAAGAGTAAATTAGCACCACCTTAAAAAAAATATAATAACGTGTCTGATGTAATTACAATATTTTTACTATTGGTTATTTGTAACCTTAAAATTTGTACGAAATATACTAGCTGACGGCAGACGTTGTTCTGCCCCGAAAAAAAATCTGGAACCCGATAGCCCCCTAACTGAGTCTATTTGTGAACAGAAGTGACACCGGTGAAAATTATTGAATTACTAGTATCGCTATAAAAAAATAGGGTTTGATGGTAGAAGGGTGAAAATTTAGGGTTGTATATATTTTCAATGCCACATCATACAAAATAAAACAAAAATTTTGATGTGGTTTTATCACTTTGGGGTATAAAATAAATAACAACCTATTCTCAGACCTTCTGAATATACATATAGATTTCTATCAAATCGGTCAATCGGTTTCGGAGAAGTATGTAACTAAAACTGTGATACATTAATTTTACATACTATATTACATATAAACACATTAGTAGAACAAATATAATTATAAAACAACCAAACTGGTTTTTAATTTTTTGATTTTTTTATTTTAAATATGATTTTTCTCTTTTTATTTTAAATATGATTTGTTTAGAGTTTAGAAAGTTTTTCTTTCTTCTTTCTTCGATTATTACGATGCACATGTAATTTAATAATAATTCATCTGTCGTAACTCATAAATCGCAAATGTTATTAGCCCATACCCTGTTATAGGGTTTCCTAGATCCTCCGTGCCCCCATAATATTCTACACTACATGAGTCATAATGGCGTCATTGTTGATTATGGATTGCATTTAAATATCGATTGAGAGTTGATTGTATCTTTATTGCGTTTCCATTTACCGAATTTGAAAGAAAAAAAATATTCTTCATTCGCTTTTATTTTTCAACGCTTCACCCGCGTTACTTTGCTTTTCTGATTAACCCATAGGAACCTAACTAAAAAGCATCCTTTGTGTTAAACCCGGTAAAAATCTATCTGTGCCAAGTTTTATCCAAATCCGTTTAGTATTATTTGCATGATTTTTTGCGAAGAGATAGAGATAGAGTGAGAGAGAACAAACTTCCATCCATCCATCCAAATATAAATTCCGTACAAATTTTCACGTTTGTAATATGTGGGATATATTTTTTTTATAAAAGAGAATATTAGCATTGCATTTTCAAGGCATTACTAATATTCCTATTGCCCCTTCAAATAAGCTCAAAGCTTGGGCTATGGGTGGGTATGACAATAGCCCATGCGGGTCAAGATCGAACCCTCGACTTTCGCGTTAACGGAGCGAAGTCTTTCCTTCTACCGTTGAGCTATTGAGGCTTCAATAAATAAGAAATATCCTTAAAAAGGGTTACAACAATAATTTCTCGTAAATAATTTTAAAATTTATCATATCCATGTACCAAATTTTAATGACTATAACAAAACTTACGTATGACTGTGTCATGTCAGGTTTTACCAACTAAGCATACAATTCGTATATTCAGCTGTTATACTAATAACAACTCAAATACTCTAATTAAAAACTTATTCCTTTTAAATAAAGCTCATAATTCAATAGCAAAATATATATGTTACGTCGTAAGACATTTTATTTTAACGAGTATTATCATTTATGTTATTCGAGTGCATTTATGTATGGAGTATGAGGCACATATGTATGTAATATTTGTTTAGGTATGTTCTATTTCTTTGAATACAGAGCCCATTTCTTACACCGGACCGGATTAGAAGATAAATCTTAGATTTTAAATTGTGTCGAATCGTTATAATTAAATGGCTCTTTTTAAATGTATTGTTTTTGACCCTACTGGCCTTGACAGCGTCTAAGCGTTGGGTATAGTATTGAGACCTGGTTTTGAAAATGGACACCTCTTAACGGAGCGAATTAGGGGTGGAGAAAGTAGTTTTGAAACCCCTTCCTTTTCATAGTTGATCACATTTGTGATACTCCCCCATCCTAGTGTTACGTAACATTTTTTTGTTAAAATTTTAAATTAAAACAGCAGTTCCGAAATTATTTGATCATTAAAAGATTTAAGTGTCCAAAATTCGAGTTTAGATACTCAGATATTGGATGTAACTGGGGTTGAGGGAAGGCTCCAAGGAAACAATAACCATCTGACGGTTGGAGCCTATTGTGAATCAAGAGACTTCGTCGAACTTTGTCTGGTTTCCGAGTCGGTTCCATTTCGTTAATTAAATACCCTTATGCGATGTCAATAAAAAAGCGAGATAGGTCACGTGGTATTTCGAAAGCTTATGCTAATTTCTATACATTTCAGAATAATTTATAATTAAATTTGACTTTGTCTAGATCTTGATCTTTATACGGGGCATTGTGAAAGTGATTTTATCGTCAGGGTCTTTCTTGTAGTGCTAAGGACTTACTTTGGTCGGTTAGTGAAAGTCGGTCTTATCTAATTCAACAATAAAACTAACTACAAACAACAATAGTTCATCATGTACTTATTAACGGAATGTACAATTACATTAAACACGCGATGACATCAATCTTTTTTTGGTGTCGGCTAAACATTAACTCAAAGCCAATACGACCGTCTGGGTCAACGTTCCTTAATCGAATAAGCATCGGCTCGGGTCCTTGACCTCAGTCTTAAGGTTGTGGGTTGTTGCGAAAATTTCATATACAATTTTTTTTATAACATAGACAGTACGATTTTTGAGCTTGGCCTTGTATAAGCAAGTAATAGTACATTTAAATATATCGTTTATACATTATATGTACATATAATATAGAAATAGAAAATAAATAAACGCTACACACTCAACGGCTCCCATTAGGATAGTTTTATCCTGTGGCGGGGGCCCGGAAACATACACAATGAAAAAGACAAACACACCCAGACCGGAAAACATGCCTGTATCGTCAATAGAAACATCTGCTCCAAGCGTGAATCGAACCCGCGACTTGTGACGCTTAATTAAGGCAGGTTCGCTAACGCTGCGTCACAACGTCGTCAAAATATCGTCTTGTGTTTCCTAAGAACTTCAAACGACTACTTTTGATGTAATTAAAAAAAACCTGCAACGGGTCGGATCCAATTTATACTTTATAGTCTAAGATAGTCAGGAGATTATGTAAGATAGAAAAAAATATTATAACATGGCAATACAAAATTACTTGACTTTATTTTAGCCATAATTATTTATGGGGTAGGAAATAAACTACTTTATTTATCCTTCCTTTATTATCGCCATATTGGCATTAAGTATTTTAACACATACGTAATTAGATGTTGAGGGACGAGTAAGGACCTCACTTCAATATAAATATATATAAAGGCCATAACCAACTATCGAATAAAGGTCACGTTTGGCTAACCAGCGTTGGTGTTGAATGTACAAAGGGACACCAACACACCATCTACACTATATATAGTAAATCATGCTCCTACCAGTTGTAGGGTGATATTGCCTGAAAGTCCCAGCTTAACGGTTTCGTATTCAGAAGTTTATATACGTTGATCTTCACAGGAAACTCCGATAGCGTGATGCAGGATCATCACTTTTCTTTAATCGCATAGTCAGTACAATATTCTTATTAAAACATTAGACAACTTTTGTATCTAATACTATGTTATGCTTGTTAGTAAGTTTGCTAAATTTGCTTAGTGTTATGTAACATAAAATGAACTTTAATAACAGGAAAGTATTTCTCTTATTCTATAAATTCTATAATATTATCTATATATCTAAATAACTAACCATTCTTCTAATATAACATTATAAATTTTGGACACCGTTGTGGCGTTGTGGGTAGCGAGTCTGCCTTAAGCCTCGACGGTTGCGGGTTCGATTCCCGCTCGGAGCAGATGTTTGTATTATTCGTACAGGCATGTTTTCCGGTCTGGTTGTGTTTGTCCTTGTCATTGTGAATGTTTCCGGACCCCCGACACAGGATATAATTATCCTAATGGGGGCCGTTGAGTGTGTAGCGTTTATTATTTATTATTTAAATGCGAATGTCAGTTTGTTTGTGACGCATTCACGCCTCAGCCGCTAAACCGGTATAATAACCGATAATTTTTCTTTTCTTTTTTTATGTTACTAAGTTGGCAAGCAAGCATACGGCCCATCTGATGGTAAGCGGTTGCCGTAGCCTATGAGCGCTTGCAACACCATTAGTAGGTGCCACTCACGTCTTGCCAACTTCGAGATATGGTTCCTAAATCTGCTTTGCCCAGTAATTTCACTAGCCTACAGTGCCCTTCAAACCGGAACACAATAATGTCGATGACACTACTGCTTTGCGGTAGAATATTTCACATTGCGGTGGTAACTAGCCGGCCTCTTGCAACAAAAGACCTACTATCAGTTTGACACTGATTGCACTGGTGGTAGGTCTTTTGTTGCAAGAGGCCGGCTAGGTAGGTACCACCTAGTGAAATTACTGGGCGGACGAGATTTAAGAACTAATATCTCGAGGTTGGCAACGCGTGAGTGGCACATACTAATGGTGCTGCAAGCGCTCATAGGCTACAGCAACCACTTACCATCAGGTGGGCCGTATGCTTGTTTGCTAACTTCTAACATAAAAAAAAAAACGTCCCGACGCCAACTATTTTGGGACCATATAAATATTATAAACCAAGGTGACATATCGTGGTCTCTTTTAGGTTTTACTTCTGATTTATTATATAACCTAATAACGGCCTATAAGCCTACAATCATTTAGTTATAGTTTAAAACAGATAAAATATGTTTTTATGTTATTAAAAACTATGTTTAATATTTTGACGGAAATTGATAAAAGGATTAATTTTTTTCCACACTATCATATCAAGTAGCTATTTTATTAATGCTATTTTCATGTTAAAATAATATTATGTAACGGAGATTAAGATAATATTTGATATTTTTAACGAAATAATTTAATTTAATTAGTAATGTATATTAATGTAGAATTTAAACGGCTAACACTCACGTTCAATCGGTTTAAGTACCGACTAGTTTCGGACTCATCGGAGGTCCTTCATCAGGGTGAGTGGGCTACGTTCGTGTGCGAGACGGGTTGCGACCGCGAACGTAGCCCACTCACCCTGATGAAGGACCTCCGATGAGTCCGAAACTAGTCGGTACTTAAACCGATTGAACGTGAGTGTTAGCCGTTTAAATTCTACATTAAGTTAATTATGTCTCACGATAGTTTTAGTAATGTATAGTTTTGTTTTCTGTTTATTATTTTGTTACAGCTGATAAGCGGCAGAGGTATTTCTTGAACTTTCCTCCTGACCTCGTTTAATACATAAGTATAATAATATTAGTAAACAAGACTTACAAATATAACTAGTTATTCAAATTTATTTTTGACTTAGACTTGCAATTTGTTCTTCCTAGCATCATTCCCGGTATTTACTCAGGGTCTGCTTATACTCTAATCCTGACTTGGTGGGTTACTAGTTTTTGTAGAGAGCGATTGCCATCTCGAACCAGTAAGTCATTAGTTAAGAGCAAATTACGTACCAAGAGTTAACGTTTATTAGCAGATGTTATGATAACAACCGGGACCGACAGCTAAACGTGCTCTTCGAGGCTCGTTGGGGAGACCCACCATGATTGGAACAAGACAGTCTTAAGCTTAGTAATTTGACGACGTTGTGGCGCAGCGGTAGCGAACCTGCCTTAAACGCCACAGGTCGCGGGTTCGATTCCCGCTCGGAGCATAATATGTTTGTATAGATCATGCAAGCATATTTTCCGGTCTAGGTGTATTTGTCCTTGTCGTTGTATGTGTTTCCGGACCCCCGACACAAGATATGACTATCCTAATGGGGGCCGTTGAGTGTGAAGCGTTTATTTATTTATTTATTTAATTGGTAAAATCGTGCGATTATTATACATAAAAAAGTGCAGCAAAGTATCTTAGTTATATCTTTCTTCTCTCAACAACGTGACGAGTCAATGAAATTCTACATAAAATTACTCAAATTAATGAAACGCCGTCAATCAAGTTTCGCTTAAAAAACTAACAAGAACACTTAATACCAAAATAATCATAAAATGATAAACCATATGACCTCAAATTTCACACTTATCGAAAACAAAGCCTTAAAGCGACCATATATCATCACACAAACACGATGTTATGTAAACAACTTTTGTCCTCGAATGACTCATGTATGTGTCATACATATAATATATGTTATATGGTATATAAAAGAATGAGGAATAACCGCATAGTTAATTGTAAATGTATGAGTTATTTCGCCATATTTGGTGTTCTTTAGTGCTGGAATTTACTTTGGATTATCATAAATTTATAATTGTTAATGTATCATACAGAATAATCCAAAAATACAACTAAATTAATCTAAGCTTTGTTTAAAATATTCAAAGCAAACATTCTTACTGACTAATATTATAAATGCGAAGGCAACTCTTTCTCTCTGTCTGTCGCGCTTTCAAGTCAAAACTAATTTTAATGAAATTTGGTACACAGATAGTCGAGAGCCCGAAAAAAGACATAGTGTACCTTTACTTCAAAAAAGGCTTGTAAGGCGTTGAACGGGGGGATGAAAAGTTGAAGGGAAGTTACGTCATTTTTAGAGCTAGAAGCTTGAAACTTATTTCTAGGAGGCTCTTGTTTCGTTATAAACAAATATGACATTCAAAGTTTGTAAAGCGGGTTCAGAGTTTGTATTAAAATCTTTATTCATGCGGGTGAAGCCGCTGGCAAAAGCTAGGTTCAAATTAATTTGAAAATGCCATAGATATAGACGATATAAAGTTTTATTTTTGTAATAAGGACTTTTTTCATTTTACTTCTTTTTCTTTTTTTTGGTCAAATAAATTAGGCATTAAGTGTTGCTATGTGAAATCGACACCTTTGTTCTTATCAGTTACCCTAATTTTATGTTGATAAGAAAATAAGGGATTCAGTTCTACTGTTAAGAAGATTTGTCATCTTTCATATTTAGATTGTTCTACTTACAAACATAAAATTCAAAATCTATGCATTAATTATATTAGAAATGTGAAAATAATACGTCTAAGGTTATGATAGTATTGTTTTATGTACAAAAGAAACTTATAGATCAAATTTTTCCAAAATCTTCAATGTGCATACAGACAGTTCATTTTTATACGTAGTAGTGCAGATAAAAATGCTTCACGCGGCGCCCGTAATACAAATCAGTGTCTAGACTCACTTAATATGATTGTAAGGCAAGCACGTAAACCAGGAGACTTATGTTTATCGATTTAGACCAGTCGGCAATATGCGGCTTGAGAGCATTTTCTTTGCCTGTCCGCGTACGAAAAATTAAACACAAAAATCCAAAGACATACAAATACAGCATAAGCTCCTTTGCCTGCTGATAATCGACCGATGATCAGGAGAATTAAAATTTTATTATGATATGTTATTGCAAAATGCATTTAAAATATATCAAAAACGCATATACGTAACGTAAACGCATTTCAAACGTATCCAATAAACGAAGTTAATGTTATCTATACATATATAAAAACGGAAGATATGTTTTGATGTTAACTTTGACTTTCTTGAAACAGAAACGTCTGTAATCTATATACAAATAGATAAAATTTAAGTATCTGTTTGTAATTCCAAATTTATTTTTATCAGGACTTTCATTAGCAGATACCTTATGTTATAAGGATTAACTTAGCCGACTTTTGTTTTAGAAAAATTAATAGGGTTTCATGCCATAAATAAAAAACGGTACACCACATGAGCAACGGTTCAAATACCTTTTTAAATACATAAATAGACTATATCAGTTATCTAATTGCTATTGACCTTAAAGCTGACTAGACTATATGATATACGTCCGGTCACTTTAATAGGTCGGCGCACTTTTCAATTAAACTGTTATTGACCGAAGGTTATCATGTCTTTATTAATTTAAGCAACTGTATCGTTGTATTTCTACCAATATTATAAATTGGAAGAGTTTGTTTGGTTGAACGCGCTAATATCAGGAATTATTTTTTTTTTGTTTTGAATAGTCCATTTTCGAGGCAGCCTATAGGCTATATAATAAACGCTACGGACCGATACAAGCGGAGCATCAATGAAAAATGTGGCAAAAACGGGAAAAATATTCCTTTTGAGAGCTTCCGTTGCGTGCGCTGTGTAACAGTAAAAGTTACGCAAAATTGATGTATGATGCTGCAATTCTTTCTCTTTAAAAGTTCAAAAAAAGTCCACTACAGCTTATGACATTTTTAAGGTTCTACCCCACTGTAATCTTTTTATGGCCTAGTTTTAATTCCAAATTAACAGCTATTTAACAAAAAAATAAAATAACAAATATTTCTAAAATTTTCGCCAATTATATATAATAATTTAAAATATTATTTAATAAACGAAATGAAAATTCCTCGACAATGTTGCATTATTTATATTAATAATGCATATTTTTCAATTTATCATACAAAATGTATCTTCCGTTTAACTAATTACAAATGGACGACCTTGTTACCACATTTCAACGTTAACGGACCGTGGCTTTGTTGAAAAAAATAATTATTCCTATTTCACTTTCATACGTAACCATATGCCACATCTTCGTAATTGTCTCATAAGAGGTAAGGTATGTTTTAATAGTAGATTAGTTAATAAATAAATAGAAAGTACACACTCAACGGCTTCCATTAGAAGAAGTAATATCCTGAGTCGGGGGTCCGGAAAGAAAAACAATGACGAAGGCAAACACTTTCAGACTGGAAAACATGCATGTATGTTCAATACAAACATCTTCCCCTAGCGTGAATCGAACCCGTGACCTGTGGCGCTTAAGGATACCGCTTCGCGACAACGACGTCGTAATATAGTTGAAGTTTTCTTACTTTTTACTGTTGAGTTAATAATAATAATTGTAACAATTATAACAACTTCTTAGCAGATTTTATAAAACATGTGTTTTGTTGTTGGGATATCTTTTGTTCTGAACATGTTGATGATTATTTTTACTGTATATGCTTTTGTGGTGGTTCCATATAAGGTTCTGATGATGATGGACTCCAGAAGTAAGAACTAGACGCCTCCCAGTATAGTTCAAGTATAGCGAGGAAGGGGTCCAAAACTTCGTGACGTCACATTTAAAAATCTAGTATAACATTTAAACGTTAAATTAAAAAAATTATGTGACGTCACACAGCTGGATTAAGGACAGGGGAAGGGAAAAATACATGAAATTCGTGTGAGATATATATATATATATATATATATATATATATATATATATAACCAAATGAACACAGTAAATTACGTCAAAATCTTAAAACGCCTGAAGTAGCTAAACTTTAATTAACACGATTTATATTAAAAGATAGTAAAATATGATAGACCATTTCCATTTGTGGTATGACAAGTACAACTTACACCATAGAACGTTGTCCGGTTCTTAATGCCTCTGAGCATAAAACCTTTGTTATCGTAAGACGTAAATAGTTCTATGTTGTAGTTAAAATACTGTACTGCATCTCAAGGCGTGCTTATTATGCCTAAGGTTTTGTTACATTACTATATAATTTGTACTGAAATCAGACCCATATATATACATATACAAATGGTAAAAATGGAACCTTTTTAATTTCGCCATGTCTCCCTGTATGTCACAGTCATTTTAGTCGGAGAATATTGGCCTGATACATACGATGTTTAGTAAATAAGTGTGTTCTATCAACCGCTACATACCTTTGTAGTGAAATATTTAAAAAAAAACATAAAAAGTGTAAGGTTCATATATGTAAGGGTTGCAAAAAATCCCAGTTTGCCGTACACTGTGTGCAATATGTGCGTGCACTCAAGGGGACCAAGACTGACCAAGGTACCAAAAGTACAAATCTTGTCTTTGTATTATTTTCTATTCCATTTAGCTATCGAAGCTTCAAACACATTGAGTATTATGTATTGAGATTATGAATTTATATAATAAAATAAAATCACGTATAATATATGTATAGTTAAGAGTACTGAAAAATAGTACTTACTTCGGAGCGCTGTAAAACCTTAGTTATTGACTTAATGAAAAAATGTTACTTTATAAAAGTTGTTCCTCAAAAAACGATCTACATAAAGGGTCCATATAATTTTTTCGTAAAATGATAAAAAAGTTATATCAAAAATATTTTTCTCAAATTTCTGAACATTGTCGCTTATAACTTTTTTAATTATAGTTCTACGACAAAAAGTTTCAGGACCAAAGTTGTAGGGAATTTAATTTGCAACAGAAAATGTTTACAAATGTTTTTTATCAGATAAATAGTTTAAGAAATATATCGTAAAAACCATTTCAACCCCTATTTTCAAGATGGCGGCCTTGGGACAAGGGTGGCGACCCCACAAACTTGGTTTTAGCTTTCCACTGATACCCCTACACATCAAAAAAATAAAATTGCGTCCTCTAAAAATGCAACCCCAAATGTAACTTTTCAATGGACTATTTATAAAGACAAAAATCTTCGTAATAAACAAAAGTTTTTACAAAGGACTATATAGATATCGCCTTCTTTCAATACAAAAACTTATTATATAGGATTCTAAGAATGTTCTAGAACATTCTACAAACAATAAATATAGTCAATACAATAATCCGAATTTGTTATCGTGCTTATATCATCGATGATTAAACCACGTTATGCGGAATTATTATTAAATAAACATAATTGTACAATCGCGTTCACAATCGATAGTTTTTTTAACGTGATATGATAGTAGTGTGCTCAATGTATCATAAACACGCTCGATTTTACGATTGTTATAAAATTTTAAATATCGATATCGAGTTTGTGGTAAATTCTCGATACTGTTTTACGATTGATATATTTTTATTAATTAATTATACTAATAATTTTAACAGTTATGTGTTTAATTAGATTATTAATACAGTTATGGCGATTACTTAAAAAATATTGAGAACGATGGTGCTTGTGTCATTTGGTAGGTCTCCTGAATTTACCCTCTCGGGTTCGATTCTCTCTCGGAATAGAAATTCGCCTGTAAGAAAAATCAAAAATTAAAGTATTTTAAAATAGTATCAAGCTTTATTCGTATGGATCTACATTTGTATAGGAACACAAAACAAGCAACATTAAGCGAGTTTTCAGAACACTATAGTAGTACCATGCACCTAATACAATTAGGCCGGCACGACTGGGGTAGTACTGCCCTCTCACAGAAAATCGGCGTAAAGTAATAGTACTGTTGCGTTTCATGCGAGGACTCAGAGCGCAAATGCCAAATGTCCCACCTCGTCTGTTCCCTTCCTTTTTTCTCTTCTCATCCCTTCCCTCCTACCCCTTGGGTTGGCAACGCTCATGTAATACTTTTAGTATTGCAAGCGTTCATAGGTTGCGGAGACTGTTTACCATCAGGCGAATCGTATACTTGTTTTGTCAACCGTAATGATATAAAAAGAAAAAAATTGGAAATCATTTTCTAGGATTTTCGGTAATAAATATTCGATTTTTTATTGTATATTATGTAAATAGAGACTTTCCGTTTTTCATGTAAACATATCAGTTCCAAATATAGTAAGGAGATAGCCTCTAGGACACTCGGTGGCGCCAAAATAAAACCGCATTCGAGTTCTCATTACCATAAATATTAAAATGTAATCTTGAATCCGCAAAAATGGCGTAACAAGGCTTCCATATTTTACCTTTCAATTTTATATTGTTCATTATAAAATAAATTACAATTTTATTTCTTTTCCTTATTTCGTTTGCTGTTTTAAAAATAAAGCTCAAAAAACTTTTATAGAGACATTTTTATTTGATTCTCTTTGAATAAAAAAAAATCGTCTCATTTATTATCGAAAAACTGTTTATCAATGATGATTTTGATGTATGATTTTTTCTGTATATGTTTTGCTAATCTTCGGAGCGGATGATTTTTTACGTTAGATTTGCCCAATATAGGTCTGTGTTGATTTAATCTAGGTAAGCAAAAGTGCTAATACATTAGGCATCTGACGACATTGTCCCGCAGCGGTAGGGAACCAGCCATAAGCGCCACAGTTCATGGGCTCGATTCCCGCTCGGAGTAGATGTTTGTATTGAGTGTGATTGTCGTAGTGTCGTGTTTCCAGACCCCTGACACAGGATATAAGTATCTTAATGGGGGCCGTTGAGTGTGTAGCGTTTATTATTACTGTTATTGTTATGCTTAATTAAGCCAATTACTTTTGCTCTATTTTACGTAACTGGCCTTGTTACGTTATCGAAATATGTTTATATGAACTTTAGATCATTTCACTATAAGGTTATTAAATGCTAATGAATCTATTTTGGCATTTGCTAATGTCAATAAGTCAAGACACAAAAGCCTATTCCCAAATACCACACGCTATATTAAGTTATTATATATTGAAGATCATAATTAAGCTACTTCAATTTTGTCCGATATAACATTGTTACTCACACACAAGCAACAGATCTACAGACATGCAGACATTTTATGTAACTATTTACATATATATATAATAGTACCTCACGACAAAAGGTTGTCTGTAAGAGATTGCTTGTAGCAATAAGACCGCCTTTGCACATCAGAAACTAGCCTAAGTTCAATTGTTTACATTGTTTTGTTTTTTATTATGTGCAATAAGGCTTTTTATCTATCTATCTATCTATACTTAGATGTATATTAATTTTTATTCGATATAACGCAATCTTATACTATTCTATGAAGAAGAAGAATAAAAATGCTTTTACATATACATATTTTATTTTATTTTTTAGAACACCAACAAATAGTACACTACAGTTTACAACAGGTTGGGATAACCTCTGTCACAACAGAGATTATTCCACCAGTGCAATCAGTCACACTGGTGGTAGGTCTTTTGTTGCAAGAGGCCGGCTCGGTAGGTACCACCGCAGTGTCCAATATTCTGCCGCCAAATAGTAGTGCTTAGGCACTACTGTGTTCCGGTCTGAAGGGCATTGTACGCTAGTGAAATTACTGGGCGAACGAGATTTAAGAACTAATATCTCGAGGTTGGCAACGCGTGAGTGGCACCTACTAATGGTGCTGCAAGCGCTCATAGGCTGCGGCAGCCACTTACCATCAGGTGGGCCGTATGCTTGTTTGCCAACTTCTAACATAAAAAAAAAAAAAAAAAAAAAAACAAATTACAAAATTCCAATATAACATAATTACTCAGTGCCTACTTTCTTACAGGTGTTACAAATTCACCAAGAAATACGTTAACATCAATAAATTCACTGAGATCTCAACATTAAGATCCCAGCAACAAATAATGTAACATGTGACTCTATTCAGATTTTAAATAAATAATTCTTCTTCTTATCGACGATCGAGATGCTCATAGCCGGGTGCGCTCACTGATAGGTAAACGATCGGTGGGTAAAGCAACTTTAGGCGCGGTCACTCATTAGATGGGTGACCGCATAGTAGTATTTCAATTGAGCTTCTCGCTTCGGAGGACGCGTAAAAAGTCGGCCCTGGCTGTCAATTACATGACAGTCGAAAAATCAAGTCCGAGGCCTGTATCTGCGACTTGAATAACTTTGACACTAGGTTGGCCACTAACCACTCGATAAGAAGAATATAAATAGTTATCTTCTAATAGACTATCCCCCGGTTTCTCGTAAGTTGATCAAATTCATGTCAACTTAACATACCAAATATAGAACGCTTATTGATAACATACCAAATATAGAACCGATGAAAACCAAATAATCTAATTTTTTTACTTGAAAAACCGATTAGAAACTCGACAGTCAATTTTCTATCTTACAAATAGAAACTTTATTATAAATGTTCTAGAAACTTCAACCATGTCAATAATCGTATAAACAATTATTAATTGATTGATAAGCTATTTGAGGTCATGTGTTAATAGACAATTTGTGTTACAGCTGGACACGAGCGGTAATGGCTACATTGATCTGAAGGAGTTGAAAGACGCCCTCGACAGCGTCGGCTACAAAATACCACAATGGAAGGTGAGTTATAAATCATATCTATATAAGAACAGTCATTTTTAGGGTTCCTTACTTAAGTGTGCCAACGGAACCCTATTACTAAACTTCCGTTGTCCGTCTGTCAGCGGGCTGTGCCTAGAATGTGCATTTCAGCTGCCGCTCATAGCCGGGTGCGCTCACTGATCGGTGGGTTAAGCAACTTTAGGCGCGGTCAGACACTAGATGAGTGACCGTATAGTATTTCAAGTGAGCGTCTCCGTGCTTCGGAGGGCACGTAAATGTTATCAAATCGACGTTACTGTTGTTATCAAATTGAGAATAGTCGAAGAGTCAAGTCAAAGGCCTATACGGGCGACCTGTACAACTCTGACAATAGGTTGGCCATTAACCACTCGATAAGAAGTTACCGCTACAAATAATAAATACTTAAATATATAAACAGTATATGATATAATTATGAATAAACATACAAAAACTTGAGAGGTGTCAAGGGACACCCGGATGGAACGAAGTTCCTTTCGATTAATTAGTGAAGGAATTGTAATAAAATTTTATTTTGTTTAAGTTATAATAATATTTTTTTTATTATTAACATTATTTATTATTTACAAAAACCTGTATACACTCAACAAAAATAATCGTCGCGACACCACACTGTTCAATGCGAAATAGAAATGAAAATATCTGGCTTGCTTTCTATAAGAGAGAGAGACAGACAGAGAAACATGCGACGCCGCACAGCTTACAATAGCTTACTATAGCAAAAAGTGTCGTGACAACTTTTCGTAAGAATTTTTTCCGTCTAGCCCCCTTTCACAACGCGCGATAAGGAACTTCGTTCCAAAAAGGAGGTTCCGATTCAAGAAACTTGATATGTTTGACGTTTTTTGTTGTGTTTCATGAACTTTAATAGATAAATCTACGTTTTACATACATAAAATTAAAAAAATGAATCTACAAATTTAGGATTCAATGGGAATTCATTTGTTTTCCATTCAACCAGGTCCGCTGTATGATCGACGAGTATTACCACAACGGTTCGAAGAGTGGTCGTGGTGTCAACGGTAGCATGAACGGCGACGCGAGGAAGAATGGCCTATCACTCACAGAGTTCGAGGAGCTTTGCGCTAATCTTAAAGCACAACAGGTAAATTTGACATATACTTTATATGTATTTCTGAGTGTCCTTATTAAAAAAGTTTGATTTTTTAAATAATAAATAAATAAATAAATAAACGCTGCACACTCAACGGCCCCCATTAGGATAGTAATATCCTGTGTCGGGGTCCGGAAACATTCACAATGACAAGGACAAATACACCCAGACCGGAAAATATGCTTGCATGGTCAATACAAACATATTATGCTCCGAGCGGGAATCGAACCCGCGACCTGTGGCGTTTAAGGCAGGTTCGCTACCGCTGCGCCACAACATCGTCAAATACCTACACTTAAAATAACTCTTCGTTGTCAATAAATAAATTGAATTGAATCGAACTATTAGTATAAAACAAGATAGATCTTTTACTATACCACAATCTGTCACAAAGTATTTTACTATACGCAAAATTTTAACAAAATTTAAAATAATATATCAATCGTATCTGAAACCATAGCCACTAATATAAGAGACGGGTACTAGTGTATGCAAGTGTATGCATCCGAGTATTATTCCCGGTATTTTGTGTACCCAGGGTCTGCTTATTACTTTTATCCGGATTTGACAGGTTACTAGTTTTACTACAGATTTAAGGGCGAACCAGTAACTCTTTGGATAAGAGCAATTTACTTATCAATATTTAACGATTATTATCAGATGTTATTGATAATAACCGGGACCGACAGCTTAACGTGGTCTCCGAGGCACGGTGGGTCTCCCACACGGACAAACGCCCAGACCGAGACAGAAATTTTTAACAAACATCTGCCCGAGCGGGAATCGAACCCGCAACCGTCGAGACTAAAGTCAGACTCGCTACTCACAAATCCACAACGGTGTCACAATTTACAAGTCTAAAAATGTTAAAGATAATCCAAACCATTCCATACACACACACATACAAATAAACATATAAAAATACGAATTATGAACTTCTTTTCATCGTTCAGAAATACCATATAACAGTTTGGACGAAAGTTTAGCTAGTGGGAATGACTTACTTACAAGATACAGGATATAGACATGATTGATCGTCTTGATAACACGACGTCCCCTCACTGTACTAGGAAGAAATTTATTAAAGAATAATGAATAATACATTACTGTGATGTATTCTAGTTTATTCTAGATATAAGTAGTAGATTTTTGTCATATCATTCCGATCGATATGCAACTAAGTTGGACAGTAGCCAACTTTTTTCAGGCACAGCTTTCGAGCCATATTTAGGTTATTCATGACTTGTACAAGACGTATTTTGTGTTTTATTGTAGGCGTAAACCCTAAGGCATGGTTACATAAATGTATAGATACGGTGAAACGTATACGTTCTTCTTTCTAGCATTATTTTCGTAATCTATCGTACGCAAACCTTTTCTTTTACTTGGGGAAATGCAATTACGCACTCGAGCGCCGCGACGGGTGTAATGGCAAAGGATGTGTGGGACTCGAAGCCTATGCAATGATCTCTAAGGACCTGGCCCCCCTACCCACTAAAACCACCAAGCTCCCACCTTGCACCATAGTGGGGCGCCAAGGGTTTGCTTACGCAACTAATCGCGGTCCCCCGGCGCGATCCGTCCGTAAGGCATCCATAAGGCACCCTCCGCCGAGACTAACTTTTTAATGAGGTTGTTTCCCTTTACGACCGACCGTCGTTATTTTTAAGAAGTTTTTTCTCTTTCTTCCTCTGATCCTTCGCAACCCTAAGGGTGAACCAGTAATTCATTGGATAAGAGCAAACCTAAACCGTACTGTTGAGCTATTGAGGCTTCAAACTTCAGCTTAAAATTTGGAGATTTGGAATGGATTGACCACCGTTTTGGCGTGCTGGTAGCGATCCTGTTTTGAGCATTGATGTCGCGGGTTCGATTCTCCGATATTTTTGTTATATCTATTTCCGTCTAGGCATTTGTCCTTGTGGGTCTCGCCTCCGTGACTTGGAGATCAAGTTAAGCTGTCGGTTCCGGCTCTTATGAAATGAGTTAGTGGTTCGCCTTTTGGGTTGCGCAGGTCAAATGGCAATCACTATGTAACAACTACTAATCCGTCAAATCAGGATAAGAGTCTAAGTAGACCCTGGGTATATACCGGGAATGATGCTACGATAAGAAGTAGTATATTTCAGTATTTTACGGCATTTTCAATTAAATAAATTTTTGTATATAAATTCACGTAAGAAATACACAACACTAATATGTATTAGATAAAAGTACACAAGTTAATAAATAGTAACATCAATTGTTAACTAGTGTTTACAATCGTTATCGGCTTAGCACGTAATATGTGTCAATAAGAAGCCCAGCAACGATAGATTGTCACAAAGGTCGGTTAGGGCTATGTATAAAGACAATTGGCCCTATTAAGGGCTATATTATGAATCGTTTATCCATAAGAAGTGAAATTCTGCTGTAAAATTTTAGATTTTAATAAAATACTGTTATTAACGCATAGTTAATTGAAAACATGTAAAGAGTGAAAGGTATTATATATTATTTAGGTAATAAAAATCTATTGGTAATGAACTCCTATGATAAAAAATATACCTCATTTCTTAAAATCCATAAAATTGCTTAACCTACATACATACATCTATACACACATACACATGCATGAATATTATCCCCCTGAGTAGAAAATGATTTCTCTGTAAAAATAAATCACATTTTGATCCCTAACTTTGAGACTGCGTCTTAAGATGTATGTTTCGTTATTGAATTTTTATTAGTTTTTGTTCATTTTAGGTATTACATTACTTTATTTAGGTATTTTATATACACTCATGTATTTCAATTTTGGACTAGACTATAATAAGTAAATAAAAGTCTATACTACTTTCTAAATCTAACAATACCTTAACAATTCTTAACTGTTACACAAAAATAAAAATAAAATAATCTCTTTGTGGACCAATCTGTTACGTCAGAAACGAGTAATACTAATCCGCTTTTTTAGGTATCGAGCACCTTCAAGCAAGCAGTCAGTAAAAAGGAGAACCTTGAACACTTGGGCGGCATGAGCGAGGCTTCGAGTGACGGTAACTTTCACTTTTTAATTAACTTTCAATAAAAGAAGAGACTTATTACATCAGATCTGCGAAATTTATGGACCGATTTGGGTTTTTTTTAATTCCCGTTAGGTCTCATTTTCGATACAAATACGGGTGGTATTTGTATCTAAGGGTAGAAAAACAGGGGTTGAAATTTATGGATAAGAATTTTCTTAAGATTTTTAAAATTTCTTATCTGAAATTCCTTCAGGTTTGTCTTATAGAAAATATATCAAAGTTAGGTCAGTAATTTGGTTATATGATGGAGGATCAAATCACTTTTCGTTAATAATAATTTTTTTTTTAACTCGGGACGAGGGACTGATGATGGAGTATACATAAATAAATAATCTCAACGGCCCCCATTAGGATAGTGATATCCTGTGTCGGGGTCCGGAAACATACACAATGACAAGGACAAATACATCCAGACCGGAATATATGCTTGCATGGTCAATACTAACATATTTGCTCCGAGCGGGAACCGAACCCGCGACCTGTGGCGTTTAAGGCAGTTTCGCTACCGCTGCGCCACAACGTCGTCGAAAACATAATACATAAATTATGCCTGAAATCGTAATAAAAATTAAAAACTTTAATAATTCCATTATTAAAGCGTGTTTTTAACTATAAATATTTTTGAAAATTACTATAATTATTATTGAATCTTATCTAAGAATAAATACAGAACAGATGTCGATATAGAAATGATAGCAAAAATGCTTTACAGTACAGTATCATAAGTCAATTTCAAAATAGCTCGCTGCATACCACTTCTATTAGTCACCGTTCTAAGGTTATTGTCCTAGTAATAAGCTAATTTACAGCGTCGATAATTGATTCGGAATGAAAGCGATTAAACGCCAATGCACAGACTGACGCCGATCATGCATAAACTGTTTTTAATGGACGCATCTGTCAACGATTTGATTGATTTTATTAACAGATTTATTCAAATAAATACTTAATAATATTTGGTTGATAAAATTAAAGTTACTAAATGTTTAATTATCGCATCTCAGTAATATTATGCTCCACCCAACACAAATGGACCGTTTCTATCGGGGGTGTACTCACAGAAAATGCGCATAAAGTGACAGTACTGTTGCGTTTCGTGCGATGAGTGGGAGCTCCGGAGGCCCAATCTCCCACACCTTTGGTCCTTGCTTTGTTCTTGCTCATCCATTCCCTCCTATCTCTTAGGTTGGTTACGCACATGTAATACTTCATGTATCACATGTGCCTAACTTTATAATAGCGAACCGGATCCTCGTTTGCCAACCGTCATGACAAAAAAAACGTGATGCTGACCCGAGGGAAGGAATAGGAAGTAAAAGATATGAAAGGGATAGAAAAGATGAGGCGGGATTTGGCCTTTCTGTAATTCCGCTTAAGATTTAATGAGAGCTTCATCTATGAAAACAAGCCAAAATTGTTGGAGGAAAAATGTAAAGCCTCTTTGGACGCCAATAAGCAATACCATGTCAACCCACACGAATGTCATTTCGAGAAAAACGCGTTTGAAGATTTTGAACAACTTGCTGTATATGAATTTTTTTATGTATTTGTCAAGTTTTTGGCAATTTCAGATTGATGTAAGTTATTTTACTTATTTTCACAAAAAATAAGTATACAAACTGCATATTTCGTATATAATATAACCCAAAACGTTTAACATAATACATAAATTGCATGATTAAAAATGGCTTTTTTAGAAGTTTTAAAGCTTAAAACCATTCAATTATTAAAGAAAAATGTTCTTCAGCCATTTACCAGCACTTCTCCATATATAAGTCAGTTTTTTCAATTTTATGGGTTGACATGGTATTGCTTATTTGCGTTCCTTTATCGTATTATAATCTCATACATCAAAATTATAATGTTTTTAAAGGCACAACACATTCAGTACGTCTCGAAGAACAGATGGCTTTCTCCGGCTGGATAAATAGTAACCTGGAACACGACCCAGACTTGAAGCACTTGCTGCCGATCGACGCTGAGGGCAAACAGCTCTACGAAAAATTGAAGGACGGACTTATTTTGTGGTAAGTGGTTGATTAACCTTTTTCTTTCAATTACATATAAGCTATCACTACATAGTATGAAACAAAGTCGCTTTCTCTATCCCTATGTATGTATCCTATTAAACCTTTAAAACTACACAACGGATTTTGATGCGGTTTTTTTTAATAGATATAGTGATTGAAGAGGAAGGTTTTTAGGCGTCGGGATGTGACGACCCCATCGCCCGCTGTTGGGATAACCTCTGTTACAGCAGAGATTATTCCACCAGTGCAATCAGTCACACTGGTGGTAGGTCTTTTGTTGCAAGAGGCCGGCTAGGTAGGTACCACCGCAGTGTCCAATATTCTGCCGCCAAATAGTAGTGCTTAGGCACTACTGTGTTCCAGTTTGAAGGGCACTGTACGCTAGTGAAATTACTGGGCGAACGAGATTTAAGAACTTATATCTCGAGGTTGGCAACGCGTGAGTGGCACCTACTAATGGTGCTGCAAGCGCTCATAGGCTGCGGCAGTCACTTACCATCAGGTGGGCCGTATGCTTGTTTGCCAACTTCTAACATAAAAAAAAAAAAAAAAAAAAATAAAAAAAAAAAAAAAGGTTTATATGTATAATAATATCCATTTAATTGTGTAGAAAGAAAAAAATTAGGTTTCTAAAGTGATGTCGTAAATAATTACATTTTGGATCGATCAATTTTAATCATTTTTTCAGTGAATGACATAGACTATATATTTTATACCCGTGCGAAGCCGGAGCGGGCCGCTAGTCATAGAATATAATATAAATACATAAATGTAAAATTCTTAAAAGACTTGAATTATTATTTAAATTTACTCTCGTATTAAATTGACATTTATATTCGTATTGTATTGTTTTTATGATGTTATTGTTACGTAGAACCTTAAGACTAAGGATATAGGTTCAAAATCGCTCTTTCGTTCGTAACGCGTACGTTCTAGAAATTTGTATTCTTTAAAAGTCCCAGTTACTTCCATTTACAATGATCACTCTTATTTAAGTATTACCGTTGTCTGCGTCTGGGATCGTTGATCATATCAAACTGATATTATTCATCAGGGGCGGTGGTATATACTCTTTCCTAAAATAAACTATAATTGGTTTCACCCAGATCGAATATGTCTCGGTAGTATACAGAATCAATAAAAACTACTGGAAGTCCATTAAAATTTCCTTAAATATTCCAGCAAAGTGATAAATCATTCCTGTCCGGACACGATCGACGAGCGAGCCATAAACAAGAAGAACCTAACCCTCTACACCAAGCACGAGAACCTCACACTGGCGCTGGTCTCCTCACAGGCCATCGGGTGTAATATCGTCAATATAGATGCCCACGATCTTGCTAAAGGTAAATTGAGTCTTATAATCATAGTGGTGGAGTCAGCATTCAGCATGTGATTGACCTTATTTTTAAGCATACAACCCAGTAGATGGTAAGCGGTTGTCGTAGCCTATGAGACGCCTCAATGAGACGCTCATAGCAGAGTGCATCCACTAATCAGGAAACGATCGGTACGTTAAGCAACTTTAGGCGCGGTCAGTCACTAGATGGGTGATCGAATAGTGGTATTTCAACTGAGCGTCTCCGTGCTTCGGAGGGTACGTAAAAGTCGGTCCCGGCCGTTATCAATTTGATGACAGTCGATAAGTCAAGTCAGAGGCCTACGGGCGACCTGAACAACTCTGACACTAGGTTGGCCACTAACCACTCGATAAGAAGAAGAAGTGCGTGCAATACTATTAATAGGTGCCACTCACGAGTTGGCAACCTCGAGATATTGGTTCTTAAATCTCCTTTGCCCAGTAATTTCACGAGCTACAGTGATTAAATCGAAACACAGTAATTGGCACATGACAATTAGCACTTGGAATTATGATTGGATGTTTCATACTCAATCATGCATTAATTAACAGATTTGGATGAAAAGCACACAGATATCTTATTATCTGTATTAACAAATTGGATACTTTTTACCCCGAAAAATTTTCGGTAGGACTATCAAAAAACATGTTACAGGTAGATTCAGTTGCAATTCAGTATGATTGTGTCTAATGGAACATTATTTACTTAAAAATGATTCATTTTTCTCTGTTGCCAATTCTAAGGTCACGGAAGAAGTCGCGGGCAGATGCTAGCAAATAAGAAAGTAGTTTTTGTGTGTGCCGTTAGTTAGATTTTTATATAACTTAATGTATCTTTTTCAGGTAAACCTCACTTGGTTCTCGGGTTACTGTGGCAGATCATCCGTATTGGTCTCTTCAACCAGATCACGCTAGAACACTGCCCTGGTCTGACTGAACTCCTTAATGACCAGGTAAGTTTGCTCCAATATATAAAATTTTGGTATCAAGAAAAATAGTTAATAAATTACGTCACAGCAATTTCATAATTTTGTCGTTCTTGTCACACCTGGTCAAATTCTTGTCTGACAAGAATTTTTGCGATTTTATCTGAAAATTAATATAAATTAATGCAGCAGTTACGAAACGAGTTCAGTAATATTTTAAAGTTTTTCGTTAACAGTTCAAAATTCACACACGTCACGTCACGTGACGTCACATAACTGTGGCGCTACACCGTCACACCCTGTCACAATTCTCATATAAGGCCCCTTTATCGCATCATAGAAAGTTTAAAAATTTCATCTATATTTTTGTAGCCGTACAAGTATGTTTAGTTAACATTCAAATTTAAAATCCCTTTCCAGGAACGTATTGAAGACCTCCTGGCTCTATCACCGGAAGCAATTCTCCTCCGCTGGGTCAATCACCAATTGCAAAGTGCTGGAGTCACCCGCAGATGCACAAACTTCCAACAGGACGTGGCCGATTCAGAGATCTACTCCTATCTCCTTAAGCAGATAGCGCCTGATGATGCTGGAGTCACACTTGATGCTCTACGGGTAAGTGATACTTGACGACCTTTGTGGTGCAGTGATAGCGAGCCTACTATAAATGGCATTGATCGCTGGTGCGATTCCAGCTTAGGCTGCAAGCATGTGTTTCGATCTAGGTTAAGCGTGTGTTTGTGTTTCTGGACCCGGAATATTGCTCTTCTACTGGGGGCCGTTAAGTGTTTACAGTATATTTATAATTTACTAGCATATGACCATTACTTCGTCTGTCGCTACCTCAGAATTGGCTCTAGAGAAAAATGAAACATTTGTATGTACATGATGTCCCATACAACACCAGTTAAACTTAATATCTAGTTATCATTTTCTTATACATATTGATTTATAAAATTCTGTCTCGCTCTCTCGAAGCTTGACTGCTAAAGATTTTTACAAAATATTGTATTCAAATATTTCCTTCCATCACCAGGAGTCAGACCTCCTCCGTCGTGCCGAGGTGATGCTCCAACAGGCAGCCAAGCTCCGCTGCAGAGCTTTCGTGACACCAGCCGACGTGGTCGGGGGGGTGTATAAGCTGAACTTGGCCTTCGTCGCCAATCTCTTCAACCAGCACCCTGGACTGCAGAGGACCGATACCGACAACGATGCTTATCACCAGCTCGACGAGACTAGAGAAGAAAAGAGTTAGTATTATTTATTTACGGTGGTATTTTTTTTTCAAGTTGGCAAACAAGCATACGGCCCACCAGATGGTAAGTGGTTGCCGTAGTCTATGAGCGCTTGCAGCACCATTAGTAGGTGCCACTCACAAGTTGCCAACCTCGAGATATTGGTTCTTAAATCTCCTCTGCCCAGTAATTTCAGTAGCGTTCAGTGCCCCTCAAACCGGAACACAGTAATGTCTAAGCACTATTTGGCGGTAGAATATTTGACGCTGCGGAGGTACCTACCTAGCCGGCCTCTTGCAACAAAAGACCTACCACCAGTGTGACTGATTGTACTGGTGGAATCATCTTTGCTGACAAAGGTTATCTTAAAAGCGGGCGATGAGGGCGTCACATTCTGACGCCGGGAAAAGTGTTTAAAGGGACGTTTTTATCTGACTATAATAACAAACCTGCAACCCACCTGATGAGTGGTTATTTTAGTCTATGAGTGCTTGCAACACCATACATTTTTATGTGCCACTCTCTCGTTCACTCACCTCGAGATATTGGTTCTGATTTCTCTTCAAGTTGGCAATCATTCTGTATAAACATCATTAGCCCTTCAAATCCGTATAAGGCTATAAGCAAACCCTGGTTCAATACCGGGACTAATGCTAGGAAATCTCCTTTGCCCAGTAATTACTATCTATTGTTCATCAAACCGAAACATAGTAATGAAAAATAACTACTTTTGTGCAGTAGAATATCTAACACTGTGGTACCTACCTAGCTGGCCTCTTGTAATAAAAGACCCACCACCAATATAAAACAATACCTAACTTTAAGATATAATTTCCAGCATACCGCAACTGGATGAACTCGATGGGTGTAGCACCTCATATCAATTGGTTATATTCAGACCTCACAGATGGACTCGTTATCTTCCAACTGTATGATATCATCAAACCTGGTATCGTTAACTGGAAGAAGGTATGTTTAATTTTGCAGATGTTGTATTGACCATACATGCAAGTGTTTTGGTGTGAATTGTGTTTTCTTGTGTGTGTATTTTCTGACCCCTGACACAAAACATTACAATGTTAATTGTAATCCTTTTCTGGCTGACTTGTAGAGTTTAGAATGGGATTTTAAAACTTTACTAAACTTTTTTTCTGACTAAGTATATAGATAAAATACATTTGCATATGTAGCAACGTCTTTCTTTATTTAAAATTGTAACATTGTTTTTGTTGTATTGTTATATAAATTGTATGAAATAAATTCATTTTTATTTCATTTTATACAATATTTAGATTTTAAAAAATTCAGTTGATTTCATTGTTTTCAAATAAGCGTTTTGATGTTTTTTTTTGTTCATAACTACTTCGTTAACATTTACCATTTAACATTTAATGAAAACGCGCGTTTACATAACGACATATATGTAAGAAAGACCGCTGCCTCGTCCAGGTGCACCGTCAGTTCTCCAAACTGCGCAAGTTCATGGAGCGCCTGGAGAACTGCAACTACGCGGTGGAGCTCGGCCGGCAGCTGGGCTTCTCGCTCGTGGGCATCGCGGGGGCCGACATCAACGAGGGCAACGCTACCCTCACACTTGGTTAGTATTGGAACGTACCCTAACGCTGATTATGGGTAGTGCGATTTAATAGAAATCGTCACGAAGCGAAATGCCGTATGCTGTGTGTGTGTATAGTGTGAGTAAGCTCAAAGCCGGGTGCGCAACGTTCTCTCTCTCTCTCTCTCTCTCCCTCTCCCTGTCTCTCTCCCTCTCTCTCTCTCTCAACCTCTCTCCCTCCCCCTCCCTCTCTCTCCCTGTCTCTTTTTCTTATAACCTATTGAAATATACCGATTTCATTTCGAATTAATTACATTAGGAGTTGAAGAAAAAACGCACAATTTTTTTGATTATTGTTTCATCAATTATAATTTATTATTTGGAAATTATGGAACACCATTTACTCACCCACTCAGTATATAATAAAGAAAAACAAAAAACATGTAAATTGTTCAATGGTGTTTTACAAAAAATTTATGAAAGAAAATATTTTTTTCGGTTATATTTCCAGCGTTAATCTGGCAGCTGATGCGAGCATACACCCTCTCCGTGCTGACGCGGCTCGCGAACACGGGGAACCCCATCATCGAGCGCGAGATCGTGCAGTGGGTCAATAACAAGCTCAGCTCCGCCGGGAAGACGTCGTCTATCAAGAGCTTCCAGGTAATATCATTATATAATAGCCTCTGCCGGTGACTTCGTCTGAGACCTTACAATTGGCTCCAGAGAGAAATTAACGATACAAGAATGTACGAAATGTTTTTTTTGATAATCCCACGGGAACCGAACATTATTTTGTGTGGTAAAAAGTATCCTATGGGTTTATCCGGATAATAAGGAATCCAAACATCCAAACCTTCTCATTTATATGATCTCATATTAGAAGGATGTATGGGAATACCGAGATGACGAAATAAATTTATATTTTTTTGTATTTATCATATAATATGGATTTAAAAAAATACTTTTTCAAATTTCAAAAAATTATAAATACATAATTAATTTTATGTATATAATCATACTACTGCAGTGTTAGATATGCTACCGCAAAGCATTATTGTATTTTGCGTTACTGTATTTCGGTTTGAAGGGCACTGTAACTATTGAAATTACTGAGCGAAGGAGCTAGAACCAATATCTCGAGATTGGCAACACTTGAGCGATACCTACAAATGTATGGTGTTGCAATCATAGGCTACGACAGCAACTTACCAGTATTAAACATAAAATTTCAAAAATATAATTATATTTATTTACCAGGACGAGGTATTAGCAGACGGCAAGGTGGTTTTGGATCTCATCGACGCCATTAAACCCGGTGCAATCAATTACGACCTCGTGCTGCCCGGAGGGAACGAAGAGGTCACTCACATTTTTAATATTCTTTGCTGTGATGTGACTTGCTTATGAATTAAGATTGTCATCAATATATTTGATATATTATTTGTGCCTTAATTTTAATGATTATTTAAGTGGATCACTCATACTTTTAAGTGAAAAAAATAATTAAAGTTTTCAAAAAATAATTGAATGTTAGATGAGATTTTACATTATTGCTGAATCTATGTCTCTGTGCCAAGAGCGTTACCATCAGTAAAGAGGAGTAACTGTAGTAGGGGTTGAGGTAGAAAAGGAAGGTTTTTCAACCTCCAATACTGTCTTTTAAAGCCCAGAAAGTGTTTAAAACGCTTTCTATAAATTAAAAAAATTAAAAAGGGTCAAGGAATTGTTGAGAAACCTAAAAAAAACAGCAAAGCAACATCTATTTCGGACTTACAATATTTTATAAACAAAAATATAACGATTTCAGGAGAACCTCGCGAACGCGAAATACGCGGTATCAATGGCGCGTCGCTGCGGTGCGAGAGTGTACGCTCTGCCGGAAGACATCACCGAGCGGAAGCCCAAGATGATCATGACAGTGTTCGCCTGCCTCATGGCGCTCGACTACATCCCCGCCATGGACGCGCCCGTGCAGTAAGACATCGTCACCTGCACTTGTACCTACACCTACACCTACATCATAGATATAGAAAGGGGTAGATTGATTTTAGATCTATATAGAATGACAGAAAGTGTTTAAAATTGAAGCGCCATTTACCAAATTGGGAACTAAATAATATCGTGCGCATGAGCTACCAAAACCTTGAACGTCATTGGGCAATATCCCACCTCCACTCTCTTACATTTGCGCATGCGCAATTTTTTAGTTCGCATTACTTCATGGTGGCGCCAGTTTATCCTTAAATTTTTACGATTTTCAATACATCGGATACACAATCTATTGTCCTCTATATCTATGATCTACATCTAGCGACATCTACCGCGTTCCGTTGAGAATCATATCTTACGTCACACAATATGTACAGAATGGTAACTCACGATAATATGTATAGAAAAAGACTATTATTATATTAAAAAGATTCTTATAAGATGATCAGTAAACACTTCGTAAATCAAGTATTTTGAAGTCATTAATTTTGGTTTACAACAGAACATATATCTCTTTGAAATATTATTACCGGGAACAATCATATCCCATTTGCAATCAGCGACTTCCACGGACTCTTTTTGAATATGAGGCCTGATGACGCTAAAAGTGTTTTAAAATATTATTCCACACCCTCTGAATTAAAACGATTCTAGGGACCCTTTCTATAGTGCACATCTTTAATGCGATATAGAAATAATTAGTTCGTTATTTTCGCAACCAGTAACCTATAACCGTCCCCATTCAATCATCATAATCGGTTTAACGGTTTAGGTATAAAAGCGTCTCAAAAAAACAATCTCCGTTATGCATTTATAATATTAATGTAGGATTACATTCATCTCATAATGATGTCAGAACAACTGTTACGTAAGGACGTGTTATGTAAGCGGTGTGAGACGAAATGAGTTCACTCTTGTCACATATGTTACGTCAGAAAAAAAATCCATACACTTTTTTTTATAACATTAGAAAAATTTAAAACTCAACGGAATGAGGTATATGATATGTCATGGTTATTATATATATTTGGAATGTGGTCATTGTCATAAAAGCCATATTTATATCGACACCTATTCATACTGCCGCGTTTGTCTTTAGAATTAATCTTTAAAATACTTTAAAATAAAGTAGATAGGTAGTTAGTAATAAACAATTTTTTTAACAAATAATATAAGAATTAACAATACACAAATAAGGGAATAAAAAAAAACAATTTCTCTCAATAATCTGTATTTGTCAAACGCGGCTGTATTATTATAAAATATATATAATCAGTTCCAAGAGAAATTGATTAAAGGGTTAAGAAAAACATTCACTTTTGTTCAATTTCTATTGGAATGTACTATATTGTTTATAATTTGGGAATATTTAATGTGATCGTGGAAGCCATTATAATTTTTATATATTTCATTTGTGAAAATCGTTTACAAACAAACTTTGCCTAATTTTATATCTATAGATATTTTTATTTTTTTATTTTATTTAATGTAACATAAAGTACTAGATACTGTGAGGAAAGTAAAGAGGCAAAGGTTGATCATTATTGATTTATTTTTTAAGTCTTGTAAAAACTGACTAAATAATGTTTTACAAGATTATTAAGAAATAATTCTTAAAATGTTGTAAGCAATGGTACAGAATAAGCTTGGGATGTGTGTATTATTTTGAGACCGATAGAATCTTTAGATTCTAATAACCCACCTAAAATGTACAAGAAATTATTAATAAGATATATAATCAAAACATGTTAAATATTTAAAACTGCCATAAAAGGCTCTTTTTAATTTTTATTACATTCCGTTGTCCCGAGTAACTTTTTATGCATACATATGGAGGGTGCAGGAGTATCTCATATGGGTTTCAAGAGAAAAAGTGACCAACAAAATGTAAAAAAAATGTACGTAAAGCAAAGTATTGTCTTTGAAATAAAAGATAAACAGCACAAATAGCGTCATTTTTATGAGAAGCTAAGGAAATCTCGTTGAATTAGACTTGGACTTGTATTAAGAGTTATTATAAAACAAACATTATTTCTCTTTAAAAAAAATATAACTATTTTGTTATTGATTGCGCCATATTTATTTCCTTTAATGAAACGAATATTCATGCAGATTTCTTTAACATAATAGTTTTTGACGTTTCGCATCATTCAAATAAAAATTTTACCCCCAAGCTACGGCAGCGCCATCTAGTTTCATACATTTAAGTGGTCACTTGTACATAAGATACTCCCGACCTCTTCAGTCCGTGTAATTAATTTAAGGTGATGGTCACAGTATATAAAAACAGCGGTCACACGAAAGGCTTTCACACGCTTTTATACACTATAATAAATATTGCACAGCGATCGTACTGCATTATATAATCTGTGTATCGAATAATTTTCCTTTCGTTTGAATTTCTGACTTTTTATACTGATACGGATATCCCGGTGAAGGATTTGTTCGCGTTGTGATGTCAGAGTTATGTCAGATGGAGTACTAGTTAAGAATGTAATTGTGTATGTTAAGTGTAACTTATTTAGAGGCCTCGTAAATAATATTCATAATTATAAAAAAAAAAATCAAAAAGGCTTAAAACTTTAGTACTTATCGAACATTAGTATTAACAAGTGGGTCAATCGTTTTTTACATTTTGTACAACGAAATCAGAATAAGGTTTTTTAAACACATACAGACATGTTCTATGGCATTAAATTCCTAATTGAGGTACTTACACGTCAATTTTAGCTAATATTGATGCTAAAAATCAACAGGCCTAAATAAAGTCTTCTTTAAGCAAGGAATTTATTTGTCTTTTTATTATTAATTAAACGTAAAGACGATATTTAATAGTTATGTCAAAAAATTTGCTTTACACGGTACAATATAATAATGTTAATTAAAAATTTAATTGGGGAATTGACAACTCATCATTCGTCTCATTTTAATCATTTTATAAAATATTTATTAATTTTACATTCCGTAATACATATCCTTGGCATTCCCTATTGGCATTTATAATCATGGAAAAAGTAAATTTTTTTGTATATTTTTTTTTATTTTAGAAATATTTTTTTCGTAATAGATTTATTGATATGACATTCCCCTGGAATACAACGATTTATTTTATACCATATTTTAATGTAAATTTTTATTTTGTTAGACTTTTATTATGTTAAGTAATCTTTATTCGATTTTAGATATTTTTTTAAGTGAACGATTATTACTAATTGATTTATAATTTGGTAACATTTGAAATCGAAATAATAGTTAACGATATTTTACCCTATATTCTACACATATAGCGATATGCTAACTCTGTCATTAATGTTTAAAATAATATGTAAGCATAAATAAATAAAATCGGAATTGATATATATTTTTCATTTCATCACCTGTGTTCTGTCTTAACTGTATGCTTTCATACACCCTGTCTTTAAAACTACCACATTTCATGTGCGGTATTGGTGGCTATGTGTTCTTGTTTTGGTGGCTGCTTCACGTTTCTTAAGGCGACTTGGAAGGTGGGTGTTATGTTCAATTTGTTACTAATAAATAAATAAACTGTTCCTACACTACAATTCTTGGTAAGTTTCTTGGTCGCATTTTATTAAAGACGAGGACCCAGAGTGATCGTTAATTTAACTTTATTTGTCAGAAGTGATTCAAATTCTATAAAGTAATAATAATTAAATACTTTAACTTATGAAGTTTGGAACTTTAATTTTTTTTAAGCGTTTTATTAGTGTGGGTCTAAAATAAAATACAGGATTTTATTGAATTTATATACGTTCTACACTTGTTTTAAGTAGAAGTTTTTTTTTTAAATTTCCTGCTTGAAATTGAAAGAATAATATTTTTTCTTAAAGGCCCGGTGGTGTACAAGTTGTGGAAAACAGCGATTTAGACCAAGCCACATTTTTAGATAATAGCTTGGGACCGGTTCAAATTTTGGACAACGCTAGAGACAATATGGAAATACATGATGCTGGTTTTCAAATGGAGACAGTAGAAAAGCCGGTTTTACCACCAAAACCTGAAAATTTGTCGCCTTTGCCACGATCCATTTCTATTTCTTCAACCAAAGAGGAATTGTAATAAAAACAACGATTTATAATTAATTTTTAAATCTTTTTTTATATAAATAATTTATTGACAAGGGAGTTTGTACATTCGAGATTACAAGTGTAACATATTTTTATAATGCCTCTTCTATTGTAATAATAACAAACTAATAACGTTGCATAATTTGATAAGATTTATTTACTTTTACATGAATGGGTATTTAATAAAAGTTTTAACTAAAATTTCGAGTTTTATATTATAATTAAATAAAAAAAATAATGATATATACATGAAAACATACATAAACCTATGTCTACCTCACACTCGCACGTTAGATGGAGTGCAAGTTTTCGTTGCCTGCTAATAAAGCCATAAATATTGTTTCTAATGAACTATTTTGTCCGATGTCGTTCATCATTATTTTCTGAATTAGGACCAACCTCCAGCCTCCTTTACGTCAAGTCACGCGGAAGGCGATACTATCTCAAAACTGCCCCTATCATAAGTGACATTTATCTTTGCAAGGAGTGAATTATTATTTTGGTTTTTAAGCAATCATACGTTCTGATTTCATTATAGAATAACTGATTTTATTAGTAACTAAGTCAATTTTCTTTTATAACACTCAATCAGATATGATGTACTTGTAATTAATAGTCAAGGTATTTAAATAATAGACAGTTTTGAATAAAATTGTGATGATTTAATTTCAATCCGTAGCCAGCAACAGAAAGTTTACATATCATTACTACATACATATTTGACAGTGAACATATTTATAATTGAAAAAAAATACTCTCAACAAAATTCTCTGAAAATGAAATATACACATTTCTTTTACTTATTGCTCACTTCAGATTATTTTTTGTAAACAATATATACAACGTTTTTTCTTCTCTCTCTGCATTAGATCAGAATAAAAAAAAAAGTATTTACACAATATACAGATTAACGTAAAATTAGAGAAAGCATTTATTAAACTAATAACGTGTAGCGTAGACACCGGGCATCGAAGTCTAGTACTAGAATAATTTAGGGTATTATCCGATAAGACTATTTGTTCGGTAAGAAATTTGGAATGTTTACAAATATCAATGTTATTAAAAAAAGATTTTTCACCTAAATCGTATTCCGAATATCAAAGCTAGGGTAATGATTTCACAGCGGTAATTTCATGAATTTTCATGATTTCATTTTATTCAAATATAAAAATATTTACGAAAAAACTACAATAAAATTATCAAAATTTAATTTTTAACGAAGTCGAACTTTAACAAAAGTGAAATCATCACACTCATCATCGTCATCACTAAAAAATCGTTTCCTAAACACATTTACTAGAATTTTCATTGAATCACTTCAATAAAGCGATTGATAAAAAACCACTATATATTACAAAAGGAACTATAGCATTTCTATATTAATTTTTATACATATTCAATCGCTTTTAAATTAGGACCGAATTCGAAAATTTCCTATTAAACTACAAACAATTGAATTTTAAATAAATTAATATTTTTTATACATTTTGAATATCGATTTATCATTTTCTTCAGTACAAAAATAAAATCCACAGCTTTCATTATTAAAACGCTAAGAAGCTAATAATGGCAACCAGCAATTATTACAACTTAATCATTTTATATGCAAATAAAAGAAACTCTATCACCTTATATTTTATTTGTCACATTTCGCTTATTTAAATCGATTCGAGTTAAATTTAACTGTTGTTAAGGCGTTCCCATCAGCCGTTCTAAGAAAATATACTTATATATAAAAATATAAGTTAATTTATTCCTTTTTTAGTCCAATCATAAATAAATGTGAATATTTCACCTTATTAAAATGTAAAAGGCTTATTTATTCCTTGGAAAGAAACTGGATATTTATTCGATGGATAAGACAGAGTAACTGATTTTGTCCTAATGTAACAAATATTAACCGAGAATCCTCATTAAAATAATTACTCTTATAGAAGGGACCCAGCCCAGCCTTAAAATAATTGTTCATATTTCAATGTACTCTAAAAATGTAACTTACATTCAAATTGAATATTTTGAAACAAAATATTTCTCATCACATTTATGAGACAGGATAAATAAGAAAAATAATGAATGTCATAATTATTATATAATATCACAATTTATAAATTAAAAAATTATAAATAATCACAGACCACTATTTATTATAAACGTTTTATAATATAATAAGACAATACTGAAATCAATTATTATATTTACAACTATAATCATTGAATGGATCAAGCATATTTTTGAACTTGATTTTGAAAATAAACTTATTTATCTTGTCGCATGTTGCAGAAATATTTAATTCAGAAGTACAATATTTTGATCATCCATGACGCATCTGGAAAAGACATCAATATCACCAAATCTCCAAAAACTCTCGATATAATATCAACCACACAACGACTTGCATTCATACCTGAATTAAAAGAAAGAGAAAAAATAAAAAAACTGAAAATAATATGAAAATTTAAAAAAATAGATTAGTGAAATAAATACAAAACACTTTATTATAAGTAATACTTATTTACAAATTTACCTATTGTTAGAAGAAAAAAGCGACCAGAAAAAAACCGTAACAAACCTTATTCCTATTTTAATTAAAATTGATACAATAAAATATATAATAAAATCCATGGTATTTTTCGCAAAATGTATCAATATATAAAATGATGAGTTACTTTTAAATACATAATTATTTTACATAATACTATTATATAATCGATTGATTTTGATATTGTTAGATATAAATACATAGTACACTATATTTGTACATAACAAAGCATTTCTTACATATAATAATTATTTCATATTCAAAATATAACTTATACATGTACTTAAATGGTATTCAAAAAGTTTTTTTTTTTCAATATTTATTGCTTCATTTTAAATGTATATATATAATTATTTAGGATAGCAAATATGTAAAATATATTCACATCCCATCCCTTCAATAGACAAGAACGGTTTATAGAAAAAAAAATGATTTATACATATAACTTCACCGGCCAGCGCCATACTAAAAAAGACAAATCAAATTTCTATTGAAGGTTTGTATCGCTATTTCTATGTCATAATTATATCCAACACTTTCGAATAAAAATCTAAATTCCAACATACTTTCATAAAAATCGGTACCAATGAGCTAAAGCCAGAGATATAATGGAGCCCCATATAAGTATACGGACAAAATGTCACAGAGCCCTTTCGTTAGTGCCCCTTCGTACAGTCAACACCGCAACGGAACTAAGTTAGTCGCACGCTAAATTCGTTCCGTATGACTAACTTCGTTCCCGTGTTTGAGTTAAAATTACGAAGAGAATGTATGGAAGAGCAAGTTATATAATAAGTCTATGTAAACCTTTTATAGTTTAAAACAATTTTTATTTTTTTTGAATACCATCTAATTTTGCTTTAATAATACATTTTAGTTAGTATCAAGGTACATCGATAATTTCGATAATGCGATAGTTTTGATTGTAATGTGACATTGAGCAGTTGTTATTTGATGGAAACTTATTTAAAATGATCTTTATATATTATATCTCGTATTCGATGACTTAGCGATAGGCAAAAGCAATATAAACCTATTCGGTTTATTTTGGTCCGAAATAATGATCAAACTTGAAATGTGCATAGATTTATTCTATATTATGTATCGGCTCTTTCATACAAACAAAATATCATATACTCGTTGGTGCCCCTTTGTAAATTTAACACCAACGCACACAAGTTCATTCAGTTATGTCATGCAAGTTATAACCGAATATCAACTGAAATTAGCTTGTGACTAACTTCGTTCCGTAGCATTGGTGTTTATTTTCGAAGGGGCACCAACGAGTCTATGACATTTCGTTGTTACGGAAGGGCCTGTGTATAATATACAGTAACTTGTCTATGAAAATATGATTTCTATTTTGTTTTATTAATGAGAAAATATCAATGTATCATATGTTTATATTGCTTTATAACCAGTAGGAAATAAGACTGGACTGGAAACAAGACTTTTGTATTACATTTTATATATGTAAAATGTATTTATATAATAATAATAAAGCTAACACCATTGACGGTGGCGTGGCAGGAAAAAATGTATTATATTTGTTGATATTAGAAAGATAATTTATAAAGAAAAGTAAGATATATTAAAAGTGTTATTTTTTTAAAAACGATTAATTAAAACTGTAATTTTAAATTAAATAAGCGAAAAAATATTGCCATTCACAAAAATACATTTTTATTAACTTGCCAAATGAATAAGATATTATTTAAAAAATCCAGCCATTTACCTCCAGTCCAGACCCATTATAATAAGCGTTTTATCCACCATAATCACAAACATAAAAACCAGTGTTGCCAACACAATCTCCAAAATGAACCCGAGTTTTACATTACAGTCCAAATTAAACAATTCCTCCACTTTATATATATATAGCGGTGTGCATTACCTGTCGTGGTGTTTGTCCAGGAGGTACTCTTTGAGCCTTCTTAATAAGTGTTCTGAGAGTTGGGTGACCTCAGGCCATTGTTTTAGGACCATTACACCGACCATTACTGCTAAACTTGTTGTTAGGACTCGCACTCTGGAAAGAAGTATCATTATTCATATTAATAAAATAGTGGGCCCGGCAGATGTTTTCCTGCTTCGAAAAAATCTGGGACCCGATAGCAGCGCCCCTAACTGAGTCAAATTATTGTGAACAGAAGTGACACCGCACTTGTAAAAATTTATTGAATTACTAGTATCGCTATAAAATAAGGGTCGACGGTAGAAGGGTGAAAATTTAGGATTGTATGTATTTTTGCTCGCCCGGTGACGCTATCAAGGGCAGTAAGGCCAACAGCAACATACAATCAAAAAAATAAATTGCCTCCACTAGGATAGTGATATCCTGTGCCGGGGTCCGGAACACACACAACGACAAGGACAAGCAATCCAAGACCGGACCCACATGCCTGTATTGTCAATACAAACATCTACTCCGAGCGGGAATCGAACCCGCGACCTGTGGTGCTTAAGGCAGCGTCGCTACCACTGCGTCATAACAAGTCGTTGTGTACTGTAGTGTGTCGGTACGTACCTGGTGCGCAGGAAGGGCATCGCGACGCCGGCGACCGTGGCCACGAGCAGCAGCGCCAGCTGCAGCAGCGTGATGGCCACGTTGAGCAGCTTCACGAGCAGCAGGCGCGGGGGCAGCGCCGCCGCGCCGCCCGCCTCGCCCCCCGCGCCGCCCGCGCCCGCCCCTCCCCCTCCGCCCGCCGCCCACTGCTCCAGCTTGCTGATCTGTGGACGGAACCGATCGTTTATATCCTCCTCAAACTTCTTCTACTCAGGGTCTGCTTATTACTCTTAACCGGTTTTAACAGGTTACTAGTTTTACACAAAGCGATTGCCATCTGACCTCCGCAACCCTAAGGGCGAATCAGTAACTCATTAGGTATGAGCAAATTATATATCAGGAGAACGATTATCATCAGATGTTATGACAACCGGGACCTACAGCTTAACATGCACGCCGAGGCTTGGTTGGGAGACCCACAAGGACAAACGACCAGACTCAAACAGATATTTGTGAGATCAATACAAAAATCTGCCCGAGAGGAAATTGAACCCACAACCGTCGAGGTTAAAGGCATAAGAGGGAAATAGAAATATTAGTACTCTCTTACATTAAAAAATAATCATCCCAATCCTCTTTAACTTACTTTAGTTTGACATAAATCTAATGCTTCATGGATGTCTCGCATTCGTTCTTCACTCTGATATTGCACTTTCTCCTCAACATCAGTTAGGGCTTGCTTTAAGTTTTCTACCTGTAAAAAAAATATGTAATATTATCCTTCTTACTTATTACTATTCTTAAAGGTTTCATATCCTATCCCTGGGAGACTAATAGGCAAGTGCGCTCATGGTCGGTAAAAGAACCAGTGGTTTAATCGGCTTTAGGCGGGTTCTCTTCTTCTTACTTAATGAATCACTATTTTGTGTTTTGTGGAGTCACATTAAAACTCACACAAATGTGGGCAACATAGCAATGTGCTGTAGCAAAGGTCAAAAAATCATGAAATTCGTGTGATAGTCCCTAAGAGGAAGAAATAATATTGTCTTGTGTCTTATTATACTTTACCTCATTTTGATGAAGTTCAGTGAGATCATTGATTTGTTCCTCCAGACGCTCCGTCTTGAAGCGTTCCTCTTGTAGCGCAGCGGATAAGAAAGAAAACTCTTGTGATAAATTCTGGAATCCAAAATAATTTCACTCATTTTATACATTATACTAAAATAACATCATATTCAATTCATTACAAATATTAGGGAGCGAAAAACTTAATCAAAACTGAAAAGAATTTACTCAATTGGTTTTAGACGAAACTAGTATCAGCCCGCGGCTTCACCCGCGTCAATAGTGTTTTGTAATAAGCCGTCTCAATGTTAACAAACATCTAAGCACATTCTATTTATCCTTTATAGCCTTTCCAGACTATAATCAATATCTGTGCCAAATTTCAGCCGGATCCGTTCAACCGTTCTGGCTTGATTGAGTAACAAACATACATCCATCCATCCAAACTTTCACATTTATATTATTACAGGTATTAGTGGTATACATATTTTAAAAGCAGTTTCAAGGTTTTCTATATAATTGCCATTGGTATTAGCATTGCACAAAAAAGTTGCGATTTCTAGTAAGATATAAATTACCTTATAAGCATCTAGTTTCTCCGCTAGTCGCTCGTAGTCTTCTCGCCGTTCTCTCAATTCGTTCAGTATGGGTTTGATGCTGAAGGTGGCGTCCGACATGTTGTTTGACCCCGTTTGTGTTGGATACCTACATCAATTGATTATATTATAATAATGATGATGATGATGATGATGATGATGATGATGATGATGATGATTATAATATTACCTCGTCGAGTCATAATAGAAACATCAGATCTTAGATTAGGCAGTGTGAGTACGTAGACAGTGGCTTACCTAGATTTACACAGCCCAGAGCGAGGCTTTATTTCTACACACCTATAACCTATTTTTGAAAGCTTTTATTTTAAGCTTTGTCTTAGTTTATAATAATATGTCCCAGAGCACGAAGCTTGAAGTCTTTCTCGCGGCCAGCGCCAATAAACGACGCTGCGTGTAGGCATGTAGGTGGGTAAGTGTGTTGGTGGCCAACATAGATATAGATGGTACTAGATAGTGTATCCCACATATAGAAATTGGCAAATATTGAACTAGCGCCACCTATGATGTGTAAAAAAATGGTGCATGTGCGAAAATAAGAGTAAGAAAGGGGCTGGGATATTGACCAATGACAGGTGTATGATGGCATTATTTAGTTCCCAGCCCCTTGTTAGATGGCGCTACATTTTTAAGCACTTTATAAACGCGCAATCTGGTGTATTATCTATATCTATGGTGGGTAGGTATGTATGTACTCACGGCGCGCCCTCGCTGGTGACGGAGGACGAGGGCGAGTTGTCCGGCGTGTACTTGTGCGCGGGCGAGGCGGCGCCGGCGGTGGCGGCGCGCGGGAGCGTCGAGCCGCGACCCTCGCCCGCCTCCGACGCGCGCGACCCTTCCGACGACGCGTTCGCTGAGCGTTGTACGCACACTCAATACACGGATATAACGCTTATATGATACACACGCTATTATACACAAAGTGGCGGAGATTTTATATTGATGATTAACTGTGATATTATTTATAGCTATTGACTATGTTAATAACTCATTAGAAACGTAAAATAGGACTCAAACATCTCGAGGTTTGGAATATATTGATAATTATGCATTTGGGATGGGGTCTTTTGTTGCAAGAGGGCGGCTAGGTTAGGTATAGACATAACTGTGTTCCGGTTTGAAGGACACTAGGCTAGTGAAATTACTGGGCAAAGGAAATTTAAGAACCTATATTTCGAGGTTAGCAACGCGTGAGTGGCACCTACTAATCGTGTTGCAAGCGGTCATAGGCTACGGCAACCGCTTACTTGATGGGCCGTATGCTTGCTGACAACTTAGTAACAAAAAAATAATACAAAAGTACAAAAGAAAATTTAATTTAATTTCCTATGTTTTATTAATTCTAAGCATTTGTCAAACGTTTGCATCTTTAATCTACCTTGTGCCTGAATAACGTGTAGCAAAAACACAACGTAACTTACTTTTTTCATTATAAACTTAATCTCATTAAGTATCGAATCTCTCAATCTTATTTTTCGCAATAAAATTATACAATAGGAAGTACAACTATTTTCTAAGTTTCAGGTAAATCATGCAGAGACCGTACATAATTAAACTTTTTAGTATCATTCATGCAAAAACTAATAATATTTCATAGAGGCATTTTACATGCATGGAATTTCATTCAAAATGCAATAATGATAATTCTTGATACAAATTCCCAACAGCCGAGACGTGTACAGTCGATTGAAAACAAAACTCAAAATCAACATTATTGGATTTAAGTAGTAGTACTTTAGTAGAATTTCATTTACTGGTTTTCATATTTTAATTTAAGTTGAACGGACCCAGGAAAACTTCATCTAATATAATCTCTTCTTGTGATGATGATATCAAGACTCCGAAGATATTGATCTTTTCAAGGTTTTACTTAGTGTTTGTCTATATGTCTAACGGATAGCCTGTCGAAGTCAGTTAATTTTTATGTATTTATCCCTTTATTTAATTATTATTATAGAAATAAATAATAACTAAGCAATATTTGTAAGTCTAAGTCTAAGTCCGAAAGTATAATCGAAGCATTCACGATTTATGTAAGAAATTATAAGTACTGTAATATACGTGTATATATCGTGTGACCACGCTGCATGAGTTACAATGCGAGATGGTACCGTAACATGTATGACTATTTGCATAAAGCGTTGAAATGCTTTTATTGTAAATAACATTTATAATATAAGTAAAACTAATAAATGTAACAAAATATATGTAAGAAATAATAAAAATTATGGCAAGACATTAAAATAAAGCCGGCTGGGGACGAAAAATGGCAAAATAAAATTTAAATGCAATATGATATATAAGAAAATAAGTTATTGAAAGCCATTTGACGAGATTGAAAGCAATTTTTAGCATCTCTGTGGATGGATTAAAATTTTACCAATTACCACAATATTAGTAATAATAAACGCTACACACTCAACGCCCATATTATCTTAGTGATATACTGTGTCGCGGGTCCGGAAAAACAACTCCGGGTTCAAGGACAAACACACCCATACCGGACACATGCCTGTATAGTTAATTTAAAAAGTGCTCCAAGTGGGAATCGAAACCGCGACCTGTGGCGCTTAAGGCAGGTTCGATACCGCTACGCCACGACGCCGTCAAATATCGTCGTCAGTTGTCTAAGTAGGATTGCCAACTGCTACTAGTTTTTTTGAGTTTTTACGATAAGTAAGCTTTTAAAATTTTAATATTTATTTTATTACCTAGAATAAAATTTCAAATAACAACGTAACAGTTTGAAAAGCTTACTTGCTTTCCAATTGTTTTTGTTCAAAAATTATACATTAAAATGAACTACATTGAAGCTGAAGAATAATTGCTTTAATTATTTTCAAAAAGAATAAAATATTATCATTTACTATAAGTTGGCATCCCTATCATCACGAAGACGAGACAGACCGAAACAAAAATGACCAACATAAATTTTGACTACCTGTCTACCTTAGCTACTTCTAATTCTTTCAAAAACATAAAACATTTAAATAAAATAATGTATTATTAAATTATATTTACCTCTCAGTTCCGCGTGTTGTGGGGCTGGCGTGCAAGAATGAGAGGAATGATAAGCATTTATTGCGATGAATATGATTTCAAAATTTGTTAAATAATAATAAAAATTATATCAAGTTTTAAAATAAAAACTTGTATGAAAAAATTGTGATTTTATGAGAATTGTAAAAATAAATAATTAAATCTATAGCATCATTGTTTTTTGTATACGAATTCTAGAAAAAGCGGTCTGAGAACGGAAATGTAAAAATCAGAAAATATTATTTAAAACGTAAAAATATACATGAGAAATAAAATTTTCGTACAACAATTATAACATATATAACAAAAAACAAGGACACTATAAGAATTACATGAATACAAAAACAAATAATAAAAAGAAACCATAAGAAGATACGCAATTAAGCGACAAGCAACGTATAAAAAAAAACAAAAAAAAATATTATATTACATTTCCGTCGACATTTCCTGCACTTTTTAAAAAACATATTCACGTGACATTTTTATAGAAAAACATCATATAAATATATACACAATAGAAACTATTGTCGCATAAAACTACTTATTGTAAAGACTATATAGCCACTTCGAAGGTTGTTTTAACACTGAGTCACAAGTTATGAATTGTCTATGTAATATTTATCTATGTTGTATCTTGTTATCTTTGACTTAGTTTGACCTTCGTATGTTGTGATAAATTATATGTTTGATCGTACCATAAGAGATTTATAAAGTGGTACGCGAGTCAAGGGATCGATCCTCACCCTTATTTCGAGGGGCAATAGAAGTATTAGTGATGAGTTGAAAAAGTATTGCTAATATTCTTTAAAAAAATCATTAAGATTTTTTTTTAATATAAGCTGCACCCACCATGCTTTGCGATTTCACTTGAAAAAATTGTGTACCGCCGTAAAATGTATAATATATTACATTAACTTAAGAAAGTTCATGAGATACAGCAAAAAATCGTCAAAAATTTCAAGTCTTGTATGGGTACCCACTTTATTTTTAGTATTTAATGTTGTAGATGCAGTAGAAATACAAATTCTGTAAACTTTTTAATTTTAATAAAAATTTTGTACGGAAATCTAAATCGTGTTGCAAATTTTTTTTTATGCCAGGAACCTTCACCGGAAAAATAATTTTTCAAAGTTTTAGTATAATCGGATCAATGATTTAGTAACACATAGAGGACAAACATGCATTCATTTTTATTTATTATACATTTTATAACAAAAATAGTACTTTGTCTCTCTGTATGTCTGCTTGTTACTTTTTTACGATTAATGGGACAATTTTGACAACTGCATGTGACGCAGTGGTAGAGAAATGGCCTCACGCGCCAATGGTCACGGGTTCATTGACATTTTATGTATATATTTGTTGATATCTAAAGAAAACCTTTAAAAAATAATGATTCTAAAGCAATGTACTCATGTCTAAAAAATTCGATAGGGTAAAAATGGTACTTTCCAAACAAAAAGCCATTTCAACCTGACTGTCGATTTTTCTCATGAAGAAAATGCTGTCTCAATGAGAAATAGTAAAAATAAAAATAAGTTTTTTTGTTACGAAATTGGCTTTACTTATCGAAATTTTTTTCTTGAAATGTCATAAAAAATTAGTCGTCTAATTTTATATCTAAGAATTTTGTAAAACGAAATTTTTTATATAGTAAGATTAATTTAAATTATATTGAAAAAAATAACTAAAAACCCGACTTCAAAAATGATTTACACCGATCATTAGTCAAAAGTTTAATCACATGATGTATCTGAGATGGATAAAACAAAATGTTAGAACAATGTAAGTGCTATTAATGTTTTCGAGATGAGAACTACACGACATACTTACAGGGACCCGTGTTCTCTGCGAGACAAAATATGAGAATTAACATACAGGTTTCATAGCACATGTTCATGATATGGTATATGACGATGTGAATAATTCATATTATTTATATATTTGACTAATTTCATTAATTAATTTTAATTATAAATAGGATTCAATAATATAAAGTGTAAAATAAGAAAAAAGACATCATCAGTATGTAAAATGGTAGGAAAAATTAGTATTAGAAAGTGCTTAAAAAGTGGAAATTATAATTTTATATTTTATAAAATTTATAAATAAGTTAAAGTATATAATACAAAAAAAAAAAGAAAAAGTGTCCTATATTATTATGTAGTATTATAAAATATAGTTAAAAGAATCAGAAATTTTTTAAAATATTTAATTTAATATTTTTTCATATTAGGAACGATAAGCATGGAGATATTGAAAATCGTTATAAAAAGATATCTTTACCATGAGTATGAAAGAGACAGCCACATACAGGAATGTCATACATACATATGTGCGAATGAAAAAGGCGAACTTGAGATATGATGGAAAAAATTGAGAAATATTTGGTTAGCTCAAAGACACAAGACCCAAGACACAAGACACAAATAAGTTGCACTCGTCGTGCGTAAGCCAGAAACATCACACGAGTATCTCAAGTGCGAAAGAGATAGGTGGTTTGGTTGGTGGCGACTTAGAAGTTAACGCTTTGATTTAAATGAGAGAGAGATAGAAATATACTAGAGTGTAAAGTATAAGATTGACGAATTACAAGAAAGTTTACGTTATCATAAGTTATCATAAGTGAGAAATATATAGAGACAGGCGAAATTGGAAAAAGTTTGCTGCTGTTTTAGCGTAATTGTGATAGAGATAGAAACATAGGCATGTATCGCAAGTGTAAAAACGATAGCTAGCGTTTTGACAGGCTGACAGATTAGAAATAACGATTAACGTTTTACCATATGTGAGAAAGAGAAAGAAACATGGCGAGTATAACGAAAGAAGTGTGAAGGAGATAGAAGTTGTGAATACGGACCGGCGAGCTGTGCGATGTTGTCCGCGGAGCCGAAGCGGTTGGACCTCGAGAACAAATGCGCGAACTCCCGCGGCGCCGACATCACGCTGCCGCCGAGCCCCGTGATACCATCTCGGATGTTGCCACCCACGTTCCTGAGGGAAAATATCTATATATTAATCAAAAACAAAATTATTTTTATTCATGCTGGTGCGATTCAGTGAGTCAGCTTTCAGGGTCGAAGGTCGCGTGTTCGATTCCCGCTCGGAGCCGATGTTTGTATTGACCATACAAACATGCTTTCCCAGTCTGGGTGTTGTCCTAGTCAGTGTGCATGTTTCCGGCTCCCGACACAGCATATGGGTCCCCCATATCCTTTAAGTGTGTAGTGTTTATTTAAAAAATATATTTTTGTTAAAGTAGACTTTTAAAAACCGTGCTGGTGACGGCTTTCATGCAATTATTAGAAAAAAATTACAGAACACGGGCCAGCAATAAAATTATTCTCATAACAATGACTGACTACAATGACCTCTAATCGTTAACCTGATAGGTAATTTACTCTTATCGAATAAGTCACTGGTGGTACCTTATTGCAAGAGGTTCGGCGGTAGGTACCACCGCAGTGTCGAATATTCTATCGGAAAGCAGTAGTGTTTTGGCATTACTTTGTTTCGGTTTGAAGGGCATTGTAAGCTAGTGAAATTACTGGGCAAAAGATTTAAGAACCAATATCTCAAGGTTGGCAATGCGGGAGTGGCATCTACTAAAGATGTTGCGCGCGCTCTTAGGCTACGGCAAAGGCTTACCAACAGGTGGGACGAATGCTTGCTTGCCAATTTAGTGAGATAAGTAAATATATATTCGGTTATGATTAGGACGACATAAATACACGAAAGAGTCTGTGTCATTTTGTCCGTATTAAAGGGCCAGGCCATATCTTATTGAAGAGTTTCAATAAAACTGCGGCATAAAAACACTAAAATTGGTTGTCTCTATACATAATATTCACAATATACTAACTTTAATCCTTGTCCCATGTCCCGTAGAACCTCTCGAGGCTGTCTGTGTGTTTGTCCGCTTGTTCCATGTCGCTGCAATAAAACATTATCGATTAAAAAATCACTATAATATACTTATGAATAAGACCATAATTATGATTTTTTTTGTACGACTTTGTATGAAAGAATATTTATGAAAGAATATTTTGTTTAATATTAAAATTTGTAAGTAAATAAAATTTCCCTTAGACCTTAAAAGCAGAATTTTTCACATGTGTTACTTTTAAAACGGAAACGAGCAAGTACAATGTATTTTTCGAATTTAAACCGCTAAGGGGGTGAAAAAGGGGGTCAAAGTTTGTATGGAAGTCCTTCATTTTTGAAACTAAATAAATAAACGCTGCACACTCAACGGCCCCCATTAGGATAGTAATATCCTGTGTCGGGGGTCCGGAAACATTCACAATGACAAGGACAAATATACCCAGACCGGAAAATATGCTTGCATGGTCAATACAAACATATTATGATTCGAGCGGGAATCGAACCCGCGACCTGTGGCGTTTAAGGTAGGTTCGCTACCGCTGCGCCACAACGTCGTCAAACTAGAAACTAGAAGCATTAAACTATGTTTAAAGGTTAACAGAGATGAAGAAACATGTATTTTAACTATTTTTAAGAGGAATGGAGGAGGAATGAATGGAGCTCTGAAGGGTTGAAATGAAAATGAATGAATAAATCATTATTCACGCGAGCAAAGCCGCTGGTAGAAGCTAGTCAATATATAAAAACCAAAAATATCTGCAAAAGTCTTAAGATGTGACTCACCTCCCAATTCTTGATCCTCTTATTGTAACCGTCGAGTTTCTTCTGCAGCTGATTGATGCAGATCGCACTCTTCTGGTTCTTCTTCTCGAACACCGCCTTGATACGCTGCAACTGCTGTTTGTCAGCGTTCGCGGCTAACTTCAGGTACTCGTTTACGTTGTCTAGAAGAATAGACGGAAAGGACATTTCTTAGTTTATTTAACCGACTTAAAAAGAAGTAGGTATGTTGTTTTTAGTGTTAGCCGAGTAACAACTCGACTACTCAAAGACGACTGGACCAATTTGGATAATTCTCTTTTGTTTCAAGGCGTTTAGTCTCATGCTGATAAGGATCTGATGATGAAATCCTGAAGGAATCTAGGAATGTTTTCAAATTTTATAAGTTAACTAATTGCAATTTGGGGTATTTTTAATGCAAGTTGTACATTTAATCTGAAAAAGCTCCTTTTGACGATAAGGAGCTGATGATGACCACAAATGACCATCAGAACTAATAAATATTTCACGATGAAGGACAGTATTGTAAGGAAAAATACACTTCGTCAAAGGAATTCTGACTCAGCAGGCACACATGTATCTACGCACACACGCAAAGAGACACACAAATTTGAATTCGTTAAGTAACAAATATATTAATTATTCTCACCATCTCGTATGGTCTGTTCCAAACGTATAAGGTCCTTTGTGCGCTCGATCTTGCTATTCAGCTGAGCGATAGCGGCTTGAGCTTTAGCTGACGTCACGTTAGTGCCGTCGGGATCATCTGAAATAAACCATGATATATTTTCAAGAAAAAAAAAAGTAAAAATCTCAAAATTATATTTTAAAAGTGAATTTACGAGTTTGAAGAAATGTGTTAAGAAATAATATAATAATCAATCAGTAATTACGAAATAAAATTATAAACAGAAAACCTACACCGGTATAAAATGTTAATTGTCAAATGCAAGAAAGGCTCGACATGTCGAACAAGTGAGCGAGACAGAAATAGGGGGGAAGGAGAGACAGAGAGACAATGAGACCAAAAATTTCACTACCGTGCCAATTGCCTCGAAAGAGATTATTGACATTATTGTCAGAATAAACAAAATGACGCTGACTCGTAATCGTTGACCCTTCTTAAATTCAACACCACCGCAACGAACCGAACTTGAGGAGTTTCAGTTGTTCGAGAGGGCGCTGTAGTATTTGCTAAGTTAATAAAGGAAATGTTGCTTGACCGTAAGTGCCTTTTCACACGTGCCGGTTGCCGGATATCCGGCGCAGACTGTCCGGTAATTCATTTCGCTTTCATACAACCTAAATTTGAATCCAGTGGCTCGTACGCACAGTGGTGAATCCGGCGTGCACCGGGCGACCGCTTGCCTAGCAAAATTACCCGGGTACGTGTGAAAGCTGCCATACATGCTCATACACTTCGCTACCGGATACCCGGAATCCGGAACGTGTGAATACGCACTAACCATTTTATATAAATCAAGTGTAATATTGATAAATATTTTTTTATGTTAACCACAATAAATATTGCTGTGTTATATGGATAGAATAACAGCGCGTAGATTAATAATTGAAAATACGCAGCGTTTTGTAAAAAAATTTAAACCATTAATTTCAATGCTATGTAGGTTATCGACAAAACTTTTAACGACAATAATTTAATTAATAATTAAATTCGATAAACAGAGTAATTAGTTTAAAATAACTACATACCTTGATTAATATAATCGCCATCCTGACCTGCAAAAAATACAAGAAGACATTTTGAAATACGAGAAAAAAGAACAAGAAATAAACGCTGCACACTCAACGGCTTCCATTAGGATAGTGATATCCATACATGGGGTCCATACATGGTACATACAAACATATTATGCTCCGAGCGGGAATCGAAGTACCTGTGGCGTTTAAGGCAGGTTCGCTACTGCTGCGCCACAACGTCGACAAGACAATAAGCCTCTAAATGAAATTTAAAAGTTTTTCTTTATTTTTTTATTAGACTTCATTAATTTTGAGTCTCAATGAGCGCAGTCCCTTTTTCATTGTCGGGTTTTAATACTCGACCAACATCGAATTAGTTCCCCTTACAAACTGTCATCTCTTATCCTCTTTAAGTCTTCTTATCGAGTGGTTAGTGGTCAACCTAGTGTCAGAGTTGTTCCCCCCAACCGCAGAGGTAAAGCTTTGCGGTGCCCTGGGCTTGTCGGCCCGGGGGGCTCAGTAGCCGGGAGTGGTAGTCGATTGTACGGGAGGCACCTTCGGCTACCCGGTGAAGCGAGCAGGGTTGCCGGAGTCTTCGGACCGGACTCGGGAGTCGGTCGGTGGAGGCCGCCGGGCCCACCCGCGTTTGCGCGGGCGGTGTATATATGTATATAGTGGAGGTTTGCCGGCTTCTTGGGCTTGCCCTGGAAGTCGGCTGGTGAGCCGTAGGGCCCCGGAGTTGTATATATGTATATGTTTGGGGTATCGCCGGCTTCGTGAGTTTATTGAAAAATAAACTTCCCGAAGCCGGCCCGGGCGTAGGCCGTAGGGCCTAGGCGCGTAAGCGCCAGGGTGGGTGTATATCTATCTTTATATATGTATTAGTATGTATTTTATGTATATAAAAAAGTGTCAGAGTTGTTAAGGTCGCTCGTAGGCCTCTGACTTGACTTTTCGACTGTTGTCAAATTGTCAACAGCCGGGACCGACTTTTTACGTGCCCTCCGAAGCACGGAGACGCTCGGTTGAAATACCACTATGCGATCACCCATCTAGAGACTGACTGACTCTTTTAAGTTTTGTTGACACGACAAATATAAAGTGTATCTGTCTCCATGGTCCCATCTATATCCATACGAAAATTCATCACAACCGATTCAGCGTTTTAGATGTGAAAGGAAAAAACTGACTTTGACATTTATAATATTAAGTTACCATATTTTGAAGACTTGGCCTTAAGCGCCACAGGTCGCGGGTTCTATTTCCGTTTGGAGCAGATGTATGTATTGACTATACAGGAATGTGTTCCGTTCTGGATGTGTTTGTCCTTGTTATTGTGTATGTTTTCCGACCCCCGACACAGGATATAACTAATCCTAAAGGGGCCCCCATTAGGATTAGTTATATCCTATTGAGTTTATAGCGTTTATATCTTTATATATATATATATAGTTTATATATATTAAAAATAAACACCAAATTGTATTTATAAAGAAAAGTTTTTTTTTTTTTTTATAAATAAATAAATAAATAAACGCTACACACTCAACTACAAAGTTTTATATCATTATTTTTGAGTTGAGTTAAGAAATTAATAATGTCCCACAAAAATACTACAAAAATATTGACAGTCTAAATATATAATCGACCGTGTAATTACAATTAGCATATATGAATAAGAATTGACAACCATGAATTAGGCTTCTTCAACCAATAAACAAACACTAATTAATTAGACCATTTTAGACTTTAATACCGTAACATAAAGCATATTTCCTTTAAATGTAGTTTCATAAGTAAATTACGCATCATTTGTACAAAACAACGAATTATAAATAATTATACTATATTATTCTATAATTTTCTATGAATAGAGATATGAAATAGACAATAATAATAATATAATTGACACCGTTGTGGCGTTGTGGATAGCGAGTCTGCCTTTAGCCTCGACGGTTGCGTTTTCGATTCCCGCTCGCACAGATGTTTCCATTGATCTTACAAATATCTGATTCGGTCTGGGCGTTTGTCCTTGTGGGTCTCCCCGCCGCGTCTCGGAGAACACGTTAAGCTGTCGGTCCCGGTTATTATCACATAACATCTGATAATAATCGTTAACTGTTAATAAGTAATTTGCTCTTATCCAATGAGTAACTGGTTCGCCCTTTGGGTTGCAGAGGTCAGATGGCATTCGTTCTGTGTAAAAACTAGTAATCTGTCAAATCCGGACAAGAGTAATAACCAGACCCTGGGTAAATACTTGTATAATACCGGGAATAATGCTAGGAAGAAGAAGACATATGGACGCAAATAAGCAATACCATGTCAACCCACACAAATGCGTTTGAAAAACGAAAAACGCGTTTGAAAATTTTGAACAACTTTCTTTATATGAATTTTTTTATGTATTGGTCAAGTTTTTGGCAATTTCAGATTTATGTAAGTTATTTTACTTATTTTCACAAAAATTAATATACAAACTGCATATTTCGTATATAATATAACCCAAAACGTTTAAAAATACATAAATTGCATGATTGAAAAAATGCCCTTTTTAGAAGTTTTAAAGCTTATAACCCTGCAGATATTAAAGAAAAATGTTTTTTAGCCATTTACCTCAAAAAAAAAAAACTTTAAAACTCAGTTTTTTCAATTTTGTGGGTTGACATGGTATTGCTTATTTGCGTCCATAAATGAAATATCCGACACATTTTAACAATAAATTCGCACGCGGGCATCTATAAGCCCAGGATGGACCCACGCTACAGGTTCAGAGGGTTAGGTTAGCAGAACTTAGTAGCCCGCAGCAATTTCGTCTCAACACTTTTTCTGCATATGAACTGCTTCTGGCCTTCTGGCTTTGGCATTGTCGGTAAGCAGAGTTCTTAAGGTGAATCCCGCGAGTACGAACCCTGGCATCGGAGGTCACATACTAGTTTGATTACTTTAAATTTCCTATTGAAAGGTTTGCGTAGACAAGAGTCAAATGCTGAAGTACGAAAAAATATTGAAGGTCAGGTACGTAAAGTACTTTTTTTACTTAAATAATCTATACCAATATTATAAAACTAAAGAGTTTGTCTGTTTGTTCGAACGCATTAATCACTGCAACTACTCATCGGATTTGAAAATTCATTTTCCGTTTTAGAGCACATGGCTTGAGGTAGGCTATAGGCTATATAACATCATGATACAATACTTAGAAACTGAGCAAAAATAAAGAAAGTGCGGGCGGGCGATAAGATTTGAAGTCTCAATAGCCGGTATAAGGGTCAAATCCACTCCGCTAACGCGAGAATTGTGGGTTCGATCCCGACCCCCTTGGGATATTGTCGTACCCACTCCTAGCGCAAGCTAATATTCTTTAAAAAAAAAAGATGCGGTTAGTTAGTGGAATAGAGCGGTCTCAACGGAAGGGATCGAAGTCGCGGGCACAGCTATACACCTACTATAAATTGCATGATTTTATTATTTTTTGTTATTAAATATACGTCCCACATGCCGCAGGTAGATTCCTAAAAGCGTGGGGGTAAGACAAAACTGTCTAACCTCTGAGTCAAACGAAACCGGACATAACACGGTCTAAAGTCGAGTCTACTAATGTGCGTCATACCTAACATAGTAATTGAAGTCTGCAGGAACCCTTATGGGCGAAACAATAACAAGTAGAATAGAATTAGATCGATTATTATTATCACATGTTTACAAACATGGTCGGCGCCTTATTACGGAAGTAGTAATGTGGGCAACACTGATACTGCAGACTAAAGTAATTTTTTTTTTTTTGGTGTCGGGGAGGAAATCTACTACTAAATATCCGGCGTCTTGGGGAGGATAACCGGGTTATGTGGGGTTCCACGACAAAGTGGAAACGTCATGGGGACCCACTAAAACCTCCTCGGTGGCCTACCTCAGTGTGTTTGTCAGGTTACGGGAACTCTCGCAGAACATACCAACGTGACCTGACAATCACGGTGCTCCGATTGGTAGCGGAGCTCAGTCCCGGGGTCGAGATGGCAAAGCCCCCAGCGCTGCCGTTTTATAGTTTCGAGACTAAAGTACTAGCTTGTGCCAGCGGCTTCGCCCGCATGTAAAACATTCACATAAACCTTACATATTGTTACGGAGAACCTTATCACCGGGTCATAAGGTTCAAAATCGCTTGCTACTCTCTCTGTTTATTTCCTTGACGACTCGTGGGTTCTAGAAAGATGTGTTCTCGAAAGATGTAGTATAGCGTTCCGCGGACAGAACTGTCTCGAACCCGTGTCCCGCATTATATAAGCGGCCCGGCGCGTCGACCGAGTCATTCAGCTCTGAGCAACAAGCGAAGAAACTACAAGTGATACCAGTGAACAACTGCGATAATTAATGACCTCCGCTATTCTTTTGGACTGTGATTGACCTGTGATTTGTGAAGTTCTGTTGTGTAATCTAGATTTCAATAAAGTCTTCTTTAGTCATCAGGTGTTTATTCTTAATCCGCGAACCCCAGCCCGTAACAATATTACCATACAAACTTTTATTCCCTATACCCTATCGTTATTTCACACCCTTGAGGGTAAAACTTTTACAAACTTTGATTGTCATATTTATTTATATCGAATCAACAGCCTAAAAGATAAGTTTCAAGCTTTTAGCTCTAACAATGACGATACTTACATACAACTTTTCATCCCTACTTTCAACCCTTTTATCGCATTAAGAATAGCCATGTCCTTTCTCAGGCTCTAGACCAGTGACTAGTGTACCAAATTTCATTTCAATTGGTTCAGTGGTTTTAGTGTGAAAGCGCGACAGACAGACAGGTAGAGAGACAATTTCGCATTTATAATATTATTTTTTATTTATTTATTTATTTTTTTATGTAAGAGGGGCAAACGAGCAGGAGGCTCACCTGATGTTAAGTGATCACCGCCGCCCATGAACATCTGCAACACCAGAAGGCATGCAGGCGCGTTGCCGACCTTTAAGGAAAGAATAGGCTCTTCTCTTGAAGGTTCCCAAGTCGTATCGGTTCGGAAAGACCACCGGCGGAAGTTGATTCCACAGAGTGGTTGTGCGAGGAAGAAAATGTCTTCTAAATCGCGCTGTTGTGGATTTCCAGACATCGAGGTGGTATGGATGGAACTTAGAGTTTTGTCGCGATGTCCGATTGTGAAATTTATAATATTAGTAAAGGAAGTAAGGATTATTACAGTATAATATTACAAGTACCTCTATAAGCTGGTGATCCGTATTCATCAGCTGATGATAAAGCGTAGGATACATTCGGACTGCAAACAGCGTAACCGTAGTCACCCGGTGTCAGAATGTTAGACATATTCTTCTTTTGTGGTGAATCTTCTAAGCTGAAATATATAAAAAATATTGTTACAGAGAACCTTATCACAGGGGCATAAGGTTCAAAATCGCTTGCTACTCCTTTTGTTTATTTCTACTACCGACGCGCGGGTTCGAGAAAGATGTATTCTCGAAACATGTAGAATAGCGTTCCGCGGACGGACGTGATACCAGTGAACAAGTGCGATAATTAGTGACCTCGGCTATTCTTTTGGACTGTGATTGACCTGCGTTTTGGACCTGAGATTTGTAAAGTTCTGTGTGTAATCTAGACCTCAATAAAGTCTTATTTAGAGCAATCAGGTGTTTGTTTCCAAATCACCGAACCCCAGCCCGTAACAATATATTAGACTTTAACAACATAGATGCTGCAGTATTCGTACTGTTGCGTTTCGCTAAATGATTATGAGTCCCTCTGCCTGTCTTGTTCCTTTGTCTCCGCTGGCCACTGATTTCCATCAAACGAAAAATATGGTAGGTTATCACTTTCTGTGATAAAAAAAGGGAAAATCTGTCATTAGGGAATTCTGTTCTGTTCTTTTAAACACTTAAAGATGACTGTATATTAAATACTAAGATAGTATATGCAAGACCAAAAACAAGTCGGGGTGTGACGACCTCATCGCCCGCTGCCGGGATAACCTCTGCGACAGCAGAGATTATTCCACCAGTGCAGTCAGTCACACTGGTGTTAGGTCTTTTGTTGCTAGGCCTCTTTTGTTGAGGCCGGCTAGGTAGGTACCACCGCAGAGTCAAATATTGTGCCGCCAAATAGTAGTGCTTAGGCATTACTGTTTTTCGGTTTAAAGGGCACTGTAGACTAGTGAAATTACTGGGCAGAGGAGATTTAAGAACTAATATCTCGAGGTTGGCAACGCGTAAGTGGCACCTACTAATGGTGCTGCAAGCGCTCATAGGCTACGGCAACCACTTACCATCAGGTGGGGCGTATGCTTGTTTGCCAAATTATAACGTAAAAAAAAGGGAATTTGTGGAATAAACAAAATCATAATAAGTTAATTTATTTTTATTTTAAAGGTGCTGTAAAATAAACTGCTGGAACTGGTGTAAGGATTACTTGGAGGAGACAGGATTTATTATTTTATAATTAGGTTTGACCTTTTTCCTTATGCATGGAAATAAAGTGATACTTATAACACGGAAATAAGCCAAGTTACTAAATGTTATAAACGATGTAATTATTTATTAACTTGCTACCCGGAAAAAAACAATGTTAGATGCATTGATAAGGTTTAAAACTCGTACAATACTTTGAGGAACTAGGAGGAAATAAAAGGGACACTTCCAGAATGCTTTATTAGATCATCACACACATACTCCAAATGAATCACTCAATTTGATAAACCTTATTTTTAGAGTAAAATGAAATAAAACTAATAATTAATAATAATTATTAATAATTAATAATAATTAGAGTAAAATCAGAAAAAATGCCTATTGGTCTTCAACAGTTTTCCATATATTTATATCGCAACCATATTAAAAGCGAAAAAAAAAGTATGCCACATCCCTCTAACCTATTTTTAATACATATGTTTTATAGACTATAATATTTGTGACATAAAACTAACTATCCTGGCATAGCTATTAGACAACTTAATTTTATTTAAAGCGTTTTGTAAATATTTTTATAACTAGCACTATAAGCAACACTGTTTTTGATTGCACACTATAAGCAACACTGTTTTTGATTAAACTGTTCCAGAAATGGCGTGTAATCAGAAATATACTTTAACATAAAGTACAGTATATTGAGAGCTATATTGTGACGGTTGAGTTGTGCAGGGCAAGGAATATGGAGGAACATGGTTTAAGTTACAGTTAAGTAATTAAAGTGATACTTACTCTCTGGAACTGTTTGCTGTATTATTTCCGGATAGGGGACTGTTGCCCAGGTCCCTTGAATGGGACTTGACGTGATGAGCCCTGGATTCCCCATGCCTTGATGACTCCTGGATTATTTATAAAATATTAATGATTGGACAAGCAAGTAAATCCAACCTGGTTTTATAAATGAGAATATGATTTTTAAAAGGTTTTAACATTTCAACTGATAATCGTGGAAAAAGCATTGTTAGATGATGAATAGGAATAGAAAAACAGCTTTAAGGCTGTACGGCATAACAAAAAGGCCTACAGCCTAACATGGCCTCAGCCTAAAGCCTGACATGTAAATTGTCAACAAAATAAATATTAACGCAAGCTGACAAAAGTTAACGTGGAACTTTTCCTTTATAAACTAGCTAATTAACGCAAGATAGTTTTTTCAAACCTAGCCGATATTCTCTAACAAAATTATGTTCTATAACATATACTCGTATGTAAGTATAATAGTTATAAAAAGGCAGGAAAATGTTTATATAAATTTATAAGTACACACATAACAAGAACAATGACTCGGCCAAAATATTTATATATTCGATAAGGCTATTCAATATGAGTGAGAAATGAACCTTAGTACATTGGCGGCTGAAACATTTAGAGTGATCGTCAAAGTTGTTGTCAGCGTCTTTGTTGTTACTTATCAGTTTAGAAGAAAGGAATCAGACTTTAAACATTTAAGGGCTATATATATATAGTTATATATATATAGACTCAGACCCCAAATGCAGCGATGGAGACGCAACGAAATTGCGATGTAGGATTGTTTTGATATTGCGCCCAAACGAGAGTCACCAAAACGCGATGCAGCATTGATACAATCGTAAAATCACCGATCACCTATGCTTAAAGTAGCATGTACGCTAACAGTTAATATAAACAATTAAAATGCAGTTACTGCAGGTAATTAGCTGTTATGTTTAGTTATAGATTTATTATATACCAACGAAGTCCTTAAATCAGAACATGATAAAATCTATAATACACACCAACACGCAACAATCCTATATATCAACAAAGACAAAATTTATTTGTAAATAAACGGTCTGTAGACGAGATGGCCCACTTAATGGAATACGCAGACTTTAAAGTCTACGTATTCCATCCGAAGGTCGTTCGTTCAAAATTCAGGGCAAGCACCTCAGAGTTTTCATGTCCTTGATTTGTTTCGTTTCGAATTCATCTCATAAGGCAAAACTTGTAAGTCTCAAAAGCATCTCTGAGATAGTATACGCGCTAATCCATAGTTGAGAAGCGTGGTTGATAAGCTCCTTTGCCGAGCAAAGTCCAGCAGTGTTACGAATAATGTGTCGCGTCCACAAAACTTAAAACTTTCTTGTTGAAAGCATTTAAAAATATCTACATAACATAGTTGAAAACAAAGAATCTGTTGTTTAAATTATTAATTCCATTATCAGTTACAGTAGCTCAATAAAAACGGTAGTTTCTTCCGTTCAACATTATCAAATGTTTGCGGAAAACACAAACAGAGTTCTCGCCTTGTCCTTGACGACTGATAATGTTATCAGTCACTGAATCGAGTTAATTATAAGATGCGTGTCACATGAAAGAACCATTGATGTACTTTATTGTAATTACTATACGACGTTCCGAGGATTTACTTTAAAATAACGCATGACGCCAATGAGCAGAGTCCATTAACCAGTTCAAAAAGTATCTATGGGTCTGCATCGATTGGACGAATACTTTTACTTGACAGTGTAACAGTAAATTGATCCCATATATATTTTCAAATAACCTGATAAAGGGCTTTGGAGTTACTGAACCCTACTGATAACTTTTGATGAACTTTGGGAACGAGTGTAGAGTACGATGGGGACACTTACAACACTCACTCATCAAACGTATGTACCCTAATACTAGTGTGAGAATGTGAGGTAGTATGTCTCCAATTGAACTTGCCTTGAATCAGCAAAAGTACTAATATATTTAACAGCCTTATCTTGGCAAAGTAAGTACTACCTAGTAGCTCGAAAGAGTTGTCTCCCGATGGCGACGCCGTGGCGCCACATTCATATTCAGGTAGACTAACTTTACATTTAAAATATGCTTATGTTACATAGAATACTAAATCGATAATGCATTTAAAATCTCTTCTTTATTGTCAATTGATACAAGGACTTTTCAAAAACTAATCTTCTTTTTATCTCGCAGATATTGAGGCTAAAATAATCACTGATGAAAACAGAACACAAGTCGCTAGTGATAAAATAATGTTCTTTTGGGAAACGATTGAGCTGTGATTTGTGAAGTTCTGTTGTGTGATCTAGAAGATCCTAATAAAGTCTTATTTAGAGCCACCAGGTGTTTATTTCTAAATCCGCAAACCCCAGCCCGTAACAATAATAAATATTCATAATAGCATTTATATATGTGATATAACAGCTCTTGATAATTGACAGCTGCTTATCTCCTGGTAAGCGGAAGGATTAGAAGTATATAGACATGACAATGAATATCTTGCGAGATATGGACGCTTTCTTAGGATGTATGAAACATTTATTATGGACTAGAAAACTAACCGTTAAAGGCATAGACTTATTATATATCTTGCAACGTAACCGAATGAAGTTAGGGCGAGACTAGCTTCATTTCGTTGCGTCGGTATTCCATTTACAAAGGAGCACCAGCGAGTATTTGAGATTTTCCTTTTATGGAAGAACCTATCTATCGTAATAATAAGTCTATGGTTATTGGTCAATTTATTCTATAATAAACCAATGCCGATTTATTATTTAAAAAAATCAAACTTACGTGGTGGGCCGTTGAAGGTGACTGAACCCTCGATCTGATGAACTCGTCCGACATTACCGCCGGTTCACGCAGATCAGCCGCTGACGGCGACTGGCTTCTACTCGATCCCTTGCTGTGGCCATGACCCACTTGCAACGTGTCCATTGCTGGTATCACCCGAACACCCTACCAAACTAACGCCGAACCACCTTACATGGACTTCAAACAATGCGTTTATCACAAAGAGATCACAGACATAAGGAACTTTGCCTTATTATTTCATAAATGTGAAGATGCGATTAGTTGCTCCATTTTTTCGTGATTTATCTGAAAAAAAAAATGTTAATTAGCTTGTAAATATGTATGTTGTAATTAAAGATAATTGGTGGTTATCAAGGGTCGTAATGCCAAAGTTTTTAAGGTTTCTGTAACATTAATTGTTCATTAATATTTTTATTATTGTTAATTTAAACGTAAATAATATTTTTTGTAGAAGAATTGAAAACGTCATTCGATGATATGTAGCTAATATTAATTATTAATAAATGCGCTTAATAATAGCAGATTGAAATTATATCAAGTGAAACCTACAATTTTTAGTAACGTCGTGAGTCATGTCTGCTTCAGGCTTCGTCTATCATTTTTACAACCCATTTTGAAATGGTTATAAAACTTATGTGGACAGGGTAAGTCCATTACGATTTCGCGTTAACGCCATTTTAAAGCTAATAGAGCGCTTATCGCACATTGGTGATTTTTACCCGACTGTTTTAGAAGGCAGGTTATGCTTTTCCACTAAACGAGTGTATACTTGTTTATTTCTTACTAGCATCTACATGCAACTTCCTTCGCGGGTCTAGAGGTAAATGAATTATTTATAAATAAGAAAGATTTATACCCAATTTCAATTGAAATTGTTTTCTGAAACTCCACATGTAGGTGGGTATCTAACATTATTCCGACATAAAAAATCCCAACAATATTGATTGAGTAACAATCATCCACACATACAAACTTTCACATTATAAATGTAGTAGGGTCTTGGCATGCTTTGCAACATAAAGGGCTTGATTTGAAAATTGGTGTCGGTGTAAGTCTTTCTCATGAGAGTGACTTAGACTATTAAAAAGTTAAAAGTGTTGATGTTTTTATTAAATAATAAATTAGGTATTGACGGTTAGGTGTTTTAAGTTTTTATTAAAAGTGCTAGTTATTTCCTGAGTCGTAGTCTAGCAAGTATGGAGTAATTTTTGAGCCCCCGTAAGGGCTGTCCTTTTCACGACCGGGTGTCAATACTAGGCTCGATGACGCTGTCGAGGTCAGTAGGGCCAACAGTGCTATTCATTCAGGCAAAAACGCGTTTGCTTCTTACAATATTCAGGTTTAGGGAGGGTTACCCGTACTACGTGATAATTGTTTAACACAATTTATCAATTAATAACATTGACGACGTTGTGGCGCAGCGGTAGCGAACCTGCCTTAAACGCCACAGGTCGCGGGTTCGATTCCCGCTCGGAGCATAATATGTTTGTATTGACCATGTAAGCATATTTTCCGGTCTGGGTGTATTTGTCCTTGTCCTTGTATGTGTTTCCAGAGCCCCGATATCACAGGATATCACTATCCTAATGGGGGGCCGTTGAGTGTGCAGCGTTTATTTATTATTTATTTAGTAACAAAAACTGAAAATATTTTAGCACATAAAACGAGCTATCCAAATACGTCTCTATGTTGAAAACAGTCCAGTAACATATGGTGTTGCTGCGTAAATCATTTGTCCGTCAATCACGATAGCGCGTAATGCATACCAAAAAAATATGCTAAACAAGCGTCCGTACACTTTCTCAATGTCAACGACTATAACAAGTGTGGACGAGATATTTTAGAATCCAGTTACGCGGAAGGTATCGACAGCGTTTAATTCTAGGCTTTAACATTGTGCTAATACCTCCGGTTGTGGAATGAACTCCCAACCGATGTTTTCCCAACGCGCTACAGTTCTTGGATGTTATGGAGTTACAGTAGTTGTTACAGTTATGGAGTTCTTCAAGGAAAGCTCGCAAGATTTTAAGAGGTGAGCAACACGCATGCGATACCTCTGAGCTTGTTTGCCACCACAGTGGTATAAAAAAATAAAAATAATTTGAGTATCAAATGAAAAAGGTAAAAACCTCATAAGATTTTTCATTATTTTCGAGACAGATTCGTTTCGTATATCGTATAAATGTTAACCTGTAAAGAAATCAAAAGAACGATCTGAAATAATTTTTTTGGTACAAAGTTGATCAAATCTTAATTTGTAATTACTGTTTAAGGCTGCGTTTCCCACAGAGATGTCTGAGGTAGCTGTACCTCTAACAATGCTGTATAGTGACTGCTAGTAGTTTCTCGCGCTCGCGTACACCTCTAGCACAAATCCCTCACACCTTTGCGTACGTACGAAAACCGTGCTTCGCTAAGCCGTTTTCACAGGAGCTGCGCCGAGGGAGGCTAGGCCAATGAAGCTATTCATTGGTTCTTAAGTAACGCATCCCTCGCGAGGCACGTTCGCACATCTCTGGTGGAAACGCAGCCTTATTGTAGGAATTTCGACCAAGCCTTCACGATCCTAAGGATCATATAAGTGGACGTTTATAATTATTATTTACTTTTCTATTTAATATTAATAGTACACGTAATAGGAAGTAAGTGATGACATTACAGGTATAATTATTTATGTACGTGTCAAGACAACCTCAGATTGCAAAGCAAGATTACTAGAATAATTATTCGGTTCTTGTACGCATTAGATGACGCAATCAGTTTAAAATTCCGGATCTATGAGTCTTATGCCCTATATTGTTAATGATTCATCATTTATTGGAATGATATCCCATAACACACTTCGCAATGAGCCGAATAGAAAATGTTGACTTATCGGGTTTAAGCCTGAGTTATCACCTGTTCAGTATTTCATCAATGCAAATAAATAAAATTGAAGTGTCTGTTTGTAATTCCAAACTAACAGCTTTTCACTAAATACATATGAATGTATGTACGGTACTTATATTTAAAAAATATATATAATTTTTGTCTGTCTATTTGTTACGGGTAATATCTGAAACGGACGGACCGATTTTAATGGGAAAAATACACGTAAAATACGGTACACAACGTGACGGTTTTTTTTAAAGAATATTAGGAATGCTTTTTCAAGGCATTACTAATATTCCTATTGCCCCTGCAAATAAGCTCGAAGCTTGCGCTAGAAGTGGGTACGACAATAGCCCAAGAGGGTCAGGATCGAACCCTCGACTCGGAGCGAAGTCGGCCCTTCTACCGTTGAGCTATTGAGGCTTAACCTAACTTTTAATCATTATAGGACCAGAAGAGAAGAATTAACAAGCTATTACGCGACTTTTTACTACAATATGCAATCTTAGTTTTACCAGCCTGTAATTGCGTCTGAAAAATACGAAAAAGGGTTTCCAATTACCTATTCTTGGGTTTTAAAATCAATCAAAAATGATATCTCCCGATCGATTAATACCAATCTCAGTCGGAAGATTTGATATTGAAACCGGACGTAAGACACATATTTCCAATAATCAATATCAAGGTACCACCGCAGTGTCCAATATTCTGCCGCCAAATAGTAGTGTTTAGGCACTACTGTGTTCCGGTTTGAAGGGCATTGTACGCTAGTGAAATTACTGGGCGAACGAGATTTAAGAACTAATATCTCGAGGTTAGCAACGCGTGAGTGGCACCTACTAATGGTGCTGCAAGCGCTCATAGGCTGCGGCAGCCACTTACCATCAGGTGGGCCGTATGCTTGTTTGCCAACTTCTAACATAAAAAAAAATCAAATCTGGTGTGACTGCGGCCTTTAATTTGTTGTGTAGTAAGATACCTACAGCTACCTCCGTTTCTACATTTTGAGTGAGCGTGTGAGGTTGTGAAGTAGTCTTCTTTTTTACGCGCGTTAACGTTTACCCTTTTTTAAGCTAAACGCTACACCCTCAACGCCCCCCATTAGGGTAATTATATCCTGTGTCCGGATACAAAAACGTAACCGGAACACATGTCTGTATGGTCAATACAATATCTGCTTCGAGCGGGAATTGAACCCACGTTCTGTTTCACCATGTCGTCTCGATTTTTTTTTTCAACGAACTTTGATAAGGGCGCCGATTTAGACTTTAAAAAAAATATTAATTAACTATTTTTTGTCCCACATATCAAACATCACAAAAAGCAGACTTAACACTTGCAGATTATCGCTACACGCCAACGTCAAAAGATGTACATTGACCTTTAAGGAATCCGAAATGTCAAATGCTTGTGTATTCGTCCTTTCGTTTTGGAAAGCAGGATTACTCCGTTGAGGTCGTTCCGAATTCATACATATATAATACAGACTACATATAATGTACCAAATTTATTTAAGGCAATATACATTAGTCTTATTGGCGGATTAAACCGTGGGCCGAAGCTATTTTAGACCGATTCATTAAATCCTCAATAGCTCAACGGTAGAACCGACTCCGCCTCGGCAATGCGAGAGTCACAGCTTCGATCCTGACCCCCTTGGGCTATTGTCGTAGCCACTCCTATCGCAAGCTTCGAGCTTATTTGGAGAGGCGAAAGGAATATTAGTACCGTTTACCGGCGTCGGGATTTGACGACCCCATCGCCCGCTGTTGGGATAACCTCTGTCACAGCAGAGATTATTCCACCAGTGCAATCAGTCACACTGGTGGTAGGTCTTTTGTTGCAAGAGGCCGGCTAGGTAGGTACCACCGCAGTGTCAAATATTCTGCCGCCAAATAGTAGTGCTTAGGCATTACTATGTTCCGGTTTGAAGGGCACTGTACGCTAGTGAAATTACTGGGCAGAGGAGATTTAAGAACCAATATCTCGAGGTTGGCAACGCTTGTGTAGCACGTACTTATGGTGCTGCAAGCGCTCATAGGCTACGGTAATCACTTACCATCAGGTGGGCCGTATGCTTGTTTGCCAACATAAAAAAAAAGTAATGCCTTGAGTGCAATGCTTTTGCTAATATTCTCTTTAAAAAATCCATTTGTAACGAGAGCCCAACAAGGAGTTGGTGTGAACATCGATAATATTACATTATCGCTGGGACACAATTACAGTTATGATAAGATTTATCGAACTAATCAACTACGCCTTGAATACAGGTTAATGGTAGTGAAAACTTGGCATTATTATTTTACTTTCAATGTCTTATCAGATAGATAAAATTTATTTATTCTAAAGTTTAGATAATAGTATTAAAACCTTTGATTGAGACTTAACCGTCTGTGCGAGTAGCATTAGTTTTTTAAGTTTTTTTTTTTTATGTTAAAAGTTGGCAAACAAGCATACGGCCCACCTGATGGTAAGTGGTTGCCGTAGCCTATGAGCGCTTGCAGCACCATTAGTAGGTGCCACTCACGCGTTGCCAACCTCGAGATATTAGTTCTTAAATCTCGTCTGCCCAGTAATTTCACTAGCGTACAGTGCCCTTCAAACCGGAACACAGTAATGCCTAAGCACTACTATTTGGCGGCAGAATATTGGACACTGCGGTGGTACCTACCTAGCCGGCCTCTTGCAACAAAAGACCTACCACCAGTGTGACTGACTGCACTGGTGGAATAATCTCTGCTGTGAGAGAGGTTATCCCAACAGCGGGCGATGGGGTCGTCACATCCCGACGCCAAAATGGCAAAAACGGAACCCTTATAGTTTCGTCATGTCCGTCTGTCCGTCCGTCCGTCCGCATGTCATACAGTTATACAGTCATTTTACTCAGAGATTGTTGGCTCTATCTATACGAAATTTTGTAAATATTCTGTTAATTCTCCATGATTTTAGTCCCTTTGTTTGACCCTTCGTCAATACCCCTCATGGTACAGGGTCCCGTATACCCTGGTCCCGACTGCCGTACGTGCTTGCGTGGGAAGCGCCGAGGGCTTACCATCTTAAAATATTACAAGCGTTCATAGATTGTGCTGACTGTTCACTGCCAGACGGAGAAAAAAAATTAAAATAGTTTACGTTTTTTTAAAACGGTACAGTTGCATTTTAAAATGGGCAATATTTCTTTTGCTATTTTCCTTGTGTAATACCGTCTGTTATGATACTTGGCTTTCGACCAACAAAAGACAATAAGTAACGTGATGAAGCTAGCTAAGTTCAATGGACTTATTATGGTACTTATTTTTTTGGTGGTTGGTAGTAATAGTTGTACCAAAATTGTACTAATTTTGAAAACACTATTACTCTATTACAAAGATTCTTAAGTAAACGATCCAAGTCCCATCTATATCTGTGCCAAAATCCATCATAAAAGGTTCAGTGATTAAGGAGTGAAAGTGTCACAAATAAACAAATTCATTTTCAGATTTATAATAAGTATTAACGTTTTAACTATAACCTATCGGACGCCAAAGATTTCTTAAGCCACGGTTTGAGTAAGAATAAATTTTTAACATAAATTGACATGACTACTTTACTAACAATTACTGACTGAAAAAGTATTGAGACTGTATAAGTTTATAGGGAATATAGATGTATTTCTTATTTTTATTTATTCTCATTTAAAAAAGCTACTAAATTACAGTAATTAGGGCTAAATATTTTCACCCACGATATAGATGATATAGGTGTTGAGCGGCGGTGATCGCTTGCCTCCTGCCTGTTTGCCCCTTTTACATAAAAAGAAAAAAGAGACAGGGACGGAGAGAAAGAAAGAGAGAGAGCTGCGCACCCGGCTGCGCACTCATATGCTCATCTCCTCGTAGTAGGCTCGATACATACACGTACACATACATACACAGCATACGGCATTTCGTCACGTGACGGTCTACTAAATCCCATCGTCACTACCCGTAAGCCGCGTTAAGGTTAACTTCGTTCCAAAAAAAATATTGTCCATATTTTAATAGATTCACATTTATCATAGATCCGGAATAGTTTGAGTTCGGAGTACCTAGTCGAGTAGGTATAATTGAGTTATTATTGCTGTAATATTTTACCCTATAACGGTGAGTCGGCAACCGTCTAATCAAGTCTCCAACGGTTTATACATTCATTCAAGGTTTTATAAACAAAGCATATTATTATGTTGGTTATAGAAGTTTGTATTGACCATAAAGGCATGTGTGTGTCTAGGCGTGTTTGTCCCTGTCCTTGTGTATGTTTCTGGAGCATATTATTATGTTGGTTATAGAAGTTTGTATTAACCATAAAGGCATGTGTGTGTCTAGGCGTGTTTGTCCCTGTCCTTGTGTTTCTGGACTCCCGACACAGAATATAAATTTCCTAATGGGAGCGTTGTGTGTGTAGCGTTTATTTATTTATAGCATCTTTTCTAGGTTGGCTTGTGAATTGCAATTATAATTCAGCACTAATTAATCGGAAAAGTTCAAAGATTCTTGCGGGTTATTTTTGGTAAGACTAAATTATAGTACTCAAATTTAGAAGCACATGACAGATTTATAAAGGTGATTGTACATAATATAGGATATAATTTTGAAGTGCGATTTCTATGGCAGTGTATTAAAATTGAGTAAAGCATAGAATACAACACGAATTTAAGGCAATTTAAACACAACCAGAGTAGTATCTTGAATGAAATTCAAATGAAATCGCATCTCTGATCGATGGCCATGGAAGCCAACTTTAGTTTTTGTATGATAAGTTTGAAAAAATTGCATGAATATTTCGACATGAATGTACATTCATATATTTTTATATGAATAATAATCGTGAGAGATATCTATTTGTAGATAAGAATCTTATTTAAGACTTCATAAAGGCATTGTCATGTATAAACGGGTTTCAATTGTTTTTTATTTCATGACGGTTGGAAAACAAGCATACGGTCCGCTTGATGTATCACGCGCGTTGCCAACACAAAAGACAGGAAAAGGGATGAAAAGGCAAAAAGGAAGGGAATGGCGATCTCACTCATCGCACGAAACGCAAAAGTATTGATAATGTTGCTTTACGCCGATTTTCTATAAGAGGTAAGATCTTTCCCGGACAGGATCGCCCATTTGTGGAACATGGCTCTAGTTCTGAAATTACTGCGTTCGCATTTCAATGCGTTCATTTTGGCAATGTGTACTAAGCTTTACAATCACACCCAAATATTTTATTCACGAAAATAGAACGTATATTATTACGTTTCTGTCATAATATAACAAAATGAATAATTTTATTATAACGACATAAGTGTTGCGTCATTGGACGTCATTAGCGAAAATAAACTATGCATTTATAAATTACTTTCGACTTCAAAATTATTCGCATTTTATATCAAATAAAATAAAGACACCGCAATCTGAGGACTTGACGATATATTCAAACTTTCAAAAAAAAAAAACAACTGGTTACAGTGTCAAATTTAAACGAATCTGGCACAATGCCTTGAATTCTCATAGAAAATATTCTAACAGCTTTTTGTAAATCAGATCTCGGTAGTGTTATGAATCTTAAAGTGCTTTTGTAAAAATAATAATTCAATAATAAAACACTTCCACGAAGTTGTGGTGCACCGGTACCGAACCAGCCTTAAGCGCTACCGGTCACAGGTTCAGTTCCCGCTTGGAGCAGATGTTTGTATTGAACATGCAGGCATATGTTACGGTCTGTTTCTTTGTCCCTGTACGTGTTTCCGGACCTCGACACAAGCTATCACTATCCTAATGGAGGCCGTTTTTAGGGTTCCTTAGCCAAATGGCAAAAACGGAACCCTTATATTTTCGTCATGTCCGTCTGTCCGTCCGTATGTCACAGTAATTTTACTCGGAGACCATTGACTCTATCTATACGAAATTTACTAAATAGGTGTATTCCATGAACCGCACATCGATTTTGTAATAAAATCTTAATATACCTATATAAGAATTAAGGGTAGCAGTCCATACATGTAACTGAGGATTGAAAAAAAAATTTCAACGTATGACAACGTGTGAGATATCTGTGGATAGATCTTTTAAAATGATAAGGAGGTTTGATTTTGAGTTTTTTTTTTTTTAATTCTGGAAAAATTTGACCTTGTAGAATACCTCATGAACTTTCACCCACATTTAGTTTGAAGAAGATAGATCTATAAACTTAAGCGATATATAAGTTTTTCTCATAACTTTGTTTTTCATATTACTTTTAATAATTACTATGAAATTATCAACTTATTTTTGCGGTCGGTTTTAATTCGTTATTATATTTAAAGCTGTTAAAATTCTTCATAACCATGCTGCGGAACCCTTTAATTTCAACTGTGCGTGGTCCACAACGCACTTGACTGGTAATTGTTTAAAAATTATTTTCTAATCTTATCCAATCTGTCCTTTCGCGCGCTTTTAGCTAAATATTAACTTTACATTTTTTAGTATAGAAATCATCTTGCCAGGTCTTTGTATATATTCAGTACGACTAGTTACCTCAGGTTACTAACACATAAACAATTCGTGCCAGAAGAAAAATCGTAAAGTGGTTCGGGCTCGTAGAATAAAAGCTTATATCATTCAGTCACGCGATTGGAGACGTTGGCTATACTAGTAATTATGTCAACAGCCTGTTCATATCCCATTGCTGGTCAAAGACCTCCTGATAAAGAGTAAGAGGACCTGGAGGTTAACCCACGACGCTACTTAACTGCGTTTTGCCGCATAGCACTCCTCTTAAAACGGATCTCCCAACCGTAAAGAAAGTGACGAAACAAATCTACATTTTCTATCCACTGGGTCATCTCGGCTTAAAAGTTATAAAATAGTTATTAAAATACTTTTCATGTACTGAGAACCATCACATCTTCTTTTGACAGGTTACTAGTTTTTACATAATGAATTACCATTTGACCTCCGCAATCCAAAGATCGAACTAGTAACTCATTAGATTAGAACAAATTACATATCAAGAGATAACGATTAGTATCTGATTATATGATAACAACCGGGACCGACAGCTCAACGTGCTCTTCGAGGCAGGATGGGCAGACCCACAACTCAAAAAAATCATCGAATATAGGCGGTTATCCATATATAAATATAACCGTTGCAGACACAAGAACGACAAATTTGACTTTATACTTTTATACAATTCTAACTCGAGACGTTTACATCTTGCCATGACGTTTCCACCGAGATATATAATAAAGCTAAGAATGCAACACTTATCACATTTTTAGGACCTATATAAATAAAAATCATCACCAATTGTAACAGTTCTGATCAACAAAAGATTGTCTACAAGAGATTGCTTGTATCAATAAGACCGCCTTTGCACACCAGAAATTATCCAAGTTTAATTGTTTACCTTATTTTCTTTTCTTTTTATGTGCTATAAAGCTTTTATTTATCTAACCATCTATCATGTTACATGGTAAGTTAAAAAAATGTATTCATAAAACTTCCACCTATAGTGCAGAATGTACGTAATAAAACGCATACAAATTTGAAGATTCTTTCGTTATGAATAACGCCATTGACACCGTTGTGGCGTTGTGGGTAGCGAGTCAGCCTTTAGTCTCGACGGTTGCGGGTTCGATTCCCGCTCGGGCAGATGTTTGTTAAAATTTCTGTCTCGGTCTGGGCGTTTGTCCGTGTGGGTCTCCCCACCGTGCCTCGGAGAGCACGTTAAGCTGTCGGTCCCGGTTATTATCAATAACATCTGATAATAATCTTTAACTCTTGATAAAGTAAATTGCTCTTATCCAATGAGTTACTGGTTCGCCCTTAGGGTTGCTGATGTCAGATGGCAATCGCTCTGTGTAAAAACTAGTAACCTGTCAAATCTGGATAAGAGTAATAAGCAGACCCTGGGTACATAAAAATACCGGGAATAATGCTAGGATGAAGATGAAGAAGAACGCCGTGTAATTCGTTAGTGTATACCATTCTTAAGTTTTGTAACATAGCTGTTAAATTTCAAATGAACAACCCGTTCCTTAACTTAATGATATATTACGTAGATACAAAAAGTATTCAAAATAAATATTACAGACCTAAAGTACGTGCCAAGCTTTTCCATATCATGTCATTAAGTTCTTAATAGTCGACCTCTGACATGGCAGCTGGGTGTATTGGGTGATACGATCTTTCAGACGTCTGGACTGAAGGGTCGTTGACCCCGATGTTAATAATTTTTTGCTTTCTTGACGAAATAATTTGACCATTAGATATAAAGTAGCTTTCAGAATCTTAGACTACGTTAATGAGTTTTGACTGTAAACGTTTTTTTTTTTATACAAGGTTGATGATCAAGTGTAAGGTGCACCTGGTGTTAAGCGATCACCATAGCCTGTAAACGCCTGCAATACATGGGTGTTGCTGACTTAAGGGAAAGAAATGACATAAAATGCAAACATAAAATTCACTGGCATCGGGACTTTGGATAATAGGAGAGATTATTTCACCAGTGCAATCAGTCACACTGATGGTAGGGCTTTTGTTGCAAGAGGCCGGCTAGGTCGGTACCATCGCAGTGTCAAATATTCTACCGCCAAATAGTAGTGCTTATGCATTACTGTAGTCCGGTAGTAGTGCTTATGCATTACTGTAGTCCGGTTTGAAGGGCACTGTAGGCTAGCGAAATTATCTCGAGGTTGGCAACGCGTGAGTGGCACCTACTAATTAATGGTGTTGCGCGCGCTCATAGGCTACGACAACCGCTTACCGGTGGGCCGTATGCTTGCTTGCCAACTTGTAACGTTAAAAAAAAAACAAGTACATAATAGAGGTTAGGGTTTTGGCCTCCAGACCTCTCACTAATCGAACAAAACGCAACAGTACTGATACTGTTACTTCACGTACAAAGTTCTACTACAATCCCGATACTAGAAACCCTGTTTCAACAGCTATCGTTATAAGCAGAAAGTCGTGGTTAAGAATTGAAATCTTTTGATAAGTATTCTCAAATTTTAGCTTCACATAAAATGGCTCTTGTAAAGGAACCTTGAAACAACAGATTACATGAATCAAAAATCAGTATCGTCATGAATTAATGAAGCTTTATGAAGGCACATTGTACGCGTGTAAATTTCAATTTTCTAAGAATAGTCGTAACCTTGTACCGAGGGTGTCCAAATATAACATAATTGACTATTCCCACATTCATAGTCATGGAATAGTGTGAGGGAAATGAGGGTAGAAATATTATGCGGGCTGATAAAAAACTCGCCCTTGTGTCGTACTTGAGCGGACGGCTACGTATGTCAAGTATCAAGAATAGTTTTTTTTGGATAGTGTTTCATTTGAAAATATACAGCTCATATCATCTTGAACGTCTGTCCATATTTGTTTATTGCACATATATATATATATTTTTTATTCGTTACACATGTATGTATTGACCATACAGACATTTCTTTCGGTGTGGGTAGTTGTGTTTGTGTGTTTTTCCGAACCAATACAGGATATTACTATCATAAATCATTAAACTGAAATATATTTAACCGACTTCAAAAAGAAGGAGGTTCTCAATTCTAATAGTATTTTTTATGTATTTACACCGATAACGCTGAGATTTATGATTCAGTTGCCTTTTGGTCCCATAAAAATTTAACATACTTTGGCCTACTAGTTATGATTTTATTAACATTTTTGATGATTCCTTTTTAATAATTTGGTCCAGTTCTGATAATCGCATCCATGAGAAAACCACGTAGTCTTAAATTCGCCTCAATTATTAAACACTACCATTCGTAACTCAAATATATGAAACAAAATATTTTTAGAAAACAAAAAATAAATATTTTCTGCAGCAGTGGTCGGCGCCATTTGTGGTGATGTTTTACTTAGCATCGACTTCTGTTGTAGAAAATATTTTTTCAAATTCTAATATTATAATGTAAACGACACACTAAGTGCCAGAAGTCGATATCTTTTAAGAGCGTAGAAGTATATAATGTTGTACAGAATGAAGTAGGAATGGCAATAAAGATTTGGCACGAGTATCTGTCATTTCGTAAATTTTAACATTTCATAGTCGCATTCCGGATTCGCGGATAAAAACTGAATGTATTACTAATGCAAGAACTTGAACAAACGTTGTACCGGATTTTTAAATAATATACTAGCTGTGCCAACTGGTTTCGACCATCGACATTATATATCTTAATAGTTGCAAAATATATGTATGTATTCAGTCTCTAATGGTATAGGTGTAAAAAAAAAAGGAGAACGCAATTATGGCGGTTTATTAAGCTAAGAATTACAATAGTAGTATATTTTGACGATGTCCGTTGCATTTCCAGAGGAATTTATCAGGTCATCACAAAATTGTGACCAATCGGTCATTACTCCACGACCACTACACAAATTAATCTAACACCTTTAAAATTGATCGAAACATATAGGCTAATAAGCACAAGGGGCGCCACACACTCGCACACGCACTCGCACGCACACGCACACACATGCACATACACAAACACACCCAACGAGAAACCAATATATTAATATATAGATGGGATAGTAAAATAACTTTTATACGATCGTTGGGCATAACTACATAAGCGCGAACGAAGTTACACACAAGAGCTTGTATATTATATTTGTGTTCAAGTTACGAAAAACGTATTTAATCGAGTGTGACTAATACAGCGCGTAACATCCTATCAAAATGTGACTTTTACCCATTTGACAAAAATTTAAATAATTACTGTGACGTTATGGAGATTCGAGATGAAATATTTATGAAGTGGATTGGCGTTCGTTAAAGCGTATAAGGGTATTTGATGAATTATATTATTATTTGTGAAAATTATAACTCAGTACCTGGATGACCGTATTTTTTTTCTTTTTGGTAAATACTGTATTTTGGATATTATATTTAGATATGAATTACATAATGATGAAATATGAATAATATTTATTTTTATTCTGTAAGAAAAAAATAATCGGACTAGAGACATCTGGACTCGAACCGTGGTTTTCATTGCCTAAAAATACGGATAAAACTACATTTTCTAAAAATCAATCTAAGCTACATCGCTACAGGTCGCGGGTTGATTACCGCTCGGGGCAGATGTTAGTATATGTTCCGGTCTGGAGTTGTTTGTCCTTGTCCGTGCCTGTGTTTTCGGACCCCAGACACAGGATATTACCATCCAAATAGGGACCGTTGACTATGTTGCGTATTTAAGTTATTTATTTATTATTCTTATTTTAAGTATCTAGACATATCATCATAGATATTTGGTTACTATCGGCGATAAAGGGTTATCACAACAATCTTTGTATTGAAAATTACGGTCAAATATCTTTACTTTAAGTACGAGATTTTAATCATTAACAAGGTTATTGACTCTAAGGTAACTAGAATACTAATTAATTAGGTTAATAGTACTCATAGTTTAACCTATTAAGAACACCTAGATAAAATGCCTTATCGTTGAACTTTACGGTCTATTGCTTACCAGTTTCTGCCCGCGGCTACGCCCACTTTTTTTATATCATGACGGTTGGCAAGCATACGGTCCATTGATGGTAAGCAGTCACCGCAACTTATGAACGCTTGCGATACTTTAAGTATCACAAGTACGTTGCCTACCCAAGGAACAGGTGGGACGGGATGAGAAGGGAAAAAAGGAAGGAACAGACGGGGTGGGAGATTGAGTCTCCGGCGCTTTCACTCATCTCACGAAATGCAACAGTACCTAATGATACTGTTATAGTCTGTTAAATGTAACTTGAACCCTGCGCAGTAACACGTTTTGGGTCTCAACCGTATGCGGTATGAGGGGGCCGGGTTTAGTACACTCGCTCACGGTTGTTTTAGTTCTTTAATAATAAATTATTAAAAATAAATTAAAATATAAATTAGTTTTGTCAAGTGTGTTAACATTTATTTCAAAATAATGCCTCGACCACAATCAATTTTAAGGAGACGGAGAGAAGGATGGTATTTGACGTTTATAGTCATTTTTTAAAAGAAAATAATATAACTAATTCTCTGAATAATACTACGGAAGATACGAAGAAGTCTGTCTCACTATTAATAATGTACATTAAATTTTTTTTAACCATTTTTCTATACTATTTATTTGTTTTATTCGATTTAAGTAATTAATAACGATAATAAATAAATAATTAATTGAATTTATAAGAAATAATAACTATACTATATAGTTAATTCCGTTTTCCCACTTTATAAAGAATCGATTTAAATAAGACGAAACCAATATTTTTGTCTAACATTTTTGTCCATTATTGTACCTGCGCAGAAGCGGCCATTTTGGTTCAAGTTACATTTAAGGAACTATACTTGACACTGATTTTCTCTGAGAGGGTACTACTTCCCGGTCGAGCCGGCCCTTTTGTGCTGAGAGAAGCGTGGCTCTACTACCGTATATCCCACGTGATTTTTAAAATAATCTGAATAATAAATAATTTATCTGGATGCCATATGACCCATTTATACCAAAATTCAACACCTGCAGTGCGTTTTTTTAATACCACGGGAAGATAACACTTTTCCGCGATAAATAATATCCTATGTGATAATCCAGGTAATAAGCTTTCTGTGATCCAAATCCGTACAGTAGTTTTTGCATGAAAGAGCAACAATCATACATCCATACATACAAACTTTCGCATATAAAATATTATATTAGTATTAAATATTCATATCTCTTGATAAATTAATAATTCTTTTTAAATTAGTAGGGAACTATAAAACCAATTTGTGACGACGTTGTGGTCCAGCGATAGCGAACCTGCCTCAAGCGCCACAGGTCGCGGGTTCGATTCCCGCTCGGAGATGTTTGTATTGACCATACAAACATGTTTTCCGGTCTGGGTGTATTTGTCCTTGTCGTTGTGTATGTTTCCGGACCCCCGACACAGAATATAACTATTCTAATGAGGGCCGTTGAGTGTGTAGCGTTTATTTATTTAATTTTACTAATAAAAAAAATTAGAGAAAAAATATTCAAAAATCCAAACTTCAAGAAGACCCAAACAGCCTTGTTAATTTTTTTTATTGTACTTTAGATAGTCGTTAAACAAGAATCGAGTTTAAAGTGCTGTTAATAATACTAGGTATCACCTAGTACGTTCAATCTAGCTAAGTCACGCAAAATAATATAGTATTGAATTACTCGCCCCAGGTGGCTAATTTATGTGAACAACTCCATGAACAAGAGATGTACGCTAACTATGTATAATAGCATCGATCGCTTCATGGAAGTAAAACTGGCTAAGGTTTTGTTTTTGGTAGGCAGTTACTACCACCTATGAATGCTTGTGAAACTTCAAGTATCACATTGTATTATACTCAAAGGATAGCCGGGATGGGATAAGAAGGCACAAAGGACCCTTCCTTTGTCGCAGAGGGGGTGGGAGATTGGGCCTCCGGCGCTCTCTCTCATCGCAGAAAACGCAACATTTTTCGGATACTTTACGCCTATTTTCTGTGCGTTTCACCATACAATAAACTAAGATTGTTGTATGGTCCCCGGTCCCTCTTTCATTTTATAGTTAAATAAGTTATTGTTAGTTACTATAGTTACTAAAGCAATACACAATCACATACACAAAATACACAATACACAATACACAAAATTTCAATTTTCTTGAATGGGACTCATTATTTTTTATTATATAATAATTTGTATTTGTTAGAAATACACATTTGTAAAAATATCAACTTTCTACGTAAAGTAGTGAAGGCTTAGTAATAGGGATTGCGTTGGAACCCTATGACTAATGATGTTCCAAACCCACAGGGTTCCGTTGGGCCCTAAAACTGCTCCATGCTTATCTTTGTGTAATATGGCGTCAGTATTCAAAGCTATGTTTCTCAAAAATCGCAAATCGCGACCTATCTAACTTCAATTACTATAAAACAGTAAATGTTTTCCCACAATTTGACCAACCACCCGACAATCTCCACTCTGAATTATAAAAAATATGTTACGCCGATTTAGCTTTTTATTTTATTAGATATTACTTTGATTCGATTCGTTATATTGTGCCCTTCTTCTTATCGAGTGGTTAGTGGCTAACCTAGTGTCAGAGTTGCTCAGGTCGCCCGTGTAGGCTTCCTGACATGACTTATCGACTGTCAGCAAATTGATTGCAGCCGCGACAGACTTTTCACCAACCGTCCGAAGTACGGAGACGGTAAGTTGAAACTCAACTATGCGTTCAATCATCTCGTGATTGACCGCGCCTAAAGTTGCTTAACCAATCACTGAACGCACTGGTACGCGGCTATGAGCGGTTATGACCCTAAGAATCATAATCGTTACTTTTTTTAAATTTATTAATTGTACCAATTTAAAATAATATTTATCGTCTCTAGTGAAGTTAAAATACAACGGTTTGATGGAGTAATGTTTTTTTTTAAACTTTACAAGATTAAACACTGTAAAATTAAGTACGATAGATTTACATCTTAAATATTTAGACAATAAAAAAGACGATACTCTGTGTAAAGAAAACTGTTGACTTTAAGAAAATAAAAACACAGACGCTTCACAATATAATTCAAACTGACGTTAGGGCGGTTACAGACCAGTGTTTAATACGAGCGTATAAGCGTTTGTCGAAGCTCGTACCAACGTTGACGCGCTTATAGGCCCATATTATTAGTAATTTTTGAACATTATGCTACTGACATTTGACAAAAATCTAAAAAGCTCACTTCGCACCAGCCTCATCTGTAACTTTAAAGCAAACGACATTTTTTTTTATGTTACTAAGTCGGGAAGCAAGCATACGGCCCACCTGATGATAAGCGCTTGCCGTAGCCTATGAGCGCGCGTAACACCATTAACAGGTGCCACTCACGCGTTGCCTCGAGATAAAACCAGAAGCCAGCTTGGGCAAAAAATGCTTACCTATGAGGACAGCTTTATAATAAGCTGCCGTCTAATTTAAAACATGTAACCATTTACTTTATTGTTTCCATGTAACTTTTGTCTTTTTAGAAAAATAATAATCATCAAACTATTTCGAGCGTACACATCGGAATAACTCCGTCTACGCGAGTTTGACTTTTTGAAGCGCGCATGTGAGCGTGCATAAACAAAACAAAACGACCGCCTAAACGCTGTTCTGTAATCGCCCTTACATTTAACGTCTGAGCATGTTATTAACAGTAATATTAATAGTCTTATTGTTAAGCACCGAGTCAACGATCCCATGCGTCAGTTGCATTGTGTCTATTTCAAGTTATATTGCATCAAATAATTGTTATTTTCCTGTGCTCATGTTCCGGAGTGTACATTATTATAATTTCGAAAGCGGGCCATCATTTCTATTTATCTAATTTTAACATATCCGGTTATTTTGACAGTTACTATTGCGAATAGTTGTTATAGAACACAATATAAAATTGTACTTGAATTTTGTATACACGCACGCTTATTCCGACGTGAAGTCGTGGATCGTAATTACATTATTATAAGGAAACATAAGTAAAGTAAAAGCCTGTTAAAGTCCCACTGTTGGGCAAATAATCTCCTGTTAAGGAGAAGGATTTTAGAGCCTAATCCACCGCTAAACACGAGATGGATTCGAATCACAAATTAAGCACTTAAAAATTCAAAGCTGCTTGCCCGGATTTGAACCCGTGACGTCAAAGTTTACGTTTTTTATCCACTGAGCCATCTCGGCTTGAAGAAACACACAAGTAAATGAATGAAATGTAATTAAGTGGTTACTCTTAAGACAATCGTTCAAACCTTGTTCGGGTCAGATATTAAGTACGTCATCAATTAAAATGACACTTACGCCCCTTTCACTCTTCATTATAGATGACAAGAGACAAAAATGTACGAAATAATAATCAACGTTACATACACAACGGCCCCCATTAGGATAGTTATATCCTGTGTCCGGAAACATACACAATGACAGGGACAATGACACTCACACCGGAAAATATGCCTGTGTGGTCGAACCCGCGACCTGTGGCGCTTAAGGCAGGTTCGCTACCGCTGCGCCACAACGTTCTATGTTTTTGTTCCCACATCGAAAAGACGTTATTGTAAAGGTCGGGATCAGACATTCAATTACAACAATAGGACTGAAGTTACGACTTTTTGCTGTAATTATCCTTCGTCTTTCAACTAACAATATGGACTGAGAAACGGATATGTACAACGTGGTACTAAATGGTTATCTTTGTGACCTCTTGGACATTGCAAAGGTCAGGATCAGACAGATTGTCAATTAAAGGACCAAAGCTATGCCTTTTTGTTATTATTTTTGCTCTTTAGTTCTTTACTGTTGTCAAAAGTAAAATGAAACAAGAGATAGTAAATATTACCAGTTATTTTTCAATTAATCTAATAATACCTTTAAACAAGGAATTCTTGTATATATATATATATATATATATATATATATATAATTGGGATCTCAGAAACGGCTGCACCGATTATCATGAAATTTATTATGCATGGGTTTTCGGGGACGATAAATCGATCTAGCTAGGATTTATTTTAAAAAAATGTGGCTTAGTCCGTGTTTTCAGGCCGTTGTCGACACGCCATCTATTATCTATTATCAACAAAATAAATTAAAAATGACAAAATATATAAATAAATTCACAGCGCACTTGAGCGACCACGCGTTGTATGGCAACAAGGATTTATTGAATTCAATCGAATCACAAACATTTCTACAATGACAGTTGACGTTTTCTTTAATTTTTTATGTCACTGACTGACAGCGATGCGTCTATTAGAATTTAACAAAATACTCAACAATCCCAATTTTTGCGGATATAACTTGTTGTCGAAATCATTATTTTATTATCCAGGTAAGGTTTCAATCGAGTCTACCGTACCCTTCACGACTTTCGATTTACCAAAAACAAAAAAAACCGAGCATAGCTCGGTCAACCAGGTACTTACTTTAAACTAATGACCAGCCCTTCAATAAAGGCAAAATGTCCAAAGATTCACTGGTGCTCCTTCGTAAAGTCAACATTGATCCAACGAAATATATACGATAACTTTATTTCATTATGTTAACTTTATGGCACTTAGTTAATTCTGTTATTTGGAAGGCTTGTGACTAACTTTGCATTGCTGTTATGGAAGGATCTGTCTATATATAATAATTCTATGTAATTATTTCTAACATTTTATATAAGATGCATATTGTCTATGAAGGAATCTAAATAACGTTTTTTTTCCCCTTACAACCAATCGTTTTAGGGAAGCGGTAGAATTCTAGTAGATTTTTACTCATTATGTAATGCATATGTTGGTAAAATATGGCAGTGCGTTTGGTGAAAGTAACAGTCAATTAGTTTAGTAGAACTCATCGCTTCACAAAGAGAATGTGATTCGGGGAACAAATTAAGTAGTTTTAATTTTACTTAAAGATCTCGTGTTTTATTAAATTTTACACTAAATTAAATGTTACATTAAATTTTTCAACTGTAAACATCTGCCTATCTGATGGTTAGCGGTCACCTATGGACGTAAGCAATGCGAACTTGAAAGAAAGAGGAAGATTTTTTTAATAACCCTGGGGGAAATGATTCTAATGTACCTGATGGTAAGTGGAAGTGGAGTCCACACGCGAAGGTGGCTAATATGATTCCCTAGCCCTGCCTACCCGCAAGATGCCTCTTCCCTCCTTTGAAGGACCTCAGGTTGTAAGAAGGGAACAAGAGTGCCGGAAAGGAACTCCATTTTTTTGATGCGCGACAAAGCACAGAGTTTGCAAACTTTTTTCGTTTTTTTCGTGATCGAATCGATGCCACAGTTAGTTAGATTGAAAAAAAAGAAAGAAATGTTATTAATTCTATGTTCAATTATATATGCATATTTTTTAGTTACATCATTGTACAGTACCAAACTTTAGAACTAAAAACTTTCATAACATACATCATTACCATTAAATGTATTTATCGATTCGTTTTACCGATGTTCCGTAATATCAGAAATGTTACGAGCTCTTAGAATTATATATGAAGCATGAGAAATGCACAACGACGGCCGGAAGAGAAAGTATCAAACGAAAAGTATTACATTGTGTCTTTGATGTAAATGTTATAATATTTTGAATATCAAGCGATAGCTGTTCGCGCTCGGAGCGCTGCCTCCATCTTCGATGACGTCCTTAGCCGTGGTTCGACATCGCAGGAGGTACCCTAAGGACGGAATCAAATTTGAGCCCCCGTGAGGATTGCCCCTATTATCACGGCTGAGTCTCTGTACTCGGCCCGCCCCGTCCGGTGACGCTGTCAAGGCCAGTAGGGCCAACAGCAATACACTTTCCGAAAAAAAAAAAGACAGCTGTTTGTGTTGTGTTTGTACTATCCTATATTACCAGTTGAACTAGTTGAACCAGTTGAACACCGAATGTTTTTTTGTTATAACACCGGTGGGCAAATGACTCTACCCCACCTGATGGTAAGTGGAAGTCGAGTCTACACGCGATGGTGGCTAATATGGTTGCAAAAGGTGAACTGTACTAGCAACCTTCGCTCTGCCTACCCGAAAGATGCCTCTTCAGGCCTATCGACAATTTCCATAATTACTTATATGAACTTTTAACTCAGGGTTCCATACTCAACGGATCCTTATTACTAAGCCTTGTCTGTCCGTTCGTCTATTGGCGAGCTCTATAACCGACCACCGTAATAGGTAGAGGGTGCAATTTTCAGAGAATATATTTGTTACCGCCAGAGCTACTTGTACTAAAAATAAAAACGGGGGTTTCCATACAAGAAACTTGGTATTTGTATTCTACAGAACCCATTATTGCGCGGCGGGTTTTTTTTTTGGTTTTTTTATCAACTTTCATAGAGAATATTACACACAGAACTGGAAAAATGTATTTTGTCTTTTCTGTTGTACTTTCCTAAAATCCTGTCTTTCGTGAAAACCATGGTTACCCTCGTTTCCCTCCGACATATTCACAACAACATAAGACTTTTTAATTACTCCTAAGTCTATTATATAGAAATAACGAATGTTCTTCTTCCTAGCATTATTCCCGGTATTACACGAGTATTTACCCAGGGTCGGCTTAAAACTCTTGTCCGGATTTGAAAGGTTACTAGTTTTTACACAGAGCGATTGCCATCTGTCCTCCGTAACCTTAAGGGCCAACCAGTAACTCATTGGATAAGAGCAATTTACTTATTGAGAGTTAACGATTATTATCAGATTTTATGTGATAACAACCGGGACTGACAGATTAACGTGCTCTCCAAGGCACGGTGGGGAGATCCACAAGGACAATTTGTGATAAAGTTGCATTGATGTTGGTTCGATTCGAACCCGCAACCGTCGAAGTTAAAGGCAGAACCCACAACGCCGTAACGGTTTCAGAAACAACGAATGTTGTATTATATGTTTTAGTAAATACCATCATTCTTATGTTAAAATCAATAGAAAGACGTCATAAAGCTAGATATTGATTCTTGATTTAATATTAATGTAGGTCAACTTAGGGTTAAGAGGTATTGTATAGGGTCCGTGTCGTGAGCGAAGTAAAAGCAAAGCGAATAGAAGTTAGTTATCTTTTAAAAATTTAGAGTGGCGACGCAATGTATATGGGTTTAAGCTTTTTGTGAAGATGAAGCTAATAGTTTGCGAGTAAAATGGCTGCGAGTAACGGACGGATATTTAGAAAATTTAAAGAGTTTTTGCCATTTCACTATAGAATTCTATAGAATAGCACTATTCTCTGACCGTAGAGCATGCGATCCTAACATCTGTCAGAATTGAACATGACTACAAAATATCAATGCTATACACTCGAAAAATGCACTGGATTGCTTCTTTCAAATAATAGATTAATGGTATAATATAAAACCGTAGAAAATAAATAAATAAACGCTACACGCTCAGCGGCTCCCATTAGGATAGTGACATCCTGTGTCGGGAGTCCGAAAACATACACAATGACAAGGACAAATACACCCAGACCGGAAAATATGCTTGCATGGTCAATACAAACATATTATGCTCTGAGCGGGAATCGAACCCGCGACCTGTGGCGTTTAAGGCAGGTTCGCTACCGCTGCGTCACAACGTCGTCAAATGTTACATATATGTTTCAACTAGCTTCTGCCAGCGGCTTTGCCCGCGTTTATAACGATTTTAATACAAACTTTCAACCCCTTATTCACCACTTCAAGGAGGTATTTTTAGAGAATGAAAAAACACAAAAACACTTGTTTCATCATCACAATTGTTCGCCTAAAGAAACAAAGATGGAAAGGTGGTATGGTATGTATGTATGTATGTATGGTCAACATACATGCATGTGTTCCGATGATGATGACACATGATATTACTATCTTAATGAAGGCCGTTGAGTGTGTAGCGTTTATTTATTTAGTTAAAGATTTCATGAACGAATTCTCTCGATGCCCAGAGAACCAGAACCTAACTAATAGGTTTTAAAACTTCAAAACACTTTAGGTTTCACACACGATTCCATTAGTTACTTCAGACATTTTAGTATTTATATATAACCATTATTTATTTAGTTTATTCGAGACGTGCATCAAGTATAATAGGTTTCATCGTAGCAAATGTTATTTATATACGCTTGTGTAAATAATGCCGGATTATAGTAGTGTAAACGGATAAGAATTAAAGAGAGCTTTTATTGAGCATTGGTAGTTTATGGATGTCTTTTTAGTTATCAAGGTTACAACAAGTACCTGTCTGGAAGGTTTAGAAACGGTCAACATAGCCTATGACAATTTATAACACCAGAAACATCGGCGTTAGAAGGTCAAGGCTTTAATTTTATAACCCTTTGGCAATAGGGAGTACGAATGAAAAGGGACAGGTCAAAGGCAGTACGAGTTTCTCCCTTCAGCTCTGAAACTTTTTTATTAACGATTTTTGCTTACGCTTTTTTAAATCGACGTCAAAAGGATTTCGTGGTAAGTGGTAATTTGCGTATGATACTCGATATGTTGGCAATGTAAGCTTTACAGTTACTCGATGCCCTCAATTCTGTTTTATGTGATCCGGCACTGTGACTTTGAATATTAAGTTTTAATTGCTATTATTTACTAGAATTTTCGATAAATATGTATCGAAAGTGATAATCTCACAAGTGTAATTTCAGAAATTGTTCTTGCGTTTAGATAGCATTGCATTAGACGACCCTTTACAGAAGGTTGTAATAACCCTTATTGAAGGCTTATAACACAATCGTAAGACGAAGAATATGGTAACATTTTAAAAAGTACGCAAAGATGAGAGCATCGATAAGTAGCATGATAGTGGCGATGCTGGTGGACTCAATAAAAAACAGGCATATATGCATATATAATCATATTTAAAAGTGGTTGATACTGAGGGACGAAGCTAGTAATAATGTCGATAAAATCGAAGGAAACTGCTAAGAAAGTTTTTGGAATTTTTGCGCCAAAAACACACTAAGTGTGAAATAAATTTTGTTAAAAGACACGTTTGAGTGCAATTTCTTTTTCAGCTAATATTTCTGAAACTTAATATTAATATTTAAAACTCAAACAAAAGTCAACATCGTGTACATTTAGCTGAAAACATGAACACTATTCACAAGAGAACTCGTGCCAATTAAAAAAAAAAACTTCGAGCAATCAATTTTTTTGCAGACGGAAAACCTAATAATATCAAAGTAGAGAATTGTTTTCGGTAACCCTAGCTACTTAAGTAACGAAATTTAATTAGGGTGTCACACTACGGCTTCCAATGTCATAAAATCCTTTGCAACAAAATAACTGATCGAATTCTTAAGTAATTTTAGCACGACGGGGTGCGACAAATAAAATACTTGCGTGAAATGTTGAGTTTTTATTGAAATAAATTGTAAAAATGATGAACAAATAAATCATGAATTGTAAACACAAACAACTCAACCTAATTTGTCTGTGTTTGTTTATTATCCTCCGAGCGTTTTATTAGGCTTGCTGTTTTCGGCATTAATGAGACCGGCAAGACCAAGGAAGTGTTACAGTCTCACAGATTATCTATGTGATATTGGAAAACTAAGTTTTTGTAGTAGTAAAGCCGTGCTCCTTATGCCGGAGACGTACCACCCTCTCACAGAAAATCGGCGTAAAGTAACAGAGTACTGTCGTATTTTGTGCGATGAGTGAGAGCGACAGTGGCCCAATCTCCCACCTCCTCTGTTCTGTTCCTTTTTCCTTTCCTATCCCTTCCCTCCTATCCCTTTGGCTGGCAACGTGCAAGTGATACTTCAGGTGTCGCAAGCGTTCACCGGTTGCGGTGGCAGCTTACCATCAGGCGGACCGTATGCTAGTTTGCCGACCGTCATGAAAGAAAAACCCAACTTCTACTTTTCGTCAGAGACCCACACACCACCTACAAAGTATTTTTTCCACATTTTTTTTGTGTTGGTAATACGCAGGTGAAGTCATTTACATACAGGTTTGTAAAAGATTGTATTCAATGCTTTTAACTATTGACATAATAAAAGCATTTCTTTAAATTGGAATAATAAAAATTTTTGTGTCTACCATTTGATAAAGTCGAAGAAATAAAATCGTACTGATACTGATAATGCAAGATATCATTTTAAGAACTGAATGTTTCTAATCTGTATTCTCTAACGTCTGAAAACCTATATTTCGTACCCGCTCAAAAATTATCTTAATTAATCACATATATAATTAACAACATAAATTGAGTATTCCAATCTTCTAGATTTTGTAACGTGGGAAAAAATTATACTGTTGACATAAGAAAATTCCATTGTTTTGCGAAGTAATCACAAAAACATAACGACCTTGTCTTTAAGTTGAGAATTGAGACTGTATTAAATAAATAAATAAACGCTAGTAAATAATGTACGGTCAATGTTAAAGTAATATCCTATGTCGGGGGTCTGGGCACACACCAACACAACCACAACCCCAACAATGAAACTCATGCTTTTATGTTCGAAATAAATATCTATCTCGAACGAGAATCGAACCGGCGACCATTGGCACCGGCTACTGCGCAACAACGATAGTCAAATAATCATAACTAAACTATGATAACAGTTTTGGCGGAAAACATTAAAAATGTTACAATATCTGTACATTCTTTTTTATTGAATATGATAAATTTGAAACAATATTAGTTAAATAATTATCCTATACAAAATGTCCATTAACTTGAAACAATCACTAATTCCAATTGATAACCCTGACTCACTGAAACTAACCTTTAATATGGATGTTTCCTTTTAACCTTTTGTACACATAATTAAGATTAATTTAATATGATAAATCATTGGAATATAATAATTATATATCAAAAGTAAATAATAATAAAGGCTACACATTCAAAACCACCCATTAGGTTAGCGATATCCTGGGTCAGGGGTCCGGAAACACACACCAGCAAAAGCACATGATTGTGTGGTCAATACACATATCTATCCCAAGTGAATCAAACCCGTGATCTTTTATTTTTAAGCTAGGATCACTACCTATAACGCCACAATGGTCATCAGAATATATTTTTGTCAGTGAATTTATAGTCACAAACCTATAGATTCAGTGAAAACCAGCTGTTAAAATACAAAATAGAAAAACTATTGCCTATGAAATGTTTAGAAGACTGATTAAATCAAGGCAAACATTAATGCCTCAGTATGCTGATTATCATTAAAAAATATTATTAATAGTTATTCTATTATTTCCATGCAGCAAGCTGTCTCATGTGAATACAGTCTAATACAGAAACTAATTAATTAATTTAGTTATAAACAGTTAATGAAAGTGTCATACATATAAATAACTAATAAAGTTCTAAGAAGTTTAATAGTTTCTCAATTACTGAAGAAGTGTGATCATTCAGACAGATCGAGTGTTTAAGGAACTTGATAATTTTGGACTTTCCATTTAAGACGACAGACAGGTCAAGGTAACTTAATTTTCATGATTATTATATAAAACACAAGCTTAACTACTTTATTACAATTTATGTCTTCTTTCTGTACATAAACACAATTAAACATTTGGAACGTTCATATATGATTTGTGGAACAGGGAACCTATAATATGAACCGAGGTGCCCCAAATGAAAGACATCAGCATATTACCTATTTTAACAGTATAGATAAATAAGACACTAACCTAATCTAACTGTTAAAAATATAGGTTGATGTTTCACTATAAAATCTGTCTTTAACAGTTATTGTCAGCAAGGGTTGCTGAGTTACATACATAGTTAAGTTTCATATGTAAACATATGAAAAATATCATCTATTTTCCTGTACAATATAGTAATGGAAAATCATACACTTTAAAATGACCATTTGTTCCAGATATGTAAATGTAATTAAAATATCTTTTGTGTATTGTATTTTTGTAAAGTCTTCTTTAAATAACAATTACATGTATATTCATGTAACAATAAGCACAAACAGTAACCAACAATTTAATATAATATATATTCATGTAAATATTATGGGCTAGAATTAGTGCAGCTTTGTTCTCAAGATAATAGGCTAATAAAGTGTTGCCTTTTTGAAAAGCTAGCTTTTGCTATATATTATTCAAATCATATCAAGACAGATAAATTGAGAAAATGGTCTTTAAGTGTGAAATATTTACAAGGAACCAATACATCTTTATCTGTAAAAGGTATTATTTTTATTAAAAAGGGGTATTATATTATGATTCTTTTACAAATATTTGACTTGAACATTAAACATACAAAAATAGTATTTTTGAAATCAAATTTAATATTACTAATCAATACTAGTACAATGCAAACTTCTGGTGATTACAACATGGAAACTATACATAATTTATATAGTGCATATAAAAGACAGAGATAAACAACAGTACAGTCCATATATTAATCATCAAAGGGAGTAGATGCATTTAATCTGTATCATTGTTTTTGTTGTAAATAAACAATTTGCAGTTAATTATTTTAAGCTCAATGTTTACAAAACTTGACCAACAGTCTCCTAAGAATAGACTGAGGATGTTTATACTCATGCCACTATATTCTTCTGATCATAAAACCTGTTTGCTTATATAACCTTAAGGTACTCTTATGATGACTAATATCAGATATTAAACTTTTTATTGCTCACTTGACTGAATGACTCAACGTAAACTAAACAAAAGAAGAAAGTTTAAACGAAATTATATCACATACAAATATCGTGTTGATTTGTTTCGTGATTTTGATGCACTGGCTGCTGTCCAAATATTGAAATAGTGTATTCGTGCGCCTTTTATGTCTTATGAAGAGAAATATGAATACTGCATATTAAAATCTATGCGTATTACCTTGAAAAGTTCACGTACTTACATTCTGGACCGTATAGTTCAAAGTGCTAATCAATATTATTTACGCTGAATCGAAATTGGTGGTTATTGTATTGTTAATTGTGAATTTTTTTATCAATTTATCATAAACGTATGTATCGTTATCATAGTGTATGGAATATGTACTTTTAATGTTACAGAGAAGTCGAGATTATATTTAGCGACGAACAGTTTAATACGTCCAAAAAGAAATCACAGCAAAAGATTAAATGATTAATAGTATGAAGTACACTTACATATATTAATCAACACAACTAAAACTTCTTGCGATACCAAGCACTTATTTGTTACACAATAGTCTCTGTACACATTTTTTTCTTTAAAATAAAAATATAATTACCACATAGTTACGATTGTATAAATGACAGAAAACAACGGACTACGGAGTGAATAAAGACGTCTAGATTGGATGGAAGATGCACTATTCTTTGCTTTAGTAGTTCTCAATAGATGGCGACACTGTATTATGCTCCATAGACAACATGATATCATTAAGAAAGACCTAAGCTTTAAGAGCTGATGTTACGACCAGCAAGTAATATCTGTCTTACTGTCTATCAAGAAAAGCTTATACTATTAAACTGAAAACACTAATAATGTTTTATTATTACTTTAAAAATTACTGCATATTGCAATGAAATATAATTAACTTAATTAATAACTTCGTGTCAATAGAAATAATTCGTGCAAGTTACTAATACAAATCTATTGCATCCTGGAATAACACACACATACACAAATGCGAAATATCAACAATTAATATAATTTGATTTTTTTACTTTATGACTACGAGTAAAGAAATGATAATTTTGCAAGATACATGGCTTTTGTATTTTTTTATTTATTTATGCTACAAGACCTACAACTAAAATAATTGTGTAATATACAAAATATATTTACATAAATAATTTGCCACATTCGGGTTATAAATATAATATATATATATATATATATATATATATATATATATTCATTTATTTATATGTCGAATAATATAAAATTTTATTTGTGCTCGAGTCTTCTTGCTATACTTACCAAGATGTTTTGATCCTAGGTTGTTGAGTCATTTACTTGGGCTTGCTTGAGGCTATTATTCATTGTTAACTACAGACATTCATTCGACTAACTCGGTTTTGGGTCTAACTCGGTTTTTTGATCCTGAGTTCTTGCAGAGGATTTTCTTAGTCATGTGTTCCTCGGGCTGTCATTACATGCCATGGCATTTTTAAAAATTTTACTGTTATTCTTGAATTGTAAATTTAGTAGCATCTGCCTGTGACTTCATCCGAAAAGAGCTTAGAATTGGCTCCAGAAGAAATGGAACATTTGAATGTAAATATTGTTCCCTAACACAGATCCATTCATTCTACAAGAATCTGTTTTTTTCATGGATATAAGGTATACTGTATGTTAATTAAGATAATAGATAATCTACCTGTGAGCTTTATTTAATACCAATCCGCTTAGCCACTTATGCAAGATTGTGTAACAAACATCCCAACAATTTCAATTTCAAATGGATATGCCCTACAGTAGTTGTTTTTGATAATACCATGGGAAACTTACATTTTGCCAGCATAAAAAGTACTCTATGTGCTAATCTAGGAACCAATTTATATCAATGCCAAATTTCATTAAAATCCGTTCAGCCGTAATGGAATGTAATTGATTAACATTCCACTATTCACAATTTAAAGATTAACAAACATCGAAATATATATACTTTTACATTCATTATATTAGTAGGATAAATTTTAAGAAAATTTAACAACATCTTCCATAATAATATGATTTATAATTTTATTATAAATACATAATATATATTTATTCATTTTAGTATTGTTTGGGTCTTACAAAATGATTGATGTTTCAAAAGATAATATAAAGCGCCCTCTAGGAATAGACATTATAACTGTCTACTATCTCACTCGCACTTATGCGCTCTGCATAGTCGAACGGTTCAATGACTCTGGCGACCAGTTTCTATTTTCTCTCTGGTTCTGTCGTCGGGTCGACCCGCAAGGAAGGGGGTCTTTGTTTGCGTTTCACGTTCTCGTCGCACGGTATCATCAGTGACGGTTCCATCGTATCGTGTTTGACACGGAATGTGTCTGCATAAGTGGAAGCGTGGTTTTCACTCGTCGCGTTTTATGTGAAATGTCGTGCAGTGCCCCAGGGTGGCTCCGTCTAACAGTGCAAGTGCAGTGAGGTGCAGTGGTGTGTACGAGGGAGCGTGGGTCGGTTCGGCCACGGCAAGCGAGGTGCGCGGAGGTGGCGGCGGCCGCTCGGCCATGACCGGCGACATGCCTCTAGGGAGCGGGCACGCGTTCGGGCGCGCGTTGCTCCGGGACGGGGCGCTGCCACCGCTGGAGCCCGGTCCGCCCGCTCCAGCGGCGAACAACGCGCAGCCGCCGGACAAGCGACCACCGGCCGCGGCTGCTAGTCCCGAGCAGGTCATGAAGCTCTATATGAACAAACTCACTCCTTACGAGCACCGTGAGATACTAAACTATCCCCAAGTGTACTTCATAGGCGCGAACGCTAAGAAACGTCCCGGCCTCGTCGGCTTTCCGAACAATTGCGAGTATGACAACGAGCAGGGTTCCTACATTCACATACCGCACGATCACATAGCTTACCGATACGAGGTGCTCAAGGTTATAGGGAAGGGGAGCTTCGGGCAAGTGGTAAAGGCTTACGATCACAAAAAGCGCGAGAACGTAGCTCTGAAGATGGTGCGAAACGAGAAACGGTTCCACCGGCAGGCTCAGGAGGAGATACGTATCCTGGAACACCTCCGCGAGCAAGACAAGGACAACACGATGAACGTTATACACATGTTCGATTCCTTTACGTTCAGGAATCACACATGCATTACATTCGAACTGCTCTCGATAAACTTGTACGAATTGATAAAGAAGAACAAGTTCCAGGGGTTCTCTTTGCAGTTGGTACGCAAGTTCTCACATAGCTTGCTGCAGTGTCTGCACGCGCTCAACAAGAATCGAATAATCCATTGCGACATGAAACCAGAAAACGTACTGCTGAAACAACAAGGACGTTCTGGAATAAAGGTATGTTAAGTCAAAATATCTAAATTATTGTGATTTAAAATTGTTGGGATATTTTAAAACAGTTATTAGGTTACCGAATTTCTAAACACCTGTTCGTACGAGATGGGCCGCTGACGAGTAAAATCGATAGCATTTGTTGTGAACAGCTGCCACAGTGCGTGCGTTACGATCAGCTGGCCACACCCGCCTGTTACTGCGTACTCTCTGACCAAACTAATCACAAATTTACAAAGCTTATCTTAATAAATCTATCAATAATCTCATCTTTAGAAACCGCGTTGATACACGTTATATTACATGTACGCTTTTGATAAACGTTATCTGAACGAGTTACAAAATCGTCCGAGAACCGGCCACGCATCCAATTCTATTTTAGAGCTTCCCGATACATTTAGTAAGTCGCGTTGCTCTCTTGTGATTTAGACGGTTATTTACGTCAGAACGCATCAACGATTTCAAGACGGAATTGAAGATTTGCAATTGGAACAAATTTGAGTCAATGTCATTGGTTCTAGACGAAATTATAAATTTAAAGTAAGAACCCGTATTACCTACCTACCTACCTTCGAACGCCGACTCGTTTGTGGGTGCAGTTATGACCTAATATGATATGGGTAAAGATTGAGTTGGTTGTCAAAAATAATATTGCCTCATTAATTTCAAATTGAATAAAATTAATATTACAAGATTCGCAACTTTCTTTTAATTAATTCGGAAAGTTGCAAAAAAATCTTTAGCATATTAATTAAGGACGTCAAAACAGCTGTGTATAGTAATTTATTTAATATAACATTTGTCGATGCAACAATAAAATTACGTCAAATTAACAAATAATTTGTTAACAGAAATGAGGATAATAGAATATGAATTTAATACAAATGCAGTAATTTTTGTTTGTACAGGTGAGTCCTACATAGATGTTGGGCGCCAGATATGCTGGTGTATGATAAGATAAACATTTTATTGGAAAGCATTGTTTCTTCGTGATTACGTCTAGCTGTATTTTGTATTATCAATTAGTTAGTAAAAAATTTCTCTAGTCAATTTTATTTATGCTCAGAATTATTCTTTGCAACTTTTGTCTTGTATCCTGTGAATTGGGAATTGGGTATTTCCAAATGACAAATTGCGTTCCCGTTATTCAAAACGGCTAATGATTATTGTACAGATTATAACTAAAAACCAATTAATTCTAAAAGAAATTAAAGATCAAATCATTGTTGCTTATTGACTACAAAAAGTCTTGGGATCGTTCAGCTGACGATAAATATGCACTATAGATAATGTTGCAAATTTGAATCTTATATCTAATAATGTGAGTGTCGTTTTAGCTTACAGTATTGGATACAGCCACTCTCATGGCGCCGGCATCTAGCGGTAGTTTCTTTTTTGAACCGGTTACGGACCACTCATTTCAAAGTTAGCAGTTAAAAAGTTTTAATTGCCTGATATTACTTAATAATCAAATTACGCAAAGATTCCATTATTTTTAGGTAATGAAAGTTCTTTCAGGATAAAAATTCTGGCAAAATTGGTTTACTCGTTTTTGTATCCGCAGAACAATACGTCTCTTGTCGGTTTTTATTACAGTTTTATAACTGGTGTTATCTGTAGCGGGATTCGGGAGTTGATCACGAATTCGACGTGCCATAGATTTTTTCAACTGTTCTGAAAATTGTTTGTCCAGTTTTCGAGCACACAACAGTTCTTTTTGTTCTATGGTTTCCGAGTTAGTCGATTCCGCTGTCGGTTCTCTTTATCCTAAACGAAAACTATTCCAAGCCTTTGCCTTGACGTCTGTATAGACATACAACTATGACAGTCATGCGTTTATTTTAAACGAAACTATATAATCCTCCCATTCGACTAAATGACAAGCTGGCGAGCGTATCTGTCTCCGACTTTCTTTATGTCAACTCTGCCAATTGAAAAACTTTCGCTCAGTCTGAAGGAAATGACATTTATAAACCGGTAAAGTTTAATACTGTATAATAAAATCGTAGTCTTCTAAATTAAGGGAATTTAAGTGGCAAATGTAATGAATATATAAAATCGAATGAAATTGAGTATGCTTAATAACATTTACAAATGCTATCAATATTTAACTTTTCAGTGTGCTCTCCCGCATAGCCGCAATCGAATAAAACTGCCGGGAACAAATTATTATGTCAATACACGAAAACCGAACGGATTATTTCGAGCAAGTTTTTACTATCGTTGAAAAAATTCGTATACTCCAAATTTTGTAAGGAGCAAATTGACCTGCTAACATAAAAAAATGCGTCTGGACTACTTACAATGCTCGGGACACCTGTATTAAACCAGGTAGCTTTACAAATTCAACTCGAGCAAGTTTTTATTTCACAAAGCGAAGGGTTGTATGGGTCTGCAAAATAGATTTTTATCTTATGACTGTAAGGATGAATAAGGTTGTAATTTGCTTGGATTTTTTAGCAAAATAAATCATTTGAACGTATAGAAATTATAATAAGGCTTCGTAAATGTTATTTCTGTTCGCCCTATGTGGGATAAATATACCGAGCACTGACCCTGTTAATAATACTATGAACTCGTAGTTTTTTCTCCATTATTATTTTTTTTTACAAGAAACACGCAACCTTTAATCATGGAAACAATGACATCGATTTAAAACACATAGTTTAAAGAAGTTGAAATCACTTAGATATCAGATTATATAGATATTATTATCATCAATATTAAAGAATCAATATTAAAATTTTTTATACTGTCAAAATTCTTAGTACCAAAAAAATATTATATTATGACAGTTAAAAAATATAAAAAAATACAAATAAACGATCCAAGTACTATAAATGTTAATTGCATATATAATATGTAATGTTTCATTCAAATCTGTTCTGCATAACCAGATAGTATAATTTTTCCCTAGGACGAAATTTTAAACGCGATCTGAAGGCTAGTATCTAATTAATTTGTTACTGATAGAAAAAGTATTAATATTAAACATTACACATTAGTTTAATAAGAAATTTAATAAGTTTTTAAATGTTAATGTACAATGACGAATTAATCTTATATTCTTCACGTAAAAGATAAAAACGCAGCTTAAAAATATGATTGAAAAAATTTAATTTAATGAATAAGATAAGATAATACATTTGAATAGTAAGTTTCTTTATGCTATTGGCTAAGTTATCAATAAGCCAAGGCGAGACAGCCAATTTGATATAATAAAATTTTAATATATTGGCCGTGAGCACAAATTATTAACAATACAATTCACTACAATATCTAACGAGCCGTTGACGAAATACGTTTTTAATATAGTTGACATTCGCAGTCCTTGCGAGATAAATTGGGTCATACGGTCGCGTCGGCTCCTATCGATTTTACCATCTTACGCAAATCGTGGTTGGATCGTTAAGCGACAAGCGGATAGCGTTTTTATAGTATTAAAGAAAACTTAAAAACGCGGTACATTGAAGATATTTTTGATAAAGTACTATACATTATTATAAAGGTAGTAGAGCCATGCTCCTCCCAGCACAAATGGGCCGGCTAGACCGGGGAGTACTACCTTCGGCTAACAGTAACAGTATCAGTAGGTACTGTTGTCTTCTCTTCCCTTCCTTCCCTTCCTGGGGTTGCCAACGCGTATGTGATACTTCTAGTATCGCAAGCATTCATACGTTGCAGTGACTGCGGCGGACCATATGCTTGTTTGCGAACCGTCATGAAATAAAAAAAATACAATCGATTATTTACCAGTCTTTAAACTAAATATAAATATTTTTGCAGTTTTTGCAGGTAATTTCATCAAGTATTGCTGTTTTCGCATTAAATTTCAAAGTATTTTTTTTAATTTCGGCCGAAGCCATATAGCCATTATAATAATATTACTAGCTTTTTTAGCTCTCTTACTCAATCAAATCAAATATTTTTATTCAACATAAAAAGCATTACACTTATTTGTTGAAAGTCAGATTCTACCACCGGCTCCAAAATTAAACCTCTACCTGAGAAGAACCGGCGAAACAAACTCAGGGCGTTTTATCTTTTTTTTATATGTATTTTTTTAAACTGATATTAGTTTACATATTATAATCACTGAAAAGCCTGGAGTGACTGTCTCATTCCCAAGGCGTGGTGTCCTCAAGGTATTCACCAATTTTATAATAACCTTTATCACACAAACGTTCTTTGATCTTTTTTTTAAATTTATTTATAGAAAGTTTCTGAACGTTTTTGCCTGACTTGTAAATTTTTGTTTATTTCCATATTTATTGTTGTATTGTTATTATAGCTTCCCTTGTTTGCTGAAATTTGATGTTAGTTATGTTGTGTTTTACTGTAATTTTTTCAATTTGACAATCTAAAATCTCTTATCAATTAAACCATACCATACGCAAACAATCACCGTGGGACATGCTTTGTGGAAACGTAAACCGCTTTCAAACTATGACGTTCGGCACGTGGTCGATTTGTAACAACCGCCTTGCATTTATATCGAAATATATACAATTTTACTGTATATATTAATATTGATAGTTTAAGCTAAATTTACAAGGTCCCTATGTAGTTGTATTAGCCTTTGTCTGTCTCGTTTTGTATTTCGTTATATTGCATTTTTAAGATTATACTATCAGCACTGGATATCGGCGAATTAAAAAGATAATAAGATTATATTAGATATACGAGTACATGAAACTGTGATTTATACAATTACACTAGGATAGGATTATAGTTTTTTTTTTAAATAATTCCCATTTTCCCTACAACTAAGCGTGTAACTTGTGCTAGGAGTGGACACGAAAATAGCACAAAGCCAGGATTGAACCTGTAAATATCGGGTTACCGGAGCCGGCCTTTCTACCGTTGAGCTATTGAGGCTTGAGTTTATCATAATAAAAAGCACCACATGTACTTCCACAGGGAGTGATTAATATGTCAAAACATAAAAAAAGGACCAAAGACATTTACGTATAAACAAGTGTGGAGAAAGGTCGATATATTAAATACTATTGAACCATATAATACAAGTAAAAATAGTATATGTTGCTAATATAAAACGAGAACGGCTCACGTCGACACGTGAACATTTTGCCGTTAATAAGGTCAGAGTGTAAGTTGCTATCGAGTCGCAAAATTGTCTAACAGGCCGCCTAATTATACTAACGAGCATTGAAAATAGACCTGCTAAAAGATATCCTAATGAAGGATTAGGTACTTGTTATACGCTAAAACACAGCCCTTAATTAAACTTAAGATAAGGTGTAATTATGGACTGTCTAATATTTACTGATCTACTAATGTAATAGTAAACCTCACATCGAGACGTCGCAATGTACGATCGAAATAATAAAATATATTTGTTATACTTAAATAGCGTATGTGCTTACTGACGATGTAAAGGCCAGTAAGGCCAACAGAAATATACGCTTAGAAAAAAAAGAAACATATATACATGACTGCCCCTTCGCTTGGTGTTATAAATTTTAATTTTATATTGCGTACTTATGGAATCCCTATGATTGAACCTCCGCCATTGGTCTTCTTCTTATAGAGTGGTTAGTGGCCAATCTAGTGTCAGAGTTGTTCAGGTCTCGACTTGACTTATTGACTGTTGTCCAATTGTCAACAGCTGGAACCGACATTTTACGTGCCCTCCGAAGCACGGAGACGCTCGGTCCGATCAGTGCACTCGGCTATGAGCGTCTCGCCGCCTTTGGTGAAATGATGATACTTAATAGGGAGATAGATTTTATTTAAAGGAAGCATTTAGTATTAGTCTAGTAGTAGGACTAGTTTATAAATTAAATTTAAAAAAAGTAAAAGCTGCTTAGTTGATTCTAAAGTATATAAAAGTAAAAGTTTCAAAGTAAAAATATCTCGAGTCTCTCGAGTTATTTTTATCCAGATGCCTTTAAGGCTTTGTTGCTATGCGCTCTTAAATGCAACGATGAGCTTAGGTTTAAAGAAGTCGCAACTGGCTCCATCTAGTTGGACGTTTTAAAGTGGACTTGACTGAAGTCGCCAGTGGGCTTACTAGTTACAGTCTATACTTTAACGCTTCGGAAAAAGTTTAACGCTTCGGAAATCTCGATCACTTTACTGTTTCGGAAACTTTTGACTCTTACGTTTGGAATATTTTCAGTTTTCGACGTTTTTAGGGTTGCCAAATGGCAAAAACGGAACCCTTATAATTTCGACATGTCCGTCTGTATGTAACAGTCATTTTACTCGGAGACTATTGGCTACACGATTTTGTAATGAAATCCTCAAATGTAAAAAATAAGGGTAGCATACATGTAACCTCAGATTTTATTTTCACTTTTTTGATTAAGTCAGTTGTTGTTAAGATATTCCAAAGTCATAAAAATTGTGTCCTCCCCTCTAACTTTTGAACTATGGGATTTAAAATTCTGAAAAAATTTGAGGTTGTAGAACATCAAATGAACTTTCAACCACATTTATTTTGAAGAGGATTATTTTTAAATTTTAGGGATATATAAGTTGTTACCATAACTTTGTTCTTCATATTACTTTTATTAATTAGTATGAAATTACCAATGTATTTTTGCGGTTGATTTTTAAAGTCCTTAAGATTCTTCATTTTCAAGCTGCGTAACCATTTCGTTTCGACTGTGCGTGGTCCACAACGCACTTGACTAATAATTATTTATTAACTGATTTTCGAGTGTATGTTTATCTATGTATGTTATTTTGTGTCATTTCGTTGTCACGTTCTTGACTAAGCTTGGTTGATTTGATAAATGAGGCGTCATTTAGATTCGTCATGATCGTGGGACTGACATTGGCTATTAAAAAGTTAAGAAGCATCGTTTGTGGTTGTCGGCTATAAGTTTGTATTAACAAATCGTTTGTTTAAAGTTTGAACATTTATTTATAAATTTAGTGTAGTTTTTTTTTTTTTTAAGTTGGCAAACAAGCATACGGCCCACCTGATGGTAAGTGGCTGCCGTAGCCTATGAGCGCTTGCAGCACCATTAGTAGGTGCCACTCACGCGTTGCCAACCTCGAGATATTGGTTCTTAAATCTCCCTGCCCAGTAATTTCACTAGCGTACAGTGCCCTTCAAACCGGAATACAGTAATGCCTAAGCACTACTATTTGGCGGCAGAATATTGGACACTGCGGTGGTACCTACCTAGCCGGCCTCTTGCAACAAAAGACCTACCACCAGTGCGACTGATTGCACTGGTGGAATAATCTCTGCTGTGACAGAGGTTATCCCAACAGTTGAGTCATACAAGAGTAGTATATCAACAATTTTATACTATTCACAGTCATTACAATTTTGATTATTACACAACAACACCATGTGTCGCAACCCTCTTAGTTTCTATTAGGGCTGGGTTGCCATTACTTATTAAATAGCGGGAGGCAGAGGGTTGCCGTGTTGCATAAAGAATAATTTAGTAATTAAATTATTAAAACTATCGTGAGACATAATTAACTTAACGTAAAATTTAAACGGCTATCACTCACGTTCAAGCGGTTTAAGTACCGACTAGTTTCGGACTCATCGGAGGTCTTCATAAGGGTGAGTGGGTTACGTTCGCGGTCGCGACCCGTCTCGCACTCACGCGAGTCCGAAACTAGTCGGTACTTAAACCGATTGAACGTGAGTATTAGCCGTTTAAATTTTACATTAAAATAATATAGTAGGTACAATTTAATTTTATTAAAGGTGTATATTTTTTATTTAATAATCATTTATAAATAAATAAATATAAACTCTGCACACTCAACAGCCCCCCTTAGGATAGTGATATCCTGTGTCGGGGTTCCGGAAACACATACAAGGACAAGGACAAATACACCAAGACCGGAAAATATGCTTGCATGGTCATTACAAACATATTATGCTCCGAGCGGGAATCGAACCCGTGACCTGTGGCGTTTAAGGCAGGTTCGGTACAACTGCGCCATCGTCAGCGAATGATGTTCGTTCCTTTATAACGATTTATGATTCAACAAATCAACCTTGATTACTATTTGTGTTACGCAAGTAGCGATGTCAAATATCTTCCGTTCACTGACAGTAACTGTTCATTATTTACATTAGCTAATATTATTTATATAAACTGCATACAGCTAATTATATATAATCGGTAAATGAGTTAGTTTAATAGATTTTCATAATGTTGTCTATATTATGACGGTAGGGTGAATTAGTTTTTTAATATAGTACCGTAATTTTGACTAATATCTATAGCTTAAATGGACGCAAATAAGCAATACCATGTCAACCTATAAAATTGAAAAAACTGAGTTATATATGCAGAAGTGTTGGTAAATGGCTGAAGAACATTTTTCTTAAATATTTGTAGGTATAAAGCTTTAAAACTTCTAAAAAGCCATTTTTAATCATGCAAGCTATGTATTATGTTAAACGTTATGGGTTATACGAAATATGCAGTTTGTATACTTATTTTTTGTGAAAATAAGTAAAATAACTTACATATATCTGAAATTGCCAAAAACTTGACCAATACAATAAAAAAATCATATAAAGCAAGTTGTTCAAAATTTTCAAACGCGTTTTTCTCGAAATGACATTCGTTTGGGTTGACATGGTATTGCTTATTTGCGTCCAAATATGACCATGGGCCTAGGTCGCAGCTACCTCCTCCCTGGACCTTGCTAAATACTGAGAAATGCATCAATATAATGCATTTTGTAAAATTTAAGTAATAACTATTGGAGGAATTTTAAGATAATCATTTTGCCCCCTTCTGGAGACTAAATTAAAATGTTGTCTACCCCTAGGCCAAATACTGGCTACGTTTATGGATATGACTGACTGATGACTAGTGGTCGGGCTAAAGTGCCCGCTTGGTTAGCTAATACTGATGGTGAAATTCGTGAAGTGACTGCTCGTCAGCATTTTGAGTTCAGCCAGCATATAACCAGTTGCCTTATAACCTTATAGGCCGACCTATTGCCGACCTATATGTAACCTTATAGGTCGGCAACGCATCTGCAGACTTCTGGTGTTGCAGATGTTCATGGACGGTGGTAATCGCTTGATCTAAATAATAAATAAAATTAAAACAAACTCTCAATAATAGTAGTTGTTTTCATAAAGTCTAACTAAACTGGTTTAACTCCGGAAATTATTTAACTACAAAAATAACTAAAAGTACAATTGTAAAAAAGTCGAAAAGGTTGTTTATTGTTTCAATTATTGTACAATCATGCTCGTTTCGCCTTGAAGTTCTTTACCTTCGATGCTTTTTAATGTCAAGACAGAAGTTCTCGGCCAATGATTAGTATCTGCGTGACGCATCGAAAAAAACGTGATAGAAATCTAAAAGTGAATGTCTTCGTCTTAAAATTAGATAGTATTAGGTTATTATATATAATACTAGCGACCCGCTCCGGCTTCGCACGGGTATAAAATATATAGCCTATGTCATTCACTGAAAAAATGATTAAAATCCATCCAGTAGTTTTGATTTATTCATTACTGCCCGTGGCCCGCACGCGTTAAATGTAATTATTTACGACATCACATTAGAAACCTCAAAAATTAATTGTTTTTTTTCTCCGCTATTTTTATACATATAAACCTTCCTCTTCAATCACTCTATCTATTAAAAACCGCATCAAAATCCGTTGCGTAGTTTTAAAGATTTAAGCATACATAGGGACAGAGAAAGCGCCTTTAGTTTATACTATGTAGTGATGTGGCGCCGGGGTAGCGAATTTTCTATTAGCGTCACAGGTCGCTGGTTCGATTGCCGCTCGGTGCAGATATTTGTATTGATCATCCAGAAATCCGATCTGGGTGTATTTGGTTTATTGTGTGTGTTTCCGGATCCCAGACACAAGATATTATATGATGGGGGCCATAGAGTGTGTAGCGTTTATATATTTGGTTCAAAATAGCTCCACATTCAAATGCTTTTAAAATTTCGATCGCATACCAAAAAGCCAATGATCTGACGGTCGTAAATTAAAAAACAAACATTGTAGTGCAACAACCTCAATGTATCTTATTGCGTGGTTTCATCGATCCCGCTCCCATCAGGCGATGACCTACTTTGCTCAGGTACGCAGAATGGTAACCCATGTGCGCAGTCGTTGAAAAATCGTAATTACCGGTACCGGTAATTGTCTAATTTCATAGATAATAGAAGTCTATGACATATCTATTCAATGTTTAGGCGCTTGAAGTGGCTTCTACAATAGCCCAAGGAGACCAGGATCGAACCTGCAACTCTCGCGTTAAAGAAGTAGAGCTGGCCTTTTATACGTTAAGCTCTTGAGGCTTAAAGAAATTCGAGTCTTTTATTACCATCAGTAAAGCCCGCGGCTTTGCTCGCGTTCTTGTAGTTGCTATACCGTGTTCAGTATTATATGTATATCATCTATACGTTACATGCACACAAATAAGCAATACCATGTCAACCCACACGAATGTCATTTCGAGAAAAACGCTTTTGAAAATTTTGAACAACTTGTTTTATATGAATTTTTTTATGTATTGGTCAAGTTTTTGGCAATTTCAGATTTATGTAATTTATTTTACTTATTTTCACAAAAAATAAATATAGAAACTGCATATTTCGTGTATAATATAAACCAAAACCTTTAACATAATACATAAATTGCATGATTAAAATGTGGCTTTTTTAGAAGTTTAAAACTTCTAAAACTCTACAAATATTAAAGAAAAATGTTCTTCAGCCATTTACCAACACTTCTGCATATATAACTCAGTTATTTCAATTTTGTGGGTTGATATGGTATTGCTTATTTGCGTTCACATATTGATACGTCCTGTAAATCATTTATGGATAGTCTCACGGGTACTTTACATTTTAGGGGATAAAAGTATCCTATGTGTTACTACTCTTGGTAATACAGTGGTATGGCAAACAGCCCGATCCGTTCAGCCATTTTTGCTTCATAAAGTAACAGATATCCACATATCTAAACATCTAAACTTTCACATTTATAATATTCATATCTATAGTTTAAACCAAAGTTTATAAGTAGTTCTCTCATTCAGGATAATCTACAACGTTTGAGTTCAAACAGCACTTCATAAGTGTCTCCACAAAGCTAAGTACGCATCATTAAGTCTCTATTGTGCACACACAGTCACACGCGTATATTAAATTTTCAATAGCTAACTACATATTAATTAACCCATCCAGAAATTCCCTCGTGTTCACTCGTGAAATTGTAATTATGATGTTAAATTTGTAGTCAGATGAGATTTATGTTAGCGCTGAGCTTGTAAAGGGAATATTTTAGCAAATGAGGCTGTTTCACGGAGTATTTTAACCCTTTTAAATTTATTACGAAAACTGAAGCCGGTCAATGCATGTCGGATTCGTACGAAGGGTTCCGTACCGCCGTGGAATAAAAATATCAAGTCTCCATTTCAATTTTGAAACTAAAAATTTTATTTATATATATTCGTAATTATAGTGACCATATTACAATCTATGAAAATATCTACTGTCAAAAATATCAAGTTACTTTTATGGGACTCTTTCTCACCTCTCACTAATTCTCTACCTATTACGGTGCGTATGATACACCTCTGTGACAGACTGACGGACTAACAGCGGAGGCTTCGTAGTAGCGTCTCGTTATCAACGGGTAAGGAACCCTGAAAAAGGATTTCGCATAATGACAGATTTTTCTCGTAGATTTGGTGTTACTAAAGTTCATTGAACTGAATTCAATTTCATAAGTGGATGTCACCTTCAGTTATTTAACTTGTGCGCATTTCTTGTTATCAAACGCACTTATCTGCGCGTGATAACCTATATTCGTTATGCGAAGTATGGAATTGCCGCCTTCATCAAATATTTGCCGTTCCGTTTACTTTCCGATGGGGTTCCAATCCAATTATTGTAAGTGGTTTGGTGGAATTGATTGATAAACTCAGCCCATTTTATAAAATTTTATTAATAAACTTTTTAAAATATACATATTTTATGAATATTTTAATAGGAAGTAAATTAAAGCGAGTGATTTCTTATTTTTTTTTTAAAAGAAACGGCAGTATTACGTATTTGAAGTCTATTCTCTCATAGCACAATTTCAATTAAACTAATTACTCGATTACAAGCCCTTTTATACTTTTCACACATCTGTATAATTATCAACTACCCACAAAATATCAGGATAGTTTATAAGCTACCTACAAAAATAGTAAAGTTATATCTAACATCTAACAAAAGGTTGCTTTTAAATTTTCATTTTTAAATAAACGCTACACACTCAACGGCTCCCATTACGATAGTTATGTCCTGTGTCGGGGTTCCGGAAACATACACAATGACAAGGAAAAACACCCAGACCGCAAAACATGACTGTATGGTCAATACAAACATTTACTCCCAGCGGGAATCGAACCCGTGACCTGTGGCGCTTGAGGCAGGTTCGCCACCGCTGCGCCACAACGTCGTCAAAAATCTTTAATCTTTGTTATTTTATGGAACGAAATTCCTTTTCGCGTGTTAGAATTTTGTCCTACACCAGAGGTCTCAATCGATAGCTTCGTAATTATATATTTACCAGCATCGGGACACGACGTCCCTATCGCCCGCTGTTGGGATAATCTCTGTCACAGCAGAGGTTATTCCACCAGTGCAATCAGTCACATTGGTGGTAGGTCTTTTGTTGCAAGAGGCCGGCTAAATAGGTACCACCGCAGTGTCAAATATTCTACCGCCAAATAGTAGTTCTAAGGCATTATTGTGTTCCGGTTTGGAGGGCAGTGTAGGCTAGTGAAATTACTGGGCAAAGGAGATTCAAGAACCAATATCTCGAGGTTGGCAACGCGTGAGTGGTACCTACTAATGGTGTTGTAAGCGCTCATAGGCTACGGCAACCGCGACCGCTTACCATCAGGTGGGCCGTATGCTTGCTTGCCAACTTGCAACATAAAAAGAGATATACCTAGCCTAGCTTTTTTATTTATTTATTCTTTATTGTACACCACAAAAAGATACAAAGAATACAATAATTATCAATAATAGAGAAAAAAAATGTACAACAGGCGGTCTTATCGCTTATCAGCGATTTCTTCCAGACAACCTTGAGCTAGGAAAGATGCTACTCATAGGGTAGGTGGTGCAACTACATATAAAATATATACATACGAATAAGTACACATTACTTACATTACTTACTACATAAACACAATACATAAATAATTATATAAAATAAATACTTATATATATACTAATAATTATATAAAATAAAGACTTTTTTAGTAGATTGTCAAGGTACTTAGAGAAATATATCCACCTGTTTTTCTTTCTATACAGTGAGTTTATTATTATTAATATTTGGTAGGTAGCGAAAAGACTTTTTACATTTTATAATTTTTTTTATCATTATTCGCCGATAGTTTTATACCAAATGGAAACCTGCCAAATTTGCTAGACCATACGGTACCTGAAAATATAGTTATAATTTAGTCTTTATTGCTTGTCGACTAAATGATATAGACTAGCAAGTAACTAATAATTCTTATCTTATCTTATCTTTTAACAACGTTGTTGCGCAGCGGTAGCGAAACTGCCTTAAGCGCCACAGGTCGCGGGTTCTATTCCCGCTCGGAGCATATATTTATATTGACTATACAGGTATGTACGATGTAGGCATTTTAAAAGTAGTAGAGTTCTCTCAGCACAAAAGGGCCGGCTCGACGGGGAAGTACTACCCTCTCACAGAAAATCGGCGTCAAGTAACAATATCATTAGGTACTGTTGCGTTTCGTGCAATGAGTGAGAGCGCTGGAGGCCCAATTTCCCACCCCCTTAGCTATCTTCCTTTTTTCCCTTCTCATCTCGTCCCTCCTATTCCTTGGGTTGGCAACGTATGCTTGTTTGGTAACCGTCACGACATAAAAAAAAATGTTTTCCGGTCCGGTTTTTCTTTGTCATTGTCTATGTTTCAGGACCCCCGGCACAGGATATTACTATCCTAATGGGCCCGTCGAGTGTGTAGCATTTATTTATCTTACTAAAATATATTTATTTATACTTCAAAAGCTAACAGCTCCAATTGTGTCATGTTACCGTTACTTTTACCTAAATCAGCGGTAATTTGTAAGTCTATACATCGCATTGTTCATTGTACGTTGGCAGCACGCGATGGATGTTACCATTCTAGTGTGGACTTTATTATGTCTAGGTAGAGGTGAAAATGTCAATCTATTCATTGCGTCGGTCTTTCATGACGGGAATGTAAGTGCCAGTAGAATTTGTTGAATGTTTAAATGCCATCGATACTTTTTTTTCTGAAAATTCAGGTCGTGGTAGTTTTACCTAGTTTTAATGTTCATGTTTTAAACCATATACGCGTTTTTTGTTACTAAGTTGTCAAGCATACGGCCCACCTGATGATAAGCGGCTGCCGTAGCCTATGAGAGCTTGCAACACCATTAGTAGGTACCACTCCACGCGTTTACAACCTCGAGACATTGGTTCTTAAATCTTCTTTGCCCAGTAATTTCACTAGCCTATAGTGCCCTTCAAACCGAAGCACAGTAACGCCAAAAACACTACTGCTTTGTGGTAGAATAATTGACACCTACAAACCTACCTAGTTGGCCTCTTGTTATAAAAGACCTACCACTAGCTAACAATGGTTATCCAAGTCATTACTAATATTCCCATTACCTCTCCAAATTAGCTCGTAGATTGCGCTATGATTGTGTACAAGTTTAAGGGGGTCAGGATTGCAACTCTCGCGTTAATGGAGTTGAGTCGGCCCATTAACCGTTGAGCTATTGAGGCTTTGAACATGAACATCGAACATGGAACATTTGGAACATTGGCTTACGAACAGAGTTCGGCTTGTGCTCGCGTTCAACCGCTCATTAGCCATGAATTTGCTGTTAGCTGCGAAATGAGTGTCTCGACTTCGGTACTAACAATGATGAATCTTCCGGATATCGTCCCCACAGAGGAACCAAATCGGATCGCAAAGAACATTATTGATCGCGCTCTACCGCTCAGTAGCCATGGATTCCCTTAAGTTCGGTACTTACAATGTTGCATCCTCAAAACATGGTCCGCACAGAACACCCAAATTGGATCGCAACACATTTTTTTATTTTCATGTTCGCGTTCACCATGTTCTAGGTCGTTGGTGCGTACACGGCTTTAGGTACATTGGACCTATTAATTAAGATTTTACGAGTAGAAGACCATGGGACAATGTGTAACAGTATCAGTACTGTTACGTTGTATTCTGTGAGTGGAAATCTTGACCTCCCGCTTTCTTATCTTTGGGTTAGCAACACGCTAGTGCGGCAAGATCGCATAGGTTTGTTAACCTTTAGGATAGCCGTGAGACCGTTTCTAACCATTATGTAAAATCCAGTTTTTCAATAAAATTTTCTTCATATCTTACGCTCTTTGTAGTTAAAGGTTATTTGTACAGATGTGCTTAAAATTGCAATATTACATTAACCCAAATGATACGAGTATAAAGACGAAATCCTTTGGTTAAACTTTGATAAAATCTGTGTCAGTCTAGGCAAGTATTTAGGACATCTGCACACTGCATTTTCCCGCCCACGCGTAAAATTACAGTTATTAGTCATTCTCAATCGCGTTTAGTTAATTCAATGCCGTATTATTCTTAAACCGTTGTAGCGTTGCGTATGCGCTGTGTAAACGGAACGTTGGTGTTTTTTTTTTCTAATCATATATTTAAAACGGCCTCCCACGGGCTTTTGAAAGTGGGTTAATGTCAAACCCACACGACCTGTGTCTCTGTCTCGTTGATTGACACACGTCTTGGGTCCCTTTTATCGTCTTAATATGTATCTTGAAAAAGGCTCACGAATAGATCAAAGATTTAATGTGAGTAGCTCAAGTCTCCTTAGTTCATTTTAAAGGGCTACTTTGATCTTGATATGATAGAGAGACGCCATATATAGTATATGATTTTTTGATGTCGTTAAGCATTCTTGGGATATTATCTGGAGATTTTATTAAAGATTCGACGATTATCAGCGGTACGTCTGGAAGTTTCGGAACCTTTAAGACCTTTGAAGTGTTGTAATGTACGCTTACGACTATTTTCTGCGTTTTAGAGGACTGTACCCAAAGACTGCCAATGGCACCCTATTACTAAGCCCCCATAGATTCAGGGACACCGGAGGCGAGGAGGAGGTAGAGAGTTTTTATTTTCACAGAATGGGTATTTCTGTTGCCGTTACAATCACGAATACTAAAAATAATATAAAATTGGGTACACATATTGATATTTTTTAAGTTTTTCTTGTATATTCTATATTGATACGGAGACCTTTATTTGCGAGTTTAATACTCACTTCGCGGACTTGATGAAACTCCTCAAAATTTATTATCTATCTAGCTAAATATATCACGCGATTTCTGTCATTATTTTGTCTTCATTGGTTCTAGTCGAAACCTTAACTATACCGATAATAAATTCAAAATATGGGTATGTTTTCGGACACCAAACACAGGATATAACTATCCTAATGGACCCGTTGAGTGTGTAGCGTTTAAAAAAAAAATTTTTTTCGTAAGAATTTTTCGTTCTACAAACTATGTCACGGTGTATAACTGAAGAGATAAAGTGTTGTTTTATCATTGTTATTGCGTACCTTAACCTTACTTAAAGGTGTACATTGCGTTATTTGTATCCGATTCGTTCCATTTCGCTTGCTTTGTAGGTCACTTGGCATTACCGACGACGACATTATCTTAAAGAAAACCACTAAGACTTTTAATAGAAATACTAATTTTATACGGATTCTCTTGTTAAGAGTTAAGTCTTCCTCTCCGTCGTTTTCTTCATAACTGAAGGTCGTGTCCACTCTGGTCCAGGGTCTGCGCCATGGTCTTCATGTTTCTCCCGTATGTCCTGTCCTCGGTCTACCTCAGGGCTGTGGTCACTTGGAGGCCAGTGAGATAGGTAACTTGGTCCCACCACCGTGTGGGGGAGCAGCCGCGTGGGTTCCCCTCTACTTTCCCAAGCACCATCAACTTGTCTAGGTTGTCGGGTTGCCTTCGCGCTTTGTGACTAAAATAGCGAAAGACACGCTGGCAAAATACTTGATAGTCTCGTTTTTATGTTAGTTGTTGCAAGTTGTTGCAGGATCGATACATTGGTTCTCTTGGCTGTCCACGGTATTTTTTTTTATGTTACAAGTTGGCAAACGAGCATACGGCCCACCTGATGGTAAGTGGTTGCTGTAGCCTATGAGCGCTTGCAGCACCATTAGTAGGTGCCACTCACGCGTTGCCAACCTCGAGATATTAGTTCTTAAATCTCCTCTGTCGAGTAATATAACAAACCTACAGTGCCCTTCAAGCCAGAACACAGTAATACCTAAGCACTACTATTTGGCAGCAGAATATTTGACGCTGCGGTGGTACCTACCTAGCCGGTCTCATGCAACAAAAGACGTACCACCAGTGTGACTGATTGCACTGGTGGAATAATCTCTGCTGTGACAGAGGTTATCCCAACAGCGGGCGATGGGGTCGTCACATCCCGACGCCGGGGACGGTATGCGCAGAATCCTTCGCCAGCACTACATCGTCTTCCTCTCCAGTTAAGTCTTATGATATTTATATTTACTATCTTCTGCCCGCCGCTTTGCCGGTTTTCCGATTTTTGATAAGGCTATTTTATGCTCCCTATTTCACTCCCTTTGTATTTTTGTCTTCATGGTCCTTTCTATATCTATACGAATTTTATTATAATCAATTCATTGGTTTAGGCGTGAAAGCGCCACAAACAAACTCATATTCGCGTTCATAATATTAGTTAGTCTTATAATAAAAACTAAACACAATATTGTTTGCTGCAATAAGACCGCCTTTGCAAGCTTTTATCTTAGATTGACATTGTAACCTTGTATTTTATTAATTGTGTGAATTTAAGATTTATCTATCTGAATCTAAAATTATAAAGATATTTCAAAGCCTTTTTTAACTTTACCTGACTTTTTTGTTATAAAGGGTAAACGAGCGGATATATGTATTACAGTGCTGCCATCAAATGGATGATGAGAAGAAGGGGAAGAAGGAAAGAGAAGACAGAGACAAGCAGGAATCGAACACGCGACCTGTCGCGCTTAAGGCATGTTCGCTAACGCTGCGTCATAACGTCGTCGAATATCATCAAAAAACTAGCTTGTAAAGTTTTAAATCATCGTACTAGGTCATATACACTATAACTATTTGATATGAATTCAATGATTTATACATATCGCTCAACCCGGTTACATACTGTAGGCGTATATCGTATCTCAATCGCACAAAGCACATACGAATGATAATCCGTTAATTGGCCTGATCTGGTTTGAATTCGACGTGCGCCGTTTTACTTTTGAAGCGAATAAATCGCCTTTGAATTATTATGTATGGAACTTAACTGCGTTTTAAAATCCAAAGATGAGTGTTATAACGATCGGATAGAAGGACATAGATTTCGCTGTAATTAACACACACACAGACACACACACAACAAACACATAAAAACCATACACACTCATTTATATCGGATATACATATGCAACTTTGCACTCTATTGCTTGAACCTCCAGTCTTCTTTGGGACATTGTATTCTAGTATTATATTATTTTAATTGTTACTCTAAGATTGCCTAGCATATACCTATATTTTTTATTTGCTCTTCACGTGAACTGTAATTTACTTTGAGTAATAATAAAGATCTCTTTAAAGCTTTTAAGCCTTTAGTTCTTATTTACACATATAAGTCTCAAGGTTTGTGTTGTGTTTGTGTTTCCAGACCCCCGACACGGGGTATTTTTATATCAGAGGGTCAAATAAGTTTGAGGCTCATCTGATGTTAAGTGATCACCGCCGCCCATGAACATCTGCAACACCATAAGGCAGGTTCGTTGCCGTCCATTGATAAAGGAATAGGCTCTCCTCTTGAAGGTTCCCAAATCTTATCGGATCGTATACTGTATAGCTGTACTTTTATGTTAATACGTTGTTTCCATGTTTTGACCTATATACATTTATTATTAGTTTGTAACTCACCTGGCATAACGTAGTATAAAACAAAGTCGCTTTCTCTGTCCCTATATCCCTATATATGCTTAAATCTTTAAAACTACGCAACGGATTTTGATGCGGTTTTTAAATAGATAGAGTAATTGAAGAGGAAGGTAATTGATTATATTTATAATAACATCCATTAAGTGGAGAAAAAAAATAATTTTTGAGGTTTCCAATGTGATGTCGTAAATAATTACATTTAACGCGTGCGGGCCACGGGCAGTAATGAATAAATCACAACTACTGGGTCGATTTTAATCATTTTTTCAGTGAATGATATAGGCTATATATTTTATACTCGTGCGAAGCCGGAGCGGGCCGCTAGTAGTGATATATAATGTTCTAAACTATATTTTATCTTGCCATGTTTGTATGTAATCTATATTAGTATGAACAACTATATAACTTAATCTCGTTAAGCATTTTTATTTAAGTAATAATTTGACGACGTTGTGACGTAGCGGTAGCGAACCTGCCTTAAATGCAACAGGTCGCAGGTTCGATTGCCGGTCGGATCAGAGTTTTGAAATGATCAGAAGTGAATGTTTTCCGGTCTGGGTATATTTGTCCTTGCCATTGTGTATGTTTCCGGACTCCCGACACAGGATATAACACTCCTAGTGGCGGCCATAGAGTGTCTAGCGTTTATTTATTTATTTATTTATTATTGATGGGTTTGATACTTAATTTATTTTACCTTTTTATCTATAACACATGCTCAAAGGCCTGCTTGTATCCCTTATGTTGACACGCAGTGACGGTTTACAAATTCAAGGCTAATAGGCTGTAAGGTTTTTGCCGCCCTTGCCTCTGGTTGACAGTGGGAAGAAGGAAAGGCAGAGGGCGCAAAGGCCGATTACTGGTTGGGTACAATGACAAGATAGAGGGGATAGTCATTGGCAAATTTGTTGCAGATTTCTACCTGAAACAGAAAACCGTCAAGCAGAAATTAGATTTCTATGAGGTAGAAAAAAAATTGGGTCCCCAAATTTGCCGCCCTAGGTTCAAGCCTACTCAGCCTGGTGGTAAATGCGGCACTGTTCTCATGTATTAAGATTTAATATATATATAACGGGAACACTCACAACAAGATATCGTATTCACAATTGCGTTAAGACATGCGAAGGCAACAATCATTACTCTACGGGACCTTGACGTGTGTAAATATTTTTGCACGAAAACAACCTAACAATAGATGATAAAGGTCAAAAGTTTTAATGTTTATAATCGATGTTGTTTTAATGAAATGACTTACAATAATATTATAAAGATAGTTATCTATTATTATATATTGATAATGATATAGTAAGTTAAGTTTTTACGTATTAAAAGTGTAGAGATATTTTCGTTGGGACAAAGGTTTTGATCGCTATAATGAGCGATAGTTATGTTCTGTGTCGAGGGTCCAGAAACACCTATAAGCACAAATGTAAATATATGTTCAAAACAAACATGCCCTGAGCGGTAATTCAACTCGCGACCAATGATGTCTTATGTAGTTAACTACCGCTGCGCTACAATGGTCGTCAAAAGAATAATAGATTAAAATTTGCATCCAAGGCTGAATAATTGAAAACCACTATTTTAATGGGCATAACGATTATTTCGTACGTTCAGTCACGAACGCAGTCACGATTCGAGGGTCTAACGAAATCTAACCAGAAACGTAATTATTTATACATTGTTTCGCCGCAAAAAATGTGAACGTCTGTCTGCGAAGCTTCATTTCATAGTTAATACATTATAGTCATACTAATAAATACGAAAGCTTGTATGTTTGGATGTTTGTGTAAAAATGACACATAACTTTGGATGACGCAAAGTTATGTTATATTGTGTTATGTACCATGTTGTGTTATCAATAAACTACTAGAATACACTAGGAATTATGATTGGATGTTTATTGCTTCATAATGCAAAAACGGCTTAAAGGATTTTTGATGTAAATTAGCACACAAATAGTTTACTGTGTGTATTGACAAGTAATACATTTTTATACCGAAAAGTTGAGGAATATAAAAAACGTACCTTATAAATTTTTGTGTTCAATTTATAATATTTTACGTAAATCAATGAAGGATTAATTGATTCAATTTTTTAGAGTATTTAAAAAGTTAATAAAGTTAAATATTTTAACGGAATGCGGTCAAGTGAAACCTCAATCTTTAATCAATTTTATTTCATTGATTTCATTCTTTAATTTTTATAAATTGAAATACCTCATTTAATGTTTTCGAGTTCTCGCTACGTCGTGAAACGTTCCAGAGATGATAAAATAGTATATATTATGCTAATGCATAATACTCGGTTGGCTCACGTTTTTAGAATACATTAAGGTATTTATAGTGCATCGTATTGTTTCGAAGTTACTTTACCACTTCGTACTAAGACAAAGGAGTTCTTTGGTAGTGGCAAGTGTACGAAACACCTTTGTATTTTTGACATGTCAACGTTAACCGACTTCAAAATGTTGAGGCTATCAATATGGGTTTGTGATTTTTGTTTATGTTAACGATATCTTCGGGGAAGGGGATAGAATCCACAAATGTGAAAGCTAGTTGTTAGTTACGAACGATTAAATTAAATTGTTTTTATGCAGCCATGCCTCAGTTAAACTTGGTTTTTAAACGTTCCTATTTTTATTACATGACTTAATTATAAGAATCAATATTTAAATTACCTTTTTTTTGTTTTAACTATATTTATACATAAACCTGTACTGTGTAATCTACATTGTGAGTTAAATTAAGAGAATATTGTCGATTTTTTTTTAATTGGTAAAGAAGGTCATTTTTATATATTGTCACTAAGTGAAGAAAAAGGTTTAAATAAAACCTTTCAAGATAAAGTCAAATTGCTCCATTCAGTCCCATTCCTTTTTCGTGTTGATGATTCAATCAAAAATATAAATTGTATAATTTAGTTAGCAGGGGTGGACCAGTTTATAAAACTTATAATTCTGATTGAGTTGTGATATTCCGTAGTTTCAAAAATTTGTAGTTCTAAACAATATTACGAACTTATAAGCGCGTTAACATTTGAGCTCCGTGTGTGATAAAAGATGCGCCTCTACGAGCTTATACGCTCTTTTAAACGCTGGTCATAAAGCGCCCTAATCGGCTTTATGGGCAGACTTGACATATTTGAAACATTTTTTTAAATAAATAAATACACACTCAACGGGCCCCAATTAGGATATTAATATCCTGTGTCGGGGTCCGGAAATATACACAAGGACAAACACACCCAGACCGGAACACATGTTTGTATGCTCGATACAAACATCTGATGCGAGCGGGAATCGAATCCGCGACGAGTGGCGCTTAAGGCAGGTTCGTTAAACAATAATTATGATGCTATTTCTAATCATACTCTTCCGTGTTCAACAGAAATGGTCAAGTGATTCTCCTACCAATTGATTGTGGCTATCTGTCACTTCACATCGGACTGTATTCATAAGGTATCATTAATTCACTCATTCTAACGAATATCGTCTCTAAGTGATAAGACCTTAAGGGCTATTTAACTATGATGGAATGTATCCGCATCTTGATACGATTGCGCATTATTTTATTTATTTGACCGTAATAGGGCGGTTGTAACCTCGGTTATGACTGACATTTAAAATTATACGTAGTTATTCTTTTGTATGAGATGAGTTTATTATAAGTAGGCAGGAATTATTGTTAATGAAACGATAATTATATGAATAAAGAGCCTTGTATCTTTTAATTGCATGGGTGGCCTTAAAGCCACTGTTGTAGAGGCATGCATGAGACCAGGAAACTAATACCCTGTCGCAGAAAATTTTGTGGAAAGTACCAGTAGATTTTGTTGCGTTTCCTGCGATGAGTGAGATCACCGGCGGCCCAATCGCTCATCCTCTCTCATTTCCCATTATTTTTTCCTCCTTTTCCTTCCCTCATATCCCTTGGGTTGGCAACGCGCATGTGATACTTCAAGTTTCACGCGCGTTCGTAGGTTTTACACAGACAGTTTTAGGCGTTGACTGCTCATCATAAGGGGGCGTATGCTTGTTTGCCAAACGTCATGAAATAAAAAAAGCAGATCTTAATAAGTCGTTCAAGCCATCAGTAGTTGCATTTCGTTTGTTGAATGAGATCTTACGAGACTGTTGGCTTGTTAGGTCTCGTTAGTTCTTTCTGTCGATCTTGAATAAAACATTTCTGGTGTTGAAACCTTCCATACACTGTTCCACTTACCATCAGGTAGAGCAGACGCCAACATTCCATATTAATATTATGAGTGTAACAGACAGACTTACTTTTGCACTTGCAAAAGTAAGTCTGTCTGTTACGCTTTCACTTCATGAGGAAGATGAAAGTATTTATGGAAGAAGAAAAAACCCTTATACCAATCTCTTTAATTATTCTTAAAGATGATAAGTATTGGCCATAAATACATTTGTAAGTTATCTGACTGAGGGTTGTCCTTGCGGGTCTCATTACATTACCTATGAGACCTTAAAGTGTCAACCTCCTATGTTATAACACAGATGATAATTTACATTTAGTAGATAATTTACCTTAATCCAATAAGTTGCTTCAACTTTATAAGTTTATTCGTGTAATGGCGATCGAGCTAGTGATTATTTTTTTTTTTTTTTGGAATGTGTATTGCTGTTGGCCCTACTAGCCTTGATAGCGTCACCGGGCGGGGGGCCGAGTACTGAGACTCAGCCGTGATAAAGGGACAGCCCTCACGGGGCCTCAAATTTAATTCCGTCCTTAGGGTGCCTCCTGCGAAGCCGAACCACGGCTAAGGACGTCATTGGAGATGGAGGCAGCGCTCCGAGCGCATTCTATACGATAGACTCACCCGACGGTGTGAGCGCGACGCGACGTGCGAAACAGAGGACCTCGTCCTCGCCGGCGAGGACGGTGTTGTGTGCGTGTCTGTGCTGTGTAAGGGCATTTTCTAATGTAATCCTATCGTCAGGGTCTTGCAGGACGTGCTTAGGACGCCTTACTTTTGTCGGTTGGTTACATCGGTCTGTGTAGATACAAGCATGTCTAATCAAAGGATTTGGATGGAAAGTAGTTTGATCGAAATAGTTTTGCGATAAGCACTTCAAATGGAGCTAGTGATCAAATCACGAATAGTATGATCATCACTAATAAGATGAATCAAAAGTAATTTTGTAATTTGTGAATCAACTCGTATGACTATAGATAGGATTTTTTAATTAAATACCTATACTGGGACAGTGTAGTGACACCGTTGTGGCGTATTGCTAGCGAGGCCACCTTTAGCCTCGACGGTTACGAGTTTGTTTCCCGCTCGGGCAGATGTTTGTATTGATCAAACAAATATCTATGCGTTTGTCCTAGTGACTCTTGATAAGTAATTTGCTCATATCCAATGAGTTACTGGTTCATCCTTACGATTGCGGAGGTCAGATGACAATCGCTCTGTGTAAAAACTAGTAACCTGTCGAATCCGGACAAGATTAATAAGCAGACCCTGGGAAGATGCCGTCATAATGCTTGAATGCTAGATTTGTATCGTTTAAGTTTTATCAAGAAAAAAGATTATATCATTTAGTATTTTATTGAAATTGATCGACAGATTTCGAAAGAAAGTTAAGTGTTGTTTAAATATAAGTGACTATTAGTTTTGCCTTTCATTGTTCCGTCCGGTGCGAGACAATAACCGGAATCGTTATATTTAACTGTCTCTTTTGTTAAGACGATTTATGTCTAACTACTATAATATATACGGTGGATATGTTTATTATAGAGATTGTTCTTTGTTTTAGACAATAATGCTTTTTCAACTTCCTCCTTTGTTAACATTTGTACATCTATCAGGAACTTTTCATTTGTCTGGGTGGCTGTCGGTCTGTATGTCTGTCTGTTTATCCGCCAAACCTCTGAAATAACTTAACCTATTTTTAAAGTAACTTTCACTGTTATAAGGAGTAATTTAGGGCTAAATAAAAAAAAATACTTTGACATAATTTAGTTGGTTGTCATAACTAAATGTCCCCGCAATATATTTAGTGGTTTTCAAGTATGTACGAAAGATAAGACGACGTTTTGATTTTAATCCAAAATATTTTTAATAATGATAGATGTATCATTTCTCAATTGGTTTCGGTTTTCTAAATCAATGTCACCGGTTACATAAATTACGGACGTAAGATATTAATCTTAGTGTAAAAACTAATAACCTGTCAGATCGGTGATAAGTACATTAATATATTATATTGAATTATCGAAACGTAGAATTCATTAAAAGTGAATGTGTATAATGGATATTAATAATCTGTATTTAAATTATACTAATTTTTTTAATGTTACTAAGTTGGCAAGCAAGTGTACGGCCCACCTGATGGGACGCGGTTGCCGTAGCCTACGAGCGCGCGCAACACCATTAGGAGGTGCCACTCACAGGTTGTTAACCTCGAGATATTGGTTATTAAATCTCCTTTGCCCAGTAATTGTACTAGCTGCCCTTAAAAACGGAACACAATAATGTCAAAGACACTACTAAGAACAAAAGTCTTACCACCAGTGTGACTGATTGCACTAGTGAAATAATCTCCTATGTGACAGATATTATCTCAACAGCGGACGATGGTCGTAACGTTCCGACGCCGAAAAATATACTTATATTTAATATGAGTTGTTTAATTACTTTTTAAACGACTCGATAAGTTCGACTGACTAACTGACTGACTAAATATGTTACTTCGGAGATCTAGAATGGAAAGAATAATTGGACGCAAATAAGCAATACCATGTCAACCCACAAAATTGAAAAAACTGAGTTATATATGCAGAAGTCTTGGTAAATGGCTGAAGAACATTTTTCTTTAATATTTGGGTTTTAAGCTTTAAAACTTCTAAAAAGCCATTTTTTCAATCATGCAATTTATGTATTTTTAAACGTTTTGTATTTGTATTGTATACTTTTTTTTTGTAAAAATAAGTAAAATAACTTACATAAATCTGAAATTGCCAAAAACTTGACCTATACATAAAAAAAATCATATAAAGCAAGTTCTTAAAAATTTTCAAACGCGTTTTTCTCGAAATGACATTCGTGTGGGTTGACATGGTATTGCTTATTTGCGTCCAATTATTATAACAGCTACGACTTTTATTGTTTGAGTTTTATATTTGGCGATAATCTTAAACCTAACGTCAAGCAATTTTAAGAAAAAGAGAAAGGGACAACATTTTAAATATTTCTTCCAATATACTGCGTCTGGATTTCGAAGATATAATTATAACCTTAAAAATCAAGAAATAAATAATTACATTTGACATAAATCTAAATAGTTTATAATAAAATTGAAATGTAAAATTTTATTAATTTATGTACCAATGTTATGTACAAAAATGTTACTGCAATTAAATTATATTCTATTATATTATATTTTAAATAAATATATATTAAAGAGAAACGGGAACTTAATAGCTAATCAAGCCATTCATAATAATAAAGTAATTTTTTCGGAAAGCTTTAATTTTGATATCATTTATCGTTATTTAGACTGTATATGTACTTCTAATAAAGCCTATTATTTCATTTTAATTCCAAACATCTAGTATAAAATATGGCTGTTAAAATAGTTTATTAGTACAATAGACGTAATAATGATATTCATATACAATACGCCGTATCGGAAACGGATATCGCGTCCCTCCACGGTATCAATCAGACGTTGATCGATTGTTTACAGTGTCCGTGTATCCGAATATAGCCTATCGTTTGTACTTACGAGTGTTATGAATACACATCATATTGTCAGGACAAAAAGGATTTTTATTTTTGGTTTCGGAAGTTTGTTGTATACTAAATTTTATAGTCTATATACATTTAAAAATGATGCTGTATATGTGGCTATGTGTACTTGTTTTTTTTTTTATGTAAGAGGGGGCAAACGGGCAGGAGGCTCACCTGATGTTAAGTGATCACCGCCGCCCATGAACATCTGCAACACCAGAAGGCATGCAGGCGCGTTGCCGACCTTTAAGGAAAGAATAGGCTCTTCTCTTGAAGGTTCCCAAGTCGTATCGGTTCGGAAAGACCGCCTTGTGTAGTCATATTGTCCGTATGAACTGAAAACGGCTGGACCGATTGGGATAATTTTTTTAATCAATTTTTCTAGATTATACAAACATTAGATTTTACGTGTGTTCAGTCAGAGCGGTTGGGTTATATATAAAAGTTAATTGATAAAATTATTGAACTTTATGTTAATATTTTTAATAAATGGTGAGGTGTTTTTTCATCTTGCAGTCCGGCTTAGCGAGAATAATGAATATAATTATAGCTTTTGTTTTAATTAGATATATGACTCAAGACTTTTATGCGCGTGTCATATGTAATCGGAAACGGACATCCCGTTGCTGGACAAAAAAAAAATACATATAACAAACCTGCAAGACGCATTAATTAAAAATAAATGAGTGAACTTAATTTCTATTTCTATATGAATAATCTTGTTTGAATTTCTTTGTTATAATTATTAAGTAAATTAAAAATAAAATTCAGCAGGCGATTCACGTTCTCATTAGAATCCCCTGGTTAGACGTATTCAATCATTCATACATAGATTGACCAAAGTCAGGCGTTTTAATGATTTAGTCCAAGACCCTGATGATAGGATCACGTTGGGCAATGCCAAGCAAGTCCCGAAACGCTCACACAGAAAGTTGGAGTGTATTTTTTTTTCTTAATGTCATGACGGTTGGCAAACAAGCAAACAGTCCGCCTGATGGTAAGCAGTCACCGTAACCTATGAACGATACTTGAAGTATTACATCCGCGTTGCCAACCCAAGATATAAGAGGGTAGGGCTGAGAAGGAAAAAAGGAACAGAGGGGAGGGGTTACTCATCGCCCGAAACACCACAGTACTTTTCGCGGTGATTTTCTGTGAAAGGGTAGTACTTCCACGGACGTGCCGGCCCATTTGTGCTGGGAGAAGCATGGCTCTACTACTATACACATACGTAATGTATATTATGTTCGATTTTCGGACCGTTTCCTCTTTGTGACCAGTCATTTAACTCTAGTAGGGACAGCACTGTACAGTCATGAAAAAAACTCATATATACTTTGATTTTATATAATGGAAAGTTATATCACTACATAGTATATATAAAACAAATTCGCTTTCTCTGTCCCTATGTATGCTTAAATCTTTAAAACTACGCAACGGATTTTGATGCGTTTTTTTAATAGATAGAGTGATTGAAGAGGAAGGTTTATATGTATAAAAATAGTGGAGAAAAAAAAAAAAACATGAGGTTTCTAATGTGATGTCGTAAATAATTACATTTAACGCGTAGGCCACGGGCAGTAATGAATAAATCAAAACTACTGGATCAATTTTAATCAATTTTTCAGTGAATGACATATGCTATATATTTTATACCCGTGCGAAGCCGGAGCGGGCCGCTAGTTAAATTATATAATGCATAAAAAAATAGATTGGCTTTCTAGATTTCTAAAAGTATTTAACGTATTTAGTGAAAAAGTTAACTATTTTGAAATTGATTGTTGTCTATCGACTGGTTTGTTACGCTTCGTGTCTTATCTCGGTTAACAATGTAGTTTGCTCCAATATAACCACAACCCAATGCGCCAATATAACCAACTTAGTTTGAACCAATTTCCAAAGTGTTTGCATAAGTTTTAGTTCCAGCGTTGTTAATTTTGTATACTATTTTACGGAGTCTTTAATGCTACATTTAAAACTTTATTTAAAAAAATTATTGGATACCGGTTTAATAAATCATGCCGCTAAAAAAACAATATGAAAATAGTTTTTTATCGTGAACATATTCTATGTCTAGTTATTTGACTTGTTCTGTAGCCTAAGCGGTTTGAAGATGTGTTTAGTTTCATCTTGGGAGCTTATTACCATTAACTCTTATTGCGATTCCATTCAATCCTAATTGTAAATCAATCCAGATTTTGTTTGAGCATGACGTATAAATATGTATTTCATGATACGAAATAGCGATACAGCTCAGTTTAGGCACGTCATTTCAATCGCATTGAGTTAATGGCAAGCCCCCTGATCATGGGTGTTCTGTCTCTAAGCTTTTAAAAAGTTAAGTAGGTGGTGCTATTGCAAATATAAACATAGTAATTGAGTATCTGAATATGACTTGTTTTATTTTTCTTGTATTTCTTATACTTACGATCGTGGGGAACATTTAAGCGAAGACTTTTCTTATTTTACACCACTAAAATAGTATAATATTATAGGTAATTGGCTTGTGTTTTAATTATTTACTTTTTGTTTCAGGTAAATTAAAACTCATCTACTTGTAAGAAAGAAAACGCCTAAATCATGTAAGTTTTATAATAACTTAATATTTAATCTGTCCAAGTTTTTTCGTAACAAGATTTGATACGGTATGGTATGTTATTGTAGGTACCGTAAATAGTTCGAAAATCATTAATAGTATTAAAACGTCAATATTGCGTTGTTTTACATGTGCTTATCTGCGTTGAAAACTTCGATAACGCGATGCAGGATCGTGACGATTTTTTCTTTTTTTATAGTTAACGTGAAAGTTTCGTGCAATTCTTATTAAGTTTTGATATATTTAAGAAATTAAATGTGACGCTAAATCCCACTGTTTAAAAAAGCCATCACCAAAACCCAATGCTTTAACTTAGACTTTGAAAAATCTACGATGGTTTTGCAATGGTGGTTACAACTCAGTATTAAGCTTTGTCTGTGACACGACATTTCATCACTATCTTAGCCGGTTTGAGTCTAGACCGTGCATTTTATCAATGACGTCATCGCGTTATGCGGGCGTTTTATCTCTAGCCAGTATAGTTTGTATCATGAACCTTTGTCATTATCTATTAATTATTAATTTTCAGTTCATGAAAAATAATGGTGTTAAGATTTTATTCACTATTATTAGAGTAACTATCGAGTTTCTTGCCGCTACTTTACAAAAGTTTCTTTTACAAGTCTACGTGAATAAAAATTATTTTGATTTCAATTCGTATTATAAGTACTTGAATTAGCATTTTTTTAGTTTATATATTTTTTAAAATAAACGTTAAACAATTACCCCTGTATTGGGGATCCAACACTACCAAAATTAAGCAAAAATACAATAATGTAATACATGTATGAAACAATTTAACAGTTTTTACATGAATATTTTCTTTACAAATTTCTCTTCATTATAACTGCTAAAATTTCATCTAACTAATTAATCTTAATTTCGTATACAGGCCCAACTTTCTTAGTGTTAGCGACAGTGAATTTGCGCAACCGTTGCATGACATTTTGACGGACAGAAATAGTAGTAACGACCCAATTCTACGCCCCTTGAATAAACTATACTGTTATTTAATACACAGTACTGTACTCACTCACAAATAGAGTATTTTGGAAATTACATTTAAATACGAATTTCATAATGGTGAAATATGAATAATATTTTTTCTTATTCTCAAAGAAAAAAAGGCAAAGAAATAATCGGACTGGTGATATCTGGACTCGGACCGTGGTTTTCTCTCTGAAAATGCGGATAAAACGACATTTTCTCAAAATGAATCCTAGCTAGATTTTTGCTCGTTTAAAGGTATTAATTAAATAACATTTTGCAAAAGATATATACTTATATACCTAGATAAATATGTGTCTGTATTGATCTTATTGGTTAGATTATATATTAAAGTAGTATTATATTAGACTAGCGAATCGCCCTTGCTTTATTTTCAAAACACAACAATTTGAAAAAGTATAAAAATATTTGCTTATAAATAAGAATAGAAGGAGGACCATAATTTTCTGTGGTCCAACACTCACTGAAAACAAATATATCAATTTGTTTATACCCTGGATATTTTGACAAAGTATACACAGTGATTTACCGATCTGGTTGTCTGGTAGCACTTTAATAGTTTCCGTAGGTTTATTGAGCACCAGAAAGAAGCCGGAAACTTTGTTTTTAAGTTAAAAAGTATAGATGAATGAACATGTTTTTTACCGTGTTCTAAAATTCCAAACCTGAAGAGTTGAATAAGGGTTTGAAAGTTCCTACGGGAGGTCAATCATTTTTGATACTAGAAGCCTTAAACTTTGCCATTCGGTAAACAATTAAGAAATAAAGAAACACGTGTTTTAATATTTTCTAAAATTCCACCCCTCAAGGGTTGAAATGGGGTTTCAAAGTTTGTATTAAAATTGGTATTCATGCGGGTGAAGCCACTGGCAGGAGCTAGAATATGTATAATATTGATACTAGAAATCTTGCGGGTAGGATTTTATTTCCACAATTCGAGACTTTCACAAGACCGCAGGCGCCGCAGATTTTCTAAAACAATAGACCCGTTGAGCACCTTTCATTCTATAGTATACTATTGAAGTGCAAATGAAGATCGTCTAGTGTCGTTTTATAAAGAACCAGTGACTCGTAAAAGTTTCGCACAGCAATTACATTAAGACCTTTGTCTCTAGTGTAAAACAACACAAACGGTACACACACAACTGCCTCCATTACGATAGTGATTATTTGTGTCGGGGGTCCGAAAACACACAGGTACTAGTATAAAAAGGCAGACCGAAAAACATGCCAGTCTGATACTGCTCCGGGCGGGAATTGAACCTGTGACATGCTTGTAGTAGCTTAAGCAACGTCGTCAAAAAATAGATTGTATATACATTATTTTAATACAAATGTTTTTAACCTACTCATCCAGAAGGTGAGTAAGGTTTATCCATTGTATCTTTGGGAAACCATGTAGTATAATCGTCTTCATATTTAATTGTGCAGTAACATAGATTGTCAAAATGTTAAGTAAGCACTGTTAGTGATTATTAAAAAGACAGGTTGTAGTCGGATGCTCAATTAGTTTTTTAGAAATCATCTTATTTGATCATTGACCTACAAAAATGCAATAACTATTCACTAAACACACATTAAACAGTTCATTTTTTATTTTGTCGGTAAAAAGGTTTTCAGTTTTTTGTACAGCTTGACATTTATTTATATTTATTAACAAGAATTTTCATAGAAATGTGAAAAACATGATGAATCGTAAAGCACATTTCGCGTCCATTCATTCTGCGTGTCGCCGCAAAATATAACTGTGACATAAAAGAACGATTATTTATTTATGTTAATAAGGGACATTGCGTTTGTCTGTAATTTTATAAAAACTTCTAAACGAAAAAACGTGAATCATTTTCTGAATTTTGTTTTTTTTTTATATTATCAGTTGGCAAACAAGCATACGGCCCATCTGATGGTAAGTGGTTGCCGTAGCATATGAGCGCTTGCAGCACCATTAGTAGGTGCCACTCACGGGTTGCCAACCTCGAGATATTAGTTCTTAAATCTCATCTGCCCAGTAATTTCACTAGCCTACAGTGCCCTTCGAACTGGAACACAGTAATGCCTAAGCACTACTATTTGGCGGCAGAATTTTTGACACCAGTGTGACTGATTGCACTGGTGAAATAATCTCTGCTGATAAATAAAAGTGCTGACAAGCAAAACTTCTTCTATCTCGGTATCTAGAAATCTGTTCTCATATTTTTATATACCTGACTGACTGATTCATGATAATTTTTATAATAACTAAACAACATATAACCATAACAGTATTATAATAATATAGTATAATAACCGTAACACGCGTTCTCTCCTTCCTATAACCTGGATCCTTCAAACGAGGCGTGAAGAGGCATCTTGTAGTAGTAGTAGTCGGCGTGTAGACAGGGTGAGGGTGGCTAACGCGGTTGCCTTCCGCAACTGTATTAGCCGCCTTTGCGTTTAGGCTTTACAGCCACTTACCATCAGGTGGAATACGGACATTTGCCTTACTTTTCAAATAAAAATAAATACCACTCAACCAAAAACAACAACCAAACAGACAGAGGCTTCAATTATTTAGGTATATATTTATTATGTGTATGACACGTCAAGATAATATTAGTTTTTTTTTTAAATCACAACTGACGAAATTATCGAAACAAAATATCGCATCTAGCATATTTAATCAAAAATAAATTAGAATTTTAAAAGCTAATTTGAATAATAAAAAACCAATTCAATTCCTTGTATACAAATCAGTTGCATAATGAATTTTCATGGAAAACGAATTAGTTTTTTTGTCGTATTTTTATACATCGAAGTCAATAACCTCAATAGAATGACCGGTAAATGAAGCCTCAATAGTTCAACGATTGATAGGCTGACCTTCTATTGCAAGAGATGCAAGTTCGATCCTGACCCCCTGTGTTATTATCGGACAAACTGGCATAAGCTATAATTTGGAGCGGAAGTAAGAATATTAGCTATGTACTAAAAAACTGCCACTTTTATTGCAATATTAGTATTGCACGTTTAGTATTCTGAGGTGTTAAGCTTTTAAAAGTTTATAACACTAGCGGCCCGCTCCGGCTTCGCGCGGGTATAAAATATTTAGCCTATGAAAAAATGATTAAAATCGATCCAGTAGTTTTGATTTATTCATTACTGCCCGTGGCTCGCACGCGTTAAATGTAATTATTTACGGAATCACATTAGAAATTAAAATTAATTATTTTTTTCTCAACTATTTAATGGATGTTATTATACATATAAACCTTCCTCTTCATTCACTCTATCTATTAAAATAACTGCATCAAAATCCGTTGCGTTGTTTTAAAGATTTAAGCATACATAGGGACAGAGAAAGCGACTTTGTTTTAACTATGTAATGATACACATTCATAAATTCAAGTTTTTCATGTACAGAACCTGTAATACAATAAATACAGTACTTAAGGAATAGAAAAATAAATACTTGCATATTTTTCACTCCTGTCTGTACAAAATACTCACGTCTACGCAGACGAAGTCCTGTGCTGATTACTGATTCGCCTTTAAGGTTATGGAGGTCAGACGGCAATCGTTCTGTGTAAAAACTAGTAAACTGTCAAATCCGGACAAAAGTAATAAGCAGATCCTGGGTGAATTTAATATATAGGTAACTCGTATTTTACCGGGAATAATGCTAGGACGAAGAAGACTTCAAACACGAGGCTAAGTATGACTTGGATTCTATATTTTATAAACAAAATGTTTATCTATAAGATGGATGACATTCCTTCCTTAATAAGGTAAACCGTAATTTATCTTTGAAGGTTTAAATTGATTTTATTCATGTTTTTCAAGAAATTTCAGGTGCGGTACATAACCGAACCGTGTTTTTGGTTATCAAAGAGTCTTTTCATGGTGTTATCTAAAAGTAAATCTTTAAAGCCCGATGTTTCGCTGTCGACCTGAAAAAACTCTAAAAAGACACAGATTTCTCGCCCTTGGCGTCACGCGCGTAAGGTCGGCCTTATAAATATGGAAAGGCGAAAACATCGCGCTAACAAAAACAAAGATGATAAACGTATAATCGTTACGGCACATTTATTTTTTTGAAATTAAATAATTATACAGTACGTTAAGTAAGAAAGTGTGAAAAAATAAATAAATAAACGCTGCACACTCAACGGCTCCCATTAGGATAGTTACATCCTGTGTCGGTCCGGAAATATGCACAATGACAAGGACACACATACCCAGACCGGAACACGTGCCTGTATGGTCAATACAAACATCTGCTCCGAGCAGGAATCGGATCCGCGAGCTGTTAGAGCGCTTAGGGCAGGTTCGCTACCGCTGCACCACAACGTCGTCAAAATGAAATCATGCCGAGAAATTATGTTTATTGTTTGAGTTGTACACATAACATTACAAATTAAAAATTTGAAGTATTCCCCAACAATAAAAATTTAATTTGCCATTTTGTGATGGCGGCCCTGTTTGACCGATTTGAATCAAACATAGCTAAGGACACTCCCGATCAATTCTCCTATCAAACAAAAGAAAAAATACAAAATCGGTTCATCATATAACATCATCTTATATCACCCCGTCGTTTTTGCGTTGAGGGTTAAAAACAACAAAGCACTTTTTTTTTCGGAATGTGTATTGCTGTTGGCCCTACTGGCCTTGACAGCGTCACCGGGCGGGGGACAGAGACTCAGCCTTGATAAAGGGACAGCCCTCACGGGGGCTCAAATTTGATTCCGTCCTTAGGGTGCCTCCTGTGAAGCCGAACCACGGCTAAGGACGTCATCGGAGATGGAGGCAGCGCTCCGAGCGCATTTTATACGATACACTCACCCGACGGTGTGAGCGCAACACAAAGCACTACTAGGTACTAGTCCTAAAGATGGATACAGTACTGTTTATTCAAAGAAATTATCACAGTGGGACATAAGGCAGTCTCAAAATTTAAAATTCCATGTCTGCCGAAACCGCGCAAAATGCTAGTATAATCTTGTTAAGGAATTTTTAATTCGACTTTAGAATGAGAAAACCTTTGAGGAGAAAAATTAATAAACTTGTAAGTGAAACTGCTAATCTCTACATAAATTTTCAACATTATATTCATACATTCTTGTTTAATAATTATAATGTATAGCTATATTATGGTGATGGTATTACAAATATTTTTTACTACGAACACCTGGTCCGTAGCTCCATATGGTACTGGGCGCATCATGTTTTTATCTCGCTGTGAAGCAATTACATAGTTCTTACTGTATAATTATAGTGGAATAATTTTTAATTAACTTATTAATTTAATTAATTATTATGTACTAGCTGTAGCCGCGGCTCCGCTTGCTTTATGTAGTTTTTTGATGAACTCACGGGAACCCAAAATATTTCCGGAATAAAAAGTATCTCATGAGCTAGTTGTGTACCAAATTTAATTCAAATCTGTCGAGTAGTTTTTACGTGAAAGAGTAACAAACATCCATCCATCCAAACTTTCACATTGATGATAAGATTAGTTACATTGTATGTTTAATTGATTTTTGGATTTGATATAAATCTGATAAGATAAGATCGGAACCAAAAGCCAACCAAGATCTTCTTCATCCTAGCATTATTCCCGGTATTTTATGTACCCAGGGTCTGCTTATTACTCTTATCTGGATTTGACAGGTTACTAGTTTTTACACGTAGCGATTGCCATCTGACCTCCGCAACCCTAAGGGCGAACCAGTAACTCATTGGATAAGAGCAATTTACTTATCAAGAGTTAACGATTATTATCAGATATTATTGATAATAACCGGGGCCGATAGCTTAACGTGCTCTCCGGGGCACGGTGGGGAAACCCATGCGGACAAACGCCCAGACCGAGACAGAAATTTTTAACGAACATCTGCCCGAGCGGGAATCGAACCCTCAACCGTCCAGACTAAAGGCAGACTCGCTACCCACAACGCCACAACGGTGTCAAAAGCCAACCAAGATAGGGTTATGAATTAGGAATTTATTTATTTATTTATTTATACACTTTATTGTACACCACATAAAAATACACAATCTCAAGAAGAGGAGAAAAAAATAAAAAAATATGGGAGTACAAATGGCGGCCTTATCGCTTAAAAGCGATCTCTCCCAGGCAACCTTTGGGAAAGGAGAATTGTCGTTATATAATTAGGCAGGTCGTGTCAGAAAATTAGGCTCGCCGTAGGCTTATGATATATATAGTGTAATCACTGCAAAGTGTAAGAGCTGTTTTTGCTGACGGGCCTTCTGAGAAAGAGAACCGGAGTTCTACGTCCGACCATGGAGTTCCACTAAAACCTCCTCGGTGGCCGACCTAATTGCGTGCGAGAGGCTCCGGGAACTGAAGTGTAAGAATTAGCATTACTAGCACTGCGATTAATTTGTTATTGTGGACCAATACCTCAGGCAATTTAAATTTTCGCTCTTTAAGGTTCCATACCCAAAGGGTGCCAACAAACCTTAGTATCAAGCCGCTATCCGTCCGTCCGAACATCCGTCAGCGGACTGTGTCTTACGAACCGTAAATAAAAATAAATAATAAAGTAAATGGTAGAAAGTTGAAATTTTTACAGGATATGTATTTCTATTGCCGCTACAACAACAAATACTCACAAGAAACTTGATCTTTTTTGTTGTATGGTACGGTGGTGGTTTTGTTTAAAATAGTCGTATTATTAGCTAGCTTCTGCCAGCGGCTTCGCCCGCGTGAATAACGTAATAAAATTTTAATACAAACATAGAACCCCCAATTCAACCGTTCGGGAATGGAAGGATATGTTACATGTTTATTAAAAAAACCTTAACCTTAATAACGAAGTTTCATTCTTTTAGTTTTAAAAATGGCGAATTACCATAAAATCTTTCAACCCTTTTTTCCACGTCCTTAAGCTATTTGTTTCTAGTAATAATTAACATTATTAACTTAGGGATAATGTATTTTTCGAAAAATAAATTACAATTTGTGGTAAATGAAGTTTTATTTTAAACTTATTTTAAGGTTTAATACTAGATCACTTCTGGAAATCGACATATTAGATGGTAAATTATAATGGACGGTGGGCGCAAGGGCCTTGTGAACAAGAAATCTTAATTGTTGACACTCTAAGAACCAGTTCGTTGTAAATGCACGGATATTTAATTGACACCCGCTCCTTGGTAAACGACTGTTTCTTTTACAACGGAAACATTCGAGAACATTTCATTATTCCACAATTACTCCTAATTACATAGACTTACTAAATAGTATAGACCGGGCCTTCGATACGGAGAAAATTTCCAAAGACTCGCTGGTTCTAAATTACATTTGCAACATGAGGAAAGCTTGCAAAATAATCGAATAAAATTAGCTTGTGACTAACTTCGTTTCGATACGTTGATGTTGTAGTCTATGGTTAATTTCGAGTTTATGTCTCAACTCCACTGTTCTTTGTCCTGTTACTTAGAGAATGGTTCTTATTTCTCTCTTTTCTATCTCATCTGAAGTGGCAAACAGATTATCTATAATAGCAGACGCGCAACTCATATCCCGGCAACGCGTTGCAGTAGAAGCAAAGGATCTATTGAATTTAATCAATCGTCAGACATGTGTTTGCCATTGGGAGTTTGAATGTAAATAGTTGATGTTTAATTTTATTTATTTATAAATATTAACAAGTACCGTGCCTCGGAGAGCACGTTAAGCTGTCGGTCCCGGTTGTTATCACATAACATCTGATAATAATCGTTAACTCTTGATAAGTAAATTGCTCTTATCCAATGAGTTACTGGTTCGCCCTTAGGGTTGCGGAGATCAGATGGCAATCGCTCTGTGTAAAAACTAGTAACCCGTCAAATCCGGATAAGAGCAATAAGCAGACCCTGGGTAAAATAAAATACCGGGAATAATGCTAGGATGAAGATATAAATATTAACAAATGCGCCAAAGTTTACGTTGTCCGCCGGAGAAATATTCTAGGCAGTTTAGTATACTTGTTTGCCATTTCTCTAGCGCTTAAAAATCATGTGTTGGGAAAATCTGTTTTTTTTTGTTGTGTAAAATTTGTCATTCATCAAAACCATACAATTTAAACGGTCCATAGATCCGCAGCAAACCGATTATATTACCACACAATTTAAAACGTTACGGTGCGATATTGTTACTTTCAAAAAACCGAATCACAAAACGTATCCGGTTTGCGCAAACGCATGTCGCGAGATGATCCGCGCATTGTGATATAGAAAGTGGGCGTGCGGCCTTTCATTTTTTTTTACCTTTCGACGGCTTGATCCGATAATGATTTGATGTTTGACAATAGATATATGGATGTCGTAAGCCCAAGTTTTATTCATTAGAGGTTTTAATCAACCAGTTCAATGTATGACAGATAGCACTTAACTTGTAAAAGAGACACAGTGATGATTATCATTATGACGATCTTTTGACGGTAGTGGTAGGCTGCCTAAATCGCCACAGGTTGTGGGTTCGATTCTTGCTCCGGGCAAATATTTCTAATAACTATATTACTGGGTGTGTTATTACTATTTATTGCGGGCCCGGCAGACGTTGTCTTGCCCCGAAAAAACACCCGATAGCAGCGCCTCGGACCGGGTCCAATTGTGAATCTAAACTCGAATCCACAAAAATTTTCATCAAAATCGGTCCAATCATATAAGAAGGGCTACTACACATATAAACCTTCGTCTTGAATCACTCTATCTATTGATGAAAACTGCATTAAAATACGCATTAAGCTGCATTAAACTGCATTAATAAGTTGAATAGTTTAAAAGATCTAAGTGAACAGACGCCGGTAGCGACTTTATTTAAAAAAAAAAAAAGAATTTTTAAAGAATACGCTCACTTATAGTAATCAGAACGTTAGTAAGTCCACTGCGTTTTTAAGTTTAATTTTATTTTAGAATTTAGTACTGAAGATACTGATGTAGATAAATATGAAAGAAAAGATTTGTAGACCCATAATAGATAAAAACAAACGGAAGTGTAATCTAAAGACTTTAGCCGCCGAATTACGAATTTCCATCCGATAATATCAATTGAGATTAAATAAACACTGAATTATTTATCGTACTTTCATATGAAAATAATGATAAAGAATTTTTTGGTAAATGAATAATATACGCATCATCGTATCGTACTCACAATAATTTATCGATATGTGACACCGTTGTGGCGTTGTGGGTAGCGAGTCTGCCTTTAGTCTCGACGGTTGCGGGTTCGATTCCCGCTCGGACAGATGTTGGTTAAAAATTTCTGTCGCGGTCTGAGCATTTGTCCGTGTGGGTTTCCCCACCGCGCCTCGGAGAGCACGTTAAGCTGTCGGCCCCGGCTATTATTAATAACATCTGATAATAATCGTTAACTCTTGATAAGTAAATTGCTCTTATCCAATGAGTTACTGGTTCGCCCTTAGGGTTGCGGAGGTCAGATGGCAATCGCTCCGTGTAAAAACTAGTAACCTGTCAAATCCGGATAAGAGTAATAAGCAGACCCTGGGTACATAAAATACCGGGAATAATGCTAGGATGAAGAAGAATAATTTATCGATATGTACATAATTTGTATTATGAATAGAGATTTGAGTAAAGTGACTATAACATACGTATGGACAGACGGAAGAAATTACGGAGAGACGGACGTGACGAAATTATAAGGGTTTTTGCCATTTGGTCACGTAACCGTCATACAATATGTCATGAAAAAAATTGAATGTCGATAGAAGTGATAACTTGAAACATTAGAATTTTTTTTTATTAATTATAGCATGAATTATTAAAATTAACCCCTATTAAAAATCGCTCAACGCGGTTAAAGAAGTTTTCCTAGAAAAAACTCAATTTTACAAGTAAACTAACCGGAAAATGGTTTTAAATAACTTATGAATCTTATTCCTATTTACATATGGTATAGAATAAAACCACAATAAGCATTTGGCACGGATAAAATAGCTAGCACTCGTGCAACGGAACCAGGCATCTAATTTTAATATTGAAATTTAGACCTTATACACCTAAAAATAAGTGCTATCACAATGTAGTACTAGACTACTTTTCACGCCGTGGAATATGATTTCATCTCAGTGGGGGAAAGTTGATTGCTTTAGATCGAATCCGCACTGCAAGTCTGAGCTAGAACTAAGTGCATTCTAACTTTTTCTTATTTAATTTAGATAATGCAACTAGTAAAAGTATTCGACGGCTATTTTAGTTTTCAAATTAAATAAACTATAATATAATAAACGCTGCACACTCAACGGCCCCCATTAGGATAGTAATATCCTGTATCGGGGTCCGGAAACATTCACAATGACAAGGACAAATACACCCAGACCGGAAAATATGCTTGCATGGTCAATACAAACATATTGTGCTCCGAGCGGGAATCCAACCCGTGACCTGTGGCGTTTAAGGCAGGTTTACAACCGCTGCGCCACAACGTCGTCAAATTATGTTACGATTAAGAAGAAATCGTTCTCTAAGGCTAATTGTAATGAGATTAATTTTAAGATGATACAAGATGATCATATATTATTTAAAAAAACTAAAGCTCTTTCTTTTTCATTTCTATTAGTACGCAAGACCATTTTTTATAAATTTTATAAGTGTACAAGAACGAAGTAAAAACATGTAAGTTCCAAAATTAATAATTGAGATACAGACTTAGAAATCTCATGTAATAATTAAAGCGGATAAATTAAATTAAAATGCATGTGAGTTTAATGTGTACGGAAAACACGCGAACCACATTTCTTATACTCTTGAACTTGAAGTAGTAAGTAAGGAAGGTTTGTAAAAACCTTGGTAAATGTGGTATCGTATATAAAATTGTAGATAGACAAACACTGGAGGCATAAGATATTAAATAAATAAGAAACATGAATCATGAATAAAATAATTAAAATAAAGTTTGCCTCTGGCTAACGATCTGATGAATTGAGCAATTATTCAAATAAACTTAATTGCCTTTTATGCTAAAACTAAAGTCTTTGCTAATAGCTGACTGACAGACTAAAATATGGATAGTAAAATACAAACATCGTTTATGATTTAACATTAATCAACACATGTAATCCATTTGGTTGTAATTTCTTCATATTGTACAATATGAGTACATTTTTAATTATTATCAGTGTAAGGAAAACACTAAAAGAACAGTCAAGTGCATGTTGGATTCTCACATATAGGGTTCTCATACCGTAGAATAAAAATATCAAGTTCCTTGTATAGGGCCCCTTTAATTTTGAAATGATATTTGCTTATTACTTTTGTATTATAGCATAGGACATAGAAAAATACATACACAGTCTGCAAACATTTTAATAACTCCTACAAACGGACGGACAGACAGGGGAGGCTTAGTAATAAGTTTCCGCTAGCACCGTTTGATTACGGAACCCTGGAACAGACGGTGTCATATTTCAAACTAATATTCATATTTCAAAAAGGATATTTTTACCTTAGTTTATTTCTTAGAGCATCATGACAAGTAAAAGAAATACCTTATTATATATAATCTTCGTAACGTCGCACCCTGTTTTCCGTCAACATTTTAATAAAATATTATTTTATTTTTATGACAACAATGACGAATTGAAATACGGTACGTATACACATAAGAGTTTGACACGAATCTTATTGTTATCGCTTAGTCTAGGTACTTTCTCCGACTACGGTGTTAATGCGTAAAATGGTACTATCGGTGCCATCCTTTTAAAAATAAATTGTCAAAATTAATAAAATAATGAAATATACGTTTGTTGGAAGTAGATATTGTTAATTTTATCAATGTGATTAAAATTCTAAAACTACCTTATATACTTATATAGTCGATTTAAATTGTGCCCTGTTCTATATTTTAATAAACTCTATGTTGCGTTTATATGCGCCAGTTTCGTCTCAAGTCTTGAAAAAATTCTGATTGAAATTATAAGACTATTATACATTTTTTTAATTATATAAAAAACTGTTCACGAGGCCTTGTTAAATGTTATAAATGACAGTTTTCAAGACTAAATCTACTGATGCGTGACAGCTATTTCTTTGATAAAGCTTTTTAAGTTTTTATACAACGAAGGCACTTAAAAAGAGATCTTAAATCGACTTCATTGCGTAACAAGAAAACTAGTATATCTTTTTTTTTTAAGTTAAATTGATTTGTTTATTTTTGCTGAGGTTTTTCTATAGATTTTTGAGTCTATGTGAAAGGCTACACCAGAATTCTCGGTAAGAATTTTTGTGTAGGTTTGTTTGAAAGTTGTCGCTCTTAAACTTGTTTTATTTTAAAATTAATCTTGATTCAGTCGAATATTACTTTGTTGTTTGTTTTTCGGTTTCATCAAAGCTCTGTTTTACTTTGATGAAAATAGTTAAGAGATTGCGAGAATTGTTTTGTTATTTGGATTGCGTGTTTATCCATAATATTGTTTACAGTACCAAATGATTTAGTAAATAATTATTTGTGACAATCATTGTGGTACCGTCGTGTTGAATCTATCTCAAACACCAAAGTTACACCGCTATGTTGCCTTGCTTATGTTTATTGTGTTACTCACCATAACAGCTGAATACGGTCCTTGTGGCCTTCACAAGGAATGTTGAGAGTGTAGCGTTAATTTATTTGTATTTTGTTTAGAAAAATGTTCCGATTAACCACCAATTTCCACTGCAATAGGCTTTTTTGGCAAACGGGCAGCAGGCTCATTTGATGCTAAGCGATTACCGGCGCCCTTGAATATCTGCAACACCAGAGGACATACAAGAGTGTGTTGGCTTGCTTTAAGATACAACTGGTTAACGTGCAGTCACTTCTTAATTTTTTTTAAGTCTACGTTTTCGAGATTACGATATACGTTCATATTAATTGTAAAGGTAAGTAATAATGCCTTTTCTCGAGGTATATCCTGCTCTATATGTATGTATCTAAGGTTGCAAATAAACCTGCGACCCGTCTAATGATAAGCGGTCAGTGAGTAACGTAGCACTCAGAGGCATAACCTTACTTTGTATCTGATATGGTGGGACTGAGGGGAGGAGGAATTTGGGCCATCACCACTCATCGAACGAAACATTCAATATTATAACGTCCTTAATATAATACATTGAACTTAACAACAATGACAGATGAAAAAATCATTGTTATCAATAATCAAGTCGTAATACAAGTGCGTTATCGAATAAACAAATTAGGGTTTGTGAGATATAGATATAATACAGATAGCTACACTATCTTATCTCAGATGTCTGACCTCAATAACATTATAAACAATTTTAAAGTACGATATGTAAAACAAAATAGGTAATACGTAACACAAAGTGCGAAAGCTAATGAGATCTCGATACAAATAAGTAAATTGAAGTGTCTGTTTGTAATTCTTAGTTTTTCGCTAAATGCGTATGAAAAGTATATACGGTACTTAGATAAAAGCATATTGTATAAAATGTTTGATTCTGTTTGTTCCGGCTAATCTCTGAAACAGCTGGACCGATTTTAATTTTCACAGGCTGATGTTATGAGGAGTATCTAAGGCTACTTATATTTTAGATAAAGAGTTATGGTTCCGTGCGATAAAGAAACATCGGTACACCACGCGAGCACAGCCAATTTACAATAATGTTGATATTTCTAGTAATTTCGGAATCTATATGACTCAAGATTAAAACGAGTTTAACGACATCCGAAAACCCATGAATTCATGGGTTCAAACGTTCTATAGAATATATACATAGATATACTATAAAAACTAAAACTACCTACTTGATAAACTAAAACTACCTGGAGTACCTGGGCTACAACCCAGGTACTCCAGGTAATCATGTAAAAGGTTTCACAATATTCATCGTGTGCTGATAACCTGATCGGTTCAGAATAACGATAACAACTAATCATTACCGCATGTTTAGAAGATAAATCACGTGCAGGCGTATCAATATGTATTGCCTCATTAAGCAAGGTGATTCACTATGACTGTGTTATACGATAGCATTTTACTTCCCGTAAATGTATCTCATATCGCACTAAGTTTTCTCTCTAATCTATTTCCTTGAAGCTTATCGTATAACTTCAATGAATCCAAAATGGCACCTCTTTTTCAAGATGGCGTGTTACCAACACGTGTTGCGCCCTCACAAAATTAGATTTAGCATCACATGATACTGTAATCCAGATTTGACAGGTTACTAGTTTTTACAAAACGCGATTGTCATCTCTGATCCAAACAACTCTAAGGGCGAACCAGTAACTAATTGGGTAAGAGCGTTAACCTATTGTTACGGGCTGGGGTTCGGTGATTTGGAAACAAACACCTAATGGCTCTAAACAAGACTTTATTGAGGTCTAGATTACACACAGAACTTCACAAATCACAGGTCCAAAACGCAGGTCAATCATAGTCCAAAAGAATAGCCGAGGTCACTAATTATCGCACTTGTTCACCGGTATCACTTGTAGTTTCTTCGCTTGTTGCTCAGAACTGAATGAATCAGTCGACGCGCCGGGCCGCTTATATACGCGTACGCGGGTTCGAGAGAGCTCCGTCCGCGGAACGCTATTCTACATGTTTCGAGAATACATCTTTCTCGAACCCGCGCGGCGGTCGTAGAAATAAACAAAAAGAGTAGCAAGCGAATTTGAACCTTATGCCCCTGTGATAAGGTTCCCCGTAACACTGCCCCCTTCTTAGAGATGTTCGTCCCGAGCATCACTGTTGCTGCCGTGATATCTCGCCAAGCGGTCGATGTGAACAATTTTAAACGTTCCTCTTGGTTGACGTTGGATCCTATAAGTCACATCATTCATACGGGTAATCACTTTGTACGGGCCCTCCCATCTGGATTGCAATTTCGGAGACTTCCCTTTCCGCCGAGTTGGATTATGCAGCCAGACTAATGTGCCTTCCTCGAATCCGTTTGTATTTGATTTCCGGTCGTATCTGGTTTTCATGTTCTCGCTCGACAGCAATCCGTGTTCCCGTACTGAAGCATGTATTTCCCGCATTTTCTCTCGTAAGTCGGAGACGTAGTCTGGTACATTATTAGGTTCCTCCGGTGATCCTCCCGTCAATAAGTCTAGTGGTAGCCGTAGTTCCCTACCAAAATTGACAAACGCCGGAGTCGCCTGTGTACTTTCATGCTCCGCTGTCCGGTAGGCAAGGAGGAAGAGTGGAATGTACTTGTCCCAGTCTCTCTGATGGGAATCCACTAGCTTGGCCAAATGCTTTTCAAGTGTTTGGTTAAATCTTTCAACCATTCCATCCGACTGCGGGTGGTATGCAGTAGTTCGCGTTTTATGCAGACCCAAAATTCTGCATACTTCTTGGAAACACTTGGGACTCAAAGTTCCGGCCCTGATCAGAGGGATTTCTAAGGGTACACCAAAGCGACATATGACTTCCTCGACTAATTTAGTTGCAACGGTTGTAGCTTCCTGATTAGGGATGGCGAATACTTCTGGCCACTTACTAAAGTAGTCCATAACAACCATGAAGTATTTGTTTCCCGAATCGGTCACAGGGAATGGACCAGCTACATCAACGGCTATGCGTTCCCAGGGTGCACCAACGTTGTACAACCGCAGCTTCCCTTTGCTCCTTGTCTGTGGTCCCTTCACGGCAGCGCATGACGTACATTTACGGCACCAGTCCTGCACATCTTCACGACAGTGGAGCCAGTAGAACCTCTCCCGTACCTTTGTTAGTGTCCTCTTGACGCCAAGATGACCTCCTGAAACACCGTCATGTACTTCACGGAGAACATCTGGTACTCTGCTCCTTGGAACTACTATTTGAAGATGGAACTCTTTGCCACTGGTTTTCTCCCATTTCCGGTAGAGTATCCCTGTTTTTTCAAAATAAAGCTGTCCCATTGTGCCCAGTACGCCTTAGTGACAGCGCTCATAGGTGCGACTTCACTCCATGCTGGTCTAGCATCACCCCGAGTCTTCCATGTGATGATGTGCCGAAGATCATCGTCACCATTCTGAGCCGTCTTCATCGCATCATCCTCCCAGGGTCCTAAAGAACTTGTCCTTGTTAGTTTTACCACTAACTCTTTTGACTCCTGTTTGATGCAATGCTTACAGTCTTCAGGGCAGGGTCTCCGTGAAAGTGCATCTGCGTTGCCGTGAGACTTTCCACTACGATGTTGAGTCTCGAAGTCATATTCCTGGAGTTGTTCAATCCATCGAGCGACTTGACCTTCAGGATTCTTGAATTGTAGTAGCCATTTCAATGCTGCGTGATCGGTACGTAGTAAAAATCTTCTGCCGATGAGATATTTACTAAAGTGTTGTAGCGTTTTTACCACAGCCAAGAGTTCTCTTCTTGTTACACAGTAGTTCCTTTCAGGTCTCGATAGAGACTTGCTGAAGTAACCAATAACAACTTCTCTATCGCCCTGTTTCTGAGATAATACTCCTCCGATCGCCGTATTGCTCGCATCGGTGTCGACGATAAATTGGCCTTCCGATTGTGGGTAACCTAAAATTGGTGTTTCGCACAAATACTTTTTCAGTTTTCGGAAAGAATCCTGACAGGTCTCATCCCAACAAAATGGTCTTTTCTCTTCCGTCAGTCGGTGTAATGGTTTGGCAACCTCAGAGAATCCTTTGACGAAACGTCTGTAGTATGAGCAAAGGCCCAAAAACGCCCGCACCTCTGTTTTGTCCTTAGGGGTGGGCCAGTTTTGAACTGCTTCTACTTTCTCTGGGTCAGTCCGGATACCCTCGCTGGTGATAACGTGGCCGAGGTAATTGACTTCATTCCTAAATAGATGACACTTTTTCGGGTTAAGCTTCAACTTGGCTCCATGTAATTTAGCGAAGACTCGCTCCAAGTTTCGCATATGGTCTTCAAAATCATGGCCCACGATGATGACATCATCCAAGTACACCAAGCAGGCATCTCCAACTAAACCTGCTAGTACACATTCCATGAGTCGCTCGAAAGTTGCAGGTGCATTACACAATCCAAAAGGCATTACATTAAACTGCCATAATCCTTTCCCAGTTGAAAACGCCGTCTTCTCTTTGTCTTTTGGATGGATCTCCACCTGCCAGTAGCCAGATTTTAGATCTAGAGTTGAAAACCATTTCATTCCACTCAATGTATCCAAAGTGTCGTCGATTCGAGGTAACGGATAACTGTCCTTCTTTGTGATGTCATTGAGTCGTCTATAGTTCTACAGAACCGTGTGGTTCCATCTTTCTTCTTCACTAGCACAACAGGTGAACACCATGGGCTTGAGGACGGTTCAATGATTTTGTTCTTTTCCATTTCATCCAGCAAATCCTTAACCTCTTTCTCCTTTGCTATGGGTATCCGTCTCGCCCGCTGACGGATGGGTCTTTCATTTTCGGTATCGATCCTGTGTTGTACTAATGACGTTCTTCCAAGGTTTCCTTCTTGGCTAGAAAAGATGTCTGCGAAGCGTAATAGAAACTTCTTAGCCTTGACGCTTTGTGAATAAGTCAGGTTACTTTTGCAGTCTTCGAGGAGTCCATTGACTGTAGCATTATTCCAGGAACCTGATTCTTCCACGCTTGGCATTGAAGTGCATTTCTTCAGCCAGACAACTTCTTCGCACTTTCCGATGACATCTCCTCATTCAAGCTTAACCTCGCGATCATCCAGATTCAAAACTTTTACTATAGCTTTGTCACTTCCCTTGACTAGAGTTCTTGCTGTCATGAGTCTTTGAGATGCTGTCCTTTGGGGGATGTCTTCAATCAGCACGCATCTGCCTTCCTTGGTTTTGCTAGAACGTGGCAACTTAACCAACACCTGAGCCTCTGCTCGCCCAGGAATGACAATTTTCTTTAGGCATGTCACTTTTCCTGTTGGCGCCACCGAGTATGAAGATTTCTTCATTACCGCATTTAAAAACTCCGTCGGCGACGTCGATTTTGCAGTTATGCTTTTTCATGAAGTCTAAACCCATAATGCAGTCGTCCATAATTTCAGCTACGATTACGTTGTGCGTGTACGACGATTCCCCTATGTATATCGTAACTGATATTTCCCCCAAGACGGGTATTGGCTGGCCGGAGGCAGAAAGAAGTCGACAGGTGATTTGATTCTTGTGCCTCATCGCTGCTTTCACAAGGTCCGGCCGAACTATTGTCCTAGAGGCTCCCGTATCTATCGTAATTCTGCAGTCCGATCCGTTAACAGTACCAAGTATTGCAAGACTATTTTTGTTGCATGCCTGTGATACAACTATTGTTGGGGCTTCCTCCGTGCCAGCCAGTACTCGCCCCTCTGTCCTGGCTGTTACTCGTTTCCCTGATGTCGGGGAGAGGCTGAAGCCTCACTCCTCTTTATCAGTTCTTCCAAACGTTCCTCCAGCTTTCTTAATCTGGCCAAAGATGACTCTTTCTGTGGGCAATCAAGCTGCAGATGGCCCCTCTCACCACATTTATAGCACACTGCGCCAGACTTCTTCTTAAAGTGGGCCTTAACCTCTTTCACCTCCTCCGATACTTCACGAAGCTTGTGAGTCTGTCGCATGTCATAACGCACTGCTTCGACTTCTAAAGCATGCGCCAAAGCTTCCTGTAATGAGGCATGGTGACGAAGTCTGACTGCAGCCCTTACCTCAAGGTCTCTGATGCCATCAACAAAAGCCTGGACGGTATTAGAGTTAATCATTTTAGACTCAGCCGATGGATACGCTTTTCGAACCAGTTTTTCTATTTCCAACGCCCATTGCTGTAGTCCTCTCCAGACCGTTGAACTCTATCACGTAGCTGGGCGCGGAAAACATGCTCTAGATGTCGTTCTCCATACCGTGATTCGAGTGCCTCTAACAGTTCCTTGTAACCACTACCCGAGCCAGGTAGGGCCTCTAAAACAGTAAGAGCCTGCCCTCTTAACGCAACGGTAAGGGCAGTCAAACACTGTTCATCCGTCCATCCATTAGCAGCAGCGACAGTCTGTAATTGCTGCCGATATGCGGTCCAGGAAGTAGTACCGTCGTAGGGAGGTACCGTCACATTAGGTCCGTGAAATGTGCCCGTGGCTCCACTCGATGCTACCCCTGTGGTTTCGAGACGTACAACCTTTTTCTGGAGTTCGGTGAAGCCAGTTTTCATGTTTTCCATGTCAGTTCCTAGGTTGGTAACCCGTTCCTCCATGAGGTCCAAATCCTTTCGCATTGTAGCTACCATGCCGCTGACTTCACTAACGGTCGAAAGGACGGTCTGTTGCACCTCCGCCGCCGCCGCAAACTTGCTATCTTGATTCTCTTGAATCGCAGCAAACTTGCTATCTTGATTCTCTTGAATCGCAGCAAACTTGCTATCTTGATTCTCTTGAATCGCAGCAAACTTAGTGTCGAGTGACGCAAACTTAGTGTCAAGCGACGAGGACTGTAGTTGGAGCATCCTTATCAAACAGGATAGATCAGCGGTGGGCGTGGCTCGTCCAAGAGGCGTGGCCAAATGGGCGGAGCCAAAGGATGTGGCTTCCCCAAAAGTGGGCGTGGCCTCGGGGCCAGTGGGCGGGGCTTCCGACCCAGTAGGCGTGGCCTGAGGGGGCGTGGCCTGGTGGGTGTGGGCAGTGGGTGGGGCCTGATGAAGGGTCCCAGCTGTTGCAGAGCCTTCCAGGTGGTCCTCCGCAGCATGCTGCGCCCTAGTCCTGACACCCTTGATGCTGGTATCGTCTCTCGGAGTCAATGGCATCTTTCCAAATCGCACTTCTGACACCAAATGTTACGGGCTGGGGTTCGGTGATTTGGAAACAAACACCTAATGGCTCTAAACAAGACTTTATTGAGGTCTAGATTACACAGAACTTCACAAATCACAGGTCCAAAACGCAGGTCAATCACAGTCCAAAAGAATAGCCGAGGTCACTAATTATCGCACTTGTTCACCGGTATCACTTGTAGTTTCTTCGCTTGTTGCTCAGAACTGAATGAATCAGTCGACGCGCCGGGCCGCTTATATACGCGTACGCGGGTTCGAGAGAGCTCCGTCCGCGGAACGCTATTCTACATGTTTCGAGAATACATCTTTCTCGAACCCGCGCGGCGGTCGTAGAAATAAACAAAAAGAGTAGCAAGCGAATTTGAACCTTATGCCCCTGTGATAAGGTTCCCCGTAACACTATCAAGAGTTAAAAATATAAATGGATTGCAATATGAACTGCTATATGAAATGTATTTAAATGATTGCACGTGATTTTAACTTGGTTTCGTTGTCTAGATTCAAAGTTCTCAACCAATTATACAACATATTTACAATTCAATACAAACTTTATTTACAAGTAATTAAAACTGTACAAATCATGTCCACGGGGAATGGTGGCGTGAATTCTAGCTGCATTTCTCCGCTGAATCGCAATAATTCTTCGGGCGAAAAATGAACCAGGCCTTCTGTCAGCTGTGGAGGCAATGAGTCTGGCTGTAATATATTTTAGAAATTGTTTTGCACTAACGCTCCATGGCTTAAGTGTTTCTACTCCAAACGGAACAAGAATGTAATTTGGAATAAGTTCTTTTGAAATTTCTCCATTGTTTACGTTTGCCAAAAATGAAAACGAATCATAAAAGACAATCCCTCAGCATTACTCATTTCCAACTAATGATATTCTCATTATAATGACAATTACCTCTAGCAGCGTACGGAAGTTTTAAATAACTTATCGAGTCATGAGTCAATGTTCAGCTACCAGCAATGGTCGTTAACGTAATACTAATATTGAAAATGTTTAGGGCTGCCAATTTTATTTATTTTTACGTAGATGCAAAAAAAATCTTACTAAATCCTTCAATTCACATCATCGCTTAGAAAATTATTGCTATTATCAAAAATGTCGTTCTATTATAAATGTGAAAGTTGGGATGGGTGGATGGATGGATGGATTTTGTTACTATTTCATCCAAAAACTACTGCAGGAATTTGGATGAAATTTGTTAAATTTATAGCTTATTACCTGTATTAACATATAAGGTTTTCTTCAAACCGCAAAAATGTTGGGTCTTATCAAAAACTACACATTGCAAGCGGAGCTGCGGGAACAGCTAGTGTGTACTAATTTCTAATATTCTCTGTTTTGGATTTCTTGCAAAAATAAAAAATGGAATTCTAGAAGTGATGAATGTTCCAAAGGGGCAACCCTGAAATTGTCTATACTTGGGCACTGAATGTTTTAGCGTATTTCTATACACAGAGTAACAGTTTTATTACTATGTGTGTTTTATTGTGTTGTTTTAGGGTATCAAATAAGTTAATTTGTGTAATGTGTGATTTATAAATGTGACGCAGAATGTGACGACGAAGTTTAAGCTTGTGTTTAAGTTTTAATAAGAAGCACGTAACATCTGATAATAAATAAATAACGTTAACTCTTGATAGGTAATTTGCTCTTATCCAATGGAGCTACTGGTTCGCCCTTAGGGTTGCGGAGGTCAGATGGCAATCGCTCCGTGTAAAAACTAGTAACCTATCAAATCTGGGTAAGAGTAATAAGCAGACCCTCGGTAAATACTCGTATAATACCAAGAATAGCGCTAGGAAGAAGCCTATAGCCATCTAAGCCTATAGCACTTTCAGTCATAACTGAAATTAAAGTTAAAGCAACGTTATAAAGATGACCATACATGGAGACACAATACCGTTATCCGCTTAAACTGTAAATAACATTACTGGCACATTTATACAGGAAAATAATACAGTTATGTTTAGCTAATTACACTTAATTTATGATCTGTGACTAACATTTTAAACGTATCCTTTCACAGTTCTGGTTTTTTTGCTACAATGTTTTTTGCTTCAGTTTTAATTTCGCGTTCTGCGAATATTGCGGATTTTGTTTTTGTAAAATGTATTTTATTAGTGGATTTAAAGGCTTATTAAATATCTGTTGGACTCGCGCACGAACAGCTCTCTCAAAACATCTGTTAAAGATTTGACGCTATTTTTCGTTTTGAGGACCTGTTTTGGGTTTGGATTTTGGATTGGATTGTTATTATGTAAAGTGATACAGGTGGTTGTTACTAGCTATTCCAGTGTTATACACACCACCCAAAAAGACAAACTGTCTGTGTAGGCTTAGTAAAACACCAGTTGGTACTTTATGATGAAAAATTGTCTTTTTCTATAATTGTTGCTTTTTTTACTCTTGAGATGAAAACGGATCATTCAAAATGTTCTTACATAAAAGCCCATAACAATGCATCCAAATACTTTTGTGTATCAATCAATGTTCATTAAATTTAGCTGTAGTTTAATACAGACTCGAATTTGTAAATATTATTCTCAAGTTATGCTGCATCGAAATTATATCAACATCCTATCAAAGAATTGTTTTTAGCGATACCCTGTCCATTATCGAGATAACCAGTATTGATAAAATTTTAGGGTGTATCGTGACACAGTCTGTATCAACAATCGATATTTCTCGACTACATAATTGAATCTGGGAGTTATTTCAAAGAATATTCCGTCTCCTTCCTTTTAATGAATCCTTTGTGAATAACAAATCAAGTACTGTTATGAGGTCAGGATACTTCACTCTGTATATTAAAGCCGACGGGACAGAAAGTTTCTGTGGCATGAAATTAAATCTTTATTGGTAAAATTTTCTACGTCGTATTCTTATGTATCTTCAATTTTGTTATTTAGTGTCTTTATTTTGTTGATTTTATTATCATTCTCTAGTTCTTTATCTATTATATCTGAATGCGAATTTACAATTGGGACTATAAATTATCATTAAGATTAACCTAAGAATTCTTATCGTCTATAACTAAAATACAAACAATAAAGCATCGTGATTTCAACGCCCCAATTAATCCTAACCAAATAAAGTCAATATGTTTTGGTACTTGTCATTCGTTAACTAGGTCAAAACAACGGTCTCGATCATTACTGCCATCCTCCGAATCATTAACCCGTACACCCACAAACAAACGACCGTCCTCATTACAAACATTGGTCCAATCAATCCGTCATTATAATCGCAACATCATGCGAATAAAAAGTGACACCCACACGGCGTCGCCAAACTTGGTGAGAGAAAAAAAAAACAAAAAACAATGGCCGCCATAACGGCGCGTGCATTGTCGATTGGCGGGAAACGAAATATGTGTCAGTGTTGGACAATGTCATATGGCTTATTGTGGTCCACAACGGTTATATGTTACGGAATTTTATTGTTGTAAGCTAGTTTTAATTGTGATGTACAATTGTTGTTACAACCTACTGTTGGTTTTGTATGACCGTTAAGCTTATTCATTGGAAATTCTATTTATCTATATCATGACGGTTGCCAAACATACATACTCGTATGATGTAGAATATTTAAAAATTCTGATCCTAAAATATTTGTAATCAAGTGGATTTTTAACGGATCTTAAGTGGCTGCAATAGGATAGCAACATTGTATAGTATGATTAAAGTAAACAGTACGCATCACATGCTAACATGTTGTGGGATGATATTTGAAATGCGTATCGCATCTGAACCTGATACATTGCTCATAGAGCAAGCTAACGTATGAAGTGGTATCGGTTTTTAAATTAAAAAAAATAATAAACAGCATAAAACACAATATGTGGTTTTCGTAACTTTTACTTAATTTAGTATCAAATCATGATATTATTGAAATTATTGAAAACAAATTATTAAATTAATTATTTAAAAAGTGAGCTGTCATGCTCATTGTTATGAGCTGTCATGAGCTTTTCAAAAGATTTACACTAATCCTGTGGTCCCCTAATAACCTCGAAGCTTGCTTACTAGCCAAGAGGGTCAAGATCGTACCCGCAACTTTCGCGTTAACGGGCGGAGTTTAAGGCCGGTTTTTTTTCAGCTAATCTGAAATGAGACTTTATCCATAACGTCTTGACACTTGACAATTATAATGTATCTCCATATTTTTACCATTTCTACGTTAACATTATACAGTTAAGTTCGTGTACAAAATACTTCCACGAACTCCTTGTTCTAAGTTAATGCCTCAGTAGGTTTATACTATTACACTTATTGAGTCCAATCATATTCAACAATCTTGCATTTTACATTTGAAATGCAATACGTTATGAATCTGCGTTGCATATTTGGCCTCATTTCTGTTGTCTATAAACCTAGCTTCTTGGGGTATTGTTACATAGAACACGATATGTCATTGTTATAAATCTAAAATGACTTGACATTTATAAACACCGTACTCAATTCCAAAACCAATGTGTTATTATCAGGGACTTGTTATATCATATGGAAAGGCACTTCTATATAACAAATTACAAAGACTTGCTGGTGCTTCTTCGTAAATTCAATAGCGACGCAACTAAATGAAGTTAGTCACACGCTTGCAGCATAATCGAATAAAATTAGCGTCTGAATAACTTCGTTTCGTATTTTAGTGAGAATTTAGTGCAGCGAATCTCTAATTTTCTCTATATGGAAGGACCATCTCTCAGTTTATAATAAGTCAATTGCAATAAACACTACTATTTGATGGTAGAATATATGATACTGCCGTTGTACCTAGCCGGCCTCTCGCAACAAGACCTACCACCAGTGTGACTGATTGCACTGGTGCAATAATCTCTGCTGCGACAGACATTATCCCAATAGCGAGCGATGGGATCGTCACGCCCTGATGGCGGACGGGATTTATTATTATTTATTTACATTGTTACATAGGTGCTTAGAGTATACATTGCGTAGTTCTTAGAAAACAAAATCATTCTAAATATGACTCAATACACTACATCGTACGGCATTAAGTGTCCTTTGATCGTGTAGCGTGTAAAGTCCACTGAAGCCGTTATGAACAAAACTTCACTTCCGAGAAGAACGTATGCTGTAACGGTACAATTCACCGTGCGAATGTTAAATGAGTTCGTACTGAGTGGTACTGATTTACTCGAGATTCACGCTTTACAAATATCGATTGTTGAGATGCTTAAATTGTTATAGGCTGCGTAACATTGGCAACGTTGTCGCGGGTTCGATTCCCATTCGGAGCAGACAGTATTGACCAGACAGGCATGTTTTCCGATTTGGGTGTCTTTGTCCTTGTCATTGTGTATGTTTCTCGACCCCCGACACAGGATATATCTATCTTAATGGGGGCCGTTGAGTGTGTAGCGTTTATTTATTTATTAAACATTGGTGCTTCTTTGTGCTTGCGCATATCGTTTTGGATTTCATAATTGTTTTTCTTTTGTTAACAAATAATTAAAAAAATACTGACTTCCAAACTAATAAGAACAAATTTAATATTTTCGCCTACAGAAGTCGGTGCTAAGTAAAACATCTCCACATATGGTACCGGCTTTTGTTGTAGAATTATTTTTTTTTTGTTTTAGTTTTGGAGCCTTTTTGTTCTGAAAATGTTTTTATTTTATACTTTAGTTACGAATAATAGTACTTAATGATAATTGCAAATTTATGACTTATATGGTTTTTTTATGGATGCCATTGTTACAACTGAACCAAATAGATCACACCAGAAGCACTAGCTTTCAAATAAAAAAAAGAATCATCAAAATCAGTTCACCCAGTTAAAAGTAAGGAGCTAATAAACATAAAATAAAAATACCTCATTGAACTTCCTTCTTTTTGAGAACTTCCTCCTTTTCAAAAGGAAGCTGGCTATCAAGTCTACTGCTTACTATGAAACTCTGTCATTTGTACATCAATTTTAGTTTTTTTTTTTTTTTAAAGTATAACTGTAGATTTTGGGGGGGTCCATGTTGTGCTGATCTGACCAAGGACTGACTATAAGTAAATATAAAATTAAAATCTTCAATACAAGTGTTAAAATTCCTTGTACCTTCGTTTTAAAGCTTTGCCTTTTAAAGTCTGTTAATTATATCGTTTTAGAACAATACAGGTAATTATAAAAATGTTTTAGTTAAAATGTTATTAAATAGACTTAAGAGACTTTTTAACATTGTACAGATAACCAGTTTTGAATTGAAGATGATATTGTATACACATTTTCATATATAATTTTCTGGTTCATACTGGATGTGCGCAGGAGTTGCACAATAGCGCGTTTCGCATGGGTCAACGTACCGGGCACATAAAATGCCACATGGATATGAGGGCAAATACTTTTGTTTGTTTTGGCACCGCTCCGGACATAGCTCTGGGACCTGTCATCGGAACACTTTACAATATAAAGAAATTAGTCGATCCGTTGTGATATCTTTGACTAATATTGTTTTAGTCACTTCTATTAAATTATTATTTAGTCATGAATTAGTCAAGAGATGTGAGTATGACTAAAATATGTTGTTATTAATAACAATAGTCTGAAAGGTAGGAGTTTCTCGGATTCCTCTTTATATACGGTCCGCCTGATGGTGAGCAGTCACTGCAACCTATGAATTCTTGCAATACTTGAAGTATCACATACGCGTTTCCAACGCAAGTGGTAGGAGAAAAGAGATGTGAAGAGTAAAAGGAAGGGCTCTGTTCCCTTGTGGGAGGGTGGGAGATTGGGCATACGACGCTCTCACTCATTGCAAGAATTTTAACAGCACTGATAGTGTTACTTTATGCCGATTTTCTGTGAGAGCCGGCCCATTTGTCTAGTACTACTAGATTTGATCGACTTCGTACTTAGGGATCGGGCATGCTCACATTATAAGAGCTATTGTATCCTAATTGCCTTCAGTGTACGTAGTTACTTATAAGGTGACATCTTCAGTAACAGTCGACGTATAATATTATTGAAGGTGTTGGGTTAGTATTGAAAGATTTGTTCAGTCCATTGAAGTTTTATTATTGCGCAATTATATTGAAGGAGTACGAACCGTCTAGGAGTACCAGTTTTGTCGGGGACACGTCCTTGTCACGGAATATTGGCCAGGAATATTGGTATCAGCATCATTTCTGATGCTATTAATTCAAAAATCTGGGTCAGGGGTCAAATTCATGCCTTATTTGCTTCCTTCCACTGTTAATTAAACAGTACCTGGTTGACCGAGCTATGCTCGGTTTTTTTTTGTTTTTGGTAGATCGAAAGTCGTGAAGGGTACGGTAGACTCGATTGAAACCTTACCTGGATAACAAAATAATGATTTCGACAACAAGTTATATCCGCAAAAATTGGGATTGTTGAGTATTTTGTTAAATTCTAATGGACGCATCGCTGTCAGTCAGTGACATAAAAATTAAAGAAAACGTCAACTGTCATTGTAGAAATGTTTGTCATTCGATTCAATTCAACAAATCCTTGTTGCCATAGCAACGCGTGGTCGCTCAAGTGCGCTGTGAATTTATTTATACATTTTGACATTTTTAATTTATTTTGTTGATAATAGATAGCGTGTCGACAACGGGCTGAAAACACGGACAAAGCCACATTTTCTAAAAATAAATCCTAGCTAGATCGATTTATCGTCCCCGAAAACCCATGCATACTAGATTTTATAATAATCGCTGCAGCTGTTTCTGAGATCCCAATTATATATATATACAAGAATTCCTCGTTTAAAGGTATTAGATAGATAGGCCGATAAAACCTAAATTTCTTTATCGTTATTTTCTTCGAATCAAGGAATTTACGATTTTTATCTAAAGAAAGTTAAAAAATTTATTAACAATTTTACGTAGTACATTATAATGATTCCTTTCAATAAAAATGTAGTCGTTTTAGATTAAAAACATTTTAGTGTTACAAAAGTTCATTTCACGGCCGTTCGTTAACACAAAACGTCTAAATTCGTCAGACAAAGGTCAAGATACGGAAAACACAAGTATGAACAGTGAACACGCAACGTAACAGACGATAAGGTTCGCCGCAGACTTGGCACTCGAAACACTATTATAAATCAATGTCGTATTCAATTGTTCTAACGAAACACGACAATTGTAGTTTTGAACATAATACATTGAATAATCATTAAATCGATTCCGAATTCGAAGCAGACCTGGCGGAAACCATCGGCAAAATTCTAAACAGAATAAATAAAATATAAGACCATTTAATTTAAATATAAGTAGTGTCCGGTCACAATGTGTCATAATGCAAAATATATAAAACGTATTTTGCATTTTTAATTTTGTTATTTAAAAATTACATTTCTCTTTTTCAACTTTCTAAAAAATATTTTTGAAAATCGAATGACGGAGAAAGCGGTAAACATTAAAAAAGATACATAATAATTTTTTGATGTCGGTCAAAAATAAATTAATATAAAATCAAAACTTAAATTATGATAATGTAAGATAATCCTAATACTTATAAGTGAATCATTACAAAACGTTCCTTTGAAAGGGAAATTTTACACACCTATTAGCATAGACATATGGTATTTTCTTATACGGTTTTCGTATTCGTTTTCGATTGTTAACGGGGAAATGACTCAATTTCATTGTCAATGTTTATATCATATCTACATATTATGTATATCTATATCTATACTTATAACAAAACTGTAATCGATATCTCTATAGATTGGTAGATATTTGAGAAAAATTATTCTTATATATGGACGCAAATAAGCAATACCATGTCAACCCACACGAATATCATTTCGAGAAAAAGGCGTTTGAAAATTTTGAACAACTTGCTTTATATGATTTTTTTATGTATTGGTCAAGTTTTTGGCAATTTCAGATTTATGTAAGTTATTTTACTTATTTTCACAAAAATAAGTATAGAAACTGCATATTTCGTATATAATATAACCCAAAACCTTTAACATGATACATAAATTGCATGATTAAAATGTGGCTTTTTTAGAATTTTAAAACTTCTAAATCCTACAAATATTAAAGAAAAATGTTCTTCACCCATTTACCAACATTTCTGCATATATAACTCAGTTTTTTCAATTTTGTGGGTTGACATGGTATTGCTTATTTGCGTCCATATATAAGACGCATGTTAACGTAATATATCTCATATTAAAGTTTTATCTGCTTGTCTATTTGTCTGTGTTTGTGCATGTTAATCTTAGTCCCCGTGACCAATTTTGAAGCTATTTAGCACAGATAAAACAGCACATATAGCTTATTAAGTTATTACCCGATTTAACACATGTATACACATACACTTTATATTGCGGAAAAATGCTAGGTCCTTCTATGATTATCAAAAATCTTATTAAACTGAGTGGAGCCGCGGGCTCTGCTAAAATTGTAACGTTGAATTAGAATTATTTTCTGCCTCTTTACATACACTTCAACAAATACATTGTTTCACGATCGTTACTAGAAAAGTATATGTAAGAACATTTTTTTTGTGCTGTTTTGCTTGGCAAATATCTCATCATTTTGTTGTGTCATGTGTTTTGAATCTCGTTTTATATAAAAACTTCCATCCTTTGGAATAACTCCTGAGACATATATAAAAATATACGGTGGAAAGAGAAACAAATTAAAATAAACTTTGGTCGAATGGTGCTACATATTATTTACAACCGGAATTTAAAAGTACTATATATTTAATAATATGATTGGTCAAGTATGGTCTTACTGTGACCTCAAAACTCTTATTTCATTTGGATAATAAAAAAAACTGCTAAGATATATGCCTCCGGTAAGCTTTCTGTAACTGGACAATAAGCCTGCCGAATATTGGGATCGTTTAGAAAGACAATACTGATTTTTTTGTGTCATGACGGTTGGCAAACAAGCATACGGTTCGCCTGATGGTAAGCGGTTACCGCAACGAAGCCTTGAAGCATGACAAGCGCGTTGCCAACGCAAGGAACAGGAGAGACGAGATGAGAAGGGAACAGAGGGTGTGGGAGATTGGGCCTCCGGCGCTCTCACTCATCGCACGAAACCCAACAGTACCTAATGATACTGTTACTTGACGCCTTTTGTGCTGAGAGAAGCATGGCTACTACTACCGTTAAAACTGATTTCCAATATTATTTATATTGTTTGTATATAACGAATTTCGTAATGTAAAATTCCGAATGCAAATAATATTTTAGGTCGTAATTTATTATGTACCGTCGCATCGTTTAGATATTATGTAGATTAGAAACACGTTTTGCTTTACGATTGTGTCATGATAAGAGATATATTTATTAGAAATATTGTAGATAAAGAATTTGTTATAGACTATTATAAATGCCCAAATCGCTGAGTGGCTGGAGAAGTTTGGTTTTAATTAGGCCGCGTAGCTTTCTAATTAGCTATATTTTTTTTATAAATGATTTAAGGATATGACGACGTTGTGGCGTACCAGTCGTGAACATGCCTTAAGCGCCAGAGGTCCCGGATTCGATTCCCTCTCGGAGCAATTGTTTGTGTTGACCATGCAGGCATGTGTTCTTGTCTGAGTTTGTTTGTCCTTGTCGTTGTGTATGTGTTCGGACCTGCAACACAAGGTCCTATCCTAATGCGAGTCGTTGAATGTGCTGGAGTTATTTATGATTGTTGCGTTTATGATAAAGAAGATCATGATAAGGATTTAGAGATAGAGAAACTTGTAGTAATAAGTAGTCTTATTGCTTTAGATGTAATTGGAGCTGGTCTTAACGTGACAGTATCCTTGTTATTTCGTTTGAGAAATTTGAACTGAAGGCTTTTTGGTTCCTCCCTCTTAAGCATCTTACAATTTACAAAATCAAAACTTTGTTTTTAATGAAAATGTTGTTATGTTATCAGAATAATTGTAAAGCGTTGTCTAATTAATAAAGCTTTGTATTCTGTGATTACGTTTAATATGAGTTGCAATTAGATAGCTGCCCTCTAGTTATCCTACAGAATACTGGCTCAGTTGCCAATTCGTATTTATTAGTCAATAATTAGCCTCAAACAACCGTAGCAGCTATGCTAAGTATCCTATTTTAAACAAATTTTACATTTGTCATTTGATGACTTTGAAAAAAGTATTTTTTTCTTTGTGTATCAAATCTTCACTGTTTTTAAATAAATGAGTGCTACACACGCAACGGCTCCCATTAGGATAGTGATATCTTGTGTCGGGGTTTCAGAAACATACACAATGACAAGGACACGCCCAGATCGGAAAACATGCCTGTATGATCAATACAAAAACCTGTCCGAGCGGGATCGAACAAAGTCATCGATTCATACATTACATACATTCAATATAAATACATTCAAGCAATTAATTCTTACGGACGTATTTTTTATTTAAATAGCGAATACACTTAAGTTTTATTAATTTCGTAAAAACAAGAAAATTCTTAAAAGATTTTTTTTAATTTAATGCATGTGAGAGCTTGTGGTGCAGTAGTTTTAAAAAGCCATGTGTGTCCGGAGACAGTTGAATATTTATGCGCTCAGCGGGAGTCTTCACTATCCACGTCTCCTCAGGGTTGCTACCTTCGTATAAAACTTTACTTTTATACAAAGAACTTTTAACTATTTAGAATATTATATCCACTCAACAAACCCTGAAGTGAAACTTAGATATTAAATCATAATGTAGTTTATAGAGTTCTAAATGATCTTGAATTATACAATGTTGATGTTGACAGCCCTAGATTCCCAGTGATGGACTGGGAGGACGTTTCGACATGCATAATGATCTGTCGGTGTTATGGTGACATTGATTAGTAACTAGCGGCGCCCGCGACTACGCTCGCGTGTTTTACGGCAGTTTCTTTTTATTGCAAGGAACCCTAAGTCTTTTAAAGCCTATTCCTCCTTTTTAAAGCTCCTTCTTACAAAATTTATCTGCCAGTAAAAGTCCCGTTAACACTGTTCCAGCCGTTCACACATTAGCCGGAACAAACAGACAGACAGAGGGACAGACAGGCATTGAGTAAAAAGCTATTAATTTGGAATTACAAACAGATACTTCAATTTTATTTATTTGATAGATTAGAATTTTGTCTTTAAATTTTTTAACAGCTTTATTGATATTTATTATGGTTCTTAAATATTTTACAAATCAATTGTATAACGTTGCGATGCTTCAAAATCTATAACAGTAGAATTTCCATTGTCATTGAAACATTTTATGCTACACGGTTCAACAGTTTTCGTCTGTATAAATAACACCCACCTAACTTAAAAGCTGTTTTAATTAAAGCGACATTTACTTTAGCATAAAATTTTTAAATATATAGGCTAGCGCTTGACTGTTATCACACTTGATGCAAAGTGATGCAGCCTAAGGTCGCTTACCTAGAAGATGCCTAGCCTAACTTGTAAGTGGTAGGGAAGACGGACGTCGGGAGAGTATCCCAGGCTTTTGCTCTGCGTATCAGGAAAGAAGAAAGAAGCGTTACATGCGTGTTTCAGGAAATGCGATTATGTAGGGCCACAATACCTCGCAGTTTTATAGTAAAAGGGTTCTTTTTATGAAAGACGGGCGGGAGGCTCACCTTATGTTAAGCGATCACCGCCACCCATGAACATCTGCAACACCAGAGAGCATGAACGTGCGTTGCAGAACGATCTTTAAGGAAAGAATAGTCTCTTCCTTTGAAGGTTCCCAAGTCGTATCTCTTCTAAATCGCGCTGTTGTCAATTTCCAGACATCGCGGTGACAGTTCCTGACCACTCTTTGATATACAATCTATTTGAAATATATATAACTTACAGGAGAAGGTCGTACTAAATCAAAGGATCAAAAAATTTGAAACAGGCTTGCGAATAAAATGCTTATAAAACGAAAAAGCCTTGTGTGTGATATCCGAAAAGAAAAGTTTTGTATTCTGCTGTGTTGTTGTATTTTGATACGATTTCCAATTTCAGATTCGCTAATCTTGTATACAGAACTTGGAACTATCAGGTAATTATCTATAATTATAATAATAGGTTAAATGCTCTTATCCATTGGGTTTCTGGACTAGATAAGACTAGCAACCTGTCAAATCCAGACAAGAGTAATAAGCAGACCCTGGGTAAATACTTGTATAATACCGGGAATAATGTTAGAAGAAGAAGATTTATAATAATAAGTATCAGCAATGGTTATTAATTTTTAATGGAAAATTATTGGCAGTCAATGCCAACGTGTTTCAATTGATAAAGATTTCCAGAGGTCAAACACCATTTGCTGTATAAAAAAAACGAATTCAAACTGTCAAGTCTAGATTGTATTTATGATAATAAAAAAAATAACCTGTCTAGTATAATAGCCTACTCTCCGAGACTGAGAAAACAACTTGGATACAGTCATTAACTCCTTTACTTCGATTTCCTTTCTATATCTCCAAAGTAAGATTATTACACTATATATGTATATAGCCAGGGGCTCCCTATCTTTTTCTAATTGTGACTTTGTTGCAATATATTTTCGTGGTGTTCTTCCAGCGCTGCCCATCTGCTAAAGCTTCATAAAGTACTGAATAAAGTAGATATAATAAATATTATTTTTATATAAGAAGATAATAAAAATCTACAAGCGGCGTCGGGATGTGACGACCCCATCGCCCGCTGTTGGGATAACCTCTGTCACAGCAGAGATTATTCCACCAGTGCAATCAGTCACACTGGTGGTAGGTCTTTTGTTGCAAGAGGCCGGCTAGGTAGGTACCACCGCAGTGTCAAATATTCTGCCGCCAAATAGTAGTGCTTAGGCATTACTGTGTTCCGGTTTGAAGGGCACTGTACGCTAGTGAAATTACTGGGCGGACGAGATTTAAGAACTAATATCTCGAGGTTGGCAACGCGTTAGTGGCACCTACTAGTGGTGCTGCAAGTGTTCATAGGCTACGGCAGCCACTTACCATCAGGTGGGCCGTATGCTTGTTTGCCTACTTCTAACATAAAAAAAAAATCTACAAGCTGCATAAGCTTGTATTTTTGGTTACAGAATAGGTGTTGTTATACTTTGTGTTTAATGAACATGAACATTTTCCTTCGCAACATCCTTAGGATGTCTTCACGACGCCTAAGGGTGTTACTGCATACAGCTTAGGAGTCCAGGATATATGGACGCAAATAAGCAATACCATGTCAACCAACAAAATTGAAAAAACTGAGTTATATATGCAGAAGTGTTGGAAAATGGCTGAAGAACATCTTCTTTAATATTTGTAGGGTTTTAAGCTTTAAAATTTCTAAAAAAGCAATTTTTTCAATCATGCAATTTATGTTTTTTTAAACATTTTGGGTTATATTACATACGAAATATGCAGTTTATATGCTTATTTTTTGTGAAAATAAGTAAAATAACTTACATAAATCTGAAATTGCCAAAAACTTGACAAATACATAAAAAAATCATACAAAGTTGTTCAAAATTTTCAAACGCGTTTTTTCCGAAATGACATTCGTGTGCGTTGACATGGTATTGCTTATTTGCGTCCATATAGGATTTAATCACAAACACACCCATTTCATCATCGATCTGGGCATTTGTCCTTGTGGTTCTCGCCACCGTGCCTCGGTGAGTACTTTAAGCTGTCGGTCCCAGTTAACATCTCATAATAATCGTTAACTCTTGATAAATAATTTCCATTTATCCAATGAGTTACTGGTTCGCCCTTTGAGTTGCGGACTTCAGATGGCAATCGCTCTGTATAAAACCCAGTAACCCGTCGATTCAGGATAAGGATCTGCTTATACAGCAGATCCTGGGTAAATACCGGGAATAATGTTAGGTAGAAAAAGGTCTAACCTATTCCAGTTTCTTTATGGAAAGTTTAAACTTCGACAATTATAAAAGTTTAAGTACTTATCAACTTAAATAGTATGCTCTATTCGTACTAGTTAAGTTGGTTGTTGATACGTATCCTAGTAATTTAGCTATTACTGATTTAAACGTTCCGTGTTTATGTTACGAAATATCTAATCACCGGCTCGTGCTGTTTCCGTCATGTAAATGCAACAAGATATTAAATTACAAGCCTCTTTATGATCCATAGAGTTGGATAATTATTGAGTGTCTGAGATGGTATAGATAGTTTGCGCATAACGAATGTTAGTTTTAACAATGTTGTTTGTTTTGTCGACTAGAAGTGTTGATCCAGAATATGGAGTATTTGTCTGCCAAGTTTTATTGTTACTCGCATTTTGACACCGTTGTGGCGTTGTGGGTAGCGAGTCTGCCTTAAGCCTCGACGGTTGCGGGTTCGATTCCCGCTCGGAGCAGATGTTTGTATTAATCGTACAGGCATGTTTTCCGGTCTGGTTGTGTTTGTCCTTGTCATTGTGAATGTTTCCGGCCCCCGACACAGGATATAATTATCCTAATGGGGGCCGTTGAGTGTGTAGCGTTTATTATGTGGGTTACCATATAACGATTTTATTGTAATTTTATTTAGTCTAAAAAAAGTATAAGTAGAGGCATCTCAGGCTCTACGCTCACAGAAAAATCGGCGTAAAGTTTCTGAGTTTCGTGTGATGAGTGGGAGCGCCGGAAGCCCAATCTCCCACCCCTTCTGTTCCCTTCCCTGTATCTATTCTCATACCTTCCTTCCTATCCCTTGGCAACATGCATGTGGTACTTTAAGTATCGCGCGCATTCATAGGTTGCAGTGACTGCTTACAATCAGGCGGACCGTTTGCTTGTTTGCCTACCGTCATGACATAAAAAAGTCGTATTCTCTGTATAATTATTATACTAAACAATTCGTTTTACTATGAAAATAATACAATCTCCTGGAATCAAGCGAATGAAACTTCTAACAGATTGTAGGTATTCTGGTCGAGAATAGAAAGGCAAAATAAAAATATTAATCAACAGACAAATAACATGACAATACTTTTATTTATTACGAAGTCGACAAACTATCTTACAAAAATATACACGACGGTATCGGCAGTTGCAGACCAGCGTTTATTACCAGCGTATAAGCTCGTTTTAAAAGCTCGTAATGGGGTGACTTTTTACCAGACCCACAACTCGTACGAGTATGACGCGCATATAAACTCGTATAAGCGCGTAAAATAAAGCGCTATAAATATGTTACTGACACTCGACCACCACCACCACCGGTTCGAGCATACATGTACACGGGCTACGCGCCGTCCGCGTATTTTTTTTTTTTTTTTGATTTTTTTTTTTTTATGTTAGAAGTTGGCAAACAAGCATACGGCCCACGTGATGGTAAGTGGCTGCCGCAGCCTATGAGCGCTTGCAGCACCATTAGTAGGTGCCACTCACGCGTTGCCAACCTCGAGATATTAGTTCTTAAATCTCGTTCGCCCAGTAATTTCACTAGCGTACAATGCCCTTCAAACCGGAACACAGTAGTACCTAAGCACTACTATTTGGCGGCAGAATATTGGACACTGCGGTGGTACCTACCTAGCCGGCCTCTTGCAACAAAAGACCTACCACCAGTGTGACTGATTGCACTGGTGGAATAATCTCTGCTGTGACAGAGGTTATCCCAACAGCGGGCGATGGGGTCGTCACATCCCGACGCCTTTAATTTATTGATGATTTATTTGGAACAACAAACAATTGTACAGAGGACTTATATTATTAACATAAAAAGTACAAAATACTAGATTGTGTACAATCCACACCGTTGTCCACAGTTACATTTTACATAATATTTTACTTAAAAACAGAGACAATTAACAATTAAAATGGTATGTATATGTGGTTCTATTTATTTACCCTTAATATATTTTTAATGTTCTTTTTGAACGGATAAGCCTTAAGAGCAAATATGTCTGTATCATAGAATTCGTCATTATAAATTTCTAACAAACGACGCAGTGGCACTCTTTTGCCAGCATTAGTTCGACACTTACTGATGTTAAATAGTCTCTGCACACGTGTATGCCTTATAGGTCTGTTAGGTATTAAAAATGATAATTGGCTTAATAGGTCTGGACAGTTAATTTTTGAGTTACAGATACTATGTAACATCATTACACTGAGGAGTTTACGTCTCGATTCAAGAGAAATTAGATTGTATCTATCGAGTAGCTGATTGTAAGAAATACGTCTTTTAAAACATTTATAATGCACAGAGCGCAAAAATCGACGTTGTACGCGTTCTATCTGGTCTATGTATTTATTGTAAATAGGATTCCAAATTTGTGATGCATATTCAAGCTGTGGCCTTATAAGACTATTATATAAATGTATATAAGTGGATGATTCCTTAAAATCCTTTGTCGATCTCATTACAAACCCATACATATTGAATGCGTTAGTAACAATATTATTGATATGTTGCTCGAAATGAAGTTCTGAGTCGAGTAGAATACCAAGATCGCGTATAGTATTTACTTTACCTAGTAATGTTTTTCCTAAGGTGTATTCGTAATCCAGTACCAAAGTCTTCTTCGTATAAGTAATAGTGCTACATTTGGATAGATTAAGAAGTAATTTATTTTTAGCACAGTATACATATAGTCTTTCCAGGTCATCTTGTAGTTTAGCGCAGTCTGGTAAGCTACGGATAGCCATATATATCTTCAGATCATCGGCGTACAACAAAAATCTACAATGTTTAAAACATTGATTAATATCGTTTATAAATAGTATGAAAAGTAAGGGTCCCAGTATAGATCCCTGTGGTACGCCTGATGAGGAACAAAATTTCCTAGATTCAAATCCGTTAACAACAACTTTTTGAGTCCTATTAACGATATAAGAAGCAAACCACCTCAATAAATTGCCTCTAATACCATTAAACGCAATCTTCTTTAATAGGATTTCGTGATCCACCTTATCAAATGCTTTACGGAAATCTGTATAAACTACGTCAACCTGTACCCTATTATCCATGTGCTGGAACAAATCCGAAGTAAAAAGCATTAAATTGGTTAACGTTGATTTACTTTGCACAAATCCATGTTGTTCCTCTAAAATTTGATTACGGATTAGTGGGTATACTTGCGCATGCACTAGTTTCTCAAATAGCTTCGCGAGAGAAGATAAAATAGATATGGGGCGATAGTTTTCAATGTTATTTTAAGTACGTATGCCAAAACGACCGTCTTCTTCATGGTCTGCTTATACTCTTATCATGGTGTGATGGGTTACGTTCCGGGTTATTATCAGATGTTGTGATACTAAACGGGACACCCGCCTGGTTATTATCACAACCCGATACCTCAACAAGGAAAAAGCCCAGACCGAAACATATTTATAACACATATAATTAACATCTGCTCTGAGTAGGAATCGAACCCACGGCGAGGTTCAAAGCAAGGTTATGATCACGGCACAACGGTCATGCCGAAACGCTTAAAAAAAACGCCAGTCTGCAACCGCCCTGGCTTGAAAAATATTGTTTCAACTTTAAGAAAAACAAACATTCTCTTTCACAATTCATGAGGCTTAACAAAAACATTTGTGACCGAACAATGACTGGTCGCGAACTTTTATTATTGGTCTCCCAATAGAATAAACTCGACAACAAGATGACAATGATGTCTGAGGAGATTGCCGATATTTTGTATTGTTAGGAATTCTTTTAAGATTATCGGCAAATAAGTTACTATTTATAACCGATTTATGAAAAAGGAGGAGATTCTTAATTCGTCTCGTTAATTTATTTTATTATATGATTATTATTTTGACGACGTTGTGGCGCAGCGGTAGCGAACCTGCCTTAAACGCCACAGGTCGCGAGTTCGATTCCCGCTCGGAGCATAATATGTTTGTATTGACCATGCAAGCATATTTTCCGGTCTGGGTGTATTTGTCCTTGTCATTGTGAATGTTTCCGGACCCCGACACAGGATATTACTATCCTAATGGGGGCCGTCGAATGTGCAACGTTTATTTTATTTATTTATTTTTATTTTTTTTATCATAATTATGAAAAAATCATGTTATAAAAGATCTTAGTTTTCGCTTTATAAATGTCGGTTTTGTATTTTAAAATTAAAAAAATATATACTTAACCAATAATGGGAATTAAATTACGTTCCTCAGAAACGGCAGAGGCGCAAAGCAGTTGCTCATGAGAATCATCGGAGGCATCATGTCATCACCGTTCATTGATATTAAGGACACCTGATTTGACGGGTAGGAGAGGGACGAAGAGGGGAGGAGGGCCCCAAAGTTTACCCCTTTTGAATCGCAACAGTACAAGTACTGCTACACTGTTATTTCTGGTCTGGTCGAGTCGTCTATACTTACATGCCTTTCATCCTGCCTTTTTTCTTTACAAGCACTTTGAACAAGTATAACTTTATATTGCTTACGATAATAACTTTTAAAAGTTGTTTATTTCGGGAGTGGATTAACTTGAAATTTTTACTTTAAAACAGCTGCCTTGTAAAACTTTTTTTTATTAAATTTACTTAAAGGACAAGTTATACAGGTTTTCGTTAGAACTATATATTTGATCAAAGTTGTACATAGACTTGTATATAGAAGGTAATTCTATTAATGTCTCGTAATAAATCAAACTTTCTTAATAATCTCAATCATTATGTAAAACTTTCTATTTAAGTAATGTACAGACATCACTAATAGTCAGTTTTATAATATTTCCGTAAGCATCGGCTATCTAATACCTTTAAAGGAGCAATTTTGTATAAATATATATAATACATAATCTGAATCTCGGAAACGGCTCCAACGATTTTCATGAAATTTAGAATGCATTTAGGCGATAAATCGATCTTCATTTTTAGAAAATGTAATTTTATCCGGTTCGAGTCGAGATGTCTCCAGTTCGATAATTTTTTCCCTTTTTTTCAAGGTCCTTATCTTTATAGATCAAGGTCCTTTTATGATAACAATTACTATGTTTCAAAAATACGACTTACCAAAAAAAATACTGAGCAAAGGTCAGTCATCCAGATACTTACTTTTAAGAAAACATTACAAAATTAATTCCTAATTTATGAAACAATAAAGCAAAAATAAAATTTACAATAAGAAATCTTTGTTTTGAATAAATTAAAACGACTGATAACAAAGAGTCATGTTTTAGTAATATAAAACACGCACGGCTAAGGTCAACGGCAGCAGGAAGCGGCGTTTTATGAAAAACGTGGTTTGAATTCGGTTTCGTAACTCGATAAAAACGAGTTTTTGATTAGTCCGAAACTTCCTATCGTCATGGTGTCGTATAAAAGGTAAAAGCGGTAATATAAATAGATTTTATACGACAAAAGATCGGACTAAATCACAAAGTTTAAAACGTGCTTTTAATTTTAAGCATTGAGGTTTTTTTAAATTGGACAGAAGGATGGCGTCTTTTGTGGCGTGTTGGTAGCGAGCCTACCTTTGGTCTCAACATTTGTATTTATCTTACAAATATCTGTGTCGGTCAGGGTGTTTGTCCTTATGGGTGTCCCCACCGTGCCTCGGAGAACACGTTAAGCTCTAGGTCCCGGTTGTTATCATAACATCTGATAATAATCGTTAACATTTGATAGAGAGTTATTGGTTCGCATTTTGGGCTGCGGAGGTCAGATGGCAATCGCTCTATGTTAAAAACTAGTAACCTGTCAAATCCATAATAGTAATAAGCAGACCCTCGGCAAAATATCACAGGCAGGAGGCTCACTTTGCAACCCCTGACTGCATGTTGCCGCCGTTTTTTAGGTTACAACGACGACTTTTTCACCAAGGCCTGATAGTAGCTAATTAGGCAGGCTTTTTAAGCCCGATTACCAGCATAGACGTGTTTTAGAATGATGTTATGAGCTTATTGAGACCTGGCCGTGAATAAAGAACATCCTCAATGTTGACTCTGTCCCAAATGTGGCTACGGCTACTAATTTACGTCAACATCTGATGTAAATGTGTTTTGTAAACATAATATGATTAAAGTTATGTAATTTAAATAATCGTATTGACATATAATAGTTTATCTGTAAATTGCTCAATATATTTTTATATAAAATAGGTCAAGTCATCTTTATCATTATTATGAAAAATAAATAGTTAATTATAAACAGGAAAGAAGATTGATATTGCATGTTATCTTTTTGTGGTAATTTATTTGTATGACATTAGTAGTATTAGCTTTTATGTCCACATTTCACTGATAATATTATGTTAAATAGGATAAAAAAGAACGGGACAGTTTTTTTTATCTTCGTCTCTTACAAAAACGTTAAATTAACATTTAACATACAGAAAATTAATTGTCCAATCAGGAAGCATCTTTTACGTCTTAGAAGTAGTTACGGGTGTTTTCGTCAATCACATTTCCGAATTTGCACGAAGATAGACGACGCGTCATTTCTTTTGTGTGATACTATATAAGCAGATTTCTTCTCATGAGCAATTTTCTTTCTTATTTTGGTCTATAATAAACCTATAACTCATGCTTATTAAGAGGTTACTAATATCTAGAATTTAGATCTATAATTCAGCAACAAACACTCTGGAGCTAAAAAAAATGTTTCAGCTATTCTTAAGTCCCGTTTGTTTTAAAATTCAATTGCGAACTCGAAAAATATGTCGCTACTGTTTAATAATGAAGTTTTAAACGCTATTATTACGAGTAAAATGTAACCACTTCTATACAAGTGTGGTACTTAGCATTCTTAAAGCGGCAGCTGTTTTTAGCTTTTCACAATATACAAGATTACTTATAGTGGTAATATGCGTTATTGTTATTTTTTAAAATAATAAGTACATTGTTAGCCTGCTTTGTGCTTCGACAGTCGCGGTTAGATTACCGCTCGGAGCAGATGTTTGTTATAAATATCTGGTTTGGTCTGATCGTTTGCTCTAGTGGGTCTTCCCATCGTGCTTCGAAGACCATGTTAAGCTTGCGGTATCGGTTGTTATCATAACATCTAATAGGTTCCTTCTTATGGAGTGGTTAGTGGCCAACCTCAGAGTCAGAGTCGTTCAGGTCGCCCGTATAGGCCTCTGACTTAACTTTTCGAGTGTTGTCAAATTGTCAACAGCCGGGACTGACTTTTACGTGCCCTCCGAAACACGGACACGCTCAGTTGAAATACCACTATGCGATCACCCATCTAGTGACTGACCGCGCCTAAAGCTGCTTAACGTACCGATCGTTACAGTCGATGCACTCCGCTATGAGCGCTATCTGATAGGTAATTTACTCTTATACAATGAGTTATTCGTTCGCCCTTTGGGTTGCGGAGGTCAAACTTCAATCGCTCTTTGTAAAAACTAGTAACCCGTCGATTTAGGATATGAGTATAAGCAGACCCTGAATAGATAATGGATTTTATATTAAAACCTAAAGGTCATTGTTTAATGTGATTTTTTTGTTGTTTCAGGTAATTATGGCCGTATGACGACTCTGCGAAACATAAGGAAGACGGTTATTTAAATTTGAATTATCTCAATAAAACAACAAAGATGCAGTTATATTATGAAAAATTCTTAAGTCTATTTTATCTAAGATTCGTTATGAAAGGTTTGTTTATTTCCTTGACTCAGTAATGGGAAAATTATTCGTTAAATAGCCTTTTTTATACATTTACTCAAGTGTTTTGTAAATAGTTTCAATTAACTACGTAATAATGAAAATTTAATTTAATATTGCGATTATATAACCTTAAATATTTTTTTTTTTATTATTTTATGTTAGAAGTTGGCAAACAAGCATACGGCCCACCTGATGGTAAGTGGATGCCGTAGCCTATGAGCGCTTGCAGCACCATTAGTAGGTGCCACTCACGCGTTGCCAACCTCGAGATATTAGTTCTTAAATCTCGTTCGCCCAGTAATTTCACTAGCGTACAATGCCCTTCAAACTGGAACACAGTAGTGCCTAAGCACTACTATTTAGCGGCAAAAATTGGACACTGCGGTGGTACCTACCTAGCCGGCCTCTTGCAACAAAAGACCTACCACCAGTGTGACTGATTGCACTGGTGGAATAATCTCTGTTGTGACAGAGGTTATCTCAACAGCGGGCGATGGGGTCGTCACATCCCGACGCCTTTTCACATCCCGACGCCGGGAGTAGTCGTGTCTTGCCGTTTTCTATACAAATAGTCACAAATTGAAGAATATCGAATTTATATATTGACATACGAAACTAACTGTTTCTTCAAATGAGTGTGAGCAGACGAGGCCTAAAATCCTACCCAAAACTATTTCATGTTTTTATGTTAACAACTCTTTAGTGCAAACATTCTAAAACTCTATCGTCTACGTTGCCCTCTGACAATCAGGTGGACCGCAAGCTTGGTCGACGCCACATCGGTCTATTGGTCGAACCTTTTATTGCAACAGGATGGCCAAATAGGTAACACCGCTGTGTTAGTTATTCTACCATAAAGCAGTATACTGTGTTTCGGTTTAAAGGACACTAGTGAAATTACTGGCCAACTTTAAAGACCAATATCTCGAAGTTGGCGACGCGTGAGTGACACCTTAAAAAATAACTTCGGCCGCCGCTTACCATCAGGTGGGGTCTTATGCTTGCTTTATGCTTTTTGTTTAAAAAAAAAAACGTGTTTGGTCTTACATACGGCTTATATCTCTGTTAGTCTACAGAACTTCGATTGAGTTATAGATCTATTTTTTATCGTAGTTTGAAAACAAGGCAATAAATAATGGGAATTATATCCCTCGGAGAGGTTCACTACTGCGTTACTTTATTACATTTTTTAAAAATAAGCAATCAAAAAATCAACGAAGCCGTTATACGATGAATGATATTTGTTCAATGCTTGATTTAATATGAAACGAGGACGGGTTTTCACACGAGCCAGAGGGCATAGACATAGCGAGAAGCGGACATTGACCACCGATTTTACGATAATAAAATATCGATCTAGTCTATGGTTAATTACATTTTAATCATAGTTTGGCCTAATATAAAGCAAAGGCTATTAATTTTGGAACGGGTTGATTTTCCTTCAATCTTATGGCGTATAAGAAAAGCTATTTTGAAGTACTTCTTCTTATCGAGTGGTTAGTGGCTGACCCAGTGTCAGTGTTGTTCAGGTCACTAGGCCTCTGACTTTACTTTTCTGCTGTCAAATTGTCAACAGCCGGGACCGACTGTTTACGTACCCTCCGAAGCACGGAAACGTTCAGCGGAAATACCACTATGAGATCACCCATCTAGTTATTGACCGCGCCTAAAGTTGCTTAACATACCGTTCTTTTACCGATCGCGGGTGCCAATGTCCTAATTTTCTCCCGTGATGCGTATACGATTTTTTTCCTTACGATTAAAATTTCGCTTTCATTCTCGGTACGAAGGATCAACATACGGTTGCTAGGTTACCGGGAAGTAAAATGAGTTAGCGAGTGTCATCTTTCCCAGAGAGAAGCGGGCACTTTTGTCACTGGTACGAGGGGTTAAAGCGAACTTTTCATCAAGGTAAGAAAAATTCGATTATTTTTATTAGGTATCGTGTTTATTCGAGAAATTAATTATTTAGTTTAACATTAGCTTGTGTCCGCGGTGTCTGTTATAAGTGCTTGTTTCTTACCTCGAGACCTCACGCCACACCCCTGTCTTTTTTTATTCTGGCCTACACATTGGCAGATTTATTAACATTTATGTTTACTGTTCCGCTCCTAAGGGACGTAGCGTATTGCTTTATAGTCTATAAATTTGTTCAATAAACAGGTAATTGGAAAAAAATCAAATAAGCTAGTCTGAGTTTCATTTTATTAGTGTAAATATTATTTGTTTTCCGCCGTTAAATATTAGTAGGATAGGATATCCTACTTATAAACGTGAAAGTTTGTGAGAATGAATGTATGTTTGGATCGATGGTGCTTATTACTCTATCAGCTTCGCAGGAGGAATCCTAAGGATGGAATCAAATTTGAGCCCCCGTGAGGGCTGCCCCTTTATCACGGCTGTGTCTCTGTACCCAGCAAGGTAACGCTGTCAAGGCCAGTAGGGCCATCAGCAATACACATTCCGAAAAAAAAAGCTTATTACTCATTCATGCTTATACTAATTAATGGATTTGGATGAAATTTGGTACATAGATGGCTTACCTGGCTTAACACATATTTTTATCACGAATGTTGCGATCCCGTGGGGTTATCAAAAAACTATTAACGTGAGTCGTGCTGCAGGTACAGTTAGTATTAAATGCAGTAAGGTCCTATTATAAGTATTTGTGTGTTCCGTGTGATAAATAAATGATTCGTAATTATTTTTGTTAGTATTCAATGGGAACCAGAAGTAATACAGAGTAATGTAATAATTAGTAATGTTATTTTTATTGCGATCCAATCTTTTGAGTCAATTTACTAGATCTTGGTCATAGTATAAAATGAAGGGCATTTTTTTAAATTGTATATTTTGTTATTTTTCATCAAGTTGCAAATGGCTCACAAATGCCTTAATTGGTAACATGATTTGTACAGTTGTAATTATTTGTAAATTATAGTTCGTTTTGAAATGTTGTAATATTCGTTGTAATTGTAATTGTACATCTTAATATTTACTCATGAGGGTAATAAAGGCTTATTTTATTTTTACTTTTGGAATATCTCCTTTAAATTTGAAACATTTTTAAATTCGCCGTAATCGAATTTTATTTAAAATTGAAATTTCAAGCAGTGTAAATTTTTACTGATAACTGACTGAATTTACTAATAAATTCTAACACAACAAAGATATGGGCATTTATTTATTATTATCTTTTTTAAGAGTAACATCCAAGTAGGTTTTGGAACCATCGATGTCTGTGCATTGTCATCAATCAAACTGTCAATGTCAAAAATTTTAAGTATGAATAAGTGAGCAATTATTTTCATATGACTGTTCCAAAAACGCTACACACTCAACGACCCCCATTAGGATAGTGATATCTTGTGTCTAGTCTGGATACATACAAAATGACAAGGACAAATACACCGAGACTGGAACACATGCTTGTATGGTTAATACAAACATATGTTCCGAGTGGGAATCGAACCCGCGACCTGTAGCGCTGAAGGCAGGTTTGCTATCGCTGCGCCTTTCTCCCATAATTTCCTATCTTTTTCCCATAATCATCCTAACAGCTGGTTGATTCGTCTCAAATAGCTTTTTTCTTAAAACTTTATAGTAGATACTGATTCGTGTGCAATATCACTACATAGTATAAAACAAAGTCGCTTTCTCTGTCCCTATACATAGGGAAATCTTTAAAACTACGCAACGGATTTTGATGAGGTTTTTTTTAATAAATAGAGTGATTGAAGAGGAAGGTTTATATGTATGATAACATCCATGAAATAGTGGAGAAAAAAATTTTTTTTTTGAGGTTTCTAATGTCATTTCGTAAATAATTACAGTTAACGCGTGCGGGCCACGGGCAGTAATGAATACATCAAAACTACTGGATCTATTTTAATCATTTTTTCAGTGAATGACATAGGCTATATATTTTATACCCGTGCGAAGCCGGAGCGGGCCGCTAGTATTATATATTTTAAATCGCTTAACGCATCTTCTATGACTACAACTAAAGTCTCAGTTAAAAATCACATGCGATCTGTGTCAATTGACTACCGTTAAAATTCTGAAAAAACCGAACAATTGCGATTACCATATTCATTGTGGGCAGATACTACAGTAAGATGCTCTACATTTGTGTTCGGGTAAACTGTAACTGAGAGCGGATCATCTATGTGTAATTGTATACTAATTATTTATAGATGATCATAGATAGGCACAGCGGAAGCGAACCTGCCTTGAACGTCACGTCACGCCAGTTGTCCTTGTCTTTGAACGTGTTTGCGGACCCGTGTGCAGCGTTTATAAAAAAAAAAAACATAATTTATAAAGAAATTAATAGTTAAAAACGTCTTTAAAAACAAGCATTTATTTAAATGCTCTAAAGAGAAAAATAAATTGAATCAACCCATCAATTCCTTACTAAAATATAAAAGATAAAAGTTTGTCGAAATATTTGTGTGATTTACCTATGTCGATGTATTTACAAAATACATTTTTCCGATATTCTTCTGTCAAAATCAAGTTTCTAAAATGTATTATTGTTTAGCTACATAATGTCGATATGATAATTGTGAAGATTCCTCTATCCGCACCACAACACGTGAAATTACGACGTATCACGTCTGTCTAGACTCCAAATAGATGCTATTATATTGTTATGAGGAGACCCTGAAGTGCATTTTTGTCGTCTTATTCTATGTGAGTATTCTGTATTTATGATTAGAGTGTATTAGTGTGAGTATGGGCTTTATCTTTTTATTATAACGAAGCTCCTTATCGCGGGGTAGTGTAGAAGAGCGGATACAAAAAATGAAACGTTATATGAAAAACGTTATGGGTGACGTGGCAAGGGGTGGGGTGGCAAGAGCTAGCATGGGGTGGCTTGGAGTGGGATATGAAATTAAATGATGGTGAAAAATGATGGCAAATGAAATGAAGAATCTTCGTTCCTACCGCGCGTTCCGCGACACTTTATGATTTTATAATGATTTGCCATTACAGTTACGTCAAAGGAAAAAAAAACCTCATGTAAATGTGCGAACGCTAAGAGCGTTAAAGTAAAAGCTTATATGAAATACTAGCTGTTCCAGCGGCTTCGGTCGCGTTATGTAGTTTTTTGATGATCCCACGGGAACTAACATTTTTCCGGGATAAAGAGGATGGACATCCTCCATGTTAATCGAGGTAAAGAGCTATGTTCGCGTTGAATGTTTCGGTGATCCCGCGACGTTCCACTATGGCGCTAGATGGGACCTTTGAGTTTTAGTAAGTAGGGGAGCCCGGCTCCGAGTCCAAACACCTCCTGCGCCATTGCACCGTCCCGGCGCTCGAGTGCGTAACTGCATTTCTCCAAGTAAAAAAAAAGGTAATGAGCTATGTGTGTACCAAGTTACATCCAAATCTGTCCAGCAGTTTTTGCATGGAAGAGTAACTTACATCCATCCAATCAAATTTTTACATTTATAATATCAGTAGGATTTTAAAACGCAAACGATGTTGTAAATTTTAACTAGTCAAACATATTTACACAACATACCCCGTAGTAAGCATAATGGGCGTGTACATAATGACGTCACGACCTATATCTCGGTACACAGTACATTGCTCGCATAGCTAAGTGTACGCCGGACAATTAGGTACAAAGTTGTTAATTAACCAGTATTATACACTAACTAGGTTTTGAGACCTTAATTAGGTATAATTAAAATATATTTTAACGTATAATGATGAAAGCGCAAATATTATTTAGAAGAGATCTTCATTAGCGTGAATTGATGGTAGAATATTGAAAAGCTATTTATAAAATACACCATCAGTTTATTTCATTATTTCACTGAATATTATAATAATATTATTAATTATTTGACAAAACCCAAAATCCCACTCACCACCTCGAAGTCTAAAAATCTACAACAACTTCATTTAAAAGGCATTTTCTTCTTTGCACAACCAACCAACTAACCAAAAGAAAGATTCTTCCTAAAATGTCGGTAACACGTATGCCTGGTGTTACAGATGTTGAGGAACGGCGGTAATCGCATAACATCAGGTGAGCCTCGTGCCCGTTTCCCCCTCTAACATGAAGGAAACTTATGACAGACCTTTTGTATAGATCGTATCATTATCAAGTCAATATACAATGAAATATAGAATCGTGTAATTATTTTGTCAGAATATTTAAATGAGAGGATCATTGTTCTTTCTTATCTTCGCTAATTTATTTGTAAATATAAAAGTATCTCTTTCTGGCTCTCTGTCAATTACTTTGTCCCATCTAAGCCGATTAACCGATTTTGATTAAATTTAGCTAAGAGATATTGAATCGGCAGGAAATATGATACTCTGTATATTAAAAAGTTTTAATGCATAAGACAGTGGTCAACTTAAACATCTAGTTTCATATAATACAATCAAAATTATAAAATAGATGACTCTTAATTATATTAGAATTATCCACGCTCAGTGATAAGTCAGAAAATCTGTGAGAAAATTTGCAATTTGCCACCGAAATGGGAGTAAGTGTTTGAAAAGTTTTTGAAATTTCTATCCATAAAAGGCTTACAACGGGGTTGAAAATGCTAGTTACTTATATAGTTTTGATGACGTAGTTTAGTCAGTGCAGCCATCTGCCCGGACGGACAATTAGGCACAAAGTCGTTAATGAAGCGAAATTATGACCGGACTAGGATAGCTAGGGTTCATTGCTTTGACCTACATTTATATTTAGACATTTAATATAACATGTAAGTCATAATAGAATTAATATAACATGAACAATAATAAAGATTTTTTTTTAAAGAATATTAGCAATGTTTTTTCAAGCCATTACTAATATTCTTATTGCCCCTCCAAATAAGTTAGAAGCTTGCGCTAGTAGTGGGTACGGCGATAGCCCAAGGGGTTCAGGATCGAACCCTAGACGCTCGCGTTAATGGAGCGGAACCGGCTGAGGCTTCATCCTTCACTAGGCAAATTATTTATCTTTATAGAAGTTTAACTTCTTTAGCCTCAACGCGGCTAGTTTTGATTTTTGAATGAAGAATTTATAATAACTATTAAAAAAACTTCACCGGAGAGTTGAAATATCGATTAAAGAAAAATTGTCGAAATCCGTACATTTATCATATATGGAAGGCCCTTCCGTTCAAAACATCATACTCGCTGGTGATCCTTCGTAAATTTAAAATCGATGGTACGAAACGAAGTTAATGTCAGATGCTTGCCACATAATCCAATACAGGGAGCGTGTGACTAACATAATTTCGTTGCATTGGCGTTGAATTTACAAAAGAGAACCAGCAAATCTTTGGACCTTTTTTGTATATGAAAGGCCCTTACTTTATAATGTGACAATGTCAAAACTTTTACCCAATTACGATTTTAAGAAAGTAATTATTTTGTATATATAAAAGTATGTATGTACGTTATGCACTATAATTTTAAAGTACTTATTGAATTTAAAAAAAAACGAAGTACCGTTATATTCGCCTTCATTTTGTGTATCAAAATTTTAGTAACACCGGTTTATGTATCACTACATAGTATAAAACAAAGTCGCTTTCTCTGTCCCTATGTATGTTTAAATCTTTGAAACTACGCAACGGATTTTGATGCGGTTTTTTTAATAGATAGAATGATTGAAGAGGAAGGTTTGTTATGTGGAGAAAAAAAAATTTTTTGCGGTTAATGTGATGTCGTAAACAATCATGCGGACCACGGGCAGTAATGAATAAATCAAAACTACTGGATCGATTATAATATTTTTTTCAGTAAATATCATAGACTATATACTTTATACACGTGCGAAGCCCGAGCGGGACGCTAGTAATGTATAATGCAATTTTAATATGTAATCTTTTAACACGTTAACAGTCCTTTAACCCCCATATGGGTCATTGCAATTGTTTAAAGATAGTGTCTGGTGTCTGCATTCTGGACTCTGGACTGTGACTGTGTTAAGATTTTCTTTACGCGTGTGTCATTTCTAAAATTAATTCTAATTAATATTGTAAATAAGTAACCGATGATGTAGTGATGATTTAATTGTTTGGTATTAGTATAATTAACCGCTGTTTACTCTTTACACCGATTGTAGATTTATTTACTTAATTCATCAGGTCGCGACTGATTTGTTTATAAATATTTAACGAGACAATTTACATTGCGCGAGGCGATGAGAGATTTAAAATTGTAATCTAATGGGATTTAATTAATTGTTATTGTACATGTATTACACAGTAATTATGTAAAGAAAAATAGCATTGTTGTTATATTTATTCTCATTAGTGATCTCTTTCAAACAGCATTGAGTTTTGAATTCGAATAATAATAAAAATAAATTAAAAAAACAACACAAGACAAGGAAAAACCCATCCAGACCGGAAAACATTCCTTTATGGTCAATACAAACATCTGCTCCGAGCGGGAATCCAGAGACCTGCGGCGCTTATGGCCGGATCGCTACCGCTGCGCCGCTTGGATCGCAATAGAATTGTTACTAAAAGTTCATGGTAGACCCTCAGATACAAGTACCAATAATTCTAAAACATATCGCTTTAACAATAGACACGTATACTGTTAGTGGTGAAAAGTCATCCGTTTCGTCATAAACTACCTATTGCACCTAATACACAGTTGCCTTTGCGGTGTGATCATGAATCAGACTAGTATGTTATTGAAAGCGTACAATGACACTAGCTTAAATTTTTTTAATATGGATGAACGTTTACGGACGTGAATGTTTTGTCATTGGCGTCAGGAAAAACTCTTGAGATTTTTGTGGTTTTAGAAGTAGGTTTCGATCGAGTATTACTTAGATGTTTACTATAACATATTTCCTAGTATTTGATGAAGTAGCTTCTGTGGTTTTCATTTTATTGGAATATCAGTGGGTAATAAAATGAGTTATTGACAAATAATATGGTTAGTGTTTAAATTTTTTGAAGTATTGCTAAATAAATTATAAATACAAATATAATTTAGTCACTCCGGTAATCAACTTTTATTTTCGCAATGGATTCTCTGTCTTGTCTTAATTTTTTAATCTTCTTCAGCGTTACTTCCCAGTATTTGCCTAAGGTCTGCTTATATTCTTATCCTAAATTGACAGGTTACTCAGTTTTTACACAGAGCGATTGGCATATGACCTCCGCAACCGAAAGGGTGAACCAGTAACTTAATGGATGACGGCAAATTACCTATCAAGATTATCAGATGCTACGATACGAAACACTCAGACCAACGCAGATATTTATAACGAAAAGACTTTTCCTAGCGGAAACTAAAACGGCGGCGTCGAGGCTCAAGGCAGGCTCTTTACCAGCACGCCATAACACGGTCATCAATTTATTAACCGATCATCGCACAATTACGCGAAAAAAGAAAATGTGACTAATTGACAGGCCTCGTATATTTTGAAGCATTTTTAAAACATATACGTCTTAAGATATTTTTAAAGAGTCCTGTAAATAAAAAAATAATCCCCGAACATTTTTTTGCTGTTGGGATAACCTCTGTCACAGCAGAGATTATTCCATCAGTGCAATCAGTCATACTAGGTAGGTCTTTTGTTGCAAGAGGTCGGCTAGCTAGGTAGGTACCACCGCAGTGTCAACATATAAATATTCTGCCGCCAAATAGTAGTGTTTAGGCATTACTGTGTTCCGGTTTGAAGGGCACTGTACGCTAGTGAAATTACTGGGCAGAGGAGATTTAAGAACCAATATCTAGAGGTTGGCAACGCGTGAGTGGCACCTAATGGTGTTGCAAGCGCTCATAGGCTACGGCAACCACCTACCATCAGGTGGGCCGTATGCTTGTTTGCCAACTTGTAACATAAAAAAATATTTCGTGTAAACGAGAGCGGTACATTGCCTTTTATACAGTTCCTTTGATCCATGGCTACGTGTGAATGTATGGAATGGGAATGTTTTTAATTTGCGGAAACTTAAAAAGATCAAAAGGAAACACTACGTGGAAAAGCGTAATTAGTGTAATACGTATTTAATTTGTTTTTAAAGAATTCGGAACCGAAGAAATTGAGGTTTAAAAATAGCGTTCTCTTTTTAACAGCCAGTGATTTTTACTTTTGTACTACAAAGGTAAATAAATAACATTTCTAACTTTATAAAAACACACTTATAGAAAACCCAACTAAAAGATGAAAATAAATAAAAAAAAGCGTGGGCTGCATGGTGTCAATAGCTATAAAATTTTACCCACCGATATGAGGAGAAGAATTATTATTTTTATGTCTTAAAAAGCACCCCACCCTTTTTTACAATTTTTTTTTATGTATAAAAATATATTTTTCATTTTCGAGTTGGATTTTTAAATTATTAAATTGTCATTGGTCCTTGATAATACAAAATTTCGATTCAATCTGACAAAATCATGTCCAAGGTTTCAGTTACATACATAATATAAAGACGTGTTAAAAACAATCATACCGTCTTCCTGAAGGGTAATATTTACTGTAGACTAAGTTAAAAGAATCAATGGTATCGGAACATACATGTGTTCCGGTCTGGGTGGTTGTGTTTGTATGCGTTTCTTGAGGTCGTCGATTGATTTGCGTTTTTAACTTGAGGGGAAGCGGTAAGGAAAAGGATGAAGGAGGATATAAACGATTTTAAAATTTCTATTAAACATTTTCTTGAAACGGGTATATTTGGCTTCGTACATCAATTTGAAATATATAACTCTCAAAGAATCATAAAACTAATAAAAATATTCTCTATACAAAAGAAGTGGCAGTCTCATACATACACCCATTTGCCATCATTTTAATATTTATTCTCAACAACAGCAAATAGTTACGCCCTCAAAACGTAAGCGATTGAAAACATTAACAATAAAAATATGCAATACTGAAGTAATATTAATTATAATGTTACATCGCTAAAGATTTCTATTATGGTAATGGTAAGTACTTAATTCCAAGGATTGCGATTTCAATTCGGTAACTATGAATAATATAATACATAACGTACTAATACGTAAATATGTATATTTAATATGAAATTTTTTTAACAAAAAAAAAAAAAGAATATTTTTTTAAAATACTACTTAGCGTAACTACGCTACGCTTAGTGGTTGTGAACCTACCTTTAAAACTAGTTGTGTTTTGTATTTTGACAGTCTGGGTCTCAGCTCCGTACGTCACGATTTATCTTAAATAATTGCTAAGGTACAAAACTGCTAATTTCAGTTTCAAATGCATATAAAAAATAAAATTATAAATATATATATTGTAAAATAAATTCACCGGCGTCTAGACGTGACGGCCCCATCGCCCGCTGTTACAACAGTCAAAGCAGAGATTATTCCACCAGTGCAATGAGCCACACTGATCTTAATATTGCTGGATCTCTTTCAGGATCCAAATTTTATAACAAATAATATAATTGTAAATTTCATATATTTGAAAAGAGTAACTATCGAGTTTTTTGTCGGTTCTTGGTAGAATCAACCTTCGAAACTGTCGGTAGCGTTTGACGATTCAAAAGTACTTTTTAAAAGTCTTGAATAAAAATAATTTTGTTTTTTTTAATCACCTGACAAAACACCCGGACAATATTAGGAATACCGAATAAGTCATAGTTGTTTATTTGCGTCAACCTCAAGTACAAACAACAGAATCTCTTACATTTATATTTTAAGCGATTTTCAAACTTATTACAATAATGTTATAATACTTTTTCGCTACTCATGAAGTATTAAAAATACCGTTGTAGCGGTACCTAATGATACAATAGCTATCAATAAACTTTACCCAGTACACTCGGTGTAATCAAGAGTGCTTGATGATAAATTATGTTTAGACTTTAGGTCAAGGAAGGTACATAACTATGGAGGAGTCATTTTATACCGTTTACAAAACATCGTATTCATTTTTAATTTTTCTTCTATATTATTATTTATGTTTATAATATACAATAAATTTACAAAAATAAGATTGCGCAAAAGGCATCTGTGTCTAAATACCTAATATGCAAAATTTCCTCCCTTAGATTTTTTTCTTATTAAATGTTAGTGTAGACTTATAATTTTTTTACCAGTAATAAAAAAAAAAAACGATCTACATGACTAAAACAAAATTTTCGCATAACTAAATTCCTATATTCTATTACAAGTTAGTTCAAAAAACTGAATGGGAAAATTGAAATTAAAAATCGGTAATGGATTTTAGAAGATAGTGAATCTTAGATCATTGTACGAATTTTATTGTACTCGTAAACACAATTTTGTAGCGAAAATAAAAACTTTAAAAAATCATAAATAAACTATTGCAATATCACTGTCAATAAATTTACGGTATTCGTTGGAAACTATCCAACTGTCATACTCATAACATATACGATTTCTTGGAAGCGACAAATGATCCGTGTAATGAGTGAGTCTACAATAAAAATGGGTTTATTGTCCCTTTATTTACATTCTTATATAACTGACCTAACTCTGCTTGTGATATGAGGCGTAAAGCGCACATAATGTTGGGCGATTAACTGTCTTAATTGGTAGCATTCGTATGGCCTTTCGTGTCGAGGAGCTATCTTTACTAAATAAATATTTGCTTAAAATGTGTTATTTATGGTAATATTCATTTGAATTACATTAAGTTATTACTCTTACGTATGTATGCATTTTTTTACCACCTTTAAATTCCATCCTCACCATCCTCACCATCTCGATGTCTAGAAATTTACAACGACGCGATTTAAAAGACATTTTCTTCCTCGCACAACCACTCCTTGGAACCAGATCTCGCAGGCAACTTTTCAAGGGAAGGGAAGGTCGCCTGTTCCTTCCTAATAGGTCGGCCTGCATGCTCTCCAGTGTTGCAGAGGTTCATGGGTTGGGGTGATCGCTTATCAGTCGAGCCTCCTTCTCGTTTTCCACCTCTAATAAAATCTAATATTTAAAAAAAATTCTTAATCGGAAAAAAAGTAACAAACAGGCAGTTTTTTAAGTATGCGAAATTTTGATTCACGGACCTTTAGATAGATATAAGATTTTCTATTGAAGAAACTTTTTCATCAGATAATTTAATTATATCCGTTTTTATGTTTCATTAAAACAATATAATTTTCATCGTTCCGTTATAATGTAAACGGTACACAGGTAATGACAGCATCAACACTAGACAAGATAGGTCAGTGTCCTGTGGTTTATCGTTCTGACATGACTGACCTAGCGTCGCCCACGTATTCCTTTACGTCACAATGAACACAAACTTAAGTAAACTGACGTGTGATGACTGATCTTAATGGGTAAAATAAACGTAAACATTTGTTCATTAGGTATAAGATTCTGATTATTTCGTGGTGATTCTCGCGCAGAGGTAGTGAACCTGCTGATCGGGCGCAATGCCCTATTCTTCTTAAAACGATAGATCTACGTTTATTCTGTTGCGTTTACTTTAGCTGCAGTAGAGTCATGCTTTTCTCAGTTCTACTTTCACAGAAAATTAGCCTAAAATTACAGTTCTGTTGTGTTTCGTGCGATGAGTGAGAGTGCTTGAGGACCATTCTCATCCCTTGGGTTGGCTACGCGCATGTGATACTTAAGTATCGCAAGCGTCCATAGGTTCATCAGATGCACCGTAGTGGTAACACCACCTCCTGCCTTAAACGCAGGTGATCGCGTTCACACAATGAAGAATAATGTAGGATTATTTATTTATTACACAACTCAACAAAAACCAATTAGTATTTGTGGATGCAGCATTAGTCCTACATATTATATCTTTCTTTATTTAATTAACATTAATACTGTTTTAGTAAAACATTTTTTATGAAACCTCTACCTCATAACCTTTAGGTGTTTTTATTAGTCATAAAATGTTTTATACATAAAAACAATGTATTCAATCGCAGCACAAAAAATATATAAATCTTAGTGCTCTATGCATATATTTTCATAATAAATGATTAATATTAATAGTTCATCTAAGACTGTGTCAATAATAATTAATAGTACTATATTATCTAGACACGCAGGTCAGAGCTCCGCATAAATTATTACTTGTTGTTAATAAATAATGATAATAATAGTATCGCGCTCCAATTTATAATTTGAGTTCGGCTAAAATTTATTACGAAATAGCTTCGCTTGTTGACCCTTATTTTACATCCTTATAGAAAATTAACCTAATAATCGTATTGGGCTCTTAGAGCGGATATAGGCTAGCGTTTTATACGTGCGTACGAACTTGTTTGTCGAAGTGCGTACTGCTATAGGTGTGTCTTTTAACTACATATGCGTATTAACGCTTAATATAAAGCTCTCTAAATTATTGTTCTGCTGACACTCGCCAACACTGATTCAAGCGTACACGCCGGACTAAGTTCGTGCGTGCGTACGCGTCTATGCCAAAACGACCTTATATGCCCGAAAAAACAAACTGTTTTCTAAAGCCTGCCTTAGCTATAAACGCCTTAACTAGCAGATTGATAGATACAACATATTGCCTATTGTGTGCACGCGAAATTATGCTTTATGTTTACTAGTTATTTGTTTGAATGATGACATGACGTCATTGCAAACGACTTTGTAGTTTAAATTTACGAGTTTTTAACTATACGGGTCATTTTCCCATGACGAATCGAATGTTGATGCTAGTTTCTTAATGTTTTTCCAGAAGTATCTATATGCATAGTACCTATATATAGTATGTAAAGTGTTTATTTATTGTCGATAGGGATATTTGTTTTCATTCTGTGTACAAAGATATCAATGTTCCTCAAAATAGATTTAGAGAATATAATATTAAAAAATTGTTAGCAATTCTTCTTAACTAAGCATCTGTCTGTGGCTTCGCCCGCGTATATAATGTTCTGTAATTACACTTCAGTGCAATAAAATTAAATGCTTCCCAATAAAAAAATCATCGCCTTTTTCATACTCTTCACGTTTTTTTTCCGCAGCAAAAGTGGCCTATGTTTTTGTCCAAAGTCCCATCTATTTCTGTAGCCAATTTCATCAAATTTATTATCATAATAATTCTGAATTCCATAAGACCCATCTATATCTAAATTCAAATATTTTAATTCGTTTTTTGCTTATCCTACGGAATTCAAATTTTTTTCCGTGATTTCATTTCAATTTGGTCAGCAGTTTTTAAACATCCAAACATTACAACCTTTATTATATTAAGTAAGATTTTTCTGTTTAGATTGTTGAGAAATAATTAATCAACTAAAATATACTAAATCCAACCCTATAAGTATTAAATCCTATATCCCACTTACTTAACCTATAAATCATGATTCATCCATCCATCCATCAATGGTCCATAATTACATCGCATTGTATGATCGAGTCGGATATTCCATGCCACAGTCAGGTCACAGACTCAGGTCATCGGCCACGAGATGTGCTAGTCTAGACCGGGCGACGGCCCTTAATTATATATTTTATGATCTCCACGATTGATCCAACGTTACAACTGTTGTTCCCTTGTTTAGATGGCTGGTGTTGATTGGGTGGTCAATTTAACTTATTCGATGTTGATTGTTGTAAATGAGTGTTGTCTTAACTAGTTGTTGTTCTAAATTTTGCAATTGACCATTGAAAATGTTCATTGAAATTGTTTATACTATGACTATTTACCGGGATCAAAATACTCATTAAGCGCATCTTAAAGTTTTGGGTTTTAGTCAACGAAGAGAAGGATTCTGGTGCGTTTTGTCTCCGTCTAAGCAAATGTTGGTATCGTTGTTGTTAATGTTTATATTGTTGTAAATAATTGTGAGGCAAAATAATTAAAGAAATAATAATAGAGGTACTCTTAATCATATATCGCGCTTAGGAGCAAATTGGAGAAAACGATCATTGTCATTGTCTGAATTGCCAATCTCATCTCCAATTCAAACCTTATCTACTTTTGTAGTTACGTTTTGTTTTTCTTCGCATGCTATGTAACTTCTTCCTAGTCACACTGGTGGTAGGTCTTTTGTTGCTAGAGGCCGGCTAGGTAGGTACCACCGCAGTGTCCAATATTCTGCCGCCAAATAGTAGTGTTTAGGCACTACTGTGTTCCGGTTTGAAGGGCACTGTACGCTAGAGAAATTACTGGGCGAACGAGATTTAAGAACTAATATCTCGAGGTTGGCAACGCGTGAGTGGCACCTACTAATGGTGCTGCAAGCGCTCATAGGCTGCGGCAGCGACTTACCATCAGGTGGGCCGTATGCTTGTTTGCCAACTTCTAACATAAAAAAAAAAAAAAAAAAATAGCATTGTTGCCGGTATTTACCCAGGTTCTGCTTTTACTCTTATTTTGATTTGAGGGGTTATTTTTTATACAGAGCTATTGCCATACGAACTTCGCAACCGAAAGGGCGAACCAGTAACTCATGGAAAAGAGAAATTCACGTATCATGAGTTAACGATTATTATCTTTAGAGGTTATGATAACAACCGGGACCACCCGCTTAACGTGCTCTCCGAAGCACGGTGGGGATACCCACAAGGTCAAATGCCCAGGTCGAAACAGATATCTGCTCCGAGCGAAAACCGAACCTGCAACCGTCGAGACTGAAAGTAGGCTCACTACCTAAACGCCACAACGATGCTATGTAACATTTTTTGCTCGATTTTTCGTAGATATAGGTACTTTATATTTTATTTAAATGTTAAATAATGTTAGTAGTATATTTATGTAACTTAATAAGTGATCTTACAGTCAAACCAATTGTTTGGTTTTGTGAGACTATAATATTAAAGTAATTATGAAAACTATATTGAATAAAATAAACATAACCGTCTTTATAGTTGTCACGAGCTTTTACTTTTCAATTTTATACAACTGCAATCCCCTGGTGTTTGCAGATGTACATACGCGAAGATAACTACTTTTAGGTAAGCCTTCAACTCGTTTGCCCTCTCTTCCATTAAATAAATAAGTACCATCATTATCACTGTGTGAAACGTTAATAAAATCCGTAACTTTTTCATTTCTAACTGTTCAATAATTATATGAATGACTATTGAGTTGATTATTTGAATTGTTATGAGCTGTCTGATTGCTTGAGCACTTTACAAGCTAAGCCTTTACATAAACGAGGCTTAATATGATGTATTGTTATGTCTACACGATTGATTTTAATGTCATTCTTAATGTCGCTTTGTTGTACGCAATGGTCGTGTCCGATTTTAACTTATTAAAGTTTATCGACACTTGCGTCAGTGATATCATGTGGTCTTGAAGCTTGTGATGTTGATAAGATTTTTAGCGAATGTTGTTTGTTTGCTTTTGCTCCAATAATGCGATGTCTTTTTTGATGTTGTAATGATGTGTGATTGAGTGAGTGACTGATTTTCAAAATTTCATTTTTATTTCAAAGGAGTTTCTCTTATCTTGTTTTTCCTACAGTAATTTGGTGAGTATCTTATGATAGGATCTTGGAGATATCGTGGAAACTCTTCACAGCTTATAGACAAATCTATTGCGACTTGGATATTTTTTAAAGTAACTTGTCTATCAGCACCGGAAGATTACCATTTGGTGAAGTGGAAACTTCCTAATGACGATCACAGATGGCCACCTAAATTACACAATACATATAAATATAAAACGGGTTGTGACACAATTAGGTACTTTATGTATATATCTAATTATCCATATTCTGACGGTTCAAGATGGTTGTCTTTAGTTTTTGTTTTAAACAATCCACTTATATCAAGGTTTGCTTTGTTCTGAATCAGCTTTGGTACGTTATTAGTTTTTGCACGCGATTTTTATCTTCCGTTAAACATGAGGTAAATTGTTAATAAATATTTACGGGCTGTAACCTTTAAAGGATCGGTATGCCGGGATGGTTGAGATCCACACAAGATATCCTATCGCTCAGCAACATTGTAACTCGCTGCTTTCCGGTTTGAGGGGTGAATAGGCCTATATGAACTAATGTTATAAGTATCAAAGTTATTTAGTCCTAAACTGCGGCTTATCAATATAATTTTACATAATTATGTATTTTGTATTTTTTTTTCAAGTCATTCATTTTACCTTTAAATTTTAGGTATGTTCTCGGATTAAGTGTAGGTTTTTTTCGTTTTACTATAAGGTCAATATGACACTAATAAGTGTAACATATTAAACTTGTTTTAACAGGTTCCCTGTCCCATGAATCACATTTGAACAATTCAATTGCTCAACAATTGTGTTATGGATAGGAAAAGGTTAATATTACTTTATTATTATATCATTTTTATATAGATTTATCTAGAACTGCATTTTCTAAACGCTTGACCATGGTAAAGAGAACCTAAAGATTTTATCACAATATGATTCATCAGAAGTTACGTCTTGTAGATAAGAAAAATCATAACTATATATCTAATGCTATTATTTATTTTTTATTGACTTTAATTCGAAGCTTTTCCTCAACGTACAGGGTACAACGTTGAACATTAATTGTGAGATTTCAACCGACTCTCGTCCTATTTACTATGTAATATATGGGTCACAATTGAGTGACATAGTATTATGTTTTATAATTTATTTTACTGTTTGTTCCCATTGTAATATGATTTAACAGAAATGTATTTTTTGTTGCAGGTAATTGACCCTTGGTTTGGCATTGAGGTTATAATGAAACGTCGTTGGTAATGCAATTATGTATTGTAACACCTAGTTATTATTATTATATTTCCTTAATAGCTTCTAACGAAATCTAAGTATCTTTGGATATTGAAAACTTTTATTAACTACTAGCGGGCTTGGCAGACGTGGTCTTGCCTCGAAAAGAAATATGGAATCTGATAACAGCGCCTCCTAACTGAGCCTAATTGTAAACAGAAGTGATACCGGCCAAAATTATTCAATTACTATTATTGATATTAAAAATAGGGTTGATCGTAGAAGGGTGAAAATTTATAGTAGTATGTATTTTTCTATGCTGAATCATAAAAAATGTTCTAAAATTAAAAATAAATTATTTAGTTAATTATTGTAACAAACACCGCGACACGAGAATCTTATATATAAGATTGTTATTTTGAATTCAAAATCGGATTGATGAAAACGAGGCTTAATGCTCGTTCAAAGCAAAATTGTAAATTATGAATTTTTGTTTATCTTTGTTATACTGAAAAATAACTGTACTTTTGTAATAACAATGTTTTTATTGATAATGATTTAGAGTTATTTTTTCCTTATATCGAAAGTTCCTTCTACTTTTAATAATAAGGATAATTCATAAATAAATATCGTTTATTTCGTTGGCTCGACCGGGAGTGAGTATTACTCTCACACAGAACATCCAAGTGAAGTTAAAGCATCCCTAATGCCTAAAAGTCGATGATGATGATGAATCTTATTTCCTTCTTCTTCCTCCTCTCCTGGTTGATAGGATCTTTTTTATGTTTTTCTAAGTTGGCAAGCAAGCATACGGCCCACCTGATGGTAAGCGGTTGCCGTAGCCGATGAGCGCTTGCAACATCATAAGTAGGTGCCACTCACGCCATAAGTAGGTGCCACTCACGCGTTGACAACCTAGAGACATCGGTTCTTAAATCTCCTCTGCCCAGTAATTTCTCTAGCCTGCAGTGCCCTTCAAACCCGAACACGGTAATGCCTAAGCATTACTATTTGGCGGTAGAATATTTGACACTGCGGTGGTACCTTCCTAGCTGGCCTCTTGCAACAAAACACCTACGACCAGTGTGACTGATTGCACTAGTGGAATAATTTCTGCCGTGACAGAGATTATCCCAACAGCGGGCGGGTCTTCACGTCCAGACGCCTATAAATCGAATGTGGTAGTGATCGATAATGACGCTGATGATACTATGAACATAAGTTGCATAATCTTTCCATCTGGTAGGCTGAATGCTTATATGATGAAATTATAACAATGATTATACGTTATTAATTGAGTTGCATGCGAGGAGACCACTAGCACATTAAATGTACCATTGACCGAGTTCTCTTTTTTTTTTTTTTTTAATCCACGCATTCTTTGTGTGTGTGTTACAAATCACATTGTGTATTATATACAGGTATGTAGTATAGAAATGTTTACACCGTTTACACTGTTGTGGCGTTAGCGGGTCCGTCTTTAGATGGTTGCAGGTTAGAATCGCTAACTCTTGATAAAGACTTTGCACTTATCCTATGATAATTAATAATCCTAATATTATATTACGATAATTTTCGTTTTTAGTTAGCGATCAATCGCATCTCAACCTTGCATGTTTCGTATTTTCACCAAAAACCGATATTTAAAATTGTTATTTGTATCAAGTTTAAATTAACAAAAACTAACAGTTTCATCGATTATTTCTTTATTCGTAACTGAAAATTGATTCTATTTTCTGTTCAACAACCGAATCTATTATAAAAAGGCCTTTGTAACACTGAATACCTTTTACCTCACTGTCTTTTAAATATACATTCTCGAAACACGACGAGTTTATTCTCGACGACAATAGTAGGAGTTTTTCAATGGACAATTTAAGCCTTCAATCTTCGGAAAATCGTATAACGTTACTAGGGTTGCCTCCTTTTTCTTCTTGGAATTAAAGTCCATTGGCGATTTAAGTTAGGAAAAAAAGTACATATTGTCAAAATAAAGTATCATTGATGGTTTATATAAAATATATTTATTGGTTTTCGCAAGGTTTGTCAAGAGTAAGTACCTAATTAATTTTTAATAAGGTTCAGACAAGCTTTGTTTCTTTCGTCTCACCATTTGACCACAGAAAAAGCTTTCTGTGGCTTCTGATGTAGCGGAAATAGACGTTAAAAATGAATTTTTTTTATACTTTATGCAAACCAAGAAATATAAGATCAAGCTAAATAAAGTATTTTTTTCTCGTAAATTTTAGAATATAATTATTCTAAATAACGTATAATACTTTATAATAAAATGCGGGTGGCAACCCTTAACGTTACGTAAATAGGGAAAGTCTTGCGCCATTATTCGTTCGTGATCTCTCGGCACTGATTATTTTAACGGAATCATTGATAGTGTCGTCTCTAAGTAGTGTTGTTACAAAATATATAAAAGAAAATTACAGGTTTTAAGGTTCCGTACCCAGGTAAAACGGGACCCTGTTACTTAGACTCCGTTTACCGTCCTTCTGTCTTTCTGTATATATCACATGAACCGTGATAGTTAATCAGTGAAATTTTCAAAGATGATGTATTTCTTTTGCCCTCTCCGTTCACCCCGTATGTTCCTTTTTCCCCTTCTTACGGCTCCTATCCCTTAGGTTACCAACGTGGATGTTATTATTCAAGTACTGCAAGCGTTCATAGATTGCAGTGCTTATCGTCAGGCGGAGCGTATGCTTGTTTGCCAACCGCCCGCCATGAAAAAAAATCAAAAACATGGGTATAGTGGCTTATGTGTACAGCGTCACAAACAAATAAACCAATTCACTTTCACATTTATATGATTAAATTCTGGATCTATCTTCAACTGCCTAAATCATTTGAATACATTGATCATTGGAAATTACATTTTGTCCCCGGCTTTGACAGTATATTTACCACAGAAGCAAACCTCATCTTAGAGAGCAAGTTTTATGAAATACAAAAAGCAATCGTATTAATAACCTTGCCTCCTTTAAAGTCGGTTAAAGTCATGCTTAAAACAGCTAATGAAATGAAACGAAGCCTTGACTTTTTTCAAAACTAAATCTAACTAGTTATCTCACTCTTTATAAAGCATGATGTAAGTTAAAATTTCATAAATCGTGTATTCAGTATAGTCTAACCGAAATGACCTCGACCGTGCCCTTTTAATCCTAAACTCTCATAAGTATCCACCGGATGAAACGGTCCAAACGAACCGGACTCCGGATGGTTTATAAAATTTAAACTTCTAAGCCATTTGTAGTTTTAACGAAGCGGATTTTTCAAAGCCTTCCTACGTGGGCTTAACTCAGTGTGGTGAGAGATTTAGTGAAATCTATTCATACTGTTACTGTTCAATTGATCGGACTAAATTGTGATGAACGTTTTTATTTCAATGTGCTGGAGATCCAGCGTACGGTTAGGACTGTCTTAGGCCAGGTTTGGACTTTATTAAAAATATAAACGATATAATTAAAAGAAAAAAAAAAAATTGTCGGGGTCGTCCCCGTGAGGAACGAAGTTTCTTACGTTTGTTTTTAAACTCCGAATGTAATTCGAAATCTGTGTATTTTAATATGTTATATGAAAAAAGAGGCAGGAAAGAAAGAGACAGTTGGGCACCCTGCTGCGCACTGATATACACACGCAGCATACGGCATTTTGTTACGTGACGATTTCTAATAAATCGCACTACCCGTAAGCCGCGTTAAGGAACTTCGTTCCAATAAAAATGGCCTCTTTTTATTTGTTTAAGACTCCAGCGTTCTCATTTATCAATAATAAACCACAACAGTAAAGCGTTATTTCACACTGATATTATGAGAGGGGGTGGCTATTTCCAGAGTCTAGAGAATTCATACTTAAAACAATAAGGCTCTTATAAAATTAATCATAATAATGTCGCAGAGTTATCTTGATAGTTTTATAAAATCAGAGTAGTTAGGAAGATTATTTTAATCGAACGGGGTTACCATTGATTTATCTCAATATTTACTTACCATATAAACTGACAGCTTAACTTCTCGTATCATACAAGATGGCCACGATAACTGACAGGCACCCAGTTTCGTGACGTATCAAACCCGTTCGACGATCGATATGCCGTGATATCGTCTGAGCTGAAAATAGCCACGTCCTGTCCTGTTCTGTTCTCCTGGTACCAACATATAGTCTCTAATGTAAAATAATAACTAATTTTATAAATGCGAAAGGGAGTTTGTTTGTGAAGCTTTTACCGGTGGACCCATTGTGATGAATTTTGGTATATAGTATAGATGGAAACATGGAGAAGGAAGGAAATTTTAAAGGTTTCAAAAAGGGGATGAAACTGCATGAACCACTTATTTCTATGTTGCATTAAAGGTGCCTCATAGGATCGTTATATATGTTGCAAGCTAGTTGACTTATAATTTTATTTTAATCATTGAAACGGATATATAATTATTTAAAAAAACTGACTCATTACTTCGTGATAAATTACTTCCCAGTAATGGAAAATTGTGATTATATATTACTATAAATGTGTACACATAGGGAAGTACAATGGTCAATTTGTGCAAAAACTATTAAAAATGATAAATAAATAAACACTACACATCTACATAGATACACAGTCATATCCTGTGTCGGGGGTCCGGAAACATACACAACGACAAAGACAAACACACCCAGACCGGAACATATACATGTATGGTCAACCTAATGTAATCGAGCGGGAATCGAACCATATCAAATAAAAAGTATTCTATGTTGTGATGTAGCTATATGTATGCTAAATTTAATCTCAATCCGTTGTTCGTGATTGAGTAACAAACATTCAAACATACATATTTCACGTTTATAATATTAGTATCATTACACTAAATATAATTAGTAACTATGTTGTAGCAATTTTAACATACGTGATCAAACAACAGAATAGCATCAAATTTATTTATAGTATATTTAATAATATTGCCTTACAATGAAGGCAATTTGACTAGAAAGATTTATCATTGAAATTATGCAATAATTGTAGCGGTTGGGAGACCTTTGAAATCTTGTGGTCAGTTTAAGTAGGTGTCTGTGACCCTAATTTGATGTAAATTTTTGTATTAAATCTGTACCAAACTATACAATTCAAATGTGTTAAAATTTCAATATGAAAATAACCACGGTTTGTATGCTCCCACGTCACGAGTAGTGTTATTAGAAACATCAAATATTTATTACCCAGAACTGTGAACCTTGCCAAATAACCGCTCGTACATTATAACATCAAATAATCAAATAAAAACTGTGTTATTCCTAAATAGCGGCACGTCTGAACACGAGCCAGTTTTGAAGTTAACTGACGCTATATTTAAATTTAGGCATTTGAAAAGTCGATAAGGAATCTATCGATGTTTTTTTTTTTTTATAAATAAAAAGGAAATTTAGGACATAAATGAAAAATAAATTAAAATTATCATGAAATGAAAAAAATAACACAAATTTATTACATAACTTTTCGTATTTGTAGTGCTACCGCGAACTTAATACATTATTTAAAATTTACCGTAATAAGCCTAATTTAAAATCCAGCAAGAGCAAAAATTCAAAAACATGTGAAATATCTTTGTTGCTATGAGGAATAGCTATAAAGAATATAGTTCCGTTGTCGATGAAGATAATGGACATCACTAAATCCATCCTCACCAATCGCAACGCTCGTTGCGCCCGCGCAGTTACAAAATATAAATAGAGCGCGTAAAAATCACATGTTTCCGTCGTAACACGCCATTAGCCCAGTCTCGCACGTGACTCTAACGAGGGTAAACGCATGTCTGTGAAAAATTACTTATTTGTAAAACTATACAGACTTAATAAGATTCATTCATAAATTTTATAATTAAATAGAAAACACACTATAAATATCAAAGTATATTCATCATAGAAATTAGTATCAATAAATTTTAAACTGTGATGAATAATGATGATTAATATTAATGTGAGAGACAATTATAACTAGAATGATGATTCTTTCATGTTTATATTACTTTTCATCTTAAAAGATCATTTATTTTTCGATTAAAGAATTAAATACATGGTGGAATTTTAGAGTATTCTATTACAAACCATATTTTAATGATAATGTTAGAAATATTTGACAAGTACTTTCATTCATAAAACCATATATAATAAAATATTAAAATATAAAAAAAGAATTTAAATAATAACAGTCAGTAAAAGTTAGCTTCAGTTAAAGAATGCAGTATTTTTTTCTTTGTCAGACTAAATTCATGGTAAAATCAATACCACCCTCACAAACTATGCCCCATCATCAATACCAGATGGGGTTCTTGATCATACCTAAATGGGGTGACCGCTGTCTAGAGCTGAAGGGTCTTAATTGAACTCTATCGATTTGGAAGCCCTGCACCAGCATAGTTTAAGTGGGTGGGGTAGTTTGAAGATCATATTGATTCTAAGTAAATTCTGGTAGAATTTCACGATTGAAAAGAAAAAAGTTAACAATAATGGTACCATAAGAGCTACGGTTATAGACTTATTATATATGTACATTAAACAGGCCCTTCCATACAAACAAAATATCAAAGACTTGCTGGTGCTTTTTCGTAAAACATCGACAAAACGAAACGAAGTTAGTAATAAGCTTGCAACATAATCAATAAAGTTATCGATTGACTGACTTAGTTTCGTCGCATTTACGAAGGAGAGCACCAGCGAAGTTTAGGACACTTTTTCATTAACCATTCATAAAATTCTAAAGTTCAGTGCGTCATTCCGTTACATAGTGAGTCTAATTGGCTTAACGCGACTAATAGTGAGTCGAGATAACGGAATAAGCTTATCACCAGCTTGTTACAACAAAATTACCTCAATCACCAGTCAAGAAATAACACGTCCACTTTTCGACAAGATGTCTTTTAACTTTTTTAACAAAAATCTTAACAAAAGAACAGACATTTTATACGACATCTTCTGAGGCATAATACTGGGACAAAATCTCTTACATACCCTTTCTGCCTAAAGATCCTATATAGCATTATCTCTCTCTCCAATCTAATTTCATGTTTGAAGTTTCTCAAATCGATTTGTCTCGCCTTCACACCCTGAATTTCTATTACTAAAGGTATTTCCATCTCGCTCTTTTAAAACCTGTCCTTGCAACGCCGGATTAAGTTCGCCTTTTTTGCGTCGGAGAAATGTGGCAACGTTGAGACAATGAGACCAGTTTTAGACGAAGTTAATATTGAGCTGGATGCAGCGGAAATATTTATGCGAATATCACGTGTGCCGCCAGATGTCGGGTCTAAATGTGTCTAGCGTATTGTGGCCTGTGTGCACTTTTTTTATATTGTATTCTTTGTTATATTGTACATACAGTATCCATTCAAACTTAACTATATCACGTAAGGATATCTACAGTTTCAATTAATTTAGAAATTTTGAAATTCTTTATTTAAAACAAGATCATGGATAACAATATCAATAGAAAAGAAATATTCATTTTTGATATTAAAGAAATAAATTAACGCTACGCTCTTAACGTCCCCAATTCGGAAAATAATATTATTTATCGGGAGTCCGGGAACAGCCACAAACACACGCACAACGACCCAGACTGTATAAGCATGCAAGCAGCTTTCCTTAAGGCAGTTTGAGTACCACTGCGTTACAACGGTTAATATCCGTAAAACTTTATCGAAAATATCTGATCCGACTTTTAAAACAAAAGATTCTGATTATATTTTCAAGTTTAGCTCTTGATAATTGCTCCAGTTTATAAACGAAACGTCGTGCTTGGGTTAAGTAATGTGATGCTTTTGCAAGGCTTTCTCATACCTACGAATTATCATATAGATTGCATCACATACTAAAACGTTGCGATCTATTTCGTTTGGCTATCTCAGTTAAAATTACTCAACTTAACTTATTATAATATTATTTAGAATTTTAACAAAGTACATTATAATTTTTAAATTATATATTTTTGTATGTGAATAAGCAAGCAAGCAAGCATATGACCCATCCTATGGTCAGCGGTTTTAGTTGCGTAGGAGCGCTTGCGACACCATTCGTTTGTAGGTGTCACTCACGCGTTGCTTCAAGTTCCGAGATATTGGTTCTTAAATCTTCTTTGCCCAATAAATTCACTAGCTATCCGACTATGATCTCCCTTGCAATAAAAGGCCTACCAACAGTAATTTTTCATATTATTTTAAGTATTAGAAAATATAAGTGTTTTGAATCATTTAGAGAGGGTATGTTTATGTCTATTTTACGATCAACTATTACTGATGTATAGACAGGCGTGGCGTTGTCTTGTGGATCGTTAGAAATCATTTATTGCTCATTAAGCATCTAACCATTGGAATTCACGACAAAGCTACACAACGAGGACTCGCTTTCTACAGTTATTACTTTTTTTATTGCATGTTTTAAACATCTAAAGCTCCGTTTTGAATTATCTTAATTGTTAGCTTTTTTATTACGAAACTGCTTTCGCATTTGTGAGAAGCGGTTTGTTTGTTTTATTAATATTAATTATGGAAAGTTTTAATTATATAACTTGTTATAACAAACTGAGATGTACCTAATATTGTGGTTCATTTTATATGTGGTATTTAAAACTGCTATTTCTGTAATTCGAGCTAGTATTCAAGGCCTATTTTTTGTGTCTTATCCGGTGAAATAATTATAGCTGATCAACATGTTTGTTTCCTGAACATATAGACCGTGTAATTAAGTATCGTATGTATATCATTCCCGGAACTGTAAACCATAGTCTTATCCATATGTACATTTAGTGTGTTCATTCGTACACGCGTGCTTAAACTTAAACTTCCGCTGGAAAAATACACAGAATTTAGGTTTAAAATGTTTTGCCACTGTAGACTTTTAATGAAATAATTAAGTAGATTATATTCATTTAATTTGTAGCACCATTGTTTAACATATTCAACTAAACAATTAAAACTATTCTATATAAAGTCTTGGTAGAATAAGGTGGTATACAATTCAAAAAATTGTTTTTATATCAAAATCCTTAGTCTACTTCCTTATCGTGAATTTATTAACTTCAAAGTTAACTTAAATTCAAATGAAATAAATTTTAGCCGATAATGATGGTAATTTTAATGCGAGTTTAACTATATTCAAATTTTTATCAGTTGTATCATGAATACGTCACGTAATGGTGTAAATACACCAAACTCGTAGTCTGTGGTCAGACTAAGCTCTCATAACTGGAATCTATAGTGTGTCCAAGTTAATCGTAATTCTGTATTATAGTCTAGTAAGTTCTTTTATTAGATATTATATTCCATGAATTTAAAAATTATATTTCTTTTCAAATATTGGTCAATTTTAAAACCACAGTGTAATATAATTAAAAGTCAAAATGCATTCGAAGTTATATTTTTTTTTATCTCGACGGCTCCGAAACCTATCCTTTATTACACACAGATTAAAAGCTTAATGTAAAAAAAATTGCAATAACTTCATGTAGTTTTTTTATTTAACAATATTTTTATTAACATTGTTTGCCATTCGATTCTTACAGCAAAACCTGTCTGTTTTGGTGTGCTATAGAGATTTTACTTACATATTTATTGTTATGTATATTAGTCTATTATATAACGGTACATATATGGAACTAAAATAAAGATAAAATTTAAAAAATAAAGAGTATAGTTCAGTTGTATAGAAAAGGGATCTGACATAGAATATTTTATATTATTGTACGAAATAACTTAGCCTGTGCGTGTAGAATTTATTAAACCTAAAATTTATGTTTAGTGGTTGAAATCAGAACGGTCTTAATATAAACAAGACTTAATTAATTAGAAAATGTCTTCCATCAATCGCTCCAAGATAATTAAGGAGGTCAATTATAAATTCCCTTGCAGGTCAATAAACTTCTACTTAATTGAAGTTGGAGGAAAGAGGATAAACTAGTTTACTCGCGTTTGTCATGTAGGATAAAATAATAATAATAAAATAAATTACACACTACGCTACACTCTCGACGGCCCCCATTAGGTTAGTTATACTCGTATACTGTGTCGGGGGTCCGGAAACATATACACACACATAAACATATACATTGTGTTTTGTGCCATGTGAGAGCTCTAGAGGTTCAATCTCTATCTATAATTGTTAAATGTTGCGGTAACTGCTTACCATCAGGTTAGACCGTATGCCTGTTTGCCAACCTTCATTAAATAAAAATTGTTTTTATTGCAATACAATTTTTCCATTGTTTGTGAGGATGTCCTTATTATTCTATCGGAAATTGAAACCGCATTACGTTAGTGTCACTGATGTGCTAATATTTCCTTAATTCATCGTTTGTCAACATAATAAGTATTGTATGTTATATTAAAGTTCTTGTATTTTCCTTATTTATCAAATCATTTGTTAAAATATATCTTTTTGTTAGTTTCCTATGTTTAAATATAGCTCAAATTAATACATTATTGTTGTTGATTGTAATGGGAAATTTATTTAGTTCAATAAAAGAGAATCCACAATCCCAAGCGCTAAAGGTTTCCTTTATAGGTGAACAAGCCTTTTCTTTTCTTAATTTATATAATATAATTAATATAATATAATTAATATTAGATAGTATAATGTAATTATTAATAAATTAAATACTATTTCTTTATTTCCCTGTTAATCTACTATATCTAATTACATTTTTGCTACTTAAATCATGGAAAAGTTAATACCGCAATCGTTATAGTAGTATGCGTTAGTAGGATGCGTTAACTGCTTACCATCAGGTGGTTTTTTTTTCCGAATGTGTCTTGCTGTTGGGCCTACTGGCCTTGACAGCGTCACCGAGCGGGGAAAACCATCAGGGGACCGTATGCTTGTTTGCCGAGCGTTATTACATAAAAAGCGCAACATATCTAACTTCACATAAGTAAAGTTTAAGCGGTCCAGACGCTTGTATGTTGCCAACGTATGGTACATATTTTTATTTTTTTAAAAATATATTTTGTATTATAGAAGAGAAGAGGAGACAAGTGGTGAAGGTTCAGGCCGAAGTAGGTAGGTATCAGTAAGTTATTCATAGGTGTTGTACAAAGATATAAGATAGGCGATCTTTGTATCTAAATATCCTACATAGACACTTATCTCATCCACTTGTGATGCTTCGTGCGTTTATCACGTTTTTTGTACAGTTCTGCGCATGCGCGATAGGTGCTCCATTCGGTGCCTTCAATCGTTTGATTTAATCTTTATTTTCTTTTTTATACGCCGGTAGTCCAATTTTGGCGTACGTGAGAAAAATTTCTATGTTTTCAAACTATCAAAGATCGTCATGATAGGCTTTAGTTTAGAACTTAGATGTCGGCTTGGGTGTTTACGACTTTTAACTTTCTTAGACTATTGACCGGACAAAACTTTTATACACATTTGATATATACAAAATTTTGTTTTTGTCGTAACAAAACTTGTGAACTTAAGTAAGTGAGCTGTTTTTTTTTTTGTCTTTGCCGTCTGGAAATACATACCACTCGTCCTTGAATTTTTTTTTATTCGAGACAACGCCCGTGACTCACTTTATTCTTTATTTTATTAAGTGAATATTTTACTAACGTAAAGTAAAATTAAATTCTTAGTATTTAGATACTAAGAATTTAATATACTAAGAATTTAAGATTTTCAGGCTCGCTTTTAAATAAATAAATACACAAATAAATACTCTTTATTTCCGTATTAAGTTAAAAAAATACAACACGTGCAAAACACGTCATACTTAAATAATATATGCATTATTTTAATTGCTAAACTTTCAAGGTTGTTAGCATAATAGTATTTTTATCACGGCCATATATCGGGTAAACAGCTGACGGGTGAATGACCCGATGTCGACGACATACCACTAATGGCACCGTTTAATTGATATTAGCTATATAGAAATGATGGGAACGAAATCGTATCCGTGTCGGATTGGAAATGGTTAGGGTATTTTCATATAAACTGTGTTTTTACATTGACGTTGTAGCGTGCTGGTAGTGAGGTTGCTTTGAGCCTCGGCAGATATTTGGTATAAAGAACTCTCCGTCTTGGAGAGCACGTTAAGCTGTCGGTCTCGGTAGTTATCACGTAATATCTGATAATAATTGTTGAGTTTTGATAGGTAATTTGCTCTTGTCCAATGAATTACTAAGTTCATCAATCGCAATGGGCAGTTCGGCAATCGCTATCTGTAAAAACAATCACCTTGTCAAATACGAATAAGAGTAATAATTCATCATTAAATCACTCATCAATGTCAAATTAGAGTCCTCGGAAGGATGGTGCCCTTGTGACAGAGGTTTCAGTACTAAATGACAATAAAAAAAAACACGGCGCGTGACAGACCGCGTTGTGTCGAGTCTTCATAACTTCGCAATACAATCGTCAGTACGCGGCCCACACAGTAGAATCTCGCGGCATTATCATCATGTGTGAATAGTCTCTAAGACAAATATGGAAGAAAGAGCCTTTTAACGGCCGATATCATTTATCGTCATTAACATATCGCTCTAGAAAAATAAAGTTTTTAACGACAGTAATTAATTACAAAAAGAGATATGGCTTTTTAATTTCCGGACACATTTTATTTTATATCACAGCGTACGGTCCGTCTGATGTCCTGAAACAGATGGAATTGATGATTTTGTTTGATAAGATAAAACAGAATTTTATATTAATTTGTTTATAAAATTACATATTTTATATAGAGCTTGAAAACACAAAAAGGCATAAACCATGGTTCTTTGTTTTTATAAAGTTTTTAAGCACATATCTTTGACTCCCGATGACCTCCCAGGCCTAGGCTCGACCTCGCAGGAGGCCTTTGGAACGATTTCAACTTGAGCCTCGCGCGGACTGTCCATCCGTTACCGGATGAGGTCTCCTGACCCGGCCCTCCCACCGGTGACGCTGTCAAGGCCACTAGGGCCAACAACAATAGACACTCCGAAAAAAAAAACATATCCTTGTGTACATCTATGCACGTACAGATGCTGGTTACTAACCAAACCATAAAAGACGTAACTGTTATAGGTTTTAGAAGTATGTATTCCACAGAGTAGCGGGTTTGATTCTGATTTTATAATAAGTGGTGACAATAAACGGTCAACGGTCGCAGGCTCGATTTCCGCTTGGGGTAGATGTTTGTATTGATCTTACCAACATCTGTTTTGGTCTGGGCGTTTTTCTTTGTGGGTCTCCCCACAGTGCCTCGGAGAGCACGTTAAGCTGTCGGTCCCGCTTGTTATCACATAACATCTGATAATAATCGTTAACTCTTAAGTAATTTGCTTTTAACGTATGAGTTACTGTTTCGCACTTATGGTTACTGAGGTCAGATGGCAATCGCAATGTATAAAAACTATGAACCTATAAAAATGTATATTTATTTATTTCTGTTGTGTGGCTAGTTTATATTAAAGCATATTAATAACTTCATTAAAAATCTAGTTTAGAGGTATAACTTATATGGAAGTATTGCAACATATTATTTTGTATACGACGCTAAATTAAAACATAAACACAAAGTATTATTATTTTAGAAATATATTAAGATATAAATAAATATATATTTAAAACGTTCGATTGCAAAATATGATAAGTGGTTTGACAGTCGAAATTAGGCCATGGAGCTTGCCAAAGAAAAACACATTAATACATACCAGCACTTAAAAAACAAAACCCTCTTTCTGGTTGTCCGATAAAAATATATATTTGTAGATCTCGTTTATATTAATTCTTATACCTACTTTGTCGCAAAAGGAGGGGTGCTATAGGCTTGCCGTGTCTGTCTGTATGTCCTTAATGAATTGACCTATTTTAATTCCGTTCTTTCTGTTTGAAATCTGACGTGGTCAATACTAAGAGTATCACTGGATGACGGAGGTTTCGAATTTTTTGTTTGGGTTGATCTCAATATATTAATCTCGATATGTAGGAAACCGGCTAAGTTAAATTGGTACGTAAAATCCCCATCGCACGCTGTTAACCTCTGTTACAGCAGAGATTATTCCACCAGTGCAATCAGTCACACTGGTGGTAGGTCTTTTGTTGCAAGAGGCCGGCTAGGAAGGTGTGGTACCTTCCTAGCCGGCCTCGCAGTGTCAAATATTCTGCCGCCAAATAGTAGTGCTTAGCCATTACTGTGTTCCGGTTTGAAGCGCATTGTAGGCTAGTGAAATTACTGGGCAGAGGAGGTTTAAGAACTAATATCTCGAGGTTGGCAACTCGTGAGTGGTACTTGTTAATGGTCCTGCAAGCCTTCATAGGTTTCGGTAACCACTTACCATCAGGTGGGCCGTACGCTTGTTTAGCGACTTGTTACATAATAAAAATGTGGACCTATTTTGAAGTCGGTTAAATAATTAATAGGACTTATGGTTATGACGTCATTAAAGTAAACGAAAACACAGAACGTTGATTATTTGATAAACTTTATCCGTCAACGAATCCGCCCCCATGGGATTTTCATATCTGACAGTGTGATACCTACTGGGTATTTCACGTTGATCATAGATTCAAGTACCACTCCGGGTAAATTTTTATTAAAATACACATTTGTTTTCTGTTTACGCATTGTCCGCGTGGGTTTCGTTACCCTACATCGGAGTACTTATATACGAAATTCGTCATAGATCACTAAAAATTTAGACAACATTTCGAATAATTCTAAACAAAATTATAAATCACGTGTGTTTATTACGCTTTAATAACTCAACCGATCATTATGAAACCTTGCATTTGCTTTGTCAGAAGAAAAGAACATAGGGTCATATACCGTAAAAGTAATAAAAATAACTTTAATATACAGTAACTCTTTGGATAAGAGCAATTTACATATCAGGAGTTAAAGATTATCAGATGCTATGTGATAGCAACCGGGACTGACAGCTTAACGTGGTCTCCACAAGAACAATCAAAATGTCTGCAAGATGACAACCATCCGCCCCGAAGGGGAATCGAACCCGCGATTGTTGAGGCTAAAGACAGTCTCTTCTACCGGTCATAAGTTTTACAATATAGATTTATAATATAATATTACCTATAATATAGGTTATGAAGTGCTTTGTCCTGCTTATGTGAGTTGTGGCGGTAGTGAGGCATTAGCTTGGTTCGGTCGCCTACTGGCCCACTAGAGGCGCTATCTGATGGAAATTGTTTTGTAATTACCTCTTAGTTAGTAGCCTTAAGCATGTTAGCGATGTTGTTTTCTTGATTAGAAACTAAATTATTACTTTGGTGATGATTATAGCTTATAGATAAAGGTACAATGATGTGGTCCCCGGATGTTAAGAGATACACCATATGAAATAAGAAGTCCTGACCAGCCACTCTAACCAAAGCGGTATTTACAGTTTTATTGAGAATCAAAATCAAACGTACAACGACTGTACTGATTTGGATACAATTTGGCACCCAGATAGCCATATTACCTGGAATAATACATGGATGCTTTTTATTTTGGAAAAAATTCTACGTAATTGTGGGATTATCAATCAATTACCAGTCAAGTGCGTTGTGGACCACGCATAGTCGAAACTAAAGCAGCTTCATTATGAAGCGTCTTAAAGACTAAAAATAATAACAAATTAAAACCGACCGCAAAAATAATTTGGTAATTTTCCATTTAGCTACGGAACCCTAAAAACAGAATATGGAAACATGCACTACATTAACGCGAGCAATACCGCAGGAATAGCTCGCTATAAATACTTTTTATTAAATCCTTCAAGAGAAGAGCCTATTCTTTCCTTAAAGGTCGGCAACGCGCCTGCATGCCTTCTGGTGTTGCAGATGTTCATGGGCGGCGGTGATCACTTAACATCAGGTGAGCCTCCTGCCCGTTTGCCCCTCTTACATAAAAAAATATATATATATATATAAAAGGTGAATTAAAAATCTGGTAACACAACGGATATTAAGAATGGAACTCCACAAAATTATACAAACTAAATTGATCGTGACTAAAGCATCGAAATTGATTTTGAAATATTATAGTTTTTAAACAGTCCAATTGATATAATTACAAGTAAGTTTCAATTTAAACTAGTAACAAGTGATACGCTATTGAAACTATATAGTAACTCCCGTTGAGCTGTTCGATTTTAATTACTGATAACGTTCACGTTTTCTGATATCATTAGTTATTGATCAAAATCAGTAATTATATACTTTAATTACGTACTCTATAATAAATTGATATTTTTATTTATGAAATTGTTATTTCATACTACCATCAACCGCGAATTTTGTTAGATAGTTTTGAGTTTTACAATCTTTTGTTTTTTTTTATGGACTTACGACTGCACCAAAATTAAGAGACGTACTTCAATTATATTTTTGCTAAGGAAGATAACCTCAAAGCGAACCTAACTTTCGCTGATTGATACTTACTATTCGTCTAGAAGTTACTTTTATCTCCAAAATTCATCACCAGATCATCATAATGTTAGATAGTGGCAAACGAGCATACAGCCCGGTACGGTAGTTGGTCACCGTAGTTTATGGGGAGAAGGGCATGGAACCAGACCAGCCTTGGAGTTTCAGCTCTCCCACTCATCAAACGAAATGTATGAGTATGTTGCAGGACAATATCGTTTGAAAGAGCAGTACAATGCAGTGCAGTGCGTTGCTTTTGAGGCAGTCAAAACAGGAAGGTCGTTGGTAGGTCTTTTATTGCAAGAGTTCTCTCCTTCCTACAACCGGGGCTCCTTCAAACGAGTAGGCAGGGCGAAGGTGGCTAACGCGGTGGCATTCCGCAACTCTGTTAGCCTTCGCGTTTCGACTTTATTTCCACATACCATCAGGTGGAGTAGAGTCATCTGCCCTACTTTCAAAATAAAAAAAAGAGGCCGGCTAGGTAGGTAACACTGCAATGTCAGATATTTTACCACAGCGTTAGTGTGTTTTGAATTACTCTGAGGATATACTCTGTTTGAGGATAGTGGAGCTAGTATGATTATTGGGCAAAAGAAATTCAAGAACAAATACCTTTAGGTTTTCGAGAACAGCTTATTATCAGGTGGGTCGTGTGCTTGCTTGCGAACTTAGTAGCATAAGAAGGTATCTATGCTGTAAATATATAAAATATAAAATACCAGTCAAATACTCTGCCATTTTTAAGTTTGTATATAACACAGTCTAGATTCATAGGTAGTTTAAAAATCGTGTCTAGCCGTGATTAATGCTAAGTCGTGATCGTTTATCTCGATCCTTGCTATAATCTAACCAAGAGTTGATCTATTGTTCTCATGCCCAATTACACCGCGGGGCATTGACCCGGTTAACTTACGAGTTATGTCAATTATAAAATGAGAAATATGAATTTTCATATTTTCATTGATTCTTCTTTAAAGATGATAGTAAGGCCATGTTTTTACCAGGACAAATAATCCGGCTCGACCACTGAAGTATTACCTTCTTACAGAACGTCGGCTTAAAGTAACAACATTGTTGTGTTTCGTGCGATGAGGGAGAGCACCTGAGGCCAAATCTCCCACCCTCTCTGTTCCCTTCCTTTTTTCACTTTCATCCCTTCCCTATTGTTCCTTGGGTTGGCAATGCGTTTGTGATACTTCAGTTATCGCAAGCGTCCATAGGTTGCAGTGACTGCTTCACATCAGGCAGACGTATGCTTTTTTGACAACGGTCGTGAAATAAAAATTGTGAGTTTTCTATAGTATTTTTTCTTTTTGGGTTAGAATTTCAAAACACTGCAAGGATAAACCTCGAGATATTAATTCTAATATCTTATTTCCCTGGTAATTTCACTAACTACAGTGTCCTTAAAACCGAAACAGTAACGCTAAATAAACTACTGCTTTGAGGTAGTATATCTGACACTGCGGTGGTAGCTACCTAGCCAGCCTCTTGCAATAAAAAGCTTACCACCACTAAATGTTGTTATATGAAAAACATAAGTTCACAAGTAACATTCTAACCTTTCTTTTCATTAAAAGATTTACTGCCTTCTATAAAGATGAAAACCGTCGTATAAGGCTTAGTGTGGGACGATTTAATGGTACCAATTATGTTTTATTAATACGGGTTTCCTTATAATAAAATAATAATAAAGAATCTCAATATTTAGTTTATTGTTGCGGTTTTTTAAACAAAACATATGCATAAAATTATAAACTGATTTGGAGGAAACGGCTCATTTTTTTACTACTTTTTATGTTACTTGACTTGGCAAGTCTATAATATGTATATATTGCGGCATAAAAACCTCTTATTGAAGAGGGCATTTATTTAAATAAATCTTTTGAATACTCGTTAGAAAAATACAGGCACTAAGTTTGGACAACGACGGAAATCTTTTTTTTTATGTCATGACGGTTGGCAGACAAGCATACGGTCCGCCTGATGGTAAGCAGTCACCGCAACCTATGAACGCTTGTGATACTTGAAGTATCACAAGCGTTGCCAACCCAAAAAACAGGAAGGACGGGATAATAAGGGAAAAAAGGAAGGGAACAGAGGGGGTGGGAGATTTGGCCTCCGGCACTTTCACTCATCGCACGAAACGCAACAGTACCTGATGATAGTGTTACTTGACGCCCATTTTCTGTGAGAGGGTAGTACTTCCCCGGTCGAGCCGGCCATTTTGTGCTGAGAGAAGCATGGCTCTACTACCACAAAAAACTATTTTACATAAATAAAGATTTTTAATTTTTTCTTTCATGCTATTTTCCTTTGACAATACAGAGATTTTCTGCTTAAGCAGTAATCGCAGTAAGCTGATGTAGTACCAGCGGGTATTTATAATCAGGAAATATGCTTTGAGTGTGACAAAAAGGTGACGCAGCACGATGCAATAAAATTCATTTTTAACTATCACATTCAAAGGAAGTTACACAAATCAATATTTAATTAACGCTATAAAAGTATTCTTATTATGGTAAAAATACGAAAGGTTGTTTGATTTATTTATTTTTACAGCAAACCTTTTAATTTATACAGCGCTTAAAAAGGAAAATGAATTATAGCATTGGTTTTGATGTTATTATTAATACTTAAATAGGTTTGAATAATGAAACTAGTCAAGTTGAACTTTTGGTTCACCTCTCGTCTAGTATTTTGTTCCATAAAAACATAAATTCGCTGAACTTTTTCTGTTGTTTGTTAGTAGTTGTAGTAATTTATCAGTACATATTATAAAACAAAGTCTCCTTCGCGGCTGTCGTGGTCTGTTCTCGATTAACACAAAAACTATTATTATTATATTTAACTATTATTATATTAGGCTTGAAATAGTATTGTTTTTTGTTTTTATTAGAGCTGCTAAACATCTGGTTTTAAGAAACGTGAAAACTGGGCTTACCTTTATAATGCTAAGACAGCAACATTTGCGTAGATGTGTCGGAATGAAAAAGTAAAAAAAATATTGGGTCGTATAATATAAGTAAAATAAAAAAACTATTAATTTCCAATATTATTTGTCACTCCTTCAATCTAGTGACTAGGTACGTATTTTAGCATGAAAAATATCACATAAGAAATCTTAGAAATGGTATTTATCGAGACGAAAATCATTCGTCACTGATAACAAAATTCACAGAATCAATAACATCGCGTGACACGTGACATTTTAGTATGTGTGTCACTTCACGAGAATTTGACATACTATTGTACATGGCATTTTTTTTTTCACTACATTCAATATCACTGTGTGTGTGTGTGATCCCAAATCTTAGACGACTTTGCGGCGCAGCGGTAGCGAACCTACCTTAAGCGCCACAGGTCGCAGGTTCAATTCCCGCTCGGAGCATATGTTTGGATATGATGTGTGCATATGTTCTGGTCTGGGTGTATTTGTCTTTGTCTTTGTCTGCGCCACAACTTTTTTTATATGTTATGTGGTCAAACGGCTTGGAGGCTCGCCTGATGATTTACGATCATACCCGCCCATGAAAATCTGGAAAACCACACTCTTCTAAAGGTTTCCAGGTCGTTTCGGTTCGAAAATGCCGCCGACAGAAGTTGGTTCCACAGAGTGGTTGTGCGAGGTAGAAAATGCCACAACGTCTAAATAAGAATCATCCATAAATTCCGACACACAAATCCGATAATCGATTAATAATCATTCGTATACGAAACCTTGAACAGAAACAAGAATTACAAGAACTAAAAAGCCGGAGAAAGGAACTCGGCTAATTCTCAAACGAGACAACAAAGAGAGTTAAATCGAATTATTCGTTTGACCTCTTAGGCGACAATATCTACATTGTTTAATCATTATCACGATTATCATCCAGATCGTTATCGTTATTAAATGAATTAAGCAAAGCAGTGAAAGTGAATCGTTGAGATAGTTTAGATTAGGCAATGATGAAGTATCAAAAACTATTGTTAAATGAAGCGTACATTTTAATCGACTGATAATTTTTGGATAAGCATCTATTTTTGTGTTATGTCGGTTGATTTTTGATCGTTAAATCTGTTGTAATATTTAAATAAAAATGGGTTGTGAGCTTATGTACGCGTGTACAAAGTTGCAGGCGAAGTCTAGATAATAAAAATTGTAACTATTATTTTGTTTTTTTTTTATTTATTTCAATTCTTCACGCTTGGCTAACAAGCATACGGTCTGCCTGACGGTAAGCTGTCACCGTAAACTATGAACTCTTGCCATACTTAAATTATCACATGCGGGTTGCCAACCCAAGTACAGGAAGGACGAAAGGAATGAGACGGGAAAGAAGGAAGGGAACCTCCGGCGCTCTCACTCATCACACCAACCGTTACTGTCCCGGTCGAGCCGGCCCATTTGTGCTTTCAGTAGCATGGCTACTACTGCAAAGCTATCAAGGCAATCAATGGATATCCTTTTATGTGATCAATAAAAACTGCCAACTATAACAACTCTTCATGTTAAGCATTATTTAAATTTCAAAATTGCTCGAAATATCACGCAATGAATGTTATTTTTTTTATAAATCTATTTCACAAACAAACTAAACTAACCTACATATTTTGTAAACTGCAACACGTTTTTAATGTAACACATTATTTTTATTTGAACGTAAATAAACAGTCATAAATTAAACTTTGAAAATGCTTACAAAATAATCAAACATTCAACGCTCAATATTTTATCTGAGTGAAAAGTTGCACAATATGAATGAAAAATTGCATGTAATTTTCCATCAAACAACTTTCTTTTAGCATCTAAAATATATACATACTAGCTTGTGCTAGCGGCTTCGCTCGCATGAATAACGTTTTTAATACAAACCATTTGAGAAAAAATTTAAAACAAGTGATTCCTTATCTTGAATTTTTCGCCAAAAAAAATTCAAATATTTCATGCTTCTAGTTTCAAAAATGATGGATATTCCATACAACCCCTTTTCACCCCTTCAAGAGTGGAAGTCACATAAGGGTTGAATTTCAAATAATTTTATCTCTCGTATGCAACATATAATAAAGCTCAGCCTAAAGGCTTGGACCTAGAAAGACGATCTTTTTCCCATATGTTGTTTTTAAAAGCTTGACGACGAGTAAGAAAGGATTCTTTGAAATTCAACCCTTAAGGGTTTAAAAGGGATTGAAAGTTTCTTGGAAGTCCGTCATTGTTGAAACTAAAAGAATAAAACTTTGTCTTAGGTTAACACAAAATATTGAATAAAAACTGCCTAATAAAAATCGATAATCAAGCGGGCAAAGTCGCTGGCTGAAGCTAGTATCACATATAAGTACTATATTCGTCATGTCACAAGATATTTGAAGATGAAACCTACTATAGCTTAGTTTGATTTATACCGCTGGAGAAAGGGTTGCGGAGGATATCCTTATTAGCCAATATCACTTTTAATATTGATGAATATCGTTGGCCCACGCTTTCCTTCAATGAAGTAGACATTTTATCTGTTTTACACAGGATATTAATTAACATAGTATGTTATACGATATTACTATAAAACTGTTAATATTCCATGCCTGTGTTGTGAAAATTAACAAGAATTAAGCCTTGGCTTACGGTTTTTAAAATTTTGGTTTGTTTGTTATCGACTTTTGTGACGCCAAAATTTAAAGTCGTTTATAAGGGTAATACTTATCAAAAACTCAGCTAAAACATTAAATGAGGCTAACATAAACTTTCATCCCCTATTTCGCACCCTCCAAGTTTTCGCGGCAAAAAGTAGCATCTAACCGTTTCCATGGTCCTATCTATATCGGTACTAAAAGGATTGAGTCCTAAAAGTGTAACATAGAAACAAAAAAAGACTCACTTTCACATTTCAAATATTAAATTGAGGTAACATGTAACTACTTCTTCCCCTTATCCCACACTAAGTGAGGCACAGCACGTCTTCTCCTTCTATTATTTTCTATCATTCGTCATCTCTGCACTCACTCCCTTTCTACGCATATCCTCTTCGACACATATCATCCACGTCTAACATGTAAAGAAATTTTTAAAGTCATGAATTCGTATATAATAATTCTGTTTGCTAATGTTATTCACGATCAATAAATACGATAAATAATAAAGCACGAACATTGAGTTGATTGAATTGAATTTACACGAGGGGACTTATTCTACCCTAGCTGGTTATTGCATTAGAGTTTTGACGGTATAATTGTAATATATTACATTATTATACATATTACATTAGTATACATTTCGTAACCGGTTTTATAATAATATAAAGTTAATAACTTTCTACTAGCTATAAGATAGTTTTATAAAAGAATAGTGTAGCTAATTTAAATATTTTTGCAATTGCCTTAAAATTAATGTGTATTGTGTAAAATTAAGTTCAATTCTTCTTCCTATAGCGAAGCAAGTCACTGTGTTTTCGTTTTAGTCTTTAGTGTAAAATCCAAAAAGGTTGCTAGATTTGACCTAAAGTTTTTATATAAACTCTACAATCATTTTTTTTTGTTTTACACATGTTTTTTTTTTAATAAAACGTATTTCATCGCTTTAGCGTATCCTTTAATAAATTGAGTGTCGCCTCCATTCCCGATGACGTCCACAGCCGTGGTTCGGCCTTGCATTAGGCTACCTTTGGACGAAATCAACTTTGAGTCTCTGCAAAGGCTGTCCCTTTTTCTGGCTGGGTCTCAATACTCGGTCACCACGCCCGGTGACGCTGTCAAGGCCAGTAGAGCCAACAGCAATATACAATCATAAATAAAATTGTGTGTGTGTACTTATGTACGCACGTATTATACTTCTCTATGGTAGTAACAAAGTAAAAGCTAGACGTATTGACGTCGCTAACGGGTGAAATGCGGGGCGAATCTCCTTAATTGTTCTGAAATCCTAGTACTTATTAATACGGATTTTTCTTTTTATACATATATACAACAAACAAATAAATAAAATTGATGTCTGTTTATAATTCCAAATTAACAAACTTTTCACTAAATGAATATGAAAGTATATACGGTGCTTAAAGCTTAGATAAAAAAAAACTAAAATGTTGACTATAGCTAACTTCAGGGTGTCGGTTTTTGTGACGGTGTGCGCGCATCGTAAAAATTTACTCTCATCATTTTTCCCTAACGCGCCAAAAGAAGTATAACTTCAAAAAGATAGGAGATAATATAATAGTAGGACCATCGCTGTCCATTGGGGTCTTATTAAGACAGTATAAGGAGTCTCATGAGTAGGTATCTCGAATTATACATCAAAAATGTTTATGCTTGTCTGGGAATCGAAACTGCGACCATCGAAATTTAAGACTCGTTATTACTACGCCAAAACGGTTGTAGTAAATTGATGTTTGAGAGTTTATGAAATTAATGTAACTGTGCATTCCTACCAGTTAACAAACGCCTAGCTTAAAAGCTCTTAAAATCATTACACAACAATTCATTCAAAGAAAACTCTTCTTTCTAACAATAGAAATAAAAATTAAATTCCTTTGTAATTTTTATATAACGCTAAGCATAATTAATTTTGATATTTAAACTAATTAGGTTAAGGTTTATTTTTAAATGTAGGCTTTTGAATGAGTTCACTCATGCGTAGTTTTGGTCTTCGTGGAACCGTCTGATGGTATCCTTTGTTTTAAAAGGATGCGAAGGGTCGCTGTGAAATAATACATAATTATGTACACGACTTAATAATAAGACCGTCTAATTTATTCGCGTTTTCTAGATTTCAAGCGTAGCGAACTGTTTTTAGCGAATATCAAAAATGAATCTACTGAATTTTTTGAAGTGAAAACTTCTTGCGCTCAGTTGGTAGACCAAGTGCCTTTTCACACGTGCCGATTGCCGGGTAGCCCGGTAGGAGACGCTGGGTATACGGTAGCGAAGTGTATGGGCATATATGGCAGCATTCACACGTACCGGCGTTATTTTGCTGGGCAAAAGGTCGCCGGGTGTACGTCGGATTCACTACTGTGAGCTATTTGTTTAAAAAACCGGACAGTCGGCGCCGGATGTCCGGCAACCGGCACCTGTGAAAAGTCACTTATGATTTCGCATCACCAATATATTTTCGATTTCGCTCATATCCGGGTGCGCTCACTGATCGGTAAACGACCGCGGGTCAAGCAACTTTAGGAGCGGTCAGTCACTAAATGGGTGATCACATAGTGGTATTTCAACTGAGCGTTTTCTAGCTTCGGAGAGCACGTCAAAAGTCGTACCCGGCTGTTATCAATTTGATGGTAGTCGGAAAGTCAAGTCCAAGGCGACCTAAACAACTCTGTCGCTAGGTTGGCCACTAACCACTTGATCAGCAGAAGAAGAACCGATGACCTCGACATGCTCGTGACGTACCGACTGCGCTTGAATTAAAACTTTTTAGCCTTAAACTTTTACCAACTATAGATTTTTATACGTCTAGTTATGGACAGTATGAAAATATCAGAGATCAAGGATATGTAAATTATGAACTTTGTAATTATCCGAAGAAGATTTTTGATAAGGAAAATGCCTATATTTTTTATATTTTAAAAAGATGAGGCTAAAGGGTGATGTAACGCTATGCTTCAGGGGAATTCAGATAACATCAAACAACACCAAAAAAAATCAGTATTGCAAAATTACATAGTTACGGGTTTTTGTTAAACTGTGAATTTCTTTGAAGAGAAACATTTCAGTTTTTTTTTTTGCTTAATATAGGTAGGTAAATAACATTTTGATCGGAAACAAATTCATTGTTAAAAGTATACATCCAATCTAATAAGTATTAGACGATTTTATGTTTGTACACATGTATGTATGTAGCCACTGATATGAGGTTTTTTGTTCAGATGTCTTCTATGTATATTGAGTAAAATTATACGCTATATGGACGCAAATAAGCAATAACATGTCAACCCACACGAAAGTCATTTCGAGAAAAACGCGTTTGAAAATTTTTAAGAACTTGCTTTATATGATTTTTTTATGTATTGGTCAAGTTTTTGGCAATTTCAGATTTTTGTAAGTTATTTTACTTATTTTCACAAAAATAAGTATACAAACTGCATATTTCGTATGTAATATAACCCAAAACGTTTAACATAATACATAAAAGAAGCCTCAATAGCTCAACGGTCGAAGGGCCGACTTCGCTCCGTTAACGCGAGAGTCGAGGGTTCGATGCTGACCCCTTGGGCTATTGTCGTACCCACTCCTAGCGCAAGCTTCGAGCTTATTTGGAGGGGCAATAGGAATGTTAGTAATTCCTTGAAAAAGCATTGCTAATAAACTTTTTTTTAAAGAATTTACGTGAATATAAGCATTGAATTGCATGATTAAAAATGGCTTTTTAGAAGTTTTAAAGCTTTAAACCCTACAAATATTAAAGAAAAATGTTCTTCAGCCATTTACCAACAATTCTGCATATATAGCTCAGTTTTTTCAATTTTGTGGGTTGACATGGTATTGCTTATTTGCGTGCATTATAGTATATTTATACGTCGTCTAGAAGCTGTACTATAACCAACGTCAATTAGCCTAGCAAACAACATGAAGCCTTAATAGTTAAAGGACCGAAACCGCTCCGTTATCACGACAGGTGCGGGTTCGATCTGACCCCTTGGGCAATTAGCATTAAAAAAAACGAGATAAGAAAAATCGAATTGAATCACATGTTAATCGGGACCGACAGCTCAACTTGTTTCTGAGACACAGTGTATGATCAATATCTGACACGATGGGATTCGAACCCAGCGCTTAATGCGGGTCAGGTAACCAACTCGTCACTGGAATGGTACTCTAATTATCGTCGTCACCAAAATGGTAATACCACATTACGAGGTAGTTTCACCGATGCCTTGAACTAACCTTGATCCGCAAAAACTGGTCCACGGAACGCCTTGAACCAAAGTTTCGATAAAACGTTTCCAATACTAGTTCAAGTGAAGTCAAGTAACGGTACTGTATACTGATATTCACATGATGAATGGGATTTTTAAATTGAAATTCAATGTCACACATTTGACTTTAATTTTTCACTTGTTTAACGACGTTGTTGCGCAGCGATAGCGGTCTTGCCTTAAACGCCACAGGTCACGGGTTCTATTCCCGCTCGGAGCATATGTTTGTATTGAACATACAGGCATAATCGTTATAACAAAAAAACTAACTGCTAATTTATAGTACAAAAGTAAAAGGGTTCGAATTCTGGCTACGCGATTTTATTTTGTCGTAATGAAGAAGTTTTAGGTAATATAACCCATGTATGTAAATGTTTATTTTTAGTAACATTATCAACCTGCAATACCTCCCTAACTAAACCACTTTAATATAACACGTTAATTTACTAAAAAACCGCTATAATTATTATCATAAATTTATTATAAACAAATCCTTATCAAATTACAAAAGCACAATACATCAGAATTACGCAAAACTGTACTATCGTCTGATATAATATCCCTTTGTTTCCCAGACACGTTACTAGACCACGTGCCATGGACCGCATAATGCACTATTAAATGCGTTTCTGCATGAATCATAAAGCCGACTCGATATACAGGAAGTCATCACAGTAATGCGTCGCAATTAATTGAGATATACGTGTAAATAAACAAGTTATACTAAACGCATGATAACTGCATATGATTTACATTTATGGCGTCAAAATTGTTCTGATAACTCTACGCTGTACGGTTGTACGCTTGTTTGCCACTGTAGTAGTGGCCGCCCAATGGTATGCCAGCTTTGCTTGTTGAAGGGCAGGATTGGGAATGGCAAAGGGTTTAGGAGTTAGGTTGATATTCTGTAAAAGGATATTTCCGCGGTCGTAATGCGGCAAATTTATGCCAATAATATCGATCTTACAATGATTATATCTTTAAAATTCTCAAAAAGTTACATCTTGAATCAATTTAAAATTCTCAACAAATGAATTTGAACATCGATGGTCGCGGTTGTCGATTTCGGCTCTAAGCAGTTGTTTTTTATAAATATCTGTTTGGTCTAGGCGTTTTTCCTCCTGGGTCCACCACCGTGCCTCGGAGAGCACGTTAAGCTGTCGGTCCCGGTTGTTATCACATAACATCTGATAATAATCGTTAATTGCTCCTATCCAATGAGTTACTGGTTCGCCCTTTGGATTACGGAAGTCAGATGGCAATCGCTCTGTGTAAAAACTAGTAACGCGTCAAATCAGGATAACATTATAAGCAGACACTGAGTAAATACCGGGAATAATGCTAGGAAGAAGATGATTAAACAATAATATTTACTCACATCGTTTGCTCAACGCCCCAGGGCGAGTCTTGGCGTCTGACGTAAGACGACATCTCATCCGGATTATCTAACTCAAGTTCTCGTAACTCCATTTGGCTTGTATAGATCCACATAATTCTATCTTTTCAAAAGGTCTCACCTAAAGAATAAAAATCAAAACAAATCTTTAAGTGATTTACCATAGTTAAATTTGAATACTGTTCAGAAAAAAAAAATTAACAATGCCTATTTCTATTGATTAGTAATACTCCTATTGCCCCTCCAAATAAGCTCGTAGCTAGGATCGGGTACGTCCTAAGGGGTCAGGATCGAACCCGCAACTTGAATCCTCCCTTTGAGCTATTGAGGCATTACATGTCAAATTTCCAAATTATAATAATCTGTAGAATTATTTCATCGTTGTGTAAGATCGCCTAGAAATCCATTGCAGAAATGGCATCGAGTCTGCAAGGACTCTTAGTGTAATCGCTTGGCACTTGGCAGGCGGAAGATCTGAGCTGGCACTTTGGCAGGCTCCAGCAATATCTTATATCAGAGACGCTTTTGTCTTTACAGTCCTCTTTATTGCACGTCAAATTCGAATGGGCTTTGTGTTAAGTAACTATTTTGATTTATTATTTTTGGCTACAGAATTACCGGCAGCTAGCAGTATATATTTTCATATGATTATATAGCAAATGTTCTTGAGTAACTGGAATATTTCATAAACACGAACAAATAAATTCTTAAAAAAACTGAGGACATACTGCTTATAGGTGTCCCTTTGTAAGATTCTAAAACTTCGATTTTTGGGATTTTGCGGCTCCCTTTTCTAGGTATGTTTGAGTATTATGAACATACTGGAGCAAGACAGATTTTGATATCTTCTTTCTCAAAAACCAAGCCATATATCGAAAAAATTATTCTTATTTTTCGTCTTATTTTGTCGAGTTCTACAAGAGTTACCATCACCAGGATTTTGGAAGCTATAAGAATTTCTATATTTATTAGGGAATATTTTTTTCTCACGAGCACCATATTGAAATAAAATACCCAATATCACGGGAATATGTACCCTATAAGCGGGAATCTAATCACACCTCATAAGTTGAAATCCGTGAAAGGCATACATACGCTACATACATACGCTCGAACAACATTACCCTCTTTCGGCAATCGGGTAAAAAGTGGAGATTACTTAATTAACATCACTTGTAAAACCCACATGAAGCGATCACTTAAACGGTTATGAAACGCAATTTATGTATAACGAGCGCCCTCTATCGCTAGTAATTGGGGACAGGGAAGCCGGGCGTCCCATTAAATGTGTCAGTAATATGAGATGGGATATCACGCCCTTTCCCACGGGACGGGGATAAACTAAACATCATCACGAATGCACAAAAACTTGAAACTTCATTTTTATAATTTACTGACAATGAATAAAAGATACATGTGTAGTGCATCTGTTTATGTTAAAGAAAAATGTACTTGGAAATTTATTTCCATATTTTTAGTTTTGAATTATTATGATTTGATTCTATTTAGAATTGATTATGATTTGATTCTGTCTCAGGAGATAGAGAACAAAAATCCTCAAAGCAGATACATTGTTTTTATATTTCAATGCTTTAAAGGTGTATTTCACAATTATTGGTATACGTACACTTTTTTTTATGTTACTAAGTTGTCGTAACCTACGAGCGCTTGCCACACCGTACTTTTTTGGTGTCACTCATGTGTTTCCAACCGATACTGGTTCTTAAATCTCCTTTGCCTAGTAATCTCACTCGCTACGGTGTCCTACGAATCTTCTTCTTATCGATTGGTTAGTGGTCAACCTAGTGTCAGAGTTGTTCAGGTCGCCCGTAGGCCTCTGACTTGACTTATCGACTGTTGTTTAATTGTTAACAACCGGGACCGACTTTTTACGTGCCCTCCGAAGCACGGAGACGCTCGGTTGAAATACCACTATGCGACCCATCTAGTGACTGACCGCGCCTAAAGTTGCTTAACCTACCGATCGTTTACCGATCAGTGGGTGCACTCGGCTATGAGCGTCTCGAATACCGTCCTTCGAATCGAAACACAGTAAACAAATGCCAAAATATATTTTTAATCCATGAAATATGCACCAAGTAATATACTGGACACCGGACGCCTTTGCCACACCCCCAACAGCTGCCCAAAAACCATTTGTCAGAATTACGTAATAAAGTACGTGCACATTTTTCACATTTTCATTGTCATTACAATTGCATTTGCTTGAAAAAAGCAGGAAAAACTAATTGGGAACATATTAATATGATATGTAGTTTAGTTTTAGGTGACTTATTGCAATAAAATTAATTATAGAATAACTTGTAGCAATAAATTTTTGGAACGAAATTCCTTAACGCGGCTTACGGGTAGAACGATTTAGTACAAATCGTCATGTAACGAAATGCGGTGTATGTGAGCACGTGTGTATCGAGCCAAGCAAATGAGCATACGAGCAAGTGAGTCCGTAGCCGGGAGTGAAACCCTCTCTCTCTGTCCCGGTCTATTTGTATCATATATCGGTATAAACTATTGAAATATACAGATTTCATTTCGAATTACATTCGGAGTTGAAGAACAAGCGTAAGGAACTTCGTTTGTGACGGGGCTCCTCGACCGCACAATTCTTTTTATTATTAAATATTCATTTGTGAAGGACTATTTTCGGTTGAAGATGTCAGCTAAGTTAACTTCAATTATATCTGGTATGCACCAATGATTGAGGTCAGACATTTTATAACTCGCATACCAGACGCATATCATTAGTACGAATCTGCATAGCAATTCTTAAACTTCCATTAATGTTTCTAATAAATTTTTAACCCATGATAATGATATAAATTATTAAAGCATTTAACGGTCTTTAAAATGCATTACACCTATAGACTTAAACTATGGACCGGTCCGTTCATATAACTGAATGAAGTTAACGTGTGATTGACTTCGTTACGTTGCGTTGGTGTTGAATTTACGAACAAACGAGTCTGTATTTTTTATGTTACAAGTTGACAAGCAAGCATGCGGCCCGCCTGATCGGAAGCGGTTGCCGTAGCCTAGGTGCCACTCGTCCGCTGCCAATCTCGAGATATCGGTTCCTGAATCTCTTTTTCCCATAGTATATTGTAAGCCTATGCCTTATTTTTAAAAATAAAGGTCTTTACTTGCTTTTGATAGTATGATTATTTCAACGTAGAGAAATAAAAATAATATTTCAGTATAAAATTCTGTGCAATTCAATTTAAAAATAAATTAAAAAAGGTATGAGAAACTCATAAATTTATATGACTAACATAACGACGTTGTGGCGCAGCGGAAGCTGACTTAAACGCCGCAAGGCAGGTTCGATTCCCTCTAGTAACGGGTGTTTGTATTGACCATACAGGCATGTGTTAGGTCTGGGTGTGTTAGTCCTCGTCATTATGAATGTTTGCGGACCGCAGACACACGATTATCCTAATGGGGGCCGTTGAGTCTGTATGTTATAATCAATAATTAAATGATCAGGAACTAAGTATAACAAAGAACGACAAAGAAATAAGATTATTTTTAATGAAGCTTTTGCAAAACCAACTATCATTAAGTACAACTTCATGACGCGTTCATGTTCTAAACGATGTTGGCACACATCCAATGACCGCACATAGTGTCTTTGTCTGTCTGTCTGCCTCTTTGTCTACCCAGCCATAACAACCAATGCTTTGTCTCTACTACAAGTGCACGATATGGATTATTTATGAATGCGATTTTAGATCACTACCTACCACCGTGCTGTTTTCTTGATGACCCGTTGTTTATTGTATTCGTAATTGCAATGTCCTGTTGTGATACTTGAATTTATAATGCTGATTGCCTTTATATAAAAAGCGATGTATTACCATCATATTTATCAAACCCAAACAGTAGCTAACTAGCGTGCCTGATAGATATCAGTACTGTAACCTATATTCATCATAACACTAGAAGAGTGACTGTGTACTACTACCAAGGAGAGGAAGAAGAAGGAATAAATGGAAGGGGGAAATGGGGTGGAAGTTTCCTCTCCAGCATAAAAGATCGTTACTTATATTCTATACTAGCGGCCCGTTCCGTCTTCGCACGGGTATATAATATATAGCCTATGTCATTCACTGAAAAAATGATTAAAATCGATCCAGTGGTTTTGATTCAGTCATTACTGCCCGTGGCCCGCACGCGTTAAATGTAATTATTTACGACATCACATTAGAAGCCTAAAAAATAACAGTATTTCTCCACTATTTAATGAATGTTATTATACATATAAAACTTCCTCTTCAATCACTACGTAGTTTTAAAGATTTAAACATACAGAGATATAGGGACAGAGAAAACGACTTTGTTTTATACTATGTAGTAATTCTATGTATGTACGGGTATAACTTCCCGGAAAAACTAGAGTCCACTACTTATACAAATTACAATATAATTATTTACGACAAATCTCTAAAAACTATTAAAATTGAAATGTCTGTTTGTAATATAAAAGAATGGGCTTTATACTAAATTCATATTATTATTTTTTCTGTCTATCTGTTTTTTAGATTAGTCGATAATCTCTGAAACGGTCGCACTGATTTTAGCGATTGTTGAAACTGGGGAACATGGGATGCTATTGTTTTAGAAAAAGAATTAAGGTTCCGTGCAGTATAAATAAAACTAAACACACATATTACAGACCAGCGAAGTCGCGGGCAAAGCTACTTAGATTCTTAAATAATATTTTAAAGCCATTCCTATATGAAATAAACATAAGGGAATAAAATGTATCATAGGAAATAGCGTGGCCTTAAAACACCCTCACGCTTTTGGACAGTGACAGATAATGTCCACATCCCCTCGGTGAGGAAATCTTGCCCTCCGTGGCTATTGTTCGTTCATTACGGTTTGTTTGTATTGCACCCAGTGAATTGATAACGACAATATGCTTACGGGGGCAGATAGCGGTGAACCGCTTACACATAAATCAATAACACAAAGCTTAACTTCTTATATTTATAGTCATTGTGCGTTATTATTGCAAGTGCAATGGCTGAGTAAATTTACCCCATAATGTAATTTACTGTGTTCCGGTTTGAAGGGCATTGTACGCTAGTGAAATTACTGGGCGAACGAGATTTAAGAACTAATATCTCGAGGTTGGCAACGCGTGAGTGGCACCTACTAATGATGCTGCAAGCGCTCATAGGCTGCGGCAGCCACTTACCATCAGGTGGGCCGTATGCTTGTTTGCCAACTTCTAACATAAAAAAAAAAAAAAATCTAACTCTCCAAATTAAGGGATTGAATGTAATAAAGATTAACGATTGTGTGTGAAGTTTTTAACTTTTATTTTAGCTGATAGAATATCAAATAAAATAGTGTTAGGAATAATGTTGGCGGTGATGAAAAAAAGCAACGAAAGTATTAAACGCCGTGTGACAAGTTCTAAGGGCTCTTGTCCTTTGTAAACCTCGTACTGAGCGGACGTATACTTGATTTAACGTATATTTGTAAAAGTTTACTCACTTCTGATTGGTAAAATTAGATTAAGTTCATTTGCAATAGAATTTTATTGTAAGTAAATAATAATTGCGTAAGCTTTGAAGACAAATTAAAAGTGATTGTGGCTAATTACTTCTGCTTTACGGACTTCAATTCCATAACTACAGAGTATTTAAACAGATTATAGTAAAATAAATGAGGCCTTGGTAGTAAGCCTTATTTTTTATGTGACTAAATTGATAAGCAGCCATACGACACATCTGATGGTAAGCGGCTGTCGTAGCCTATGAGCACACAACAGCATACATTTGTAGGTGTCACGCGTTGTCAACCTCGAGATATTTGTGCTTAAATGTTCTTTGCCAAGTTATTTCACTAGCTATAGTGTCCTTTAAACCGTAACACTTTAGTAGTATTCTACTTTACGGTGGAATAACTGAAACTGTTGTGTTAACTACCTAGCTGGCTTTTTATAATAAACGTCTTACTATCAGTATATTTAAAAAATGTCATCAAAATAGGTTCATAAAAGCCGAAACATTACGTTTTCAAAAATTTACCTTTGCCAACATCGGTTATTTACGCAACAAGTTCCGCTGAAAACCTCAAAGCGAGTGCTTCATCAATAGCTGTAGTATACTTACATATGGATTTGAATGGCTATTTCAAATGCACCCTCGTACTGAGGGTCACATTCCTACACAAAAGCCTCTGGTATTCCTGTAAGTACAGTATAGGTAACTTTGAAATAACGTACGTTGTCCCTTTGTCATGATAATATCTGTTTAAAGTCTAATCTGTCTGTTCGATTGACGCGCCATCGCCACGTGTTGCTTTTGATAAAGTTGAGAGAATTTACGCTAGCGTACTAACGCTCAACAAATTGGGTCAGCCTTTATATATTCACCGATATTGGAATATTTTGGTATGAGAAAGTGTTGGTTAATTAACACTTTATCTTCTTCCTAGCATTATTTCCAGTATTTATTTATTTTTAAGGCGTCGGGATGTGACGACCCCATCGCCCACTGTTGGGATAACCTCTGTCACAACAGAGATTATTCCACCAGTGCAATCAGTCACACTGGTGGTAGGTCTTTTGTTGCAAGAGGCCGGCTAGGTAGGTACCACCGCAGTGTCCAATATTCTGCCGCCAAATAGTAGTGCTTAGGCACTACTGTGTTCCGGTTTGAAGGGCATTGTACGCTAGTGAAATTACTGGGCGAACGAGATTTAAGAACTAATATCTCGATGTTGGCAACGCGCGAGTGGCACCTACTAATGGTGCTGCAAGCGCTCATAGGCTGCGGCAGCCACTTACCATCAGGTGGGCCGTATGCTTGTTTGCCAACTTCTAACATAAAAACATAAATTTACCCAGTCTTTAAACTTATTATTATTACTCTTATGGTGATTTGACTGATGGGTTACTAGTTTTTACACAGAACGATTCTGACTTCCGCCGCCTTAACTGTTAGGTCAAAATAGAAAAATAATGTGGAAAAGATATCCTGCAATATACATAAAGAAACATTCATTTGAAATGACAACCATCTTCTTGAAGTCAATAAAAAAGATCAATTCGTCTAAAGAAATGAGTCCCTATGAATTCGATTCTGAGAACTGCTGTGGAGTGTTGGTAGCGAGCCTGCTTTTAGCCTCTACGGTCGCGGGATCGATTCCTGCTCGAGGCAGACATTTGTATTTATCTTACAAATATCTAGCATAGTCCTTGTGGATGTCCCCACCATGCCTCGGAGGGCACGTTAAGCTATCGGTCCCGGTTATTATCATAACATCTGTAAACAATTGTTAAATGTTGATAGGTAATTTCCTCTTATACAATGAGTTACTGGTTCACCCTTTGGGTTGCGGAGGTCAGATGGCAATTGCTTTTTGTAAAAACTAGTAACCTTTCAAATCTGGATAAGAGTAATAAGCAGACCGTGGGCAAAATACCGGGACAAACGAAAAAAGGAAACAGGAAGGAGATTTCAATTCATAGAAATCCTTACAAGCATATACCTATCGACTTTCCGGGTTACATGAAAACATTAGTCACTGGCTCCAGACACCTAGGACTGGAACTGGAATACAGATCGCTCGTTGCCAGACTTAGATATTTAGTAGTCTAGACTTCAGACAGCACAATCATGAAAAGATGAACTTTCACTAGATCATATTTCAAACAGTTTCACTTTAGATTACGACGGATTTAAAAGATTAAATAAAATAGTATTAGAGACCACAAAACTGTACAAAATCTTTTGTGTTTTCTTTAATTTTCCAATTTGTACGTCCAGGTATAATTGTCGCAAAGTAGCGAAAGTTCTGAATATATCTTTAAAGATAATTTTGCTTTTTTATTTTTGTTTATGCATCGTGTATTCGCTGTTTTATCGCCCCTGTTTATTAGTTTTCCAAAATTTTCTTCAACATTTTGCAAAGCGTGAAATGGATATTTCTTATCAGCTAAAAATGATTTCTTGTTTTCTACTTTAAATCTTTATCTAACAAGAAATCGTAACATGTATCTTAGTAACTTTTTTTTTTTTAATTTAGATGGAAGGAAGAGGGAAAAAGAGAAGGGAAGGGAGATCGGTGGGAGACTAGGCCTCCGCCTCTCTCACTCATCGCACGAAACGCAACAGAATCTACTGATACTTTACGCCGATTATATGACGACGTTGTGGCGCATCGGTAGCGAACCTGCCTTAAACGCCACAGGTCGCGGGTTCGATTCCCGGAGCATAATATGTTTGTATTGATCATGCAAGCATATTTTCCGGTCTGGGTGTATTTGTCCTTGTCATTGTGAATGTTTCCGGACCCCGACACAGGATATTACTATTCTAATGGGGCCGTTGAGTGTGCTGCGTTTATTATTATTATTATTTTCTCTTAGAGGGTAGTAATTCCCCGGACGAGCCGGCCCATTTTGTGAGGACCATCAAAATCAAAATCAAATATTTTTATTTAACGTAAAAATAATACCACTTATTTGTTGAAAGTCAAATTCTACCACCTAACTAACTAACTAAATTTAACCATTAAGAAGAGCCGGCGAAACAAACTCAGTTATATCTTTTTTTAATGCATTTTATTGCAATTGGATGGCTCTACTACCGTTAAAATATTTCTACATACTAGTAAAAAATATTTCGTATATTTTCTCGTGGATGTATTAAATCACAATTCACACAGTTAACCTTCATCGTCGTCGACACTTTAAACAACGCCTATTCGGTTCCAGTCTTCTATTATATAAGTGTTACCTTATTCTTTATTGCCTCTATTTATTTCTTCTATTCTATTCTATCGTTGTCAAGGCCAGGGTTGGAGTCACGCGACTCTACCACGGAACAATGTTGTATCGATTTTGACGATTTAAATTAATTGTTGTTACAAGCACTGGGTGCTATGGAAGCGTTATTTTTATTAATAATTTGATTGCACCAAAATTGTATTGTGGAATATAATAAATAATAGTTTAAATAACACGCTTTTTTAGAAAATCGAACTAAAAATTAAAAAAAAAATTATTGTGATAAAAGCGTAGCGTTGCCTTTTTAAGACATTATCGAAATGATAATCCTTGTCTCCAAATATTGATAACTATTGTTATCATGCACCCGACGCTTTTTTTTTACAATAAAATACTTTTTTTTCTTATTTCATTTTCATTATTAGTTGGATTTTTTAAATTAATAAATTTTCATCGGTCCTTGATAAACATACTAAATTTCGATTTAATCCAACGTTTTGATGGAGATCAAAATCATGTTCAAAGTTTCCGTTGCATGCATTTGGGAGCTAATAAAAGCGTTTTGAATAAACAACAGAAATGTTTGAAAAAAATATGATTGAAAAAAAATCTTGAAGTTAATTTTTATTTATTATAAGCGAGAGAATATTTATTTAACTTATGATTCACTGTATTTTAATAAATGTTTAAACATCAAATAACTCCTAATAAAGCCTAATCTCATTTACATATCAACTATATTGAAGGTATTATTATATGGATAGGTTATGTAAACCTATCCATATAATAATACCTTAAACAAGGCTGTGTATGTGAGTTAATAAAACCTAATTTTCAAGATATTATTTGACATATGGAGTATTAATAATTTTCAAATACTTTTTCTACTCAAGCATCAATCTTCCAGCGTAAAATCGCAAGGTTTATTAAAAAGTCATAAATAATATTTATAGTATAAAACATCGTCTGCTTTTACCTAGCATTCCGGTATTTACCCAGGATCTGCTACTCTTATCCGCATTTGACGGGTTACTAGTTTTCACTCATAGCGATTGACATTTAATCTCAGCAACCCTAAGGGCGAACTAGTACTCATTGGATAAGAGGAAATTACCTATCAAGAGTTAACGATTACAATCATATAGTATGAAAACAACCGAAACCGAAACATCAAACACGCAGACCGAAACAGATATAACATACATCTGCTTCGAGTGGGAATTGAACCTGCGACCGCCAAGGCTAAAAGCAGCACGCCACGACGATCGTCACTTATAATAAAAAACATAATGTACTTAAAACATTTTAACAATTTGTTTTTGTTCACAGGTAATGACAACAACATTACAAGTTGGTCGTAATATTAGTTCGGTGAGTGGTTCACGACATTAATAGTGATGATAACGACTTTACCTACAGTAATTATGATTGAATTGAAATGGAATGATTGAATTGAATTGAAGCCTCAATAGCTCAACGGTAGAAGGGCCGACTTCGCTCCGTTAACGCGAAAGTCGAGGGTTCGATCCTGACCCCTTGGGCTATTGTCGTACCCACTCTTAGCGCAAGCTTCGAGCTTATTTGGAGTATTAATTTACAATATAATTACAATAGGAATATTAGTAATGCATTGCTAAAATTCTTAAAAAAAAAAAATTGGGCTACTTTATGGTCTCCATTTGCCATAATATAACTAGAACTTCTATGAATATTACATTTTTATTTATATCAAAAGCAAATCCCTATAAATACTATTTTTGTTTACAAAATTATATTAATTATTATGACGATGATGTTTGTATTGACTATACAGGCGTGTTTTCCGGTCTGGGTGTGTTTGTCCTTGTAATTGTGTATGTTTCCGGACCCCCGACTCAGGATAGTAGGCCGCCGAGTGTGTAGCGTTCTTTTTGCCCGTAGTGTTTGCATTAATTATGACGCCAGAACCACTGGTTTTATTTGAGGTCTTACGAGTTTCCGTTACGTCTAAGCCGTGGTATGTCCTCTTAGGAGGCACCCTAAAGACGAAAGCAATCTTTGAACACCGCTAGGGCTGTCTCTTCTTCACGACCAGGTCCCAATACTCCGCTGGGTGAAACTTTTATAAAAGACAGTTTTAATGAGATGTTAAATTAAGATTAAACTATGGTACTCAACGATGTTCTTCCACTTCAATCTGTTTCTGTTTTCATCCAAATTATTTTCAAATCCTCCCCGACACAATCAATCCTAGTGCTAGGGCAACAGTTTTAGTAAATCTCAAAGGCGATGGCGCTATAGACAGTTTAGTTTAAACTTATTACAAATAAAGCCGCGTGGGAGTCAATATAAATAATTATACACAAAAGCGTCTTTATAAATACATTTTGTCTTGTATATATTATCATTTAAAATATTCTAAATCAAAATTTGTCATATAAAAAAATTAGTTATTACGTAATAAACATTAATATATAGTTTTATAAGGAAGTTTTTGTTGCCAAGGCGCCAGACGTTATTAGTCAAGTTTTGTGTAAAGACTCTTCGCTCCAGTCAGTTTAACTGTAATTGCTTGATTGACAGGTATTGGCTGAAAATGGTGAAAGTACTGACTACATACAGATAAGAGTTTTAATTTTAGCTGACTTCCAAAAAGAAGTGTCAATTTAGTTTTGGTTTCGAGTTTGTGAACCGATTTTTAAAATTCGTTTTTAGGATTTCGCATTCCGGGCCCAAAAGTCCGTTCGTCAGCATTGGTATAAAGTTGTTTATTAGACGCTGAGATGAGACGCTCTTAGCCGAGTGCACCCACTGATCGGTAATCGACCGGTAGGTTAAGCAATTCAGGTGCGGTCAGTCACTAGATGGGATGAAATACCACTATGCGATCAAGTGGTATTTCAACCCAGCGCCTCGGTGCTTCGGAAGGCACGTAAAAAGTCGGTGACGGCTGTTGTCAATTTGACAACAGTCAATAAGTCAAGTCAGAGGCCTACGGGCGACCTGAACAATTCCGACACTAGGTTGGCCACTAACCACTCGATAAGAAGAAGAAGTTGTTTATTTAAACCTTTCTATTGGACAGGCTTTTAAGAGACTACTGCCTATAGATTGATCTCGCGTTCAAATATTCTAGAAATAGATTTTAGAGAAATACTGAAAACAAGAAACAAATTACGATTATTGCTTTCAAGTTTTCTAATTTTTTCTTGAAGTCAATGTCAATGTCTACAAAAAATTTACTTTTATCGCCTATGTCAAATTTTATATCTCTTAACTTTATAGTTCAATGTTCTAACGTTTATATGTGAAATAGTTCCGGCTATTACAAAAATCTGATAATAACCTTTCAATCTTCGTTCTAATGTTTCTATCGGGTTACAGTTTCGCCTTTTAGGGTTGCGGAGGTCAGATGGTTATCGCTTTATAAGAATACTATTAACCTGTCAGATTTGGAATAATAGACCCTGTCAAACGTTAAAATATTATAGATTAGAGGTTGCATTACTACTTACATTACAAGCTATTTGCTCACCATAAATAAGAAAGAGAACCACTGGTTTCTGCTCGCGGTTTCGCCCGCATTAACAAGGATTTTCATCTGTAATGAAACATAGAACAAACTCCATACAAACTTTCAACCCTTTTTACACCTTAAAAGTTTTGTTCTTTCGACACATGTGTTATTGTTTTTTTAAAGACATTACTAATATTCCTATTGTACGCTCGAAGCTTGTGCTAGGAGGGGGTACGACAACAGCCCAAGGAGGTCAGGAACTCTCGCGTTTACGGAGAACCTAACAGGCCTTATAGCTTATATAATGGTCTTATTGGTCCCATCTATGTATAATCTATACCAATATATATTATTTTTTATGTGAGGGGGGCAAACGGGTAGGAGGCTCACCTGATGTTAACCGATCACCGCCGCCCATGAACATCTGCAACACTAGAAGGCATGCAGGCGCGTTGCCGATCTTTAAGGAAAGAATACGCTCTTCTCTTGAAGGCTCCCAAGTCGTATCGGTTCGGAAAAACCGCCGGCGGAAGTTAATTCCACAGAGCGGTTGTGCGAGGAAGAAAGAGGTGGTATGGATGGAATTTAGAGTTTTGTCGCGATGTCCGATGGTGAAATTTCACCAAAATATATCATAACCTATTCAGCTGTTAAGGCGTAAAATGCGTCAAAAAAACAAATTCGCTTTAGCATTTATATTAAGTTAGGATTTCTCAATATTCAATATGTATTTTCTAAAAGAAACTGTTAATTCATATTAATTATTATTTTTATAACGATCGGAGTAACGGAATATTTTAATTTCGCCTCAGGCTTTTATAAGCTATCCTTTTATAGAAAGAACGTGTCGGTATGAGTAGTCATCGCTTGATTTTTATAGGTATTATAAATGTTTATTTTTTATAATATGCTATTTGTATAAATTATCATACTTAATTTATCGAAGTAACTTTTCTAGGTTTCTCTCTTGATTGTTTTTTTGTATAAATTGTATCTGTAATTTATTTATTGATAATTAGTTTATTCTTGAATGTCATGATGGTTGGTAAACAAGCAGACGGTCCGCCTGATGGTAAGCAATCACCGCTATCTATGAACGCTTGTGGCACTTGATCACATGCGCGTTGCCAACCCAAGGGATAGGAAGGGATGAGAAGGAAAAAAAGGAAGGAAACGGATAGGTAGGAGATTGGGCCTCCGTTACTGTTCTCATCCCACGAAATGCAACAGTACCTACTGATGCTTTACGCCAATTTACTGAAGATAGGTAGTACAACCCCGGTCGAACCGGCCCATATGTGCTGGAAGGATGGCTCTACTACCTTGAACAGTACAATATGATAGTAAGAATGATAGCGTTTATTAATGATAGAATTAGCAAACAGTAAGAACTCTTACAAGGGTTAAGCAACTTTAAGTGCGGTCAGTCATTAGATTGATGATCGCATAGTGGTATTACAAGTGACCGTCTCTGTGCTTCGGATGGCACGTAAAAAGTTGGCCCCGGCTGTTATCAATTTTAGAATAGTTGAAAAATCAAGTCAAGAGGCCTATACGGCGACTTGAACAACTCTGACACTAGGCTGGTCACCTACAACTCGATAAAAAGTAGAAAAATTGAATCTTATAACTACCGGGACCGACAGCTTTACGTGGTCTCCGAGGCAGGGAGATCCACAAGAACAAACGCCCAGACCGGGCGGGAATCGAACCCGCGACCGTCGAGGCTCATAGCAAGCTTGTCGTCGTCAAAGGATTTAACATGACAGACATTAAGATATAATTTATAAGTATAAACTTTAACGTAAACAAAACTTATCTGTGAATGAGATCATCTAGATTTTTTTTATTAAGGAAGCCATTAGCCTACCAATACTTTTTGTTTTTTTTTTTTTCGTCAAGAGCTTTTGTCGGTTACACCATAGATAATTAAGAAAAAGACAGGACGAGGCCGTCCAATGACCTTTATTGTACTAATCAAGCAAGTAATTACCTCCCAACAATAAGCAAACAGCTCTCAATACAGCGATATCGAAATGTTTTATCTGTACCGCGATCTATATGCTTGTATAATCTGTATCGTGTATCGCGATTCGTATCTTTTTTTTATTGAACTTAGGTTAAGTTTTTTGGTGCCTTTTGATACCGCCATATGTACGATTCAAATACCTGTGTGTGTGTGCGTGTGTGTGTGTAAGGCTTCTTATCTTCTTCTCTATCCTCCTCCCTTTTTGTTTTGTCTTTTGTCTTTTGCGAGTGTTCAGATGAATTATTTTCCCTCATCCATCCCTCCCCCTTCCATTCAAGAACTACGCGTGCCGGTCTCACCGACTAACTGTGGCATCAATTCCATCGCGAACAAAGAAGTTTGCCAACTCTTTTCTTTTTCGCACGTCAAAAAAATGGAATTCTTTACCGGCACACGTGTTCCCTCATTCTTACAACCTGGGGTCCTTCAAACGAGGCGTGAAGAGGCACCTTGCGGGTAGGCAGGGCGAGGATGGCTAGTACAGTTCGTCTTCTGCAACCGTATTAGCCACCTTCGCGTGTGGACTCTAGTTCCACTTACCATCAGGTGGAGTAGAGTCATTTGCCCTCCGGCGTTATTTAAAAAAAAAGCATGTCGGATTATAGCCGGCCGCGAAGACTTCATTTATTTTGATTTTACTTTTAACTATTTTTATATATGTATCTTTGTTCGCATGCATGTTTGAGTGTCTGTTTTATCTTCATTTATTTAATTTTATTTAAATATATATTTGATTTTTATAATTTCTTTTTTATTATGATTGAGAACGCAATTTAATACCTAAATCTCTTTAATTATTCATAAAAATTTAAAAGTTTCACTTGCGTCGTGGTTTCTTAAAACCACACAGATTTTTTGTATTGTATTGTCACATCTTTAACGCAGATTTGATAGCGCTGTGCTAGTCCACATTATGAATTTATGAGATTAATTAAAAAGTAATTTAAACTTCAATATTACTTTTAAAGATGCCTCACACGCTATTTATTGCAAGATGCCATACGTTAATTATTTTATATTATATATATTAGGATTTCACTACAAAATTTAAGATTTCAATGCGTCAATCAATCTTACATATTATGATTTAGAGTTCCTTAAAAATAAAGTTAGAAATGAAATTTAATATAAAACAACTCTATAACATTATTTTTCTTCAAAAAATTAAAAAGTTTTTATTGGTTGCTTACGACAGTGTTTTTTCTAAACTTATCTAGAATACAAAACCACATTCGAAGCGCTGAAAGCGATTTGGCACGATTTAACAATTCGGGAACTTTCCCACCGATTCCCGATCATAATAGTTCATACAGATCGCGCTAGATGTCGTTGAGATACTTGCGAAATACTTGAAACATTTTCATATTTTTATTACGAAATATCTTACCCTAGTTATGATAAAAAGAAATTTGCGATACGCTGTCGTTATTTATTATGAGATGAGATGAGATAAACATTTCTTCGCATCTCATCGAGTGCTGATTTAATTCTCAGTTCGACCTAATTTCGCTAGATGGCAGCACATGCACCAATTCCGTTGTTTGCTATTAATATTGGTTCGCTTACTATTATATATGCAATAATGATTAATTGCATTAGATAATGTAAGTTGTTTTTGTTTGTAATCTATACTTATACGATCAACAGACACTTTCAAGACCAAATCACAATATCGTTCTCCAAGGAAAAGAAAGGGGGAAAGGAAGGGAAGTCTTATTTTTGATTGTGTGTGCCTTATTGGCCTTGACAGCGTCACCGGGTCGAAGGGCCCTGAAAAAGGCCCTGCCACCTCTCGCGGAGGCACGGGACACTGGTGGAATCTAGCTAAACATTGATGAAAAAAGTTTAACTCTACCGCAAAGCAGTACTGTGTTTTGTATGAGGTATTGCGTTTCGGTTTGAAGGACAGTGTCCTTCAAAAATGGATACTTATTTTAGTATTCTATTTACGTTTACAAATATTCCAAAGGGATAAACTTCGCGCTAACATAATATAAACCGACTACGTAATACACCCGAAGACTAGGCAATGTTGTATTGATTTTACTCATATGGAAGGTCAAACGAAAAAAAACAGCGATACACGATCAGCGAAACCGATCGACATTGAATATTAAATCGCCTTACCTTGCCCTAATATTAATATAAGAGATGAAAAGAAAAACCTGTGTAGCGTTTAGGACTCGCACATAAAGGGTTCCGTATTATCGTGGAATTAAATATCACGTTTCTTCTGTGAGGACCAATTTTAATTTTTAAATCTTCGGTTTTTATTATTTTTTTTACTTTTGACGACGTTGTGGCGCAGCGGTAGCGAACCTGCCTTAAACGCCACAGGTCGCGGGTTCGATTCCCGCTCGGAGCATAATATGTTTGTATTAACCATGCAAGCATATTTTCCGGTCTGGGTGTATTTGTCCTTGTCATTGTGAATGTTTCCGGACCCCCGACACAGGATATCACTATCCTAATGGGGCCGTTGAGTGTGTAGCGTTTATTTATTTATTATTTTATTTATTTTATATATATAGAAATACGTAATCTATGAAAAAGCTTACTAATTTTTATATTGCATGAAATACAGTAAAAAACATACAAAATATGTAACCATTATTTTGAAATGATATAACATTTATTTTTCAATAATTTAGGTAGCGGCAACAGAAATATCATATCATACTAATTAACGGAGACGCTCATAGCCGGGTGCGCTCACTGATCGGTAAACGATCGGTAGGTTAAACAACTTTAGGCGCGGTCAGTCACTAGATGGGTGATCGCATAGTGGTATTTCAACAGCGTGCTTCGGAGGGCACGTAAAAAGCTGGTCCCGGCTGCTATCAATTCGATAATAGTCGAAAAGTTAAGTCAGAGCGCTATTCGTATATGGGCGAACTGAACAACTCTGACACGAGGTTGGCGACTAACCACTCGATAAGATACAAATTCTGTGAAAATTTCAACTCTCCTCTTATTATGGTGTATTGGCTTCCTTTAAGTACGGAAACCTAAAAATAAAATTCGCGGATATAACCTTCGAACGCGGAACATATTGTATATATATGCGTAATTGTAAAGCGCAAAATAGACAAAAACTATTGACTTAACCTCGCTATTTCCATACTTACGTTATCGTAAACATGGCGTTCTAGATCAAAGACGCTTGATTTTGAACTAAATTTCAATTCTTTTTATTATGAAACTATTTTTAAAAGATTTTCCGACAGTTATTTTCGCTGTATTTATACTGTGTAATAATTACGACTTCCGCATGTTCCTAACATAAATATGCAAATAAAAATATAAACATAAATTCTTGTCCTTCCTATAGTTATACCCGGTATTTACCCAGGGTCTGATTATTACTTTTATCAGGATTTGTTACGTTACTATTTTTGCCAGGTTCCACAGAGCGATTGCCATCCTAAACTCCGCAACCCTAAGGGCGAACCAGTAACTCTTTAGGATTATTTTTAAAGATTATCCAAAGATACCTCCCACGTTGCCATGATGTGTTTTTTCAAACCCTCAATTAAATGCATGGTTTGCTACCCTTAAATTTTATATGTATTATTATTTCATTACAAAATTCTGTAGTGGTTTGTAGTATATACTTCTTTATTAAAATGCGTAAAGATAAAGCCAGTAGTCTCCGAGTAAAATGACAGACGGACAGGTGGACCGACGGACAGACGGTTGCCGGACATGACGAAATTATAAGGGTTCCGTTTTTGCCGTTTTTGCCATTTGTCTACGTAATCTTAAAAAGTAAATTATACCTGTTAATCTTGTTAAAATAAAATTATTTAATTCATACCTATGTGCTACGTAAAATTCATTATAAAATTATGTTTCAAAGAGAATAATTAAAAACAGTTTAATAATTTCCCGTGGAGAATTCGTTCCGCTTCAAAGAGTTGAGTTCAAGAGTCAATCTCGACCTTGTCTCATCAAGCAAGTAATGGGTCAATTACACCGCCACCAACCTAGATAACTATATAATGATATATTATTAATTATACATTGCTTTAGAATATAGTTTTAAACCGACTTTCAAAAAGAACGTTTTCGATTCGATTGCTTTTTTTTCAAATGCATCAATTGTAATGTTTCAATTGTATTCTAAGCCTGGATTTTAATGATATTTCTATTCTTCTACCATTTTCGGGTTTCGTACCTAAAAGGTAAAAAGTAACGCTTACAAGATCCGAATATAAGATCTTGTTAGATAGATTAGGTGTACAAAACATCAAGGTTCTGAATCAACAAGATAAAAAAATGGGGAAATTTAGGTTTCGCGAAAACTTGTAAGTACAAAATTTGCCGTACTTTTCAACTTTTCGGAATTTTCCTTTTGAATTTTGAAACCTCACTTTTGACTAAAATTGTGAATTCTAGGTCAAACGGAAGTACTCTATACCATTTTTTTCATAAGATCTCCAAAAGAGCGCCAAAAGATCTATCTATGAATTTACTAAATTCTATTCCATCGTTCTGCTAATGTTAAATGTTTGTTTAAAGTTGCTATGTTCCTATTATTGTCATTGTGTATGTGTCCTTACGTATATACGATGCTAAGCCCCTATAATGCTCTGTGAAGATATAAATAAAAGGCAAGGTTAACCTTTACAATATCTGTAATAGCGTACAAAAAGTTCCGCTTTCAAATAATGCCGTATAAACTATTGTGTAATATATTTAGGTATTGAGTTAAAGTCGTTTATTTACCTATTTTGAAAGCTTCATCTTCAAAATCATGTCTCAAGATCGTTTAAGTTAATCATAGTTTCATTTATAACTTGGTTCTGCCAGCGGTGTTGCCCGCATGAATAACGATTTTAATACAACCTTTGAACCCCATTTCACCCATTCAGGGTGGAATTTTAGAAAATGTTAAAAAATGTATTTCTAAATTTTAATTGTTCGCCAAAAAAACAAAGTTTTTTGCTTCTAGTTTCATAATGACGGACATCCTATAGGAACTTTTAACCCCTTTTCACCCCTAAAGTTGAATTTTTGAATAATCCTTTCTTAGTGTCTTTTACGTTTTAAAAACGACACCTGTGAAAAAGTTCTAGCTTTCTAAGTCCAAGGATTTAAACTGGGCGTTGATATGTGAGACAGGTTATCTCCTTGTACATACATATATTATAGATAACATTTTAACGTAATAGACTATATACATACATACACATGTAATTATATACAAACATACATCTGCTACATCTTATTAGCATTTTCCATTACTTCCGCAGCCTTAGGGGCGAACTAACAACTCATTGAAGAAGAGCAAATTTTATATCAAACCTCATATGATAATTACTGGGAACGACTGCTTGATCTGCTCTCCGTGGAGACGTTGTCACTGGGTGACAACTCCCGGAGTGAAACAGATATATGTTTGATCAATACAAATATCTAAAATATAAGTAGATCCCACTTCTGACAAAACCTTTACACAGATCGATGTAACCAACCGACAAAAGTAAGGCGTCCTAAGCACGTCCTGCAAGACCCTGACGATAGGATTACATTAGAAAATGCCCTTACACAGCACAGACACGCACACAACACCGTCCTCGCCGGCGAGGACGAGGTCCTTTGTTTCGCACGTCGCGTCGCGCTTACACCGTCGGGTGAGTCTATCGTATAGAATGCGCTCGGAGCGCTGCCTCCATCTCCGATGACGTCCTTAGCCGTGGTTCGGCTTCGCAGGAGGCACCTAAAGGACGGAATCAAATTTGAGCCCCCGTGAGGGCTGCCCTTTATCACGGCTGAGTCTCTGTACTCGGCCCCCGCCCGGTGACGCTGTCAAGGCCAGTAGGGCCAACAGCAATACACATTCCGGAAAAAAAAATAGAATCTAAAGGCACTCTCGTCGTAAGCTTAAAATCAACGGTATATTTTCTTTATATAAAAATATTTCTATATACAAAGTAAATAAAGGTTAATAGAACTTTACGTATACAATTCATTCGATTCCCTTGACCATGAAGCGTGAATTTCCCACGATTGGCACCAGGTACGAGAGACACGTGCCATTATGCCATTAAACCTTAGCGTGGGGCTCGGACGCAGATGTTAAACTATACGCTTTGTGAGTGTTTTAACATTTAAATATATGTAAGAGATTGTTTTATTTATTTATTTTTATTACCATGTTACAATATAGACAACGTTGTGGCGTTGTGGGTATCAAGTCTACCTTTAGTCTCGACGATTGCGTATTCGATTCCTGCTCGGGCAGATGTTTATTAAAATTTCTGTTTGGTCTGGGCGTTTGGCCGTGTGGGTCTCTCCATCGTGCCTCGGAGAACACGTCGAGCTGTCGGTCCCGGTCATCACATAACATCTGATAATAATCGTTAATTCTTGATAAGTAAATTGCTCTTATCCAATGAGTTACTGGTTCGCCCTTAGGGTTGAGGAGGTCAATGGCAATCGCTCCGTGTAAAAACTAGTGAACTTTCAATATCTGAATAAGAGTAATAAGCAGACCCTGGGTAAATAAAATACCGGGAATAATGCTAGGACGAAGAAGAAGACTATGTTACAATGTAGATGTAATAGGTTTTAGTTTGTGATAGGAAAGCTGTCGGCTTTTGACATCCGTCTTATTTGTCATGCTGCGTTTTTATTCAAGGGATCATGTGTTAGATATTAGATATAACTTTGTATGTAGCTTATTACCTATCCTGATATTTTGTGGGTAGTTGATAATTATACTGATGTTTGAAAAGTATAAAAGGGCTTGTAATCGTGTAATTAAGTTAGTTGAAATTGTGTTACGAAACAATAAACACATACTACGTTTCTCTGCCGTTTCTTTTAAAAACCTAAGGAAATCGCTCGCTGCGTACACATGGATGGTAGTTTTTAGAGGCAGTGCCTATGACGCACTGATTGATAAAATTATCATGGCAGACACAAACATCAACCACGCATACAATTGTAATTAACAAATGTCTGAACATAAAATATCTTTTAGATATGTGGTTTCAGTAATGTTATAGCACAGTAATGTTTTAAAATATTTGTTTTATTTTTATAAAAAAATACCTATATACCTACTATATGGAAGTAAAATGTCAAAAACTCGTTGGTGCTCCTTCGTATTTTTTTGTTATTGTGTTTTATTACTACTGGCCTTGACAGTAATAGTGTTGCCCGAGTACAGAGACCAGGTACCCGGTAATGAGAAAGGACAGCTTTCGCGGGGTCTCGAAAGTGATTTCGTCCTGGAAGGGTTCTCTTTGCTATGTCGAACCAGTGCAAACGTAATGTAACGTTGACGTTACAGATCTAGTCACACGCTAACTTTATACGATTATGTAGCAAGCTGCTGGCCTAAGAAACGTATTTTTTGCGTTGATGTTACGCAGAAGCACCACAGAGTTTTTGACATTTGGTCAAAGTGCAGGGCGTGTTTTTCGAGCATAGGCTATTACACGTGCGCTACATTTTTTCTTCAAAAACGATCAATTACGCACGTATAAAACGTTTGTCTGTAACCGCCCTTAGTACTACAAAATAACGAGTGTCGAAATAATTCATTTCGAATTAATATGAACGCTAAAGAATCTCTATAACTCTTTTTAAATGGACAAATTACCTTTTATTATTGCGATGGCTTTTATTAAAAATTCCATTTTCTTCTCGCAATTTATAAATTCATTCGCTCTCACGTAAAAAGCTTCCTTTGCCGGCTCTGAACTGGGCTGTAAGTGGGGGCACCATTCGTTTTGACTATTGCGTATTTTGTTTATATTAATATTCATTTTGTATGTATTTTTATTGTGGACGACGAGCTTGCCTTAAGTCTCGACGATTTCATGTTCGATTCTCGCTCGAATCAGATATTTGTATTGACGTGGGTTTTGCCTTGGAGAGCTTATTTAGCTGTGGGTTATCATAACTTGGTTGTTATCATAACATCTGATAATAATCATTAACTCTTGATAGGTAATTTGCTCTTAACAAGTGGGTTACTGGTTCGCCATTAGAGTTGGGTTGCAGAGGTCAGATGGCAATCGCTCTGTTTAAAAACTAGTAACCTGTCAAATCCGGATAAGAGTAATGTACACTGGGTATAATACCGGGATTAATAAGATAGGACGATGAAGAATATTCATATTGAATTTTGTTCCCTTGTTCAATTATGTAGTTGATATGTTATACGCGTTTTAAATGCTAGCTTTTAGCGTGCAGTCCATCGGCATTGTATTTCGTATTACAGATCAATGTAACTGTATTTCTGGTGATCTTGAAAAGATTTGAATGCAATTTTAGTATAATTATCCTTAATATATACAAGACTAAAAATATTGTGTTTAGGGTTCAGGGACTTCTAAATAATCAGTCCTAATTAGCTTTTCAACAATGTCTTCAATGTCTAATATCTTCAATCCATCTCTGTTGGTCAGAAATAACATATCTTACTCCGAAAATATACAATTAATTGTTACATCTTAATACAAACGGTGTCTATTCCCTGTCAACTTTATATCAGATCTTTTGAACCAAGGCCCTTACGCATTCAACCTGTCATTTGTATTATTCGTATTCTATTAAAAAACAAATGAATTCTTCAGTTGTATAATATTAGTATAGAGTTTCACAAGTAAACAGATATACATCGTGTTCGTTCATTAAATAAGGTAATTTACATTTTGAGGTATACTGAATATAATTACACCGAATCCTGACTCATTTAAGGTTGAATGAGTTGTATGTGCCATTAAATAAATAAATGCTACACACTCTAAACTCTATATTCCATCCATACCACCTCGATGTCTGGAAATCCACAACAGCGCGATTTAGACGACATTTTCTTCCTCGCACAACCACTCTGTGGAATCAGCTTCCGCCGGCGGTCTTTCCGAACCGATACGACTTGGGAACCTTCAAGAGAAGAGAATATTCTCTCCTTAAAGGTCGGCAACGCACCTGCACGCCTTCTGGTGTTGCAGATGTTCATGGGCGGTGTTAACGCTTAACATCAGGTGAGCCTCCGGCCCGTTTGCCCCCTCTTACATAAAAAAATACTCAACAGACCCCCATTAGGATAGTGATATGTGTTCGGGGTCCATAAACATACACAAGCATAAATGAACGCAGAACAGATGTTTTTTCTTAATTAACAAGGTCGCTATGGATGAAGTCGCCGGCAGATTTTTTTATGTTACAAGTTGGCAAACAAGCCTACGTCCCACCTGATGGTACGTGGTTGCCGTAGCCTATGAGCGCTTGCTAGTAGGTGCCACTCACGCGTTGCCAACCTCGAGATATTAGTTCTTAAATCTCCTCTGCCCAGTAATTTCACTAGCCTACAGTGCCACTCAAACCGGAACACAGTAATGCCTAAGCACTACTATTTGGCGGCAGAATATTTGACACTGCGGTCTCTTGCAACAAAAGACCTACCACCAGTGTGACTGATTGCACTGGTGGAATAATCTCTGCTATGACAGAGGTTTTCGCAAAAGCGGGCGATGGGGTCAACACATCCCGATGCTAGTACTTACTTACTCAAAGTAATAATTTAAAACTTTACATCGAAATATGATTGTATTGTCTAAAATTTCGTCAAACATTCCTGCTGTATTAGAGTTCAACATTGTAAGATCCCGCATTTTAAATCTGGCAACGAAGATATTACATGCGTCAAAAACGCCCTTAATATTTTACAGTTAAAATTAATTTACCTTCAATACAAACGCTAAGAGATCATCAGAGCTATTTTTGTAACATTTGTACTATACAATTGCTTCAAACTGGTCTCATATATATTTTACTAGTTCCTACTCGCTGTTTCACTCGCCTTATAGGTTAATATTATTGCCGGTTTTATATACCAATTTAAGTAAATCATTCTTGTAATATATATGAAGGCGAAAAGAGTGCTGTTTTGTCTTATTGCTTTTTTTATTTTTTATTTTTGCTTATTTTTATAGACTAGTTTATGCTAGCGGATTCGTCAGCGTGAATAATGATTTTAATACAAACTTGGAACCTCCATTTCAAGGGTATAGTTTTTGATTTTTTTTGTTTTTAAATGTTTACCGACTGGCAAAGTTTCTTGCTTCTATTTTAAAAAATACTGACCTCTCATAGAAATTTTCAACCCCTTTTTCACCCCTTTGGGGGTGGAATTTTGGGAAATGGTAAAGTACATATATATTCATCCTTAATTTTTAACCTCAACACGGTTTCATGATTCTAGTTTCAAAATTATGGACTTTCAAACCCTTTGTAACTCCTTAAGGGTTCAGTTTCCAAAAATCGTCTATTAGTGCGCGTTTGTGTTTTGAAAACAACACGTGTGAAAATACTAAGCTTTGTAGGTTTAAGGGCTTAGATTGGGCGTTTATAAGTTAATAAGGTACCTTTAAAATATATAAAAAATGAAATAAAATATTTATTCATTGGTTATTACAAAATGTTTATTGTTCTGAAATACAATCTAGAAAGTATATTGGTAATATAATATAAATAGTGTTCAATTATTATTTTTATTTGAATATGATTTTCTCTATTTTTATGTGCGTTATTATCATTTTACAGCTTAAATATTAAATAGGAATGAACTTGGCAAATAATTGTCTAATATAAATGTAACTCAGTATATATTTATTGACTAAATATAATGAATTACGTTTGTAAATAATTGTATAATTATGTAAAACATATTACCAGAAGCTTCTAAATGAAAGAAATAAAAATAATAAAATTCTTATGATACTAATGACTCCAATTTATAAGCTTGTTCCAATTTATACAGTATACATTTAGAATATAATATCATAAGATCTATCTCTAAATGAAGAAGATCCCTATTATTTTAATTGACAATTATATTGACATTCAATTTATATAAGCATTTAAACTTATATATACGAAGCCTCTTTAATACTATAATATCACAACACACATTACTATCACAAAGTTCTTATCCTATATATATAGAGTAAATAAGACTAGTTATACACTGTTTTAATATTTCTTTCAAATGTTAGTAAATCGTCAGAAATAATACAATGATAATGAACTTCTAACTACTTCTTTTTATACGTATTTCCTTAACACCTATAGCCCATATTCCACAGCTGGGCTAAGTCATATTAATCTTGACCTACATGAAAGGATTGCTATTTTGAAAAGAAAAATATTATTATTTAAAGTTTTAAATAAGAAAATTATTTTAATAAATTCTGTATATAGTGCTACGCTACCAAGGCTCAACATATGCCTGTAAAGTCGACACAAACATCTGTTCCAAGCGGGAATCTAATCCTGGTGCTTGAAGCAAGTTCGCTACCTCTGTGCCACAGCGTTGTCAAATAAATTCTGTATACATTTTGTCCAAGGAAGACGATAACAAGTTTTCACTTATATGGCGAAGTGGTTTACGATTAAGATACGCTTTCTATTCACGGTGAAATGAGATATCAAGTGCATTACACGTAAACTTTTACATCATACTTGATTCGAGTGTCACTGGACACGATCATAAAATCATACAAAGATCACATCCTAATAGGGCATCAATTCTATCTTAATCTAAGTAAAATGCATTAAATTGAGCAACTATCCTCCTAAAACCTACATGTCTATTCTTAACTCTTAGATGAAAATAAACTGATGAACTTTGTCTTGATGTTCAGTAACGCGGTGATGGACCTCTTCGCCTTCTTTTTAGGTGTCCTCTCTGGCCTTAAAAATGGCTCCGAGTAGGATTTCTGCAGGTTCGAGGTAAATGACATTTCTGGTTCCTTCGCCGGCTGGTATTTGTACTCTTTGACAACCTTTTCCTCATTCGGGTCGTATCTATAGAGTACAGAGTACGTACGTTTGACCTTTTTTAGAATACGTGGCGCGTTTGCTGTTCTCTCGCTCTTGCAACGCTTGACTTGGTTTCTTCCGTAATAATCCTCATAACAGTTTGGATCGACGTAGACAACGCGTTTTCCCAGAGCTTGTTCTCGCTCTTTCTTCAAACTTTTCCATGACGCTATTACGGATTCTCGTCGAAACGTCTTGTTGGGGTTGTGACGACTAATGAGGTAGGGTTGTTCCTCTTGGATATTGGATGTGTCCTTCAGGGGAGATCCTCTCGGACTCGGACTGTAGTCGATCTCGTAATCATCTCTCGAGATCTGAAAATAAAGAAAATTTTCCATTTAAAAAACAGTTACATATTTTAATGAACCGCCTCGAGATAAACTTCAATCGCTGTCATAAACAAAATCAGATCAGAGATCTCGGGTTTATATTTAAAGTATCAATATATTAAAATGTCTTACGTGACATCAAACGTGATACGGAATGGTACAAGGGTCTTATCGCCATCTCTCTCTGTTTATTTTAGATCTTGTCATCTGTCTTTGTCTGTTTCGTCATTCGAGCCCTTCGCTCGGTGCCCACATGTCTCATGGGCCATGACACCTGTCGACGGAGCCATATGCCTTTACGATGGCTGGTGCTTTTGCCAAATCTTGTTAGCTACTTGTAACTCGACAGGTAACAGTCACGGAAGTTAACGAAAAAAATTTAGAATATTAATAAAAACAATATTAATTGTAAAATTTCTCGTCGAAGTTACTGAAAGAGATAGCGACGCCAAAAATATTTAGGCGCCGGTAAATATTGAGAAATTTGTCTAAATTATTTCTGTTCTTCTAAATTATGGCGTTTATTTATATCTTTTGCAATTTGATGAGTTAAAAGCTATCGTATATAAAAAGTTTCGTAATTTCTTCAAATGTTTAATAGAACTCCTCTGTTATATATTTTAATGTGCCATTGTGTAATTTTGTTTATTGCTTTTCTTTAAATTCTACAAAGTTATGGAGCAAGAGATAGTAAAAGAATGGGTCAAGTATAAATAGAACTACACTATCCGTATTTAAATGAAAACGCTGCGAATGCGCAAAACGACTTGAGACTATCTTGAAATAAAAAAACAGCATTGTTTTTGCTAAAACCAATATATTTTATCATTATAGTAACCAGGTTAGTCGCGTTTGAAGAATGATCTAAACTCGACAACGGTACCTTCGATTAGAATACGTTTTTCAAAGTCACATCGTCCTCGAAAAGTGGTATTTGTTTTGACGTATCGTATTTCGTAACTTTAATGATTACACGTAAAAGATATTACGGTGTCGCGAATTTGGGTCGTAAGAAAAAAAAATAGGTCGAATTATAAACCGTATCTAATATTACTGTTGTTAGTTAACACGTCCTAATTAAAGTTTTATTACGTTTCGTCGTAATTATTTTTAACCTTCTTCCTAGTATTATTCCCGGTACTAACCCAGGGTCTGCTTATACTCTTATACGGACTCTTATAGTTTTTGGACAGAGCGATTGCCATCCGATGTTACGATACTGGTGTCCGAGGCACGGTGGGTAGACCCACAAGGACAAACGTCCAGACCTAAACAGATATTAATCTCCAAGTGGGAATCGAACCCTCGACCATCGAGGCTCAAAGCAGGGTCGCTACCAGCACGCCAAAGCGGTCGTCTCATAAATATATTTAATGTTTTTTTTTCTCTTTCCAGGTAAAATGCACACAAGCGTCTCAGTGAGTCAACGTCACGGATACACGTTCTCTCAGCGTCCTATATCTTGCAACGTTTAAATGCTTGTTATATTTCCGTCCCGTGCATAGTTAGCGATATTTGTGGATGTTATTAAAAGACGAAGGTGATAACACTAATAGGTACAAGATATATTTGTCACGAGCTATTTTAGACGGTACTTGAATGCATTCAATGCGGTACGAGAGACGATATTGAGGCTTTAAGAATTCTAAATAGCTGTTCAATATAGCGTCGATTGTATGGGAATTAATTTATTTGTGCGTACATAACTTTTTGCTTGAGCATAGTCCGTGTAGTCACACCCATAACGCCTTGTATAACACGTGAAGAACAAGAACGGGAATTTAAACTGTAGTGAGTTTAATATCTACGTACAACTTTTACAAAATAATTTTAGCGTTAACATATTCATACATGAAGATTCTACCTAAAAAAGAAACATGTCAAGCGCATGCATTTATGTATGAGTGGGTCAGTATATCATTCATGAGGCGAGACGAGACAGCTTGTTAATATTGATATTGGACACTGTAATATACGAGAATTCGGCAAAAACGCCTCTCGGTACTAGGGCTGCTAAAAGGTCTCGCTTAGGCATAAAATGTCCCGCAATAGTCCCGATTTTCCGTTACCTTAATTCAGACAATTAAGAACAACTCAAAGTGAAAGAATTTAAAATTAGAACGTGCAAAAATGTTTTTGAATTTTTAATGTCCCGCTTTCGTTCTAAAGAATCCCGATTTTTAAAATACGACTTTGTTGTCAAGTGAAAGAATTTAAAATTAGAACGTGCAAAAATGGTTTTGAATTTTAATGTCCCGCACAACTAATGTCCCGGTTTATTTCTAAAGAATCCCGATTTGAAAATACGACTTTTTTGTCGGAATGTTTTATCATCACTAGTACTGAATGTTTTCGTCACTTACCGAAACCCACTTACGTATGACTTTTATAATACCGTTATATCGTGTGCGAACTCCGCAAAAACTCTCTGTAACGATTTTTTTACATCTAATTTACAGCTACACCTTACAATACATACGAGTACATACGGTTCTTATTTAGCGATGCGTGAGATTCGGCATTTATAATGACGGTTCGGATTTTAACGGTTCGTTTTTCGATAATGACGGTTCTGCTATTTAATTACCATCAGATAAAGTGTTTTGTGACATAGCGCGCGAATATAATTTTATAAAAAGGTGTATGTATATACATTACTTAAATATTACGGAGAATTATAAACTTGTTTTCGTTCAATATTAGCCTTTAGGTCTGCCTGTCTGTAATTGGGGATAAGAGTAATAAGCAAATCCTGAGCAAATACCGGGAAGAATTATTAGGAAGACGAAGAAGATTCATATTAATTCAGAGTTTCGAATATTATATAAAATTTCAAGGCTAAAGATTTGATACCACGATTATAAATGGATTCTGATGCCAGCTTAATAGATATAAGAGGATTATATTCATTGTATTATTCTCGTTACAAGTACATCATATAAATAGACGTGACGTAACTCGAAGGTTAATAACCTGTGTTAAATCTCGATGTACAATTGTCGTAATTTGACAATTTTACATAAATAGTTTATGAGTAAACTCACTACTCACTGACTAAGTTCTTTACGCCTACACTCAAAACTTGGATTTTCGGTGAGTAATAATTGTTATTTTTTAATAAGAATTCCGCCATTATTTCAATTCTTTATGACTTGTAATCTTATTACGCCATATTAAAAGTAAATTTTTGATTGTACTTACATTTAGTTTCATGATGTTTTCGCGTGAAGAAATTTTACTCATGATTTCAATGTTTTAAAGATTTAACCTGTATAGTAATTTTAACAGCTATATTTTTGTTTTTGCCAAACCAAAAAAATCTTAATTACTAAATTTCTCTTTAAAAAGTAACAAAGTTCAAATTACATTACTTTGTAGAATTGATGCTATATCTCACTCATTTTGAGTTAAAAATTGTCTGTTCAAATAGAGAGATTAATAAAATTCCGAGGTAGACGAAATGTGATCGTCTGAATATTTTTTTTACAAATAGTGTTTCATAGAATTATAATAATATTATCATTCGTACGTCACGTACTTTCGACACTTTCGAATTTATGAAACCGGAAAAAATAGTCGTTACAGATAAGCTCCTACATCTTGAAGAGATGTTTAAACGTCGCTTTTTCTTATCTCGGAAGTAGTGTAGTGATTTTAATAAGTTACTTTAAACAGGCGTGTAAATGTTGATTAGTATTTAAATACGAATAATTATACTATTTCTTACTGAAACTGGTACAGTTTTTTTTATCTATAGACGTCATATTATACAAATAAAAATACAAAATATTAGCTATTGAGTAGTCATATATTCTATCATATATGTGTAGAATCCATCTGTGATTCTGTAGTCGAGTACGATTTAATGGTGAAAGTTAGAACTAGTGTCAACAACGCCTCTAACGCAAAAACTCGATAATTTTACAATCAATAATTTTGACAGCGAACGTCGTTTGTACGCTTTCTAAATTTTGATACTGAGAAAAAGTAAAAAAGTTATGTAAACAAATATCAGTTGCTAATTTATTTAATTTAAAATTACAATGTATCTGTTATTTTTAAAAAACAATTTTTTCTTTTAATGAAAACACTACATAAATTATTATCATTTAAATCTCTTGTAAAGCTAAATTGCGTACTAATAATAACAAATTCGATTTTCGACGAGGTTAAATCGATATCTTCTACGAACGCTTTTGAGATTTATTGCTCAGTTAACTAAGACCAAAACACTAATTCTGTCAAGGCTGATAAATAAAATCAGTGTAATCTTTGTTTTTACATTATAAATTCAGTTTAAAATATAAAAAAGTATAAATACGCACAAGTATTATGCACTAAATGTAGTGATCGCGGGTATTCAGTTTTTATGCTCTAAAAATCAGTTTTTTCGATCTGTATCTCTGCATTCTTAGATCTCAATACGATGACCCTTGGCCAGTATATAACAATCATAATAGTAATACTTTTATTGTACACCACATAAGCAGACATTTTACAAGAAAGAATGAAAACGCGGAATGTGGTACTTGTAAACTCCAATTGTATTGACTTAAACAGTTTATATTTATAAAATCTTAGATGTTTTTGGTTTAAAAACCTTATCAATCAGATCAAAGATCGGCTTTCTATTAATAGGCTCCGTGGCTAATTCCGAAGTAGCCGTGAAACCGATGCAATGTCAAGAGCTTACCAAAGAAAGCAACTGTTACCATAATCAAACATCGGACACGCACGAGCCGAAGTTCATTGACAGTGGACCATAGACGATTTCCTATTAACTCATAATGACCATGAAGTTTGCATAGCCATCACATTTTTATGTGACTAAGTTGGCAAGCAAGCATTCGATCCACCTGATCGGTCAAGCCTAAGCGGTTTTTGTAGCCTATGAGTGGTTGCAGTATCACACATTTAAAGGTGTCAATATGCGTTATCAAGCTCGAGATATTGGTTCTTAAATTTCAAACACACAGAACACTTAGCCTACCTCTTGTAATAAAAGGCCTACAAGTAAAATTAGTTCCTTAAGCAAATTTTTAATTTAGGGGATGTTACACACTATTTAATTAGAGGCAAAGTTACTCACCACGCTTTCCCAACTACCGCCCAATATGGACTTGTCCAACATCTTGACCACGAGTTATTATCCACAGATAAAAAAAAACCAAAACACTATCACGTTCGAATTACGAAAATTGAGTAACAGATGATACTAGTCACGTTGTCACTCGGGATTATAAGATTTTGGCACGGTGTTTACACAACGCTCCCTGCTTTGCGACTGAAGCGAAACAGTTTCAGAATCATATTTATAGGTCGTCGAGACGGGAGAGGGCGGTTTTCAGGAAGACGATGCGTTAGTATCTTCCACTTAACACGTAGTCACGCCTTCGTATTTTAGACATATGTATTATAAAGTTCGGGGAAACCTATTTAAATGTGTTGTCACAGGTACACCTCGTTCTCGGATAATTAAATGGTGTCGGTTTTTTTAAAGTTCCCCGTCCATGTGTATTGTATGTGTGTCAGTGTGCAAATGTTTTCAGAGCAACGACCTCTGTCGAACTGTGTCATACAGTCATTTGAGTATTGCTTTAGCCTTGATAAATTGTTCCTTTGTTTTTGTTATGTATGTACATTGGATATGATTATCGAACATTATTTACTCAATGAAAACAAAAAAGCACATAGCGTGTATGCGTGTGTGTGTGTGTGTGTAATGCGTCATTATTATTAGTTGCTTATATACATACATAGTTCGACGACGTTGTGGCGCAGCGGTAGCGAGTCTGCCTTAGCCACAGGTCGCGGGTACGATTCCCGCTCGGAGCGTATGTTTTTATTGCTATACAGACATGTTTTCCGTGCTGGGTGTATTTGTCCTTGTCGTTTATTTTTCTGGACCCCCGACACAGGATATAACTATCCTAATGGGGCCCGTTGAGTTTGTAGCGTTTATTTATTTATAGTCTATATAATTAAATCTATACTAATATTACAAATGTAAAAGTAACTTAGTCCGTTTGTTAATTTAGTACAACCATATCGTTGCACAGACTTTCGTATCGTTAAATATAGCTTATGTCTCTACTATTACTTTTCATATCGATAGAAAAAAAAATGGTTACGAAATTTCCAATTAAACCAAAGCCTCGGAAAGTTAGAAAACAATTTTTGAAAGAATGTTTATTGGATAGTTAATACATGTTCTAGACAGCTAAAGAATATTAATGAAACGATAATTTCTTGAGCTATTAACCTTGAACGAAGATACACAAATATAAATATTTATCTAACGTTGCAAATCCATAAAGAAAGGTATTCATAACAACATTTTTTGATGACCGTTCTGGTGCAGTGGTAGTAAAACTGTCTAACGCCGTAGATGGGTTTCTGTTCATAGCAAATGTACATAGTATATAGACAGACTTTTTCCGATCTGGGGCATTGTGTTTTTTGTACAACGAATATTAATACCCTATGGGGATGTGTAGCATTAATTTATTTGTTTCATATCCGGGTGTGCTCATTGACCGGTAAACGATCGGTGAGTTAAGCAACTTTAGGCGCGGTCAGTCACTAGATGGGTGATAGCATAGTGGTATCCCAACTGAGCGTCTGCGTGCTTCGGAGGGCACGTAAAAGTGTAATGTATGTCCCGGCTGCTAACAATTTGAAGTCAGAAGCTTATACGGGCGACCTGAACAACTCTGACACTGGGTTGGCCACCAATAATACCATATAAGACCACCTTGATAAGAAAAAAAAAAAAGAATTTATTTACTTGAAACTCAACGCAAGAAAACATGATATGAAATCTCATATGACAAATAAACACAATATCATTTGCAGAAGGTGACTCACAAAAACCTAAATCCCTAAGGGCTGTATATAAATAAGACAAAACTTCGTACTATTTTCGCTCCCCCACTGTACAAAGTCCAATTTACAAAATAAGATAAAATAAAATATCACATTGGTAGCTTTTATTAAGTTATATACATTTATATGTACAACGGAAAAGAACCAAGAACGTCGAATGTAATAAATCGATATGATACAACTATTGCTTAAAAAGTTCTGAAATTAGTGCTAGTCCTCGTGTATTATACTTATTGTAGCTGCGATGACGGAAGCAGAAAATATAACAATAAAACTATTGACGACGTTGTGGCGCAGCGGTAGCGAACCTGCCTTAAACGCCACAGGTCGCGGGTTCGATTCCCGCTCGGAGCATAGTATGTTTGTATTGACCATGAAAGCATATTTTCCGGTCTGGGTGTATTTGTCCTTGTCCTTGTATATGTTTCCGGACCCCCGACACAGGATATCACTATCCTAATGGGGCTGTTGAGTGTGCAGCGTTTATTATTATTATTATTATGCAGGGTTCCCAAAATACCGGTAAAAGAAAGTTTACGCGCTTTGTTAATGATGCCATCACTATACTCAAGTGAGCACAAATAGTAGGGGAGCCCAAGCGGGGATTTCGGGATTTACTAAAGCGCGTCAGATTAATATACAGGGGATACCTTGTACCCGGTTAAGTACCTCCACAAAACATGAGGCCCATATATAAGGCCGCCCGTAAAGGATACAGGATCAGATTAGTAAAAAAATTGACCATCAGAAATTCTCGAGCGCGTCAGATTAAGGTAGGGTGAGTTAATTACATCCTAAAAAGTGTATATTCCACTAATCTGACAATTTGAGAGTGACGTAAAAAAGGGAGGGCAAAAGTTGTAAAAAAACATCATCTCGACATTCTCGAGCGTAGCTAAATTTTTTTATTTTGAAGGAAATAATTCAAGAATAATGAAAAATATATAATCTGACGATTTCCGCAAGCCGAAATCACAAAAATTCGTCGATAAAGTTAAATGCGTGCAGTTGCGTGATGCCTACATTTCCTTCTCCGCGTTTCTATTCCTCTCTCACTCTTTCTCTATCTATTACTCTCTCACTCCGTCCCCACACTGGTTTCTGCTGCCATGACGCCATCACAGCTGATCATAAAGACACGTGGTATAGTCTGTTAAATGTAACTTGAACCCTGCGCAGTAACACGTTTTTGGGTCTCAACCGTATGCGGTATGAAGGGGGCAGGGCTTAGTACACTCGCTCACGGTTGTTTTAGCTCTTTAATAATAAATTATTAAAAATAAATTAAAATATAAATCAGTTTTGTCAAGTGTGTTAACATTTATTTCGAGATAATGCCTCGGATGAAGATGATGATTAATTAATCAAATAAATATAAAATATTAAACTATTTTAAGCTTTTTTTAAGTAATTTTTTTATAAATACATTTATTCTACTAAAAAAGCATACACTTATTTAATTGCATGCTATTTCCTGATCTTTTCAATTAATTAAGTTTAATGATTTAAAAGAATAGAAAAAATTTTTTTGACTTCCCGCTAAGAAAAATTAAAAATTTTAATATTAGTTCTTTGAACTCAGGGAGCTCAAAATATCACATAAATTATATTTTGAGCTCAAAAATATCATAAGTACAATTTTAAGCGCCCAGGAATGGAATTAGCGGGAAGTTTCAGGGATGGCCTTTAAGGTGAACCGTTTTTCGAATTTTTTTTGTCAGATCAGGCGAATCCCTCTAGATAATCGTCAGATTATGAGACAGTATGTTTAGAACATAAAAATGAACCACATATATCTTAATCTGACGCGCTTGAGTATTTCAAAATGGCGAATTTTTTTTGCACATTATGAAAATGACCGCCAGTTTGCGTCCCATCGAAATCGTCAGATTAGTGAATGAGAGCTTTTTTGGTGCACTTAACACTCCCTTAGAAAATCTGACGCGCTCGATTAATTTTTTTTTTTTTTTTCATTTTCAACCCTTAAATACAACCACCCGCATCATGCAAACGATCAGATTAACATACGTACATTATTAAAAATACGTAGGGCATTGATGCTATCAATATCTGACGCGCTCGAGGATGTCCATGCAACAGTTTTTTTTACATATTTAAAAATCTATAGCCGCTTCCCCCACCGATGTAAAGGTATATATCATATAACATTTTTTTCTTCTTATCATCTAAGCTTTGCATCCCAATAGGTCTCTACAACGCTCGAGTAAATCCCCATTTAGCATCGTGGGCTCCTCTACCAAAATATATCCTCAAGCTTAACTTTTTTAGAAAATCATTTTCAAGAAATTAATGCTACTATGTATCTGAACTATGTAAATACATTATGTTTTACTGGTGGTAGGCCTTTGTAAGTAAGCGAACTAGAAATGTATGGTGTTGCAAGCGCTCACAGGGTAGTGACAACCGCTTACCATCAAGACAAATGCTTGCTTGACCATAACAGCATATGTTCCGGTCTGGGTGTGTTTGTCCTTGTCATTGTGCATGTTTCCGGACCCCGGACACAGGATATAACGTAATGTGGTCCGTTGAGTATGTAGCTTTTATTTATTGTTTATTTTATGTAGTTATTTCTGTAATAAATCACATTCAAGGTTATAGTGTTAGTAAAAGATGAATGCTCTGTCCTGTATCTCAGGACAGAGCATTCATTTTGTATTTATTCCGTATCTGTGGAGTTTTATTGCTGTAAAAATTATCCAGATCAAAAAGAATAAAGAACGAAATAATGCAGAATCTCCTCCTCGGATTGGTAGCTGAGGATCAGCTTAAAAGCTTTTGTTTTATTCCATTAAAGTGCAAATTAAATCCAAATTTTAAAAGCTTGTATTTGATAAGCTTATATTAAGAAATAAAAATCTCGTAGAGCTTTGTGGTTTTCGTCATAAACATCCTGATTATGGTCGTCATGGTATGTGGAAGTACTATCTTCTCTCAGAATACAGACGTGAAGTAGCAGTATTCGAGCTATACCCTGCGTTTTGTTCGACGAAGTGAGTTAACAGAAGAGCGGTGATGAGAAGGGAACGGAGGGGGATGGGAGATTGGGCCTCCGGTGCTCTCACTCATCGGTTATTTTACGCTGGTTTTCTGTGAGAGGGTAGTATTACCCCCGTAGAGCCAGCCCATTTTTGCTGGGAGGAACATTGCTCTACAATAACCTAAATACTTCCCGCTGACACCGGCCCATACCAGGGTACGCCCATATATCTATATACCTATGTTCTATGTGTAAAACGGGTCACCGACGTGTTTTCTCAGTATGTATCAAATTGTGAAGCTATAATTTTTCTTATTTAAGACAAGCTGGTCTTTTAAAATTACTAGAGCTTGAAGTATAGCGGCGCGACCCTCTTTCATTTATTCTTTTATATTTCAACGTATTCATTATATTTAACGTCTGAAACTGAAGTTTCTTTACAAGTACTTTAATGTACGGGTGGTTTATAAACGATATATTTGTTTGAATTAAAATTCGTTCTGAATCCTTTTTATTTATATTTCACAAATCTTATACATATGATATATTTAATAATGATGTTAAAAATATTAAAATCATATTAATATATGTCTACTGCGTTCTTATATAAGTTTATGAATTGTGCTTCAATTAAAAATATAAAATAATCCTAATTATTATTGAAAATTTTTAAATTATATAATATACTAGACAAATATGTCTACAAATAGTAGAAAATTTCGCTTTTGCCTAATTATATATACTTCAATATAAGACGAAATCTTCATCTTTCTAGCATTATTCCCGGTATTAAACTAGGGTCTTATTATTACTGTTGTCCGGATTTGACAAGGTAGTTTTTACACAGAGTGATTGCCATCTGACCTCCACAACCCTAAGAGCTAACCAGTAACTCATTGAATAAGAGCAAGTTACCTATCAAGAGTTAACGGTTATTATCAGATGTTATGATAACAACCGGGACCCTCAGAACGTGCTCTCTGATGCACCATGGGAGACCCACAAGAACAAACACCCAGACCAAGAATTTTTTTATACGATATTCTCTTTATAAAGAATAATAATGATGTGTTTTAAGGAGTTACGGAACATTAGTAACCATTTTACCGTATTTATAAACTATTTTTAAGAAATAATGAACAGGATATAAAGATCAAAGAAATGTTCAACTATTGCTATATTGTTTCTATTCTTCATTCATTTTAACGGTTTTAAACGTATATACAAATGAATTCTTTGAATCTTTTCACGATAATGATGAAGTCCATAAGGAAAGTTTTATCCAGAAACTGTTTACGCAATTGAATTAGGAATTTTTCAAATACCAAAATCGTTCCATCTCTCTCTTTCTCTCTCTCTCTATCAATAGGACAAAATTACCCCAACTTTTTTTCTTAAAGATCCAAGTTATCTGTCAGCCAAATTCATGGGTTTAGGCTAGAAAGGTATCGAACAGATGGAGCAATTAATGAAATATAATATGTTTTCTACATTATTTTGGATTTTGGAATATCGATTCTTTGGGCGGAAAACGAGAACGAAGAATGATTCTGCCATTTGTGGAGGAAATTAGACGGGGTTTAAGGATCATTTAAAAACACTAATACTAACCAAATAGAACCTGTTTTTTGCCACCTATTAGTTTTAAATAAATAAACGCTGCACACTCAACCCCCATTAGGATAGTGATATCCTGTGTCGGGAGTCCGGAAACACACAATGACAAGGATAAATACACCCAGACCGGAAAATATGCTTGCATGGTCAATACAAACATTATGTTCTGAGTGGGAATCGAACCCGCAACCTGTGTCGTTTAAGGCAGGTTCGCTATTTTATTTTTCTATACTTAAACTTTGTTCAAGTATAGTCAAATGAGGGAGTATATAAAGCTCATCTCATTTGTTTACATTAACATCGATTTCAGTTTTACAACTCGCTTTTGGTTCAATTTTAGGTGCACCTCGAGTGGATTGCATTTACGTCACTGCAATTGCCAATTTCAGTCTGTACCCTGAGCCACCTAGGTCGGTATTCCGATGATTATGTCCGACAAGGTAAACGGGGGTGAGAACTACGCTGTAGGTTGTACAGTCAATGACATCATATAAATTTGGGTTCGCCGGCTCATGACGTTCCATGGTTTTGCTAACAAACCGTTTAAATGAACGCATGTAATATTGATTCGATAACGAAATGTATTTTAGTTTGTACGTTTTCGAGAAACTTAAAGCTATTTATAATACCAAAAGACTTATCAAAGAAGTATATTACTTTTTTATGGTAAACGTTCACGTCGGTCAATAGACACTTGCAACAAATACGTCACATTCGTATTACCGATGCAATCTTAAGAGGAAGAATGAGGAAAACGAGGAAAGGAGGGTTTATCCTCCGGACCTCGCACTCAGTGAACGTGACGCAAAAGCACAGATGTTGCTATTTCATATTGACGTTCCGAGCCTATTCAAAGGCCTATGTCAGTGCTGGGTATTATCATAAAAGATATTTTTTTATGTTATGTCGTTTGACAAGAAAGCATACGATTCGTTTGATGATAAGAAATCACTGGAACCTATGAACGCGCGCGATATTTGAAGTTTCACATGCGCGTTGCCAATCCAATTTATAGGAAGACTGTTTTTTTCAATCGCTGTGTGTAAATACTAGTAATCCGTCACATCCAGATATGAGTATAAAAGGCGTGTAAGTGTAGAAGAGCCACTACTTGAGTATTGATTTATAAATGGAGATTGTATTTATTTAGCGAAAAAAATGTTACGTAAAGATTTTGCGAAAGTTCAAGCCTGTTGAGACTTGTCTTTAAGCATGAATCCGCACAATCTAATATTAAAAATATGACTGATCCGAATTTTGTAATTTATGCGAAAGAGTTTTTTTTAAAGCATTACTAATAAGCATCTCTTGCGGTTAAACGTTAATCAGCTATCCATAGACAGGTGTGATAACATAAGTCTTAATACAGTGACGACTTTAAGTAAGTATAGTTGTTTCATCACACGAAGGCGGGTTGGTTTAAGTAGTGTGTGTAACTCGGGAACGCTGCGATTCCCGCTCGGAGCAGATGTTTGTATTCAACATTTGTTCCGGTCTGGGTGTGTTTGTCCTGTGTATGTTTCCAGATTAAGTGGCCAAGCGGTTGCCGTGGTCTGTCAGCCCTTGCAACACCATTAGTAGGTGCCACTCACGCGTTGCCAACCTCGAGATATTGGTTCTTAATTCTCCTTTGCCCAGTAATTTCACTAGCGTACAGTGCCCTTCAAACCAGAACACAGTAATGTCGAAGATATTACGGCTTTACGGTAGAATATTTGACACTGCGGTGGTAGCTACCTAGTCGGCCTCTTGCAAATAATAATTATCATAATGGGGACCGTTAAATTTGTACCGTTTATTTATTTATTTATTTATTTTGTCTTCAAAAGGTATAACGTACTTAACGTTCAATTTTGCGACACTCCTGTCTTTGCATGTTGAAGTCTGTATGTTTTTTTTCTAATGTAATTATATAGTAAGCACGATTATATATGTATACACCAATTTTATTCAAAATAAAGTTTCAGTTCTAACAAAAAGATCGAAAAAAAGTTTTATTGTAAATCTATTCGTTAAATTATTCTACATCACTAAAGTTGAGTCAGAGCCTTTAGTAAAGTCGAGTCTTGCGGAATAATCGATAACGGTTCAGAACAAAAGTAATAAAGCTAAAATGTTTCCGAGTTCGTTCAATAACTCCGCTTAAAAGGGAACCGCTCGCTTAATTCGCTTAAATTAAGCCACGTTTCCAGCTATCTAGACGTCTGACAAGGGTTTACGACTACAAAGAGAATGGGGGATCAAATGTGCCCCTTGTAATGCTAAATGCGACACTAATGTTCATTGTTTTCTCATTAGAGTTGAAGCGTTATGTGTTTGGATTAGGTTTAGATGTAATATAATAGCAACTCTCTCCGCCCATTTATTTTTTATTTCATGACGGGTGACTGATGGTAAGCAGTCACCGCAACTGAATGCTTGCGATATTTGAAAAAGTGTCACATGCGTCGCCAACCCATGGGATAAGAGGGAAGGGATGTGAAAAAAGGAAAGGGTACAGAGGGGGAGGGAGATCGGGCCTCCTGTCCTCTCACCCATCGCACGAAACACAATAGTTAACCCTGTTATTTTACGCCGATTTTCTGCGAGAGCGTACTACTTCTCCGGTCGAACCGGCCCAATTGCGTTTTATATTTTCAGAAAATTTAATTAGATCATTGCGATTAAAATAGGCTCTTCGATCATATCTATTAAAACCAAAATTAGTTTAGCCAAAATGTTAAATGATATTTTTTCTTCGATTTTAAAGTCGGTTTAAAAGGATCATATGTACTGTTAACTTCTACAAAACAAAATATTATAGTTTATATTACCAGTATTATAAATTAAAATTTTGCAACCGAGGCTTCCATTTCGTTCTAAAAATTAAAAACAATTTTACAAGCAGCCGCCCTAAATATCATTTAAAAATTAAGCGCTCTAAAGGCGAAGCGCGCTAAAAACTTGCCCGCTTTTTTGTTTTAAAAACTTCTCAGTTCAGCCATTGCTCATTAGTCTATAACAAATTATTACCTGCGGCTTTCCCCGTTTGGTTATCGTGGTGAATTTTCATTTCAGAAGGATTTCTAGAGGTCGGTTTTTGTTTTATTCCGGCATCAAAGGATTGATCTCGGTGCAGATCTCATTAAAATCAAAAATACGAACACAACGACAAATGCAATAACAATGCTCGCTTTTAAGTGTTTTGAGAATGCTTGTGAAAGATTTTTTTTCAAACAACAAATGTTGTTACCTAATTTCGTGTTTATCATAAAATTTAAAAATATCTAAGTACCAGTATAGCCTTCTTTCCCGAATTGCTTTTCCCATGAATGACTGATATGACCACGAAACAAGGATGATTTATATAAAATTTAATGAAATATGATGATCCCGTCTCATTGCCACTTCTTTCATTCATCATTGATCATAATAAAATAACGATTAATGTTATGTTTTTAAAAACTGAAATTCCACTATAAATTGACCTCTCAATTAATAAATAAAATATATAATCTTATAAAATTTTAGGGTTACGTAACTCGCCTCGACAGAACACCGGTTTCTTACTGTATACTGTCCTTCTTAAATAAGGGATAAAAAAATCTTGCGTTTACTGAGGTAAGGACTTTTAATAGGTATTTTAGAAAACAATAAAGGAGTTACCAATACTTTTTTTTATTAATCAGTAGTTTTTGTTATTTCTCATACTTTAAGGAATGGTGAGGGAACGGTAGCATTAAAGAATACTTTCGAAGATTGTAAATTTCTTCCCTACAAAACCCTATAGGTATTTCACACGCACTTGACCAGTCTGATAATTTTTATACAATATAAAAATTCTTCAAGGGCGTTTTTAATTGTCGTAACAAAGACAAGAAGATAACATAACACTTACGAAATCATCACTACTCGTGTCTATCTAATTTGTCACTGTAATAATATTTTTATAGTTTCAATGTTCCATTTTATCAACATAGAAAACACCAATTAAAGCTACCACAACTATAAAAAATAACGATCTTTGTAAATTAGGCACAATAAAATTTTCTTACAAATGATTTATATCCACGTTCAATGACTTTATCTTTGTCCCGAAAACCGCCTGGATAACATCCAATAACGGTTTATATTATGTAATTCAGTTACATCGAATTACTACGGTTTTATGCTATAGTATTTGGCAGATGCGACTGTTTACTTCGTTCTGTCATCCATTTGTATTTGAACTTTGTTATGCAATAAAGGATATAGATAAGATATTATTTATTTTGGACATAATATTACACGGTACGGTAAGTACTACCCGCTCAGAGAAAATCGGCGTCAAGTAACAGTATTATTAGGTACTGTTACATTTCGTGCGATGAGTGAGAGCGCCGGAGACCCAATCTCCCACTCCCTCTGCTCCCTTCCTTGTTTTTCCCTTCTCATTCCGTCTCTCCTGTTGCTTGGGTTGGCAATGCGCTTGAGAAACTTCAAGTATCGCAAGCGTTCATAGGTTGCGATGACTGCTTACCATCAGTCGGAGGACCGTATGCTTGTTTGCCAACCGTCATGATATAAAAAAGTAATAATAGAGGTTAAGTTTTTTTAAATGTTTTATAACGCTGTCACTTACGCTCTTTTATTGAGGAAGGTTTGTAGGTACTTAAGCAGAAAGAAATTAGCATGTAAGTCCATTAGCGAAAGTGTAATCGCTGGTCACAGTCCATCGTAAAATTTGTTATAAGTGTTTAGTGTATGTTTTGCTATAATACTTTTAAAGATCCGCTCTTGCTTCGTTTGCGTGAAATTATAAAACAACCCAAGTGGTTGTTGGAGTTAAACATAAAGGGTTCCATACGACCGTAGAAAAAACTATGAAGCGTCAAAAATATCAGAGAAAAACAGCAGAGGCTTAGTAAATAAGGTTCCTTGTCACCCTTTGGGTATAGAACTGTAAAAATCAAAACGAAAAACACGAAACTCTACCTTGAGCAAAAGATTACCTTTATACTCTAAACAGGAAAAATTAAAATAATAATTAGTATTACTTTATATTGTATAAATAATATCCGTTATTTGAAAGGGTAATAAATATAAAAAGAAATATCTATAAAGTCTTACAGAAACTCATCTAGTTTATATGCCTCATTTAGTTATACCGAATCGAATCGGAAAATACATTTCAACCTGTGATGATAGAACTTGTACACCAGTTTCACAAATTTCTCTTTATAATATGTACTAGTTTACGCTTTACGGTCTCGTTTCCCTTCGTTTTATATTTTCAACTAAACACTTAATAACATTAAAATAACAATTATCAGCATTTGGCTATGGAACCCTTAAAAGAATCCTATCCCTAAGAAGATCATGATATTTTTTTATTCATTAAATATTTTTATTAGCCTTGTAGTTATTAATTCGGTCTAGACGTTGTCCTTGTGTGTCTCTCTATCGTGCAGAACTCATTAAGTCAGCGGACGATTGTTATCAGTATATAGACAATAATTATAGTGGCATAAAAATAAAAACTAGGTAACAAAGATTTAGATTTCAATACTGACCTAAGGGAGTTTACGCACTCAGCATATTTTTGATTCTTATAAGACCGTAACTAATGGTATTACTTGATTATCTGGCTGATGCGCACTTACATGCCGATAAACGTGTGTACACGCGCTTTGGTTTTAATTAAACGTAAATAATAGTGGTAAAATATGAATTTGTAAGCGCAAAACGTTCGATGCGCTATTGCTTTATTACTAGGAACATGCTTAGAAGCAAAACGTCGTACCTTGGTTATATGTTATTATCGACTTTATATGAAGAAGGAAGGAAATAGATTTATATAATAATTGTAAGAGTAACCTTTCAAAATACATACTTCTTTTAAAGTAAAAATATCGCCAGTAACATGGTCCTACACATTTACATGAATCGTGTACTTTTGTCTTATTATTTAGCGAATTCAAAATCAACTTAACGGCTTTTAACTCGGTTAAGTGATAATTTAAGTGAAAGTTGGTCAAAAATTTTGCGATCATTTGCAATTGCTTAGTCACTTTATTTAATGATTGTAGCTTTTTTCCACGAAGGATTGAATTGAATAAATATATATTTGTATATATTCTAAAGGTTTATATTAATATATACATTTGCAATGATTTTGGTACGGTCAATGAAAGTCTTGGAGTCCAAAAGTCCGTCACTAGTAAACCTAAGTCATACTTTTAATTGCTTAATTTCAATAAAAGTTTCATTAAAATTAAACTTGTTGAATATTGTTTAAAAACTTTTATCAATATTTATTTTTATTATGAACATAATTTTATTTTTACTAAGCAATTAGAGTTCGTAAAATGCCAGCATTCATATGCATTAGTAAAATGTTAATTACTGCTTAATCAACGTAGCCGCTCTTATGGAAGTGGTTAATTATTTTAGCCCATCTATTGAATATATTCTAATCATGCTAGTGGTCCTCAATCACACCCACCCGCAACACTAAAACTTGTGCAGTTGAAAAATTTGGTAATAAAATACCGTATACATTTTCATACGCATTTATCAATAAACTGTTATTTGTCGTAACTCACAGACGTTTCAATATTATTTATTCGGAAGGAAGAATAGATTGTTTTCACTATCCACGTGATAAAATTATTGCGTAGCGCTGTTTGTTTGCTTTAGTATATGATTATTACGCCAAATCGATTTGCCTCCAAAACACGCCCCCCTCACTTGTCTTTACGATATGGAATTATTAATAGTTTCTGAGTAACGAGTCGGTCGAGGAAACATGTTGTCATCTCTATGCATTTGTAGGTCATGATAGCGTCGATAGAACGTTTCTCCATAGTAAATATTGACATGTAGATCTAATATTATTCATTGTTTATTTATACTCATATAACGCAGCCTTATCATATTATTGTATGTTGCTAGTGTTTACGTAAAGGATTGTATTTGACTTGTAGTACACATTCGCGAGAGTAGGAGTGTTTGCTCATCTGAGCATACAGTCTAAGTGACAATAACTCTAAAGTCTTTTTTTTCATGTTAGAAGTTGGCAAACAAGTTGTTTATGAGCGGTTGCAGCACCATCAGTAGGTGCCACTCACGCGTTGCCAACCTCGAGATATTTAATTCTTAAATCTCGTCCGCCCAGTAATTTCACTAGCGTACAGTGCTCTTCAAACTGAAACACAGTAGTGCCTAAGCACTGCTATTTGGCGACAGAATATTTAACAATGCGGTGGTACCTACCTAGCCGGCCTCTTGCAACAAAAGACCTACCACCAGTGTGACTGATTGCACTGGTGGAATAATCTCTGCTGCGACAGAGGTTATACCAAGAGCGGGCGATGGGATCGTCACATCCCGACGCCGTTGATCTTATGTTAGTAAGTTAAAGTTGGATTTCTTTGGAGATGGTAAGTAAAAATTAATAATAAAAATGTTGGGTCATGTCTATTATCTTTTAAACATCTGCAGAACTCTGTCAGTTGTGCCGAAAAAAGTTTAAAAAGTCATCTTGACGATAGACACATGTGTGAAAACTACGTGGAATAAGTTATGACGCAAAACGAAAATACTAAAATCTAATTTTTACATAATATTACAGTAGTAAGAAAGACCCTCAAAGTTTTTGTTAGAGAGAATAGTAACTAAATTAGAAGTGCTAAGTATGAATTGAAAATTGCTGAAAAAGCTCTACGTAAAATGAGTATTTAGAAATGATGTAAAATCTGTTGTATATATTTTAAAATCTATTTCTTAACTCTATACTGTCAATGGCCCCCATTAGGATAGTGATACACTATCGGGGGTCAGGAACAGTCCGGAACACAAATTTATTAACAAATATGTCTGATAAAATTTATTTTAATAATAATATTTTAATAATAATCTATGATGATAAAATACCTCTAACATTCATGATATTAGTAAATAAATTGAGTAACAAAGATAATTCGTATGCAATAAAGCCGAAACTAATCGAGTAACAAACTTAATGCTATAAGGTTTCAGTGAAGCCACAGGCCAGGTGTTATGCACACCTGCGCACGCGCAGAGCCGCTTAATCGAATGCTTATTTTATTGATATTTACTTTTTATTGCGTATATATTTTATTAAAAACATTGAAATTTCAATAGTAGTTATAATTTTTTTTTTTTTTTGCTGTGACAAAATAGTGTCCAATTAAAAAGAGATAAGACTTTTTTATTTTCCCTTATGTTTGACGACGTTGTGGCGCAGCGGTAGCGAACCTGCCTTAAACGCCACAGGTCGCGGGTTCGATTCCCGCTCGGAGCATTATATGTTTATATTGACCATGCAAGCATATTTTCCGGTCTGGGTGTATTTGTCCTTGTCAATGTGAATGTTTCCGGACCCCCGACACAGGGTATTACTATCCTAATGGAGGCCGTTGTGTGTGCAACATTTATTTATTTATTTATTATGTTAATCCAAGTAATGTTTATATATATTTTAAGTTCCATAAAATATCAACCAGCTATTATAAAGTCGCATAAGAAAATCCGGATAGATTTTCGGATAACTTCACGAAAACCGACGTATCAGTTTACATTTTATTTCAAATGGAAGGAAATGTTTTCGGATAATATAGTGCATACTGTTTTGTTGTGTATAATGCAATGTGTGTTGTGTACCGTTGTGCATGTTTGTGTTCAGTGCACACGTGCGCCTGAGCTTTGTTTGCGGCACCAACGATTGTCTGCTGACGTCGAAACTATAAATAATGTATTGACCTACTTGCTTATATCCACCGTCTGTGATGTGGGAAGATCGGACTTGCATCTCCTAATGTTAAGATAATATTTGAAATGCTAAATTTAGATTTCTTTATAAATAATCTCTTATCTAAAATAACTCTTTTATTTTTTCATAATGCATACATTTTATATTTGAAAATATAAATAATCAACTAACAATTTCGGTGCATAAACCACAACAAATTAAGTTTAAATTATAAATAATAATAGTAACAATTAAAATAATAATAATAATAATACGATTGGTCTTAAAATAAATTGTGCATCATGTTTCAAAACTGTTTTAGTCCGTTTTAAAAAGCTTACGTTTATGGTTTTTTACTTTTTGCATATGTAACGGACCACCAAATCAAGAAATCCATTAACACATTAATTTAAAAAATAACAGTTTAAAAAAAAATACATATGCCGTGTCTATGTGTGTTAGTTTATCTCTTCCTACATTCGAGTTCTCACAAACATCGCTTCTGTGAAATCAACGCGGTCTGAGGCAAGTGTCACGTCGGATGAGCTGCGGTGCTGTGATGCTGTGACCTGAATATTCCTTAATGACTGAACTTTAAATCATTTCCACTAATTTTTGATGTTATTACTTCTCGTTAGTATAATTTTGTACGTGCTGATGTGTAAACTAATATAATTTTCGGAAGTGATCTTTTTCTAACACTAATAATAATCTGCACATCAAGGCACTGTAAGGACGGAATCAAATTTCAGCCCCCGTTAGAGTTGTCTCTTTTTCATGACTGGGTCTCAGTACTTGGCTCCTCCACCCAGTGACACTGTCAAGGCCAGTAGGGCCAACACCAATACACATTCCAAAAAAAACTTTGTCTCTCTCCGAAATATTAGAAAAAGCTTTTATGGGAAGACCACGAGATCATATCCTAAAACAAACAAAATAAAAAATCATTTTAATCGGTCTCAATAATCGAAGAGTAAAAATTATCTAACAAAATTAAAGATTTCATTTCCGTCAATATATTAATTATATTACGACTATTTTTATACTATAGACTTGAGTTTTCCTTCAATGTATTTCAAACATACAATTATATACATATATTATTACTGCGTTTTCGTTTTGTAACCAATCAAGATGCTTCCACAATTAACATTAACCATTCCTTTAGTAATCCAGAGGATTACTTCCAAAGCGTTTCGGGTTTCTCGAAGCGTCTTATATTGATCATATTAACTGTATAACTATGATTACATAGTGACGTCAGTTATTACCGGACAAGTGAAGAAGGATAAAATATGTTCTAAGTTCATGTTAGTAGAATAGGTAAATAGTTACTAGCAAATAAAACTCCAAATATCAAATATAAAAACTTTATATTGCACTCGAGATAAATAAATAAAAGCTGAGCCATGTTGTTTTTAAGGCCAGCTCAATCGGAGAAATATTAGTTTCTTGCAAAATCATACCTTAGTAGCAGTGAGTGTACCTACAGTGACAAAATTCCTTTTCCTTGACGAAGGCGTCTCGTATATTCTAATCCTTAGGTTCCCAACACCCATATACTTGTACCATCAGACAATCCGTATCAAAAACGGGCCATTGAGTGTCGGACTAGCCTATTAATTATAAAAGCGTAATATCAAGTTTCTTGTGTGGGATTCCTTTATTTTGAAATAATAATTTATTTTTAGTATTTTCTGTGAAAATTTAAACGCTCCACCTATTAAGGTTAAGCGCAGGCTTTGTGATAGGGTTTCGTTGGCACCCTATGGGTACCTTAAAAATAAGAAAGTAGGTTTAGATAGATATTTGAATAAAACATTTAAACCCATAACACTCGTACTATGTAAAATCAAATAAAAATGAAAGGTTTACGCGCTCACTATTATCTCTCCACCCATCTCTATCTATCAGAATATGAACGGAGATAAAATGATAACTTTTAAAACAAGTTCTCCTACAGTCCGGGCTCAAGTCACGCCATTGTCACGCTCTCTTCCCGCCTGTCGGCAATTAACGTGCTTAACTGTTATGGTGAGCCGCACTTATCACTGATTCCTTTTAGATTTTTTTAAAGGTTTATTTTTATTTTTTTAATTTTTTACTTTTTTACTGTATATATAGTGTTATGGATAAACTAGAGAAGACTAATTTTGGTTGCCACTTCTAGATTGTTTAAGATCTTTTTAATCTACTTCTATCTATTTCAATAATTTATATGATAAAGAGACAGGCACAGAAAGAGAGAGAGAGGGAGTTGCGCACCCGGCTGCGCACTCACTTGCTTGTGTGCTCATTTTCTTGTAGTATACTCGATACACACACACACAGCATAGTGCATTTCATTACGTGACGATTTCTACTAAATCGCACTACCCGTAAGCCGCGTCAATGGACTTCGTTCCAATAACAATTAATAATAATTCTATGTCAATTTATTCTTAAGATGCTTCTTTTTTCATTTATAATAATAAAGATATTCACTCTAAATAAAAGAAAAGATATTTTTCAATTTTTTTTTTTTTTTTTTTATGTTAGAAGTTGGCAAACAATCATACGGCCCACCTGATGGTAAGTGGCTGCCGCAGCCTATGAGCGCTTGCAGCACCATTAGTAGGTGCCACTCGCGCGTTGCCAACCTCGAGATATTAGTTCTTAAATCTCATTCGGCCAGTAATTTCACTAGCGTACAGGGCCCTTCAAACCGGAACACAGTAGTGCCTAAGCACTACTATTTGGCGGCAGAATATTGGACACTGCGGTGGTACCTACCTAGCCGGCCTCTTGCAATAAAGACCTACCACCAGTGTGACTGATTGCACTGGTGGAATAATCTCTGTTGTGACAGAGGTTATCCCAACAGCGGGCGATGGGGTCGTCACATCCCGACGCCTGTCTGTCTGTCTGTCTACTGTCAATATAATTGATAGTAGACAGATTGAATTTATTTTATTTTATACAACTTTATCGATATATCGTCATGATATTTATCGATATATAGCTTATAATAAAATTATCGATGAACGTAAAATCGAAGAAAGTTACTAGTTAACATCGAAGTGCAAGCAAGAAAACATTGTTGCAAGCATTAAAACTATAAATGTTAATGTTATAGCCGATGCAAGAAATATCGCCTAAAATCGTCTTACGACGCCATAATGTTGCGCTTGTTATGGGCTGATACACTGATATCTCATGAACATTGACTTATATATAACACTATCTGTGCCCGCGGTTTCACCCGCTTTTATGTTTACTGTGTCGTAGCGTGATGTTATAGGACAAATATGATTTCAATAAAAAGATTTGAATGAATTAACATTAAAAGATAGTTGTCATTGTATAAACTTAATGTAAAATTTTAACGGCTCAGTTTAATCGGTTTAAGTACCGACTAGTTTCGGACTCATCGGAGGCCCTTCATAAGGGTGAGTAGGCTTTTACATTAAGTTTAACAATATCTCCCAATAGTTTTAATAATTTAATAATTATGGTTATCTTAACTTATACTATCGCGGACTTTTTTAGAGCTTTTAAGGAACAAGAAGGCGGCTCGCATTTATCGCACGAAACGCTACAGTAACTACTGATACTGTTATTTTTGGGGGAGGGTTGTATTTCCTCGGTAGATCAGGCCTGTTTGTGCTAAGAACTACTAAGATAGTCGTGAATCAGAAAGACAACGACTCATAATAGGTTATAACATTTGTTATCTCATAAGTTCTGAGGATAATCCTCTTATACTCTTATCCTCCTGTTATACAAGTATTTATTTATCGATTGACATATGACCTTCTACAGCAGCTCTTCAGACAATGCTACAGATTATTTACTCGCAATTGTTTAGCTTCTCTACAAATACAGATGTGAGTTTTTACTGCTGTAATACGAGATCTTTGTTTGTGATTTTTTTTTTAAGAATAGTAACATTGCATTTTCAAGGCATTACTAATATTCCTATTGCCCCTCCAAATAAGCTCGAAGCTTGCGCTAGGAATGGATACGACAATAGCTCAAGGGGGTCAGGATCGAACCCTCGACTCTCGCGTTAACGGAGTGAAGTCGGACCTCCTACCGTTGAGCTATTGAGGATTGGAATTTTAAAGTGGACTTTTTCTTGATGACAGGTGGTAAGACCACTAGATCTTAGTATTTTTTTTTTACTGACGTACGGTCGGAAACAGGCATAGGTTTCCTGATGGTATGAGCTCACCGAATAACGCTTGCAACACCCGTATAAGTGTCGCCAATCGAAGTGTGGTTTGACCCAAGTATAAAAGATATAATATTTCAATTTCTCCTCTAGTCGAGACCGAACCTACAACTCTCGCGTTAACAAAGCCGACCCTGAAATATTGAGGCTTTATTGTATCCTTTTATAAAATGATAATGGTATATAAAAATATAATTTTGACATATAAAACTGTTATTTCAATACCATATTCGCAATAAAATATTAATAGTTTTTAATATTTAATGGAGTTTAGTGATAATAAAACTATATTAATTAAGACTTCACGAACATCTGGACTATAAAATGGAGTGTTTATTGGTATCTTCGTTAAATATCTCAAAATATACAGACGTGCCGGCTATTAATTATTTAATTTGTTTCTGATTCATATTTCAATTTATTACAACCCAAATTGTCCTTATTTTAAATTTGATGTACTGCTAGTTAAAAAAGTTGTTTGCTTGATAACGCCCATATTCTTCGATTAGAAATATTTTTTGCGTGAAATCGGCTGTTTATTGCTCTATGAATTAGTTACATGTGAAGAAGGAACATTATAGATACTTTGTGAATCAATTTAACAATGATTATTTATAGTCGCATAGGGTTTTGATTATTTGCTGTCTATAGTGTTTTATCAAAACCTAATATGTAATACGGCTACAAAGGATGCACAAGTTTTTTAAACACGTCAAAAAAACAACAAATAAAATTAATTAATTTTATTTTCATTAACGATTAAGATTTTTTATTTCTTTTTTAAATTTGATATTCTTTTCTAAAGCGATAAATATATACATGGACGCAAATAAGCAATACCATGTCAACCCACACGAATGTCATTTCGACAAAAACGCGTTTGAAAATTTTGAATAAAAAATAAGTATACAAACTGCATATTTCGTATATAATATAACCCAAAACGCTTAAAAATACATAAATTGCATGATTGAAAAAATGTTTTTTTTTAGAAGTTTTGAAGCTTAAAACCCTACAAATATTAAAGAAAAATGTTCTTCAGCCATTTACCAACACTTCTGCATATATAACTCAGTTTTTTCAATTTTGTGGGTTGACATGGTATTGCTTATTGGCGTCCAAATAAGAAGAGAGTTAAAAAGAAGACGTAGATTCCTGAACATCCTGTTTGATATGATTATAAATCTCGAAGAAATTAAAGCAATTAAAATGAATGGCATATTGGAAACAAAGCATGACTATCGCTCACAAAAAACACCTCAGGTCATAAGTTCTTTTTTTTTTATGTTAGAAGTTGGCAAACAAGCATACGGCCCACCTGATGGTAAGTGGTTGCCGTAGCCTATGAGCGCTTGCAGCACCATTAGTAGGTGCCAATCACGCGTTGCCAACCTCGAGATATTAGTTCTTAAATCTCGTTCGCCCAGTAATTTCACTAGCGTACAATGCCCTTCAAACCGGAACACAGTAGTGCCTAAGCACTACTATTTGGCGGCAGAATATTGGACACTGCGGTGGTACCTACCTAGCCGGCCTCTTGCAACGAAAGACCTACCACCAGTGTGACTGATTGCACTGGTGGAATAATCTCTGTTGTGCAGAAGTTATCCCAACAGCGGGCGATGGGGTCGTCACATCCCGACGCCTTTCATTCCATCGCTTTTTATATAATTTTAATACTTATAAAATAATGTAGCGTTAAATATTTAAAAGTTAAACAAGTTAAACGCATTTACATAAAATAAAAACATACATTACGAAGTATTAAGATGCAGTCACGAATTTATCGAGCACCTTTAATTACTTTATCTCTCAAAATGACAACATTATTCGATTTAAAAAATTATACATGTATGTGTTCAAAAACTGATAACAAATTGAGTATTAAAGAGAACCTTTTAAAAAATCCAATTTGGTTTAACACCTGCCAGGAAGCGTACTGTTCGATAAAAAGATGTCTTTATTTTATTTATTTTTATTCTGACGACGTTGTGGCGCAGCGGTAGCGATCCTTAAACGACACAGGTCGTGGGTTCGATTCCCACTCGGAGCATAATATGTTTGTATTGACCATGCAAGCATATTTTCCGGCCCGGTTGTATTTGCCCTTGTCCTTGTACGTGTTTCCGGAACCCCGACACAGGATATCACTATCAAAATGGGGACCGTTGAGTGTGCAACGTTTATTTATTTCATTTATTTTTAGACACCAATGCCATAGATAAAATACATATATGTGTAGATTATAACATAAAATACCTTACGTACTAACATACATGATATTCATATTATATTGTAAAATAAAATAATACACTTCTCACTATTTTTGGGTATTTTAGTCTTTGCTTGGACTCACGGTACATAATTCCTGCTGGCCAAAAGTCTGATTTGTGGACTAACCATTAACTTGAAGTAAAAATTATATTTCGATCCAATTCAATTTTGACAATAAATCGATTCAGTTTAGATTGTCATTTTAATCGCAATAAGAGTTAATGGTAAGCCCCCTGATGAACATGGATTTGTGCTATGCCTTAATTTGGAGGAGATATAAAAAATATATATTTTAACAAATATTTAATTTGCATTTTTGTTTACAAAATTGCATTGAATCATAAGATATAGAAGTATTATTAACTTAGTACGCAAGCAATGAGTCGTTTTAAAGCTAATAATTCGTCACAGGTTTGAGTCAATGTTTGAGAGAACTACTTAATTATAATTTCTTTTTCTTCCTTATCATAGTATAAAACAAAGTAGTTTTCTCTGTCCCTTTGTATGCTTAAATCTTTAAAACTAAGCAACGGATTTTGATGCGGTTTTTTTAATAGATAGAGTGAATGAAGAGGATGGTTTATATGTATAATAACATCCATTAAATAGTGGAGAAAAAAAATAATTTCTAATGTGATGTCGTAAATAATTACATTTATCGCGTGCGGGCTACGCGCAGTAATGAATAAATCAAAACTACTGGATCGATTTTAATCATTTTTGCAGTGAATGACATAGGCTATATATTTTATACCCGTGCGAAGCCGGAGCGGGCCACTAGTATAATATTATCAAGAACACATTGTTTTATAAAGAAAATTAGTAATGCTTTTTCTTCTATTGCCCTTTAATATAAGCTCGAAGCTTGTGCTAATTGGGTACGACAATAGGCCAAGTGGGTTAGGAACGAAACCGCGATTCTCACGTTAACGGAATGGAGTCGGCCCTTCTACCTGAGCTATTGAGGCTTCCAAGTCTTGCAACGCAGTTCCACTACAAAAAGTTAAGAGATCTCTTTATAACCATTACTGAAACTTGGCAATTGAAGTGTTGCTGTTATCAATACTGGTGGTTTAGAATTATTGAAAAAAATATACTAATAAGTTCTACTGCCTAAGAATAAAATTATAGATACAAAAACAACAGCTTGAATACAGTAACCATTGGCAATTTGTTCTTGCAGCTGCATCGCTCATTTGAACGCCGCACCTAAAAATCAGCGCTAAATGTCTTATAGACATGAAGCACGTCATGCTGAGCTGTCAGGCTTTTCGCTGATTTGTCTGCATTTCATTTTTTTACAATAAAAAAATTAGTTACACAAAATAGGCTTAATTTTGTAAGGAAATGAATAGATATAAGTTAACGTCCCAAATTGTCAGGATTATATTTGTAATTTCGGTCGCAATCAGAAAATCCAAATTGCTTTTATATCGATGTATTCAGTATATCCCACCGCTACATTATAACCAATTTTGTGCTGCTTTATCCGATAACACCCAAGGCACAAACATAATAAAGATAAAATTTGCAACCCGAAATAACCACTATCATATGTCCATAGATATCAAATTTGCGTGCAAATTTTGACGTTTTATTAAATTTGACTGAGGTCGAAGCTTTTGTGATATCATGTTGGACCCATGTATATAATGCTATTGTAATGCCCACTCCGGATGGACGCGTGTTCGTATGGACCACCGTATCTAAATTACTTTTGGCCATTTTAAACTATTGTATTATATGTCTGTATGTAACACAACAAATAATAAAATCAAAGTGTCTATTTGTAATGTCAAAATAACAGCTTCTAGCTAAGTGCATATGAAAGTATAATGTGCTTGTAACAAAAATTTGTTTTCAAATTCTTGTCATTCTCTCTCTTCAGATAATCTTTGAATCAGTCAATCAGGACCTATTTTGACACGATTTTCATAAGCAGATAGTCAATGTTCAATAGAGTAAGGCGGCTTTTACGAATATACGAAAACAATAATTCTGTAGACCACACGAGCAAATCCATGGGCACAGTTAGTATGTATTTAGTAGTCATACATGAGAATCTTAAATACCGCGTTTTTTGATGTAAAAATACAGATAAAAAGTATATTTGTCGGTAACCCTATTCCACGACCGCAAGATACATAATCTGGAGAGCGCGAGCGCTTGTTGTCCTCATTCAATCAAATTACGTCGTTTATACAAACACTTCATTAAACCGCCTTTTTTCCACGATTTTATTGCCTCACAAAGAAAAGTCTGGTTTCAGTGGCCTTTACAGATAAAGTTTTCAAATAAAAAAAGTTGTCAATTATGTTTAAATGGTCTACAAAATTGTGATTCGATTTTTTTACAATATTTTTTTATATTCTTCACTATTCTTAATTTTTAACCTATTATTTATTTAAAGTCAGTCGAAAAGTCGATATAAACTTGTTTTAGTTGGAACCGCATATTACGTGTTGCAATTCGACCTTTTCCTTAAGATTAATAAATATTTTTTTAACTGCTAAAGCATACAAAATTTTAAGCAAGTATAAGGCTGCGTTTACACCAGAGATGTGTGACAATGCGTAGCGAGTGATGTATATCTTACAACCAATAAAAGTCGCTCCTGGGGCGGAAAGTTTTAGTGGAGCGAGGCTTGTTAAATGAAGTGATTTTATTGATTTTAAGAAATAAATGTATATCCCTCGCTATGCATCGTCGTACGTCTCTAGTGGAAACGCAGCATTAATCCGTCCTGTTTACTTGTATTATTTAATCCGCGATCGAAACTCGAGATTCTGTGTTTGAGGCTGAGTGCTTGTTATTTTTCTTCATTACTTGCCGCTGCTTGTTTTTCTTCGTGTTTTGTTTACAATGACCCCGTTTCTCGTGCTAAGTTCAAACTCGATTTCGATTTGCGGAAGTGAATATAATCGTTCCAAGAATTTCAGCGTTTTTTTTATAAAATTTCGATTTGACAACCTTTCTGACGAACCTTAAACGCTGATAGTCGCGGATTCCATTCCTGCTGAAGCCAGATTTTTGTGTTGACCATCTGATTTATGTCCCCATGGGTAGGACGCAAAGAAAGAACGCATCCCATCCCAGTCCGCCGACCTGTAGTGCCAAACGCGCCGGTAGCCCACGAAGCGGGGCCGTGCTGGGCGCGAGACCGGCACTGTACTCCGAACAAGGCAGTGGTCCGACGAGCCTAGAGGAGGATCGACGGAAACCAAATAGTTGTCCGGATGAGAGGTCAGCAGAAGATCCAACAGTGAAGGTGTATGATCCTCTACATCTGGGATTCGCGTAGGCGAGGTTACCAGTTGTGTCAGATCATATGCCAAAGCAAAGTCGAGAACAGATCTCCCCGCGTGATCGGTGGTACGTGAACCAAGCCATTCGGCGTGGTGGGCGTTAAAATCGCCAAGAATCACGATCTCAGCGGATGGGATCTGTTGCAGCACGGAATCTGTAGCCATTTGGATGTGCTCAATGAGTCGGTCAGTTTCGGCATTTCCGCTATGGGACCTATAAAGGCACGCGTAGATTCGCGGATGGTCATCGCAGTCTACGCGCAGCCAAAGAATCGATAGGTCCCCTACTTCAAGGCTGCCGAGGCGACGAGAGCAGATATCTTCTCTGACGTACACGCACACACCAGCCCGGGGTACAAAGGAATGTTCCAAATTGTATCCCGGGTAGGAGAGGAAAGAAGTATCAGCCGGAGAAGATATCTGTGTCTCTGTTAGGAAAAGCAAGGCCGGCTTCGCCGTCTCAAGATGGTGGTGGACGGCGTTCAGGTTGGAATTTAGCCCCCTTATGTTGCAGAAGTCCACAGTAAGCGTGACAGGGGTAGCCTTAGGTAGCCTGCTTTGTTTGCCCCGAACAGTTCCAGAGCGCGCAAAATTGCCCCCCCAGAATTCGGAGGGCAGCCTGGGCATTCATTCTCAGGTGGAGTTCTTCCTGAGCATGGACGCCCAGAGAGGGATTCTCCACCGCGAACGCAAGTGGTACCCTCCTGGGGTACACAAACCAAATTCTGCACGTCCATTGAAGTGAGGGGGTTAAGTAGGCCTCCGGGACTCTCACTTACCGTACGAAACGCGACAATTGTCACTTTACGCCGGTTTTCTGTGAGAGAGTGGTGTTTCCCCGGTCGTGCCGGCCCAATTCGGCTGCAGCAGAAAGAGCTGTGCAGCGTGGCACTACCACTAGTTAAAGTCGTCTGTTATAATAGTTAGCTCTTAGGAGGTAATTTAATGTTATCCAATGAGTTTCCTTTAATATATTCCTTTGCTCAGATGGATTTTTCCGGAGTGTCTATTAATGTTGGCGCTAGTAGCCTCAACAGTACAGATGGGGTGTCAAATCGGTTGACCTGACAAATAAAAGAGTGATAGCCCATGCAAGGCTGAGGTTGAATCCGTCCCCAAGAACCGCTTCTGCAAGGTCAAGGCTTGTCTCTTTAAAAACTAGTAACCTGTAAAATCTTATTTACCGTTAGAAATAAGCAGACCCTGATAAATACAAAATTATCTAAACAGATGCTATGTACTCAACATTGTAATATCTTGTGTCCTTGTTGGAACCCGCAACCATTGGTGCTCAAGGCAGCTTGGCTACCATTGCTCTGGAATGTTCCTCGAGAATAATAGTTTTTTTTTTTATCAAAATGATTTACTGTATTGGAATTTTACATTAATTATTTTCTGACAGTTTTATGTGCAATTACTGACTCCTTGATAATGACATTTTTATAACTGGAACTTTAATCGTACACTTTCTCGATGTAACTGACACGGTTACGTGTTTAATTAATACATGTAAACTGCTGTTAAACTTTTTGGAAAATCGATAAACCTTAATATCGACACGCATAAAATACTGAAGATATTTTTTTTTACGTCGTCAAAACTTAAATGGCTCGAGGATGCGGTGTTTCTTGGAAAAGTTTTTTATTGGTTAAAATGAGGTTTTACGTTTAAAAGACGAGGCCGAATGTTTATTTACATTTCATAGTACCTGGATGATGGAGCATTGCTCGGTATTTTATTTTTTGGTTAATTGTGTTTTTTGGAAATTATATTTAGATACGAACTACATAATGATGAAATCTAAATAGTATTTTATATTATTGTCAAAGAAAAAAGGAAAAAATAATCGAACTGGAGACACCTGGACTCGAAATCTCGAACCATGGTTTTGCTTGCCTGAAAACACGAATAAAACGACATTTTCTTGAAAGAAATCCTAAAATGAAATGATCGATAGCCAAAACTCCCTGCACACTAAATTTCATGAAAATCGATGTAGCCGTTTCATAGATTCATATAGATTACAGTCAGATACAAGAATTGCACGTTTAAAGGTATTAGATTTAGTGTGATGGTCTTATCCAATCAGTTATTAGTTCGCCTTTGAGGTCGGATGGCAATCGCTCTGTGAAAAAAATAGTGATCCGTAGAATCAGGATAAAGAATATAAACAAACCCTGTGTAAATACCCAGAATAATGCTAGGAGGAAGAAGGTTTCCTATAATTTGATAAGTTTTAGTGATTGAATTATTATAGTTGAAAATGACAGAGAAATCCTTTGTTGCCACAGCAACGCGTGGCCTTGTCTGCTAATAACTTATAAAGACAGGATATATGTACATACACTCCTGAGATTTCAAATCAACACAAATAGAGACTTTTCTTTTGAATTTCTCTGATATACATATATATATATATATATATATGGACGCAAATAAGCAATAACATGTCAACCCACATGTATGTCATTTCAAAAAAACGCGTTTGAAAATTTTGAACAACTTGCTTTATATGATTTTTTTAATGTATTGGTCAAGTTTTTGGCAATTTCAGATTTATGTAAGTTATTTTGCTTGTTTCTACAAAAATAAGTATACAAACTGAATATTTCGTATATAATATAACCCAAAACGTTTAACATAATACATAAATTGCATGATTTAAAAATGCCTTTTTAGAAGTTTTAAAGCTTAAAACCCTACTAATATTAAAGAAAAATGTTCTTCAGCCATTTACCGACACTTCTGCATATATAACTTAGTTTTTTCAAATTGGTGGGTTGACATGGTATTGCTTATTTGCGTCCATATATAGAATAAGATAACTAGATGTGCTTTCTTCCACCAACTAAACGTATCTTATCGTCCTTTCTTTGTTATTGCTCGGCTTCTATGTATTGTATCGTGATGTTTTATAGCCTGTAATCTTCCTCAAGAAATGTGTTATCATATTCAAAAATTATTTTTTAAATCCTTTCAGCAGTTCCAGAGATTAGCGCTCTCAATCAAACACACAGACAAACTCTTTAGCTTTATAATCTAAGTATAGATAAACATAAACTCACGAGATTTGAAATCATCACAAATAGAGACGCTTTCCTTGAAGTTGACTGTTTTATCTATTGTATAGGATAATTAAATCATTATTTACGTTTTGATATTCAAAACATTATTCCGTTTTACCGTTTCTCTTGGAAGTGATTTTCGGATATTTTTTCTTAAAACTTGCCTAAATGATTACACGCTAAATGCATGTTACTGATTGATGGATAAATCGTATATATTTACACTAATACCGAATGTAAATTAATACGTAGAATTTAAAACATTTTACGTTTGTTTGTTTGTATTATGTTTATTGTATCTACGAATTCACCGGCTTACATTTTATTTTTTCTAAAATATTATTTTTCTATCAGTACTACATTTTCCTTATAGCCAGGTAATCAGTTGGTAAACGGTTAGTGGGTTAAGCTTTAGTTGCGGTCAGTCTACGGATGGGTGACCGTTACTTACTTTGAGAGCAAAATAGTTTAATAATTGATAAATCATTTATACGATATGTATATGACTGACCTGAATAATTCTGACACTAGGTTTACCATAATAGTAATCTTAATAATAAAATAGTAGAAGTGGTATATTCGCGTGACCTTGTCGCAGCAATTATGACTTAAGAGCCACGAGTGGTGCGAGTGGTATATGTGTTGTTTATTCACTTTGCTTTTCATTGCTGTATAAGCTATCCAGTATCCAGAGCGGTACAAGCGAACGTAGCAGTGTAATGTGAAATTTACGGTATCGTCGTGCGCTGCGTATGTAGTAGTGACAGCATTGGTGGGAGAAATCTAGGGGCAAGACGGCGACATGTGTTTCGTACGTAATAAGCTACTTTTAATATTTCTAGTACCTTATTATTAAGTTTTCTTTTGGCCACTAACTTGCACAACAAGAAGAAGGTTTTGATATCTCATTTAGATTTGGATGTTGGCTTTCGTTATTTGAAGGAGTAAAAGACAAATTAATTCTTTTAACTTCTTCATATCGGTATACTCAAACGCGGTAGCATACATTTGAGAAGTTATATTTATTGAGAATTATCCAGAACAATATCTCTATAATCAATTTCAATATCTGTCCCCACGCTAATCGAAGCGCCAGTACCGTTGACTTATATTTATATTTTATATATATATTATATATAAATATTTACCCTAGTCCATACTAATTTTATATTCCTTTATAAAACAGTTTAAAGTGAATGTGTGCGTAATTATTTATCACGTGCGCCCGCGCAATGAATCATTGACGTACGACAATATCGTTACGTACACGTGCGCCATATCGGTGACTTCACAGCTATTATATCAAATATTATGCTAACAATCGTAAAAATGATTTATTTGAATCGTAAACCGTACAAATTACGATAAATTTTGATTTTTATCGTAATTATCATGGAGGTCTCATTTGATCAACTGTTGAAGGGCTAACTTATGTCAGAGATGCAAGATCGATCTTGACACCATACGGTATCGTCATATCGATATCTTATTTTGTTGATGTGATGAAAATATCTGCCACCAGATCCGGTGGAGAGTAGACCGGGATTAGTTGGGATTCCGTGACAAGGTGGTGCTTCATGGGGACCCACTAAACCTCCTTGGTTGCTGATCTGAGTGCGTTTCACTGGTTGCGGGATCGTACCCGCATCTAACTTAAACAATACGCTAATATTTTTGTTCTTTTAACAATATTAAATTATAATTAATGAAATGTATAAATACGTTACTGTGTTGTTTTCGCTATATATCTGGATATTGTAGATATTTTAAAAGTGAGCAAGAAATATTATGCATATATATTTCTTATATTAGTCGTAGACGATGTGAAAATTGTCAGCCCTACATAAATGTACGAAATTAAAATTAGGGTTAAATTTTAATTTACAAGTGATCCCAAAACTTAATGAATTCTCAAAACAATTATTTAAATTCCTCCAAAAATCTAAATATCAAGAAAAAATATTATTTACTTGGAAGAGACAAATCGTCTTTCAGTAATTAAAACCGGGTCAAAATGACATTTCCACTAGCCTCTAAATATCGAAAACATGTAACAAATCCACAGCAAGCGTTCTTGGAATGCCAAAAAGATTAAAATTATCACATCGTATCGCTTTTTGCGTATTTTAATATAATGACACCGTTCTCGTGTAGGGTATTAATTACTGAGCGTATAGTTACAGATCTAACGGGGTCGCAACCCACATCTGTTCCAACTATTACGAACAACATTACGTTTCAACATTATATTTTATACAATTCTAAACACTATCCTCTATGTAAATCGTAGTCGACGAAGTCGTAATCGAGTGTACAAGTGTGTAATTTTTTGTCTTCCCTCGCGAAGGTTACATAGCGTTTTACGTTGCGGTTTTGATTTTCTTGACCTGATTTCTAATGCAAATAAACTCGCCATGGACGAATTATAGTCGGGAATCCGAGAAAAATATATTTACAGTGCGAATAATAAACGACATTGCTACGCTTTGTATAATCGTAATAACGTCTGTTTTTTTCTGTTAAATGTAACCTGTCTATTGATAAGCGGATAAAAATGAGTAACGCATTTTATTAGGTATTAAAGTATATAAATTACGTGACCTGTGCTCTGTTTACCTGCTGAATGTGCCCTTACCCCTATATTTTCATATTTTTCCTTTAATATTACCTCAGAAACGGGAAACTCGAAATAAACCCGGTCTTACGTACCGTGCCTATTTGAGAGTGATCAAACTCCGCATGTAGCGATTTATCGTTCCTGTCGGCTCGGTTGATGACGCCGAGAGAGTGGTGTAGACTTTGGGTATACCTACATTATCTAATTTATGGCCCAGGCGATGCAGCATCCTTGGAGAGCCATCTTCGTGAGTGCCGAATTTCTCAAACGGTTGCTGTATAAAACATCTGTTACAGATGGAAAAGGCCTTTTTTTTTTTTTTTTTTTTTTTATGTAAGAGGGGACAAACGGGCAGGAGGCTCACCTGATGTTAAGCGATCACCGCCGCCCATGAACATCTGGGTAACACCAAAAGGCATGCAGGCGCGTTGCCGACCTTTCAGGAAAGAATAGGCTCTTCTCTTGAAGGTTCCCAAGTCGTATCGGTTCGGAAAGACCGCCGGCGGAAGTTGGTTCCACAGAGTGGTTGTGCGAGGAAGAAAATGTCTTCTAAATCGCGCTGTTGTGGATTTCAGACATCGAGGTGGTATGGATGGAACTTAGAGTTTTGTCGCGATGTCCGATGGTGAAATTCTACCGGCGGGATCAATCCAAACAATTCCTCAGAACACTCTCCGTGATATATGCGATAGAAGATGCAGAGTGATCCAACATCTCTACGCAATGCCAAAGGATCAAGCCGATCGGAAAGACCTTGATCGTCGACAATTCGAGCCGCTCTACGTTGGATGCGGTCAATTGGAAGTAGCTGGTACTGGGAGCTCCCGCCCAGAGGTGAGAGCAGTACTCCACGTGTGGTCGAATTTGTGCCTTGTAGAGCTTTAGGCGATGAGCCGACGTGAAGTAGTGCCTCGCCTTGCTGAGCACACCAAGCTTTTTAGAGGCCAATTTGACCTTTCCTTCCAACTGACCGCGGAACTGAACGACGCTCGAAATGTCGACACCAAGTATTCCGATACTAGCTGTGGCAGCCAGGGGAGTGTTCTCAAAACGAGGAGATACGACAAATGGTGATTTTTAGCGGTTAACGCGCAAACTTGTGTCTTCTTGGGGTTGAATTGGACTAAATTTAGTCGGCCCCAGTCCGAGACTTTGGTCAATGTAGTCTCGACTTCAGAAACAAGTTTGTTCCGGCACTCAATGACGTTTTCCTGAGAAATATTAGCGCGGCCGGTGTATAAAGCGTCTACATAGTGTTGTCAGTCGGCATAGCAATGAATGTTGAAATTTCCAACATATCATTGATATGCAGAAGAAACAAAGTAGGGGACAGTACGCAGCCTTGCGGAACACCAGCATTAATGGGTTTTAAGTCAGAGCATGCACCGTCGACAACGACCTTGATGCTCCGATTCGCCAAAAAGCTGGTGACCCACTCGCATAATTTCTCAGGAAGCCCATAGGAAGGAAGCTTCGAAAGAAGCGCCTTGTGCCATACCCGATCGAAGGCCTTCGCTATGTCCAGACTGGCTGCCAATGCCTCCCTTGACTCAACTGCTTCCCGCCAACCTATGTGTCAGGTAAACTAGAAGATCACCAGCCGAACGACCACGACGAAAACCGTACTGGCGGTCGCTAATCAGCTGGTGCTCCTCTAGATACTAGATAGATAGGAGCTGGCAGTTGATAATGGACTCCATTATCTTTGAGAACAAGGAGGTAATGGCAATTGGCCTATAATTGAACGGATCCGAGCGGTTGCCTTTTTAGGGATTGGGTGCACTAAAGCCGTCTTCCAGCGAGTTCGGGACGACCTGATGAGTAGGAGTACCGGAAAAGACGCGTTAAAACCGGCGCCAACTCAGGAGCACATGTCCGCAACACGATCGGGGAGATTCCATCAGGCCCACTCGACTTATGAATGTCCAAGGAAAGAAGTGCTCTGCGAACTACACTTTGCCGGAATTTAACCTCCGGCATCGTGGTATCACACCGCTGGATTGCCGGTGGTGACTTTCCTTGGTCATCCACAGTCGAGTTGGACGCGAAGAGAGAACACAGAAGATCAGCTTTCTCTTTCGCGGCATGGGCCACCGAATCATCGTCCCTATGCAGAGGTGGAAATGATGGCTTACAGAAATTCCCTAAGACAGACTTGGCGAGGGACCAGAATGCACGTGTACCCGAAGGAAGACGCACTAGTCTCTCGCCAATTCTGCCGATGTGCTCCGACTTTGCTTTGGCAATAACTCTTTGAAGGACCTGGAGGCAGAGTTGTACTCCTTTCTAAGTGCGCTGGTATTTACATCACGAGACGTCGACGCCTTAGCCCAGGCTTGGTAGCATTCCCGTTTTCGGCGAAACGCCGTTTTACAGGAGCGACCAAACAAAGGCTGAGACTTGCCTCCGATGGGCACTGCAGAAGCCGGAACAAAAAGTTCCATGCCCTGAAGTATCACATCGGCGACAGAGTTGGCAACGACGTCCGGATCATCCGGCGAGAAGCAAATCTGTCCCCATGGGTAGGACGCAAAGAAAGAACGCATCTCGTCCCAGTTCTGCCGACCTGTAGTGCCAAACGCGCCGGTAGCTCCGCGAAGCGGGGCTGCTGGGCGCGAGATCGGCACTGTACTCCGAACAAGGCAGTGGTCCGACGAGCCTAGAGGAGGATCGACGGATACCAGATAATTGTCCGGATGAGAGGTCAACAGAAGATCCAACAGTGAAGGTGTATGATCCTCTACATCTGGGATTCGCGTTGGCGAGGTTACCAGTTGTGTCGTGATCATATGCCAAAGCAAAGTCGAGAACAGATCTCCCGCGTGATCGGTGGTACGTGAACCAAGCCATTCGGCATGGTGGGCGTTGAAATCGCCAAGAATCACGATCTCAGCAGATGGGATCTGTTGCAGCACGGAATCTGTAGCTATTTGGATGTGCTCAATGAGTCGGTCAGTTTCGGCATTTCCGCCATGGGGACCTATAAAGGCACGCGTAGATTCGCGGATGGTCATCGCAGTCTACGCGCAGCCAAAGAATCGATAGGTCCCCTGCTTCAAGGATGCCGAGGCGACGAGAGCAGACATCCTCCCTGACGTACACGCACACACCAGCCCGGGGTACAAAGGAATGTTCCAAATTGTATCCCGGGTAGGAGAGGAAAGAAGTATCAGCCAGAGAAGATATCTGGGTCTCGGTGAGAAAAAGCAAGGCGCTTCGCTGTCTCAAGGTGGTGATGGACGGCGTTCAGGTTGAATTCAGCCTCTAATGTTACAAAAGTCCACAGTTAGCGTGGAAGGGGTTGCCTCAAGTTGCCTGCTTCGTTTGCCCCGAACAGTTTTTGAGCGCGCAAAATTGCCCCCCCAGAATTCGGAGGGCAGCCTGGGCATCCATGCTCAGCTGGAGTTCGTGCTGAGCATGGACGCTCAGAGAGGGATTCTCCACCGCAAACGCAGGTGGTACCCTCCTGGGATACACGAACCGAATTCTGCACGTCCATAGAAGGGGAGGGGGTTAAGAAGGCTCCGGAGCTTCACTCACCGTACGAAACGCGACACTTGTCACTTTACGCCGGTTTTCTGTGAGAGAGTGGTACTTACCCGGGCGTACCGGCTCAATTCGGCTGCACAGAAAGAGCTGTGCAGCGTGGCACTACAACTAGTTGAATTGACTGACTGCACTGGTGGAATAATCTCTGCAGACAGAGATTATCCCACCAGCGGGCGATGGGGCCGTCACGTCCCGACGCCGATAAATTATGTTTACCACTATAATAAGGATCGGTAAACGATGGGTTGAGAGATGGCTGATCGCATAGTGGTATTTCAACTAAGGGTCTTCTTGCTTCGGAGGTTACGTGAAAAACCGGTCCCGGTTGTTATCAATTTGATAATAGTCGAAAAGTCAAGTCAGAGGCTTATACGGGTGATCTGAACAACTTTGACACTAGGATTCATGTCGAAGGTACATGAAACCTTACACACACTTTTATAGTCAGGTGTCATTTCTCCAACACTCCAATTACGAAGCTATGATTATATGTTTATTTTCAAAAACAACAAAACTTTTTATCACCTAATATTTTAAAAATAATATTAACCTCTTATGCGTTTACGACCTCATGGAATTAGTGAGACGATAACAATCGGTATGTACAAAATGCGCTGAAAATATAATTCACTTTAAGATTTACTATCACATGTATGAATTTTGCATTGTTTTGTTTGGAATGGGGTTTATTTCGATAATTCCAGATCTTATTTTCAAGTTTCCTAAGTCACATAATTCAACGGCAAAAAGCGGAAAAGTCGAATCTCGAAAATTGATCTAAATTACTTGTTACATTGCAATTGGATCAGATAAAAATCGTGTCGAATTTTTTGTCTTCGTTTACTAAAATAATATATGATAAAGCATTGACTTTTTCTAGTTTATAAATTTATGAGTTATGAACTCAAAAAGTTTTTGGACTCAGGTGTAAAATTGATGTATCAAGATACGAAAAAATTCAAGAATCTTGTAATACATTACGACTAAAAAGTCAATATGTAACATATTGAGTTTTTAGTTAAAGCAGTCCTTAGGGTAAGATATACGTATAGGGTTTCATTAAGATATACTTACAGACTAACCAACTTCTGCCAGCGGCTTCGCCCGCGTGAATAACGATTTTACTACAAACTTTGAACTCCCATTTAGATATAATTTAGAAAATGTAAAAACACGTGTTTCTTTATCTTTAATTGTTTTCCCAAAAACGCTTTATACCTCTAGTTTCAAAAATGACCTCTCATACAAACTTTCAAACCCCTTTTTCACCCCTTTAAGGGTTGAATTTCGAAAACTTCTTTCTTAGTGTTCGTTCACGTTTTTTAAAACACACCTCAGGTCCAAAGGTTAAGGATGGGTGTTGATATGTCAGTCAGGTTTTCTCCTTTTATATCTTCTTCTTCTTCAACCTAGCATTATTCCCGGTATTTTATGTACCCAGGGTCTGCTTATTACTCTTATCCGGATTTGACAGGTTACTAGTTTTTACACGGAGCGATTGCCATCTGACCTCCGCAATCCTAAGGGCGAACCAGTAACTCATTGGATAATAGCAAAGGTCTTCTCCTTTTAAATATATAGATTAATTAAATGGCTAATATGTTTTTAAATGTCAGGGCTATTGTTGCACGCTGACACAATAGCTGCCGAAACATAATACGTCAGTGAGCTTCTTCGAAGCGAGATATCAATCACTGACTTCACTTTTTACACACCTGCCAACATTGACAGAGTTCAAGCTGTTACTCCTTATAGTTTCCTTGTAGAATTACAAATAAATTTTGTTCGTGAAACGGTTAATGTGTTAAATTGAGTTTTCCTTGTTCTATAACAAAAATAAGTTTGTATATAAATTTAGATTTTCATACTCTTTTCCTTCTTACAGGTCGCCTTTTTTTAAACTACATTTCTTTGTAACTAAGTTGACAAGCACGCATACGACCCATAAGACGGCTACTGGTTGTCGTAACCTATGAGCCTTGCAAAACCGTTCATTTTTAGAAATCACTTACGGGTTACTAACCTACAGATATTGGTTCTTAAATCTCCTTTGTGATTTCATTAGCTACAGTGTCCATAAAACCAAAATACAGTAATGAAAAACATACTACTATTATGCGGTATAGTACCTACCACCTGCGTTTTCTGGAATTCCTGTCGAGGTTTTCCCTGAGGACTACAGTTTGGGATGGAGAACCTCTATTTTACTATCCGGGTTTTTTAGCAAACGTTCATTAGGTTGCGGTGACCGCTTACTATCTTAAAAGTTGTATTGTTTTATTGACATCGTGCTGTAAAAGTGTCAATAGATCTTCTACAAGGAAACTGTAGAAAAAGTAAAGAATTAACAGTTCCAAGTTTATGGTTAGTTATGTATAATCAGTAGAGTTTTATGTTATAATCACAGGGAAAACTGATGGTGTAATCCTTTAAATGTGAGAGAAAATATATAAGATTTATTTGGCACAGTACAGCTAATAAATTTTATGATATCAACTATACTCGAAAATGATGACTTCACTATCGGATGTCCAGGTCTAATTATCTCGGAAACGATGCTTTATTTATCTTAAAACAGTTATAAACATTAATCATCAACTAGTGTTGAATGTATTGTCTAAGATCAAGCTTGGCCCGACGCCAGGCACCGGCGCTTCCGAGAAAATGCGAATTCGGAACATATATAACTTTACGTCGCTAACGATTTTCTAAAGAACCTGCAGTCTTTCCTGGGTACCAATAATTATATGTCACAGGTCATTGACTCGATTTCCAATTTTGGTCGTTTTCTCGGTTCACTAGTTTAGTTCCGTTCCGCGTTGTCGAAGATTCTTCGAATTTTTGTACTAAATTGGATACATCAATATTATTGTCAGAATAATGTTTTTTTTTCTTTATTAATTGCTATTTATTTATGTACTAATTATAAATAAATAAATAATAATAAATAAACGCTGCACACTCAACGGCCCCCATTAGGATAGTTAAATCCTGTGTGGGGTGTACGGAAAGACGTACAAAGACAAGGACAAATACACCCAGACCGGAAAATATGCTTGCATGGTCAATACAGACATATTATGCACCGAGCGGGAATCGAACCCGCGATATATAATGTCAATAGTAACTCTGTCTGTCACTTGTTGAATGCCTGAGCTCATTGATTTTGATTTTGACGACGTTGTGGCGCAGCGGTAGCGACCCTGAGATCGGAAGAGCTGTTTGTATTGATCATACAGGCAAATTTTCCGTGTCTGGGTGTGGTTGTGTTTGTCATTGTGTATGTTACCGAACCCCCGACACAGGATATCACTATTCTAATGGGAGCCGTTGAGTGTGCAGCGTTTATTTATTTATTGATGTTTTTGTGATGATAGAACCTTTGTCATATAGGATTCTATTAATATAAAGGCGAAATCTATCAAATAATATAAGTAGGTATCACAGTCATTTGCTTAGGGTAATTCCGGAAATCTCTTACCTTATCGAATATTTATCTTATCTAATAATAATTAGTGCCCAATATGGTCAGGTCGCCCGTATAGGTCTCGTACTTGACTTTTCGACCATTATCAAATCGCTAACTACTGGGAACGACATATTACATACCCTCCGAAGCTTTGGGAACCTCAGTTGAAATGCTGTCACCCATCTTTTGTTTGACCGCGCCTAAAGTTGCTTAACGGAATCTGGTTTACCGATCTGTGATCGCACCTGGCTAGGAGCGTGTCGTGATGCGATATGCTCTGTAGACATCAAATACTATTCCTTTATTGTTAACTATTTGACGTGTGATTTGTCCAATTAGACCCTTGTATTACTATAGATTTCCAGAATTCCAAAGTTGTCGTAGCAAGGTTAATTTTTTTTTAAATTATTTTTACTGGACGATTACTATTCATCCTTAAATAAACTGGTATATGAAAGAAAGCCTGACCTACTAATAAGGCTTAGATGAATAACCTACCTTAGATGAATAACTTAGGAAATTCGACCCGAAAATGAGTAAAGCTATCTATAAAATCTATAAAATGTTAATAATACATACCTTATTAGTATGAGTACACAACTAAATTTTGTTTAACCGTTCTGTATAAACAAAATATGATGTATTACATTTCTACAACCATAATTTACGGTTCACACTGGTACTAAGAGCAATCCCTTTTAAGATTAACAAGCTAGCACAATAGGCCATAATAATCGCCTCGTGCCACTGTGCGTCAGTATGCGCACGCGCAGGTGTTGTTGTTACTATATGATCGGAAATCGTTACGCTCGAACGATTCTAAGACCCGGTAATTAGTTTACCATTGTTGCATCGGTAATAGCTGGTTAAGTAGTTCTAGGATCGGCAGTAAATTTAATATTTTAGACGTGTTTAGTAGTAGCACTATGCTTTTACCAGCACAAATTTAAACCGGCTCGTCCAGGGAAGTACTACCCTCTCACAGAAAATCGGCGTAAAGTAACAGAGTACTGTCGCGTTTCGTGCGATGAGTGAGAGCGCCAGAGACCCAATCTCCAACCCCATCTTCCTTTTTCACTTCTCATCCCTTCTTTCTAATCCCTTTGGTTGGCAACGCGCATGTGATACTTCAAGTATCGTAATCATTTATTGCAATGACTGTTTACCATGAGGCGGAACGTATTCTTGTTTTTTTTATGCATTTACCGAACATCAAAACTGATTGATAAGAAAGACTCGTTATTTAGATATGAAACATATGTCTTCTTCTTCATCCTAGCATTATTCCCGGTATTTGATGTACCCAGGATTTGACAGGTTACTAGTTTTTACACGGAGCGATTGCCATCTGAACTCCGCAACCCTGAGGGCGAACCAGTTACTCATTGGATAAGAGAAATTTACTTATCAAGAGTTAACGATTATTATCAGATGTGATTGATAATAACCGGGACCGACAGCTTAACGTGCTCTCCGAGGCACGGTGGGGAAACACACACGGACAAACGCCCAGACCGAGACAGAAATTTTAATAAATATCTGCCCGAGCGGGAATCGAACCCGCAACCGTCGAGACTAAAGGCAGCATCGCTACCCGCAACGCCACAACGGTGTCAATGAAACATATGTCTAATGAGTTGAAAACTTGTAACAAACAATCGAAGAAAGTGTTGACGAAGGTGTTTTGTATCTTAAATCATATTCTCGTTATAAACAGTACAATAATATTTCAACCGTCGAACATACAACAAACCATGTTTAATCGAAAACAATAGTCTTATTTTAGGTAACGAAAACAGTACCGTAAATATAACGATTCGAAAACGATCACGAGTTGCATTTTTAAAAACATCGTTAAAACATTTCTTCTGAATAGAACCATCACAAACTTTTCTTGCCAAATGGATATATATCAAAAGGAATTTAATTTGTTTTGAAAACGTTATATTTTCTTCTCTTTTAATGGCTCATAATACAATTGATTGTTTTTCTTCAAAGCACTTTAGAATCACTTAAAAATGTAATCATATATTTTGCTAATTTTAAGCACATAATCACGGATAGCAATATAATTGTATATTTTGTCACATGTTTTATTAGTCAAAAGTCTTGTCAACTCGTTTCCACCATTTCAAGGTTTCGAGGTTAGGATTCTCAGTTATAATAGTTGGTAACAGTGGATACGGCCTACCCCTCGATAACGGAGTTGTTATGCTGTACGACCATTTAAAGTTTGTTTTGTATACTTCGGAACAGGATCCAATGTTTTCATCGCTATTCAAATTAAAGCTAGGATAGGTTTTAAATCTGTAATTTTTTCTTTTTTCAAATCATTAACCATTTCCTTTTTCTCTGTTTCCAGGTGATAGACTTCGGTAGTTCGTGCTACGAGCACCAACGCGTTTACACCTACATCCAGTCGAGGTTCTACCGTGCGCCCGAGGTTATGATGGGGGCCAAATACGGCATGCCTATCGATATGTGGTCGCTTGGGTGTATATTGGCGGAACTGCTAACAGGTACGTTCTTATAATTAATTCTCTGTGTATGTTCAACGTTGTGAGAAATTCCAAACTGGACATCCAAAAACTGTACAAAATCTTGTTAAAGTACATGATAAAATTACAATCGATGATATTTAAATAGCAGATTATAATGTTAAACACATTGTACTTACAGAAATGAATGAAATGAAGCCATTATTTTTCTGAAGTATATTTGAAAAGCTACTAATTGTCTTTCAGGTTTCCCTCTTTTACCCGGCGAAGACGAGGCGGATCAAATGGCGTGCATTATAGAATTACTGGGTATGCCTCCACAGAGGCTTATAGAACAGGGGAAGCGCTCGAAAAACTTCATCAGTAGCAAAGGATTGCCGCGATATTGCACGGCAACGACACTCCCCGATGGTACTACCGTTCTTAGTGGTGGTAAGTGAACAGAGATCATCTAAATTACTTACTTTTTAATACTTTTTATCATTTGGTATTCAAGGATTGTTGGAACTTTGGCCTGAAGTAAAATTATAAATGCACAGCTATACTTTCAGTAATACACTTATGTTTATAAAGCATTAGTGTTTGTTTTTATATAACGATTATAACAAAAGATTACGATAAAAGATTTGCAGCGGCATAACAACATCCAAATGCTCAATATTTATACTGTATGATGAGGGAAGTTATCTTACACATAATTCAAGCAAATACAATGCGTCGGAAATACGAACTGGTTTTGTAACTTCTCGTCATATCTCTGAAACGTTAACACCTCATCCCATATGATCACGTCTATTTATATGTAAAATGTCACGATAGAAATTCTTTAGCTCATCGGTCTTTAACAAACCGTCATCACTCCAACGTGCACTTCTATTGAGTCACAAATTCCTAACCCACTACGAGATATTTGCGAATTTTTCTTTTAAATTCCTTATTACTTTGACATAACTACTGTAAATAATATCGGTGTAACTCTTGTCTGTCCAATGAGTGAATCATCGGCTAGCGTTGATCAGTCAGTAATTTCTACGGAGTGTTTTATTTTTTTCGTTTTATAAGGTTGCATTTTCGACGGTACTTCATTTCGTGCTCCCCCATTCTTCAAGTTACCTTCGCCCTAAAACGCTACGTAATGGAGAGTACAGTAATCCGTTTTGCAATTTAAAGGGGTAGCAATTCGATCAGAAGTTGTTTAACATGATGTAAACTAGAAAGGCCTCCAAATTGTATTAGAGTTGCGAATATAGTAGTTTTAGTATACTTTAAAAGGACGTTTGTACAAAATTTTGTCTCCATTTACTAGACGATTCGTCCACTGTCAATGAGCCAGATCTTTGACAGTTGATACTCGATTTATAGCGGGATCACTTAGTGTACATTTGATGTCATCATTGCCAGACATGTTGTGGGCGAGCTTGGAAAACACCTTGTAAATGATAACAATTTGGATTGAATCCAATTGTGTCGGTTTTTTGTCTTCTTGTTACAACGTTTTTATTGAGATTGTCATAATAACTACTTATTTAATTTATAAGACATTTCAGATCAGTTTTGAAAAAGTGTAAGCCTTCATATTTATCCACTAATTTCTGGGATATTTTTTCAGGAGATTTGTTTGAATACCCATATTGATTAGGGAGTTGTTTTGATTAAGAGTTACTATAAATCTCTGATCAGATCTGTTCTGTTCTAAAAAAATAATGACGCTTTTGGACCATCAGAAAAAATGCCTTATTTTTATATTGCATATCTTTCATCCTGTATTTCGTCTGTACTGAAAGCGTCATTTATTTGGTATTACGCCAACTAAACTAATGCGTAATGTTTTTAATAATTTAATACACATAAGACACATTAAGGATTGGGTTTCTTCAAGGGTTTGCTTTTGAAGATTCGTCGATTTAATTACGTGTCTTATTACTTAAAGAAGCTTGTATTTTTGGCACTTCCGTTGTTATTGTTTTTTTTTTTTTTTTATGTTAGAAGTTGGCAAACAAGCATACGGCCCACCTGATGGTAAGTGGCTGCCGCAGCCTATGAGCGCTTGCAGCACCATTAGTAGGTGCCACTCACGCGTTGCCAACCTCGAGATATTAGTTCTTAAATCTCGTTCGCCCAGTAATTTCACTAGCGTACAATGCCTTTCAAACCGGAACACAGTAGTGCCTAAACACTACTATTTGGCGGCAGAATATTGGACACTGCGGTGGTACCTACCTAGCCGGCCTCTTGCAACAAAAGACCTACCACCAGTGTGACTGATTGCACTGGTGGAATAATCTCTGCTGTGACAGAGGTTATCCCAACAGCGGGCGATGGGGTCGTCACATCCCGACGCCTATATGACGCCTATTGTATTTGAATGTTGAGATAGTTTGGAAGTAAGAAAATACTCGAAAATATTTGCCTAATATAATTTTCATACCTTCTTTTATGTTACTAAGTTTACAAGCAATCATACGGCCCACCTGATGGTAAGCGGTTGCCGTAGCCTATAAACGCTTGCAACACCATTTGACACACAAGAGTGACACCTACACTCTCGCATTGTCAATCTAGAGATATTAGTTCTTAAATCTCTTTTGCAACCTACAATATAATTAACATTTTTGTTATAATTTTTTCAGGTATGTCAAGAAGAGGTAAGCCACGTGGTCTCCCCGGCTCCAAAAGCTTTGTAACGGCGCTCAAGGGCTGTCAAGACAAATATTTCATCGACTTTATTAGGCGGTAAGTTCAGGGATGCTATTCGCTATCACTATTTTCTACGTAATTGGACACTTGGCCTTTATGAATGAACCATTGTTATCTAATAGTTGTAATAAGTGTGGCGCTATTCCAGACAACGATCAATTTCTTTAAGGCTAGTGTTGTGGACGATTGTGACCACATTCGGTGAAGGAAAATTTCATTGCCACTGTCTAAAAATTGTCCCGAGTAATGGGTGTAATGCTTTTTTAATGAAAACTTATTGTTAATTTTATTTTTGTACTGTTTTTTCGAATATACTCTTGGACTAATTTTTAAGTGTTAGCGTTTTATTATAACAATAGTTTAATTTTGAGTTGCAGGGCTTTGCTATTTGTTTAATCGGCATGAAATGGTCAGCTCCGCTGGGGAAGTACTACCATCTCACGGAAACTCGGCAGTATCAGTACTGTTCCGTTTTGTGAGTGCCGGAGGCCTAAAGTCTCTTTGCCACCGCCTTAACTTCATACCCCGTTTGTCGGTAACAATTACGAGACATTACTATAGTGGCAAGCGTTTAAAAATAGTGTTTTTCGAAATTTACCGTAAATATTTTTGATTTATCTTAATTTAATTGGTAGTGAACCTGCAAATGATCGCGATCTATATAGGCATTGGTTTTATTCCGGACCTAAGATATAACTATCCTGATGAGGGTCTTTGTGTTTAGTGTGTAACACTATAATTGTTTTAATTCTAGTTGTTTAGAATGGGAGCCGGAGAAGCGTTTGACGCCAGCCGCGGCGTTACGGCACGCTTGGCTCCGTCGCCGCCTACCGCGCCCTCCTCACGACGATGAGTCCGCGCCCGCTCCACCTGCGCCGAACAACGTTAGTATCGCGCACCACGTGAAGCGCCTCGCGCAGACCAAGTGCAATGAAAAATAGGTTTGTTTCTGTTCGCTTCTTTTATACGCGTGATGCTTGTGGTTTACGACTGCGTGTGTTTTATTCACACGTTATTATGATATGTATATATAATTAAGGGCTTCTGGTAGTTTAGCTCCATGAAAATTTTTCAAGTGTGTATAGCTTGCTCTGCTCTTAAATGGGTTTAGGATTGTATTGATTCGATTCTTGTTTTTCCGAGTATGTTTATATCTCGTCTCGCGTATCTGTCTGAGTATGGGGTTATATGTCTATGTATGTGTATCAGCACAACTATATTTGTTACATATATAAATGGTTTAGGGCTATTGAGTTTGTGCAAACCGGTAGCTCAGTATATTGGATAAAATGTTTGTTGAAAGAGTTGAATGCTTTCTCTGCTGTAAGGTTGGCTTAAAATTAATACTTTTAACATTCACGATAACCGTGCTACAAAAATACAAGCTATTTCGTAGATGCTTGAAATTATTTTAACTATTATTGAAGGATAGCGTCCAATTTCCGCTGATCCTGTCTAACTTTTATTTGTCTGGATTTTTTGTCTACTTTCCTCTGATCCTGTCTAACTTTGATTTGTTTGGATTTATTGTCCACTCTCCTCTGATCTTGTCTAACTTTGATTTCTTTTGATTTTTTGTCCACTGTCCTATGATACTGTCTTACTTTGATTTCTTTGGATATTTTGTCAAATTTCCTTTGATCCTGTCTAACTTTGATTTGTTAGGATTTATTGTCCACTCTCCTCTGATCCTGTCTAACTTTGATTTGTTAGGATTTATTGTCCACTCTCCTCTGATCCTGTCTAACTTTGATTTGTTAGGATTTATTGTCCACTCTCCTCTGATCCTGTCTAACTTTGATTCGTTTGCATTTTTTGTCCAATTTCCTCTGATCCTGTCTAACTTTGATTTGTTTGGATTTATTGTCCACTCTCCTCTGATCCTGTCTAACTTTGATTTGTTAGGATTTATTGTCCACTGTCCTCTGATCCTGTCTAACTTTGATTTGTTAGGATTTATTGTCCACTGTCCTCTGATCCTGTCTAACTTTGATTTGTTAGGATTTATTGTCCACTCTCCTCTGATCCTGTCTAACTTTGATTTGTTAGGATTTATTGTCCACTCTCCTCTGATCCTGTCTAACTTTGATTCGTTTGCATTTTTTGTCCAATTTCCTCTGATCCTGTCTAACTTTGATTTGTTTGGATTTATTGTCCACTCTCCTCTGATCCTGTCTAACTTTGATTTGTTAGGATTTATTGTCCACTGTCCTCTGATCCTGTCTAACTTTGATTTGTTAGGATTTATTGTCCACTGTCCTCTGATCCTGTCTAACTTTGATTTGTTAGGATTTATTGTCCACTCTCCTCTGATCCTGTCTAACTTTGATTTGTTAGGATTTATTGTCCACTCTCCTCTGATCCTGTCTAACTTTGATTTGTTAGGATTTATTGTCCACTCTCCTCTGATCCTGTCTAACTTTGATTCGTTTGCATTTTTTGTCCAATTTCCTCTGATCCTGTCTAACTTTGATTTGTTTGGATTTATTGTCCACTCTCCTCTGATCCTGTCTAACTTTGATTTGTTAGGATTTATTGTCCACTGTCCTCTGATCCTGTCTAACTTTGATTTGTTAGGATTTATTGTCCACTGTCCTCTGATCCTGTCTAACTTTGATTTGTTAGGATTTATTGTCCACTCTCCTCTGATCCTGTCTAACTTTGATTTGTTAGGATTTATTGTCCACTCTCCTCTGATCCTGTCTAACTTTGATTCGTTTGCATTTTTTGTCCAATTTCCTCTGATCCTGTCTAACTTTGATTTGTTTGGATTTATTGTCCACTCTCCTCTGATCCTGTCTAACTTTGATTTGTTAGGATTTATTGTCCACTGTCCTCTGATCCTGTCTAACTTTGATTTGTTAGGATTTATTGTCCACTGTCCTCTGATCCTGTCTAACTTTGATTTGTTTGGATTTATTGTCCACTCTCCTCTGATCCTGTCTAACTTTGATTTGTTAGGATTTATTGTCCACTGTCCTCTGATCCTGTCTAACTTTGATTTGTTAGGATTTATTGTCCACTCTCCTCTGATCCTGTCTAACTTTGATTTGTTAGGATTTATTGTCCACTCTCCTCTGATCCTGTCTAACTTTGATTCGTTTGCATTTTTTGTCCAATTTCCTCTGATCCTGTCTAACTTTGATTTGTTTGGATTTATTGTCCACTCTCCTCTGATCCTGTCTAACTTTGATTTGTTAGGATTTATTGTCCACTGTCCTCTGATCCTGTCTAACTTTGATTTGTTAGGATTTATTGTCCACTCTCCTCTGATCCTGTCTAACTTTGATTTGTTAGGATTTATTGTCCACTCTCCTCTGATCCTGTCTTACATTTAATGAGAAAGAAAGTTTAACGCAAAACTTGTAGACGAGTTTGGCGCCTGCTTGTGTTTAGAAATTACAGTACGATATTTAGATAGCGCACAGGGTTTTGTGATTTGCTAAAGCAAGAGTGTCTTCACAATAAAGTATTGCCGGTAGTTTAAAAATGTTGGTAGCTTTTATTCTAACCGGCAATGTAGATTTGGCATATATTTCAATTATTTCTAAGATTTGTTTTTTTTTTTTGAGTTCTAAAAGAACTCTGAGATGGACAAAGTAGTATTCTTCTTATCACTAGTTTTTCTGACGTGTTAACAACATCATATTAACATTCTTGAATTACGGGTTTGGTTGGGTTTAAGTTAAACGTTAGTATTCTCCCTCCAAATAAGGTTTAAGTTTGAGTTTTGGGAGAGTTACGATAGGTCTGGGCGTTTGTTGTTGTAGCACGTTTAACTGTCGGTCCCAGTTGTTATAATAACATCTGATAATAATCGTTAACTCTGGATAGGTAATTTGCTCTTATCCAATGAGTTACTGTTTCGGTCTCACGGTTGTGAAGGTCAGATGGCAATCGCTCCGTGTAAAAGCTGTCAAATCTGTATAAGAGTAATGAGCAGAGCCTGGTTTAACACCGGGAATCATGCAATAAGAGTAATAGGTAGAAAAAAAACATTAAATTTATAATAGACGATGTCAGCGTTTTTACGTGCCTGTCCCACAGAGATGCTTTGTTGAAATACCAGCGTGTGGACACCCATCCATAGACTGACCATACCTAAAGCTACTACCTCCTTATCCATTTAATATTCAATAAGTTCGATTCCTGTTTCGCGATTTAAATGAAATTTTATTTTACGTCAATAAAAACCACAAGCATCGCCAATTATTATTTCATTTTAAGTTTTTATTATTTTATTACAATTGAGTTGCAAATTATCATTCATTTTATTATGATTATTATTTTCAACTTTATTTTATTATTATTTAAGGTTATTATGGATTATTAAATATTATTTTTTCAAACTTATGAAACACTATGTAAAATTACTTGAGTGATTGATTTAATTTTAAATGATTCTAGAGTATTAGTTAGTTACGTAAAAATGTTTTAATGTTACCTTCAGAATTAGTAATGAAAATGTTTGTTATTAATTAAAAAATACATAAAAAATTAAGTTTCTTCTTTTAGAATTTTCTCAATCTTATTGCCACATTAAATGGACGCAAATAAGCAATACCATGTCAACCCACAAAATTTAAAAAAGTTTAAAACGCGTTTTTCTCGAAATGACATTCGTGTGGGTTAACATGGTATTGCTTATTTGCGTCCAAATATGATAGCTATTAAATTATAATTATTTAAATTGTAGTTGTCGTTTATTTAATATTGTTTTTTGATTTTGATAAAGAATTGTCGCATAGTTTTGATGACTAGCCAGAGTTTTAGACTACAATTCTTAGTGCTGTTATTAGTAATAAGTAAAAAAAATAGATTTTCCGTAATTAGAGTAATAAAAATAATAGCTAGTTAATAATCTTAATTGAAGACATTGTGGCGCAGCGGTAGTGAACCTGCCTTAAGCGGCACAGGTCGCTGATTCGATTCCCGCTCGGAGCAGATGTTTGTGTTGGCCATACAGGCATGTGTTTCGGTCTGGGTGTGTTTGTCCTTGTCCTTGTATGTGTCTCCGGGCCCCCAATACAGGATATCAGTATCCTAACGAGGCCCGTTAAGTGTGTTGTGTTTATATAAAAAAGCACCAATCATAGCTTAGAATAATCTCAATTTAATTTAAAAAAAAAAAACCTAAAAATCTTGTTTGGGGCTACGATGCCACAGACAAATACAGGAAACATACAAACACTCGCTGTTCGAGTCGGTGGCTAAAAATAACAGACTCTAACTGGCAGCACAATCATTACAGTAATAGAGGTAAATTTCTTGTAAAATATTATGTCGAGGGTCAAACTAAGAGAATTAGGATTGGAGTATTTACCAGATCTTGAAATGTGATATATAGTGGTACCACTTAGGAAAGAGCGGTAGTTATAGTGGTGCGTGATGTAGTCGTGTGTTACAGTCGAGCGGCGGGTCGGGGTGTGCGGGCGGTGCGCGGGGAGGCTCGCTGCGCACGCCACTGGCGCGCACGCCCGTCACCTTCAACGCGTCGCAAGTCGCCAGTGAGTACCACCTACCACATATCCTTAGTACCTACCACCATCTGCGTTTGCGCGAGATTTTTAGAGAAATTGTATTAGTTTGTTAAATATTTCGGTAACCGAAAACAGTGATGTTTCGATGTTAGAAATCACAATACAATTTGGTATAAAATTTATAATGTATGTTTCAAATTAAAGATGTATGTGAAAGAAAGGTTTGGTTTTCTAGGCCAACGAAAGTAGTTAAGAACAAGAATTGATATATATATATTTTTAATTATTTGGCTTATCAAAAGTCGTTACAATAATCAGTTACGTTGGTACATTACTGTCTTATGTCTATATTTAACAACTTATTTATGACAAGCGGCCTGCCTCCGGCTTCGCACGGGTATAAAATATATACCCTATATCATTCACTGAAAATATGAAAAATAGAAAAATTAAAATCGATCCAACGAACGAACGAAATGTAATTATTTATCATCATCACATTAGAAACCTCCAAAATAACAGTATTTCTATTTAATGGATGTTATGATACATGTCAACCTTCCTCTTCAATCACTCTATCTATTAAAAAAAACTGCATTAAAATCCGTATAGGGACAGAGAAAGCGACTTTGTTTTATACTATGCAGTGATAAACACAGCATGCATGTTAAAACAAAAAGAGAGAAATATTTTAAATTTGAACTAGATACTAGTACAAGGACTTATTTGTTTTTATATTTAGCATAATATAATCAGGTATGATAGGGTTTTAACCCGATTTGATACACTATAAAATGTTTTATTCTATTCGCAGATGTTTTTATTAATGTTATTTGCTCTTACCTAAGCTTTTATATTCATGTCATAAATGTGATTCCGCAGAAGCGAAAACTGCCGCACTGTCCGAGGAGAGCAGCGGCATGAGCGGGTCGGTGGGGGCGTGGGGGCGCGAGCGGCGCGGGGGCGCTACTGGGCCGGGGAAACTGCCGCACCTGCCGGCGCCCTCCTAGCGCCCGCCCTCCGCGCGCCGCCTCGCCAAGGTATACACGATTCTATAGTTTTGAGGAGTCTTGTTATATTTTTCTTGGCAAGAAGATTTTGTGTTGTATTAATAATACAGTGATACCTACTTTAAAATTACAATATATATAAAAGAACCAGTCATTTTAATATACATAATTGGACGCAAATAAGCAATACCATGTCAAGTCACACGAATGTCATTTTGAGAAAAACGCGTTTGAAAATTTTGAACAACTTGCTTTATATGATTTTTTTATTTATTGGTCAAGTTTTTGGCAATTTCAGATTTATGTAAGTTATTTTACTTTTTTCACAAAAATAAGTATACAAACTGCATATTTCGTATATAATATAACCCAAAACGTTCAAAAATAAAATATTAAAGAAAAATGTTCTTCAGCCATTTACCAACACTTCTGCATATATAACTCAGTTTTTTCAATTTTGTGGGTTGACATGGTATTGCTTATTTGCGTCCAATTATTTTTTGCAATATAACTTCAGAATCTTGAAATCGACTTTCGACGTATATTAAATCTCAGTCGCGGAGCAAGAGAAAAATCTTGTAGTAACCCGTCAGTGCCTGCCTATCTTTTTGCTAATACACAAATATATTGCTCACGTGCTAGCAGAGTTATGCTAGGGGTCACTTCAAGAGCAAAAGTTAAAAAAAAAAAAATTTATCATGGCTCATGGTATTATCAATTCTTTATGTTCCCTGACAAAGTCATGTGTATAGAATAATCTACAGATAATATTTATTTGTAATTGAGAATACGCATACTAAATACAGTTTATTCATCAGGTGTCATCCCTGGAGGCGCCACGGCGCGCGGGCGTCGTCGGCGCGCGCCTCGAGCTCGAACGGCGCAGCCTCGACCTCGAGCGCGAGCTGCGCGCCGACCGCGACTCCGACGCCTCGCTCGACGACCGCGACCACCTCGTCTGATCGCACCACCACCACCGCCACCACCGGTACGCACCTACCACCGCGCCGTCATCAGACACGCCACAGCGCACAGTCATACGCCAGCTACACACCGTGCCGTCACCGACGAAGCGACACCTACCACTCATCAGCAAGTTATGCGTTTCGTGAACGCACTTGCAGTCGAATTGAGGAATGCGAGCCAAGCTGTACTCGAACTGAAGGTCTCTCTGAGTCCAGTTGGAAAAAGATCACGTATAGTTGCGGACACACCGCTCGAATCAGCAATGATTTTGAACAACGCTTCTATCATTCTATGAAAATTGGGCACAGTCAAACTGATAAAAATCGGAGCAGTACAAATCGGAAAGTAACATCAGATTATGTTAATGTCGAAAGTCTCGCTAAACTCCGTGCCAATATGTCCAGTTCTATTAGTGTGAATGCATTCATTGGGCACACTTCACACATTAATAAACACAGCAATACGAATTTACGTAGATACAGCACTAATATTAGTGATGTGTACAGAATTAACGACGGACGAGCTTCTAGTTGGAGTCTTTCAAATATTAATGTATCTTCTAAAAACTCAGGCGCTGAACTAAGCATACATAGACCATACGAAAATTCATTCAAAATTTTATCAGCAGATAACATTAGAAAGCTACATAGAAATAGCATCGCTTCATCTAAATATATTCCTTCGAATTTCCAGGCGACAAATATAAGCGCTATTTGCTCACAGCCTCGTGAAAATAAAGATAAATTTTCTATACAAAATTTCGAAGGCAATCATGGTGGTCCTAGTGTCGTGCATTGGAGAAACTCTGTAGAAAATCGTATCTGTTGCTCCGAAACGGTTTTATACGGCGCTGTCTATGGCCTTAAATGCTTAAAATGAATAGTTAATTAAAATAATGTGGTGTGGTGGTGTGGCGGATATAAAAAGTGGTATTGAACGAAAGTGTCGCAACAATAAAGTGCAGTGTCGGACATTAACCCCAAATATTGCCTTATAAAGTCTCTAGTATTTCAGTGACGAACATTGCTTTGTAAAGATTTGAAACCCTACACTGCCTAGCGCCTCTAACTTCGAAAATATTTTAGATATTAGACTTTATGACGTACGCTTTAAGATCGAATCTTGCATTTAAAAATTACCAGTCAAGTGCGTTGTGGACCACGCACAGTTGAATCTAAAGGGTTCCGCAGCATGGTTATATAATAATATATATAATAATAACTTTATTTCGACCAACAATGGATCATATGTTGTTAGTAATACAAGTATCTTACGCCTATTTGTTAGTAATTTCTAAAACTTATTTAACCTAAGACAGGATTAATTTGTCAGCACGTGAATCCGATAGCAGTGGTTCACATACAAACAACTTCTATTAACAAATGCTCTCAGGACGCCACTTGAGCTGGAAAGAATCCTGCGCAGCAACGATGTGCACCGCTTTCGCATAATGGTATAAAAACAGTCCACATACGCCTCGGCAAACATCCCCGATGCACTACAAAACCGAGGCATACCCATTAGCATCCTGAAAGCATTGTTATATTGTACACGCAGGGCGTTGTACTGTTTCCGCGTATAGTCTGCCCACAGGCTGCTAGGGTAAAATGTGGTGCAGTAAGCTCTGAAAAGCGTTATTTTGACTGGCATTGAGCGACGAGCAAACCTGCGAATAATCATATTTGCCCTAACAGACAAAGCCCTTCGTTCTCTCTCAATATCTACATTGTCTTTCAAGTCATGGAATACTACATGGCCAAGATATTTAAAGCATTGAACTCTCTTTAGTGGAACCCCGTGTAACTTGATAGCAGGTACAATAGATAGAATCGATTTTCCCCTGGCCTGAAAGACCATGCATTCGCTTTTCTCACATTTATAGACTAAGCCATGACGTTTGGAATAGTTCTCACAAAGACTTAGCAGTTTTGCTAACCCAGAGACAGATGCACTCAGCAGAACCATGTCGTCTGCGTAACTAATGTTATTAAGACAGACTCCGTCAATATGACATCCGACACGAGTGCTACTGAGCGTCTGTATTAGGGCATTCACATACAGATTAAACAACTTGGGTGAGGTCAGGCCACCCTGCCTCACCCCACATTCCAACCTGTAAGACCTTGAGTAGCTCTCTGACCATCGCACAACAGTAACCTGATTTTTATACCAAAACTTAAAAATCCTGTTGATCTCTTCAGGCATGCCAGTGAGTTTCAATTTCTGCCATAAGATATCGTAATTAACCAGGTCAAATGCCTTGGATAAATCGAGAAAACAGGCGTAAATGGGTGATGGTAAGGTTATGAAGAATCTTAACAGTTTTAAAAATAATAACGAATTAAAACCGACTGCAAAAATAAGTTGGTAATTTCATAGTAATTATTAAAAGTAATATGAAAAACAAAGTTATGAGAAAAACTTATATATCTCTTAAATTTATAGACCTATCTTCTTCAAACTAAATGTGGATGAAAGTTCATGTGGTATTCTACAAGCTCAAATTTTTCCAGAATTTTAAATCCCATAGTTCAAAAGTTAGAGGGGGACACGATTTTTACGACTTTAGGAGCTAATATCTCAACAACTACTGGCTTAATGAAAAAACTCAAAATCAAACCTCCTTATCATTTTAAAAGAACTATCCAAAGATATCTCACACGTTGCCATACGTTGAAAAATTTTTTTTCAATCGTCAGTTACATGTATGGACTGCTACCCTTAATTCATATATATATTAAGATTTTATTACAAAATCCTTGTGCGGTTCATGGAATACACCTAATTAGTAAATTTCGTATAGATAGAGTCAATGGTCTCCGAGTAAAATGACTGTGACATACGGACGGACAGACGGACGGACGGACAGACGGACATGACGAAACTATAAGAGTTCCGTTTTAGCCATTTGGCTACGGAACCCTAAAAAGGTTTTAATAAATATCGAGTTGGGATATGTAATGCAATAAGCTTTATACATCGAATGTTAGTACTCTGCCCTTGTGGATTCTCTCCAATCGACACAGCGAAAATTTAGACCAATCTGTGTCTTTTGAATGGAACGTAATTTTATTTTGTAAAAGGCTCATGTTCCTAAGTGCTTAAAGGATATTTCGACGTTTATAAGGCAATAATGGGGTTCTAAGGAACATAATCGCTTGGCGGCGAACGTCCAAATGAATCTAGTGCATAGAGGTAAAATTGATCTCAATAAATAAATAAAGACTAAAAAAAACGTATGATATATACGGACAACTAGTGGAATTGTGCGAAACCAATGTGTTTAATGTTTTCTATGTATTATACATGTTACGTAAGGACGTTTAAGGGTCGAATGTTAGTGCCTGCTAAGTCTTGTTTAGTGTATAGGAACCTCGACCACTGTTTAAGGGAAATCTTTGAACAATTTACCGAAACACGACTTGTGATTTTTCGAGAGTTGAATTATTTTTCGTTTGCACTCGTGTCGTTTTGTCGATAATTAAAAAATTCGTAGAATCTTGTTGATTTTAACGCAAGATTTTAACTGAATTTTTCATTTAATTTCAATTTTGTATCTGTTTCTAGTTTCGAAAAATTCTCTCTCGAAGAATACGTTTATTAAGCTATTATGTGTGACTAAATAACGTTTTTTCTACTACATTTTTTTTTTAATTTTAGTAATCCTTCGTTTATAAGTTAATCTCCTCAAGTGATAGTAACGTTGTATTTAAGACCTTATATTGAAGGGTCTAAGGTTATTTAGTCGCAGGGCCTTTTTTTATTATAGTTAAGAGTATAAGCTGTGCGTTTTTAATTTTGGTGGATATTAGTTTAGTGGTTTGAAATGATTTATACGGTGGATAGGAAGCGTTACGCTTACATTCGCAAGCATAGCTGTCCCCTGCCATTTAAAACGAAAACGAACTTTATTACGTAGCGTTAAAGTACATAATTCAAAGTCCATTTTTATTTTTAAAAATAAATCGTTCCTTTTTCGTTGATCATATCAGTCCATTGAACACGCCTGAGTACATTATGTATTGAAATATATGTTTTATTTTTTCTAACGCAACGTTTTTTTAATGATAAAGAATAATCAGCTTTATATATTTGCAATAATGTCGAGAATTGAATGCACTTATATGCTTTCTATATCCGATGTTATTGCAATGTACTAAGGTCGATTATTGTTTGTCAATGAAGCGTTTCCCGCGATAATATCTCAGTGCAATAAATTTCGACTCGTTCTTAAGTGAATTATTTTTTGTCTTCCTTAAGTATTTGTAATATTTTACAAAGGCCTACTAATAATTGTCTATGTATAATCGACTAATGCATTTTATTTTATTTCAAATAGTTATAGATTATTTTTCTATATATAATTATGGTCTGTTTCAATTGGAATTAGACAAATTGTAAACTTGAATAAGCAAATAATTTCTCTTTAATACTTTTAGTATTCATTTTTTTTAGATATTCGTCAAAATTCATAGATTTTGCTCTGTTTACATTTTATCTAAATTCTATTGTAATGGATTATGTTTATGATTAATTTCAATAGAAAGCACATTATTTTTTTGCGATTATTTAAAGCGCAAATGTGAGTTTATGACATGATTTATAATTTTAAATATACGAATATTTACATCCTGTTCACTCATATTAATAGTGACTGAGATAATAATTTAGGTTGTAATATGAATTTCTCGCGTATTATTCGATTTAATTGCAAACAATCGAATATTTTAAATTTAATAGTACAAGTTCTGATGATTTATTTTATTATATTGACTATAATCGATTTCATTAAAAATGAGTACATGTCTAAATTCAGTTTACACAATAATAAATGATGAAATTCATTCAATGATTTTATTAAAAAACTAAAAAAATGGTTTTAAAATTTATGGATATACTCAGGATAGCATTTTTTTTTTGGCTAATTGTATTAAGTTGACTGCCTTGCGTTTGTTATGCTCAATAGTTTTATGTAGTGGTCTGACATATTATGTGACATTAGCTTATTATTTTTTTTAATCCGAATAGCGGTTTAAGGTATTTAGTCAATTATTGTATAGCTTATTTTATGAGAGCAACATTTTGAAGTCAATGCACGGTCAATTCACATTGACCGATGTCATTTCACACCCCGTCATATGTGAAAGGGCAGAAAAAAAATTGGTATTTAAATTGTGATAGCTTATGGTTTTTTTTTCTCATCGGCATTGACTTCGCTGTGAGGTTGATTTGTTTTTTTTTAAATATTGGGATGCATGTATTTGTGAACGCACAATCATTTGCCAGATGTGAATACAGGATCATGTATACTAATATTAGCTTATATTATGTACAGGGTGTTGTCATAAAATTAACGCCTCACAGCCTAGTAAGCTCGCTTGGCAACGATCAGTATTAAAATCATTTCACCTGTGTCTCTCATCGGAACTGCCAAGTACATTTAATATTAAAATATTTATAAGTATAATTTGCTATACCCCAAGGTTATATATAGTGGACCCGTAGTTACTATATAGCTTTCTTTGAATGCTGCATTTCTCTTTATACCTAGTTTTTATTTTTATTTTTTTGTGAATTGTGTTCTCATTTTGTATGTAAAGCTGGGTGTTTCACGTCTTGAAACTCGTAGCGACAATGTGAATACTATACAATTTAAATAAATGAATTATATAAATACGTTCTTTTGTTTTATTATAATCATAAGGCATAAGGGTCAGGTTATCAATTTTACACAGAGCGATTTCCATCTCACCTCCGCGAGCCAGTAACTCATTGGATAAGAGCAAATTACTCAATTAAATTAAAATCATGAGTTAACGATTATTATCAGATGTTATGTTACCAGGATAACCATATGAACCAGGACCGATAGCTTAACCAGCTCTCCGAAGCACGAAGAGGAGACCCACAAAGACAAACGATCAGTCCGAAACATATAAAAACATCTGAGTGGCGATCGATCGTCGTAGCTCAAAGCAGACTCACTACCAGCACGCCACAAGAGTGGCCCTTTTATTTTATTATAATGTCTACCCTAATTTTAGCGGAATGACCAGATTTCGTCAAGGAAAGGAGAAGGAGAGAATGAAGAATAAGAATTAAGGGTGTGCCCCTTGTGATAGCAATTTTTATGTATTGCGTTCACATTCTTCGAAGCAAACTTCATCAAAAACAATCATTGATTTATGTGAAAGAATACTTCCAATACATTGATGATAAAACAAGTCTTCAGTACAATAAAATAATATCTATCTATAATAAACTGTAACTTTGAAATTATTATATCCTACAAGTCTCTGATAAATCTGTTACGGATAATCACAGAAATTCATATTTTATCTTTACAATATTATCATTTGCTCGCGTGTTGGGTTGCCAGGCCCTAAGGCCGAATGTTTCTTTTAAAAATCCTCGGGTAGTCAAGGTATTTTAGTTAGCAGTGGCGGATTTACAAATTTTTAAAGTATAGGCAGTAAGGTATCAATTGGAAGGAAGGGTCAAATTGGCCTCTAAAAGCTTGGTGTGCTCAGCAAGGCGAGGCACTACTTCACGTCGGCTCATCGCCTGAAGCTCTACAAGGCGCAAATTCGACCGCACGTGGAGTACTGCTCTCACCTCTGGGCGGGGCTCCCCAGTACCAGCTACTTCCAATTGACCGCATCCAACGTAGAGCGGCTCGAATTGTCGACGATCAAGCCCTTTCCGATCGGCTTGATCCTTTGGCATTGCGTAGAGATGTCGGATCACTCTGCATCTTCTATCGCATATATCACGCGGAATGTTCTGAGGAATTGTTTGGATTGTTCCCGCCGGCTGAATTTCACCATCGGACATCGCGACAAAACTGTAAATTCCATCCCTACCACCTCGATGTCTGGAAATCCACAACAGCGCGATTTAGAAGACATTTTCTTCCTCGCACAACCACTCTGTGGAATCAACTTCCCCAGGCGGTCTTCCCGAACCGATACGACTTGGGAACCTTCAAGAGAAGAGCGTATTCTTTCCTTAAAGGTCGGCAACGCGCCTGCATGCCTTCTGGTGTTGCAGATGTTCATGGGCGGCGGTGATTGCTTAACATCAGGTAAGCCTCCTGCCCGTTTGCCCCCTCTTACATAAAAAAAAAAAAAAAAAAAAGAAGGTGTTTGCCGCCCTCGCCTCTGTTTGATATTGGGAAGAGGGAAATACATTTTCTACAATTTCGCTCTTTTCACTCATACAAAGTGTAGGTAGAGGCCGATTACTGGTTGGGGTGCGGCGAACTAGTCGTTTTACTCTAGAATATGGAAGTTTGCTACTCGCAATGTACAATGATAAGTTAGTGGGGACATCATCGCCAAATTTGTTGCTGATTTCTATCTGTAAAACATCAGAAAACCGTTCTATGAGGTAGCAAAAAAAAAAAAATCGGTCCCCAAATTTGCCGCCCAAAAATCTGCTACCCTAAGCCAAATACTACTCAGCCTGCTGGTAAATCCACCACTAGTTCGCCTTCTCCCACAGTTACGCTCTGATTACGTTTCTGTATACTACTAAAAATGTCAAACTCGTAAATATTTGCCGGACACGATCGTACGATCATACATATCCTACTAATCCTGAATATTGGAACTATATATAATCCTAACAAGTTCTACATGTTACATAATTGATTATCATATCATATATTATGTCAGTCTATTAGTAATTCAGTGGGATAAATATAATATATATAATAAAATATTATTTTCATTTTATCTAAATAATATGAAATATAATAATAACAATCAATGCGGGCTGGCAAAATTTACTTATATACTGAATGTAACAATATGAGTATAAATGAAAATTATATGTAGGTACTAACGGGCCCGGCAAACGTTGTCCTGCCCCGAAAAAAAAAAATCTGGAACCCAATAGCAGCGCCCCCTAGTGGTTCCAATTGTTAATCTAAACCTATCTTGAATCCACTGTAACAAACGCAAAAAAAACATCAAAATCGGTCTAACCGTTTGGGGTTAGAGTTCAGTGACATACACACGTACAGTAGAATTATATATATAAATTAAGATATTCAAAACATTCATCACGAATACATACAACTGTATTATTATGTACTGTACAAATTATAAGCGTTATTATTTACAAAACTCTACAACGGTTATAATTATATAATTCTATGCAATTATAATAAACCACAGCCTTGAGTTTTTGAACATTTGACTTCTTATTATGACTCATTTATCAGAATTTCGTATAAGATTTAATTTTGTAACCTGTTCAAAATTACATGTGGCTGCCATAGGACTCGCTTTTAGTACAGCTTGAAGCTACTTTTCCTTGCAGTTAAGAGTTACCGTTCGTCCTAATTTCTGTGCTGTTTCAGCTATTCTCTTTAAACGTGGACTTCAAGAAAGAAAAAGTTAATAATATCTATGTCTGTAGTACTTTTGGACATAAAATATGTATCCATTATTTTTAAACGTTCATATCTAAGGTACAATTACATTCTACGGTAACAAGTTATGCAAATACGGAAAAATTTAAAGTACCTATTTTTTTTTTATTGAAAATAACCTTCGAATCCATGGCTTAGTTTTATCTACATATAATCTCAAAGATGGTTTTATAAAATGTCGGCACTTCACATAATTGAAGAGCGATAAACTATTTTCAAGAGTTTGAAAGTTTATAAATTCTTGGGTATTTCACAGATAGAGCTCGTATTTATATATTTTTAAATCTCAAAATAAAATTGTTCCTCAAATAATGTGGCTAGTGAAATCTTTAATCGAAGAGAATCTGATGAATCCGTAGAGGAATACATTGATTTAATTATTTTATGGTTCAAATTTAATATATGTAGCGTCTCCTAAAGGTTATTTTATTAGTTGTAACCTAGGATATAAAATGCTATATCATCGACTATGTATTTTTATTAACGGAACCCTATTACTAAGCCTCCGCTGTCTGTCCGTCCGCCCTTCCGTTTGTCAGTGGTCTGTATTAGGTAGAGACATGCGCGTAGCAAGGTAGGGGCAGCTGACACCCCCTCCTCTAACCTCCTTTGGACCTCCTTGCAAAGCACTGAAAAATGCACGAATACAATATATTTTGTAACTGCTTAACTAATAACTATTGAAGTCATTTTGCCCCCTCTGGACCCTTAATTAAGATTTTGCCTTGCCCTAGGCCAATATCTGACTACGCCCATGGGCCGCTACGACAAAAAATACTAAAAATAAAGGGAAACCATTCTATGTCATGATGATAACATGAAGAGAGGGTTGTACTTCGAACCGGCCCAATCACTCTGAAACCGTTTTAGCTTTACAATACTATAATAGAATATTACAATTAAATTATGAAAAATTTACGAGAAAGCCTATTTAACTATATAAACATATTATTTGTAAATTTAGCTTTCTTTGCTAAAAATATTACTCACAAATACATTGAGTCAGAATAAATAGAAACGATAGTGTCGTGCGGTAAATCCGCTACACGAATGTAAACATTTTAATGAAAAGAAGCACTTTACTTAAACAGATTATCATTTAGTTGCAACAGTCCTACATTGGCAGGCTGTTACACTTTAAATACTTAGTGTTCGTGAGAGCCGTGCTCACCTCACGTCTTACTCAAAGAGTAACTGTCATAACATAAAACAGGCTTAGTAGCGTCGCGTCGTGCGCGTTAAACGCATGAGTAGTGCTGTCGATTCGTTTTGAAATTCAAACGATTTCCCTCATTCGTTTTGTTTTCAATTTTTCCGCAACTGTGTTACAGTTTTATGGAATGTTGTTTTCGTGAAGTGTTGTTTGTTGTGATTTTGTGATATAACGATAAACTGGTACGTTTTCTTTTATTTATATTAAATATCTTATGTATTAAAATTATATTTGAGATCAGTCAATTGTAAAAGATTAAATTTTAGTAATTTAATCTAAATATTAATATCTTATTGTATAAAATCATAAAGATATAATTAGGTATAATTATGATAATTAAAATATTTTTCTTGCATAAAGCACATTATAACAATTCTAATTGCCTTTTCAACTAATTGAGTGAAAAATTAATCTCAATTGCTCTTAATTATAGAAAAGACAAAAATATTTATTTTAATATTTTATATAATTACTAGATTTTGTTGATACTTTTTATATCTAAGTTTAAATTTTTCGGATAAAGGATATGCCTTTCATAAAGATCGAATCTTTAGAAAGGACTGGGGCCTTACCATTAACTCAAGCGATTCAAAATCAATTGAATTCTGACATTCAGATTTTATATGAGCATGACGTATAAATATAATCGCACCTTTAGGATGAAAACGACGTAACTCAAATAGCAATTTTTTGGGAATCAACAAAATAAATTTGGAAACCTAAACAAACCTAAAAAATATATATATTATATTTTCTTGGTTATTTACGTCAGTTTTTTACGCTCGAATATGGCTAATTTTGTAGTATTGTTACATTGAGAATTTCGTTTTAAGCCATTATACGCTGATAAAAAAATCGTTTTTAATTCTGGCGTTTTCGTTTTAAAGGTGCAGTATATCATAATGTATATATTGAACGACATTTGAATCGCAATAAGAGCTAATGGTAAGCCCGCAGGGACCAACGAGTCTTTTGTCTGTATGAAAGGGCCGGTCCATAATATGGATGCAAATGAGCAATACCATGTCAACCGACACGAATGTAATTTCGAGAAAAACGCGTTTGAAAATTTTGAACAACTTGCTTTATATAATTTTTTATGTATTGGTCAAGTTTTTGGCAATTTCAGACTTATGTTAGTTATTTTACTTATTTTCACTAAAAATAAGTATACAAACTGCATATTTCGTATATAATATTACCCAAAACGTTTAACATAATATATAATTTGCATGATTAAAAAATGGCTTTTTAGAAGTTTTAAAGCTTAAAACCGTACAAATATTAAAGAAAATTGTTCTTCAGCCATTTAACAACACTTCTGCATATATAACTCAGTTTTTTCAATTTTGTGGCTTGACATGGTATTGTTTATTTTTTATAGATTTACTCCGACCGCACGTTAAAGACGCAAGTCAACACTTTTGTTCAGTTTATTTTTTTCTGAAAATTAGCACTCAGTCGTTTATATGTTAGTTAAACATATACATAGAACCAGCAAAAGCTGAATAACAATGACACGTGCTAACTTTTTCAATAAGATTACTTACTTGATGTAAAATTTTAGGATCTTTTTTTGGCACTTCTAGTCTGATTTGTCACTTACTTATTTACGACAAACTTAATAATAAATTCGACTTCACTGCCATTTCAATATAGTCTGGTACGTGGATAAAAAATGAATAAATCTTGTTTTAATATATAGTTAAAATGATTAATGTGTAATATGTATAATTTAATTAAAATTGTGGGACCTTATGATGTACTGTACTAGTTTCAAGAAAGCAAGGGACACCGCTAAATTGATGACTGAAAAACGGGACAGTCCTTAAAATACTGGACTCCTGGCCAACCTAAAATAGGCACGAAAGGGTTGCATTGATTTTTATGAGACTTTTTTTGGTATTGATTTTTTTTTTCACTAAAAGATTAACTAAGGCTAGCTTTATTTTAGAAAAAATTCCGTTAAAAATACCCAAACAATTATTCTGTAAACCACGCTCGTATAGCCACAGACACAGTTAGAATGCTGGTGTTTTATAAAAATTACAATCTGATTATGAAATTGTAATTACTGATTGCCTAATAAAAAAGAAACTTATAAACTATTCTTATCACAGCAATGAAATGCTTAGTGTATAGTGTTATGCAAACACTTATTGCAATGGAATTGTGTTTTCTTTATACTTAACAATATTTCTTTTATCTTTTTAAAATAAACCTCGAGAATCTTTTCTTTATCTAAAACCCAGACAAGGTTTATAAAATGCGTGACGCACGGCAGCCCAAAATGGGAACAGTTAAAAAATATAATTAATTTATTTAAATAATATATTAAATTAATGAATTATATTATTGAATTAAAAATAATAGTTATATACATTTTTAAAACCAAGCTTTTATTGAAATGGTCTAAAAATAAATTAATTAATTTTAAATTGAACGAATTTAATAAAATAATAATTTTATTCATTTAATGATTATTAATGAATTAATTATTAGAATAATTTCATAACATTCCGAGCTACTACAGACTCCACCAACACTTAGAATACGCCTGCAATTTTGAAGACCTTATAAGATTATTTTGAAAATCTCTTTTCAAATCCTTAAGTATCTTTACGCTAATGCTGCGTATTCAAATTGAAAAGTCCCTTTCTGAAGAATGACATGAGCTTATTTTTGTTTTCATTTAATCCAAAATATTTTTACAATATTTTTTTAATTTTAATGCAATTAGGGCTACCAGGAAAAAAACACCTTCACCGATTCGGTTCAGTGGCTCAATAATTATGATTGAGTAAACGCAAATAGATCGCCGAATTGTCCTTCATCTTCCAACAAATCAATATATTATTTTAAACTTAAAAACATAATTAAAATAATTAAATCACACTAGAATAAATTCACGTATTATTCATGAATTTACATGACACAAACTCTTCTTGTATAGACGAAATCTAATCTAAGGTATTTTCTTGCATAGAATTATAATATTAAAACATCTTTTTAAAATTTGTATCACAGATGAAGAAGATGGGCAATATAGCATAATAAATAACCTAATATACTTTGTAAGATACTTTAATATAACTTATTGTTTTTATTTGTATAACAAAACAAAACTTTCACTTTTATTCTCGTGTGGAGACTATACGTCCGTATGCCGCCTCTATACTTTTCACGTTATGTAATAAATTAAATCATCGATCGTAAAAAATAAAAAAGTCCTTTATAGAGCTTCTATTATGAATAACACCTATTTTCATTCTTTTAAAAAATCCTTATAATATTATAAATGCGAAAGTAACTCTTTCTGTCTGTCCGATTTAAATAAAATTTGGTACACAGATAGAATAGAGCCGGAGAAAGGACATAGACTACTTTTTACTGCGAAAAAAGCGTTGTAAGGGGTCGAAAGGAGGGATGAAAATTTGTCTGGAAGTACCGTCATTTATAGAGCTAAAAACTTGAAACTTATGTTTAAGGCTGTTGATTGGATATATATAAATAAATATGATATTTAAAGTTCATAAAAGCTTTATCCTCAAAGGTCTTCTTCATCCTAGCATTATTCCCGGTATTTTATGTACCCAGGGTCTGCTTATTACTCTTATCCGGATTTGACAGGTTACTAGGTTTTACACGGAGCGATTGCCATCTGACCTCCGCAACCCTAAGGGCGAACCAGTAACTCATTGGATAAGAGCAATTTACTTATCAAGAGTTAACGATTATTATCAGATGTTATTGATAATAACCGGGACCGACAGCTTAACGTGCTCTCCGAGGCACGGTGGGCGATCCACACGGACAAACGCCCAGACCGAGACAGAAATTTTAACAAACATCTGCCCGAGCGGGAATCGAACCCGCAACTGTCGAGACCAAAGGCAGACTCGCTACCCACAACGCCACAACGGTGTCTTTATCCTCAAAGGTGTAAAATAAAAATAGGGAATAAGGGATGCAAGTTGTATGGTAATATGTAAGGTTTATGTGGAGGTTGTACAGGCAGGCGAAGCCGCTGGCAAAAGCTAGTATTTCATATTTTCGCCCCTCCTGCAGCATGATCACGGCAACATATTCTACTAATTAAAATACTTTAATGACGTGCAATTGCTAAGTTGCAGTCATTGTTATACCTAGATGATATCTCACAACTTTTTTTAATAGAGGAACTGCGTTGCGAGACTTGGATTTTTTTTACATTTTATGTTTTCGATGTGATACATTTTATTCTCTACAAATATTAAAACATTTATTATTTTAAGGAATTTAATCACTTACTGGTTATGTAAATGTAATATTATCAAAATTTAAAATGAATAATAAATTATTATAATGAATATTCGTAAAAACATCTTTTTATTTAATTAAAAATTCAATTCAAACAATCACGCATAAACGGCTTCACTCATTGCGATGAAATTTAGTACGCCATTATCTTATCACCTGGATTTTTAACACATTGGATATTATTTATCCTGGAAAAATGTTCAGTTCCCGCGGGATTATCAAAAACATGCTACAGGGCGTATTCAATTGAAATTCGGTATGAATGTGTCTTACAAATTATTATTTTCTGTAGTAAATTTCGCACAAAGTCGCTGACAGATACTAGTTTATGACAATATCAGAATTTCTAATAACTCAGTTTAAGCCTTACGTGTTTTTAGTTGTGTTTTATTAGGTAATTCCGTTGATATATTTATTCTGAATCGCAATCCAAATAAATCAACTATTTGGGAGAAAAAAATTAAAACAGTAAGGCTTTACTACAAAAGTGATTTTAATTACTTATATTAATTTTACCCACAAAGGCAACCTTCAGAACACTAGATCATTGACCTAATCCAAGAACTTGACACAGATTTACGTCTCCCGTACCCCAGTGTGACGACAATCCAGGCAATCGGTCTAAACTATTATTATCCGGTGAGGATACTTATTTTAAAATACACTACGGTATAAATATCGCGGTAATAATCTACTTGAATCTATAGTTATCTTACGATGCGTTAGTGATGACTGCCTACCTGTTTTACCTAGTGTTAAATTCTGTGCATTTTATGAGCAAAGAATTAAATGTCCGCCTAGAAAGAAAGTTTTATGCTTCTAGTTTCAAAAATGACGGTCATCCTATACACAAAATTACTAATAGAGGTTCTATTGCACCCATTCTAGGGAATTTTCGAAAACGTTAAAACACAGTCATATCTCTCCGTAATTGTTCGCAAAAAACGTTTCATGCTTCTACTTTCAAAAATGACGAATGTTCATACAAACTTTCAAACCCCTTTTCAACCACTTAGAGGTTGAATTTCCAAAAATCATTTCTTAGTGCTCGTTTGCGTTTTAAAAACAACACCTGTGAAAAAACACAGTACTGTAGGTGTAATGGCTGGGCAGTGGGCATTGATATGTCGGTTAGATTAGGTTAAGTTTTTACATAATTATATAAATTAACCTACAAATTTCAGCTTAACTACTACCCATTATTAAATTTGCTCTTATCTCAAAGGATCGTTCCTTTGAATCTTGTATTTAAATGATCATTTCTCATCACGGCTTTAAATGGCCCAACCTCCATCTGACTTCTGCAGTCCTTTAGACACAAACTTATAACCTATTAGTATAAGATATTATGTGATAGTAACCGAAGCCGTGAGGTCGACGTGCTCTGCTACGTGTTGGTCAGCATCCAATATAAAATCTGCCCGAATCAAGAATCAAACCCTTCACATCTGTATTAAAGATAGGTACAACCACAGCATGGTCGTAAAATTTTTTGCTTATTAATTTTAATAATGACGACGTTGTGGCGCAGCGGTAGCGAACCTGCCTTAAACGCCAGAGGTCGCGGGTTCGATTCCGCTCGGAGCATAATATGTTTGTATTGACCATGCAAGCATATTTTCCGGTCTGGGTGTATTTGTCCTTGTCATTGTATGTGTTTCCGGACCCCGACACAGGATATCACTATCCTAATGGGGGCCGTTGAGTGTGTAGCGTTTATTTATTTATTTTATGTTATCTTATACAAATATAAATAATAAAACCTAAAGGTTCGCATTTTATTGGAAGCAATAAAAAAAGTTTCCACGAATCACTCAGTCATTATTATAATATAACAATAATAATAATATTATACTGCTGAGAATTGACAAAAAAAAATCTTAAAAACAACAAAACGAACATGCGTTTAATTTTGACGTTCTATAAAAATATTTTTTATGGAAAATTTAATAAAACTATTCATTTGCATATTCTATTAATAATAAATAATTAATGACAATATAAAATGATCTGTATTCAATAAAATTTGAATAACGTTTGCTATAGAAACTTTTGGGTCATGGAGCGTTAGTACCTACAAAACAATTTCTAAAAGATACTACACCCCGACTCCTTGCCTCCACAGGTGATATGAGAGCTGGTTCATTTTTAGCCTAAAGTTCAACTAGGATTCTTGCCACCATTCCCCGTGGACATGATTTTTACAGTTGTAATTATTTATAAATATAGTTAATATTTTTCCTACCCAAAGTATTCAAATAGGCATTTCAACCGTGGCTCTTTCAACATGCAAAATCGGATGGGCTGTTATTTTTATTTGGAAAAACGTTTCTTATTGTTCAAGATGATGTCAATAATGACGAATTAAACATAGAAAACTTTCACAGTTATAATTTTAGTAATTAGTAATTGTTAAAGTACCGTATCGAAAGGGCTTATCGTATTACTAGCCTCCGTTGTTCGTCCATCCATCGTTCCTTGCTGTATCTCATGAAATGTAATAAATAAATCGTTGATATTTTTATTGATTGTGATCTGTAATAAAGAATAATAAAAACTAATTTTATATTAAAATTAATGGAATACCATACAAAAAATCTAATATTTATTGTATGGTGGGTAACCCTTTATTGAGTCCGACACGCTCACACAGTTTTATTTCAGTTCAAGCATATACTGGTCAAAAGGAACAGTGACTGAATAATGAGAAGTCATTCCTGAATGGTGATTTCGACCTTTAGCAAATTGGATTGTTTACCTCAAATTGATAATTTAAAGAAGACATTGTTATTATTTGGAACATTGCTCTCTCTACACAATGACGCGTCAATTTGTAAAGCAGACATGACTAATAATATTTTGTTTGGTATATAATGAAACTTATTTCATATTATTTTTTTAAACAAATTAACATAAGAAAAATACTGAAACAATACAAATGACGTACGTACTTACTTAAATGTAACTTCGAAAAACAAGTTTTATGTTATGTATCTGAAATGCAAAACTCATAAATACATTGTATGTTAATAACCAGCTTCTGCCTTCGTCCGCGTGAATTTCACATTTCACCTCTTCAAGGGTACAATTTTAGACTATGTTAAAACACGAGTTTCTTTATCTGTAATTGTTCACCTAAAAACTAACTAGTTAGTTTTAAAAATGACAGATTTCCATACAAAATTTCAATCCGTTTTTCACCCACTTTAGAGGTGAAATTCGAAAAATCCTTTCTTATTGCTCCTTTACGTCTTAAAAACATTATTTGTGAAAAAATTCAGCTTTCTAGGTCCAAGGTACTAAGCTGCCTAGCTTGTATGTTGGTCTAGTTGGTATGTCAGTGAGTCAGGTCGTCTCCGTTTTATACCTTTTAAACAGGTGAGACATATTTTTTATTGAATTTTATTGATTTCTAACCTGTGATAGCTTCCCAATCTCATCAGTAATCAATCTCAAAGTCTCATCAATCAGTAGCCGATTCTCAGACTTATTGAATAGGCATAAAAAATTTCATAAGAATCGGTCAAGCCGTTTCGGAGGAGTATGGGAACGTACATTGTGACACGAGAATTTTTTATATTAGAGATAATATTACTTAAGTTTATTAGATTCTAAAATAGTTAGTCAGACAGACAGACAGATAGAAAGACAAAAATTAAAAAAATGATATTTTTTCATGTAAGTACCGTATATACTTACATGTGCATTTAGTGAACAGCTGTTAATTTGTAATTACAAACAGACATTTCAATTTTATTTTTTGATATAGATTTACGATGTATTATATACGAATAAACTTTTTTATCAAAATTATAATTAGAATATGCAATGATAGACTTTTAACTTTTTATGCAAATTCTATATAGAAAAAGTTCATATACATTACAGTCTTGTATCTTCCTTAAAAATAAAAATTATTTTACAAATATTTAACCTATTATAAGAATGATGTAAAGTCCCGATTTCATATTCTATTCATTTTAAATTCGCCGTATTAGTGGTATTATAATAATTTTCCTTTTAAAATAATCTAATAATAAAAAATCAGGGGTCAGTGAAATGTCAGATGCAAAACTAGTCTTTAAATAAAAAATAACGTTTACAAACGAATACACCGTTAAATTTTATATTTTTAACCGGTTTCAAATAGGAACCGGTTATCCTGGATAAGTGTTTTTGCGTATATTATTCAATGCCTTAAGTCTCTCCTGTATGTTGCGCTCCAAGCCTTCAAACATTAAAAGCTCAACGGTAGAAGGGCCGACTCGATCCGTTAACGCGAGAGTCGCGACTCGCGGGTTCGATCCTGACCCCTTGAGCTATTGTCGTTCCCACTCCTAGCGCGAGCTTCGAGCTTATTTGGAGGGGAAATGGTAATATTAGTAAGCCTTGAAAAAGCATTGCTAACATTATTTTTTACAAAAAAAAAGCATTTTAGCATATAGACATTTTAACATAGATATATAGAGCCTGTCGTAACATAGGTCCTATTTAGTCATCATCATCAACATCATATCAGCCGAAAGACGTCCACTGCTGGACATAGGCCTCCCCCAAAGAGTGCTACAATGACCGGTCCTGCGCCACCTGCATCCAGCGGAGTCCCGCGACCTTTACCAGGTAATCAGTCCACCTTGTCGGGGGTCTACCTACTCTGTGCCTTCCGGTACGTGGTCGCCATTCGAGAACCTTTCCGCCCCAACGGCCATCGGTTCTACGTGCAATGTGCCCCGCCCACTGCCACTTTAGTTTAGCGATTCGGAGGGCTATGTCGGTTACTTTGGTTCTGCTACGGATTGCCTCATTTCTGATGCGATCACGCAGAGAGACTCCCAGCATAGCCCTCTCCATTGCCCTTTGGGTGACTTTGAGCCTTCTCATGAGGCCCATAGTATTTATTGGTACAGCCCCTATTTAGTAGTACAGCCTTGTTACTTTTAGCTTGAATGCACCAGCTTAGCCGGGGCTAGTACTATTCTTCCATAGAATATCGACGTGAAGCAACAGATAAGTGAAAGCGTTGGAGGCCCAAAATCCCCACCCCTTCTTATCCTTTCCTTATTTTCCATTCTTTTTCCTCTCTTTTCCTTGGTTCTGCAAGGCGCTTGTGATCCTCCTAGAAGCGTCAAGAGTGGGCAGGACGCTGACCTCATGGTAAGCGATTACCGCCGTACATGAACATTTGCAATACTAGAGGACATGCAGATTGCCGACCTTTTAAAATGCTACTGGCTATACGCCGACCGATCTCGAAGCACGGCTGACGAGCAGTCACTTCATGAGCTTTTAACAAACTTACAATGGTCGCTACCCAGGCGTATTTAAGTCGTACCACCAGCAACAGGCTACGGTGATCCGTAACCGCTTACCATCAGGCAACGTCTGCTTGTTTGCCAAATTCTGGTAACCGGTGAAGACAGTGGTGTGTGAAGATTCGATAAAATGGATTTCGCATAACAAACTTGTACTAAAATAGAAAAATTAAAAAAACTAGCAGTCCTTCTTTCTGACGACGTTGACGACGTTTCGGCATAGGGGCAGCGAACCCGCTTTAAGCGCCACAGGTCGAGAATTCGGTTCCCACTCGGAGCAGATGTTTGTATTGACCATGCAGGCATATGTTCCCCCCTGGGTGTTTGTCCTTGTCCTTGTATGTATTTCCGGGACCCCGACACAGGATATCGTTAACCTAATGAGGGCTGTTGAGTGTGTAGCATTTATTTATTTATTCTTTCTGAAGTAAGTAACTAACACCATTATTCCTATAAAATGTATGAAAATGTGACTATCATGTTAATAGACAAGTCACGAGAAATTTATACAAAGTTACGGAGCTATTTCACAAATACTGTCAGAAAAAACAATGATTCTATTGTTCACGGCGGCTATTATTCTTAAACATAAAATATAAGGGCGAGTACAAACCAGTATTTTTTACGTATTTAAACTTGTTTTTCGAAGCGCGTATACGTGCGGATAGGCGCGCTTTTTAACGCGCAACTCTTACGTGCATTAACGCGTTTATAAGCTTGTATACGCGCCTAATAATTCTTGTATAATATTTACTGATACCACCGGTTAAAGCGTATACGCCGTAACAAAACCGTCTTTTGTTGTCGCGTGTACTCTTACCGACCTTTTGAAGCGCGAAATGAAGCGTGTACCTTTTACGCGCGACCTTTTACGCTCGAAAGAACGTTGGCCTGAAACCATCCTATAAGATTACAATAACTAGTTATTACGTCAGAAATTATGAATATTTTTAAAACATGACGTCATCTGAAATTATATTAATAGATATTAAAACGTTTAAAAAGTGAATTGGTATTCAATTATTATCTGTGATATATACATTTTCCCTGTCACAACATTATTTTTAATGTAAATTATTATTATTTATTTATTTGCAACCTGTATACATGCAGTCTGAGCATGGCAAAAGATTTAATTAATTATTATTTAAAATCGAATGCATTATAACTTATAGATAGACACAATTGTATAATATTAAGTTACAAAAATTTAATAATTTCAATGTTGTAATTATTTTTAATTTATTAATATCTCATTTGTATGTACCTTGCCATAATTATAATAAATAATTGATAGTAATTATATGCATATGGCATAATAAAAAAACTGGACCAAAATTTAAAAAAATCATTATTTAATTTAAAAAAATTACATATTCAAAGTATTTGCCTTGTGCGAAAAAGTTTTATAAAGTTATTATAAAATTAAAAATAACTTGAATACAATAATAATAACAATATTAACCATTCATTTAATTAACCAAAAATACTTAATGAATGAATAAAATGAAAATTAAAATAAATTAAATGTATTCAATAAATCAAATACAAATACAAATAAAAATTAAAGTCAAAGATCATGTTGTACTTGTCATGTGATTAGTTGCCAACCTTGTTTCAAAGTTGTTCTGGTTGCAGCCGAAATCGACTTTTTACGTTCGCTCTAAACTCACGGAGATGCTCAGTTAAATACCACTATGCGGTCACCTATCCACGAACTGACCGCACCTAACGTTGCTCAACGTTGTTCGTTTACAGACTAGGGAGCGCACCTGGCTATGAGCATCTAATAGTCATATTGAAAGACACCCACTCCGTCTGTATACAGAGCATACTCATAATAACTGCTATTTGCAAAATTATTTTCTTCCTCATAACTATACAGCGGATTTCCTTAAAGATGGACTACGTTACTTTAAAAACACTTGAGGAGCGGATACCTTGTTTAGATAAGAATTTAATAGGTATTGTATATTAACAAGGAATATATCCATCTATTGTGTAAACTAAGATAGATTGTAAACTTTGAAGTCCAGAGTGAATACCTCTGGCTTTTCAAGTTTTTAAAATTGTGTTTTGTTTTTATCTCGTGGTTAACGTGAAAACCATTGTAAAGGGTTTACTTATCTTTTTCTATGACATGCAGGTTGCAAGTCTACAAAATTTTAAGACGTATATCCACCAATTCCAGTTGTGGTCCTTTGTTGGTGGTAGGGCGTTAGCAACGCACTTGTATGCGTCTGGTCTAGCAGAAGTTCTTGGGCAGTAGTATTCCCTTAACATGAGGTGAGCCTCCTGCCGGTTTGCTACATCAGATAACTATTGTTAGTAATAAATTAAAATAAAATTAAAATTAAGTATGATAATTAAATTAAATTGTATATATAACAGTTAAGCAGTTAAGCTTAAGGCAGTTGGCACAGAAGATGATCCGACATGGTGTACGTTTCCTACCTGGTCATCCACTCCACCAAGTGGTTTACAATAGGATAGTAAAAACAGTCAGTCACTGTTTTCAGGATGTTGTTGCTGTCCCGTTTTCTAGATATTAAAATTGCATTTCTCTTTCCTATGATTGAACTGGTCGATTATGTCCGTCACCGTTAAGCACATATACTTGAAACAGAAACTAAGCAATTGGAAACTCAGAAGTTTTTGCCCTGTTTTGAACACACCTTTGCTTAAAATCACCGTTTTTTATCCATTGAGCCATCTCAGTTTATTACATGTATGATATGGAGTTTTGATATCCAGAATTTAACAGTCAAATTAGTTTTAATATGAACTAAAACTACACAGGAAATTTCCACAATCCCAGTCACATAGCAGACGGCTAAATTACTGGGGGATCCCAACTAGACCTTGCGCGCCCTCTTTGCTTCTACGAGATGATTTATTACTCATTTATTGTTACTACCTGTCATTACTATCGTACGGATTGTAGAGCTATCTGTTAACTATGATTATTATAAAATCTAATTAACCTTCAGTATGCCGTAAAAAATCTTAGTTAAAATTAGCTGTGTCGCGAAAAATCGCGCCTTCACTCGCGTGGTAATTACAGTACAGAATTATTAAATAAAATTACATTAGGTATTACACGAGAATTTTCCCAGGGCCTGCTTATTACTCTTATCCGGATTGGACATTACTAGATTATACACAGAGCGCTTGCCATCTTACCTCCGCAACCCTAAGGGCGAACTAGTAACTCATTGGATAAGAGCAATTTACTTATCAAGAGGTAATGATTATTATCAGATCTTATGTCATAACAACCGGGATCAACATCTTAATGTGCTCTGCGAGGCACGGTGGACACCCACTAGGACAAATGTCCAGACCGTCAATGCAAACATCTGCCCGAGTGGGAATCGAATCCGCAAAATCAAGGCTAAAGCCAAACTCGCTACCCACAACGCCACAACAATGTCAATTTGTTTTGCGCATAACTCTAATTCTAAAATGTAACCTAGTGTACTATCCAATATAATCTTCTATCATCTAATCGCATCAAAATCAGTTCAACCATTTCGGAAGTTAGCCGATTCAGACAGACATGGCGACAAAACATTTTAAAATTAGTTTTTTGTTATGAGAACCGTCTACACTTTTATATGCATTTAGTAAAATACTGTTATTCTGACAACACCAATAGACACGTCTGTTTTATTTACTTGAATAGACAAATAATAATATTGTTTATAATCTCTATAAATATATGTATATACAAATCAGTAGAACAGGATTGGAACCACTTTCACGTACACTTTCATATTAATGAAAGCTCTTGTCAAAATGTTGACGTAAACAATAATTTTATCGATGTTAACATTAAAAGAATCTCATTGGAAATGATTAATTATGTTGCTTAATGACGACGTCGTGGCGCAGCGGTAGCGAACCAGCCTTAAGCGCCACAGGTCACGGGTTCGATTCCCGTTGAGAGTAGATGTTTTTATTGACCATACAAGCATGTTTCCGGTCTGGGTGTATTTGTCCTTGTCATTGTGTATGTTTCCGGACCCCCGACACAGGATATTACTATACTAATGGGAGCCGTTGAGAGTGTAGCGTTAATTTATTAATGCCTTATTTTTCGCATATATGTATATGACACAAAAATTAATCCATTACTATTACTTAATTCAAAAGGAAAAACAAAAATAAGACTGAAATCGTTTCGATCTCCAAGCACTTCGAGCGTGTTATATTTTTAATACCAATCTGCCCCAAGCGAGAATAAAACCTTACCTTCGGCGTTGTGTATGACAGGTTTACTATCACTGGTCTACTACATTGGTCGTCAATTTTTTTCGTAATAACAAACAAACCAAAAGTCCTATCAGAATTTCTTAATAGTCAATATAGGTTACAGTTTTCGTTACAAATATTATCTATTTAGGCTACTTACGAAGAAGTCATTAAGACCGCTTACAATAATTAAATATACCCAAATACATATAGCACTAATCGCTTATTCTAAATATTGTGCAATATAATTATATAATTTTATATTTAAAATAACTTTAAAAAGTGTGTGATTATTATAGTAGGTACTTCTGTAATTGCTTTAATTATTTTAATAATTACATAATTCATTAAATTATAATCCATTATTATTTAATCCAACATTTGTACTGAAAAGGCAAACGAAAATGTATATCGACATATTTAAAAACGTAATAATTGGATAATATAAAATCGATTGATAAATTTGTATCGGATGAACAGAGAGACAAGAAAACAGACGACGTTGTGGCGCAGCGGTAGCGAACCTGCCTAAAACGCCACAGGTTATTACGCACATAAGGGTTATTGACCATGCAAGCATATTTTCCGGTCTGGGTGTATTTGTCCTTGTCCTTGTATATGTTTCCGGACCCCGACACAGGATATCACTACCCTAATGGGGGCCGTTGAGTGTGTAGGGTTTAAAAAAAAAAAAAAAAAGGAATTGATAATAATTAAACGTGTTGCGGGACACGCGTCATGTCAATTTCCTCGTCATGGCAATTCTTGCAAGGTGGTCCCACCCTTTGGAAGGGTAGGGGAAAAGGAAGGGAACAGAGAAGTTACGAGATTGGGCCTCCAGCGCCCACACTCATCACACAAAACGCAATATTATATACGTACTGTTACTTAATATATTGACTTCTCATTTTATATATTTCTTCTTCTTCATCCTAGCATTATTCCCGGTATTTTATTTTACCCAGGGTCTGCATATTACTCTTATCCGGATTTGATAGGTTACTAGTTTTTACACAGAGCGATTGCCATCTGACCTCCACAACCCTAAGGGCGAACCAGCAACTCTTTGGATAAGAGCAATTTACTTATCAAGAGTTAACGATTATTATCAGATGTTATGTGATAACAACCGGGACCGACAGCTTAACGTGCTCTCCGAGGCACGGTGGGGAGACCCACAGACAAACGCCCAGACCGAGACAGAAATTTTAACAAACATCTGCCCGAGCGGGATTCGAACCCGCAACCGTCGAGACTTAAGGTAGACACGCTACCCACAACGCCACAACGGTGTCAATTTATATATTTCTGACTTTATTTATTTTAGATATTCTGTGGGAGGGAAGTACTTCCCAGGTCGAGGGAGCTTATTTGTGCTGAGAGGAGCGTGGCTCTACTACTTACATCGGGGAATCACTGTTGCTGCATTAATGTCATCGTTTCGAGGGGATTTTTAGTTAATAAGTACTTGTAAATATTGCTTTCTTTACCTATAGTTCAGTATTTTTATCTTATACTTAAAACTTATTTGTTTTAATAATTCATCTAGTTCTAGTTACTGATTCATTGCGGCGGTGCACTAGTTTTCGAAATGACTTATTAACTCAAAATCCCCGTCAAAATCTGAACATAATAAGTGTCGTATTCCAACTTAAAAACGGAAACTTTTTATTGCGATTCCAATAATCTTACTAATATTGTAAACGTGAAAGTTTGTGATAATAATGAACGAATGTTTGGATAGACGTTTATTACTCGTTCAGACAAAAAATACTAAAAGGATTTATTTGTATGACATTTGGCACACAAAGATCTTATAACCTGGATTACATATGATACTACATTGGATAATTTTACCCCGTTAAAAATATTGAATTCCCATTGGAATACCAAAAATACTACATTAGCGCAAGCAAAAACGCGGCCAAAGCTAGTCTTCCACGTAAACATTTTAATCCAGAAATGTGTTACACTCGGAAATACCTCAATGACTACTGACAATTCGTTGATTTTACATACATTTTTAGTTTTAAGAATTCATAAAATTTGCAACGTTATACAGCATTGTATACGTACAACATTTTATTTGTAAAAGGTTGCTCAGTCTTGATATTATTAGTTATATAAATACAATATATACATGTTTGTATCTTATCCGGCTGTCCTTGTGAGTCTTGACACTTCCTCAAAATGGATACATATATTAAGCCATTGTCTTGAGGTACTTTAGGAACCGTATTATTTATTTCTGTATATTGTTTATTTTTCTACAATTATTTAATTCTGATTGTTTCTAGGTTATTATAAAAAAATAAAAAAATAAAAATATATTAATTTTTATTGGACCATATAAATAGGTTATGATGCTAGACCTAATTACATATCTTTCACAATATATTTTAATCTTATATTTGAATGTTTTTGCTGAGTTTCTGAACGTATCAATATGTATTAATAAATAATAATGCAGGTTTTTATTTACTTAGTATGTATATAAAATGTAAAATAAAAAGTTCAATATGGACAATTATTTCAATACGTTTCCAAATCGAGGGCGATTAAGCGACGAGAGCTCCCCGTTCCGGTAATGAGCACAACAACGTCCTTTAAGCTATCTATTATAATTTGTACATAATCACTGAGGCATGACAATGTATGGTTAACCAGTAATCTGTACTGTATTTATACGGTTCTTGTTACGTAAATGAGTTACTTCTATTGTTAGGTTTGGTTTGACTTTTTTATTGGGGCAAAATGATTATTTTCTTATTTAATTATTTGTTTAATATTTCAAAATACCTTCTATTCAAGTATTTCTCAGGGCTCATGGGCTCCAAATTCATATGTTTAAAAATTTCATATATTATTTTTTTAAAAATACATAAATAAACGTTGCACACTCAACGGCCCCCATTAGAATAGTAATATCCTGTGTCGGGGTCCGGAAACATTCACAATGACAAGGACAAATACACCCAGGCCGGAAAATATGCTTGCATGGTCAATACAAACCAGTCATATTATGCTCCGAGCGGGAATCGAACCCGTGACCTGTGGCGTTTAAGGCAGGTTCACTACCCCTACGCCACCACGTCGTTATTTGTAATAAAAACCTATACCCGATGTATTGTTTTTTTTTTTGGATACTAATGTCAAGTTTTTGCTCCAGCACAGAAAAGTCGTATGAAATACGGTGATAGAGTAAAAAACTCACCAATTTTGTGTCTTGAAAAGTAAATTTCAACAGTCTGCGTTCCTTACATATTTCCATATTCCTGCTCACTTTTTTCACATCTTCATCTCATCTCTGATGTTACCAGTGAGCATAGCTTGTGGGTCAGGACAGGTTCATTTTCATTTATAAATACATTAATATCATCATCATATCATATGAAAACTATGTAGGTGTGTAAAACTGCAGCATTTTTGAAGATACTAACTAGCAAAAAATGCATCGGTTTATTGGAAACAAATATTTCCTGCACTTTTTTAATCAGACACGATTTGCCGTAATGTTATCGTAAAAAATATCATTAGCATTACCGTAATGATTACAAAATATTACATGATTGACAGCCAGGGCCGTACTCGTAATTGCTTGGTAGCGAATAAAACCGAGATTATCCTACTACGAAGCCAGCATATAAAAATAACGACTCTAATTTTGATATATAGATATAAATAAATAATAATCGCTACACACTCAAAGGCCTCCATTAGGATAGTTATATCCTATGTCCGAAAAAAATAATAATAAACGTCACACCATTGGGGTAGTAATATCCTGTGTCCGGGAGTCTGGAAACATACACAATGACAAGGATAAGCATTCCCAGACCGGAACATGTATGTTCAATAGAAACATCTGCTTCGAGCGGAAGTCAAACCCGTGACCTGTGGCACTTAAGGCAGGTTCACTACCGCTGCGCTAACTAAGTCGTAAAGTATATATAGATGTGCTTCCAATCGTATCATTCAGATAAACCTCATAATAGGTTCTATAATTAAATTATAATTAATTGTTTAAAAAAAAGGTGTGTTTTAGCGCCTAGGCGCTCCCGTAAAATCTGTTGACACACGGAATACCAACTACTTTAATCAACTCTTTTATAAAATCAAATTATATGGACGCAGGTTTTTCTGAATACACGTTAAGAAAACCTGCGTGCTATAAACTTTGAGTTTTATGTTTCGAAATTTTACTACAGTTTAAGTTAAAATCTATCTTGCTAAATATTGCATGTGCATAACCATATTATTTTATTAAACTGTAAATTAACCTAGTCACAAGCAGGTTTAGAACAAGTTCGTTTAGATCGTAAAGTTATTAACCCTAATGTTCAGAATCCTATTTCTACATTTATTTTGAAATACTTATCCTACATTTATTAATATTTAAAATAGCGTTACCAGAAATTTTCGTTAATTATTTTAATTTCTTCCCTAATTCTCGTAGTGTCGTGTTATGTTTTCAGTATCGAAAATTTGAAATGTTAATCTCACTAAATTGTAGACAGCATTAAATTATAAATAAATAAATGAATAAACGCTATACACTCAACGGCCCCCATTATGATAGTGATATCCTGTGCTTGTTTTTCAAAGCGTCAGTTCAAAACGCTACGCTTAACGGTTTGAAGGATTCATAGAAATTAGCCATCATTAGATTTGTTACACTGTTTACGGATGTTAAATAGAATGGGCAATCTGGTTTAATTAATTTCTGTAACCAATTGATTATTATTTTAGTGATTACTAAGTACGTATACCGTAAATTAAGATTCTATTTTTGTACATAACAGAATAATATTACAAAGTTAGCGGTTACCACGGAGGCCCCCGACTACGTTGGGAATTTGGCACTACAATTTCCAATCGCTGGTCGTAGATCCGGAGGCAGACCCAAAACAATGTGAAAAGATGTAGTGTTAAAGGATTACCAAAAAACTATAACGCGAGCCGCGGGCACTACTAGTGTTATATGAAAAGTTCGACACATTAATTTATTACGATTCTAAAAATGCTGTATCTTACCTGTGACATACAGATAGTGTAAGCTCAGAAGTAGGTCTGCTTATCACTAGCCTCCCAATAATACCCACCCTGTGGGAATCCAAAACTCGTCAAACCCAGAGCCTACTCTGAAATCAGGAAAAACGCTTTAAAAAATGCTTATTATTTTAATTTGTTTTTGTCTCATAAAATCATCTGCATCATTGCCGCAATTCTTTTGTCATATTTAAATGGTGCTTAAGCTTAATAAAGGTTGTTTTGTTTTAAATTCTAAAGACCGAACAAGGTTATTTCGCAAGGATCATTGTATACGAGTACCTAACAGGTAAAATGTCACAAGGTAAGCTATTTAACTTTACACCCACATACATTTAAAACCAATAACTCAAATACATTGTATTTTGAGTAAATGTAAAAACATACAATCATAGTAAATGCAAATTACAATAAACACTATGAATATTTCTACGACACGTTGATATTATCGTGACCGTAGTTCGTCGGTTCTTTCTTAATTTAATTCTTTAACTATGTCATAATTTTGTGTGGGTTCAAAATTGTCCCCGGCGACGGGACCAATACGGTGACGACTTTATAAAAAGGAAAAAAAACGTAAAGGTTAAGGACCGGAGACCTCTTCGCCCCTTGCCTGACCCCTCGTCTATTCTGGTGAGTAGGAAGAGAGACGACCATCCTATCGCCTTTCCATCTTGTGGCCCTGCATGGATGACCACTTCAACTATCACAGTCCTATCCTCTCAGCTAGCCAGTCTATCCCGGTCGTTCGGTGATATAGAATTTGAACTACTCCAAATATAAGAACAGTAGCATGCGATTACTAATATAGTAATATTAGTAATAAGGTACTAGTTTCCGCCGCAAACGTGACTTACGAGCCATGAGCGGTACGAGCATGCATTAGTTTCGTTTATTCATTTTGCTTACCATTGCTGTATCAGCTATTCAATATCCAGAGCGGTACAAACATACCTACGTGTAATGTGTAGGAATGTAATGTGAAGTTTAAGATATCATCGTGCTCTGCGTATGTATGCTGTACTCACAGTATGGGGCGGAGAACTCTAGCGCCAAGGCGACTTCTTTGATACTACGTTTTACAGGCAGTTGAAGTCGAATGTTTTTTAAAGAGATTATATTTTCCTTGTAAAGCAAAAAACGAAACGATGAGTGTCGTTTAATTGAAATAATTAATACAGAATATACAAGAGAGTCGTTAGATTAGATACAATGCTTATCTTTATAGCAATTTACACAACATTTATCATTGAAATGCTTTCCCGGAGTTTTAACAGAACCTTCAAACTTCAATGCGGTAAATAATGAGTAGGTATACTGATCAAGATTGTGTTGAATCCACCAGATATAAAGATGATTATTTATTTAATTTTAAGATATTGTTATAGATCTTTTATAATTTTAGATGTTCTTTAAGAGATTTTATGAGGAGTAAGATTTCGAATTTCTCACGGCTGAGTCTCTGTACTCGGCCCCCCCGCCTGGTGACGCTGTCAAGGCCAGTAGGGCCAACAGCAATACACATTGCGAAAAAAAAAAATTCGAAAAACCGTTAAGCAAAACGTGTCACTAAATTAGCTCAAGTATTTTTTTTTTATTTTTAATGTAGGTAGGTATGTATGTTTTATAGATGTTTGTGTCTCTTTATTTTTATGTTTTTATTCAGAAATGGGTAACCTCTTGACCTCCATCGAGTGCTTAGTGAGAAGGCTTACTTGAGGTTTAGGGTAGAGCGAGCTTACTCTAATAAAGCCTGTATACTAGCACCTTGAAGTGATTCAGGTTGTTTGCGTTCGGAAATACAAACGTCGAAGGACCATTCCACTCCCTGGCCGCGCGGATCATGAACGAAGATCGAAAGCGCATAGTGTGAATGTTGAGTATATCGACTAGATAATTATGGGTCCCGGTTGTAGTATGTTGCTTATATACAAGCGACTCTTACTGTAGGATTTAATAGGCTACGTCCTATGGTAACCGGTAACCAGTAGGCGGGCGGTAGGTTTTGTCACCATAAAAAAACAATATGTATTACTTAACTATTTATTATTACATTAATTACAGTTATGAAAAACACTATATAACAGCCGTCCATTAAACCTTATTGTAATATTTCTATAGAAGAAATATTTCATTTCACATAAATCACTCTTGATCACTATGACATTTACAAATGAAAAAAGGACAGATATAAAAATATTTACAATTTAAAATGTATTTTAAACACTATGGAAATTAACAATGTATGTTATTGCAAAGATAATTACTTCTCCAAAGGCGCATAGTTAAGTAATTTCTCAATTAAATCTACGTGACCGAGAAGCATACGACGACAGCAGTATCTCTTCAAGCCGAGAGCATCAAGTGCGTCACTGAAAATAAAAATGTCTTAATGTATTTTACGATGTCACATTAAATTTAATGGAGTCTACTTTGTTTTTAATTGTTTTAGACAGTCATAATATAGTAAATAAAAAAATAAAAATAAATAGCGAGTGTTTTTCAATATGGCCGCCGCCAATATGACGCATTGCCGCCAATAAATGACATCAGTGGCATATTCATATTATAGCTTTTTAATATCCTATTTTTTTTAAACGCTGCACACACAACTAGGGAATAAATATTTTGCTATTATTTTTGATAGATTATATAAAATAAATAATAATAAATAAATAAACTCTACACACTCAACGGGCCCGATTAAAAAAGTTATATCCTTTGTCTAGGATCGGGAAAAATTTACAATGACAAGAACAAACACACCCAGAGCAGAAAACATGACTGTTTGGTCAATACAATCTCGAATACGCTAGTAGTGTATGGTCACCATATTACGCAATCCATTCGCAACGGATTGAAAGCATTCAACGAGCCTTTACCAGAAATCTTGCATTCAACTGCAGTGGTTTTTCGCATAGGAGTCCATATGATCAACGTCTATTTAAATTTAACATGACCACTCTTTATAACCGCAGACGCTTTTTGGATCTTTGCTTCCTATACAAATTAATGAATAATAAAATACAGTGCACTCGTCTATTAGGTAAGGTGTATTTAGCCACCCCTCACTCATATCCCAGACATAAAATTGCTAAAATATTCTATACACCATTTTCCCGAACCAACTTAGGCCACAACTCACCGATATATAGAATCCTCGATCAGTACAATACTATTCAGGCTCGCGATCCGGACATTGACATCTTTCATGATTCGCTTAGTGAATTTAGAACAAGACTGCGAAAATTATTTTAGCATAAAATCAGATTCTCAGTCATAAATGTGTATTAATTTATTTTTGTTTCTTTTTTCTTTAACTTAGCTTGTTTTGTTTAAGATAACTTAATTTACTGCATGATTTTTTTCTGTTTTGTTATAATTTTGTTTTATTTTTATTATTGGCTTGGTAGTTAAACTTCACTTCCTACATTATCATCAACGCTATGTACACCGTAATTGTCATATATATCAGATAAAATACTTTGTACCTTTAGTTATATAAGAATAGATATGTATGATGTGGTTGTGCTAATAAATAAATAAATAAATAAATAAATACAAACATCTGCTCCGAGCGGGAATAAATAGAGCCCGCAACCTGTTGCGCTTAAGACAGGTTCACTATTGCAGTGCATAAATCTCTAATAATTATGTATATAGCAGTAGCAGAACCTTGCTGTTTTCTCCCCTCCCACAGAGTATCAACATAAAGTAACAAGTATGATAAGTGGGAGGACCAGAGGCCCATATTCCCCACCCATTCTTATCCTTTCCCTTCTGTCCCCTCCTTCCCTTTTGCATGCTTCTGGATTCCAGTACTGCTTATTACGAGGCAAGCCATATGCTTGTTTGCCACCTCTATGTTATAAAAGACACTCTATAGTATATGTTTATTAATATAAGACCAATGAGAACCATTGTGATGCTGGTAGTGAGCCTGCTTGAAGCCTCGACAGTAGCGGGTTCTATTATTGCTTAGAGCAGATGTTTGTAATAAATATCCGTTTCTGTCTGGGAGGTTTGCCTTTGTTTGTCTCCCCAAAGTGCCTCGGAGAGTCCTTTAAGCGGTTGTTATAACATCTGATAATAATCGTAACTCTTAAAAGCTAATTTGCTCTTATCTAATAAGTAACTGGTTTGCCCTTAGGGTTGCAAAAATCAGATGCTAATTGATCTGTATCAAAACTAATAACCCAGATAAGATTTCAGATAAGAGTATAAGCAGACCCTGGGTAAATACCAGGAATAATATTAGGAAGAAGATTTCCTACAACATTACATTCTTACAACCTGGGGTCCTTCAAACGAGGCGTGAAGAGGCACCTTGCGGGTAGGCAGGCCGAGGATGGCTAGTACAGTTCGCCTTCTGCAACCATATTAGCCACCTTCGCGTGTGGACTCCACTTAACTTACCATCAGGTGGAGTGGAGTTATTTGCCCTCCGGCGTTTATATAAAAAAAAAAACATACCCTTCTGTATATTCAGCCTGTAAGAGTCCAAGGTACGCCTCCCATTTGTTTCCTATAACTTTGCCACAAGTGAAACAGCGAACCGGTATTATCATGATTGTTTAATATTCTGCAACAATACAAGTAAAGATATTCTCACGATTTGAGCACAAATATTTTACTAGGGGCAATTTGTTTTAAATACAATATAATAATACACATCCGTGAGATTCGTTGTCAATAAGTCTTATAATAATTACTATCATTATGTGTTAGTAGTAGTTGTTTCAAAATTATACAAGTAACCGACTTTTAAGGTTATCTAAGTTGATTCATAATGTTATCATACAGACTTACGTTTTGCACAGTTTATTTTTTAACAATTTATATCCTTTGTTTCCTTAATCTGTTTTTCTTGAAAAACCAGTTCAAAAAACCATGAAATCTCGGAGTTCATCAGTTTAGTCCAAACAAAAACACACTTTTCAAGTTTTTCGACATTGAAATTATAATGCTTTTGACAATGACAGCAGGATTTTAAGACATTACAATCTACATTGAGTACATTGACATTTGCCGCACATAGATTATATTGCCATTGTTAATAAAACCATCGTCATAGACAATAAATACATAGCAAAAAACATTTTTATAAACCAACTATACAGGTGAATATAGTTATATCTATCAAGGTCTAAAAGTAGTTATATGATGAGGGTATTTAAATACAATTGTTTAAAATATTACTGTAATTTGATTTTATCTATTAGTTTCATGGTAATGTTAATAATCAAGTAGTCATTATGATAGTAATTGTCTATAATATTTTAGGTAAGGCCATAATTCGGTAAAGTTAGACAAATATATATTTTTTATATCGACGGTTATTAACCATTTTCAATCAGACATTATGGTTCTATCAAGAGTTTGACATCATTCGAATATTAAAGAAATCACGGATATAGAAAAATAAAAAAGATCGTCTAAAACTTTTTTAACACACAGCGACCAGCAGCTCTTATTCATAGACTTTTTAACAAGTCTGTTCTCTTTTCGTTTACGAATGACTTAAATTAATATAGTTAATAGAAAGTATATTAATTATGTAAATTAAATAAATTATGAATACGATTCATTTATAATTATTTTTTTTTTCAGATTTATATTAAAATATGACCTTAAGCGTGGAGCAGCAAATAACATTAGATGACAATCAAGTGGTAAGATATGTTTAATTTTTATTGCAAGTTAAAATGTTTAATTTTTATTTCTAAACCCTTCTGTTGTTTTCAAATTTAAGCTAGACTAAGATCAATTGATCCCAAATTATTTATTTCTGTGAATTGATGCTTTACTTTTCAAGCTCTAAACGATTTACATAATATATACATTTACTATAACTAAGGTAAAGTCCATTACTATAACTAAGGTGCATAAAGCAAAAGTGAGAGAGAAGGTTAATTAACAGGTTCCATAAAAATTGCGTGAAATTTTGTATTCAGTTTTTTGTAATAAATGAGAATGAATGTTATGATTTGGTTTTGACTGGTCACCCATCTACATACTGACTGACCTGTTACTACTTAACCAGTAACGCATCCACATACTGCCCGTAAGTGAAGCTACTTAGCCGGCCAACCATCCATATACTGACGACGCCTGAAGTAACTTATCCAGTCACCTATTCGTATACTAACAGTGCCTAAAGTTGCTTATGGTCACCCAACTACTACTAATTTGAAAAAAAAATCGAATGCACACACGTACAAATATGAATGAGAATGTTGAATTCTTTTTATTGACGATTTTTATTTCATCGAATTTTCAAATTAGAACGAATTTAAAGAAGTTTCACTTCAAAAACAGAATAATTATTTGCGTTGAAGTGAAGTTTTTTATAAAAGGACCTACCAAACATTTTCACCATATTGGCAAAAAAAATGTATATCTAAGTTGTATGTATAAGTAAGTATGTATGTATATCTATTTGTTACATATAATAAAAGTAAATTTCATGTTACTACACTTTTTAATTTTCATCTTAACAAAAATTATGTAAAAAAACATCTTTTCAATAAAAACTTGAAAATATTGATTACCAGTATTATGGGAATAATAGTCCAATTCTGTAACGATGACCACTACCTCATCCCAAAAGCTGAGATGTCAAATTTATAATCCCATGTTCGTGTATAGTTGACATAGGGTGCGTTCCACTTCCGCTCATAGTATATTCAAATAAATCGTAATTTCTTTTGCGGCGACAGTAGGATATTTGATGGTATGTCAGAATAATGCTCCATAAGAACTAGTTCATCAAGTTCAGATGAATAATGGAACAGAATATTACAAAATTATTATTGTGAAAAAAGCAAACTTGAACTACGTATGATAATGTAACTAATCATTACTCAGATGACGAAATAATATTGAAACTCAACCATTTTTGTTCGAAAATTACACTTACATATTTAAAAAACACTTTTGAATGTGATTTTTTTTAATTACGTAAAATTTTTTGCAATTTTTGTTGTGAGCTCCATGTGAGCGTAAGTCATGACATCGTTAGTGACATTTTCACCGCAACCACAACGATTGTAGTCGCCACGTGGAACTGCTAAGAGAATATTTTAGGCGTTGTGAACGCTTAGTGGAACGCACCCATAAGATTGTTAAGATGACATTTGGGTTCATGACACATTCAAATTTCAATTATTTGACACATTGACAGTTGTGGAAAATATTTTGCAAGAAGTGGTGGGGTTTCACTGCTTCTGAATCCTGATTACTATTTATTTGTAAATTAATTTTTAATTATATTTATATACTTCTGTTATAAGAGTAAAAAAGTGAAATGTGAAATTAATTTGTATGGTGCATAAATGATTGTGGAAATGATTAACATCGTGTATAGTGGTTTCACATTTATTATGTTAGAGTAGTTTTATTGTTCTCATAATCAATGTTCTCGATCTTTAAAATATTTGCTTATCCTAAAAGTTTCAATGTTCCTTGTGGAATTGTGATTTATTGCTAAACATGTGACTAACTCCAAGGTTGTAAAGTGAAGTATATTACTTAAGTTAATCTTATTTAGTCAACATCTGTTAAAACTGCTTTGTAACTGTTCTAAAAACAACTAAACTGATGAACAAAAAATCTATGAGAGTTTAATTAACAAGTGCATTTACACTAAGTGTTTGTTGCCATTATGAATTCCCAAGAAGAAGAACAACCACTCATTGAATACTGTTCCTTACAAAGTAGGGAGTCATTTGAACACTTTATACAAAGTATAGACACAGACCCCGATTTTGATCAGGTATAGTAACTATTTATATTACCTATAACCTCTTTCACAGCGTTATTTGTTTTTTATTAATAATTAATCTACATGAAATTAAAAATGCAGCATGCATACCGCCCACATTGTTATTGTGACTTAGAAATGTTTACACTACCACAAGTGTTATTATGGGTTCTCACTCATCAGAGAAAACAACAGTTTGGATAATGTTTTGTCAGCTCCATTTCTCTGAAATATTAAGCAGAAAAATTAACCATTATTTTCCCATATAAGCCAAAATAATAATAAATGGAATAAATATATAAAAACCCAAGTGTAGTAAATTTAGTTGGCACCCTAAAAAGTTTTTATTGAAAATAATTTTATCTTAAATAAATTCTCTTTTAACAATTTTTGTCTATGTTTAAACCTAATCAGATTCTATCGCAAAGCAGTAGTGTCTTTAGCATAACTGTGTTTCACTTAAGCTAGTTAAATTAATGGGCAAAGCTGATTTAAGATATCAATATCTCGAAGTTGGTAATGCAAGAGTGTCCTCTACAAATGATGTTGCAAGCATTCATAGGCTATGGCAACAACATACCATCAGGTGGACCGTGTGCCTGTTTGCCAACTTAGTAGTAACATAAAAAAAATCCCTTTTAAAGTCATTGTTGCTCCTAATAAAAACTATTATTATTATTTTAAATCTACTTTAATTTAGTGGTAATATGTAATTTTCATATATTTATATTAATAGTCTATAAACTTAGACGTGAATGCATATAAAATTATTTGTAGCATAACAAACAAATAGATATTATTTTTATTGTCAATTTTGCAATTATAATTTACTTTAGAAAGCAGGTTATTGTTTGCAGATAATAAATATAAACAGGAAATATTAAAAGTATCATCAGTTACATATTATGTTATGATGTAACTTTTGTGTCTTAATTATGATACCAAGAAGTATGGGTAAATTGGAGGTTCATAATAATAGCCACAAGAAAAAGGAGTGTCTGCTAGAAATTTTGTCCATTTTTATAACTATTTTTGCATCACATCACATTTGTTGTTTAGAGTTTGTTTCTGTAGGACCACTACTAAGTATTGTGACCAAGGAAGGATCAGCTCGTATTATAACACCTAATTACACTCAATTACTATATTCCAAAATGTGTACCTTACCTTAGAGCAGTGATTCACTACCTTTTATTGACCAGGAACCACTTTAATATTTTTTTTTAGCAGGGACTGCCATGTACAAGATAATATTTTAATTGTTGTTGCAATGTATTAATGTTTGTTTTATCTCAGAACTTTGACATTTGTGAACTGATTTGGACAACTGACATTATTCTTTTATAAATGCCTGACAAATTACTATAAATGCGGGAAATCCATCACTTGATAGCAGGGACTGCTATTACTATGTTCAATCAGCTTCATAAAAAAATTAATCATAGTTTCATAAATTTTTATGATCTGTCTGATATAGTAATTCCGATGGCGTTCATTTTTTTTTACAAACACTCTACATAGATTTCCATATCTGGTTGTGTCTAGTCCATAACCGTGTGTATCATATTGAAATGTACTATGATATTGAAACCTCTCTCTGTCTGGGCTAACATCCATAATGACCAACTAACTTTTTGTATGTGGTTAAAGTTACAGGCATCCATTAGTCTTGTAAAGATTGACTTAAAAGACTTCCATTAAAGTAAACACACTGCCATCTAAAATTACAGTATTATTGCAAATTTACATTTTTTTAATAAACAAAGCTTGGTATAATATTTCAAAACATCTTTAGCTAGTATATTATTTATAGAATGTTGACTCTTCATAATAATAGTGTTTTTTTATCTTACATACATTTTTATAGTTTGTTTTAAGAATATGACGAATGCTATTTTAAGTCACTACTAATATTCTTATTTCCCCTCCAACTTAGTCTGTAGATTACGATGTCAGTGGGTATGACAAAGCTCAAGGGGGTCAGGATTTAAGCTGTAACTCTCACATTAATAGAGTCGGCTGTGCCAACTATAGATGCTAACATAATCAGGTAGTAAACCAAGCTTCATGCCGACACAAGGAGGAGGGAAAAGTGGTAGAAAAGGAAAAGGAAATTGGGGTATTTGTTCCTCCGGCACTAATGCTACATGTTACAGATACTACTATTTCAGAATATATATGTAGGCAGTAAATACTATTCCAATTGAGATGGTCTATTTATGGTCTAGTCACATTGGTGGTAGGTCTTTTGTTGTAAGAGGCCGGCTAGGTAGGTACCACCGCAGTGTCAAATGTTCTGCCGCCAAATAGTAGTGCTTAGGCATTACTGTGTTCTGGTTTGAAGGGTACTGTACGCTAGTGAAATTTCTGGCCAGAGGAGATTTAAGAACCAATATCTCAAGGTTGGCAACGCGTGAGTGGCACCTACTTATGGTGCTGCAAGCGCTCATACGCTACGGCAACCACTTACCATCAGGTGGGCCGTATGCTTGTTTGCCAACTTATAACATAAAAAAATTATTCTGAAACCAGCAAAGCCAATGATTAGATATTTAGTTGACATTTTTATTTACAGGTTGTATATGGATACCGGACATGTAGATGGCGGACAGTATTGATGTATATACTGTCATTTCTAACCTGTGGTATTCCGTACTTGGTATTTCACTGGTTCCCCACGTGGCTGCTCTATGCCACCTCAGTTAGATGTTGTTTCCAGTTGGCTGATAAAGTTTTAGTTGTTGTAAGTATATAATTATGTAGTATTTTTATATGATTCATACTAGAAATTATTGCATCTTCGCTAGTGTCTAGTTCTTCTTCTTGTTGTCGAGTGGTTAGTGACCAACCTAGTGTCAGAGTTGTTCAGGGCGCCCGTATAGGCCTCTGACTTGACTTATCCACTGTTATCAAATTGATAACTGCCGGGACCGCCTTTTTAAGTGACCTCCGAAGCACGGTGACGCTCAGTTGAAATACCAATATGCGATCACCCATCTAGTGACTCATCGCCCCTAAAGTTGCTTAACCCACCGATCGTGTACCGATCAATGAGCGCACCCGGCTATAAGCGTCTCGTGTCTAGCGCGATACGTAGTTATAAAAATATATAATAAAATCTGGTCGGATTTTTCGTCATTTCTATAAAATCATGTAAATTTGACCAGATCTTGCGTTACAAGCTCACTGATCGGTACATCGGTGAGTTAAGCAACTCTAGGCGTGGAGAGTCACTAGATAAGTAATCGCATAGTGGTATTTCAACTGAGCGTCTCCCTGCTTCGTAGGGCACGTAAAAAGTCCGTTCCGGCTGCTGTCAATTTGACAATAGTCGAAAAGTCAAGTCAGAGACCTATACGGGCGACCTGAACAACTCTGACAATAGGTTGGCCACTAACCACTCGATAAAAAGAAGAAAAATATGTATAAAAGTGGTTCCTCTGTAATGTACCATTACAGAACTAAGCAACCTCGATGAGGGAAACCAAGCTTTACAGTTCTAATCAATCAAGTAGCTCAAAATCGAATTATAAATATGATATTACAGGCGAATGCTCGCGGTGTCGACCACCTTTACGATTTTATATAATTTAGTTTTTTTTTTTAGGAAATATTTCAAAAGAAATGCAAAAGTCACTTCATACATAGGATTATTGACAAAAATATAGCAGATGCAAGGTGAGTTATCGTTAATTAAAAAAAAGATGAAGATTTTTTTTTATTATCATTATCCCGAAATCGGTATTTACCCAAGGTCTGCTCATTACTGTCATCTGGATTTGACAGGTTATTAGTTTTTACACAGAGTGATTGGCACTGACCTCCGCAACCCGAAAGGCTGACCAGTAACTCATTGGATAAGAGCACATTACCTATTCAGAGTTAACGATTATTATCAAATGTTATGTGACAACAACCGCGATTAACACCTTAACACGGTCTCTGAGGCGTTGGTAATACCCACAAGGACTAACGTTCAAACCGAAACGGATATTTGTAAGACCAATACAAATATCCGCCTCAAGCGGTATCAAACCCGCGACCGTTGAGACTAAAGCAGGCTCACTTCAACGGTAATCCTTAAAAAACGATTTGTGGTTATTAAATAATTTTTGTTTTTTTTTTTTTAAGTAGGTAGGTATTTTATAAGAATTACGAATTGTTAGATCAAGCTTCTTTATGTGGAATGTAACGTTACAAATGATAACAGGTATTTTGCCTTGAAATTGCCATTAGTTTTGTTATAGAATAATTCTCTGATTACGAATCAAGTTATATTATTGATCGTTTGAAATCAAGTTTAAGTTTAATTTTATAGTCTCTAATTTCTTTTAAATTTATTCGACTATAATACATACAATCCTCATTCAGTTTTTAATTTAAGAGGGTTTTTTTTTTAAAGAAAAATACTATATATAGCTCCTCCAAATAATTTCAAAGCTTGCGCTTGGAGCGGATACGACAATAGCGCAAGGGTGTCAGGATCAAGCCCGCGACTCTCTCTGTCTCTCTCTATTTATTTGTATAAACTGAAACATACATCGATCTTAGAAAATACAAATATGACTTATAACTAAAAGAAATAAAATTAAAAGTAATCACTATCACTAACATTACTGTCAGTGTGGCGGTCGTATGTCACAGTGATACAAATGGGTAATATCTCAGTATATTTTACTCAAAAGAGCAAAACACTGATATTCTGATACTACCCGAGGGCAAACGGAGAATATAATTCATTCTAAACTCGTATTAGGAAATTACCAAAAGTACAACTGAATGAAAATAAAAATAAATAAAAATAAGAATAAAACATATAGAATTATAGTCGTTATGACTTAAACGATGGAAGAGACAAACATTATGTTCCTATATAGGCATAAGTATAAAAGTTTGCTTTACTTTTTGTCCGTTCAAACAACTTATTAGCGAATCATGACACATGTAAATTCCAATACCACGCAACTACTGCAAACCCTCTTTATATCGAATTTTAATATATAATTATGTTTGTTTATTGTTACAGTGGGTTACTCAATGAGGGTTTCGAGGATGAATTCGGTGGCGAGAAAGGACCATTGGACAGCGCTGATGATTTATATACACCCTTGCATTTGGATGACGGAACGAAATTAAGTAAGACCAATTAATTTATTACAGATTTGTTAATGTTAATAATAATGATTTCAATGTTATCTATTAATTAATAATTAATAATGAGAACAAATTAAATGGTAATTTATATAAGTTATTGTTATTACGATACTAGTTTTATTAGTGTCCGTCTTTAATAATAATAAATAAAAATAAAACGCGCATATGTACAGGCAGAACCACTTAAATATATGTTCCGGGGGGAATTTAATATTGATAAGTTTTATTTAGTTGTTATGGATAACCGTAACCGCTATCGGATATCCGAAATTCTAATCTATCCGAAACCGTATTCGAATTTGAAATAAAAGCGAAGTCACTCACGTTACGAGTTACAACAGGTTATCGCGACGCCGGTTAATTGAGTAAAGGAGCCCACTATGGTTCAGGCAGATTGTTGGGTTTTAGTGGCTAGTACTCTCGATTAGCGAACGGTGAGCCCCACACTACCACTGCCTATTCGTGCGCTAATGCGTTATCCCAGCGTTAAAAAAAGGTTACCTCGACGTGCACCTGAGCCGAAACTAAGCATAAGGCTATATCGTTTATTATTTGTATTTTACTTTCACAATTCCTTAAAAATCTTTTTAACTGAATGTATCCAAAAGTAACGGATAAACCGTAATAATTTCATATCCGTAACCGAATATATCCCTATCCGTATCCATATCCGAAATTTCATATCCATAATATTAACAAATCTTCTTCTTCCTAACATTATTCCTGGTATTTTATTTACCCAAGGTTTGCTTATTACTCATCCGGATTTGACAGGTTACTAGTTTTTACACCGAGCGATTGCCATCTGTCCTCCGTAACCCTAAGGGCCAACCAGTAACTCATTGGATAAGAGCAATTTACTTATCGAGAGTTAACGATTATTATCAGAGGTTATGCGATAACAACCGGGACCGACAGCTTGACGTGATCTCCGAGGTACGGTGGGACGACCCACACGGACAAACTGGGCGTTTGTAAGCCGAAACAGAAATTTTAACAAACATCTACCCGAGCGGCAATCGAACCCGCAACCGTCGAGACAAAAGGCAGACTCGCCACCCACAACCCCAAAACGGTGTCATAATATTAATAAATATAAAACGTTACGCAGGAACATAATATTATGTTATTATGACATAGCCTTTAGTCTTTCCGTTTAAGATAAGCATGTATTAAATGTCATTCAGCAAAGTGATAAAACTGAATGTACTTTGCGTTTTATTATCATAATTGAGCCAATAAAATATAGTTTTATAATACGGTCGTTGTACGCTTAATTTTCATAATAAAAGGAATAGAATCTCATTTAAATAAAAGTGTCGTATTCAATTGCGGTAATTGTAACTAACGGAATACATACATACATGCTTATAAAGAAAAGAGGATTAGGCCCAAGGATCGAAAAGTAAGACTGTAACCAAAGGTCGTGGGTCCTAATGTGTGCAAGCGCCTATTAGTTTTTAAGTGTTTTTCCACTTACCATCAGGAGGAGTAGAGTCAAATAAAAAGACATACAAATAATATAATTATCCATCTGTCTCCGTAGCTTATAGACGTTTTTAGTAAAAAGTTAAAAAAATATATATGCGTCTTACATACTATAATATATTTCTTACCTACAACTACTTACAAAGCATAATACACATAAGGTACCTTTAGGATGAAAACCACTCTCAAAAACTAACTTTTTGGGAATCAACAAAATAAGTTTTAAAATATCGACACCTGCACAATCTTTTATTATATTTTCTTGGTTATTTACGTCAGTTATTTACGCTCGAATATGTTTAAAGTATTGTTACATTGAGAATTTCGTTTTAAGTCATTTTACGCTGACAACTAAATTTTCGATTTTTTAAATTGTGGTGTTTTCGTTTTAAACGTGTGATAATTATTTTAAACTATTTAAAAATAAGAGCGCCGAAGACTCAAAACCCCTTCTTATCCTTTTCGTTCCCTTCCCTGTCCGCTATGGGTCGGCAACATGAATGTACTGCTACTTATATAACATGCATCTATAGGTTAAGTGATCGCTTACCATCAGGCGGCCCGTACGCTTTTTTCCATCTTCGTGTTTTATTCTTAAAATAATTTAATTAATAAAATATTTAGAAAACTAAATTAAATAAGTAAAAAAATATGTGTGTGTATACGCGTTAGAAGTTATACTTCTTTGGCGTAACAAGATAAAAATCTTTTCAAAAATTTTATCTTTCGCCTTATTCTACGTTTGTAGAAAAAGAGTCTAACAAGAGAAAAAGGTATTTAATACATTGAAAGTTTTATTATAACGCATTATCTAGTTAAATAAAGTTTATTTAAATATCACAAAAAAATGTTGACTATAGCTAAATTCAGGGTGTCGGTTTTTGTGACGGTGTGCGCGCGCATCGTAAAAATTTACTCTCATCATTTTTCCCTAACGCGCCAAAAGAAGTATAACTTCAAAAAACATTTGGTGTTTTTTTCTAGATGTCCAACAATACCGCTACTTCCGACATAAGAAGCAATATCTAATATGGGACGCGAATCGCGCGAAATGGGTTCGTCTCGCGGGCGTAGAAAAGGGGGCGACTTGCGCGCAACTACACGCGACAGCAGCCAGGCCGCCTTGCTCGGAACGACGACTGAGAATGTTAGTATACATATTATATGTTACAGGCGTCGGGATTTGACGACACCATCGCCCGCTGATGGGATAATCTCTGTCACAACGGTGATTATTTCACCAGTGCAATCAGTCCTACTGGTGGTAGGTCTTTTGTTGCAAGAGGCTGGGTAGGTAGGTGCCACCGCAGTGCCAAATATTCTACCGCAAAACAGTAGTGTCTTTGGCTTTACTGTGTTCCGGTTTGATGGGCACTGTAGGCTAGTGAAATTACTGGGCATAGAGGATTTAAGAACCAATATCTCGAGTTTGGTAACGCGTGAGTGGCACCTATTAAACGTGTTGCAAGTTTTCATAAGCTACGGCAACCGATTACCATCAGGTGGTCCGTATGTTTGCTTGCTAACTTAGTGACATAAAAAATTAAAAATAAATATCTTCTTTAAACTAATCCTTATTTGTTAATGTTTTAGATCTAAAATTTCAAAAGGTTAAGTAGTGGGCTTATACAACCTTTTTGAAATTTTACATACATATTGTCAAGGACAGAAATAGACGACACTGGGGTCGTACAGTCATTGGTTCCAGCCTTAGCGGTTTTAATTCCACTATGGAACCAATTTAATTAACACATTTTCGTGCCTACTATAAACATATTTGTTAAAATAATCTAATATAATAATAATAAAACTATCTTATATAGTACTTTAACTCTTGGTAGAGAGACGATCGTTCTTGATCTAATTTTTAAAAATAAATCTGTTCACTCTCAAAGATTTGTGGAGGGTAAATAATTAATCTATAAACAATGATGTACAAAAACTCATTAAATATATACTAGAAAAAGAAAAAAGAAAGAAATCGAAAATCAATTTTTTTTTGCAATTTTTAATTTCCTTATTATATAAAATAAAAATTAATGTTAATTTAATTTAAAAAAAAAGCAATTATTTATTAAACTAAAAGAAAAAATATTTTTAATTCCCCGAAATTTATGTCCCATGTTTTTTCTCACAGATTAAATATTTATGGTCTCAACGAGATCAAGGTTCCGGTGCAGTCGATAATGACGCTGATCCTCCTGGAGATATTCAACCCGTTCTACGTGTTTCAAATCTTCACGATAGCCATCTGGCTCGCGGAACCCTACTATTACTACTGTATTGCCATTATACTCATGTCGACGTTTGGTGTTGCCACATCTGTTATACAGACTAAAAAGTTAGTATAATAATTTAACTTTTTAATTTTTGAACTAATAGTAACGATTTTTTTTTTAAATATGACACTCACAATTACTGTAAGTGTGTAGCGTTTATAAAAAAAAAAACTGAAAAATAAATTTCTTGAAGGAAAATTTCTTAGGCATAAATTAAGAGTGAAATTTCAAGGCGAAGCTAATATTGTTACCTGAGAGTGAAGGAAGATATAACGTAACGAGAACTAGAAAGAGAGCTATATATTTTATACTAGCTTCTACCAGCGGCTTCGCCTACGTGAATTACGTTTTTAATACAAACTATTTGTAATATATTTTGGTAAAATAAAATAAAAATTACCAAATATATCAATCAATCAAATTTGAATGAGCAATTATTAAATTATAAGATTAAACTCTTAGTAAGTCAATTTAAAAATTGTATGTTCTTAGATTACCAAAATTGTTTTTATAAAAATAATAGTAGGGAACTTTGTTTTAAATTAAATGTTGAAATTGACCATCTGGATTATAAACAAAAGTATTTATTAAATATTCATAACACAAACAAATCAAACATACCAGTAACTAATTCAACTCCGATCAAAAATCAATTAACTTTTGAACAAAATAAAGCAAAACTAGAACAGAAAATTAAAGAAAGAAACATAAAAAAAGGTACTATTCCTTACTATTTTTCAAAGAGTAATTATACAAATACAATAACTAACTCTGGCAAGCTTTTTCGTGTCTAACATCATAAAAAAAGAATTTACTCTATTTCATCAAAATATTGCGGGGGTATTAAATAAACTCGACATTCTCGATATAGCTATAAATGAATTCAACTCTAATATAAAAGAAATTGATGCTATTTGTTTAACAGAAACATTCATTAAACGAGGCTCAGAACCAAATCTAAAATTAAGAAATTACAGATTAGTATCGTTCTTTTCACGAGAAAACAAACGCAGGGGAGGTTCATGTATACTACTTAAAAACAGCTATTACTATAAAACCCTTGAAATAAAAAATGCGAAACCATATGTTTTCGAATGCTGTGGAGTAGAAATTCTAAACCTTAACGTTTTAATTTTTGTTATCTATAGAACCCCATCGTCGAACGTAAGCGTCTTTCTAGATCATCTCGAAAACTTAATAGAAACTATTACCCGAAAATATAAAAAAAATCATTATATGTGGTGACATGAATATTGATATGCTAAAAGCCAACAAACATTCCAATGAACTAACTGCATTACTAATTAACAACAATCTTAAAAATCATATTAATAAGCCTACAAGAAAAAACGGATGCTTAGACCTAATTATTAGCAACTTTAATTTCGTAAATGCCGATATACATGCGTTGTCATTATCTGATCATGAAACGGCTCAAAGTTTAACGATTAATATCGATGTCAATTCAAAATGTATACCACCACCGACATACTGGTTCGAATTTAAAAGAGACTTCAGTCCTGATAATATAAGGAAATTCCGTGATTGTCTATCAGCACTTTCTTTTAGCAATGTTTTAAAAGAATCTGAATTAGATACTGCATTTAAAGAATTTCATGAATTACTTACTTTATTTTTTAAACTATGCTTTCCGCTAATACGATATAAAATAACTCGAAAGCCGTTAAAAAATAAATGGCTAACAAAAGGTATAAAAAGAAGCTGCATAATAAAACGGCAAATGTATCTAACTTACCGCCTTAATCCTACAAATAAAAGATATAACAAAAACAAATATCAAAAATATTGTAACATACTAAAAAGATGTATACTGCAGGTTCAAAAAATTGGCTCAGTTAAATATATTAAAGATTCTCATAACAAATGTCAAGCATCATGGAATGTTATAAAAAATACATTTGCCACAGTGACAAAAAAAAACGAAATAACTGACATTAGAATAAATAATAAGAATTGTAGTGACCCTGTCGTAATTTGTGAATATTTCAATGACTTTTTTATAAAATTGACTAATTGTAATATAAGTAATTTGACATATAATAATAAAATTCCATTTAATAATAATAGTATCTTCTTATCGCCGATAAATGAATTTGACATTTTGAAAATAATAGCTTCATTAAAAAATACTAATTCAACAGGATATGATTTTTTAAATACGAAACTCATAAAGTTATGTGCTCCTCTATTGACAGTTCCTCTAACTCATCTAATTAACACCTCATTAACAGAAGGAAAGTTCCCGTCGCTTTTAAAGAAATCAATCGTAAAACCAATATTCAAAAAAGGTGATAGTAAAAATGTTGAAAATTATAGGCCCATAACACTTCTGCCTATACTTTCCAAAATATTTGAAAAGGTAATGTATAATAAAATATATAGCTTTCTTTGTTCATTTAATATACTAAAAAAATCACAATTTGGCTTTAAAGAGGAAGCTCAACAGTTTTAGCATGTTTTTCTCTTGTTAAACATATTACTGAATGCTTAAATAAACAAATCTACCCTCTATCCTTTTTTTTAGATATGACTAAGGCATTTGACTTTGTCTCTCATCCAATTTTACTAGATAAAATGAATAGATACGGTATTAGAGGAGAGGCTCTCGAATGGTTAAAAAGTTACTTGTCCAATCGCACTCAATGTGTCGAAATTGTAAAAGTTGTTAAAAATGAAAAAAAGATATTCCAATCTACCTATCAACATAATGCATATGGAGTACCTCAAGGCAGTATCTTGGGCCCTTTATTATTTCTTATGTATATAAATGATATGCCTGATGTTACTAATCATGACTGTATCTTATTCGCCGATGACACCACAATAACTATCAGCCAGAAAAATGTCAATGATACAAAAATTGAAGCTAATTTAACGTTAACAAAAATCGTAGAATGGCTCTTGCAAAACAACTTAAAAATAAATTTATCTAAAACGAATTTCATACAATTTCAAACTGCAAATAGCACTGTTTCAAAAATTGACATTACTTACGATAACTCGACCATTAATAACGTGGACTCAACTGTATTTTTAGGTATAACTTTAGACAAAAACTGTAACTGGAAAGAGCATATCTCTAAGTTGTGCAATAAATTGGATAAATTTATCTATGTATTAAAACGCATGTATCAAATAGCAACTGTTGAAACAGGTGTATTGGCTTATCATGGATATGTGGCCTCAAATCTTAGATATGGCCTAATCTTCTGGGGTAATTCTGTAGACGCACACCGAGCCTTTAAAATTAAAAAAAAATGTATAAGATCGTTATGCGGTGTCGGTTACTTGGACAGTTGTAAGCCTTTGTTTAAATCTTTAAAGATACTACCACTTCCGTCACTTTATATTTTTGAAGTATGTGTTTTTGTAAGAAAACATTTATACCTCTTCAAAACTAATTCGGAAATGATATCACGAACAACAAGATATCCACAGAAGTTATATGTGCCGTTTCAAAAATTAGCACTTTATAAAAAAAATGTATACTGTATGGCAATCAAGATATACAATACATTACCTGATAACTTAAAAGATCTCACTATTCCAATGTTTAAAAAAAATTGTTTGAATTACTATTACAAAAAATGTATTATGATGTAAATGATTTTTTATTGTATGGTATTTAGAATATTAATAATTTTAAACTTAATTAAAATTGGCACATGTATTTAATATTTCAATAATTATTATTCTACTATTACATTATAAAATAATTTAAGGAATTAATTTAATTAAGGAAATATGATAGTTTTATTTTTGGATAATGTTGATAAATAATATAGGTTCATAATTGGTTATATTGTTCACCAAAAATTGTATATTTGCACACCGCAAGGTAGAATATGTTGGACTATATCAATGTAAAATTCTGTGTACAACTTGAGAACCATATTCTAGCAAATAAAGAATTATTATTATTATTATTATTATCAATTTGAATTTTGAACATCATAAAATTTACATATTTCAATAATATCAAATCGAGTTCCGAAAAAGAACTAATTTTTGTCGATCAATATTCTTAAAATTGTGGTGAAGTCAACTATAGCAGTATCCAGATGATTGGCTCATTTAGGGGTCAGTATCCTCAAATTAGTTACCAAGTTTCGATCGTTCTAGAACCAGGAGAGCCTCCGGGCGACGGTGGAGGCCCACGACACGGTGCAGCTGTGGGGCGGGCGCGCGGTGGCGAGCCGCGCGCTGTGCCCCGGGGACGTGCTGGTGCTGCCGCCGCAGGGCTGCGCCATGCTCTGCGACGCGGCGCTGCTCACCGGCTCCGCGATAGTCAACGAGAGCATGCTGACCGGTGACTACATTTGATACCTTTTCAATGATTTAGTTTAGAAAATAATTTTTGGAGCGTAGTTTTGTATGGTTCATATTATTTTTTGTTACATTTTTACATAATATAGCCTTTTTTTATGTTACAAGTTGGCAAACAAGCATACGGCCTACCTGATGGTAAGTGGTTGCCGTAACCTATGAGCGCTTGCAGCACCATTAGTAGGTGCCACTCACGTGTTGCCAAACTCGAGATATTGGTTCCTAAATCTCTTCTGCCCATTAATTTCACTAGCGTACAATGCCCTTCAAACCGGAACACAGTAATGCCTAAGCACTACTATTTGGCGGTAGAATATTTGACACTGCGGTGGTACCTACCTAGCCGGCCTCTTGCAACAAAAGACCTACCACCAGTGTAACTAATTGCACTGGTACAATAATCTCTGCTTTGAAAGAGGTTATCTCAACAGCGGGCGATGGGGTCGTCACATCATGACGCCACGACTTAAAAAAATACATAAAATTAAAAAAAAAAAAACAACCTTCCCATCCTTTATCAGTGTGTATTTATTTAATTATTTTTAATCAAGTAATTTTTTTAACCCTAACTAAATTTTCATCATATTAAACTCACTATACGTTCATGTGGTGCAGCGATAGCGTACCTACCTCTTGCGTCACAGATCATGCGTTCGATTCCCTTTCGGAGCAGATGTTTGTATTAACCATACGGGCGTTATTATATATTTTTTATAGTACTTCAAACGCTGACGGTTTCTAGCCATAGCTAATCTCGACTTTTTCCAGGTGAATCCGTGCCAGTGACAAAGACAGCGCTACAGAGGATCGACAAGGAGTTCAACTTGAAGGAACACAGTTCCAGTGTGCTATTCTGCGGAACTAAAGTTATACAAACCCGATATTACAACAACGAACCTGTTAAGTAAGTTATTTTTTTATAAAACTAGTTGATCCAATCCTATCAAAGTATAGTTCCTTAAATGTACAATAATGGACACAAATGTTAGACAAAAATAGTTTCGTCCTATTTAAATCGATTCTTTATAAAGTGGAAAAACGGAATGAAGTATATAATATAGTTATTATTTCTTCTAAATTCAATTTGTTATTTATTTATAATCGTTATTAATTACTTAAATAGAATAAAACAAATAAATAGTGTAGAAAAATGGTACCTATATATAAAAAAAAGTTAATGTACATTTTTAATAGTGAGGCAGACTTCTTCGTATCTTCCGCAGTATTATTCAGAGAATTAGGTATATTATTGTCTTTTAAAAAATAACTATAAACGTCAAATACCATCCTTCTCTCTCGTCTCCTTAAAGTTGATTGTGGTCGGGGCATTATCTTGAAATAAATGTTCACACACTTGACAAAAATAAATTATATTTTAATTTAATTTTTAATAATTTATTTTTAAGGAACTAAAACAACCGTCAGCGAGTGTACTAAACCCGGCCCCCTTCATAGCGCATACGGTTGAGACCCAAAAACGTGTTACTGCGCAGGGTTCAAGTTACATTTAACAGACTATACACCGGATCACATACACACAGCCTACACACACACTAGTTTTTATATATCGATTTAAGAGGATTTTTATATAATAATAATAATAAACACTACACACTCAAGGGCCACCATTAGGAGAGTTTTATTGTGTCGGGGGTACGGAAACATAGGCAAGGACGAACACACCCAGACCGGAAAACATGCCTGTATGGTCAATACAAACTCCGACCAGGAATTGAACCCGCAACCTGTGGTATTTAAGGAAGGCTGCCGCTCGTTATCATTATAAAGAGGTGTTTATTATTGTTTAACATAATCAATTGTACTATTGTAAATGAATGCATTTTTTTATTAGATATTACTAAAACTATAAAAAAAAATCGCACATAGTTGTTGTTGAATGTTAATGATTTTTGGCCCTACTGGCCTTAACAACGTCACCGGCCGGGGGCTGATTCTTGACACTTTCTTGTCACAAAGTTGCCTCCGTCCTCAGGGCTTAGGGTGCTTATTGCGTGGCCGTATCGCGGAACTTGTTATATTTTTTTCCTTCGCATGCAGTAACAAATATACGGATTGAATGGTGAAAAACTTCGTACTCGGTCCTAGGGACCATCCATAAATAACGTCACACGTAAGGAGGAGGGAGAGGCTCGATTGTGTGTGACAATGTATGATAGGGAGTCTTGAGTAACGTTACGTCACATTTTAAAATTGAATTTTTTTTCATTATCTATGTATTTAAACATTATTTATGTGTAACTGAATTTTTAAGAAAAATTTATAAGTTTTACTTGAATAACTAATTACGGAATTGCTGTTTTTATTAAATAATTTCTAGATGAAACCATGCAAAATTTATGGGAAGTCACATTAGGGAGTCCTACAAAATTGACAAGGACGGGGAGGGGTCAAAAACAATAAAATGTGTGACGTAATTTATGGATGCTAGCAGCAAACCAAGAGCTTATTAGTAATGCCTTAAAAATATTCTATATATAAAAAAGAATTAAAACTATTTAAAATAAGAAGTAGAATGGGGAAAAATGGTTCAAACGGTGTAAATTTTGGAGTCCTCATTAAACAGAACTCAGAAGTACGAAGTACTGCTTCTGTACATTAATATTCTCTATACTCTCCGGTAGGGCTTGTTGACTACGATTATGAAACATTACTCACTTTGTAACAATTTTTTCTTTTTCTCCAAAAATATTTTTTTTCCCCACAGAGCGATAGTCCTTCGCACCGGATACAATACAAGTAAAGGCGAGCTAGTACGAAGCATATTGTACCCTGTACCAGCTGATTTCAAGTTTGATAGAGATTCGTACAAGTTTATCTTCATATTGGCCTGTATTGCGATGCTGGGCTTGGGTTATACCGTTGCTTTGAAGGTACGTAAAAAATTTTTTTAAATTTTTGGAAGGAAGTTCCTTGAAATTGCAGAAGTTGTTGGGTTTTGGGGTGCGGTGGCAAAGTTTGGCATGAAATGCGGTGACCAAGATTGGTATGGGGTGGCAAAGGGTTAGGTGGTATGGGGTGGTATATGAAGTTAAATGATGGTGAAAAATTATCTTGGAAAACTAAATTCAAGGACGGAACTTCGTGCCTACCGCGTGGCCGGCGATATGTTTTGAACTCTAGACGTATACATTTTTGATTGGACGCTGGCAACCAAGTTTGCTCATTGGTGGATAAACGATCAGTGGGTTAAGCAACTACGTGCCTTAGAAGTAAGGAAGCACGTAAACACTTAGCCCCGGCTTTTATCATTATTGCCTATATGGATGATCTGATTGGTCACGGCTTTCATCATTATTAGAGTAAGAGGCCTATATTGGTGTCCTGGGAGATTCTAACACTAGATTGTCCAATAACCACACGATAAGTTGAATAGGATGGTATTTATGAGACCAAAACATTTTTATTACGTCATGACAGGCGTGTTATACGGTACGTATGGTAAGCAGTCACCGTAATCTATGAATGCTTGTGACAATTGAAGTATCACATACCCATAGTTAACACGAGGGATGGGAGGAAAGCATGAGAGGGGAACAGAGGGGGCGGGGAAGAGAACATAAAGGGTGGGAAATTGGGCCTCGGGCGCTCTCACAAAAGCGCATGAAATACACCAGTACTGATATTGTTACTTTACGCAGATTTTCTGTGAGAGGCCATTACTTCCTCTTTCAAGTCGGCCAATTTAATGTTAACAAAACCTTTAACCAATTTTTTCTTACAGACCTACAGAGCAATGACGGTGGGCGATATAATATTGAAAGCGTTGGATATAATAACGATAGTGGTACCACCAGCCCTCCCGGCCGCCATGACGGTGGGGAGGTTGTACGGGGTGGGGAGACTCAAGGACGCGAGGATAACTTGCCTGAACACTAGAGCGGTCAACGTCAGCGGGTCTTTGGACTGTATATGTTTTGATAAGGTATTTATTTTGGTCGTTGGGAGTGTAAAGATTACTTTTCAATTAGGGTTCCGTACCAGTAGGGGGGCTATAGAATCCTATAATAATCCTACAATAATTCTATAATAATCCTACAATAATTCTATAATAATCCTACAATAATTCTATAATAATCCTACAATATTCCTACAATAATCCTATAATAATCCTAAGTCTTTGCTGTCCGTCCGTGCGTCTGTCTATCTGCAGTCGGTATCTAACTCTGGAATCAGTAGAGTCGAAATTTTCACAGAATGTGTATTTCTGTTTCTGCTACGACAACAAATATTAAAAATAAAATAAAATTTAAAAAGGTTCTCCATACAAGAAACTTACTTAAAGAAACGCACTATTTCTGAGACCGCTATAGTAACAAGAAACTTTGATATTTGTATATATCTCGACACGGAACCCATTATGCTAGAGTCCGACACACACTTGGCCGGTTTTTGTTATTTAAAAAATTATTAAAAAGAAATTCTTTACAGACTGGAACATTAACGGAGGATGGTTTAGACATGTGGGGGGTGGTCGCGGTCAGTACGGCCTCATCCCCCCCAATTCTAGGTAGACCTCAGAAGGACCCTCGTCTGCTAAACGACCTACATGAACTGAAGATCGGCATGGCGTCTTGTCACAGTTTGACTTTGTTGAACGGAGTACTGGCCGGTGATCCTTTGGATTTGAAAGTGATTATATGTTGTAAATAAATAAACGCTGCACCATCAACGGCTCCCATTAGGATAGTAATATCCTGTGTTGGGAAACACATACAAGGATAAGTACAAATACAACCAGATTAGAAAATATGGTTGAATAGTCAATACAAACATAGTATGCTCCGAGCGGGAATCGAACCCGACCTGTCGGGTTTAAGGCAGGTTCGCTGCTACCGCTGCGTCACAACGTCGTCATAATGCTAGGAAGAAGAAAGATTCTACCGCAAAGCAGTGGTGTGTTTTTCATTTTAATTTCGGTGGGGAGACCTGCAACCGGATCGAGGCTGAACCCAGACTGGTTATCCACAACGCCACGACGGTGGCAAAGTGTGCTGAGTACACCGGTGCTTTGGGGTAGAATATCTGACCCCGACAAGGTGGACTGATGACCTGGAACCTGGTAAAGGTCGCGGGAGTCCGCTGGATGCAGGTGGCGCGGGACTCTTTGGGGGAGGCCTATGTCCAGCAGTGGACGTCTTTCGGCTGATGATGATCTGACGCAATTCAATTTGACATAATGTTGGGACAGATGTTCGAGTCGACGGGCTGGCGCCTCGAGGAGCCGGAGGTGCCCGAGCAAGCCAACTTCGAGGTCCTGACCCCCACCGTCGTCAAGCCGCGAGGGGCCGCCAACATTAACGTTGATGACCTGCATGTGAGTGTACTTTTCCAGTTACCTTACTTATTACTACGGAACCCTACTACTAACCCACCCACAGAGGGTTGTCAGAGGGCTGTCCGTGTTTTAATAGACATTACCAATATACTTGTTGGGGTGTGAAATCCCCTTAAGTGTGACGTCATTTGAACTTTTTTTTTTAAATAAACGGTACAAACTCAACGGCCCCCATTAGGATAATGATATACACATACAAGGACATGGAGACCGGTAAATATGCTTGCATAGTCAATACAAACATATTGTGTTCCGAGCGAGAATCGAACCTGCGACCTGTGGCGTTTATGGTAAGTTAGCTGCCGCTGCGCCACAACGTCATCTACTTTATTTATTTAGCAACTTTCCACTACGGTACCGTTCGCCATCGGCAGGTTATTCATCCACACTCAATGGAACCTATATCCTCGTGCACAGTGCGGTTTCAAAGGAATTTCCTTCGCCGGTTGTGAAATAAGCACGCTGCTGAGGCTTCCCCAACACGCTACGGAATGGGGTTCTTCAAGGGAAGGTTGAAAAAGTTTAGGGGTCGGGTTACATGCGATACCTCTGGGGTTGCAGGCGTTCATAGTTACGGTCACCGCTTACCATCAGGCGGGTCGTACGCCACCGTCTTACCGTCGTTTGCCACCAACCTCGATTCCTCCTAGCATTATTCCCGGTATTTTATTTTACCCAGGGTCTGCTTATTACTCTTATCCGGATTTGACAGGTTAGATTTTACACAGAGCGATTGCCATCTGACCTCCGCAACCCTAAGGGTGAACCCTCATTGGATAAGAGCAATTTACTTATCAAGAGTTAACAATTATTATCAGATGTTATGTGATAATAACCGGGACCGACGGCTTAACGTGCTTTCGAGGCACGGTGGGGAGACCCACAGACAAACGCCCAGACCGAGACAAGTTGAACAAACATCTTCTCGAGCGGGAATCGAATCCGCAACCGTCGAGACTAAAGGCAGACACGCTATCCACAACGCCACGGTGTCCTCCATTCTGATTATGCAAACAGTTTCATTTTGTTTCCATGTTCACAGGTGCCGCTAGAAGTGGGCATCGTACAGCAGTACCAGTTCCTGTCACAGCTGCAGCGCGCGTCAGTGGCTGTGCGGTTACTGGGAGAGGACGTGATGCGCGTGTACTGCAAGGGGGCCCCCGAGACCCTCCGGACCCTGTGCCGGCCTGACACAGGTATGTGACCATGGGAGTGGCAAGAATTTGGGCCAGGAAAGGGGTAAATTATTATATCTATCTATATCTCAGTATTTATCTATATCACTGTACGCTAGTGAAATTACTGGGCGAACGAGATTTAAGAACCAATATCTCGAGGTTGGTAACGCCTGAGTGGCACCTACCAATGGTGCTGCAACCACTCATAGACTAAGGCAACCACTTACCATCAGGTGGGCCGTATGCTTGTTTGCCAACTTGTAACATAAAAAAACAAATCGACGACAGTATTTCATTACAGGCTTTTTTATTCTAACACAACATTAACACTCGACACATTATATGATAATTTAAAACAAACTCTCTTCAATACGTTAAATCAACTCTACGATATCTCAGTACGATGCTTACAAACCATAAGAAAGCGTAGAACTCGCCGCACAGTGTTTTATAGTTTGGCAGTTATTACTTCCAACTTGGTCTGTAACAATATGATCGCAATTTTTAGGAATCAACAAATTAATTGTTAAAATATTGACATCTGCACAATTTTTTTATGTTACTAAGTTGACAAGCAACCATACGGTTCACCTGATGGTAAATGGTTGCCGCAGCCTATGAGCACTTACAACATTTAGTAGGTACCACTTAAGCGTTGTCAACCTCGTGATATTGGTTCTTAAATCTCTTTTGCCCAATAATTTCACTAGCCTACAAACGGAAACACTAAGGTAAGGGTAATGCTAAAGACACTAAGGCTTTGCGGTAGAATATTTGTCACTGTCTACCTAGCCGGCCTCTTGCAACAAAAGACCTACCATCAGTGTGACTGATGGAATAATCTCTGCTGTAACAGAGGTTTTACCAACATCTTTCGTATATTATATTTTCTTGGTTGGTCATACGTCAATTATTTACGGTCGAATATGGACTGGACACTGGACTGGATGAATACTGGACTATTGTTACTTTCAGTATTTCGTTATAAGACATTTTACGCTGATAACTAAATTTTCTTTTTTTTTTTTTCAAATTGTGACGTTTTCGTTCTAAAGGTGCGATATATATTCTTTCTCTGTTTAATCCTTACCCTATCCTATCCTTAATTGTTCAGGTGACAATATCCACACGGCGGTGAGCGTGGCGCGCGAGTGCGGGATACTGGCCCCGTCGGAGCGCGTCGTGCGCCTCTCCGCTGACGGCAGCGCGCTCTACGCGGAGAGCGACGTGCACGGGGTACGTACAGAACATAGACAAAGAGGATAGATTGTGCGTCTATATGGCGTAGAGTGAACGATAGTGTTTTAAATTGTAGGGCCTAACAGCTTCTAACAAGTGGTCATCAACATTGGTCATCCCTACTTTTGCTTTCGCCCATGCTCATATTTATTTTTTTAGTTCGACCCTTTCATAGGTGGTGCCTGTGACGGCGTAATGGGAGGAGGGGAGGTTTGTGTGATGGGGTGACTCTCTAATGTCTTTAGGCGATAAGAGATGGGGTGGCAGGGTCTGGGGATCTCGGAACGCTCGACAGATGAAAATCAACTTTGGAATATGGAGTAAAATAAACTTAAAAATAAATAAATACAAAATGTGTTTACGGGTTAAATATACTGTAGTCAAATATAAAAGTACACACCCATAAGTAATACACAACTCACTTATCAACGAAATGTATAGTATATGCGAAAGGGCGCATGACGTCATAACGTTATACATAAGCGTCATTTCGTTCGCCGTCACGACTTACAGCTCAGTTTTTTGGACAATATGTAACTCTTAATATAAACGCTTTTTTATCAAAATTATTGGCAATGCTATTTGTTACTAATATTCTTATTGTCCCTCCAAATAAGCTCGAAGCTTGTGCTAGGAGTGGGTACGACAATAGCCCAAGTGGGTCAGAATCGAACCCGCGACTCTCACGTTTTCGGAGCGGAGTCAGCCCTTCAGAGCTATTGAGGCTTCAAAGTTTTTCAATAACTATTTTGTGATGTAGATAGCGGTTGGCGGTCGCGTGTCGGTGGAGCGAGAGTGGTGCAGCGTGGACAGCGGCCGGGGCTCGTGGGGCTCTGCCCCTCGCACACAGGACCCTGAGGCCCCACTGGAGCTCCTAATTACAAGATCGTCATGACTGGTGACGCTTGGAAGGTAAGATTGGGATATATGCATATGACGACGCAAACTTCCAAACCGTCGCGTGGCATAATAATAAAGTTTAAAAAACGAATAATTTTTATTTAAATTGAATTGTATTATAAGTAATTAATAGTGAACACGTGGGTATATACAGGATTTGGTGAAGCAAATGTCGTATTTCCATCGGTTTATAAAAAGAACTAGCCTCTGCCTGCTGCTTCGCCCACGTGAAGGAGGATTTTTAATGGTCTTATCTTTAATACAATATAAAAATAATTCGGATCAAGTTCCTTATATAATCTTTTATTCCCTATTTCCAACCTTTTCAAGCCTTTTTCGCAATGTAAAAGTAGCTTACGTCATTTCTCTAGGTCTAGTCTATCTCTGTACTAAATTTCATCAAAATCGGTTCAGTGGTTTACTCGTGAAAGCGTGACAGACAGTGCTACTTTTGCATTACCATATATAAGAATGGTCGAGCGAATAAATGCTGAAGACGCTGCCAAGAAAAAGGGACAGCCTTCGCGGAGGCTTGAAATTCGTCCATAGACTGCCCCCACCGTTGCGTCGGCGACATTTTGTCTATGGGCATTTAATGAAAGGGAACCAACGGCTTGGCGATATTTAGTCTATGAGTATTTTACGAAAGGGAACCGACGTCGCAGACATTTAGTCGATGGGCATTTATTGAAAAGGAACCAACGGCTTGGCGATATTTAGTCTATGAGTATTTTACGAAAGGGAACCGACGTCGCAGACATTTAGTCGATGGGCATTTTATGAAAGGGAACCAACGGCTTGGCGATATTTAGTCTATGAGTATTTTACGAAAGGGAACCGACGTCGCAGACATTTAGTCGATGGGCATTTATTGAAAGGGAACCAACGGCTTGGCGATATTTAGTCTATGAGTATTTTACGAAAGGGAACCGACGTCGCAGACATTTAGTCGATGGGCATTTTATGAAATTGCACCAGACATTTAGTCTATAGGTATTTGATACAGGTCTGTCTCCCCGCAGGTGCTCCGCGCGCAGCAGCCGCGGCTGGTGGGGCGCGTGGTGGCGCGCGGCGCCGTGTTCGCGCGCATGGCGCCCGACCAGAAGCAGCAGCTCGTGTGCGACTACCAGGCGCTCGGGTACTACGTCGGTCAGTGTCGCCGCTGGGGGCACCTGGGGCACCGGGGTTCCCCTTTCTTAGCATTATATACGGTATTTTTCCCAGGGTCAGGGTCATGAAGGTTGGGAAACTGGGATAGTCCGCCTGATCGTAAGCAGGCACCGCAACCTATGAAAAGATACTTGAAGTGTCACGTGCGTGTTGTCAAAGGGATAGGAGGGAAGGGATGAGAAGGGAACAGAGATCGTTTCCGGACTTTTTATTACTTTATGCCGATTTCCTGTGAAAGGGTATAAGTTCTCCTTATCTCTTATATAAGTTAGTATTAGTTTTCATTATCTCTCCAGTATCTTAAGGATGAGCCAGTAAATCATTGAATAATAAAATCCATCAAAAGTCAACGATTATTATCAGATATTATGATAACAACCGGGACCGACCGGTTAACGTACTTTCCGAGGCACGGTGGAAAAGTTACCCAGACTGAGTCAGCATTATATTATATAATTTGTAAAAGAAATATCGAACGGGAATCGAACCCACGACCTTCGAGATTAGAGGCTTGCTACTCACTTGAATGGTCGATAATGATATAATTCTGATTCGTTCTCAACTATCGATCAATACATAAAATTTGGTCCTCCCATAACCATATGTTGATGTATGTATGTCTGTCCCAGGCATGTGCGGTGACGGCGCCAACGACTGCGGCGCGCTGCGAGCCGCTCACACCGGCGTATCGCTGTCGGAGCTGGAGAGCTCCGTGGCGGCGCCCTTCACCTCCGCGCAAGCAGACATCGCGTGCGTCGCGAGCGTCCTCCGCGAGGCCGCGCCGCCCTCGCCACCAGCTTTGGGGTCTTCAAATTCATGATAGCGTACTCCCTAACTGAGTTCTTCTCCGTCGGCTTCCTGTACTACTTCGATTCGAATCTCACCGATTTCCAATTTCTATACATAGATGTCGCTTTGATTGTCAATTTTGCGTTCTTTTTCGGTATGACTGAAGCTCATACTGGGAAGTTGTGTACTGTTCCACCTCTGACGTCACTTCTGGGACTTGTTCCTATAGTATCCCTGATAGGGCAAATGGTCCTCATAGCAGTCGGTCAATATCTCTCCTTTTTCGCTCTAACCACGTTTCCGTGGTACGTCCGACATACTTATGAAGGGGATGAAGTGAACGAGTGCTGGGAGAACTACGCTGTGTTCACGATTTCGATGTTCCAATATATTATTATGGCGGTAGTCTTCAGTCACGGCTCGCCGTACAGACGATCTGTTATCACGAATAAAAAACTAATGATTAGTGTACTGTTAATGACAGCGATATCTGTGTATATAACTGTTGCGCCTGCGCAGTGGCTGTCGAAGTTCCTACAATTACGAATGCCGAAGGATCTGTTATTGTCATACATCGTGCTAGCTCTCGCGTCCTTCAATTTCGTCCTAGCACTGTTCTTTGAGAGGGTTGTTGTGGAATATTTAATGGAACGGAAGCAGATGGTACCGAGGTTCTTGAAGGAGAGACACGCGAGGAAGACGCCGCATTTGATGATCAAACGTCAATTGAGTGATATGGACTATTTGAACGGTGGTGCTGTGGTTAAATACGATAAGGAATCCAGTCGATCGATGTTCGATTCGAATTCGGAATAAAAAAAATCACATTAAGTGTTCCCGAGATGAATTGCAATTGTCAATCAAGTAACGTTTTTTTATTTAACTAACGGTACTGAGTATTATTATATCTGATATATATTACACTTACGGTGAAGTTTTAATATTTATCTTTAACTATTAAGCTATAGAAAAATTCTAAAAAAATGTATCGGCTTATTGTAAGAACTCATTAAGCAGCAAAAACATTAAATAATTTATAAACCATTGTAATATTTAAAAGAATAACTAAAATTCTAAATGAAATCTTGTTTGAAGTGTGACTTATTGATCAATTATTGAATATATCAATGACGATCAATCACACATCGAGTCAATTGCAATTGAACTCGGGTCCGCATAACTCTCATACAGCTAACAAAAAAGGATCATCTCGAATAGTATTATCGATATTTTTATTATCGATTCAAATAAAAAAAGTTATGAGATTCATACTTTTAAAAGTAAGAAATATTTTATCTGTTCCACAAATTATTCTACATAGTAATTTTTGGTGCTACATTCATTCCATTATATACCTCGCTGTATAGCCGGTTTTCGAAGGCAGCATTTTTATATACAAATATTATTGAAATTACTAAAATATTCTATTTATTCTTCTATTTTTATTATAATAGAAAAAAAAGATTAATATACATGTTTCTTAAAATAGCATTATACTAAGTATAGTTTTTTTTTATTTTACCTTTTATATTTATTAATAAACTTCAGTTTTTTTAATACATCTAAGAGAGATATATCTCAGTAGTTAAATGATAATTTAAAAAAGCAAATTGTGATAATTTATTGGTTCATTAAAATGAAGATAATGAAAAAAAATTCGTTAGGAATACATACGTAAATATACAGATAATACAATAAAAATGTATTATGTTGGTGCTGTGTTGAATTATGAAATGACATTGAGGATACACATTTAATTTAAAATTACTTAAATTGTGATATTTGACATAAAATATACTGAAAAGTTGAAAACATATCAAAACTTGTTAATTACCATTATTAATTCGGTAAACTAATAATAAATTGGGGCTATCCATAATTTACGTCACACGTAAAAGGGATAGTGTGACAAGTTTCGTGACGTCACATTTCAAAAATTTTACTTCATTAGCAAATTTCGGAACTGCTGTTTGAATGCAAAATTGCAGTCTCACAAATGTGACAAGGATGGAGGTGGGGTCAAAAATCATAAAATTCGTGTGACGTAAATTAGTATGGATGAATACTTTGTGTATGTATATAATTAATAATTTTTTATATGCTACGCACAAGCTGCAGTAATCTCACTAACATGGAATGTATTTAAAATTACAAGCACAAAACTAGGTCAATTATATAATTGATATTAAACATTTTTTAGATTACTATCACTAAGTATTTTTATTTAAAAACTTTTTGGTTTAATATATAAGCCAAAATATAACCTTAAGTATGAATATTGAAAAGATTAACGCAATGCAATGGGCTTTAAAATAAGTTATGTTGAAATCAATTTTTCAACAAGAGATCTAAGAAATGGAGTGTCGCAGAGAAATTGTAAATCAGCCTAATTAAAATTTAACTACTTACCTTATATTTTCGCCGACTTGTTGACCGTAGAAGATTTAATTTAAAACTTCACGACTGCAGTTTAGTTTAATATCTCTAGACAGACTCAGCTGTATTATAAATAAATATTTATTGGTAGAATCATCGTGCGTTGCGATTGGTTGATTCTCAGACACTGATTTAAAAACAGTCAATTCAGTCATCAATTTGAATTATCGGTCAATATGTATAATCGATTTTATTTAATTAATAGTATATTATCGATTTTTACAATTTCGCTGTGACAGATACACAAATTTTAATTTTAAGATTATCTATAATCTGATTTTATCGATTTATTTATTTGATGTTTTGATAAAGTTACCGTAAAAATTATTGTTATTCATTTTATTTAGAAGATATTTTGTACTTATGGAGTTTAACTCTTAGAGAATTTTCAAAAAATATTTTAGACACGTTTATTATAAACAGTATTAATTTTATTTGAAAATGTTATTGTATGGAGGAACATCATGTCAATATGTTCGATATATGTACAAAAAAATATTGAGAGCTATTTTATTGATATTAAATGTTATTTGAATAAGTTGTTTAAATACATGAAATTAGTAATAAATGTGCTTTTATTTCTCGAAAAATCCTTTTGAAATTTAAATGATAATTGATCAAGTTAGCTAATTTAACCAGTTCATTATATAATCTTAGCAAATTTTTTTTTTTTTTTTTTTTTTTTTTTTTTTTTTTTTATTTATTTGGAAACACAAACAAGGTAACATTAACAAATGTGATTGCTAACAGCTGCGTTAGTCATAGACTGTGTTGCAGTCATTAGCGCCCACCTCCAGGAAGGAGACAACGTTCCAATATTCACAAAAAACAGCCTTATCACTACGTTTTTCTTACTTAATTACTATTATTTATATAAAACTAATGTATTACATGTGTATGTGTGAGAGAGATGTGTGTGTTAGTGTAGTGTATATAAGAGTGAATGTCGAATGTGAGTAAGTGTTTGTGTGGAAGCGTGTGGAAGTAGTATATGTGCAAGTATATGTCAGGGCTATCACGGAAGGAAACCTAATTTGTGAAGTGCATAAAGATACACTTGAGGCGAAGTTTCAATGCTATATCTTTACGCAATCTTCCAACTCATCATAGGTTAGACTATAAAGCCAATCATCTGTAACCTTTCTGCATTCTCTTGAAGGTAATGGGTAAATATTTAAAGTTCTATTAATTCTGTTATATAGTATAGGGCTCATAAAGTGATACTGTCGTCTTACTACCGCAAGTTTTGCTGGCTCAGTCTTACACACTTTATCAAATCTGCGTTTTTGTCGCCTGAAGTTGGGGTCATATACAAGTTCAGAGTGCTTGCGAACTATGGTGTTAAGAATAAATGCATGCCTTACTGTAGGGACTTTGCAAAGGGCATAGAGTTCATGTGTAGGAAAGCGGATAGGCTTGTGTGCCATAACTTTGAGTATTGTTCTCTGTGCCCTTTCCAGTCTCAACAGTAAACATTTCCCCGAGCTACCCCAAACCGTTATACAGTAGGTTAAGATGGAATGCACCAACGCAGAATAAGCCATAGTTAGTGTGGGAAAGTCGGCAGATGATCTTAGATTTCGAAAGACGTATATAAGTTTCCTAACACGAGATACCAGAAATTCTATTTGGTAGTTCCATGACATTGTACAGTCAACTACAATGCCAAGGTATTTGATATTAGATGTTCTTATAATTGGATTACAATGGTAATTACAGCTGGTTTTAGTTGAACAGTTTTTGTGAGCAACCAGAGTGAACGTTGGTTGTGTTGCTAAACGTGGCGTGAACGTTATGAATTTGGTTTTTTCGAGATTAAGAGTAAGCAGATTAGTGGTTAACCATTCCATAACAGTCTTTAGGGCAGCTTCAGCGTAAGACTGGGTTTCAGCCCAGTCACTACCATGAACAATTAATACCGTATCATCTGCATACATTATCATTTTGGTGTTACGTAATAATAATTTGCAAAGATCATTGATGTAGATTAAAAACAAGGTAGGTCCAAGGACGCTACCTTGTGGTACTCCGTAACAAAGGATTTCCTCCTTACTACTAAAATTACCTACTTTTACAATTTGAGAACGGTCACTCAAGTAGCTCTCAAAATCTTTAGAGATAACCTCTTATGCCAATCCGCTGCATTTTCATGAGCAAGAGGGGGACTGAGACAGTGTCAAAAGCTTTAGAAAGATCAAGAAATATTGCTAGGGATTTAAGCTTATTATTTAAACTTTTGGCTATAGTGCTAGTTAATTGTAAAATAGCGTCTTCAGTGCCTTTTCCTGTTCTAAACCCATATTGATTTGCAGCAATAAGATTTTGTGAATTAAGGAAATTTAAAAGTCGTTTGTTTAAAATTTTTTCGAGAATTTTTGATAAAGTTGATAGAACTGAAATAGGCCTGTAGTTATCGACACTGCCCCTGTCCCCACCCTTGTGGACAGGATGAACGAGGGCCTTCTTAAAGACAGACGGGAAAACTCCTGTTGAGAGAACAAGATTGAAAACGTGGCAAATGACTGGGACCAGTCATTAGTCTATGGATTAGCGGTAAATTTAGCTTAGCTCAGCAAATTATCTAACCGGTTAATTTTTAAGCTATTGAGGGTGTGTTCACACGCGGTAGAGGTGAAACTTTAAAGAGTTAATTAGTAATATAATAATGGGAATGAATTTTGATATGATTCGGTCGGTAAACGATGTGAATTAAAAGAGACTTATCAGTTAATAAACCACCAGAGCGTTAAGCGACATAACGCGCGGTCAGTATATAGATGGGTGACTGGGTTAAGTAGCTTCAGGTGCGATTAAATTGCAATTATGTAGGTTCAAGTTTAAAGTCTAGTTTAAGGATGATAAATAAATACACGAAAAAAATATTGCAATAGATTTATTACTAAAAGCAATAAATATGGTGACGATAGACTCTAATAATAATTTAACAAAAGTTTAACTTTTTACATAAACATCATTTTCATTTTGGCATCACAGTACATTCTGATATTGCGTCGGTTTTACGAAGAAGTGATCTTAATACATAAAAACAAACATTTTTTTAAATTAAGATATTTCACTTTGCCATATTTTAAGGCTATGTAGGTGGTGTATCGTTGAACATTTAAATGAGGATTAACAATTAAAAAGCTACAAAAATTTTATAAAGCAATTCTGTTTGAATATCCTCTGTTTAATATGACGGGAATATATTGGAAAAAATTATAGTTTTTAGGTTGTCCCTATTTTTAAAGCGATTAGTTATAGGGAAAAAAATGAAATTTTAGACTCCTATTGAAGTCTATTAGGCAAAATCTATAATTACTCTATTTATATTTTCCAATAGTATCAATGATTAAAATAATTTAATAAATATCAACAATTTGAAGACTTGAGAACCGATTTTAAAACACCTTAATATTTTTTCAAAACATTTATAATGTTAGTTATACACAAAGTCACATTAAAATATATTAACGAACTTAGATGAAAGAAATAATCTACACCAATATTTGATGTATATGAAGACAGCTAAAGTTTTGCAGAGTGTCTGAATGACACGCGAAAAACAGCATCTTGCACCGTTAGAACAAAGAAACTTATATATAATATTTATAATAACACTCTAATACATTTTGCAAAACATACAAAATGACAGAGAAATTTATCAATTTAAATAAGATCGTGCGAAAATATATAAAAAATTGTGACAATATGTAGATAATTTAGATTTCAAAAATCTTTATTTATTTTTTAGTTCAAAAACTTTGACACGAAATATTATATAGAGCCCAACCACGAATGCAAATGTCAAGCACCTCTTTAATTAAGGGTCGTCCATAAACCAAGTTTCTTATTTCTCTTTTTTTTTACTTTCCATAAAATATCAAGTTCGTGATATTGCACCTTTATAACGATTTAAGATCGACCCCCTTTAACCAGATTGTAAATATTTTAATAATAAACTATACAAAAGTAGTAAAAATGGTTTCAGACACCACTAGGTGGACAAAATTATTTGTAAATATTTTTAAATATCACTTATATAATGGAAATTACGATTACATCTCTAATATTTGAATCACTCCTCTAAAATCCAATTCCATTACGAAAGTCTTATTTTTCTATTATAACATCAATAAAATCTTTTATACTCGTACTACTTCTAGTAGTATAGAAATTACTATAAATGAAATTGAAATTTGTAGAATAGTTTATTAAATAATCCAATAGAACAAAAAATAAATAGAAAACTTTAAGCTATAAGACTTTCTTAACGGAATTACTTATTCTATAACCAGTCAAAATTAGTAGAAAACGATGAAATATGAAGACACAAATATTTCAAAATCAAGTCGCATAAACCCGATAATCAGGTACTATTTTTTTAAACTCACTTTTAGCTGAGTTTGTAACTTACTCAAATACTCATTTATACTCAAACCATTTTGAATACAATACTAAATATTACATGTTAATTATATTTTATGGAGTTAGTGACGTCACGTACCGAAACAATGTTCCTTATAAAATAAAGTTACGGAGCTATCACTCTTCACGGGTTGCGGCGCAGTTTGGCGAAAAAACTGTAACATACAGACACTTTGTAATATCAGACTAATATTGTTGCATTTTAAATAAATAAGCGCACACACGTTTTTTGTTGTATCATTAAAATCAATATTATAATACTTTCGATTCTGAATATACATTTTACATTTTGTGTAATTCTGTGCGAAGTGCAACATAATTAACGTGCAGTGGTCCATTATCCGCGCCTGTGACGCTGTCAAGGCCAGCAGGACCAACAACAATACACATAAAAAGGCCCATTATAAACATAGATTCAAAGTTTTGAAATTTAATATTACAATGTGTTATTGATAATATCTTCAAAGCATTTTTATAATAATTTTGAAGCCAATATTTTACAACTGAATGCTCATTCTGTTTATGACCAAAGACAAGAGGAATAGCAATACATCGATTTCTATTCGAATGTGTTTTACACTAAACGACAACGATACGATATCGATACGACATGCAATCAAGAAAAAAATCAAACATTTTTAAATTAATCGTTTTTGTCGTTCAGTGTAATCTTTCATGAGAATGTAACAGATCGATAAACGAAAAATAAATGAATGGCGCAAAATAACTTACCCAAAGCGGACGTGCTCAAGATGCAGTGACGCAATGCTTAGTGCATGTGCCTTTACCATTGTAAGATACCTAGTTTCAACTATCTACTTAAATCATATTCCTGCAATTGCTTTATAATTTATGACGAATAAGTAGTGTTTTTATTTATTTACTTTATTTAAATAAATATTGCAGCGATATTCATTTATAAAAAAATATTTTCAAAGCTCAAGCCAAGCTAATTAAAAATAATAAGACACTGGACACTTGAAATAAAAAGCCGTTTGATCAAGAACATTTTTATATAATATCATCATTATATTAAATCGACTAACAGAGAGACGACACAAGCAAAGCAAGCGCTACTCCCGATAATGCGGTTTCGTTTCGTAATATCGTTAAAACATCAATAAGATGAATTTTACACTTGTGCATGTTACATAGATATAAAAACATACAGATAGAAGAGACTTAAGTTTAATAATATAGCTTCTAAGATACGACGTATGTCGCTTCGTGACCTTGAATATATATAAAAATAAATACCTAGCAGATCTATTTAAAAAAGGGAATCAATAAAAATCGTATGCTGTAAAAACGCTACCGTCAGAACGAAACATCGATTAAAATACTGTACAAAAGCGGTGTAAACTTTGTAAGGAAAACACGTTTAAAATACAATAAATTATGCAACACAAAAACATCCATAATTGCGTCGATTATATATAAATACTTAAAAATTAAATACAAAAAATGCAAATAATTTTCATTTTATGTTACATCAATTGACATACGTCTACACATGTGCGCTTATAATTAAAAGCTGTACTAATCCGTACATTTTCTCGCACTAAAATTGCACAAAGCGCACAATTGTAGTCGTAAGCGCATAAAATCTAACATTGCAACAAAATGACTTGTCAATATATTAAAATAATCATGTCAAAATATAAAATCGAAATATGATCTTCAATAAAAATTAAAAAGGTAATCAAGAAATAGTCTAGGCAAGAATATAGACACGATTTTAACGTCTAAATATAATCTGTATAAATTAATAAAAACATTAAATTAATATGTAATAATACACGATTTATAACCTTCCTATTTACTAAAAAAGACTTGATTTCTTTGAAATCGAAACTAGTTAAAATATTTTAATATGTTGTAAAATGACTGTACCCATTTGTACTTGATAATGGAAGCTAGCCATAATTTTAAGTTTGTGTCATAATTATTTTGAAATATTTGTCACATTTTTTACTTCTATAGTGGTTAATTTTAAATTGTCCTTCTGTTGCAAACAATTTGCTTCAATAAGATAGCTTCCATTTTAGTAGTATAATCGAGTGAGATTTATCTCTAAAACATTAAAACTTATATTGATACATCCATTTATCTGTCTACAATACAAGACAATTGTTTCACTGAACACCATTTGAGTCTCATTTTAAAACAGCTCTTATTTTCAAGGACTTTAGGTTTATTCTTGTCCACGTGAAACAATAGTGCTGTATGAAAATATATTAACAATAAATAGTACATCTAAAGCTATTCTATATACCATACAATCGTTCGCCGCTTGTTCGCTCGTTCGCGTTTATTTCTTATTCTTCCTCTTAAGCTTCGGTATTCTGTAATGCGGTGCGAGTGAAGTTAGATGCAGGCATTGTGTTTGTATATATAGAATATGTGAGTCTGTGAAACACTTTAGTTAAAATCAGTTCTCAAGTTCTAAGATTTCGATCGTTAGTTTAACGTGGATAAAATCAGTTCAACAGCTAATGACTAATTTGTTATAACTTTTCTTGATGTGAGAATACTCTAATTTATGATTTTATATTATTTATTCTAGATAGAATAGAAGAAAGCAAAAATGTTTCACAGTTTCATAAGAGAAGTCGGAAAAGTGTAGTATTTAAAGTGTATTAGTTCTTAGAAATGAAAATTTTCAGTGAATTGAAATTAGTAATCATGTGCTCGATGACGTGAAGTGTTATTTACAATTTGATCAAAAGTTTGAAAGGATATGAGGAAGAAGGCGATTTAATTGACTTACCCTGAACCTTTCTTGTGAGGTGAAGATTGTGATTTTTCAGATTCAAGCAGTTTCGTGCTTGAATCCTTCATGAATCCTGTAATTGGAAATACATTTATATTTCGTCGTGAAACTATCAATGATAGAAGCAATTAAATCTGATTTTCATTAGCAAAATATGATTCGAGAGTACAATGATTATAGCATTATTCATAATGTTGCAACTAACCTTTCCCAGATATCCCGAAGACTGAATTGCCCAAGTCATTGAGACTGCTTGTGAATTTATCAGTTTCATTCGATAATGTTTCAGCCACAGCTTCTTCAGTCTCTTTCACACCTTCCTTGATACCATCCTTAGCCTTTTCTAACCTTTCATCAGCCTTCTCCAACCTATCCTTTGTTGATCCTTTGATATCCTCAAGTTTATCGCCAGCTGCTACTTGAAAACCTTCAAATGTATCTTTGACGTTACCGAACAGTTCCTTGGTATTACTCTCGGCATTCGATGCAGTGTTTTGTGCGCCACCAACAAATTCGCGAACCGATTCATCTAGACTGTCAAACGTGTTGCCCGCGGAACTCTGAAAACTGTGCAGCGTGTCCTGTGCAGAACTTTCTAGACCTTGAACGTCGTCTCGTATATCCGCGAAGGTATCTCGCGCCGAGCTTTGTAAATCCTCACACGTTTCTTGTGCATCATTCACTTTGTCCTTCGCGGCACTTTCAATCACGTCGAAAGTGCTCGAGGCTGACTGCTGAACTTGGCCAAATGTTACTTTTGCCGACTTTTGTAACTCCTTTCCTTTTTCATTAGCTATATCTTCGATCCTTTCTATCTCGTCTTTTCCAGTGTCTTTAATTTCATTGTATTTGTTAGCGATGCTGCTTTCTATAGCCACTTTCTTATCTACAGCAGCGTTTAAAGTTTCTTCAGCAGTTCTTTTGATTTCATCCGTTGCCTGCTCAGCCTCTTTTCTTATTCTGTTTAATCTGTCTTCTGCAGATTCTTGTATTTCATTTGTGGCATTTATTAATGCATCTTTCTTTTCATTAAAAGTAGATTCAACAACGGCTTTTGAATGATCGAGGTTATTTTTAGCAATTTCAGCTTTATCATTGAAGGACGTTACAATTTCGTCTTTCTTATTGATTATTGACTCCTCCACGTCATCTTTCTTATTCTGTAGATTTTGTACTATTTCATCTGTTTTACTTTGGAAGTTAGCTGCGAATTCATCTTTTGTTTCTTGTCCACTTTTAATTATTTCTTCGGTTTTGTTTTGTGCATTTTGTAATAAATCGTCCTTGGCATGTTCCAAATTTTGTGCAACAGTTTGTTTTGTATCTTGAGCGAACTGTATTACTTCATCATTTTTATTTTGCACATTTGTGATGAATTCTTGTTTAGTATTTTGAACGTTTTCTATGAACTGGTCTTTTTTATCTTGGGCATTTTTAACGAATTCCTCGGTTGAATCTTGCGCAGTATGTACAATATCATCCTTTTTCTTTTGTAAGCTTTCAACAATGTCACCAGTTTTGTTTAGCGTAGTATCAATTATTTCTTGTTTTTGATTTTGTGCACTTGAGATCAAGTCTTTTGTTTTTTCTTGTACATTATCTACTAACTGTTCAGTTTTGTTTTGCGCATTACTAATAATTTCATCTTTCTTCTCTTTTGCATTCTGAAGTATTTCGTCCTTTTTATCTTGTGTATTTTGTAAAATAACTTCTGTATCTGTTCTTATTTTTTCTTCTTCTTTAGCTATTTTATCTTCCAAATTATCCTTGGCTTCAGCTGCCTGCCTTGCTAATTTATTTGCGGATTCTTTGCCCTCTGCAAGCTTATCTTTTACTTCATCCTCAATTTTCTCTTTCTCTCCAAAAATATTTTGAACCAGTCCAGTAAAGAAATTCTTTCCTTCTTTAGCTTTCTTTTTAGTTTCTGATTTGACTTTATCCTTCTTATCTTTTGACTTAGCTTTAACATCAGATACTACTTTTTGACCTTTAAGCTCAACAGCATCAACAGATTCGTTAATATCGTTCACTTTTTCATTTGTTATTTTCTTTATTTCTTCGACTACATTTTCTGCTCCTTTTTTAACATCGTTTGTCTTATTATTAATGTTGTCTTGGACATTGACTGCTGTTTCTTTAATATTATTAGCGTAATTTGAAATTTCGGATTTTAAGTTTTGAGATTCTTGATTAAAATTATCCTCAATATCATCTGCTGCATGTTCAAATGTTTTCCCTAACATAGAGAGTTTATCTTTTCCTCTCAATTTCATTTCTTCAGCTCTTTCCATAGCGGCGAAATCGAGTTCATGGAATTTATTTTTCATTTTGTCGTTAGTATTGTCAGCATCCTTAACTAAGTTGCTTACAGCGTCAGTGGCAGAAGTGGTAATATTTTCAATATTAGATACAGTTTCAGATTTTATTTCAGCAGCTTTATTACATGTATCATCTTTTACTTTGTCAACTGATTCGGAGAAATCATTCATATGATTGTTAAGCAAACTTTTAACGTTTTGTGCCTCATTTTCAACACTAGTTTGCAAGTCATCCTTCCTGTTAATTAAATCGTTTTTCATATTTTCAGATTTAACTAATAAATCTTCCTTGACATCACTGGTCTGCTGTAAAATATTGTCCTTTTCTTTCTCTGACTTATCCAATCCTTCTTTTAGAGCATTTTCAGCAGCCTCACTGATCCCTTGGAGATTTTCATGAACGACGAAATTAACTTGTTCGATTCTGTCAGCCAGATTGGAAGTTTCATCATGACGATGCTTTTCACCCTTCTTAAATTTGCCTTCACAACATCCTGTATAAAATGTGAAAGGATCGCTCGTCTTACAATGTAATGGAGTATCCACAGGTTGCATATGTTCATACTGGTGATAAACTTCTTCAGTTTTAAGGCGTAAATCATTAGGATGTTCCTCTTCATCAACGATGAGCTTTGTGGTGTATAATTGATTGTTTACATCGTCCTCATCTTTCAGGTGTGGCTTTTGATGTACATCCTTAAACATATCTTCAACTTTTTCAAGTAAGTCTTCGTTACTGAGTCTTGGGGCTGGGTTAGGTGGAGATTTCTCTTTGGATTCTCGTGGCTTAGGTGGTGATTTTTCTTTGGATTCTCGTGGCTTGGGTTGCGGTTTAGGCGATGATTCTTTACTGTCCTCTTTGTCTTCGCTGTGACTAAATACATTTTTAACTTTGTCGGCAAGGCCACCTAAGAAAGATCCTCCCTCAGGTTTCTTCTTACCCTTTTCAAGAGTATTCATTGGAGTCTTATCTTCATCAGAATCAAAGGTGGCCTTAGTTTTATTGGAATCAACGTGCAGTGTGTCACCATTTACTGAAATAGATAACTAATTACTCTACGAAATACTTGTACTTACAATAAAATCGTCGAACATTGGGCGTCTGAATAGGGGAAAAATTGTATCTTATGGCATATACATACATATACATTAAATAATATTTTTGTATGGATTACAATTAATATAATTATAAAAATACTTATATATTACTTATGTCGAATTAGATCTTATACCTAACTGTATTTATTCACATATTTTAATTGCGTAAGCATCATCTATCTATCTATCTACATGGGAATGTGAATATTTGTATGAAATGTTTATTTTGTATGAACGTCAGGGTAAAGTAAACTGCTACTAAATGTAATGGTAGTTCAGACACTTCCTGTATAGAATGTGCATTAAGCTGTGGGTATAGGTTAGTCAAGTTTGTGCGCCTTCTTATAATTAATAATAATATAATTATGATTAAATTTTATGTGTGTTTAAACATATGTACTTATGTACATGCATGTTCATCATTTTCATAAAAGTGTCACCATGAAGTTGTTTCATAAAAATGAATCATTCGCAGAGCTTTTCTGTTTCGGAAAATAATTTGTTTATGATATATTTAATATAAATAAATATATATATTTATAATATTTCTACCAGTATTCATCAGCAGGAAATTGTGAACAGATCACATCAATTGATCATACCACTAATCATGGTAATTGGAGAAATTTGAACGCTAGCAAAAAAAAACTTTTATTTTAGTTTATTTCTAATGTACTTACCATGAGGTTTGTCGTCCTTATCTTCAGTCTCTTTCGTTGTAAATTTGAGGTCACCATTAGTTATCGTTTTATCCTGGCAAATGGATAGCTTACATGAGTTAATGAAATTTAGCAATACTTAATCAATTAAAGAAATATAAACCAATTTTTAATTATGATCACGACTTTAAAAATCAAATCTTTCTAGCAAATTCTACGTCCAAAAAAACTTAAAACTTATTCTGATAGAGATTATATTACATGTCCGTTGATTTGCGGTTCAGGTTCACGAGGTATAGGTGGTGGACCCACGCTGTGGTTGTGGTCTCCCCAGTGGAAGCTCAGCTCGTCCTTCAGTGCATCGAAACCTGGAACGAGTTTTGCGTTTCTTAGAATAGAATTGGTAACGACACAAATAAGACATTTTTTTTTACTAAGTTTAGTTGACAAGAAAGCCCACCTGATGGTAAGCGGTTGCCATAGTCTATGAGCGTTTGCAACACCATTAGTAGGTGCCACTCACTCGTTGCCAACCTCGGATATTGGTTCTTAAATCTTCTATGCCTCGTAATTTTACTACCCTACGGTGCTCTTTTAATTGAAACACAGTAATGCCAACTACTACGACACTACTGCTTTGCGGTAGAATACTTGACACTGGTGCCGATCTCTTGCAACACCTAACACGTAACCTGTGTAATTGATCGCACTGGTGGAATAGTCTCTGTTGTAACATACATCATTCACCAACAGCGGGCGATGGGGTTGTCACTTCCCGACTTCGGAAAAACTTGACTCGATTGGGGTTTGAACTTTGCAGGGATTTTCTGATTTATCCGTATAAAAACTCCGGCTTTCACTTTACTTAAGAATTAGGCTGTTATTGTATAAGACATAGATTAAATAATCACCCCCATTAGACACTAAAACCAAGGTGACAAACAAGCAAATGGTTGCAGTCTTCGATAAAAACGAAACAAAGAGAAAAGTACTTCCAGTACATGTTTGTTGACTGTGAGCGTCGCTGTATGAATATACAATTACATAGAAACGTTTGAATTGTATGTGTTGGTGCGGGAGCATCTTGCTATTGTGTAGTAGTGTGCTTGTTTGCGTATGTAAGGGTGATCACCAATAGTTACATAGTACAGATCGGTCAATACACCCACGTCCTAATAAAGACCAAGTGAGAATTTACAATTATCATTGTTTGGTATAACGGTCCGCTTTGGTTGGTGTGTCAGATTAATGCCAGAGTGAACAGACACCTTCTAGGCATATGTGCTCCATCTTAGACCTCATCTTCGCCTTCCACCAAGCGAGATTGAGGTCAAACGTAAGCCTATTTTGCATTAAAAAAATTAAATAGAAGGGGTTGTACGACACAGTGTGTTTGTGTGTGTGTGTGGTCGTACTCACCGGACTGGTCGAGGTTGAGGCAGTCGAGGTGGCTCTTGGCGCCGCGCGGCGCGATGCTGTCCGGCAGCGACACGTCCAGCACGCAGGCGGGGCTGGCCGCCTGCTCGCCCTTCGCCGCCTGCGGTACAGGAAACGACCAGCTCAATTTCATGAACTTTAAGTTTTCACACGATATACTTCGATAAAACTTTTCATCCCCCCTTTCAACCTTTTACAACCCACTTTTTGCATTAAAAGTACCCTAAGTCCTTTCTCAGGCTCTAGACTAAATAAACAAATAAATAAACGCTACACACTCAACGGCCCCCATTAGGATAATGATATCCTGTGTCGGGGTCTGGAAACATATACAAGGACAAGGACAAATACACCCAGACCGGAAAATATGCTTGCATGATCAATACAAACATATTATGCTCCGAGCGGGAATCGAACCCGCGACCTGTGGCGTTTAAGGCAGGTTCGCTACCGCTGCGCCACAACGTCGTCATACTTCGTCTCGTCGTCAGACTACTTGTGTAACAAATTTCATTTTAATTGGTTCAGTAGTTTTGGCCTGATAACGCGAAGGACCGACAGATAGAGTTACTTTCGCATTTATAATATTATTAAAGATTTTGTCGGTCCATTATTCCCATGCCAGTTACGAGACTAAGATAAGATATCCTTCGTTGAAAAATTAAATAAACAGGGCTGAGTGCTAATTATTAGTAGTTCGTGTAAAATTATAAATTTTCTAAATTACCTTAGGTTCATTCATGAAATATATCCTTCCAGATGGATTCTCCTCGTGGTGCTTGACGCGTACGGTGAATTCAACCCGGTTATCTTTGAAGGCCTGAAAAAGTATAAATCATGTTATGAAATTGATTTTGCTATGTCCGAATATAGAAAGATGGTTGCAAAATACGTACTTCGAATGTAAACGTGGGTTGCGTGCCGGACTTGGTGACGGGCACAAGGTTACCGGAGAATTCCAAATAAATTGGTTTCTGGTCCAGGAATTTCACTGCTGTTGAGTGAGCTACTTCTGTGTAGTGTTCCTGTAATAGGAACATGGTTTAAATTTAAAATAAAAGAAATTTTGTATTACATAAGAAATGGAAGAAATGAAAGAAATAAAAAAATAATGTTGTCCTTTTTAAATAATAATAAAAACTTTGATACATTATTGAAAGCTAAAGGACTCATGAAATGAAATGACGTCATACTGTTTAACGAGGCGTACATACAATATTACAAGTCTACAACATAAAACTCGTTAGTATTAAATAATAAAAACACATGAACATTAGATGACATGACAAAATAATATAGAATACTGACAGTCATGATATGACATTAAACGTGTGACGCGATGACGTCACGTGACGCGTGTCAGTACGCACCTGGTGCAGAAGCGTGTCGTACGCGTACCGGTCCGTGATGTACAGCACGAGCAAGCGGCCCTCGAGCGCGTCGAGCCGCTTGCCGAGCACTACGATACGTACTTCGAATGGTACCAGTAACATTTCCCTGTAACAATCAGATTGCTGATAAATATATATAGCTCAACGGTACAAGGGCTGACTCCACTGCGTTAAAGCGAGAGTCGCGGGTTCGACCCTGACCCCCTTGGGCTATTGTCGTACCCACTTCTAGCGCAAGCTTTGAGCTTATTTGGAGGGGCAATAGGAATATTAATAAAACCTAGAAAATCTAATTTGCTAATATTGTTTTTTTTTTTTTATTTAATGGGCCGGCTCAACCGGGGATGTAATACCCTCCCACAGAAAACCGGCGTATAGTAACAATATCAGGGTATATTCTACAGAAAAGAAGCGACAAGAAACCCTACAGTTTTTGGTCAAATTTTACAATACAATTTTCAATCATGTATGAAATTTAATGTATAATAATTCCATGCCACATTATCTGCAATATATTCATTAACGGAATGATAACTTTCATTTAGTAAACAATGTAATATAAAATGAATATATCAAAGGTTGCAGATTAAAAATTGTCTTCGGAATTTCATTATAAAAGCGAATGTCTATTCAATTAAAGAATGCTTGTTTTTTTTTTTTTTTTTTTTTTTTTATGTTAGAAGTTGGCAAACAAGCATACGGCCCACCTGATGGTAAGTGGTTGCCGTAGCCTATGAGCGCTTGTAGCACCATTAGTAGGTGCCACTCACGCGTTGCCAACCTCGAGATATTAGTTCTTAAATCTCGTTCGCCCAGTAATTTCACTAGCGTACAGTGCCCTTCAAACTGGAACACAGTAGTGCCTAAGCACTACTATTTGGCGGCAGAATATTTGACACTGCGGTGGTACCTACCTAGCCGGCCTCTTGCAACAAAAGACCTACCACCAGTGTGACTGATTGCACTGGTGGAATAATCTCTGTTGTGACAGAGGTTATCCCAACAGTTATTGGTAAAATATAACTAAAATAAACCGTTTAAAGACGTATGAATGCTTCTTACCTGTATAGCTCCGTTGCCAGTTTGGTCGCGTCACTGACGTTATGACAATTCATAAGCCAGAATCTGAAAGAGAAATATTAATATCATACATCAATTGATGCTTCAATGTTAGGAAAAGTCCTGATAATTTATAGAAACAAATCAAGAGTATTTGCCTATTTGGTCTAGATATCAGAAATCACACTAGAATATGCATCCCATATATTGAAATTGGCAAAGATAGAAGGATGAACTGCGCATGCGCGAAGATAAGTTAATGGGGATAAGAAATTGACCAATTGAATAAAAGGTTCTTATAGCGCACGCGTACGACAGTACCGTATTATTGGAACGAAGTTCCATAACGCGGCTTACGGGAAGTGCGATTTAGTAGAAATCGTCACGTAACGAAATGCCGTATACTGTGTGTGCGTGTGTGTATAGAGCCTACTACAAGCAAATGAACACACGAGCTAGTGAGTTTGTAGCCGGGTTCACAAGTCCCTCTTTCTCTCTCTCTCTCTGTCTCTGTCTCTTTTTATCATATAGCCTATTGACATACATACATATAGCCTATTGACAGATTTCATTTCAAATTACATTCGGAGTTGAAGAGCAAATGTAAGGAACTTCTGTCTGTCTGTCCCCGACTGCAGTTTTTTAGTTCCTAGCCACTTGTTAGATGGCACTTTAATTTTAATATATCCTCTATATCTATGGTATTTGGATACCTGGCTGATACTGTGGTGGTGAAAGAGGCGCAGTCGTCAGTGATGGTGAGAGGCGTGGAGCCGGTGACATCTTCCCACACGGCACGCGCCTGACCGCCCATGATTGAGCACAGTAGACGAAGGTTCGCAGTTGATGCTTTGTCGTGGCTGTTGATCTGTAAGGAGAATTTAGGTTAAAAATACTGATCCGTCTTTTTAAAGTTGAAAAGAATTAAGTATGCCTACTACACTGAAGTCTCGCATGGAATATTTATTCAGGTTACGCGTGTTGTACAATGGGCAAGCCAAATTCTTAGCCTAGCGTGTTCATTTAGACAATACGTATCGTGCCCACCGGTGTTGCGAAGACGTCCACTATTTTTAAATTTCTGTATTGCACCAAAAACAACGTTCACAATCAATCAAAATCAATCAAATAAAAATTATTTTATATTTTAGAAGACTTTTTAAAAAGTATTTTTGAATAGATTGATGTAGCTCAAGTGCTACCATCATATCATCTTCATAATAAATTTGTATATTCATTTTTACAGACAAGTAAACGTCGCGCGACAGCATTCGCTTGACAAGCGGGTCGCATACGTATCATCATCTTCTGGTAGGCGTGGTGCGGCACCCGTCGGCATGGCACGTCACTCGCTCTCTGTCTCTCTCTCTCTCGCACGCATGCAGTCAGACAGACACGTCACCTTCTGGTCGGCGGGGTGCGGCACCACGTGCTGGCATAGCACGTCGCTCTGTCTCTCTCGCACGTATACAGTCAGGCGGACACGTCATCTTTTGATCGGCGTGTTGCGGCAGCACACACTCTCTCTCACTCGCACGCATACAGTCAGACAGAGACACGTCACCTTCTGGTCGGCGGGGTGCGGCACCACGTGCCGGCATAGCACGTCGCTCTGTCTCTCTCGCACGTATACAGTCAGGCGGACACGTCATCTTTTGATCGGCGTGTTGCGGCAGCACGCACTCTCTCTCACTCGCACGCATACAGTCAGACAGAGACACGTCACCTTCTGGTCGGCGGGGTGCGGCACCACGTGCCGGCATAGCACGTCGCTCTGTCTCTCTCGCACGTATACAGTCAGGCGGACACGTCATCTTTTGATCGGCGTGTTGCGGCAGCACGCACTCTCTCTCACTCGCACGCATACAGTCAGATAGAGACACGTCACCTTCTGGTCGGCGGGGTGCGGCACCACGTGCCGGCATAGCACGTCGCTCTGTCTCTCTCGCACGTATACAGTCAGGCGGACACGTCATCTTTTGATCGGCGTGTTGCGGCAGCACGCACTCTCTCTCACTCGCACGCATACAGTCAGATAGAGACACGTCACCTTCTGGTCGGCGGGGTGCGGCACCACGTGCCGGCATAGCACGTCGCTCTGTCTCTCTCGCACGTATACAGTCAGGCGGACACGTCATCTTTTGATCGGCGTGTTGCGGCAGCACGCACTCTCTCTCACTCGCACGCATACAGTCAGATAGAGACACGTCACCTTCTGGTCGGCGGGGTGCGGCAGCGGCGCGGTGAGCGTGATGCAGCGGTGGAACTTGCGGCGGCGCGGCTCCACGGTGAGCACGGGCGACACGGCGGCGTGGCGCGGCAGCACGCGCCGGCACAGCGCGTCGCTCTCTCTCTCTCGCACGCATACAGTCAGACAGAGACACGTCACCTTCTGGTCGGCGGGGTGCGGCAGCGGCGCGGTGAGCGTGATGCAGCGGTGGAACTTGCGGCGGCGCGGCTCCACGGTGAGCACGGGCGACACGGCGGCGTGGCGCGGCAGCACGCGCCGGCACAGCGCGTCGCTCTCTCTCTCTCGCACGCATACAGTCAGACAGAGACACGTCACCTTCTGGTCGGCGGGGTGCGGCAGCGGCGCGGTGAGCGTGATGCAGCGGTGGAACTTGCGGCGGCGCGGCTCCACGGTGAGCACGGGCGACACGGCGGCGTGGCGCGGCAGCACGCGCCGGCACAGCGCGTCGCTCTCTCTCTCTCTCTCGCACGCATACAGTCAGACAGAGACACGTCACCTTCTGGTCGGCGGGGTGCGGCAGCGGCGCGGTGAGCGTGATGCAGCGGTGGAACTTGCGGCGGCGCGGCTCCACGGTGAGCACGGGCGACACGGCGGCGTGGCGCGGCAGCACGCGCCGGCACAGCGCGTCGCTCTCTCTCTCTCGCACGCATACAGTCAGACAGAGACACGTCACCTTCTGGTCGGCGGGGTGCGGCAGCGGCGCGGTGAGCGTGATGCAGCGGTGGAACTTGCGGCGGCGCGGCTCCACGGTGAGCACGGGCGACACGGCGGCGTGGCGCGGCAGCACGCGCCGGCACAGCGCGTCGCTCTCTCTCTCTCGCACGCATACAGTCAGACAGAGACACGTCACCTTCTGGTCGGCGGGGTGCGGCAGCGGCGCGGTGAGCGTGATGCAGCGGTGGAACTTGCGGCGGCGCGGCTCCACGGTGAGCACGGGCGACACGGCGGCGTGGCGCGGCAGCACGCGCCGGCACAGCGCGTCGCTCTCTCTCTCTCTCGCACGCATACAGTCAGACAGAGACACGTCACCTTCTGGTCGGCGGGGTGCGGCAGCGGCGCGGTGAGCGTGATGCAGCGGTGGAACTTGCGGCGGCGCGGCTCCACGGTGAGCACGGGCGACACGGCGGCGTGGCGCGGCAGCACGCGCCGGCACAGCGCGTCGCTCTCTCTCTCACTCGCACGCATACAGTCAGACAGAGACACGTCACCTTCTGGTCGGCGGGGTGCGGCAGCGGCGCGGTGAGCGTGATGCAGCGGTGGAACTTGCGGCGGCGCGGCTCCACGGTGAGCACGGGCGACACGGCGGCGTGGCGCGGCAGCACGCGCCGGCACAGCGCGTCGCTCTCTCTCTCTCGCACGCATACAGTCAGACAGAGACACGTCACCTTCTGGTCGGCGGGGTGCGGCAGCGGCGCGGTGAGCGTGATGCAGCGGTGGAACTTGCGGCGGCGCGGCTCCACGGTGAGCACGGGCGACACGGCGGCGTGGCGCGGCAGCACGCGCCGGCACAGCGCGTCGCTCTCTCTCTCACTCGCACGCATACAGTCAGACAGAGACACGTCACCTTCTGGTCGGCGGGGTGCGGCAGCGGCGCGGTGAGCGTGATGCAGCGGTGGAACTTGCGGCGGCGCGGCTCCACGGTGAGCACGGGCGACACGGCGGCGTGGCGCGGCAGCACGCGCCGGCACAGCGCGTCGCTCTCTCTCTCTCGCACGCATACAGTCAGACAGAGACACGTCACCTTCTGGTCGGCGGGGTGCGGCAGCGGCGCGGTGAGCGTGATGCAGCGGTGGAACTTGCGGCGGCGCGGCTCCACGGTGAGCACGGGCGACACGGCGGCGTGGCGCGGCAGCACGCGCCGGCACAGCGCGCCGCCCGCGCCGTGCGCCTGCAGCCCCACGCGGATGCGCTTCGTCAGCGCCTGCGGCGGGAACAGCGCCTGGACCTGGAGACACGAACCACATACAAGATTTAGTAATAGAACCATGCTATAGCACCTAGCATGAGTTGGTCGGCTCCGGCTCGACCGAGAAGCAGACTCTCTCGTGCAATGAGTGAGAGCTCCCAACCCAAGACCCAATCTGTCACCCCTCTGTTCTTTTTCATCCCTTCTCGCCTACTTAGGCTGGCAACACGCTTTTAATACTCCAAGTATAGCAAACGTTAATAGGTTGCGATGACTGCTTACATGCAAACCGTATGCTTGTTTGCCATCCGTCATAACAAAACAAGTCTTCAAACATAGACAACCAATAAGGGTGAAAATTAACTTTAATTGTGTTATTAAATAACGCTAAATTCTTATGTAATAAGTAAGTAGTGCATATTTTCAGCTTTGTTTAAATGCAATAAGGTTGATATTTAATTACAACTTAAAAAGTGCTCGAAAAAGTTTCTGAGCTGGTCTAATTTAACCCTAAGTATTTAAGCTCAGATTATTATAAATTGACTTCTCAGGATAGCATAGCCTATGCAGATACTGAGCAGTCCTACAAGAAGTATCCATACATAAATTTGGGTTAGAATTCCATATAGCTCGGAATGTAACACAGAATTTCGTGAATATAAAAAAATTATGGTTTGAGATCTTTATTAGCAATTGTCACAAGAATAACAATTCACTTAGGAGAAATGTGTAGGTACATAAAAAAAATATTTATTAAAATTAATACACGGCGAGTGAACTTTAAAGTAAATAACAAGTCCTGAGAGTAATAAGAAAAAAAAAGTTATATTGCACAAAGAAAACACAGAGCAAGCGCAACTGGAAATGTCATAAGATTTCGTTTGAATTTAAGGTTTTAAATTTGAGTAGTCTTTTAAAAGTAGATATGGATTTAGCGTTTTTAATATCTTGAGGAAGTTTATTGTATAACTTAGCTCCTTGGTGCATTAAGCTTTTATTTACCGTAATTAGTACGTGGAGCATATAAATAAATATTATTCGATTGTCTTAACTTTTTTGTGTATTTGGTGTTTTTTGGTGAATGTGATTTGCGTATGTATATCTTTATTTAAAATTTTGCGTATGAGTATGCATGTGTTATAAGTATATGTTTGAGAGATGTTCATTAATTTCGTTTCTTTGTAGATTTTTTGGGAGGGTGTTAAAAAATCATAACGGAATAAAGTTTTAATTAATTTGTTTTGGGCTCGTTGTAAGGGTTCTAGATTTGTTTTATTTGTTTAAAAAAAATTAATAGTAACGTAAAAGTCATACTTGTGGTATATGCGCAGATGAGATAGTTCCGCCTTCGGGTCCAATGATGTGCACCTCCTGGCGTACCCTGGACACTACAGCCAGGTAGTGGGGGAAGTCACAGGTGATGATGCGTGTTACACGTTCCCCTTTCTCCCCCAAACTTTCCCCACTATTTCCATGGTCCTGTCTTTCACGGGTTAAAGCTTCCTAAACAAAAAATGATTTTTTTTTTAAGCAAGTTAATTGTTGTAAAAATATTTGTAAATTTTATCAGGGATTTGTATTCCATATTTACCTGTATCATAGGATTGTCGTTATTGTGTAGATAATGATCTTGCCAGGTCTCGCCAGTATCCGATCTCAATATAACGATTTCACGTTCTGGGCAAGAAGCCGTGAAGATGGGAACTTCGATGATTACCGGTCTGAAGAGAAAAAAATCGTTAGTAAATCCCTAAAAAGGACTACAAATTTTGAAGTATTTTTGCATTTTAATCAATTTTAAAATGATGTAAGGAAAGTTTCTATGTCAGGCAAATATAACTTACGCTAAGAACTTCGCTCCCTGTGGTTGTAATTCCAGTAATCTTGAAGCCAATGCTTCCCCTCCATAAGCGGGGCGGAGCGGCTGCAGGAGCTCGCCTTGTCGCCGCACTGTTGAAATAATTCACTTATTTGATAAATGTATGTCTGACAGATAATTTCTTAGTAAAGATGTTTTAAAATATATTATGTTGGCCATTAAGAAGGGATAACCTGGCCGTGGTTCAAAGTCTATTCGGTCCTAAGGGTGTCATAAAATATGACACGGAAAAACCACTTGAAAATTAACAGTTTAATCACATTTCCTGAAACATATAATAAATAAATAATAACAAATAAGCGTTACACACTCAACGGCACCCTTTAAGTTAGTTATATCCTGTGTCGGGGGTCCGGAAACATAGATAACGACAAGGACAAAGACACCCAGACCAAAAAACATGCCTGTATGGTCAATACAAACATCTGCTCCGAGCGGGAATCGAACCCGCGATCTGTGGGGCTTAAGGTAGGTTCGCTACCGCGTTTTGGAAAAATACTTTGCATCTGTATCGCTATTATGAAACATACTCATCGCGTCATATTCTACTTTTTTAAAGTACCTACTAATTTCTCTTATGTGACAAATAATATACATTCGGAAGAACACAACGCAATCAGATAAATATAAATCTGATGCATCAGAACAACAAAAAGATCAATTCAGTAATATTGAGAACAAAATTCGTCATTATTAAAAATAAAAATCTTTCTTAAATGGTAATCTTAAGCCGATGACGCACAACGCCATACCTACTAAGATATAAATATTCTCAACCTATTGTGTTGTTGTTTGCGGTCATCTACACTTTTAAAACATCATCTCGGAATCTCTTCAAGGTTCTGCGTCTAAATATGACTCAAATCGATTAAAATTCAGTTTAACACTATTATATGTGCCAAATATTTCGAATGATCGATTTTTTATTGACATAATATTCGTATTCGCTGTATAAACCAACTTTATCACCGATTTTCTGGCACTAATGCGAGTTTATCACGCAAAATAGTAATTTATTCTGGTAGCTACTATACAAAAGTTATATAAAATTATGAACTTTGTTTTCGAAATCAATGTTTTTAATTGACTTTAACGGCTTATCGATGATAAGCATTTTTAGAAAATGCCCAATATTTCGCCATCGCATGTTAAAATTGTAATTTTTATTTTGTATTCGCAGAAAAAGAGGCTTGGGATTTAGATGTGGTGTAAGGATTTTTTGTCCATTTATTTGCTAAAAAATCAATCAACAAAAAGAAATTTTTTGGTGTAAAGATTATTTTTTGGTTTATAATTAAACTTTAGCACTGGTGGTTGTGGCATTGTGGGTAGCTGTCGGCCTTATTGACGGTTGCGGGTTCGATTCCCGCTCGGGCAGATGTTTGCATTGATCTTAGAAATATCTGTTTATGTCTGTGCGTTTGTCCGTATGAGTATCCCCACTGTGCCTCGGAGAGTACGTTAAGCTGTCGGTCCCGGTTGCTACGAGAATCATAACATAAGATGGCAATCGCTCTGTATAAAGGCTCAAAAGTCTGTAAAAGGATATTTATATAACTTTATTAAATCATGTTAATTTATGGGTAATGATTAAGGATTCGTAATATTTTAAAGAAACATCATTTCACGGACGTAATTGTGTTGTGGCAGCGTACCAAAAAACCGTGGACATTTCTGTTTGTGAGTCAGTTTTGCATCGACCTTACACTATTGTTAGGTTATTGCCACTTGTAATGTTGTATATCAATCCAGTGAATCTATTTCAAGGCGTTTTAGTAATCAGATGAATACATTAAAGAAAGTTTACTCATAAACGCATCGTTTCATTACACAAATATATATAATTCAAAGCGAACTTTGAATAAAAACAATACGTTTGGTCTTGTAAAAAGTTTTTCTACGATTTAGTTTTGCAGTTGTAAAATATAGATATGAATCACGTGGTTATTTTGAAAAAACTAAGGTAAACTTTTTTGGCAAAACAGTAATTTATTCTGGTAGCTACTATACAAAAGTTATATAAAATTATCAACTTTATTCTTGAAATCAAAGTTTTTAATTGACTTTAACGGCTTATCGATGATAAGCCTTTTTAGAAAATGCCCAATATTTCGCCATCGTATTTTAAAATTGTTATTTTTCTTTTACATATTCAGAAGAAGCGGCTTGGCATTTAGATATGGTGTAAAGATTTTTTGTCTGTTTATTTGCTTGAAAATCAATCAACAAATGAAAACTTGGTTTAAAGATTATTTTTGTATGGCAGTTTTATAAGGGATTCTTCGACTGGTTTTTTCGCGTGGTTATTGGGCAATTTAGTGTCAGAAATGTTCAGGTAACCCAAATATGCGTCTGACTTGATGTTTCAAGTTGATAACAGCCGAATCACGACTCATTTACGTGCCGTCCTTAGCGTGGAGACTCTCAGTTGAAATATCATTATGCGGTCACCCATCCTAAAACTGACCGCACCTAAAGCTGCTCAACCCACGTATGATTATTGGATGACCTTTTATAATAGAGCAATCTATCTTAGAGAGGTTAATAAATGATAATAGAACAATGATTTACGTGTTTCAACATACCGGCATGTGACTCTGGTGGGTGCTGCGCAGGCGGCCGGAGGGACGATGATGCGGACCCCTCCTCGCCTCTTCGCCTTCATAGCACCTCCGCGAGCGTCCACCACGAACGACACCAGGAATCTAGGGAGCAAAAACATTTCATTACTAACAGTTTAAGAATTTTTTATTATTGTACACAGGATTGAATATTAATTTTATAGACATTCTCTGATGCATTTTTCTTTAAATATTTTTTTATCTTGGATTAAAAGCATAGGGTTCGCCTCATGATAACCTAACTTCTTAAGCTGTGGCCATTCTTAAAAATTTGAAGAAAAAGGATAGAAGACAGTCCTATTCATGAAGGAATTAGACAGACTCTATAACCGTAGTTCGTATACGTGTAAATTAAAAGTTAAGTTTTCTGCTGTAATCATACTATCCTTGATTTCAGCATTAACTGTCATAATCAGAATCTAATGTATCTCAATGTATCGTAAAGCATAATTAAGCCAATTTTCTTCAGCCACTTACCCAATGTCGAGTGGCTGTCGCTCAATGGTCGCCACTCTACTGTCATTGTTGCTTGGCCAGAGGTGCCCATCTGTGACACTGTCCTCCAGCGGCCGCGCTCGATTCAGCGTGCCCACTTCGCTATTCATATAGCGGTATTGCTGTTGCTGCTGGATGGGACACTCCACTTCTCCTGTATAAAACCAAAAATACCACTTTATAAAACTAAGAAGTAGATATCATTCGACTAGTCAATAAGCAGGGCTTATTTAGCCGCTTGGTTATCGTTGGTGAAAAACTCGGAACCAGGGCCCCTTTGTTGACGTTTAGCCGGGGCCTTCCGGTCCCGATTGGTAGCTACGAAGACGACCTCGTGAAAAAATAACGACGGTTGGTCATAGAGGGAAACAACCTCATTAAAAAGTTGGTCTCGGTGGAAGGAGCTCTAAGGCTCCCTTACTGGCGGTTGGCGCCGGAGCGTCGCGGTTGATTACGAAAGCGAACCCGTGGTGTCCCACTATGGGGCAACTTTGGGGGATGGTGTGGAGACGGGACCTTGGAGTTTTAGTGTGAATGAGGGCCATGATCCTATAAAGACTGTACAGGCTTCGGGTCCCACACTCACCGGCTCACCTTCTGCAATGGTAAGCCGCCTTCTCGTTTCGACTCTACTTCCACTTTCCATCAGCTGGAGACGTCATATGCCCTCACGTAAAAAAACGACAACGTTTCGTATTAACGCCTTTTTATATCAATAAGGTTGCCAGCAAGCTTATGTTCCACTGGGTTCGGTACGTTAGATCTTTAAACATTACTATTACTATTTATAGATTTATTATTAATAGGTTTTGATTATGGGCACATACACTGTGCGTATGCTATTCAAATGTTAGTTTACATAATGGCGTATAATATCTCACCGCCTTCGTCCTCGGAGTCGCTCATGAATGTGTCCTGCATTAGTTCAGGCGCCGCGACCCGGTATTTGCCTTCTAAGCCACCTGTAACAATTAACATTACACAATAATAATAATGAATATAGTATCTATCTTATATATAAAATTCTCGTGTCACAATGTTCGTTCCTATACTCTTCCGAAATGGTTTGACCGATTTTTATGAATTTTTTTATGCATATTCAGTAGGTCTGAGAATCAGCTACTATCTATTTTTCATACCCCTAAATGTTAAGGCTGGTCTACCCCAAATTTTTTTATTTTAATTTTTGAACAATTTTTTATTTTTTATTTTTATATGATGTGGCATTAAAAATATTATTTGTTGTGGATTTGGAGGTGATTTATATGTTGCAAAGAAATAAATAAATAAACGCTGCATACTCAACGGCCCCCATTAGGATAGTAATATGCTGAGTCGGGGGTCCGGAAACACATACAAGGACAAGGACAAATACACCCAGATCGGAAAATATGCTTGCATGGTCAATACAAACATATTATGCTCCGAGCGGGAATCGAACCTGCGACCTGTGGCGTTTAAGGCAGGTTCGTTACCGCTGCGCCACAACGTCGTCAAATATTAATAAACAACAATATCTGTGTAGTAATCCCGAGTTTAAGCTAATACGTCCGTACAATGTCTCCAGAGATGTTTTTACAAAAAGAAATCATAAAAATATGTTTACAGAGGCGAAGATGTAACTTCAAATAATACAAACAAAACACCTTCTTTGACGTAATATATTTTTATAATGCTGTAAAAAAGGGTTTCAATAAACTTTAATTCAAACAACACTCTTACCTACATATTTAACATGTAAATATATAGGTACATAAAAGAACTGTACTTAGAAAGTGTTCACGCTACGGACACGAGGTAAGGAAGTCCCTAACAGTTTTAAATAAGGAACCATGAATCTGCTCCCGCGCATGCACAAATAGAAACGAAATTGATATTCAATTATAAATATGAAAGAGACGGACAGCTATGTTATATCGCTGTCTCGTTTCTGTATTTTTCGGTAATGGAATTATTAATTTTTAAATTACAGTTAAGTACATTGACAGCATGGGACGTCGTATTGTTTTAAATATTTAAGCTATATAAAAACTTGGATGCCAGCCCAGATAGCATTCATTGATAAAATTATGATGTATTATTTATTTAATTGAACTTTGAGGCTTGAGTTTGATATGTATTGTTACGTTTTAAGTTGACTATTTATAGTAGAAATACGTAATGAAATACACATTATTGAAATTGTTAATAACACTAAAGGTCGTTAATATCAATAAAAGAAAACAATTGGTCGATAAACAGAAGAGGAAAAAGGTTCGATCCTGACTCGCTTGGGCTATTGTCGTACCCACTCCTAGTGCAAAATTCGAGCTTATTTGGTTGGGCAATAGAAATATTAGTAATACCTTGAAAAAGCATTGCTAATATTCTTTTTATAAAAATGTATAATTATTACTTTAAATGAATTCTAAAATATATATTCTCAAATAAATCATGATGAATAGTGATATTAATATACATATTACCAACGTCTCACACACATACAAATATATATTATAAAGGTATAGTAATCTTATATAGATCTCAACGCACACATCGGTACATTTCACATCGTAATTTTTAAACAATTATAGGTTTTACGAAGGAAAAAATTAGATTATGTAACATTATGAGGTCACCGAGTGGGTGTACAATTGACTCCATCACCTGACTTACTGACACATGACTTCATTCAATAGTGATGTTGGTGACGACACTAATACTTATAGAGGTTATTGGGTAATGGCGTGTCAGATTAATTACGTAAATATTTTTAACCGACTAAAGGTTCGGATTCATGAATGTTTTTTGTGTGAAAGCTGGTTTTAATTTTTATACATATGGTTTAAGAGTCTTAAGTCTTTACATAAATTAAAAAAACATAAATAATTAGCAGTCAACGAAATTGGTGGGAACCCCGGTCCCTTTTTGCCATTTAGCTACGGAGCCCTAAAAAAGGCGCAACTAAATATCGATGTACGAGTTTGTTTTAGCAGTTGTATATTGCGATTCCGGAGATGTTTAAGAATAAAGATTAATACAAGGTATGGACTATTGGATTATCCGTGACCATGACAAATTTAATGACATTGGCAAGATGAGCCTATACAAATTCGCATCAAAACGCCATAACGATCTAAGTGAACTTAAAAAAAAAAACTACTAAATCTTCGTAGTCTTTGAAGATATCTTTATGATTCATTGGAACTTAATTGAGATTAATTTTTTCGTATTAACCAGGAGCGTAGCTACCGCCGTATCAGCAGTATCAAAGATACGAGGCCCCGAACCTGTGTAGGTAAAAATCCTTAAAATGCTATCTACAATCTCACTTAAGCTCTGGCCGTACGCTAAGCTTCCATACCTACACTTTACAACCGCCGGAAAATGGGGTGATTCGCTTAGCTTATCGTCATTATAAAAATTAATACATTTTATTATTTTTGTTTCTCTAGTGATTTTTTTATTATCGTCTCGTGAGGGCTTCGGTAGAAGGCCCACAATAATTTTGATACAGGGTTCTAGGCCCCTCTAGGGCAAGCAACGCTACTGGTATTCAATTTGTTGATCTGAAGGGTGATGGTTATTATATGTAGCGGATATTCCGTTATGCATATTATTACAAGTTATTTGTATTGAATTTTAATTCATTCAAAATTTAATAAGACCGTTTGTAAGCAGCACATCCTACGCATAGCTCGCGTTACGTCAAACACAGTTACAATATTTGACATTGTACAAAAACACATGTCAAGTACATACGATTATTCTTACAACATTCGATATTTACTTTTGTTTGTGTTTAAGAACATAATATAGAAGTTAATGTTATAGTAATGGTATTAATCAGTTCATACAATATAAGAGCCAGGTAAACACGACACCAGCTCTTAGGAGCGCTCCTACATTCCTTATGACGTACCAAGTCTAGGCTCGATCTCACAAAAAGGGCTCCTGAGATGGATCTTAAATCTTTGCCCAATAATTTCACTAGCCTACAGCACCGTTCAAACCAAAGGCCAACGGAAACGCTGTTAGGGACCGTCCATTAGTCACAAGAGGCTTGAAAGTGGGGATGGGGTTACGCGGTTAGGGGGGTGTATTAAGGTATCACGAGTATTTAATTCTCGTCAAATGATTAAAAAGTTCTAAAAGAACCTCACGTGATTAATGGACGGCCCTCAGAGTACACGCAGCAAAAATCAAACGAATAGTTTACGAAGTCGCTTAAAAATAGACGCTTACTCATTCAAAGTTATGGTAAATACGCAAATTAATGTACTAATAGAAAATATCCTACGCAATAAGAGAATTAAACGCAACAGACACAATGAAGGTTTCTATATGTAATACATTACATAACAACGCAATTAGCTCTAAGTGCTGCTGTGAACGTTTTTATGAATCAATCATCGACAAGAGATCGCTCCTAAAATACTATTCTGAGATGAATGTGTTTAATATAAATATGTAAAAAAAGCCTAAAAAGTATTGGTTTGTTAAAATATTTACTTACGTAAAGATTCCGAATCGTAATGCTGTTTATATTAAGCGACCTCGCACGTTACTGTATTGACGTAACATAACATATAGTAAACTTCTTTTCTATAATTTTAGGGTTCCGTATCCAATGGGTGCAGACGGAACCGTTGTCCATCTCTCAGCCCGTTTATCAGCGGACTGTATCTCACCGTAATAGATAGAGATTTGTCCATAATAGATAGAGAATTGTCCGTAATAGATAGAGAATTGTCCAATTTTTATTTCGGTACTACAAAGGGTTTTCGGTTTAACTTGGTATTTTGACGTTTTTCTTATATAATTATTTTACGGTGATACGGATACCCTTTATATGCGAGTTTGACGCGCACTGGACTGGATTTTTCTGATCATGTATTGCGTAGTAGTGTAACTACACTACTAAAAGCGTGACCTGGCGAGGGCCGAGTAATGTGGCTATGAAAAAGAGACAGCTCTCGCGAGGTCTCAAAGCTAATTCAATTCATGCGGTGCTTCCTGCGAGACCAGTGCATGGCTAAGGATGTCATTGAGTGTCCTGTTAACAGGGTAGTCTAAAATAGGATAATTTGCATTTTGGGGTAGTACTTGCATTTTAATTACATTTCCTAACTATGATCTCACTGCATCTATACTAATTATAACTGAAAATAAAAGTGTGTCTATTTGTTACCTTTATACGACTAAACCGATAATTTTGATCACATTGAGCAAAGATTAGAAGATTTAAAAATTAAATGTTAAGAAGAATAATATTTATTATTATTTATATATGAAAGAATAAATACTACAAAATATGGATAGACACAGACACCGAACACGTGGCTTGTAACATATAAATCATTATAATTAATAATCTTGTAATGCTTTCTGAATGTCCATCAAACGCATTGCGATTTAATTTATCGTTTTTAAAATCATTTCAGTAAAATACGTTTATCACGTTTATATTATAAAAAGTTGTTTATTTCAAATCAGAAATTTATCAAGAACATGTAAAAATAGCATACTATTTTTTTCGGGTGGTCAGCAAGCATACGGTTCGCCTAATGGTAAGCAGTCAAAACAACCTATGAACGCGGGCGATACATCGATACATGAAGTATCAAGCATTACCAATCTAAGGAATATGAGGGAAGGTATGAGAAGGGAAAAAAACGAAACAGTACTCTGTTACTTGACGCAGATTTTCCGTGAGAGGGAAGTACTTCCCCGGTCAAGCCATTTGTGCTAGGAGGAACATAACTTTACTACAAGTTCTTCGCATATGAAACGCAAAAGACAATGTATAATAAGTTAAATAAATCTGTAATAAAACTAATATGTTCGCGACACTCATTATAATGCGAGTCAGGATAAACATGCATTAGGTCACCATATAAACTCTGATGATGTCAACCGGCGCTCCTACCGCGTAAATACTACCCACATACCTACCCGCTACCCACTTACCCTTATTAGCGATGGCATTGGGTAGCTTTTTATCGTTCATTACAGGCAATAAAGATTGGCACGGACGCGATTTTGTTAAGGCTCAATTGAATTATTTGGGTTTATGTAAATAGATTTTTAAAAGTAGTTTTAAATTGTGAAGGCTATTTTTAAAGTACCTCATTAGTATTTAACAATTTTCACACAGAATAATAAATAAATAAACGCTACACATTCAACTGCCACCATTAGGATACTGTGTCGGGGGTCCGGATATATACACAAGGACAAGGACAAACACACCGCTACACACTGAGCTGCTTCTTGAGGAAGGTTTATATGTATAAAAACATCAATTAAATAGTGGAGAAATGCGGACCACGAGCAGTAATGAATGAATCAAAGCTACTGGATCGATTTTAATAATTTTTTTCAGTGAATGACATAGGCCATATATTTTATACTCGTGCGAAGCCGGAGCGGGCCGCTAGTATGAAATAAGTTGTTATAACAATAGTAGATGAATTTTAATGTCACTATATGGTTGCGAATCGCTTAATTAATGCATCCTTTAACCCAAATAGCACTATAATGGTTGTCTCCTTGGTTTTGTTACTGTTAATAATCAACCCATATACCAGAGGTTCCCAACCTTTTTATAATTACGGTTCCTTTAAGTATTGCTATTTTTGAGACACCCTTTTAAAGCGCTGCTTATCTGCTTAAGCTACATAAAGTACTTAGTGAAGTATCTACATAATGATATATATAATATAGCTCTAGTAGACAAAAAATATAAATATAAATTTAATATAAAGTTATGTCTGCTGTCTATAGGCTTGTTTTTTTGAGCATATTGTTTCGCGACGCTCTTGGGACGTATAGAACACCCACGAGGGTGAGACGATGGACAGTTTGTGAGGCACTGCAATATACTATTGTTACGTGAGAGAGCACGTTAACCCGTCGGTCATGGCATTTAACCAACTTCTAAAATATCCGTTATCGATATTTTCGCTGTTTATATATATGTATCCGTTTCTAATTTTTATTTCTTTGGTTATGTTATATTTTACAATTATGAGATCAAAGATTAATAGATAGATAGATAAAGATAGATAGATAAAGATAGAAAGATCAAGTAAGTTAGCTACCTAGGAAAAAAGTACAAGAATTGATTTCAAAATTTAGCACTTTTTATCAATGAAAATAAAATAGTAAATATAAAATTTTGTAATATCAGGAACCACGGCTGTGCACCAAGTCGAGCAATCGTAATATCTTTTCTCGTTGCGATTTGAGGTACTTTTGACCCGTTTGTAGCATTGTTCCGGATAAAGCAAGAACTTTGAATTTTAAGTGATTAAGAGAACTCACTAAAAATAGCTTCTAGCTAGCTCCTTTAAAGATCAAAAAAATAAATGCTACTTCATTTATTGTAGGTACGTCATTATTTTATTATTAAAATAAATTGATGCCGTGTTAATTCGATTATCATTTGACCTCAGCAATCAATTAGACTAATGGAATTAGGTTAATTTATCGAGTCGCATTCAGAATAACAATAAAAAAACTAGGGATCGTTTTTGAGGTTATTATGAAATAAATCATACATAAATACACATTAAAAGACCTCCATTGCGGTAATGATATCCTGTATGGGGTTCTGGAAACATACAGAAGGAAAAGGAGAAACACACCCAGACCGGAACACATTCCTCTATGGGAATCGAACCCGCGACCTGTGGCGCTTAAGGCAGGTTCACTAACACGGCACAGAGACGCTCATAGTCGAGTGCACCCAGTGATCGGTAAACGATCGGTAGGTTAAGCAACTTTGGGCGCGGTCAGTCACTAGATGGGTCATCGTATAGTGGTATTTCAACCGAGCGTTTCTGTGCTTCGGAGGGCACGACTTTTAAGTCGGTCCCGGCTGTTTTTGACAACAGCCGATAAGTCAAGTCAGAGGCTTATATGGGCGACCTGAATAACTCTGACACTAGGTTGGCCACTAACCACTGGATAAGAATAAAATAACTGGCACTGCACGACAAAGTTGTCGTCGTTGTCAATATGTAAAACATTTTAACTATTGTTTGGAAACGCGTCATTGAAAAAGCACAAATTTCAATCTTTTTAAAACATACAAAAATTTTAATCACCCCCATTTCGTTAAATGCATTCTTAGCATTGTCAATAGACATAAAATACGAGATAATTTAACTAGAACATTTCCATATTATGTAAATACGCGTGTATTATGTTCCATGTGTATATAACGTTATATTGTTTTACAATAATGTACACAAACTGTTTACACCATTAAACGCATCTGGCAGGTTGACGGACGTGAGCAATGAATGTCATTGTCACAAACCATTCCGCCACATCGGATCCTATCTTCATCACGCCCTTGATTGTTTTACTGTGACAGTATGTAACGATAACGATAAAAAACTATTATTTAGGTTCCGTATGGTTTGCAAATGCGGAGGGCCGACTCCGCTCCGTTAAGAGAGCTCCGCGAAAGTTGAAGGTTCGATCCCGACTACTAAATTTATTTAGTTTTAAAACTTTGACAATATGTAACGATATCATAGTTTTTAGGTTCCGTATGGTTTGACGAGTGCAAATGCGAAGAAAGGGCTGACTCCTCTCTGTTCACGCGAGAGTTGCGGGTTCGAACCTGACTACCTTGGGCTGTTGCCACTCCTAGCTACCAGCTTTTTATAATGGCTTGAAAAACGCCTTGCTGATATTTTTTTAATAATAAAAACAAACTTTTGATTCCCTGAAAACTTTCTTGTGGATAAAGTAACAAGTTTTTATTGATCAAAATAACACACGAAAACTGGCTATATTGCCAATATACCTAATTATTATACCTTATAGTTTATGCATTATCGCTAGTCAAAGTTCTTTAATTTTGCCACTCGTTTATAGATCCTCAATTCTAAAGCCTCATGAACTTCAAAGTTTTGAATTTAGTTGGAATTTAGCCAATAAAAGAAATATGGAAAATGTAAGAGGAGAAAAGTGGAGAATGATCTAGAAAAGTCATCAAAAACGAATTTGAGTTTCAGTCATGGCTTTACATGAGATCTAACAACGTTTTCCCTCCATTACCGATGATGTCCGTGGCTCTGCCTCGCAGGAGGCACCGTAAGGACGGGATCAATTTGAGCCACCGCGAGGGCTCTCTTTTCAAGGGCTGGGTCTCAATCCCCCACCCAGTGACGCTGTCAAGGCCAGTAAGGCCAACAGCAATACACATTAAAAAATTACAAAATTTACTCGTGAGAACTTCTAGAATACACAAATCTATTTTTTGTCCATGTTATCTGAGTATACATAAGTATAAATTTTACTAATTAATGATTATATGGGAATACAAGCACGAAACTGCGGTTACGGAGGTGATGCCTAAAATAAGTATCTGCGTTTAAATACTTAACTGTTTTAATTTTATTATGTTTAATTGTATACCGTAGGCTAACCGTAATTATGCGTAGGAGAATGTTATCTGATGTTCCAAAAAACTAACGTGGTGAAAACTACTAGTATATAGATACATTATCATGACTATCATGTTGTTCGGTTCGCTAAAGACAAACATTTAAACAAAAATTAAAATGGCAAGTGTGTGTCGGATTTGCGTACAAAGATTTTCGTACTATTTGTACGGCTAGGTAAGTAACACCACTGTGTTAGTTATTCTACCGTAAAGCAGTATAAATTTAATAAGTAAGTTAAATTACTGGACAAAGGAAATTCAAGAACCAATATCTTGAGGTTGGGAACACCTGAATGACATTTATAGTGTTGCAAGCGTTCATAGGCTACGACAATTGCCTAACATTAAAGCATATAGGCTTCTCACTTGTCTTATCGACTGTCATCAATACATCAAGCCGAGACCGACTTTTTACGTGCCCTCCGAAGTACGGATACCCTCAGTTAAAGTAACACTATGCGATCACCCATCCATAAACTGACCACGCCTTACGTTGTTAAACTCACTGAGCGTTTACCGACTAGTGAGCGCACGTGACTATGAGGTTTACTTGGCTTTCCATTGGGATCCTTTAGATAAGGAATCCTAAAATACATAGTTTTACAGTGATAACATTTTATCCGTTCATATAATTAAAAAATCCCGTCTTAATGGGCATGACATAATTGCTATTGTTCTTGCTTACCAAGGTGTAATAAATAAAAAAAATAATAGGTTTTAATCACTCACACATGTTAACCTAACAACATTACGAACGTGTGGCTTCGTATAGTTTTCTTCCTATAGGTGAGGCACAGTAAGTAAATATATTATTCAAGGGTTGTCCCAAATGCAAAACGCGAATTTTATGACCATAACTAAACTATATTTTTTAAACAGTAAAATATAACAAAATCTTTAATAATCCTCGAGACTACATCTCTATATCCAATTTTTGTGTAAAAACTTTTGTTTAAGCATCGATTCTACTGATATACATATATTTTAGTTTTCCATGCTTTGACCAGTGTCGTAGCTAAAGGCACAAGCGCACAAGGTACAAGGCGCAAGCCTAAAGGAGGCGCACTCGCTGAGCAGCCTATCGATGGGCCGTTGAAAGAGCTTATCTAAAATAAAAATTTGTTAGTAAAAAGTTGCTGAAGGATGTTAAAGGTCATAAGGTTTTAAAGCTATTTCCAAATATTATCTAAATACCTCCTTTCTTTTCGATGTCGGTTTTTAGATCGGGCAAAGTACAAATTCGACCCTGAGTGCGTATGACATTAGCAGCGATACTGGCTTTGACAACCCTAAAGTATTGAGCATAAGTGTCAAAGTTACGTCAAAATATGACCTCGGTTATCTGTTTAAAGATAAATTTTGGTAACTTAGCTAAAACGTGCTGAGCAAATAAGGTAGTAGGTAGTATTGTAAATGGTTCGCTGAGATCATTAATTTAGTGTTTTTGTCGTGGATTTAAAATACATTTGCAAACTTTCAATGCGAAATTAGCCAAAATGACGCTGGTCGTGGGTTTGGTATTCGCTTGGACACATATATGGACGCCTTGGCTATAAGTATGTCTCTTTTTCAGGGTATTTGAGCTGGTGTTTTTCTATAGGAAATACGTGACTGATCACTCTGTTCCCTTCACGAGTTTTTCACGAAAGTACGGTGGTAGTTAACAAGGCGGGCATTTAAGTTCATATCAGCAAGGGACCATTACTAGGAGTTGGCAAACATACATGTCTTAACGACATGCAACTTTTCCTCTCGATGTTATCAGGAGATAAATTTCAAACCCAAATTAAGCGATTGAAAATTCAGAGGTGCTTGCCCAGATTTTAACTAGCGACCTTCAGTTAAAGTACTGCGTTTTCTATGCATTGGGCCATCTCGGCTTTCTATTGTTTGGTTTGGTTTGAAATAATTCTATTGTTTCCAAATAAATTTGAAATGTGTGCGTACGTGATGCTCCAAGCGTTTCAAATGATTGCGATTTCAAATATTACGTTCATGATTGACGATAAAGTAAAAATACCTTTAAGGCCAGAATTACATGCTGAGCGATACTGATATACAACATCGATCAGCATTATATCTATAGAAAATAATTATTTTGTAAGAAGATTCGTAAGCATCAATTATCATTTCAGCCTCGATTCACTTTTCGCATTTTTCTGTTTTAAATGCTTCTAAGTATAACACTAGATATAACACGTTACACTACTAAATAGCCGTTAAAGTGTTATGAAGGATGCGTACGCATGCTTAGGGATGCTTACGTGTGTCCAAAACCATGCAGCAAAATGCTGGTCGATGCTAACAAATGTAATACGGCCTGTATTATTAAATCGATATTACCTAACTTAAAGCGTTTACTGTATACCGATTAAGTTCAGTTAACAGAATATATTAACACTGTTAAGTTAATAGCCGTGTTTACTTATACAATAGTAGCATTGTTGTTGTACCTGTGTGATCTCATCTCGATTGTAACGCGAATGCAAATTGGCTCAAACTCGACATCCGGTCTCGTATCGACACTCGTACGAGGAGGTCGCGTACCGCGTAATTAATAAGTTGTTTACGTCCACTACCTGGAATCCTTTTGTTTGATCGAACGGCTTATCGCCGCAACGGCGACCCACACCTTTTTGGTGTGAGTCGGTTATTGACAGTGTTGATATGTGAAGATAATTGTTACGATGAATGATACAAAAGAAGAAGACGAGTTACAGTTGAATGTGGAGGAGAACAATATTATAGAAGAATATTTAGAAGATGCCGAATTGAATTTACAAACCGAGACAGAAGTTGAAGTTCATACTCAAAGACCGAGCAAAAGACATAGGGACGAAGACGACTCTGGTGAGGAGTGGAAGACGGTTAAGAAGAAAGGAAAAAGTTTACGATCAAATAATGTCAGTGAAATACAAAATTTTCAAAATAATTCTTCTGTAACAATTTATTGCCCGAACAAAATGCCTAAACAATTCAAATTAGCAAAATTATTTCAAGAGCATAATATAAAAGGTATTTCTTCTATCAAATATCTTAATCCTTTCAAAATTAGAATCCATTTTGAAGATGATATGAATATAAATAGATTATTTGCTTGTGAGGCCTTTCTGACAATGGGCTGGAGATTTCATAAAGATATGGAAGTAAGTTTTTCTCAGGGTGTCATTAGAAATGTTGATTTGGAGCTAACTGATGAAGAAATATTTAATGACATTTCTACCTCAAGTGAAATCAAATTGATCTCCGTTCGTAGACTTAAACGACGTATTAAAGATAAAGAAGGATGGTGGCCAAGTGAGGTAGTGAAGCTTTGTTTCGGGGGAGTTCCTTACCTTCTTATATATTCACAAATGGTTTGAGAATACCAGTTGAACCATACGTTTACCCTGTTTTGCAGTGTACATTATGTTGGAAGTTTGGTCACACCACTAAAATATGCCCATCAAATAAAATAGTATGCCCAAAATGCGGTGGAAATCATGCCAATTGTGAAACAAACAAATTCAAATGTGTAAACTGTTCAGGACAACATATGGCTCTGATTAAAACATGTCCGGTTTATGTCAAAGAAAAAAAGATTCGTGAAATTATGGCTGAGTTTAATTGTACTTATAAAATGGCATTAACTATATATGTACCACCCGTATCTCCTACTCCTGAAAAGATATACACTAAGAATGAGATCCATGAGGTGGTTTATCCTGAGCCATATGATGTGAATTTCGAACAGGTTCCTACTTTTTCTGATATCGTTAAAAATACACCAAATTCCCAAAAGGACATGTTCCCACAGGCACCTCTAAAACATCCTCAGAAGCCTAACATAGGACATAGGGAGAAAAAACGAAGCCGAGGAGTTAGTGATGTAACATATATGGAAGTGCAGTCGGAAATAGAATCCATAATCTCTGACAAGAAAGACGTAGATTTTGACGAACTTTATGATCGTAAGGATAATAAACGAATCGAAGATAAGACATCAATTAGTGAGTTACTAATAAGAATTAAAGACATTATTTTTATAAAGAAATATAGCTTCCGAGATAAATTTAAAAAAGTTATCAAGCTTTGTGTTGAGTGGATCATTTTAATAGCAGTGGAAAATATTTCAGATTGGCCTATATTAAAAGTATTTCTGGATTTCATAAATGGCTTCGATTGGTAAAAACGATTTATTACATATTGTTCAGTGGAATGCCCAAAGTTTAAGACCTAAGTTATTATCCTTTGAACATTTACTTGTTAATGAAAAAGTTCATATAGCCGCCATTAGTGAAACTTGGTTACAACCGGACAGCCTGTTAAAAGTCAATAATTATAATATTTTTCGGAAGGACCGATATGACTCATATGGTGGGGTGGCTATTCTTCTACATAAATCTATCAAATTTCAGCCTGGACAAATGACCATTAGTAACTCGGGAATAGAAATAGTTAATGTTAAAATTTTAAATTGTAGTCAAATACAAAATGTAATTTGTGTTTACTGCCCGCCTTCAGTTCGCACCTGTTTTAGAGGTGGGATGAACTGCTTTCTAAATTTAGTGAAAAAGTTTGATAATTGGTGATTTTAATGCCCACCACTCTAACTGGTCTAATAAAACAGACCAAAGAGGGTCACAAATTCTTGATGCTTGCTTAGATAATAACTATATTGTTCTTAATAACGGAAACATCACAAGATTAAAATTAGTCAATGGAATTTTACAGCAATCAGCACCTGATCTTACGTTAATTTCTTCAGATATAGCATTCGAATTTAAATGGAAAACATTAAATGAAAATTTAGGTAGTGATCACCTTTTAATAAAATTAACATTAAATAGAAAAAATAAATTTAAACCAATTATTAAACGAAATTATAAAAAAGCAGACTGGGTATCTTATAAATCTTGTTTACATAAACTCTACTCCGGCTTACAAATACCCGATGACCCTCAAAAATCGTATGACATGTTCATATATTATATAAACGTGGCAGCTGAAATACATATCCCATTCGTGAAAATTAATCAAAACCCTGAATCAACTTTAGTCAAAATCATATTGGAATACTGATCTTTCAAAAGCTGTAGCATTACGTAGGTTGGCTTTATCATCTTTTCGTAGGAACCCAACCCCTCAAAATCTGACTCTCCTTCAAGATAAAATAAGAATAGTTCAAAAAATGATCCGAGAAGCTAAGAGTAATGAATGGCAAAAGTTTTGCTCATTAGTAGACAATACAACTTCAAGTAGAGATATGTGGCAGAAGTTAAAAATGGATTAAGGTTATAGGTCACAAAGAAACAATATTGATAGTGATCTAGCTGATAAGTTATTACGTAATTTGGCGCCCGACTTTGTTTCTCCCCCACAGCCCAATTTTACTTCAAATAATCTTAAATTAGAATCAATTATCTCCATGCAGGAGCTAGTCAAATGTATTAAAAGTAAGGATACATCTCCTGGTTGTGACGATATTTCTTACACGATGATTAAACATCTTCCTGACAATGGTAAAAGGATACTTCTTATGCTATATAACAAATTTTTATCTTTAAGTTTTGTACCTAGACAGTGGAGGGTTATTGGTATTGTACCAATACCTAAACCAGGACGTGACCCTAACCTTGTAACATCACTTCGTCCGATTTCTTTAATGTCATGTATCTGCAAAATGTTTCATTCAATCATTTCAAAAAGAATAGAGTGGTTTCTAGAAAAACATAATCAGTTTTCCAATAACACTGTAGGTTTTAGAAAATGCCGCGGCTGCTTAGAGAGCTTGAGCTCTTTAATATCTAGGATTCAAATAGGTAATTCAGAGGGACTTTCTACCATTGGATGCTTTTTGGATATAGACAACGCATATAATAACGTCGATATCACTTTGCTATTGATGACCTTGAACCAATTAAAAGTGGGAGCTAGAATTTGTACTTATTTGTGGAACTTTCTAAAACAGAGGCATCTTGGAATTCAGACAGGAGATGGAAGTGTTAGTAGAGTAGCCGGTCGAGGTCTCGCACAGGGAGACCCATTATCACCTCTTTTGTTTAATATTGCAACGATACGTTTTTGTACACAGATCGAACGGAATATTTATATATCTCAGTACGCAGACGACTTTGTATTATATTACACATGTAAATCCATTACTGAAGGAACTCAAACAGTGCAAAACTCTTTAGATATGTTAAATAAACTTCTTTCAGAATTAGGCCTAGAAATTTCTCCAAACAAAAGTAAGGTTTGTCTTTTCAACAAGAGTTACAAATCTCAACTAATAAAACTTAAAATAGATGGACATTTCATGGAAAATGTAAATAATATTAAATATTTAGGGGTCTGGTTAGACCAAGAAATCTTAAATAGACAAAACATATAAATGAAATTAAAATAAAAACTTTAAAACATCTTAACGTCTTTAAAATTTTAACTGGACCAGGCTGGGGTGTACACCAATCTCACTTAAGGCGGCTATTTATATCTATTGTTCGAAGCCGTATTGATTATGCTAGCTTTTTGTATGATAATAGTTGTGCGAGCCATATATCCAAACTAGACAAAATACAAAATCAGTTTATGCGTATAATCGGTGGATTTATCAAAAGTACTCCCATACATGTCATGGAGTCGGAGTTAGCTTTACAGCCGTTACAAGTTCGACGACAATATTTAGCTGGAAAATTCTGGCTTAAATCAAAGTCTCTTAGAGATAACGAATTAATTACAATTTTGGATAATCTATCAAATTTATGTCAAAATTATTACTGGAGACGCAAAAAAACCCCTCTATTAGTTAAATTACATAAAGAGCTTAGAATGACACCGATACAGACAAGCAATAAGTTAGAAATGTTTAGTTTGGATACATGGATGAGCAATTTAGAAACAAATTTCATAAAAACACATATTGAAATTATTGATAAACCAAAACGTCAATATAAAGCCAATAATTTGTTATTAGAATGTAATCAATTCATTAACGAAAATTATCATAATTTCTATAAAATATTTTCAGACGGCTCTAAAGTGAAACTCGATATAGGTTCAGCTTTTTTAGATGTTCAAACCGGAAATTTTATAAAACTCAAAATTGAATCGCGGATTTCCATTATGTCAGCTGAACTTATAGCCATCGCGGAAGCTATATCATATATTGAATCATTGAACTATTATCATTTTGTTATTTTCACAGATTCACGCAGTGCTCTGCAACATTTATTAAAATGTACATCTAATACTAGGGGCATTCCACTTGCTTATGATATTTTGAATCACTTACTAAACCTTAAATCTAAAAATAAAAATGTTGTTTTACAGTGGGTGCCTTCCCATATTGGACTAGTTGGGAACGAAATCGTTGATAGACTCGCGAGGGAAGCTTCAGTTGATGGGATTAGTTTTGAATATTCTCCACATTACACTGATCTTTTAAGCATAATTAAAGACAAGTGTTTTAAAACTTGGTCGGAATACTTTGACGAAAGATCCCTCTCAAAAGGTATCTGGTACAAAACGGTCCAATCTTCTTTACCGCGATATCCATGGTTTGATATGTGCAATATGGGAAGGCAAGATATTGTAATCGCTCTTAGATTACGATCAGGACACATTCCTTTAAACAAGTTCGGTTGTATGATGGGTAAAGTAAGTTCTCCAAACTGCCAAGAGTGTAACATTGTTGAGGACGTACAGCATATAATTGTGGAATGTAAACGAAATAAGTCCCTAAGATCGCATATATTGACCCACTATAGTATAGTTCCCTTTAATATAGGCTGGTGTAATAGTATCCTAGCCTCTCCTTCCTCGGCAGAGGCTAGGCAATTATATAAAATAGTTAATTTTGGCATAAATTCCAGGACTGTATTAATAGTAAGTTAATTATAAGTATTGTTATATTACGGGGGTGGCATGTTCAAATTGAACAAACTCCTTCTTTTTCTCAAATAAAGATAAAAAAAAAAAAAAAAAAAAAAAAAAAAACTCGACATCCCGACTTATTCAATACTTTATATTATTTGATTTGTGCAGTTGTGTTGAGGTCGTGTGTGAATGGTTGAGTTTTATGATTGTAACCTTATAAAGGTTAAGGTTGATAAAAGGTTATGAATATTTTAGTAATTTAATCTACTTAAAGGGTAAATTTTTTTCAAGTGTCTTAGCCGCTACGAGGAAACTGGCTTCGTCGGATTACTTTTATTAAATTTTTTGGACATGGAAATAATAATATTAAAAATAAAGTAATAAGCTTTAATAAAAATGTAATATTTTTTTTAGTAAGTTTAGTCCTTTGGTTATCGTAAATTATGTGCCACTATGAAGTGTTACCAAAGAATATATACACTAACACGGAGCTACGCAGTTTCAAAGAAGGCACCCTAATGACGGAATCAATTTTATAGATTTTAAAAAATTATAGAAACCACCCTCTGATGGTGTCAAGGCTAATAGGGCTAACAAAAATACATCCTAATGAAACAGCAATGCGAGCTCCAAAGGCGTCTCTACGCGTTGTCATCATAATTAAGAAAAAAAAGAGGACAGAGTTGGATAAAGTTCCAGAGAGAGAATGTTCCATAGAATATGTAACGAAAGTTACATTACGTAAACCTCTAAATCCTTTTAGAATTCTAAATATAATAATAATAAATATACTTTATTTGCACACCACAAAGATAAACAAAAAGTAAATTACAAATTTCTAAAATGTACAAAAGGCGGCCTTATCGCTAAGTCAGCGATCTCTTCCAGGCAACATTTAGATTGAGGAGATGAACATGAGAAGCGGTGGAGGAGGTGTACAGTGAGAAGGCTTAAAATTAATTATAAAATAATATATAATAATTACATGTGATAAAATAAATAAATACATTTATATATTGATAATAAACATTTATATATAAATAAATAAAGCGATGCTATTTAGCCCTTCAGTTACTCTGCTGTTTAGCATGGCTATTATCTGTATGTAAATATTGTCTACCCTAAATGTAATAATTTTGACGTTGTCCTAATCAAACATGTAGTCTAATAGGTAATGTTATTCCCCAAAATTGTTGACTCGCAGATTCATGTAAACAAATAATTTCTTAATAATTATTTCCCTTTATCATAGCTAAGGATATTTCTAAGGGATTTTAATGGAAAAGAAAATGGTTTTTTATATTCTAGTCACACCTCATCCGTCCAAACGAAGCCAAGCTAAAATCAATAAAAAATCCAATTTTATAAAAATCAGACAGTTCTCTGTATTCAGATTTAAGCAACTTGTGTACAATTGGTTTTAGGAAAAAAGTGAAATATTGACTAGTTTAGTAGTTCTCGTGGCCAATTATGACCATCACCAATAGTTCCATTACATCAAATGGAGATGTTCCAGAGCAGGGAGAGGCACACATTATTTAAGCAATACTCAATCCAAATTAGCTGTGCTTATAAAATTTGGAGGGCTCGAATTCTTTGGGATTCCATCACCTGAATCAGAATCGGTCTAGCCGCCTTGCCGGTCATTGGTCTATTTTTAACCGACTTCAACAAGGAGGTTATCAATTGGACTGCATGTTTTTTTCCAGTCCAATTGACAACCTCCTTGTTGAAGTCGGTTAAAAATAGACCGTTACAAATGAAAATGATTCGGTTTGCATGTTAGCGATTCATGAGGTAATGATGATGAAAAATGTAACATTTATAACCTTGACTCGCCGGCTAGATTACGGTTTGTTAGACGACAATTTACATATCCTACGCATCTCATTTACTCAAATTGAGACCTAGAGCGCTCCAAGACTAATTTTGTCTATTTTCGGAGATACAAGTAATTTTCAATCAAATTGTGAATAATTTACATTAGTATTCATTGACTTTCTAAATTTAGATTGTTTATCAATCTCATTTTGTTTGAACTGATTTTGAATTAGATGAAAATATTAGGTATTTTATTTTTATATATCTAATACCTTTATACGAGGAGTTCTTGTATATATATAAATGTATAAATTGAATCTCGCTAATGGCTCTAACGATTTTCATGTAATTTAGTATTTGGTTTGGTGGCCGAGAAAAACACGTATTAAATTTCATTGAAAACGTGTTTTTCTCGGGTTTTCTAGTTTCTAGTTTCTTCTTTTGTGAGAAAAGCTGTTATTGGGACCACTTTATCAACTCATATATCGATATATATGAGTTGGTCCAGTGTCTAAGTATATTTTTCGATTTACTAAAAGAAATACCTAGTAAAGCTCGGTCATCCAGGTACTTTTTATGTAATATCGATAATATCCACTCATACTTGTAAAAGTACCACATAACTATTATTATACATATAAAAATGTGTATAGAAGAAAATTTTTATAGTAAAATCCGACAAATTATAAAAGTATGCTTGCATTTCAACATTCAGTGGGTCTACCATGATGAACTTTAAGTAACAATAAAACTGTCATTGTACGAAATAGCGATGTAGGTTGCCATTTAAAAAGGGTCTTTTTAAGAGTTTGTTTCCACGGAGCAGAAGAGTTAAGACCTTGTTATGTTTTACATTAAATTAAAAAAAATTATTTTCATAATTGTAAAATTGTAATGGCGAATGTGCATCTGTGATCTTGAAGAAGTAGAAATATTACATTTACCAAGGGTGATATTAAAACATATTAAAAGTTTATGTTTGAGATATCGATGGGTATTCTGAGACTGTACATTACGAAACCGAGATCAGTTTTATTCGGGACATAAACATGAGATGTAGGTCGTCTCCGTTAAGAGCAATATTATGTTGATCTGTAATGCAGATTATCGTAAAAATTATATGGCATTCAAGGTTTTTTTTTAATTTTTCTTTTCAAGGAGTTTATATATATTTTCGGTCAGTATGTTTTTAGCTTTTTAGGTATATGTATTTACACAAATTAATTATAATTTAAGCGTTTTTATTAATTTAAGTAAAGAAACAGTCGGCTAAGGGTCCACTGGGGTAAACGGATTTACGTGTTTTAGAGTTTCCTCACCATGTTTTCCTTTGTCGCAAAGTATAAATTAATTGGAACACACAAATAAAATGTAGGAAAAATTTAAGAAATTCTGCGACTTTTTAATCACCGATCCTTAAAAACTTTTTGGTTTTTAATTCTTTTATAAAAAAATCTGTATGACATGTAAGCCTTAATGTTTTCATACGAGTCGACAATTTCACACATAAAAAAACACGACACGCAATCGTTAATTATAACAAAAAATACAAAAAGAAGTCGCATCTATTATCCGATTGTTTTTTACGAGGGCTTCGTGATTATATTAAAAAAAAAAACAGTGCGTACTCGCTTTGTGGACAAATCACAATTAGCAATAGCCGTGTCACTATTTCCGTGTTAGTAAAATATTCGACAATAATCATTTACCATCGTCCGGTGATTTGAAGCATTGTAAACATGACACTTTATTCTTTTTTTTCACTTTCCCATCATCCTTTTTGTGTTTGCCATTAACAACTTGTTTCACTTCGTCATTTTTCGCCTTGTTTTTCTTATTATTTTTCACAACACCCATTTTGTCATACCACAGGAGTTTAAACTTTTTTTTCAATTTTCGCGGGCAACGGCGCGATCAGCAGATGTACGTAAACTAGTGCCGGTCTAGCGACGCTAACTGCATTCGCGTGCGATCTGAGGAAGCACTGGCGAGCAACAATATGGTCCGCTAATGAGCACTCGTCTATCGTCGGTGAGGCGCGGCGTGAGCTCACTCGTCCGCCAAATCGGGCGCCCGTTTGGGAATCAAGGCCAATACATGGATTAATATTCCGTCTGCGGCTACTTCCTAAATATAATATAACTTCTCCTAATTATTATTTCGGGAAGGTACAGCTAATGTGAAATTAGGCACATAGCTATATATATGGACGCAAATAAGCAAGACCATGTCAACCCACAAGAATGTCGTTTCGAGAAAAACGCGTTTGAAAATTTTGAACAACTTGCTTTATATGATTTTTTTATGTATTGGTCAAGTTTTTGGCAATTTCAGATTTATGTAAGTTATTTTACTTATTTTCACAAAAAATAAGTATACAAACTGCATATTTCGTATATAATATAACCCAAAACGTTTAACATAATACATAAATTGTTTTAAAGCTTACAATCCTACAAATATTAAAGAAAAATGTTCTTCAGCCATTTACCAACACTTCTGCATATATAACTCAGTTTTTTAAATTTTGTGGGTTGACATGGTATTGCTTATTGGCGTCCATATACGAGTATAGACTGCGTGACTCCTGTTCATACAGTCCAACAATGAGTATGTTCCAGTTTTGTGTACATTATAGTCGAGTTAAAAGTCATGGTGGTTAAAAACATAGTCGGAAGGAAATTGCGATACAATCACGGCTATTAGTAGCGGCAGGTCACGCTTTTAGAATGTTAAGCGCTATGTACCCATACAATATTATACAATTCTCGTTCATAAATAGAAGCCTTACCATATCAATGGTACAGTTACCTAATATCTGCACTAGTAATGGACTAAGTATTAGATTTTTTTTATGTTATAAGTTGGCAAACAAGCATACGACCCCCTGATGGTAGATGGTTGCTGTAGCCTATTAGCGCTTGCAGCACCATAAGTACGTGCCACTCATGCGTTGCCAACCTCGAGATATTGGTTATCATCTCAAATCTTCTCTGCCCAGTAATTTCACTATCGTACAGTGCCCTTCAAACCGGAACACAGTAATGCTTAAGCGCTAATATTTAGCGGTAGAATATTTGACACTGCGGTGGTACCTACCTAGCCGGCCTCTTGCAACAAAAGACCTACCACCAGCATGACTGATTGTACTGGTGGAATAATCTCTGCTGTGACAGAGATTATCCCATATTCGTATATACACTTGTATTAATAGGTATTAAATAAAAACTTGATCGAATTGTATACGAAATTCTACCATAATCTTGAATACCCTAGCAGATACTAATAAATAATATTTCTAAGAGTTATAATCATAAATATGAGCTATAGATCATAAGTATTATCTCATCTCGTTTACATATTTTAATTTAGTAACACTATCATAACAATTAAAAGACATCAAAAAGAAGAAGCTTTTATCAATATTTTATTTGTTTTATGAGAGATTGAGGATCGGTTTTAATGAACGAGATAGAGAAAGAAAGAAAGAGAGAGAGAGAGAGCTAGGAAGGAGAGAAAGAAGAGAGAGGAGAAAGAGAACGATAATCGTGCAGTTTTCGGCATGAACGGCTCGACTTTATCGAGGAAGTACCTACTATTCTCTCACATCATAAAGAATTGCAGTAACAGTTACAATGATGTTGACTTTCGTCCAATAAGCGTGAACACTAGAAGCCCCGAAGCAGACCTATCTTTACCCTTGACTTTCCTCTTACTCTCTCTCACCTCTACCTCTTATCTCAGGGGGTAAGAGTTACGTCCTTATCATAAGCCGTATGCCACGGAGCAAGAGTAATCAAAAAAGACAGAAGCAAATTTTTTGTTTTATAAGAGGCCCAACAAATTTTTGTCATCTCAATGCTTGGTGCTTTCGATCCATAAGTTTGTTTGCGACATTTCTCATGTAAAATCCAATACCTCATAACATAGCGTTTTATATAGTTATTAATCCTAGTAAAGACAGCCCGGCGACCTAATTACGTCAGTAAAAAAGCTTTTACGACGACTAATTCATCACTATCACAACAGGAATCGATACGAAATAATCGACTCTTATAGGTAATAATTATAGTCTAAGAGCTAGCGCCTTGGATATCTAAGTTATTAAATAGTTCTGGTATCGTTTTCGGACTCATGGGTATAAACATGTTAAAGTACATATTAAGTAAAGTACATGTAACAAGATTATTTATTAAAAACCAAATACAAAATATAATTGTATAGATCGTAGTTATTCACGTGTGGTTCGTCAGAGTTATTTCCATTCGATTTTAGATTATATCAACATTTTTAATACCTCTTCATCCTAGCATTATTCCAAGTATTTTTATGTACCCAGGGTCTGCTTATTACTCTTATCCGGATTTGACAGGTTACTAGTTTTTACACAGAGCGATTGCCATCTGACCTCCGCAACCCTAAGGGCGAACCAGTAACTCATTGGATAAGAGCAATTTACTTATCAAGAGTTAACGATTATTATCAGATGTTATTGATAATAACCGGGACCGACAGCTTAACGTGCTCTCCGAGGAACGGTGGGGATACGCAACATTTTTTAATACCATGACAACAACATTTTTAATACCATGAATGCTAAATATACCAAGGTATAAAATCTGTTGAATAGTAAATTAAAGTATGAGATTGACCGTAAATCTACTGATAAGCCATGTAGATAATATATGTATAACATAAAATCCCTAAATTTGTTATCTTGTATGGCATATTTTTCCAGTTATTTTCATTTAATAACCTAACCTAATAAACCGATTTTGAAATGTATACAAAAGCAATCGGAGAGTATTTCATTAAAATAATAAAAATATGAAAAGATTAAAGTTCTGAGTTAAATATCCTACACAACAAAACATAAAACGAATTGAGAACCTCTACCTTTTTTTAAGTCAGTTTTAATATACAGAAGACTAGAACTTTCTTTTAAGTAATCACTTATGAAATGACTTGAGCTCACACGACGCTAGCTCCTCGCCTATTACATTTTCCGCTGTTAAGCACACCCTGATGGCTCAAGGGCGTGACAACTAAGTTATAGTTGGATTCGTACAAAAGTCAAGGTAAATCGTGACTGGCGACGATTTCTCCTGTTACTAGTACATAATTATGATAGTGATGACAACCGTATCGATATACTTGATTATAACAGATTCTTTGACATTTTCGCTTTATAGATCTCAATCAAATGTTTATTAATTTATATATGGACGCAAATAAGCAATACCACGTCAACCCACACGAATGTCATTTCGAGATAAACGCGTTTGAAAATTTTGAACAACTTGCTTTATATGATTTTTTTATGTATTGGTCAAGTTTTTGGCATTTCATATTTATGTAAGTTATTTTACTTATTTTCACAAAAAATAAGTATACAAATGCATATTTCGTATATAATACAACCCAAAACGTTCGACATAATACACAAATTGTTTTAAAGCTTACAACCCTACAAATATTAAAGAAAAATGTTCTTCAGCTATTTACCAACACTTTTGCAGTTATATATTAACTCAGTTTTTTCAATTTTGTGGGTTGACATGGTATTACTTATTTGCGTCCATATTCACGTAAAAAAATATGAAAGGGCAGATAAAAAATAGAAATATTCGTAATTTGCAGACACTTATATAAATGTATTTTTAATTAAATTTACGTCTTCTCTTCAAAGAACTTCTTTCTGTGAAGTCAGTTAAAAAGTTCAGGTAGAAACGGGGTGAAAAGTGGTAAAAATTTACAAAAATGTTTGTTTTGCTTTCTTAAGTATCGGCTTTTTCTGTCTAAAACATTATTTTTTTAATAAAAAAATTAAGGATAATAATGGTATTTCAGAGAAATCTAAAATTGATTGGCTTTTATTACCGTCAATTAAAAAGTCTTTCATTTTTGTGTCATCCGGATTTAGGTGTCACTCACGCGTTGCCAACATCTAGATATAAGTTCTTAAATCTCCCTTGCCCAGTAATTTCAGTAGCTATAGTATCCTTCAAAGCGAAACACTGTAACGCAAAGCACACTACCTCTTTGCGGTAGAATATCTGACACTGCGGTTGATCAAATATAGCCGGTCTCTTGCAATAAACGGCATACCAATCCTACCTTCATTTAGCAATAGAATTCTTTTGTTACTTCTAAGTTATGTTTACCAGGTTTTCCTTACACTTCTAAAAAATTTAAAACGGTACATAGTTATACAATAATGCATGGTACGGTCAATAAAAACATTTACCACGAGCGCGAATCTAACCCGAGACCATGGATTTCAAGGCAGATTCGCTACACCAGAATGTTCGCCCTAGTTTCATACATTGATAAAAATATAATTAACGTTATTAAACTGAAGAAACATATATAATTCGTTCGTGTAACGTTCGTGTACATTTTATTACGTAGTTTTATGCGTAAAGCCAACTAAGAATCTGTGCCAACGTTATGAGGTTTCCACTGCCATAAATATCAGATATAAATAGCGCATATGCACGTTGCGTGATAAATAAACAAATTGTTTATAAACATGTTTTTTTTTTATTTACACACAAAAATGACAAATCAAAGATCGTACCTACTAATGTCTGTGGTTGAGGATTGATTTCCACTCGGGACGGTTTTCATCATAGATATTTTTAATATGCATATTTTTTTCTGTGAGTTTAAAAATATTGATGGTAAGCGGTCACCATTTCATAGACAAAAAATAGATAATAATAGGAAAAACAAACGAAACCGGAAGTATACGAGTAACTCAGGGGGTCTACCATGAAATTTTAGTAGCAATTCCACATATATTGCAATACAATTCAAATCTGGAAGTAGAACGATTAAGATTTTATATGGTATTTATATTTTTTATGTCATGTTACGAAATACTGATGCAGCTCATTTAAGTCATCACTTGAATGGCAATAAGAGTTCATATTTAACCGGCGTCGGGATGTGACGACCCCATCGCCCGCTGTTGGGATAACCTCTGTGACAGCAGAGATTATTCCATCAGTGCAATCAGTCACACTGGTGGTAGGTCTTTTGTTGCAAGAGGCCGGCTAGGTAGGTACCACCGCAGTGTCAAATATTTTGCCGCCAAATAGTAGTGCTTAGGTATTACTGTGTTCCGGTTTGAAGGGCACTGTACGCTAGTGAAATTACTGGGCAGATGAGATTTAAGAACCAATATCTCGAGGTTGGCAACGCGTGAGTGGCTCCTACTAATGGTGCTGCAAGCGCTCATAGGCTACGGCAACCACTTACCATCAGGTGGGCGGTATGCTTGTTTGCCAACTTAAAAAACAACATAAAAAAAAAAATAGTAGGCCCCATGGTGGTTTTGTTTCAGGGTCATTTGTGACTTTTCAACACTCCATTCTATTCTCCCATTTTAGGTGCCAACGTACGTTGATGTCACTGGTAATACTGTGAACTACATTCCATTAATCAGACTGTACAATTCTTAGGGTGCTACTACACCAATATATCAATTGTCGATCGATCGTGAAGTGGTTTATCCGCTGATGATCATGTTTTCATTTAAAAATTATCGATCAAAATCAAATGAAATATTATACCTTCGATCGATTTGTGAGGTAGCAGCCTCAGTAACATAAAAAGTAGGAATCATCTATGTGTTTATATAATACACTATTATTTATTTAGAATTCAACACAAACACTTAATTTGTTTATTATAAATATAAAAAACTCTCAAAGTTTTCTATTTATTATTGTATTCTGATTTACTGGCATGGATAACTCAAGAAATAAAGTTGATCAAAATCCTAAAACACGCCGCGTCTTCGGAAGTGACGGGAGATTGAAGATCGTTAAGAACTTGTACACACAAGAGACAATCGTCATAATAATTAATTATTATTAAATATTAATTAATTAATTTATCTTTATCTTTATCTTTAATAATTAAACTTTAAAACTTACACATTTTTACGGTAGTATAGTCATGCCCAAACACAAATGGGCCGGATCGACCGGGGAATTACGGGTAGTACTCTCACAGAAAATGGCCGTTAATTAATAGTACGTTTGCGTTTCGTGAGAAAAGTGTGAGCACCGGAGGTCTCTGTATCCTTCCTTTTATACCTTCTCATCGTTTGCTAGACGTCATGCAACAAAACACGCTGCGTCTTCGGAAGAGACGTGAGTTTTAAGATCGTTAAGAACTTGTAGACACATGAGACAATCGTTATAACAATTAAACTCTGTATCGTAAACTTGTATGAGTGCTTTGTTACTTCGTAAACTAAATTCGTACTATTAAAGTAGGTGATGGACTATTTGATTTTCAATTCATTTTTTTTTTATGTTAATAGTTGGCAAACAAGCATACGGCCCACCTGATGGTAAGTGGTTGCCGTAGCCTATGAGCGCTTGCAGCACCATCAGTAGGTGCCACTCACGCGTTGCCAACCTCGAGATATTAGTTCTTAAATCTCGTGCCCAGTAATTTCACTAGCGTACAGTGCCCTTCAAACCGGAACACAGTGGTGCCTAGGCACTACTATTAGGCGGCAGAATATTTGACACTGCGGTGGTATCTACCTAGCCGGCCTCTTGCAACAAAAGACCTACCACCAGTGTGACTGATTGCACTGGTGGAATAATCTCTGCTGTGACAGAGGTTATCCCAACAGCGGGCGATGGGGTCGTCACATCCCGACGGCGGAGAAATGTGGTTGTATTTTTATGAAGACGGTTAAGTCAATTTCATTTGTGTTTATTTACCATAAAGTTTGCAAAAGCCTCAATAGCTAAACGGTAAAAGGGATTAGTAGGTTCGATCCTGACCCATTTGGGCTAATGTCGTACCCATTCCTAGCGCAAGCTACGAGCTTACTTGTAATGACTTGAAAAAGCATTGCAAATATTTTTATTTAAATGAGCGATTTTTTTACCTTCTGAGTAGTTCGAGTCCAAACACAAATATAATAACAAACACATTTTATAATTATCTTTAATCATTAAATAAATATATACTGTAATTAATAAAAAAATTGACTATTTCAACACTGTCTCTGTGTCTTAAGACAGTCTTGTCGTAGATGTGTAACCAGAATGAGTATTATTATTATTTACATATTAGCCACGCTTGATTAAGCAATTTGTTTCCTTGCGTATCCAATGTCAAGGACTGATAATTCATTGTTTCGACTTGTCCTGTTAAACAAAATAAAATTAATGGAATCAGACGGCCCAGTTTTTGTAGTACAAATTTGTAAATATACAAAATTTAGGAAGTAATAATAGGAGAAAAAATTTAATTTAATAATAATTAAACAGTAATAGCTAAATTTCGCAGTTTTCGCTAGTTTCACTATTTAATTATTATTTTTTCAAGATTACTAGTACTAGTGTCGCCATCTAACGACAATTTCAGTAAATATGACTTGATGTTGTATTACAATATAACGCACAGCGCTACGTATAGATGGCGCTTTTATGCTAAATAGCCAAATCAATGTACGAGCTCTACATTTGAAATCGAACATTATACATTATTATAATAGCTTTATAATTTGAATTTTGATGACATCAATTGATGCTTACTTAGGTGTGTTTTTAGGGCTCTGTAACCAAATGGCAAAAACGGAACACTTAAAATTTCGTCTGCATGTCCGTTCGTTATTTATATTGAGATTATTGGCTCTATCTTTACGAAATATATTAAATAGATGTTTTTTGTGAACCACTAAAAATATTTTTATTGTAATAATAAAAAATATAAAAATTAAGGGTAAGAGTCCATTGATTGAACAAACACAATTTTAGCCTATATCCTTGTTTGCCAACAAAAACAAAAAAATACAACCTTTCAAACATTGTGCCTTTACGCAAACTCCTCGATCATTAAAAGCGCTTTCCGACAGACATTTACGACGTTTTACTAGGTCTAGACTTGGTGATTTAGGTCTTCCATCAACATAACAATTCTGGCAAATCTCCAGTGAATACACAAAAGTGTGTTTTTAAAGGAAAGTTTCAATTCATTGCGAATAATAAGATGTACTTTTGTATTATTTCGTTAATTACAAAAGACCGTCAACATGTTTATAACGACAACAATTGCTTTTTATAACAATAAATAGATATTATCATAAATACACCAAAAAAGAATAGTTTTGAAAATGAGCTTGGAATCATAATATATAAATAAAATATAATATATAATAAATATGTTCACTCTACATATGAATACATAATTTTTTTTGGATTATATATCATAAAGCTAATGTATTATATCCTTATGCCCTTCGGACAAAAAATCATCATTATTACGAAATATATACATGACATACATTAAAGATACTAGAGGTACCAAGGACTTTTATTGCAAGAGGCCGCACTCTACCGCAAAACAGGCGTATGTTTTGCATTACTGTGTTTCGGTTTGAAAGATACAGTAGCTAGTTAAATTATTGGGCAAAGGAGATTTAAAACTTATATTTCGAGGTTGGCAAGGGTGTTGCTAGCGTTCATAGGCTACGATAACCGCTTACCATCAGGTTAACCGTATGTTAATTTACAAACTAAGTCACATAAGAACAAATACATTAAAGAATACAGCCAAATTTGATACCATCCTTAGTGTAAAATTTAAACGGCTAAAACTCGTCACTCGTCAGTGTGAGACGACTCGCGACCGGAACTCACTCACCTGATGGGTCCGAAAGTTATTGGTAAACCTAAACTGATTGAATGTGAGTTTTAGGCGTTTTACACAAAGGATAATAATTTAATTGATACCATCCTCTTTTGAAATCAGCTAAAAACATAAATGCACGCAAATCACACGATTAGCTACGCCCATCAGACATTCGATACGGTTTACAAGAGACGTGTTGCATTAAAATCTATTAATAAATATCGTGATGAATAATAAACTCAATATTAATTTAATATAATACTGTTATTATTAAAATCACTTATATATTATATGTTACATAAATCACTGAAGACTGTTTAAAAGTAGTGGTAACTCTTCTTTACTGTTGATAATATGGAGAAAAAACTCAATGTTTTTTTTAATGTGGGAGAGACGAGTACTGAGACCCAGCCGTGAAAAAGAGACAGCCCTCGCGGGGGCTCTGGGACAAACTTAGCCGTGGCTTGGCCTCGCAGAAGCCACGGCTAAGGACGTCATCGGGAATGGAGGAAACGCTCCGAGCGCATTCTAGTCGATGGACTCGTGAACGCGTCGTCACGAGTCAATAAGGGACCTGAACTCAATGCACTTTGTTTTTTTAATACCATCTGCCCGCGAATTTGTCTGCGGTGTCTTGCGAATTGACTCTAGAGATAAATAAATCATTTGTAAGTAAATATTGTTCCAGACACATGATACCGAATTTCAATTGAATATGCCCTCCAGTACTTTTTTTGATAATCCCAAAGGAATCTTCCGGGATAAAAAGTATCCGTGTGTCAAATTTCACCCCGATGATTATGCCGTTTATGCGTGATTATGTAACAAACATCCATACATCTAAAACTTTCACAATAACAATATTAGTAGTATAACTTTTCTTGTGCCTGTTTGTTTGTCCGTTTGTTATACCTAGCTAATATTCACCACTCATCAAACGAAAAAGTATTTTTAAACATGTACCTACAGTCCTACACACTGCAGCTTCAGTTGACCTGCTTTTAGGATCTGTCCAATAAACGACGTAAATATAGCCTTCTCAATACAGGTATAGCAACCCTAGTAATTGTCCCCAATAAATGGCCTAGTTCATAAATAACTACCTGTTCTAGGTACTGAGGTTTAATCTATAAATAAACGTACCCACTTACAGTGACATTAATATTGAGAAGAAAATTACAATCATATATCTTTTTGGTGTGGACTGCTATTTATACCGAAAAATAAATAATTAACAGTCAATATTTTCGATGTTCTACAAGCTCAATTTTTTTTTGAATTAATATCCCATAGTTCAAAAGTTAGAGGGACACAATTTTTATGACTTTTGGGAGCTAATAATTGTCTCAACAACTACTGATTTAATCGAAAAAGTCAAAATTAAACCTACTTATCATTTTGAAAGACCTATCCCCGTTTCCATACATATAATTTTTTACACTACACTACACTTAATTTTCTATATATATTAGGATTTCACTACAAAATTGTGTAGCGGTTAATAGAAGACATCTATTGACTAAATTTTTTTTTTTTATATTAAAAGTTGGCAAACAAGCATACGCACCACCTGATGGGAAGTGGTTGCCGTAGCCTACGAACGCTTGTAGCACCATTAGTAGGTGCCACTCACGCGTTGCCAACCTCGAGATATTGGTTCATAAATCTCCTCTGCCCAGTAATTTCACTAGCGTAGAGTGCCCTTCAAACCGGAACACAGTAATGCCTAAGCACTACTATTTGGCGGCAGAATATTTGACACTGCGGTGGTACCTACCTAGCCAGCCTCTTGCACGACTGGTGGTAGACCAGTGTGATTAATTGCACTGGTGGAATAATCTCTGCTGTGACAGAGGTTATCCCAACTGCGGGCGATGGGGTCGTCACATCCCGACGCCGGTAAAGCGTAACTATTTCGTATAGATAGAGCCAATAGTGTCCTAGTAAAATGACTGCGACATACGGACTGACAGACGGACATGACGAAATTATAAGGGTTTCCTTTTTGCCATTTGGCTATGGAACTTAAAAATAACTGATTGAAGTATAATATGAATTAGTTAATAGGCAGATGACAATTTAAGCTAAAGACTTCTATTGACTACACTACTAATATATAGTATTTATGTTCTTTACCAAGTAAACATTAACCTGATCAAACATGAACCATAACAGAACAGCCATTTGGCCTAATTAACTCCATTAGAGGAAGTACACGTCGGCTCGTCGACAGTTGAAGACGCAATTAACTTAATGTAAAAAGTATTTCATCGATATCTCTATAACAATTTATATTGAAGCATTAAACGTTGCAATCTTGACAAGATCGTGGGAATTAAGGAATTATTTTTATTACTAGCGCAGCGGGTGCGTTTATAAAAGCACGGAATTATAATAAAATGATATTGTTTTATTTTCTGCTTCCATTGTTTTAGCGGGACAAAATAATATCTGTTTTAAAACGAAGTTCATTAACGCGGCTTAAAGGTAGTGCGATTCCTGCTGTGCCTCGGAATGCACGTTAAACTGTCGGTCCTGGTTGTTATCATAACATCTGATAATTAATATCGTTGACTCTTGATAGGTAAATTTCTCTTATCTAATGGTTAATGGTTTGCTCTTTCGGTTGCGGAGGTCAGATGGCAATCGCTCTGTGTAAAAACTAGTAACCCGTCAAATCAGGATAAGAGTATAAGAAGACCTTGGGTAAGTACCGAGAATAATGCTAAGAAGGAGAAAAAGATTATTTAAAAATGAAATCTTAAACAATATGTAGTATATAATAATAGGCTAGACAAAGGACATTCAAACGTTACATTAATTGGTTAAAATTATATCTAAAAAAATTGACAATAATTCAAGGTTCCTACCTAAATTAATATATTTTTTGATCATAATACCATCTCTAAGATTATCTGTAAAGTGCAGTAATAACAATTTTTCACCATCCGGATCTAAGTATTCCATTACATTTCATTTCTTAGCGAAGTTGAAAATGATATTTAATTTTTTATGGTTATACCTACTTAGTTGTAACTTGTAATAAACAGACCCTCCAATTCTATTTATATAAACATACATTAAACTCGTTTTCTATGACAAACATAAATCATTTAGTCCGACATAAACAGTGAATGAGTCATTTCAAAAAAATACAAGCCGTACTTCCTCAGCGAGGGACGATTACATCATCATTATAATTGACCAATCAGATTCGTTTGTTATTACAATTATCTGTTTCCGCAACCTTCAACTATGGCATTCTAATTATAACCCAAAATGATAATTAAATCGACGCATAATTATAGTACCTAGTAGAGCACCAATTTTTCATTTTATATGTTTTATTTTAGTCTTAAAACGGGTCAGAGACGGTATTTTACAATGCATAAAAAGACGCCGCGTCTGTCTGTATGTTTTTCTGCGTTGAACTCAAAAGCTACTGAACAGATTTTCAAGCGGTTTTCATCAGTAGACAGAGTGATTCATGAGGAAAGAATGTTTTCTATAAATTGGTCGGTTTACCCGAATCTTTTGTTGGCAAAAACATGTGTTCGGGTCTGTTAATCATTACTTATATTAAAAATGCGAAAGTAACTCTGTCTCTCTCTCTCTCTGTGTGTGTCGCGTTTTTATGCCAAAACTACTGAACCGATTTAAGATAGTCTAGACACTGAGAAAGGACAAAGGCTACATTTTAATGCGAAAAAGGCTTGAAAAGTTGTATGGAAGTATCGTCATTTTTAAATCTAGGGATCCAGGAACACACGCTGACTGATACGCAGCCCTATATGGTCAACAGACGGATTAGTGTTGTAGTTTTTGGTCCCACGTTCACATACATGTGATCTGAGGCGGCTTTAACTACTGCCTCCACGTTACCTGCGTCCTTGTTACGACGCCGGGCGTTATAACTCTACCACACGTAAAACTGTTTTTTTTTTTGTTATAACTAATATACATTGTAAGGGAATTGTTAAAAAAATATTATATGGATATTATCTTAAATAAATTTATTATTATTCATAACAATAAGACGCAATAGGCAGATAAGTTCTGTCTATCTATTTTAGCAGTGCTTTTAAAACTGTATAGATTGATCAATGCCACTTTTCGAGTTTGCCGAAGGTTGACCACTTACCATGACTTGTACGATTTGTTCTAACTTGTTTATGGTAATCACTAAACAGTCATTACAAATTGTAAACTGTTTTGATTTACGTTATGGTCTAGAAATAGATAGATCACGTAACGTCTATCTTTGCATAGACTTGAATATAATGCTAAATAGAAATTTAGCTCGTAATTTATAAATAAACGCACACTAAACGGCTATCATTATATCCTAGGATAATTATATACTGTGTCGGGGGTCTGGAAACATACACAATGACAAGGACAAACACACCTAGACCGGAAAACACGTATGGTCAATACAAACGAGCTCTGAGCGGGAATCGAATCCAACCTGTGGCGCTTAAGGCAGTTTCGCTACCGCGGCGGCAAGACATCGTCAAGTACTGTCATGTCGTCAAGTACGTAATGTAAAGACATTGGAAACGTGTATAGGTTGGGATGACTACTTAACATCAGGCGGACCGAATGTTAAAATGACCGTATGCTAACCATCATGATAAAAAAACTATACTGATTATTGTGGATGAAAAAATGAGATTGAAATATTTATTAGAAATAAATAAAAACTCTTAATACTGTTAATTCCTTCAATTGTATTAATAATTAATAATTCTTTTAGCTTGCCTTAGCTTATTTAAAATAAACAAGATATATCATATAGGGTTTCTTGTTCGGTAAAGCACAAACCAGATGAGGCGGTTTTGCCATACGATACTATATACGCAAACTTGCGGACGCAAAAAGGAAATGCGGTGAAACTTACACACAGGATTTGAAACCGATACACCGTCTGATATTTTAAGTATCGCTATGTCGCATGGCGTATGGTTTTATTTTGATACTAGCTGTGACCACGGCGCCGCTCGCGCTGTGTAGAGATTTTTTTTATTGCACGCAACCCTAATTTTTTTCAAAATAAAAGTAGCCTAAATAACTCTTAAACTAGTTTAAAAATCGGTCCAGACGTTACAGAGATTAGCCGGAACAAACAGACAGACAGAAAAAAAATCAAAAATATATTTTTTTATATAAATACCGTATATAACACTTTCATATGCATATAATGAAAAGCTGTTACTTCGGAATTAAAAACAGACACTTAAATTTTATTTATAGACATAGATGTTTACACTAGTTGTAAAACGCGGCTTTTTCTGTTTAAATTTTTTTTGTTAAGTATGTGACCTGTAATGAGTTCTTTGATTTTACCAATCTGTTGGGCGTACGACAAACGCCTGTTTATCACTTTTAGTGGTATAAAAAGCTTGACGCTTGAAGTCGATGATTATTTTAGGATCCAAATATTATCAAAACTATTATGACGACCTGCCTTAAGCACCGCGCGGAGCAGATATTTGAATTAACCATACACGCATGTCTACCGGGTCTGGGTTTGTTTTTCCTTGTATTGTTGTTGTGTATGTTTTCGGACCCCGGACACAAGCTATTACTATCCTAATGAGGGCTGTGAGTATTTAGCGTTTATTATATAAAAAAAAACCTCAACATTTCAACCATCCAATACCTATCGACAGCCAGGCAACCGTACGTCGATATTCACGACTGTGGAGTTTTCTATTTACCAGTGACTGGTTGTCAAAGAGTAATAATAAGTTACGTATATTTTTTGTAATATTTCTAAGTATTATTCAAGTCAGTCAGGCTAACACGCAATACTAATAATTAAGCTAGTCAGTCATGAACTATAGTAAACTAAGTTTAGCATCATGTTGTCTTATAAATAAATTTGTTGACAAACTACCTTAATTTGTGGATTTACTTATAAACTGGCTTTGTACTCGCAGCTTTGTCCATGTGGAAGTTGTGTGTAGGTACTATAATCAAAGTATAGTGTTTCAGCTTAGAAGGATTGAATAGTGAATAGTCGATGCAAGTTGTGTTTTAAAAAATATCTTTAATAACAAACTCACAAAAAAACTTGTATTTTATTTGTATATATAGACTATCTGTGAAATCTATAAGTTATAAACACTACTGACATCAATACCTAAGAATAACACATATAGATATCCTAAATTAGAACTTGACTGTACACAAGGCCCCTCGGCTGTTAAAGCGTCACTTTTTTTTTGTAATACAAAAACTTGGAATTATTTAGTATAAATTTGATTATTTTCGATTTTATTTTGATTTAAAAATACGTTCATATATGGACGCAAATAAGCAATACCATGTCAACCCACAAAATTGAAAAACTGAATTATATATGCAGAAGCACGGTTGAGTTTTATGCTTTAAAACTTCTAAAAAAGCCATTATTTCAATCATGTAATTTATGTATTTTTAAACGTTTTGGGTTAATATTATATACGAAATATGCAGTTTGTATACTTATTTTTTGTGAAAATAAGTAAAATAACTTACATAAATCTGAAATAGCCAAAAACTTGACCAATACATAAAAAAATCATATAAAGCAAGTTGTTCAAAATTTTCAAACGCGATTTTCTCGAAATGACATTCGTGTGGGTTGAGCTGGTATTTCTTATTTGCGTCCATATATAATAAGGTCTCTCGAAATCCGGAACTCTAGGGAAAGTGAACACTATTTACAATTTCTTTTGTGTATTACTGCATTGACAGGGTCACCAAGGCCCGCTCCTGGGAGTATTGAGACTTAGCCGTGAAAAGGGGGCACAACGTTTGATTCCGTCCTCATAGTGTTTTCTGGAAAACATGACTTACGACGTGTTTCTTGCCAATGATATTAAATATGACGTAGCTATGTTAAGACTTTTAAGTCTGAGTCTGGTGTTGCAAGCGTACTACGCTTATGATTACCGCTTACAATCAGACCAGCCGTTGTATGATTGTTACTTTTGTGGTATTTTAGTAGTTTATATAATACTAGCGGGCCCGGCAGACGTTGTCCTGCCCCGAAAAATCTGGGACCCGATAGCAGCGCCCTCTACCCGGTGAATGATTTTGATTGACTAATATGGCTATTAAAAAGCAGGGGTTGGTGATAACAAAGTGAAAATTTTGGGTCGTATGTATTTTTCAATGCCTCATAATAATAAAAATAAAAAATAAAATTTTATACAAAGAATAAAAAATAAAAATTTGGGGTGGACACCCCTTATCACATAGGGGTTTGAAAAATAGATAGTAGCCGATTCTCAGACTTACTGAATATGCATAAAAAATCATAAGAATCGGTCAAGCCGTTTCGGAGGAGTATGGGAACGAATATTGTGACACGAGAATTTTATATTTTAGATATTGTTTATAACATTGATGAACATTTTAGGTGCCCTGGTGTTGTTTCAGTAGACCCTTCCAACCATGTCACATATTCGTATTATGAGTAGTAGGTAGGGAGATATCGAGTCTCATTATTTGTCGATTTTAATATTACGTTTAACGCTTTTATCTACCGACTCTTTCAGCCCATCGATTTTTAGAATAATAGTTATTTAATTGGTTAATACAAAGGGCTTTCTACTTTGAATATGTTTATGCGTCATCAAAAATAAAGTGTTAGGTATTTTAGCTTTAAAATTCCACGCTTTCAGATTATTAAAATATATTTATCTCCTTGTAATTGCGAAAAAGTTAAATATTCCAAATATTTTATTGTGTTACAACATTCCAGACAAAGTCGTGGGCGGACACTAGTTGATTATAAATTTGTTATCATTTCATATTATACCAGTATTTGCAGTGATAATATGCGGTCTAGTACATTATCATATTATCGCCTGGTAATATTATTTGTACAAAATAACTATATTTTATTGTACAACAATGTATATTACATTGTTGTACAATAAAATATTAGGTTTTAATTAAAGGCAATAAAGAATGATTGATACCTTTAAATAAATAATAAATAAATAAACGCTACACACTCAACCCCCCCTTAGGATAGTGATATCCTTTGTGGGGGGTTTGGAAACATACACAAGGACAAAGACAAATTAATAAACCCAGACCGGAGCACATGTCTCTATGGTCAATACAAACATCTGCTCCCAGCGGAATCGTACCCGCGTCCTGTGGCGCTTAAGGCAGGTTCGCTACCGCTGCCCCAGAACGTCGTCTTTGCGCATTTGAAATTATCCTTAATTTAATTTTTTTACCTTATTTGGTCTGTTTTGAATATATAATGCTCGGATTATATACCTTTAAAATTAATAAGAAAAGAGAAATTTTCGGACCCCTTCTTACCATATTTCGCGAGCGTAGGACTATGAGCTTTGTCGCACCTAAAGTTCTTATGCAGAAGGTATGCTGAAAGTATTTATTTATATATATTTATGTTATAAATATATTAAATGTCAATAAATAAAACAATTCAATAATAATTTTGTTTCCACAGTAACGCGCAACCCCCGGGGGTCTGCTAGTTATTACTGTACTATTTTATCAATGGGAAAATATAGCTTTACGATTGTTTTGTAGGTTACGTTTACTACCGCAGCTCCACAGTTTAAATGATATTGGCCATCAATTCAATATATTGAATAGATCACAGATGCGTGTATGTGACGCGTGTAGATAAACAAGTGACATTAATCAAATGGCAAATATTTATTTGCAACGAAATTTTCGATTACATACTCATATTAAATTTATAATTGTGAATATTTTTCTAATTAATAATATCCCCATTTTGCCTTCCAAATAAAAGGTTTATTTTAATGAGTATTGCCTTGACATCGTGAGCAGGTTCAGGGCAGAGTACAGAAACCCTGCTGTGAAAAGGGACAGCCCTTGCGGGGCCCAAAGTTAACTCTCTCCTAAGGGTGCTTTCTACGAGGCCGGACCACGACTTAAGACCGCACCTTGGTTGGAGGTTTTTTTTTTTTAATATTATGACGGTTGGTAAACAAGCAGTCCGCCTGATGGTAAGGAGTCGCCGCAATCTACAAACTTAAAGTATCACATGTGGGTTTCCAACCTCAGGGTGGAGATTGGGTCTCCGGCGCACTCACTCATCAGACGAAACGCTACACTACCTACTGATACTGTTACTTTACGCCTTTATCACGGGTGTAGCGTTTATAACATGTGCATTTATTTTTCTCGGATGCGACACAATACCTAATTTTTAGGTTGCTTTTTAGTTGATCGTCAGTAACCTTCACGGTGGCTGATGTCATAAAAACAAAGGACACACAACATAATATACAAAGTACAAACAAACAAATAATTATTTTTCTATATGAGATGTAATTCGAACCAGCGCAACTGTCCGTTGAAAACTCGCAACCTACATCTAACGAAACAGGTTCCTATGTAAAGATAACGTACAACCATCGATATTTACAATCCTATCACGCTAATATATCATGTGTGATTTAGTGGCAAAGATCCATTATCGCTTGTATGTTTTTGATGGTTCGTGACTGTATAACTTTGAGGACTGAGGTCGGCCCTCTTACATCACTTTGAAAACATTATATAAATCTCGTTTTATATAGAAACGACATGTCAAAATTAACATTACCTGTCTTTAAATTAATAAGGCGTAATCATGTCGCATTTCGGAAAGTTTTATCAATTCCTATTGAGCTACTGAAACGAGTTGAGGTGACTGTTATACGCGTCTTCGCCGCAGGCGCAAGACTCTTGTACAATGTATATGTACATTGTTATTTGTAATAAAAAATAAACGCTTTAACACTAAACGCATGTCTGTCTGTTTATTCTGACAAAACTCCGAACCCATTGGACTAATTCGGAAGGGATTTTTACTGACGGATAGGTGTTGTTCTAGCACTTAGGCTACTTTTGTTTGAAACCAGAATTTGGGTTTCATGCAATAAAGAAAACTTAATTCTGTAGATCATGCGAGAGAAACTGCGGTCACACGTAAAATAAAATCTTAATTCAACCAAACCCGCGGGTAAAACTAGTTACTTCATAAAGGTCATAATAATATTTTCGGTGACGAGTCATACATAATCATGAGTTTGTGGTTTCTATTGTCATAGCCATGGTATTTCGACAAGTGTCATGTATCGAAGGTTTGGTGACTTATTGCGTCATCAGTTTTAAGCGACTTCAAAAAAAGAGGAGGTTTTCAATTCATCTGTATTTATGTTTGTTACCTCATAACTTTCGACTGGGTGATGATTTTAATGATTTTTTTTTTTGGAAAAATTTGTAAACCAGTCAGTTGTTTTACTTAACACAGACTTCTGTTGTAGAAAATATTAATTTTTTTCTTTTTAGTTTTGAAGTCAGTATTTTTTTTCTAATACTGTTAAGCTTGTACTTTTTAGATGATGCGAACGCCCCTTAAGTTTTCCTGTTATTTCAAAACAAACTAACATTATTCATTTTAAATACATGTTTATACCGATATCAAGTCATGGACTTTATGCATAATTAATTTAAAATATTTATACATACAATAATTAATAATAGAATTCTAACATTGACCTAATAAATAAGGTCGCGTCGTTATATCAATGTTTACGCAAAAATGGTGTCATTACAAAACTTTAAATAACTAAATTTACAGTAAAAAATATCTTCTCTATTACACTTTTGTGCTGTATTAAAATCTTTGCAAATGACAATTTAATTATAAAAAAATAAAATCATTTCTAAAGTAAACAAATAACAGGAATGTTATTTTCATTTTTCCTCGTCGATATGGTATAACCGTTATTGTAATGCGAACGCGCCGATCACGAAAATAACCTTCATTCTCGTTTAGCAAAACTCAAATTCCTCCCAGTGAATACGTTTTGGCGGAATGCCGAGGCATTTTGAATTCGCTACTATTAAAAAAAACAATCTACATATAAGGAACGTACCAGATAACTATTTCTATGTGTGTCAGTGAACCGGCTTCTCAAAACACTGTATCACTGAAACAATGGAACCATATACACAGTTACATCACTTATTTCGCGGGAATCAGTTTTATTAAAGTCAATCAGCGATCGAATTGGCACTGGTTTTTTTTACACTATGTTTTTATAATATTTTTTTAATAAGTGTCGTGATAGACGGTAAGAGGTCGCGACGCAACTGCCCGCTGTATCATTGACGCTCCGTCTCACGTGCGTTGAGCGTTCGCATGCAAAAAACTTTTACATAGAGCACTAACTTCGTAGAACGCAATAATATATTAAAGAAAGGCTTAATTTTTAAATTTATTAAATTTTACGTTAAATACGTTTTTTTTAATTAGTATAATTTACTGATATATTTGATTTTATTTGTTACTTATTTAAATTATTTTAATTAACTAAAAGTGTTTATAAAGAGATTGTTACTATATGGTATTCGGTCAACCGTAACTGTATTTCAAATTTCCCCCCTCTTTACTCAATTATTTTATTTAATACAGACCTTCTTTTCGAAGTTTTATATTTCTATACATTTTGCAATTGTTTATATAGGGTTTATATAAGAAATTTTTGCGAAAATCGGCCCAACTGCGTATTCTATATAACTTTAATCCGAATATTCTGCTTCGGAGTACGTAATTAGAAGAGGCACGTCTCTACATTTTCATTTCAAATTAAAAAAATCTAATATACTACGAGTACAATATTGATGATTTTCAATTTAAGTAATTTTAGGTATATAATATAAAAAAAAATGAAATTAAAAATGTTAATAGTGTAAACTATTATGTTGTACACGATGCGATAACGTTTTATCTGTTAATAAGGCGAGATAAGATATTAGGTAATTCGTTTTTAATCCATATTTGATTTTCGATGTAAACAGTAGTGCAGTTAAAACGGTTATATCCATAATACCGGTATAACGTTTGTTATAACAAAGATAGTAGTTAAAGAAAAAAAAGTCACACTGCTGCATTTCTTTCAATGAGTGAAAGCGCTGGAAGGATAAGCCCTTCCTATCCTTATATTTTACCGGCGTCGGGATGTGACGACCCCATCGCCCGCTGTTGGGATAACCTCTGTCACAGCAGAGATTATTCCACCAGTGCAATCAGTCACACTGGTGGTAGGTCTTTTGTTGCAAGAGGCCGGCTAGGTAGGTACCACCGCAGTGTCCAATATTCTGCCGCCAAATAGTAGTGTTTAGGCACTACTGTGTTCCGGTTTGAAGGGCATTGTACGCTAGTGAAATTACTGGGCGAACGAGATTTAAAACTAATATCTCGAGGTTGGCAACGCGTGAGTGGCACCTACTAATGGTGCTGCAAGCGCTCATAGGCTGCGGCAACCACTTACCATCAGGTGGGCCGTATGCTTGTTTGCCAACTTCTAACATAAAAAAAGCCCTTCCTATCCTTTCCGCTTATCCTTTCACTTCTACTCTTGGTTTGGCAACGTAGTGGTAACGCTGCTGGTATTACATGCGTCTATAGCCTACTGTGACCGGTTACTATCAGACAGTCCATATTTAGCACCATACATGTTTGCCACCTTTCTGGTATAAAAATACAAATGTGCTTTTGCTTATTACGCTTTCAGACATTTCCATCTCCGGTGACGTCCTTAGCCGTGGTTCGGCTTCGCAGGAGGCACCCTAAGGACGGAATCAAATTTGAGCCCCCGTGAGGGCTGTCCCTTTATCACGGCTGAGTCTCTGTACTCGGCCCCCTGCCCGGTGACGCTGTCAAGGCCAGTAGGGCCAACAGCAATACACATTCCGAAAAAAAAAGAAAAAAAAGACATTAAATACGAATGTTCATAAAATTTTGCATACACGTTGTAAGGTATCTTTCCCGAGGGATAGTTAGAAAAATAACTTGTAGACGATCTTATGGGTTACAAGAAAAATGACAGTCAATTCTCTTCAAAGTTGACGACGTTGTGGCGGTAGCGAACCTGCCTTAAACGCCACAGGTCGCGGGTTCGATTCCCGCTCGGAGCATAATATGTTTGTTTGTATTGACCGTGCAAGCATATTTTCCGGTCTGGGTGTATTTGTCCTTGTCATTGTGAATGTTTCCGGACCCCCGACACAGGATATTACTATCCTAATGAGGGCCGTTGAGTGTGCAACGTTTATTTATTTATTTATAAAGTTGCGGGTAGAAGCTACTTTAGTATAATGAGTACGGAAGCAATACCACGAGTTATTTTAATAAAATACCATGACATCATATTTATATTTTAATACTGATTTACCTATTTATATTTTGAATAAATAAAAACTAATTTTGTATGATTTGATTCTTAGAAAAGTTATTAATCGTCATAACGTAATGGCCGTTTGAATAAAGAATATTTAATCGACGTAAAAAAAGGAACAATTCAGATTATTTGTTAAATTTAGTCGTTTGTGGATCGATTTTGATATTTTTTTATTGTTTCCTTAAGGTACAAACTCAAACTCAAAATATTCTTTATTCAAATAGGCTTTTAAGCGCTTTTGAATCGTCAAATATACAGTCTGTTATGTCCGCCTAAGTGAAGCTACCGCCGATTCGGAAGGTAGATTCTGCAGAGAAGAAACGGCGAGAAACTCTACAGTTACTCTTTTCAAAAATAATCACATTACATTTGTCAAATGTACAATTAAGATATATATCCCGCATGAAACTCAACGTATATTAAGTTTTAAGCCACTTGCGCAGATATATTATCTAGATCGTAACCAACATTTGTAATTAGTCTTTATCGCAAATGGGCAAATTAAGTACTAGGTCACATTGCATATTTAGTTCTTGGTTACTCGTCGCGTCTTGAGACCACCAACATTGAATGGGTAACTTGGACGCAAATAAGCAATACCATGTCAACCCACAAAATTGAAAAAACTGAGTTATGTATGCAGAAGTGTTGGTAAATGGCTGAAGAACATTTTTCTTTAATATTTGTAGAGTTTTAAGCTTTAAAACTTCTAAAAAAGCCATTTTTAAATCATATTGCTTATTTGCGTCCATTTAGAATTTAATGGTAGTAGAGCCATGGCTTCTACAAGCACAAATGGACCGGCTCGACCGGGGAAGTACTACCCTCTCAAAGAAAATTTTCCTGTCACAATCCCCCAACCCTCTGCTCTCTTAATTTTTTTTCTTCTTATTATTTCCCTCCTATCCCTTGGTTGGCAACGCGCATGTGATACTTCAAGTATCACAAGCGTTCATAGGTGGCGGTGACTGCTTACCATCAGGCGGACCGTATGCATGTTTACCAACCGTCATGAAATCAAAAATATGCCATCTAAATAATTAATTTTAAATGATATGCCACTTCTATCTTTATTCCACATCTGTGTATTCCAGAGAATATATATAAAACAACGAAATTACGAGTCGATCGCTAAATTCAGAGCCGATGACGTCACTCGCACCTCTACCTACTCGGTCCCGCTCGTAAGCTATTATTTATAAACACATGTACACATGTATTGAAATATTTTCCATAACACAACTGGCATAAGACATATTACATATAGTGTCTGCTCTCTGTTATGAATCATTTTTTGTTAGTATATAATTAATTCCTTGGAGAGATCGAGTCAAACGAGTTACGAGTATACGAAACGACTATTCTTTACGAAATAATCTATACAAATAAATAAAACTGAAGTGGTTGTTTGTAATATTATATTAACAGCTTTTCTCTAAATACATATATAGTATATACGGTACTTACGTAAACAAAAAAAATTAAACATTTTGTCTGTGTGTCAGTTTGTTCCGGCTAATCTCTGAAACGGCTGGAACGATTAAAGAAAAAAAAAATGAAAAATAGACATAGATACTTAGAAAAATATTTAATAAAAAAGTTCACAAAATAGAAAGTAGACACGCAAACGTGCATGCGAACAAATATACCTACTTATATACACAAAAATAAAATGTAAAATTAACGACGGCTGTAATGCTTAAGATAAAAAAATAATTTAGGCAACGTAATAAAAGTATCAAAATTACTCGTATTTATAATAAAAAAAGATACCAAATTTGATGACGGAGACCAGTGACTCAAAATCATACGGATCTTATAACGCATAGAAGATAACTGTTCCTTCCTGCTATTTCCCCTTCATAACATCGCCATTAAGTTTTATTTATAGATCAAGATGTAAGATCAAGACTAGTTTAATCATTATCTTTTACAACAACAACATAATAGCAATCAGCGTTTATAACTCACGACGCGCCACGACTTTACGTTTGTATTTCGCCTAGTTTTTTTTTTGCATCGTATATAGTTCTTTAGTGATCTGCAAATCGTAACCTGCGTAATTTACTTTTAATAGTCAGCAAAACTGTCTCAGGACAATGTCATTGGTAGTACAACTGTACGGTCTTACAGAACATTTGTCAAACGACTCTACCATGATTCAAGATTCAGCTCAATATACATTCTTATTAGTTATTTTAACACCAGCTGTTGTCGCAGCCATGTTACTGTTGTTGTAGTTATTATGTCTACAAATTATTTTTCTATTCCATAAGATAAAGCTTTGCCAAATTTCAAGTCGAAATAATACCATCACACTTTAATACACTGTAAAGAACTTCCTAATATGTTAAACCGCCGAACGTGTAGAATGCAATTACCGAAAACTAAGTCTCACTTTGCCAAGCGATTCCATCCATATATAGATACATTTTTGTACAATAAAGTTACGTACTACTGTAATTTAAAGCATTGCTCATTATCACAAGCAAAAATAAAACTTATTAATTGGATTTCTTCACTCACTTACGATGAAACTGAAAATCTTATGGTTAATATTTAAAAAAAAAAAAAAAAATGCAAAATAATTAAAAAGAGAAAAAAAATTGTAATATTTCATTTTTGGTTGTTCATTTCTTTGCATTACTTTTAAATTTTATAAACATTTGGTAGTCTTAAGTTCAATTGTTAACCAGCCGAAATATCTATGTTGTAATCGTTAAAGGATTCCCACGGTACAGGCTTGCCTTGTGTGGGTTCCAATAGATAGTGAAATATTGTATAAATGTTGTTGTAATTAATAAATAAAAAAAAAAAAGGCTTTACTGAAATGTCCAGTAGATCGTTTCATGATAGTCCCGGAAAAAAATTAAAATTTCTCCAGCACATCGAATGTGTATTTGTTTAATATACGCAATAAATATGTATTTGCTAAAATTCCTCCTTACCCAGTCAGTAGTTGTTCGGGATAGAAAAAACAAACATCTATCCATCCGCCCTCACAAATTTTCCAATTTATAATTTAAGTAAGATAAAATAGTTAACAGTCTCAATAGCTCGACGGACTTAGTTAGAACGAGAATTGCAGGTTTGGCTTGGACTATTGTCGTACCCACTCCTAGCGCAATCTACAAGCTTATTTGGAGAGGCAATAGGGATATTAGTAATAACTTGAAAAGGCTCTGCTAATATTCTTTTGAAAAATAATAATATAAAGAAGCGATATAACTCAAATAATCAACGTATACATGTATCTTCTATACGGAGAATTCCTCTGAATCAAACATCAATGATTTGTACATTTCACTTTCCACGTAAGCGTGATTTTCCCACAGCGCTTATTTCCTTTTATGTTGAAACAATAGCGCAACGCCAAGACGTTTACCGTGGATAATATTGTCACGAACCAGCTGTTATAGCGGTAATCTTTATTTTTAACATTAATAAATGATTAATTCACTGAATGAACTAACATGTGTTTTAATATTTTTATTCTAATGGAGTTATATTATTGTTTGAAGGTTTTCTTAGTCTTCTTCTTCCTAGTATTTATCCGGACTTGACAGGTTACTAGTTTTTACACAGTGCGATTGCCATCTGACCTCCGCAACCCAAAGGGCGAACCAGTAACTAATTGGATAAGAGCAAATTACCTATCAAGAGTTAACGATTATTATCAGATGCTATAATAACAACCGGGATAAAAGCCCTTACCGATAAAAATATTTGTAAGATAAATATAAATGTCTGCCCCGCTGGTATCGAACCCGCCAGCGTTGAGACCAAAGGTTCTCTACACAACACGCCACAACGGTCGTCACCACCGTAGGATGGTAAAAAACTCGAGAAGTGACTGCTCGTCATCCGCATTTTGAAGTCAGCCACCGCATAATCTACTGCATCTTAAAGGTCGTAAACGCACTTCCATAGCCCATGGTGTTGTAGATGTTAATGGGAGGCTGTAAGCGCTTAACATGAGATGAGCTTCCTGCCCGTTTGCCCCTTCTACAATAAGGTTATCAGTATTTTTGTACCTGTCTCGTCACAGCTTAGTAGGAAATAGGAAATAGCCATATGCTAATGTATAATCTTCTATTATTTATTACCAATTAAAAGAGCATATTAGTCACTCAATCGATTGTGACTAATCAACCTTTGTACATTTAGGGATCTTGCATGTTGCCTATGTACTTATAATTAACTAGGTATCCGCTTCGCACGGATAAACTTTTGAAATCTTATATATTGCCGATCTGACAAATATTCTATAGTTTATGATGACCCTTTCATTAAAGACTTTTATGGTTCTTCGAAATGTCCTTGATATTGGAATTTTTTTTTATTGTGTATTGCTGTTGACCCTACTGGCCTTGACAGCGTCACCACGTGGGGGGTCGAGTACTGAGACCCAGCCATGAAAAAGAGACAGTCCTCGCGGGGGCTCAAATTTGATTCCGTCCTTAAGGTGCGAGGCCGAGCAACGGCTAAGGACATCATCGGTAATAGAGGAAACGCTGGAGGAATCGATGGACGATTAGAATGCGCTCAGAGCACCCCACTGTCTCATTCTCTCATCCCCCAGAGTGGGAGCGCCGTGACGTGAACAAGGGACCTCGTCTTCGCCGGCGAGGACGCTGTATGGAGCATTGTCTAATGTGATCTTATCGTCAAGGTCTTGTAGGACGTGGTTAGGACGCCTTACTTTAGTCGTTTTGTCATCCCTGTCTAGATATATAATAGTACTTTAATTGTCTAAAGAATGATACAAAATAATATATAATTTGTTGTATAAACATCATGTTATAATACACATATCGGTTAAGGTCGCGATCTTCTATTTGGGTTATCGATGTCAGTTCGAGATTAAAACATTTTTAGCATAATGTATTCTAATAAGATAAAAGATTGTTTTAAACAAAAATATTTAAAGTAATTCAACTCTATTTGGTATTTAGCGAACTCCTAAATTAGACCATAATCGATAATGCCATGCCTAAATTTTAAACAAGGGCAGAGTAGCGTGTAATTAAAACTTACCTGACTGGAAAAATATACAACCTCACTACACTTTTAAAAACCTCTGATTTATTAACTGCACTGTGTTTTTCGGGAATTGCCGCATTGAGATGTTCACAAAGCGACTACGCGATCGCGTCTGGATGAACTATGCAATTTTATGATATGTATTGTGGATAGATTAGATAATGACTATTGGATCGGAGATGCATGAAAATGCGACTGATGACGATAGTGACCATGGGTTTGGGAACGACTGCAATATTTTCTTAATCTATGCAATAAGTAGAAATTTCGTCGGAACTAAGACCTAGCGCGGTCCTGCTAAGTTTTCGAAAAAGTTCGGCATTTATCGTCGAAAATATATTTAAAATTAGCTGTGACCGCGGTTCCGCACGCATTATGTAGTTTTTTGTTGATCCCACGGGTACCCAACATTTTCCCGGTATAAAAAGAATCTATATATATATATATATATATATATATATATATATATATCCTTTGGCATTGCGTAGAGATGTCGGATCACTCTGCATCTTCTATCGCATATATCACGGAGAGTGTTCTGAGGAATTGTTTGGATTGATCCCGCCGGTAGAATTTCACCATCGGACATCGCGACAAAACTCTAAGTTCCATCCATACCACCTCGATGTCTGGAAATCCACAACAGCGCGATTTAGAAGACATTTTCTTCCTCGCACAACCACTCTGTGGAACCAACTTCCGCCGGCGGCCTTTCCGAACCGATACGTTATAGAATATGCTAGTCCAGGTAATAAGATGTGTGTACCATCAAAATCTGTAAAGTTGTTGCGAGAAAGAGTAACAAACATCCAACCATCCATCCAAACTTTCACATTTATAAGTTAGAATAGTCTTGACCATGACAAGACACGGAATCTAGTTTATTTGTTCGATTTCAATTTTTTTTGTTCCAATAACAAGGAAAGAAGAATTTATTTAGTTAGATCCTGAGTTTAACTGAGACGAGTTCTACTATGTTAAAAAATAACTCACTACTTTGCCTCTGTGTCGTTTGTTGCTCTATCACCAAAGTCATTGTCGTCAGAATTGTTTGTTTAAGAAAAAAGTGATATTGTAATAATATGCCAAAATTAGGGTTCACGGTTGAAAGCATTAGAAACTAGTTAAATTCTCTAACACTGCTACCAACAAGGTTAACTATCTGTTATTATATTACATACACTTTTTTTTTTTATAACAAATGGACCACATCTTTACATCATTGTTATTTTAATTACATTGATTTTTTTATTTCATGGCGGTTGGTAAACAATCATACGGTCCGCCTTATGGTAAACAGTCAGCGCTATTACGTGCGCGTTGCCTACCCAAGGGATAGCAAGGAAAGAATAAGATAGGAAGAAAAGAAAGGGAAGAGAGGAGATTGGGCCTCCGGTACTTACTGATACCGTTATACGCCGATTTTCTGTGAGAGGGTAGTACTTCCTCGGTCGAGCCGGCCTATTTTGTGCGTGCATTCTGAGGTGTATAATCATTCTACTTAGCTTTACGAAGTTTATTCCCAGTAGTAGGACTTTGACAGGTTAAAAGCCCCTCTGCTGGGCAGTTAAGTGATACCTCTTCGAAACGCTCAACGGCTTACTACTGCTATTTGATACTGAACTATACTATTTATAGCAGAAAACTTCATTCAGATCCAAATAATATGCTCAAATATCATATTTGCTTTCTATACCACTAAGCGAAAACTAGCATACGGCCCTAATGATGGTAAGAAGTTGCCACCAGATAGGGATAGAGATCCTCCAGCGATCATGCTTATCGTAACAGTACAGTTACTGCTACTAACAATCAATATTACTAGAGTAAAACTTCCTCATATGAACCGTCTTTCATACCCAGTAAACAGTAGGACAAAACTACTAATAACATATAAAATGGTAACCTTATATCATTTAAAAGTGCAATCTGCAGTCAATTTACCGTCGTATCGAACAAACATATGGTGTTTACAATATGTATTGAATAATTCATTAGAACATAGCTCGTGGCCATTCAATTGATTTGCGTACAATATGGGCATACAACGCATGCTTTGGCATTTTTAAGGTACTCACACACGTATGGCTTTCTATTGTTAAGTGGGTCAGAGTTGAACGGATTGCTTCTATTGAATAAGCGTTTTACTATTGAGTCAGCAATGTGTTTTGATTAGTAAATAAAAATATCTATAAACTACCTAGCGTACAAATGAAATACACAAAGCGTTATACTAAAATTGTTGAGATTTGAAAAGAAGACATTAATCTTTTTTTTATACTATAAAGGCAAAAAAGAGCGCAGGCGCACTGCGGGGTAACACCCATATATGGTCGATATACCTAATATCTGAACTATGGTCTTTCGTTCCTCATTCATAATGCGCACGGCCAGGGACTGGAATGCTCTTCCGGCGTCTGTATTTCCGAACGCATACAACGTGAACCTCTTCAAGGTGCGAGTACATAGCTCGAGTTTCGCGCTCGATGGAGGTCAAGAGCCCATTTATGAATAAAAAAAAAAGAGCGTCATTGTATAAAAAGTTCTAGGTGCAGCTAAGGTGGCCAACAGCTTCGCAATCACCATAGCCATTTTTTTTTATTTAAAAAGTAGGGCAAATGACCTTACTTCACCTGACGGTAAGTGGAAAAAAGTCCAAACGCGAAGGCGGCTAACACAGTTCTGGTAACACCCTCGCTCTGCCTACTCGCAAGATGGCTCTTCACGCCTCGTTTGAACATTTATATAGGTTATATTATATTTATTTATATAATAGTTCATGTAAGCTATAGTTCATATAAACAGTAAGTGCGCAAAATATCCCACGTGAAAAAAAGCAGTGAATGTATTAGATATGTCGAAAATATGATGTAACGCAAAACGATCAGAATTCATTTGTAATGAATTCTGATCCTCCTTTTGAATTCAATGAATTGAATTCAACTTCATTAGTAAGCATTAAAAAGCTATTGTGTTTGTTAGTTTAATCATCCGAAGGGTTAACCAATGAGAATCGATCCAGCGATATCCTACTAATATAATAAATGTAAAAGTTAGTATGTTTCGATGTTTGTTAGTCAATCAAGTACAAAAGGCGAATGGATTTGTATGAAATTTGTCAAAAATTGTCACTTGGATTAGCATAAAGGACACTTTTAATTCCGGAAAAAAATAAGTTCTTCTGTTCGGTCTTATAGAATACTTTAAATAGATCTTTAGAACATAAATACTTAGACGAGAACTTTTGGTTGCGATAAAAATGTGAAAAGGGTGAAATTAGGGACGAAGGTGTGTACGGGGAATCATTTAGTTGTAATGACATAATAATGCCTTACAAAACGTTATTCACACAGGCGAAGCCGCGGGGAGATGCTAGTCTTCAGTAATTTCAGTCTTTTTCGACAATACTAATTTTGTTAATGAATTAAAAGTGTTATTATTTTATGCATAAAACATAAAACATTTCGTAAGTCGCACTTCAGCAGTTGGACTATAAATAAATGTCTATACTTGATTTATTAAACTAGTTGTGTTTATTAGAATTACAAATGAAAACAAGTTGGTCCCTGAGCCGAGATAGTGCTAACATTTATATAGGAACAAAAAAATTACAATAAAATGTAGTTATAAAAAATTTTACATAGTAAATTGTCCTCATATTTATATTCCGGTTACAGCGATGGTTAGATATGGCACCCTATTTTTTAACGCAAAGAGCACCTTTAATATGGCAAACTTGCATACAGCCTGATAACATTAAAACCGACTTGAAAAGGATGGGACAAGAAAGAGAAAAACTGATACGAGAAAATGTGAGGGTTTCAGCTTCTGGTATTGAGCACACCCTTCTTACTTAAAGCAGCAGCACAGATAATGTTATTTCACTTCGATATTAGGTCGGAGAAAAAGTAAGGCTGTTCTACTACAGAAAATTACGTAAACTAAAACCATCAATATAATATACTAGACGTCTTCTTTTTAGCCTTTTTCCCGGTATTTTATCTACCCAGGGTCTGCTTATTACTATTATCCGGATTTGACAGGTTACTAGTTTTAACACAGAGCGATTGCCATCTGATCTCCGCAATCCTAAGGGCGAACTAGTAACTAATTGGATAACAGCAATTTACCTATCAAGAGTTTATTTATTTATTTATTTATTAGCACAACCACATCATACATATCTATCCTTATATAACTAATGGTACAAAGTATTTTATCTGATATATATGACAGTTACGGTGTACATAGCATTGATGATAATGTAGGAAGTGAAGTTTAACTACCAAGCCAATAATAAAAATAAAACTAAAAAGAGTTAACAATTATTATCATATGTTATGTGATAACATCCAGGACCGACAGCTTAACCTGCTCTCCGAGGCACGGTGGGGAGACAAGAACATACCAGACCCAGACCGAAACAGATATTTTTAAGATCAATACAAATATCTGACCGAGCGGGAATCGAAGCTGCAAACGTCGAGGCTAAAGGCGGACTTGATACCAATACGCTAAAACGGTGTCAATATCATCCAGGCTATTATTACAAATGTGAAAATAACTCTATCGTCTGTTACCTTGTCACGCCTTACCTTAACGATTTTGAGGTATTTTTGGGGCGAAAAAACCTTGAAAAGTAAGTTTTGTTTCGGGAAAATGCCCCATTAAAAACTCGCAATCATGCGGGCGCAGTCAAGGGAAAAACTAGTAACGGATACGTCTTACTAGTTTAATATTATTTTCTAATGTAAAGGGTCAATGTTGCAATTACTGCTACGAAACGCGGTCCCACAGTAGCAGTAATTTTTCTACTCCCATTATGTTAATTGTTGCTGTATTGACATAGCAAATGAGTATCATTTAGGTAATGGTTTAATGTTTAGCTAAACGTCGAAATAATAAAAAAATGCCGTAAAATAACGTTTCTAAGGCGACATCTTAAGTATTTATTTTTATAGTGCCCAATTATTAAGATACTTTCGAAAGTACTTAAAAAATGCCAATTATCTTTTATGGGTTGCCTGACACTTAATATCACTTTAATAAAAACAAAGAATATTAGCAATGCCTTTTCAAGTTCGAAGCTTTCCCTAAGAGTGGGTACGACAATAGCCCAAGGGGGTCACGATCGAACCCTCATCTCTTGCGTTAGTCGGCCCTTCTACCGTTGAGCTTTTGAGGATTTGCCAATGATCTTTTTTTTGAAACGCCAATGTTTTATGCCTATCTTTAAGCCTTGGGCAAAACACTTAGTACCTGGAAATGATTGTAGACTCTTCTTGAGGTATATTATACGAGGCTAAAAGCAAAATCCTGCCACTAATTTCCAAATCAAAACTAATTGCCTATTCCATGTAATTAGTTCCAAAGCTGATGTTCTTACAAATCCTCAAAACAGTCAGAAGTCAAATGTGATTTTCTTACATCAACACCACTTAAACTGGATATATGGTAAAATAATTAATATCAATTATAATCGGATTACGAATGACATCTAAGTGAAATATTCTAACGCTTCACTTTTCAAAAATTCGACCACAGGAATTTCAGCTTTACGATATGTATTATTGTGTCCATATTAGTTTATGGTTTTGTGTTCTTTGCTGGAAAACGCTGTGTGGTCTGCGTTTTCTCGTTGGCAATTGTCCAGATCTCGATTTATGCACGGTTGGCGGATATCATTAAATTTAGCAGCGTTGTGCGCGGATTTAGATCAAAGTTTGCGCATGCGCATGGCCTCAACGCGGATTTGTTTTTCAATCAGTTGAAATATTAATTTCCGTCGTTGATCTATTATTGCGTGTAACTGAAAATTTTAGTAAATTCCCATTTTATTTGATTTGAGTTTAAACAAAAAAAATTGATTTGTTACTGTTGAATTAGCCTCTGAATTAATTTTAACATGAAAAAAATTTTTTTGTAACAAATATTAGTAATGTTTTTTCAAGTTATTAATAATATTCCTATTGCCTCTCCAATAAGCTCGAAGTTTGCGCTGGGAGTGGGTAAGACAAAATCCCAAGGGATTCAGGATCAAAGCCGTGACTCGAGCATTAACGGACTCTGATAGAAGTCGACCCTTCTACCGTAGAGTTATTGAAGCTATTTGTCTTATCTATTCCGAAATATAAACAAAAAATACAATAAAATATTAACAATAACATTAAAAAAATTGATATCGAGCTATAAAGCTATGTACTCACCATCCCCCACCGCCTGGCTGAGCGTGTTCTCGGTGAGAGGCCGCAGAGCCTCCACGGCGCTGATGTAGCCGAGGCGATCCGCTATCGCACACGCTGTCTGTCCGTTCTGTATGAAAAGTTATATAGATATTTAACAATAATTAAAAAGGTTTTTAAACTCTTAATCCCACTAATATTATAAATATAAAAGTTTGGATGGAGGGATGTTTGTTACAAATTTGCTACACACGCATATTACCTGTATTAACACATACTTTTTATCCTTGAAAACTTGAAAAATTTTGGGTTCCCGTGGGATTACCACAAAACTATATTAACGCGAGCGGAGCGGAGTTTTATAAAAATTGTTTAAAATGTATGCGTAATGATATAGCGTTTGACTATTTTTAGCATTAAGTTGTCAGGGTTTGTTTTTTTTTTTTTGTTTAACTATGCAAAGCTTAAAAACTTAAGCCTTTTATTTGTATTAATTGAATTATAGTATTTCGTTTAAAATACAAGAAACAATTTGGAGACCCAAATTGGGGTACATCAATCGAGAAATAGAATTTGAGTAAATTTATTATTATTGAACATAAACATTATTTGCAATATTCTCATATAATTAAATACATAATATTAATTTAGTTTACTAACTTTAGTAATGTGAAAATGGTACTCACAGCAGACAGTGCATTCGGATCGGCGTTACTCTTGAGCAGGAGTTGTATGATAAGAGTGTGACCTTGTTGAGCTGCTTGGTGGAGAGGCGTGAACCTGTTAAAATAAACGAGAGATGTGACCAACCAACCAAGGTCAGGCGGCATAAGCACTTCCTGCAAGACCCCAATATGATTACGTTAGACAATGCCTCTTACACAGCACAGATACACACACCGTCCTCGTCAGCTGATGAGGTCACTTATTTCGCAAGTCACACCGCCAGGTGAGTCCAACGTGTAGAATACACTCAGAGCTCTGTTCATTTCTGATGATGTCCTTAGCCGTAGTTCATCCTCACAGGAGGAACCTTAAGGAACATAAGGCTTTTGAGCCTAATTGAGGGCAATTTGGCCGTATCAGTAATCGGCCCCCACCCAGAGATGTTGTCAAAGTCAACAGTAATACACGTTCCAAAAATAAAAAATACTGTGTTTTACAGGAATACAATTATCTTAAAAACAGATAAAAATTACTAGAACATATAATAATGGCTTATGTATTTACGTAATAAGTTACGTAAACCTAAGGGTTAAGTTCACGTGTCTAGGTGTAGTCTTAAGAAGCCTTAGTCCATGCAAGCCGTATACGAGACACGTGTTATGTAAAATGAATGTAGCGAATTAATCTCATTTTTATTTTATTTATTTAAGAAACGCTCAGACACATTTCTGTAATTTTATATTCACATATACTTGATGAAAATTGTGTTTCTTCTTTTATTTTGAAAAACCGTCAAAGTGCGTGTAAGACTCCCACATAACGGGTTCCGTACCATCTTAGAATATATAACATTAATTTAAGACAATTTATGAGATACAGCAAAAACGTGAAAATATCTATTTTCTTGTAGGGGAACCTTTCACTTTTGAAATTTATTTTATTTTTCACATTTTATGGGCTTTTTAATCTTCTTCTTAATACAGTTCGTGAGATATAACCCGCTGGAAAACATACAGCGGAGGATTAGTAATAGTGTGGTGTGTGTATATCCCCCACCAACCATTGTTTAATATACACACACACTACAATAAGGTTGGTCCGTTGGCACTAAAAATACATAGACAATGTAATTTTTATCCCGAGGGCCGCTATAGCTAGTACAGTATATACAATACCCGTGCTGCGCTCTGGCGGTGACGTCAGCGCCCGCGTCGAGAAGCGTGCGCGCTGCGGCGTGATGGCCGTGGTGCGCGGCGGCGTGCAGCGGGGTGTACCCGTCGCGCGTGCGCGCAGCGCAGCGCCCGCCTGCGCCGAGCAGCGCGCGCAGCACGCTCGTGCGGCCCTCCGCAGCGCACAAGTGCACCGGCGTCAAACCTAGTGATGGGAGGGTAGTGTAACATTTGTCTCCGGTTCGGTTTCCGTACATGTTTGTATGTGTGTTGGGGACACAGGATTATTCTAATTTCAAGTGCCGTTTGTATTCAAAAATGACATTGCGGTAAGTAGGAAACTTTAGCCAGCCTTTAACAAAGATGGTTTGTAGTGACCATCATGCTAGGATCTGGTGATGCTGATGATGTTATATTAATACAAAGTAACCTACAATTCGTCGTTATAACAATATACGAGCGGCTCGAATTGTCGACGATCAAGATCTTTCCGATCGGCTTGATCCTTTGGCATTGCGTAGAGATGTCGGATCTCTCTGCATCTTCTATCGCATATATTACGAGGATCGTTCTGAGGAATTGTTTGACTGATCCCACCGGTAGAATTTAACCATCGGACAACGCGACAAAACTCTAAATTCCATCCATACCACCTCGATGTCTGAAAATCCACAACAGCGCGATTTAGAAGATATTTTCTTCCTCGCACAACCACTCTGTGGATTCTACTTCCGCCGGCGGTCTTTCCGAACTGATACGACTTGGGAACCTTCAAGAGAAGAGCGTATTCTTTCTTTAAAAGTCGGCAACGCGCCTGCATGCCTTCTGGTGTTGCAGATGTTCATGGGCAGCGGTAATCGCTTAGCATCAGGTGAGCATCATGCCCGTTTGCCCCCTCTCACATAAAAAATAAAATAATGCTGTGGACATTTTAGAAACAATACTGTTATATATGCTAGGAAGGATGTAGTTTAAATATGCACAATGTGAAGGCCGTATTCTATCAATTATTCCGTAATCAGAAAAACAATATTTTGAATACTGTCCCGTTATCTTTTGGTGTACACAACACCCCAAAAATTGTAATAGCTGATATCACACCAATATCACTTATCTAAAACGATGACTTTTAAACCTATCTGATCATTTCTCCCACTCACCATTATTGGCGGGTACATTGACATCAGCTCCCCTTTCTATAAGCATCTCGACGCAGTCTTCGTGCCCCTCCTGCGCCGCCATGTGAAGGGGCGTGAAACCAGCTTTAGATTTGACTCCCGGATCCGCGTCTAAGCATGTGAAAATAAAAACATGGTAATTGGAACAGAGAAGTTTTAGCTATAGTACAGTACAGCATTAATAATTGCATAAAATATTATTAGGTAAAAAATGTCATGTAACGGTCCTTTTTTCAAAAGATTTAGGCAAAAACAAAACCATCTAACTTCTTTCTTTTTGTAGTTTTTACCATTTTACCATTGACGAGCTTTAATGTTGTCAAAAAATAATCGGAAAGATAGGTTAAGAAAAAATATCCATACATTTTTCTCTTCATTATTAATGCCCTCTGCTCTTTTGGTTTAGCTTTTTTCTAATCCCACAAAAATAGTATCAAATAATATAACACCATTTTTTTTTTGTTGAAAAGCTTTAAGTATCATAAAAAATAATATAGACGTTAACACATAAACCTGCGCGCGCCCAATGAAGAAAACAATCAGTGATTTAAGCAGCCTTAGGCACGGTCAGAATATGGATCGGTGACCGCGTAGTGAAATTTCTATTTTGTGCCTTTATATTTATTATTCAGAGGGTAATGAAAGTCAGTTCCGGTTGTTATCAGTTTAAAAGCAGCTGCTGAGTCAAGCTAGAGACCTATACGGGCAACCTGACCAAGTCTGACACTAGAACATATTTTGGAAATTGTCAGTAATAATTATGGTCTAAATTCTAACACTATTTTTTAACAAAAAAGAATATTCGTAAAGCATTTTAAAGTCATTATTAATATTCCTATTTGAAGAATGGGTACGACAATAGCCAAAGCGGTCAACATCGAACCCGTAACACTCGCTTTAACCGAGCCCCTTCTACCGTTGGGCTGTTGAGGATTCAAATAATACTGTACCATGTTCCAAGAGGGCAAACGCGATGTCCGGATGGTTGTGTCGACACGCGATGTGCAGCGCCGAGTGGCCGTTCTTGGCCAGCGAGTGTGGGGAAGCACCTGTATCAAATATTCTAGCTTACGGTATGCGGGTGATTGTGTTGTATGAAAGTGATCTACAAATAACGACTAGCCTACGATATTCATAAAGCTATTGCATATTATTTTATCGCGGGCTTTGAGCGCGGCGACCGAATCAAGAAATTCCGTAACGAAAATAAAACCTAACAAAAGAAAATTATAGCAAATACCTTAATAAATGTATTGGAAAATGATCTTTAAATAATTCGCTATAAAGCCTAATGTTCAATTTTCAAAAAATAATATACCTTTATACGTAATTCTTATATATGCAAAGGATTTTCGTCTTTAACCCAAAGAGAATTAAGGCGATTATTAAATAAAGTTAAAATTCCATATAAAATGTATCTATTGATGATGTACTTACGTTCCAAATTCAAATATTTTGTATTAGTTACGAAGTGTCTTACTTTATTTCAATGAAATTTTGAATTATAGATGAAATTGTATCTTATTGGCTTACAATTAATGTTCGATTTCATTTCTATTTTTAATTCTTAAATACAGACAAGATTTTATGTATTGCATAAGTTGATAAAAAATGCTATGCAATAGCTTTACCGCGGCAGTCCCCGAGTGCCACAGGTTTTTTATTTATTTCTGTAGTGCCTTTTACAAATACTTAACTTAAATTCACAGCTCAATATATGCTTCATGACTAACAGTCATTCAGTCATTCACTTTTGATTTTCCGCTAACTTCACACGTTTTAATATAGCTATGGTTACCATAGCAACGGTTACCATAGCAACCATCGTCCTACAGTGGTACAGTGGTACCTATAATATAATTTTTAATTGACAGACGGGTGTAGAGCTCGTAATGAATGAGTCGCTTATATATACAAGGCAGATACATGACTTTTTATTCCTATAAGTCACTGCTAATTATTAAAAATATATTTAAAAGTGACGTCATACTGATAGTTCCATAATTTATATAAAAATAAGTTATGGAACTTATTTAGGCCACACCGGTCGTGTAAAATTTTGTTAATATAAGAAATAAAAATTAAAAATTCAAATAAATTTAGTTTTCATTAATACATATCGGAGTTTTCCTCTCCAAGCGCCTTGCTAACATTTAGTAACCCGGAATTAAAGCTGATAAGTATACTTTTTCATAGATTGTACCTTGTCCTTTTATACTACAATAAAGTTAATGTGTATACGAGTGTACTAGCTAAAAATACCTGTAATTATTTATATTACACTCTAAAGTATACAAAAATTTCTAGCTATTAAAATTCATTTACAAGATATATACACAAGCTTTATGAATGCTAAATACCTTTATCCAGTAAAAGCAAAGCGATGTCTGGATGTCCATAATACGTGGCCATGTGCAAGGGTGTGATGTGACTCTTGCCAGGCGCATCCGGTTGTGCGCCGCGAGCGAGGAGGAGTCGGGCCACTCCTATATCTCCATACTTAGCTGCGAGATGGAGTGGAGTGAAGCCTTTCCTCGTCTCCGCTTCTATTGGTGCGTTGTGATCTAGAAGAATCGATGCGACTTCTTCTTTGCCTGTAGAAGTATATGGTAAGCTAAGAATTGTGAATCTTCTGTCTCTTTCTCTCATTGTCTATCTTTATTAGTAAAGAATTGCGGGCAGTGTGATTTAGTAGAAACACGTAACGAAATGCCGTATACACAATGTTCAGAAACTACGACATATTAACACGTTGAACTATATAGTAATACTAGCTTTCGCCAGCGCCTTCGTTCTAGTGAATAACGATTTCAGTACAAACTGTGAACCCTCATTTCAACCCTTCAGGAATTTAAAAAATATTAAAATACATATTTTTTTTCATTGTTAATTCCGAATGGCTAATGATACTTGTTTCTAGTTTTTAAAATGACTAACCTCCCATAGAAACTTTCAACCCCTTCTTCACCCCTTTTGGTGTGGAATTTTAGAAAACAGTAAAATACATGTTTAATCATCTCTAATTGTAAACTTAAAAACAAAGTTTCGTGCTCCTAGTTTTGAAAATGAGAGATATCCATACAAATTTTCAGCCCCCTTATTACCTCTTTTAAGTGTTGAATTTCGAAAAATTTTTTCTTAGTGCACGTTAACGTTTTGAAAACATTACCTGTGGACCAATATTCAACCTTCTAGATATGAAGGTTTAGGCTGGGCGTTTGTAAGTCAGTCAGGTCTACGTCTTTTATATATAAAGATAGGTTAGTAGCTCACCTTCTTTAGCCGCGATATGTAGCGGTGTGTAGCGGTCCTTGGTGGCGGCGGAGACGCTGGCGCCGTGCTGCAGCAGCAGCGCCGCGATATCGCCGTGGCCCAGTCGAGCCGCCACGTGCAGTGGTGTCTGCTCCTCACGGGCACGGGCCTCCACCTTTAGGAAGATAAATTGTAGTACACAAAAAATATGGTGTATTTTAATTTTCCGTGCACGTAAATCAGCGACGACCTTGTGCAGTGTGTGCATTTATACTGCATATTTGACCTTCAATTAGTATTTTTTTGTTCATGAAAAACCTCAATAGTACTTCATGTGTGGCGATTTTTTTTAGAAGTCATGACGGTTGGCCAACAGGTATACGATCCGCCAAATGGTAAGCAGTCACCGCAATCTATAAACGGTTGCGATACTTAAAGTATCACATGTGCGTTTCCAACCCAAGGGATAGGAAAAAAGGGATGAGAAGGAAAAACAAATAAGTAAACCCTTCTAGGGTGGAAAATTGGACTTCGGGCGTTTTCAATCATGGCATCAAACGCGACAGCACAGCTTATACTATTACTTTACGCCAATTTTAAGTCATGAAACCAGCTCAATTATCATGTATGTAGAATGAGTTATGATTTTTTTTTTTATGTTAAAAGTTCGCAAACAAGCATACGGCCCACCTGATGGTAAGTGGTTACCGTAGCTTATGAGCGCTTGCAGAACCATTAGTAGGTGCCACTCACGCGTTGCCAATCTCGAGATATTGGTTCTTAAATCTCGTCTGCCCAGTAATTTCACTAGCGTACAGTGCCCTTCAAACCGGAACACAGTAATGCCTAAGCACTACTATTTGGCGGCAGAATATTGGACACTGCGGTGGTACCTACCTAGCCGGCCTCTTGCAACAAAAGACCTACCACCAGTGTGACTGATTGCACTGGTGGAATAATCTCAGCTGTAACAGAGGTTATCCCAACAGCGGGCGATGGGGTCGTCACATCCCGACGCCGGGAACAGCGGGAAAAAATATTATGCATATATCTATATAGTGGACAGTGACGTCACGGCCTGACCTTGGCGTTGTTGCGCAGCAGCACGCGCACGAGGTCGGTCTGGTGCGCGCGCGCCGCCAGGTGCAGCGGCGTCTCGCCGCGCGCGGTGGCCGCGTCCGCGTCCGCGCCCGCGCCCACCAGCACCAGCGCTATGTTCATACAGCCCATGAACGACGCCACGTGTAGCGGAGTTAGGCCGGATTCTGTTGTCGCCGATTTGCCTGCAAAGAAAACAATTTTATTGGTCTTCTTCTTCTTATCGATTGGTTAGTGGTCAACCTAGTGTCAGAATTGTTCAGGTCGCCCGTAGGCCTCTGACTTGACTTATCGACTGTTGTCTAATTGTCAACAGCCGGGACCGACTTTTACGTGCCCTCCGAAGCACGGAGACGCTCGGTTGAAATACCACTATGCGATCACCCATCTAGTGACTGACCGCGCCTAAAGTTGCTTAACCTACCGATCGTTTACCGATCAGCGGGTGCACTCGGCTATGAGCGTCTCATTTTTTTTTTTATTTTTTTATTGGTGAATTGGCCTTTTATTCCAAGATGCTGGCTAGGTAGGTAGGTAGTCAGATATTCTACCGCAAAGCAGTAGTGTGTTTTGAATTACTGTGTTTCAGACACTGTAGCTAGTGAAATTACTAAACAAAGAAGTTGCGGTCGTTTGTTTGCCAACACAAAAAACAATAGTTTTAAAAGCATTAAACTGTGAAGTTTTCTTTATCGAGCAAGCGATATAATCTTAGGTAAGTTACATAATAAATTATAATGTCTCTGTTTCTAACTTCATTTTTGACATCGAATATATAAATGTAAAATATAAATATAAAACATTTATATATTCGATTCGTAATTTTTACATTATATTCAATATTTTATTATTTTTATCACGCCTGATAAAAGACTTGAAATATTCTTATTACCACTAATTTATTACTATACTTTTTCTTCCACAAGGACCAAATTATAATTAATTCAAATTTAATATAATTTGAGGAAAATCCAACTTACTTGCACCATATTTGAGCAATAACTCAACGACTTTGAGTCTATTCTTCTTACAGGCAATGTGTAATGGTGTGAAACCATTAAGAGCACGAGCGTTAGCATCCGCATTTCTGTCCAAGAGAAGTTTTGCCACCTGGAAAAGAAGATTTTGAATGAGACACCACCCTGTTGAGTTCAACTTGTTTTTCATTACCACCGCACAAATTCGAGTGGGGTTGGAATTCTGATCGAATGAAGATAAACGCTTCACACGGTACACACTCAACCCATTAGGATAGTTGTATCCTGTGTCGGGGGTCCAAAAACGACAAGGACAAAAACATCCAGACCGAAAAACATGCATGTATTGTCAATACAAACACCTGCTGGAATCGAACCCGCCACCTGTGGCACTGACGGCATGTTCGCTACCGCTGTGCCACAACGTCGTTTGGTGAATTCGTGTAAGTTAAAAAGTATCATAACATAAGATTGCCTCAACTATTTAAATGACCTTTCAGTATATAGCTAAAATATATATAAAAGTTGGGGTTGTATTTACCTTAACGTGTCCACAATGTGCGGCAACATGCAGTGCTGTGAGGTAATCTACTGTGACGTCATCGATAGGGGCTCCCTCCGTTAGAAGCACCTTTGCCGTCTCCACGTGTTCGCCTTGCACGGACATGTGGAGAGGGGTGAGACCGTTCTAGAAAATAATTTAAGGGTTGTCTTGTGAAATGTTTGACTTAGATTTAGTCTATTATCACAGTGCCAATGGGTGTGCCACAAGGATGAATTGCAGGTCCTTTCATATTCCTAATCCATATTAATGATTATTTTAATGATACATGTGAATTTAATCGTTTGCTTAAATAATTTTGATTTTTTTGAACTATTAAAGGCAACAAATGAAAAAAAGAACTTGAACAAGGAACTAACTCATTAGTTCATATATGATTGGTTCTAGATGGATATCATGATAAAAATAAAGTATTATCTAATGTGAGAGTTTTATTTTTATTTCCATTATAATATTTAACTGACTAGCAATAGTATACTTACAATAATATAATACTTACAATAATTTAAATAATTATAAATTAGGTACAGGATCTAATAGTACAATTAAGTAGTAAATTAAAAAGTGAGTATTAGCTAAATGAATGAAATAAAAAAAATGTAGTAAAAATTAAAATACAATTCTATGTTTCTGATCTAAGAATTATAAATGCCATAAATACAATGATGCTGACCTTGGTTTTGCTAGTGATAGGAGCACCGTGTTGTAATAATCTTGACACAACGTTACTGTGTCCTGAACGCGCCGCACAATGTAACGGCGTTAGACCATCACGTGTCATTGCTGCTATGTTTGCACCTGTTTACAAATAAAAACAAGAAAATGTTGAAATTAAACTGGTTATAGAAACAAATGCTTTGCTAAGTAGAAAGGTAGATAGGTAAGTATAGATTTACCATATACTATAGGGCACAGGCCTATCCATACAGACAATAGACAAAGAGATGCTGGTACTCTTTCGTAAATTAAACATCAAGGTAATAATCAAATGAAGTTAGCGTCATAGGCTTGCGTTATAAGAGTTTCTTTGTACATTTGCTGTATGGAAGGGACTGTCTATAGTAAATAGTAAGTCTATGTACTATGTACAAGCATAGTTAAGATTAAATACCGTTTTCAACGAGCAAATCGACCATTGCCAATTGTCCCCATTTACTAGCCACATGAAGGGGAGTAATATTGTGTTTGGCGGCTCTTCCTGGATCAGCACCAGACGTTAATAAAGCTTTGGCCACTCCGACGTTCCCATAATGTGCTGCGATGTGGAGTGGAGTGAAACCTGACTTTGAACATGCGTCCGGATTGTGTTCGTTCTGAAAAAAAGAACGTGGACATTTTAAATGTTTTTAGAACTCTTGAGTATTAAAGAAAAGCCAAAGATTACGAAATAAAAGGCAAGGAAACCAAAAATCTTAAGATCTTGGAAATCAAAATAAGAACTTACTTCGAGTAAAAGTGTAGCGGCTTTAACGTCGTTCTTTTTAGCGGCAATGTGTAGCGCTGGCAATCGAACCTTACCCCTTGTGTCTGATTCTAGTAGCTCCGCTACTACTCTGTCGTGACCTTGTTGCATTGCGACTGCTAGAGGTGTGAAACCATCCTGAAGACAAACACATACAGTATATTTAAAAATGAAAGTGTTTTTAGGGCAAAAAAAAACAAAATTCTATCAAGGTTAATATTATAAATGCCGAAGTAATAGTTTATCTGTTAAATTTTCACGCCTACATTCTTACTTCCATAGAATTTTTTTTAGCAAAACTTTGCCGCGTCGATACGCATTTGGGTTGTGCTTTTCTACGTATTATCCAACCTATTAGATCGGGAGTATTGATGTTGAAAATTGCCAGTCTTTTAATATCTTCTATACTTACTTCTGTTGCTAGAGTCTGACTGGCACCAGCTGCTAACAGCATTTTGACGCAGCCTGCATGGTTTTCCTGTGCTGCCATGTATAGTGGCGTGAATCCTGCCGCAGATTGTGCATCTGCCTTTGCGCCTGCGCCGAGTAGCGCTTTCGCTACACCTTCTTGTCCAGCAAGACATGCTATATGGAGGGCTGTGTTACCTGAAATAGCATTATTAATATTGAAAGTAATATTTTCTCGATTAAAATCTTATTTACTATTAAGATTAACAGTTTAATCATTGGTTTCATTAAACTATATATTTATAACAATACCTTTTTTGGTAGCTGCATCAACTGTTGCTCCGCGCTTTATTAATTCTTCGACAACTGCAATGTGCCCATCCTTGGCTGCCAAGTGTAATGCATTAAGTCCATTCTGTAATGACAAAACAAAATAAATTTTAGAAACAAATAAACTATAAACAAGACTAGCATCTGCTGGTGACTTCGTCTACGTAGATTTCAGGATGAGGTTCATCACAGAGATTGAGATTTTACAAATTCCAACCCCTTTCAAAAACCCTTTCTTAGCGGATACCTACCTATTACCAATAATGTACCTGGCCAAAGATGTTTGTGCCTTTTATATTTACAGGGATTTCCTTACTAAACCATTCCCTGTGCGTAAGAAATGTTCATATATTATTAATTTGTGACAAGTATGTCGCTTTTCTATACGTAGATTTGTTTTAAAGATTACTTTTTGGATTGCAATAGTAAAAAATCAATTATCCTTTGGATAAAGTTATTTGTTAATGCTATAGAAAATAAAATAGCATCCATTTTTTCATTTCCACGATACAAAAGACTATAATTAACTTATAGAAGGATCTAGTACGCAAGTCATGGTACCTGTAAAAGTGTAATGGATCCTGGTAACGATTACTCGACGGAGCGGAACATTTGTTCCTCTGAAGGTCGCCCACATTTGCAATTGTTATATTTATACAAAAAACTCATGTATACATGTATACATACAGTTAAGCGATTGGCAAAAGAAATATTTGTAGTCATGAAACATGATTATTTAATCCTTTAGGTCTAGTATGTAAAAGTAATAATGAAATGAGGTCTAGTATATAAAAGTAATAATGATCAATAGCTTGTGATAAGTTTTAAAAATACATTATTTTAACTTTTTTTTCCTATCATTTTATCTACCCAGGGTCAACTTATTACTCTTATCTGTATTTGACAGGTTACTAGTTTTTATACAGAGTGATTGCCTAAGGGCGAACCTCATTGGATATAAGCAAATTACTTATCAACAGTTAATGATTGTTATCAGATGTTATGTGACAACAACCGGGACCGACAGTTTAACGTGGCACGGTGGGGAGACCCGCAAGAACAAACGCCGAAACCGAAACAGTACACAGTAAAAGTGATACAACGTCTGCCCGAGCGGCAATCGAACCCGCAACCGTCGAGGCTAAAGATGGACTCGCTAGTACGCCACAACGGTGCTATTAACTACTGGTAGCGAACATGCATTAAGGGCCACAGGTGGCGGGTTCCATTCCCGCTCAGAGCAGATGTTTGTATTGACCATGCAGGCATGTGTTCCGGTTTAGGTGTGTTTATCCTTATCTTTGTGTACGTTTCCGGACCCCGACACAGGATATAACTATCTTAATGGGGGCCGTTGAGTGTGTTGCGTTTATTTATTTATTAAAAAACAATATTCATTAACGTCAAGTTATATTAAAAACAAGTCAAGATTACAATTATTTACTCGTAAATGATCAACGAATTTGATTACCAAATCTGTTATTGCAAGCTTAACAAAACAGCATTGGATGCCGGAAAATTGCACAATCCACGTTGTTATCTCGTATGCGATTTTAATTAACTTTACAAAACATAACCATGGCATAGTTGCATGTATGCAAAATGATATGATCTCCATGACACTGAATACCCGCGGATGTATATTATTATCTAATGAAACTCGTTCTATAAACATAGTCTATTCATAACACCTATAATAGAACATACAATTATACATACATTAATTAAATAATATTAGAAACTATTTAACATTTTAAATATCTTTTTAACTGCTGAAGATTCCTCGTCAGATTTTATAGTATAATTGAAGTCCGTGTCGACCTGCGAAATCTCGATGTGAGCACTATTTACCAGTACGGTTATAAGTAAACGATTTTTTTGGTCTAGAAAACAAGAGCGACGAATCAGAAACTCCTACTTTTATACATATAGTAAAGAACATACTCATTAGATACTTATATCAACTTTTTTTTTTATTTCACAGTTGGCAAAAAAGCATATGGTCCGCCTGATAGTAAGCAATCACCGTAAACTATGAACGCTTGCAATACTTGAAGTAACACATGTGTCGCAAGTGGGAAGGGGTGAGAAGAAACAAAAGGAGGGGAAGAGAGAAAGAAAGAAAGAAAGAAATTTATTTGTTAAACATGAGTGTTTTTTACAATAGATGGTAACTTTATAATAACTAAAGTTTCATCATGTTTTACCGAGTAGGCATACAAATATTAAGTTCATTATTGATAATTAATTAAAAATAAATATACATTACAATAAAATGACTTATCATTTAAAAAGTCAGAAATAGTGTAATAGCATTTATTCGTCAACATATCCAACATTTTTTTCTTGAATTTATACAAATTTAGATTTTTTATATCTCCAGGTATTTTGTTGTATATCTTTATGGCCATATGATAAACGCTTTGTGACATTAGTGCAGTATTGGCGTTAGGCAAAAGTAGTTTAGTAACATCACGATGACAACGATTATTATTTTCTCCTACTGTTCGAAATAACTTAATGTGGGTTTTAACAAAAATAGCAATTTCATAAATATATAATGAAGGCAATGTTAGTAATTTATACCTTTGAAATATGGCAAACAAGTTTCAGTTGATTTACAAAAAACAAAATGAACTCAGAATTAAAGAAATACAAAGTATAAACACTACAATAGAATACCTAAAAACCGAAAACGAAAAAATAAAAATGGAAATTAGCAATTTAAAAATAAAATGGAAAAAATTACACTGAAAATAACTCGAAAAAGTTTGTGATCCACGGTTTTCCGGAACATTTTTGGGAATCGGACACTGAAATACATATCAGAATAATACAAAAGTTTCGTGAAATTATGCATGTTGACCTATTAGGCTACATAGAAGCGACAGAAAGAATAGGAAGAATAAATACGAAAAATATTAAAAACAGGCCTCTTGTGATTGAACTATTAAGCAAGAGGATGACAAAATATATCACAGACAACAGCTACTGCTTTCAGGGGAGTGGATTGTCCGTAACTGAATTTCTCGACGAGGAAACACGGAAAAAAAGACGCTTAATGAAAGAAGAAATGATGAAAGCACGAAATAAAGGTCTCTACGCGATAATCAGGAATAACCAGCTACTAATAGAAGGGAAGATAATAAACCTCTCAAATGAAACAATTCAAAGTACCCCAGAAAATAATTATGAACGGCAATCTGTACCTCGCAATAGCGATCAACACAAATATCACAAAGAAACTGATATTCAGTTATTTCGTAAACAAAGACCAACAATATAAAATCCTCTACCAGAATATACAAAGCATATACAACAAACAGCACATATTAGAGAGTTTTATAACAAAATCACCACAATACCAAGCCATATGTATATCAGAAACCTGGTTATCACAAGAGAAAAAGAAATAATACAGTTTAATGGATATAAATTTGCAGCAGCGTACTGCCGGAAAAGCCGTATAGGTGGAGGAGTATGCATCCTACTACAAGAAGAAATTGAACATATAGAAAGAAATGATATAACTAACTTATCCATAGAGTATATTATAGAAGTATGTGCAACGGAAATACCTAAAGAAAATTTATTATTAATTATTATTTACTGGAATAGGAGAGAGGAAGAAATTTTTTATAATCAATTAAAAATAATTTTAAACTATATAAATAAGAAATATTCTAAATGCAATATAATTATAGGAGGTGATTTTAATATAAACATATTTAATAACACATCAAAAACAAATAAGTTCCTAAATTTAATGCTTGAGTATAAATTAGTTCAACAGGTCAAAGACCCAACTCGGGTGACTCAAACCACCTCAGCCTGTCTTGACTTGATTTTCACAAATTTTAATAACAATAAATTGAATATAACAGTAAAGGAATTAGGTTTTTCAGACCACTGCGGTATAATTATAAACTTGGCTTCTGCAAACATATATGAACAAAATACTTGGTATGCTCAAAAGAGATTATACAACAATAGTAACATGCAATATTTCAAAACAACTATACAGGGTGTGAATTGGGAATCAATAATTAAATCAGATAATAATATAAACGAGAACTACTCCGCATTCAGTAAAATCTTAATAAAATCTCTTAATCAATGCATACCAAAAAGACAAATAAAAATAAAAACCAAATTTAAAAAATACTGGCTAACAAAGGGCATAAAACTTTCATGCACAAACAAACGACTATTAAAAATATTAGCACTTAAAACAAATAATCCAATAATCAAACGTCACTATAAAACTTACGAAAAGACATTAAAAAGAATAGTTATATTAGCAAAAAAATTAAATTATATAAACAAAATAAAAAAATCTAATAACAAAGTCAAAACTATGTGGAACATTATAAATGAGCGCACTAATAAAAACCAAAAAAGAAAAAAACAATATAAATTTAAAAATTAATGAGATAAATATTTCGGATCCTAAACACATAGCAAATATTTTTAATAATTACTTTGCGTCGATCGGAGAAAAAAGGTCTGAATTAACAGAAAATGAGCCGCAGGACTTCCGTGTGCCTCACCCTATTGAAAATTCTTTATTCCTAAGTCCCGTCACCCCATATGAAATTAACAGAATAATTAAAAATCTAAAAATAAAAAGTCATGGAATTGATGAATTGCCCCCATTTTAATAAAACAATGCGCAAATGAATTAAGTTTACCTTATTCAATACTCATTAATCAATCCTTCACACAGGGTATCTTCCCAGAAAATTTGAAAACCGCTGTAATAAAACCCATACATAAGAAAAACCAAAAAACTGACCCTTGCAACTATCGCCCAATAGCTTTGCTACCTACCTCTTCAAAAATATTCGAAAAATGTATGAGCGAACGCGTTTACGCTTTTTGCGAAAAATATAAAATATTCGACGAATGCCAAAACGGGTTCCGAAAAAATCGATCAACAATATTAGCTGTCTATAAATTTATACAACAAGCCCTAAATGTAATTAATACAAAAAAATATGCCATCGGCATTTTACTTGACATGACAAAGGCATATGATAAAGTCCAATATAATATATTATTAGAAAAGTTACAGGGAATAGGGATTCGCGGTAAAGCTCTCGAATGGTTCACATCTTACTTAAAAGATAGGAAACACCTAGTACAAATTGAGCATTTTGACTACACTACTAAAAAATACGATATATCAAATCCAACAGCATAACAATTAACGCCTCAATCCCCCAAGGTAGTGTTATTGGATGTCTCCTATTTCTTATTTATATTAATGACCTTCCCAAACATATAGAGGGCCCGTGTGTCCTGTTTGCAGACGACATCTCAATTTTGACAGAATGCCAAACAAATATAGACTTAAATGAAAATTTAACTTGTATACTAGATCAGACAGTAAATTGGATGAAAAAACATAATTTAGAAATAAACTTCTCCAAAACCAAAAATAATGTCTTTCCAGCCCCATCAAAAACCCCCATTAGATATAAATTTCACATATAAGGGCTTTAAAATAGAAAACGTCCCGGAATTTACCCTACTTGGTCTAACTATAGATACCAACATTAACTGGAAACCGCATATTAATAGTATTAAATCTAAAATATCAAAATTTATCTACGCGTTCAGAGAAATCAAAAAAACTACCAACCTTGAAACTGCCCTCACTACTTACTATGCGTATGCCTATGCATGGTTAAGTTACGGCATAATACTGTGGGGAAACAGTACAGATGCACCTACACTCTTCACACTACAGAAAAAACTAATACGTATCTTAGCAAACATAAAGGAAACTAACACTTGTAAACCTCATTTCCAAAAGCATAATATTTTAACCCTCCCTAGTATATATATACTTGAAATCTGTAAATTTGTTAAAAAATACCATAACTTCTATTCAAAAAGAGAAGACATCCAATCAAAATATACACTACGCCACAATGATAAATTGAACCTACCCACCTCCAAAATAAAGATGCATTCTACTAGCACTTACGTAATGTCAATAAAAATCTACAACAATCTACCCAATACCATTAAAGAAGAAAATAAACATCATACATTCTCAAATAAACTAAGGAAACTATTACTATCTAAATGCTACTACAGTATTAATGAATATTTAAATGATAAATAAATTAAAAACATTAAAATAATACAATTAAAAATATAAATATGTACAAATAATAATAATAATGTCAGTCTTCCTCTCTCCTACTTTGCTGTGCCCGACAGGGTCCACAATGTATATCTGTATCTATCATCATATAACAACATACTATATATTGTGGAATGCAACAAAATAAATAAAATAAAAAAAAATAAAAATAACTTTTGTTGATATACCATCGTAACCAACGCTATCTTTATTTTTAAGCAAGTTTATAATGGTAATGACATCGGTCGGTAAACATGGTTCCATAAAGAAGAAGGTGCGAGATTGGGCCTCCGGCACTGTCACTCATCGCACGAAACGAAAAATTACTTTGTAACTATAAGCTTAAGATTTTCTATGAGAGCCTAGTACCTCCCCGATCGAGCCGGCTCATTTGTCCGGGAAGGAGAATGGCTCTAAATTTCTTTATATAAGGGTGACTCTACCAAACTCCCTCTGTTTCTTAACTCATCCTGCTATCTCTCTTTCCCAACATTTCTGATGGCAAAACACGATGATTGTACGATACCTTGTCATCAGGTAGAATAGGACAAAATCTAATATTCATCGTATATCATTAACCAGAATAACTAGACCAGTTAGGTTCAGCGACGCGCGTGGCGGGAAGCAAACACGTGGATCATCAGTCTGTTAACGCGTAATTGTCATCCTTTTCCTTCGGAGACCGTATTTAATGGTTCTAACTAGTGGGAAATATTATCTAAGTCGTTGTTAGATGAATTTCATTACATTAAGTCAATTAAGAAATTCTATGAATGACATTTGAATTTTTTCATAGGTGTTTTTAAAACATAGGTAAGGAATAAGAACGGATTTTTCGAAATTCAATCCTCAAGTACCGGTACACCATGTGAGCGGAGGCGCAACTAGTCTTAGTATAAACCTTATTCGATTAATGTTAAGTGAGAATTAAAGTTATAAATCTGAGATGCTAGATAATCAAACAATCCTTCAAGACTGAATAAGTATTCTTTGGAAGTCGTGACGCAGCAAATACTCCTAGTCGTGATCCTAAGTCACTTTCATTGTAGACATTGCTATACATAAATGATTTCTATTCACAAACATTTTGGAATCATGAGGAAATATATTTGACAAACTTCATGAACATTCTCAATATTAATTAATATAGATGAATTATATCGTGGATCGTATTCCTATAGTTAGTATTTCGGAAGAAGTTTTAGAAAGCACTAGTAAAAACTATTTTGAAATTGTATCGCCTGGCGATAGTTAATTCTACCGCGACAAACAGGCAAAACACTCTGCAGTTATTTTTTTCTACCATAAAAAGAGAATTCAATTGTAAATAGATATTTACGAAAATAAATTTCAACAATTATTAAGATTCCCCCTTTTTGAACAAACCAATTTCACTTTTTTAATTATTTTTTTATATTACTAAGTTGGCAAGCAAGCATACGTGACGGTAAGCGGTTGCCGTTGCCTATAAACGGGCGCAACTCCAACAGCAGGTGCCACTCACATTTTGCCAACCTCGAGATATTGGTTCTTAAAACTCCTTTACCCTTGTCATTGAACTACTCTTCAGTGCCCTTCAAACCGAAGCCAAGTATAGCCATAGTAAAGCCAAAGATACAACTGCTTTGCAGTAGAGTATTTGACACTTCGGTGGTACCTACCTAGCTGGCCTCTTGAAACAAAAGACCTACCACCAGTGTGCCTGACTGTAATTGGATGGAATAATCTTTGCTCTGACAGAGATTATCCCAACAGCAGGCGATGGGGTCGTCACGTCCCGACGCCGATCCCACGATACTATAACATAGCATAACTAATATACCTTTGACATAAACTATTATCATCAATTAGAGGTACATACGTGGCACCATTGAGCGACGGATTACGATGCAATAACACTGAACTGCGCATAATTACGAGGATGATTGGTCCCGAGAGACCGCAAAGTGAGTTAATGGGTCACCCGGTTATAGACTTGGCATTCGTATTGACTATTCACGCTTTAAATTCTCTTATGGTGACTAAAAGAGCGATGCAAATGGGGACAAAATATATAGGTTCCCCTTGTTTTTAGGGTTAGGTTTTGCCCTCAAAGAGTGCCAACGGAACTTCATTACAAAAATCATAAGATTTAGTTTTTGTCGTTCCCAAACATCCCACGGTGGTATGGAACCCTTTATGTTCGAGTCCGATACGTACTTGATCAGTTACTTATTTTATATCGCAAAGGTAGCCCATACCACACAACACCATGGCTCACAACAGGCATCATCGTACGTTGCCATTTCAAACGTCGAAGGGGGAAGATGAAGTCTTCCCCTACCATCAAAAGGAGACAAAGGTGATGGAAGTTAAGAATACGGATACTGTTACTTCATAACGATAATAGTGAGACATCTAGTGAGGGCTCACTAAGCTATCTACGGGTTTAGCTACTATAGCTGGGCCCAGTTTAGCGGTGGATATTCGCAAAGTAGTATCGTAAAAAGTAGGTCACGGCTATTATACATTTGGTCGGTCAGGTCAGGCCTAAATGGACGATCTAACCAACTCTGACCTTAATTACACAACAAACAAGTAAACAACATCAGTATTCAATGGCAGGTAGTAGGTCCTTGGTCGAATATGATCAATCATGCCAAATATAAGAAGCGTAATTAAATCAGCTTTAATCAACAGAGTATTGGTGCGTTTCATCCGATAAGTGAGAGTGCCAGAGGCCCAATCTCCCATCCTTTCTGCTCACTTTCTTTTTCCCTTCTCGTCCCTTCTCTCATATCCCTTGGGATTGGGAATGCGCATGTGATACTTCACATATCGTAATGATGTTATCTTCTCATTATTTAACTGGAAATTTCAATTAAAAATTTGTCGAAACTCGATTCCAGTTGGATTCGATTTGATTATACAATTATTTGTTACCCATATGAGTATACTTAACTAAATATTAGTAAGTTTCTTAGTAGTTCGCAGACTTATGGTAATATTGAACTTTATATGTGAAAACTTTGCTAATACTAATAAGAGAAGTTACTGATGCGATTTAAATCGTATCTTTATAGTTTTTTGAAATATCAACTGAGGGCTTCAGCAAAATAAATTTTAACGGTAGTAAAGCAATGCTTCCCTCAGCACAAATGGGGCAGATCTACCGGGGAAAAACTACCTTCACGCACAAAATAGCTGTACTGTTGTTTTTCTTGCAATAAGTGAGAGCGGAAGAGGTCTAATCTCCCACTCCTCTATTCCCTTAATATTTCCCTTCACGTACCTTCCTTCTTCATCCTTGGCAACGCGCATGTGATACTTCAAGTATCGCAAGCGTTCATAGGTTGCGGAGACTGATTACCACCAAGCTGATCGTAAGCTTGTTTGCTAACCGTCATGAAATTAAAAAAATAAAAAATATTTCTATTTAACATCAAAAGCATAACACAATGTTAAGAGGCAAAAACAATATTAAAGAAGAACTGTTTACACCTTTTACTATTCTTCCCTAAGAAGGGGTATTATTTTTGTACCACAAAGGTGGCAAACACCGCTTAGGAACGCCTGCAACACCAGAAAAACTTCCCTTGAAGAACTCTATACTGTAGCGTGTTGGAAGAACCTCGGCGGCACATTCCATAACCGGAGGGTTCGCAATAGGAAATTCCTTTGACGTACGGTATGATATACCTTCTAATGTATTCATAATTTGCAATCTTTCTCTGAGTCTGTATAAAAAATCAACTGAAGATTTCGCCTCTATAGAGTTAGATACGACAAAGACGTTGCTTATTGACTCGACTTAAGACTCACTCGGTGGCTCAAAAAAAAATTGAGAGAACCCTTATGACCTAAGTGAGTTATGATTTGACCTGATTCTTCTGGTTTTCGCATGATATCGATTTCGTCTGGGAGGTTATGGTTATCTGTATCGAGATAATTAAGTGATAGCCAGCGCGAACGCTTTATGTGACGTAATAAAACGAGTTTTATAAGCTTTTTTATTGAATCGTCCCAGTTACATAACGTTTGCAATGTTATTAAAATATTTAAATGTTTATTATTAAAAGGCAATAATAACGGAATATGACATTAATAAACGCTGCACACTCAACGGCCCCCATTAGGGTAGTTATATCCTGTGTCGGGGTCCGGAAACATGCACAATGACCAGGACAAACACATGCAAATACACCCAGACCGGAAAATGTGCTTGCATGGTCAATACAAGCATATTATGCTCCGAGCGGAAATCGAACCCGCGACCTGTGGCGTTTAAGGCAGGTTTACCGCTGCGCCACAACGTCTTCAATATAATATATATGACATTGGTTATGTTGTTGATAACAAAGATGATCATAAGTTACATATTTCTATTGTTTTCGAAATTTTAAAATAGCTTAAGGTTTAACATAACTGTTTCAGCAGAATCCATAAGAAAATAATTTAGATTTTAGGCAAAACTACGCTGACCAAGTCGTTGCCAAGAGGTTCTACTCTTTTCTACTTAGTAGTAGTATAGTTCTACTAGGTGCTAGTAAATAAATGTAACTACAACGAACAATTACTAAAATAAAAGCCCCAATAGCTCAACAGTGGAAGGGCCGACGCTCGTTAACGCGAGAGTCGCGGGTTCGATCCTGATCCCCTTGGGCTATTGAATTACCCACTCCTAGCGCAAGTTTCGAGCTTATTTAGATGGGCAATAGGAATATCAGTAATGCCTTGAAAAAGCATCGCTAATATTCTTTATTATAAAAAAACTACATCTGGAATGATGGTGTCAAATCCTGAAGCTTGTCGTCATATTTCATTTTATATTATATTAAAAGTAATACTCACCGAATTACAGGTGTTTATGTCTTTAACTGCACCCGAGTCGAGTAGGTCGACCACTGTGTCGAGTTGACCCCCTCGAGCAGCTCTGAGGAACGCTGTGTTTGGGTCTATCTAGAAACAAAAAAGAAATAAACTGTAGCGACATCTACATGCAACACGATGTAGCTCGATAGAAAGACAAGATTGCCGCAATGTCGCATCAAGCTACAGCGACACCTACAAGGCATACTACGCAACGATATGGACGACCAATGATCATCACGAACCTAAATCACGCTATCAGAGTTTCCTACGCTCGTCACCTATATATACAACTTCCCAAAGTAACTCGTTGGGCTTCGAACCGCCAGGCAATATCACCAGCCTATCGGAGGATCCTCCCGTTGTGTGAGAGAGACATATCATACCTAGTATCCTCCACAAAACTATTTTGAGGCACACGAAAGACGGAATAAATTTTGATTCCGGTAACGCTGTCAAGGTCAGTCAACTTATAAACGCCCAGCCTAAGCCTTTAGATCTAGAAAACTGTTTTTTTTTTCACAGGTATTGTTTTTAAACTTCAAGGTGCACTAAAAAATGATTTTTCGGAATTCAACCCTAAATGAAGTAAAAAAAGGGTTTAATATTTGTATGGAAATCCGTCATTTTTAAAACTAGAATCCTAAAAACTTTGTTTTTGGCGAATAATGAATGTTTAAGAAACACCTGTTTTAACATCTAAAATTCATTAAATTCAGCGGGCAAAGCCGCTGGCAGAAGCTAGTTTTATATAAATGTATACATCAAATATTAATTCTATATCTAACTCGACCATCGTCTTAAAATTCATGTTCTTTGAAGCTAACATGTATAAAAAAATGTTACCAAAATATTAAGAATTTTTATTACATGTAGTTAAATAATTACTACTACATAAAAACTTACAATAAAGCACAATTAAATTTGATAGTCGTTCTTTTACTAAGGAGTTACGCGTTAACACCTATTTAATAACAATAAAAGGAGTTAGTAGTATCATAAAAATGATTTATATTACAACAATAATCTTAATAAAACGTTTATAAAATTATTTTCTCTAATCAAAGTATGATTTATATAACTGGGGGGCTTACCATTAACTCTTATAGCGATTCAAAATCAATCCAATTCAATTCTGACATTCAGATTTTATATAACGTATAAATATATATGTCATAATATATCGCACCTTTAGAACGAAAACGTCGTTACTAAAAAGCAAATTTTTGGGAATCAACAAAATAAGTTATAAAATATTGGCACTTGAAACAATCTTTCTTATATTATATTTTCTTAGTTATTTACGTCAATATTACCTTCGAAATGGCTATGTTTGGACTATTGTTACATTAAGAATTTCGTTTTAAGTTATTTTAGGCTGATAACTAAATTTTCGATTTTTTTTAATTGTGCCGTTTTCGATCTAATGGTCGGTCGTCATTTGAATCGCAATTTGATTTAATGGTAAACCCGCTGTACAATTATGTATGTAAATAGTTGATTAGCGATGCATGATTGAATACGTTCATTAGCTATTTTCAGTTTCCATTTTCTGATAATAAATAACTTATCAACTAACTAACTAAGGAAAGTTATAACTTTTGATTTAGTTTTCCTTAGTTGAAAGGTGAAAGGTGTCTTGATCAAAAATGTACTTGTTATGACTCAAAAAATCTCTTAATTTATATCACTACATAGTATAAAACAAAGTCGCTTTCTCTGTCCCTATGAATGCTAAAATCTTTAAAACTACGCTACCGATTTTGATGCAGTTTTTTTAATAGATAGAGTGATTGAAGAGGAAGGTTTATATGTATAAAAACAGCTATTAAGTAGTGAAGAAAAAAAAAACTGTTATTTTTGAGGTTTCTAATGTGATGTCGTAAATAATTATATTTAACGCGTGCGGGCCACGGGCAGTAATGAATAAATCAAAATTACTGGATCGATTTTAATCATTTTTAGTGAATTACATAGGCTATATATTTTATAGCCGTGCGAAGCCGGAGCGGGCAGCTAGTAAATAAATAAAATGTTTTTAATTCCAAATAAAATTATACGGCACCGACTTTAATAAATCAATTTTTAAAATTTGTGTCTGTCTGTCTGTCTATTTGTACCGGCTAATCTCTCAAACGGCAGGAACAATTATATCGGTATTTTTACTGGCAGATAGCTGATATAACGAGTAACTTAGGCTATTTTTATTTTAGAAATAGAATTAGGGTTCCGTACTTTAAAGAAAAATCTATACACCACGCGAGTGGAACTGCGGACGTAGCTAGTAGCAAATATAAATTATGAACATTATTTCTGATACACGAATTTTCAGAGAACAAGACTAAAAGCGTGTTTAACCTAATTCGTGATGAGCACTTACAAGACCTCTCAGCTCATTGTCCGCGAATCGTGAAAGACTTTCACAGCATTTCTAATCATTGAATAAAAATGTACAGCCAACGTATACTGCCTAAGACATTGGTATAAAAATGGATGATCTTGTATTTTGACTTTTGAGATGTATCATTTCTCCTATATAAGTACCATCAAAATCGATTCATGGCAAGTTGGATGACTTAAAAACAACAGAGGAAAAATATATTTGAATTTACGATGTTTTTTTTACAATTATATAGCTAGTTTTAACAAAGTCGCACAGGAAAATAACATTCTTTTTACCCGACTGCCGGAGGGTAATGTTTTTCGAGCGTATGTATGTATGTATGTATGTATGTATGTATGTATGTATGTATGTATGTCTATTTCTTTGTGACGCTCTACAGGCTAAACCCTTGGACGTACATCGACTTATAGGGTATCATTAGATTCGTCTCAGTTGTGAGAGTGACATAGGCTACATTATTTTAACATGGGTTCCGCAGAAGCAAAGATATTCAAAGCGGAATATCACAGTTCGCTCAGAGCTAAAATCTGATGATGTTTCCTTGTAGAACTCGATAAAATAAGACGAAAAGTATAAATAAAAATTTTCGATATATTGCTTAGTTTTCGAGATATCGATGATTGAAGTTTGATTTTTTTGGCCAGTGATTGCCAATTCCACTCCGAATATCTAGAATAATTAATTAAAGCATTTTCTTTAAATAAAAAATACAGCATAGTTATATAAATAGGTAGATTAATAAAATAATTAAAGTTCTAAAACGCAAACTATTATAATATATAATGTTATTCAATGTATTGTACAATTAATAAATAATTAAGTAATAAAATATAGGAATAAGCATAATATATTATAATAAAAGTATTTTTCGATTCCTAGTCATGTAATTTGTTTAATGTAAGAAAAATATAAATTTTAAGTGTCTGTACCTACATCTCAGATTCTTATAAAAATGTTACTCGGAACTAAAAACTAAATGATGAAATATCATATATTTATATTTTTGCAAATGTCTGCCTGTTTGTCGGCTCTCCGCACTCCTTATCCTCTGACGCAATGCTGCAAAACTGCAATTTTCAACTTCAAAGTCAGCAAAGAAATGATAAAGCGTATTTTCGAGTAACATTCAGTTTTGTTTCGTGAAAATGCGTTCACTCCATCAATAATTATTGCAATCTTGACGACAACGTGAGCCAAGTATGAGAGAGGAGTAAGAAAGTAGTTTAGCCTGTTCACGCAAAAGCTGCTGATCGAATTGGGATGAAATTTAGCACACAGAGAGCTTATATTGAATTAACACACCCTGAATAAACACATTTGATATCAGAAAAAATGGTAGGTTCCCTCGGCATTATCAAAAAACGTACTGCAAAAATGTTTAGATTACTCAATCACACATCACATTAACGATTTGACGGATTGGAATGTAACTTAGCACATACAAAGATTGTAACCTGGATTAAGACATAAAATACTTTTTATTCCTAAAAATGTTAGGTTCTCATGGGATTATCAAAAAACACTCTACAGAACCTTTTTATCTTAGTCTTATGAAATATTAGCGGCCCGCTCCGGCTTCGCATGGGTATAAAATATATAGCCTATGTCATTTACTAAAAAAATGATTAAAATCGATCCATTTGTTTTGATTTATTCATTACTATCCGTGGCTCGCACGCGTTAAATGTAATTATTTACGACATCACATTAGAAACCTCAAAAATAACACTTTTGTTCTCCACTATTTTATGGATGTTATAATACATATAAACCTTCCTCTTCAATCACTCTATCTATTAAAAACCGCATCAAAATCCGTTGGGTAGTTTTAAAGATTTAAGCATACATAGGGACAGAGAGAGCGAATTTGTTTTATACTATGTAGTGATTATGTACTTACAAATGGTTCATTTGTCTCTAGAGCCAATTCTAAAGTCACCGCGGACGAAGTCGCGGGCAGATGCTAGCTCGAAATAAGTTACAAGCTTGTGGGATAGAACTTGCCAAAAATATAAGCGACATTCTAGTTAGACCTGCATAGTGCAGAGAGCTAAGTTATATTACTTATAACTAGCTTCTGCCCACGGCTTCGCTGCGTTAAATTTGGAGGAACAAATCCTTTCTTTTTCAAATAAAGCTTTACACCTTCAGGGGCAGGATTGAAGGAAATGTGTTAATAGTTCCCCAAAAACAATGTGAAATGATGAACTTCCAACAAAACTTTTAACTCCTTTTTAACCCCTTGAGGGTTAAATTTCAAAAAAAACTTTCTTAGTGCCCGTTTACGTTTTAAAAGCAACACCACAAAAATAGCTTTCTAGGGTGAAGGGCTTAGGCTTCGCGTTTATAAGTAATTCACGTCTTCTCCTTGTATATATATATATACCTAATCAGTTATTAATTATATAACTAAAAAGTTTTAAATAAAATAAATTATTAAATGAAACAAAAAACCCAACTGCATTAATAATAATTCCTAAAAAGCTAAAAACAAGCTCTATAATGACTACTATAATATAAATATTTCTTTAATGTTAGTAAAGGTACTGCAGACGGGGACAAGCTGATCAATCAATTTGTAAATTGATGATGGAGTTTAAAGGGAAGTGCTTAAATTACTGAAAAATATAATAATTATGTTTTATTTCAATGCTTGTCCCCGTCTGCAGTACCTTTACTAACATTAAAGAAATATTTATATTATAGTAGTCATTATAGAGCTTGTTTTTAGCTTTTTAGGAATTATTATTAATGCAGTTGGGTTTTTGTTTCATTTAATAATTTATTTTATTTGAAAGACAATTATACAGTTAAATCGAGAAAATAAACTATTATAATCTGTGTGCATATTTGAGTAATAAAACCCAAAAATATATAAAAAGTTCAATATTTATAATTAAGTGGGATTGTACCAATTTTCGTGATACCGCAATAATTTGTCACATTTTTGTAAAGTAATACTTTTCACATATTCGCATGACTCCTATCCAAATTACATAACATTCTACGTATATCAAAGAAATGCTTAACACGCTTAGTTTCTATATAAAATGCCGAACATAAATTCAGTGAAAAGCTCGGACGTAATGCTAACGAGAAACTTTATGTAGCGAACAACGGTAGGCAATAAAAAAACTATTCCCTTATACTGTTAACCGACTATGAATAGTGAGTGGCTAAGTTTAAAATAATTCTTCGTTTTGCTTAACTCATACCTCTGTTATTTTTCAACCTTTTCGAACAGATTCAACTAATTTTATGACATTTAGTATGCAGGGCGTTTGGGGGCGATAAAGCGATCTAGTTAGGATTATTTTTTAGAAAATGTCGTTTTATCCGAATCCAGATGTCTCCAGTCCGATTAATTGTATCCCTTTTTTTCTTTGAGACTAATATAAAATATTATTCATATTTAATTCGTATCTAAATATAATTTCCAAAAAACTGTATTTTTGGCTAACACATAGCTCTGTTATTTCTCACCCTTTTCGGATAGGGAGTAGCAACTTTTTAAGCTGAAGGAAAGAAAATAAAACAGTCGATATAAATAGCACAAAATTTAATAATTAACAAGGATGAAGAAATATCTGACGCAAACCTTTTAAATTTCTATTTTTATATATACCTGGATAATCGAGCTTGCTCGGTATTTTTTTTTTTTGTAAATCGAAGAACATAATCAGATACGAATTAGATGCGTTTATAAACTTAAATTTTTATAAAGGAATTTAGAGAAAAAAAGGAAAAAATAATCGGATTGGAGACATACTTAAACCAGGAAAAGACGGATAGCACGACATTTTCTAAAAATGAATCCTAGCTATATCGATTTATCACCTTCAAAACTCCCTGCATATTCAATTTCATGAAAATCGTTGGAGCGTTTTTATATGTTTATACAAGAATTGCTCGTTTAAATTTATCAGATATGTATTATTGTTGAAGTTAAATAATAAAAAAGATACTATAACGATTATTTAAATATGATAAAACATTTAAGAAGTATAATAAGTAGACGTATAAATCTACGTGAAAGACGGCCGTAAAAGACAGTTTATCGATAAATCTTAATCCAAGCAAAGGCAACTAAGAGCAAAAACTAGTAGAAACAAACCTTGAGATAAACAGTTAACAACACAGAACTGGAGTCAATCGATTTCCTCCGAGATAAACCGACAGACTCGTAACTAATTCCTTCCTATCGCCGCGCCGTCTCGGACAGCCTTTTTTTAAGAATAGCGAAAACTTTGGATCCACACTAATGAGTATTATACATATATATTTTTCTTACAGATTTTACACAAATTGTGATCACGTTTTCACGTAGAGTAAAGTGTAATTCAGTGTATAAGCGTATTATAAGTGTATTTTTCAAAGATTTATTAATTGTATTATTCTACGTACCAATTTTCAGGAATATTGGTCTAACTTATAATTAACAGAATTATATGTCACGGATGAGAGAATAAAAAAAAAAAACGTTTCTATAATTGTCACTCATATCAGATCTAAAATGCTTTGTTTCTTTTTATATACAAGTGCTTAATATTTTTGAGGTTGATGTACGTTATTAATAAACAAATAATAATAATATCAATTAAAAAATAAACAATAGCGTTCGTACATTTATTATTATAAACCACAGCTTTTATTTGCGATTTTTTTAAAATTATTTATTTCATAACTGTAGTATATGATTCTATTCTCCAATCTCTATCTCCTTTGCGTGTAACTATATGAAATTTTATTAACACTTAAAACGATCTTACAAAACATATCTGCCTTATTCAAACCCATCTTTCATCGCATTTATGAGAATTTATATTACGAAATATGTATATAAAACGATTTGTTATGGACGATATTGGATAAATCGGCAAAAATTATTTTGATACGAAACTTAGACGTCGCTTTCTTTTTTTAAATTCCACCATCAAAAGTGACTATGCTATTATATAAGAACTAACTTACCCTTACTAACTAACCCTAACTTCGTCTGTGAGTTGGGATGAAGAAATTTAAAGTAACTGATAGGCGCGTACCCGGCGGCGCACTATACGCAATAAATAAAGTATTGTGTTTAACTATACCAACTATTACAAACTTAACAATTACTAATTACCGTATGCGATACACCAGACTTCTTCTTGTCCCTTGTTTTATTCCCGGTATTTACCCAGGGTCTGCTTATTACTCTAATCCGGATTTTAGAGGTTACTAGTTTTAAAAAAGAGCGATTGCCATCTGACCTCCGCAACCTTAAGGGAATCAGTAACACATTTGATAAAAACCGAGACAGACAATTTAACGTGCTGTCTGGGGAAAGGTCGGGAGACCCATAAAGACAAACGTCCAGACCAAAACCGATATATCAAAAATCTGGTCCGAGCGGGAATCTAACCCGCGACCGTCGACGCTCAAAGCAGGCTCGCTATCAGCACGCCACAACGGTTGTCACAACAAACCAGACTGTTATCATATTAAGTTTTTGCATAAACACAGTGTTTATTTGTGTGTATTAAAAACAGTGACTGACTATTTTTACTCTCCAATTAAACATTTTGTGGAGAGGATGACCAGTTAAGAAACGCCTATCTTATTTAGTCATTTTCTGTACAAAATGCGTTTTGAATAATAATATACATACTTGCCATTTATTTTAATTGATTTTTTAAATTTTGTTTTGTTTTACTTATAGAATAGATTTTTATTATCTGAATAAAGAAATTGAAGTTATCTATCTAATCTAATACCTTTTAAACGAGCAAAATAAACTTTAAAAGGTTTAAAAGAATCTCGGAAACGGCTTCAACGATTTTCAGGAAATTTAGTATGCAGGGGTTTGGTGGGCGATAGTTAGGATTCATTTTTAGAAAATGTCGTTTTATCCGAGTCCAGATGTCTCCAGTCCGAATATTTGTATCCCTTTTTTTCTTTGAAAATAATAAAAAGTATTATTTATATTAAATCATTATTTAATTCGTATCTAAATATAATTCAAAAAACCACGATTTACCAAAACAAATACCAACCAAACCTCAGTCCAGCAAAGTACTCTATATTTGTGTAAAATTTCAAGATACATATATGTAGCCTTATGAACGCAGTAATCGAAATTGTTTATCCGATGTTTTCCTAAAAGTTAACTATAGAATATAATTTGTTTTAAACGTTTTTACAAACACGATTTATTTTTACACTGGCCACAAAAACCGGAGACGTTTTTTACAAATGCCGCAAAACATAAAAGCGATTCCAAGTGATAAATATTTAATAAAACTTTATCGGATTTAGAAAAGAGCCTTATAAAATACGAATATCTAGCTAAGCTTCGCGAGAAAGATCGTAAAAACTCGTAAAAATATTTACGTAAAAAATATCGCAAGTGAACAGTTTTGTCAGAATGTTTTTTTGCTACTGGGACTAATGTTGTGTTGTTTATGTACATTGACTTAGTGACATAAAACTTCTTAAAAGAATAATACACTTGCTATAATAAAAACTTATCGCAAAGATTTTTACAAAGTAAATCCAAACACGATCACATCCATAACATATAACGGCACTTAAAGAAAACCAACGATTCTATTAAATGTAAGTTAAAATCAAGAATCAACAACGAACCACTAGTGTGATCGAATACACGCGTCTCTCAAGAGGTAGGATACGCGCGCCGCACCACACCGCCATCGCGGTACTGGTGCGCCCGCGCTGTTACGCTTCAGCAACCGCAACGACAATATAGATCGTGAAGTTGGATTTGTTCTATGAAGGGATCTAATTGATGGTGTTTTGTGGTTGAATGTGATTTTGTTTGTGGCGCTTTCACGCCTTAACTTCTCCATCGATCATGAAATTTTTCATACACGTTGTCACCGGTACAGAAAAGGTTTTGAATTATCTTTCATCCAGAAAAAGGAATTTTTGCAGGGATATGAGAGCATTGCAAACTCAACCTCAGACCCTCTGTTTACCAGGTTTAAGGAGATTTAAGCACCACTATCTCGAGGTTGGCAATGCGTGTGTGACAACTACAAATATATGTTGTCGCAGTTGCTTATAGGTCACGATAACCGCTTACCATCAGGTGGGTCATATGCTTGCTTTCCAACTTAGTCAGAATAAAAAAGAAAGTGTCAGTTTCAATTGTAATGTGATACCCTCCTACCTTATCAAAATCCCATCAAGAAAAAAACCGTCTCATCTCCAATTCAAAAGCTTATTATAGAAAATTGAATGAACGCTGTATACAAAAAGTACGAAATGAGTATCATTATAGAAAGATAATAATGTACACCGTTAGAAAGTGCAACAAGACCGGCAAATTGAAGTACAGATTCATCAAAATGAAATAAGGTTCTCAGTGGCAAGTAAATTGATTACAGCTTCTCATAAAAACTGACAGCTCTAAGTCATTTTCGATTCTCTTATAGAGGTTGAGTATGGACGGCAAATTAAATTTTTATACATATAAGTTATGCGTATGCGTAGTCATTGCCTATACTTACACTATATACGTATTATGTATTGACAGGCCCTTCCATAAAAAAGTAAAAATTCGCTGATGCTCCTTCGAAAATTCAAAATCGATGCAACGAAACGAAGTTAGTCACAAGCTTGCAACATAATCGAATAAAGTAAGCGTCTGACTAAGCTAGTCTATTTCGTTGCTTTAGTGTCACATTTACAAAGGACCACCAGTGAATCCTCGAGCATTTTTCTGTATAGAAAGCCAGGTCCTTAGCTTATAGTAAGTCAATGACCTATATGAAACGTTTTTTAGAATCAGTTAAAAATTTAAGAGATTATCTCCGTATAAGAAACAGATCTGACCTCTTTATTATCCTACAGACTTTGAACTACCAAGTCTAAGAAATTGATATACGATAGTCTCTTTATCGTCTTCATGCTCGTTAGAAAAGGATACTTGAAACTTTCCCTCACTAGGGTAATGGGGTGGTTTGCTTAAGCTATCAATAAAACAAGTAAGAAACTATCGGCTATCACAAATGATGGTAATTCTACCTTGTGGCTTTCGACTCGACTTATAACCTTTTCGACTTTCATAACAGAAAAGATTTTCTTTTCTTTCATAAGATATTATGGTTTTTTTAAATTCGTTAACAATTTTAATTATTAATTACTATCACTACCTCTTCTTCCTAGCACTATCCAGGGTCTACTTATACTCTTATCCTGATGATGAAAGGTTAACAGTTTTTACACAGAGCAATTGCAATCTGACCTCCGCAACCCTAAGGGCGAACCACTAACTCAATAGACAAGACCAAATTACCAAGCGACAGTTAACAATCATTCGTTATGATACCAACCGGGACCGACAGCTTATGTGCTCTGCGAGGCAGGGTGGACCTTAAAATGAACAGAACAAACATCTGTTTTAAACAAATATTAGATACAAACAAAGATTAGATTCGAAAAAAAAAGTAAAAATGTGCACATTTATTTTATTAATATATCAAATGCATTTAATAAGATTAATCTTAGTCTTCAAACGATCTCTACACATTATCTGATTAAGACGAAGCGACGCCATATTTTTTAGTGATTGCATTTCATTTGACACCGTAAAGATTGAACTAGTTCAGAATCGGTTGCCGATCACCGTTAGTTTGAAGCAAAAAAGGTGGCCCTTATTTGTAGGGCGTCGAGATGGTTGATAATGCACAAAGCGTATAGCGAACTGGGATGCCTCGTCATTCTGAATAGATTAACAATTAGCGAAATAATTGCCTACGGATTTAAAGATATATTTTAATGCACTTTTATTAGCTACATATGTATGTAACTAAAACTTTAAACACGATTTTCACCTCCTTCGAAACGTCGGATTGAATCGAAATTTTGCATACATGTTAAGGAACGATGACAATTTAATAATTTTGAAAAATCCAACTAAATAATGAAAAATAAATAATACTTTAAAAAGATAAGAATTGTATAAATAATAAAAAAATATTGAAAAAAAAGCGTAGGGTGCTTTTTATGACTAAATATTACTAACTATCGCCACCAACCTACGCTCCACTTTTTTACAACAAAATACATGTTTTTCTTATTAACACTATTCTTCATATTTAAACTTTTTTGAAAATTTTTAGTAACACGAACTGACTACATTGCCTCGTTCTTATAATCTTCTTTCAATACTAACCCCAGTCCTCTCACGATCAATAATATTGTGCAATCACCAGTACTGCATATTATTTTAAGTATATGGTGGTATTAAAAAAATAACAGCTGGTATATTTTATTAAATATCTTAGCAGGTTACGATAACGATATAGTGAAATACATAACAATAAAAGAAACACAGTATTTAAAGGCGTCGGGATGTGACGACCCCATCGCCCGCTCTTGGGATAACCTCTGTCACAGCAGAGATTATTCCACCAGTGCAATCAGTCACACTGGTGGTAGGTCTTTTGTTGCAAGAGGCCGGCTAGGTAGGTACCACCGCAGTGTCCAATATTCTGCCGCCAAATAGTAGTGCTTAGGCACTACTGTTTTGTAGGGCATGCCGGTTTGAAGGGCATTGTACGCTAGTGAAATTTATTTATTTATTTATTTATTTATTTTATTTATTTATTTATTGCGATAACAAACAATTGTACAAAAAGCTTATTATAACAAATTCTTACAGCTAAATATTAAGTATTTGTACAACCAACACCGTTATCCCCAAATTAAACATTTAAATGGTTTTCAGAGACAATCGCTTCCCATACCATAATTGCTAAACAAAACTACATCATAAATAATGTTTTAAGAGCGTCGAGTATCACTCTCAGTAACAAACGTTGGTATCCACTAGTAGTTGCAATACTAGTTTTTAAAATTGTATGGTGCCACATGAAAAATGTCAACGGTGGTGAACAAGTCATTATAAGCCTTCATTATTCGCCTGAGAGGCGCGCGTTCACCAGCTTTAGTTTTTGAAATATTTGGTAAAAACAAATGGTGAGCGAACGCGTTACAGCTACGTTGAGGACGGTTCGGTATTCTGATATATATTTGGTTTATTAATTGATTACAGTCAAATTTATTACGACAAATATTATATAATATAACTTGATCTAGCAGCAGTCTTCTATTTTTCAATGAAGGTAAAGAGAATTTGAGTAACAATTCGCTATATGAGGACTTAGAACGAAAGCAACGGTAGTCAATAACACGAAGAAATTTACGTTGTACAGTTTCAAGTTGATCAATGTATTTCTGATATATCGGATTCCATATAACGGACCCATATTCTAATTGACATCGGATTAAAGATTTATACAGTAGCAGGTATGTTTCCGGTCGACTAAAAGAAGTTGAGGTTCGTGCAACAAAGCCATACATTTGTAGTGCTTTAGTGGTAATGTGATTTATGTGTTCATCTAAATGAAGCTTTGAGTCAAAAACAATGCCTAAGTCTTTAATTGTATTAACTTTTTCAAGCGGTACGTTGCATAAAAATAAGTCCAGTCAATGGTGTTAATTTTTTTGTAAAAGTTATAGATTTACATTTATTTAAACTGAGTAGCAATTTATTATTTAAGCAATAAGATGAAAGTCGATCCAGATCATGTTGGAGTTTGACACAATCGTCTTTTGAGGTAATTTAAAAATAAATTTTAAGATCATCAGCGTATAAGAGATAGTTACAATTATGAAAACAGAAATGTATGTCGTTGATAAATATAACAAAGAGAAGGGGGCCCAAAATGGAGCCCTGAGGAACACCAGATGTTACATGTATTAGACCGGAAGCAAAACCATTTAAAAATTTAAAAATTAAAATTACTGGGCGAATGAGATTTAAGAACTAATATCTCCAGGTTGGCAACGCGCGAGTGGCACCTACTAATGGTGCTGCAAGCGCTCATAGGCTGCGGCAGCCACTTACCATCAGGTGGGCCGTATGCTTGTTTGCCAACTTCTAACATAAAAAAAAAAAGTATTCTAATTACATAAATGATGCGGTGGAATACAAAAAACGATGACTAATTTTAATAATTGCTTACTTTTAAACTGTGATTAAATCAAAATTGCACAGAAATAGTTCTCATAATGAAAGTTAGTTTCTCGATTTTATCCTGCTTCTAAGATAGTTAATAACATTGATAAGAACATTAGTTTACGTTAGTAATTCTCCATTCTAAGCTTTCTAAGGTTGTAAAGTTGCATTTACAGGTTACCAGACTAATAATTATGTTATTATCAATAGAAATTTACTAAATTGTTTAATTCAACTACTGAACCATTCTAGGAAATTTAACTTTTCACGTTTATCTCTACCTTTACTTTTTGTAATGTCATTTATATGCAATCGTTAATCCCAAAAAATACTATTAGGGCGATTACAGAACTGCGGTTTTTTTAAGCGTACAAGTTCGTTTCTGGATACGCTCTTAATCCCGCGCTTCATTTCTCGCTTCAAAAAGCGTAACGTGTGGACGGGCTTAATCCGGCGTGTACATGTGTGAGTGACATTCAGTAGTGTATTCATAGCGCTTTATCAACAACCTTTTTCGGTCCACTGCTGGACATAGGCTTCTCCAGCTTTATGCCACTGAGCACGACCCTGGGCCGCTCTCATCCAGCTCTTGCCGGCTACCTTGTGAAGATCATCGCTCCACCTAATCACAAGACGTCCCACGCTAGGTTTGCCTGTCCGCGGCCTTCACTAAACATTTATATCATAGCGCTTTATATTACGAACTTATGTGAGCTTATGTGTGTCAACGCTCGTAGGAGTTGCGCGTGGCAAAAGGCGCGTCTATAACGCTCGTATAAAACGCTGGTCTGAAACCGCCCTTATTGCATTGACTTTCATATTTTCTTTATTAGGGACTTATCATACTTACCGGTATTAGAATATCAAAAGCTTCTTGTTATTTCAGTAACAATACCAACTATCAGTATATGTATGCCATTAACATTTTATTAGAAAGTAAAAGTATTTAGTACATTCAGATTATTTGATAAACGGATCTAACTTGGATGGAAAGTTCTATTAAGATGGTGTAAATGATTTATCAAATGGGTTTATACTGCTCTGCTATATTGGCATGATATTGAATCAATAAGCACATGATAGGACTATTAATAATTATATTCTTTCTCGCAGATGGTACCCGTTGGGTACGAAACTCTACAATAAAAATTACCAGTCAAGTGCGTTGTGGACCACGCACAGTTGAAACTAAAGGGTTCCGCAGCTTGGTTATGAAGAATCTTAACGGCTTTAAAAATAATATCGAATTAAAACCGACCGCAAAAATAAGTTATAACGTAACCCTAAAAAGGGAAAGTCTTCTTCTGGTCGAGTGGTTATCTGATTTACCATTTAGGCCTCTAATTTCAATATCTGATATATTCTTACGTGATCTCCGCAGACTTTCAGATTAACAATGACGGACTCACCCGACGATGTCAGCTTGCGTCGCGACGCGCTAAACGAATTACTAGTCTTTACCAGTGATGTTTGTGTGTACACTAACGTCAGCGTTCATGGAGACTGAAAATTGATTTCGTCCATAGGAAGCCTCCTGCGAGGCCGAACACCACGGCCAAGGAAGTCATCGGGAATGGAGGAAGAGCTCCGAGTGCATATTTTGACACGATATTTGATGATTATCTAACATGGTGTTATCGTCAGGGTCTTAGAGGACATATGCATACGTAAGTAGGTTATTTACATCTGTATAAATCTTTCTTATCGAGTGGTTAGTGGCCAACCTAGTGTCAGAGTTGTTCAGGTTGCCCGTAGGCCTCTGACATGAGTTATCGACTATTGTAAAATTCTCAACAGCCGGGAACGACGTGCCCTCCGAAGCACGGAGAAATACCACTATGCGATCACCCATCTACTGACTGACCGCGTCTAAACCTACTTAACCGTTACTTAACCGTGCTTAACCTACCGATCGTAGTGGGTGCACTTGGCTATGAGCGTCTCATATAAATACAATCCTGTCCTAATTAGGGGTTTCAGATGGGAAACAGTTTAATCGACATAAAACCGGAAGAAAGGATGATCATACAAATTTTCTATTACCATTCAATGTATGGATGCGATAGGAGGAAAATGTTATTCATAATAGTTTTATTAAAACTTGTTGTGTTTGAAAGTGAAATGTACCGATATCTAGACTGAAATCTTTGCTTAGTAGAGCATTTACAAAGCCTATTTACGTTTTACGATAAGGCTATTATACTTATCTCACTTTACTATGGTACGCCTTTTGTTTGTAAACGCGCTGTTTTACAAAATAGAAAACCGTTTTTAGATATTTCTGATTTTACGTTTGATAATTTTAATTATACAATTTAGAAGGCGAAGTCTTTATCTTATGGATTTCGTGTTTTCTAAAATTTCACTTGCAGTAGCAATGTAATCATATTTGGATTAATATTAAATGTTCTGTAATGTTATAGAATTTGTTTGGGTCCATTATTTATTTGTCAACTAATCCCCTAGAGCATAATAAAAAAAAATAGATAAATTTTATTTTATTTATTTATTTATTTACAAATACATATAAATGCTACATTCTCAGCGGCCCTTCATTAAGATATTGTTATCTTGTGTCGGGGGCCTGGAAACACATACTCAACGACAAGAACCGCACACCCAGAGCGGAAAATATGCTCTATGGTAAATACAAACACGCTCCTAGCGGGAACCCGCGACCTGTGGCGTTTAAGGCAGGTTCGCTACCACTGCGCCATAACTTTTATTTCTGTCAACATACATTTGATTTTATAACTGAGTTTTTGCATTATTACCAATTACGGTGGAATTCCTTAAATTTATAATACCCTAAAATTCAAAAACATATCAACGATCCAATAAAGGTAGTAATGAATTAAATTATTTCGTTACAAAAATCATACTATAATCGCGCTACTTTAAATTTTAACAAAATGAAATCCATGGTGATATAAATTCGTTTTGTATTCAAGCAGAAGCGAAGACAGGAACAGTTATAACAAATTAAAAACGGAAAGTTCCTAGCTCTATACGAGTGGGAAACAACAGACCCAGTTTTAAACGAAGCCGGAAAGTATGGAATGGGTCTCCACTAACCTACTTTTGATAGTGGTTGGCTTTCCAAGTTTTATTAATTTTTATTTTATAAAATGAGGTTGGATGAAATCCTTTAAATTGTTAGACAGAGAAAGAGATAGCTTTTCACAAAACAACACGAAATTATTATGATGTATGGGGCTTTACTGACGGCGCTGTAAAATACCTGATGATAATGTAATGTGAAGAAGACAAAGACGCTTGAAAAAGACTTGGATGAAATATGTGGATATGCGTGGAAAGGGAGTGAGTGCAGAGATGACGATTGATAGAACATTCTGTTCTGAATATCTGTTCTTCTGATGAAGAAGACGTGTTATGCTAACACCATTTAGCGTAGGATAAGGGTAAGAAGAAGAAGAGCCTTAAAATACCTGATGATAATTATATTTTCAAACAACCATGAACCATTTTTTGACCATGACAAAATTACGTTTGTCTGTTTAAATTATATATTTTTTTTTGTTTGATAATTTCTAATTTTAACAAGTCTATACGTAAAAAACATATAATTTACATTGTCAGTAACATTTTTTCTGACCCGTGAATCGTTTGGGTACTAGCTATCGCACCGTGATATAATGTGCATGTGTGAAACTTCAAAGGTATTTCTTAGATTTATTACACAATCATAAGTAAGATAATGATACACACTTGAAGGCCCCATTATAGTAGACATGCTCCGTTAAGTCACAAAATTCAAAACATCAGACCGTGACAAACGCGTATAAGGTCTATCAAAATAATATATACGTACTAGGAAAATGTTATAAAAGAGCTAATTACATAAAGAAAATTCCATTCTGGACCACTGTACCAATCGAAAATCAGTATATCCCACACTCATATTATTCCATGACGATTGGCAAACAAGCATAAGCTTCCCCTGATAGAAAGCATCCTATGAACGTGCGCGATATTTTAAGTATCACATGCACTTTGCCAACCTAAGGATAGGAGGGAAGGGATGAGACGGAAAAAAGGAAGGGAATCGAGGAGGTGGGACATTGGGCCCCTGGCGCTCTCCCTCGTCGCACAAAACGCAACCGTACTCTATTACTTTATTTTTGTTCCAGATTTTCCGGCTCTGAACCTTTCCAAACCGGCCCATTCGTGATGATAGAAGCATGGCTATACTACTACTAAAATATATAAACATTAAGTATCTGTGGATTGAAAAATCAAGGTATGAAACGCTTTGGTTTAATTCATTTCAGAAGTAAAGTTATACAATACCACTCGAACAAGCTACCAGCAGTGTAAAATAACAACCAGTGGTCAAAATAATCTCGGCCCGAAACATTTGTCCCGATAAAATGATAACATCCCAATGTAATACTTAATTAGCTGATAGTTCGACACCCACGCTAACAATCCGAGATCCTGACAATAGATAGCCCGTTGACCGCAGTTCAAGGAAACAATCAAGCAATTGAATAAACACGGGGTGCGACAATTGCTCTGTTGAAGTTGGAATCTGTACAAAATCGCGGAAGCAATTAGGAAATTAGTCTTTTCCCGTACGTTCGACTAATGTTAATGGTATTGTTAAAGTCGTAACATTAGAAATTTAGATTTTAAATCTTGGCTTGTTTTATTAAAGAATTTTGAACAGCATATAGGTGACAAGCATCCATTCACATCAAAATCAAATCAAATATTTTTATTCAACATAAAAAGCATTACACTTATTTGTTAAAAGTCAGATTCTACCACCGGGTCAAAATTAAACCTCTACCTGAGAAGAACCGGCGAAAGAAACTCAGGGGGTTTTATCTTTTTTTTATATGTATTTTTTAACTGATATTAGTTTGTATTCATGTTGAAAATACGATAATTTTGTCATTGGTGGTAGGTCTTTTGTTGCAAGAGACAGGCTAGGTAGGTACCACCGCAGTGTCAAATATTGTACCGCAGAGCAGTAGTGTATTTGGCATTACTGTTTTTGGTTTGAAGGGGTAGTGAAATGAATGGGCAAAGGAGATTTAAGAACCAATATCTCGAGGTTGGCAACGCGAGAGTGACACTTATAAATTGTGCTGCGCGCATATAAGCTACGGCAACTGCTTACCATCAGGTGAGCCGTATGCTTGCTTGCTAACTTAGCAACATAACAAAAAGCAAGCATCTTATGAATATTAATATTATGCTAAATAAGAAGTCCGTTCTTTGTACAGCTTTTACTAAGACCTCTTCTTCATCCTAGCATTATTCCCGGTATTTTATGTACCCAGGGTCTGCTTATTACTCTTATCCGGATTTGACAGGCTACTAGTTTTTACACGGAGCGATTGCCATCTGACCTCCGCAACCCTAAGGGCGAAACCGTAACTCATTGGATAAGAGCAATTTACTTATCAAGAGTTAACGATTATTATCAGATGTTATTGATAATAACCGGGACCGACAGCTTAACGTGCTCTCCGAGGCACGGTGACGAAACCCACATGGACAAACGCCCAGACCGAGACAGAAATTTTAACAAACATCTGCCCGAGCGGGAATCGAACTAAAGGCAGACTTGCTACCCGCAACGCCACAACGGTGTCAAACGGTGCTTTTACTAAGACCTCATCATGGCATAATATGATGACCTCTATAAACTAAATTCAGATCGGCACATCATCCGCCTGCAATAAAAATAAATAATAGTTTCATTGTTTTATAATATAAGAGTACCTATATATATCTCCACCTCTAGTCTCACTCTAAGCTTAAGCCTCTTTAACGTATAAAGGTTTTGTTACGCAAATTAATCCAAATAAACCGACAGACAGTTTAATGACTTATATTTTTATTTTTATGAAAAAATAAATAAACTCTGCTCTTAAAATATATAGGCAATAATTAGATTAAATCCAACACACCAAATCACATATATTTCAAATTGATAAACGGGTTCTAACAATAGGCATAAAAGAATCCCCAAAGAAGACAGAATACGCTATAAATTAGACTGGAAATATTTAACGCAATTTCTACAACGAGTCTTATTTCGAAAGAAATTTTTTTTTTTTTTTTTTTATTTTTTTAAAAGAATACTAGCAATGCCTTTTATGGCATTTCTAATATTCCTATTGCCCCTCCAAATAAGCTCGAAGCTTGCGCTAGGGTGGGTACGACAATAGCCCAAGGGGGTCAGGATCGAACCTGCGACTCTCGCGTTAACGGAGCGAGGTCGGCCCTTCTACCGTTGAGCTATTGAGGCTTCAAATATATAAACTTTAAATAGAGTTGAACTTCGATTGCGGTAGTAAAAAATTATACGGTAGGAGAAAGATACGGATGGCTAGACAGGTTAGTGTTACAGTATCCTGTTACATCCCATGAGTATCGATCGCTGTGCTCAATAACAGGGAATAGGAACTACGAATTCATGTTATATAAAGTGACCTTTTAGTTGGGGAACAGGTGTGACAGGACTTCGCAAATTTTTTAATGCTATTGTAGGGTTTTAGGCATTTTACACTTCATTATATTCTGGCCGTCAAGAGAAAACGATAATTTTTTTTTTTGGGTTTTTCCTGCGAGGCCGAACCACGGCTAAGGAGGTCATCGGGAATGGAGCCAGCACTCCTCCGCCGCCGGCGAATACAGTGTTGTGTGTTTGTCTTTTTTGTGTATAAAACCCTATAAAACGTGATCTTATCATCATGGTTTTACAGGCTATGCTTAAGAATCCTGAACCTCAAAATTTTTCGATCGAAGATTTTAATGTGCGCAGCGTTGTTTGATGTTACTTCAAATGTTCAATTATAAAGTGTGTATCATTAGTGATTAAGAACAGCTGTTTTAACATGTAATATTATGTAAAAAAATGGCTCTGTTGATCACATTATTTCTAGTACCTCTCCCCCTCTTGTGGATTGTGAATTAATCAGTATATTGAAGTCAATACATAAGATTTACGAACATGTTTACTAACATTTTAATTACAACGCCTGAAATAAAATAATAGCTAACTCAATAAATACGTTATTGCTGTAACTTTATCACCAGGCGTGACACATCACAATAAACCATTTATTCTTGCTAATTTAACGGAATCTTAACAGTCAATCAGTAGTTACAATTTAGACGTTCGAAAATTAATCATAACCGAAGTTAAACCAATGAACAAGTTGTCAATTTCGCTCGTAAACATCAACAGACAGGCAATTTCCTCGCTGTATTTTATCAATAGCTATCAGGCGATAGGAAACACTTGTATAGATAAGAAGTGTCACTCGCAAGGTTATAGCTGTAAAACAATTTAAAAGGCTTCTACAATAGGCCATTGAACCTATCCTATTCTATATAAAGGTATACATCGTAAACAATAATATAAATGCGAATGTTTGTTTCTTTCTTTCGCCTTCATTTCTTAACCGATATTAATCATCTTTGCATACACGTTGTTAGAGATACAGAAAAGAAGATAGGGTTTTTGTATAAAAAGGAATGTTTCTGAAACAAATAAAAATAAACACGATGGTGACCTACAAAGTTATTACTTCAACAAAAGTTATAGTTTAGGAAGTAATGTTAACATTTTTGAGAACACTAATTATTCAAGCAATTATGATCCACTATCCAACACCTAAAAACCTAATTTAGCTCAACAGTACATCAATATTCCTTCTGCTATTAGGACTGCAAACAAGTTCGGTCCAATCGATGCAACGTGAAAGTTTCATTACTGCAATGGCGTCGCGGCGGCGCTTGGGATAAAGTTGTTTACACACGAACAAATTAAATTAACAATAAAACTTAATTTAGGTACTGGTAAACTGGTTGATAGAATTTTAATGTGCACCTTCAGAATCTGGGGCACGGCAGTGGCCCCGCAAGTCAAGTCTCGAAGCAATTCAGGCCATTTCCGACCTCTATAACTTCGTTGTGTATAAAACTAAAAGCCTGAATTTTCATTAACCAAGCGCGTTAGCCAAGCAAGCATTTTATGAGTACGGTATATTTCAAATTTCATTCAATTTGAACGTCAAAAGTAGTTTAAGAATTATAACTAGTCTTAGTACGACACTAAAGTGTTTGAATTATATATATTTGAGTGGTGTATGTTGCTGTACAATACGACACTAACCCGGTGGCATCTATTAAGTAAATGCCCTTGAATGGAGGATTGCGCTGTCGGAACCGTGGAAGAATTCCAAAGCGCACCCATAGATCCGACAAAAGGCGCCACGCAGAATAATTATTCAGGTTTTAGTAGGTACGAGTCCAATATAGCCTCCTGTTGCCCCCGTAACATAGAAGCATCCATGAGGATTTCTCCACGAAAAAAAAAACAATACGACACTAAAGTATTTGAATAAGTAGAATATGTTGCCTTACAATGGCCAAGTTACAGTCATAGTTAAACATCTTACCATTTTCTTGTAGTAGAAGAATTGCGTTGCGAGACTTGGATTTTTTTACATTGTATGTTTTTGATAGGAATATATTTTATATGGAAATCAAAATCACTGTCAGTCTGTCCATTTGTTCCTTTACTATATTGTACTATATTAATAACAGTAGTCCACGCGGGACAGCTAGTTTATTACACATTTTCAATTGAATCTGACCTCAACACATTTAAAGATGAAACCGAATAATTAATCCTGTTAAAATGAATTACCTACATAATCCCGATAAATGGATGCGCGTAATTGGGTCGAGCGGTCACGCTGAACATTAATTTATTGGACACTCGATTCAGACACTCCCCAAAGTCGTAGAGAATACTAGAAATGCTTTTATTACGACGAAATCTGGTACAATGAATAATGTATACAAACATTTAATCATTAACGATGTTCTTCGTCCTAGCATTAATCCCGGTATTTTACCCAGCCTCCTTATTCCGCTTATCCGGATTTCACAGGTTACTGGTTTTTACACAGAGCGATTGCCTCACTCATTGGGAAAGAGCAAATTATGTATCAAGAGTTAATGATTATTATCAGATGTTATGATAACAACCGGGACCGACAGCTTAACGTGCTCTCCGAGACACGGTGGGGAGACCCACAAGGACAAACGCCCAGACCGAAGCAGATAATTGTAAGATCAATACAAACATCTGTCCGAGCGCGAATCGAAGCCGCAACCGTCGAGGCTATAGGCAGACTGGCTACCCACAACGCCACAACGGTGTTTGGAAAGATGATTAATGTATAGAAACAATAATGATTAATGATTTTTTGTGCATTAAAAGCAGAAGTGAAAGCATATCAATGGTTTTGAAATGATTATTCTTGCTATTAGTTTTTTTGTTGGTATGTATTTATTTTATGTTTAGCTATAATGACTATAATAACAAATGTTATAACTAAGCTAGTCAGTATAAAGCGTTTACGAGTGTTTAAGGAACAATAACTGACACTGGACGGTGGTCCGTCCCTACCTAGCCGACTTGGCGCAATAAAAAGCCTAACATCAGTAAAAATTCCTAATTCTAAATATCCTAAAACTAGACATATAGGCGAGAAAAAAAGTAATTTTAATGATACAATTAAGACATAAACAGCAGGGTTTTTTTGTTATTTCATGACGGTTGGTAAACCAGCTTACGGTCCACCTGATGGTTAGCACCACAACCAATGAACGCTTGCGATACTTGAGGTATCACAAGCGCGTTGCCAACCCAAGGAACAGGGAACCCAAGGGACGGCATGAGAAGGGAAAAAAGGAAGAGAAAAGAGGGGGTGGGAGATTGGGCCTCCGGTGCTCTCACTCATGCACGAGTGTGCGCTCTACGGTAGTAGAGCCATGCTTCTCAATTACGTTAAAATCATTATAAAACATATTTCCAATAGTTCCTCATCACGCTGTATGTATATTTAAAACATACTCCTAAAGGTCCCGATCACTGTTAATTTAAACTAGGGTCCGACCGAAACTGGTTTTTCAGCCGAAACCGAAACCGAAACCGAACTTTCGGCCTCCCTCTCAGTTTCGGCCGAAACCGAAACCGAAACTGTTTAAAAAATATTTAAAATTACGTTTTTTTTTACTCAAATTTGAATTTGAAGTTTTTTAACATTTATTTGCATGTATACATTCGTAGTCAACAAATTAGGATCGGAAAATAATTTGGTTAAATATTTTAAAAGTTTAATTTATGAGATACTATTTGTTATAAGTATATTGTTCAATGGTGTGTACTTTTTCAAAGCTAAGAATATTTTATGGTGGTTTATTTAAAAAGAAATCTCTTGCATCGTAATTGCTCATTTACTGGCTGACCATCTAATTAGGGACAGCAAGATTTAGTGTCTTTTTATAAATTAATTTTTTTTTTCGATTTTTATAAAATAAACCTGAATTTCCGCCTTTGTATTTTTATTTGGCACCATTTTTTAGTTTATAGTTTTGATTGACTTAAACATGCGTCACTTATTTAAGTTGTGAAACGATCAAGCGAAAACAATTTTACCTCAACGTAAATGGCCATACCGTAAAATACCCAATCATTTGATTTGCTCCAAAACTATGGTTTTCAACGCTGTGCAATATTTTAAAATCTATAAAACTACTGAAACTGTGTCTCAGAAAGAAATGTAGATCGCAGACTAGTACTATAGCTTTATAAAAAGTTCACTTTAGAGGAATATTTTTCCGATAAAAATGCTTGGGACTCTTAATATTGCTGGATCTCATTCAAGAACCAAATTTTATATGAAAGAATACAATTGTAAAAACATATATTTGAAAAGAGTAACTGTCGAGTTTCTTGTCGGTTCTTCTCGATAGAATCAACCTTCCGAACTGTCGGTAGCGTTTGACTATTCAAAAGTACTTTTTAAAAGTCTACTTGAATAAAAATAATTTTTGATTTTGATTGATTTTGATTAACTTTATGGGCTCTGAAATTATTAAAAGAGAAATATTTGGACTAGAATTTAGCGGCGAAGTTACATGGAAACGAAAACGATCCAAAATATAATTCACTGTTTATTAAATGATTTCTAACCGGTGAACTACTATTAGTTTTAGATTAGCCTGCCAATAGCCTAGACATGAATTCTTTGGAACATTTGTGGTACAACAAACTGGAAATTTAAACCAACTCTATAGTAGTTCCAAAGACGCCTGAAAGAACTTCCCTAACGAAACGTGTCATTATTTGATCGAGTCGATGCCGCGCCGATGTCGATATGGCTATAGCTAATAAAGGCAATCACATTTAATGTTAATTTTTAATAGAAAACGTTGCTTTTTAGATGAATCTAATAATAAATGTACATTTATCTCTTCCATTACATTCTGCGTTTATTATTTCTAATATTTTCTTAAGTGTCCCTAATTACTTGGCCAGAGTTATATTAGTACGAAGGAGAAGTAAAGTTGAATTTTAATTGTTGTTATTTCTAATTAAAATCCATTCCAATAATTTGTAATTCTATTAAGAAAACATTGGTTAAATGATTGGAAAAAGTCAAAATCAAAACCTCGTTATCATTTTTGAAAGACCTGTCCAAAGATATCTCACACGTTGACATACGTTGAATATTTTTTTTCTACACTCAGTTACATGTATGGACTGCTATCCTTAATTCTTATATATTTTAAAATTTTATTACAGAATCGTTGTGCGGTTCATAGAATACACCTATTTCGTAAATTTCGTATTGATAGAGCCAACAGTCTCCGAGTGAAATGACTGTGACATACGGACGGATGGACAAACGGACATGTCGAAACTATAAGGGTTCCGTTTTTGGCATTTGGCTACGGAACCCTAAAAACGTAATGAAGACTTCATGTAAATTGAAACTACGGAAAATATAAATGTTACTCTTACTATTCCAATGTCCCTAATTAGTTGACCACCACTGTATATAATATAGACAGTTAAATAGAGTTAAATAAAATAAAAACTAAAAAATCATTTAAATCATTACCATTTTTTTGTCATGAATATACAGGACTTACTATTAGGAGTAAATTTAAAAAAGAACAATTTGTAGTTAGTTATACTAGGTACATAACTAACTAGTAATACGTTGTGTTCATAATATTTGAAAGATCAATCTAGTATTAGATTGACATTTTAAAAAAATGTACGAAAAGAAGTATTTCTTATTGGACAATTTTGGGCCGCGCCAGCGAGCGGGCACGAGTTGGCTGCGAAGTTTACCGAACAACGCACGAAAACTCACGAACACTCGAGTTTCGGCGAGGCCGAAAGTTTCGGCTATATTTTGGCCGAAACCGAAACTAAAGCCGAAATTAGATTTTTGGCCGAAACTGGCTGAAACCGAAACCGAAATTTCGGTCGGTCACTAATTTAAACTAAAAGAAATTCCAGAGATAAATATCGAATGATATTTTTAATAACACCTTAAAGGAGATATCATTTATTGTCAGCTTCATACCTACAGCCGATTAGAAACATAAAGATTATACACATAAGATCTAAATCGAAACAGATAAACATCACACTTTACAGCAATTATGTTACCGGAATACGGTACAGATAATTATATACAATTATAAAAACTGTTAATTTCGATACATTTGTATGTAGGTTATGGAAGGAGGATGATTCGAAACCTTTATCTTTCGTTCAGCTTATCACGTTTAGCTTTCTATTATTAGCCAATTTTTTTTTTCCGCTACACACTCAAACGTTTTCCTACTTTATTTTTTTTTATTTCATGATTTTGCCGGTTGCCAAAAAAGTATACGATCCGGCTGATGGTTTTCTATCACCGCAACCAATGAACGCGGGGTACTATCACATGCCCCGTGAGGCTGCCCCTTTATCACGGCTGAGTCTCTGCACTCGGCCCTCCCGCCCGGTGACGCTGTCAAGGCCAGTAGGGCCAACAGCAATACACATACCGAAAAAAAAAAAAAAACTTTCACATGCGCGTTGGCAACCAAAGCGATAGGAGGGAAGGGATGAATACGGAAAAGGGAAGGCAAAAGAGGGGGTGGGAGATTGGGCCACCAGAACTCTTACTCATCGAAACGCAACAATTTAAGCAAACACTTTTGAGATGCGAGCTCTCGCAAGTTTTTGCTCAAGTTGTTATAAATTTCACAAGAGGTAGGGTATGCGGTAGAGATTTCAAATTCGGTACGTTTTGAATCAATGGTAAAACCATTTAATTCTAAATCGACTGCAACACAACCGAAGCCGCACGGTAAGTGATTAATAAATTATAATTTACGTCCGTACTTCAGTTACAGAAATAGTAATCTCTTGAAAGGGTTAAGCCGCACGAACCATTAATTCATAAAAGTGTTATGAACGCGGACCGGCTGTTGATGAATACTATAAAATATCGAATGGAAATAGATTGGTTGATACCGACGATTTGTTGTAAAGCACGATCGGTTTGATACAATTACAATGGGTTGAGGCACGAATTTCTATCTGATAAAGCAATTAATTTTGTTTCAGCTTTCTAGCTGAATTTACATTGATTTTACGTATTACGTAAGCCTTTAAAAAATTCGTGTTTTATTTCGTAAAGAAAATTATTATAGAATATATGATATAATATACGTTACGGCTGAGAGCCGCTACGGAAAAAGCTGAATTCTGTAAGCGTAAATATTCGTCACTTATTCCAAATTACACCATTGCGCCGTTTGCAATGGAAACACTTGGGCCGTAGAGCGTTAGTGCAAAATTTCTAAAAGATATCACAACGACTCCTTGCCTCCATAGGTGACAGACAGGAGGGCTAATTCATTTGCCGCCTAAAGCTTTACGGGAATGGTGGAAAGAATTTCCACCACTCCCGTAAACATGATGTGTACTGTTTTGATTGCTTGTAAATATAGTTATTATTGAATTGTAAATATGTTGTATATCGATACTGCTCGATTAGTTTACTTCAGTTATTTTCACAGTATTATGTCTTATGGCCTATTACTTTGGGGTAATGCTACAGACATTGAGACTCTACCTTCCGAATCGGCGGTAGCTTCACTTAGGCGGACATAACAGACTGTATATTTGACGATTCAAAAGTGCTTAAAAGCCTATTTGAATAAAGAATATTTTGAGTTTGAGTTTTAATGTATATGCATATTGATTATGAAAGTGTATATTTGTAACATTAACGGTTGGTTTTCGGCCCCGGGCTTCGGTCCGCCAGGCAGTATCACCCGCCTGGTCGGAGGATGTATATAGGTCTGTATTTCTAATATCTAAGTTATTAGTATGTATGTACATAGGTCAATAACACTTATTTAGTGAAACAATTGTCAGAATACAAATATACATTTCCAAATATTGGTAGTTTAGTTAAATTAATAATTAAATGAATTTGACACGTGTCAATATTGACGTACACTTTACAAGTGGTCTATCAACTTTTTCTATTGAATATATATATCGCGATATTTCGCGAGTCGAGCAGTTTTTTTACCTTTAAGAAACTAGATATAGTTTCTTGTAATAGATAATCATATGCAAATGTAAGCTTCAATCGATTGATTACGAATGAATTTAAGTGAAATGGAAAAATTCTGTGAACTATTTTAGTCTAAAATGGACTATTTATTTATGGGTATGGTTACTTTATTTTATGTTAAAGGGGCAAACAGTCAGAAAGCTCACTTGATATTAGGCAATTACTACCGCCCAAGAGCATATGCAATACCAGAGGGAACACAGGTAAATTGCCGACCTTTTGTTGAAAGGAATGGACTCTTCTCTTGAAGGTTCTCAAGTCTAAAAAACCTAAATCACGCTGTTATAGATTTCCCGACATTCGAACTCGATTGCTATTGCTATTGTATGTTCAATACAAACATCAATACCGAGCGGGAATCGAACCCGCCACCTATGACGCTTGAGGCACGTACCGCTGCACAACGTCAATTTTCTCACATACTGTTTTTAATGATTCCTTTTCTTTCTCTTTATAAATTTAATCAGTTTTTAATTTTTTTTTTTAATGTAAGAGGGGGCATACGGGCAGGAGGCTCACCTGATGTTAAGTGATCACCGCCGCCCATGAACATCTGCAACACCAGAAGGCATGCAGGCGCGTTGCCGACCTTCAAGGAAAGAATAGGCTCTTCTCTTGAAGGTTCCAAGTCGTATCGGTTCGGAAAGACCGCCGGCGGAAGTTGGTTCCACAGAGTGGTTGTGCGAGGAAGAAAATGTCTTCTAAATCGCGCTGTTGTGGATTTCTAGTAATCGGCTATATAAAGTTATCACACAAACACCCACAAACAAACACACGTGCAAACACAAACACACAATTTAATTACATATAATATGAAATTTACTTTTACTTTCATAACCTATCAATATCATAAATTTTAGTTTTTTTATGCTACAAGTTGGCAAACAAGCATACGGCCCACCTGATGGTAAGTGGTTGCCGTAGCCTATGAGCGCTTGCAGCACCATTAGTAGGCGCCACTCACGCGTTGCCAACCTCGAGATATTAGTTCTTAAATCTCCTCTGCGCAGTAATTTCACTAGCGTACAGTGCCCTTCAAACCGGAACACAGTAATGCCTAAGCACTACTATTTGGCGGCAGAATATTGGACACTGCGGTGGTACTTACCTAGCCGGCCTCTTGCAACAAAAGACCTACCACCAGTGTGACTGATTGCACTGGTGGAATAATCTCTGCTGTGACAGAGGTTATCCCAACAGCGGGCGATGGGGTCGTCACATCCCGACGCCGATAATAAGCCAGAAGAATAAACTTTTTACATCACCTCTTAGCATTATATGTAATGAACAACATTAAATATTCACCAGAAACGCTAGTAGAATATAAAGCATATAAGAATATGTAACAAATTATACACATCCTGTATAACCACTCAATGCAATTACTACGAGTACATAATGTAATGTGTTGTAATGACATATAAGGTACAAACGATTTAAAATCTTACGTACCATCTCCAAGGCCCGCGGTTACGTAACTAAACCTTGACAATGAAACGTGGGTGTTGATTAATTTAGTTGAACTTTGGTTTATTTGAAGGTAAAAAGTTTAAACCCACGCAACGGAATTATCACACACACACACAACACATACACACAGTTGAAACATAGATTTCGTTTGTTTTGGGAACACTACTACAGATTTTTAAGGCGATTTTCCACGGTTTTTTGCTTAGGCCCATAATAGAACAAACTACTCTTCCTAATGCTTTTTACCTCATTGTATTGCTGGTGGCCCTATTGGCCTTGGCAGCGTCACCGGCTGGGGCTGATTACTGAGACCCGGTTGTGTGAAAGGAGTACTCGTGAGGGGTCAAATTTGATTCAGTCTCTAGGGTGCCCCTGGAAGGCGTGTGGTCTTAGAACGTCATTGGGAATTTTATAATGCAGTATCATCAGAGCTGTTTTAACTGTATCCAGCTGAGCTGTAAAGTTCATATCTTTATTTTAAAATAATATTAGCAATACAGTCGCTGGACATTATTAGTATACCTATTTTTTTTTTTTTTCAAATTACATTTGTAACTTCTGCTAAGAGTGTCCTGCAATTCTCACATGAGTCAGCCCTTCTACCGTTGAGTTACTGAGCCTTTAAATTTACTTAATTTATTATACGATTGATTCACATTATTTTAAAAACAACGTAAAGTTAAGAAAACTCCTTTTCTGAGTACGAGAAGAAAAATAAATAAATAGGCTTGTTAGAAAATACTTAAATAGTGCTTTAGTCTCGCTATTTTTCTCGAGTCAAAAATGCAATATGTCTTATCCTGTCATGAATACGGAATCTCAACGTTGGCAATTATGAATACTGTTATGAAACGAGAAGCGCGCCATTGCAATATTCGACAACCTGGCCGCGCTTCCGATAAGTCTTTATGCCCAGACCATGTTGTGGCGCAGCGGTAGCGAACCTGCCTTAAGCACCACAGGTGACGGGTTCGGTTCCTGCTTGGAGCAAATGTTTGTATTGAACATGCAGGCATATTTTCCGGTCTGGGTGTATTTGTCCGTGTCCTTGTATGTGTTTCCCGACCCCCGACACAGGATATCACTATCCTAATGGGGCCGTTGAGTGTGTAGTATCACAAAATACTAATAGAGGTATATTGGTAACCCAATTGAACAAAAAAAAAACTCTCGAATCCGTTTGAGAAACATTGGCTATCTATAACTATAACAGCCGAAGAATGAAGACTACTTAAAAATCTGTAAACAATTACCCACTATACGCCCACAAGATTTCTGTCCATTACCGAGTACAAAAAAGAAAATATAAATGGTTTTGCAGTTTTTTTTTTTAAGGTCACTATTTACAATAATGATGGTGAAAAAAACGTTAATAGAAAACCAACAATAAGTAATGATGTTACAAAATTGATTATGTATATAATGTTTAAAAAGCGTCGAAGTACGTCATAATTATTGTGATTAATGGACGTCCCCTTTTTAAGAACATTAAGTAATGTAGTCAATAGCCACTGACTTGTCTGTAAAGCTTTTCGTAACAAGCCTTCGAGACTGGCTTTAACTGGGCAAATCGTACGGGATCTGTTTTTACCGACTGACTGCCCTCTACCTGACCCCATTTGACGGATCTCTAACGGATCCTTCTCATGACACATTTATCTAAAACTTAAGCATTAAATGTAATCTATAATACTTTAATGCTTAAACCCTCCACCGACTTTGTTTACGTTTAAAAGTTTAACTCTTTTTTTATTTTGACGTTAGGTATCTATTGTTTCGGGGACTGGTCCGAAGGGTCGGTGTAAACGTACTATTAGACCTCGGGGTGCATTCTTTTTCTTTTGTTAAGCTTAAAAGCCATGTCGACCCACGCTTGTTTGGAACTGAATAGGCCTTTTAAAACTCCAGTCTAATTGGAACCCAGAAATTTATTAATATAAAACAGACTTTATGCGAAATATTTAAGGATGTTTTTTTGAGTAATATACGACCATATATCGTTGTGCAAATGTGTGCGCATTAAAAGAGGGAGAATAATTGCGAAAATGCTGAGCAAAAGAGCAACGAACTGGTGTAAAAAATGTCGCGTGCCTTCGCGTGTATGCTTAATCTCGAAAAAAACGGGAACGCATGGGATGAGATGAAGCGGCTTAAATCAAAAGAAACCTTAATAACCTTAATATTATTTTTTTTTGGCTTTTTAGGCCACTGAAAGCATGCGGCTCACCTGATGTTAAGTGGTTGTCGTAGCCCACAAGCTTGCAAGACCAATCATTTTTATATGTCACTCACTCTTAAATATTCTAAGCCCAGTAATTTCACTAGCTACAGTGTCCTCTAAGACGAAACATAGTAAGCTAAAACACACTACTACTTTACAGTACAATATGTAACACTGCGGCCTATCTACCCGGCCTCTTGAAATAAAAGCATCATAATTATAAATCTTAATGAAAAGTATTTTTTCTGTTAAAGTATTTGAGGCATTTATCTAAAAACTAAACCGGATGTATACTTTTTACTTTAATATTGTGACAGTATACATAATTAGAAAGCAATCGGATGTTGTCAAGCATATTTCTGTAATGACAAGAACCGATTTTGTAACCAATATTTGACATTAATACTAACCCACGGTTACTCGAGCGTTGATCAAACTCATGTTAACTTAACATAGCAAATACAAAACGCTCATTGGTTGCCTGTTGATCATCGATTATCTTTAACTAAAAAGCGTTCTATATTTGTTATGTCAAGTTGACATGAATTTGATCAACGATCGAAAAACCGGGCGTTAATAATGAAATTTAAAAATATTATCCGCGAACTCTCTTCACTTATCCCACACATCAAGGAGGCGAGATATGTGTTATAAAAACGTGACACATTGCTATAAGTCCTTTTGTTTTTTTGTTACAATAGTTCTTTTTTTTTTTTTTTTCACGAAAATCTTCATCTTACTCGAAAGTCTTACCCATTGTAGTATGAACTTATCATCGCTCTAAGCTTATCTAGTTAAACATTTATTCCTATTAATAAATATTGGTATGTTTGCTACAAAAGTTGGTTCGCTTTATCTCATAACTTGTCCCATAACAAGTGTGCAGGACTTGCAACGGACACAACCCAGGACCGGTTTCCGTCACCTCGTCCGCCTACATCCACTGAGCAGACGATACGAGATCACGGACTTATAGATGATACGTTGATACTCGAGTTCCGCTAGGAAGGTTAGGGGTCATGACATTTTGAATTATATGCCTCATTGCTACATTATAGTCAGGCGTAAGTTATAAATATAGAAATAAACGCTCTGCCTTGTGGTTTTAGTTTTTTGTATGTTACTAAGTTGGCAAGCAAGCACACGACCCATCTGATGGTAAGCAGTTGTCCTCGCTTACGAGAGCTTGCAATACCGTTGATTTGTAGGTGTCGCTTACGGGTTGCCATCTTGGAGATATTAGTTCTTAAATCTCTTAGTAACTTCACTAACTTCAGTGTCCTTCAAACCGAAACACAGTAATACAAACCACACTAATGCTTTGGTATCTAGCAATAACAGGCCCACAACCAGACCACTGTGTTAATAAATCTCATTATCTCAACTATTGCATAGCTACATAAATGGAGTACATACATGTTGTAATTATTTTTTATATTTCGCGACGTCATGTAACAAACAAGCATACCTACTTTCCTCCTGATGGTAAACAATCACCGATGGACTACAGAGACTTGCAACCAAGACTTATCACAGAACTCTATCACCCTAAAATTAAAATAAAAATCTTGTACAAATGTTGTAGATATTACATTATCATAAAGAAACTAAGACGGAAAAAATTATATTATAGATTAAGCGAACTTTAGAATGACCTTTTAGGTTATTTAAAAGAAACACTTTATAGCCGCTTCATAATGAAAATAACAAATACGCTTTAAGCAGAATTACGTAAGCAAAAAACGTGTGAACTAATGGACATTGAACGTATAGCCTCTATTACAAAGGCAGACTTAAAACTAGTTTCATTGGAACTTCACATGCCTCGTGTACAGTTAAATAATATCAGTATTTACGATCGGCTACTGATAAATATATCACTGTTATTCGCACTATCTCTTGTAGATTTTGACATGATTTCATCTGGATAAGATTACACATACGTATAGTGTGTTTGCTACATTTTTAGTAGTAGAGACATGCTTCTTCCAGCACAATTGGGCCGGACCGAAAAGAAAAGTACTATCCTGTCACAGAAAATCGGCGTAAAGTAACAGTATCAGTACTGTTGCGTTTAGTGCGATAAGTGAGAGCGCTGGAGGCCCAATCTATCTCCAACCCCCGTTCTTTCTCTCTTCCTCCTATCCCTTTGGTTGGCCACGAATATGACGTAAAACTTTAAGTATCGTAAACGTTGATAGGTTGCAGTGACTGCTACTATCAAGACTGAGCGTGTTTCTTTGCCGACATGTCATAAAAATATAATTACTACCGACAGAATGAAGATAATTTTAACTTTGGAGAAGGAAATAGGATACATGCATCGTGATAAACTTTAAGCCACGTAAAGTCACCGGCGTAGCGTAGTAGATTAATTTTAATTATGAAATTTAACTAGCAATCTACGGTATGTGTACAAGCAATTTAAGTATTTTTATTAAAAAAGTAATCGAAAGTCAATTAATTAAAAATACATGCATAATTAATTAATCAAAAAAACGACACAATTTTATCTTGTCTGACACACTTACGTGTAACAAAAAAAAATTGTATGCATTTTTATATACACTTCTTTTTATCGTGGCTTTACTTGCGATGGGATTTAAAATGTAATCGCTTTTACAAAAGACGTTATTTTGATCAGAGTAGTGGTTGCTATCATTTCTTTCTTATTTCTAATAAAACGAAAAAGAAAGAATTGAAAGAAATATCAAAGCAAAAAGATCTGATCTTCCTAATGCAGATTTAGCACAAGCTTTCTCTCTTTCACTCCAAATTTTTTAATACAAAAATAGCTGTATTAAGAATAAATAAATTCTTAATTTCAGATAATATTATTGGTATCAATGACCTCAAAATAGAATCTTGTGTCTAAAATTTGCACTTGCAGTTATCATCCGCATACATCATTAAATTATCCGAATACTAAGATTTTAAACTGGTAAGTTTAACAAACCTGATACAACAATAATATAATAGACCTTAAAATAGCACAAAGTCAGACTCATTGTATTAAAGCAAATCATATTTCCAAGTGTGGCAGACATAAATTGACCCATTACAGCTAGACTTGGTAAGGCAAAGTGACTCATCGCCATATTCGGGTAGACCACAGCATACGGAGGCGTAAGCTTAGTATTGGACATTTGTCAAGTACTAGTTAAAAGTTAAGTAAACACGGTTATTCACTATACAAATGGACGCAAATAAGCAATACCATGTCAAGCCACACGAATGTCATTTCGAGAAAAACGCGTTTGAAGATTTTGAACAACTTGCTTTATATGTTTTTTTATTTATTGGTCATGTTTTTGGCAATTTCAGATTTATGTAAGCTATTTATACTTATTTTCACAAAAATAAGCATACACACTGCATATTTCGTATATAATATAACCCAAAACATTTAAAATAATACATAAGCTGCATCATTAAAAAATGGCTTTTTTGAAGTTTTAAAGCTTAAAACTCTACAAATATTAAAGAAAAATGTTCTTCAGCCATTTACCAACACTTCTGCATATATAACTCAGTTTTTTCAATTTTGTGGGTTGACATGGTATTGCTAATTTGCGTCCAAATATCTGAAACTTTGTTTATTCCATTTAGTCTCGTAGTAGCACTATGCTTTTACCAGCACAAATAAGTCGACAAGGGAAGTAATACCCTCTCACAGAAAATCGGCGTAAAGTGACATAGTACTGTTGCGTTTCGTGCGATGAGTGACAGCGCTGAAAGCCCAATCTCCCACCCCTTCTGTACCCTTCATCTTTTCCCTTCTCATGCCTTTCCACCTATCCCTTGAGTTGACAACGCGAACGTTCATAAGTTGCGGTGACTGCTTGCCATCAGGCGGATCGTAGTCTGTAATAGTATGCTTGTTTGTCAACCTTTAAGATATAAAAAAAGTCGCGCAAAATATATTTAGAGCGACGGTTTTCATTAATTTTAATACCCTTTCAAGCTTGTAATAATATTTTTTCTATGTAACGGTGTAAAAATATCATGTTTAAATTATCGTGTTAACTAATGTAATATAAATGTATTTCGTATTTGAACGCAGGACCTAATTCAACAATAATGTCTGATACATATTTTGAAGTACAAAATAAACTGATTTATTCATATAGACGGTATTTCATAAAATAATTTTCAATAACGATATTTTTAATCAAATATACTCCAGTTCCCGAGCAGATGTCAATTAATTAAGTTACATAGTATATTAATTCAAAATGAAGTTCAGAAAAATTTTGCATTTGCAATTGAAAATGAAACATCATTGCAAAAAAGAAATACTAGAAACAATGTAACTAAAAAAGACATTTAGAAAATTTAATTTCTTTTGAATAGGGCGTAAATGAAATTGATGATGCTTTTTGCTTGTTTCTAACTTCTAATTAATTTAATTCCATTTAGTGAATTTAATATACTGACTGAACTTAACTAATTAGTGCTGCAATTCACTTGGATGAGTTAAAAAAAGCAACAAAAACATCAAGATATATCCAACCAGTGAAATCTGAATCGAGGTCACATATCGCGCTACGAATCTTTTAGATGACAGGCGACGTTATCTATTTGATAAAGTCTGGACTAATATCTGTTATATATTACTATCGTTTACTTTCACGACTTACTAATGAAGACAGCTGTTTTATAGTTGTATATTAACACATCGATTCCGTCGCGTTTTCTTTCGCCAATTCTTTTCTGTGTCGCGGAACAAAAAAATGGAATTACTTACCCGCACAGGTGATCCTTACTACAACCTGGGGTTGTTCAAACGAGGCCTTAATACGGCTGATTGACGGTAGGCAGGGTGAGGGTGGCTAGTTTTCTGCATCCTTATTAGCCACCTTCCCGTTTGGACTCTACTTCCACTTATCATCAGGTTGAGTAAAATCATTCTCTCCTCCCGGGTAGATAAAAGAAAAACAAAAAAATCTACACAAATTAAGTGATTGATTAATCTTAGATCGGTTGTTAATTCGATAAAACTACTAAAACAAGTTCTCCATCCGGTAACACAAAATTGGTCACACTATGTGATAATATGCCATTATGTAATTCAATTAACCTTGACCCATTAATACCACTTAACGTACGTGTTGATGAGTCAAGTCGTGTCTTTAACACTATGGATACACTACCTATTATTAATTCCAATAGCATACACACTTCTATAACATCATTAGAATGTAAACATTAGTTGTAGACATAAAAACGGATACAATAGTAAATTTCGTAGATTTTTCGACCCTTTCGAAATGTATAATTTCTTTTTGAAAAAAATGAGCATTTTATTTGCGATCAATCAAGCTTCTTCATCTTAATTAGAATTACTAAGAGCGAAAACGAAATATAATCGAATTAGAACGAAGAAAGTTAATTAACAAAACCACAAAGATTATGTATCAACAACAGATGCAATTAAAGGGCAATACAAAAAAGATAGCGAACCTACATTAGATGAAGTTTAATCAACACTTTCACTACAACCTTAATTCTTATAATCCCACAACGGCATTAACCCAGCTGTCAGTACGCAATCTAATCTCTAGCCTAATTGAGACATGTATCAAAACAAAACACAGGTACAGTTACGTTAGAAAGCAGCTGACAGGAATATTGATTAAAATACAGAGGAAATGTCTTATCATTGGTGTCCATTGATATAACAGGGCACACTACGGTCCTGTCATCGCTACTTAACTTACTGTGTAACTGTACTTAATCGACTGCCTTTTGCTTCAACAAAGTTTTATTAACTGAGTGCAAAACCTGTAATCGTGTAAAGAATACCGTCGAAGAGTAGCGACAATTCTACGTTACTGCGTGCACAAGATGCGTGCTGAGAAGCTGAATTGAATTATTTATGAAGTGACAATACGAGGAATACCTATAAATCTGTCTCGGGTATATATTGAACTTTCTTTGCTGGCTAATTTATAACAAACATCTCAACAATTTATACTAGCTGAATATGTGTAAATTATTCCTAAAGCGGGATTATTATAGTGGATAAGATTCTTGACAGCAATTGTACCAAATATTAAGAAATAATGAGCATTTATTTATATATTTGGTTTATTGATCCTCCGCAAAACTCATGTCTTCGTTATAAATTACCATCTATCAATCTATAAATCATTCCTCTAATTTCCAAACTACTACAATTATCCCTAATAGAATACATCATGATCTAGTCAGTATAACATTTGCCAAAATGCCCAGAAGAGACTCACGAGTTTTATATTTTAAAGTCCGTAAAAAAGATAATGCCTAAACTTTTCAAAATTAAGCAGAATAACAGTCGAAAACGCAACTACATCAAATGTGGAATACTCGAACATGTAACCAGTAAAGAAACAATGGAACTTAATAACTGTGAATAACCACAACAAATACAACGTGTCCATACTTGAATCGGAAATAGAAAAACCATGAAGCGTAATTTTACATGCATATCCAATCGGCCGAGTCACTGTTATTATCAGCTGAAACGAAGCCGAAAGTATTTGGACAGGGAAAGTTAGCATTTCTATAACTAACTGTACCAAAAGCATCCTCACTTGTTTCATCCACTGCGTCTTATTGACTTTAATAAAGGTCAAGTTTCTCTTCTTAAAATAGGTATTAATGGAATAATATAGTATGAAGCGTCCAGGTCTTATGCAATCACTTGAAACCGTTAAAGAGTAAGATTAAACTTGAAATCTGTTTAGTCATGGTTCAATATATATCTGTATATCTTAAACACTTTTCGTATTGCCGTGAATGAAACACAACATTATACATATATTATGTAATATCATAATTATTTTTCATAATTATATTGACCGTTTCGATTCGTCGTTGGCAGACAATTCCCATCGTCTCTTCAGCCTTCCAATAAATCAATTTGAAGAATTATTTTTATTCAAAAGGAGTAAAGCGTATTGTATGAGTTGCCAAAATTTACAACTTGTATATTTGAAACACGTGTATAATTCACTCCAAGGAACGTGTTTCATACACCGGTCTTCTCGAAAGCATTCCAGCCAATAGGACGACACTAAGTATATGCGCATAATATTACATGTATTTGCATGATTATCGTGTATTACAATCATAACACATCCATTTGTATCTTTGACTTAATATATTTTCAACTCCTACAGTTGTATAGAAAAGGGTTTTAGCTTCGTTTTAAGTGTTTATTCGTTCTTGAATGTTTGTTTAGGTGTGTCCAATGTTTATTTTTAATTTCTGCAACTTATAACACCTGTCGATGACGCATAAGTATTGTGGGTCATTGATTCTAATTTGGCCTTCATCCTTATACTTACTAATGTTATAAATGCAAAAACAGCTCTGTTTCTCTGTCTGTCTGTCACGCTTTCACGTTGAAACAACGAAACCGGTTTAAATAATAAATAAAAAATTTGGTTCACAAATAGTCCAGAGCCTGAGAGAAAATATAGGCTACTTTTTAGTGCGAAAAAATGGTTGTAAAAGGTTGAAAGAAGGGGATGAAATTTTTATGGAAGTAGCTAAATATGACATCCAAAGTTTGTACTGAGTTGAGGATTCGCGTGCGAAGATTGTATTAAAATCGTTATTCACCCAGACGAAGCCGCGGGCGTTGCTATTATTCATGTAATGTTTAATTCATTCGTCAGTTATCGAAGAATACAAACAACAGGCATATTTGTAAATATCACACAATCTTAAAGTGTAATCTAAGTAAGACGCCTTAGACATAACCAACTAATGGCTTTCCAGATCCCCGTTTTCTACAACGATTTATCACATGTACCCAATGTACAAGCTTACTTACTCGCTTAATAAACATAATGCGGTGAAAGTTTCATTCCTTACCATAATTGCTAATAGACCTTTTAAAATTTCACTATACAGAAACCTAACATTATTAATTTTAAAGTGCAAACCACTCATGACCGCTCACAATTATATTATCAAGATTGACTAGCAATAGTCACAGTGGTAGGTCTTTTGTTGCAAGAGGCCAGCTAGGCCACCACCGCAGTGTCAAATATTCTACCAAAAAAGAAAAAGCAGTAGTGTCTTTGGCATTACTGTGTCCTGGTTTGAAGGGCACTGTAGGCTAGTAAAATTATGAGGCAACGGAAATTTAAGAACTAATATCCCGAGGTTTGCAACGCGTGAGTGGCACCCACTAATGGGGTTGCAAGTAGTAGTTTACCATTAGGTGGGCCGTATGCTAGCTTGCCAACTTTTAACATAAAAAAATTTTATCCCTTTATCATGATATAGATTTTTATATCAATTCAAATCTTCCATAATTACAATTCCAGATCCATAAAGTAAATAAAACACGTACATAAATAATGTTATCTCCCTACTCCGCAGTTGTTATTCCTAGAGCGCTGAAAAAATATCAGAGGTAATGAAATAAACCACACCAAACAAGTAAACAACCAACACCCAACACCCAACTGCTCCATAAATTAGTTTCTCAAAAGGAAACCAACAAAAGAATACGTAAAGACGTCGTAAAACAAAATACATAGGATTTTCTCAAGTAACGAGGTCCATAGACTCGTTAACCTAAATAACGGAATAGCAGAAATAGCTATAAAGTTGAACATTAAGCAATATGTTTTGCTAGCTTCATGTAAAATTATGACAATAATAATTGTAAATCAATCTATCCTTAAGATCCGTACATCCCGTCTCGGTTAATACACGGCGATGTCGATCATGCTTTGATATGGTGGAATCTTGTATTTTTATGTCATGACGGTTGGCAAACAAGCATAATATCCACCTGATGGTAAGCATTCACCTTAACCAATGAATGAGGACGATACTTGAAGTATCACATGCGCTTCGACATTGTGATAGGAGAGCAGGGATAAGAAGGCACAAGGGAAGGGAACTGAGGGGGTGTGATATAAGCTTCTGGCACTCCTACTGATACTGTGTGCGAGGGTAGTACTTTTCCAGTCGAGCCGGCCGTTTGTGCTGGGTGAAGCATGGCTCTGCTACTATAAAATTATTATCATTACTAAAATATCTGATCGTAGCTCAAGTAGTCAATTTATTCTACCTAGTTTTTACCAGTTTATACGAAAAGGGTTATGGAGATTAGAAGACAGTTGTTCTATGTCAAATCTGTATTGAAATTATGCAGCAAATACTGGCAAAAATATCTATATACACTTTTAACGAAGCAATATAGTTTATATTTAAGTATATTATTAATCGCAAAAAACTAAAGTCTTTACAATAAGTAATGCAAATAGAAAATTCACTAACATAAAGAATTACTCGAAGAACGTGATCAATCAAATATCCCAAACAAAAATTCAAGGGCAAAGAAAACTAGCGTTAAACTTACGTTATCTTTTAAAGATAGAAAGATTCGTTTGCAGAATGTATTTGCTCTCAAGATGCTTTCAGAAACTTTCATCTTCTGTAATTCAATCGATCACCGTCGACAGGTACAGAGCCTCTGAGGGAGTACACTTAAATCCATTAGGTTTTGTATAAGAATAGAAAGTTTGAAACATCTAGGCCACGGGGAATATAAGAATGCCTTAACAATATTAGAGAGCAATGGAATTAACAATTGAAATACTAAATCTCACAGTAGTAATCTTTGAAATGGTATAAAAAACAAATTGTTTTCCTCAAATCGAAATGCTTTTAGCGATTTATCTCACGTATCTTGAACGCAAATTTCGCTTAAACTTTTGTGTCTAGGACGTGGTCTGAGTCTAAAAACTTTAGGCATAAGCGTTTACAAGTCTTTTTTTTTTATTTATGAGCTTGAATTGTTCAAATACCATTATTCCATGTTGACGTAAAACATGAAATACACATGAGTTCTGTTAGCCATAACATAAGTTCGATGAAGGCGATTGTTTTTTTATTATTTTTAACAACACACGTGAGCGTTATTACTACGCGTTATAATATACACGCCAGTATTGAGGTTAGAGCCTTGTAATATTAACTCCTAAGTGCATGTATGAAAGACGCTTTTACTGAACATTTTGATAATGTACTAAAGAGTGTCATTATGACGTAAGCATGGAACTACTCCGAGTGACATTTCCTCCATGTGTGGGAAATAAAAAAAGAAAGTAACTTTTCGTTCCACGGCTAATGATGATGCCAGTAGTCCAAAATTATTATGAATAATGAAATACGATCTTTACATAATATTCTTTATCGTTAAATGTCATTCAGTCATTGTAGTTTGTGCCTATCTTCTTGTTGGATTCAAAATTTTAATTTTAATCTCTAAACTTGCTTTTAATAATATTTACATTTCAGTAACTTTTCTCGATTATAACAGCTAATTTCAGACCTGATTGCATTATTATTTTTAGCGGCCAGTAGCTATTACTAATTCGCATCAGATTCGTAAGGAAACACCCTAATCATTTTAAAAGACTTGTAGACATGCCACGGCAGAATAAATTACGACGCATGCGCAAACATAAATTGATCCTTCCGCAGTCAAACTTAAAAATTCACAGCTCCGGCCCGAACCCTATGTGCACAAAAATATATAATAAAATCCCAGAAGAAATTAAAGAAATAGAAAATATAAAATTATTTATAAAATCACTAAAAAAATTTTTAATTGACAAAGCTTATTATAAAATAAATGATTTCTTAAGTGAATAAGTCCGCCTCTCTCTGAATAATTGACATGTTTTATAAAGAAATTTCCATACAGTTCATTATCATAATTATTGTTATTCGTCTAATAAAGCCATCTAGTTACAGCGCCCTCACAGGGTTTCATTGTAATTATGTAATATAGAATATAACTGACATTTATTCTTGTATATAATCTGTAAAACATAATTCTAAATGGATCTGTAACTCAAATAAATGAATAAATGAATAAATAAATGAATCTATATTAATAAACCTTCATATCATAAACACATGTGACGCGTTTCCTGAAACTGCAACAAAAGCTCTAAAATTTATTACCTGTCTTCTTGAAAGTCTTCATTTAATAAATAGTGATGTAATTATGTAATCATTTAATCACATAAAATTGACGTAGAGTAACAAAGTACTGTCGAGTACTGTTTATGCATCGAGTGAGAGCGTCGCCAGCCCAATCCTTACCCCTTGGGTACCCTTCCTTCTTTTCTCTTTCATCCCTTGGATTGGCAACGCGCATGTTATACTTCAAGTATCATAGGTAGGAAAAACCTGATGATTTGTTATTTCGTATGTCAGGAGAAAATAGGAATTTGAATTCTAAATTAATATTACAATACATACAGGCTAAGAAAAGTATATCAAACAGAAGATACCTAAGACATTGTATTGTGAAATTTCTATAAAAATTATAAGGGTTTCCTTTTTGCCATTTGGCTAACCCTAGAAAAAGGCTAAAACGAAAATCTTTAAGTTTATCTATATTATACACCACTCTACTGTTGTTGAAACAAAGCACAACCACAAGCGCCATGTCCAAAAAAATACTAAATCGCTCAAAGTATTTCCATATTGCTCAACACGAACAATACTTTTTACTATCGATCCACCCACACAATTTACGTTCGTTTTTGATATGGGTTAGATTTCTATCAACCGAGAACAGTTCAATGCTCAGTTAACAATAACCGGAATCTTCCCACGATTCATCTCGTCTGAGATTAGCTGACGCCGCAAAATGGGGGACATTGACCATAAAGATACATAGTCCCGATGTTACGTACCCTAAGTGTTATTATTATTTCTGCTTCCGTTGGTCGTAACTGGAAAATCGAGCGAATTGCGGAGTGGGTGGTGAATGTTTTCAGGATAATTTTATCGTTTGGGATTCGCATAATAATAATTGTAAGAGGAAAGGTCACATTTCTGACAAGCCACTTGTTCAAATTGAGCTATGTATCACGTGACTTTTTCGCTTCGATCTGTATAGGTTTATATCACTCTTCTGCGTCATATGTCCTATTTTCTATATTCTCATCTTTAACTTAAATCGTTAAAATTCGATTCAAGGATATAAGCTTTTTTTGACTCATTCCATAATATGAAATTCGTCAAATTTCCATATTAATAAGCATGTACCTATCATACCGCTTTATATTAATACTAGCGGGGAAAGACGTTGTCCTGTTCAGAAAAAATCTAGGACCCGAAAAAAGCGCTCCCTACTAGGACAAATTGTTAATCTAAGCCTCAAATCCACTGAACATAAAAAGTTTCATCAAAATCGGCCTTGCCGTTTAGAAGGTGTTCAGTCACAAACACATGGACAGAAGAATTATATATATTTAGATTATTCGTTCATTGAATTCGTTCAAATCCATAAGGACGACCGGATATAACGCTTGTACTATATATTGAAATCGGATTTCATCTAATGCAATTTACAGGCACGACAAAGTTACTTTTACGGTATCTGATTGCAAGAAATTCTTGTTACGCTCCATGACTTCTATTTACATAATATTACGCACCAAAATATAAGCTAATATGATATGGTAGCTAGTACGAGTAGGTATTACTATTGCCTCTAGTAGAAACGTCGCGTATAGGATACCGCTACAGTGCTTCTTTAAAATATAAGCAATGAGTATTCAAGTCCTTACTAATACTCCTATTGCCTTTCCAAATAAGCTTGTAGCTCGCACTAGCAGTGGCTACAACCAATTTTTTTAAATGGGAAATTTGATCATGGATGCCTCTTAGGGTTGTGCCGGACTCCTTCTGGCTAAAACCCCATGGTTTCGTTCTCGGCACCTTCAGCTGGATACGGGAACACTTTCGTAATCTTCCGCAGTACCAGCGATGGCTACAACAATAACCCCGGGATCGAACCCGCAACATTCGCGTTAACTAAGCAGAGTGACGGAGTCGGCCCTGTAACCGTTGAGTTATTGAGGCTTCAAGCAATTTAAAGGACGCCCTTTTACATAAAATGTGTAGCAGGTTGATTTTGCGTTGCGATGATTCCCGGCCCAAACGGATTGATACGCCAAGTTATTAACTCCGAATTCGATGGCCAATTTAGTATTTATAATTATTATTTAGTTAGTTTTTCTTCAGCTTTTTGAATACACTAGCATATAGTTTTAGTTAGATGTAGTTTGCCATGTTAATGTTCACTTAAAAAACCCTTTGATTTAGACCTCTCACGGTAATTTTCAAATATGTCGAATATCTTGGGTATTATATAAAAAAAAACATATTCTTGCGAGAAATCTGATTACCCTATCTCCCCCATCTTCATTCTTTCTTCTCCTTTCCATTAGGTAACTTTACTCTAAACCTTACTCTTTCTTCGCTTTCTAGGGTAAATACGATAATAACGAATAATCGTTTTTAGTGCAACATTAAAGTATGAATGTTTTAAGCTTGAAAGTAATTGGAATACAGCTAATACTATTCCTTTGATAGTTCCAGCCTTTGACTTGATTATTCTAAAAAACATGACCTGAATAAAAAAGAAACCTAGTTTATCACCTCTATCAACAATACAACTTAGTACATTCAAAAAGGACAATGAAATATGTACAAAACACTTATTGTTTGAGTGCTATGGTAATAAATTTTCACACCCATGTCTGCGCCCCATTTTTATATCGTATGTAAGGATAAAATTTATGATAAATTATCAATCTTTGACAGAGTTAATTGGACTGTGACGATATAAATTCAATATTATCTCGCGAACAATGGAAGAAGAACAGCACACATGTTACTAAATCGCTTTTTCAACGGACAAACGTATTATAAAAATATAAATATTGACATATTATCGGAGTTTTGTTCTAAATACAAGACTAGCTTTATCAAATTGTATGAATTTCTTTAAATTTTTATATTATGTTATACATTCGGGACTTGTAATTTCAGTTTTGTAAAGGTCCTTGATTAGAGTCTTAAAAATTGATTCACAATTACCTGAATATCTTGAAACGTATCAAAAAGAAACAGAAACAGATTCTTTTCATTTATAGAATCGGTTTTCATTTTCTTACGTAATTATTTCTTACGTAAATAAAATCCTGATGAAGTCTCGAGATGATGTAATTTAGTCAATATTTTCCTGACATAAAAAAATCCAATAACTTATTTACATTTTGGAATCAAAATATTACGAAACCTAATACCTAAAACCTAAATTTAAAAATACATTAACAAAAACAGACAATTATATTGCTGTATATAATTAAAACATACATAAGTAACCTTTTTGAGGCAAATGTGGCGCTAATCCAAAAATGTTATGGCAGTGACCGCGAGAGTAAACCAGTTATGATAATAATTTTACATCACGATAACACTGTAGCCTAAATTGACAATTGATGTAAGAGACAATTTGCTAACTTCATAAATAATATAATGGTGATAGATATTGAAGAACCTTTCCTAACAGAATTGTCAACCTTGCGACTTATCTTAATTTATTGAAATCTTCAATGCTGTCTGAATACTACATGTATACAAATACGTTTCTATATATTTCTATTCAATACATGACTTCATTCTAAAACAGCATTTTACTATTTAAACTGAAACTTCTACTTAAGCTGGTGAAGTTAAGATCAAATTTATGAAATTATATAATCATTTTTGTACTTAAGTTGGACTTTCTCTTTCCCATTGTGAGCCTGGACTTAGTCCAGTTTTTTTTTCAACAACTGGATATATAAATAAATAAATAAATAATAAATAAACGCATCACACTCAACGGCCCCCATTAGGATAGTAATATCCTATGTCCCCGACACCGGATATTACTATCCGGAAACATTCACAATGACAAGGACAAATACACCCAGACCGAAAAATATGCTTGCATGGTCAATACAAACATATTATGCTCCGAGCGGGAATCGAACCCGCGACCTGTGGCGTTTAAGGCAGGTTCGCTACCGCTGCGCCACATCGTCGTCAAAATATATTGAATACTTCTGTCCACCAGCTACTGATACCAACAATCTTGATGTTCCTTCTTCAGCCTCTGCGTCCATTGGGATTACTATTCATAGGACACTTAGCGGTTCGGACATATCTAAGCTTTATATATTTGTATTAAATTGGCTAAAATTATTCGTTTTTTTGGGAACGCTATTTATTATTAAGGTTATAAAGCTATGACTTAACATTCTCTATTTACATACATATACCTACCATTGGGCCACATTTATAGCGCAGGATATCTCATTATGTTTTATTCCCGTCATATGAAATCAAATTCCTTGAGAGTAACATTTATAATAGGAGCGTGACCTATTTTATAAATGTTATTCATAGACTAAAAAGCTTGTGAGACATGGACTTTTGTGCGTTCGTTGCATCACAAGTTTATTTGCGGACTTGACACGGCCGAAATACAGCTCATAGTGATTACAAACGCCGGGTGGTGACGTCATTTTAGCGTAAAACGAAATAAACATTCAAAACTAAAACTGGAATGATCGAATCAAGGTGATGGCGACCAACTTTTAAAGTACGATGCTTGGTAATTTAGAAGATCTTACCAATTTGTGCGTAAAATTCTTTTTATTTTGTAAATTGGATTTTTAATTCGTTTTTTATTATTGAAGCTACGAGTATTTAATATATATTAAATAAAAATTAATTTTTGTATTTTTGTCCTTGTCCTCTATGCCTTTATAAGCCATTGATACGATAATGTCGAAACTTTGGAAAATTATTCTGTATTTGGTTCTACCATGAAGGTTTCTGGCTTAAAATTTTTCCAAACACCCGAAAAACATGAGCAATGCAACAAAAAAATAAATTGTAAGATGACGATCTTGATGAGAACATCAAGTCATAGCTAAATATAAGCCAATTTTATTATCGGCTATTATCAACACCTACGACATCTGCAAAATTTAGATGATAATTACCGTGTTAATGAATACGTTATTTTTATAAATGATACTGAAATTTATGATATACCTAAAACTAAAACAAACTCAACTAGAAAAACTGTAAATAAGATATGAGTCATAGACAACAGAGACTGTGACTTTCTATTAGCATAACTATACAAATACACATGACAACTAAAACAAAAGTGTGGGCGAAGAGATTCCTATACAAACGAGGTTTGAACCAGAGTTCCAACGGTCAACAAAGCACTTAAGCAATGAAGCAGTGACCGGTGTAATAATATAAACGGCGAAATTGTCAAAATGTGAGGGCGCAGGATGACAAAATTCATACAACCAACGCACAGGGGTTTGTGCTTTTTTATCAATATCCGACTGAATTGAGAGCAATTTTGATAACTCAAATGACTTTTACTCTCTTAATGTAAAGCATTTTGTAGAAAAGAAGACCAGTTAAGAAATGCATACCTTACCTCTTCATCTTTTGTGCGAAACGCGTTTAACTTAAAATATAACTGTTATTTATTTATTTCATTTTAATTACTAATATTAGTTATAGATGGACGCAAATAAGCAATACCATGTCAACCCACACGAATGTCATTTCGAGAAAAACGCGTTTGAAAATTTTGAACAACTTGCTTTATATGATTTTTTATATATTGGTCAAGTTTTTGGCAATTTCAGATTTATTTAAGTTATTTTACTTATTTTCACAAAAATAAGTATACAAACTGCATATTTCGTATATAATATAACCCAAAACATTTGACATAAAACATAAATTGCATGATTAAGAAATGGCTTTTTTAGAAGTTTTAAAGCTTAAAACCCTACAAATATTAAAGAAAAATGTTCTTCAGCCATTTACCAACACTTCTGCATATATAACTCAGTTTTTTCAATTTTGTGGGTTGACATGGTATTGCTTATTTGCGTCCAGATATGTTTATTCATAAAATGGATTTTTGTTAACTGAACAGACTGAATTGAATTGAAATTATACCACACAGGCTTATCATCCGAATGCACACCTATTGTTGGATATTAAACATTTTCCCCTTTGAAATGTAAATGAAAATGTTCTATACAACTCGTCTAAAAAAATAATTATTCTCTAGATTTACGCTTGACAAGTGTAGATTAATTTAAAATGGGCTATGCAGGGTATAATTTTCATTTTATTTCTTCATTTCTCATACTGATTAGTTCACAGTTGTAACAGTAAAACGAAAAAATATATGATTTACACATTTATTATTTTTTTTTTATTTCATGCTTGCGATACTTGAAGAATCACATGGGCGTTGCCAACTCAGCTGACATGAGGAAAGTGATGAGAAGGGAATAAAAGGAAGGCAAAAGAGACAGTGGGAGATTGGGCCTCTGGCGTTCTCACTCATCACAGTACCTACTCATACTGTTACTTTACGCCGATTTCCGGCGAAAGGGTAGTTCTGTTTCGTCGTGCTCTGTATTCTGTGTTAATCCCCGATCGAGCCGGCCCTACAATATTGGGAGGAGGTGTACTAACCTAAAAAGTGTGGCTTAAAATAAATGTATAAAACACGATCGAATTTTGTTTAAAAAAAAAAATGAATTTTATCATTGTTTAATAATCAAGCATTTTCGTCGAAGTTTTGATAACAGAAATAAAGCTTCTTTTCATAAGCCGATAAAACGTGTTAATATTACGAAACAATGAACAGCATTATTTGTGGAAATGTAAAACAGTAACAGCCATTCAAAAGATATGCGGCCATTACACGTCTAAGACAATAACAAGTAAAATCCTATTTAAATAATAAATGTGAAATTTTGGATGTTTGGTACAAAATCGCGCAAAAACAGTTGAACGGATGTAGATGAAATTTGGCACAGATGTGCTGTTTGATCGATTCCCTCGATTAGCACATAAAATACTTTTAATCCCGGAAAAATGTTAAGTTCTCGTGGGATACAGAAGAAACGAACTACTGGATTGGTTTTTCGATATAGATGAGTCTTATGGAATAATAATCAATTTGATGATTTTCGATATAGAAATAGATGAACCTTGGATATGAACATAGGTGACTTTTGCCACGAAAATTAAAAACGTTAACAGGATGAAATAGAGAATAGAAATTTGAACCGGGAACCATTTTGTTGTATTGTATTGTAGGTGCCTCATTACAAAACGTTATCCACGCGAGTAAAGTCGCGGGCACATGCTAGTTATGGATAAACCTACCATTTTGATTAGCCCAACAAACAGTAACTTATCTGTATTACTCTTTATGATTCAAGTTTAACACAACAATTACGAATTCTAAGCACATCAAAACGTTTGGAGAGATAAGATCGAATCACTTGGTATGAAATAGAAACAATTTGTCTAAGTGCGTCATGGTTAACCAAGGGACTACATAGAATATTAAGATTTGACCTTATAATAGATATGAACGATAGTAATTTAAAAGCGATATGAATTTAAGCTGGAAAATATAAAATACTTTATATAATGGTATTAAGACGAATAAGAATAAATGATGTATGATTTAGACCATCAAAAATAAACTATACTAATGACCGACCAGACTCACAAATAAACGCCCTTAGATCTAGAAAGCTGATTTTTTCGCAGGTGTTGTTTCTACAGCGTAAAGAGCACGAAGAAATTCAACCCTTAAGGGGTTCAAAAAGTTTTTATGAAAGTGCAACATTTTTGGGACTAGAAGCTTGAGACTTTGTTTTTGGGCGAAAAATTTAAGATAAAGAAATACTTGCCCTAACATGTTTTTTTTTATTCCACCTCTGAATGGAGGTTCAAAGTTTGTATGACAATCGTTACAAAAGCGGGCGAAGCCGCTGGCAGACGCTAGTTTTTAGATACAGTAAGAAAATGCTCTTTGATACTTAAGAAGAACTAAGATGATTGTTAAAGTAATCAGTGCCAAATTGTCGGCGGCAAAGGGCGTGTTATGCGAATCACTCCGCAATTAGTGTCATTAAATTAAATGAGACAGTATGTTTTATGCCGGAACAGACGCTCTACTTACACTGCGTAACAAGCAAATTGCTCCAATGCTGGAAATTGTTGATGTTTTTACGGTAGAGAATAGTTTTTAAAATATTTTTTTTTTTTTTTTTTTTTTTATTTCATCTTTCACAGTTACAAAAGAAGAATTTACAATATATTAAACATCAATGCATTACAAAAAACCACTGAGGTTTGTATTGCATGCAATTAACAACATCATCGACATTTACTAATACTTAGTATACTGCTAGGGATTGTACTAATATAATAAAACAGATACTTGGAAATTAATACAAAACGAATACTCAAGAGAACAATAAAACACAAATTATAGATACCTTAATGACAATTTTTAAGAGACTAAAAATAAATAAAAATAGCAAATAATATTAAGAAACCACGCTGGTACATTTTAACTTTTTATTTATTCATATAATTTATAAAGTAAGTTTGTAATTTTTGTTTTACGTTTTTAAGTTTCCGCAGCCAAATAGCAAAAAATGGAACCCCTTATTTCGTTCAATAATGTCCATTTCCAGGTCTATTTTTCAGGTCTATCTACACGAAAAGTATAGGGGTATTCTATGAACCGCTACACAATAATGTAGTGAAATCCTAAAATAAGTATATAAAAATTAGGAGAAGCAGTCCGTACATGTAACTAAGAGATTGAAGATAGGTCAATAAATTTTAGTTAGTATTTACAAGTTTTTCCCATAAACTTATAATATTTTCATTTCGACTGTGAGTGGACCACAAGGCACTTGATTGATAATTTATTTGCTTTACATCCGAATCGGTGAAATAAAAAGAATTCCAATTAAAGATATCGACATTTTTTCTGGCTGTTATCGGACTATAGTTCTAAGAACCGATATGATCCAGATACGTCCGTTGAAAGCTCATGGTCATGATAAAACAGTACTCGTATACCCAGAAGCCCGGTCACGTCATTATAACGGCAAATTATATTAGAGCGATACGGAAGTCGTAAAGTCTCTTGAGACTCCCGTGTTGCACGGTATTGCACACTTGAAACTTGCACATGTGAACTTGTCCCTTGCACACTGCACCGGCCACTGTAAGCGTAGAATTGGCAATATAACTTTATCTCCGATGATGTCCTTAGCAACGGTTCGGATTCGCAGGAGGCACGCTAAGGACTAAATCAAATTTTAGCCCTCCGCTCGGTGACGCTGTCAAGGCCAGTAGGGTCAACAGTAATACACATTCCCAAAAAAAATATTGCTTTTGGTTTCGTATTTCATATATTCCAGCAATTGTAAGTTTAAGACTTCACTTAACAAAAAATATTTTTGCATTAAATTCAAAACACAGAAAGAAATGAACTCACTTTACACGCTTTTACATATAAAAAGCAGAGGTCTTGGACCCATGAGGTATTGTTTTGTTTCCACTTCGCTGGCCATCTGATGACGTCATGCACCGCCTGCTTCCGATGTGGTCAGTGACTGAAGCCCTATGACGGTCAGCTTTGTTGAGGAAATTAAATTTTGACAAAAGGGAAAAATAAAACCTTATAAGTTTTCAAATAAGCTAAACTCTTGCCATTTTAGTGCCATTTTAATGTAAGAAAAGCACATAAAATTTCGCATTTAAGCAGTGTATGTCGTAAGCCAAGATTATTAACAAAGAAAACCAATTATAACTTCTAAATCGACAAAACACCATAGGTACTTTTTATACAGAGCAATTGCCATATGACCTCCGCAACCCTAAGGGCGAAACAGTAACTCATCGGATAAAGTAAATTACCTATCAAGACTTAACGATTATTATACGAGATTATTATATCAATTGGTACCGACAGCTTTACGTGCTTTACAAGGCACGGTGCGGAGACCCACAAGCGCCAAGACCGAGACAGATATTTGTAAAATAAATACAAACATTTGCCACGAGCGAGAATCGAACTCGTCACCAACACGCCAAAACGTTCGTCAAGTTTAGGAGTCAGAGTCTTAGCATTACTGTGTTCCGGTTTGAAGGGCACTGTAGGCTAGTATCACTACTCGGCAAAGGAGATTTAAGGACCAATATCTCGAGGTTGGCAACGCGTGAGTGGCACCTAATAATGGTGCTGCAAACGCTCATAAGCTACGGCAACCACTTACCACCAGGTGGGCTGCATGTTTGCTTGACCCCAGCATGTAGTTGTAGTATTCGGATGTTTACAGTGATTATGACCTCGACAACTAAACTGCATGTGCGTTACGTGAAATTAATTTTACGATTGTACGAAAATACTCGTAAAACTGTTTACTATCGTAAATATAACATTATTATAAATACTCATTACAAACTAAAGGAACAGGCAATGTTCTTAGAAATACGGCAGCTAACTAATAACATCAAGGAAAATCATTATTTTAATAGATTAAAAACCGATTAAGAACACACACGTGAATACTTGATATATACAAATTGAAGGCTTTTAAATCACCTAAGCTTTTTTCTATACAGATAAATAAAATTGTCTGTTTGTAATACCAAATTAACAGCTTTTCACTAAATGCATGAAAGTATATAGGACGCTTGCAAGAAAAAAAACATCAATTTTTAATATTTCTGTCTGTCTATTTGTTCCGGATAATCTCTGAACGGCTGGACTGATTTTGAAGGGACTTTCACTGAAAGATTGCTGTTGTTATAAGGAGCAACGAAGGCTAGATTAATTTTAGAATAAATTACAACGGAATCACCACCCGACCGGAGCCTTGTTATACAAGAACCAATTACTCGTTCTGCCCTGAGCAATGCTATGTAATTAACCATAACATGGTCTATATTTACAGAAATTTCATAGCAACCACTTTTAAAAACTACTTAAACAAATAATGCACAAAACTGTAGATAATTTAAGAGAAATCCATTACATGGAATAATTTCTGACACGTAAACAAACAATTAGACGCTGAGTGCATTGAAACATTTCTCTTTTAAAATTTTTGTAAGACTATTTAACAGCTGGAATCATTTGTCTACCAAACACGATTTATAACAAAAATATAAGGGCGGTTACAGAACAGGTTAATTTTTCTCGAGCGTATACGGTCGTGTCGGCATACGCGCTCTCTCTCTCACAAGATAAGAAGAAGAAAAAGAATTTCGCACTTCAAAACGCCGACCACGCGTACACGGGCGTGTACGCTCGCTCGAACGTGCGTCTCGGAGCTTATAAGCGCATTAACGCTTGTACGACTTGCGTGTGTAATATTTTTAAAACTGGACTAAGATCTACGAAAGCTTATAATTAAAGATACAAATTTGAATGCATTGCATGAACTAGGTTAACGGAGATCATAGGTGAATTACGACCAACCATCAAGTCTACACGTCCATCAGAATTAATGGTTATTTTTTAACGCGTGAATACTCCACCCACAACTCGCGTTGTTGTGGTCACGCCACAACATGACACGCGACATTTCCTCACATAAATTAAACATCGTGTAATTAACGCTTTTAAACCATTAAACTAATGTTTTCCAAGTAAAAATCATAATTGCATTTCCATGCATCATAAAAAAGCATAATTATTTTTCTTCATTGGATTATGTGTGTCTTTTTCTAGATCTACAGATGATTCGATGAAATGCAGTCTGTAAATATTTTATGACGACGTTTTGGCGCAGCGGTAGCGAATCCGCCTTAAGCGCCATCCTGTCTCGGGATCGATTCCCGCTGGAAGCATAATGTTTGTATTGACCACGCAAGCATATTTTCCGGTCTTGTTGTATTTGTCCTTGTCCTTGTATGTGTTTCCGAATCCCCGACACAGGATATCAATATCCTAATGGAGTATGCAGCCTTTGAGTATGCAGCGTTTTTATTTATTTCTTGAAAAGCATAAAATTAGACTTTGGTACAACTGAATGTGACCTTTCTAAGATATATTCTTTACTCTGATATTCAATCTATACAAACTAATAAAATTTAATAGTCTGTTTGTAATGTCACAAAAACTAGTAGCCCGTGAAATCATAAAACAGTATAATTAGACCCTGGGTAAATACCAGGAATAATACTAGGAAGATGTCTGTTTGTAATGTCAAAATAATAGCATTATACTGAGTGCATTTTAAAGTATTATGCGGTTCTTATAATTGATACCTATTCATAATATTTTGGCTGTCTGATTGTCTGTTTAATTCAGCTAGTAACCGAAACGGCTGGATTAATTTTGAAGCGATTTTTTCTGGCATACTAACGTTATATATAGAAATTTAGGCTACTTTTAGGCGATTAACAATAATTTTAAAGATTAGGTGAGCGAAGCTGCGGGAACAGCAAGTAATATATATATATAAAGAGCAGATGCACAAAAGAGTTCTCCCTCCTTCTTACAACCTTCAAACGGGGCGGGAAGAGGCATCTTGCGGGTAGGCAGAGCGAGGGTGGCTAGTGCAGTTTGCGTTTTGCAACCATATTAACCACTTTCGCGTGTGGACTCCACTTCCATTTACCATCAGGTGGAGAAGAGTCAATTGCCCCAGGGTTATAAAAACATCCGCTTATTTATCCATATTGATGTAAGTTAAATATTTAAGACCGAATATGTAATCCTTATTGATAGCATAATCATTTTCCTCAAACATTCTATTAGAACTCAAGGCCAGTGTTAACAATAAATAATAGTGGAATAAAGAAATAAAATAAATAGACTACTCACTCAGCAACCCCCATTAGGATAACAATATCCTGTGTCGGGTTCCGAAAACATACTCGGAATAAGGACTAACACACCCAGAGCGAAACCCATGCCTATATGGTCACTACCAACATCTATACCGAGCGGGAATCGAACCCGGGAACTGTGGCGCTTAGGCAGGTTCGCTACCGCTGCGCCACAACGCCTACCATCTACGCAATACTTAAAATAAAACGAGTTACAAATACATCATCGATTAAACCCACTTGTACCTGCATGATTAAAAAAAACCATGTATTGTTATTTTTCCATTGAATCTACATCGATTAAACTCTTACTTACTCCTAGATTACCTAAAACACTAAAAACAGAAAATACTATTATTTTGGGTCGATATTTCGGTAATGTGTAGAGAAAACGTTAAAAATTTTAACGAACATGAAGTTTTCTACTGATAATTACATATTAAAAAAACTTGAGAGGTGTCAAGGGACACCCGGATGGAACGAAGTTCCTTTCGATCAATTAGTGAATAAATTGTAATAAAATTTTATTTTTTTAAGTTATAATAATATTTTTTTATTATTAACATTATTTATTATTTACAAAAAACCTGTATACACTCAACAAAAATAATCGTCGCGACACCACACTGTTCAATGCGAAATAGAAATGAAAATATCTGGCTTGCTTTCTATAAGAGAGAGAGAGACAGACAAAGAAACATGCGACGCTGCACAGCTTACAATAGCTTACTATAGCAAAAAGTGTCGTGACAACTTTTCGTAAGAATTTTTCCGTCTAGCCCCCTTTCACAACGCGCGATAAGGAACTTCGTTCCAATAACGCAATTGAAACACAGTGGAAGCGACTCTGGCTTAAGCGCCACAGGTCGCCAATTCTATTCCAGCTCTGAGCATTTTGTATTGACCATACAAGCATGCTTCCGGTCTGGATGTATTTTTCCTTGACACTGTCAAGGTTTCCGGACCTCCGACACAGGATATAACTATCCTGATAGGGCCTTTGAGTGTGTATCGTTTATTTATTTTTATTAATAATAGCCCAAGGGATCACGATCGAACCCGCAACTCTCACATTAACATAGCAGAGGTGGCCCTTTAGGAGCTATTGAGGCTTCTTAATACTCGATATTTCAGTAATATGTAGAGGTAATGCAAAATTTAATAAACATTGAGGTCAGCGTTGCAGAATTATATCAAATACCTTTAAACGAGAAATTCTTGTAAATATATAATCTAAATCTCATAAACGACTCTAAAGATTTTCATGAAATCTAGTATTTCAGGGGATCTAGCTAGGATTTATTGTTAGAATTTTTTTTGTTTCGTTTTATCCGTTTTTCGAGTCCAGATGTCTGAAGTCCGATTTCCAAAAAACACGATTTACCAAAAAAATTAGTGAGCAAAGCTCGGTCATCCAGGTACTATTAATAATGTAAGTTAAACACAAACGATGATACAAAATTGAGGTATAAAATTTGAAGTTACATTTACGAAAGATTCACTTTCATTGTACCTATAAATAAGATACGATCCACAAACAAAAGCATAAGGTCAAACTTTCACTCGAGCTTTATTCACCGTAATAGAAAATAAACACAAACGAGTACTGAAACGACTAACAAAAGAAACGAAACATTGGAGCCACATAATTGATTATTAATAAAACATTGCATTGATTTATTTCGAGAATAACAAAAGACGAACGATTTCCCCCGGTTCAGAAGTTACGATGTTGATTTTAGATTAATAATTATTACGTTGTACAACACTGATCACCGTTTTTAACAAGATTCTTTTTTTAATTTTAGCTATGCCTTTTCAAGTCATTACTAATATTCTTATTGCCCTTCAAAATAAGCTTGTAGCTTGCGCTAGGAGTGGGTACGACCCCCCCCCAACCGCAGAGGTCAAACTTTGCGGTACCCTGGGCTTGTCGTGCCGGGGGGCTCAGTAGCCGGGAGTCGATTGTGCAGGTGGCACCTAGGAGGGTGGTGTCGTATGGGTCGCTCCGGTACTTTTCTGCTTATCATAATGGACTGCGAGCGGCTCCTGCGACACCGGTGGTGTGTTTAACCGGGGCCTTCAGCCCCGGTCAGGCGGCAGAGGAGGAAAACCTCTTTGAAAAATAACGACGGTCGGTCGTAGAGGGAAGCAACCTCTTTAAAAAGTTAGTCTCGGCGGGGGGAGCCCTAGGACCCAGGGCTCTCTTGGTTGGGTTTGCCGGGGCCTTCTGGTCCCGGTCGGTGGGGCGCGAAAGCGCCGTGGTTTATTGTATTTATGTATTATATGTATTAATACGTCTTTATGGCGGCAGTAGGTTGCCGCCCCAGACGGTGGCGGAAAGGCCTGGGCGCGTAAGCGTCGTGGAGTGTTATATATTTTATATATGTATAGTATGTATTAATATGTATGTATGGCGGTAGTAAGTTGCCGCCACCGGTAGGCCCCTCGGGGCAAGCGCCGGGGCGTCGCGGTTGTATGCTTCGGCGACCCCGCGGCGTCCCACTATGGCGCTAGATGGGACCTTGGGGTTTTAGTGGGTAGGGGAGCTCGGCTCCGAGTCCACACATCTCCTGCGCCATTGCATAACTGCTTTACCTTGCATTATTTAACCTGAGTAACTGCATTTCTCCAAGTAAAAAAAAAAAAAAAAGGAGTGGGTACGACGCGTTAATGGAGTTGACCCTTCTACCTGACTTGAACTGAGCTATCGAAACTTCAATTTTGAGCTGTTTTAATCCTAGCTTATCCATCATTATGTGCAACTGAATTTTAAAATTGTTTTACCAGATCCAATTTATTGAGTTAATGTTTGTCTTGTCGTAGCGTCACAGGCCAACGTAGTGTCAGAGTTCTTTATGTCGCCCGTATAGGTCTGATAGACTATTATCAAATTGATAAGATGATCTTCGAATCACGGAGCCGCACCGTGGTAATATTATTATAAGGTTACCAATCCATAGACTTACCACGCCTAAAACTACTTAACACAAGTGAGCACAGCTGATTATAAGCGTCTCTCCTATCTACTAATTCATTATTAATAATAATAATAATAATAAACGCTGCACACTCAACGGCCCCCATTAGGATAGTGATATCCTGTGTCAGGGTCCTGTAACGCATACAAGGACAAGGACAAATACACCCAATTCATTATATGTTCTTACATTCTAGTCATGACTTATGATAAAGATGATGAATTCCCGCTCGGTATGTTGTATTGACGTGTTGGTGCTTGTGGTTGCGTGTTTTCGGACCCCAAACACAAGATATGACAATCCCCGAAAAGGTATTAGCATTTATGATAATAATGCACAACATTTGACAAGACAAATTGTTGCGTTCGCACAATCACCGCAACCCCACTGTGGTAACAGTATTGATTAGTCTGCGGTTACTATCTCGTTTCGACTCGAATGGATCAATTGAAAAGATTGATTCATTGAAGCAAATGATCCGCACGTCGGTTGCTCGTCCTCGCGTTTCACATCGTATTAACTGTGATATGTAACGGTTAGTAAGTGTCAATTTTCTTTTTTTAGGGTACCCAATGGTTAAAACGGGAACCCTATTACTAAGGATACTTACTTCTGTTGCCGCTATTACAAGACATATTAAAAAACAGAATACAATAAATATTTAAGGGGGCTTACAACAAACGTGATTTTTTGCTTGTTTTTGATCGATATTGGGAACAGGTAGACGCTTGACATTCACAGAATATTTAGTTATATATTCATTTTAACAATAAATAATTTAATTTAAATAAATCAAATATATAAGGGGGCTCCCAAACGACAAACGTGTTTTTTTCCCGTTTATATTATAGACGATGGTACGGAACTATTCGTGCACGAGTCCGACCCGGCCCTGTTTTCTATTGAACATCAATATCAATTCTTCTCATATCTTTTAGATAATTTAAACTCACAATATTTTGGACTCAAACATCTCTCATATATTTTAGATCAATTGCTTGTGAAATTGCGTATTGTTTAATACTAGCTACACCCGCGGCTCCGCTTGCATAGTGTACCGATGTTGCTTTATTGCACGGAACCCTAATTTTCTAAAATTAAAGTAGCCTAAGTTACTCCTTACAACATCAGCTATCTCCCATTAAAATCGGTCCAGCCGTTTCTGAGATTAGCTGGAATAGCAGACAGACAATCAGACAAAAATTGATTTTATTATGTAGGTAAGCACCTTATTAAGTTATTATATACTTTCATATACATGTTGTGAAAAACAGTTAATTTGGAGTTACAAACAGACACTTCAATTTCATTAATTGTTTAGATATTTTTTCAAATAAAAAATGTTATGATATAGGAGATACATACATAGATTAAAAGTAGAACACGGAGTAGAAATATTGGTTATGAAAATTAATTGAAATTTAGTATTTCTTGCATTAGATGAAACAGCATAAGCTAGGTAATAAAAACTGTACTTTTTTGATACGAGTCTGATACAAATAAATAAGGAGATATTATGTAACACAGTTCAAAATGAGAGTGTCTCAATTTGTGTTAAAGACTGTAACTTACAGCTGAGTGAGATGATAGGATGAGACCGTAAGTGGCAAACCTAAAGTACAGTTAAGATGGTCTTTAATTATGTAGAAGGGTTTAGTGACGTACTATAAACTACGGACCGGCCCTTCGATACAAAAAATATGACCAAAGATTCGCTCGTTCTCCTTAGTAAATAACTCAGTATTGCGAGCTTGTGACGCTAACTTCATTCCATTATATTGCACGCTTGTAACTAACGATAACGGTAGTAGAGCCATGCTTCTCTCAGCACAGTGCCGGCTCGTCTGGGGAAGTACTACCTTTTCACAGAAAATCGGTGTAAACTAACAGTATCATTAGCTACTGTTGCGTTTCGTGCGATGAGTGAGAGCGCAGGAGGCCCAAACTGCCACCCCCTTTGTTCCCTTCCTTTTTCCCTTCTCATCCCTTCCCAGTAGTTCCTAGTAGTAGTTAGTGTTCCTCGAGTTGTGATACTTCAAGTATAGCAAGCGTTCATAGGTTGCGGTAACTGCTTACTCAGGCGGACCGTATGTTTGTTTGACAACCATCAAATAAAATATAGAACGACGAATCTTTTGACATTTTATTAATATAGTACACGTCTCTATAAAGTAAGTCAATGTAGTAGAAGTATTTTAAAACTTAATATCCCCTAGTAAATCCCCTGATCTTTAGTATTCAATGTCCAGAAGGTAAGCAGAAAGCATTTAATGCCAGTAGGGGATTATTGGATCAATTTGCATCGCCTGTGCCACGCAGATTGCATTAAATCCCAATTCAGCAGAGGGTTAAGCATACGCAAGCGGAATCATAAAATCTACAGCCGCTATGCCTGCCTTGTTTGGATTGAAGATAACTTAAAACGGGACAGGCCGTATGCAGGTGAGGTGTTGTGTGTATGAAGTATTAATATGAAAGATGTATTCTTAGAGCGTAAGGACAGTGATATACAGCATTCACATTATAATATACAATTGATACAAATTAAGAATGACACAGCTACTAAATTAGACCCACTATGGGATGGCCCATATGCTGGGCCATTTAAGAATATAATTATATTAAGAAAACAGAACTAGGACATATAATATTTTAGAATAACAAAAAATTATGTATCATTTTTTTCTCTCAACATCACCAGGCTTTATGTTTGTTAAAGTTAAGTTAAAAGTTCTTCTAAACTTATTTAAACTTTGTAAAGTATAAGTGTACTTTATAGGCAGATTCTATTTAAACTTCTTTCTCTAAAGGATCCAAGATAAGAGTTGAGATGAATAAAGTTTACTGTTAGTGAAGTTATGTTATATTACGCGCATTACTAAGTATTCACAATTTTTTTAATAATCGTTCTGCTGAAGGATTTGTAAGACATCATTAGAAGGCAAATGGAAGTCAATTACCAATATAAATAATTACAGTAATGATTGCTATCTATTATCAATTAAAATTGTTTTTTTATTTTTATTTATTATTGTGTTCTTTATTTTTATTATATTATTAATAAAAAATAATAAACGCTACACACTCAACGGCCCCCATTAGGATAATTATATCCTGTGTCGGGGGTCCGGAAACATTCACAATGACAAGGACAAACACAACCAGACCGGAAAACATGCCTGTACGATTAATACAAACATCTGCTCCGAGCGGGAATCGAACCAGCAACCGTCGAGGCTTAAGGCAGACTCGCTACCCACAACGCCACAACGGTGTCAATATTAGTAATAAGTTTATAGTTTCTGAAACTTGTTTTTTAATCGATTAATGTTTGTTTTTTTTTAAGTATCTATTATTTATAACTTTCATACAATATCATATTTAAATGTAAATAATAACACAGCCACGTCAGAAGCATTAATTAGGGTGTCATTGAAAATCAGTATTGGGTGAACTCGGGTCACCCAAAGTATGCTGAATGGCACACCTTTTTGGGACACAGCATTGTTTTTGGAAAGGACATCATAAATTTTATTTATTAATCTGTTTACTTTTTTTTGTTTGGTTCTTTTTTTCCATAATTTTCTTTTTTTATTTACTAAGTTATTTCTTTTTTTATAGTTATAGTAGTTTTGTAAGTTATTGTTAAGTTTAATTGTTTTTTCATATTTTTTTTTTATTCTACGTCTGTCTTTTTTTTAACAACCATGTATTGTCCCAAATAAATTACTTCTTTCTTTCTTTCTTTCTTTTGCTCTAAAAATTTTCAACGTTTTATTATACTGGAGCATGGAGGTCTTCTATATTTCTAATATGCCTTCTTCTAATACGCTTTCAATTCATATAAATGATAATTTTGTTTAATAGAAGCGGCCATAAATTTTGTTTAATGAACGCTAAACTTGTACATAGCACCAAATTTTGGCTTCATAAACTAAATGTCTATTCTGCGAAATGGATTCCACTACAATAAAATCCAAACAACTTCAGGGCATAACATTTTAATTAATATATCCCAACCTCTAACAAAGAATTGATGACTTGAAAAGAGCTGCTATGATTCGAAACTGTTTTTTTTTTTTTACATTTAATAGTATTTTAAATTGAACAATTTAAAATTGCTTTCAAAATACCTATACTTGAAAGAATATTTTGACTCTGAATTTTAACTTAAATACCTATAATAGGTATATCTCGAAGATAATCTAAAAATATATTAACGCAGCCACATAATTGTATTTGGCAATAAAAAAAATCATTCCGTATTTCCGCACCGTCACTGAGATGTCCGTTCCTGTTATTGAATATCTTATTTATAACCCCGCGAACTATTCAGAGAGGCCTGATGGGTATTTGATGTTCACAAACGGGTCATTTCCTTCAATAATCTGCATGTGTATGTAAGGCAAGGTCATCGCTGTGTATACCATGACCGAATTATACTGAATACGAGGCGTGGCCGTTACACCTTGCGACTTATACACTGGATTTTTTTTTTTTTTTTTTTTTTTATGTTAGAAGTTGGCAAACAAGCATACGGCCCACCTGATGGTAAGTGGCTGCCGCAGCCTATGAGCGCTTGCAGCACCATTAGTAGGTGTGCCACTCACGCGTTGCCAGCCTCGAGATATTAGTTCTTAAATCTCGTTCGCCCAGTAATTTCACTAGCGTACAATGCCCTTCAAACCGGAACACAGTAGTGCCTAAACACTACTGTTTGGCGGCAGAATATTGGACACTGCGGTGGTACCTACCTAGCCGGCCTCTTGCAACAAAAGACCTACCACCAGTGTGACTGATTGCACTGGTGGAATAATCTCTGTTGTGACAGAGGTTATCCCAACAGCGGGCGATGGGGTCGTCACATCCCGACGCCTTTACATTAGTTTATTACAATCGTATAACTATACCCATTCATGTGGTTACATTTGACACCGTTTTGGCGTTGTGGGTAGCGAGTTCACCTTAGGCCTCGACGGTTGGGAGTTCGATTCCCGCTCGGACAGATCCGGGCGTTTGTCATTGTACCATGGCTCGGAGAGCACGTTAAGCTTTCGGTCCCGGTTGTTATGGCATAACATCTGTTAATAATCGTATACTCTTGATAAGTAAATTGCTCTTATCCAATGAGTTACTGGTTCGCTCTTAAGGTTACGGAGGTCAGATAGTAACCGCTTGTAAAAACTAATAACCTGTCAAATCCGGACAAGAGTAATAATCAGACCCTGGGTATACTAATAATACTCGTATAATACCGGGAATAATGCTATGAAGATTTGTATAGTTAAATGTTATTTGGAACGGTAAAAAATCCTCAAAAGATTGCAAAATTATCAGCATTAATCTTATTGGAAAATGTTAAATAAGTGATGTCATCATTTCTGAACGTAACTACGTACACAGAGCAATAAAATTCTAAGTTATTAGTTTTTATACAATATTATTATTGCTCAATGATGTATCTCTACCTAGCATTATTCCCAGTATTTTCCCAGGGTCTGATTATTACTCATATCTGGATTTGACAGGATACTAGTTTTTATACAGAGTGAATGCCATCTGACCTCCGTAACCGAAAGGGCGAACCAGTAAGTATGAGTTAACGATTATTATCAGATGCTATGTGATAACAACTGGGACAAAGCCAAAAGACAAACGTCCAGTCCAAAACAGATATTTGTCATTACAAACATCTGCCCGAGCGGGAATACAACCCGCGACCATCGAACCTTGCTACCGACATGCCACAACGGTAAACGTATAATATAAAATATCTAAATACTATTTGCAAGGTCGACTGAGGGAATTTGTGTTGTGTCAGGAAACGTGTGGTTTTCAAAGCTTTCCACCAAATGACGTCAGCCACTTGGGATGGGGTGTTGAAAAGCCCTCTCAGCGAAGTTTCTGTGGAACTTGTACATATTTTACGGTACTATCACTGTAAATTAATGTGACGTTTTCTCGTTTGGAAGTCTATTTCTGCTGTAATCAAGATGAAGTTTGTTTACGCAAACATCGAGTTCGTTGAGTCATCTCTCGAATTAAAATAATCGATGTTATTTGATAAATCTATACCTGCAAACATTGTATATAAATACTTAATAATGGCCTCGAATTTATGAGTTGTTATTTTCTAATAGATTTAAATAAAAAGGAATCCTTAACACACTTTTATAGTATACAATGATAACTAGTAGTAGTAGGGCAGCGGTAGCAAGCCTGCCTTAAGCGCCACAGATTGGGGGTTCAATTCTCGCTCGATACAGATGTTTGTATTGACGATACAGGCATGTGTTCTGGTCTGGGTGTATTTGTTCTTGTCATTGTGTATATTTTCGGACCCAGAGAAACAAAATATTTAAAAAAAAATTACTAATAGGTCATATACCGTGCATAATAATTTCCTCTATAATTATTTACTCGTTTACCGGATCCGTATGTATAATATAAGGTTTATTACCTATCACAGGTTTTTATATAGGATTTGATTTTTGCACCTACTCAGTTGGTCAATATTTAATATTGACGTCACCAGAATAAATGTTTGTCTCAAGAAAATGATCCAATAATGGAGTTGAATCTGCTTCTCATTACCGAACATATGTTTATACGTCATGCTGATATCAAAATTTGAATTAATTTATGTAAAAAAAAATCTCCTTATCATATGATGCGGTAGCCTTACAGGAGCAGATCTCACTACAGTGACCATAACTAAAGACATTAATGGTCTAACATCACAACAATCTTTCGATGTTTGTTGTGATATTAGACTTTATTTATGATTATTATTATGAGCTTGATTTTAATACTACTTTTTTTAGCGGCTTCAGTGAGTTCCCATGACTGCCTGTCATTCATAACCAACTTCTCATCCTCACGAGGCCAGGTATCTTTAAACAGATTTCCTTCCCGACAGCAAAAAACGTTATTGCCAACCGACATGATAGAGTAGAAAGGGATAGAAAGGTTGGAGCCACTAATTACAAAACTCGCAATATGCTACTTCGAATCAAGCCAATTAGACCCGAAGTATCACAAGTGTATTGCCCAAAGAAGGAAAGAAAAGGATGGATAGACGAAGGAACGAAAACAGAAGAATATAAAATTGAAAACTTCAATGAAACTCACAGAAGATCTACCTGTCTACAGTGGAACCGGCACAATTACGGCAAACAGTAAAGTTATATGACTTATTTTATGAACCAGGAAATATTTCATAAATATTATTAAACCATTTCGTTGTACAAAATCAGAACACATTGCTAATGTTTAGACGCACGCAGACTACAAAACTCGTAAAATCGTTGCATTGTGTTGCGACCTACAAGTGCCATAACGCCGAGTGTGAGACCCTCGTGAGTGACGTCACCGAGGGAGCGCAGTTTTATCCGCAACGAATGCAAAAATCATTTATCGTATAAAATGTTATATATTTTCTTGTAATTAACAAAGTTTTGTTATATATGCAATACATTATATGATATAAATAAAGAAGTAACTAACCACGTTTAAAAACATTGAAATAAGCAAGATTTTTCATCTTCTATATAACGAGCAGACCAAATTATACATATTTACTTAGAAGCTTTTATTTAATAACTAATATAAACGCCCCTTAAATTTACACACATAATAAAAATAAACAGCCAGATTATTTATTATTTAAGGATGTGTATACGTCTATATGTCAAATGAAATAAGAGTCAAACAATTATGTTAATGTGTGAACGACGGGACTGACAATCTCACAAGAGTGTTTATTTAGTCTCTAAATAAATAAAGAAAAAAAAGTTGTAGTATCATTCCAATGTGTATTATTGTATAGTGATGATATTACTATTTTATCAAGGGACAAGAACGTGCTACCTAATTTTCGGCTGACGCTTAACAAATGAAGTACGCTACTGCCTGAAATTGAGTCTCCTCAGAGCAGCGCCAAGGCTTCTTTATAAGGGTGGATGAAATAAAAGGGGTGCGGAAAAAAGTTGTCTCTTTCACAAAGTGTTTAAAAAGTAGATGTAAAGAAATTTAATTATTTTTTTTATTTATTCAATTTCAAAACATTATTTGCTTAAGTAGGCCCATAAGCATTTTTGAATCATCAGATTTAGAGTCTGTTATGTCCATGTAGGTGGTGCTACCGCCAATTAACAAAGTTATTGGTATGAATTCATTAAATATAGACAAACAAGTTACCAAGTCCGGTGGCCATAGGTAGAGTTTTGAAATATACACGCTTTCATTTTCACACAATAATCGGAATGTTCTACTGAAAAAGGCTTTAAAAATGTAACTCTAAGAAGTGATGTACCTTTATCAAATTGGGGATGTATATTTGAAGAAATATTAATTTTATTTGATGAAATTTATGTAAGCATCCTTGGAAGCTGAAGCTAAGATAGAGTCGGTAAAATAAGGCCTTCACAAGAAACATCAAACGACGTATTTTAGGTTACATTTTGAACTGTAACATTATATTACTTAAGCGAATTTACAAAGCGAATATTTAAGCAAACATCAAAGCTAGCAAAGCATAAATGTTAAGACAGTAAAAGGAACACTTGCTGAACACAGATTAGACTGTATAGAAGAGAAGAATGACTAATATTTTATGTAGTCATGACTATGTCTGCCTAGAATTTTGCAGGTTCTCACAGAAGTTCAAACTGCTCCACCGATTATACGAAGCATGTGAAAAGGCATTTCTTCCTAGCTTTATTCCCGGTATTTACTCAAGGTCTGATAATTACTCTTATCGGGATTTGACAAGTTTCTACACAAAGCGATTGCCATCGAACCTTCAGAACCCAAAGGGCGAACTATTTTTCTCAAATGAAACTAATATTTTAATATTCTTTAAAAGACAAAACCGTATTATAACGTTGATGTCAATAATAAACAGGCAGACAAATCGAAAAAAAAATTTAGGTGCTATCATTTCCAAATACCAATTAATGTTTTAAAATTTCAATATACAAAAAGGCCCTAAATGGTGTAATATTTATTTATTTATACTTTATTGCACAAAGTGCACAAAAGGCGGGCTTAATGCTAAAAGCATACTCTACCAGCCAACCCTAGACGTGGAAGAAAGAGTGTGGGTAGGCGTGCAAAAAAAAAAAAAAAAAAATATATATAATACTACAGAATCTATTTTATTATAAAATCTAGAATCTATCATACTACGAAGTCGCCAACATAATATTTCCTTAACGATTTTATAAATCCAAAGCAAAGTCCGCCTTTAGCGAAACGTGGCCTAAGAAAATATACAAATTACTTCCCCTCCGTCCCTTTACTTCCCTTTCGAAAACATGACAGGATTCTTTCCTGTAACAGGAGACGGTTAATATCGTCGAAGCCCTGCGTTTACGAGCTTAAGATTACCGACTAAGCTTTAAGCTCCAATGTTACATCAAGGTGAGCGAGATTATTTTTAGTCACCTGACATCATTGCTTATTGCAATGAATTGTGACCTTAAGTTCATGTTTGAAAAAAATATTCTATAATGCTCTTAACTAGTAAATGTGTAGTTAATTTATAAAATTACTTTTATTATTATATTATAACGAAGCTTTATGTTAGCTTACTATGCCTGAGGGTTATAGTCTATTTTATCTATTTAGAACTTTCTTAGTTGTATATTTATTATATAATTATAGACTCATAAACAACTAGATAGAATTCTACTAAAAAAACTATTTTAATTGTATTTCGTGATTTTCTATAACAATGGATTTTTCTGATGTAGGCAGTACTACATTTTATTTACCTTTCTCAAGCCAATATAAGCTTTATTTATATTTGCTTAGATAGGTAAACAAAACAGCGTAACGTAGAGAAAAGAATATTTTAATATTTTTATAAATTAGGTTGTTCTTTTCTACGTAGGGTTGGTAATGATATTTTAAAAGTAAATTATTAGACGTTATTTTTCATCCAGACACTTTATATTCATATACCACTTCAGAATAATCCTTATGGGCTTCCTCAAAGTGCCTCGGAGAGCACGTTAAGTGTAAGTGTTAAGTAACCTGTCAAACCTGGGTATGAGTAATGAGCAGACCCTGGGTAAAATACCGGGAATAATGCTAGAAAGAAGAAGACCGGCGTTTTTACCGGCGTCGGGATGTGACGACCCCATCGCCCGCTGTTGGGATAACCTCTGTCACAGCAGAGATTATTCCACCAGTGCAATCAGTCACACTGATGGTAGGTCTTTAGTTGCAAGAGGCCGGCTAGGTAGGTACCACCGCAGTGTCCAATATTCTGCCGCCAAATAGTAGTGCTTAGGCACTACTGTGTTCCGGTTTGAAGGGCATTGTACGCTAGTGAAATTACTGGGCGAACGAGATTTAAGAACTAATATGTCGAGGTTGGCAACGCGCGAGTGGCACCTACTAATGGTGCTGCAAGCGCTCATAGGCGGCAGCCACTTACCATCAGGTGGGCCGTATGCTTGTTTGCCAACTTCTAACATAAAAAAAAAAAAAAAGACTACTTCAGAATAATATTTTAATTTTCGAGTGTAATATCATATATAATTGAACAGCCAATATGTGCCTGAGAAAATCGAATCGGAATATATATTATATGGACGGAGCAATACCAGAAGCAATACCATGTCAACCCACAAAATTGAAAAAACTGAGTTATATATGCAGAAGTGTTGGTAAATGGCTCAAGAACATTTTTCTTTAATATTTGTAGGGTTTTAAGCTTTAAAACTTCTTAAAGAACCATTTTTAAATCATGCAATTTATGTATTATTTTAAACGTTCTGGGTTATATTATATACGAAATATGCAGTTTGTATACTTATTTTTTGTGAAAATAAGTAAAATAATTTATATAAATCTGAAATTGCCAAAAACTTAACCAATACAGAAAAAAAATTCATATAAAGCAAGTTGTTCAAAATTTTCAAACGCGTTTTTCTCAAAATGACATTCGTGTGGGTTGACATGGTATTGATTATTTGCGTCCATATATATTAGAGAGGGCTAATAAAAGTACGTACTAGTACTCGTACTCGTACGAAAACTCAAAAGCAGCAGTAAAAATTTTATAAATACGTATTTCATTTTTCTTTCCCCGAAAGTAGCACAATTATCAATTCTTCATTTTTCTCAAGAGTCGGTAACCCTAAATGTAATAAGCATGAAGGTAAAAGGATTTGGAAAATCTTTTCTGCTTCTTACAGTCTTACTTCGAGCATTAAATTCATTCAATACGAATTCATTTTATAATAAATGTATTATTGAGTGCAAAATATATCTATCACTTCGAAGAGGTTATATTTGACTCAATTATCATTTCGTATATCCTTTATTTCTTTGTTCGAGATTTTTTCCGTGATGATTCTTTATAAACTTTCAATGATCTAATCGACTCCCAAGATCAATAAGAGCTAATTACCCGAAATCACTATTTATATAACACGATTGTTTTTGTTAGAAGTTTATATGACGTAAGATATATTTATATGATTCAGAGTTTTTTAGAAACGTTAACACATTCTCCTTTACCTGTAATTGTTCGCCCAAAAACAAAGTTTCATGCTTCTAACTTTCAACTCCGTTTTAAGCCGTCAAGGGATGAATTTCGAAGAACCCTTTCTTAGTACTCGTTTAAGTTTTAAAACAACACTCGTGATAAAAGTTCAGCGTTCTTGGTCCAAGTGTTTAGAATGGGCGTTGATATGCCAATCAGGTATTCTCCTTATATATAATATATAGATTATTACAATACAACCAAATTGATAATATATTAAAGTCTGCCCCGATTTCGATCTCTTTAGAAATAGTAGCCCCAACGTTACGTAATCCAGCAGATGTTTGTTTACCCCAAATAATAGAACGCCTGGGAACGGAAGCGCCGATAATAGCTGTGCTGAGATTAACTTTAATTTTAATAGGACGAATATCGCGATTCAAGATGAAACCAACAAAATCTTAGTCAAAGTATTTTAAAATACAAGTAATTGTAAAATCTTTTATTTATGTTTAATACAAGCGAATGCCCTTTTGAGTAGGTTCAACGATTTTTTCAATTAGCCATTTCGGTTTTTATGTCATGACGATTGACAAGCAGGCATACATTCCGCCTCATGGTAAGCAGTCATCGCAACCTATGAACGCTTGCTATACATGCAGTATCACATGCGCGTTACCAACCCAAGTGATACTAGGGAAGGGTTGAGATGGGAAAAAGAAGGCACCAAATAGAGATTGGAAATTAGGGCGACTTTCTGTGCGGGGGTCGTACTTCGCGGGTTTAACCGACCTATCTGTGCTATAAGGAACATGGTTACTACTATTACTACTGCTTTAGCTATAATTGACAGATAGATAAGCAGCGACACTCTTTTTATTTAAATGTATGTAGGTAAAACTTCACCTATTATTATTTTTTACTAAATGGGTTCAACAATTTAGAAAGGACTGAACAAACCATGGTTTTTATTGTATTTTTTTGTCTATTACTTTCAAAGTACAGAATAAAAAAATTATTGCAGTTTACTGTATCCTATAAAATCCTTTAGGCGGCAGTGTGGTGACCAACATTTGGATTGCAAATTTAAAGTTAGCAAATAAGACAAGTTAGTCAAGAATATAAGATGATAAATCCTTTAGAAATAAGATTATCAATCAATGTTTGCATTAATGTAATCATACTAATGTTAATACTTTACGAAAACAAAGTTACGGATAAACAGTACTACATATACGTAGAACTGATTAATAAATCCAGACTGTAATGCAGTCAACTGCATAGAAGTTGGTGTGGTGCCAATTGTAAGAAGATTTGGACGGAATGGCATGCCGGTACTGTATTAATATAAAATTCGTTTTTCAATTTTTTATATGTTGCTTGCTTCAATACTAATGAAAAACAATTTATTTAATGCAAATTCACTGAACTTTCATCGTAACATAATGTATGTTTTAAGTCTGTTTTGGAAATAAACAATTTACAATTAAAAACAAACAAATGTTTATTTTAATATACTCTATACTTCTGTATAAAGACTATCTAAGATCTTGAATATAAAATACAATAAATTATTGCATAAGTAATTATTAATCATTTATATAGTAATTTACTTTATCTGACTTGGACAATGTCATCGTATTTTTTTAGATTTATAATTTTTTATAGTAGACTAAAATAACTTTATATACAGAATTTTCATACTGTAATTTATAGATACAGTAAAGACTTGATTAACTGGACTAATATTTTAGATTCATAGATTAGGATAGTGGGTTTAGAGATATGTGACTTCATGATGTCACTAGATAATGTCTCAATTAGGCCACTAGACCAGGTCAATCAATGTGGCCTTTCAGGGCTTGAGAAAAAATGTTAAGGCTTTTTCTTGTATAATTAGAATGGTTTTTATGCAATTAAAACAAGTAGATTTTTAAAGGTAAAGTTAATACATTTAAGTTTTAAGAAAGTATAAAAATATTATTAAATTAAAATGAATTTCATTTCTATCACATAAATATATTATAAACTTATAAAATGAGGAAATTAAAAGGTGAGGCGTCAAAATTATAAACTTGCGACACGTGATTGAATATGTTTCTATTAAACAAAATGCCTATAATTTGTAGGAATGTGTAGTAGTTTAAATATACAATACTATTAATTTAAACCTTTTCCATAAATTATGTAACAACATAAAGCACGAGCAAGCAAATTTTAATCGAAGCGAAAACTTCCCTATACTGAACTATGCTTTCAAGATTCAAAGTATGACTAAAATTATATTTAGGAAGCTTAAAATATAAAAATAGGTCATATCCGTATGCTTAGTGACACCTATACCCAAGTGTCCCAGTCGCAACTCGCAACCCGCAATACAGCTAGGAGAGCTGCGCAAAATTATGCCGTTTAAATTCGCTACTTTAAAATCTCACTTTTAACACAAATTCTAACCAACATAATAAATAATTAAATAATGAAAGGCCTGTCGGTCATTTATTAGCCGTCTAAGTTACGTGAAATTGTCAAGAAAACCAGGAAAAACTGAGAAAATCTTATTTGATTCTTACCTGTTTACTTTTGTTGTCGATACCATTTGCCTTGCCGTCTGCAATATTACCGTTGTTTTCCTCACTTTTTTCACTTTTCACACCCTCCAATGCCATTTTTAATTAGTTAGTTTATTCACTCTCATACATAGAATTGAAATATTTACGCTTACTTCACTGAACATAAATTATAACGCCACTAATTCAATACGAAAGAGTACTCCCATAGACAAGCAACGGTTACAGCAACATAGCACATCGCAGCTGCCGACGCATCGAGCGCGAATGAAACGTAAAATGAGTGAAACAAAAACTGTTTTGACAAGAGAAGCACAAGCCCAGATATTACAGATTATAGTTAATGCTCCTTCGATGTGCTGATGGATATTATGAAATTAATTGCAGATTGGTTAATATAATTTTTTATAACCCAATTTTTTAAGTATAAATAGATATTTATTTTAGTAAGTTTACTATTGTAAAAGTTTACAACAGCTATATCATAATAAGATATAAATGGCATTATAGATTTAATTAATATAATGGATTACTATAATAGTTATAATTACTAATTTATTTTCATGACTAATATTTTTACAAAAATATACTATGTATAAAAATCATTTTTAAAGACCGAAAAATGTTCATTGTCTCTGCTCATGAAAATAGCGGCAAACCTTAAACATAGATGGCGCTTTTAGTATTATTTATGAAACGAAATTAAATTAAATCTATAAAGATACAATATTCTACAATAAATATTTAATTACGTTCATCTCTACCAATTTTATAATAAATAGAATGTCAGGAAAAAATAGACAAGAACCATATATTTATTTTTTATGGACAGGCCCTTCCATACAAAAAGGTTTAAATATTCGCTGGTGTACCTTCGTAAATTTAATTCGCACTAAGCCAACGAAACGAAGTTAGTCACAAGCTTATTATATTATTCAATGAAGTTAGCTTCACAAGCGTGCATCGAATAACTTTAACTTGTGACTAAATTCGTTTCGTTGCAATAGTGAAAATTTATTAAGGAGCAGAAGGGAGTCTACACATTTTTCTGTACGGAAGGGCCGATCCTTTTTTATATAATGGCCATTTGAATTAAACAATATAAAAAAATACAAAAAAAGTGAAACCTCCCCGGCGGGGAATCGAACCCGGTCTCCCGCGTGACAGGCGGGGATACTTACCACTATACTACCGAGGATTATGACTGGACATCAAAAATAGTTAATATAAAAAAATGTGTTTATTACTGTTCATTCTCTCTGAAACAACCGAATAAATGGGGCATTTATTGTTTGGGTTTATAATTAATCAACCAAATGAACCTAAATCATAATTTTACATCTACAATGTGTTTCAAGACACCGTTAAAAAAATTATATTAGTCACCTGTATGCATTGACTTACTTTAAATGGCCGCACCCTCATAGTAATAAAATGTCCCAATCAAAATCCCAATGTTTGCGCTCCTGGTAAATTCGTATAACCGGATCAAAAGATGGTACTCGGATATACAACTCTTTTAACAAATAAGGACAATCTATTTTATTGTTTGCTATGTTACCTATTAACATTATATCAGCTATGTCTCTACGAATAGTTAAGGGTATCAAATGATGTAGTCTACATGCTTCAAAATAGTCCAAATTGGTTGTTCTTAGTTTTTTGAGTAGGAATGATATGAATTTTCTTTGAATAGATTCGATACGATTAGAATATATGTCATACATGGGATTCCATACTTGACTGGCGTATTGTAATTGACTGCGGACTAATGTACAATATAAAATTTTTAGAGCCTTCGAATTGCTGAACTGTTTACAAATTCGCATGAGAAAACCAAGTGTCTTAAGCGCCTTAGAGACTATTGTTTCTATGTGTTTATCAAAAATGAGCTTTGAATCTAGTGTTATGCCTAAGTCTTTTATAACATTGACTCTGTTAAACGATTGGTTATTTAAGTAGTAAGAATGAATGTATGGCGTCGGCTTACGAGTAAAAGTTATAACATTGCATTTGGAAATATTTAATTCTAGTTTATAAATTAAACAATATTGACTAAAAGTGTTTAAATCATTTTGTAACAAAGCACTATCACAAGGGTTTTTGACAATTTTGCATATTTTCATATCATCTGCATAAAGGTAAATTTTAGAGCACTGAAAACATTTATCAATGTCATTAATATATAAGATGAATTAAAAGGGTCCTAACAATGATCCTTGTGGAACACCAGAAGGAATGTATATCCAATTAGACGTAAAACCATTAAGAACTACTGCTTGACATCTATTTTTTACATAGGATGTAAACCAGCGTAAGAGATCCCCATGAATTCCCACTGATTCCAGTTTCAAAAGTAAAACATTGTGATCGATACGATCGAAAGCTTTGCTGAAGTCGGTGTAAATGACGTCAACCTGACAACACATTTCCATACCACTAGTCGCTAAATCAACAAAACTGATGAGGTTCGTGGTGGTGGATCTGCCTTTAAGAAAACCGTGTTGGAAAGGGGTAGTTAAATTTTTTAAACTATTATACATTTGATCATAAATAACCCGTTCAAGAATTTTAGCAAATATGCATAACTTAGAAATTGGCCTATAATTAGTGACGTCATTTATTTTATCTTTTTTATGGATTGGTGTTATAAATGCCGATTTCCATATTAGGCACGATTCCTTCTTTAAGTGATCTTCGAAAAAGCAAAGTTAAAGGGGTCATCAAACTAAGTGCACACTTACGTATATAAAAAGGGTGGATATGGTCAGGTCCAGCCGACTTCTTAAGATCTAAGGTTGTTAATAATTGATAAATTTTTTGCTCATTAAATTCAATATTATTTATAGAATGATTTATGTTATTATATTTAAAAAGATTATCTTTATTATATGGCGAAGGTTTAGAATTCACGAAGTTTGTTGAAAAGTAATGAGAGAACATTTCAGATATTTCCTGACCTGACGTACTTGATTGCAAGCCGTAATTCATCGTCGAAGGCAGACGTGAAGATTTTCTTAAAGATTGAACGTAGGTCCAGAACATTTTTGGATTTGTAATGATTGAGTTTTCTACAAGTTTTATATAATGTATTGTTACTGAGCCATTTCAATTAGAAACAGAGAAAAGTAAAAAATATTTACATTGAGATTTCTTATGAAATTACACATAAGTATGTATACACATTCATATCTCCAAAACATGAATAAATATTTACAAACTTAAATATATTGCGCAGAAAATGTAAAATTCCATTTCAAAGAAAATTTTTATGATATATATAGTAAATTGTAGTAAACAATTTAACATTTTTAACTAACTCAAAAAGGAGGAGGCTCTAAATTCTGTATTTCTTTTTTATGTTTGTTACTCCGAACTCCGACCTTTATGAACCGATTGGGATTTGATTTTGTTTGGAAGGATGTACTTCCCGTTTGCTTCCATTTCAAAGATCCCATTTTTCGTCTTCTAGTAAAAAAATATCATGACTAAAGGTCTAATAATAATAAGGTTTGTTAACACTGGTCTGCAAAATTTAAACTTGTTTTTGTCACACATAAACTTACATCATATTATGAATACACTATGATCCCTAAGCAATTATATCACAATAAAAAAAAATGACACGTCAGGTTTTTTATTACTTAATATACAATATAATATATAATATGTTGCCTCATTCTTACAACCTGGGGTCCTTCAAACGAGGCGTGAAGAGGCACCTTGCGGGTAGGCAGGGCGAGGATGGCTAGTACAGTTCGCCTTCTGCAACCATATTAGCCACCTTCGCGTGAGGAGTCCACTTCCACTTACCATCAGGTGGAGTGAAGTTATTTGCCCTCCGGCGTTTATTAAAAAAATAAAAATAAATAAATAAAGTTATGATTTTCGTATAGTAGGTTTAATTTTTGATCGTGATAACAAAAAAGATGTTTTTGATAAGCCACGGTCAAAGAATTCAATTGGAAGTATTGAACAATGATTGGTCAAATAATTAATCGGTCAAATTTCAATTGAATATGATACACAATAATAAATATAAACGTTTTATCGTTCAACAATAATGATGTCGTCCATTAGGTGAATGGTAAACGGACAATAAATATCCTGATGACGTATCGAGAGATAACGAGCTTTATCAAACGAAACGTACTGTACAATGAGGTGGAAAAATGTTTGAGAAGCTTTTATTTTTTATATAAATATCTTAGACGTAAAAATAGTACCAGTACGGCAACTCGACCGCTTAAAGAAGCAATGGAGAACAGCATAAAAAAAAATGGAATAGGTATGTACTTGATACATTATACTAGCAGACCACAAAGGATTTAGTTGTATAAAATGACAGACATTTGTTTGACATTGCCAGTTTTGAATATGAACACTCGAAGTTTTATTTAACTTAATTTAATGCATTTATAGCATCATTATAAACACATTTTGTGATTCTGCACTTTCCACCCTATAAAATTTAAGTATGGAAAAGTCTAAAGAAGTATGCTTAAAAATGGGCCCGAAGTATTCTCTTCACAGATTAATACATTGAAGATTAACTATAATATAATTAATAATATGCTAGTATTCTGATTCTGAAGATTTTTTTCATTTAAACACGCTTTTTTCGATAATCCGATTTTAAAAAGCCTTTCTACTTTAGGTAGCCCCCTTAGTGACGAAGATTTAGGCTTAATAATTTCACTGTATAGGTACCATAGCGTACTTGCAAAAAATACTAAGTAAAACTAGTCTAAAATACAAATAAAATCTTAATTTGTGCCTTCAGAATGGTTCCAATAAACACTATTTTAATGGATAAAAATCATTATATTCTTTTTAATACTTTTACGTTGTTCAATTTCCTTTAAGGCCAACGACCATTCTAGTGTAATTATAAAATACCCAATAATTATTATTATTGTATTTAAAAACGCATTACGAAAATACAAAGTTACGAAATTCAAACTCAACATGACTAAGCAATAATACAAGCAGGAAAAGTTTAGTAGTATTATTTTTGAGTGTTTTAAGAAATAACAACCGATTTCACGTAAACCATCGTACTTTTTAAGAAAAAACCTTATTATTTATTTTTTGGTCTTTAATTAAGTTAAGAATAGGATTGGATAAAATAAATTTTATAATGAAAAAAATAATAGTTTAAGAAAACTAAAAACTTTTTAAGACATTATCAAAATAATAATGCTTCTTCTACATTGACACCATGTACCGCAGGTTTTTTTTAAAAATAAAATACATTTTTTCTAATTTTTAGTTGGATTTTCTATAAAAGCGTCTGTTACGTTTTATAAAACTGTTATTTCTTTTTCATTTCTAAAGATATTACCTAAATAAATTATTAAATTCGTCCTTGGTGCTTGATAAGTATGCAAAATTTCGATTTAATCCGACGTTTTGAAGAAGGTCAAAATCGTGTTCAAAGTTGAAGCTAATAAAAGTGTGTTAAAATATTTAAATCTAATATTAATATAAACTTATTAATAATTTCATTTACAATTACGTCCATCACCTTATCATAAATTACTATACATACAACTAGAATGTACGATGTTTTTCCTCGTATGTACCGCGTACAGGAGGACTCAGTCCGATGACACTCCAGTACACAATGTTCTATTGACTTATAAACACTACAATTATGATAATAATTATTAATATAATTTTATAAAAAATAAAATAATTGAAAAGTCTCGATATTAAAGTATGTGAGTGTGGAAACGAAGATCTGATTTATCATTTATTTTATTTTATTTCCGGTGTAAAATTGCGGCAAAATGATTAAATGTAAGTATATCCTGTTTTAATTATTTGGTTTATACAATTTTTTATTGCATTTTATATTTATAACATAATGAAAAGTTAACAACGTACATAATTTTTATGTATTAAAATACTTTTCACAAAAAGAATAAAGTTTATAGTAACAGTTTTTCAGTGTCAGTTCATATTAATAGTTTATGGTTTTGATTTCAACCAATCAATTTTGAACTTTTAACGACTCGTAATTAAAAGTTCAGTGCACTAATGGGTACATCTCGTTTTGAATAATTATATTAAATAAGTATAATAAACATAAATAAAATGTAAGGTTCCTTTTCTACCTATGACGATTGAACTGATCGATTAGATTATAATTATTTGTTTAAAAGTTGTTAATTAGACTTAAAATTGGTATATTTCATCTCACTACGTTGTCGGGCGATATTTAAATAGAAAACGGAAAAATTAATTGTATCTTTTCTCTAAAGCTTCTATTACTATTACTAGCTTCTGCCAGCGGCTTCTCCCGCGTGAATAACGATTTTAATATCGAATCAACAGCCTAAAACTTATTTTAGCTCTAAAAATGACGATACTTCCATACAACGTTTTTATGCCCCCTTTTCAACCACTTACAAATGTTTTTCGCATTAAAAAGTTGCCTATGCTCTTTCTCAAGCTCTAGACTATCTGTGTAACAAACTTCATTAAAATCGGTTCCGAAGTTTCGGCCTGAAAGCGCGACAGACAGAAAGACAGAGAGACAGAATTACTTTCCCATTTATAATATTAGTAAGGATAAGTATAAAGATTATGTCATTCAAGTAATTTAAAAGTAACGCGTGTCCTTTTAGGAAAAGAAAAAGTTTGATCAATTATTTATGCCAAGTGCAATTAAAGGATTCAATTGAATGGAAAGCCCTTATAATTTCTTTTGGATCAAAAAACGGTCCAAGTTTGAAACTAGCACATATAGTGCTCATAAGCACCGTAGAATAATAAGATCAAGTTTCTTTTATGGGAACCCTTTTTAATTTTGAAATTCGATTTTTTTTTATTATTTGATATTATTATTATTATTATTAGTAATTTTTTAGTAATTTTTGAAGTTATACTTCTTTTGGCGCGTTAGGGAAAAATGATGAGTGTAAATTTTTACGATGCGTGCGCACACCGTCACAAAAAACCGACACCCTGAAGTTAGCTATAGTCAACATTTCTTTGTGATATTTAAATAAACTTTATTTAACTAGATAATACGTTATAATAAAACTTTCAATGTATTAAATACCTTTTTTCTATTGTTAGTGTTGTTTTTTCTACAAACGTAGAATAAGGCGAAAGATAAAATTTTTGAAAAGATTTTTATCTTGTTACGCCAAAGAAGTATAACTTCTAACGCGTGTACATAAGTACACACACACTTTTTAACTAATGAATATTAGCAATGCTTTTTAATGCCGTAACTAATATTCCTATTGCCCATCCAAATAAGCTCGAAGCTTGCGCTAGGTGTGGGTACGACAATAGCTCAAGGGGGTCAGGATCGAAGCTGCGACTCTAGCCTTAACGGAGCGAAGTCGGCCCTTCTACCGTTGAGTTATTGAGGCTTAATTTGGTATTCCTTTGACCCTTGGGCAAATAAAAATAAATGAAATTGATTAATTTTTCAAATATTTTCCTTTTAGAAGTCAGCTAAGTGTAGAAGAAACATATTATATATAATGTAATAGACTAAACAGTGATATTAGTTATTATTCCTGACATATCGTATATATGCAAATGTTTATGCACTTACTGGACTTTGCATTGCGGCGACATATCATAAGATCAACCCGGTGGCCTTGTAAATAATACAACTAGAATATTGTTTATATAAACAGAAGCAATTTACTTATATGTATAATTTATAGATAAATATTTACATCTCCGATGACGTCCTTAGCCGTGGTTCGGCTTCACAGGAGGCACCCTAAGGACGGAATCTAATTTGAGCCCCCGTGAGGGCTGCTCCTTTATCACGGCTGAGTCTCTGTACTCGGCCCCCCCGCTCGGTGATGCTGTCAAGGCCTGTAGGGCCCACAGCTATATACATTCCGAAAAAAAAATTTAACTTTTTCATAACTTCGTCTTCTTCATTTGATCAAACTTGTAACATAGACGACGCTGTGACGCAGCGACAGCGAACCTGCCTTAAACGCCACGGTCGCGGTTTCGATTCGCACTCGAAGCATAATATGTTTGTATTAACCATGCAAGCATATTTTCCGGTCTGGATGTATTTGTCCTTGTCTTTGTATGTGTTTCCGAACCCCCGATAAAGATATCACTATCCTAGATTGGGTCGATGAGTTTGCAGCGTTTATTTATTTATCTTTTTTATTCTGCATTAAGTTGTTTATATTATATATATTTTACATAATTTACTGCGAATCAATGAATCCATAGATGCAATTTCTAAACGACTTCAAGAAGAAGGTGTTGTCAGCTCGACTTAGTTGTTTAAAGTAAGAATTCTGAGTTCATGGAAAGATGATTGGAGAGATGAAGATTCAAGTTTATCGCAGTATAAATAATTCCGGGGTATTAATAATGCGATGAATGTAGGAGCTTAGAAAAACGGACAAATGAAATAAAACTGCGCCAAAAATACATATTTTTTTATTTAAAAAATGGGTAAAATCTTGACCTCCATCGAGAGCGAAGGTCTACGGTGGAGCAAGCTTACTCATAAGAAGCCTGTGTACTCGCACCTTGAAGAGATTCAGGTTGTATGCGTTCGGAAATACAGACGCCGGAAGAGCATTCCAATCCCTGTCCGTGCGCATTATGAACGAAGATCGAAAGTGCATAGTTCGAATGTTGGGTATATCAACCAGATATAGGTGGTACCAGTGTGCCTTGTATCCCGGTAGTAAAATGGCGATACCGGTATGAGATTTTCCACTGGTGGTAAGTCTTTTGTTGCAATAGGCCGCCAAATAGTGCACTGAAGGGCACTGTATGCTAGTGGAATTACTGGGCAGAGGAGATTTAAGAACTAATATCTCGAGGTTGACAACACGTGAGTGGCACCTATTAATGGCATAGTAGGGCTTAGGCATTACTGTGTTCCGATTTGAAGGGCACTGTATGCTAGTGGAATTACTGGGCAGAGGAGATTTAAGAACTAATATCTCGAGGTTGACAACACGTGAGTGGCACCTATTAATGGTATTGCAAGCGCTCATAGGCTACGGCAACTACTTACCATCAGGTGGGCCGTATGCTTGTTTGCCAACTTGTAAGCGAGAATCGTATATTTCAGTTATTTTCATAGTATTATGTCATACGGTATCCTTCTTTGGGGAAAGGCGGCTGACATTAAAACTATTTTTATTCTTCAAAAAGGGTAATTCAGGAAATTTATAATTTAAGAGCGCGGGCCTCTCTAAGAGATGTTTTTGAGGATATAGGCATAATGACTGTGGTGTCACAATTTATTTATTCTAACCTCTTATATATTAGGAATAATTTAAAGTATTTTAGCAAAAATAGCGATGTACATTCAATTAACACTAGAAACAAAAATAAACTTTGTAATCCTAGCTTTCGTCTGCGTAAAGTCAGTAATTCTTTTAAGGGGCTAGGTATTCGCATTTTCAACAAAATTCCAGATTGCTTATTAGAACTGCCAACAAGCAAGTTCCAAATGTATATAAAAAATAAACTTATCAATAAAGCCTATTATTCGTTAGAGGAATATTTTTCCGATAAAAATGCTTGGGACTCTTAATATTGCTGGATCTCATTCAAGAACCAAATTTTATATGAAAGAATACAATTGTAAAAAACATATATTTGAAAAGAGTAACTGTCGAGTTTCTTGTCGGTTCTTCTCGATAGAATCAACCTTCCGAACCGTCGGTAGCGTTTGACTATTCAAAAGTACTTTTAAAAGTCTACTTGAATAAAAATAATTTTGATTTTGATTTTGATTTTGATTTTTGTAACATATAAAAAAAGAGATTATGGAGCACACTCATGACTTGTCCAGGGCTTTTAGATGGTTGGTGGCTTTTACAGCCGTCCCTGGTGATGTCTAGCACTAACAACTAAAGTCAACGTATGAAATGATCACGATTTGCATACAATTGTAATAAATACGTACACATTCGAGTGTGTTTCTATTAACGCATATTGCAAAGTAAATTGACAACAAGGTTGAAATAATGAATTGACATCAATAAACAGTTTATTATGTAACGAGATGACACAATTAATAGGAAGACGTTTTCTTTAACCGAAGGTTTCGGCTTCGGATTTCGGAAGTCCAGGCAAGCACCTCTAGTTTTCGAGTATTCGCTAAGAATGCTTATTGTAGTGTGCTTGTCCAAGTGGTGCTCCTTGCTGATGATAGGGCTTAAATGGCCGTCTGGTTAGCTACCACCAGCCAGCGAACAACCACACATGCGAACATGCATGCTAACAAACATACATACAAACTAAAAATAAAGGAAAAAAAACAGGTAAAAAGCGAAGCCGACTGTACTAATGTGACATGCTAAAGATAAACAAAAAAAATTGAGCCGATGTTATAAAAGTTTCATTTAAAAAATAAACAAATAAACCGGCGTCGGGATGTGACGACCCCATCGCCCGCTGTTGGGATAACCTCTGTCACAGCAGAGATTATTCCACCAGTGCAATCAGTCACACTGGTGGTAGGTCTTTTGTTGCAAGAGGCCGGCTAGGTAGGTACCACCGCAGTGTCCAATATTCTGCCGCCAAATAGTAGTGCTTAGGCACTACTGTGTTCCGGTTCGAAGGGCATTGTACGCTAGTGAAATTACTGGGCGAACGAGATTTAAAAACTAATATCTCGAGGTTGGCAACGCGCGAGTGGCACCTACTAATGGTGCTGCAGGCGCTCATAGGCTACGGCATCCACTTACCATCAGGTGGGCCGTATGCTTGTTTGCCAACTTCTAACATAAAAAAAAACATAAACAAATCAATAAATGGAAACAAAACAGACACACAAACATACTTAAATAAAAATAGTGAAAAGTAAAATAAAAATAAGTGAAGTCTCTGCGGGCGGCTATAACCCGACATGCTACATACAAACGAAAAATTTGAGATCTCAGTATAAAACTTTTATTAAGTGTAATAATTTTTTTTATATTCCTATAGACGGTGCGAATGAATTGAATTGCGAATTGATTGAATTGACACCGTTGTGGCATTATGGGTAGCGTGTCTACCTTTATTCTCGACGGTTCCGGGTTCGATTCCCGCTCGGGCAGATGTTTGTTAAACAGACTGTACTGTTTAATATTAATATAATCAATAAACTGCTGAAGATTTAATTATCCGCGCAAAGTCGATACGATTCACTTGTATATATTTGTATTAACGGGTTGAACGTACTTATACAAAAAATAGTAAATAAACATAATTAATTTACAAATATTTGTAGTATGTGTTATCAGATCTTGATACTTGATAGCATTGTCTTTTAGACATTTCGAATTAATCCTATAAATCATGGGTACCTAATCTTTTTAGGGTACCGTAGCCAATGGCAAAAACCCTTATAATTTCGTTGTATCCGTCTGTCCGTCCGTATGTCAAAGTCATTTTAGTCGGAGATTATTTATAGAGATTATATTAAATAGAGCCACTATTTATACGAAATTTGGTATTTTTTTATGTCATGACGGTTGGAAACAAGCATACGTTAAATAAATGTTAAGCTAATGCTAAGCAGTCACCGCAACCTATGAAGGCTTGCGATATTTAAAGTCTCACAAGCGCGTTGCCAACCCAAGGAACAGGAGGGACGGGATGAGAAGGGAAAAAAATGGAAGGGAACAGAGGATGTGGGGTTACTCTCACTCATCGCACGAAACGCAACAATACCAAATGATATTTGACGCCGATTTTCTTTGAGACGTCAGTACTTTCCCGGTCGAGCCGGCCCTGGCCATGGTTTTACTACTGTAAAATAAAAAAATTAAAAATAGGTGTATTCTATACAAAGGGTCTTCCCCTTAAGTTACTAGAGACAATAAGATAGGTGTTATTAACGCGGTCTTAGAAAAGCTTGGAGTATAAGTTTAGGTTAAAATTTAATTACTTATTAGGCATTAAGGCTAGATTGTAATCTTATAAAGTACATATCTTTTTATATGTACTTTATCAATATCATTATCAATAGAAAAAAAAAATTAAAAAATAGGTGTGTTCTATGAAACGCAGTATGTAACTAAGGGTTGAAAAAAATATATCAGCGTACGGCAACGTACAAGGTATCTTTCGATAGGTTTTTAAAAATAAAGACGTTCCATTTTAACTTCTGATTAAGTCCGTAGTTGTTGATATCCTATGAAATTAGAAATTTATATTTGCGTCGCTCTTCATTAATATCTTAACGGTTCTTAATCATCAAGCTACGGAACCCTTTAGTTTCCATTGTGCATGGAACGCACTTGACTGCTAATTATTTTAATTTGCAATATTTTTGCTACGCTCTCTTAGCGCTGATTATCTTGCTTATAAGTATAAGCTTGTTTTTTTGATTTGAATTTAAAAAGAAATGAAAGAAATTTAAGAAGTTTATTGTCATGTTCAAAGCCTCAATAGCTCAACGGTAGAAGGGCCGACTTCGCTCCTTTAACGCGAGAGTCGAGGGCTCGATCCTGACCCCCTTGGGCTATTGTCGTACCCACTCCTAGCGCAAGCTTCGAGCTTATTTGGAGGGGCAATAGGAATATTAGTAATGCCTTGAAAAAGCATTGCTAATATTCTTTTAAAAAAAAAAAGTGGCCTACTTTTTCCCGTGGTGCCTATACGATGTTTTTTCTATGAAAAGCTGGCTTTTAATCCCTGGTACGAGGGATAAAAGTAAGTTAATTAGTGTCGTCTTGACGGGAGAGAATCAGGAACTTTGTCCCTCGTACCAGCGACCAAAAGCGAACTTGTCGTCACGATAGAAACATTTCGAAACATTTACTTTTAAAAATAAATTATAAAATTATGTAACACCAGCATCTTCCTAAACCTTTCCTCTGGTTCCGCTGACTCGATATGCCACATTCCACCTACGCCATTGTCTACACAATGTGTAGTACAAATCTACGACGTGTTCTGATGCTTCAACCAAATGTGCCTACGTGCCTACGATGACACTATTTAGTATTTATTTATCCTTAAAATTAGTTATTATATAACTGTATTTTGGAAATATGTCGTATTAATGTATGTCTTAGTAACAGAAAAATGTCAAAAACAAAGTACATCTTTCAGTATTTAATAATTATCTAAATATTAATTATAAAATAATTTACATAATTTTAACTATTCCTTGCCAATTACCTTAAATAGAATTTTTTCTCTTTATTTTTTAGAGACTTTTATTCGAAAAGAACATGTCAATTCAATTGTACCCTATTTAATTTACATATTTAACAAACACATATAAAATAAAATAATTTTTTTTTATGTTACAAGTTGGCGTTACAAGCAAGCCCACCGGCCCACCTGATGGTAAGCGGTTGCCATAGCCTATGAGCACGCGCAATACCCTTAGTAGGTGGCGACGTTGCCAACCTCGAGATATTGGTTCTTGAATCTCATTTTCCCATTAATTTCCCTTTAAACCGGAACACAGTAATGCCTAAGCCTAATTTCGCGGTAGAATATTTGACACTGCGGTGGTAACTATCTAGCCAGCCTCTTGCAAAAAAAGACCTACCACCAGTGTGACTGCACTGGTGGAATAATCTCTGCTGTGACAGATTATCCCAACAGTGGGCGATGGAGTCGTCACGTCGCGATGCCGGTAAGAATTATAATCAAGATTTAGGAGACTTAATAAAACAGCTTTTTATGTTGGTTCTCATATATAGATAAAATGTCAATTCAGATTCTTGCTATAAAACTCAGGCTGTTGCGTGGGTGATACTCTACATATCTACTATCTTTTTAAGGTCGAACACAGGCCTAATTCATAAACTCGCATTCTATTGATTTACACGTCACTGCTAGGGTTGCCACCTAGTACACCACCTAGTAGTTGCAGTACATTGGTGATTACAGGTAAAAAAAGACATAGTGTAAAAATAAACAATCATTGATTTTTCTTTAGATTTACATTTATAAACATATTTTTGATTAGTTTTGGCAAGGCTTATGAAAAATAAGTAATATTTTTTATAAGCTTCAGAGAAGCTTAATTTCTTACGTCTCGCCATTTCATCACAGAAAAAGCTCTGTGTAAAGCCACTTTATACAAGTATCGTCAGTCTTGTTGCCTCTACTTTTGTGTAGTAAACCCAGAAAAATCAAAACAACCAAAAAAGTACAATACTTTGTTATAAAGTACGGTTGGCAACCCTAGTCACTGATAACAGATAACCTTTGGGCACGCTCAGTAGTTTCAGCCGTCAGTTCCCAGTTTACAAGCACACACTGATAGAACAACACGTCATCGCTTGTGTAATGTGAGTTTCAAAATTATACTTATTAATATTATTAGAACACATCATAATTATTTAAAATCTTCTTTTAACCTACCAGAAATGCCTTCAATTATAATATTAACAATAAAATTTAAATACTCATAATGTATTTTTGAAAGGATATTGATTATATTTCATTGTTAAATGTATTGAGATTTTTTAATAATTGTAATAAATCTTTTAGATATCTTTAAAATTGTATTCAAAACAACTGCCAAAGGTCAGAGACGTTTTCGTCGGTATCTATAAATAAATCATAAAGTATTCATTTTATGTATTTTAGCATATAGGATTGTTTAATATTGTATTGTTTTAAGTATCGTTGTATGATATCGAGAAATAACTAGCTTCAGATAATTATTTTTGGTCGTTTAGTTGTTTCCAGTATCACTCACAATTGTGCCTGTCATTTAAAATGGATGCAAATAAGCAATACCATGTCAACCCACACGAATGTCATTTCGAAAAAACACGTTTGAAATTTTTGAACAACTTGCTTTAAACTTTTTTTTTATATTGGTAAATTTTTTGGCAATTTCAAGATGTATGTAAGTTATTTTACTTATTTTCACATAAAATAAGCATACAAACTGCATATTTCGTACATAATATAACCCGAAACGTTTAAAATAATACATAAATGGCATGATTAAAAATGGCTTTTTTAGAAATTTTAAAGCTTAAAACCCTAAAAATATTAAAGAAAAATATTCTTCAGCCATTTACCAACACTTCTGCATATATAACTTAGTTTTTTCAATTTTGTGGGTTGACATGGTATTGCTTATTTGCGTCCAAATAATCAATTTAAAAACTTAGTCAATGAGCACTGCAAAAGACACCAGGCTCGTGACCCCCAATGATCAACTCAGTCGTTTAACTATCATGTGTTCTGTCTGGACAGTGACAGATGTCAAGTACCTAATCCAACAAAATCACTCCAGAATGAAATACAAAAAAAATATTAACTTTTATAGCTAAACTTTAGTATATATTTTATAGATTATATCATTTATATTTAGTTTTTGTTCTAATTAATTAACTATTTGATAAGAAAAAGGCATATATAAAGCATATAAATGGTCTGAAGGTGTCACTAAGAACTGTCAAATGTTTATGACCAACAACGACTAATATTTAAATTATTTTTAAATATAAGAAAAATTATAATAACACTTAAATGTAGTAAGTAATTTCCAGCTTGGTATAATGGCTTATCATATTATTTCATCCCCCTAGATTATGTCTATCGCGGTAAACGAATGAAACAAAATATAGATAAGAATTAAGTAAGAGATAATAATATAAAGATAAAATGTTACGGTTTGTAACTTTAAACGACTTAAAAACGGTTTATTAATTCATAAACGAAGTTTAAAAAATACGTTAATGTAAAGTTGCGACCGTTCTTCTTTAACTTATTTCTTCTCTTTTGGTTTCGTTTTTGCTAAACTCCGGAAAGATCTTCCTCCCGTTTTTTTTTCTTGCACGCTATAATTTAGGAGCTTTCAAACGTCGAGCTTTTGGATACCTTTTCCCTAAAAGCCGGCAACGCGTCCTCAACCCCTTGGGGTTGTGGATGTCCGTGGGCGATAGTGGCCGCTTACCACCAGGTGGTGGATCTGCTCGTTTCCCCCCCACGTAATATAAATAAAAACTTATACAAAATCAATATAATATAATCAATGTGGGACGTGAAATCGGTTAGTGTTTAAACAGACAAAACATAAGTAGGTGATGCTTTTTATTCTAAAATGACTATAAATACAACTCTGTAAACGTAAAATAACCGTTCTAATTTGTGTCTGTGTGTTTAAAAGTATTCAAAGCTTGATCTAGATTGAGGAATGTTCATAACTCAGCTTTTCTTTTAAGGTTACTATTCGTTTTATTAATTTATCTAAAATTCAAAATTTATTAATCGGTTGAAAACATTGCTGCGGTACGTTTTTATACCCGACTGCCGAAGGAGGGTTATGTTTTCGAGCGGGACGAGCAAACAAATAAGACATTTTTGTGTAATTTAAACGTTTAGTTTAGGTGGTCATTTGAATCGCAATAAGAGTTCCTGGAAAGGCCCCATCTTGTCCCTCTCTATAATAAAGATAACATTAAAAATATTATAGAGCATATTTTTTGCTTTTTAGTTAGTATTTTTCAATGCATTTGGGTTTTTTGTTTGGATTAAGAGTTATTAACTTATTCTTTGATGTCACAAAGTAACATAAATTTTCCGCTCTTCAACATTAAGCCTTTCGGATTATATGTAAAACGCATTGTTGTTTGATCTTATCTTTATCGTTTAATCTAGTTTATAATAGTTGATAATAATGACTAGACAGCACATCACCTTATAACATCAAAGCTTTGATGGAGAAACAAGCATATCTGGACTCATTTATCCACTTATCAAATCACATCATTCGCAGTCTCAAAAGCTTCAACAAACCGGCCACGACTCACTAACTTTTTCATTTTATTAGTATTGTATATATGTTTACCTCATTTCATTTTGCTAAAATAAATAGTATGTAAATAATAATACAAAAATGTAACAGTTGTACTCCACTCCTATTGTAACCCCATTTGTATCACCTTTTCATCACATCATCCCATTAATCTCCTCAGCGTGTGGACATCCGGGTTTAATGTATCAAATCGCATATCACCTAGTCCATACGCCGATCTGTGCCAATCAATGTAACCCCATTCATTATTATTTCATTTAGGTTAATAATTATACGTATGTATATCTGAATATGTGAATAAACAAAATAATAATAAAAAAAAAGACTAGACAGCACATCACATTTACAATATAAAATTTCAATATTTAATAAGTTACTTTTTGTAAGGTTTAGTAACTCTGCCAGCCTTTTTAAAACTTATTACTACTTACTTAACGTAACGTAACGATAACCATCACAATATATTTGGCTACCTAAGAATTAATATATATGTACTCTACGTTTGCGGTAACGTATTGTGTTATTTAAAATATTATCAGCAAAAAATAAATATTTTGGGATACAGAAAATATAATGTTGATAAGAAAAGAAAAACAAAAACAATTACATTTAAATCTTATCGATTCCCGATATCTTTATTTCATTGACCATAATAATTAAACATACTCACTTGTTGTTTCAGTATCTTTAAAAGGAGCAATGAAGATCGGTTTTATAGGAGGCGGTAAATTAGCGTATGCTCTTGCGAATGGATTTATATCAGCAGGTATGTAAGAGCTAATTGACAAACCATAGATCAACCTTAGATCATACCGCTGAGCATTGGAAGTCCAAGCATATCTTATATTTATTCTACATATTTCTTTCCCTTTTTTTTCGAATGTATTGTTTATGTATTGCTGTTGTTGTTTTTCGAATGTATTGTTTATAATTGGACGCAAATAAGCAAAACCATGTCAACCCACAAAATTGAAAAATCTGAGTTATATATGGAGAAGTGTTGGTAAATGGCTGAAGAACATTTTTCATTAATATTTGTAGGGTTTTAAAACTTTAAAACTTCTAAAAAAGCCATTTTTTAATCATGCAATTTATTTATTATATTAAATGTTTTGGGATATATTATATACGAAATATGCAGTTTGTATACTTATTTTTGTGAAAATAAGTAAAATAACTTACATATACAACCAACCAATACTTTAAAAAAATCATATAAGGCAAGTTGTTCAAAATTTGAAACGCGTTTTTCTCGAAATGACATTCGCGTGGGTGGACATGGTATTGCTTATTTGCGTCCTATATGCTATTGTTTATGTATTGCTGTTTGCCCTACTGGCCTTGACAGCGTCACCGGGCAGGGTTTTCTCTCCCTTCATCCTCCTTGCCTTGTACAATGTAGCAACATATATATGTATAATAATAACTATTCTTGTGCAGGGTTAGCGAAACCTGATGAAATCACAGCAAGCTGTCATCCATCCGATGTCATCAGTGCTGAAGCATTTAAGGTAAAAACTGAATTACCATGTAACCCTAATATACATACATAATTATGTTAGATGCTTGCGCCTTGCGCTCATTTTCACCTGGTGGGAAACCTGCCGGTGTGTTGATGCAAGACTGAGTTTGATGGTTGATTTTGTCTTCGAAGCTTACACGCCTAAAAAGCTGAACCCATTCATAAATTTTGGTATAGATAATAGATTATAGAGACGGTTATAGGTTTTTTGTCACGAAAACAAAAACTTAAAAAGGGTGAAATTGTTAGTATGGGGAAACTTTCATAAATACTCATAATTTTATTACAGTAAATAATGGAAAATTTGTTACAAAATTTACATAATTTATCTTAATTAAAACACTATTTGATAATTGCGTATGAAACTGGTTCATATAAACATTGTTACGTCATGGTGCCTTGACTTTGTAGATTTGAGTGGTTTGTAGATAAGATTGCGTGTGACATAAATGATCTAAATTGAGAACTTACCTTCTTGAATTAAATAGATAATAATCGATTATTTAGAAGAAAAACCGACATCAAAACTATAGAGCAAAAAATAAAAAAATCTTCACCAAAAGTCAATAAGAAGTTGTACAAGTTTTTTTTTATTTTTAGCTAAAAGTCGGATTTTTTTCTAATTTTTATTTATATAAAAATAAAATAATAGCATCTGCCCGCGGCTTCACCCGCTTGAATAGTGTATTGTAATAAGGCATCTGAATGACTAATAAACGTTACGTTCTGTAGTGCGTTTTTGATAATTCCACGGGATCCTAAAATTTTTCCGAGATAAAAAGGAGACTATGTGTTATTCCAGACTATAATCTATCGCTGTGCCAAATTTCATCCAGATCTGTTTAGCTGTTCTGGCGTGAAAGAGAAAACATCAGAAAGCCCATATACAGAAGTCTCTTAAATTTCTATGAGAAAGCAAAAAAAAATTCGGTCCCCAAATTTGCCGCCCCAAAATCTTCCGCCCTATACTCAAGCCTACTCCGCCTGCTGGTAAATCTGACACTGCTTCATTGAGCTTTCATTGAGATTCAACTATAATTGTAAAATCTACATAATAAATATATCTTGATCATGTATATTTGTAGTGCTAATAGTCTCGGAGTAAATGTCTGCTACATACTGACTGATTGACAAATAAATTATATGGATTCATTTTTGCCATTTGGTTCCGAAACCCTAAAAAATAATTGATTTAATTGATCACAAAAATATCAACATTTATAGGCTAATTATGTACGACGGCAGCGGAGGGTCCAAAGAAACCAAAATTACTTAATATTAATTTAATTAATTAAATATGAAATTACATTGCTAAACTTAAAACTAGTACTGCTTGCTCGATGTGAGAGACAAGAGTGAATATAAAATTAAACCAATATCTTAAATTAAAATTAAACATTTATAACAATTTAAACTAATTCGGTGAACTCTTACTAAACACTTTTGCACTTTCCGATAAAATGGTTATTACGGCGAAAACCCGGTGGTCCGCCACTTCCCTGAACCCGCGAGACGTGGGAACGTAACATCTCCCTCCTGAAGAACAGCATCTAATCGATGACCAGGTTGAGAATAGTGCTGGTAATATCTTATTCACTGAGTCTGTCCGCTTTAGGTTTCAGTTTTTGAAGGTTTTATTCCCGTAATTTTAGAGGTCCAAATGGTACAGCATTATTACTGAACAGCTTCCTCGTATGGTTCTGAATTGATGCTGATTTCTGGATCATTTTGTTCTCGTCGAATTGAAGATAGTAGTTTAAACTGTCAGGATATATGACTCCGCAGGATTCTTGCATCATGATGAAGTTCTTAATACAGTAGCAGTAAACCTTCGGGTATTCTACCTCTATGTACATGTAAAATCATCATTGTGAATTGCTACAAAAGGTTGGGAAGGAATAAGGATTCCTATATTCTTGCTAGGTATAAATGATAAAAAATTAAGGAATTAGGGAGAACAATCGCAAATTGCAAAAATTAAAATGTTAATCTCTATAATTATAAAATCTATTTATCTTTTAAAATATTAAATTAAATCAAATTCTAAACTTTTACATATTCTTTATAAATTATATATTTATCTTATTATTCTGAGTCAATCATTAATATCAAATTAAAATGAGTTATTTTTCGAATCTAATTTTAAGAACATTTAGGCTAAACCCTAAATGCTAAAAAGTCTAATTCGAGTAATTTTTTAATAATTTCGAGCTATTTTAAATAAATGGCTAAATTATTAATGATTTATATTCAATGTGATTCATTTTTAATCATATAAAACGACTATTAATGTTACTATAAAAAATATCTCCCAATATTAAAAGAAATATATATTATCTTTAATTCTTCATCATAATTTCAGGCATCAGTTAAGCTGAGATCTATTACACTAATTTTTATAGCTGATTTAAGATTCTCTTTTAATAGATTAACTAAAATTTACTCTTTATCCAAAGTTATATGTCTTAAAATAATTGTCATGGTGATTGTTGAGTAATTCATTATATAATTGAATGAAACTTAATAAACCATATGAATTTTGACCAAAAACTGGAATTATTTCAAAAGAGTCACCTATATTACTAATAAATCTACTAATTATTAAATCTATCGTTTACTTAATTTTATGTTTCTTAATAATTACAATTTATCACAAAAAAAAAAAAATTATATAACTTGCTTCACAATTCTATACCTACTTAAATGTAAAAGTTCCGATTGCCGCAGAAGGGAAATCTAGGAAAAACTATGGGCTAGGAATATTAAAAAGTAAGGGTAAGCAATCACTAGACGATTCTAATGTACTTACGGACTTAATTTTGGATTCTTTGGAGTATCAATGTTCGGATACACCTCGCTGCGCCTCTCGTAGATTCTGGATACTCTTCTCAGTGCTTGATAGCGAACCGGGTAGATCACGACGTGACGATTTCGATTTTAGAAATCTATAGTTACGTTGCTCGCGACCCGACCCGCGAGTATCCTACCGACTGCGCCAATTATGTACGACGGCAGCGGAGGGTCCAAAAAACCAAAATTACTTAATATTATTTTAATTACTTAATATTTAAATTACATGCTAAACTTAAAACTAGTACTGCTTGCTCGATGTGAGAGACAAGAGTGAATATAAAATTAAACCAATATCTTAAATTAAAATTAAACATTTATAACAATTTAAACTAATTCGGTGAACTCTTACTAAACACTTTTGCACTTTCCGATAAAATGGTTATTACGGCGAAAACCCGGTGGTCCGCCACTTCCCTGAACCCGCGAGACGTGGGAACGTAACAGGCTTTACGTTATCAGGGCTTATTTATTAATTGATCAACACAGAAATGTGCAAACATAAACAATGATATAATTTTTATTGATCGTCTATGACTAATAATAATAGATGAGATATTTTATCAATTTAAATCGCGAAAGTTTAAAATGTTACTTACTGTTTTCCATTTGATTTTATTTTTTAAAGCCGCCTGAAAGATGGGCCATTGGATAGAAAACGTAGGTTTTACCTGTTCTCGCCAATGGTTCAAATCGAAGCAAGCACTTATGAGTTGTGGATATTTTCGAAACGAAGTTTAAAACGCGGCTTACGCGGCTTAGAAATCGTTACCTAACGAAATGCCGTATGCTGTGTGTGTGTGTGCGCGTGTGAATTGAGCCCACATGAGCAAGTGAGTGCGCAAACGGGTGCCCGACTCTCTCTCTCTCTCTCTGTCCCTGTCTCTTTTTATCATATATAAACCTATTGAAATTACAGATTTCATTTCGAATTACATTCGGAGCTGAAGAAAAAACGTAAGGAACTTTGTTCCTGACGGGGGTCCCTCGGTCACACAATTTTTTTCATACTATTTCTTTTTTATTTGTGTTTGAATTTTAAACTGAAATTTAATTTCTTTCCAGGACTTAGGAGCAACAGCCTTATTTGAAAATAAGCCTGTCGTGGAGAGATCAGAAGTCGTTATAGTCTCTGTCAAACCGGATGTTGTAGTTAGTGCTCTAAAGGATGTGAAAGATCTGCCAGCTTCAAAGAACAAGCTTTTTATATCAGTAGCTATGGGAGTTTCTACAAAGACTATTGAAAAGGTTGGTATATTATTGCCTATTGTACGATTTTTTTATAGTTTTCTTTATTGTTTTTAAAAGTGTCTGCTGATTTAAAGACATCGGTTAGTCTAGCTATGCCCTACTTACTTTTAACTATATATTAAATTAAACACGCTTATAGCCAAGTAAGCTCTTTGGTTGCATAAAGTGTCAGTCTATGAATGACCCTTCAGAATGGACTACATAGTTGTATTTCAACTAAGCGTCTTCATGTTTAGGTTGACAAAATTCGGTCGTGTTGTCTCTATGAGTGTTCTGTATTACTCCGATAATTATGGTTTATTCTTCTTTCAGGCTCTTCCGCTAGAAGCGAGAGTGATTCGAGTAATGCCAAACACTCCAGCACTTGTAAAAGAAGGAGCTGCAGCTTTAAGCAGAGGTTCCAGGGCTACAGCGGATGATGCGAAAATCACAGCAGAACTGTTCAAAGCAGTTGGTACATGTGATGAAGTACCAGAGTATCAGATGGATGCTGTCACGGCTTTGAGTGGAAGCGGGCCCGCTTATGTAAGTTGGCGTCGGAGTTGACAAACACTCAAGTTCAAAGCATATAATTAAATGCTATGTACTGATAAATTATATTAATAGCTATTGCTTTTGCCCTCGACTTCGCCCCAGTGACTGCCTCATTAAGTGACTGCCGATTGTTAATGAGGCACATGTATTGCAATTAAAAGAAATAGTTCCAGACATAAAATTCCTTCCCCAATTTCGTGACAAAAAATTGTTTATTCTTTTCCAAAATCCAATCTATTTCAATACTAAAATTTATCAAAATAAATTCAGCGGTTTACGCGTGAAAATGTAACTGACAGGGCTACTTCCGACTTTGCTATTAATCAGGGTTTAATAAGTATTATTTTTATTTATGGACATAATAATAATAATAAACGCTACACACTAAACGGCCCCCATTAGGATAGTGATATCCTGTGTCGGGGTCCGGAAACACATACAAGGACAAAGACAAATACACCCAGACCGGAAAATGTGCTTGCATGGTCAATACAAACATATATGATTTTATCTTTTATTTATTTTTATTTAAGCTAACTAATACATAATAAGATAAAGTTGTAAACATCGATGATTATCATAACATGTTAGATAACCTATATCCATCAATTCCTTAAGGCTTAACGTATTGATGTGACAAGATAAAATAATAAGATTATTAATATATTATAATAATCCAAAGTATTATTAAAACGCTACTCTGACGTCATCTATTATTACTATTAATTGAAAATTAAACGTAGTGGAGAATTTAATTGTGATTCCAATAATTTTACCGTATTCAAATTTATACCTATCTTAGTGGAGGCCGTTGAGTGTGTAGCGTTTATTTAAAAATGATTTAGAGAAAATTGTGTCATAAAGGTTACAGCTGATAATACTGATAGTAATCTGAAAATTAATATTATGATATTTCATATCACTTAAATCTAAACATTAGATTTAATTATTTGCTCATTATTATTTTTTTCATTATTAGGTTACGATGTGGCCTCTAAACCAAATAAAATAAAAAAGTGACTTAAAAAGTTAATTACGAAAGTTAAGTTAATTTTAATTAAGCTTAAAGCAACTTCATTAATTATAATTATTAAATATTTTTTTATATGTCGCTTCTTATTTGTGTATTACACCTTACAAGTATGAAATAAATAATAATTTAGAGTGGTTAGAAAAAGAGGCGTTCGCGGGATCTGCAATTGTGCTTTTCTAACAAAGACATTAAATTTATACTACTAAATCTCTTTGTTTTCTTAACTTGTAAGCAGTTTATTGACATGTCTTACTGTTGTGGGGAAAAAAAACGACAAAAGGAACCAATTTGAAAGAGTTGGTAAAATCTGATTACAATTTTTTTTTCTCACTTGACGGCTCTGCTCCGCTACTTTTTCACTGAAATTCCTCTACTTTTTACAATCTTAACTTTTTTATGAAAAAATGATTACTACTATAAATATAAATACAGGCGAGTGTTCAGAGGAATTATTTTCCCTCATACCTCTCTCCCCTTTCCATACAAGAACTACGCGTACCGGTCTCCGATGTCACCGTCTAACATCAATTCCTTCGCGAACAAAGAAGTTTGCCAATTCTTTTCTTTGTCGTACTTCCAAAAAGTGGAACTCATTGCCGGCTCACGTGTTCCCTCCTTCATACAATCTGGGCTCCTTAAAACGAGGCCTAAAGAGGCATCTAGCGGGTAGGCAGGGCAAGGGTGGCTAACACGGTTGCATTCCGCAACTCTGTTAGCCGCCTTCGCGTTTGGATTTTATTTCTACACACCATCAGGTGGAGTAGAGTCATCTGCCTTACTTTCTAAATAAAAAAAAATATATGATTTTTACATTACAGGTATACATGTTAATAGAATCCTTAGCGGATGGTGGAGTGAGATGCGGTCTACCACGCGACTTGGCTTTGCGATTGGCCACACAAACCACACTTGGCGCCGCGGCCATGTTGCGTAATGGCGGACATCCTGCCGCCATGAAGGACAACGTGACGTCACCGGGAGGTTCGACTGCTGAAGGGACATATCACTTAGAACAAAATGGTACAGCTTCAATTTTTTTATCGGAATATAGGCATATTATAATTATGCTTTTTAATGAAATAAAAAAAAATTAAGCATATAAAACATATTTCTTTATACTATATGCATACATTGATCGGCCCTTGAATACAGAAAAATGTCCAAAGATTCGCTCGTAGATCCTTTCGAAATTCGCATTAACCGAAACGAACCGAACGAAATTAAAATAATCATACGCTAATTTTATTAAATTATATTCTTATTATTAATTTTTTTTAATATTTTCAGGCTTTAGATCAGCTGTCATAGGTGCTGTGAATGCTGCAACTAATAGATGTAAAGTGGTCAACGAACAACTCAACCAATAAATAATTATAAAAAATTGAAGTCTCAGAAATTAAATTACATTTAAATTACTTTTGTATAATAAAATATTTTACTATTTCGTGTGTTTATATTATTTTACGAAAGCTTCGTAGGTAGTTAATTAGTTATCTATAATACCGGTCTTCAAATTACCTAATATCTATACGATTTAAAGCTTTAAATATGAATTTATAGAATTATAGGAAACGACTTTCATCCGTCTGTTTAATGATTGAAAAGCATTTCCTAGGAAATTGAAAAATATGTTGTAATACCTATAAATTATAATAAGAAAAAATTTAAAAGTTATTTTTTTAAGCTTTGCACTTGTTTATATATATGAAAAAGGGACAATAGAATTATATGTTTTCAAATTTTGATATTATTATTTTCCGTAAACTTGAAGTTTTAAACATTTTTATTTGCTATAAACAAAATTTGCCGCTTTAAAAGTTTGTTTTTGGCACGCCATCTCTTGGGATATGATACGTATTAATAAACCATAGACAAATTTTGGGTCTCTCTTAAACCCAGCACATATTTAATAACAGATGGCGTTAGTATATACTTTAGAAACAGGCTGACAACTAAAAAAACAGTGAAAGCCGAAATGTCTATTCCGTTCGTCTCAACTCTGAAGTATCAACGGCCGCTGGAGCGGCTTCGGTGAATAAATAAAATACGTCACACTTTAAATGGATAACATTTAAAATTGCATTCGGGCTAAACGAGAATCCGCGACCTTGTGTTACTAGAACCATTATAGTGATTTTTTGTTACGCCCGGTAGTTGTTTACATTTTGTAGAGAATTAGAATCGTATCAGTATTCAGTACAGAATGATTTGGAGAGCGGTGTGGCTGCATTCTTTTAATTGAAAGTACAAAAAAAAGGAATTTCTCTAGTTCAGTGGTTTATAGGTTCCATGGATTTAGTGCGAGTTGATATGACCTTATATTTTAGTAAAGAAATCGACCCACGCTGCCTAATAAAAGTCTCCTACGCGGCGCCAATGATGCGAACTACGCCGTCGCTCTTGGACTAAAAAATAGTACAATAAGTATAAAAGTATAGAAAAAAACGAATATCTGAAGTTGATAGTTATTTTTAAGATAAAGTGAAATTTAGTGTAAGCGGAAAGTAGTAATGGTTGATTTTGTGCGGCATATAAGAAGTCTCTCTACATCTGCTGTATATTGTCAACAATCAAGGCTAAGTCTGTATTAAGAAGCCGAATTTTCGTTCATCGAAGGCCCATTGAAACAGATGCTGATGGTATGTGTCAACATTTATGACAATTTTACTCATAGTGCCAAGAAATAAAATATGTATGTACAATCAATATAGTTATTAATTACTACAACTTAAAATTAATTACCATTGACTGCTAAGTAATTATCAATTAGAAATTCATTGAAAAAAAAAATACAGAGATAACAACTATTTTCTTACTATAAATAAAATGAAAGAAGATATAAAATACTTTAACAATAAAGTAAATGGCTTATTGGTCCTTGGAAAGCCAACAATATATTAATTTATTATTAGTTTTCTTTGTCCTAGCATTATTCCAGGTATTTTTATTTACCCAGGCTCTGCTTAATACTCTTATCTGGATTCAACATTTTACTAGTTTTTACCTGGAGCAATTGCCAGCTGATCTCGGCAACCCTAAGGGCGAACCAGTAACTCATTGGATAAGAGCAATGTACTTATCAAGAGTTTACGATTATTATCGGATGTTTAAAGAAAGAAAGAAAGAAAGAAAAAAACCAAGTAGTAGTTTGTGCTAAAAATACTAAAACAATTATATATAAATATTTTACTTCATTATTAGCATTGTAAGGCGACGGCTATTCCGAAATGCTGGTTGAGTGTCTGCTTTGAGCCTCAACAGTGGCGGGTTTGATTCCCACACAGAGCAGATTTTTATTATCAATATCTGTTTCAGTCTTGCCCTCATACTTGTTACTATAACTTCTGATAATAATTGTTAACTCTTGATAGGTAATTTGCCATTATCCATAGGGTTACTGTTTCGCCCTTATGGTTACACAGGTCAGCTGGCAATCGCTCTGCATAGAAACTAGTAACTTGCCAAATAAGCAGACCCTGGGAATACTGGTAGGAAGAAGAAGAAGGTTAGCATTTTTAACAACTACACTCCTTGATAAAGCGTACATCTGAGGAAAAATGTATACATAGTGGTCTAATATTTCAGATGTTGAAACAGAATCAGGAGATGTTGTCCTACGAATATACCACGTAGATCAATTTTTTTTTATCCGAGGCTAATAAAATCAGTCAAAATAAAAAAATCAGCAGCACTGTTGTGTTACAAGACGAGGATGGATGAGAGTGACGTCATAATATCTTCAACGGAGATCATAAAAGGTAATTATACAATTGTTTATAATGTAGTAATATTTTATGTTATTTAGTGTGCAGGTACACTTATATTTGTGGTGTGTCTTTGGACACTTATGACACCAGGCATGTCGTATTTGTGATTTAGATTTATTAAAAAACTCCTTAAGATGACCATTCTATGCTCTCTTTAAAATATTTAAGTCTTGGCTAAGTTTATTTTATTTATTTATTACATGGAAAACTTACAGCTATAAAAACATATAGTATATATTAACTTAATTAGGTAACAGTAAGCCACTAACAAGTTTTCGCTTATATATCCAGAGCAAGTGATAAGTAAAAGTTTATCCTTATCGTTAGACCCATATATTTCTAAATCAAACCAAAAAATTAAATACCAAAAAGACCTACCAATACCATGATAATACCAATACCATTTAAGTGCTACCAATAATGATAAAGGATTTTATATTGAAGCACCGAAAAGTGCTGTTGTTACTCATTGAAAATCAATTTGCTACATATATTATATGTTGTTACACACAGTATATGTTGTCCATCAATTAGAATGGGCTTGGAGCGTCGCCTCCATTCCCGATGACGTCCATAGCCGTAGTTCGGCCTCGCAGGAGGCAATTTAGGACGAAATCAACTTTGAGCTTTCTCGAAGGCCCCCCTTTCTCTCGGCTGGGTCTCAGTACTCAGCCACTCCCGCTCGGTGACGCTTACAAGGCCGGTAGGGCCAACGGCAATACACAATCAGAAATAATAAAGTATATCCATCTCACAATTTTTGTTGTAATCGCATCTATGACAGATGAACGAACAGATGTTCGAACTTCATCATTGCTATGTTTTTAAACCAATTTTGTAAAGGGGAACAATTTTTCTGATTTTTTTGTATGTATGCAATAATTTTTGTCTGTGAACCGATTTTGATATTCTTTATTATAGGATATGCTTCCGAATAGGTCGCACATAAATTTTGCGATGTCTAGAAGCAGGATTACATAGATGTAGAAAAGAAATATTCAAATTATAAAAACTGCCGCCGATAGCTTTTTTTGCTTTTACGTTGTTTTCGTATATCTCTTTTATGACTTTAATTTTTTTTTGTTTTTAACTAACGTGTCTTTAGCCTTTTTCACAATAATACAATATCTAAAAATACATAATATAATACATCAACCCTTAAGCCACTAGAAACCGCATCGGGATTCTAAGAACACACACTAACGTCCCAATCACGACTGTTAGGCCTGTACAAATATTTCCAGGATACAGTCAACTAAGTCAGTAATGCCAAACCTTTTCGTGAAACTTTAAATTAAGCTATGTTGGTCACGTTATCACAAGTATAATCAAATGAAATGGATCTTAGCATAAGTGTAAATTTTTTTTTAAATTGATTTTTATGAACAAAAAAAGCTTATATATTTAATATAAAAGAAAATATAACGAAAAACAATGTATGAAAATTTATAATCCAAACAATGACATCAGAAAGTAATTGCAAATCTTTAATTATTATTAGGGGAAAGTTCTTCCCTTTAATTATAATTGAGGGAAAGTCCCCGTTTAGGGCCACATGCTTTAAAAAAAAAAACTTAAAGCTACTTTAATAACTGTTACGAAAACCTAAAACAAACTTGAATTTAATAATTAACCTCATTAGATATATTTTCTCTTAAACACTTCTTTGACTAGATCACTAGACTATAGACATAAATTCACAGACTAGTCTTATATAATATCGACATCTAAGGCCTGTCCAGACATATTCATGTAGGCGTTATCCGTTCGGTTTAACATAACACTATGGTTTATTTCTAAAGGTCTTTTCAATATTTATGCAAAAATATTCTCTAGTTATTAAATAACACATCAATTAGAGTTAATATTTAACGCTTTTAGTAAGTAGTAAAGTGTTTGATTATTCTATTCTTCTCTCATGGACATATTTATCACGAAATCTAAAATGTATTGCTTAGGTAACACCATTTTTTATAAATAAAACGTATGAGATACAGAAAGAAACTTCAAAAATATCAAGCTGGCTCAATTACTCAAAGAGAATCTGGATGTCATCATTGACACCAGAATACGTCACTTATCAGGATCCTGCACCACTTCACGCTAATCGGCTCTTCCTAGGGTGATCAGGTCCTTTGTGCCTATATAGATCCAGCGATATTTGGGACGACCGACTGGCCGTTTACCGATCGGTCGCCCCAAATATGCTCTTGAATTACATATATCAGCATTATCTCTATAGAAAATAGCTATTTTGCATGAAGATGCGTACGCATCAATTCTCATTTCAGCATCGATTCGCATTTCGCATTTTTCTGTTTTAAATGCTTATAAATGTAACGTATTGCGTACGCATGCTTACGGATGCGTACGTATGCTTACGGATGCTGAAGAATGCTTACGCCTCCTTTCGGATGCTTAAGCATACGATGCTCATAAGTGTATCCAAAACCATCCAGCTAAATGCTGGTCGATTCTGATAAATGTAATTCAGGCCTTAGTGGCACGCTCGTCTTTCAATTCTGTCAACGTGGCCCAGCCAGCCCAGCCAGTGCAGTCAGATTTGGTTTTGCCAATTATTTTGGGCGTGGCCACAAGGTCTTGAGTTTCTTTATTGTTCCGGATTCTCCAGTCCCACTCCCCGCGTTCGTTTCCTGGACAATGGACACCCCTTTTTGAACAGCTGACAGACGGACGATCAGTAGAGGCGTAGTAATAAGGTTCCGTTAGCACTCTTTTGAGTACGGAACTCTAAAAATCATCGTACTCGCTACAGTATGACATCAATGTACATAGTGTATTACATCATTAGGTCTTTAGTATAGTATCGTAGTTAATTCAATGCCGGCGACCTTCACACAGCGCCGTTGGCCCACTGCGAAATAACTAGTACAATTAGGTGCTTTATTCAATCAACGAAGTGTTTTGTGAATAATTTTGTTATTCGTGTGACGAATGCATTTAAAAATAGTATTGAATATTGACAATATAGAAACAAATAAAAAATGGTTTGAATCTTGTTTTGTTTTTTTTATTACGCAATAAATTTGGCGTCTGTGAACCGATTTTGATGTTGATTTTAATTGTAAAGGATATACTTCCGAGGTGGTTCTATAGTATATATTTTGTATTGATCGAAATAGAACGAACCAACTCAAAATATTATACTGTAAATTAATTAACCGATATCTCTACATTCATATTCAGATTGTTTTTTTTTATTGTCTTTCGATAAGCCTTAGAACTTAGGTGGTTAAACTCACAAGTTGTTTTGTTTATTTATAAATTTTTTGTTTACGTGATTTTCGAGGAATACAATGCCGTGTTACGCGACGCGAACGCCGTGTACGCGCTGCGCTAACGCTAAGGGTCATTTCAGATAAGACGGAAAAATGCTCGAACAATTTTTTAGTGGTAATGAAATGTGAACCTTATTCCATGTAAAGAAGTTGAAAATAGTATACAATATTATTATCTTATCTAATATCACAGTCAATCAAACGCACGCTCGATAAACGCTATATATGATAACGGCCTAAAGTTTGTTGGAGGCGCTTGCATCCAGCGGCAGTGCATTCTGCAGTGGACGTCTAGAATTCACAACGCTACTTATTTGTTAAATTATTAAAACTATCGTGCGACATTATTTAACATAATGTAACATTAAACTGCAAAACTCACGTTCAATCGTTTTAACTACCGACTAGTTTCAGACCCATCGAAGGTCCTTCATCAGGGTGAGTGGGCTACGTTCGCGGTCGCGACCCGTCTCCGTCCGACCCGCGAATAGAGACAAGGGGCCCACCATACATAATTTTAAATTAAATATATCAACTTCTAATTAACTATGTTTATAAAATTGTAAACAATGTCATCAAGGATAAGCGAACATAAAAAAGTTATGTGTTATTGGTTAATGGGGTATTTTGCGTGACGTCTTCCAGGCGCCAGTCATCCGACACAGCCAATTATAGGACGGCAGTATTTGTGTACGCTTATGTATTTTTTATAGCTGTCATTTACATTATTAACAAGAAAAAACCATTCTGGCCATATGTACTATACATCGGCCCTTCCATACAGACAAAATGAAATAGACTCGTTGGCGCCTCTAAATTCAACACCACCGCAATGGAGCGAAGTTAGTCACCTGCTTATGATTTGCACAACAAAACCGAATGAATATAAGTAAATAAATAAACGAAATCATTCTCTTAATGGGGTTCCATTAGGATAGTGTGTCCGGGGTCCACAAACATACACAAAGACAAGGAAAAATACACCCAGACCGTACCACATGCCTCTATGGTCAATACAAACATCTGCTCCGAGCGGGAACCGAACCCGCGACCTGTGGCGCTTAAAGCTCGTTCGGTTACCACAAAGCCAAAACGTCGTCTATAAGTATAAAGTACGATGATCTGATTCTGACGTAATTGTGTAACAGTAATAATTAGATCTTGGAAAATACCGCTAATGTTGGATGACTGGCAGTTATCAGCTACACTACTGGTGGTAGGTCTTTTGTTGCAAGAGGCCGGCTAGGTAGGTACCATCGCAATGTCAAATATTCTGCCGCCAAATAGTAGTGCTTAGGCATTACTGTGTTCAGGTTTGAAGGGCACTGTACGCTAGTGAAATTACTGGGCGGACGAGAAGAACCAATATCTCGAGGTTGGCAACGCGTAATTGGCACGAAGTTATGGTGCTGCAAGCGCTCATAGGCTACGGCAACCACTTACCATCAGGTGGGCCGTATGCTTGTTTGGCAACTTATAACATAAAAAAACAGGTCGCATTTTTTCGATTGGCATGAAATTTTGTGTAGAAATTCGATAATTACTTAAATATGTATGTAAACTTTTTGGTTGATTCATATCATAACATTTAAAATATGCTTGTAAATGTAAGGTCTACCATAGGTCATGTTGTGTTCTAAAGCTTTATTTATCGTTGGCATATAATTCATTTATTATTTATACATTAAAGATTAATTTGTCAGTTAGTCATTTCCCGCTCTTTTTGTATTTTTTTATATCTTGGCGCTTGTGTTTGAATGTTTCAAGGTTTGGGATAATTAATCAATTGAAGATTGTTGTGTATGGCGTTTGTAATTTATTTATGACTAGCGGCCCGCTCCGGCTTCGCACGGGTATGAAATATATAGCTTATGTCATTATTTACGACATCACATTAGAAACCTCAAAAATTATTTTTTTCTCCACTATTTTTATACATACATAGGGACAGAAAAAGCGACTTTGTTTTATACTATGTAGTGATGTTGATGTAGGCTTAGAAGTAGCGGGTCTGCCTATAACTTTGATGGTTGCGGGTTACATTCTCACTTGACCATGATAATCTAACTATCTAAAAAATATTAAAAATGTGGAAGTTTGGATAGATGGATGGATGTTTGTTACTCTATCACGCAAAAACTACTGAACAGATTTAGATGAAATTTGGTACACATATAGCTTATTACCTAGATTAACACAGGACATTTTTTATCCTATGTTGGGATCCCGTGGGATTATTCAAAAACATAACGTGAGCGTTGCTGCGGGCACATCCACGGGATACGAGGGAAGCTATGTCAAGGGTAAAAAGGAAAGGAACAGAAGGGGTGGGAGATTGGGCCTTCAGCGACATCCGCTTTGACTGATCGCACGAAATGCAAAAGAGTACTCTTGTAATCTACGCCAATTTTCTGTGAGAGGGTAGTACTTCTCCAGTCAAGTTTGTCCCTTTGTGCTGGGAGGAACGTGGCTCTACTACTACTACTCATCATCATCATCATCATCTTAGCGTGATATCCCGGTTGCGTCCAGAGCGTTCGCTTTAGAGCCCGGGGTCCGCTTTCCGACATTTTCTTCTCCATTTTGCACGGTCTTCGGCATCTCTAATTGTAAGGCCATTGGTGCGCATGTTAACCCGCACGACGTCCAGCCAGCACTTCTTGGGCCTACCCCTTTTACCGGGACCTGGCGGAGGCGGCATGGCAAGACATTTGTTCCCCAAATAGCCAGCCGATTTACGTAAAATGTGCCCGTACCATCGTAGGCGACACTCTTCCAGCTTATCTGCTATGTCACGGACGTGGAGGCTGCCGCGGATGTGCGTGTTTTTAACGCGATCTTTCCGCGTCGCTCCGCACATCCATCGCAGCATTTTCATCTCCGTGACACGCAGTTCCCGCTTGTGTCGCTCAAGTACGGGCCACGTTTCACTGCCATACAAAAGGACAGGCTCTACTACTACTACTATAGATACTTATTTATAGTTTACAACTATACTATTTTTAAACGCTACACGCTCAACGTCCTCCATTAAGATATTTATATCCTGTTTCGGAGATCCGCAAACATATACAAGGACAAGGACACATACACAAAGACCGGATCACATGCCTGTATGGTCAATACAAACATCTGCTCTAAGTGGGAACGAACCCGCGACCTGTGACGCTTGAGGCAGGCTCCCTACACAACGTCGTTTTACATTTATGTAAATGATTATGTAATCGTTTTATTTCCGCTGATTCCATTAAGTATTACATTCGTTGGGTTTCTTATGCGATTGATCGTGTTAAGTTGCTTTCACAGAATCCGATCGTCATTAGGTTAACATAATATGTTAATCTGTTTCGCAGCCAAAGAGTGCCAAGTTACTAAACTAAGTAAGCCACCGCTGGTCGTCCGTCCGTTTGTCAGCGGGCTCTATCTCTTCGTCCTAGCATTATTCCCGGTATTTTTATTGTACCCAGGGTCTGCTTATTACTCTTATCCGGATTTGACGGGTTACTAGTCTTTACACAGAGCGATTGCCATCTGACCTCTACAACCCTAGGGGCGAACCAGTAACTTATCAGATGTTTTGTGATAACAACCGGGACCGACAGCTTAACGTGCTCTCCGAGGCACGGTGGGCAGACCCACAGACAAACGCCCAGACCGAGACAGAAATTTAACAAACATCTGCCCGCGCGGGAATCGAACCCGCAACCGTCGAGACTAAAGGCAGACACGCTACCCACAACGCCACAACGGTGTCATCAGCGGGCTCTATCTCACGAACCGTAATAAGTACAGTTAAATTTTCACAGAATGTGTATTTCCGTTGCTTCTTCAACAGCGAGTACTAAAAGTAAAGGTCCCAAGAATTTTTTTTTGACGTTTATGCTGAATCTCATGAACAGATAGATAAATATTTTCTGAAGTTAATCTTATATTTACAACGATGACGATATGATTATGTGCGTGTTCGACCCGACCCTGGCCTTTTTGTATTATTTGGTTGTTTGTTTTTATACCGGATTATTTTTTTTTTTTATCTATAATCTCCTGATTAGTAAAAAGTGGCATATATTTTGTCTCGCTTTGATGAATGTAATCGTCTTCTTGCTCTTATCCCTCGCTAAGTGGGGTTGGCAGAGCACGACTTCTTCATCCACTCACTCCCTTTTCACGCATATGCTCTTCCACATATTTCATCCAAGTCATTACCACTCACTTTCATATCCATCGTTCTTTTGGCCTCCTCGACCTTTTGATGAACGTTATCAGAGATATAAAAATAAAATAACATTTTTCATAACCGATTAACAACCTTACGCGGATATTCGCGGCCACAAACTTGTACCCAAGATTATCAACACATATAATAAAGTAAATAATAATACCTTATCTCAATAGTCAACAAGATGTAACATCTGGTGTTCAGTGACAAACGAGATTCCGTTATAGAATGACCATTCGCTCATTACGACCCCCGCGTATGATGTAAACGTCGCCCACTGAAATGTTGCGGCCTTGATTTCGCGGACAAGGAGACAGAAGTAGATACTTTGTGTGAGGATATTTTTTTAGAATATTATCAATGCTTTTTCAAGTCATTACTAATATTCCTATTGCCTCTTTTACCAGCAGCTTTCGAATTAACGGAGTAGGCCCTTGTACTGTTGAGCTATTGACGCTTCAAAATTTTTAACCGATTTCAAAAAAGAATGTTTTGTATTTGACGCGTATTAAAAATGCTTTTGAACTATTCTTTAGAAACGGCCATAAGTGACCATTCAGCTCGTTTTATGGACAGGCGTTGATGTGTGAGATAAGATATAATAGAAGGGATAAGGTTTTTCGCCTCTGGTACTCATCGGACTTAACGGTTGAGTACGAATACTTCATACGATCTGTTAGGATTCCTTTTAAATATACGTTTTGCGAGAAAGTCAGTTAAAAATTATGAACCAAATTTATTAATTATTCGATATAAAAATATTAATTATATTCGTGAGCCAGAAATTCGGTAAAGGAAGTCACACGGAAGAGCGAGAGAGAGGGAAAGAACTGAAGAACTCTGGTTGACTTGCGTATGAAACGAAAAAGAGCTCCACAAGCATTATATGGAAATTATAAGGAATGCTGATGAAGGAATTGGGGTAGGTCAGCATTAGTGGGAACAAGTTAGGGTTGTCTATATTCTATATTACTTCCCCTATAAAGAAAAGGAAAGATAGCACTTCCTCGATCGATGTGAACCATTCTACTACTATAAAGATATAGTTATATGGGAGTCAGTAACGTAATTAGTCACTTCATTTAAGAACTAATTTAAAATTTTAAAGCCATTTCTAATATTCCTATTTCTTACAACTTATAAGGAATGAATTGGCGCAACATATGTAAAAGCCTACAATCGTTAGGGGTGAGTCAAACAACGGGAATAACCCATAAAGGTGTGTCGTTTCCCACTGAGAAATGGAGCCACTTTTAATAACTTCAAATAAACATCAAAATGTATTCGGTTCCTCAAAAAAAACTATTTTAGTACATTAGTGGTAAATGTTTAAAGATTTGCCGTTTATTTTATTATTACTGTGAAATGATGTTTTTTCTATCGGTTTGTCGTAAACGATTCTTAAAGCTTATCAATTTTTTTTTTGATGCTACGCTATAAGTTTGGTCTGTAAACCGCTTTTGATAAATCTCTTTTAGATAGGGTTCGCTTCCGAAGTTAACTTGCCGTAAAATTGCGACCCAGACTTAAGCTTTGTTTAACAGTCTTTTATTATATAGACTGCCTGTAAACTTGAAGTAAAATGAACTAACTACAAATGACTGAGTTCGAAAAGGTTTTTTATTTGACATTAATAGATTTTTAAGGTTTGATGTATTTTCTTTTACGGAAACTACGCAATATATTTACCTAATTTATATTATCCCATTTATCTATTTCCATACAAATAAATAAAATTGAAATGTCTATTTGAAATTCCGAATTCCGAAACAGCTTTTTACTAAATGCATAAATGCATAATGCATGATGCATGCATGAAAGTATATACGTACCGTATACATACCGTATTACATTAAAAAAAAACAATTTTGTCTGTCTCTCTTTCAAAATGGCTGGACCGATTTTAACGGCACTTTCAATGGCAGGTAGCTGATGTTATAAGGAGTAACTTAGGCTATTTTTACCCGACTGCCGGAGGGTAATGTTTTTCGAGCGTATGTATGTATGTATGTATGTATGTATGTATGTATGTATGTATGTCTATTTCTTTGTGACGCTCTACAGGCTAAACCCTTGGACGTACATCGACTTATAGGGTATCATTAGATTCGTCTCAGTTGTGAGAGTGACATAGGCTACATTATTTTAACATGGGTTCCGCAGAAGCAAAGATATTCAAAGCGGAATATCACAGTTCGCTCAAAGCTAAAATCTGATGATGTTCCCATGTAGCACTCGATAAAATAAGACGAAAAGTAAAAATAAAATTTTTCGATATATTGCTTAGTTTTCGAGATATAGATGATTGAAGTTTGATTTTTTTTTTGTCCAGTGATTGCCAATTTCCCTTCCAATGTCTAGAATAATTAATTAAAGCATTTTCTATAAATAAAAAATACGGCATAGCTATATAAATAGGTAGATTAATAAAATAATTAAACTTCTAAAACGCAAACTATTATAATATATAATGTTATTCAATGTATTATACAATTAATAAATAATTAAGTAATAAAATATAGGAATAAGCACAATATATTATAATAAAAGTATTTTTCGATTCCTAGTCATGTAATTTGTTTAATGTAAGAAAAATATAAATTTTAAGTGTCCGTACCTACATCTCAGATTCTTATAAAAAATGTTACTCGGAACTAAAAATAAATGATGAAATATCATATATTTATATTTTTGCAAATGTCTGCCTATTTGTCGGCTCTCCGCACTCCTTATCCTCTGACGCAATGCTGCAAAACTGCAATTTTCAACTTCAAAATCAGCAACGAAATGATAAAGCGTATTTTCGAGTAACATTCAGTTTTGTTTCGTAAAATGCGTTCACTCCATCAATAGTTATTGCAATCTTGATGACAACGTGAGCCAAGTATGAGAGAATAGTAAGAAAGTAGTTTAGCCTTTTCACGCAAAATTTAGCACATAGAGAGCTTATATTGAATTAACACACCCTGAACGGCATTATCAAAAAACGTACTGCAGAAATGTTTACATGCTTGTTACTCAATCACACATCGCATTAACGATTTAACGGATTGGAATGTAACTTAGCACATTCAAAGATTGTTACCTGGATTAAGACATAAAATACTTTTTATTCCTAAAAATGTTAGGTTCTCTTAGCAAAAACACTTTACAGAACCTTTTTTATCTTTGTCTGATGAAATACTAGCGGCCCGCTCCGGCTTCCCATGGCTATAAAATACATAGCCTATGTTATTCACTAAAAAAATGATTAAAATCGATCCAGTAGTTTTAATTTATTCATTACTGCCCGTGGCCCGTACGCGTTAAATGTAATTATTTACGACATCACAGTAGAAACCTCAAAAATATTTTTTTCTCCACTATTTAATGGATGTTATAATACATATAAACCTTCCTCTTCAATCACTCTAACTATTAAAAAAACCGCATCAAAATCCGTTGGGTAGTTTTAAAGATTTAAGCATACATAGGGACAGAGTTGCGTTCGGACACTGTTGCGGCGTTGTGGGTAGCGAGTCTGCCTTAAGCCTCGACGGTTGCGGGTTCGATTCCCGCTCGGAGCACATGTTTGTATTAATCGTACAGGCATGTTTTCCGGTCTGGTTGTGTTTGTCCTTGTCATTGTGAATGTTTCCGGACCCTCGACACAGGATATAATTATCCTAATGGGGGCCGTTGAGTGTGTAGCGTTTTAAAAAAAAAAAAAAAGAGACAGCTGCTTTGTTTTATATTATGTAGTGATTATTTACTTAAGTTACAAATGGTTAATTTGTCTCTAAAGCCAATTCTAAAGTCACCGAGGACGAAGTCGCGGGCAAATGCTAGCTCGAAATAAGTTACAAGCTTGTGGGATAGAACTTGCCAAAAATATAATCGACATTCTAGTTAGACCTGCATAGTGCATAGAGCTAAGTTATATTACTTATAATTAGTTTCTGCCCACGACTTCGCTCGCGTTAAATTTGGAGAAACAAATCCTCTCATTTTCATAGAAAGCTTTAGAACTTCAGAGGTAGGATTGAAGGAATTTTAATTTCAAAAATGATGAACTTCCAATAAAACTTTTAACTCCTTTTTAACCCCTTGGGGTTGAATTTCAAAAAATACTTTCTTAGTGCCCGTTTACGTCTTAAAAACAACACCAAAAAAATTGCTTTTAGGGTGAAGGGCTTAGGCTTCGCGTTTATAAGTAATTCAGGTCTTCTCCTTGTATATTTTTAACCAATTATTAATTATATAACTAAAAAGTTTGAAATAAAATAAATTATTAAATGAAACAAAAACCCAACTGCATTAATAATAATTCCTAAAAAGCTAAAAACAAGCTCTATAATGACTACTATAATATAAATATTTCTTTAATGTTAGTAAAGGTACTGCAGACGGGGACAAGCTGATCAATCAATTTGTAAATTGATGATGGAGTTTAAAGAGAAGTGCTTAAATTACGGAAAAATATAATAATTATGTTTTATTTCAATGCTTGTCCCCGTCTGCAGTACCTTTACTAACATTAAAGAAATATTTATATTATAGTAGTCATTATAGAGCTTGTTTTTAGCTTTTTAGGAATTATTATTAATGCAGTTGGGTTTTGTGTTTCATTTAATAATTTATTTTATTAGTTTAGAATTAGGTTTCCGTCCAATAGTTCTAAATATAAATATCTTCTAAATGAAAATTTCTATTTCAATAAAATAATCTGTTAGTGGGAAATAAGATTTCACGTGCACATTTCCAATGTTAACGTATCATCGAATATGACGCGCTTGCCGAGTCACTCGAGCGTGCCATTCGATATCAATCCAATACTTACGGGTATAAGATTTAGATTTAAATTTAGTAAGTAAAATCCCATCCCAAGCATACAAAATACATAAAAAACTAAAACAAATATACAGGTCAAAATAAATCACACCTGTATGATGAAAACGACGTAACTCAAAAAGCTTATTTTTGGGAAACAATAAAAATGGTTGTGGGAAAAAACAATGGGTTTTAAAATATTGACGACCTTATTATATTTACGTCAGTTATTTACGCTCGAATATGGCTATGTTTGGATTATTGTAACGTTGAGAAATTCGAAGAAAATTTTCGATTTTTTTGAGCTGTGGCGTTTTCGTTCTAAAGATGGGAAATATTAAAATGCCCCCCTAAGATCTAGTATTATTTAATACTATTAACGATACAATAAGTCATCAGCTTGATAAAAATGAGTAAAAACTTATATCGCGTTAAAAAAATCACAGAAGTCGCCGGGTCAATCATAGTTAAAACCACAACATCCTTATGTAAAATTTACACTAATGATGCAGCGGACATATCTAGTATATAATATATTAAAACTCGATGAATAAGAAAGAAAGGCTTTAAATTTGGATGGAATAATCCTTCGACTCTTAAGAGTTCCTCATAGGATAAAAGCCTGTAAAGCGTATATTATAAAACGAACAGTAATGTGTCTGTATCTTGATAAAGGTATTTTGTAAAAAAGATTACGAGTTAGACAACCATTGTGAGACAGTGGCAGCAACTAGTCTTAAACTCCAATGGCTGTGGGTTCGATCTCCACTCTACAGCCATTCAAGAAATGTCTATATTTTAAGGTGTCGTCCATTAATAACGTAATGTTTTCTTAGCATTTTTTACCCTTATTTAGGATTTTTTGTATGACTGTTTGTTTATTCGGGCATAGTACATAAACCCCTTATAATTATCCTCGTGAAGATTACAGGTCGAAGAAATCAATTGTATTAATAAAACACATTGTTTATTGCGGATAAAGTAGTGAGTAGTACTATTATAAAAATCACAAAGTAAGCACTTTATGTAAACTTTGCCCTTATATTTTACTTATACACAAGAAAAAGCTATAATTTCCTACACATGCAATGGTTAAGGTGCAAGTGGCGGCGTGGCCTTCGCATTACGTAATATATTTCTCTGTCCCAGGGACGGAGCGGAATTAACATAAGCGTGCTAAGAACGGACAGACTGTTTCCGGATATGTGTGTATATAAATGTATCACATTTGCATTATGTAGGCTTTTATGTGCTGTAATGATTTATAGTTATGCTAAATTCGGCCATTTATAGAACGTTCATATGTTTAATTTAACATTTAGTGTTCATCCTTTATTTATATCAATTTCCAATTATGAATTACTTATTTTTGTTTTATTAATGTTGTACCAATTTTATTCATAAATTTTAAGAGATATTTTCTTTTTTGTTTATCCTGCAGAATACACATTAGCTTTTGATACCTTCGTTTCAATAGCAGTCACGGAAAGTCGAACGTTATACGCGTCACGTCCTCTATTGCTTCTGTTCTATTCTATTTACTTTGTAATTAAATGCAGGTACTGCGAAAAACCAGTGTACCCTGTCATTATTTGGGTGAGGACTCCTGTGGGTTTTAACTTTTCCAGTAGGCGGTACGCTACTTTCGCGTCTGGAAAGAACATTCGCGTCACGGAGGTGGTCTCACCAGTTCGGTATTTTCGGTCTCCGCCTGGTTAAAGGATCCTTGCTATGTTGTAGAGGGGACAAAATACCTCGTTCCTCGTCATTGCAAATTTTAATTTCTTTTTTCATGCCATAAGATTAGGCAAATAAGCATACAGTCCGTCTGCTGGTAAGCTGTCTTGCAGTGACTATTATGAACACTTGCGATACTTCAAGTACTTATCATATGAGCGTTCCTAACCCAAGGGATATGAGGGGAGGTGTGGGAGGAGTTGTGGTTAGGTTGTACCTCCGGCGCTATGTCTCATCGCACGAAACGCTCTGACACTGATACTTTACGTCGATTTTCTATAGGAAGGAATTCCCTGGTCGAAACGGCTCATTTGTGCGAAGAGGAACCGTGTTTCTACTACTACAAAGTTTGATGTCATCTTTTACTAAGCCCATCACACCCAACTTCTCTAACTTGGACCGTATCGCTCGTAACCGTGTGCAGGTGAAGCATCAATCTTAGTAACAATTATAGCCACTTAAACGCAATCTATTCAAGGGGCTTTGAGGCGAACTTTGCTTTTCTATGCAGCATTGTAATTAACTGTTAATTGTTAACGTTTATAATGAAGAAAACCAGGTCAAGAAAATGTTTATTCACCATAGATAATTTTTGCTTTTTAACTTTCTTGAAAAAGAATTACGTTATTAGCTCGCTTTTTTCAGAATACTTCCGGGTGTTCGTAAATACGAACTCGAAAGTATAAAAACCGGCCAAGTGTCGGAATATCACATAAAGGGTTCCGTATCACCGTAGACTGTATAAGATTAACTTAAGAAAGTCTATTACAGTTATATACAGGAAATTTATTTTACTTTTCTCTTTATTTAGTGAATAAATAGAATCGGTGTATTTACGAAGCCTCGCTCAGCGTAATCCCTGTGGAAACGGCTTAGCAGCTTATTTGGGCTATATCTCAAATCAAGATATAAGGCAATCTATATCCAGTCCAATCAAAAGATCAAATAACGTTTGCAAACTTAATAAAAGGCCTTGATTAAATTCAAAAAAACATTACGAATTTTGAAATAAAGAGATCCAACAAAGTGACTGCTGACTGAGTATAATTAATATTTGCGTGGGATAAAAAAAAAGATTTATTATCTAAAGAAGATTTAATTTTTTTTTATGTTACTAAGTTGGAATGCAAGCATACCGCCCAGCTGATGGTAAACGGTTGTCGTTGCCTATCAGCGCTTGCAACAACATTTGTAGGTGCCACTGATGCGCTGCCAATCTCGAGATATTGGTTCTTAAATCTCCATTGCTCATTAATTTCACTAACTACAGCTAGTGTCCTTCAAACGGAAACAAGATAAACAATAAATACAAATATAAAGATACAAATTACTGGGTAGAGGAGATTTAAGAACCAATATCTCGAGGTTGACAACGCGTGAGTGGCACCTACTAATGGTGCTGCAAGTGCTCATAGGCTACGACAACCACTTACCATCAGGTGGGCCGTATGCTTGTTTGCCAACTTGTAAAATAAAAAAATGCTTTGCTGTACTGTGGCACTTTGGTGGGACCTACTTAGCCGGCCTTTTGCAATAAAAGGCCTATCACCAGAATAAAAAGAACTAAACTCTTCAAAAGTCGGCGTCTTCGGCGTCGGGACGTGACGACCCCATCGCCCGCTGGTGGGATAATCTCTGTCACAGCAGAGATTATTCCACCAGTGCAATCAGTCAATTCAACTAGTGGTAGTGCCACGCTGCACAGCTCTTCCTGCTGCAGCCGAATTGGGCCGGCACGCCCGGGGAAACACCACTCTCTCACAGAAAACCGGCGTAAAGTGGCAATTGTCGCGTTTCGTACGGTGAGTGAGAGTCCCGGTGGCCCACTACACACTCCCCCTCCAATGAAAGTGCAGAATTTGGTATATTTACCCCAGGAGGGTACCACCAGCTTCTGCTGTGGAGAATCCCTCTCTGGATGTCCATCTTCAGGACGAACCCTTCCTGAACATGGATACCCAGGCTGCCCTCCGAATTCTGGGGGTGGCAATTTTGTGCTTAACACTGTTCGGGGCAAACGAAGCAGGCAACTTGAGGCAACCCCTTCCACGCTAACTGTGGACTTTTGTAACATTAGAGGGCTGAATTCCAACTTGAACGCCGTCCATCACCACCTTGAGACGGCGAAGCCGGCCTTGCTTTTTCTCACCGAGACCCAGATATCCTCTCCGGCTGATACTTCTTTCCTCTCCTACCCGGGATACAATTTGGAACATTCCTTTGTACCCCGGGCTGGTGTGTGCGTGTACGTCAGGGAGGATGTCTGCTCTCGTCGCCTCGGCAGCCTTGAAGTAGGGGACCTATCGATTCTTTGGCTGTGCGTAGACTGCGATGACCATCCGCGAATCTACGCGTGCCTTTATAGATCCCATAGCGGAAATTCCGAAACTGACCGACTCATTGAGCACATCCAAATGGCTACAGATTCCGTGCTGCAACAGATCCCATCTGCTGAGATCGTGATTCTTGGCGATTTCAACGCCCACCATGCCGAATGGCTTGGTTCACGTACCACCGATCACGCGGGGAGATCTGTTCTCGACTTTGCTTTGGCATATGATCTGACACAACTGGTAACCTCGCCAACGCGAATCCCAGATGTAGAGGATCATACACCTTCACTGTTGGATCTTCTGTTGACCTCTCATCCGGACAACTATTTGGTATCCGTCGATCCTCCTCTAGGCTCGTCGGACCACTGCCTTGTTCGGAGTACAGTGCCGGTCTCGCGCCCAGCACGGCCCCGCTTCGCGGGCTACCGGCGCGTTTGGCACTACAGGTCGGCAGACTGGGATGGGATGCGTTCTTTCTTTGCGTCCTACCCATGGGGACAGATTTGCTTCTCGCCGGATGATCCGGACGTCGTTGCCAACTCTGTCGCCGATGTGATACTCCAGGGCATGGAACTTTTGGTTCCGGCTTCTGCAGTGCCCATCGGAGGCAAGTCTCAGCCTTGGTTTGGTCGCTCCTGTAAAACGGCGTTTCGCCGAAAACGGGAATGCTACCAAGCCTGGGCTAAGGCGTCGACGTCTCGTGATGTAAATACCAGCGCACTTAGAAAGGAGTACAACTCTGCCTCCAGGTCCTTCAAAAGAGTTATTGCCAAAGCAAAGTCGGAGCACATCGGCAGAATTGGCGAGAGACTAGTGCGTCTTCCTTCGGGTACACGTGCATTCTGGTCCCTCGCCAAGTCTGTCTTAGGGAATTTCTGTAAGCCATCATTTCCACCTCTGCATAGGGACGATGATTCGGTGGCCCATGCCGCGAAAGAGAAAGCTGATCTTCTGTGCTCTCTCTTCGCGTCCAACTCGACTGTGGATGACCAAGGAAAGTCACCACCGGCAATCCAGCGGTGTGATACCACGATGCCGGAGGTTAAATTCCGGCAAAGTGTAGTTCGCAGAGCACTTCTTTCCTTGGACATTCATAAGTCGAGTGGGCCTGATGGAATCCCCACGATCGTGTTGCGGACATGTGCTCCTGAGTTGGCGCCGGTTTTAACGCGTCTTTTCCGGTACTCCTACTCATTAGGCGTCGTCCCGAACTCATGGAAGACGGCTTTAGTGCACCCGATCCCTAAAAAGGCAACCGCTCGGATCCGTCCAATTATAGGCCAATTGCCATTACCTCCTTGTTCTCAAAGATAATGGAGTCCATTATCAACTGCCAGCTCCTGCGGTATCTAGAGGAGCACCAGCTGATTAGCGACCGCCAGTACGGTTTTCGTCGTGGTCGTTCAGCTGGTGATCTTTTAGTTTACCTGACACATAGATGGGCGGAAGCAGTTGAGTCCAAGGGGGAGGCATTAGCGGCCAGTCTGGACATAGCGAAGGCCTTCGATCGGGTATGGCACAAGGCGCTTCTTTCGAAGCTTCCTTCCTATGGGCTTCCTGAGAAATTATGCGAGTGGGTCACCAGCTTTTTGGCAGATCGGAGCATCAAGGTCGTTGTCGACGGTGCATGCTCTGACTTAAAACCCATTAATGCTGGTGTCCCGCAAGGCTGCGTACTGTCCCCTACTTTGTTTCTTCTGCATATCAATGACATGTTGGAAATTTCCAACATTCATTGCTATGCAGACGACAGCACTGTAGACGCTTTATACACCGGCCGCGCTAATATTTCTCGGGAAAACGTCATTGAGTGCCGGAACAAACTTGTGTCTGAAGTCGAGACTACATTGACCAAAGTCTCGGACTGGGGCCGACTAAATTTAGTCCAATTCAACCCCAAGAAGACACAAGTTTGCGCGTTAACCGCTAAAAATCACCATTTGTCGTATCTCCTCGTTTCGAGAACACTCCCCTGGCTGCCACAGCTAGTATCGGAATACTTGGTGTCGACATTTCGAGCGTCGTTCAGTTTCGCGGTCAATTGGAAGGAAAGGTCAAATTGGCCTCTAAAAAGCTTGGTGTGCTCAGCAAGGCGAGGCACTACTTCACGTCGGCTCATCGCCTAAAGCTCTACAAGGCACAAATTCGACCGCACGTGGAGTACTGCTCTCACCTCTGGGCGGGAGCTCCCCAGTACCAGCTACTTCCAATTGACCGCATCCAACGTAGAGCGGCTCGAATTGTCGACGATCAAGCCCTTTCCGATCGGCTTGATCCTTTGGCATTGCGTAGAGATGTCGGATCACTCTGCATCTTCTATCGCATATATCACGGAGAGTGTTCTGAGGAATTGTTTGGATTGATCCCGCCGGTAGAATTTCACCATCGGACATCGCGACAAAACTCTAAGTTCCATCCATACCACCTCGATGTCTGGAAATCCACAACAGCGCGATTTAGAAGACATTTTCTTCCTCGCACAACCACTCTGTGGAATCAACTTCCGCCGGCGGTCTTTCCGAACCGATACGACTTGGGAACCTTCAAGAGTAGAGCCTATTCTTTCCTTAAAGGTCGGCAACGCGCCTGCATGCCTTCTGGTGTTGCAGATGTTCATGGGCGGCGGTGTTCACTTAACATCAGGTGAGCCTCCTGCCCGTTTGCCCCCTCTTACATAAAAAAAAAAAAAAAAAGTACTGTTTCTTTAGTCTGGTTGTGTTTGGCTATATTTTTTATGTACTCACAGACGTTGTTATCATTTCGTAATATACAACAAAACAGTTTGACACCATTATGGCGTGTTGTTAGCAAGTCTGTTTTTATCCGCGACCGTTGCGGGAATCGGATCCCGTTTGGGGTAAATGCTTGTATTGATCTTACAAATATCTGTTTCTTGTCTTGTTGTTCGAGCATAACATCTGATAATAGTCGTTAACTCTTGATAGGTAAATTTCTTCTATCCAATGAATTTGTAGCGACATCTACACACAACACGACGTAACTCGATAGAAAGACAAGTTTGTCACAATGTCGCATCAAGCTACAACGACACCTACAGGGCATACTACGCAACGATATGGACGACTAACGAACGTCACGATCCTAAATCGCGCTGTCAAAGTTTCCTACCCACTTGAGGTATATATACAACTTTCCAACGTAAGTCGTTGGGCTTCGGCCCAGGGCTTCGATCCGCCAGGCAATATAACCCGCCTGGTCGGAGGATCCTCCGAGGTGACGTTCGTTGGTCGTCCATATCGTTGCTGTAGCTTGATGTGAAAGTGTGACAATCTTGTCTTTCTATCGAGTTACGTCGTGTTGCATGTAGATGTCGCTACAGAATCATCTGCTCCGAGCGGGAATCGAACCCGCAACCTGCGGCGCTTAAGGAGGTCAAAAAGAACACAAAACAAATCAAATTAATTAATACCTTCTTTTTGTTGTTGGTTAAGCGTGAAACAAAGGTTTTAATTATTCCATTTGTTCTGACAGTGGATTTTGGTTTTCTTTCATCTGTTACAAATCCGAACAAACGTTGGAAGTTGTCCAAATAAGGCTTGCTACGAGCCTTTTCTATTTGATTTTTGATAGGGTTGGTGTTAGTGACTCGGTAAAAAATGGCTGTATTTGAAAACGGTTGGGCATTTTGTACATGAAATTACTTTTGTACAATTTTTGTTTAGTAATAGCTTTTATGAAAATCGTGTTCAGACGGTTAAATTAATTTTATTAGGAAAAAAACTAGGGCAAATTGAAGCCAAATGTGTCTGATGAAAGAGATTAATTAAATTAAAAAATAATTATATGCAGGGTAATAGTATTGGGATGGAATTGAAATCAATGCTTTTGCAAGGCGTTACTAATATTCCTATTGCCCCCCAAAAAAGCTCGTAGCTTCCGCTAGGAATAGGTCCGACAATAGTCCAAGAGGGTCAGTATCGAACTTGCGACTCTCGCGTTAACGGAGCGAAGTCGGCTCTTCTACCGTTGAGCTAGATTAAATTTTGACCATTTTTATTTCATAATTGTTAAAATTTCGTAGCATTTTCATCCAGCCATCCATCTATCCATTATCAAAATCATTTAAAATCAAAGATTGATATTCAATTTAAAATATGGAAATCATAATAGCCATTAAGAGAACTTGCTGAATTTTTAAAATTCAATATTGCGGAGCTTTCATAATGAAGACCTATAGCCCACTCGCATGCAATAGCGTATTCTATTTCTGGACGATTTTTCATTTTTATTTAAAAGAGCCTCTAATGTTACATTAACATGATATCAGAAAATTGTGCGTGGAAACTTGTAAACTAAAATTGTTGTATAAAACTATAAGTACTATTATTAATTAACTTAAAGAACTAATAAATTTTCTTTTGCCAAAATTACGACGTAGACTTTATTCTTGTCATCGTTTAGTAAACAATTATTGTTCCCGTTTTTTACGAAACATTTTGTTACGGTATTATATTTACCAGCCGCCCGTCGTATTTTGGTTTCATAATAAGGTATTTATCTAATTTATAAAATTCTCGTGTCGCGGTGTGTGTTACCAAACTCCTCCGAATCGGCTCGGCCGATTTTTATGAAATTTTATGTGACTATCGGGTAGGTCTGAGAACATTTTCATACTCCTTTACAATTTTTTTGTATGATTCATAATAACAAATGCAAACAAATAAATTTTCACTCTTCTTATACCATCAACCTCTATTTTTTAATAGCGATATTATTAGTAATTCAATAATTTTCACCAGTGTCACATCTGTTCACAGTTAGACTCAGTTAGGGCGCTGCTATTGGGCCCCAGATTTTTGCGGGCAAAACAACGTCTGCCGGGACCGCTAGTATTTCTATACAAATAAGTCAATTTAAAGTGTCTGTAACTCTAAGTTAGGTAGGTGGGTATAGTAAGCACGCACTCAAAAAAAATTCTAAGAGGCACTCAATTAATACTCCTTGCGATATATCTTTCTATCGCTATTTTAAAGATGAAATTGATCATTTCATTAAATTTATGCATGACTCCAAAACGGCTGCGTTGATTTTGATGACATTCGCAGGCGATAGTCAGATTAGTCTAGCGCGTGATCTTGTGGAAGTATGATAGAAATGAAAAAGTGTTTTGGAAACACTGTGCAAACTTACGGCCCTAAGTTCGAGCCTACAAAATATTATTAAAACTTAACCAAACTGTAATCATAACACTTTTTTCTATTATTTCAGATAGATTGTACTTCGCAACACTGAAAACAGGATACAACCCTAAGTCGACACGCAACAGCAGATATTTTCATATCGAAGATGATATTGTCTACGAGAACTTTTACTTCGACTTCGGTCCCTACCACCTTTGCCACCTCTACCAATTTTGCAAGAAACTCAACGAAGAACTCGACAAGAACCCGAAGAAGAAAATCGTATTTTATACGAGTAATAATGAAACGCTTAGACTCAACGCAGCCTATCTCATCGGATGTTTTCAGGTATGACTATCCTAACTTAATAACTTAATCTGTATATATAACCTGCGGTGGCGAACCTGTCTTAAGCGCCACAGGTCGCGGGTTCGATTCCCTTTCGCAGTGGATGTTTGTATTGACCATACTGGTATGTATTTTTTTGTGTGTTTGTTCTTGTCATTGTGCGTTTCCGGATCCCCGACACAGGATATAACTATCCTAATGGGGGCCGTTGAGTGTGTAGCGTTTATTTATTTATTATACTATACTATAAGGATTTGTGAGATTCTTGAATTTTTTTCTTAGCTTCGCAATCATCGTATGTACACCACTTTTGATCAATTTTTCCCTTTTTATTACAATAACATGTATTACAATCAAAGTCAACAAATGTGTTCGGTTCAAAGCTTGCGTTAATGTCTAATTGAAAATTATTCTTCAGGTGTCTTATATGAGATACTAAAGTTGGATGTTCAACTATAGATGCACAATACGTTTCAATGTAATCATTGTCACGAGCAGTATCTGCCGTTGTTGAGATATAAAGAATCAGGTTCACATTTAGCATTTTGCAAAATTTCTTTGATTTTATTCTTGTCTAACAAACTGGATCCAGTTTCAGTTTGGCTTAAAACCTTTTCCAAAATATGTACCTTGCTTTGATACGAGCAATTTCTAGTACAGTAAGTTTCATTTGTATAACCACCATTGAAACATCTTCATACAAAATGGCTATTTTTATAGAGGTAATGCTGTTCGATGCTGATATATGTAAAGCAGGTCATATAGCATATTCCTCAGGGGTCCGGAAAAACACAAGCAAAACCACAGCCACACCCCAGACCGGAAGAAAAAATAATCTTAAGTCTTTGAACATTGTAGACAAATGTCAATTAATTAATTATGGAGAACAATTACAATTGAAGCCTCAATAGCTGAACGGTAGAAGGGCCGACTTCGTTACGTTAACGCGAGAGTTGCGGGTTCGATCCTGACCCCCATGGGCTATTGTCGTACCCACTCCTAGCGTAAGCTTCGAGCTTATTTGGAGGGGCAACAGGAATATTAGTAATACCTTGAAAAAGGCATTGTGACATATTGTGGAATTTCATGGCGGCACTTGACGTTCCTTTTATCGATAAAGTAGTAGGAGGGAGACTCAAAGGATAAACGCCCAGTCCGAAGCAGATATTTGTAAGATCAATAAAAACACCTGCCTGAGCGGGAACCGAACTCGCGACGTATGTACATATATTATAATAAAAATTTAGTGGAAGCGTCGTACATTGCTTTAAAATGGTGTAAATCGATTCGATGCTTTCGATGATTTTTTTTTATGTTAAAAGTTGGCAAACAAGCATACGGCCAACCTGATGGTAAGTGGTTGCCGTAGCCTATGAGCGCCATTAGTAGGTGCCACTCACGCGTTGCCAACCTCGAGATATTTAGTTCTTAAATCTCCTCTGCCCAGTAATTTCACTAGCGTACAGTGCCCTTCAAACAGGAACACTGTAATGCCTAAGCACTACTATTTGACTTCAGAATATTTGACACAGCGGTGGTACCTACCTAGCCGGCCTCTTTCAACAACAGACCTTACCACCAGTGTGACTAATTGCACTGGTGGAATAATCTCTGCTGTCCCAACCAACAGCGGGCGATGGGGTCGTCACATCCCGACGCCGATGATTCCATAATAAACTCTTTCCAGTTCGTGTATTAATTGTAAGTCTCTTCACTAGATAATATACCTGGGCACGTCCCCAGCGGCAGCTTACAAGCAGCTGACGGAAGGCTCGTGGTCGCTACTGAGTTTCCGTGACGCGTCGGGTGGACCGCCCCTGTTCGACATATCGCTGCTGAACGTACTTAGCGGGATAAAGGTAGCACACGATGCCAAGTTCTTCGATTTCGAGCATTTCGACGCTGAACAGTATTTATATTATGAGGTAAGTAGACTTAATCTTCGCATTAGCATATATTTTAGAAGTATTGGACCCACCTGATGCAATATTTTGGTGAATACCTTGAAGACACCACGCCTTGGGAATGAGACAGTCACTCCAGGCTTTTCAGAGATTATAATATGTAATCCAATATCACTTTAAAAAATACAAAAAAAAAGATAAAACCCCTGAGTTTGTTTCGCCGGTTCTTCTCAGGCAGAGGTTTAATTTTGGAGCCGGTGGTAGAATCTGACTTTCAACAAATAAGTGTAATGCTTTTTATGTTGAATAAAAATATTTGATTTGATTTGAATAGTATAAGCGCTTGATATAAACGCTTCCAACACCATTTGTAAGTGCCACTCACGCGTTGCCAATCTCGATATATTGGTTCTTAAATTTCGTTTGCCCAATACTTAAACTAGGCTACAGAGCCCATCAAACCGGAACACAGTAACGCCAAAGACCTACCTACCTGGCTGGCCTCTTGTAACAAAAGACCAATGTGACTGCACTGTCTTCCAACGTTGGGCGATGGGGTCGTCACGTCCCGACGTCTAAATGGTACAGGGTACGGTGACCGCCTACCACCCTACTGGTATATAATAAAAAACTACACCTACAGCACAACACGGCACCTACTAATGGTGTTGCGCTCATGGGCTAAGGCAACCGTTTACCATCATCTTCCCTTCCCCGTTTCATCACCGAAGAACTAGGCTCGGCGAGCAGTTTCACCCTTATGTCATAGACATTCCTCCATTACGCACAAAGCGGTTTGCCTCTTCTTTCATTATGCGGACGGCTAAGGAGTGGAAATCTTTGTCGCGGTCAGTTTTTCCAGAACGCTATAATCTGGATATCTTTGAGGCCAGAGTGAACAGACACCTTCTTGCCTACGTGCTCCATCTTAGACCTCATCTTCGCCTTCCATCAATCGAGATTGAGGTCAAACGTCAGCCTATTTTATATATAAAAAAGAAAGGTCCTATAATATGGCCTACTCTTGCTTTCTTTCGAACTTAGTAAAAAAAAAATATATCTTTTTTTTTTCCAGAAAGTGGAAAACGGTGACCTCAACTGGATAGTACCGAATAAAATGTTGGCATTCTCGGGACCGAATCACCAATCTCGTCTGGATCGCGGATACCCCCTCCACAGTCCAGAGCATTATCACGATTACTTCAGAAAGCACAACGTGACAACAATAGTCAGACTGAACAAGAAGTCATATGACGCTAAGCAGTTCACGTCACACGGGTTCGAGCATCGTGAGCTGTTCTTCGTGGATGGCTCTGTGCCCTCTGATCTCATTGTTAATAGGTTTATTCGTATCGCGGAAGCGGCTAAGGGTGCTGTAGCTGTTCATTGTAAAGGTAATTATAATACATTTTATCTGCAAAAAAAATATTGTATACATATAAAAAAAAATTAAGTGTCTGTAATTCCAAATTCAATCAATATTATCGCTAAGTGCCTAGAAAGTATATACTCTACATATATTTAAAAAAAATCAAATTTTTGTCTGTCTGTTCCGGTTAAACTCTGAAACGGCTGAATTGACTTTAACGAAATTTACGCTAAATAAATAAACGCCGAATAAATAAACGCTGCACACTCAACGGATTATATATATCATTAGGATATTGATATACTGTGTTGGGGATCCGGAAACATACAAGGCCAAAGACAAATACACTCAGACCGGAAAGCATACTTGCATGGTCAATACAATCATATGCTCCAAGCGAGAATCGAACCCGCGACCGGTGGCGCTGAAGGCGGGTTCGCCACCTTTGCGTCACATAATTTTTCGGTATAGAAGGTCTGGTCCTTAGTTTATTCTACGTCAATGGGTCTTCTACTTCCAGCGGGCCTGGGCCGGACGGGGACCCTGATAGCGTGCTACATGATGAAGCACCACGGGTTCACGGCGCGGGAGGCCATCGCGTGGCTGCGCGTCTGCCGCCCGGGCTCCGTCATCGGGCACCAGCAGTGGTTCCTGGAGAAGTGAGTGTGGAACTTAAAACTATATGCTTACCTCATTGGTTAAAGGGCTGAATCCACTCCGTTAACGCGTGGGTCGCGGGTTCGAGCTTGACCCTCTTGGGCAGTTGCCCAAGAGTTGTCCTACCCACTCCTTTTTTTTTTTTACTTTGAGAAATGCAGTTACGCACTCGAGCGCCGGGACGGGTGCAATGGCGCAGGAGATGAGTGGACTCGGAGCCGAGCTCCCCTACCCACTAAAACTCCAAGGTTCCATCTGGCGCCATAGTGGGATAATTACATACTAATACATATATACTATATGAATATACCTTGGTGCGCGAATGCACCCAGGCCTTTCGGCCCCCGCCTGGGGCGGAAACATACTGCCGCCATAATATACATAGAATACATACTAATACATATATACTATATGAATATACCTTGGTGCGCGAACGCGCCCAGGCCTTTCGGCCCCCGCCTGAGGCGGCAACATACTGCCGCCATAATATACATAGAATACATATAATACATATATAAAATACGCCAAGGCTTTTCGGCCTCCGCCTGACCGGGGCTGAAGGCCCCGGTTAAAACACCACCGGTGTCGCAGGAGCCGCTCGAAGTCCATTCTGATAATCAGAAAAGTACCGGAGCGACCCATACGACACCACCCTCCTGGGCGCGGTCTGACGTAAAACGCCCCAAGCCCGAACCGTCTGACCCTGTTAGCTTCACCGGGCAGTCGAAGGTGCCACCTGCACAATCGACTCCCGGCTACTGAGCCCCCGGCACGACAAGCCCAGGGTACCGCAGAGTTTGACCTCTGCGGTTTGTCCTACCCACTTCTAGTGCAAGCTACGAGCTTACTTGGAGAGGCAATATAAATCTATCTAATCGCACTACCCATAAGCCGCGTTTAGGGATTTCGTTCCAAAAAAAACTATATCATAAAACATCATGGTTCCATGTTTTTTTTTAAAGAATATTAGCAATGCTTTTTCAAGGCGTTACTAATATCCCTATTGCCCTCCAAATAAGCTCGAAGCTTGCGCTAGGAGTGGGTACGACAATAGCCCAAGGGGTCAAGATCGAACCCTCGACTCTCGCGTTAACGGAGCGAAGTCGGCCCTTCTACCGTTGAGCTATTGAGGCTTCAAAACTTCATGTATAACCCGCCCCTTTCTCCCTCGTGCCCTTTATATTTTTTACCCATTTTGCCTATTGCATATTCAAAGACTATTGCGTCAAAGACACACTTTTTTCTTCTTATTTTACAAAATACATCATGTAATTCGATATCGATTCCATCGCGAACAAAGAAGTTGGCCAATTCCTTACCGGCACTTGTGTTCCCTTCTTACAACCTGGCAGCGGCCGCGACAGGCCGCGTGTTGACTCCACTTTTACTTACCATCAGATGGAGTAGAGTCGAGTCAAAAAAGATGTAAAAGTTTAACAAAAACCCTTACCCACCACCAAGGATACATAAAACAAAATCATATTTACTGACTAAAAAATATATTAATCCTATTTTTCCAGTATTCAGCCCCGAATGCACGCGCTGGGCGAGGCGTACCGACGGCGCCTCAACATAACCTCGTACCCGGTCTTCACCCGCGGCGTCTACTGCGACCTGCCGCCCGAACCCGCCGAGGGGGTCGACGACAAGCCGGTCTCCTTGCAGGCTATACTCAATAGCAGCAAGATTTCTAATAAGGTATTTATTGGAGACATTCTACTAAGTGAAGATTTTAAGGTAAAAAGATTGAGAAACTCTGCCCTATAGTATGGCTTAGAATGTCTTCATACTAGCATTATTCCCGGTATTATATTTTACCCAGGGTCTGCTTATTACTCTTATCCGGATTTGACAGCTTACTAGTTTTTACACAGAGCGATTGCCATCTGACCTCCGCAACCCTAAGGGCGAACCAGTAACTCTTTGGATAAGAGCAATTTACTTATAAAGAGTTAACGATTATTATCAGATGTTATGTGATAACAACCGGGACCGACATCTTAACGTGCTCTCCGAGGCACGGTGGGGAGACCCACAGACAAACGCCCAGACCGAGACAGAAATTTTAACAAACATCTGCCCGAGCGGGAATCGAACCCGCAACCGTCGAGACTTAAGGCAGACACGCTATCCAGAGCCCCACAACGGTGTCGGCTTAGAATATAATGTAACTACTTTAAAGTTATGGCATATTGAAAAAGTTCAAGAGACTTTTGAAGCAATTGTTAACTTTTACAGTCATTTTTTGATAAATTGACCTTGGGCTTTGTTAGTCTGGTTTGGGAGCTATTGTATAAAAAATTAAAAAATGCTATATCCCCATTAGGGTAGTAAAATCATATGTCGCGGGTCCGGAAACATAATGACAAGCACAATCACACACAGACCGACACACACGCCTGTATGGTCAATACAAACATCTGTTTGATCACATCGAACCCGCGATCGTTAATACTTCATTTTTTTTTTTCAGTTGGACAACGCGAACGTATTGAACGCGAACGAGACAGACTCCGAGAATAACGTCACATCCGTCATCGGGAAATACAAGACAACAGCCACGCCAATGCTACCAACAAAAACCGTCTTCACACCGAAGCTGAACTACATGATGCCGACCAACAACATCAGGAACGCCAACAACACCAACCTGAAGCCCCAACCTCGGATCATGAACGCGACTCTCAAATCCCACTTCGCCTCGAAGACATCAACTTTCCCGCCAACACGAAGTGCCAACTCCCAAGCCAAGTTACTGCCAAGTGGGGTTAAACCTCCCTTTACGGGAAAGAGCAGCTTCCACGGCCAACGTGCCAATCTCGCTCGGCCAACTCTGGCATACTCCCACAGCGGAAGTCCCGTCAAGACCTTCACTAGGAAAGCCATATCTGTGTCCAAGATTACGGCCAACGATACCGCAGTGGTCGCCACTCTCACCAACGTCACCTCAACTCTTTCCGCTCTCACTGAAAACTGTAATTTAAATGGGAAAAATCGTCTTCCATCCGAACCGAATCTCAAAGCCGTTGCTCAGACGAAAACAACATCAACAAACGTCACGTCTCGAAAGAAATTAATCGTCAGATCGAATTCGAATCCACGTAAGAAACTACCGAAAAGTATGCCGAAAAGCAGCCTCGAAGCTTCTCAAGACCTGTCTTCCAGCGACACGAATATAACGAATATATCAGCGGATTCCTTGGATACGCCGTTTCGTTTTAGACGGAAACGCGATAAGTCGAAAACTCCAGAACCAATGGATTGCATATCGAATTCAGTGATAACAGCGGACGTGACGCCGGACAATATCGAAGAAACGAGCAATTCTCAAGGGAATAAGCTGTACAAGATAAAAGCTCTGAGGAAAAATTGTTCAGCGTTCGGTGTCAGTTTGTTGAAAAAAGATGTTCAACCGCGGGCGAGTAATTGTACAAGTAACTCGACCGTCAAGAAGAAATGATCAGTGTAGTAGATATAGAATTTCTTATAGATGTTTAAAGTGCATAGCACATGTTACGTGATGTTGATTGATTTGTTTAGATGCTAAAAAAAAATTTGTGGTCGGGTAACACGTCAGGAACGAAGTTCCTTACGTTTTATCTTCAACTCCGAATGCAATTCGAAATGAAATCTGGGTTAAATCATAAAAAGAGAAAGGGACAGAGAAAGAGAGAGAGAGAGTTGCACACCCAGCTGCGCACTCAGTTGCTCGTGTGCTCATTTTCTTGTCTACTACAGGCAGACACACACGGCATTTCGTTACGTGACAATTTCTACTAAATCGCACTACCCGTAAGCCGCGGTAAGGAACTTCGTTTCAAAAAACATGTACTACATTCATATCAAAATCTTTTAAAAAACTTCTCTTAACTAAACAAATCAATTAACTTTTTAATGTATAGCTGTTCTACCCCACGATAAGCCTAAATGTTAATAATTGTGAAATCGTTTACATGTTTAAAATATTATTCTATAATTATCAATTGGATAGTATTTTTAAATATAACTTTTATATATATCTGTTATATATAAATTGTGTTATAGTTCATTCGCGTTTAGAAAATCGTGAGTCATTAAGTGTAAAGGTGTGTTCACATTAGAGTAAAAAATCAATTTAAATATATTTCAAAAGATTAAATCAAAATAAAGTCGTTAATAGTATTTTTAATCGGTAAAATTGTAACTGTAGACTCGGCTTTATAATTTTACTACCATCCGCCCGTGACTTCATCCGCACTGACCTTAGAATTGGCTTCAGAGGAAGTAGATCATTTGTAAATAAATAATGTTCCATAAGATAGATCCAAACATAATTCCAAGTGGATTCGCCATTCAGTATATATTTTGATAATCCCATAGGAATTTAACATTTTTCCGGAATTAAAAGCATCCTGTGTGAATCAAGTTAATAAGCCATCAGTTTGCAAAATTCCATTCCAATTCACACCTCTAAAATGAAAACAATTTTTGGGAGTCAACAAAATAAGTTTTAAAATATTGACACCTGCACAATCTTTCGTATATTATATTGTCTTGGTTATTTACGTCAGTTATTAACGCTCGAATATGCCTATTTTTGGACTATTGTTACATTGAGAATTTCGTTATAATATATTTTACGCTGATAAGTAAATGTTTACTGTGGCGTTTTCGATCTAAAGGTGCGGTGGTAATTGTGTAACAAACATCCAAACTTACAAAGTTTCACATTTATAAATTGATGCGAGCTGATTGGTCAGGGGTGTGGCTAAGCTGAATGAAGTATAGTAAGTTAGTGTTAGTCTAAAAAGATCACTACTTAGCGGCTACTGTCCATAGTTATAAGTTGAAAGTGATCGTTAAAAGCCATTATCGTTTTGCTTCTATTGAGCTTCCTGTTGTTTATGTTTATATACAACATAGTTTTTTTTATATACTTTTTTCTCATATGCAATACAGTTGAACAATAAATACAGTTGGGCAAAAATATTAGATTGAATAGGGTTGTCACATCATTAAGTTTTTCCTAACAAAAAACAACTAATTACAATCAAAACAGAATAGTTTTCTAAATTTTTTAATAATCCACACGATATATCCACACACCAATAAAATATCACGTAATGTTTAGAGATGCACCACCAAAAATATTTATTAATAACAATTATTAGATCGCATGTTTTTATTATAATTGTTCTTGTTAAATTAATATTTATTACCAAATTCATATTTGAACATAATTTTGTGGCAACCCTGGCACACATGAACAGACGTCGTCATATTTCAAATGTGGAACCCACATAGACATTTAAGAATAGACCGAGAAGTAGTGATATGCGATAGTTCGGTAAAGAGTGAACGAATTATAACGCTCCTTTCTTCTCTTTTTATAGCCACTTGGCGAGTAAAAAGCCTGCGCTTGGGTGGTTTCGCTAAGCCTCATCTACGCTAGAACAGACAAGGATTATCATTCGCGCTCTTTTTATCGTACTATAAAGTCCACTTTCACAATAGCCCCCTCTCTAGCATGGTCTATTTTTATATGTCTATGGCTACCCAATTGTATAAATTGTTAAACTGAAACATTACTTAATGTAGATACTATTTTTTATTACAAAAGCTTTTATTATTAATGTTTTATATTTTTGACATTTTATTTAAAAATATATATATCTGAATCTTGAAAAACTATATTTCTTGCAACAATATATTTACTAAGTTGAATGACTTAATAATATTTTAAAGAGTTCCGCGTGACGTCATCATACAACCTAACGGTCTTCACTCTAAAGTACTTTTTGTTAAACTTATAACCGTTTCCAAGGTCATTGTTTGAATCTCAACTACTTTATAGTCTGTCCATGGACGGGTTAGGGTGGGTGTGGATTGCCAAGAGATCGTCTGATAATCACTTCAGGCTGGAATGGGGAAGCGCTCGTAAATATCACACCACCAGTGCAATCAGTCACACTGGTGGTAGGTCTTTTGTTGCAAGAGGCCGGCTAGGTAGGTACCACCGCAGTGTCAAATATTCTGCCGCCAAATAGTAGTGCTTAGGCATTACTGTGTTCCGGTTTGAAGGGCACTGTACGCTAGTGAAATTACTGGGCGGACGAGATTTATGAACCAATATCTCGAGGTTGGCAACGCGCGAGTGGTACCTACTAATGGTGCTGCAAGCGCTCATAGGCTACGGCAACCACTTACCATCAGGTGGGCCGTACGCTTGTTTGCCAACTTTTAACATTAAAAAAAAAGATTTCGCGTGTAATAATATTTTACAAGCTTCTGCCAGCGGTTTCGCCCTCGTGAATAACGATTTTAATACAAACTTGTAACCCCTATTTCACCCCCTCAGTAGTGGAATTTTAGAAAGTGTTAAAACGCGTTTCCTTATTTCTAATTGTTCGCTAAATAACAAAGTTTCATGCTTCCATTTTTAATCCCTTCTTTTCTTTGCGGGCTCTTTTAAGTTTTAAAACAGCACCTGGGAAAAAAATTTGCTGGGTTGAGGTCTAAAGATAATATGTCAGTCAGGTCTTCTGTTATATATATATTAAAAGAAACGTAATTTTTGATAGGCTTATTCTAAAACCACACCACTTATCACCTTTAAAACTTGCTGAAAAAAATCTGTGGCTAATAGACCTCCCATAATCCCCTCTTTTCAAATCCGACAAGATTCCCACCACTACTAGATAAAATTTCCTGCCTTCATTATTCATAAGATCATGAAAATGACGTAGTAATAAAAATATAAAACGAAGTCACAAAGGAACTAGTGTTTTATGTTGTAAGCATAAAGCAATATAGATATATATTTTAGTTTTTTTTTATATATTCATTAAGAAAGTCTAAATAATTTCTTTTGTTGTTAATAAATTTATTGTAATCATAAATCCGGATATTTGTTTTGATTTTAATTATTACAATATTATATAATTGTTTATAAAATAATATTAGAAGGAAGTTCTATATCCCAAAAAAATACCGTTATTAAAAAGTTTTACCTTGTGTCGTTTACATTTTTGAGGTATCCTGAGGTGGCATAGATTGGGATATAAAAAGAAATTGATAGTGGAAAAAATTTTAATTTTTTAATTTTTTTAAAACATTCTTGGTAAAAATGTTATTTAAGGCATCTAAATCGTATACGAACTTTACCGCAGGTTGTCAAATTTTTAATTTGTATAATTGTAACCCAGTTTTTTTATAAACAAAAAATTATAATAAAGGCAGATAGTATTGCCAAGTTATTTCATATATTATACTTTGTTCAGTCATAAAATTTATTATTCCCATATTTTGTTGAACGTGAAGGTTTTGTAATTTTTTATAAGCTTAACATACATACATTTTTCTTTATAAATATAACCTGTGGTGAAGGAGAACGTGACAAGGAAACTTGCATGGCATAAAATAAATTCTGAGACGTATTATTCGCCAACCCGAAGCGATTTATCTTTTTATCCTTTCTCTTAAACAGGAACTTGTGACGTGTAACATCTTTCCTCTCGCTTACCCGCAATCTCTAAGAATTGTTTCGTGGAAAGACAAGAAATGTTTAAACAGAAGCGGGGACCGCTTACTATTTGATTTAACCAATGAGCGTTGTGCTGTTTGATTGAACCAATGGGCGTGTGGTGTTTGATTGTATCAATGACCGGGTGCTGTTTGATTTGACCAATCAGCACGCGCTATTTAATTTCCCTGTAGAGCTTTGTGCTACTTATATAATTATAACGGTAACTTTGCTTATTACTAGGTACATCATATTCCACTACTGTAATGTTTGTTTAGTTCCTCCATATGTCATTGAATTTATTAATTAAAAAGACCAGGTCTTGAAATGTATTTTTACTTCGACTGTACCAATATATATAGAAAAATTAGCAAAACACGAATTTATAGTATCATATCAATTTTGTACACACAATGTTTCCGGACTTGCCTCAAATTGTATATATTAGTGTTCGCTACGTGTCACAAAGACTATCTACGCCATTCTATTGTATTAGCGTTATCTATAAGCATTTTGTGATGTAAAAGTACATACATATTTTTTTTTGTTTATGGCACTTTAATTCCTTAAGCTTAATGGCGGTTTCATGCTAGCGCTTTTTTCGCGCGTTTACTTTCGTATCGGCATGGAACGCTCAACGGGTTGTGGCGAGTGTCAGTCAGCGAAGATACTAAAACAAACATTATTACGATATACGAGCTTATGAGCGCGTCACGAGTTGCGCATGTAGCAAAAATTTAACCAATACCAGTGGCGGATTTACCAGCAGGCTGAAAATTTGGGGCCATATTTTTTTGCTACGTCATAGATATCCAAAAGACTCCTGTATACGGGTTTTCTGATGTTTTACAGGTAGAAATCTCCAACAAATTTGCCGATGACTTTCCCATCTCATTTGTCATTGTACATTTCATATTCCAGTCGCAAATTTCCATATTCTAGAGTAAAACAGCTAGTTCGCCGTTCTCCAACCAGTAATCGGTTTCTGCGCACTTTGCCTACACTTTTCATGAGTAAAAAGCGAAATTGTGGAAAATGTATTTCCCTCTTCTCACTATTTGTAAACCCGCCACTGGCCAATACGCTTCAAAAAACTAGTTTACACGCTCGTATAAAACGCTAGTTTGAAAGCGCCGTTATCGTTTCAGATCTGCTTTCCATAAATTACACGTAGAGATTTTTTGCTTATAAGAGGGAATTGATAATAATGCTATGTAATTTAGGTTGTGTGCACTAGTTGTTTTTTTTAATGTTCATATTATATTTAAGTCCGTTCCATCTTTCGATCTTCCCTAGGCGAATGTTGCCAGTTACCAAGTCTTGCCATATTTTATTCTCAATTTCATTTCATTTATAGACGACGTAGGTGTAATCTTAAGTGAGAATTGATGTAAAGTTTTATAAAGTGTAGCCAGACTTGTAAAAAAATACAGTATTAAAAATATCATTGATTTTCAAAAATGATTAAATAAATAATTTTTTTTTAAATTTGTTATGAATATTTGTTTATATTATTATTATTATATAGCAAAGGGTTTTTTACATACTGAATATATTTCTTGTTACAAATATAGGTTTTGGATAAACGAACAAGTTGTCATTTTAAATATATTCTATGCAATAAATGTCATACATAATATTTAAAATTATTTTATTTTAATAATCAGAACGATAGTGAATATTATTTTTGTAAACAAATGTAACTTCTAAATTAAATTAGCTGGACTTTGACTGACTTACTGTAATTAACTTTATTAACTGATGCAGCTAATTTTTACTTTTAAGGCCTCAATTACATTTAGCAGCATCGACCAGCATTTAGCTGTATGGCTTTTGGACATACTAATGAGCATCGTATGTGTAAGCATCCGTTAGCACGCGTAAGCATGCTTCAGCATCCGTAAGAATGCGTACGCATGCTTCAGCATCCGTAAGCATACGTACGCATCCTTCAGCACAATTTGACGGCTGTTTAGTACTTTAACTGTTACACTTATAATATATCCAATGTTACACTTATAAGCATTTCAAAGAGAAAAATGCAAAAGGCGAATCGATGCTGCCAGGAGAATTGATGCATACGAATCTTCATACAAAATAGCTATTTTTTTTAAATGTTTGCAAGTACAGACCTCTTGGTGTGTATAAAATATTAAATAGAAATGTATTGTTAACTTCTAAAATGAGCTTATCGCAGCCGTTTTTTCGCGTCCTTTTTTATTGTTTATAGATATTATTAATTGTCAGGTTTATATGGAGTATTATACATAAATAATTATTTTGTAAATATAAATTTATAATCATGTTATGTTACACACATTATTGTTTTAACTGTTAGTTGTTTCATGTTTTTAAATTTTGAATAAAAAGAAATATTTGGCAAAAATATTTTTTGATCTAAAAATTATCACTAATCTAAACATAGACAAAAACTCCTTGTGTTTCCCATTTTTAAACACAATTCTGTAAAACTTTTGTACGAATTATTTCTAACAGTAAAAACTAAAACTTTGTAAACTATTATAAAACGTAGTTAATGAAAGAGATCCAATTCTGACATTTAACTTTAAGATATATTTGAAATGTATTTCCTTGTATAGTTTGGTGCGGTGAGAAGCGAAATGGATAAGGGACCAGGTTGTTAGAAGCGAGATGAATATGTTGTCTAGATATAATTTAAAAATTTATATTATGTTGTGATCTTGAGATAATCAGTTACTTATTATAATTCGTAATTACCTATAGTTATATGTATATAATATGTGACACCATCACGGTGAAACAAAACGCTTGTGCTTAATAAATAATTAAAAGATATAATGCGATTATTTTATAGTTTTATTTTTAACACCTACTTCAACAAAACTATTCTTTGTTCTCAATTACAAAGATACTAAAAAAGTTTAATACAAACAAATAACTGAGATTTTTGTGAAATAGCATTCGATTTTTCTTTTATTAAAAAGGTATTTGAAAACGTACACGGTTACACCTATGGAGATGCAACGTTGTACGTTTTCACGAGCGGGGAGGCACTTTACTAAATAGAGAGAAGTGTACAAATATAATTCATTTCAAAAAACGTAATTAATAATTTTTAATAATGTAAGTATGCCCATGAAACTAACTTTCAGCCATAATTAATGCTTTGGATTGGTTTTCATTATAGAATACCTTTTAGATAGATTTACAGTTTCTCAGCTTCAGGCTTCGCCCTCTTGAATTACGAATTTAAATTAAACTGTAAGGGTGGAATTTTAGAAAAAAATCTTTATCTTTAATTATTCGACAAAAAAACAAAGTTTCGTGCTCCTAGTTTCCAAAATGACGGACACTTATACAAACTTCCAACCTGTTTTTCACCCATTCAGGGGTAGTACTTTAGAAAACGTTAAAAATCACGTTTCTTAACTAGTCATTGTTCGCCTAAAATCAAAGTTTCAAAAATGACTGACTTCCATACAAACTTTAAACCCTTTTTTCACCCTCTTAAGGGTTCAATTTTGAAATACCCTTAGTGCTCCTTTACGTTTAAAAAAAAACACCTGGGAAAAAATGAGCTTTATAGGTCTAAAGGGATTAGGCTGGGCGTTGATATGTCAGTCAGATCTTTCCTTTTATATACCTATATAGATAACCATGGGTAAGTATCTAGTAAAACAAAACAAGAAACAAATATAAAATTATATTTAATTAAAAAAAAAGACTACAAACTATTTAACTAGAAATCGTATTCGGAGACTATTACGATGAGTCTGGCGACAGCGCTGCCGGCGAACTGCGCCCTCTGGTATAAAGACATGGTCAGTTCCAGTTCAGCCACTTGCGGCCCGCCCAGCGAGCACTGAAGAGACACCACGCACACATTGGCAGTAGGACGCATTCTGAGAATTTAAATTTTGCTATTACGAGCTATAAGGCCCAATGGATAGAAAACGTGGACTTTAATCGGTGAAGTGATTATGCGAACCAGCATGTTTTGGTAGAAATTCTGAGACATGTATGCCAATCCGCAGTGGAGCAGCGTGGTGGATTAAGCTCTAAATCCTTCTCCTAGACAGGAGAGGAGGCCTTTGCTGAGTAGTGGGACATTAACAAGCAGTTATATTACGTTTTACTTTACTATTACGAGCTGTTTATCATAATACCATATTCTAAGTGAAGGCAATTTAAATCTTAAAATTTATAAAATATAATATATCTCATAAAATAATATTGGTCATTTCGGATACCTTTGTAAATTCAACAACAACTCTACGAAACAAATTAAGTTAATGGAGATCGTTGTTCTTGTTAACGGTGTACGAAGTTAGTTTCCTCGACCCTTTGCTCACTTGTATGTGTAACAGTACCACATCCATAATACTAACCTTTTTTTATACCATGACGGTTGGCAAACAAGCATACGGTCCGTCTGGTGGTGAGCAGTCACTGCAACCTATGAACGCTTGCGATATTTGAGGTATCACAAGCGCGTTACCAGGAGGGAAGGGATGAGAAAGGAAAAAGGAAGAGAATATAGGGGGGTGGGAGATTGGGCCTCCAGCGCTCTCACTCATCGCACGAAGCGCAACAGTACCTACAGATACTGACACTTTACGCCGATTTTCTGTGAGAGAGCAGTACTTCCCCGGTCAAGCCTTTTGTTTAATATCTAACTCACCCGAAACAGCTGATATCTGCTGGTACAACACCCGGCGACGCTTTCACGTCAATAAGACGCATCTCAAAGTTCACCACAGAGTCGACCCACGCTGGTCCTTGCATTGAGAATAGATCCACCTTTGAAAAAAAAGCAATATCAATGTCTTCTTTTTCATCCTAGCATTATTCCCGGTATTTTATTTTACCCAGGGTCTGCTTATTACTCTTATCCGGATTTGACGGGTTACTAGTTTTTACACAGAGCGATTGCCATCTGACCTCCGCAACCCTAAGGGCGAACCAGTAACTCATTGGAAAAAAGCTATTTACTTATCAAGAGTAAACGATCATTATGAGATGTTATGTGATAACAACCGGGACCGACAGCTTAACGTGCTCTCCGAGGCACGGTGGGGAGACCCACAGACAAACGCCCAGACCGAGACAGAAATTTAACAAACATCTGCCCGAGCGGGAAACCCGCAACCGTCGAGACTAAAGGCAGACACGCTACCCACAACGCCACAACGGTGTCAAAAGCAATATCAATGTAAAAGCAAGCATATCTTTAAGGAACTTTAGACGCGATTAGGCTATGAAAATCTAATGTTCTGTAACTAGTGCATGCACATCGCAAGGACTACATTAGCCAAAGAATATACATCGTCGTTGACCACGACCATTCTGTCAAGAGTGAACGACTAAGAAGAATAATATATGCAAGGATGACCGCATAGAGATATTAAGCGCAATCCTATTCCGGAGTGCACGCAAAAGTCGGTCCCGGCTGTTATCATTTTCATTCAGTCGGAGGCCTGTATGAGTGACCTGAACACGATAAGAAGCAAAATAGCAAAATATTCATTACGACAGCGAAACGCGCTGGAAACAACAGAAATAAATATATTAAATCAATGGTCTTTGCTCTTAGTTCATCACCAAGAAAATTAGAGACAGTCTCTCACACGGTTGTTGACAATCCCTATTATTTAGAATAAAGATTTTAAAAAAATTTAGGGTAGGTTTTAATATAGAGTTCTACTCACGCTGCCCATTGGTAGGAACAAATTTGATACAAAAGTGATGAAATTGTAACTGTAGGTGCTGGGATGGTGAAGACAACCCCAATCCGATATCGGACATGAGCGCTGTATACGTGTACATTTGCTAGAAAAAGACAAATATATGAAAAAGATTAGAGGCACGTATGAAATATTTAACTGATAACCTTACATCTGACAATCTTACAATATACTATAGACAGGGCTTTCTATATGATAAAATGTCAGACTGGTTGGTGCTTCTTCGTAAATTCAACACCAACGCTTCAAAGCGATGATAGTGCTTAACATTCGTGTCCTCATGGAAGTGCCTGCCCATGGTATATAGTGAGTATGCTAATAACATACTGTTTTCCTTCAAGGCGATATCCGGGTGGGCAGTCAATATGGTGGCAGTGGTACCCTCCACGTGTGTTCTGACACACCTCGCCATCTCCTTGCCCGCAGCGCGCCTCGCCATTTTCACATTCGTCGATATCTAACAAAAAAAATTATGAATTAATGAAGAACTTAAATGCCTCTTATTTTTATTTTATTAAAGTCCACAAAAATTGGAGACAAGACCTGTTCCATCATAATTTTTCCACCATACTATTTTTGACCACTAGTTCGCAATAAAACATAGGTACTTTTATATATAACAGTAAGATAATGCTAGTCGATTTTGCTTGCTTCAGCATGAATGAGAGAAGACTGGCGAAATATGACTCTGCCATTACGACACTGATTCTCGCAGGTCTATCGTCCTCTTATTGTTGTAAGCGTTGGAAGGCAACTCACGGCCTTTAAGTTACAGGTGCACAAATCCACATGAAAACTGTCAGGCGGGCCGTACTGCCTTGTATGTAAACAATGTGATATAAAAACAATTATAATAAGTTATCGAACAAATAGACACAAACGAGTACATACAAAGAAAAAGATCAATAAATTATTTTAAACTAATGATGACCAAACATACCTATACAGGAACGTTTGTCGTCAGACAGGCGGTACCCGGAAGGACAGGTGCATCGATAGGAGCCGGGGATATTGACGCAGCGGCCGCCGCACAGCCGACCGCGTGATCGCACTCGTCCCCACTCCGAGCACTCATCTATATCCATACACGTCCTGAAAATTATTACGACATAATCTTATTAGAACATGGAATGGAATCTCTTGAAAATTTTAAGTACAATTATTCATTTTTCGGCGTCGGGACGTGACGACCCCATCGCCCACAGTTGGGATAATCTCTGTCGCAGCAAAGATTATTCCACCAGTGGAATCAGTCACACTGGTAGTAAGTCTTTTGTTTCCAGAGGCCGGCTAGGCAGGCACCACTGCAATGGTGCTAAAGCTAATGTTGGTGGTAGCGCTCATAGGCTACGGCAACCACTTATGTGGGCCCGATAATTCTTTGCCAACCTAGTAACATAAAAAAATGGATTAGTATAGGCCAAGAGAAAGTTCGTGGTGGAACCCACATAACTAGCATATTAATGTTGGACATATAACATTATTGCGTTGTGCAAAAAGTTGTCATAATTTTGACAACATGTCCCATAAAATGTTTAATTCCGATGGTCTCCAGCTTATAGGTGTGGTTGCGAAATTCATTATTTACCATCTCAATAGGCGAAATTTCCTCACCTATTATCATTACTCAGACGATAGCCCTTGTGGCAATAGCATCGATACCCGCCCCAGGCATTGGCACAGCCTTGCTCGCACAGCGATGGTGTCTCGCTGCATTCGTCTACATCCACGCAGACTTTGTCATTAGTGGGCGCGTTTCGGAATCCATCTGAGCATTCGCAGCGATATGATCCCACAGTATTCAAACAACGAGCGTTATATGAGCATATCTGAAAAGATACAACTTATAAACACAAAGTGTGTCCCAATTTTCTGTGTTAGGCGTTTATAACATTTGCCTCTCCGACATTTTGGGGATATTTCCAAATCTATCCTTATTGCTAAGCCTTCGCTGTCCGTCCGTCCGTCTGTCGGCGGCCTTTATCTCACAAGCCGTATAAGGTAGAGAGTTTAATTTTCACAGAATGTGTATTTTTGTGCCCGCCACAATAAATATAATATTGATATTTTTAGGGATTCCACGAAATGTTTTAAAAATAAGATTAAAAGATATTTTTCAGGATTAGTACAGCACGATCACTGATTATTATGTATTATACTGTTTGTTATATTTTCTTTTAAATTTTGTTTTTTTTTTTTTATATTTTGAAGTATTAGATTATAGGTTACATTTTTGTTTAAATTATTGTTTGTTTTTGGTTTAGTTTTAGATGATTTAAGCAAAAGCAGTCTGATTTTTTTTCTATACATGCTGAGTTAGCCTTTAAGTGTGGTATACTATGTAAAATGTGTGTCATAAGTATTTCAAATGTAAATTTAACACTGTATATCATGTTGGCTTCCTATGAAATAAATAAATAAATAAATAAATAAATACTAAACAATAAATAAAATGTAAAAGTGAAGTCACAACACAAAAACTTGATATTTTGACTCTGTGGTGGTACGGAACTCTTTTATTAATTGTCTTTGTTAATGGACGCAACCGAAAATCCATGTACACAAATCGTGCATACAACTGTATTATATACTCGAGTCGTAAGGGCTTTAAAGAAATAACTGATGATTTTATGCTTTGCAGAAGGCACCCTTAGGACGAAATCAACTTTGAGCCCTCGCGAGGGCTGTCCGTTTCTCACGGCTATATACTTCTACTCTGTACTCGCCCATCCTCGCCCGGTGACGTTGTCAAGGCCAGTAGAGCCAACGGCAATACACAATCAGGAAAAAATAATATTTCAGACAAGCAATGGCATGCAGCTTGTTTAAAGTATCTAAACCAGCTACTGTTAATCAATACTAACATTCCCATAACTACACTCGTCTATATCTTCGCAGTTCTTGCCAATGTTCCTGTGTCCGGGCGGGCACTGGCAGGAGTATCCTCCGTAGAAGTTTTCGCAGCGCTGCTGAAGGCCACATTCTGACACGTTTCGCTCGCACTCATCGATATCTAAATATCATATACATAATCACTCTCAAAAATATCATATACTTGTAACTGATAGCCTGTAGAGCTACTTTTGTTCTGGTGATCTCTTATCACTACATAGTATAAAACAAAGTCGCTTTCTCTGTCCCTATATCGCTATGTATGTTTAAATCTTTAAAACTACGCAACGGATTTTGATGCGGTTTTTAATAGATAGAGTGATTGAAGAGGAAGGTTTATATTTATAATAACATCTATTAAATAGTGGAGAAATACTGTTATTTTTGAGGTTTCTAATGTGATGTCGTAAATAATTACATTTTTTCCGCTTATATTGTAACAAACGCAGGCTGAACCCTGTGAGATTTATAAAAATAATATATTTTATACCCGTGCGAAGCCGGAGCGGGCCGCTAGTATATAATAAAGTTTTAGCTAGCCGAGAGCCAGACGTTGATTAGGCTCAAACTTACTTTATTTACCTTTTAACTTAAAAAGGACCTTAAAATAAACCAATTGATAATGACCTTTATCTACAGATGTAAAAAAACTCCAGTTATTGGAGGTAATTTAGTGCAATTACCATATCTGGACGCAAATAAGCAATACCATGTCAACCCACACGAATATCATTTTGAGAAAAACGCGTTTGAAAATTTTGAACAACTTGCTTTATATGATTTTTTTATGTATTGGTCAAGTTTTTGGCAATTTCAAGATGAATGCAAGTTATTTTACTTATTTTCACATAAAATAAGTATACAAACTGCATATTTCGTATATAATATATATTATTAAAAGGTTTAAAATAATACATAAATTGCATGATTAAAAATGGCTTTTTTAGAAGTTTTAAAGCTTAAAACCTTACAAATATTAAAGAAAAATGTTCTTCAGCCATTTACCAACACTTCTGCATATGTAACTCAGTTTTTTAAATTTTTTGGGTTGGTGGTGGGTATGATATAATATCGTTTAAGTCATATTATGTTTTTTAACCAATTTCAAAAAAAGGAGGATGTTCTCAATTTTACTGTATTTTTTATGTTTGCTTACAGAGAACTTTCGACGAGGTGAACCGATTTTGATGGTTCTTTTTTATTTGGAAGCTGGTGCTTCCCGTGAGGTCGCATTTTTATTATTTATATAAATTTTATAAATTTTCAGTACGTTTGTTAAATTCGTAACTAAAACGTATAAAAAAATACAGACTTCAAAACTAAAAACCAAAAAATAAATATTTTATACAACAGAAGTCGGTGCTGAGTAAACATATGGCACCGACTTCTGTTGTAGATCATCTAAGGACGGAATCGAATTTGAGCCCCCGTGAGGGCTGCCCCTTTTTCACAGCTGAGCCTCTGTACTCGGCCGCCCCCGCCCGGTGACGCTGTCAAGGCCAATAAGGCCAACAGAAATACACATTCCGAACAAAAAAAAATCTGTTGTGGAAAATATTTATTTTTTTAAAGCAGTAAAAATAATTAGTAGATAATAGTATCTACTAATTATTTATATAGTTTGAAATAAAAAAAATAATTCTTACCAAGGCATACTCTGTCTACGGTCAGCTTGTAGCCCCAGTTGCAAGTGGTGACCACAGCTCCTGTTTCGTGTAGACGCGCATACGTCGGCCTCATGTAGCGCGTGCCTCTTTGACCATACTGTGCTCCTACGGTTATGATAGTCGAGTCTGGCGTGTATGATGGTGGAGTTTCACGATAGGCTAAAAGTGTAATTTAGCATTTTATATTTAGAAAAGATGTTACTGCAACCATTGTCAAACAATTTTTTTTTATTTAATAATGGTTGGCAAACAAGTACACGGTCTGCCTGACGGTAAGCAGGCACCGCAACCTATGAACTCTTGCGATTCGTGAAGTATCACATGCGCGTTACCAAACCAAGGAACAAGAAAGAAGGGACGAGAAGGGAAAAAGGGAAGGGAATAGAGGGGAGCTTGGGTCTCCGACGCTCCCACTCATCACACGAAACGCAACAGTTCAGTTACTTTACGCCGATTTTCTCTGAGAGGGTAGTACTTCCAGTCGAGCCGCCCCATTTGCGCTACATGAAAATGTTAAAAAAATACGCTTTAAATAGATAATGTCTCAAGAATAATATTAACCATAATAATTAATACATCACATTTATCACAACTTTTAAAGATATTTAAGAATTTGATACATAAAAACTTTGAAAATCATTACCCTTATGGGACAGTCAGATAATAATAGATGAACGATCCATTGAAGTTTAAATTATGATATATCTAAATTACAAAATTGTCTGGACAAATGGTAGCAAAGGATGTTATTAAGGTTATAAAGGAATCGGTTAATAGCATATTAAGGACTTGCACAATGTTTTCGTAGTTTCATCATTTCCTTTATATGTATCTATGTTAAATATTGAGAGCTCAAATTGTACTTGTACTTGTAATAATGTGATAGAAGAAATTTTAAGACATCTATATCCGCCAATTTGCAATGGAGCGACGGAACAAATTTAATCCCTTATACTTCTCTACGGGAGAGATGAAGTTTTTTCGAAGATTTTTTGAATATTTTTAAGCGGAGGTAAGTTAACCGCACCTACCTATATCTTGTAATCTTGTAAAACAGTAACAAAAAAATTTAGTTTAGACAGTATGGAGAAGTAAATGGACACAGGGAATTAATCTACTGGGATGGTGTTTTCGATTCCATAGATATTATTACTTCCTGCCCCGGTCGACGGAAAAGAGCAAAGTTAGAACTACTCCAAAAAAGGTTGAACCTTTTTATATTACATGACGTTTGGCATACAAACATACGGTCCGCCTGATGGTAAGCTATCACCGCAACCTATGAACACACGCGTTACTTAAAATATCACAATGCGCGTTGCCAAGCCATGGAGCAGAAGGGAAATGATGAGAAGAGAAAAAAGGAAGGGAACAGAGGTGGTGGGAGATTGGGCCTCCGGCGCTCCCAAAACGCAACAGTACTGTTATTTTACGCCGATTTTCTGTGAATGGGTAGTGCTTACCCGGTCGAGCCAACCCATTTGTGCTGGGAGGAACATGACTCTACTACCATAAGAACTTACCGATACACATTTAACATTCTTTCGAAAGGAAGATAGATGCAAAAGCTAACGGATAATATAAATAAGCACAAATGTATCTTACTGTAAGAAGGTGTCGCAGCATTTGCCCTACACCTGACGCCGCACACACAACTATAACCACCGTCAGAATTGATGCAGTCCTCTTCAGGAGCACAGCTTGCTCGGCCCACAGCACATTCGTCGACATCTATATAAAATTTAATCATTTACAACGGTTAATAAATTTAGTAATTTACATTTACAGGAGACAAACAAAATTCGGAATGTCCGTTGCAAAACAGTTTCCATATCTTCTATTCATCACAAAAAAAGAATCATCATCATCATCCGTTGTGATGAAAAGAACAAGTTCTCACTTAGGGCATATAAAATTTTCATGCGCTAAACTATTTTGTTTTGTTTACCTAATAATATTATAAATGCGAAAATAAATCTGTCTTTTACGCTTTCACGCCGAAAATATTCCGATTTTGATGAAATTTGTTAGGTGCTGGTAGACCAGACCTTGGGAAAGGGCATATGTTACCTTTTATCACGAAATAAATGCTTGAAACTGTCTACTGTACTGCATTACTATAGTTTAAATTGTGAAACCGAATGAAATCCAAAAACGAAAAGAGTTAAATTTTTCTACTCGAACATTTGTTGATGGACAATTTCAAAAAAAAATAGTTCAAACATTTTAAAGCAACTCACCAACGCATTTCTTTTGGCTGCTACTGTAAACGTATCCTAATTCACAATTTTGTGTTGGTCTATATCGTCCGGGAGTCCATGGTAACCATCCAGGGGTACTCGATACTATATGAAAAAGCAATCTTAAAAAGCACTCCCACAAGGTGAACGAACCTTACTAAACTAAGTCTGTTTCAGCCACTTATGGCACATGGAACAAAATGATTTTCGGTAATTAAGTCATATATTAACTAAAATTTTCGTTTTTTATCTCTGAAATACTTAATTGGTTAGTATCAAATAATTTTGAAATATGCAACTACCATAAAAAAACTGCCGAAAGTAATTTTCACAAACTCCTAACTACCTGACTCGCCTTACTAAGCTTCTATCAATATTTCATATTCGTTTTACATTACAACAGTCAAATCAACATCTTCCGTTTATTAGTCAGTATAAAGCCTAGTAACAAACAGTTTGCCTTGAATTTTAACTTATTGAGTAATTATCACTTTATCAAGCTTTTGAGCCCTATGTATAACTTTTGCCGGATACACTCGAATGTCTATATTTTAACGATTTACCTGTAGTTGTTTCTATTCGAGGAGTTGTTCTTACAGTAGATGTTGTAGGCTTTCTAGTTGTTGCTGTACTAATACATTTTCCAGAGCCATCGTTGACGTAACCGAGTTTACACTCGCACATATAACCGCCAGGTCTGTTTATGCAAACTTCTGTTGCACCACAAATGTGCCTATTATTTTGACACTCGTTTACATCTAAAAATAAAATGTCAATTCTTAAAAACTAATACCAATTGAAGTGTCTCAATACGGGTACAATCCATTTTTAAGAAACAAAAAATAATTTTAATTACTATTTAAAGTTACTGGTAGTAACGCTATATATATATTAAAATTCTCTTTCTAATTAGGGATTTCAAATTTGATCCATCACTACTCCACTGTGGATTAGCGGTCTCGGAATATGTGTTTTCCTTTACGACTAAACACGAGAAGATTTCGAAGCAGTAGTTTTTTGAGCAATAAGTTTTTTCAGGAATTGGACCCGTGACTTTTACTAAAGTACTACGTTTTCTTTCGCCATCTTGGCTTTTTACTATACTATGAATTGAATACATATAATTTTCTTACAAGTTACAAAATCTCCGCTGGTTGCCGGTCTTTCTATCTAACTAGCTAAGTAACTTAGCTCATTTATCTTCTATTAGAAACTGACAAGTTAATTGCGCTCTTTTCTCAATTTACTAATTTATTTTAATACTTTTATAAGAATGTATTTATCATATATTACTTTTTAGTTTTAAAATTTTTGCTATTAGCTATTTAGTCTGCTATTTTATTTAATTTGTTGTCTATTTTATCTTCCTAATATTATATGTCATTATGTATCTTTATTATCCCTAAACAAATTTCTTAGATTTTGTTAGTTTTATATTTGCTTTCAAAACTCTAATTAAAGTACTTACCAACACATTCACCGCGTTCGTTTCTCTCATATCCATTTAAACAATGGAGCTGGTTTGGATCAAATACATCTGGCTCGCCCTTGCCTGTTACAACAGTCCACGTATCTTTTGGTATGTCACCAGTGTTCAGATCATAGCTTCCATCAGGTCGTCTTTCGCTTTCTATTACGACAGGATCTCTCGATTTATCTATAGTCACTTCTGTTGGAGTCAAAGAAGCTTCTGGTCTCCTTGGATAATAATCCGGACTTGCATAGGGTGTGACCGTTGTTGTAGACGTTGTAGTCCTAGGCCGATACGTTGACCAGGGGTAGTAAGGATATCTTCTAGGAGGTTGATATGGTCTTGCTGTTGTTGTGGTTGTTGTCGTGCTTGTTGTAGTCGTTCGTGGTGTTGTTGTGCTTGTAGTTGTTGTTCGTGGAGTTATAGCTGTAGTGGTAGTCGAACGAGGTGTTGTAGTGGTAGATGTAGTCGACCGGGGCGTTGTTGTTGATGAAGTTGTTGAAAAACTCGCTGATAAATTGGTTTCCGTGTCTTCTTCCCTGATGAAATTAAAAAAACAAGAAATTAATCAATTTAAATTACGCCTATATTATATTCTTTATTTTGCTATTAAACATATATCTTCATAATATATAAAGTTAGTAAGTGGGTATTCATTACTCTATCTTTTTCTTAAACTGATTTTTACTTTTGGACACTTAGTTGGTTGTTAGCTGTAGTTGGACCCAGGATTGTAGAAATGCAGAATTGTCCAAAAAAGTTTTTCTTTGTAAAATTTAATTTTTGATATAATTTAATTGTATACGTTGAGTTGAATTTTATACGTACGCATGAGTCGGGACCACAGATTGGTAGTAGTGGGGGCATCTACTACTTGCAAGCGTCCAGTGCACGAGGATCGACAAACGAGCCATTCGTGTCCATCCTCGACACACCTCGCCTCCTTCATTCCGCCAGAGACCGAAAAATTAACTAATGCACAGGAGAAGTTTGTGCTCACGACTCATGCCGGCTATTTTAATATAAATTATAATGTAATGAACGAACTTACTCAACATCATAATATTCGTATTCGTAAGGTGGTAATGTTGTGCTGGTGGTGACATCTCGTCGTGTGCACGTGAAAGAACCCAACACATTGAGACAGTGCTGTCCAGTAACGCAGTTGTCGAGCTTCAATGCGCATTCATCAATATCTTAAAACATTACATGATGTTAGATGATGGAATAAAAATATTGATAGCTCACATTATTTATTTTAAAAAAATTTTTTTCGGAATTTGAGTTTCTGCGATAAAGTAACGACTAAATTGACAACCACCTGTTTTTTTGGCGTCGTTTGAAGATTATTTAAACGGTTACTTTATAGAATAACGCTGTAAGTCTATATCCATATCCATAAAACTAATAAAATTTAAAATTTTAAGAAGATTTATAAAATAGAATTGTATTTTTTTTTTATTGAATTTGCTTATTATTCAATTTAAAATAAACTGCCATTTTGGATATGGAAACATATCTTTTTATTTAGAAATATTGGATACAAACCTACGCAAGATCCAGATGTTGAATCTAGCTCAAAACCATTTTTGCAGCGACATTCATGACCTCCAAAAGTGTTGATGCAGTTCTGGAATTGATCACACAAATGACTACCCTCCCGACATTCGTCGATATCTGAAAAAAACCAAAAACATTACTAACATTCTTTGGAAAGAACTAATAGAAAAGCTACAATGTTTTTACATCGTGTGTAGTGTATACCTGGCCTTGCACATAGAATTTTTTTTCTAAAAATACCAAAGAGAAGAATAAGCGAAACTTAGTTAGCCTCATGCTGACTTCATTCGATTACTTGTGACTGACCGCCTTTCATAACGTTTTAGTGCAAATTTGAAGACAAAAAATTGAGACGCTCATACCCGAGTGCACCCAATGATCGGTAAACAGTCGGTAGGTAAGCAACTTTAGGTGCTGTCAGTCACTAGATGGGTGATCGCATAGTGGTATTACAACCGACCGTCTCCGTGCTTCGGAAGGCACGTAAAACGTCGGTCCCGGCTGTTGACAAATTGACAATAGTCGATAAGTCAAGTCAGAGGCCTGCGCGCGACCTGAACAACTCTGACACTAGGTTGGCCACTAACCACTCGATAAGAAGAAGTGCGCATTTACGATAGAGCACCAGCAAATCTTTGGGCATTTTGTTGGTATGGAAGGGCCTGTCCATATACATATAATTAGTCTATGACTACGACTTATATAATGGTACATATCGTAAGCAAATTTCAACCTTCACATGTAGTTCCTCCCGGTCTAACACGAGTTCCTTCTTGACATGTTTTCTTTGTTAACCTGTTGATAATATTTTAAAATGAAAATATAATATTGTTTTGTTATTTGAATAGTATTGTTAATTCAAATGTTTAATTTCTATTCAAATATTATTATCGTTACTTCGGTAAAGTGCTGATCTTAGATTTGCAGTTGTATGCTCCCGGCAGGTTGATACAGACTTCGTTTCTCTTGCATACCTCAGAACTTTCTTCACATTCATCAATATCTGAGAACATCACAAAAAAATTAAGTCAATTTCTTTTAGTATGGTGAAGTCTAAAACGTTTATGATCTTAATATCATAAATCGTATTCTTTCTAAAGTATTGGACGTTGACATCTTGGTCGATTATTTCTTAGTTTTATTCTGTTAGTACAGAAAACAGTCCAACAAGTAAATTAATAACGACTTACATTGACATTTAAGAACTTTGACCTAAAGCACAATATTTTTTATGGTTAATAAATTTAATTAAAAAAACTAATTATTACCTTCACAGACTCCAGTACCCGAATTAACTTTAAAGCCGGGCGCACACCGCTTGGACACGTGGTCCTGGCAGAAATAGCCTCCGTGGGAATTGATGCAGTGCTGGGAAAGACGCTGACAGTCATCTAACCTTTCTTCGCATTCGTCGATATCTTTAAGATACATGCCAGATGAGAACACGGAATCGTCGCTTGAGTGGTTATGATAAAAAATAACATAAGCATACTGTGTTAAAAATCACTGATGTTAAAGGATATGAAATATAAAATTACTTATTATTATATTTTATTACAAATTATATTCCTTACCTAGACACTCATCATCTGGACCAGCTCTGAAGCCAATCGGGCAAATATCAACCTTCCCACGAGGAGTTGTAGACGCATCCGATTCAGGAGTAGGTTGTGGACCATCTTCTGTGAACGGTTTCCCGGGCTTACCACCGCATGTGTAGCCACCTATAGTATTCTCGCAAAGATATTTCGGACAAGGTGGTTTTGGAAGGCGACATTCATTTATATCTGAAAATCGAAAAATACAAAATAGATGATCAAGATTCAGTCAAATTTAGATAACCCATACGACAATTAAAATAGTTTTGATTTATATATATTTTTTTTTATGTGACAAAATGACAAGCAAGCACACGACCCACCTGATGGTAAGCGGTTGTCGTAGCCTATGAGCACTTGCATTAAAAGACCTACATACCGCTAGTGATTTGTTTTGAATTGAAATTCAAAAGTTACATTATTCGAAGCTATTATAATATTTATAAAATAAATGTAATCATAAAGAAATAAATAATTACCGTCGCAAACTTGGTTGATAACATTTCGTTTAAACCCAGGAGGACAGCTTAAACTAACATCTCTTTTCTTCAGTGGAACGCACTTAAACGAACCCTCGGTATTGTGACAGACCGTGTCTTTAGCTGTGCAGAGATCGTCTGTTGCTTCGGCACATTCATTTATATCTAGAAATTGTGAAAATGGAACATTGAAAACAATTGCTAACGTTATTTCAATAATGTTTTGACCGACTGATTTTTAAGTTTTACAAATAAGGTTTTGCCGGAGGTTATTATTATTGTCTTTTTTTTTTATGTTACAAGTTGGCAAACAAGCATACGGCCCATCTGATGGTAAGTGGTTGCCGTAGCCTATGAACGCTTGCAGCACCATTAGTAGGCGCCACTCACGCGTTGCCAACCTCGAGATATTAGTTCTTAAATCTCCTCTGCCCAGTAATTTCACTAGCGTACAGTGCCCTTCAAACTGGAACACAGTAGTGCCTAAGCACTACTATTTGGCGGAGAATATTTGACACTGCGGTGGTACCTACCTAGCCGGCCTCTTGCAACAAAAGACCTACCACCAGTGTGACTGATTGCACTGGTGGAATAATCTCAGCTGTGACAGAGGTTATCCCAACAGCGGGCGATGGGGTCGTCACATCCCGACGCCGATAAATATCACGACGGTTGGCAGATATGCATACACACCGCTTAATGGTAAACAGTCTTTCCGCAACTTATAAAAGCTTGCGATACTTGAAATATCACAATCGCCATTGCCAACACAGGGTAAAGGTAAGGTGGTAAGGGTAGAGAAGAGAAAAAATTAACGGAAAAGATTGGGTGCAAGAGCTTGTCTCATCGCACTAACTTTACGCCGATATACTGTGTGAGTAATACTTCTACTGTAGAGCTCGGCCAATTTGTGCTGGTAAGAGCATGGCTGTATTGCTACTAAATAATATATAATATATGTGGGAGTTTGTTTTATTTATTTATCATGTTCCAATATAGAGGAAAGAGGTTGTAGTCATAATATAAAGTAGAGCTGGTTGCTATTGACATCTGTCGTATCTGTCATGGCGCGTTTTTATTAAAGGGATCATAGATGGACATATTTTGTGGCAGCGCCTATGGCGGCTGAGGCACTGATTAATAAAATTATTAAGGAAGACACGTACAACAACCACGCATATCCTAAATTAGCGGATACTCTGACATATATAAAAATAATAATGATATAATTATGATACGTATAGAAAATTACGGATGAAGGAAACAATTTGACAATGTTCAAATATGACGTATGATAGATTACCACCACCTCATTCCCTTGTTAGTAACTATACTTACCTTGTAATGAACAGAAAGATTATTGAACGCACACAACCATTTGAAAATTTTAAAGATACCTTTGCAGGACTTTTTATCTGTTTGGAGTCTAAAGCCCTCCCGGCATTGACATCGTACTTTGCCATCATCGTCATCACAAATATGATCACAAGAATTTGCCTTACATTTTTCTTTCGGTTCTTCTGTTGTAGTTTCTTCTTTCTTTTCTGTCGTCGTCTCTATTTCCTCTGCAGCTTTCTATTGAAAGAAAAGTGAATTTAAGAAAACTGTTTTTGAAACAATTCCTAGCCATTGTAGTTAGTTGTATTTTGGCATTGATTTAAGTGGTTTTTCACTCAAAGGGCTTTCATCGAATATGATAGCTCTGATATTTATAAATACTTATCTAGGACATAAAACTGTGTTATATTAACTTATAATTTCGTGTTATAAAACTTAGCTATAACCATGGGCATAGTGAGCTGGACAGCTGCTGCCTCACTCTTGACCTTGTAAAATAGATGAATATGATACATTTTGAACTGTTTAATCAATAACTACTGGTGAGAATGGTCATTTTTCCCCCTCTAGACCCTTAAGTAGGATTCTGCTCTACCCTGGGCCATGGCTGTGGCATCAGTGGTATGTCAAGATTCAGAAGAAGAATATAATTATATACATCACTAATTCGTCGTGGAAAATTCTACAAATTAAATCTTTAAAAAAATACCTAAAATATATAAGATTAGTTTTGCAAAACGCGTATCATACCATACAACACTGGTAATAGGCATTCTTTCTCAAGGCACTGGTGGGGCTGAAAAAATCTTCATTGGGCTCTCCGCACCCGAGCTTTCCTTGAGACTCTCCAGTTATCCGTCCGAAAGTACATTCTTCACAGCACATCTAAAAGAATACATATTTATGTGACACCGTTGTGGTGCAACGGTAGCCTGCCTTGAACATCACAAGTTGGGGTTTCGATTCCTTCTAGGAGGTTTGTATTGATCATACAAGCATGTTTTCCGGTCTGGGTGTGTTTGTCCTTGTCATTGTGTATGTTTCCGGACCCCGACACAGGATATGACTATCCTAATGGGGGCCGTTGAGTGTGTAGCGTTTATTTATTTATTTATTTATTTATTTAAGATCATTATTTGCTTTTAGTTAAACATTCTCATAATAAATGAGACCTGTGTTGTGTTAGATAGTAATTTATGCCATACCTTCCCGATATCACTTTTTGGAGTCATACATTGCTTCAAAATTGCCAGTTTCGTGCCAGCAACGCATTCATCTTTCTGCCTGTAAATAAATCCTATGAGCAATTTTCTCCTTAAAATTTTAACATAGCCTAACAACCACTCAGTAAAAATCATTGATTTTCTAGGCTGTAATGGTTTAAGGATAAAAACGTACATTTCTTTTGCATTTTATTTTTGCATTGGCATTAAGATTGGGTGCAGTAGTATATCATTTCAAAAATGAGTTGGTAATTAATTAGTGGTTATTAAAAATAAAATGCAAAACCAAAGTTACGGGAAATCTTATATTCCTCTAAAATCTTAGACCTATCTTCTTCAAAATAATAACTGTGAAAAGTTTCAAGACAATCGGAAGGCCGGAATATGTATGTAACTTTTGTTATGATTTGACTAAGTGCCTTTTCACACGATCCGGTTGCCTGGTAGCCGGCGCCGGGTGTCCGGTAGCAAAATGTATGGCCGTGAATGGCTTTCACACGTACGTACCGGCGTAATTTTTTCCCCGAATTCACCACTGTGGCCAATAAGCTAGATTCAAAATTAGGTCATGTGAAAGCGAAATGAGTTACCGGAGAATCCGACAGATACCCGGCAACCGGCACGTGTGAAAAGGCACTAAGAATACATCAGTCTATAATTGTTAATTTTGTATATTTACTGTACGAATGTATAAGAGGGACACTGACAGTAATTGTTGTTCACAGCAGCTCTTGACTGCAGCGAGGCATACTTCACTATGCTCAGGCTCCACATCATTAAGTGGACTGACACCAGAGCAATCTTTATTTCCAATACTTAGTGCCAAGTTTTCACCATGTGCGCAACACGCTTCTTCTACTTCAATTTTCTCTTCTGATGTTAGGCCTGAAATGATAATATTTTTTTTATATCATGACGGTTTGCAAACAAGCATACGGTCCGCCTGATGGTAAGCAGTCACCGCAACCTATGAGCGCTTGCAATACTTGAAGTATTACAAGAGCGGTGCCAACCCAAGAAACAGGAAGGAGGGAAGGGATGAGAAGGGAAATAAGGAAGGGGAACATAGAATGGGTGGAAGACTAGGCCTCTGGCGCTATCACTCATCGCCCGAAACGCAACAGTACCTACTACTAATACCTTACTGATACCTTTACGCCGATTTTGTGTGAGAGGATAGTACTTCCCGGCCCTATTGTTGTCATAGTTTCATATTATATTTGATTAGCTTAGAACCAAGATATAAGAACGATGACAGTGGCCAAAGTTACTAATAAACTTCAGGCCAAGCAACTCATAAGTTGTCAAGTTCTTAATTAGAGTTTCGAATTCGTCTCATGGTTTATGGTGAGAAACATCGACAGGAAACGTGAATATCTTGGAGGATATTTATTAGACAAGTTAATCCACTAATCAGAAATAGAGCAGCTTGGTGGATTCCTAATCCTACTCCTTAACAGGAGAGATGGGTTTTGCTCAGCAGTGGCACACAAACAGGCACTCTGCCAGTTACTCCAGTTAAAAACTCTGAAATGATTATTCTTCTGTAAATGTGAATAAAGTACTTGTGTAAATAAAGAAAGAGACCTGAGAGATAATAAGAGACAATAAGAAGCATTGCTGAAGGACAAATTTAAGAAAAATTCTATATTCTAATGACGCTTTGAACGTCATCATTCATCATTCATTCATCATTTTATATCATGTCTATAAACATGCTAAGATTGTTTACCTGAAGGAAAACAATTAGCGTAATTCTGTAACCTATAAATACTTAAAACATAATGAGAAGAGAAAGGATGGAGTTTAGACTACTGGCTTTATAAGTTATCAAACAAAATGCAACAGTACGCATATTTCGCCGATGCGCCCCATTTATTTTAAAAACTACTAATACAAGCATCCTGCTGTATTAGAATTTTGTAATAGGTTATTAAATTTTTTATTTTTCGTCTAATTGACTTTGCTAATGAATTTTTTATATACGGATTCAATGTTAAATTTATTCCAAACTTATTATTAAATTAAAATATACCTTCATTGTTGACCGAGACATCGTAAAAATCTAAAAATACAGACCATCAGATTGTTTTGCTTTGCTCTCTAAACGTATCCTAAATATGATACCTTCAATAACAGAATACAAATATTGAAAAGAAAAATGATAACCCAATAAATAAAATTGTAATTTATTTATTTTGTTAATATTTTTATATATAACCAGAAGATAAGAACAAGAATGTGCGCTATAAGGTCATTTTATCAGAATGTTTAACAATACGCTGTTGTAAAGACGATCCGTTTTATTAACGTGAGAAAGATTTTTCGCTGACGCACAATCAGGACTTTCACATGATGAAACATACGCCCTGATATTATTAGTGGAATTATAATATAGATCTACTGTTTAGTACTGTTTAGTAAATAACAAAGACCTTAAACAATTATCTAAACATTGTTATTAGTTTCTTAACAGGTATCATATTTTAGTGGAGGCAAAACATCATTAGAAGTCAGTAGGAGAGCCAATGTACCTCCCAGCAAAGATAGGCCGGCTCGGCCGAAGAAGAACTGCCCTCTCACAGAAAATCGGCTCAAAGTAACAGAGTACGGTTGCGTTTTGTGCGATGAGTGAGAGCGCCGTAGGTCAATCTTCCATCCCTTTGACCCCTTCTTTTTTATCCTTCTCATCCCTTCCTTCTTATTGGGTTGGCAACGCACAAGTGCTATTTCAAGTATCGCAAGAGTTCATAGGTTTTTTTTTTTTTTTTTTTATGTTAGAAGTTGGCAAACAAGTACGGCCCACCTGATGGTAAGTGGTTGCCGTAGCCTATGAGCGCTTGCAGCACCATTAGTAGGTGCCACTCACGCGTTGCCAACCTCGAGATATTAGTTCTTAAATCTCGTTCGCCCAGTAATTTCACTAGCGTACAATGCCCTTCAAACTGAACACAGTAGTGCCTAAGCACTACTATTTGGCGGCAGAATATTGGACACTGCGGTGGTACCTACCTAGCCGGCCTCTTGCAACAAAAGACCTACCACCAGTGAAAGGTTGCGATGACTGCTTACCATCAATGCGAATTATCAGCGTTAAGTGGAATCGTCTACATATAATATTGAACTCTTGACTTATTTAAAAAAATATGTGAACTTAATGTATCTCATCTCTCGTCTCGCGTCTCGAGTGCGAGACGGGCGACCGCGAACGTAACCCACTCACCCTGATGAAGGACCTCCGATTAGTTTGAAACTAATCGGTACTTACACCGATTAAACGTGAGTGTGAGCCGTGTAGATTTTTACATTAAGTAAATAATATCTCACGATAGTTTTAATAATTTAAAATATATGAAGTTTTCACCGGAGGCCCCAAACCCCTCTTATCCTCTCCTTTCTTCTCTTTTTTTGGGTCGAAACACGTTCGTGAATCGTGATACTAATGTTACAAACATTAGTGTTTTTGTTCTTTTTAGAATGTCTATTACTGTTGGCCCTAGTGGCTTCGACAGCGTCACCGGTATTTATATGCTACAATTACCGATAACCATAGGTGAGACGTACACTTTCTTGCCATCTTTGTGGTATAAAAGAGGCAAAGGTAGTGTTACATTACAGTAATTTCAAACCCCTGAAAAACTGGTTTAAGCTATGCGAAGTCGTTAGTCAGTTACAATTCCTGAGATGAAATGAAATTTTGGTATATCATGAAAAACGTCTCTAAATTTTGTGATGATAAAATATACAAGCAATTAATCGAGAATTTCTAAAAAAAAATATTATATTTCCATACTATTAACTCGCTTGCGGTTATCTGACCGAATATCCGGCAACCGGATATTTAGATATCCGGCGTAAAGGCTCACCGGTCAAACCACTATCCGTTTCATCTCTTCTTAAACGCGATACCATTTTCCCTAAAATGCTAAATATAATGATTTTGAATTAAATAATCAATGAGGGCTGTATACGAATTACCAAAGAAATAAAAAAATTAAATTACGAATTTTAGGGTTTATACTTACACCGACACCGTTGTGGCATTGTGGGTAGAGAGTCTGCCTTCAGCCTCAACGGTTGCGGGTTCGATTTTAGCTCGGGGAGATGTTTGCAATGATCTTACAAATATCTGTTTCGGTCTGAGCGTTTGTCCTTGTTGGTATCCCCACCTCGCCTCGAAGAGCACTTTAAGCTGTCGAGTCCGGTTGTTATCATAACATCTGTATCTTAAGTCTGAATAGAGTTGAGTTGAGATTTGATCTAATCCAATGAGTTACTGCTTCGCCCTTAGGGTTCCAGAGGTCGAAACAGATGATAAGAAACATCTGCTCCGAGCGGGAGTCGACAAGTTGGCAAACAAGCATACGGCCCACCTAATGGTAAGTGGTTGCCGTAGCCTATGAGCGCTTGCAGCACCATTGAGCACCAGCAGTGAGTGGCACTCACGCGTTGCCAACCTCGAGATATTGGTTCTTAAATCTCGTCTGCCCTGTAATTTCACTAGCGTACAGTGCCCTTGAAACCGGAACACAGTAATGCCTAAGCACTACTATTTGGCGGCAGAATATTGACACTGCGGTGGTACCTACCTAGCCGGCCTCTTGCAACAAAAAGACCTACCATCAGGTTGTCAAAATATGACAAAAATAAAATAAGAATAGAAACAATCATTACATACATAATATATTACGCAATGACCGCCTGGTAAGTGTAGGTGTTGAGGAGCGATTTAGAGATTATGTATGCGCTATCGTAGGAGATAACTTCTAGTTACAGTTTGAGTACTATGATTACCCTATTTACTTAGATGAGCTCCAATTATAGAAGACGTACGACTTGGATATATATGCTACAGTTTGTTTGAATTATTTATTTTTAATACCACGTCATAATATATAAAACTTACGATGAATCGGAATTCCTCTTGAAATCCTTATGATAAATTATATAAATAAATTTTACGCTACATGCATTTACACTTACACGACATAATATACACATAAACTGAACTCTGACAACTGTATTTATTTTTTTTTATGTTAGAAGTTGGCAAACAGGCATACGGCCCACCTGATGGTAATTGGCTGCCATAGCCTATGAGCGCTTGCAGCACCATTAGTAGGTGCCACTCACGCGTTGCCAACCTCGAGATATTAGTTCTTAAATCTCGTTCGCCCAGTAATTTCACTAGCGTACAATGCCCTTCAAACTGGAACACAGTAGTGCCTAAGCACTACTATTTGGCGGCAGAATATTGGACACTGCGGTGGTACCTACCTAGCCGGCCTCTTGCAACAAAAGACCTACCACCAGTGTGACTGATTGCACTGGTGGAATAATCTCTGTTGTGACAGAGGCTATCCCAACAGCGGGCGATGGGGTCGTCACATCCCGACGCCTTTAAAATTTTTAGGCTTATTTTAGTATACGTAATTAAAATATAGCTGTGACTTGTAAGCATGTTATAAAAACACAATTAGTCCAACCCATAGAGCTACGGCACTGTTACTCTTTATTGCAGATTATTCTATAGCTTATCTAAGAGAACAGTACCTCCACCTTTTACTATAGTGTATTTTGTGTTTATATAAATAAACACAAAATACACTACAGTAAAAGGTATAAACCTTATATAGTTAATTGAATTGTACTACAGCACCTTTTATGAAATAAAGTGATTATTATTATTAATATAGACGAGAGGTTGTAGTCCGTGATCTTTTTCGTTCTAGGATTATTCCCGGTATTTTATTTTACCCAGGGTCTGCTATTACTCTTATCCGGATTTGACAGGTCACTTGTTTTTACACGGAGCGATTGCCATCTGACCTCCGTAACCCTAAGGGCGAACAAGTAACTCATTGGATAAGAGCGATTTACTTATTAAGAGTTAACAATTATTATCAGATGTTATTTGATAACAACCGGGACCGACAGCTTAACGTGCTCTCCGAGGCATGGTGGGGAGACCCACATGGAGAAACGCCCAGACCGAGACGGAATTTTTAACAAATATCTGCCCGAGCGGGAATCGAACCCGCAACCGTAGAGACTAAAGGCAGACTCGCTACCCACAACACCACAACGGCTTTTTGATATCCGTGGTGCATTTCTATTAGACGGACCTAGGATGGTCGTTTTTAAGGCAACACCTGTGTCGACCGCGGTACTAATTGATAAAATTAGCATGGTGGACACATGCATCAACCACGTGGATTATAATTAAACGCATGATGCACATGTATATACAGATGAGTCTACTCCACCTGATGGTAAGTGGAAGTAGAGTCTTAACGTCACGGCGGCTAAAACCATTGCAGAAGACGAACTGTACTAGTTTTCACTAGCAAGATTCAACTTGTTATACGCTGGCTGAAGTCGAAACGCAGCTGACGAGCAGTGACTTCAGGTAAATTTTCACCAATGTACGGCGGTGGTGATTAACTGGATGGGCATTTGAGTCCTACCACCCGCGAAGGACAACCACTAGGTTTGACGAATAAAAATATTATTTCAAAATATATTCATCGACATCAGTTTTTCAGTACAAAAATTTGGAAGTTTTCAATAAAGATAAAGGACGAATTTCGACCAATATTTAAATACTAGCGTACGTGGAGTTAATTAAAACCTGATATTGCGCATTAAAACAAGTAATCATCAAAGCTAATACATAATTATTATAGCATAAATGATAAATTATATATAATATAACTCGTGAGCCGCTGAATGGGTCCGTCTTATCAATCTATTTACAAACTCTGATAATCTCGCCGACCTCTTATTTCGCATCACAAACAGAGATGATCGGGATAAATCGTATTAACAGTTTCCTTCTAGCCGTCTTTAGCCGTCATTTCTATATATAACTAAAGGTCTTTCTATAAAGTACTTTAAATTATATGCACGTATGTCTTACCATCACACACATATGATGCCATTATATATCGACGCACAAACCGAATAAAAACGTAAAACTCTTGACATGTCTTTTGTAATTTTTAAGAAAATCAGCTTTTTGATAACTAACCTATAGATATTAAATGTAATTTTTTTCTCTACCCAACAATATAACATTAGTGTATATTAAGTTTACCTAACTATGTTGCGATCGAATTTCTGTTTTTTGGCTCTCCTGAAAAGTTAATAATTTTGCATTACCGCTTTATTCGGTTGGGGCGTCGATATCCCTCTATTCTGATTCTAATCATGTTTAAATGTAATCTTTATATCTCGAATCATACAAGAAATAATCATTTCTTTCTAAAAACCGTAAAAGAACGCTTGTGTGGTAAAAGTTATTATAGAATTAGTAAGTATATTGAGGACACTACAATAGTTGTGAATGATACGGTCTCTTCAGGCTTTTCAGCGATCACTATATATAATGTAACAAATTTGACAATTAACAAAAATACATTGAAAAAGCACTCCCTAAGTTTGTTTTGCCGGATATTCTCAGGTAAAGGTGTAATTTTGGAGCCGGTGGTAGAATTTGACTGAATCTTTTCACGCTGAATAAATTTGATTTTGATTGTGGAGGTCTGGTTACCGCGTTGTTCCGCGATGAATTCCGACACTACTTATCCAATCTTAACGATTATTTTAAGGTGTAATTTATTACAACTCAAAAGATAGGATATCTTTATCTCGATTTCCTTTTTTATTGCAAAATTAACGATTTTCATATTCAGAGAGGTATTCCGGCTAAAGAACCTGAGAAACGGCTATCAAAATTTCTTTTAATTGAACGAATTCTATGTGTGCCACAACAACGAGTGTCCATGTTAGTTCGTGATTCTACAATTATATGTAAATTAATGTTCTTGGTAAAATTGGGTCAGCTCGTACTTCGTACTCTAACATCTGATAATAATCATTAACTCTAGATAGGTAATATACTCTTATCCAATGAGTTACTAGTTCCCCTTTGTGTAAAAACTAGTAATCTGTCAAATCCGGATAATAGTAATAAGTAGATCCTGGGCAAAATACCGGGACAAATGCTTGAAAGAACAACACAAATTATACTATACTTTGACGAATAATTGCTGTATTTGTTGACATAGTTATATAGCGCAGGTGTAACTCGTTGTGTTTGTAATCTATAAAATAGCTTGACCTCAAATCTCCTATCTTTATTACACTTGTTAAAATACCGTTTTATTCTATACATTCATACATTATTTACAACGTCGTCTTCACTGCCCTTTAAGGATTAGATTTCAAAACATTCATTAGCATATAACACGCTCGCCTCGACTACAACATGAATTGTGGTTTTGATAGGATCACTTCTCTCAGTAGCATCTTCTTCTTCTTTCTAGCATCATTACCGGTATTTTGCTCAAAGTCTGCCTAATACTCTTAAATCAGGATTTGACAGGTTACTAGTTTTTACACAGAGCGATTACCATCTGACATCCGCAACCCTAAGGATGGATCAGTAACTCATTGGATAAGAGCAAATCACTTAGCAAGAGCTAACGATTATTATTAGATGTTATCTCGGCGACAAACGTCCAGACCAGTACAGATATTTATAACAAACATATGCTCCGAACGAGAATCGAATCCCGATCATCCAGGCTTACAGCAGGCTCACTAACAGCTGTCCGCAACAATCGTCAGAACGACCCAAATTATGAAAGCTTATTACCAGCGAAAACTGCATCCAAATTGCCTTGTAGCAATGTAGGTAACTCGATATTCTACTAAACAATGTGCCTAATCTATAATCTGGTAGAAATTTAATACTACTAACGTTTAGTATGGATTCATGTGAACTGTAGTATAAATTACTGAAGCACATTTGAGCACACCTGTTTATATATTTGTTCGTAACAGTTTTATAAATGTCAGTACTTGTAAAGATAATTATGTCATGTACTATATATTATAAAGTATTGCGATCAATTGAAGTGTTTACTTTCCTAAAATGGATGCAGTTGTAGAAAAATGTTGTTACTTGTCCGTATCTATGATTTATCAAAGCCGGGGTAAAAGAATTACATTGCCGCCCAAAACACCGTTATATATATAGTTTCGTAACAGTTAAAATAAGAAAATGTTTTTAACACATGACTTTGGCGCCCTCTTAAATTGCCACCCGAGGCAGGAGCCCCAAGTTGAAAAGCTCGAGAGCTTAAAATTAAACCATTTTTATAGAACGATGCCTGTAAAATTTAATATAAGCACAATTTTTTAAAGTTTTTAAAATTCAACATATTAAAAAGGCGCCTCTTAAAGTTTTAAAAACACTCGTATTTTCATTTTTTATTTTTGATAAAACAGCATAATATTCTTAACAATGTAAATGAATTATATTAATAATGTAAGAAACCAACCAATAAATATTATTACATATCAATATATTAGCGATATGACAAAGGCTAATATATTAATTACTTAATAATTAATCTATATAACCGAAATTGTATTAATTATGCGTAGCTTTACTTTCAAGATAGTCTGGCTTCAATACGTTTTCATTTTAATATTTACACAGACGGTGAAATTATTTCAAAACTTACCACTAACAAAAATCCTCGTAGTGAGACACAACACTAATTTCAACACTATTAAAAAATTCATTTTGGATTATTATTATAAATGAAAAATATTATTTCACAATTCACGTCATTCAGTACGAAATTATAGAACATGTAACCGTTAAAATATAATAATAGATTACGGAATTCATAATACTTTTTCGTGTGCCACTAGTCGTCTTGCCGGTATCTAACTGAGTTATGATAATACGGGTCAAATAGTCATGCTGATAACATTTCTGCGCATGTCATCTAAGTGCAGGCCGAGCTCATTATAATTTGTTATTTGTTATTTCTTTCGACAATAACAACTTAATATTAAATTAGAAAGACTTTATTGTATATACACTGATTATTTTTAACTCTGATATAAATTCTTTACACAGTGCACAAAAATATTCTATATTGAAGTAGTTTTGAATCAAATTTAATCTGTTGTAGTCGTTTAAGTGAAGCTTGACGGTTTTTTAGGTGGATTCTACTTCGAAGAATTGATAAGACTACAGATATTCTTTTCAAATTAATAAATAACATTTGTCAAACGTTACAGTTAAATTTTGTTTCCTACATTAATTCTATAATTTATAATAGTGTACACTGTACAATTATTAAAACAATTTCTTTATAATTTATAATTGTAATAAAAATATATAATTTAATTTACGAAATATTGTTTAATATAAGTTTTTTACTTCAATTGTGGCAAATTCAAAATTGTCCGCGACTTTATATGAATGTAGGTAGCGAATACCTCGTAGAAAAGACAAAATCACTGTATGAAGTTAAAATATTTGAAGTTAAAATCTTGGCGTTACATTTTTTCTTTCCATCTTGTGTTAATCTTGCTTCTGTGAAATAGGTTATAGAGCTGTTGTCTGTATAAATCAGCCGTCTCGACAAGTAAGTATATAGCTCGAATATATTGACTTGCTATAAGCTAAAGACCGGGGTCGGCCTTTGGGGATGGTGAGCGTGGCAAGCGCCCGGGGCTCTTAAAAGGGCCTCGCGCACTAGAACAAATTTTCTGTGCTACTTTTTTCAAGATGGCGGCTGACCCACGAGGGCTATGACCCCATAAACTTTTGGAAACACTATCCATATAATTTCAAATAAATCTTAAAACTCTAATTTTTTTATATTTACTTTGCATTTATATTCAAGTATAACCATCACTAATTCCAACAAAGACAAAGGCCTTGCAAAGATCTACCCGCCTGGAGTAACGCAATGTTTAAGGCCACCCCTGCTAAGGACCGACCCTTTCATACAGAAACAAAGTCCAAAGATTCGATTTTATTCATATACAGATTTCCTACCTCATAGCAGTAGATTACTGCCTTTCAGCTTGAAAGACTCTGTGGCTAGTGAAATTACTGGGCATAAGAGATTTAGGATCCAATATCTCGAGGTTGGCAACGCGTGAGTAACCTACCTATGTACGCGTAAGTGACCAATGAATGTTGTTGCACGCATGGGCTACAATAGCTACTTAACATCAGGTCCAACCTCCCACCCCTCTGTTCCCTTCCTTTTTACTATTGTCATCCTGTCCCTCCTGTTCCTAGGGTTGGCAAAGCGCTTGTCATACTTCAAGTATCGTAAGCGTTCGTAGGTTGCGGCGACTGCTTACCATCAGGCGGACCGTATGCTTGTTGTCCAACCTTCATGACATAAAAAAGGTGAGTCATATGCTTACTTGTCAACCTAGCACCATAACAAAGGAGTAAAAAGACTTCAATGAGGGATGTTTTTCTTTAGGTATCCTTTTATTTCACGACATATAATATTGTTTTTAATGATCAAAACATAACAAAATAGGAGACTGTAAGTACTATTAATGTTACAAGATGATATAGACTCGACTCGTTCATGTTATTATCACGCACTTGACCCACTGTCGATGTCGTTATTGTACCGCTTCCACGATGACACTCGATACGATTCTATTCGATGTAGCGCTCTATTTTAATAAGAGAACTATTTATAATGAACGATATAACAAATGTAAAAGATAACAAATAAAGACAGCTTTGTTTAATAAACTTCAACGGTTGACGAGAGGATGCAAAAGAAACTCAATTTTACTTAAATTTAATTTTATTATTAAAAAGTTACATTTTTAACCTAACTAGCCTAGTGATTCCCGGTCGAAGTGGGACCAAAGAATGCTTTCACACGGCCCGCACCCGGCAGGTGTCGATTCCTCCTTTTGCGGCTTGCGACGCTGACGCGGCGGTTCATATGTCTTATGTAGGAATATGAACTTATGCACTCTAGACGATTTCTGTAGAATTGTTATCCGTAACTCGAGAGATTCAATTATTTATTAGACCTTTGACACAATTTGATAGTATTACATAATACCTTTTGTTTGCAATTACAAGGAAACGGATGGGATCATGAGTCACCTCTTGTCATTGGTCATTCATCAAGCACGATTCTGTCACTCTAACGCTGATCGCACGGTTGACACTTTAGATTACCAGTCCGTATCTACCCACTACCAGTCCGTACCCACTACCAGTCCGTATCTACACTTTCCAATTAAAAAACTTGCATCTTAGATTTATATACTATGTTTTCAGATTTTAGATAAAATATAACTAGTGATAATATTTTTTCAGCAAACATATTTAACTAGCTAATTTTAATTTTAATTCTTTTTTATAGTATCGGTCCGTGCGAGTTGGGGCCTGATTATCTTTAAAACAATTAAACTAATATAGATACCAGTCTCTGACCAAGGAATTTGTACTTGTTAGTAGATTAAGTATTTTACTTGTAAAACTTTTTCTTTTTTTTGAGAAATAAATAATAAAAATTCACGAGATGTTTCGAATTTATCTGGTGCTTTACGGTAAGTAAAGGATCTTGATGAAACCATTACGTATACGACAGGAATGATAACTCATTATTGTGCAAAGGATCACTTAATCCTTCCACAAGACTGTATACCTAGTAGATCTTTGCCGTCACACATCGATATTCTGTGTGAGGGAGATCGTTCCTCTTTCCGGTTGAACAGGCCCATTCATGGCTTAAATTGCAAGACTTGACTAAGTATGACATACGATAAAATAATTGATTTTTTTTTTGCTTTTAATGACCATGCCCTTTAGTTATTTAAAGACACTTCTTTGATACTATAATCTAGCCTAGAAAGACTAAGAAGTAATTTAAATCTAACATAAATTGCTAATTAAAAACAATTATGACATAAGTATGTATTAACACAAATTTCTAATAACCAATTCTAAATTTATTAATTAATTCAATAGTATATAATTATCTATATTTATTATATTGACAACGTTGTGGTTTTTCTTAGGGAAATGCATTTACGCACTCCAACGCCGGGACAGATGGTAAAAGGTGGCGCGGGGAGTGTGGGAGTCGAGGTCATGTGCATTTGTGCAATGGTCTTTAGGACCTGGCTCCCATACCTACTAAAACCCCAAGGTCCCGTCTAGCGCCATAGTGAGACGTCGTGGGTTTGCTCGCGCATTCAACCCGACGCCCCAGTAGTAATAGCGAACCTGCCTTAAGCGCCACAGGTTGCGGGCTGGATTTCCGCTCAGAGCAGATGTTTGCATTGACTATGCAGGCAAATATTCCGGTCTGGGTGTGTTTGGCCTTGTCCTTGTCTGTGTTTCGAGACCCCGACAAAGGTTATCACTATCCTGATGGGGGCCGTTGCCATTATTTATTTATTATTTATTTACAACAGACATGAGGCACTGGAAAAAAAATAAAAAACAATTCCAAATCAAACTATAAATTTATTTTAAAAAAATTTACTAAACATTTAAAAATAATTGAAAATGCTCCTAATTATAAACAAACTATCACAATATTATAATATTGAAGGACGCTTAGTAGTACATGCTGGTTAATAACAAATAGCTTTAGTTTTAAGTCACTATCAACAACGACGTGTGATGAGTAACGACTGTTGTGTAGTGCCGTGACGTGTGACGAGTAGCGACTGTTGTGTTGTGAAGTGTGACGAGTAGCGACTATTGTGTTGTGACGTGTGATGAGTATCGACTGTTGTTCAGTGACTTCAGTCGAGTAACGACTATTGTGTAGTGACGTATGACGAGTAGAGACTGTTGTTCAGTGACTTGTGTCGAGTAACGACTGTTGTGCACTGGTAAGAAATCTTTCGTAAACGTCGAATCCAATCCGGTCCACATATTTGTTTTGACCATACACACAATTATTTCTTTTGGTTTTGTTGTTTGAGTTTATAGTGTGTTACAGGATACTACTATCCTAATATCCGTTGAGTAGACAGCATTTATTTATTCTATATTTCAATATATCTTATATTAAATTGGTAAAATTATCCACAGTAAAGGGTAACCCCAACTGCTGAAAATGAATATTTTTTTAAAACCTATTATTTCAAACCTAATATTCAACATTCATTTTTCACAAAAATGGAATTCTAATCTCAATACTGTTTACTAAAACATACACAAATAGCTAGGGTTGTTATGTAACCGTAACGGAAACCCGAAATAAAAGTCTATCCGAAACCGTATCCGAAACCATTATAGTTTTAAAATATATCCGTAACCATATCCAGATCCGAAATTTCATATCCATAACATCCCTGCAAATAACATAAGAATTAATTTATTAATTGAGATCTACTTTCTAACGAATCTATTGACTTTTCCGTATATCTCCGGGAATGCTTCCTTGCAGTGCGGCAAGGATTCTCGCAGCTTGTCGTAGAGCGTGTGATCAAACATTTGTCTGAATTCCTCACGAGTTGTGAATGTATCCGCATAAAGCATTTGGAAACCACGTTTTTCCGTTACAAATTTTTCTATTCGCCTAGTTGATGCTTCCTGTTAATAATACAAAACAGCATATTATAATCAGTTTTTAAACTGACAATTATTTACAATTATTCATTTATCTCTAGAACCACTTCAATAATGTCATCGAAATCAGGGACAAATGGTGAGTCAAATAAGGTTGTAGGTGAATTCACCGACGCCAACGCATCACATAGGTCGCTCTGGTACCGTTCTGATTATTATCAGAATGCGTTTGTAAGCGGCCCTGTGGTGCTGGAGTTTTCAACCAAGGCCTTTGGTCTCCGTGAGATGGAAAAGTGGGACAAGTTATATAAAAGAACACACTCACACAAGAGAGAGAAACAACCTCATTAAAAAGTTAATCTCGGTGGAGGGAGCTTTAAGGCACCCTTTACTCATAACTTGATAAGCGCCTCGGGGCGTCACGGTTGTTTCAAAAAGAGGGAAGGTGGTTGTAAGACGTAACTAAAGATTATATCTAAACCTTACCTACTATAATACGTTATTATTGTACCTAGTACAAATTCTGGTGCTGATGAGTGGAACTGAAATTATCTTGACAATTTGTTACTTTCAAACTTACTGTTTCGAATCCTTTAGCTTTCGGAACGCCATATACACCGATGTCTACAAACATTTGCCAATCGCCTAAATGTATCTTCAACTGTCCTGGATTATTGAATACTTTGAATGGACACAACCATATGGGATACACCTGAAATAGCAAAAAAACTTAATAAAACCTATATTCGATTAGCCTTTTGTTCACTTTCATTTTATTCCAAAACAGTGTTATTAATCTGTCTGTTTTATTTCGATTTTACATAACACGACGACGCTTATCAACCATTTTTAATAGGATATATTTTCGGAATAATCAGTCCCAAAATAGTGCCTTTGAAACAGGAGCCTTAGACACTGGAGTCTTTTGTGGAAACGAAAGTACGCCGTAAAGCGTTTATCTTATATACTTAATTTAATAATGTCTAATCGTAGTAATTAAAATTCATATTTGGATTATAAGAGCTAGATAAGCCTACAATTTGCTTATCTGATATTAAAATAATCAAAGACCAGTATTTTATTGAAACGGCTAACCTAAAATCCATAATATTTACCTCAACCTCTCTGTGAAATAATTCTATGGCGTCTTTTAAAGTTTCTATAGGAACCAACATGTCTTGTATGACGTGCGCTTTGTTGTAGAGTTTAGTGACAGCCTCGGGTTGGGTCAGCTTGAGCAGGGACACCTCGGGGGCATCAACCAGCCAAAGAGATACCGGAATATTATGTTATTACCGAATGGTATGATATCCTGTAATGCGCAAAATCGATTCATTAATATGTGATGAGAAATATTAAATTTACGGCGTCGGGATGTGACGACCCTGTCAAGGCCAGTAGGGCCAACAACAATACACATAAAAAAAGTAACATAAAATATAAAAATGAAAATATATTTAACTATAAACCTTTATATTATTTAAAATCAATTATCAACATTCACCGGCGTCGGGATGTGACGACCCCATCGCCCGCTGTTGGATTAACCTCTGTTACAGCAGAGATTATTCCACCAGTGCAATCAGTCACACTGGTGGTAGGTCTTTTGTTGCAAGAGGCCGGCTAGGTAGGTACCACCGCAGTGTCAAATATTCTGCCGCCAAATAGTAGTGCTTAGGCATTACTGTGTTCCGGTTTTAAGTGCACTGTACGCTAGTGAAATTACTGGGCAGAGGAGATTTAAGAACTAATATCTCGAGGTTGGCAACGCGTGAGTGGCACCTACTAATAGTGCTGCGAGCGCTCATAGGCTACGGCAGCCACTTACCATCAGGTGGGCCGTATGCTTGTTTGCCAACTTGTAACATAAAAAAAATCTGTCTCTATCGTGAACTATTAGCATGTGCGATATAGAAGCTATATGCTTTACGCACTTTGTGACGACCACTGTGGCTTGCTGGTAGTGAACCTCGATGGTTGCGGGTTCGATTCCCGCTTGAAGCAGATGTTTCTTATAAATATACGTTTCCTCGGAGAAAATTTAGCTGTCAGTCTCGGTTGTTATCATAACATTTGATAATAATCGCTAACTCTAGATAGGTTCCGAAGGTCAGATGGTAATCGCTCTGTGTAAAAACTAGTAACTCGTCAAATCAGGATAAGAGTATAAGCAGACCCTGGGTAAATACCGGTAATAATGCTAGGAAGAAGAAGTGTTTTGCGCTAAACGGGTTTACACGAAATTAGTTATGGAATATGGATTGAAATTACTTTTTACAAATAGAAAAAACGTAAAATATTTTAAATTTCATGAATATCAAATTATACAAGTATATAAAAAGACCAAATTGGTCTAATCTGAGCCAGTCATAATTGAAATGCGCACAAAAATCATTACCGTCATTACATTTGTAGGCAAAAGAACTATAAGGCCTGTTTGATAAAAAAACGGTAACTACACTACTTTGAGTGTAGTATCCGGTATCGATGTGTATGAGCATGTAATGCAGGTTTCACACGTACCGGTGTAATTTTGCAAGCACTCGCCGGGTGTACGACGGATTCACCATTGTACTGTACTGTACGTACGAGCCACTCGTACTAGACTCAAAATCGGGTCATGTGAAAGCTAAATGAGTTACCGGACAGTCGGCGCCGTATACCCGGCAACCGGTACCTATGAAAAGGCACTGACGGTGATACTCATCAAACGAGCACTGCTACTTCGCCAACAATATTTTTCATACCTGAAGTTCCCAGAAAAAGCTACGCGTATGCCGATGGTAGTAATCTCTTAACGGTATGTATTCAACAGCTATATTCTTGCTGCCACGACGGTAGTTATCTAGACGTCTTTCGACCTGCTTGAAAAACCACTCAGAATGCCACTTTCCGATTGGATTTAACTGAAATATATGAAAAGTAAGGTTAAAATAATAATAAAAGAATCAATTTCATTTATTTTAATATATATTTTAAAACTGTCCTCTATCTAATTTTTCTCTAACCAAGTTTTAAGATGTTAGGTGATGCCAACGAATGGCCGAAGAATGCCAAAGGGTGGGTGTCGGCGTGAGATGAGGTACAAAAATATGTGTATGTCTGTTTGTTAGTAAAACATTTAAAAAGAGATGCGTTGACTTTTTAGAATGCTTTATAAACTTAATATACATGCATAATGGAAAAAAGAACTCGCGTGTCTCGCGCAACCTTTAATTTTTTTCTAAAAACTTTGATCCATTTATGCATATTAATTATTATCTGTAAAAAATAATTGCGATGTTTCAAATCTACCAGACGTAAGATGGTACACTTTTTTGCTTAACGCTTTTTTTTATTTCTGTTTTAAAATTAGTATAGTTTTAATTAATACATAATGTCGTTAATTAAAAGTTTTTAATAATGTTTTTACTATTGTTTAGAACTTTTTAGCTTTTTTATTCCGTGTTTTGTTGTTTGCCATTAATAACTACTAGCTTAAGCTAGTATAACTGTTAACATCAAACTTTTAATATAACATTTGCCAAATCTCAAAAACAAGCTTTATAAAGTTTTATTTTGAAAATAGCCCAAACGAAATGTCAAAGACTCGTTGGTGCTCCTTCATAAATTCAATATCGACGCACCATAATGCATATAGTTTGTCACAAGCTTTCGAAATCGAATGAACCGAAACTAGTCGGTACGTGAACCGATTGAACGTGAGTTTGAGCCGTATAAATTTGTGTAGTGTTTTAAAGTGTCTAGATTCTAATTAGATTCTAATAAGGTGTTATTTATTTAAATTAATACGTAGTTTTTTCGGAGGTTTGAATTTATTCATTTGAACAGATTTGGTTATAGCCTGACGTTGAGGAATTAATAATAGCAACAGGAACAGTTTAGTTGGTGCTTACATTATCTAAGATAGATTTTTTCGTAGCAGAATCTCTTGTTCAATATGTTTTGTATATTTTATTTAGCAGTCTGTGGCCAGATTTATTTATTACTTGTTTATATTTTATTATGTACTCGTATCTTATTTAAATGTTTACATTTAAACGACAACAATTGAAAGATTAGCTTGTCCTCGCCTGCTCTACCTCTACTAACATTCAAGTTATATTGATATATATTAAGTCCGTTTTTCTTTTTAGTATTTTTAATGCAGTCTAGTTTCTTACGCTATTTTTTGTTTGTTTAAAGTTGCAATCGCTGTACTCGCAGTAGTTGTATTTAATTTTGAATTAATGAACTTTTTCAATTCAACAAAGACCCTTAAGATTAAGGACGTAGCAATGATTATATGAAAAGAACAATTCATATGACTTATAAAATGCTTGACATGTTTACCTTGCCATCACTCCCAATTTTATCTACCATATCACCAGTCATCACCACGCCGAAATCCTTTGTATAAAGTAACGCCTCAACGAATTGGTGAGCGTTTTTCTTCACGGATTCCTCTTGGAAACGCTTCGACAAGTCTGGTAAATTTGTATATGGATGGTATTCAAGACGTACATATCTACAAAATATTTGCTTAAAATAAAAATGCTAATAAAAGTTATTATAAAAATTAAATTTTAAGACATTTATATAGAAACAAACTTCGTACTTTTTAGCAGGAACTACTTTAATAACAACGGAAGTTAAGAATCCTAATGTTCCATAAGACCACGGAACAGCGTAGAATAGTTCAGGATTATGCTCCTGGAAAAAAAAATTGTAATTTAACCAACGATTAAAAACGTTACGAGATTCTCTATATCATCTAAGTGTCTCAACAAAACCCAAAACAATTTTTACTATTTTTATGTTTTACGGTTGGCAAATAAGCATACGGTCCGCCTGATGGGAATAATTGAAGTATCACATGCGAGTTGCCAACCCAGAGTAGCTATAGGAGGGAAGGAATGAAAAAGGAAAAAAGGAAGGAAACAGAGGAAATTGTAGATTGGGCATCCGGCGATTTCTCTCATCACTGCAAACGTTACTTTACGCCGATTTTCTGTGAGAGGGTAGTACTTTCTCAGAGGAGCGTGGAGCTAAATCTTACTATAATCATAAGTCAAAATTATAACCAAGTACTAAAACATCCTAATGTCTGATCATTTATTGCATCTAACCTTACTACAAGTAACCACGGAGCCATCAGCTAGCACCAGCTCGTATTGCTGGCATATGTGTTGGAACAGTCCATAAATATGCGAAGAGGTCTCCACTCCCGTGCCCATCACCAGTCCTCCCACGGTTAGCTGATCTAACTCGGGAACTACAGGCAAAGCCAAACCGAGCGGTTCCAGAGTACGGGAAACTTGGCCCATAGTTACTAGGGGCTCGCAACGAACTGTCTGTTGAAAAGTTGATATATTTAGTTTTACTTACGCAGTACTATTACTATTGTTTTTTTTTACCAAAAGATTAACAAAATTTGCACTAAAAAGACTCAAGTCATATAATAAAAAGTCTGTAATCCTGGTTATTTTCCACCAACAGTATAAATATGATAATTTTCACATTATTTATTTATGTGGAAGTATTACCATTTCATGTTTTTTTTCAAGACTGTATATCTAATTTGTTTTCGACGAAGATTTTGCAAACCAAAACTTCTATTTTTTCCACATACTAACCATGTTCTCTGTATCCACTTCTAATACGTCGACGAGATTGATCTGTACATTGGTAAAAACCTTTTTGTAAATCCCTTGGCGAAAGGACATCGTCTGCCAAGTTGGCCGCCCTGTACACAGCTGAGTGCTTCGATCACCAGACAACCATGCTTTTACCTTAAAATATTGAAGATAGATAATTGTTTGCTCTATGAAACATTTACCAACATAAACGTAAAAGAATACCAACCAGCCACCAGCCACCACAAAGGTTTATAACAATCACAAATTATCCGTTTAATTTTTCACTACGCCCGCCAACGATCAATTAATTTGCCAGCGGTTATTGAACCTAATTTAATTCTATTACCAACAAAAGCTACAAGCTTACTTGAAGAAAGAAATAGAATAAAATTAGAGGAAAATTCCAGTAACGTTTTGAAAAGTAATCATATTTTTTTATACTCATAACGTACCTGTCTCTGAACGTCTTTAACTTTCCTGTCGTGAGCCTTTGGAGCGCTGTTCAGTTTGAACACGACGTAGTTTCTGACGGCTGACCAAAGTTTCCATAGAAATGAAAGCGGCATCAAAGTGGTGAGTACGAGTAACCATCGGTACTCTATTATTATGTACTCTAGAAACGTCTCTGGTTCAACAGCTGCCATGTTAATGATGGAGGGTCCGCTATATATTTAGAGATATAAATGATATATTCATTATTTCCTATTATACCGATTTAAACATTGATACAATATTACACAATAGTGCGCAAAAGAGGAGCTTAATGATAAAATTATTTCCTTCAAGCTAACCTTGGACGTGGAAGAAAGAGGTAGAAATGCAAAATGAATGAAATGAATTAATAAATTTAAAAAAGTAATTAATATATTATAATTCAATTTTGTGAATAGTACAGTTTATACTTATTTATATATATTTAATTATTCTTAATTTGTCGTCAAAACTCTTACTTATAAAAAATCGTGTCGCCTATTAAAAAGGCGGAAAATTTTGATAAATTATTTTTCATAGTTTCACGCAAATCAAATACTCTCTTTAACAATGCAACGCAACGTAATGCACTTGCGGTTGTTGCATTTGTGACTTTACTTATTAATTCCTTATCGCGACACAAAATTTAAAATACATTTCGTAAAATTCTTAATTTTTGCATAAATTTTAAATTAAAACAAATAAATTAGCCAACCAAAATTTGTTAAATCTAATTGCGATGTTTAAATTCTTATGATTTAAGGAAATCTTTAATAATATGAACATAGCATTCGAACTTACCTTGCATGCGATTCACGTCAAGTTCAGCTGGCTGCGCGCTAGGGACTGATCATCAAACTAAAGGTCAGGGTCACGTTTCAGCTTATTAACACTTATCAACTACAATTTATGCCTTACGCTACAGAATTATGAACCATTTTCCAGAAAAATATGAAAAATATCTTCAGTACGACGTTTTTCAAACGTATTCAGATATTCAAAATCGACTCTATTCCGTTTCAATGGAAGCATTTTATACAGTAATGTGGCTATATCAATAAATATTTTATCAATATCAAATAACCGATTATAATTTTACATAACGTGATAAACTCTATGATTCAATACAATTGCCGAACAGACACCTGCAGATATTACTTTAATTATACCTAACTATTAGATATAAGTGGCTCGTAGTGATTTTTAAATTGACGTCATGGCCAGGCCCCAAGCGGCTACCTCCAGTCGACCACAGACGGAATAATAATGGTACATACTGTTCATAAATAGATAAAAAAAGTCTCGGCAAAAATGTATATAGCTCGTCTGATTTTTGTAGCTTAAATGTGTTCGTATTATGTGTGTGTGTTTTTTGGGTTAGAAGATTATTAATAAGCCGTTTTCTCTACCACTTGTCGAACGTGAAACTCTGAACATTGGAATCGGACGTAGATCATTTAAAGCGTTTATCGCAAAACCACTTTAACCAAACTACTTCCTACCCGATTATCCGAATAGTCGGTCTAGGCTGGTATACAGGAAGAGTTGACGAACCGATTAAAGTCAGGCGTCTTATGAGCGAACTTCCTACACTCATGCGTCTGTCCGTGTTGAGCAGCCCTGAAGAGGACGGCAGTTTGCATGGTCCCGACTATCGTGTGCGCTGGCGTGAGAAGCGTTGCGGGGTTTTACCGTCATCTTTTTTTTAACATCTTCTCCACTAACAGAGGAGTGGCGCGAGCGGATCATAAATAGCATATTAGATCGCACAAGTGGTGAGATAGTTAGCATGAGATGGCACGGGATGTCATGGGGTGATGTGGCAAGGGGTGAGGTGGCGTGGACTGGTATACTGGGAAATAAAATAAAATAATGGTGGGAAATTAAATGAAATTAAGGAACTTAGATCCCACAGCGCGTCCCGCGACGCGTTTTAATTGACTAAGTCTTTTTTCTTCATTGTGATATTCACATAATTATACGTATTAGCTTAGACTAGAGGTAATCAGGTAAGTCCACAACAACGTTATTTGATACAAATTTACACGTGCTTCAAAGATAAGCTATGTCACAGCGAAATTGTAAACTCCGCGAAATACAATTTATCTAGTTATATTATTTCGCTGCTATTTTGTTAAAAGTCGATCTCAAAATTATTATTTGATTTGAAATTAGGGATCGATTTTAATTAAACTGCAATTTCACTACACCGGCTCTATAATATACCTACCTAAATTATGAATATTTACAATTGAAATAGGTCGAATCGAATCGATTTGATTTTTCTATTACAAATATATCTAGCAAAGCTGGACAGTCTGAAGATTGTAAATACAGTTTTTTAAAGTGATTATTACAGATCTATTATCTTATTGACTTCCACTCTACAAATTGCCACCATTTTAACTTTACATCGTTGTCTAGGTTAAAAATATCATGCAATCTATATTAATTTTAATGGCACTAACCGGTTTTATCTATATTAATATTTGTATGCTATCCGTCTTAACATCAATGATATCTGAATTAAGCTGCTTTTTATCAAAATATTAATTACACACTTAGACAAATAATAATTTTGTATATCTGATTATATTAAATTTTTAATCTTCGCGGCTTAACCAAAGGAATCAGGGACTTGTATTCAATCCGCTAAAGAATGTCCGGATCCTTTAGAATTTGCTGGGGGTAGGCCCTTTATTGGGCCAAGCCGGCTAGGTAGGTACCACCGCAGCGTCAGTAATTCTAAAGCATCACCGTCGTAATAATGTGTTTTGGTTTGAAAGACACTGTAGCTAGTGAAATTACTGGGCAAAGGAGAAGAACTAATATGTCAAGGTTGCCAACTCGTGTGTGACATCTACAAATGTATGGTTTTACAAGTGATCATAAACTATAGTGTTCTTACAGTTCAGTGGGCTCTTGCCCAGGCCGGCCAGACCTTCTAAATAATGTTAAGTAAATAAATTACTCTGCTAAATAATGTTAAATAACTAATAAACACTAAACACACTCAACGGCCCCCATTAGGATAGTTTTATACGACTGCAATCTTAAAAATTGAATTAACACCATACGAGACATTTCATAAAAAATTTTAACGAATTTAAGGTACTATTTTAGACACCTTTACTACCTGATACCTGCCCAAGTAACCACTACCCAAACTCTATAGTCGCTGGTCGTTTTTACCTATATAGGAGACATGCATAGAAAAACTTTCAGCTTTTATAAAATAACGAAGGTCTGGCCGGCCTGGGCTCTTGGGCTACTACGGCAACCGCTTACCATCAGGTAAGTCGCCAACTTAGTCACTTAAAAACAACAGATGTGTTTATGAAGGTCCTTTAAAATGTTTAATATATAAATAAAAGTTCACTTGTATTGTTTCCTTCAATCCCACTTCAGGGGTTAGGTCGTATCTCCTGTATGTATTGTATTCTGAAGGATTAGGCGTTTAATGTAATACGCTGCTCCACACTGCACTGGCAAATATGTCGCATATTTAGAGCGAAAATTTCTCAAAATCTTTTTTTTGGGAATGGACAAAATAAGTTTTAAAATATTGACACCTGCACCATCTTTCGTAGATTATATTTTCTTGGTTATTGACTTCAGTTATTTACGCTCGAAAATGGCTATGTTTGGACTATTGTTACATTGAGAATTTCCTTTATAAATTATTTTTAAGCTGATAAACAAAATTTTCAATTTTTTTTTATTGTGGCGTTTTCGTTTTGTAAAGGTGCGATGTATACATGTCTCAGAATTTCTTTAAAGACATGTTTACTTACGATGTTTTCTTTTTCCATAAAGGTAGAGACGAATTCGAAACATAAAAGCACTTGAAAACTCATACGACTTTTCTGGAATGGACCATGGCATCTCGACTTTAATTACTGTCTTTTTCGAGATCCCTCTACCTTTAACATAAATAATAAATGAATATCTGAAAATTGCCTTTGAAGTGTGATGTATTTATTTCTTATTAACCTATTAAAACATTTTGTTTTCATGTATTCATCAAAAATTATTTCACTTTTAGATCTATTATAATAGTTAGTGTATCTTTAGTATTTCGTTGTTTCGGCTTAGACTTAAAAAATTTATAGTTTTACTTCTTTCAATATAATATTTAGATAGCTTTTAAGTCGGTTAAATTTAAAAATAGGAATCTGTACCTCTAGTAAGTAGAGTTTATTCCTTAGGAATTGATCTTCATATAAAATTATTCAGCGGATCTGGAAATTATATTAAGAGTAAAATTTTTAAATAACGTTTATTAAAATTGCCCCGAAAGAAATAACTTTGTTTGTTTGTATGTTTGAGTGTCTATTTGCGTCTATGCCTGCGACTCTTTATTTTACAATCGTACTTAAGGAGCAAACTATCACCTATCGGAGCGGACGGGCTGAGTCCTTAGATCCGGCCGCGAAAAACAATTCCCGGCCGCGAAAAAAAACGGGAGTTCAAATTTGATTCTGTCCTGAGAGGGCCTCCTGAGGGTATTTATCGAGAATGGCGGTAGTGCTCCGAGCACATTTTAGCCGATAGACTTATCATACGATTTGAACGCGTCTCGTAGCAACGATGTGTGAAACAAGGGAGTCTTCGCCGGCGAATATAATATTGTTCGTGTTTGTGCTATGTATCGGGCGTTGTCTTGTAGGACGTACTTATGACGGTCTTATTATCTGTCATCCTGGTCTTTATAAATACTAGTCTATCTTATCAGGGATAGAAGGTAATTTGATCGAAGTAGAATTGCGAAAAGCGCTTCAAATGTTTAGAAATCGAAAAAAGGATCAAATCGATTTCAAAGTCTCTACGTATTTCGATGTCTCTATCTATCCTCAGTCAAATGGAGGCCATGCGTTTTAATTAATTTATAACTGATATCGTAGTTGCGTCATGGGAAAAATTTCAAATATATTGTTACGTTCTGGGGTTTGAAGATTTCGATTAATAATAACATAAATAAATTTACTGCATTTTTTATTCAAGTACATTCTTCAGAACGGAAATCAAATCGATTCTAAATCAATGGTCGTGTGTAGTGTTATTACTATTTAACTGAAATCCTATAATATTTTAAATATAGTCCTATAATATTGTATAATATTGTTGTCCCAAGGGTCGGGACGTAACGACCCCATCGCCCACTGTTGTGATAACCTCTGTCATAGCAGAGATTATTCCACCAGTGCAATCAGTCACACTGGTGGTAGGTCTTTTGTTGCAAGAGGTAGGTACAACCGCAGTGTCAAATATTCTATCGCCAAGCAGTAGTGTCTTAACGATGCGCAATGGTAATGTGCTCAACAGTATATGTATGCATGTTGGAGCCTTTGTGGCATTCCAGAGACCAAACGCGTAGGCCTATTTTGATTATATTTATGTTAATTGATTTGTATTGTTCGTACGCGTGGCTCTTAAAACAGAATAGTACCTAATCGAAATTCACTACAGCGAAAACCAGACGCCATGTTGTCAAAATGAAAAAACAACGAACTATGTCAAATGAGGTATAAATAATAAACGAATAAACGTCCACTGCTGGACATAGGCCTACCCCAAAGAGTGCCATATTGCAGGATCCTGCGCCAAACGCATCCAGAGAACGGGAAAAAGCTGGGGCGAAAAGGTTCTCGATTGGCGACTACGTACCAGGAGGCGTAGTGGACTGATGACTTATCGTTAAATAGGTATTTAAAATTCATCTGTGACCTACAACATTTTTCATTTTTAATAACAACTTAGAATATTACTTAAAGCTGACTAACTACTATTCGCGAACACGCAAGCGTGTGAGAAAAGACGACGTTGGCGGAAGGTTGCGGAAGGTCTATTTTTATATTTATAATGAAACGACAAAAAAGTGTGAAATAAAATAAATTATAAAATGAAATTAAAAGTTCCGACTACACTAAAAGTACTTACTAAAAAGCGAAAAACAAGCGTAATAGGAAATATGTATAAATATAACTTGAATGTTAGTATTAAAATCCTAAAAAGAAAAAAAAAAAATCGGAATGAGAAAAACAAACTTTAAACATCGATTTCTCGAAAACCAAACAATACTTCGAAAAAATGTATTTTAACTTTTCGTCTTATTTTGTCAAGTTCTATGAGAACCATCATTAAATTTTGGAGCTATAAGAATTGATATATTTTTTAGGGAATAGTGTTTATTATATTATACGGGCACTGTTTTGAAAAAAATACCCTATGGCACTCCCACAACTGAGATGAATCTAATGCCACCTCAAATGTATGGCTGTAGACGGTCACAAAGAAATGAACATATGTACATACATACACTCAAAAAACATTACCCTCGTTCGGTAGTCGGATAAAAAGTAAGCAGTAGGGGAGAAGCAAATATAATAATAAATAAACAAATAAAAGAGGATATTAAGGACGCGCTTTAGCACTTCTCTCTATTATTCATACCATGCAAATAAAGTACCAAACAACGACCGCAGCCAGTGCCGGATTAACTATAGTAGCAAAAGGAAAAGGGGCCGCGTATCCAAGCCCGCCAACGTATCATAAAAGGACGCAAATAAGCAATACCATGTCAACCCACAAAATAAATAAATAAATAAATAAATAAATAAACGCTACACACTCAACGGCCCCCATTAGGATAATTATATCCTGTGTCGGGGTCCGGAAACATTCACAATGACAAGGACAAACACAACCAGACCGGAAAACATGCCTGTACGATTAATACAAACATCTGCTCCGAGCGGGAATCGAACCCGCAACCGTCGAGGCTTAAGGCAGACTCGCTACCCTCAACGCCACAACGGTGACAAAATTGAAAAAGCTTAGTTATATATGCAGAAGTGTTGGTAAATGGCGGAAGTACGTTTTTCTTCAATATTTGTAGGGTTTTAAGCTTTAAAACTCTAAAAAGCCATTTTTAACCATGCAATTTTATGTGTTATGTTAAACGTTTTGGGTTATATTATATACGAAATATGCAGTTTGTACATTTATTTTTTGGTAAAAATAAGTAAAAAAGTTACATATATCTGAAATTCCCAAAAACTTGACCAATACATAAAAAAATCATATAAAGCAAGTTGTTCAAAATTTTCAAACGCGTTTTTATCGAAAGGACATTCGTATGGGTTGACATGGTATTGCTTATTTGCGTCCAAATATATTGACACAGTTTCGGAAAAATTAAATACGTCCTTTTTTTTAATGGCACAGTGTGCCAAATAAACCTATTAAGTAGTGATTGTTCGTACCCATATTACTAAGATCCAGACCCATAGCGGATCGGGGGCCGGGGATAAAAATTGCTACGGGCCCGCGCTTGCTTAATCCGGCTGCAGCCAGCAGCTTCGCTCGCGTTATGTTAGTCCTTATACCGGTCGAACATCTAAAAGTTATTTTTCTTTTCAGTAATATTATTTACATCTATGCAATGTTCCAAGACTTCCAAGTCGGTGTGTGCTGTATTAGTTTATTAATAATCCGAAAGGAACCTTCCATTTTTCCAGGATAAAAAGTATTCTAGGTGTTAGTCCTGGTAATAATAATAATAATAATCATTTATTTCAATCACTCAGACCATAAATATTACAGAAATTAATTAATATAGTTTGGATTTAAATATAATAATAAAATAGAAATAATGTACAGAATATACTTTATATTAAATTTAATTATTTTAATTTTCATAATTATTTTATGGTAGTCAACACATAAACTGTACTGCAATGGTTCAAGTACTGACAGTCGAACCAACATGAAAACATGTTGAGGATTATGTTGGAGCTCTTCGGACCCTGCGCACCAGAGACGTACACCGTTTTCGCATGGTTGTATAAAAACAATCGACTCGCGACTCGGCGAACATCCCCGATGCGCTGCAATGAATAGGCAGCCCCATCAGCACTCTAAACACGTTGTTGTATTGGATGCGAAAAGCGTTGTACTGTTTCTGTGTATACTTTAGTCATAGGCTGGCCGTGTAGTAAACTATCAGTATGTCTAATTTCCATGGAAAGTGGTTTTGCGTGATTGAGTAACAAACATCCAAACATAATTGCAGTACATTTTTTGATAATCCCAATGGAACTTAAAATTTTTCCGGGATGTATCATTCATAGCATATATGCTTATTATGCCTTTGTTTCATTAGTCTTATTTGAATAGACCCTCTATTATATATATCTACAAGCTATTTACATTGGCGTTAAAACTGCCTTATTTTACTGAATCTTTATTATTATTTGATGCAAATTTGCTAATTTTCTTTACATAGATGAGCATTAAAGTTTTTTTTTTAATTTGCAGGTTGAGACGTTCGGTTTTAAGGTTCCAAAAGGTCCCAACGGAACCCTAGTTTTTATATTAATAAGCCTCCGCTATCCGTCCAGGCGTCAGTCCTATCTTAGGAAACGTAACAATATAATATCATAATATGTAAGAGTTGAAATTTACACAGAATGTGTATTTCATTAATGACGCCACTAGAACAGATATTAAGAATAAAATAAAATTTAAAAATAAAGGACGTCCCCATATAAGAAACTTTTTGGACGTCTTTTGCTATATGGCTATAATAAATAATATACACAAATTTTGTTTCAAAATTAAAAGCGATTCCCATAAGTGCTTGATATGTCTATTCTGCTGTGGTAAGAAACCCTTTATACCTACGTCACACGCGCGTTTTTAAATTGCGAGTTGTTGAAAATCTTACCCAAGGTATCTTATCAAAGGCGTCGGGATGTGACGACCCCATCGCCCGCTGTTGTGATAACCTCTGTCACAACAAAGATTATTCCACCAGTGCAATCAGTCAAACTGGTGGTAGGTCTTTTGTTGCAAGAGGCCGGCTAGGTAGGTACCACCGCAGTGTACAAAATTCAGTAGTGCTTAGGCACTACTGTGTTCCGATTTGAAGGGCATTGTACGCTAGTGAAATTACTGGGCGAACGAGATTTAAGAACTAATATCTCGAGGTTGGCAACTTGTGATTGGCACCTACTAATGGTGCTGCAAGCGCTCATAGGCTACGGCAACCACTTACCATCAGGTGGGCCGTATGCTTGTTTGCCAACTTCTAACATAAAAAAAAAAAAAAAGTTTATTTACGAAGAATATAAAATACCCCTAATATGACAAAATAAATAAGTCTTATTTAAAATTAATATTATATATTTCACTTAATTATACATTAAATTAATTATAATTCGATACAGTATAGTTACAATATACAATATTACTTACAAGCCCTGATAATCATATGATTTATAACTTAATTCAAAATAAAACAACATCTTAAATTACAAAATCTATGACAAGTCAAACATGAAATGAAAAATAATGTTATACAAGGTAACCTAAAAACCCAAAATTAAAAAAATAAGTTTTATTGTTTAAAAAGTTTTACAATTTTGCTTTGATACTGCCTTCGTGGGAAACTGGAATTACGGTGTCACGACGTATAGCCGGCTTCCTAGGTGCAGTTATTGTGAGTATTCCATCTGAACTTAATCTGGATTCCACCGCTTCTGGTTGGCAGCCCTCTGGTAATGCGTATCTCCTTACAAAATGTCGCGAAATGTAACCATCTTCATCTTTTTTCTCCTCATGCTTGCCCTCCACAACAATAAATCCATCCGCTGTCTTCACTGTGATTTCTTGTGGACTGAAGTCTTTAGCGTGTAAACAAATTTGATACTTATCTTTTTCCTTTTTTATTGTTGATTCATTTCTCCACGGAAAGTTCTCCAGCCAATCTATAGAACGCAGTACCATTTCGTCTCCAAACAAAGGTTTCGCACTGGGCCAAAACGACATTATTATTTATTAACTTTCGGTTCTAGAATGTTCAAATGCGCTAAGTAAATAAACAAACTTTAATGACACTCAGCTCAGCTGTTACGAGAACGATCGACGAGTTATCAGTTAAGTGAATGTATTCGAATGTTTTATGAATGAGAATCAAAGAGTAAAGAATAATAGAATTATTTTATGGCGCTAAGTTTCCAATGACAAATAGTGACGTTTATTCATTTTTAGCAATGGCAATAAGAGTGCATAGGCCACAGAGTAATTCACGTAGTATATGTATGATTTGAAAGCTCTGAGATTATGGTATTATGTACTACTTTATATTTACCTTTATAGATACTTACTTTGAAATGAAGATTCTATTTTTATAGAACTTGATTGAAACAAATTGTTTGACACAATTTTTCTAGTAGGTTAGAAGAGATAGGAGTGCCGAGTGTGTGTAACTTTTAATTGATTTTGCAATATCTATATTTGATTGTCGTATATGGTAACAATAATCATTGTATAACATTTTTGTCTAATATTATGATTGTTTTCCTCTCACTATTTAGAATGATGACATCATGCCCGATCAAAATTTACATAACTACGGGCTACGAGTATTATCTACATAGTAAAAAAATCTTCTTAGGTAGATTGTTCGCTGTAAAAATATTTACCCACGTGGTTGTATGAATATACTTTAATTTATTGTCCAAATTAGGTACTAAGCTTAATATTGGTTTTAAAATAATGTGCACGAATAAGAAATTTCCAGCAATATAAAAATGAATACCTACACGATGAAAAAAACGAGATAAAATATTCTAGTAAGTTCGAATGTTATCAATAAAGATTTACCTACGTAACATTTGATAACTCTCTCATATCAGTAACAATAACAAGCGTGTAGTCCTAAATTGACTATAGTATTATATTAGCTATGGGTGAACACAACATTGCAGTTGTTACTGGCGCTAATAAAGGCCTTGGGTTCGCTATCGTCAAGGGCTTATGCCAAAAGTACAACGGTTCGGTATATTTAACATCACGAGATGAAAATCGTGGTACGGAAGCTTGTAAAAAATTGGAAAAACTAGGTTATGCACCGAAATATCACCAACTCGACGTAACCGATGAGAAGAGTATTATGGAATTTTGTTCGTTTCTTCAATCGAAAAATATGAAGATCGATTTGTTAATAAACAATGCTGGGATACTATTTCTAAATGACGCAAAAGAATCAAAACTATATCAAGCTGAACAAACTATAGCCGTTAACTTTTTAGCTACAGTTAATTTTACAGAAAATATACTGCCTATATTAAATAATCATGGAACAATTCTCAATATATCAAGTTCTTCTGGGCACTTGTCCAGGATTCCTTCAGAGATATTAAGACAAGAAATAAGCGATTCGGTCGATATAGAAACTTTAAAAGGTTTGATGCAGAAATACTTAGCTTCTGTTAAATTAAATAAAGAAATCATCGAAGGTTGGGGCAACTCGCCATATGTAGTATCAAAGGTTGCATTAACTGCCTACACTTTTATGTTGTATCGAAGGTTAAAAAAAAGAGGTATGTTATTGAAAATAACTTAAAAAAAATTAAATAGATTCTTTTCTCTACAATTAATGTTATAGTAGAGCCATGCTTCTCACAGCACAAATGGTCCTGCTCGACTGGGGAAGTTGTATCTCAAAGAAAATCGGCGTAAAGTATCAGTAGGTACTGTTGCGTTTCCTGTGATAAGTGAGGGCGCCAGAAGCCCAATCTCCCCTCCTCTTTTCTTTTCTCCTCTCTCCTTTTTCCGTTACCATAAGCCGAACCGTATGCTGGTTTACCAACCGTCATGAAATAAAAATAATTAGGGATAATTTATTTTGCGATCGGAATTTTAATTTATTATTTTTGTATATTATTGATTGATTGATTGATTATGGTTATATATTCATTCTTATCTATTTAACTTACTTTACGATCGATCTATTGTTAAAATAATCTCACTTTTTGTCGGTTAATCATTAAAATAATATTCCAGGTATTTTAGTAAACTGCGTGCATCCGGGTTACGTTATGTCCGATATGACGAAAGGAGTCGGTACGATAAGTCCGGAGGCAGCTGCTGAAGTCGTCTTAAAGTTGGCATTGGATCGCAAAAGTAATGGTCTATATGTATGGCATAATGGTGCCACCGTGCCGTGGGACGGGCCGGACCCGCGCGGGTACATCGATGGAAAACAAGTGTAAAGTGTGGTCTAAAATTCATTCTTATAAGACTGTCTTAAGCAGAATCTACACTATTTCATACATATCGAGAACTTGAGTTTCTCTACATATACCACTTCGTTTCGAACTGTATAGACAAAATTATCTTGAAGAGGAAGTCTGCAGATTAATATATAACCAGAAACAAGTTATTTGTTATTTTTCAAGTCATTTTTGGAAATGTATTGTAAGCGCTAAAAATGTAGAAATATTTTGTACTTAATCAGTATACATGAAACGTAATCCTGTAAGCAATGTTAATTTCTCATAGAAGTCTCATATGCTTATTACAACTAAGTAACTATCTCGATTACGAAAAACTTACCAAAAGTCGATTTCTTGTCTTCTTCCGGGGTTGTTGGATAAAAAAACATGGATTTTGAAGTCCTTATTTAAGGAGCTTATTTATGGAGGAAAAAAGATTGATTACTCTTTATCCGCTTGTGAGCATTTTAGGTGTTTTGGCACATGTAAAACTAATATTTTTTTAACAAATACATTGCACAATGTTTTGTGGAGACGGTTATGTGTATTTTTGAGATGAGTTTTTTGATCCTTCAGGCCTAAGGTCAAATTGTAGAAAGTATACAAATGACCGAGACACGATTGTATCGAAATGTATTAACTTAAATGATGATATATTTCAAAATAAGTTGTTGATTATTTATTTATTTAGTATATTTTTTTACTTGTGTTCACATTTTCACAGATAAACGGTCACGAAGGTGTATGTATTAAAAGAATCAGTAATAATACTTCAATTTTAATGATCTTTTCAATGATGGATAATGGCTCAATAAGGTACAAAACTGAACCGATAAATTGGCATCTCATTTTAATATAGAAAAAATAATCTGATGTAACAGGGCTATGTTCTAGCAAATATATAATATATAACGAATATACATATATCTTCAGTCGAGATAGAACTAACAGAACGAAATCTAAGAAATATGATAAGACGCGGGGAGCCGAATGAATGTAGAAAGTAATATAATTAAAAAAATAAATCAAACATTTTTTTTTAAATAAAACAAATAGGTTAATTTATTTTACAAATTCCTTTGTTATCATATTTCTCTCGTTTAAAATACGCTCTTCTTAATACAAAGATTTATCGATCACATCACCAACGGAAAGAGAATAATTAGAAAGTATGCGTGTCGTTCCGGGCGCGTCTACTTGGCGTCGATGCACTCGGCGGGGTGTTGGGGCTGCTTGGCGGGGCGAAGCCCGGGGCAGCGGGATCGAGTTGTAGGGGGCCCCGTGCACCGGCCAGCCCTTCTGCCCCCACTGGGCCACTTTGACCCCGTTGGGGGCCACCTGCAGGGTGTTGAACCGCGCGAACAGCTCCTGCTGCTGAGCCGACAGCGGCGCCGCCGGCGGGGCCTTCCCGAAGTTCACGGACGTCGACATGATCGCCGGGTCCATCTGCGTCCAGTCTGAGAACATGGCGTTGTTCGAATTGTAACCTGGAATCGTTTGCGTTACTCTGAAATTATGTCGCAATGACATACTTCAGTACACTAAACGATATCAGACTAATATATTTTATAGGAAACACATAATAATCTTAAAGACACCTTGAAACAACCTGTATAGTAAATTCGCGTAAAGAAAATTAATGTCCATCCGGCGACCAATCAGGTTGTATACAATTATAGTCAAGGTCACAATGAACAGTTGAAGACAGACTTGTACGAGTCATGGAACTTACAGAGCAAAATTCTTTTATAATAATTAATACAAACTACAATTCTATTAATTCATTAAACTTAATCCTTTGAAATATATTTAAATTAATTGAATATTTACTCCACTGTGTATAGACATTTACACTTACTGACTCACAAAATTAACGAGAATGGGGTACACTATAATTAGGGTCACTATAATAGGGGAAAAGTTGGTGTCCGGTAGAGGTCTCATTAACGCGCGATGCCATGGGCAAAATTCGAGACCAACCAACATTTGGCTGGAGGAAAAATCTCAATTTAGGGTCCAAAGGGGGACAAAATGACTATTACTTTCAATAGTTATTAGTGAAATAGTTCAAATGGCATTTTGTACGTGTATTTGTAAAAGCCTCAATAGCTCAACGGTAGAAGGGCCGACTTCACTCCGTTAACGCAAGAGTCGAGGGTCAGGATCGACCTGACCCTCGGGCTATTGTCGTACCCACTCCTAGCGCAAGCTTCGAGCTTATTTGGAGGGGCAATAGGAATATTAATAATGCCTTGAAAAAGCATTGCTAATATTCTTTAAAAAATATATATATACCTTGGTGGTGTGCCTGGTGCGCCTGGTGGCGCGGCACGCCGATGCCGAACGCGTTCATGTGGCTGAAGCCGGGCGGCGGCAGGCGCGACCTGCGCACGCGCTCCATGTTATCACTGCAACGATGATTACATTCGCTCTTTTAAACTATTCTACATTATAAATTAAGTAAGTAATACAATTTAAAATTAAATGGTCATTATCTATATATATAAAAGGAGAATACCTGTAATATGTGTCAGCACATAAAGCCTAAACCCTTTGACGTAGATAGCTGAACTTTTTCACAGGCTCGTAAAATGTAAGCGAACATTAAGAAAGGATTTTTCGAAATTCAACCCGTGAAATGGGGTTTCAAAGTTTGTATGGAAGTCTGGCATTTTTGAAATTAGCAGCATTAAACTTTGCATGTAGACAAGCAATTACAGATAAAGTAAAGTGTTTTGACGTTTTCTAAATAACTACCCCTGAATGGGTAAATAAGTGTTAATTTTTTTTTGGGATATCCATCATTTTTGAAAATCGAAGCCTGAAACTTTATTATTCGAAAATGTGGACAGAAGCTAGCCCCTAGTACCATTAAAATTTCTACGCAATTTCTACATTCAAATAGTATATTTGTTTTATATATAATTATAATATTCTCTAAGGTAGATCAACTACCATAACATTGCATGTTCCTCCAAAATTCGAAACGTTCGTTTATCAAAGTTTCACAACATATGTATCTGTTCATACTGATACGGCCGTCAAAAAAAAATAAATACAAGGACTTCCTGCCGTCATTAAGTACAATTATTACTAGTTTTGCGCTCCACTGACGTACTCTATGATAATGACAAGTCCGTTGTCTTGCGCGGTCGGCGACTTATCAGTCACGAATTAAAAAAAAAAATCTTATCATTGTATAGTATGTTATCGTACCCGCTGGAGATGGTGCTGAGCATGACCTCTGTCTCCATCATCTCGGCGAGCGCCTTCTGCGTCTCCTTGAAGGGGTCGAAGTCGAGGTCGTCGTCCCCGTCGCCGGCCGCGCGCCCGCCCGCGCTGTTCGCCTCGTGAGCGCGCATGTTGTTCATTCTAAAACATTCATTATTACATTTCGTACATATTCCAGACTTTTGTAACCAAAGGATGCCTACGGAACCCTGTTACTAAGCCTCCGATGTCCGTCTTTCCGTCCGTCACCGGGCTGTATCTTACAATTGTTCTGTTGCCCGCTAACAACAAATAATAAAAATAAAATCTATATGTTATGTATAGACTTTGTGGGTAGTGTGATACAAAGTTTCAGTTCGTGGCTGTCATTAGAAAATGTGGATTAATTCTTGAGTTATTTAGTAATTGTGAGTATATAACACTATAAAATAAAGGTTTTTTTTCTTACATGTCTACGGAATCTTTTATGTGCAAATCACACACATACTTGGCAATGTTTTTATACCACGGAGATATCATGTACAGTATGAGCCACATGATAATAACACATCTGATCAATGACAAGATACATCCCGGGAGCCACTATCAAAATCTACATGCTTTTATTTCAGCGGAACCAAAGGTTAAGGAATATTTTATAAATATTCGACGACGTTGTTACATTAAGCGCCAAAGGTCGCGGGTTCAATTTCCGCTCGGAGCAGATGTTTATATTGACCATTCAGGCTTGTTTTCTGGTCTTGGTGTGGGTGGGTGTTTGTCCGTCACTGTGTATGTTTCCGGACCCCTGACACAGGATATAAAGGGGACCTTGGAGTGTGTAGTGTTTATTTATTTATGGCATGGCTCTCCTACTAATGCAACAATTAGGACAAATCAAAATTATTTTTATTCAAATAGACTTTTAAAAAGTACTATTGAACCCTCAAAACACTGACTGTTCGGAAGGTTGATTCTACCGAGAAGAACTAACAAGAAACTCGATAGTTGCTCTCTTCAAATCATAATCATCATCATCATCAACATCATCATCATCATCATCATTATCATCATCATCATCATCATCATCAACATCATCATCAACATCATCATCATCATCATCATCATCATTATCGTCATCATCATCATTAATACTGACCTCTGCTGTTCTCATCCAAATATTATAATATTATGTTACAAATAAAGATCGGGAAGCGTACCTCTGCTTGTGCTCCATCTCGAGCCTCTCAGCGCTGAGCATGGCGTGCGGCGGCAGGTCCCTCTCGTGGCGTCGCTCCTCTCCGCGGGCCAGCAGCAGCCGCATCTGCTGCGCCTTGTGGAAGTCCGTGAAGAACTTGTCCATGTTCTCAGCCTGGTAACGACCTTCGCTCTGCGGACGATCATCAGATTAAATTAGATTATCATTGCCAATCATAGAACTTATCATTATCGGTGGTTAGTACTTTTATTGCAAGAGGCCGGGTAGGTAGGTACCACCTCAGTGTCAGATATGCTACTGCAAAGAAGTAGTGTGTTTTGGTTTAAAGGACACTGAGGTTAGTGAAGTTAAAACTGGGCAACCGATTACCATTATCGTGCTTGCTTGCCAACTTGTCATATAAAAAAATATTTTATTCAATTTTCAGGATCCTAAGGTTTATTTTTCCTTACTTTGGTATTTATTTATTTTATAAATACTTGACTTATGATAGACAAATGGCTCTCCAAAATTTTTTTTTTTATATCAATAAAATTATAATGATGTGGTTTAGTTTTATCTAAATATTAATGGTATAAAATTAGTTAGCAAATAGTTTTATCAATTGTTAGTACAAAAATATATTATATTAACAATTTTAATATCATAGCTTTTAAAAGCCCATAACTAATTAAACATTTAAAAAATTATTAAAGAATTTTCAAAATGGCAACACTGAAATGTAAAAATAAAAATAATATAATTTTGAACTCACAGCAGACTGTGGCGTATCGAAGCCATTGACGAGACCGCTGGGCAACTGGGGGCTTTGCATCTGTGACATCTGCTGGTTGTGCAGCATGAACCCACCCATGGAACCTCCCATCGAACCGCCCATGGAGCCACCCATGGAACCTCCCATCGAACCACCCATTGAACCGCCCATGGAATTCCCCATAGAGTTGACGGACATGCTGTTCGTACCCATGGAGTTGGCCAATGTATGCGCAGAGATAGGATTTGACAGGGAGTTCGCTGTTAGTGTATTTGTCATTGTGTTCCCTAAAGAGCTTGTGCCCATCGAATTGTCTACTCTCATACCGAACGGTGGAAGCATATTGTGATTTGGATGAAAATTAGCACCTGAAAAGATACAGGTATGAATTCACATTTATTAATAAAAAATATTGATAAACCACAATGTGAAAGGTAATTTTTTTTATATTTCTGAATATAAACCTTTACCTTACCTAATAATTCACTAGCCGACTCAAGTCCTATACTAGACGATGGCACATAGTGTTTTGGTTCAACCATAACGTTATGTTGCCTCGCAAGCATTTCATTCTGTCTCATAAGCAGGCTGCTCCGACTGCGTTCTCTCAGCAGCATTTCTTTCTGGTCCATAAGACTGTGGTTTATTTGACTAATCTGCCTATCATTGCCTAGATAACTCATTGTGTCCCTGTCTAACAACCCGTAACCATTCACTAGGGGATTTTTCATTTGTGGTAACAAATGGTTATTATCGACTAGCCCTGCGAGCATTTCTCTATGCCTCTGCATCATCATGACTTCATTATTGGCATCGTTTAGTAGATTGTGTGTGTTATCATCATCTAGTAGACTGTGATCGCTGTTATCTAATAAATCGTGGTTTTCCAGCAGACTGTGTCTATCAGATTCCAATTCGTCTAGCTCGTTTGATAAATAGCTCTGTATGTCGTTTTCGAACACTGAGTTCTGTTGTGTCTGCGTACTGTTTGGACTGTTGTGTTCTATTTTGTTATCTAATATTTCCGTTTCGCTTATATCATTTGTATTACTATTACTATTCTTCTGTTTTGATTTGTTTTCTGATTTGCTCTTCTTGCTTGTCTGTCCGTTTGTGTTGTTGCTTTCCTTATTACTTCTGTTCGTTTTGCTGTCTGTGTGATTATCTTTGCTGTGTTTCGTTTGCGACTGTTGTGTTTGGAGCTGTGTTGGACTGGACGATTCTGATGTGCCGTTTTCTTGTGACTTTACTGTAAAGATTATAAATAATTAATCAATACCATTATAAAACTGTTACTACTTATTTATTTTAATTTATTTTCATACTTTATTGTAGACCACAAGAAATAGTAATACAACTATAATTTAAAAAAAAAATGAAATGTACAATTGGCGGTCTTATCGCTTAATAGCGATACTAGTTAGAAGAATTTCTAACATGATGATAAAATCGCTAATTGGAAATGTTTAGGTTTTTATTTTTACTGACGAAGTAAAAACGTAAGCTTTTCGTTCATGTCCAGTTGTAGAGTTAACTTGGGAGATTTTGTAAGTAAGATGTAAGGGCCATAACCCACATACCACAATTTTTAAAATATTTATATAATACGCTAATCACACTAACACATATTATTATAGACCAAAATAAACCTTTGAAAAGATATCTATCATTCACATGGAAATTCATAGTACTTTTGATGATTATCATGACATGGTGATTATCATGTATTTGTCTGATGAAAGCAACACATCTGATATTCAAATAAGAAATTAATATTGCTCATATCAAATATGGTGGTCAGACTTAACACAGTAATGGTCAATATAAATGATACAGTATGTGTGGTCAAGTTTTTTTTATTATTATTATGTTGATATTGATCTTTGTGGGTCTATAGATTAAGCTGGTGGTAGGCCTTTTATTGCGCGAGGCCGTCTAGGTAGTTAGGTAGGTACCGTCACAGTGTCAGTTATTCTACCGTAAAGCAGTGTACCGTGTCGTGTCGTTTTGAAGGAAACTGTATGACTGAAATTACTGGGCAAATGAGATTTAAGAACCAATATCGGGTGGGTCGTAGGCTTCCTTGCCAACTTGGTTACATAAAAAAGATCGTAGTGATGATTGTTGTGGTGTCGGTGATTGTAGTGGTTGTGATCGTGGTAATGGTGATCGTGATGGTGGACGGTTGTGTTCATAACTGACCCGTGTGCGGCTTGGGGCTGTTCTGCTTGCGGGCGGGGCTGTCGGCGGGCGGCGAGCAGCCGAGGCTGGGCCACGCCTCCTTGCTGCTGCTGCCGCTGCTGCTGCTGCCGTTGCTGGTGCCGTTTCCGATGCCATTACCGTTTACCGTTTCTTTCTTTGATCTGATGACAACATGAACATGACTTAAACTGCACTAAAAACGTTTAATTTTTTTATGCCCAGCGTGAATAACGATTTTAAATTGAATATAGACCGTCAAGCATTTTTTTTACTATAAAAAGTACCCATGTCCTTTCCCAAGTTCTAGTTTATGCTGTACCAAATTTCATCAAAATCGATTCAGTGGTTTAGGCGTAAAAGCTTGACAAACAGACTTACTTTCGCATTTATAACATTAAGGGGATAAGAAGCTTACGCAAGACCAGTCCACTTGTTTTGCCTTGCTGGTAACGGAGAGGAAATAAGGAACAGGGATGGATCAGTTCAGACGACGTAGTGGCGCAGCGATAGCGAACCTGCCTTAAACGCCACAGGTCGCGGGTTCGATTCCCGCTCGGAGCATAATATGTTTGTATTGACCATGCAAGCATATTTTCCGGTCTGGGTGTATTTGTCCTTGTCATTGTGAATGTTTCCGGACCCCCGACACAGGATATTACTATCCTAATGGGGGCCGTTGAGTGTGCAACGTTTATTTATTATTTATTTATTATCAGTGCCCCGGTGATCATGGAACGAAACCCAACAGTACCAATATGACTTTATTTACGTCAAATTTCAAGACTAGAAGAAAGACTTTATAATTTCAAAAAAATATCAAAATTAATATTATTTTTATTTTTTGCTTTTTAGTTTTTAAGTCAGTATTTTTTTTTAATTATTATATTTTAAACTTTTTAGTTACGAATTTAACAAAGATATTTAAAAAAAATGAAATATAAATTTAAAACATATGGTTTTCTCATGGATGCCATTGTCAGAACTAAAAAAACAATCGACTTGAGAACTTCGTCCTTTTTGTAGTTGGTTAAAAAATTCAACTTACTTAGACGTGCTGACTACATTTATTTGAGACGATGTGACCACTGTTGTCGGTATAAAGTTCGATTGATTGCCTGAAAAATATAATAAAATTACTTTTATAATTGAATAATATACTATTTCTGAACGCAAATAAGCAATACAGTGTCAACCCACAAAATTAAAAAAAAAAACTGAGTTATATATGTAGAAGTGTTGGTAAATGGCTGAAGAACATTTTTCTTTAATATTTGTAGGGTTTTAAGCTTTAAACTTCTAAAAATGCCATTTTTTCAATCATGCAATTTATGTATTTTTAAACGTTTTGGGTTATATTATATACGAAATATGCAGTTTGTATACTTATTTTTTGTGAAAATAAGTAAAATAACTTATATAAATCTGAAATTACCAAAAACTTGACCAATAAATAAATAAAAATCATATAAAGCAAGTTGTTCAAAATTTTCAAACACGTTTTTCTCGAAATGACATTCGTGTCGGTTGATATGGTATTCCTTCTATGCATCGAAAATTACAAAAAAAATATCATCTTACCATCTTTAGAACTGCCTTTTTCTGCATTCGTACTAGAATTACCTGTAATATTTATAATATTAAAATTATTCTATCTAAAAATGTCTATATATTATACAGTATAATAGTAGTTTTTATTTAACAAATGTTTTTTTTATTTTAGTATAGGCGTATGGAGCAGTAACTTTTTGTTATGTAGTAATGTAGTATTGAGTATGTTCTTTTTTTTTATATATAAGAAGTATCACATGCGCTTTGCCAACTCAAGGGACAGGAGGGAAGGGAAGGAAAAGATAGGGAAAAGGAGTGGGAGCTTGGGCCTCCGGTGCTTTTACACATCGCAAAGAAGCACAAATGCTCCTCAATTGTATGGTATTGAGGTGCGCAGCAGTGTGATGGCAAGTAGGTGGTAAGCAGGTGGTGGTGGCAAGTAGGTGGTGGCAAGTAGGTGGTGGCAAGTAGGTGGTGGCAAGTAGGTGGTGGTAAGCAGATGGTGGTGGTGGTAAGCAGGTGGTGGTGGCACCGACCGTCGTGCGCGTGCTTGTCGTCGGGGCGGTCGCGCTGCGCCTGCAGCAGCTGCTGGTGCAGGCGCCGCTCGTACACCTGGTGCAGACCCGCGTGCATCTCCTCTTTCGTGAACGACGCCTTCGGATCACCTGCAACGATATATTAATTTATTGTTAAGTTTAAAAATAAACTATTAAATAAACTAATAAAGAAAATGTCATTAAAATACATAATATTATGCATGTTGATTGTCTAATACACCATGACTGAGTCTAATTAGAAAATTACTGATAGGGTTTATCATTTTTAACGCGAATTTTGAAAAGTTACGTATATAATACAACTATTAGGGTTCTGTTGAATGATTAATTCAAATTCAGTTCAATACAATTTCAATACATTTATTCATTAAATGCATATGAAAATATATATGTAGGTCATAAAAAAATAAATTTTTAAAATTTTTGTCTGTCTGTTTGTTCCGGCTAATCTCAGTAATTCAGGCTGCTTTTATTTAAAAAAAATAATTAAGGTTCCGTGCAATAAACGACGACATTGTGGCGCAGCGGTACCGTACCTTAAGCGCTACAGGTCGCAGGTTCGATTCCACGGAGTTTGTATTGACCATACAGGAATGTGGTATGTGTAGACGGGACGTACCCAGCTCGTGCAGGTACATGCAGTCGGGCTTCGGGCAGGGCATGTTCTTCATGAAGTTGGCGCAGTACTTGGTGGTGCCGAGCGAGCCCTTGAGCACGCGCCCGTCGAGCGTCACGTTGTTGACGCCCTGGATGGCGCGCAGCGCGTCCGCCGGCGACACGTACGTCACGTACGCTGACGCGGACGGACCCTGTGGAGGGGGATTATATATATTACTTCACTTTGTAACCTCAGTAGCTCAACGGAAGGGCCAACTCCGCTCCGTTAACGGGAGTCACGGCTTCTATCCTGACCCTATTGGGCCTGTCGTACCCACTCCTAGAGCAAGCTACGATATAAGCTTATTTGGAGCGCAATACGAATATTAGTAATACCTCGAAAAAGCATATTTCAATCCTTCAGGGGTGGAATTTTAGAAAATGTTAAAACACATGTTTCTTTATTTTGAATTGTATACCGAATGACAAAATTTCTTGATTCTTGTTTCAAAATGACTGACTTCCCAAAAATCTTTCAATCACTTTTTAGCCTTTCAGGGGTTAAAATTTCGATCTTTTATGATAAAAAAATCGAAAAATTGTTTCAAGAGTATTCAATTATGCATAGTAAACGTATGAAGCTTTAGGCGTACGTGAAAACTCACCTGTGACCCTGCGTATGCGGTGCTTTGGTTTATAACTACTTTGTGAATTTTGCCATATTTGCCAAAGTACTCTTGCCGTTTGAGAATCTGAAAACAAAAAAAAAACTGAATATATTTTTAATAGTTAACACACACACACACATACACACGCACAAGTAACATAGTTCGGCCTCGCAAGAAGTACCGTAAGGACGAAATCAAATTTAATTCCCCGCGAGGGCTGTCTCTTTTTCACGGTTGGGTCTTAGTACTCGGCTTACCCAGTCGGTGACGCTGTCAAGGCCAGTAGGGCCAACAACAATACACATTAAAAAAAGTAACATAGTGAAAATACATTTAACTATAAACCTTTGTATTATTTAAAATCAAGTATCAACCTTTTCCGGCGTCGGGATGTGACGACCCCATCGCCCGCTGTTGGGATAATCTCTGTCACAGCAGAGATTATTCCACCAGTGCAATCAGTCACACTGGTGGTAGGTCTTTTGTTGCAAGAGGCCGGCTAGGTAGGTACTACCGCAGTGTCAAATATTCTGCCGCCAAATAGTAGTGCTTAGGCATTACTGTGTTCCGGTTTGAAGGGCACTGTACACGCTAGTGAAATTACTGGTCAGAGGAGATTTAAGAACCAATATCTTGAAGTAGGTAACGCGCGAGTGGCACCTACTTATGGTGCTGCAAGCGCTTATAGCCTACGACAACCACTTACCATCAGGTTGGCCGCATGTTTGCTAAAAAAACACAACTGTATAGGTACACCGAGGGGCTATATAAAATGTGTACAGTATTACACAGTACCTCTGGGTCGGCGAGGCGCACGGGCAGCCCGACGACGAACACGAGGTTGTTCTGCACGACGCGCACGTTGGCGAGCGCGCGCCGCGACTCCAGCGTCTTGTTGCGACGTTTCTGCTCCCGGGCTTTCTTCTCCGTCTTTATGGCGGCCACCTTCATCGATATAAAACCTCACTTTGAAGCTTCGATAGCTCAACGGTAGAAGGGCCTCAACGCGAGAGTCGCGGGTTCGATGGTGACCCCCTTGGGCTATTGTCGTACCCACTCATCGCAAGCTTCGAGCTTATTTGGAGGGGCAATAGTAATATCAGTAATGCCCTGAAGAAAGCATTGCTAACATTCTTTAAAAAAATTGTCTGTTATAGATTTCTCGTTTGTTTGTCTTTTAATGGTAATAAGCCTTTTATTGCAAGAGGCCGGCTAGGTACTACCAGATTGTCAGATTTTTTACCGCAAAGCACTATACTGTGTTTCGGTTTGAATAACACTGTAGATAAAAGTGCATTATGATTTGATACTTTTTAGTTTTTAGTGAAGACATCAAATAAAGAAGTTTGCTATCTTGTATCAGTAATCTGTTTTAAAAGTATTGACACTTTTGTAAATAAATGTAAACGAATTTACCAGTTATCAAAACGTGTTTAGTAAGTTAATAGATATTATTTATCTAAGCTTTTGAATGAATTTTATAGTATTTTTTTTGTTTCGTTTCGTTAGAGGTGATTCAGTAAAATTCTGCGTTTACACCTCTAGCATAAAAATATTTATATTTAAATAACTAGATCCTAGTGGTAGGCTGATTGTCCTATAACAGTGCACTGTGTTTCGGTTTGAAGAACGCTGTAGCTAGTGAAATTACTGGGCAAAGGAGATTTAAGAACCAATATCTCGAGGCTGGCAACGCGTGAGTGGCAACAACTAATGGTGTTGCGCGCGCTCATAGGCTACGACAACCGCATACCATTAGGTGGGTCATATGCGAGCCAACTTAGTCACATAAAATAATCTGAATTTAATGTGAACGACTTTAAAAGCATTGAAAAAAAAAATAAACACTACACACTCAACAAAAAGGTAAAAAAATTATAATAATAATTATATTCACTTTGATTGAGCACAATTTCACAAATCATCGGTGTTATTGGAAAATTGCAATATAATTATAGAACTCAAATATAGTTTTATTTTCGTAAACTTATTTATAAATCGTACAAGCAAAGTATATGTTTTATTGCTGAATTTTCGTTAACTTTAAAAAAAAAACTGATTGACGTACTGTAATTTATATTTAGTATATGTTTTGTAATTGCATATTAAAATAGAGTAATGGTTTTAAATATTACCTGCTCTTGACTGAGAGGAGTGAAGTCTGCTGGGTTTTCCGGGTAGGCTTTCCGACACGCTGGGCATAATCCGTTCTCGCCCTCCCGAATACGATTCCAGCAAAACCGGCATATCTGAAAAAGATTATCGCTTTTTATAATAATAATATAACCCTTTTTTATTTATAATGTATATTTTTAACAATATGTTTATAACAAACTTTTAAAGTTTAAATAATATAATTAACTAGCTTTCCCCGTGTCTTCACACGGGAGGTTTTTTAAAACGGGAAACCGACTTGTTAAAAAGAGGAGGTGCTCAATTCGTCTGTATTTTTATTGTAACCCGATTTTGATGATTCTTTTTTTATTTGAAAGCTGGTACTTCCATTTAGATTTGGTAAGATCTGACAATGGCACCTTTATTTGATCTAGTTCTGACAATGGCACCTTTAAACTTGCGTTAATTATTAAGTCCTATTAGACATAACTAAAACAAAAACTAAAAGTTAAAAATCTATAAAAAAAAAATTAGAATAAAAAAACCGACTTAATTATTAATTTGTTGTGATGTTTTACTTAGCACCCACTTCTGTTATAGAAAATATTTTTTTTTATAAATAATAATAATGCCATAACATCAAGTTTTGTTCAGCATTCCTTTAAATTTTTCAAATATCATCCGACATGTATTATCCGAAAATTTCCAAATAACGGCATGGTAACACATCCAATTTATTTTTAATATTTATTATAATTTAAACAGTGCACAGTATGAACTAGATCGTTTCGTTTTCTTTACATGACGCAAATACTTGAAAAACTTAGTTACTATTTCTTACCACTAACAGGAAAATTAATATTGAGATTTATTATAATTTTTTTTTGCACTGTATATATAGAATTGTATACGTACTTGGTTAATTTTGTTTATGAAATCGTACAACGGTAAAGTAGTTCCAAAGTATTTTAATCACGCATCAATGTAATATACAACTGACATTTATTAAAAAAAACCAAGGAAATATTAATATTCATAATGTTAATATGAAAAAAACATAGCATCGCAAATGCTATAACCCGTTTTTTGTTTATTTGTAATTCTTACATTTTGTTTATATGACTCACAGCTTATAAAGTAATAACGCCTTTTAGTAAGTTATAGTTTTTTTTTTATTATAATAGACTTATCTATACAAATTAATAAAATTGAAGTGCCTGTTTGTAATTCAAAATTAACAGCTTTTCACCAAATGCATATGAAAGTATGTGTATACGGTACTTAATAAAAACAGGACTTTCACTGGCCTATCTGCGAGTCATGTCATAAGGAGTAACTAAGGCTATTTTTATTTTAGAATTAGAGTTCTGTGCAATAAATAAAAATCGGTAAACCACAACACCGGAGCTGCATACAATTAAAAATCGTAATTAATCGTATTAATATGCATTTAATCAAATTTGTAATTACAAACAGACACTTTCAATTGTATTTATTTGCATAGACTATCTATTTTAGCTGTGTTCTTAAAAAAGAATTAAAAATCACCTTATTACTAAAACTAAATGATTAAAAGTTCAATATCTCACTTGATAACCACATGTGCACGGGTAGAAGTGGAGATCGTCCACCTCCAAGGGTTCCATACACAGGGGGCATTCCACCTTAAACCAAAAAGTATTAAATTTTGAACAAGAAATTTATTAATAATTACAATTACTTGAAGCATTACATTAGAAAAAGCTTAACAATTTTACAACTATAAATATTTTTCTAACTGATATTCTGACCAATTTTTTTTACTTATTTGAATCAATTCCAAGAAGGTGTAGGTTTTCAGAATTAGATTTTCTTTAATACAGAGATATTTTTCCAGCCGTGTACCAAATTGATTTCGATGGTTCTTTAAGTGTTGAGTAGATAATATATCTGTAGTTATTCTATACAAATTTTGTGATGATCCAGAAATAAAGGGTAGATGACTTCCGAAATAAAGTGTTTCTGATTATGTTCAAAATGAGTATCAAATTTAATATATTCTTCTACCACCCATTCTATTAAAAACTGCAATTGAATCAGCTTAGGTATTTTACAAACTGTATAACTCCAGCCGTTAATACAAACATAAGAACGCCTCATATATTAATATCCCATCCAGTCGTTTAGATTATATCGCGTGCCAAATAGACATATATATGTATATGTATATATATTATTATTCGAGAATAATAACATTAAAGCCATTCTGGCAAAGAGGTAGAGAAACTAATTTACACACCGGTGAACACGGGTTTGATTCCCAATCGAGGGGAAGTGTATGTATTAATTACACAGACACGTATCGGTATAAGCGGTTGTGCCTTTTTGTGTTTTTTTCTTTACTATCGTAATGAAGTTGTTAAATATGTAGCGTTTAAAACTATTACCATTTTTAGACAATTAAAAGTATAACTATTTTTTTCAATATTAAAAAGAAAGATATGTATATAAAAGAACTGGGTTTGTTTACAACATGTCATGCTTAGGCCACACCCACCAATCACAACTTGTAATCTTTATAGGACCGTCATTAATATTAATGGACCAAACTACAGTTAGATTGAATTTATTAATATATCTCTGACCCTATTTACTAATATAACTGAACAAGAGGTGCGATATAATATAAAAGCAGTATACTCTTCACTTTTATAATTTTTGATAGCATGTTTATGGTAGTTTTTTTTTTAAATTGTATATTGCTGTTGGTCCCACTAGCCTTGACAGATCTTAACTGGGCAGGGATGGCAGAGTACTGACACCTAGTCGTGAAAAGGGGACAGCCCTGGGCGTTCAAAATTGATTTCATCCAGGGTCCATTGATGGAATCAACCGACGGTGTGTGCCACAAGCATATGGCATGCCTAGGAAATAAAAAAGGAGAAGAAATAAAAGAAAAGAGACCAAGAAGGCTGTTGGGGCTTTTAGAGCTCACAGCCATTGAATTAAACACAAATTTTTGAATACTATTGAATTAATTATACGGTTGAGCAGACCCATCCATCTCGAAACTAATAAATATAATTTAAAACAACTTGTTACATATAGTTTAAACTATCTGCTTGTAAGTTAGTGGCTATTCTTCAATTTTCATGCCCAATAATGTCACTAGCCTACAGTTCAAACTGAAACACAGTAATGCCAAAGACACTACTGCTTTGCGGTAGAATATTTGCACTGCGATGGTACCTACCTAGCCGGCCTCTTGCAAAAAAGACCTACTACCAATTTGATATGATAATTGGTTTCAAATTTTTCTTGCAGTTTAAATCCTAATTTGACTATAATCATTTGTGTGTAAGCACTTTTCATTAATCTAATTAGGCAGTATTTAAATTAAAATAAATAAATATAGCCACACCTTTTTGGGACACCGCAATGTTGCTGTTCGGGATGTGTTTTTTATTTTGTTTATTGTGTGTGGTTGATATATACTTAGTTTAATTATTAGTTTTTTTGTTTTTTTACATTAATTTTCTATAGGTTACATTCTTATTTTATTTATTTTGGTTTGTTTTTTCCACTATTTCCATTATTTTAATATTGTGTAAGCATAGGCATTTGTAAATTGTTTTCCATTATATTATTTTGTTTTTGCGTACTGTCCTAAATAAATTTTTGTTTCTTTCTTTCATAAAAAGGAATACTAACTTTCATTGTTATTTTTATAATAGATTATTTAGATAACATTGATAATTAATACAATATATAAATTTAATGTATGAATATACTTAAAGAAACAAATTAGTCTTTAGCTCTTGTGTAACGGTGACATTATATCCAGTTAAAAAGAAACATGATATATAAATATCATTTTAATCTCTTGAGAGAGTTTGATAGATAAATATGCCTGTACTTATTAAAGACGGAAGTTACAGATATGCAAACTTCTAATTTCATTTGTATATCAGTAATCAGCCTTTAACACTTTATCTTTAGTTTGGTCCATCAAACATTTTATTTTAATGTTATGTTTATAATTTATTTATTAGAAAAGATATATAGATAGATATATTGAAAGATTCCCTATAATGTAACTGATTTTCAGAGATCCAACAATGTTAACAGTTACAGAGGAATAGTTTTAATATTGTATTTGCTGGTTGCTTCCTTTGATCATAGCTGGCGATGTTTTGACGCAGCGGTAACGAACCTGCCTTAAGAGCCACAGGTTCGATTCACACTCGAATCAAAAGTTTGTATTGACCACATGTGTTCCAGTCTGGGTGTGTTTGTCCTTGAACATATGTATTTTTCCAGATCCTCAACACAGGTGATAAGTATCCTAATGTGGGTTTGTTGCATAAGGATAATATTTTGCAGAAAATATTGTAATTTAAGAATCCTCTCTTTTCTAATTTATCTCAGCAAAGTTTCTATAGAATAAGCTATACTTGTTTCAATGTTTTTTTGTATAACTTCAAAGGCATACGCTCTTAACAACACCAAAAATAGCTCAAAATATTAGTAATAGTAGAGAAAGGTAGCATAGAAGTTGTAGGCCTTTGGTGCCAGCACTCAATACACAAGACATTACAATATAAATGGTTTTTTTTTCCAAATGAATATTAGCAATGCTTATTCAAGGCATTACTAATATTCCTATTTCCCCTCCAAATAAGCTCGTAGCTTCCGGTAGGAGTGGTACGATGATAGCCCAAGGGGGTCAGGATCGATCCCCGACTCTCGCGTTAACGTAGCGAAGTCGGCCCATCTACCGTTGAGCTATTGAGGCTTCAATGTGTACTATCTATCTATTGATATTATATGGAAGACTTCTATTCAATGCTAGTCACATTATTTAAAAAACAGTCAATATATTCTTAAGATTTGATGAGACTTTTCTCTATTATAAATGATAATAATTAGTTACTAGCAATTTATTTGTTAAGAGTTAACAATTATTATCAGATGTTATATGATATAAACCTGGACCAACAGCTTAACATGCTCTCCGAGGCACGAGACACAAAGGCCCAGACCGAAACAGATATCTGTAACATCAATATAAAAATCTGTCCAAGCAGGAAGCGAGCCCACAACTGTCGAGGTTAAAGGCAGACTCGCTAGTCATAATGCCACAACGGTGTCAAGTCCCATTTTTACTCTTTTTTATAATTTCACAAAATTACCTGCTCCTCTCCACTCTGATTCAACACTGACATCCTAGCCCTAAGAGCTAATTTTTTCTGTACTTCCCAGTAAATATGAAACAACAACCCGTGCCTCTGTTACCTGAAACAAAAAAAAAAAAAAAAAGAGTTTAAAGAAAAATCAATGAAACATTAAAGAAGAAGGTTAAATATCAGAATATTTTTAAGCCTTATCATTAATACTTTCAACTAAATTAAATTAAAAATAAAATAAACATAATTATTATTTTCTATATGTTAAAAGTTGATAAGTAAGAGTTTCACTGTTAAAACTATATGCAATAACATAACATTTAAATAATTTGAATAGTATTAGAATGTGATATTTGATGAGATGCAATAGATGCTCCAATGATGAATTATGTAAGGTACATTAGAAAGGCATGTATCAAGTTGGGGTTACTCTCAATTTTTGCACATTAACTTATATTATAAACTTGTATGCCCACTTTGATGTACTAAACGCCCTATTACACTTTTATTGTGTAAATAGCATGGTCACTCCAGTAGGAAATCACACCACAATAAATGAAAATTTTTACTGTCTGATCAGCCTATATATATAATAATATATATTGTATATGAGAATCTGAATCAAAAAATTCAACAATACTAGTTTTTCTTGAGGTATAACCACATAAATGGACTGATTGATTTACAATATGGAAGTACATATAATAAAGGCAAGTGAAGTTAATATCTTGTTTTGTTGTTTACATTTTTTACTATTAATGTCAGCACTTAACACAATTTTTGTTAATTAGATTTTGATAGTTAAATAATTATGATATTACCTTAAAAGTTTATCATTATGATAACATTCACTGTTAGAAAGGAATTACATTGAAACATACAATTAGTATACAATAAAATTGAAAAACTAAACAAAATTACACTATATGTAACTTACTACCCTTACTGAATGTAAAAATATGAATATAAAAACTAATTTATATAAACAATAGTGTTGATCTTTAATATAATATTACAAACCTAAAAAAAACTTTACTTAATTAACTTTTGCAATATTTCTCTTTAAAACTAACTAGTAAAATATTCAGGTTGAGTTTTCTTGCTGTAAAATATGATAGAGTAATGGTATCCATTATTGTTACCCTTTATTAATTTAATATGTTATAAATACAATAAATAGTTAAGTTTTTATATTACTTTTGAATTACTTGAATAATCTCTAATTCCATTTAGGCATTATAAAATGTAGACTGTTCTAAGAACTAGAAATTTAAATTCAATATATGATTATAATACACAAAACGAAAATACATGTAATGGTAGAAAAGATTTTAATAAAAAGTACTCTAAGCTCTTTTCATTGTAACATTCTAGCAATAACATACTCAAGATACAGGCCTATCGCCTAGTTTGAGGGTCAGCAGAAATTTGTGTTGTCATAACTCTAATTAGCCTAGGACCAATTGTTATTTTCAAAGATAGTATTACTAATATGGCTATGATTTTGACAATAAATATTAATATTATTATTATTATAAGTAGCCTGATTGCAGTATGTTTTGTGTATAAGCTAGGTTTTACTTATTACTGTTTACATGTTAATAACTTGATTTGTTTTGGTGAAAGTTTCTTAAACATTTAGAATAAATGCATGTCACTGATGCTGTATCTAGGGAAAAGGACCATTACCTTAATATGTTACGATATTAGTTTTTGTCTTCTTCAATTTGTTTATTGATGAATCACAATAGATTCTATGAACAATAAAGTACTTTACCACATAAATTATTCACAAGCACCATATAAAAATGTAAACTTTGAAAACAATATTTCAAAATTATATTGAGAAAATGCTATTATATATAACTCGAATATTGCTTCTGGTAAAAGTAAACAGTGTTTCTGAGTTTTAGCAATAACTTAGTGAGATAAAGTGATTGCAATAGTGACTCAACCTAGCTTTGACAAGTTCATAATTTGACATTTTACAGTGGAAAAAACAATTCAATTCACAATTTCTAGGCAAATTTTGAAATAGTCTAAAATGCTCAATATCTCGACGAAACATCAAAATAATATTATAGAACACTATTACACGGTTTACGTAGCATTTTATGTACCTACTATTACGCTAAGGTACGTCCGCCAGCTGCCATTCAAAAGAATATGTGGCATAAGTCAAACTTTCATTTCGTACAAGGATGCACTAAAAATAATTATAAACACTCAAGGCACAACTTATAACAATTAAAAACTTGTACTGTATAATAACGTCGACCGATTCCATTTTTGGAGAAAATAAATCGATGTTTACCTTACGTCTCCTCTCAATGCAAATCTTTTTCTATTGTAGAATCAAGACTGCTAACCCTTCCGCTAGAGACGAAGATGAATCCTCTAGAGTGGGCCTACAATGCGGTTCACGATTCAATTTAAATTAAAATGCAAAGCTGAAATAAATACAACTGTCCCGAAGATATTTTCTGCGAGTTACTATACATTTGTTTTATGAAATGGCCTAATCTTTTACAAGATTCCGATCTGTGATTCCATAGACAAGTCATTTGCTTTTTAATTTTGAATAATGAATGAGTAATTTATTTACGATTACAATATAAAGAAATTGAAAAAATATGGCGGAATTATGTTTTAAGTAATTTGTTAACAATAATGTTATTAAATAAGTACGTGTTTAATTTTATATTTTATCTGGCATATTATTTGAATATGGCAATTGGCAACTACTAATGTCAACCTTATAGATAATTAAAAGCAAAAATCTTTTACAGAGTATGTAACATGTAGTGCTGCCATTTTAGCACTTTCAGCGCTTGATCTAAGGGAACTTTTTGTATTCAACTAATAATAGAAGTCGACTCCTAGGGGAAAATCTAGCACTTGAACGAAATGGTTGCCTAAAGTATACCATGCCAATAATTTGTAACGATGTTTAAATGTTATTCCCACTGAATATTTTTAAACTATTATGGCAGCACGGATCTTCCTGATGACCTATTGATATAAAATTGGAAGTAACGAAAAATATAAATTACGAATATGTGGATTTTACAGAGCCAGGGCTAGGTGTATTTGGTTCTGTTTTTCAGGATGACGATTCTGTTGATTGCTTTGAATTATTTCTTGATGATATAATAAATGGAATATTATTAAACTAAAATTTATTCAAATGTTTTAATTATTCGATAACGTCTCTCGCATTATACATAGATAAAATAATTTTTTTAGAAATTAAGCGAAAAGTACATAAAATGAGGAAAAAACTACACTAGCCTTAGACTACTTAGACCAATAATTTAAAAACATTAAATGGTCTAAGCTGAAAGCACTACTATCGTGGCCAATCAAACAATATGGCATTTGTAGTGTTATTAAGGGAACGTACCTAACTCATAATTTGAAAATAGCATTAGGTAAAAATCTAGTACTTTTAAATAAATTTTTTTGCGGAATGTAGCGCTCAACTCAAACAGAGCTGGCAGCACTGGATTTAAGATTAGAATTAAGATGTTGAGTAATTAGTAGAGCTATTTTTGTAAAGAAAACTGGTTCTTATATTGTAGTAATATTGCAAAATAAAAGAAGAATTAATAAACACGTGCTATCTCTTTCTGGTTTGAGTAAGTTACTCGTAAACCGAATGAGATTTAATAATCCTTGATAGATTCACATTAATTTAAGGATACATTTTGTTATGGCGATTGTTGGTTGCAGGTTGACAGGGTCTTCCATTCTATAATCTTATTTAGTTGAATGCTATTTTAGAAGTGTTTGTAAAATAAATATCCATTTCAATATTTATATTTTTTCAAGACTACCTTTTACAATACCTTTCCAATATAAATTAGTTGATGAAGAACATACAAAATGTATGATTTAGTAATTATAACAACCTACTGAATAACTGAACTTAGTTTTATTCAGTGCATAAATCAAATCTATAATAATCTTATCAATATTTTCTTAATTATTTTTACAACCATTTTTTGCCATTTTTGTTTTGGTTGGAAATTTTCGTATTTTGTAGTTTACGGCCGCTACGTCTTACTCTGTGCTATTCTTTAAATTATCCACAGAATATTTTTTAATAGTAATAATTTGGGAAAAATTATAGGTGATATTACTGACTATACATAAATGCACAAAACGACTAAGAGTAAAATCAAAGAATGTACTTCACGATTGTAAGGTATCACTGAAATATATGATAAGAGATAAGAGTTCAAATTTATTTTTATTATTTGAGATAATTACCGTATATTATCATACTAAGTAAATATTTAAGGTTAATTAGATTTGAATATAAGGTTTTGCAATTTTATGTTTGGGTTATTTTCCTTAAGACGTAAACGACTGCAAAACAAGTTTAATTACGAAAATCTTAAGAGATCTATATTTTGTATATCTTGCTGTTTATGGCTACTTTTTATCAATTTATTAAAAGCAAAATTGAATTTAAATAACAAAGTTTATTAGAATAGTTTACCGAAGCACTTCACTTTGCGGTATTGATACCCGGTATTGATTGATATTGGTTGGGTGGCTTATAACATATTTTATTTGATACATAATATATTAATTACTAAAAGAAATACTTTTATAATAGTATTCTATCCTACATTTAGTTTTCTTTATATAAATAAAACATGAGTATACAAGCATATTATATATTTTTTTTATAATAATTAAGAATAAATTCTTACATCACGAGTTATAAAATAAATACATTTATTGCCTTAAATTAAGTCCAAAAGTACTCTGTACAATTATTGTTAGCGATGTACAAACGAGAACGACAAGTAAAAATGTTCAAAAAACAAAAAATAAAATAAAAAAGTACCTTATCATGAAGTTAAGTTTCCACAATACTCTGTGACGAATCTACGAACAACTTAACAAATTGTGTCGGAATCACAACCAATAGTTTGCATCATAATTTCATCTCTTAATTTACTTTAATATTACACAAACTATTTTATATCATTGCTCTTCACTTACATCTAAAACAAGAACCATTCTTTACCTTATATTATAATTACATTTAAATTAAGACTATCTAACTTCTAGCGGGTGTTTCTTACTGGACTGTTGTGCTTTCTCTCTCACAAGATCTCTACGCCCTCTTCCTAATGTAGAGACAATATAAACACGCGACGTCCCCGAACATAAAATATATACTTATGCTATGTGTTCTGTGTAAAGTTAACTTATTCACATTTTAGGCTCACTCTGTATAAAGAAATAAGGATTCGACTGAATGACGTTGCATGTTCATATTATATATCTACATTTAATCTCATAAGGATCTTATATATCGTGAGCAAACTATACGCGTGCTCGGGGTTTCTTCGCTTCGTAAAAAAAGGCATTATAAAAGGCCACTGTGACATACACAATGTGCTAACTAGCCTAGCGTTATTACATGCCCTATGTACTATAAAAATTGCATTAGAAATAATATTGGCATTGTTCAAAGAAATTATTAAAAATAAATAAGGACAGATTAAAAATATCACGAAACTAAATTCATGTGGCAAATAATATGGCATCAGATTTTAAGTACTCAATATTAAAAATGTAAGACTAACCCCAACTTGGATTTTTTTAAATTTATTTTTGAGAAAATAAATAACCTTTTACGTAAACGTAGCACGTAACGTAATAATAGATTATTGCGTTTGAGTGTATCGGTATGGAAGACAGAAAAACATTGCTATCAGATCAAAACGAATAAAACATTCGTTATTACAATAAACTAGTACATTACTTCCAGGTGCAATACTGGCCGTTGAGCCAAAAATAATTAAATTAAACCAATTTCCCTATAAAGAAAATCTAAAACTAAGACGGACAATAATATTGTTACATAACAAATATGTACTCTTCTGTGTAATTAAAGGTTGACCAAACTGTGGGCTCGACGGTTACACATACTTTAACACAGGGTCAGGCATTAATTTCAAAAATTGACTAGATATCTGTGTGCATAGGAATCATATATAAAAAATAGCTAAGTAAAGGAACCAATACACTGAAATTCTGGCATGTCTGTTATAAAAAAAATAATAATATAAAACTATATTATTGCCATATGCAAAAATATGCTTAAACTGTACTTTAAATTATGTAAACTACACGATAACACATCTAAATTTGTACAATTTGTACAAACCTCCGCATTTGCTAAAATAGAACTCGTACTCAGTCAAGAAATCTAGATCGTCGAACTAAAGCGAAAACGGTATGCCATTAGACCTAACGAAATAAACATGAAACTCGACATCCCGGTATCGTAAAAAATCTCACAATAATACACGGACTAACTAATAAGGACACTAACGATAAGAAATGATTTGATCTCTCGTTTCACTGGCGTATTACGATAAACGAATACGTTAAGTACGTTCAGCACCGGGCGGGCCGGTCATCACTTGGACGGCTGGTAGGGCGGGTAGCCCTGGTGCGGCTGCGCGCCGCGGCTGCCCGTCGCGTACAGCTGCTGCTGGAAGTTGTGGAACTGCGCCGCGTAGTTGGGGTCCGCCGTCGACGGGACCGCGAAGCCCTGCCCCTTGAACCCGGGCCCCGGCCCGCCCATCGACGGCGGCAGCGGCTGGGCGGCGCCCATGCGCACGCCGCCGGGGCCCATGCCGCCCTTCACGCCGCGGAAGTTGGGCCCGCACATCGGGTTGGGCCCCGGCCCGCCGAACGGGTCGCCCGCCATCTTCGGCGGCGAGTTGAAGCCCGCGGGGTAGTGCGGCATCCGGAGCATGCCCGGCGCTCGCATCACGCCCCGCATGCCGCCCTCCATGTCCATGCCCCTCGCGCCGGGGAAGTACTGCACCCCGCCTTTGCTGCTGTCCATCTGCATGGGGTTCGTCACCCGCTGCAGGAAGTCCAAACTGGGCGGTCCCCTGGGGCCCGTGTTGCACGGCATCTGTGGCCTCGTTGGTAAATACTGTATCGTGTTGGGCGCGCTGGCTTTGACCTGGACGTTAGCACCGTTGAAGGGGGGCATCTTTCCCGAGCCGCCCATGCGAGGGCCCATCATGGAGGAGTCGGGTCCCATTGGACCCATCGGTCCACCCATTGGTCCACCGCCCATTTTTGGACTCAGATTCATATCCGGAGGGAAATCTCCACCGCTCATCATTCCTTCCATTGGTCCACCCATACCTGGACCTCCCATATTATCCATATGGCAACCTATAAAAATAATTTCAAGTTATATTAAAGTTATTTATAAGTGCTTTCCAAGGTTTTATAAACTCAAACAAAAATAAAATACCTAAATCATTCATCATCATGTGCGGATGCCCATGCGGGTGCATGGAATGATGATGTTGCATGTGATGTGGTCCTGAACCGAATGGTCCCATTCCACTACCATTAGGCCCCATGGGTCCGCCAGGCCCCGGTCCTCCGCCGCCCACCGTGTTTGTCAATTGTTGTGACATTTGTGCGAGCGACGAAATAGGGTCGAAGGATGACGTGGAAGTACCCATGGGGCCATTCGGACCCTGGTTGGGGTTAATGGGAATGTTGTCCGGCCTGTTCATACTGCAGGGACCAGGGAATGGACCTGGTAAACTTGTGCTGTTTGGACCACCAGATAATGTTGTCTGTAAAAAATATCACAAGTTACATTTAACATTATATTTATAACAAAAAAAACTGTAATATTAGAAAAGTTAAAAGTAGTTGTAGATTTAAAATTTCTGACAATATTTTTTAATTTTTTTCATACATTTTTTCTTGAAATTTGTATATAATTATATTTTCTACAGGTCATATCTTTATAACAGAAAGAAATAATTATATCTTATAATAGGCGCATAATACAAACATAAATTAAATTATATTTTCAGTAGGTTATCTTAACAGTTTTCCAAAAGAATTTTTTTAATTACCTCCGTGTTGGACGCCATGGTGTCGTCGGAGTGCGAGGGCGCCGAGACGACGCTGCAGCTGCTCTTGGCGGTGGAGGAGGGCGCGTAGGGCCCCTGGCTGAGCGAAGGCCCCTCGCGCCCCTCCCGCTGGGGCGTTTTCGACGCGCTGTCCTGACTCGATCGATTCGATGACGGACTCGGTCGGGATTTTTCATCTGTTTATATAAAATTTACATCACTTCTGAAGCTGAATTGATTATGATTAATTTTGATATAGATATAGATGTGCCCATGGAGACGGTTATAGATACTTTTTTTAGCGAAAACAAAACTTGAAGAGGGTGAAATAGGGGATGAAAGTTAGTATGGAGAACCAATTATTTCTATATTGCATTAAAGGAATGTTTTTAAAAATCACTAATGTAATATTAGTATGTATATTTAACCTACACTCGTTTCTAACCATTGATTTTCTATGTAAACTATGGAGCAGTCTTGACATACAAAGAAAATGTCCAAAGATTCTCTGGTGCTTCTTTCAAGGATCACCAGCGAGTCTTTGACATTTTGTTTGTATGGAAGGGCTTGTCCATATATTATAAATCTATGTGACATACCCTGACCGCATTTAGTACTGGACGCAACCGATGTAGGCGTTTGGGGATTGTTGAAACTAGGACTCTGTTCCATGGAGAAACGACCCGCACGTTGCTCTGATAATGATGAGTGAGGTTCTGGAGTACCCGGCATCATACTGAGAAAAAAAAATACTGTTAAATAAGAGCAACTTATTATCCCAATGCTGGGCAAAGACCTTCGCCCCTCTGGAGTAGGATTTGAAGCCTAATCCACCATGTTGTTTTACTGCAGACATATATTATATAAGTTTCATAATTTATTTCCAGACTTGAACGTTTTGTCATGATGTTTTACTAATTAAAATTACACCAAGAAGACCTGTGTTAATTTTTCATAATTTATTAATAATTTCATTTTCAGCTTCAATGTCTATTCCCGCAAAATCAGCATTCACAGAGATAACTTTTCTGTGACGAAATGGCGAGACGAAAGAAAGAAAGCTTATCTGAACCTTTTAAAGAAAGAATTACTTATATTTTACAAACCTTGAGAAAACCAATAAAAAATATATTTTCTAAATATAATGCTAAAGAATAATCAATGATACATTATTATGAAACCATTTACTTTATTTTCAAATATATAAAACAAAATAATTTACCCAGCAGGTGATTTCTGATTCGAATTAGACTGTGGTGTTTGACCTCCACTGTTGGATGGTGGTCCGTTGTCCTTCAACGATGTATTCGGCTGTTTCTGTATCGTTAATTCTTGACCTGGTCCAAAAAACACATTAATTATTTACTGTATAGTATAGAAATCTTTATGTAATGGATTTATAGGTGAAATTTAAAATGAACACAGATGATGATGAAGGTGTACATATAGAGAGAGGAACGAATTAGCCATAGAGTATGAAAGTATGTTAGCACATTTTCACCAACCACCACCAAAATGAAACGCACGTTGCAAAGTTATACACTTATGATTATTTTGTAAAATCAACCTTTTAAATCTTATTAACAATAGGAAAAGGTTGATATTACTTTGTTGATATGAAAAGATAACCAAATATACTAGAATATGTACTAAAAATTCATAATAAATTGGTCAGCTTTTCTCATGTTTAAAACTCAAAAATAACAAAAAAAGCGTCACATAGCACAAACTTTGCCGTGAACGAAAATAATTTTTAATTTTCCCACACACTTCCCAGAGATTATTTTTTCCAATTATTTCCTTCAACGGCATATTAATCTAGTTACCTTCGAATTGGTTGAGATATGATATTTGTTGTGGCGACGGCACGGGCATCAAACTCGGTTCCTTCGAATGCGACCCGCCCTGTTGGTTCTTCTGTTGCTGCGCCGCCAAACATTGGAGTGTACGGACGAACACACCATCGTCCAACTTTTCTAGTATCTCTTTATTTGTCAAACGTTTTGATCCAACGTTTTTTTGCCATTGAGACCATCGTATCGTGTTTGGTCCAATATATATCGTCGTTGTGACATTGTTGACCGTTTTGTCGTTATTTCATCACACGTTGGGATTTCAAGCGGTCAAGCGTTTTGCGGGGAGGGGGAAACAAAAATACGCATTACAACTACAGAAAAAATAAAAATAAGGTGCACTTCAAACCAAACTTAATGATTGATAAGAAATACTAAAAAAATGCTTAAAAAAATTGTGGTTGGGAAAATGTCTAACACAGATAAAATAAACAACATGCATTTCTACTTCTATGGCTTCTACTTTTTATATGTAATACGTGAAGTATGTGAGTGTATATGAAAGATTAATGGTTATGAAACGTAGTTTTAGTATAGTATTTGAAAATTGTAAAAAACAGTCTTGAACTTATTTGATTTTATTACTCTTATGAAATAAATTGTGTTCAAATATAGGTTTTACGCAATATTTCTCATTATACTAAAAGATACACAACTATAGGCGTACCGGGAAAGGGGAATACTGAGAAATCACGAAATAAAATTTTTATTATTATTTTTTTATATATTTTATTTACATAGAACGTCGTATATTTTATTTATATGTCACTAAAATATGAAAGAGGATACTGATTTCTGTAATACAGATCTTCGAGCCTAGCCAAGAAATCAGGGACTTCATTACGATTTGTTACTTTTATGTGAATAAAGATTATTATTATTATTACATCGAGCTATTTAGCTAATAATTTTCAAAAAAATAGTCATTTTGAAATCTGGACCTAATGTTGAGTATGCTCATGTAAAAAATCATAATAGGTGTATTTGTATTTTTCTATGTATTAGTGTGTATGTGTGTGTGTGTTTGTGTCTTTAATGAGAGATAGAGACACTAACCGGGCGCGTCGGGTTTCTGTTTGCAGTGCGCGGGGCTGCTGAGCGCGGAGCCGGCGCGCGACGCCTCCGCCGACATCGACATCACCGCGCCCTGCGACGGGGACTGGGTGGCTGTTGACAATATTTAATTATTTATACACTAAACATATGGACGCAAATAAGAAATACCATGTCAACCCACAACATTGAAAAAACTGAGTTATATAATATGCAGAAGTGTTGGTAAATGGCTGAGTATCATTTTTCTTTAACATTTATAGGGTTTTAAGCTTTAAAATTTCTAAAAAGCCATTTTTCATCATGCAATTTATGTACTTTTAAACGTACACACATCATAATGGTACAAAAGATAACATATCTCTAACAAGAGATCTCTAGCCGAAATCCTGGGAGAAATTGAGATTATTTATATATGAAAAAATGGTATAAGTGCAATAAAAAAAATAATAAAAATATGTAAGGTATATATATATTAATCATATAGTAATATATAATACTGGTAAGTACCACCAGATGTCCTACCGTAAAGCAGTATACTGTGTTTCGGTTTGGAGATTTAGGAACCAATATCTCGAGGTTGGAGATGGGAATGGTTTCGTAAGCACTCATAGGCTACGACCTCCGCTTACCATCAGGTGGGCTAAAAAAGGCTAATGTAACAAGTAACCTGTAGTAGAGCCACTACCTGACCATCACCGGGTGGTAGAAGTGGATCGAGTACTGAGACCCTGCTGTGAGAAACGGTTAGCTCCCGTGAGGTCTCAAAGTTGATTCTGTCCTTTTCTCCCGATTCTTTCACAACAATAAAATGACATAATATGACAATGACATATTACCTTTTGACTACGGAACCCTAATAATGGAAAGTAAAATATAAATGTAGCTAAATTACCAATAGGCACTGAGGCTGAGCGGTGTAGGGGTGAGGCGCCGTAGGGGGCGGCAGGAGACATCCGCCTCGCTCCGAACACGGGGACTTCACTTGCGTACCTGGATGAGTAAAAAAATTTAATTTGATGTTAAAAATTACATTTATATTAAATAAAATAAAAATAAACGCTTCACATATACAATGACAGGGACAAACACACTCATACCAGAACAAATACCTGTATGGTCAATACAAACATATACCTCGAACGGGAATCGAACCCACGAGCTGTGGCGCTCAAGGCAGGTTCGCTGCCGCTGCACAACAACGTCAAAATATATTTATTTAAAAAATGTTGTCTTTTATTCAGTATTTAAAGTAACTGAATAAAGTTATTAATTTATTATTATTTAATTAAAAATAAAACTTATATTCTTAACCAATAATTCAATACTTGTCTAAATCAAATGATTTAGACAAAGTAAAGAAAAAGTATTTTTATATTGCTTCAGTTGTATTCATTAGTTACCAAATTCAAAAGCGAAAAGGAAATCCTTACATTTGCATTTTAATATACAAAGGAAATAGTATACGACTGACTGAGTTCATTGTCCATGTTCTTGTTGTCGTCGAAGAACTGGTGGTGCAGCTTCTGCCAGTCGATGTCGCCGGGAGGGGACTTGGGGCTTCGCGAAGACTTGTGCCCCAGGCCCGCCAGGCCCGCACCCAGCGCGCCCAGCCCCGACCCCAGGCCTGGGCCCAGCCCACCTGGGTCGCCTGGACCCATCTGCAAAGGGAGAGGTGACTTATTATTTTAATGTGGCTAAGCTGGCAAGCAAGTTTACTTATGGTACGCGGTTGTAGTCTAGGAGCACTTGCAACCTTTGTTAGTGTCACTTACGCGTTGCCAACGAGAGATACAGGTTCTTAAATTTCCTAGCTAACAGTATACTTCTTTGCGGTAGAATAACTGATACTGTCGTACCTACCTACCCGGGTGACCGGTTAAGTAACTTCAGGCGCGATGACTTTGTGGGTGGTAGACCGGTTAAGTAACTTTAGGCCCGGTCGGTATATGGATGGGTGACCGGTTAATTAGCTTCGGTAGGTCGGCCGATCCATATGCCAACCGCGCCTGTATTTACTTAACCGGTCACCCATCCATATACAGACCACCCCTAATGTCGCTTAACCCACAGATCGTTTACCAGCTTTTAATTTAATTCAGATTAACAACTATTACAAAACGAATCATAGGAGCAAAATTTATTCTAATTCTCTTAAAAATTTGTAGGTTACTCACGTTTCTGCCCCGTCCATACTCGTCACACATAGGTCCGTTCACCGACATGTGATGGTCGGGCCCGCAGTCTCCATGTGGCACCATTCCTCCCATCATACCACCTTCCATCATTATACCGCCTGCAAATAAAAAGTTTTTTTTATCATCAAACAAACATTTACTGTAAATCATTCACACACACTAAAGGTGTCACCTAAAATGATGAAAACTTTCACATATGAGCCTTTCATTACCATCACCTATCGAATGAATTGCAGCAGTACGAATACTACTACTTCACGTTGATAGTGCGAGAATAGTTATAATTAAAATAATATAAAGGTTGAAGAAGAGGTCGTCTAGTATGTTAAGTCTGCCTTTTGTACCTATGTGGTCCAATAAAGATTATATAAATAAATAAAAAAATCCCCAGTTGAGGGCCAGCAGCTTTATGTCGAAAAACGAAAAAGCTCCACTACTACTAAAATATGACGAGGTATCGTAGGATAAGGTGAATTTTGATTGGTTTCAATTGTGGAGGGTATCAGAAGGTTGCGTGTTCAAATCACGTCGGGGTCACCACTGTAGAGGGTAAGACGTGAGAAACGTATCTAACACGAAGAGAGGATCCTCCGACCAGGCGGGTGATATTGCCTGGCGTACCGAAGCCCTGGGCGGAAGCCCGACTTACGTTGGAAAGTTGTATATATAGCTCAAGAGCGTAGGAAACTTTGATAGCGCGATTTAGGAACGTGACGATCATTGGTCTTCCATATCGTTACGTAGTATGCCCTGTAGGTGTCGTTGTAGCTTGATGCAAGATGTTACAATCTTGTCTTTCTAACGAGTTGCGTTGTGTTGTATGTAGATGTCGCTACACAATAATTAATGTGTCTAAAGTGCCATTTCTTGCTTGTATTTAACATAATTTCTCATTTAGTAATGAATGAATGATGAAATATTAAATGCCATAAGTATTTACCATTCATTGCATTGATATTTGGTCCCGGCATCATCCTAGGCCCCATGTGCGGTCCTCCCATCATGCAAGTTTTAGGCCCTCCCATACCGCCCATAGGATTTGGCATACGCTGAAAAAAAGGTAAACATAATTAAGTATTGGTTTAAATTGGGATTAAATATTTGAAAATTCAAATATACTTACTCCCATGGGCCCACCACATCCTCTCCCCATGTGCATGTCTGTGCACATTCCAGTTTTCATGTCTGGTCCACCGCATGCACCTCTGATGCCCTTCATACCACATGGACCCATCGGACCCATTGGACCATTGGGTCCCATAGGTCCATTAGGACCCATACCACCCATCATGGGACCGTTTGGTCCCATCATCCCATTAGGCCCCATCGAACCGTGACCGCCCATTCCCATCCCAGGTCCACCCATATTACCCATTGGACCGCCCATGGGACCATTTGGACCCATCGGACCGCCAGGTCCCATAGGCCCCGGACCCATCGGCCCGTTCGGGCCCATCGGTCCAGACATTGTGCAATTAGGCCCACTGCTCATACTGCTGGGCATGGATACCATGGGCCCATTAGGTCCAGAGCCCATCGGTCCGTGTACAGACATGGGCGGGAAAGGCATATTCATGTTTGCTTGTGAATTTGGGGGGTTGATGTCGGAGGGTGGCTGAGAACCATCGTTGGGCTGGTTGGGATTGGAACCGCTCTCCGGGAACAGAAGCTGTTGCATCTTCCGTATAGTCGCGAGTTGTTCCTCGCGGTGAGCTCGTTGCTGCGGCGTGAGGTTCTCGTCAGGTATCTTGACACCTGCGGAAGAGACTAGAGCTGACCATGGAAAAACATTCTTTAACACCAACACTTTTGATGATATTTCATAAACACCATAAGCCAAAACAGTGACCATGTTTTGTATGGAAAAACCAATTTTTGTTCATAAGCTTAGTAATAAAACTCACCTTTAGGTCCAGGTTGGCATGAGAGGTTATTATCGCCAGAATTGTTATCGCCCCCCGCCTCAGAGCAGGGTGGCATTTGTGTAGGACCGTTAGCCATTCCATTCGACATTACGGAGGGGTTTTTCTGTAATTAAAGATGTAAATTAAGTAACCATTATTTGTGATGTTAAACTTTGTTCCATTAAAGAAACAAATAAAAGATTTGCCTCTTGGTTCATTTCCGTAAGTTTTGAAATAAACTCTATTAAATTAAATTCTTGATTTATTAGGCAGATATAATATAGGATACTCACGGTGTCCCAGGGCATTTCACCATCAGCACCGAGGCCGTCCATGACACCACAGGACGGGTGCCCCTGGAAACCCATCCATCGGACCCATGCCCGGACCCATCTGCCCCATTTGTCCAGGCCCACCTTTCATCATCATCATCTGATTGCCGGGGCCGCCCATGCGATTGTGGCCCATCATGTTGGGTCCCATGTGGCCCATGCCACCGTGCCCCATCGGACCCATATTCGGTCCCATTGGACCACCCATCATATGGCCCATCTGGTTTGGCCCACCCATCATGTTTGGACCACCGCGCATACCACCTCGATTTTTTGCCATAGCGAGATTATTAAGCCATTGAGCGGGGTTTTGCTTATTGAATTGGCCCATTTTTAAGGGATGTTTCTATAAGGAAAAAAAATCACATATTAGTATTTTATATGCGTCGGTAAAATTAGAGAACAATAACACAAAATTCAGCATAATGATGAATAGCAGGTATAAAATAAAGATTCAAGAATCACAATAGTTACAAATCGAGTATGATTTTAAAATATGTAAAGGGCACTCACTATATACTATGGAATAGCCCTTCTTTAGAGACAAATTATCAAATTCAAAAGACTTCATTGTGGACAACATAACTAATTTCGTTCCTTACATTGGTGTTGAATTTACGATGGGGCGCCAGGGCATTTTTGACAATTTGTCTGTATCGAAGGGCCTGTCCATAATATATAAATAAGTAAAGTAAACGCTACACACTCAACAGCCCCCATAAGGATATTGATATCCTGTGTCGGGGTCCGGAAACATACACAATGACAAGGACAAATACACCCAGACCGGAAAATATGCTTGCATTTATAGGATAGTTATATCCTGTGTCTCCGACACATACACAATAACAAGGACCAATACACCCAGACCGGAAAACATGTATGGTCAATACAAACGTCTATTCCGTGCGGGAATGGAACCCGTGACCTGTGACGCTACTGAACTGTACACACCTCAAGATATTTCTTAGTGCCGGGTTGAGCGCAGTGGTACGCGATGATGGAGTGGTGCTGTCCCGATATGACGGCCTCGGCGCCCTTGTTCGCGAGCATCGTTGAGAAAACGAAGATCTGGCTCTGCTGCTGGGTGGATACGAAAGGAACTATTTGAATCGTACTTTATAAGACATGTATAAGGTCGAAATTTGCCTAAAACATGCTTTTGAAGTTATAATTCTTTAGACTCGTTTTGGAAGCATTATGAGAGTAATTATTTTTTTTGAGACGACCGAGAAGTATAACTTCTTAATACACACACTTTTTTCAGATATTTTTACTTCACTATAACTAAAAATACAAATAAAATTTCCAGTACACAATTATAATAATTTCCAACTTTTTAAAACTTTGTCACTTATATGTAGGGTTGACAACCCTTGCTGTGTAAAATAAGGTATTTTTATCGGAATTCTAGTTTTTAAAGCTGTTAATGAGTTTTAGCAGACGTTACCTTTAATTTTTATGAGAACTCAAACAAGATTGAATAAAAAAAAAATATTTTTATATACCTTATTATTAAGTATGGTTGGCAACCCTATTTTATGCCTAACATTTTTTTATACCTGTTTAATCTTGCCTAGCCGGTCCATTACACGTGAACAAGAGAACTTATTCAATACAATAATGAAGTGAAGCTTCTGATGAGAGAAATCGAAAAGGACTATGCGTTGCCTACGCAATTACGTGTCAGTGGAGACAAAACAAAACAATTGAAACACGTGTTTATTACTTCGCTTCGACACAACGACACACGACTCGAATAAGGGTGATAGAATTGTCGATACAACAAGAAAATTTCTCGCTAATGAACCCATTTTATATATAAAGAGACGACTCAAATGCGAAAGTCCCTAAAAATATTATAATGTATGGCAATTTATTGTATTGTTGCTATTTTATTTCACTGGATTAAGATAGCTGATGCAACATGGGCGCACGAATTTTCTTTATTTTTTTTTTTGCGTACCGAACTAAAAGGGTGTTGACGGAACCAAATTAGTAAGCGTGTATTGTCTGCTGTATCGTAATAGGTAGAGTTGAAAAAACAAATACTAAAAATAAAATAAAATTTAAAAAAATAAGTAAAAGGGATCATCGTGTCTCAACGTAGAGTTGGAATTTTCATAGATTGTGTATTTCTATGGCCGCTATACTATCAAATAATAAAGACTTAATTTCAAAATTAATGCAGCCCCATAAAGGAAATTTGATATTTTAATTCTACGGTGGTACGGAACCCTTTATTGAAGAGTCCGACACGTACATGGCAGCCACAATATTTGCCAAAAAAAGCTATATTTAAGTTTAAAAAAAAAGTTTAACACATTAAATATTTGATATATATGTCCTTAATGTTACCTCCATACTCCCAGATTGTTTGCTGATGACATTGGACGGCAAAGTCTGAGCCTCGCTCGACATGGGCCCCATGGACACTCCCGGCCCCATCGGGCCAGAATTGCCCATACGACACGAGCCCATGTTCTCTGGGCCGTTCGGATTGCGACAGTTTTGATTGCCATCCTATAAAATTAGAAAATTTATATTATTAACAGTTTTTATTTTTATTATTATAATGGTCTATTTGATATAATCTATATCAATTTATACATAAATAGGTTCAATACATTTTGTTCTGGTTTTCTTTTTTATTAACGAGCTTTAGTGTTCGCCATAACAAAAATGTTTGAACATTAGGGGAACAACTTTTAAAAATAATTGTGTATGTGATTCTGTATACTGCACAAAAGTTTTAGAAGAGCATTATTGTTTTAAGCTTATTTTACTCAGATTTAAAAATCTTCGAATCTTATAATCATTGCACTGATATATGGACGCAAATAAGCAATACCATGTCAACCCACAAAATTGAAAAAACCGAGTTATATATACAGAATGTGTTGGTAAATGGCTGAAGAACATTTTTGTTTAATATTTGTAGGGTTTTAAGCTTTAAAACTTCTAAAAAGCCATTTTTTATTCATGCAATTTATATATTATTTTAAACGTTTTGGGTTATATTATATACAAAATATGCAGTTTGTATACTTATTTTTGTGAAAATAAGTATAAATAACTTACATAAATCAGAAATTGCCAAAAACTTGACCAATACATAAAAAAATTCATATGAAGCAAGTTGTTCAAAATCTTCAAACGCGTTTTTCTCGAAATGACATTCGTTTGGGTTGACATGGTATTGCTTATTTGCGTCCATATAAGTTAAGAGTTTTTAAGACCATTACATTTAGACGAAAGACGTTGCAGTCCGTGATATAAAGTAAAGCTGGCTGATTTGACATCCGTCGTTTCTGTCACGATGCGTTTTTATTCGAGGGATCATGAGTGGTCATTTTTCGAGGCAGTGTCTGTGGCGACTGAGGCACTGATTGATAAAATTATCATGGCAGATACAAACATCAAACAGGCAGATCTTAATCTAGTGGCTCCGTCTTCCGAGCGTCTTCGTAATAGTCGATAAATCAAATTAAACCTACAAGCAATTCAAAATATGTTTATAATAAAATGCGCTTACGCTGTGTACCTGTAGATTGCCAGTAGAACCCCTCAGGCCAGTCTGCGGGTCGATTATATCATTTGAGTCGGATGAGAGTCGCTCCGATTTCAGAGACCCAGGTCGCCAAGTTCACACTGCGGGGATTTTGTGGGGTCACCTAAAAGAAATATTTCTAGAATAAAGCATTTACCAAAAACCAGTATAATGCCCGATGGGCAAGCCTCACAAGCTGTCGACAGTCGAAAGAAGCGATACCTGCACTATCGCCAAGACTGACCAAACGACTCCTCAACTTCAGTAAACATGACCTCCGAATTTTAGTGAGCACCCCTTACGGGGCACGTATTAGACAGCCCATTGTGCAGGGGCTGTCTAAACGAGGAAGAGACGGTCACCCATGTAATCCTGGACTGTACAGGGGTGGCTGATTAACGGGCAAAAATCCTCGAGGATACGAGGTCGCTCCAGGAAGTCTGTGAACGTCCCAGGAAAGTTCTGAACCTCTGGAAGGTGCTGGGCTGGTTGGAATAGACTAGCCAACCCTACACACAAAAAGGGACAAATTAGGAGTCTAATTGTGGAAAAGGGAGCCCAACTAACTAACTAACTAACTACTATAAAGCAAATGAATAACGAGACAGTAGTTTTAAGTAGTAGTAGAACCATGCTCCATCCTGCATTGGTCGGCTCGACCTGGTATCTACTACCCTCTCACATAAACTCGGCGTATGCCGGCGGCGTAGGCGTTCGGCGGTGGAAGTATCAGTACTGCTGCGTTTAGTGCCACCCCCTCTGCTGCTTTCCCTCCTATTCCTTGGGTTGGCAACGCGCATGTGATACTTCAAGTGTCACAAGCGTTCATAAGTTGCGATGACTGCTTACCATCAGGCGAACCGTTTGCCTGTTTGGCGACCATCATGAAATATATAAAAAAAATAACTAGTTCCATAAGTAACGACCATTGTGACCGAAACACACATTCATAAGATCAATGCAAACACCTGCCCGAGCGGAAATCGAATACGCAACCATCGAGGCTAAAGTCAGGCTCGCTTCCCACAACACCACAACGGTGTCTTCGATGCCTTATTACGTATTTAAAATAAATTAAAAAACCTAATTGCAATCATAGAAGTTGTTAGGTCCTTTTTTAGTCATAGGTCTGCATTTATAATACAATGTTACCAATACGTTCTTAAGGCTAAAGCTATAAAATATGATATTATAACATTTATTGCATATTACTGCATTATTATCTCTACGATATCGATGACGATTATCAGTGTTGTTTTGGGTTTTACTGGCAATTCGTGAATTATCTAATAGCGAATATCGTAATAAAAATGTAACCAAGTTTTATAAATGGTTACACACCGTGCCGGATTAACTATAGTAGCATAAGTAGCAATTGCTACGGGCCCCGCATGAATAGGGGCCCCGCACGAAAAGGGGCCTCGCACGAATAGGGGCCCCGCACGAAAAGGGGCCCCTCACGAAAAGGGGCCACGTATCTCACGTATCAAAAATATATTAACACAGTTTCGAAAAAAAAATTAAATACGTCCTTTTTTAATGGCAGTGTACAAATAAACCTATTAAGTAGTGATTGTTCGTACCCATATTACTAAGATCCAGACCTATCGCGGATCAAGGGCCCGGGGATAAAAATTGCTACGGGCCCCGCGCTTGCTTAATCTGGCACTGGTTACACACTTGGGTTATTCCAGGGGTTCCAATACTGTGCGTCGCGGAACGAAGCGCCATGAGTGTTTATTGAAGATGATCAGTTAATACACGCGAGTTAACCCCGATTTTTTGAGATATGATCGAAAAAGCAAGATTGTACAATTTATAGCTTTTTTAATGTCTTAAATATAATAATAATATTTTTTAAAAATTATCAGCTAGGGCATTTTACAGATACTTCTTTAATTATTTCTTGTAGCAGATAAGTTGCGCTCTGGAATTCAATACATCTGGGGAGTCGCAATTAAAAAAGATTAAGAGCCCTGGATTCTACTAAATTGCGTTATTAATCTCATGATAGTAATTATTCAAAAAGTACAACCACGAATTATTTATCAATTTTGAATTTATTGGCAACCCTCAACGATCCCCATTAGGATAGTAATATCGAGTTGAGGGTCCGAAAACCTCTCAAAAACACAACCCACCAAACCGAAAGTTTCCGAAGTTGAGCGTGTAACGTTTAATTATTATCTCTTTTCAAATAAGACTTGACACACTCCTATTGAATAATGCCTTGAAAGCTGCTAAGACATATAAGACTTACCATCGCTGTCCATAAGGCCGTCAATTTCAGTCTTAATACCGTCGACACCGAGGTCGGCGTTGGAGTCATCACCGCCTTGGCTGTGCGGTTCCATTTTGACCCTATGTGCCGGTTCGTCCGGTTCTTTCTTTAGTGCCGCCGGTGTCGGCAGTGACGCGGACGGTGGACGAGAACCGTGACCTGGATGGTATATTGTCATCATTCATTCGTTCGTTACATTAACATACAGAAAGATTCTGACCCCTTAGGGCTATTGTCGTATTCACTCCTAGCGCAAGCTTCGAGCTTATGTGGACCCAATAGGAATATTAGTAATGCCTTAAAAATCATTGCCACTATTCTTTATAAAAAAATATATATTAGTATAGAAAAATACGAAGTTTTGTTAGTGACTGAGCTTCTTCACTCCCACTCGATCGAGATGAAACTTCACCAGTGTCTTATTGAAACCAAAATAGTGATAAAGAAAAAAATACTCGAAAATCATTACTTCTTCCTAAATCAGTTCAGTACTGACGGTATGATCACGACTGTTCAAAATCGTGATCTTAAGTAAGATCTTACTTCTTTTAATCTTTTTCCCCATTCTTTCTCCCTAATTTAGTTATTTAGACAACATGCTTATGCGTGTGTAAGTAAGTATGCTAAGTATTGAAAGTGTTTAGAGACTGCTGTTAGGTGGACCGAATACTTTTTTACCATATTGATTGTATTAAAAAAATGTGGGCTATTTTCCGTCTAGGGTAAAACCTATGATTTTTACATATTACCGAAGACATTTTCTTTAAAAAAAATTAAAATAACTGCGAACTTTGTTGATCTAGTCAAGTCAGAGTCGGATATATCGCAGAAATTTTTCATCATACATATTCTTTGAATTTCTAAGAATATTTCATTTGTAATTTAAAAAAAAGTAATTAATTACAAAGAATTCTGGGTTTCTTGCTTTCAAATCAAAATTTCTTTTTAAAAAATGGATGTGTTTTCGGTGGTGGGGATGATCGTAACAATCACCGTTCCCGTCCATCTGTTCCTGTTCTAGATTTTTAATAAGAAGCAATATGAATGAGTACCTGGCTCAGCAGGATCATTTGGTTCATCCTTGAGGCGGGCACCCCCGCCTTTGTCCTTCTCCTTGATCATTCCCCTACGTGCCTTCGCCAACTTGACTGTGTACACAAACACTTGTCCTTATAGCAACATATTAAAATAAAATTTTTAAAAATTGTATATTTTTTTAATATTAAGAGATGCCTGGAATCTTTATCGGTTGTAAATTCATCGGTTATGTATTATTTGTAGACTTACACTATAATTATAGTAGCGAACATAAAATTATAAACATAAAAAATTAAAAATAAAACATATCAAAAAAATTGTTCATAGTTTTCGTATTTGAACTTTACATCAAGTTTTTGTATTGTTCACTTATATGATATTTTAGTTTTAACCACCTTATTATTAACGCTTTTTTAAAGAACTATATTTTACAAGAGCTCTTAGAACGAGAGGCATGCTCTTCCAAGCACAAACCAAGTCGAATCGACCGGGTAGTACTCTCACAGAAAATCCGTGTTAAGTAACAGTACTTTTAGTGTTTAGTGAGTTGAGTGAGAGCGCTAGACCCAGTATCCCACCTCTTCCGTTCCCTTCTCATCCCTGTGCGTTGCATGCCTTCTTATCCCTCGGGCTGGCAACGCCCATGTGATACTTCAAGTATCGCAAGCGTTCATAGGCTGCGGTGACTGCTGAATATCAGGTGGACCGTATGGTTGTTCACCAACCGTCATGACAAGCAAACTAGTATCAAATAATAATTTAAAAAATAAATGAAGATAATGAATAGAGTCAAATTAACTTTGATGAGGGTATTTCTTTCATTATTTTGTTGTTAGGTTTGATATTTATAAATTACTGCAATAAATTGATACAGTATACAAAGATTCATATAAAAACATATTTACATCACAGATTTTTCATTCAACGGTGACAGAATAGATTATGATCATTTATTATAATTTTTTTCTGATTTTGTTGATCAAAGATATGACTGGATATCAAACCAAAAACAAGGTGTTTTCAAAACATGCCCCAATATTATTAGATTCTTTTAAATAGTATTGCTCATAAGTAAACAATAATTTGAATATTTTTAATATCTTTTAACTGGCATTATTACCTGTATTATATATACCCAGAGTCTGCATTACTCTTATCCAGATTTGGCAAGTTACTAGTTTTTTACACAGATTGATTGCCATCTGATCTTCGCACCCCTAATGCTGAACCAGTTTGCCCATTCCATCATTGGATAAGACCAAATTACTAGCAAAAGTTAGAGATTATTGGGCAGATCATAGTAAGAGTTAACGATTATTATCAGATGTTATGTGATAACAACCAGGACGAACAGCTTAACATGCTGTCCTATTCAACAAATATTTGTAAGATCAACACAACATCTGACCTGAGCGGGAATTGAACCCGCAAACTTTAAGTCTAAAGGCAGACTCGCTACTAACCCACTACAACGGTATCTATATAATATTTTAAATATATTATTACAATTCTTTACATGGTAATAGATAGATTGGGTCTCTATTTATCCGACTCAGAGTACCGTTCAACGGTCTGGCCTTGCATACAATATAAAATACTACATTTTAAAAATTATTATACAAGTAATAATAGAATATTTTTACTGCAAGAAATGGAACAGAATTAATAAAATACAATTATGATGGGCAATTGCATACAATTATAAGTAATTTAAGCATTGTCGGTGTAGTAATAAGCGTTATAATTAAAAAGAAGGCCTGTTTACGAAAGATTAAATATTTTTCTTATATCTTATATATTATTGTTATTATTTTTTTTAGTAATTTCCTAAACATAATAAAATTTATGTAAATTTAATCAATTAATAAATTCAATTCTTCAAAATGCATTGCATTGCATGCATTCCAGCAAATAAAATTAATAAAATCAAATTATGTTTGTTTAACCTGATACAACTAGAAATTAACAAGTAATAGGAATATCATTAAACTTGTCTAATAAAATTATAATTTAAGTAAAATTCTGTGATATTATAACCAGAGAAATTATAATGGCATAGATCTGGCAAATTTTTCTGTAAAGTATACAATCAATTTAATAGAAAAACATGTTTTTTTAAGGCTTTTAAAAAGTATATATCAAATGAGTTGTGTTATATTTTTATAATCAAAATTAAAATTTTGGGACCTGTTTTGAATTACCTACAAATACATTATCAACAGCAGAGACAGTAATTTTTCTGTACTGGTAAATATATATTTTTTTTTGTTAAGCAAATCTGATCTGTCTAGATGTCACATTTTAATACCATCAAGGTCAAGAGTCCTTAGGCTCAACTTCTTGGTACTTTTCTTTATTTAATTTTAATAAATAGTATTTACAGTGAGGTGCTATATTTTGATTTATGAAGTACATAATTAGAGATGGTATATATTATTTTATTTTAATATTATTGTACAATGTTCAAAAATTACCTCAAAAATTATCTTCATTTGTACTATTAAGAGAAATTTATCTAAGTAAACAACAATAAGATATATCATATAGTTATCCTATCCTGAAGGACATTATAATTTTTTTTTTTAATTTTTTTAATTTATTTTGTAATTCTAATGTTTCAGAATAATAAAGGAAATAATATTCCCTAAGAAGTGGACAGTAACAATTTTGTATTAATATTCAATAAATGTTTTAAAAAGAGGCCGAGTTAATTTTAATATAGAAACTATCAACATGCACTAATTGGATGGTATAATAACTATTACCAATCACATAACAAACAGGACAGAGGTTGCATAAAAATAATTTTCCATGGACTACTTGTAAAAGTTATTTAGATCAAAATAAACATTGGTAATAATATTTCCTTTCTAACTATTCAAAGGACCTTTTACCTTTTTTATTAAAAACTGATATACGTAAAATAGTATGGTATGCATTAATAACAATTTAATACGGAAATATTCTCTATTATAATATTATAGTGCCAATTTAGTTTTGTTTACAATCAACGGACATGTCTGTCAGCATATGGGAAATAAAAAATGCTATTATATGAAAAAATAGATATTGACATTATTTTTCTACTATTATTCACTGCTTTTAAACTAACACTTTTATAATAAATATAAATTAAGCACTTTGTATAGATCATTTTATCTATATTATACTAAAAAAACAGTTTAGTACTCACATGAAGTGTTAAAAACGTTTCAGTGGAAGCAAATGATCACCATTCATGTTTATAAGTAAACAGAGCTATTAAAATATTGTATACATACAAATACGAAACGTTCTGCGGGGCTTTCGTCACGGGCGCAGTAATTGGCACATGTCCCACAAATCCACGGAACGGCACTTCATTACAAGAATGTCATTATGCTGCAGCAAGCTATCGAAAGATTATTATAAATAGAGATCTTAAAAGAACCTTGGCGATCGCGAAGACGCTCGCGGCGCCAGCGGCCCCTCCACAACCGGCCGTCACAAACCACGATTATATCCAGATATTCAATTAAAACTAAACTTTATCGCGAAACGCAATAAAAATTCCAGGTTTATTCTCCATACATAAACAATGAGATAGATCGGGTGTAGACAGGCGCGAAGCACACTAAACGCACGTTTATTATGGCTGAAATAATACTTATGGCACGCTGTTCGAACGAGATGACACCTTCAGAGAAAGCGTCTAACATTAATTTATATCATTCGTGTGATCTAATTAAGGTATAACGAGGGGTATGCAGCGAGAAACAAAAAATCGGGATCGCTGACATTTTTGTTTATGGTACATCGACGAGACGAGATCCAGAATCCACAAATAGCGAATAAACGTACATGATTACCGCCTCCTGACGGATTTTCTAGCACTTGATAACACAAAACACGGTGATTCTTCACATTTATGTTAGCCTCATCGTTGAAATATACTCATTTATTAATTTCTTTCTATCAGCTTATAACACAAATCACCACGCACACACAACACAACATACATAATATATGTACACCAATACACATGGGATGGATACTTCTCACTCACAAATTTCCTTTTCTACACAAAAACAACAAAAGTGCGAGAACAGTGAGATATTTGTTCGATAACGCGTACCAGCATACAAGTTATTCTTTTTTTTTTTTTTTATCAATATTTTTTTAAAGTTATTAACTATATGACTGTAGTAAGTATATAAAATATAAAGTGTAACATATCAATTGTTTTTTCAATTGTGGCAGTTATGGTTTAAGATTTTTATTTCTCAAAAGAATTACAAAAAAATCACTTATATGAGAAACAACAAAACTTTTAATTAAAACAGTATGAGCGTACTATTATGTATATATATATATATATATATATATATATATATATATATATATATATTCACTCGTACTGAGCAGGTACTGGTTTTCTTTATAGAAAAACTTATAATAGACCTGACATAACAATTAGTAATTTGTTGAAAATAGTAATGTTAATTTTTTGAAAATAAAAAGAACCTATGGAATATCACTTTTATACCCTAAAAAAAGATAAATATAATACGTACAGTGGTAGTTTATAAATTTAAATGATTAACATTAGTCCGGTAATATCCAAAGAGTCAAATATTCACGCACGTCACAAGTCTGACATAGCACGTCATATGAAGCATGTCGTAGCGTCATGTGACGAATATCGGAAATAGGCTAATTTACAAAAAAATAAAAAATACTTCAAATATTTAGTATAGGTGCCTAGGTGGTAACCATTTTAACAATAGAAGGTATTACAGACAGGTACATATATTACAATAAAATAATAGATCTATTTTTTACTAAATACCCAAGGAGTATCCGAACATTTGTGGATAAAAAAAATATTCCACGATTAATTTACGTTAATAAAAATGATAGTATAAAATCAGTATTGAAATAAAAAAAAACACACAATGTAAATGTATTTAACACCGTATGTACCATACGATATTATGATATAAGTAATAATGATAATAAATTACATAAATATGTAAAGTTGTCTATGCTTTCTAATTCTAAATAATTAATTCAACATGGCTACTATTATTTTCAATACAAAATAAGAGTTAAATTTAAAGATTTAAGCGATTAGAACGAAAGATTTTGTTGAGATTCATAAAAATTCCTATTTCGTTTTATATAAGACATTATTTTTCACAACAAGAACATTTATTTACTAAATTATGACAATAATGTCATCCTTGAATTTTTTGGTAATCATAGACATTATATAACATTTGACATTACTATAGAGTAGAATTGTTACTTTATAAACTGTCGATATGCACAATCGTTATTATTATTTTTATTTAAGTTATTTTTTTATAATTTCATAAACCAAGAAGGCATCCTAGGATATCCTTATAGATTCGTAAGATTTTTTTTTAAATATCTGGGTTACGAAATATTTTAAATTATGGAAAAATAATAATTTAATAATTTCACGGGCAAAGCTGCCAGAAACTATGCTATATTATTTTCATCAAAGGCCTTATAATTCTAATATAGTATTTACTTTTTCATCTATGTTTATATTTCACTTTTTCGTCATACATTCATCTTATTTGTCACACGAAAAAAATAAATATTGTCTATGATAATTTTACGGTGAAGGGAGGAGGGGCTACGATAGATTTCGCTTCGTTGTCGTGTATTAAATTTTTTGGTTTGTGATAAAATCGTTTTAAATGGATTAAATTAAGTGACATCAATTTTTGCTATAATAGTGTATTGAATGCATCGATAACTGTTTGTATACACCGGCGCTAACATTCCGACCGCTCCCAGTGCGTAGAGTACGTACGTCAGTGATCAAGTATTTTTCATGCTTGTACTACTTGCGTATAGTAGGGGCCGTGTGATAGTAAAAGCTGTTGGAAAGTGCATTCATACGGGAAACTTTTGCTGTAAAAACAAATCTCACGTATCGTCTAATACAGAGCGCTAAGTGTTCAGTGTCGGTTCTATAGGAATTGGATGTTTGAAGCCATTTTCGGTGAGTGTTCATATCAGTTGTATTTACGTTCTTATTCGCGATAATATTGTGTCCTACTTGAGTATTGACCCCTAAAGATGGACTTTGTAAGCTTATCAGACAGTCACGTCTTTATGTTGTCACATACTTGTTCTTATAAGTCTAAGTCATGATAATCAAAGAATCTTGTTTTATAAAATTAAATGGGAAAACGTAAAAACAACAATGTTGTCTATGTTTTAAATATTACATTGTTTTAAAACTCCTAGTAGTGATTTTAGACAGGCATATTGCCTTTAATCATAATGCATATTATAAGTCATAATTTTTAATAAGATTAAATGCAGAAATTATCTCTCAAGTAGTATTTTAATATCTATAATTTTTTTGTAATCATTTGATGTCATAAGTGCTTAATGTGCTCGGAGATATCATTATTTTGTTTAAAGTTGTAATTGTTAAATATAAGGATGATATTTCAAAGCTTAAAGACAAAGAAAGTAAATTTTTGACCTCAGATTTTTACTCCACATTATATCTTCTTTGTATATATTATGTTAAGTAATTAGTAATTTTTTAAAATAATATAGCAATTTATTTCTAACTGATTTTACAACATATTTAAAATTCAACACTAACTAAATTTATAAATAATTACAACTGTACAAATCATGTCCATGGTGAAGAATGCTAGCTGTAATTCTCCCGCTGAATTGCAATCTCGATTCTGTGGGTGCAAAATGAATCGACCCTCTTGTCACTTGTGGAGGCAATGAGTCGAGGTGTAATCTCTTAGAAATCATTGAGCACTAAGACTAGTTATTATTTATTACACTACATATTATTTTTTTTTTTTACTATTATTTATTTATAAATCATGTATTCTATCAAAAGAATTTTAATGTGGAGAATATAAGATCAATCTACCCTTATAATGTCAGAAGATAGTAAAAAAAAACTGTCATTTTCCTTTACAACATTGCAAAGCCCTATTATCTACCAACTTATCTTAAATGCCTGTGTGCTACTTCAATCTTGTTTTTCGCTTGATTTTTGTATCAAAAATTTGCATTGCATAGCATTTGCATGAATTCACATAATAGAACATAAACTCTGTGTAATATATTTGTAAATACAATTGCGATACAAACACTGCTTCCAAGAGAAATGTATGTATAAATATATTATCTCTATTCGGTCATCACCAGATTAGATTTCCTTAGATGAGTTGCATTGTTAGTCATGTCAATCATGATTTTGATTGTCCTCATGTGGAAATTATAATATACTAGGTTCTTCCACGGGCTTTACCCTCGTGAATAACTATTTTTAATGATACACCTTTGATGCAAAATAGAGGTAATCAGTTCACCATACAACCTTTCTTCCCATCTTTTTTTTTATGTGAGAGGTGGCAAACGGGCAGGAGGCTCACCTCTCAAAAAAAACCGTAACCATTGTCCCCTCTACATTGATACCAAAATTAATCATAATCGTTTTAGTGGATTAGGCGTGAAAACATCACAAACAATTTTACTTTCGCATTTATAATATTAGTTAGTATTTTTTATATGTACCACAGATATTTATCAAAATTCTCATATTAAAATGCTTAAGTCTCTAATTATGGGAGGATACTTTCAGTTCACCTAATGATTCATATCAATTAACACATTTGCTGTTCGAACATTGGACATAATAGGTACAACATTGCAATGACCCATTTTTAATAAATATCATTAAACAATTAAAGTGTTAAGTATATTGTTAGTATGCTTATATCATTGTTTAATCAACTTGCTGATGGTCATTGTAGTGAATACTACAATGTAGTGCCGAGAGAATTAAAATGCAGCAATATTTGCGACGGAATAGTCGAGAGGAGGATAATTAGAAAGTGGGAATTGAGTGGAATTTGGGCCACCAGAAACCTCACTTGTCTATTAAAATGCAATGTTCCAAGTCAATCCTCCATTAGGGGGTTCTTCTCTCTAAAATTTAAATTCTGCAAAAAAAAAAAACTGTTAATCAGTCATAAAAATTTGACTCTTAATAGAGAATCCACACTATCTCCCTGCTAAATCTCATCTTAATTTTGTTAGCAGTATAGTTGTCAAAAGGTAACAGATAAACAGTTAGTTGCTTGCATTCCACCTGATGGTAAGTGGAAGTAGCGACCTTTGCCCTTCGGGCTTAGTAAAAAAACGCGAAGGCAGCTGGCTAATACTGTTACGGAAGGCAAACTGCACTAGCCGTCTTTACCCTGTCCACCCACAAGATACAACTGATTATACACTGGCTGATATCGAAACGTGGGTGACGAGCAGTCACTTCACGAGTTGTTTACCAACGTACAACGGTGGTAGCCAAGCAGGCGGACATTTAAGCCCTGTCGCCTGCTAAAACAAAGGCTTTCTCATTTAAAAATTTTAATGGATTATATCTAAAATAAAAATTCTCTCGTCGCGGTGTTTATTATCACACTCCTTCGAAACGGCATGATATATTTTTATAAAATCGGTCAATTAAAAATTTTTATTTTTATTTTTTGACAATTTTTTTATTATTTTTTCATGTGACGTCAAAAATACATATAACCCAAAATTTTCACCCTTCCACCACCCTGCCACCAACGCCAATTTTTTAATAGCGATATTAGTAATAATTTTTTATAATAATTTTCACCAGTGTCACTTCTGTTCACAATTAGACTCAGTTAAGGGGCGCTGCTATCGGGTCCCAGATTTTTTTTCGGGGCAGCATAACGTCTGCCGGGCCCGCTAGCTCGATATAAAATTCTAAAAATATTAATGCGTTAAAAATCGTTACTAAGTGTTGAGGTATGCACAAGTTTTCTTTTTGGTCTTAGCTTACGCCGTGATACTTCACCGCGTGATTCATTGTTTAAGTATTTTGGTGTTAACTTCATAAACTTATTTCATATCCTGTGCTTATAACGCGAACTCGGGTTAGTATCTGCAAAACAATTTTTATGGCCTTTTCTGAAATAAAGATATGCGTAAATAAAATATTCAAAAGGACCAACATCTTATTAATATTTGCTAATTTCATATTAGAAATAACTTTTGCAACTGAATGGCAGGATCGGTTTTGATGAAGTTTCGTATCGCGATAATTTGAATCTGAAGTTTGTATCATGATATCTTAGTCTAACACAGATGAAATTGCAGGAAAAATTGTGTACAAAGTATATTCATTCACAAATTACAAAAACAAACTTCAATTAATACCAATATCGTCAAATTCTCTTATATTTTATCTCATATCCTTATATCCCATATTTAATGAGATAAAACATTAATATTATGAAGATTTTTTTTTTTTTTTTTTTTTTTTTTTTTTTTTTTTTTTTTTTTTTTTTTTTTTTATGTTAGAAGTTGGCAAACAAGCATACGGCCCACCTGATGGTAAGTGGCTGCCGCAGCCTATGAGCGCTTGCAGCACCATTAGTAGGTGCCACTCACGCGTTGCCAACCTCGAGATATTAGTTCGCCCAGTAATTTCACTAGCGTACAATGCCCTTCAAACCGAACACAGTAGTGCCTAAGCACTACTATTTGGCGGCAGAATATTGGACACTGCGGTGGTACCTACCTAGCCGGCCTCTTGCAATAAAAGACCTACCACCAGTGTGACTGATTGCACTGGTGGAATAATTTAAATTCCTGTGTGCCTTGCTTAATCTTCGTATCGTAGCGCTTATAAGTTAACCCTTTTTTTTTATAACGGGGAGGAAATCTGCTACCAGATACCCGGTTTCATGGGGAGCAGAACCGGGTAGGGTGAGGTTCCATGACAAGGTGGCAACGTCATGGGGACCCAATAAAACCTTCTCGGTGGCCGACCTGAGTGCGTTTGTCAGGTTAAGGTTAGTTAACATTTTAGGTTAATCTGTCATGACATCTCACAAATTACTACGCGATTTTCTCAATTTCCTAACTTAAGACTCAACTAAGAATCTAAGCTATGGTACATTCAAATATGATCAGTGTGACCGGAGATATGGGCTGATTTCTCTGTAGTAAAAACCACGCAGTCGTAGTCGCGAGGAAAAGTCTAGTACATTAATAATGTAACTGTGTGTATGCTGTTTATAAGTTGAGGTTTGCGGCGGGAAATGTTAACGTACGTGACGTTCCGATTAATAACAGTAGGTTTTGAAATGAACGTTCAAAATTTTCACAGTAAGGCCGCGTTTCCACCAGAGATTTACAAGGATGTTTAGTGAGCGTTTTTTTTAAGAACCAATAGAATCGCTGCATTTATTTAGCCCTCAGCGCAGCACCTGTGAAGACGGCTTAGGAGAGCGAGGCTAGAGAGCGATGGTTGTTTTTTTTTTTTTTTTTTAGAAGTTGGCAAACAAGCATACGGCCCACCTGTTGGTAAGTGGTTGCCGTAGCCTATGAGCGCTTGCAGCACCACTAGTAGGTGCCACTCACGCGTTGCCAACCTCGAGTTATTAGTTCTTAAATCTCGTTCGCCCAGTAATTTCACTAGCGTACAATGCCCTTCAAACCGGAACACAGTAGTGCCTAAGCACTACTATTTGGCAACAGAATATTGGACACTGCGGTGGTACCTACCTAGCCGGCCTCTTGCAACAAAAGACCTACCACCAGTGTGACTGATTGCACTGGTGGAATAATCTCTGTTGTGACAGAGGTTATCCCAACAGCGGGCGATGGGGTCGTCACAGCCCGACGCCTTTAATTTTGTTGTTGTTGATGTTGTTGTTAAGAGTGTTTCGACGTTGGTTAAGAACTAATATTTAATCAAATTCTTTCTTTATTGACAAAATAAATACAGGTTTACAATATTTAGAGTACCTGGTTCCTGAACTAGATGAACTGTATCTCAGGAACCAGTCCCTGCCACCAATCAGTTCACAATATAGTTTACCCAAAATAAAAGGTATTACAAGAATATAAAAATAATATAATAATAAAAATAAATAGAATCGGATGGAATAAAGCGGAATGGAATATGGAATCTATGGAATATGGAATCTATGGAAACAATGCGTTTATTTATTTATTTATCTCTAGTGAAAACGCAGCCTTTAAGCGTGTTTCGTCGGTCATAGTTTGGGGATATTCAATCGAAATGCGGAAAGTGACAAATGCGGAAATGATTGGAATACCAGCGCTATATGAGACTTGTTTTGTTTTTAAAGTTTAATCGCTATTAAGAAGAAGTCCTTATGATCTTGAATGAATATGCCGATTTTATCCAAATATACATTATTACTACGAACTTTGTTTCGCTTTGGGGATATGAGTTATCTTCACTACATAGTATAAAACTAAGTCGCTTTCTCTGTCCCTATATCCCTATGTATGCTTAAATCTTTAAAACTGCGTAACGGATTTTGATGCGGTTTTTTTTAATAGATAAAGTGATTGAAGGAAGGTTTATATGTATAATAACATCCATTAAATAGTGGAGCAATACCGTTATTTTTGAGATTTCTAATTTGATGTCGTAAATAATTACATTTTTTCCGCTTACATTGCAACAAACGCAGGCTGAACCCTACGAGATTTATCAAAATAATGTACTAAGTATTGTACAAATTAAAAAGGTCTACAGAAAACTCCACGATGGTATATGTCTATCTCTTATAGATATCCCACAATAACATTTTTTTTGTCATTTACTTCGCGTGTGGGCCACGGGCAGTAATGAATAAATCAAAACTACTGGGTCGATTTTAATAATTTTTTCAGTGAATGACATAGGCTATATATTTTATACCCGTGCAAAGCCGGAGCGGGCCGCTAGTATTTTATAAACTAGACCTATATACTGTTTTTGTTCTTAAATTCATTTATCAACACCATTTTGTTACTAGGTATTTTTTAACTAGGATTAGTAAATTAACATGTGTACGCTTAGCTGTAATTATGGGCTTAAGAAGAGTGTGTTATAAGATCTTATGAAAGCAATCTACGGGTCTTTATATCTTGTCATAAAGGAACTTAAATTAATTTGCTTTTTGGGCACGTATCTATTTTTAAAGTGTAGTAATGAAATTGGTGAAATATGACCACTGAGTTACCTCTTCTAAACTGTTAAAGGTGGCTCATTAAATCATTTCACTTGTAATAAAAAAATGCGAAAAAATTGTTTTGAATTCTTTTTATTTAAAATATTTTTTCGCATTTTTTTAGAAAACGACGAATTAGAAGAAGAAAAAATATTTTTCGGTTCCATATTTGTTTAACTATGAGATGACAATAATAAAATTATTATGAAATGTATAAATCATGTTTCTACTACCTAGAATTTCAGAAAATATTACATTTTTAAGCTACTTTAAAGTTGAATGGAATTTATAAAACTAAAAATGAAATGAATTAAACAGCATTTTTCATTTTTTCAAATTTTGCACTAATATTGTTACAATTAAAAATGGTTTGCTGAAATTCGTTTATACAGTTTCGACTATGTATATAAGCCCACTAATTGCATTGGCAATTAGTATGTTTGAATACGGCGTGAATGCACCCATTGCAATACCTCCTTCTGGGGACAAACATTAATCTCAGTTATTACAGCGTTTTTTATCCGTACTCATTATCATTAGTAACACAATTCACTGGTCCTTCTTATCGTGTGGTTAGTGCCCAACCTCTCAGAGTTAATCAGGTCGCCCAAATAGATATGACTTGACTTCTCTCTTCCTAGCATTATTCCCGGTATTTTCAGATGGTATGTGGTAGCTACCGGGACCGACAGCTGAACGTGGCAAGGTGGGGTAACCCACAAGGTCAAACGACAAACCCCGAAACAGATAACCCACACCGAAACAGATATTTGCCCAAGCCGAGTCGAACCCGCGACCGTCGAGGCCACAGGCATTCTTGCTACCGATACGCCACAATGGTCGTCAAATAGATATTACTTGACTTAGCAACTACCATCAAATTGACTGTAGCCGACTATTTACGCGCCCTCCGAAGCACGGAGACGCTCAGTTGAAATACAACTACGCGTTCACCATACACGGACCGTCCCTTAAGCTGCTTAACCCACTCATCATTCACCGACCAGTGAGCTGACTTAGCTATAATCCTCGTAAATAAGTGTAATAAAAATAATTCATTAAAATTTAAAATGCGACATTAATTATTGACTAGCGGGACCAACGAAACGCCGATTGTTCAGACTTCAGACACAACACTATTGTGTCTGTGTTGTCTCACACTGTTCTGTCTGTTATACAGACAGATAATATTTTTATATACACCTCTAGGTGTAAAAGTGTGATTCTAATATTTTTATTATAATCACTAAAGATAAGCCGATTCTTGATTTGATAGTGAGCTGAATTTTAATGATTTTTAAGCGGATTGCATATAAAAATTATTACCAATAAAAACCTTTTAAAAGATTAAATCCGCGGACTGTACACTAAATTTTTCTAACGGACACTAAACAATTTTGTCAATATGAAGTTTTTAAGTAAATTGTAAACCAGAAAAATATTGAAACATCTATATACATATAAACAAACATTATAAAAACGTCTATATCTATTATATAAAATTAACGTGCCACAGTTTTAGTTACCATACTACTCCTTGACGGATTTTGAGGAAATTTTATATGTATATAAAGTAGGTCTGAGGATAGATTGTTATCTATTTTTTGTACTCTTAAGTGATAACGGTTGTCCACTCCAAAAGTTTTATACTTAGGATGGAAATTTTTATAATTATGGTTGCATAATATATGCATACAACCGTAAATTTTCACCCTTCTACCATCAATCCCTATTTTTTAATCCCGATATTTAGTAATTCTGTTCACAATAAGACTAAGTTAATAAGTTAGGAGGCGCTGCAATCGAGTCTCAAATTTTTTCAGGCTAGGACAATGTCTGCCGCTAGTTGTATAATAATATTTTAATTTCTTACCCTGGATATATATTATACAGCCCCGTTCCTTTTGTCAGCAAAATAAAGACGAAATTCAACAAACGCCGTCTCAAATCTGCTTACGTAAGCTTTTAAAGAACATCTAGCTATCATATAGCTATCATATAGCTATGTTTTATTTATTTATTATTATTTTTTTTTTATTTGTCATTAAAAATTACAAAATCATGTTACAATATATCAAAGATACAATTAAACCGTTAACGGTTTGTCTTGGCATCATTATTCATATTAATTCTATGTAAAATTTGAAGTAGATTGGACCAAGGAATCAGGAAGGTTGTCCCTATAAACTTTGTCCCCTTTTTCCGGAAATCCTTTCTTATCGGATGCCTAAGTCATATAAAGAACACACCCTCCAAGTTTCAGGTCTCTACGATCTGCGGTTTAGGCTGTGCGTTGATCTGTCAATCATTCAGGAAAAAGCATTTTATTTAATTTAATAGATGTGAAAGTTTGTAAATTTGGATATTTATCTATTACAGTTAATGAAATACTTGCTGTATTGACCTCTACCTATTTCGTTGGGTTTGTGAGCTATAGCCCGCTGACAGACGGACGGATGGACAGCGGAGGCTGGTAGGGTTCAGTTAGTACCCTTTGGGTACGGAACTTTAAAAACGCAATACATAAACAATTCCAATGGATTGAGACATTTGTGTATTAACATTTTGGCACATTCGCCTGCAAATTCTATCATTCGTCACACCGACATCGGAACCCCATTTTCTCTTTTAAGGGGTTGAATTTTTAAAACCCTCGGTGCTCGTCTACGATATAAGGTGCTTTTGTTTAATGTAGCAGACATTACGTTTATCTTATATAAATATGACTTAGTTTAGTCAATGGTTTCACCTGCGTTACATAAGGATTTCAGTTCTTTTGTATCAGCACTTAAATTTCGGTATAATTGTGTCCGAAAATTCAGACCAATTAATACTATTTAGACTATTATTATAAATGTGGAAGTACCTCTGGCTGTCTGTTACGTTTTCACACCTTACTTGCGGAACCGATTTTGAAGATTTTTTCGCAAAAACCTTGAAGAAAGTGATATATGGGATGAATTTTGTGTCTTTCTATTTCAATAATTGAGATTAACAGCAGTACTCATGAATATACCTCATACATACATGTGTTTCGAAAGAAATCTACGAGGTGAAGCTCTCATACAATAAAATAGTTTTTGATTATTATGCCGGTTTTTATTCCCATTGAAACATAATAAAAATTACAGATTTCGTATATAAAAATGGCAATTTCCTCAAATAATATATTCAATTATGATAATAAAATAAAAGTTTAGCGATTAATCCAATGTTCGAAAGCGTCTAAGCTGTTGGTAGTCGCTTCGGAACGAGAATGTCAATTTATCTCAGGAGAAGCGAGTAAGCTAGTGGAACCAAAGGATTAGGATGGCAATTGACAAACTGCAGTTATCCGAGTGAAATGGAGTTTAAACCGATTACTCGCACCTGCAGGATCCTGCACTAAATCTTTTATACTCGAAGACTATTTGACTACGAGATACGAAGATATTTCGTTATCAGTAAATCGATATTGAATTTCTTATTACGTATGTAAGTAGTCACATAAAGAAACTGGTACTGATGGTAGCGGTAGGCCGTAACGGGTAGGTGGTCGTCGTGGTGGTGTAGTAGGTGTAGGCCTTTTAATGTAAGAGGCCGGCTAGATAGGTACGACCGCATTGTCAGATATTGTACCGCAAAGCAGTAGTGTATTTTGCATTACTGTGTGTCTGTTTGAAGGACACTGTAGCTAGTGAAATTATTGGGGTAATGAGATTTAAGAATCAATATCTCGAGGTTCGCAACGCGTGAGGTATCTACAAATAATGGTGTTGCAAGCCCTATCATGCTACGACAGTCGCTTACCATCATTTGGACGGTATGCCTGCTTGCTTGCTTGCAGCTTTGTCACAAAAAATAAATAAATAATGCGTTTAAACTTTACATATTTTCAGTATCAGGCATATTAATGATTACTCGCTCTCGCTTCGGTTTGCTAAAATAAAAAAATCTTAATATTTAACAAACATAACTAAATTGGTAACTGGTTTGTAGTTTAAGTTATCTTCTTAAGAAGTGCCGAACATTGCCCTTCGAAAAATTAATCTAGGTGCACATGATTATCCCATATAAAGTGCTCACCATAATGACTGCTCAGACATATTGGCTCTTGCAAAAAGCCATTTTTGAGGCAGGAAGCCATTTACAATATACTTAGGTATAGATACGGTCTTATAAGAGTCCTTCTAGTTAGGTAACTTCCACCCACAAAAACTGTGGAATCCGCAATGACTTATTTCGATAGCTTTTTCGATGGTTTATGTATTTTCAAAAAAAAAAGATTATATAGTTTAAATCTAAAGGTAGCATTGACTATTCAATTGTACAACAATGTTAAAATGTAGGTAAAGAGAATTTACTAGTAGGGAGTTAGAAGTTCCTAAGATTCTCGGGAGCATAAGTGACTTTTTCAACTTTGCACCTGCGTTTGCACCTTAAAACCCCATCTAATCTGAATTTCCAACTTGTTTGACTAATATTTTACCGCTGACTTTACTCATCAAGAGGTAGCTTAACTGTATACTATTTTCGAATACCCGCACCTGCATTTGCACCTTAGTGGAATAGTTCTGGCTTGACTTATTATTCGGTGGTCCAAGTTTTTTTTGTCCGCTGTAGCTTAGTGGGACTAGCATCACCATCCTAATGGGAGCCGTTGAGTGTGTAGCTTTTATTTGGAGATTTAAGAACCAATATTCTGAGGTTGGCAACACGAGAGACACCTACAAATTTGTTGTGTTACAGGCGCTCATTCGATAACCGCTTACCATCAGATAGGTCGTATGATAGCTTACTAACTTAGCCAAAAAATACTACTATATCTGATAATTACATTAAGGACACTACATTAACGGCAAATAAATTCATAGTACTGTAAAAAGTTCCATTTAAACTGGAACAACTCCATATTTTGCGAAGAAACATTATTCGTATCCAAATGCACATAGTAATTAGTTTTTAAGTGCATTTCAACTTTTTATTAATGAAGTATACTTTTGTTCCAGGTTCACGACTGCGTCAAGATATCATAATGACTTTAGTATTTGATAAAAATTAACCGTGATAAAGAAATGATAACAATATCACAACAAACATGGACGGCGTGAAAAAAATACATTCGGGAACATTGTATCGGTAAGTTTTTCTTTATTCTCTAAATGGATCAAGAACTGCGTTGACCTGCCTAGTTTTTTTTAAGTGACATATGCGATCTAAAAATAGTACGTCTATGCATGTGGTTGTTTGTCAAGGGTGTATTATAATGAAGGCTCTGTACTTGTAATATTTAAATAGATTTAGTCGTACAAATGTTGTACTTCATTAGTTAAATTCGTCTTCAACTCTCCAAATTATAATTTTAAAAACATGTTATATATTACAATAAAGGAGACTAAAGAAATTATTTTTAATGCCTTATTTTTTTGCTTTGTATTATTTTCAAATGTGTTATAAATTTGTCTGATGTTTTTTTTGTGTTTTTTTGTGAACTACTTTCCAAAAGATCCTATAAATCTTTTGATGATCCGATCTAGGGCTGCGGATTTATAGAACGGTGCTCAAAATATAAGGGTAATTAAACCGCGACCGCTCCACTGTATTACGTAACGCTCCATTGTATAAAGAAGTTAGTCATTTTTATACCATAAAGATAGCGAACAAGAGTATGGGCCGTCTGATACTTAGTGGTCACCGAGGTCTGTAGATGTATTGTCAGCAGCATAATGAGCGCATTGCCAATCCGAGGAAACAAGAAGACAAGAGAAGGAAAAGGATAAGAAGAGGTGGGAGTTTGGGCCTTTGGCTTATATGATGTTCTGTGGGACGTTAGTACTGTCTCGATCAAGACTACTAGTGGCCGGGCTCTACTACGACTAACAAATAAATAATTAGAAACTAAAAATGTAATATACAAGAAGATGAAAGACCTCTTATCCAATCTTAATATATATTTTACCTATCCCCATTCTAAGGCGCCAGCTGCACGTTTCTTTAATATTATAATTTGAATTTTCCTACTACAATGAAATATCGTAGGCACGGTACATTGATGCTGGGTATTCAATAGAAGCTGTATTCAGGTCGTTACACAAGTTCGAATTGTGTCGCTCGGGTTCGGCTGACACTCCTAAAGCATTAGGCTAAGCCTTAATGTACACTTGCGTAATAGTTATCATGTTGTAGAAAATTTCGAAGGTTATTCTATTTGTAATCTGCTATATAGGGCTTCTCAATTTGAAGCGAAAATTTATTTTGCCTCGTTAAGCGATATTTTGAAATTATTTATTCGAGTCACTGACATGCTTCATGTGACGTGTTGTATCAAAATAGCGACTGTGCATATGGACTCTGACAGCATGATTAATAGGAAAATGCTAGAAATCTTCATTAAAGATCATTTGATTACCATAAACATCACATTAGAAACCTCAAAAATAACAGTATTTCTCCACTATTTAATGGATGTTATTATACATATAAACCTTCCTTCTCAATCACTCTATCTATTAAAAGAAACCGCATCAAAATTTCTTGCGTAGTTTTAAAGATTTAAGCACACATAGGGATATAGGGACAGAGAAAGCGACTTTGTTTTATACTACGTAGTGATTAAAAAGCTAACTACTTGAAATGCTCTTTCTCTCATTTACATAAAAACAAATAAAACTGAAATTATTGTAGCTACCGCTGTTATCGCATTCACTCGTTGATTTCATAATGTAATAAATTGTAATTTCAAATGGTTGTTAATTGTATACTACTAGAAGCTAATTAAAGTTTGAATAACAAATAATTATTTCCTGTGTTGACTTAATATTGTTATAGTTCTGTCTCACGAGGGCGGGTGAGCTATGCATGGTCTCTGCCCTCCTTTTTCTCAGACCTTTTTTAGGGAAGTTAAGGTAGGTTTTCCTTCACATGCTTTCGCTACGCCCTACAGACAAACCAACGCTTCCTGGGTTTTCCTATGGGTCTGTTCTGTTGCAGACTACAATTTGTCATGATTATTAAGACAAATTTAATGACATCATATTTGTTGTTAAAAGTTGACGCAACACTGCATGCCATAGAAGTAAACACATATACACTAGAATAACATTTCCCTTCGTCTTTGGCACTCTTTTCCTAAAAATCATCAAAACTTGAGTTTATAATTATATGTTGTCTCAAATATATTATGCGTCCCAACTCTCCCCCCTGCTTCCATCATATTAATTTTAATTAACCCCCATCATTCATGACGTAATAACAATTACAAAGGTTACATTTGTTAAACATTTATAAATTTTGATAAATAAATTTTCATTAATAAAATTAAAAATGGAGTGAGTAGGTCCTTATCCCTAAGCTTCATTTCAACAACGTTTTCTTGCAGTATAAGTTATAGCGATGACCGTGGCTTCGCTCGCTATGTCTACATAGTTATTGTTTAGATAATTGTTAAGCAAATAAACTAACAATTCTTTCGCTTTATTATTATATTGTTGTTACACCAACTCTACATGGCATCGCGCGCCCGCGCTTTCTTTCTTATTTCTCGGCTACTATGTATCGTATCGTGATGTTAAATAGTCTATAGCCTTCCTTGAGAAATGTACTATTAAATGCAAAAATATTTTAGCTCGTTCAACTAAACGAAATAACAAAAACTCTTCAGTTTTATAATAAATATTGGTATAGATAGATCTTTCATTTAGAAATTATTTTTTATATATATATATTAATGTAGAATTTTTTTTCATTAAGAAGAATGATAACAATTTTTCTTTTAATAAATCACTTCTAAGAAGTAAAGTCATCGTTACTGTCCTTTGTAAAGGTCATAATAACATGAAGAAAAATTGGATCTAAAGATTATTTCACACTTTTCGCATTTGCATTTATAATGGATAACGAGAATTACGCTAGTGTGTACATCGCACAAGCATTGTTTGTTGCAAGCCATTAGCTGGTTTAGGTTGTGCCGGCGGACAGACAGTTCCATTGTTTGTGTTCTAAGCTGGGATTATCCCGGCCAACATGCAATTGTACCTGTACTCGTATTTAAATATAAACCCTTCATGTATTTTTATGTTCTATTTACATACGTTCTGCTTTAGAATACTGTGTTTCTGAGTCTTCTGTTTAATGCACTATATTTTACCGGAGTAGTTGTTTTAATTAATAAAGATAAGTATTATAATCTTATTGTTATTTGTCTTTCACAAATGAGCTGGCTCGATTGGGGAAGTAGTACCCTCTCACAGAAAATCGGCGTAACATAACAGTATCAGTAAGTACTGTTGCGTTTCGTGCGATGAGAGAGCACCCGGACGTCCAATCTCGCACCCCTTTTGTTCCCTTCCTTTCTTCCCTTCTCATCCCGTGTGCCATTAACGCGACATCAATCTCGAGATATTGGTTTTTAAATTTCCTTTGCCCAGTAATTTCGCTAAACTTCCCTTCAAACTGAAACACAGTATACTACTTGAAGATAGAATAACTGACAAAGCGGTGGTACCTACCTAGCCTCTTGTAATAAAAGGCCTACAACCAGTATTAAAATTACACTACAACGCTCATTGCCGGCTGCGCTCACTGGTGGGTTAAGCAAGTCGCTAGATGGGTGATCGCATTATGGTAGTTTAACACTTCTCCGCGCTTTGAAGGGCACGTAAAAAGTCGGATAATAGTCGAAAAGTCATGCCAGAGAACTATATGGGCGACTGAACAACTTTGACACTAGGGTGGCCACTAACCACTCATAAGAAGAAGGCTACAACGCTTCATTACTTCTAGTTTTTTTCTCTCTAGTTTAATCTGGGCACTGGCGTCACGAACTGCTCTTTATGGATTAATTACCTACAGCTTATTTCGCTTACGTAATATATTATTCTAATCAATTGTTTTATATGTGCGGTCACGTAGCTGAGTTCAGATAGCAATCGCTTTGTATAAAAATATTAATTGATCGTTTAAAACAATAAATGACTTCAACTGAATGGTGAAGTACACATTATTTTTCACGCGTTGCCTGTTATACTTGTCAATAGTTCCTCTTAAGTCCTTGATTACAAAAACGATTATCCCATTTCTGAAGTCGATTATGAAGTTTTAACTCATACAGTAATGTTAACTAGCGTTTGATGCAAGCTACAACAGAGAAAATCACACAACGCCATCTTGGGACTCCTCTCTCTCTCTTTTTTTAGTTTATTGGTCCATAAAACTAACAATCAAAATAAAAAGTACTACTGGTCTGGTCAATAAATGACAATCAAAATAAAAAGTACATTAAGTATAACAAAATATGTAAGAACTTATCTATGATTTCATTTCTCTAGATATAGACACAACATGCATTCTCAAGTATAACAATATAACTAAACTAAGCATCTAACCTAAGGTAGCTAGACAAATAATAATAAAAAATTTAAAATTAATAAAATTAAATCACAAACTAGTTACTTAAAAAGATCTTTTAAAATGTTACGCAAAGAGGTTAAGGAACTATTGGTAACTCAAACTCAAAATATTCTTTATTCAAATAGGCTTTTAAGCGCTTTTGAATCGTATGAAAAAAAATATGATATTTATCTCTTGAAGAGAACCCCTTTCTCAAAATTCGGCAACGCACCTGCATACCCTCCGGTGTTGCAAATTTTCATGGGCTGCGGTGATCATTTCACATCAGATAAGCCCAGTGCCCGTTTGCCCCGTCTGAAATAATATAATTCTTCGCCGGTGTCAACGAGGTACCTTGTTTCGCGCATTGCGACTAGCTTTCACATCTTCATCATACGATGTACTGGATTGCTCTATCCATTGACCATTCGCATGCAACTTTGACCTCCCTTGAGGGCAGTTACGGCCGCCTGGTGACGATGTTAAGGCCGGTATTAAAACGATAACATTGGATACAATTCGAAAAATGAAAAAAGTACAATGCGGATTTTATCTGTGTAGTATTTTCACGTTTCGGATGACTTCATTTAAAGAATCGCTTTAAAGAATCGCAGCCACTTGTGACAAACTTCGGTGCGGTCAATTTAGATTATGTGTGTTGTACATTACAAACTATATATACAGAATGCAACCAAACAAAGGCGTAACCAACATTTGGCCTAATTCTCCTCTTTCCTCTTCTGTAGTTATCTGTTAAATAGTTCAAAAAACATTATATTCTGTGTATTTAGCAAGGTCTAGGGGGTGGTCAGTTGCCCATCCCCTCCTACCTCGCTCCGCCTATGCATCCAAATCTCATTAATGTAAAACTAAAAAAAAAACTAAAAATTATTTAGTACAGAATTCGTATATAATACAGCAAAGCGTGTTTTAAAAACCGTGCACTAAATAGATGTAATAAAGAAGTCCAAAGTGGGTAGTTGAATCGCATTTAGCGGTTAACGAAATAACCTACAAGTGTTCATTGTTCGTGAGTAATGAGTTTATAACTGAAACGCTTGTACTTATTTACTTATTTTGTTATACTTATTATTGTACTAGTTTCTGCCAGCGACTTGAACCCAATTCAATCCTTAAGGGGTGGAATTTTTGAAAAAAAAAAACCCGTGTTTATAAACTGTTTGTCTAAAAACAAAGATTCATGTTTCTAGTTTCAAAAATGTTTGATTTACGTACAAACTTTCACCCCCTTATTGATTCAATTTTGAAAAATCCTTAGATTTAGGCTGGGTGTTGATATGTCAGTCAGGTTTTGTCCTTTTATATATATTATATATAATATTTTTTTGGGTTCCGTACCCAAACTGTGGTCACGGAATTCCTAAGCCTCTATTTGTAAAACCGTAATTGTTAGCGGCTTGAATTTTTCACAGAATATGTATTTCTATTACCGCTACCATAACAAATCACCGGCGTCGGGATGTGACGACCACATCGCCCGCTGTTGGGATAACCTCTGTCACAGCAGAGATTATTCCACCAGTGCAATCAGTCACGCTGGTGGTAGGTCTTTTGTTGCAAGAGGCCGGCTAGGTAGGTACCACCGCAGTGTCCAATATTCTGCCGCCAAATAGTAGTGCTTAGGCACTACTGTGTTCCGGTTTGAAGGGCATTGTACGCTAGTGAAATTACTGGGCGAACGAGATTTAAGAACTAATATCTCGAGGTTGGCAACGCGCGAGTGGCACCTACTAATGGTGCTGCAAGTGCTCATAGGCTGCGGCAGCCACTTACCATCAGGTGGGCCGTATTCTTGTTTGCCAACTTCTAACATAAAAAAATCCATTTAAAACTAAAAGGGAATAAACATGGGCTACGGTAAGCTACTATCAAGTAGGTCGTTTCCTTATTGCCACCTTTTTGGTATAAAACAGGCCATTTGCTTATTACTCCTTGGTAGTAAAAAATATATTCATAGAAATTGTGAATACCTATAACTTGAACCTGCTATTAAGTTTTTCATTGGCAAACGGAACTAGATTTTCAATTACGGTCCCGGTATTGAATCAGTACTGGGGTAAAGTTTATTTTCTATTCCTAGAAGCTGATGACTGGTCGATTGAAAAAACAGTTCGTAGTAAAAAGTCGCTTTTAACCGCCTTAATTAATTCTGTGTTTGCACAAATTTGCAGTTGTGTTTTTATCCTTCGAGGGTTGGTCAACATGAGCTATCAACCATCAACTACCACCAGCCATGGTGGTGAACCCTAGCCTAAATGATTGTTTTACAGTAGTCATAATTATGCATAACAAGTACTGGCACAAGGTATTGGAGAGGTGCAGTGAAAATATGATTTGCTTGTATTTAGAGTTATATCTCCCACACTTGGTAGGCACAATTAAAGAGAAATATAATATTCTTACTTATAATCAGTGAACTATCTTAAATATAAAGAATCGTCAAAATGCTCTAGTTTTATATTATACTAGCTTCTGAACGCAGCTTCGCCCGGTTAGTAGTGGATTTTTAATAGAGTACAATTAATAATGGAAATATGAATTGGTTCTCCATACTAACTTTAAAACGACCCCTTTAAGAGTGTAATTTTTGAAATCTTTATAACACGTGTTTCTTTATCTCTATTTTCTGGCCTAAAATAAATATCTGTTATATTACATGCTTCAAGGTTCTAAGGTAAAAAGATGGAATTTCAACCCCTTTTTACCCCCTAAGAGTTAAACAACCGATACGATCTACGGAACTTTCAAGAGAAGAGCGTATTCTTTCCCTAAAGGTTGGCAACGCACCTGGATGCCTTCTGGTGTTGCAGATATTTATGGGTGGCGGTGATCGCTTAACATAAGATGAGCCTCCTGCCCGTTTGTCCCCTAATAAAAAAAAAAAAATCGGAAATTCCTTCCGTCTTATCTCGACTCGTGGGAAAAAATAAACGGATTTTAACCAAGAGTTTCAAAGGCGTTGATAAGTCAGTGAGTCAGGTCTTCTCCATTTAAAATTATATAGTTAGATGACTAAGTTCACTAAAGAGAATTGACATGCTAATTGAAAAAGTAAGAAATCTCCATTTTAATATCTCGGCTTCGCAAAGACTGCTCGAGCTTTGCGTTTGAATCCTTTTCAACGAGTCGTATTTTTTCATACTATTTTTACTTTAAAGATAGAATTTAACGCAACTTTTCTGGTTCATCTTGAGAATTTTGAAAATGTATTTTTCATACTTAATTATAAAACTTATCTTTATAGATATTCTTTTAGAGTGTGTAAATCATTTGCTGTCTGTACAATGGCGTGCATTACATATAACTAGGCATTATTTAAAAAAAGTGTGTGTACTTATGTACACGCGTTAGAAGTTATACTTCTTTGGCGTAACAAGATAAAAATCTTTTCAAAAATTTTATCCTTCGCCTTATTTTACGTTTGTAGAAAAAACGACACTAACAATAGAAAAAGAAAATGGTATATTTTATACATTGAAAGTTTTATTATAACGCATTATATAATTAAATAAAGTTTATTTAAATATCACAAAAAAAGTTTTGACTATAGCTCAATTCAGGGTGTCGATTTTTTGTGACGGTGTGCGCGCTCATCGTAAAAATTTACACTCATCATTTTTCCCTAAAGCGCCAAAAGAAAACCTTCAAAAAAAAAAAGAATAGGAGCATTGCTTTCTTAAGGCATTAGTACTCCTATCGCCTAATAAGCTGGTAGCTTGTGCTAGTAGTAGGTACGACAATAGCCCAAGGGGGTCATCGAGCCCGCAACTGTCAAGTTAACGGAGCGGAATCGGCCCTTTGAGCTATTGAGACTTTAAGCAGTGCTTAACCCATATGTATCAAAAACTATAATAGAATAGCTTCTTACGATAGTATTATATAATACCTAATTTAAATACTATACTTTATAACCCGCGTTTATAACGATTTTTAATGTGCCAACTTGATTGCAATATAGCATAATGTTACTAATAGTAGTAGTAGTAGGTTCTTAAATCTTCTTTGCCCAGTAATTTCAGTAGCTACACCGCCCTTCAATCCGAAACAGTATAGGTACTGGTTTACAGTGGAATAACTGAGACTGCGATGGTACCTACCTCGCCGACCTCTTGCAATAAAAGGCCTACTATCAGTAATAAAATTACAACGCCGGGTGAGCTCATTGATCGGTAAACGATCCGTGGGTTAAGCAACTTTAGGTGCGGTCAGTAGCTACATGGGTCATCGCATAGTGCTATTTCAACTGACCGTCTCCGTGCTTCGGAGGGCATGTAAATAATCGGTCCCGGCTACTATCAGTTTGATAATAGTGGAAAAGTCAAGTCAAAGGCCTACTCGTATATGGGCGACCTGAACAACTCTGACACTAGGTTGGCAACTAACCACTGGATAGAAGAAGAACCATCGTGCGTACGGTCGCCGCCTACCCGATAGCCGGTGACTGGACTCAGAGTGGTGTATGAAAGACGTAGCATGCTTTCATACGCATCGGCGCCCAGTCGCCCAGGTACAACCACATAGAGAACATGCGCACATCGTTACAAAAAGACGCTACTGGGTACAAAATCAGGTTGTGTGAAAGCGAAATGAGTTACCGGACATTCGGCGCCGGATACCCGGCAACCGGCACGTGTGAAAGGGAAGTTATGGTGTAAAAGGACACTAAAGAACAACCCGTTCATTATTATTTCAAGATTACTGTATGTAAGCAGAAGCACGTAGTATTGAGTGCAATACAAAATTTGATTTAAAATTAGCTCTATTGAAATTGATAAACAAGAGTAATACGAAAAAAAAAGTAAGTTTTACATTCTCTTTTACAGTTGCAAAACCTATTAAAACAAATTGAAATTTACCTGACGCCTGTAAATATTTAAATTTAGTTTGTGCTTTATTCTGATTTTTTACGAACAAAATACTATTCGAACAAACCAGTTTTAGTTTTAAAATGTATTAACAAAAACAATTACTTGCGCTACAAAATCTGGATGAGAATAAAGATTCATATATACATTGTTTTTATAGGCAAGTAGGAAGAATTGGTTTTTGATAACGTTGTGGCTCAGCGGTAGCGAACCGTGTGATTCTCGCTCGGGACAGATGTTTGTATTGGCCATACAGGCATGCATGCATGTCGGTCTGGTGTGTTTCTGTTTGCCATTACATATGTTTCCGGTACCCCGACACAGGACAACACCTTAATGGGGGCTAAGTTTTATTGGTTTACTGAGGGTTACTTGTTATTTTTTCAGTGTGCCCATAATTATGCCATTGTCATAATTTATAAGCGTTTGGATCTTTTGTTTACCGTGGTGAAGAAAAATATTAAAACATGGTCAAAACATGGGCGGATCATTAGTGTATACAAAATAAAGGAATTTTAGAAAACTCTTGCTTGTTAAGCTATCTGACTTTTCATGTTACTGAAATCTCATTAGGAACCGTCGTAGTAGTTTTTAACGAACTACGAACAGTATAACATCCAGCAGTTGAAATGATCACGTTTCGCATGTCGACAATTTACTAACTGCATACATGCATGTATTATTAAGAACTAAACACATTTTTCTTTTTTATTTCATGACGGTTGGCACATACAAGTTTTTTCTTTTTATGTTACTAGTTGGAAAACAAGCATATGGCTCAGCTGATAAGTGGTTGCCGTAGCCTATGAGCGCTTGCAGACCGTTAGTAGGTGCCACTCCAGCGTTGCCAACTTCGAGATATTGGTTCTTAAATCTCTTCTGCCCAGTAATTTTACTAGCGTGTACAGTGCCCTTCAAACCTGAACACAGTAATGCCTAAGCACTACTATTTGGCAGCAGAATATTTGACACTGCGGTGGCACCTACCTAGCCGGCCTCTTGTAACAAAAGACCTACCGCCAGTGTTACTGATTGCACTAGTGGAATAATCACTGCTGTGACAGAGGTTATCCCAACAGTTGAGCTTCCGGCGCTCGCACTCATCCCACGAAACGCAACAGTACCTACTGATACCGCTACTTTTATCCGATTTTCTATCAGAAGGTAGTCTTCTCCGCTCAAGCCAGCCCATTTGTGATGGGAGAGGCATGGCTCTACTACTATGAAGTATTAACATTATAATAATTATTATATAGGTTATAATCTATATGTATAATCTCCGGGGTCATTCAAATGAGGCAAGAGTCTTGGGTTGGTGTTGAATTTCCGAAAGAGCACCACCGAATCTTTGACATTTTGTCTGTATGAAACCATATAGTATGTCTATGTAAACAATGCTCTTTGAGTTCTGTGGTCATTATAGTATTGTATGTTATATGTTATTTAGATTAAGTTTCATACATGAAGATATGACTTATATTCTAATTGTGTAGATTATGTTTATATCCGCCCGAAGGAAGCTTATATTTTATGAACACAAAGAAAAAATAAACCTGTCTGTTCGTAGACGTCACGGAAAGCGTCGCAGGTTTTCTGTTGCCTCGAAAAAGTGTATTTTTTATTTCCCTCTGAGACAAAATCTCACATTTCCCGAGAGTTAATTGCTCTTCTAAATACTGGGACGGTCATGACGGAGGTGCATGTTTTGTTTTGTAACACTAGCTTAAGCCGTTGGCTTAAGCATTTTACGGTAATAAAGCCATGCTGCACAAATACAAACAGGTCAGCTCGACCAGAGCCAGACTAGTAGATTCTGTTGCGTTTCGTGCGATGAGTGAGAGAGGCGGAGGCCCAATCTCCCACCCCTCTGTTCCTTTCTCATCTCTTCCGTCCAGTTCCTCGGGTTGGCAACGCGCATTGATACTACAAGTATCGCAAGCGTTCATAGGTTGCGGTGACTGCTTGCCATAGGCGGACCGTATGTTTGTTTGCCAATCGTCATAAAAAATTGTGCAGAACATCGAGTAATTTATATTTCTTTAAATCTGCAGGCCCGGGTCTGTCTGTTTAAAGCGCATAAATTATTGAACCAGTTATAATGCGGCTTTCACCATTTGATTGAGGTTCAATTAAAATCTACGTGATTTGATAACCTAATTTAATAAAATATTCAAAATAGCATATTCAAAGATACATTTTGATTATTACGAAATAGAATTGGCAGACAACAGTTAATTTAATTTTTTAAATCTTTTAACTATAGAGTGGTGGTATTTTTTTTATAATTCATAATCTACTTATTAGGTAAAATCAGACTTCAGTCATTTATTAATGGTTTCGTCAATATAACGTTATAATTATAAAGCTCAAACGAAAACATCTCTTCAAACTTTCAAAGTATAAAGTTTGAACTTTCAAAAGCGCTTTTTGTTTTATTTCAAACTTATATTATCTATAAAAGTAGCGAAAAGAAAAAGTATTGAGCGATAAACTGTTTAAGACAACTTAGCGTTTCAGTAAAGTAACAATTCCCATATATTTATTAATTTGTTAATAATATAGGAAACACTTCCCCTCAGGTTGTGTGGTTTGTGTTTATTTATGTGCCTATAACTTTGAAGACGTGCATCGACAGTAAGCCTGCCTAAGACTACTGACTCATATTAAAGCATGGTTGTGAGTATTCTTAAAACTAATATGATTTGCATCTGTTCACATTATCAAGCAATAAGCATACTAGTTTTCAGCATACACATTGATAAAATCGATACTACCTACTACTTACTAGAATTCTTTTTTATTTTTTTTTTTTTTTATTTTAGAAGTTGGCAAACAAGCATACGGCCCACCTTATGGTAAGTGGCTGCCGCAGCCTATGAGCGCTTGCAGCACCATTAGTAGGTGCTACTCACGCGTTGCCAACCTCGAGATATTAGTTCTTAAATCTCGTTCGCCCAGTAATTTCACTAGCGTACAATGCCCTTCAAACCGGAACACAGTAGTGCCTAAACACTACTATTTGGCGGCAGAATACTGGACACTGCGGTGGTACCTACCTAGCCGGCCTCTTGCAACAAAAGACCTACCACCAGTGTGACTGATTGCACTGGTGGAATAATCTCTGCTGTGACAGAGGTTATCCCAACAGCGGGCGTTTGTATTGGCCGTCACATGCATCTGTTCCGGTATTGTTGTGTTTGTCATTGTCTATGTTTCCGGACCCCCGACACAGGATATCACTATCCTAATGGGCCCCGTTGAGTGTGTAGCGTCTATTATTATTATTATTATAACTGTAAAAAAATCTGTTGTCAAAATTTTATGATGCTTTGTTTTTTACACGGTCCTGAATTTAATATAATTCTTTTTCTCATTTTTACTTTTGGGTTCGGCAATATGACTGTGATGCTGCTTTGCAAACGTCCATTGGCTGTAAACATAACTTGAAAGGGGTGAGGGGATGAAGGCTTGTATGTAGAGTCAATAATTTCTATGTGCCCCAATAACAGTTATTCATGCAGGCGAAGATGCAGGCAGAAGCTTGTAAAATAAATGCCGCTACACAGGTTATCGCATAAAAAAGACGAATGCAAATAAAAAGTTTTCCACTCGAGCGTACCCAAAGGAATTGCTAGTTCACCAATAATATCTAAAGGAAGAAATTTTCGAGACCCGTTAATTCTCTAACCTGCTGAAGAGCTTATCGGATTAAGTACATAATCTTACTCCTTAAAAGGGGAGGCAGACCTTCAGCCAGAAGTGTTTCTAATGGACTTTTACTTATTATTCTTTAATAACTTAACCGAACAATTTCATTTATCAGCTACTAGCGGCCCGCTCCGGCTTCGCACGGGTATAAAATAGCCTATAGCCTAGGTCATTCACTGAATAAATGATTAAAATCGATCCAGTAGTTTTGATTTATTCATTACCGCCCGTGGCCCGCACGCGTTAAATGTAATTATTTACGACATCACATTAGAAACCTCAAAAATAACAGTATTTCTCCACTATTTAATGGATGTTATTATACATATAAACCTTCCTCTTCAATCACTCTATCTATTAAAAAAACCGCATCAAAATCCGTTGCGTAGTTTTAAAGATTTAAGCATACATAGGGATATAGGGACAGAGAAAGCGACTTTGTTTTATGATACTCAGGACAGTTATATCCCTTGTCGGAGGTCTAGAAACATACACAATTTCAACGACAAATACACGCAGACGAGAGAACATGTCTGTCTGTCAAGATGTCTGCATGGTCAATACAAACATCTGCTACGAGCAGGATTCGAACCCGCGAATGTGGTGCAGGTTCGCTACGGCTGCGCTACATATAGTTACCAATATGTTTTTCTGCCCAAAATTTCAAAAAAATGTATAATAGAGTTATTTTAGAGTATGTTACTTTATCTAACTAGAATTCATATTTTCTTTGATTATTATGTTTTACCACGGCTTTTAAGTGTGCAATAATTTCCTCACATCTTGACTAAATCAAGCAAGACGTTCACAGCTGAGCACCTACTGATCGGTAAAAGATCGGTGGGTGACTGACCGCGCCTAACTTAAATTTTAGGCGCGGTTAGTCACTAGATGGGTGATCCTATATCGGTATTTCGACTGAGCATCTCCGTGCTTCGGAGGTCATTTAAAAAGTCGGTCCCGGCTGTTATTAATTTGACATCTGTCGAAAAGTCAAGTCAGAGGCCTAAAGGCGATCTGAACAAATCTGACATTAGGTTGGCTAATGACACTAGATTGGCCAATAACCACTCGATAAGAAGAAGACTACTAAATTAAGTGTAAAGATCGCTTTTTCTGACCTAAAGATCTAATAACTATCTTCCAGTCAAGTTTAATAAAAATCTATTCCGCTACTTATCGTTAAGCGTTAAAAGGAAAAAAGAGATAGAGACAGACAGTCTCTCCTATATACTTTTTATTAGTACCAATGGATTACTAATCTTCAAATTATTTTTTCTATGTATAATTTAATCGAATCGTTTGTAGCTTTCTAAAATGCTATAAATAATTTTATAACAGGTTTTTCGTATCAGGGAATCATCTATCGGTTGTTGATATAAATGCATAAATTAATTACCACTTTCTCTATGTATTCGTAACCTAAATAAGTATAATCTTGATTAGTTTTTAAGGCCTCCCCGTCAAAGTCAAAGGGAAAATTTATAAGACTGTGATAAGACCTGTCGTATTGTATGGATCGGAGTGCTGGGCTATGAAAGCTGTGGATGAAAGAAGAATGCATGTAGCAGAGTATGACACCGTGGTGGCGTTGTGGGTAGCGAGTCTGCCTTAAGCCTCGACGGTTGCGGGTTCGATTCCCGCTCGGAACAGATGTTTGTATTAATCGTACAGGTATGTTTTCCGGTCTGGTTGTGTTTGTCCTTGTCATTGTGAATGTTTCCGGACCCCCGACACAGGATATAATTATCCTAATGGGGGCCGTTGAGTGTGTAGCGTTTATAGCGTTTATAGTTTATAGAGATGCGAATGTTGAGATGTATGTGTAGGGTAACAAGAAAAGACAAAATTTGAAATGAGGATATAAGGGGAAGTTTGAAAGTAGCGCCAGTGATTGAAAAATTAAGGAGTGGAAGACTATCATGGTATGGACATGTTATGCGCAGAGTAGAAAGTCATGTGGCAAAAAGAGTTATGCATTTGAAAGTGAGTGGTAATGTGAAGAAAGGACGCCGGAAAAACAAGTGGATGAAATGAGTGGAAGAGGATATGCGTAGAAAGGGAGTGAGTGCAGAGATGACGAATAATAGAAAAGAATGGACGAAGAGGACGTGCTGTGCCGACCACACTTAGGGGATAGGGGCAAGAAGAAGAGTTTTAAGGCCTATTTTCGAACGTGTATATATTGTCGTCTTGACGACGTTGTGACGCAGCGGTAGCGAACCTGCCTTAAACGCCACAGGTCGCGGGTTCGATTCCCGCTCGGAGCATTATATGTTTGTATTGACCATGCAACCATATTTTCCAGTCTGGGTGTATTTGTCCTTGTCCTTGTGAATGTTTCCGGAGCCCCGACACAGGATATTACTATCCTAATGGGGGCCGTTGAGTGTATAGCGTTTATTTATTTATTATTGTCTAGATTTGTCCGCGATTTTACTCTTGTAGAAGACTGTCACAAAGATATATCGTATAAAAAATCAATAAAAATAAATAAAATAGAAGTGTCTTTTTGTAATTTCAAATTAACAGCTTTTCAATGAAATCTTATGAAAGTACATATATAAGTTATATTGAAAAATCATTTTTTTTAATTTTGGTCTGTCTATCTGTTACTTTTGTCTAATCCCTGAAATGGCTTGACCGATTTTAACGTGACTTTCCCTGGCAGAAAGCTGAAGCTATAAGGCTAGGTTATAAGGAGTTTTTTTAGGACTTAGGCTACTATTATGAAAAAAAAAATAGGGTTTCTTGGAGTAAAAAAAAAGAACATACAATAAAATTATTGGAGGACTTATTTCATCTTCATGAACAGATATTTCTAAATGTTATCAAGACTCATTGGATTGTCTACAAAGTTGGGAGTGTGATATTACTTTGGACAGCGTTGGCGACTAAGCGAGGCGTCTACGTTCTCGTAGCCACGGCTCGAGTCATAAAGCCGACCAAAATCGATTATTTGCAATTGTCAACGTGTTAGGTAAGAGTCTCAATGGAACTGCTATTTGACACAATGTTCAATCCACACTTCACTTTTTTGAGCTTTGGCTAATGGTGGCAGATTTACACACACACAAAGTTTTCGTACACATGGACGGTTCGCTGGACAGCAAAAAAAAATGGTCTACAAAGAATATCTAATTCCGACGAGGGCATGAATGACGCGGGAAATAATTTAAATTTTTCCCATCATCGTCATAATTACGTCACTTTTAATTAACCGGGAACCGGGACATTGCGTCATTCCTGGTACTCCCGTCTGTCAGTTATTGTTTACGACATAACTTATTTTATATTGTATTATCATTGTTACGTAACATCAAATAATTTTAGAAACGTTTAGATAAATTCTAAATGAGATCTTACCGTTAAAACCTTTCAAATAAAAAAAAGAAATTTTTTTAATCGGTTAATAAATAAAAGAGTTCTGGGGTAAGAAAAAATAAAAATGAAACCAGTCAAGTGGAAACTAAAAGGTTCAACAGCTTGATGATGAAGCTTCTTCGGAAGGAATCTTAAGAACTTTAAAATAATAACGAATTAAAATCGACTGCGAAAATACGTTTGTTAATTACACAGTAATTATTAAAAGTAACATAAAATAAACAAAGTTATGGGAAAAACTTACACATCTCTAAATGACGAAAACATGAAAAATTTATAACGGTACCGGGTTCTAAAAACAACGGAATCGAGAATCTCTTTTAGGAAACTTAAAAGAGGTAAAAAGTTGTCTTGATTTGAGTCATAAATTGTAACTAAATATCTTTAATATTTCTAGTATTTTTCAAAGGAACTGAATGTGGTCAAGACTTCTTAAATTATCTATAAAGTTGGGGTTACGGCATAAGTTTCAGTGGCGTTGTCCAATAAGCGCTGTCACAGCCACGGCCTGAATCATAACGACATAGCTACTGCTGACTAGAAATCGATTTGCTTGTCTGTGAATTTTAGAAACGTTTTTCTTATTGGCCATATTGTTTTTGGTATAAAAGAATTACAATGGAAAAAATATTCCGCTATTTTATTGGTTTCATAAATTTTATGAATTTGTAAATCATCATGTTATTTCACTTTCATAATGAAGAAACTCTTTAAGCGTTTTATTACAAAAAATATTTTTGATAATGTTGGGAGCGTTGTGGCGTTGTGGGTAGCAAGTCTGCTTTTAGTCTCGACGGTTGCGGGTTCGAAGCCGTTCGGGCAGATGTTTGTTATAAGTATCTTTTTTTTTTTTTATGTAAGAGGGGGCAAACGGGCAGGAGGCTCACCAGAAGGCATGCAGGCGCGTTGCCGACCTTTAAGGAAAGAATACGCTCTTCTCTTGAAGGTTCCCAAGTCGTATCGGTTCGGAAAGACCGCCGGCGGAAGCTGATTCCACAGAGTTTGATCTGTTTCGGTCTGGGCGTTTGTCCGTTTGGGTCCCCCACCGTGCCTCGGAGAGCACGTTCAGCTGTCGCTCCCGGTTGTTATCCCATAACACCTGAAAATAATCGTTTACTCTTGCTAAGTAAATTGCACTTATCCAATGAGTTACTGGTTCGCCCTTAAGGTTGCGGAGGTCAGATGGCAATCGCTCCGTGTAAAAACTAGTAACCTGTCAAATCCAGATAAGAGTAATAAGCAGATCCTGGGTAAATAAAATACCGGGAATAATGCTAGGACAAAGAAGGGGGTTTGCGGGTCGCATCCATCTCTTTATCGAGGAGATATTGCAGAGCCGGACATAAAGATTTCTCTTTGGTTTCTATTACTGTTAAGTAGGAGTAGGTTAACTTCATATTATGGGGATAATTAAAATGGGGTGGTATGTTCACTATGTTATAAAACCCGTTTCTAAAAATAAAGATTTAAATAAAATCATGTTATGTCCTTTTCGCTTGAACAACTTATAATGAAACAACCAGTTTTAATTTTAAATCACTTGTTAAAAGATCAGCTACTTCCCATTATCCCATTTTATTGAAACGCTTTCACATATCATGGCGTGCAATACGCTAAAAATAGATATAATGAAAACCTTGTACCAATCCTTTGTTTCTTGATCTTCAAAGAACAAAAGGTACGATCACAATGAGTTTAACATTGATTTGTGCTCTTTAAAGTTTTATTTATTTGCTAAAGGGAAACAGACAGTACTCTAATACATAAAATTGAAAGAAGAAAAACTTTTACATAAACCAATTAAGTTTCCACTAAAAATTATACGTAGTAAAGAGCAGAACGAATTGCATAATAATCAAATATATATATAAGTAACAATTTAATAAAAAACAATACTTGATAAAAACATTTAAAATTAAATTTTATCCAATAATAATTTTTTTAGCTTAGCTTCGGAAGTTGAAAATATATCGATATGGTGAAAACATTTATTATAGGTGTTACAAGATCGAAATATAAAAGAATTTTTAGTATAATTAGTTCTAGTACTAGGCACATTAAATAGATATTGATTCCGAGTAGTCAATCTAGGACATCTAAATTCTATAATACTCAAAAGGTATGGCGAACGTAAGATATGCTTCTTACGTTCATGAGGGACGTAAGGGGATTGTAAAACGACGTATACTATCTATGTAGGCATATAATAAACGCTACACACCCAACGGTACTCATTAGGATAGTGATATCCTTTGTCGGGGGTCAGTCACACCCACACCAGAACACATGCCTATATGGTCAATACAAACATATGCTCTGAACGGGAATCGAACCCGCGAGCTGTAGCGTTTAAGGCAGGTTCGCTTCCGCTGTACAAAGTACACAGAGAGGGTTTGGTGTTAAGACTTCCGGCATTAATTCACATACAGTAAACAAGGCGACAGAATAGACACTGCAACTTGACGTCGATATTGTGTGTGTATTTATGTTTGTGTGTGTGTATGTTTGTGTATGTATGAGTAAACAGTCATTGATACTGCAAGGCGTAATAAGCAAACAGTAATATTTATTTAAATTACTTTACAACTTATTTAAAACACATATCTTATGATAATCCGAAGAATTTAGGTCGCATCTGTAATTACCGTGTCGGATCGTTAGTTTTATCTTACCTATACATCGTTCAATGAGTTAAATTACCTCATGGAAATGTAACATTGTAAAAAAATATAATTACTACTCTTATCCTTATATATAGGCGTGAAGTAACAGTTTCCTTACTTACTGTAGCCTTTTGATTGATAAGTGTGAGTGTTGGAAGTTCAAACTCCATTATTTTAGGTGGTTGGTAGGTCCAAGGTGTATTCTCTGCTACAACTTTGAACATTGGCAAACCTGTCTTGGGTATATTTCTGTGTCTGAAAAAAATTAAGGACATATTCTAAAAATTGTAACTTGTGTGTTTACGGACACGAGCGTTAAAAGCATCTGTTGAAAAATTGTGTCGATTTCTGACGATTCCAAATGTAAGTTTCGGTTTTATGTGGTAAAAAAATTGGATCACACCTTGATTAACAAAATTTAGGCGCTCTAATATACGTAAGATATAACACGTACAATTACAATAGTCCTTTTGTCATTGTTTAGTATACAAAAAGCAGAAATGTTGTTGTTTTATTCATCTTTATTTTAATCGATAATCCAAAGTTATCTTGAAATATATAATCAATAAAATAAAATTAATCATGTTAGCCATTTCTATTTTTAGCTGTTCTGTGGCGTTAAATTTTCTTTCGGAGTTACGTGTGGCGAAGGTCAAATATCGGCTGTTTCAGGAACAATTTTAGATTCCGTCTGAATTTGTACGTCTACTCTAGATCGAGAAAGAGACCGGTCGCTCACCGTACCGATAATATATATATTTCTACCCTCAGTAAAAAGTGCGAGTCATGGTAATTAAAAAGTGTGTCAAATGCAAAAAAAATATAAACAAGAAAATGCCTGGACTGGAGTGTAGCAGGTGTGACAAAATAGTGCATTCTGATTCCATGTGCTCAAAGCTTTCCAATAAACAACTGAACACCCTCAAGAACTCACCCGGTATTGAATGGAGTTGTGAAGACTGCCTAAAAAACATATCACGAAGATCCTCTTTCCTTTGTGATCCATCCCTTGTGATCCCTGAAGACGATGAGGACAAGGATGATGATGAGCCTGATGACGTGAGATGGCCCTATTGTTGACGCTAAAAAGTTGGTGCAGGACATCCAGTCGAGAAGTGAAGAAAACCTTTCGAGAGGAAATCAGCAGTCTTGAGAATTCACTCGACTTCCTTAGTGAGCAGATAACATCAATGGAGCAATCTATAAAAAATCAAGACAGTAAAATCAAAAACCTAGAAAGTAAAAATAACGCCCTGCAAAACGAAAATAAGAACCTAGAGCTGCGAGTGAATGTATTAGAACAAGGGTTAAAAGAGTTTGAACAACAATCACTAGCGACATCCTGGAAATAAGCTGGCTTGCCTGAAATCCCGTCCAACGATATAAGAAAGACTGTAGAATCTGTGGCGTTAAAACTTAGCTTAGAGACTAAAGAAATCCAATCATCGAGGCGCCTACCCGGAACTAAAGACAAACCAGGATCCATCCTCGTCGAACTGAAGTCGAAGGTGTCCCAGCAACAATGGATAGACGCTGGCAGGGAACATCGTCTCACCGTGGGTCAGATAATACCAAGTGTCCCGAAAGAAAAAGCTGAAGCTCGTGTTTACATACGTGAGGCTCTAACCAAATACCAAAAAACATTGTTATATAATGCTAAAATCCAACTACTAAACAAGTCTTGTCAATATGTATGGTGTAAGAATGGAAAAGTGTGTGCTAGGAAGTATAATAATAGTAAAATATTTTATATCCGTACTTTAAATGATATTAACCAAGTTGAAAAATTATGTTCTAATAATACTAAAAACCAATCAGGATCCACATAATGCTGTAAGTACATATTACCAGTCATTTATTTGTTTCAAATAACTACAACTAAATTATGGATATAAAAGTAAAAGGAATTTTTAATTGTAACACCACCAATCATTTCTTCAAACAAATACCACCAAAAACTAGTATAGCCCTATCATGCTTACATTTTAATATCAGATCGATTATAAAAAATTTCACAAAATTACAGCAAACTATTCACAATTGTAATTTTCCATTAGATCTCATTATTTTAACAGAAGTAGGTATCACAGATAGCATTGTAAACTTGTACAACCTGCCCGGCTATAGATTGTACTCACAACTACGAAGTAATAAAAAAGGGGGAGGCATTATTGTGTACGTACGAAATCATATTAAGTTCACTGTTAATGATATCAAAACTAAAACATTTGAGAGTCTTACAGGAACCCTAAAATTGAGCTCTCATTGTATTATAGTTCTGTGTGCAATGTATAGGCCGCCATCTACAAATAAAAACCTATTTGTTAAAGAACTAAGTAAATATATCACTAATTTCAATTTAAAACAAAATTTTCTGCTAGTTGGTGATACTAATATTGATCTGAAGGTAAATTCGATATACAAAGATTTATATTTATCAGCACTAAGTGAACACGGATTGTTGTGTAGCATAACTGATTACACCCGAATCGAATTTAAAAAAGATTTAATTACGAAATCATGTATTGACCACATTTTTGCACGCTTTCCTAAACTACATTCGTTCGCCGCGGTGCTTGATGTCGTACTGGCGGATCATCGAGGGATTATCTTTACCTGCGTTGACGAATCGCTTGGAGTGCATAGGCGAGTACAGGATGTTCCTAAAGTAACTATTAATTACGACTCATTTTTTAACGAACTTAAAAATGTTGAATGGACACAGACAAAGTATGAATTCTCTAATGACGTTTTAAGTTTTATTTATAAGTCTTTTGATAATGCAATCAAAAATGCAAGTGATAATGAAACGAGTAAATTGTCTATCAAGCGTTCAAAGCGCTTTAAGTTACCCTGGATCGATGACAATCTTACTCGGCTTTGTGATAAAAAGAGATAAACTTTTTCCGATTGGAAAAAGAGTCTAAATGACTCAAAAATAAAATTAGAATACAATAAAATTCGTAATAAAATTCATAAAATATTAGAATATAGAAGAAATCAATACTATTTACAATATATCAATAGTAATTTTAAAAATGTTAAAAAAATATATCAGATCGTTAATAAAATGTTAGGAAGAGTAACTTTGTCGATTGACCAGGCCATACTTAGAGCCTTTAATGCGCAAGGGATTTGTGTTAAAAGTATTGCTGATAATTTTGCTCTCAGTTTTGAAAAAGCGGTGAAAGATATAATTCCGAAATGTGATATTAAACTAATGGACCCTAATGGTACGCGCAAGCCTCTCGACACAAGTATTTTGTTTAAAAAAGCCTCAACTAGTAGTGTTCATAAAATCATCAATAAACTAAACTCGATGAAAGCTCCGGGTGCAGATAATATAAGGATTTCCGACATTAAAACTATAGGCGCGAGTATATCTAGTTCGATTGCTGATTTAATAAATCGAAGTGTTGAGAGTGGAATATATCCAGATAGCCTGAAAGTAGGTTGCGTTAGACCTATTTATAAAAGGGTAAAAAGACGATTATTTTAATTACCGTCCAATAACGTTGCTTTCGTCTATTGATAAAATAGTTGAAAAATATGTGTGTGAGCAAATACATGCATTTTATAAGAAGCATAACGTAATAAACAGATTCCAGTTTGGCTTCCAGACGGGTAAAAGTACAGTTTCACTTTTGTCAGATTTCACCGATGAAGTCAATAAGCACCTAAACGAGAAAAAATATGTTCTTGCTCTTTTTATCGATTTTTCACGTGCTTTTGACACATTGATACATAGTCAAATAGTTGATAGATTAGATGACTGCGGAGTGCGTGGCCCATTAAAGACCTGGTGTGCTAATTATCTGAAAAATCGTACGTTTTCTGTAAAAATTAATAACATCTGCAGTGAGCCCATTCAGGTAACCCAGGGAACAGCTCAGGGATCCGTACTAGGCCCATTACACTTCTTGTCCTATGTTAATGGTATAGGCAACTGCATTACTCATAGCACATGTTATCAGTTTGCCGATGACACGTGTTTAGTAATTGCTGACAGAAATCCACACACCGCATGCTTACATATGCAATCTGATCTAGATGCCATATCAAGGTGGTGTCATGATGCCGGCCTAGTAATCAACGCAAGTAAAACCAAACTATTGGTTATTAAATCGCCGCATAAAAATCAAATGACAGTACAAAACCTAGTAGCTCACAACCATGCATGTTTACATACAATTAGTGCGATAAGCTGTAGCTGTCCCTCTATAGATATTGTCAAAAGCCAAAAATACCTCAGTTGGTTATAGATGACAAGTTCAACTGGAGCCATCACATTGAGAGTATTGGCGGTAAGCTAAGACAATTTCTTGCGAATATCACAATGCTCAAAGATCGAATTCCTTTTAAAGTTAAGATTATGCTTTATTACGCACTCGCTGACTCTTATATACAGTACGGTCTTAGTAGTTATGGTCGTACCTACAAGACGTATCTTGATACTATTTACAAACTTCAATTGAGAATTCTTAAAACATTAGTATCCCCCAAAATAAAAAATCAGTTTTCTGAGAATGAAAGCGGCCTTTTTAAATATTGTAATGTGTTACCAGTACACTCTCAAGTAAATTTTTTATTGCTGAAGGAACAATTTATAAAAAATTCTTTATTAAATTTTAATAAAATCGAACATCCTGTACGCACCCGGGCCATTTCTGCGAATCGCCTTTGCACACTGCGTGCAAACAATATGTATGGCAAGCGGACTACCGCATACATTATTCCCCGAATAATTAATAACTTACCTTCAGATCTTCTTAAAAATATATCGAATAAAAACATTAAATTTATATTAAAAAATATTTTTTTAAATCATTATAAATAATTGACACTCGGTCAAAAGGTAGGTAACCTTTATACGTAAATATATCTAAACTTTTAAATTATTAATAGTGTTTATAATCTCTTAATATTCTTTTTTTTTTCTTTCTTTATTTATGTAATACTTTTGCGACTAGTTTCTATGTATATACCTTAGTTAATTTCTATGTATTGCATCTAGACTAATAATAGCACATGTTTAAACCTAAGTGGTTTTTAGTTGTTATTATTGTTTAAGTATCTGTATTGTTATGTAAATTGATAAATAAAAAAAAAAAAAAAAAAAAAAAACGTAAATGAAGCCGCTTTTTGTTTAACTTTACTCTGGTTACGTAATTTCTGCGTATATTGTATGTTTGTATAACCGATTTTTTAAGTAAAGTTTCTTTTACGTAAGCTACGCTTTTGGCTAAATATAATCAGAGATTCTTCAAAATAAATTTTCCTTTAAAAATTTAAGGGTTTTTATTTAATGCTATCTAATCATTTTGGGGTTTTGATGTAACCTTATCAGTATTAGCTGATGTTTTGATGATGTTGTTTGTTTGATGATTTCTATCCCCAAATTTATGATAATCAAATTCAAATTTTTCAAGAAACAAAACTTCCAACTCATAAAAACTAATATCCGCTCTATAAACGACGGTCTATACAGAAAAAAAACCATCCGAATTAAAAACCGGCTATTTCACATCTAAATATTTTCAAAACCAATTCGGAATTTAATTTCATTATTTAATAAAATCCAAACGATAATCTAATTGAACATAAAGATTGAACCAAAGATACATATAGCTATCCTACGTTCAATATTTACCGTGAATCGCGTTCCCCCAAGTAAATCAGACGGTAGTCGATCACTGTTTGTATTTCTTGTCAACAATGCAAGAAATTCTGCTGATTTTGTACACAGCAAAACGGTAGCATCGAAAAGGGCTTGCAAACGGGTACTAGCATTTTAACCGGTTATCGTACATAGACAATTTTTCTATTGAGTTTTGTTCTTTTTTTTTGTTGACGGGGATTGAGCCTGCATCCAGATCCCCTTTTGGGGAAGAGAACCGGGTTATGTGGGGTATTATGACTGACCATGGCGTCCCACTAAAGCCTCCTCGGTAGCCGACCTCAGTGCGTGCGAGAGGCTCCGGGAACTCCCGTGGAACACACTCCGGGACCTCTCAAGCCCATCGCTCAACTGAGCCCATCCTGGGGAGAGCTGATGGTGTTGCCCTCATCCTGGGGGAAGTGATTGTATTATCCCTCCGTGCCGCCTTGTCCTGCTGATTGAGTTTTGTTCTATAACAACCAATAATGCAACGGTTTTAAGCAAAAGTATCAGTAAAAGTATTTGATGGTTAATTGAGAAGGGTAAACGCTTGTAACCGTTTCATAACTATAATTACCGGTTGAAGTCTATGACGAATGGAAAAACCGGTTAGTTACGATTTTTAATTAGTTCTTTTAAGGAATAGAAAAACCAGTTCCAAGCCTTGGCAAAGAGTAAACGTTTAAGCTTAACAATTGTTATCGATTTATTCGACTTGCTTTAGCAAATTGATGTTTATTGTTGTTTATTTTATGACGACGTTGTGGCGCCGCGGTAGCGAACCTACCTTAAACGCCACAGGTCGCGGGTTCGATTCCCGCTCGGAGCATAATATGTTTGTATAGACCATGCAAGCATATTTTCCGGTCTGGGTGTATTTGTCCTTGTCATTGTGAATGTTTCCGGACCCCCGACACAGGATATCACTATCCTAATGGGGGCCGTTGAGTGTGTAGCGTTTATTTATTTATTATATTAAATAGTGAGGAATTCAATAAGATAGATTTGTATTGTTAAAATGGCCGATTTCGTTATCTATGTTGACCAAGTTTGTAATTTTGTCTACAATGAAACTAGTTAGTTTTGCAATATGTAGTTATTACGTATCAAAATAGTATCGTGGGGGAAATCAATTTGAATATAACTTTTGTATGTATGTTGTTATTTAGTCTAATGCGTTATTACCACTTTTAATATTTGTATCACTGCGTTTAATATTTAAATACGTGAGTTTTGTCTGCCGATAAACTGTTGTGCAAACTGGCAGAGTTGTAGTTTAAGGTAGCTAACATTAATATGGTATATTTTTATTTCAATAGGCTACAATGCGCTTCAAAGCTATTTTTATTATGAATATTTGACACTGCGGTGGTACCTACCTAGCCGGCATCTTGAAAAAAAGGCACCAGTGTGACTGATTGCACTGCTTGAATAATATCTGTTGTGATAGATATTATCGCAACAGCAGGCGACGGAGTCGTCACGTCCCGGCTCACAAACTGGTCTTCATAAAATTTTGCATGTAAGGAGTCAGGGGTACTGAAAAGGAAAATATCTAAAATCTTTCAGAAAATAGTACTGCTCCTGAGTGATTGAGAAACCTGTTAGACGTTATTATTAATGTATGCACGCGCATTTTCATTTCTCTCTTAACATTATTCTGAAGTCAACGCAGACGAAGTCGGGCACAGACGATTGTTGTATTTATTTTCATTTATTTATATTTATCTTTTTTGCGGATTCATCTGTCTGGAATATGAATAATGTGTGGCTCTGTTATTATATATCTCGACTTCTGTTGTCGCGAGATAAAATATATACCAGTTTTAAGTCTACAATTACTTTACCATAATCAAAAATGCAAAAAATGTTTCCTGAACATAATGAAAGCCAATAAACGCTACACTCAACAGGTACCATTAGGATAGTTATAACCTGTGTCGGGATCCGAAAACATACACAAGAACAAACACACCCAGACCGGAAAACATGTCTGTACGGTCAATACAAACATCCGCTCCGAGCGAGAATCGAACTCGCGACAAGGCAGGATCGTCAATAATTAAGTGTATAAATATGAAAAATCGTCTGCCTAAAACCAAATCCCGTCAAACGATGTCACTTATTCACCATCACGTGTACACAATTGTCAATGTATATGTATATATGTAGAAATGGAATACAATACATTTGTTGATGCATGTCGGTAGAATATTTGATGAGGACGTGTTCACGTAGCCTAGTAAACTTTTGTACGTATATGTATCTATACGAATAAATGATATTGAAGTGATTGTTTGGGAGCCTGGTCTGAGCCTCGTCGGTCGTGGGTTCGAATTGAGCTCGGAGCAGTTTGTTATTCGGCTTCGGTCTAGGCGTATGTCTTTATGAGTCTCCCCACTGTGCTTCGTAGAGCACGTTGAGCTGTCGGCCTCGGTTGTTATCATAATATCTGATAATAATCTTAAACTCTTGATAGGAAATTTGCTCTTATCCAAACAGTTACTTTAATAGAATAACATTTAGTAAAATATCTTGTAAGAATTTAATTAAATAATTCATAAATCCACATATCTCTGTTATGTGTGGGCAAATGTTTGCACCCGAATTTTGTGAAATTTCTCGAATTACGTTTGTTGAATTTTCCTTCGTTATCCTCAAATTGTAAGACTGGCAAGGAAATAATACTTATAATTTTATTAATGTAAATACATTAATAAAGTTTACAAAAAAATAAATTCACCTTTAAATGAAAACAAACTATTCATTAAATAGTAAATACAAAAGAATTAACAAGAACAAAGTTGTGGGAAAACTTCTAAATTTTATAAACCTATCTTTTTCAAAATAATTTTCGTTGAAAGTTTTTTTTTGATGCTTTACTTCCTCAAATTTTTATGACTTTAGGAGCTAATATCGCAACAACTGCCTTATTAAAAAAATCAATTTAAACCTAACCATTTTCAACGACATCCAAAGATACGTCACGGTGATTGTTGTAGCTATATTGTAGCAGTCTATAAATGTAATCCCCACTTACATTTATAGACTGCTATCGTTAATTATAATATATTTGATCTTTTCACTAAATATGGATAATTTTATCCCGATAAAGTCCTTTCTAAAAGTTGCAATTACCTGGACGAAGTTGCTCTATGTTTTTGATGATCAGTTCTGCGATCTAATTGATAAAAAGCAAGTTAAATTAGCTTATGATTGCATGTGCTTTAAGTAGTGAGAAGCCTGTGAGTATATGCGTGCATGAGTACGTGGGTGCGTAATTGCGTGCGTACGTGCGTATGTGCGTACAAGTGCTTCTGAATATGAATTGCTGTTGGCCATACTGACCTTGACAGCGCCACCAAATGGGGGCAAGTAATGAGACCCAGCTGTGAAAACGAGACAGCTGTCGCAGGGGCTCAACTTTGATTCCGTCCTTAGTGCCTTCTGCGAGGCTGAGCCAAGGCTAAGGACGTCGTAGGAAGCGTGCGTGCGTACATCCACGTTGTATGTGAATTGAAGAAACGGAGAGAGACAAAAAGTTTTAAGAGTCAGAGTGTGAAAGTCAGTGAATGGACCAGGTAGTATTATAATTAATTATATTTCTGTTTATTTATATTTATAGATAGTAGTCCGGGTTCTATATGTAGATTAATCAATACAAAGAAACTCGAAGCCCGTAATTAAAATAATCGGCTTTTGTACAATAGCATTAAAATAATTAATTGTTTAAATTAAAATTCTCTACCGTTGTAATAAAATGTATCTTATTTCGCAGTGATTAAAAAATGAGATTTCATTTACTGAATTTTCGGGAATATACAATTATATAGCGAACTCTGCTTACCCACCGTTCTTTTTTCTCTTATGTAAGAATATCGACAAAGTTTAAATAATATTTTAACTAATTTAGAATGTATACAGTTTTAAAATGTATTATATAGGTAAATTAATTTAGAAAATTTTAATAAATCTCTGTGAGCAGACAGTTTGTTGAAGCTAAGTTTGGTAAGCTAATGTTTGTTGAAGAGATAAAATTAGTGCATAATTTTACTTCATAAGTAATTTAGGGCATGCCACATGATAACCTCATGTGACATGCTCAAATAATATATCGGATTCTGGTGCGCTCACTGATCGGTAAATGATCGGTGGGTTAAGCAGCTTTAAGCACGGTCAGATGTGTGATCGCATAGTGGTATTTCAACTGAGCGTCTCCGTGCTTTGAAGGGCACGTAAAAAGTCGGTCTCGGTCAAGTTATATGCCAAGACCTGAACAACTCTGACACCAAGTTGGCCACTAACCAGTCGATAAGAAGATATACGAGGAACTATGAAGAATGTAATCCATATATGTCGATATATCTCTGTTTCTACGATTTTAACTTGAAAACAATTTTATTTTACATGTGTAATTCGTAAGTTTTTAGATATATGTTTGTTATACGTTTATATTATGTCCATATTTATGTAGGATATTTAATATTTAGTGAACCGTGAATGAATGAAACCGTGACTACGCAGGCGGTGGAGCAAGGAGTATAAATTTAATGTTAATAAAATGTTCAAAAAAAAAAATTATAATAAAAGAGACCCATAACTTAATTTATAACTAAAATATTAAAATATTCTAGCTTATTAAAATAGACCTAAACGAGAACTTAAATCACGTTTATTCTAATAAAAGATATATATTTTTATAAATTAATCATTTAATATATCACCTGTATTGGAAGGCATAGACAATTTGGCAGCGGTGCCAGTGGTCCGTAGGCGTTAGCGATAAAACTAAATTGTGGGTGCTTATCTCGGTCGACTCTACTTGGGTCATTTTAGCCGAAAAATATTGTATTTTATTTTTTACTAGCGCCCCGCTCCGGTTTCGCACGGGTATACAATATATAGCCTATGTCATTCACTGAAAAATGATTACAATCGATCCAGTAGTTTTGATTTATTCATTATTGCCCGTGGGCAGCACGCGTTAAATGTAATTATTTACGACACCACATTAGAAACCTCAAAAATATTTTTTTCTCCATTATTTCATGGATGTTATTATACATATAAACCTTCCTCTTCAATCACTATCTATTAAAAAAACCGCATCAAAATCCGTTGCGTAGTTTTAAAGATTTAAGCATACATAGGGACAGAGAAAGCGACTTTGTTTTATACTATGTAGTGATAGGTGATACAATTCTTAAATAGAGAATTATGAAATTGAATATCACGTATCTATAAAATATCATCACATAAGAACGTCACGATAATTTTTTTTTTCGTTCGTTTATCGAAGATAATCTTTTAACGGTTGACATGATTTTGTTTAATTTTTATTTTTAGAAAAAGCATTAGCAATGCGTTTTTCAAGACATCACTAATAATCCTGTTTCCCCTCCTACTAAGTGTGTAGCTTGTGCTGTCGAACCTGCTACTCGCATTATAAGTCGGCCCTTTTACTATTGACCTATAGCGCCTTCCCTTTGGGATAAGATCCTTGCAAAAATATTGACGCGATGTAGCAGTAACCGAACTGTTGCGTTTCGTTCGATTTAACTTTTAAGACTTTTGTCTCTCATTTTAGGTGGCAACGGCGATAACTCTTATAAGAATATAAAGAATAACTGGTGAAAACATGATATCATTACAATGATAGTGGGAGTGAGAAATATAGCAATTTATCGAGGTTTTTCATTACTAAGCAATATTGAAATGGTACACAGCTATGTTAAGTTTTGTCAAATAACAAATGGACGCAAATAAGCAATACCATGTCAACCCACACGAATGTCATTTCGAGAAAAACGCGTTTGAAAATTTTGAACAACTTGCTTTAAATGATTTTTTTATATAATATAACCCAAAAGTTTTACAATAATACATAAATTGCATGATTAAAAAAGGGTTTTTAGAAGTTTTAAAGCTTAAAACCCTACAAATATTAAAGAAAAATTTTCTTCAGCCATTTACCAACACTTCTGCATATATAACTCAGTTTTTTCAATTTTGTGGGTTGACATGGTATTGCTTATTTGCGCCCAAGTATCTGTATAGTTAGAGCGCCATTGTAGGAAAAACACAATTGATTATGACGTATAAACTGGTAATAATACATTGAAATGTAAATTATACAAGGCCTCGAGTCATTACCACAGAAATGTATACAGCGAGAAAAACCTCCGATACTCATGTTTTTATTACAATATTTGTCGGGATCAAATAATACGAGAGAGCCTTTAGGATTCCAAGATTTGCCCGGGCTTTAGTCGCCCGACGGCCTTGTAATTTGCAATGAGCTACGACACTGAACCCTAGGGAGGAGGGGTGGTTGATACATTAGGGTGTGCTCACACTTACTTTTTATTAACTAACTTATAACAAATATTTGTTATATTTCATGTGGTTTATCGGATTTTTGTGAAGTTATGTTTTTTGTATGGGTATGTTTCCGTGTAAGATAATTTGTGAAGGTAGTGAGTATTTAATCTAGGATTCCAGAGACATTTCATGACGGTTGGCAAACAAGCATACGGTCCGCCTGATGGTAATCAGGCAACTCTTATCATACCAACCTATGAACGCGCTCGATACTTAAATTGTGATAATTATCACATGCGCGTTGCTAACTCGAGGAACAGGAGGGAATGGATGAGAAAGGAGAAAAGGAAGGGAACAGAAGGGGCTGGGAAATTGGGCCTGTGACGCACTCATCGCGCGAAACGAAATAGTACCTCCCAATACTGTTACTTTACGCCGATTTTCTGTGAGAGGGTAGTACTTACACGGTGGAGTCGCCCCATTTGCTGGGAAGAGTATGGCTCCAAATCAGTTATTTTAAGCTCGCTTAAATTTTTGTAAGTATAATTGTATTAAATTGACGCAAATAAGCAATACCATGTCAACCCACACGAATGTCATTTCGAGAAAAACGCGTTTGAAGATTTTGAACAACTTGCTTTATATGATTTTTTTATGTATTGGTCAAGTTTTCGGAAATTTCAGATTTATGTAAGTTATATATACTTATTTTCACAAAAAATAAGTATACAAACTGAATATTTCGTATATAATATAACCCAAAACGTTTAAAATAATACATAAATTGCATGATTAAAATATAGCTTTTTAGAAGTTTTAAAGCTTAAAACCCTACAAATTTTAAAGAAAAATGTTCTTCAGCCATTTACCAACACTTCTGCATATATAACTCCGTTTTTCAATTTTGTGGGTTGGGTCCAAATATGGATAGAGAAAATATTGTCTCTGAGAGAAAATATTGTCTCTGAGAGAAAGCTTTATAAAACTATCAGATTAAATTCACCAGTGTGTTTGTGGTCTTACAACGAATATTATATATATATTTTTTTTTTTCGAAAACGTGATGTTCTTGCTTAAAGGCCAGCTTTGAATGTTTTAAGATATAACGGCTACATATTAGATAAACTTCAAATTAACTTTGATATATTTTTATACTCTGTACTCTGTCGATGTCCCAAATAATATGAGTTTCTGAGGAAAAATGTTTTGTTGTTTGAAAGTATTAATAACTTAAATTTATACCTATATAATATATGTATTAAGTATCAACCATCTAAAATAGAAATGGACTGGACACATAATAAGAAGTAAGACAGAAAAATTGACTAAATAAGTGATAAAGGTAGACAGCATTGTCTATGGGAAGCAGATATTTAAAAAGGCAGGAATGACTGGGAGAAGGAATGCAAGTGATAGATTTTTGTGCAGATCATTTGGGGTCGGCCTATGTTGGAGAGCAGAAAGACAATCGAGAAAAGGGGTTCTGTTGAAATCAATTAATCAAACTATCACATACCTTTACTTAAACCAAATGTAACACTTTGTAGAGCTGAAATAAAATTTAACTTCACTGATTGTTAAAAATAAAAAAAGCTATATTTGGATCCTAATTGCTGTTAATATGTATAATCTTACGTTACTACCTTCTAACACATTGCAGACATTAATTTGCCCAAAAAAATAAACATACTTCTTCTTCTTCCTAGCATTATTCCCGGTATTATAAGAGTATATACCCAGGGTCTGCTTATTACTCTTGTCCGGATTTGACAGGTTACAAAGAGCGATTGCCATCTGACCTCCGTAACCCTAAGGGTGAACCAGTAACTCATTGGATAAAAGCAATTTACTTATCAACAGCTACCAATTAATATCAGATGTTATGTGATAACAAACGGGACCGACAGCTTAACGTGCTATCCGAGGCACGGTGGGGTAACCCCATAAGGACAAACGTCCAGACTGAAATAAATATTTGTAACAACCCACAAAAAAACATACGTACACGTTTATTAACATGTGTTATTTATAATTAAACTTATACAAATCGATCGACCCATATGTTTCTATATCCGCAAGATTTGCATATTACTTCCTGTAAGCAAATGTGCTAATATTCATATCGGGAGTTATTCATTTAATGTCACTAGATCTAAGTATTCTAAATAAAATAAATTCAAATGTATTAGTTAGTAAACGATTTAAAATTCAAATTTATTACGGTTGATAAAGAACGGACTGAGCGGCTGTCACCGCGTGAACTGACACTTTGAATTTGACACATTCAGAAATTGTAAGTCGACTGGAGTAGTTGACGCTGTGCTGTTAGATTAAACTAAAGGCTGTTTAATAAAGGTGTATTAATCAAGGAGTTTGAATCGTTATTTGTGATTAAAGTCCCGGTATTGCTTTCAAATCCGAAGCGGGAAGCGAACACGCCGTACCCAGATTCTGGAAATCTCCTGAGACTTAAGGTCAGTGAAAGTTTAAAGTTCTTTTTGTGCAAACAAAGGAATTTGGAAATAACGAGCAAGTGAATAAAGTGTTTTAGTTTAATATTTACGAACCATAAGTTATAATTATTATCATAAAGTCATAATAATGTTCTTAATATTATTACAATTATGTGTATTTTGAGTATAAAAACGCTGTAGTTATTATATAATTGTTGTAATTGGTTGACATACCCTCAGTTACAGTTTGTTTCGGTTTCAAATGAAGTTATCAGAAGGTTATTTTTGTTGTTCCTTTGTTCTTTTTTCGATGAAGTAATATATATTTCTTTTGAATATTTTTTATAGGTTTTATTATTTGTTACTACATTAATTTTCTATTAGTTTCTTTTTATTATTATTATTTATAATTCTATTCTGCGGTCATAAAATATGGGGTCTGATAGACGTTCACGTTCACGAAAACGACATAGTACTAAGCGTCGTAAAAGACATTCTTCAACTGCTGTTAGTTCCACTAGTACTTCTTCATCATCATTAAGTAGGGATCGCTCGCGGAAATATAGGAAAAGATCCAAATACGTGAAAAAACATAAATCCCGTAAACACAGACATAGCCGAAATAGGGCAGATAATAATAAAACACCCCCAATTCAATTCTACCCCCAAACATGTGATAGCCGAAATGATGTAATCGATTCTTTGGAAAGGCAAAGAACATCCATCCCTTTACCTATAAGTGATAATAATCTATCTAAAAGTGCATCGAACAATTTAAATCCAACTTTCTCCTTCAGTTCACAAATAAACGTCATTCCCGAATTCGACCCAAATGATGGATCTCAAAGTATTGAAGCATGGTTACACAAGGTAGATGAGTGTGCTCAGATATACTCTTGGAATGAGACTCAGATTTGTCACTATGCATTGCCAAAATTAACAGGCCTTGCCAAAAGATGGTATCAAGGCCTTCCATCGTTACTTTTTAGTTGGGATCAGTGGAGGGAAAAACTAAAATCTGCATTCCCGAACACGGAAAATTATGGAGAATTACTTAATAGAATGCTACAAGTGCGTTGTAGAATAGGACAGCCATTAGATGTATATTATTATGAAAAAATGTTATTGATTAATAGGTGTGAAATAATTGGGCGTAAAGCTGTTGGGTGTTTAGTACATGGTATAGATGATAAGTTTATTAGAATGAGTGCGAATTCTTGCCGATTTGACGAACCCGAACAATTATTTTCTTATTTGAGGACGTTAACAATAAATGATAGCAATGTAATTAATAGACAAAGAATGTTTGTTTCTAGAGATATTAAAGGCCAAGGTAGTTATATTAATAATGCGGTTCCAAATACAACAAGGCCGAATATTGTTTGTTTTAACTGTGGTGAAGTCGGACACATTAGAACGAAATTCTCTAAACCTATGAGACGTTGTAATAATTGTCATAGGGTAGGACACTTAATGAAAGATTGTCGTAGTAAAGCTAGTACAAGTAATGATATTAATGATTCTAATAGATTACCTCAACTGATGCCCGCACAAACTGATAAAACTGTTATGAATATTATACAAAGTACAACAGATTGTGAAAAATATTACAAAAAGGTTTTTGTACAAGGACACCAAGTTTTTGCATTTATTGATTTAGGTAGCAGCTGCACTTTAATAAAAGAAAGCCTTGCTAAGGTTATATTTAGTGAATGGATTGAAAATAATATGCAAAACCTTAGAGGTTTTGGCAATTCGATTGTTAGGCCCCTCGGAAAATGTAAAGGAACTATTTTGGTAGATGATATTGAAGCACTAATAGATTTTATACAAATAAAATAAAATAAAAAATCTTATACAACCTCGCCTGTTGAAATAGAAGCTCATGACAAAACGTCCGGATCTCTTTATGTTCCAAATAAATTATGTTCTAATAAAAATAATGCGGAATTTATAATATTACCGGGTGTATATACAATAGAAAATAATAAAGGTTATATTATGATTTCAAATATAAACAATATAGATTTGTTAGTAAAAAAGGATCAGACACTCGCAAGAGGTTTAAGTTATGAGGAAATAAATGAAAATTTTGTCGGATTTACTAAGAAAGAAACAGATAATGAAAATAATAAGGTATCATTACCGGAACAAGATATAAAAATAGGTACTAAATTAAGTCAAGAGGAATCTACTAAATTTCATAATTTATTATCTAAATACAGAGACTGTTTTGCATTAGATTTGTCTGAGTTAGGAAAAACGGATTTGACCGAAATGATTATTCGTTTAAAGGATGATATTCCAGTAGTTTACAATCCATACAGAATGTCAATTAAAGAGAAAGAACAACTATCAGTTATTATTGAAGATCTTCTTAAAAATGGTATTATAAGAGAAAGTTCTTCTTGTTACGCTAGCCCTGTCTTACTCGTAAATAAAAAAAATGGTCAGAAAAGACTTTGTATTGATTATAGGGCTCTTAATAGGAAGACATTAAAAGACAAATATCCCTTACCAAGGATCGAAGACAAGTTAGACTGTTTGGGTGGCAACAAGTTTTATAGTAGTCTGGACTTAGCGTCAGGGTACTATCAAGTACCACTTTCTGAGACTTCCAAGCATCTCACAGCATTCGTCACTCCAGATGGCTTGTATGAATATAACCGTATGCCATTTGGTTTGGCTAATGCTCCGAGTGTTTTTCAGAGGGTAATTAATACTATGTTGAATGGGTCGAATCATTTAGCTATTGCATATATGGATGATCTTTTAGTAGCTTCAAAAGATATAAGTGAGGGTTTAGAAAAGTTACAGAAAATGTTTGATTTATTACAAAATGCAAAACTAACCTTAAATTTAAATAAATGTATTTTCTTTCAAGAATGTATCGAATATTTAGGATATGAGATATCGGGTGATGGTATCCGTCCAGGCGTATGTAAAATAGATGCGGTTAGAAGATTCCCTATTCCAAAAAATACATAGTACATGAGATTCGACAATTTATAGGATTAGCGAGTTACTTTCGTAAATTTGTTATGAATTTTTCTAAAATAGCAAGGCCTTTAACTATGCTTACAAAAAAGAATGAACCATGGCAATTTGGATCTGATCAATTAAAAGCATTTAATGAATTAAAGGATAAATTAATAAGCAGGCCAATTCTGGCGTTATACGATCCATCAGCTTGTATAGAAGTTCATACCGATGCCAGTAAAATGGGTATAGGAGCTATTTTGATGCAAGATAACGGTAAGGGCCTTCAACCCATAGCTTATTATAGCCGACAAACGTCTCCCGAAGAGCAAAAATTCCACTCGTATGAGCTGGAGACCCTTGCCGTTATAACTGCTTTTAGGAGATTTCGAGTTTATTTATTAGGTGTTAGTTTTAAATTAGTTACGGATTGTAATGCTATTCGAAGTACGATGACAAAAAAGGAATTAATCCCTCGTGTTGCTAGATGGTATATCGCAATGCAAGAATTTGATTTTGTAATAGAATATCGCGCTGGCTGTAAAATGGCACATGTGGATGCCCTAAGTCGAAATCCTATTAATACTAGTGATGAATTGACTCGTGATGATAGTACTTTAGATAATATTTTCATTATACAGGAACCAACTTATAATTGTGCGGACGATAAATGGCTTGAGACGGTACAGCAAGCTGATTCTGAACTTCAGCGTATAGTTGAAATTTTGAAAGATCCTAATACTAAGAATATTGTTGAAATAAAAAATAATTTCACTGTTAAAAATAATAGGTTATACCGTATTGTCAAAGAGGGTGATAAAGACAACCTATTGTGGGTGGTACCAAAAAGTGTTAGGTGGCAAATACTTCGCAGTAATCATGATGAAGTTGGCCATTTCAGTTACGATAAGACTTATGAAAAAATTAGAAAAGTTTACTGGTTTAAAAATATGCGTAAATTTATTAAAAAATACTGTAAGGCCTGTTTGCATTGCGCACATAATAAACTACCCGGTGGTTCTAAAGAAGGTTCATTACATCCAATACCTAAACCTGATAAACCATTTGATACATTACATGCGGATCATTGCGGTCCTTTCCCGCAAAGTAAAAAACGGAATTGCTATATTTTAGCCATTATAGATTCGTTTACGAAGTTTATATATCTGAAAGCTGTAAAAAACTGTAAAAGTAAAACCAGTATAGCGGTATTTGAGGAATATTTTTCTATTTTTGGTGTACCACGTCGATTGATAACTGACCGGGGTACAAGCTTTACTAGTAAGGAATTTAAGCAGTTTGGCACAAAGACGGGTTTCCATCATATCCTAAATGCGGTTGCATCTCCTAGATCCAATGGCCAAATAGAGCGTTACAATAGAACGATAGTGGATGCTCTTACAGCTATTAACCATCAGCGTCCGGAGAATGAATGGGATATTATGCTACCACGCGTACAATGGGGCCTTAACAATACCATGAATAGGGCAACTGGTAAATGTCCAGCTGAGTTACTGTTCGGAACCGTACCTGTTGGCATATCCGATGGAGAAATGAATGTTGTAGTTTCTGAAAGTCAAGAATATATCCCTCAGGATGAAATTAGAACGAATGTCCATAAAAAAATGTCATTAGAGCAAGAAAAACAAAAAGAAAGGTTTGATAGGCATAGGAAAGTAGCTCAGACATACAAACTAGGTGATCTTGTAAGGGTGGAAAGAGAGGTCAGTGGTATTTCTGGCCAAAGTCGTAAATTGCAACCTAAATGTAGTGGCCCTTATAAAATAGTTAAGATTTTGGATAATGATAGGTATGAGATAGAGGATACACCTATAACAAGAAAGTCAGGAAGACCTGTTTATAAAGCTGTTTACGCGGTAGATAAAATTCATCCTTGGCTAGTATTTTCTCACGACCCCATATCGAGTGACACAGAGTAGAAATGATTATTTTTATGGATTACCTCCTTTTTTTCTGCTAAGTAGTATTCTTAATGATATTTTTATATGGTTATTGATATATTGATATATTGATATATATATTAGATTCTTAGTTTTAAGATATTTTTCTGGTCTAATTATTACTTTTGTTACGAATATTTATATTGGTTACTTCTAGATGTACTTATTTCGCTTGAAATACATTTGTTATATTTTGTTGTGAAAGAAATAAGATATTGTAAAACTATATATATAAAGAATGGTGTACTAAATGACTACTGTACCTATACTTTATTTGTACCAACTAGCCCTCTGTGGCGTAAGGAGCCCCATGTGGCGTTAATAGCCCTTCGTGGCGTGACCAGCCCTATGTGGCGTGACCAGCCCTATGTGGCGTAAACAGCCCTGCGTGGCGTGACCAGCCCTATGTGGCGTAAACAGCCCTGAGTGGCGTGACCAGCCCTATGTGGCGTAAACAGCCCTGCGTGGCGTGACCAGCCCTACGTGGCGTAAGCAGCCCTGCGTGGCGTGACCAGCCCTATGTGGCGTAAACAGCCCTGAGTGGCGTGACCAGCCCTATGTGGCGTAAACAGCCCTGAGTGGCGTGACCAGTCCTATGTGGCGTAAACAGCCCTGCGTGGCGTGACCAGCTATATGTGGCGTTAACATCCCTAATTGGCGTAACAGCCCTATGTGGCGTGACAGCCCTATGTGGCGTAACAGCCCTATGTGGCGTAACAGCTTTATGTGGCGTACACAGTCCTGAATGTCATAACAAGCTTTATATGGCGATAGCAGTCATGTGTGGCGTGAATTGAACAGTATACCGCTAACAGCCTTGTGGGGCGTAGCCATATCAGGCTAGTGTTACCAGTTCTATGAGGCGTAACCAGTTTGGTGGACATAATCGACCTGGTGTGGCGCAATCAGCATTGCTTGGCATTACTCAGCCCTTAAGGGCTCAATGAACTCAATGTGGCGTAACTAGACTTTTGAGAAGTCAATAAATTAATGTGAAGTTTTCGAACCTGGTGGATGTGATGCCAATATGTGAAATAATGTAATAAAACTCTAGCATGTACATTTCAATGAAGTTAAGTTTATGATCTTTAGTTTTAATGTTATGATGGTTAGGTATTATACAGCTTAGTTTATTTATAAATTACGATAGAGTACAACAATTTTTTTTTTATATAATGTATAATATGAATAATTGTTTTTGTTTTGTTTTTAAGACATATTACGTAAAATATGAATTGTTATAGTTAATAACGATTATGCTTGTCTTAAATATTGTTTATTTATTGTTTATTTATTTTCTTGTTTTTCGCATTTCTGTTATAATCACGCGGGGACGCGTGCTGAGTCAGTTCTGGCCGAATGTAAGCAAATGTGCTAATATTCATATCGGGAGTTATTCATTTAATGTCACTAGATCTAAGTATTCTAAATAAAATAAATTCAAATGTATTAGTTAGTAAACGATTTAAAATTCAAATTTATGACGGTTGATAAAGAACGGACTGAGCGGCTGTCACCGCGTGAACTGACACTTTGAATTTGACACATTCAGAAATTGTAAGTCGACTGGAGTAGTTGACGCTGTGCTGTTAGATTAAACTAAAGGCTGTTTAATAAAGGTGTATTAATCAAGGAGTTTGAATCGTTATTTGTGATTAAAGTCCCGGTATTGCTTTCATTCCTCTGCACCGTGTTCTAAGGAAACGGATGACGTGTTGACACTAATGAATGCATTTAGCTAATTAACCGATCGATTAACTCCGGCCAACGGCTTCACTGATACGATAGTTAAGGTCAAGTGTTTACGCTCACCTCGTAACCTGTTAGTTCTTAACCTATATAGCTATTGAATAACATGTGTAAGGCGCTGTTGGGTTTCTTTTTTTTATATGACTAAGTTGACAAGCAAGCATACGGCCCACTTGATGGTAATCGGTTGCCGTAGCGTATGAGCCCTTGTATCACCATTAGTGGGTGCCACTCACGCGCTGCCAACCTCGAGGTAGTGCTTCATAAATCTCCTTTGCCTAGCAATTTCGCTAGCCTACACTGTCTGTGTCAAAGACTGTCACTGCAGTGGTATCTACAGCCTGACTCTTGCAACAAAAGACCTACCACCAGTGTGACTGATTGCACTGGTGTAATAATCTCTGCTGTGATAGAGATTATCCCAACAGTGGGCGATGGGGTCAGCACCTTCCGACGCCTACCAAACACTGAAACTTTCTTTGGCTGACATCTTCAAGAAAGTGTAATTTGCTGTTCTAACACATTTAAGTTTGTTTTTTTGGTTAATAATTTTTATGGCCCTTTATGATGTTCAAGTAAATAATTTAAATTCATATTTTACAGTAATATTGTCTTTTCCATTATTTTTTTCCGATGCATTCGTCTCTGAAACCCATATGATCCATCAAAAGATAATATCATAATTCACGTTGCAACCAATTGTTGGTTGACAGTTATTTATTGTGGTTTCAATGGATTACGTCTGTCCGTTAAATAAAACATATTTATTTAATCTGACTCATCACCATCGGTTCGGTTGACCTAGAAAAAAATGTTGATTAATATTATTAGTCACACAGATGTGACAATTGAAACGTGAATTTAAATAGCTTCACATAATTATGTTATTTAAAATGATTATTATAATTGAGTGAATAATTAGTAGGTACTTTGTGTATTTTATTTGTCAGTTTTGTTATATTCAATACCGATTTGTTAATTAGGATAGTGTTCGTCGAGTAGTCGTAATTAGATCATGATCATGTCATTTTCTAAGGATTAGTAACATTATAGCTTTTAGTAACATTAGTAGTAAACACTTTAAATTTGATAAACACGAGAGAAGGCTATTTTTATTTTTAAACATTTGTAGTAGAAATATACTTTTGGCATTTCTTAATAGTGCAAGTTGAGCAGATAATAAGCTGCTTTTTATACGTAACATATATGGACGCAAATAAGCAATACCATGTCAACCCACAAAATTGAAAAAACTGAGTTATAAATGCAGAAGTGTTCGTAAATGGCTGAAGAACATTTTTCTTTAATTTTTGTAGGGTTTTAAGCTTTATAACTTCTAAAAAGCCATATTTTAATCATGCAATTTATGTATTTTTAAACATTTTGGGTTATATTATATACGAAATATGCAGTTTGTAATAAATAATAAATAAATAAATAAACGCTACACACTCAACGTTTGTATACTTATTTATTTATTTTTATTTAGTTTGTATACTTATTTTTTGTGAAAATAAGTAAAATAACTTACATAAATCTGAAATTGACCAATAATTAAAAAAAAGTTCATATAAAGCAAGTTGTTCAAAATTTTCAAACGCGTTTTTCTCGAAATGACATTCGTGTGGGTTGGCATGGTATTGCTTATTTGCGTCCATATCGGGGTTACAATATAACGTTGTATTTTGGTGGCGTAGGGACTGCCTAATGAAATTTAGCGTGCATTGCATATAAATTATACACATTTGTGTTTATTCCATGTAACGTGTTCCCCTATTAAAAATTATCACTTAAATTAAATCCTCATTTTTATAAATTTAAAATATTCATCATATGAAAACATTTCTTTGAGGGAAATGCGGCTAGCATTGCATCTCGAGATTTATTTGAATACTGGGATAACAAGTGGTATGAGCGACTGAAGTTGGATTCATGCATGCCACGTGAATTTTAATGTTCTACTTTCTAGGGATGCGCCAATTCCGAAATCCTTTAAATCCAACTAGATTTTATATCCTCGCAGACTAAGCACGGATTCCAATTTTTTGATTGAGTTTTATATGCTACTTACATTTCATTAAAACTGGCCTCAAGTAATTTATTTATTATCACTACGTCACTTTTTTTTTATACTTCATGACGGTTGGTGAAAAAGTACCGCCCTCCTGATGGTAAACAGTCACCGCAACCTATGAACACGCGCGACACTTTTAGTATCACATATATGCTTTATATGCTTTTCTATCGTATTGAGCATTAACAGGGATCGTATGAACGAACCTAATTAAATTTAACTCACACAAATCTTAAACCTCATACATTAAAAAATATAATCACTACCTATGCAATTTTTGTATTGCACTAGCTTTTCCCGCGGCTTTTCTCGCGTAGTGTTAGACCGCCCTGTTCCACTAACTATCTGAATCTTATCGCCAGCCCGCACTTTATTTCTAATTGCTCGGCTTCTAAGTATCAGTATCATCATCATATAAGTATCATAATTATTATGTAAGTATCAGTAGTTCCAGAGATAAGCGCGTTTAACTATATGAACAAACAAATTTTTCAGCTTTAAAATATTGGTATAAATATTAAAATTCGCTTTATCCCGAATACTTGTGCATGCTCCTGCCGTCACCATCATACACGTACGTTTATAGTCTAGACCGAAAATTTGATTTAGTTTTCTAAGTAATTTACATACTCATATGGACTTCCTCCGGCTGTGTTATGGTTTTCGTGAATGTGAAAAAAATTTAAGTTTAAAGTCTGTTGTTGAATAATATTTGGTACGGGTGTATAAAGCTTTTTGACACGTTAATTTCACTACCTCTCTCTTTTTCTATCTATCTCTCTCTCTCCCTCACACACACATCGGAGTGCGTATTACTGTTGGTCTTCGCGGTTCAATTCTTGAGAGCGTTATAGGGCAGAGGAAGTAAGAACTATTGATATTTTACAATATCTAGAAGATTTTCCCACCGTGTTTCGTAAAGAACGTTAAGCTGTCGGTCTCGGTTGTTATCATAACATCACATAAAATAATAATCGTTAACTCTCGATAAGTAAATTGCCCTTATCCAATGAGTTACTGGTTCGCTCTTTGGGTTGCGGAGGTTAGATTACAATTGCTCTGTCTAAAAACTAGTAACCTGTCAAATCCGGATAAGAGTAATAAGCAGATGAGTAAATACCGGGAATAAAGCCTCAATAGCTCAACGGAAGAAAAGCCGACTCCACTCCGTTAACGCGAGAGTTGCGGGTTCGATCCTGACCCCCTTAGGCTATTGTCGTACCCACTCCTATCACAAGCTTAAGGCTTATTTGGAGGGGCAATAGGAATATTAGTAATGCTTTGAAAACAGCATTGCTAGTAATCTTAAAAAAAAAATCTACGAAGAAAATCTTGATCCTTGATAGTATATATTTAAGGTCACTTACAATACACGCAGATAAAGCCACGGACAGAAGAAGCTTATGTGGTTCTTTATGTATTCTATTCATGTTCCAAAGGAGATATTTAAGTCAACGGTCCCGACTATCTGTACAAATATCTGATGGCAATCTCCGACGCCTCAGACGGGTTAGTAATTATCTTATCCGGGATGCGGGACGCATTGCGTTTTATTAAGGGATTTCCGCAAAGGGATATCGATTATTTGTTTGTTTCTGCACTTTTATGGAGCCCACGAGTATAGAAATAGAAACTCCGAGGAGTGAAGTTTGAACCAAAAGATTTTAAGTTACTAGGTTGGCAAGAAAGCATACCTAGTAGCCTATAAGCGCTTGCAACACTTTTAGTAGGTGCCACTCACCCGTTACCAACCTTGAGACATTGGTTCTTAAATCTCTTTTGTCCAGTAATTTCACTAGCCTAAAGTGCCTTTCGAACTGGAGCACAGTAGTGCCAAAGACTCTACTGCTTTGCGGTAGAATATTTGACACTGCGACGGTACCTAGGTAGTTAGCCTCATGCAATAAAAGGCCTACCACCAGTGTGCACTGGTGGAATAATCTCTGCTATGACAGAGACTATCCCAACAGCGGGCGATGAGGTCCTCACGTCCCGACGCCGGTATGTTTGCGTGTCTTTATTTGCCGTATCGTATCGTGGCTAACACACACTTACACACTCACTCACATACACACACACACACACAGCACTGCCTAAAAGATGCCGCCATTGCTTCAACTGGAGTAAACATTTATTTGAAGTTTTGTGATATTGTTATATTATATTTATGTTTTATATTTCTTAATTGTTCGCCTCAGTTATTAATAGAGAATATTGTAAAGCTCTTTTATGTTCGCTTGTGTTTAATGTTGAAGGTAAACTTTTAAATTCTAAGAATTATTTGAGGTGCGTAAAATATAAAAGAATCTCTGAACTTTGTTTTTATTTCATTCGTCGTAATTTCGTCTAAATTGAGAACAACCTTTGTAAAGGTAATTTGATATTAAAATCATAACTTATATTTTTTCCTTCTAAACGAGTATCAAATATGCTAAAATGTATAATAAAAACAGGTCGCTCCGTATTTAAAAGATCGACCTATTTAGTTGACATAAATTTTTCCTAACATTATTCGCAGTATTTACCCAGGGTCTGCCTATACTCTTATCCTGGTTGCTAGTTTTTACAGGACTGATACACGAGCGACTGCCATCTGACCACCAAAACTCTAAGGGGGTGGTTCCCCCTCCATAAGTCATTGGATAAGAGCAAATTCCCTATCAAAAATTAACGATTAATATTAGTTGTTATGATAACAACCGGGACCGACAGCTTAATGTGCTCTGCGAGGCACTGTGAGGAAATCCATAGGACAACATCCGCTCCTAGCGGGAATCGAACCCGCGACCGCCAAGGCTCGCTACCAGCACGCCACAACGGTCGTCATACTTCGCTTATTATCAATATTAAATTATTACAAGTGTGAGATATTTTTTTCGATATATCATTGTTAATATCTATGCAGGAATGTTATATCTCGCATTGACAGACGCAAGTGGCTTATTTAAATTCTCGCTGCGCACGCGCTTGCATAACGCGTTGCATAAAAAAATACTATTGGACATTCCATAAATGGCGCATTGCTGCTGCGGTTAAAGATTTTGCCGTATCACGTAGTTTCCTTAAGACGCAAGTTGTGAGACGGTAGTTTGTGCTGGAAGGAGCATGACTCTGCTCCTACAAATATATTATATAGCTAAGTATACAAAGAAATCTTCGGAATTGTAACCCGCCTCTTTTTTGAATCAGTTAAATATAGACGGTATGAAGTAGTGAATGGACTCGTACGTTAATTGCACACGTAGAGGCCTAAATGACCCCGAGTTGACAATTAGCGGGTTACGCATGTTGCTAATTTGAGCTGCTTACGGTATTCAGCTAATAAATGTGCTTTAGTGAACTGGATAGCTCAATTACGGTTTTAACCTCATATTTAATAACCTTAGGATTACCTCAAAATTCTATACGACTCGTAGCGTGTCTTTTTACAATCCCACTGGAAACTAATATTTTTTCATACAAAAGTATCCTAAGTAATCCAGGTATATGCTATATGTGTGTTAAATTTTATCCCTGACAAAAAGAAGCTACTGAGAATGAAATCGTCTGATTGCAGTCTGTGGCCTACAGGGTTCTCTTTTAAAGTCTTATGTCAATCTCGTGTTAAACCTGCTAACTTCAACATCCGTAATAGAACCAAAATTTAAGATATATCAAAGGGTTGCGAAGTTCAAGTGGTGGTATACTTACTCGTAACTCTGATGGACGTCTGTGTCCAAAGGTCGGTAATAAAAAACAGACATTCGACTTTTAGTGAAAACTCTATTTATTTAGAAAACAAACAGTAAAAAATGCTTAAAAATATAACAATAGTGACTTCTAATTACAGTTTTCATGTTTTCACATATAAAAAACTAAAATTACGCTAATGTTCGGTTATACAATCTCAATAATAACAATATATATTTGTGAAAATTATCAAATTTGAAGGGTGCTATTAAACCACTTCGCAGACAGTAATCTTTTCAATGCATCTGCGCTTGAATTAAATAAATCTAGTTCCGGTAAGTTGTTCAGCTCATTAATTTCTTGGTCAGTTAATTGTAAAATTTCCAATCCAATCTTTGAAAAGAATACCAGTTATAATACGCGATATTCTTTCACCAGATAGAATAATAAATCAGATAGTATTTTATTGGTTTCAAGTAAAGAGCTCGGTGTAGCTATAATCTGAAAGTTTCAGACCTTACTCCGAGTATTTGAAGCTAATGAAACTATAGTTGGAGGTATTTAAATTTCATACTTAACTGAAATTGAGCCGGCTGGAGTGGATGAAACCTGTGCGCTATATGAAATGAGGGACGGAATTTAAAAATTAAACTAGCTTTTAACTGCGCTTTCATCTGCGTTGAATTAAAATATAATTTAGTCTAGAAAAGTATTTTTTTACCTAGACCTATTACTTTTTCAAATGTAATCATAAGCTTGTATTCTTTTACATTTCTCACATACACAAACGATTTTTCAATCTGTAGTAGAGCCTTGCTGTTTTCAGCTAAAATGAGTTGATGGGGAAGTGTTACCGCTTCTTTGTGGCATGTCCTATGTCTAAAGGTTGTCTGGCAGAGATCGCTGCCTTAGCGATAAGACCGCCTATTCTTATTCGCCGGTATTCTTGTCTTAAAATTGTTTTATTATCTATATTTGGTGTACAAATAAAGCATGTTATTATTATTATTACCTTTAATTAGAATTTCGATCTGAATTAAGAGTATTGCGTTTAGCTTACTTGCTAGGATCGGCATAAGCTTTAAAATATAGCATCTGGTCCTGCGGGTCGTGAACTCATTTTTTTTTTGTAATTTTACAAGTTGGCAAACAGGCATACGGCACACCTGATGGTAAGTGGTTGCAGTAGCCTATGAGCGCTTGCAGCACCATTAGTAGGTGCCACTTACGCGTAACCAACCTCGAGATATTGGTTCTTAAATCTCCTCTGCCCAGTAACTTCACTAGCGTACCGATGTTCAAACCGGAAGACAGTAATGCCTAAGAACTACTATTTGGCGGCAGAATATTTGACACTGCGGTGGTACCTACCTAGCTGGCCTCTTACAACAAAAGACCTACCACCAATGTGACTGATTGCACTGGTGGAATAATCTATGCTGTGACAGAGGTTATCCCAACAGCGGGTGATGGGGTCGTCACATCCCGACGCCGGGAAATTTGTACAATTCCATAGATAATATAAAAAAACTAGATTTTAAATTACCGACCCATTAAACGAACGTGACTCCAAATAACATACGTAATGTTAACCTAGATCCTTTCATAAAATTTCGTCAAAACATTTTCATTGCTGTAAGTTTTTTAACTTAATAAATTTCACAAATTCTGTGTACGAGGTATAAAAGCGAATACGTTCTGTACGTAATTGCGTTATAAATAAACAAAACGTACATACATAATTGGTTTTGCTCTATTTCAGCGCCACCTACGCCACGTATTACGACTGTGACATCCACTTATAATGTAGCTCTTATTGCGATTGCTTTAAAGACTACAATAGGATTTTTATAAGAGTTTAGATTGAGATCATTTCAATTCGAATTGTAAATAGTTTGTATACCTCCGACTCATTTTTTTACTTTTCATCTTTTTAAATGTACTCGTATCTATATATCTGTATATTTATACATATAAATAAATAAAATGGAAGAGTCTGTTTGTCTGTCTATTTGTTTTTTCCGGTTAATCTCTGAAACGGCAGGACCGATTTTAACGGTACTTTCACTGGCAGATAGCTTATGTTGTTGTTGTTGTCGATGTTATAAGGAGTAACATCTACTTGAGAAAAATAATTAGGGTTCTGTGCAATAAAGAAAATTCGCTACAGCAAGCGAGCGGAGCCACATATGCAACTAGTATAAATATAAAAGCAAAATACAGCGCAGCGGTTAATTATGAAATCTCTGAAAGTATACATGCTACAAACTTCGTAGAATTTGGGGAAAATTCATAATAAGGATAAAATTTTATGCGTCCCAATATTCATTATGGCTGGATTAATTTGTCACACAGATGGTTCATACCCTGGACCCTAGATCTTCCCTTAATAAATAGTTATCTACGCAGTTAAAAAAGCGGGATATAGCTAGCATATTTAAAACAAAACAGTTAGGATAAGAAAATGTATACACCAATTAATGGTTAAATAGAACTTATATTCTATTTTCGGATTTAATCATCACATAAGGTCAATCCAATAGAAAAGTCATCTGTCGTCAACAATTGGCAAAGAATTTCGAAGTCGGTTCAAAATAGCGATTTCCCAAAGCGTCGTGTTTTATTGATTTCGCATGTAAACTTTGACGTTAAATTTTCATTTTCGCGATTCAATTTCCATGTCTCGTCTTAGCCCATAGGTGTATGAAGAAATAAACATGTTCTTGAATGGATTTTAGATGTTTTATTTGTGTGTATGTGACGAGGGAATCTTTACCATCTATTGGTTTTAAAATCGATTAGTTGAAATATCACATGCGCGCTGCCAACCCAGGGGTTGAAGGGTTGAGAACAGAGGGGGGTGGGAGATTAGGCCTCCGGTCGTTTCTCCCTCGTCGCGCCTACAACAACAGTACCTACTGATACTGTTACTTTACGGCGATTGAACTTGCATGTAAATTCCATCCTTACCACTTCGATGTTTGAAAATCAACAACAGCGCGATTTAGAAGACATTTTCTTCCTCGCACAATCACTCCATTATCATGGAATCAACTTCCGTCGGCGGTCTTTCCGAACCGATACGACTTGGGAACCTTCAAGAAAAGAGCGTATTCTTTTCTTAAAGGACGGCAACGCCCCTGAATGCTCTCTAGCGGCGGTGATCGCTAAAAATCAGGCGAACCTCCTGCCCGTTTGCCGCCTCTTAAATTTCGCTGCGCGTCGCTAGTTGGGCGTCACTAGCGCACATCATAGGTGGCACGAATCCATAACTTTTGCCCCTACTAAAAATCTCTCAATTCTTCACTCCAATAATTAAAAAAAAAGATTTGGCTACAGTTCCCAATTCAAGCACATTTATACTACAGAGATCTGGCTAACTTATAGTTAAATTTCTATCACAAAGACTATGCAGGAGACAAGAGCTATATTGGTGAAAGCATCAGTATATAAATAGCAATCGATTATTAACAATAGTGAGTATCGAATGCTTCTAGTGATAATTGTCAAAGTTGCTATTCAATTCGTCGAGTAGTTCAGATTCCAGCTCACACAGTGTGGTCGTCTATTTCGCTTTAACAGTGATTGAGAATGCCTTGAGATATAATTGTATTTTAGATAGATAGATAAAAAGCTTTATTGCACAAAAAATAAAACAAAATAAGGTAAACAATTGAACTTAGGCTAGTTTCTGGTGAGCAAAGGCGGTCTTTTGCTACAAGCATTCTCTTAAAGACAACCTTTTGCCGAGAAGAACTGTTACAGTTGGAGACACGGATCAAGTGCAAAAAATAAACATATATTTACTAAGCAAATAAAAATAATACAATAACTATCAAAACATGTATTATACTATTTTCATTCTTCTTATCGACTGGTTCATGGCTTACCTAGTTCATCAGAAATTTTCAGGTCGCCCGTAGGCCTCTGACTGGACTTGTGGGCAGTCAAATTGATAACTGCCGAAAGCGACTTTACCTACCTCTGAAGTACAGAGGAGATCAGTTGAAATACCATTATGCGATCACCCAACTAGTGACTGACCGCGTCTGAATTGGCTCAACCCACCGATCGTACCCGGCTATTTTTCATCCCTATACCATACACTTCTTTGCTGCTATTTTATCATAAAAAATCATATACTTCTGTAGTAGGTATACCCAGATATACCCAACAGCTCAGCGTATTTTTGATTAAATCAATTAAGCCGTCTTAATTGTTCGGCGAGAAACATTTTAATAAACGCATCCTTAATAAATGGCAGCTGCGTCTTAAAATTCCATTAAGTGGATTATATTTTATCTCTTCTTTATTTTAGGCAATTATGTTTTACATTCCTTAATCAAGGTTTGTGGAATTAAATTTGCAAATTCGACAGTTGTAAAATTATTTGTATTGAACTTCTCCTCGCTTCGGTTTCCTCAGTTCTGAAGGTCTTGACCAACTTTTCTCAATGAAAGTTTGTAGTTGATCACTGGACACTATCTGTGGAGGCACAATGTGTGAAATGCCTCCAAAACCAAAGAGGATCCTCCGACTAGGCCGATATTGCCTGGCGGGCCGAAGCCCGACGACTTAGCGTAGAAAACTTTGATAGCGCGATTCAGGATTGTGACGATCATGTTCATATCGATATCGTAGGATATCGTTGCGTAGTAAGCCATGTAGATGTCGCTGGAACTTTCTATAGGTTGATGCGGGACTGTGACAATCTTGTCTTTTTATCGCGTTCCCATCTCCAGCCAAGTGTAGAGCATCGTGGACTATGGTGACAACCTAGACTCGGAGTTGGTGAGGTCACCCATAATGACCTCGGAAAGCCGGACCAGACTTTTTACATGCATCCTAAAACACAGATAAAGAACTAAATAACACAATGCGGTCACCCATCCACAGGCTGACCCTACATAGAGTTGCTTAACTCATTAACCGTTTACCGATAAGTGAGCACACCTGGTTATGAAAACTAACATTATGAAAATCAAAATCAGATATTTTTCTTCAACATAAAAAGCATAACACTTCGAAAGTCAGATTCTACCACCGGTTCAAAACAAACTTAGAGGATTATTACTTCTTTTTTTAAATGAATTTTACAATTATTGTTTTATGCTACAAGTTGGCAAACAAGCATATGGCACACCTGATGGTAAGTGGTTGTCGTAGCCTATGAGCGCTTGCAGTGCCATTAGTAGGTCCCACTCTCGCGTTGCCAAACTCGAGATATTGGTTCTTAAATCTCCTCTTCCCAGTAATTTCACTAGCGTACAGTGGTGCCCTTCAAACTGGAACACAGTAATGCATAAGCACTACTATTTGGTGAAGATAAGATATTCAACGATTATTTAGTGTTGATATCGTTGATACCTGGTTTAGGTAACTGAATGTAGTATTTCTAAAAGCACTGCTAGGCAGATTATAAAAATGAAATATGAGTGATATTTATTATTCCCATTTCCCCTCACACTACGAGTGGCGTCCTGGTAGTACATTATTCACCCTCCAGTGAGGGGGACTTAAGTGTCTTTGTGTATCTTAAAGAACAAATTTTCTTATTTGACCGATTGAAGCGACGTTTCGGAGTTTATTCGAATTTAGTGATGTTGTATGAATGGTTGTTTGTTCGAAGATTATTACTAAACCGTTACCTAATATTTTAAATATGTAAATAATGTTTAAACGAGACGTACTAGCATTATTCCCGGTATTTTATTTACCCAGGGTCTGCTTATTATTCTTATCTGGATTTGACAGGTAACTAGTTCTTACACTTGACCTCCGCAACCCTAAAGGCGAACCAGTAACTCATTGGATATGAGCAATTTACTTATCAAGAGTTAACGATTATTATCAGATGTTATGTGATAACAACCGCGATCGACAGCTTAAGGTGCTCTCCGAGGCACGGTGGGGAGACCCACACGGACAAACGCCCAGACCGAAACAGAAATTTTAACAAACATCTGGCCGAGCGGGAATCGAACCCGCAACCGTCGAGACTAATGGTAGACTCACTACCCACAACGCCACAACGTTGACACACGCACACACACACATCATACAGCATTTCGTTACGTGACAATACTATTAAATAGCGCAACCCTTAAACCGCGTTAAGGAACTTCGTTCCAAAATATCTTTACAAAAATATCTTTCGTAATTTTCAGGCAAAATCTTTTGTTCTTGTAAAATGGTATGATCAATGTTTTGAGGGTGAACTACTTATGTAGTATCCGGCGTCGGGATGTGCCGACCCCATCGCCCGCTGTTTGGATAACCTCTGTCACAGCAGAGATTATTCCACCAATGCAATCAGTCACACTGGAGGTAGGTCTTTTGTTGCAAGAGGCTTGCTAGGTAGGTACGACCGCAGTGTCCAATATTCTGCCGCCAAATAGTACTGCTTAGGCATTACTGTGTTCCGGTTTGAAGGGCACTGTAGGTTAGTGAAATTACTGGACATAGGAGATTTAAGAACCAATATCTCGAGGTTGCTGCTGGTGGTGCAAGCGCTCATAGGCTACGGCAACCACTTACCATTAGGTGGGCCGTATAGCCGTGGGCTTGTTTGCCAACTTGTAACATAAAAAAAATGTAGTTACTTATAATGAGTTACTTAGTCTCTACTTTATTCTCAACGTCGTTGTCGTTCATTTCTTTTAGTTTATTGCTTAACTAATTTAAGAGATCGCAAACTTACATTAGAATCACATTGATTAAGTATCAGGTGTAGCGAACCTTGTGGTTGTTTCTAACTTAATTATCCCCCGGGAAGATAAATATCCAGTGTCTTTTCCACTCGCTGCGTGTCGTTTGGGAGTTGTTTGATTTTGTTGTTTTTATCCTGTCTCCTTCGGGATATTAATATTATATACCTACAGTCCTATATGGACGCAAATAAGCAATACCATGTCAACCCACAAAATTGAAAAACTGAGTTATATATGCAGAAGTGTTGGTAAATGGATGAAGAACATTTTTCTTTAATATTTGTAGGGTTTTAAGCTTTAAAACTTCTAAAAAAGCCATTTTTAATCATGCCATTTATGTATTATTTTAAACGTTTTGGGTTATATATATATACAGTTTGTATGCTTATTTTATGTGAAAATAGGTAAAATAACTTACATACATTTTGAAATTGCCAAAAACTTGACCAATATTAAAAAAAATCATATAAAGCAAGTTGTTCAAAATTTTCAAACGCGTTTTTCTCGAAATGACATTCGTGTGGGTTGACATGGTATTGCTTATTTGCGTCCATATATTCATGCCAGGATATTGTAAATAATGTATCTATACAAATATATTAAATAGAAGTGTCTGTTTGTAATGTCAATGTAATAATGCTATACTAAAAGTATAGGTATATGTCTTTATGTCTATGTGGTTCGGCTTATCTCCGAAACGGCTGGATCGATTTTGACAGGACTTTCACTGGCAGATAGAGTATGCTATAAGGAGAAACTTAGGCTACTTTTATTTTACATAATATTTCCGATTATAAAATAAAAACTAAGACTGCCTTAAACGCCACAGGTCGCGGGTTCGATTCCCGCTCGGAGCATGATATGATGGTATTGACCATTCAAGCATATTTTCCGGGCTGGGTGTATTTGTCCTTGTCTTGGTATGTATTCCGGATCCCGACACAGGATATCACTATCCTAATGGGGGCAGTTGACTGTAAAAAAAAAATCTTACGTAGATCACGCAAGCGGAGACGCGGGCAAATCAAGTAGTTTATAAATTTGTTCTTAAATTCGTCATTTAAGAGATTAAAATTTTAGGTAAGCGATTAGAATTTCTAAAATGCTTGGATCATTGTCTTTTAGCATTTCCACTGAAGTATCTCTATTTTGGGTATGAAAAATATAGGGAAAGAAAAAAAAATAAACACAATTGTTTCCCTGTTTATTTTTGTTACGAACGTATGAAACGATTCGACGCTTCATAACATATTGTACTGACGATCCCCGAACAAACGAAAACGTAAATGAGGATTACGTAAACGTTCCCTTAGGGCTGGTTCAGACCAACGTTTTGTACGAGCGTGGAAGATCGTTTCTCTAAACGCGTATAATATAATAATATAGAAATTTATTCACACATTCAAATACAGAATATATTATCAGTCAGGTGCGTTGTGGAGCTTATACCTCAACAACTACTGACTTAATGAAAAAAGTCAATATCAAACCTCCTTATCATTTTGAAAGACCTATCCAAAGATAGCTGACACGTTGCTATATATTCAATTGTTTTTTCAACCCGCAGATGCATGTATGAAGTGCTTCTCTTAATTTTTATATTACAGGATTTCATTACAAAATCGTGTAGCGGTTCATAGAATAAACCTATTTAAAATTTGCATAGATTGAGCCAACAGTTTCCGAGTAAAACGACTGCCACAGATGGACATGACGAAATTATAAGGGTTCCATTTTTGCCATTTGGCTACGGAACCCTAAAATTAAATACACAACTTATCAATCTTGGCATGCATTTTGTATTTTTTTTTTTTTATGTTAGAAGTTGGCAAACAAGCATACGGCCCACCTGATGGTAAGTGGCTGCCGCAGCCTATGAGCGCTTGCAGCACCATTAGTAGGTGCCACTCACGCGTTGCCAACCTCGAGATATTAGTTCTTAAATCTCGTTCGCCCAGTATTTTCACTAGCGTACAATGCCCTTCAAACCGGAACACAGTAGTGCCTAAGCGACTACTATTTGGCGGCAGAATATTGGACACTGCGGTGGTACCTACCTAGCCGGCCTCTTGCAACAAAAGACCTACCACCAGTATGCTAGCAAAAAGGCTGTGATCTCGCCTTACAGCTGCTTTTCAGTACATACAGAATGTATTTAAAGAAACATAAACGGCACGATATATAATGAATTTGTCATTAAATACGAACAGAGCAAATTTATGAAAAAAAAAATTGTTATAGTAATTTAATATCATTATTGTTTAGCAGTCGACCAGTTGGTTTCCGATTTTCGACAATTGAGGAGGTATTCTTTATATAATGTCCTGAATTTTATATTTGATTTACATGATCTTATCGGTGTGTTTAGACGCGCCTTTTATCATCCGTGCAACATCGTACGAGCGTTCTTCTTCTTATCGATTGGTTAGTGGTCAACCTAGTGTCAGAGTTGTTCAGGTCGCCCGTAGGCCTCTGAATTGACTTATCGACTAATGTCTAATTGTCAACAGCCGGGACCGACTTTTTACGTGCCCTCCGAAGCACGGAGACGCTCGGTTGAAGTACCACTATGCGATCACCCATCTAGTGACTGACCGCGCCTAAAGTTGCTTAACCTACCGATCGTTTACCGATCAGCGGGTGCACTCGGCTATGAGCGTCTCGTACGAGCGTTGACGCGCTTATAAGCTCGTAAAATGGTGTAATATAAAGCGCTATCAATATACTACTGATACTAATCACCACCGGTTCGCCACGCCGGATTAAGCCCATGTACGCGTTTGTCTTTTAATGTCGGAATCAGCGTATTCGGTCGAATAAAATAACGCTGGTCTGAAACATCATCATTAATTGTTATACAATTCAGTTTGAAGCTAATTTGTGTTCGCTATAAAGCTGAGAGTCGCTTGCGATTAGTTAGTTACATTCAACACCTGTAGAAAGTTAAAATAAACATCGGAATTGAAAAAGAAACGTCTACCGGATAGAAAACCTTGTTTATAGAAACTGTCATTATCGAATTATAGCTGTAAAAAACATGAACATAAAGCATTATTTTGCATGTATATTATTTAAAATTCACCAGTTCTAAAACTTCATAACTTTGTTATTTATATATGATATAAGAAATTTCACCTAAATTTAAGAATAACATAAATGCGTAGTCATTTTTCAGTAGTTACTACGCCCAATACATTAAATATCCTTTTAGACTTAATATTACGATTGTAGAATGGACGAAACGTTTAAATTATTCCCGATAGACAAAACCTCTACCAATCAAACATCAAAACTTTCTTATCAATACAGAACTTTAGCAACTTCGACTTCGCATTGCCAAGAGCGATGTCGAAATGCCAAGGTCTATCTAACTTTATACTTACATAACAATAATACATATTAAAGACAACGACTGATGCTAGCTTCATTAATATTGTTACAATTCCTATAGGACTTGAACTCGTGATATAATTGGATTCTTCGTGGTTTACTTGTTCATATTTACTTAGTTTTGAATATGATGCTTTGCCCTAACAAAAATATTTACGAAGCAATAAATTTGGAATTTTTGTAATTTTTTTTTCACTTGCCATTTTTTTAAACTGTGATTTGTATTGTTCCAGCAACGGTCCTGTAGAGGGTGCGTATGGTCCGCAACACAGCCCTGTGTCGCGGTCCGACGCCTCCACCGAGGACGCGGAATTATCCGCAGCGCTTGCACACCAGCACCACCTCGCTATGCAGGTATACTCTACCACCAGTGATAGATTTATAATAAGGCACACTAGGCACTGGCCTAGGGCGTCACCGCAGTTCATAACCGACAGCGATCGCGCTATATAAAACTTCTGGAATAAAAAAATGTAGGAAAACCGCATGTTACTTTTTAGTCTATACAGATAAAAACGAATCTCTCGCTATTACGATGACGTTAAATGCAATTAAATTTGATTTAAAGTCAAATATTAATTTCATAATGGAAAAATTCTACCAGAAATTAATTTATTGATATTACCAGAGATTTCGTTGTAAAAAGATAGTAAAGAAATTCTATTTTACTTTAAATAAAATCCCATGTGACATTAAAAACTAGGTGCTTTTTGCTTCAAAAACTTAGTGCACCAAAAAGCTACACCTGGACAATTATAGTCAATACTAATAAATTCTAAAATCACAATGTAACTAAATTTCGTATCAAGTTAATAACACACAAAAGTAATGATAATTTAAAGCTCAATAAATAATAATTACTTGACGCTAGTTCCCTCCGGTGTACTCAAGTCTGGCCTATTAACAATGCTGGCAAAGTAGGTAAATGTATTATGTTTGTTACTCCGCAGGCGGGCGAGTATCCAGTCGGTAGTGGTGTGGAGCCCGATTATGGACAGTATGTGTCGTCCCCCGCCGCGCACTACAATCATATGGGACACCTCACCATGGCCCCATCGCAGAAGTACCCTCATGTAAGTAGATAATTTATAAATCGCTAGAAAATGAATTTTTTATAATTAGTGGAGCCGTGTTCGTCGCAGTACAAATGGATCGGCTCGACAGGGTAAGTACTACACTCTTGGGGGGCTTACCATCTCGCCCCCCGGGACCGAGCTGCGCTACCAATCAGAGCACTGTGATTGTCAGGTCGCGTTGGTTTGTTCTCCAAGAGTTCCCGTAACCTGACAAAAACACAGGTCGGCCACCGAGGAGGTTTTAGTGGGTCCCCATGACGTTACACTCTCTTAGAAAGCCGATGTAACAGTTTCGGTACTGTTGTGTTTCGATGAGTGAGAGCGCCGGAGACCAATGCTCCCACCCTTTATTACCTTTCTTTTTCTCTTATCATACCTTTCCTTCAATCTCTTGGGTTGGTACTGCGCATGTGACACTTTAAGTATTGCAAGCATTTATATGTTGCGGTGACTGCTTACCATTAGGCGGACTGTATGCTTTTTTGCCAACCATCATTAATATATATCGATATATGTTAATAATATACGCAAAATAAGACTCACTCACTCATTGCGAGATCCCTGAAACCACGCATGATTGACTTCAAAATAGTTTAATCATGTTTCATAGTTTAAACATATATAAAAAAAAACAAAATACTATGTATTTATTTTCAAAAATGGTATATTGATAGGTTGCAGTTTGTGGCAATGTTTTTTTATGAAATTTTATTCTGAATAACAAACGAATATGCAACACTTTATAATTATATAGTGCAACATATTTGCTTTCACATCAAAGCTCGGAAAATGAAAGTTTTAACGATGTATGAGGTTATGAACAATAAACTAGCTTCCGTTTTCGGTAGTCAAAGAAGTATTCGCAATGTGTATGAAATAGACAAAAGGTTTTTAGTTTGAAACATAATTGAATTAAGATTTCCTATTGTCAATATATATCGACCTGGTTCGACTTGGTAAATACAGATTTTCTTTGTCGTGCTACAGAAAAATGGAATTCCTTATCAGCACACGTGATCCCTCCTTATAACCTGGTTTTTTTTTTGGCGTTCGAACGAGGCGTATTTGGCGCCATCGCCTTTGGACTGTCTGTCCACTTTGTACAAGGAGAAATTTGCTTCTAAATTAAATAAAAAATAAACCTTATCTCAGAATTTCTACGTGAGAGTATTAGAGTACAGCTAAATAAAAGAAAAATTCTTATATACCTATCATTGGGAGCGAAATTTTCCAGATAATTGAAGTTGATTGAATGATTGATCATCTCTAGTTGCTCAAGAGAATAGTTTACTGTGAAATCTCTTTAGATAAAGTTCTTTTTTGTGTCGCAGACGTTAGTGGCTTATAATTTATGAAAGAGTTAAAATTTAACAAGAATAAAAGTGCTGAGCTAAGCTTTATGTCACGTATAAACTACCGGCGGTTTCACTCACTATACACTTTCTAATATTTTACAGTGGCTTAATCATGACTATTTTAATGTTACCTTTTAGAAATTTTGTTATATATTATTTTGTTATTTTTTTTAATTAATAAAAACGCTAGGTTTTTATGGATGTCATTGCGATTTTTTGTTATTTTTTCTGCTATTATGATGCTTCCTTTAGCGAATAAAGAAACTGCAAGTCTCATCTTGACAGATATGTATGTAGCATTTATAATTTAGCTTACAATTATTTGCATTCTAAACTAGTTTATTTATTTTGTTAATTCTTCCTCAGGTGATGGAAGCAGTTTCAGTGGGTAGTGGTTACGCAGGCGGCGTTGGTCCGGGCACTGGGGGCGGACATTATGGGACCTACGCGCACTACGGAGCGGCGTATCCGGCACAACCGGCTTATCTCGTCGATCCGCAAGTACCGGCCTATATGGCTCAGGTAATTTTTATAAGAACAACTTTTTTTTTGAAAAAATGATGCGAGTCATGATATAAATTTAATTTTTAATTTTATAGGAGTATGTAGAAGGTGGCGGTAGTGCTTCGCCTCGTAGCGCTTCCCCAGGAGCCATGCCACCTCAACACAATCTTCACTTGCAACAAAGGTTAACTTCACTTAATTTTAACTTTTTCAATCTTATTTTAGAAAGGAAAAGGTTAAAGAAATTGTAACATTATGTATTTGTTATCAGGTACGATTCGGCATCTCTAGAACAGCTTGGTCGGCACTACTGCGTGACGTCACCGCGTGGCGAGTACGCGGGCGACGCGTATGCTTACCAGCACTATCCAACCGCGTATGACCCTCCGCACCAGCCACCGCCTTTTAAGGTAAATCTCTTTATATGTTTTTGTATAATGAAATTTTTAACTGACTTCAAAAAGAAGATATATGTGACGACTTTTAAATATTTGTGAAAAAAATAAATATTGGTTTTAGTTAATTTGTATTATATTTATTCTCGAAGTAGTTTTTAATAAGTCAATCATACAATTATAATATATTTCGAAAGAGTGATACATAGTATCTATTTTAACCGTTTAATTATTTTGTAGGACTCGCAAAACGGGCTAAGCTTGGGAAGTACAGGAGGACAATCGATGTATGGAGATGAGGAAGAATTACAAAAACAAATGGCGGGAATGGCGTTAGGTATTGAATATTTTAACAATTATTATTAAATAAGTCCGCTTATGATGATGAAGTTTCAAAAAATCCGAAAAAACACCCAATTAATGCCCGGTGACGCTGTTGCTGTTAGTTGAGTAAACGGCAATACACAGTTAGAAAAATAGGTTGTAGTTCTTTAGGTTCTATTCAATAAACTTATTTTAAACGATTTGTTTAATAGTCTATCTTTAATTTGTTTGAAACCCATTAAAAACCTTGACCCATAATGAACAAATTACGGAGAGTTTTCAATAACACTAAAAACCGATTGTTTTTAAGTTTAAATTTTCATCATTACAGTACATGGTGGTGTCGGCGTTGTCGGTGGTCGTGAAGACGGCGGTGGTCTTCAATGGAGGGATCCAAACCTCCCCGAGGTCATCGGCTTCCTCAACTCACCCTCGGACGTGGTGAAGGCGAATGCGGCGGCATACTTACAGCATCTCACTTATATGGACGACCCGAATAAGCAGAAGACTAGGAGCTTAGGTACGGTAGTAAAAAAACAAAATGGTTCTCAGGTTATTAGCGACATCTATACGCAGCACAGCGCAACACGAGGTAACGCGATACATAGATAATATATGATAACCGTCAAAATCCGACATACCAATGTAGCTACATGTAAATTACTAATAATATTGAAGAACAAGATCGTCACAATCCAGAATCGCGCTGACGGAGTTTTAAATGTCGATTAGCATATATAACTTCCGAATGTGTCATTGGGCCGCCAGGCAATATTACCCACCTAGTCGGTGGATCCCCCCTTTGCGTTGGAGGGACATTACACGTCGTACCTCCAAATTGGTGACCCCGACTTGATCTTTTCTTTCACAGATACAAAAAGTACAAACGAACGTGTTAATTAATAATTATATAACGTTTTATAGGTGGTATCCCCCCTCTTGTGAGGCTGGTGACGCACGAGAACCCGGAGGTGTGCCGCAACGCGTGCGGGGCGCTCCGCAACCTGTCGTACGGGCGGCAGAACGACGAGAACAAGCGCGCCATACGGGACGCGGGCGGCATCCCCGCGCTCATGGCGCTCCTCTGCCGCACCTCGGACATGGAGGTACCTCATACCCCATACCACTTATTGTTACTAATCTACTGTCCTTGTTTAAGGTCACAAAGGTGGCATATCTTATTTTACGTGTGTAGTAACCGTACGGTAGACATATATATACTATGGAGCCGCCTTTTCGTACAGACAAAATGTCACAAACTTGTTGGTTACCAATATAACGGAATGAAACTTTATTGTGCACGGAATGAACGGCATGAAGTTAGTCAAACGCTAACTTCACTATGCACCAATCTACTAAGATAGTTAATTTAAATTTTAGAAGTGGAAACAAATATGACCAATATTTGTGTGTCTCATTTTATGAGTACTCTACACCTTTTTATAGCAAAATCCATATTTTTCACACCAACTCAATAACCTTATGTTAGATGAGGTACCAAAATAACCAAAACGAATGAATGCATTAACGAACGAACATGTGAATGAATGAATGAATCTTTCAGTCATTGCTATAAATCTTAAACTGAAATTAAAATTTTCAGGTTAAAGAATTAGTGACAGGCGTTATATGGAACATGTCGTCTTGCGAAGATCTCAAGCAGTCCATCATAGACGACGCGGCGCAGGTGATCTTCAACAAAGTGATCATTCCACACTCCGGATGGCATCCCACCAACCCCGGCGATACATACTGGTCTACTGGTAAGACGGATTATAATATTATTTGAGCGTTTCTAATAGTGCATAGTTTTTAGATGTCACAATGTTTTAGTGTATATTTTGTATGATTTTATTTTTACCTTTACAGCGTACAAAAATACACTAAAAGTTAATTAGTTTACGACTCTCTTTTTCCAAAGTATAGGAGGTGAGGAGAAAAAAGGGGAAAGAAGAAGAAGGAGATAGATGTGGTGGGCCATTAGTTCTTTCATTTATTGACCGAAACATAGCAGTAGACACATTCCAGAAACATTCCATAGATTTTTACGTAGCTTCTTTTATGCAACCCCAAATAATTTGGTCCCTCTCTCCAGGAAGCCAACAAACTAAAAAAGTTTACTTGGTTATCATGTCTTCTTGTCGTGTGGTCATCCTAATGGTGTTAGAATTCTTCATATGTATCTGATTTGAATTATCGACTTATATAACAAATTGATAACAACTAAGGTAGACTTTATATATGACCTCCGATGCACGGAGACAATCAGCGGGAATATACTACGTGGTGAGCCATCCGCACTATCATCCAATCATTTTTTTTTTTGCTACCGGGGAGGAAATTTCCTCACAGAATCATAGCCTCTTGGGGAGGAGAACTGGGTTATGTTGGGTTCCATGACAGGTGGTCAATCATGGGGACCCACTAAAATCTTCGATGGCCGACCTCAGTGAAAGAGTGAGGCTCCGCGATCTCTTAGAGAACTCAATACCGGTGCATCTCGAGCACTGTGCTGGCCGAGCTCAGTCCCAGGGGGCGAGATGGCTATCATTCATGCGCTTACTGATGGATAAACGATCGGTGGTTTAAGCAACTTTAGACGCGGTCTGTCACTAGATGACTGACCGCGTAGTGGTATTTCAACTGAGCGTCAGAGGCCTAGGTTGGCTACTAACCACTCGATAAGAGAAAGAACCCATCCGTAGTCTGTCCGTGGCTAAAGCCGTCTAACCCAGTGCGCTCCGCCGCAGTGTTCCGCAACGCGTCGGGCGTGCTGCGCAACGCGTCGTCGGCGGGCGAGTACGCGCGGCGGCGGCTGCGCGGGCTGGGCGGGCTGGCGGAGGCGCTGCTGCACGTGGTGCGCACCGCGCTCAGCGTCAACGCCATCGGCACCAAGGTCGTCGAGAACTGCGTCTGCGTGCTGCGGAACCTCTCCTACAGGTACACGCAGTACACACACGCACACGCACGCGCGTATACATGCGCAGGCGCAGGTCTCACAGTCCTAACAAAATAAGTTTTGTGGTATATTTGTGAAACTCATACTCATATCAACTCTTGATTGAGACTCTTCATTTTCCTAGCACTTTTCCAGTTATATTGCTCAGGGTCTGCTTATTACTCTTATCCGGATTTGACAGGTTACTAGTTTTTACACAGAGCGATTTCCATCTACCCTTCGCAAACCTAAGGGCGAACCAGTAAATAAATAGAAATATAAATACAAATATCAGCCCCGAACGAGAATCGAAGCCGCGATCGTTGAGAGCAAAGGCAGGCTCGCTACCAACGCGCCAAAACGGTGGTCTTGTTTGAGAATACTAATAAATAAACCCTTTTTGTACAAAATTAAAACTTATTTTATTCATCTTGTATTTAAATTAAAGTATATATTTTTATAACATTTTATGTGATGTGATAATAATAATACTCTTGAATAAAATAGACGTAAATTATTCTTATTAACAGATGCCAAGAAATAGAAGACCCGCTGTATGACACAAGAGCACCGCCCACACAATCCTCTGGACAGGCCAGAATACAGGCTAGCGCTTCAAAAGGTACCTACTACCTCCTACTGACTTACTTTGATTAAAGGAATTAAATGGCATTGTATTGTGGACTCTTAATAACCTCAGACCATAATAACAAGCGAAATGTTCACTAAAATTACTTTAAAAAAAAAGCACCTTTAGCGAAAAGTCTTCTAGTTCTGGCAACTCGATTGCTGAAAGTTTCGCCCGTTCTGAAAGGATAAAATTCCGAAAAAAAAAGTATCCTATAATAACCTATCTATTTGCCAAAATTTCATACAAATCCGTTGAGCAGTTTTTGCGTGATTGTGTAACAAACATACAAAGTTTCATATTTATTAAATTAGTAGGATATGTAAATTTTTTAAAGCATAATAAATTCCTTCTTTTTAATCCTACAGGCGAGAATTTAGGTTGTTTCGGTGGTAGTAAAAAGAAGAAGGAAGGTTCATCTTCGTCAAACTCAACCAGTCCGCTCGGCAAGAGCGACCCCGAGCAGCAGCAGCTGGACAGCAATACAAACACGCAGCTGGGGTACAGCGTGCCCAAGGGTACCGAGATGCTGTGGTCGCCTGAGGTCAGTGGAAGGTTCTTGTTTAAAAAGCTAGTCAAGTGTGTGCCGGACTCGCTGATAAAGGTTTCCATACCAACGTAGAATATACAAGCAAAATTGCCTCAATAGCTCAACGGTAGAAGGGCCGACTTCGCTCTGTCAACGCGACAGTCGCGTGTTCGATACTGACCCCTTGGACTATTGTCATACCCACTCCTAACGCTAGCTTCCAATTTATTTGGAGGGGCAATAGGAATATTAGTAACGACTTGAAAAAGCATTGCTAATTTTTTTTTATTACTTTCTTGAGATTCCCTTTAAATGTGGTCACCATTTACATCTGCAACTCGGAGGTAAAGTCCTGTCTTTTGCGGCATGGAAAAAAGTTAAGAGTGTGTTGTAAGTTGACGACGATGTGGCGCAGCGGTAGCGAACCTGCCTTAAACGCCACAGGTCGCGGGTTCGATTCCCGCTCGGAGCATATATGTTTGTATTGACCATGCAAGCATATTTTCCGGTCTGGGTGTATTTGTCCTTGTCATTGTGAATGTTTCCGGACCCCCGACACAGGATATTACTATCCTAATGGGGGCCGTTGAGTGTGCAGCGTTTGTTTGTTGTTTGTTGTTTGTTGTTGTAAGTAGTGCACCTTCCACTGTGAAGAGTGGGAGAGGAAAGGAAAATGGGCATGTTAAACGGACTTTTTTTCTTACCAAAAACCAAGTTGGCTAACTTAGATTTAATTTCAAAAACTTATATCCTTTTTATTCCCAACAGGTGGTACCACTGTACATGTCGCTGTTACAAACGTGTTCCAATCCGGAGACCCTGGAGGCGGCCGCCGGCGCGCTGCAGAACCTGGCCGCGTGCTACTGGCAACCGTCTATTGACATCCGGGCCGCTGTCAGGAAAGAGAAAGGTAAAGACTGAATTATTACTTTAATCTATATGTACACTAGCTTCTGCCAGCGGCTTCGCCCGCGTGAATAACTATTTTCATATAAACTTCACCCCCCTTTCAAGGGTGGAATTTAAGAAAATGCTAAAAGACGTGTTTTTTTGTTTCATTTTTCGCCAAAAAGTAAAGTTTCATGCTTCTCGTTTTAAAAATGACGAATTTCCCATCCAAAGTTTCAACCCCTTTTTCATTCCCTTAAGGGTTGAATTTAGAAATTCTTAAATCCAATAGTTAAACATGATAGTTTAACAAAACAAATTACTATTTATATGTAACATGTAACTGTTGGGATAACCTCTGTCACAGCAGAGATTATTCCACCAGTGCAATCAGTCACACTGGTGGTAGGTCTTTTGTTGCAAGAGGCCGGCTAGGTGGGTACTACCGCAGTGTCAAATATTCTGCCGCCAAATAGTACTGCTTAGGCATTACTGTGTTCCGGTTTGAAGGGCACTGTACACGCTAGTGAAATTACTGGGCGAACGAGATTTAAGAACTAATATCTCGAGGTGGGCAACGCGCGAGTGGCACCTACTAATGGTGCTGCAAGCGCTCATAGGCTGCGGCAGCCACTTACCATCAGGTGGGCCGTATGCTTGTTTGCCAACTTCTAACATAAAAAAAAACATTATGTTTTTTTAATGGAGATTTATATTTTTATAAATATTACGTAAAATTCTATAATTCTGCATCTCCAGGCTTACCAATCCTTGTGGAACTGTTGCGGATGGAAGTGGATAGGGTTGTCTGTGCGGTCGCTACGGCTCTCCGCAACCTCGCCATCGACCAGCGGAACAAGGAGCTGATAGGGAAGTACGCGATGCGAGATCTAGTTCAGAAGCTACCGAGCGGCAACCAGCAGCACGACCAGGTTAGAACATGTTGAATTAAAAAATTCTAAACATACCATAATACCATTAATTTTTTAGAGAAATGATGGCTGTATATGGTATTTCAATTCCCATAATATGTTGCAGGTACATTGTTAAAAAACTGCGAAATTATTATTTTACTAGAGACATTATGGTTTTGCTGAATTATTGTAAAAACCGGATTTTTAAATAATATCACGGACCGAGTTTTGTCAAATTGTAATTCTACTAGACACAATCAGTGAAGTTTTGATTATTTAATTGTCAAGGGTGTTCTGTCCTAAATTTTTTAAAATTTTTGGACATCATTTTATTTTTACTTTTTAAGATGTGGCATTAAAATACATACAACCCTAAATTTCCAACTTTCTTCCATCAACCCCTATATTTTAATAGCGATATTAGTAATTCAATAATTTCACCAGTTCTGTTCACAATTAGACCTGCTAGAGCCCGCTAGTTTTTATAATAAACTAGGCATAAGCAATAAGATAGAAACCTAGCCTAGAACATAGGATACACAAGTCTGGTGATGTTATCACGGCTGAGTCTCTGTACTCGGCCCCCGCTCGGTGACGCTGTCAAGGCCAGTAGGGCCAACAGCAATACACATTCCGATAAAAAAAATATATGGTGGGTACCTCCACAGGGCACGTCCGACGACACGATAGCGGCGGTGCTGGCGACGCTCAACGAGGTGATCAAGAAGAGCGCGGAGTTCTCGCGCTCGCTGCTGGAGGCGGGCGGCGTGGAGCGCCTGCTCAACCTCACCAAGCAGCGCCACCGGCACACGCCCCGGGTGCTCAAGTTCGCCGGTACGACACTAGCTTCGCTCACGTGTTCTATAGTGTTATTGTTTTTGAAGTGAAACTTCTTTAGAAGACCTACCGACCGACCGACGGACAGACAAACAGACAGATTAAGCCTTTACTCGCTGATTAATTTTAGCTAAAGAAGGAGTACGTCAATCGTGTGGTCTAAAAGCACATCGCTTTTTTTTTTGGAACGAGTTCCTTAACGCGGCTTAATGGTATAGTGCGATTTAGTAGAAATCGTCACGTAACGAAATGCTGTAGGCTGTGTGCGCGTGTGTGCAGCCGGGTTCGTAACTCTCTCTGTGTCTATGTCTCTTTTTATCATATAATCTATCTATCTTTTTATCATAAATATACAGATTTCATTTCGAATTACATTCGGAATTGAAAAAAAATAAGGAACTTTGTTCCTGACGGGGTTCCCTCGATTGCATGATTTTTTTCTTCTTATATTTATTGCGTCATTTTTACAATAACTTCTGTCACCATTGTCGCCTGATAGTGATCTGGTTCATAGATTCTTCTTCTTATCGAGTTAGTGGTCAACCTAGTGTCAGAGTTTTTCAGATCCTCATATAGGCCTCTTACTTGACTTTTAGACTTATCAAATTGATAACACCTGGGACTGACTTTTACGTGCTCTCCGAAGCACGGAGACGCTCAGATGAAAAACCACTACATTCACCCATCTATTGACTGCCTGCGTTTAAAGTTCTTTACCCCACCGATCGTTTACCGGTCATAGCTTAAATATATAAAGTGCGTGTGAACGATGTTTCCTCCTGCAGGTCAAGTGCTGATGACGATGTGGTCGCACGCGGAGCTGCGCGAGGTGTACCGCAAGCACGGCTGGCGCGAGGCCGACTTCCTGACGCCGGCGCGCGCCGCGCAGCCCCGCGCCGCGTCCGGCGCCAGCGGTGAGTGCGCGCCGCGTGACATACGCGGGACGGGTCACTGTGCTTATAAACAGCTTTTAACAACGTTGGTGTGCGTGCGTGTGGGTGCGTGTATGCGTGTATGCGTGCGTGTGTGTATGTGGGAGTCTGTTGATAGATCCTATGACTATTTATATAGACGACGTTGTGGCGCAGCGGTAGCGAACGTGCATTAAGCGTCACAGGTCGCGGGTTCGATTCCCGCTCGGAGAAGATGTTTGTATTGACCATACAGGCATGTTTTCCAGTCTGGGTTGCTGAGGCCGTTGAGAGTGAAGCGTTTATTAATTTTATCAGTGGCGGGAACGAGTAGTCGTTGTACTACTTTTAACTTACAAAAATCAAAGTAACATCACAACCTCCCTCAGGTATGTGTGCGTGCGTACTTTGTGTATATAATCACGTAAAGTAATGTCCTACTTGTGAATGAATTGTGAATCGTGAAAGGCAAAAAATAGATAAAGTTAAGTGACAGCAAGATCTATATCTAGAAGCATGTATGAGCTCGATGTTTATGGACGAAAATTGCTTAAAAATTTTCTTCTTCTTTTTTGGCCTCGCCTTATGCCGGTATGCTTGTAGTCTCGGCTTTCGTAATTGGACGCAAATAAGCAATACCATGTCAACCCACAAAATTGAAAAAAACTGAGTTATATATGCAGAAGTGTTGGTAAATGGCTGAAGAACATTTTTCTTTAATATTTATAAGGTTTTAAGCTTTAAAACTTCTAAAAAGCCATTTTTAATCATGCAATTTATGTATTATTTTAAACGTTTTGGGTTATATTATATACGAAATATGCAGTTTGTATGCTTATTTTATGTGAAAATAAGTAAAATAACTTACATACATCTTGAAATTGCCAAAAACTTGCCCAATACATTAAAAAAATCATATAAAGCAAGTTGTTCAAAATTTTCAAACTCGTTTTTCTCGAAATGACATTCGTGTGGATTGACATGGTATTGCTTATTTGCGTCCAATTATGTGTGTGGCCATCTCCCCTATGTCCTTTAGGACATTAATGATCCATGTCATTAGTGGTCTTCCCTTACCTCTCTAAACTTCTATATTATGTATATAGCACACTTCCAGGTGTAATAATGTAATCTGTATAGGTAACAATTAGTAGTTGTCTGAATGTGTATGTGCGTGTGTGTTGTTGTGTCTTGATGTATTACAATTACAAATAACAATATTTTATAGTGTATGTTGAAATGTGTAATTAAGTTATAATAGTAATAATTAGAAAGTTAGTTTTTTTATCAATATTGTAAAGAATAGCTATGAAAGATTGTATTGTTTTAAAGTTTTATTACAATACAAATTGTAAGAAGATTGTTTGTAAATATTGTGTATATTCTTTATTTGTAATATAAATCGATGCAGGACTGGTCTCTTACGCTTATCTAACAATCTTAATTAATAAATATATTAAATGATCATAAACAAAAAAATTACAACAATTTAAATTTCATTAAAACGTATGTTCTCTTGACATTGCATTTATAAACGAATTGATCTGATTTGATTGTTTCAATAGACAATCTAAATTCCTGTCTAAAGTTTTCTTTTAACGACTTCAAAGAAGGAGGTACTCAATTCCAATGTTCGGGCATAACTTCGTCATTTATGGATGGATTAAAACAATAAATAAGAAAAAATTTGGACCTGTAATTTAATTAAAAAAGTGTACTCAGAAATAACGTAGGTATTTGAATCAATCCTATACTTTGAAAATTTAGGATTTGTACGATATTAAGTTTTTTAAGACAATTCCACTCGTCGTGATCAAAAAACATGATAAGCGTAAGGGCACACACTTGACTTGTGGCGGGTGTTGGGTTCGACACAGGGCAAGGCACGCCGCAGTCGGGCGGAGCGCCGCACTCGCCCGGCGCCGCCAACAGCACGCTGAGCCGCCCCATGGCCTCCACCGGCGGGACCAGGTACGAGGACCGGACCATACGGCGGCATCGCGAGGTGAGGCTTCAACACGTTTTCAGTTTGCCCATATAGGTCGCGGGTTCGAATCCGGAACAAAACCTCTGCGTTTTCAATTTGCGTTTCAAATGTATCTTATGCTTAGCGATGAAGAGAAACATCGTGAGGATACCTGTATTTCATATTAGAAGTGCTAAGACATGTATATCCGCCAATCCTAGTGGTGGACTCTTGCTGGTGGTGAAAGTTTCGTGAAGTGACTGCTCTAGAGCGGCTTTCGAGGTTAGCCTGCGTATAGACAGTTGCATCTTTGGGATAGACTGGGCAAGGGTGCCTGGTGCAGTTCGCCTTCTAAAACTATATTAGCATTATCCTTTTCAACTCTACTTCCACTTACCATCAGGTGGAGTAGAGTCATCTGCCCCCCGGCTTAAAAAAATATATTACCAATACCAATAAATAAATAAATAAACGCTACACACTCAACGCCCCCCATTAGGATAGTAATATCCTGTGTCGGGGGTCCGGAAACATTCACAATGACAAGGACAAATACACCCAGACCGGAAAATATGCTTGCTTGATCAATACAAACATATTATGCTCCGAGCGGGAATCGAACCCGTGACCTGTGGCGTTTAAGGCAGGTTCGCTACCGCTGCACCACAACGTCGTCATCACCAAGAATGCTGCAATATCACATTTTTTACATCATGATGGTTGGTAAACAAGCACACGGTCCGCCTGATGGTAACCGCAATCTATGAACGCGACCGATTTTTGAAGTATATGCGCGTTGCCAACTCATATATGGACGCAAATAAGCAATACCATGTCAATTGAAAAAACTGAGTTATATATGCAGAAGTGTTGGTAAATAGCTGAAGAACATTTTTCTATAATATTTGTAGGGTTTTAAGCTTTAAAACTTTTAAAAAAGCCATTTTTTAGTCATGCAATTTATTTATTTTGTTAAACGTTTTGGGTTATATTATATACGAAATATGCAGTTTGTATACTTATTTTTGCCAAAAACTTGACTAATACATAAAAAAAATCATATAAAGCAAGTTGTTCAAAATTTTCAAACGCGTTTTTCTCGAAATGACATTTCGTGTGGGTTGACATGGTATTGCTTATTTACGTACATTTAGAGGGAAGGGAACAGAGGCATCATTGCGCAAAATGCAACGGTACTGTTAGTTTACGCTGATTTTCTGGTACTACTATACTATTCTAAAAGGAGTTTAGACTTACAAAGTAAATTATAAGTACTAAAAGTCTAAAACTATTTTTAAACGAGATATGGTTACATCATTTTTCGTCTCTCACAAATATGAATAATATCTACTTGCAGATTCATAACTGCTGTATAAATATGTCCGTTTTCTAATGAATAAAAATGGTGATACTGTACAATTGTATAAATATCAAATATATAAATAGTATATGTTATCATTGTGCTTTAATTGTGGCTTGGATTAAATGTTTTGAATTATAAGTTATTGTATTTGTACAGATGTAACAAATAACTATGTAATTTTTTTTTTATTATATTTGTAAAAACAATATAATATGTATGTAACATAAAATAAATATTCGCTGTGTAATTATTTTAAGGTAACTGAAGCGTATTTTTCATGAACTGTGACAGTTGTAAGTGTCAAATCCTCAGTTTTAAGCCTAAATGAAGCTCAACGCTAGAAGGGCCGTCTCCGTTCCGTTGCGGGTTCGATCCTGACCCACTTGGGCTATTGTCATACCCACTTCTAGCCCAAGCTTCGAGCTCATTTGGAGAGGCCATAAGAATATTAGAAATGCCTTGAAATAGCATTGCTAATAAACTATAAAAAAAAACATGAACTAAAATTTGTTTCTAAAATTGATTATGGCTTTATACTTTAACACTATTGTATTAAAGATTATATTATTTTTATACTGAGAACTGTCACAGTGTCCATCTTATATGAAATCTATCACATCATAGTCTGATCAGTAGCTAAAATAACATGATTTTTCAGAACGATGATATACCAACAATGGACGTGAATTACGCGGACGGACTGGGCATGGGGAATTCAAACGGACGACCCATGAATCTACAAGGCGTCCAAGCTCAAATGCCTCCTCCAAGCAGCCGCTAAAATCTAAAACTTGCATCAAATACATAAAAAAAATCAACTTTGATTGATAAATTATTGTTGAAATTTGATTTTGTCAAAGTAATGATTAGACTTTTTAAACAGAATTGTGACGTGTATATACCGATTTTTCAAAACAAAAGTTGTATGGAAAATCGGTTCACAGGATCGTAGTACTTAGTGATTATGGCATGTCTGAATTCACGATGTGTTGTAGAAAAGCCGTGAAGTATTATAAAGGGTTGTAATCAGTAACGTATTTATTATTTACTTTTGGCCATTCTTATAATATTTTATCATTAAATTATATGGTTTGCTTATCTTCAACGTGTGGGATAAATAATATAGTAATAGACTTCTTATATGGACAGGGCTTTTCATACAAACAAAATGTCAGACTCTTTGTTCTTTCGTAAATTCAACATCGACTCAAAGAAACGAAGTTAGTCACTAGCTTGCGAAGCGAATAAGTTGAGCGTGTGACTGACTTCGTCTATTATCGTTGCTGTTAAATTTACGAAAGAACACCAGCGAATCTTTGGACATTTTGTCCTGTATGGAAAGACCGGTCCTTATTGTATAGTAAGTCAATGATAATAGTTTTATTTTTAATACTTTTTATCCATTAAAAAAATAAAACGAAGTTTTTGAAAAATAAATTAACATTGACATAAGTAATGACAATTAATCTATAGCTAATGTGTTAATCGTCATCAAATTATAAATCAAAATCATTATATTTTTATGTTTAATTAAATATAAAGCTAATGCTTTATATTGCAGATTAAAGATTCACTGACAAAATTAACACAAAGTTCATAATAATAATGTAATAGACCTTTTTTCGCAAAAATTGATCCATAAGATATAATAAGCACTAAGAAATGACATAATTGTAAGACGATACTTTCTTAGACCTAGTTTTGCATTACATGGCGTGTTTTGATTTTAAACGATAAAGAAGTTATGGATTACAAACAGCAATGATTATTATCACAATGAAAAATTATACAAGTAATTATGCTTTACCATAAGTCACGCGACTTTTCTATTACGTTTTTATTGAGATTTACAAGAAAATAACTCCGATATCGACACTTTAAAAACAAACAACACTAATAAAATTAATAACAATATCAACCGAATTTATATTTTATTTTACAGTGGCCTAAAGCTTATTTTTAATTAAAGCTTTATAAATTATATAATATTTTTATTTTTCATATCGATAAAGTCAATTCCCCTATACATAGTCGTGCCATTATAATTATATAACGTATTTCGAATGGGGATTCCCGTAGTTGTTGTAAACATTTTTCATAATAAAATCGAGTATCATTGTCATTAATAAAGTTCATTTTACTAAAAGTACAGTCGGCAAAAAATACAAAAAATTATATTTCGTCGTATTACTTTTAAATAATATAATATGTACCTAGCAGTTTACAGTAATAATTTCTTCAATATAAATTGCGTTTGCTGCTGACTGTACTTTTGAAATATGTGTAAAATGAAAAATCAATACAAATTTAACATTATATACTAACCTCTAACATTTTCTAATAATCAGGATTTAATAATATTGTTATTAATTTATAATAAAAACTATACAATTAGATAAATCAGCCCAATATTATGTAAGAATTACGGACGGGCTGTAATGAATAAAAACACGATGTTTTTTATAATATTTTGTATTCATTCCAGAACCTTCTATTAATGTAATATAGGTGTCTATTGTCCTCTTATATAATTAAGAAATATCCGTCTTATATATAGCGTTTAAGATCATTATTGGGATGTCTGTTTAAGGCTTTAAGGTTAATTTTTGTAGATACGCACTCGACATGTTTTGTATAACGTCTACAGTTGGTCCGGGATAAACGATTTTGACTCAAATTATATGACCGACTGTACCTTTAAATATAATTATTTAAACCGATTTTTTAAAAACAATTTTAATTTAGTTTAGTACAAAATGCTTTCCAGCGTCAGTTAAAATAATTATATTTCGCCCAATTATTATTTATTTAAGTATATGTTAAAACAGTACATGACCGTTGTATCAAGAGAATTTAAACCTTATTTATATAGATAAAAGTGTTTAATCAAGTAATTGTAAATCATGTAATCTTTTTCATACTAATATTTTTTAGGTACGTTGTCCTTTCGTGTACTGATTGACTTGATCAAGTTAATAAGTGGTAAAAGTATAAGAAGTATACTTTGATGGTTTGTCAAAAAATCTTGTTCACGAAAGGTTATTTAGTGATCGGAGAATAACGGGATATAAAATTAATTTAATATAATAAATAATAGAAATCGCTCCCAAAGCGATGTTGATCTCTCCAAAATAAAAAAACCATGCGATTGTGAAGTTGGCAGCTTTAGTTTAGGAATTTGATTCATTTTATGATTTCCCTCCGTTATTTTATTATTATTATTTTGGTTTTAGTTTTATAGGTAGTTATTTATTTCATGTAATCAATTTATACATTTAAAGATCCTAGTTAAGTATTTTTTGTTTTGTGATTTCGATGTATTTTATGCACAATAATGCATTTTCAAATTTCCGCGACCCGATGGCGGTATTGACTGAGTAACCTGGTACAAACTACCCTCATTCAGTGCATTATATGGTTTAAGTGACGTCATACACATAGAGCACGCTTTGTGGTCACTTCGTCTATGAGAAAGAGATAGACAAACGGCTATTGCCGTCTCTTTCTCGCGCGGGAATTTTTTAGACGGACCGCTGAGTTGATGTCTATTGTGTATGATAACGTATGTAAGTTTTGTATGATATTTTTATTATAATCAAATAAGCGATTGTACAACAGTTTTTTCAATAAAAATAATTACTTGCCAGGGCGACGTCGCTTCTATGAAGCGAAACTTTTATTAAATATTATTTCCACAGATAACAAATATTTCGGCTTAGGCTTAAGGGATTTTATTTAATCGTTCATATATTTTTTTTTATTTATGGTTTCCACATGTGAGTATATTAGACAATTGTAGGCATTATTAGGTATATTGTTTTTATATATTAATATTTTAAATGACAAATTTTATATGTAACAATGTCTAAGTATTGTTGGATAGATAATTTCTTTTGCTGCGAGATATATTTTGTCTTTCAACAGCCGGCGCTTAAAATTTGATCAATTTAGAATTGCCAGTTTCGCAATACCTATTGGGAGAAAATATCGTAAGATGAATGAAGAGTAAAATGAGCAAATTCTTTTAAGTTTTTATAAGGGGGTTTCATTGCATTGGTAATATTTTTTTAGTTTGTGTGGTTTCATATTTGTTTAATTTAATTAATAATTCTATAAAAATATTGATCAAGTTTTATGCTGCCTCGATAGCCATAATATCTCTCGAAGATTTCATGTAGTAATGAGTCGTGAATATCACGCTCTTAGTGTTACACCACAATTAAAAATATTTTATTGTCTGTGGTCAACCATAGACTATATAAAGTTGTTGGAACAGTAATACTCGATTATTTATATTTTATTTAAAAAAAAAAGTTTATTATTGAATTTTATTTAACAAGAATCAAAATGCATTCTTTCATTTTGTCGTTGCGACATAATTTAGTAGTAATTAAATACCTAGTTTGTCTTATGTAATGTTGTAAGTAGATTTTAATAGAAAATATTCTCTCTTACATAAAGAAATTATATACACGTAAATTAAAGAATGATTTTTTTTATTTTGGTTTTGTTTTTTTTTTTCTTTTCCTTTTTTTATTTAGAGGTTTTATTAAGTTGTTATAATAAGGGCCTATGTGTAAGTTTGTTTGATAGATTGACTGTTTTTCTGAAACAAGGATTTGTTTGAATGAGACTCGATTACGAATTAAGATTTTTGAATGTTTTTTACCAAAATGAAATATATTAACGCATATAAATCAACGTAAATGCTTCCATTCAGTTGTATAATTTCCGCATTAGATATTGTTAGCAACATTTTTTATAGTATATAACATAGTTAAATTATCTAGCGAGATGTTGCGGGTTCGTGAACGAACGAATGAACGTAATCGTATGGAGAGTTGACGTTTGAGATAATTTCAAAATTCTTGTACTAGTCGAATGATTATTAAAAAAAATCCTATCTGTATGAATGCTCACGTTTTATATATTTACCAGTAGTGTCATAAAAGTATTGAAAAAAAAATTAATCAGTTATTGAATTTATAGGTGTAATAGAAGCATAAATGGAGTTGTATTTAATATAAGCATTAGGGAGTGCACGTTTTTATTGATTATACGTTTTGTACTTACCGTCGCATAATGTTAATGTGGTCGGATCTAAATGATATTCCACGACAGTATTATTCAGTAATATCATGTACCAACGTTGCTAAATACACTTAAATACATTTAAATAAAAAACGTGACTTTTATTTATTACCTAATATGATCCTACTATCCAGTGTTTCAAAAACTGATGTGAAAAGATGCTAACTAGTCTTGGGATAACTAAGGGTGCCAACGGAGCTGCGCGACGCTTTGCATCGTCCGTGCTCGAAGGACCAAGATGAACGGGTTATGGTCACCGTACAAATGCTTGTTTTAAAAGATAATAGTTAAGGTCAAGTGGTTTTATGTAAATTAACGACTAAAATGGTAAAATGGTTATGAGTACACGCGAACCGATTGGCGATTGAACGTGAACTGAAGTAACTTGTACATTGTATGAACGCATGCCCGCGTAAACTCTGACACTGCGTAACATAATGTGCTACGCTTAGCATCGTACACGAACTCTATTGCTAAGCTTTCGCTCTCTGTACGTCTGTCCGTCTGTCAGGCTATAGCCCTGAGCTGTAATAGGTAAAGAATTTATTTTTTTACAGAACGTCTACTTTAGTTGTACAGTTACTTACAATAAACAATAAAATAAAAATAATAAAGGGGGTCGCCATACAAGAAACTTCCAAGTTATAGGAGGAGAAGGAAGGGATATAATAAAAAGAAGAAATTATGTGGAAGATTATAATAAGATTCATAATAATGCGGAATAAGGAACTTCGCTTCAAGCTTAAGTTTTAGTCAATTTGGTCGCGATAATTTCTGGAATTATGGGTTTAATTTAGCATTTTTTGCGTTTGGTAGTCTGTCTATTGAGGAAGTTTACAGGCAAATCACATGATTGTCATGACACAATGCATTGTCATATAAATGATATTATAATGCGAAACAACAAGCAGTAATTACTAATTAGTATTATGAAAATAAAGCTGATGAGAGCCCGTCCATTTATACATTATATCCAATACAGCAAGGCTCTATCTAACTAGTCTAACTACCTAACTGATATCATAAATGTAAAAGTTTGGATGGATGGATGTTTATTACTCTTTCACGCTAAAATTTACTGTTCAGATTTGGATGAAATTTTGTACACACAGTTTATTACCTGGATTAACATATTTTTATCTCGGAAAAATTTTGGGTTCCCATGGGGTCATCAAACAACTACAAAACGCGAGTGAAGCCGCGGGCACACTTAGTTATTCACACATACATTTTAAAATCCAGAGCGTTTTAGTGAAATCGTGGGCTAACGCTGCCAGTTCGGAGTTAAATTCTCAAACTCCCTCCTTATACAAAATTAAATTTTTACCTCATTACAAGTCTCCCGTGGAATTACCTTGAGTGTTGTTAGCGCGGATTAGCGCTAAGAGAAAACGTTTTAAGTTTCTGTCAGCTCTAATTAACTTTTTAAAATACGATTACTTGAGGTCTACAAACATAACTTTGATGCAGTGAATAATATATGAAAAGAGAAGAGTTTTGTTCATTGTCACCTAATTCTAATCAGATCATTACGAAGAAAATTATTATGGAACAAGAGGTGAAAGATGTACAAGAAGTCTCATATCCGCGTGATTTGTCTCCGCAATTGTGACATATGAGCCACAAGCGGTACGAGCATACATTAGTGTCATTTATTTACTTTACTTACATTTGTTGTATAAGCTATACAATATCCGGGGTACAAGCACACATAGCAATGAAATGCAATACTTGATATCCTCCTGTTCTACGTACGTAGTGGTGACATGGCAAGGGTGGGAAAATCTAAAGGAAAGGCGGCTACATATTTGTCGTAAGTAATAAATGTTTTTACAAACATATTTTACATTTAAAAACTGCTACAAGTGCGGTGCTATTTTTAGTAATCTGTGGAAACCTTATTGGTTTATTAATAATTTTTGTTATATTTTTAGCCATAAGATAATTGTGTTTGCATGAAAAACGAAGAATGAGCTGCTATTAGTAATTAGTTAATAAACTTTTATTCATTTTTTGTTGTTTTCGTACAGACTAATGTAAAGTGCCTTACCTACAACGATGATTTTAAATATTTTAAATATTCTTAGTAGTAAAGTATCAGTCATAAAACTTGAGATTGATTTATAGTATATATTAATTAATGCTTTGTACTAACATACACCAATAAACGTTTTAATGACGTCATAAATTCTAATGGCATAAGTAAGGAACGCGGTATGTAAATCTTAATCGGATTTTGATGTTCTTTATGATATGTAGGTACCTACTGAATCATAAGAAAAAAAGATTACGGAATATATATGAGAGACGAGATTATACGTCCACTCTATATTATGCAATATACCTAATGATTTTAAAAATTACTAGTCAAGTTCGCCGTGGACAATAGTGGAAACTACAAGGGTCCGTAGCTTGATGATGAAGAATCTTAAGGACTTTAAAACTTATAACGCATTAATATCGACCGCAAAAATAAGTTGGTAATTTCATAATAATTATTAAAAGGAATATGAAAACAAAGTTATGCAAACAAACTTTTATATTTCTGAAATTTGTAGACTTGTCTTTTTTAAAATAAATGTAGTTGAAAGTTCTTTTGATTGTCTACCCTCTTATTTTTCCAAAAGTTTTAATCCCTTATTTCAAAAGTTAGATAATATCTGACTTTATAAAAAAAGTTAAAATCAAACATCCTTATCATTTTGAAAGACCTATCTAAAGATACCTCACACGTTTCCATACGTTGACATTTTTTTTCAACCTTTAGTTATATGTATGGACTGGTACCCTTAATTTTTACACATTTTATGAGTCAGTACAAAATTGTCTAGCGGTTCATAAGATACACCTATTTACGTATTTTCTAAATATCATATAGATAGAGCCGATAGTTTTCGACTAAAATTATTGCGACATATTGCGAAAGACGGACAGACGGACGCACATAACGAAATTATAAAGGTTCTTTTTACCATTTGATTTACGAAACCCTAAAAATAACTTTAAAAAGGCTTACATCGAAACGAAGAAGAAGCGATGTTTCTTATTTCACGAGAGAGTTTTTATTCTTATCACAAGAAACTATCGTCAGTTCCGTCTCGGGGGGAAAAGAAACTAATTAATTCAGTTGAGCCCGGCATTTGCTCGCCACCCCATAATTTATCAACGCGAAACGAAATAATGCTTAAACAGCTTAAGAGTAGCAAGACGCTAATGTAATCCTTTTAGTTTTGCGCGAGAATTTCGCTGCACCGTGTTTAATAAAGTTCTTAAATATTTTTATATCTATACCAATAATATAAACCTGAAGAGTTTGTTTGTTTGGTTGGACGCGCTAATCTCTGTAACTCTTTTTTATGTTACTAAGTTGGCAAGCAAGCATATGGCCCACGTGATGGTAAGCGGTTGCCGTAGACTATGAACGCTTGCACCACCATTAGTAAATGCCACAAACGCGTTGTCAACATGGAGATATTGGTTCTTAAATCTCCTTTGCCCAGTAATTTCACTAGCCTACAATGCCCTTCAAACCGGAACACAGTAATGGACAGAGAATATCCCAACAGCGGGTGATGGAGCTGGGTGGATATGAAAAATTATTTTTGTATTTGATAGTACATGTCTTGAGAAAGGCTATCGGCAGTATAACTGAACGTAGTATTTGTTTTGCAGAAAATTTGTATAAAATTTATTTTTTATATATAGAAGGTAAATTGTGGGACCACTGAAATAATTCCAAAAATTCTTTTTCGAAGAGCAAGATTCACTATTCCGGATTAATTCCACATTATTTTGCAATTCCGATGTATATTTAGGTATATTTAGAGGTTGTTAACATAATAAATTAATTGTCTTATGAGCGGCGGACTAATAAATTAATTATAAAATTCTAGATAAAACAGGGCTTAATTAGGAAAGGAAATTCTATAAAGAAGAACAATTAAACTTAGTACTAACTTAGTACCTAGTAACTCTTTGAAATTCAAATCATCACACATTTTGGTGAATTTAATTACAACATGTTTGAAAATTAGCTCATACTTTCTACGTTCACTGGTGTCTTTACTTGGTGTCTATACGTCATAGAATATACGTAAAGTAATAAATTTGTAATAGAGTTATTTATTAAGAACCGAGGTTAGCTAGTTGTGTCTGAAAGTTAGTTGCAATGAAGTATAAATTTTGCAATGTTAAGTAAGTATGAATTTTGCATTATTTTTTGTCAGTTTCTTTTAATTTAACGCCAAAACAATTGGATGGAGTTCGGTAAAATCTGTTTAAAAGCTTTTTAAAAGATCAGGCGGAAGAGGAAGTAAATCTCTTTAAAAAATAACGACGGTCGGTCATAGAGGGAAACAACCTTAATAACCGAGAATTCTAACACCAATAATTGATCACCAATCCGTAGACTGAATCGCTTAATGCTGCTTCGTGCTTATTCGATCGTTTTGCAACCACAGTGAAATTACTAGCTTCTTTCAAAAACGCAGAAGGTATCTGCTAATTGGAAAAGAAAAATCGTTTAATACAAAATATTACAATGTATGCCTGTATATGAATGTATATGTAAGCTAAATCAGTGTTCTTAGAAACAGATTACATCTCAAATCGTGCACTTCACTACAGAATAAAGGCTTAAACGTAGCGGGAACGGTCTTAATCAGTGACAAATTGTGTCAAAGCGGCACCTGAGGCGAGCCGCCCTGTCTCTGATATGACGTCGTAAGTGTGTCATTGAGTCATTGTTGTGATAATGTCAGTGTAATGACGTGTTTCAAGACCGAGATATACGTACTTAACTGCTAATGTTACTTAGGAACAGGGAATATGGTACACATCGAAATGGCTTATTACAATATGAAGTATACAAATTATGTAAGACCAGTACTTTATTGATATTGAGAAGAACGAATGAAGAAATTATCCTACATTTTAATATTATAAAAGTGAAAGCTTGTGATTATGAATGTATGCTTGTTACTCTTTCAGACAAAAACAACTGTCACTGGACCGGATAGATTTTTATGAAATTTGGTACAAACAGACCTTATTACCTGGATACATATAGTATAATTTTTATTTACCTCTTTGTCCTTGTCCTTGTATGTGTTTCCGGACCCCGACACAGGATATAACTATCCTAATGGGGGCCGTTGAGTGTGCAGCGTTTATTATTTATTATACCGGAAAATTTTGGGTTCCCTTGGGATCATAAAAAAATATATACAACGTGAGCGGTGCCGAGGGCACAATTAGTTTCTAATATAAGACTTAATAATAACATAATTTATTTGTATTTACGTTCTTATTGTTAGCGATGTCTAGTCAGGCAAAGTAAAATATTCGATGTCAACTACACTCAAACGGCGGTAATTAGATATAAAATGTTGGTTCATTGTCAGTACTTTTCTATAAAAAGTCACGCCGCGAAGTATCGGCGCGCATTTCTAACGATTGCGTCTTGGTGTACGGACCGTTGGCTCTCGCTAAACGGTCCGACCCAACCTCTCTTTATTTTCATTATTTGGCATTATAGTTGTATACCGCCCAGCCTATTTGTAATTGGTATAATATAATATAGTTATAATTATCTACCCTACGTATAGTTCATGATTTCATATAAAGAGAAATACCCGCGTCCGCTTCTGACGTTTGAGAGTGAGTAAAATGAATTGTATTATAACAAATGATGTGAGAAAAGCAGAATAAATGTAATGTCTGTACTAGAAGGTGTAATTGTCAAATTAATATACAAATTGTGGATATTGAAGGCTATATTATTTTAAAGATCCCGTGACGTTAACATATCAGAAGTGGTAAGAACGTTCGAGTAAATAATTTAAAACAGTTCGCTGCGTGAACGTTGTTTCTTACGATAACTTGATTAATATTAATACCTATCTATCACGTTTAAAATTGTGCAATATAAGCTATTTTTATCTTTGTCAAAAGATGATATAGTGAAGTGTAAAGGACCATGTGAATCTGTTTCACAAAAAAAAATGTGTGCAAAGCTCTCAACATTTTATAAAAAAATGAAACATAAGATTTATGCACGAAAACTAGTCTGAAGCAGCACGCTCCAATGATAAACATTGATATGAATAAAACTAATGTGGAATCATGGGTAAATAATAAATTGCAAATAATATTTAATATGCAACAAAAATTGAAGACGTTACTGGTACAGTTGATCTCTACGCGGAACAATATCAAAAGATTCACGAATTTAGGCAAGATGCTAAAAAAAAGAGAGATCACGTCGTTAGAAAATAAAAATTTACATTACAAAAAGCTAACGGAAGAGAAAATATCTTATTTAGAATGCAAGGATGTGGAAAAAGAATTAGAAATAGTTGCTATAGAGGACCTAGAAAACGAAAATACAAAATCATTAATAATCGTTGTTACTTTGCTACAAAAGTGCTCGATACGAATGGCTTAGACAAAAAAGAATCCGCCTTACAATGTTTTTCTAGATGATAATAGCAACCCGACATATATAAATAAAAATCTTACGAAGCAATTACAAAATTTATTTTGGAATACAAAAAAAATCATTAAAAGGAAAATATAGGTATTAATTTGGGTACAAAATTTCAGTTTTAATAAAAAAAAAGATGATGAACGATTCTGAGCTAAGTAAAATATTACTTAGTAGCGAAAACAAATGAATACATGCCGCTTGTTGTAACGCTTCGTGAACACACTAAGCCATTTATATAATTAATATTGACATTCAATAATCCACTAAATGATATTGAAGACACAATAAAATTCACAAAATACTTTAATATTCCATATTGGAGCAATTACATTAAGGAAAGTACAAAAAGGACTACAAATAATACATATAAATATAAGATCGACACCAGAGAAAAAAGAGGAAGAGGATTATTATTGTATTAAAGACTTTATAAGCCATGAAGTACTTAATATTCAATTAAATGCTACGGAAATTTTATACACAACGATAAAAATATCGAAAAACATAATACATAGCATTATATATTTGGTGGCCCAAATACTAGTAACGATTTATAGAAGAAGTAAATACAATTATTCAAGGTATAGCGAAAAACGAAAAAATAATTATTGCGGGAGACACGAACATTAATATATTGTTAAACAATAATTTAGTAAGAAAAAGCCTTCAAAATATTAATTTGGGGAATTATATGATATCAATTGCCTACATTATACAAAAAATTATTATTTATATTTGAATTATTCTATGAAAAGTGTAAAATAAATACCATACAGAGTAATACAAAACGTAATCAGCTGTGGATAAATAATAATATTAAGGAGTATGATTGACCGTATAAGCATGATTGATGAACTATTTCGCATATGTAAAGCTAGACCTAGCAACGCTACCTATACATTAAAAATAAATGTATATACAAAGCTAAAATAAAATAAATAATTGTTTAAATAATTTAAGAAAAATATGGTCTGTAATAAATAATAGGCTAGGAAAACGACGAATATTCTACGTGACTCAAATGTACTAAAATGTCTAGGTAAAACTGACACATTACAAAGTTTTTACGGAAGACATAAGTAAAATAAAACACAACCATAGTAAAAAAAAAAATACATATTGAATCGCGAAAATTACGAAGTAGTGTAACCTTTTTGACAAAAAAAATAACGCCCACACATCGAAAAATTATAGAATGTATGGATAACAGAAAATCTCCAGGGGTGGAAGGAATTCGAATACAAGATTTAAAATATATTAAAAACGAAGTCCCATACTGGCAAAATTTGTAAATATGTGTGCGAAGTCAGGAAATTACCCTAACATTTAAAAAGAAAATCCATTATACGTCCTAAACAAGGCAAGGCAACAAGGCAAATTATGAATTGCAGACTTATAGGTATATTGTCTGTCATAAATAAAATAGTGGAAAAAGTCATTGTTAATCAAATCAATAGATTTTTAAATAGTAATAATATAATATCGGATATACAACATGGGTTTAGGATAGGACGAAGTACGTCTACGGTGTTAGCCAGGTTTATTGATGAAATTAAATTAATTACATAGGCTTCTCATGAGTAAGCTCGCTCCAACGTAGACCTCATCTATGCTTTCGCGCTCGATGGAGGTCAAGAGCTTACCCATTTTTGAATAAAAAAAAAAAAAAACCTTGATAATAGAAAATGTGTAGTAGCTTTGTTTATTGATTTAAAAAAAAAAAAGCATTGGAACATAATCAATTACTGGAAGCTATGGTATCCGTGGTCTTATGATTAAATGTTTTCGTAGCTAAATTCTGACATAAATGGTCAGACATATTTGGTAATAAATATTCTTAGTGGTAACGAAGCAAATGTTAAGTATGGTGTACCGACTGGTTCAGTATATGGTCCGGTAGGATATATCATGCACCTAAATAGAATGAGTAATGTTATCAAAAAAAAATGTTCAGCATACATGAATGCAGACATGTATAATCTAATAATAATATGCAGACATGTATAATATATGTAGATAAAGATATAAAAAATGTGATTTTGATTAAATGGTCTCACGATGACGGTATTATATTAAATATAGAAAAAACTAAATACATGCTCCTACATTCTTCTCGCAAAAAAAAAGTACGATAACCATATGAAATCATCAAAATTATTGAACATAATCATGACTACAATTGTCTATATAAAACGTTTCAAAATTGTACATGTAAAACTATAGGATATGTGGATAACTATAAATATTTAGGATTACTGATAGATCAAAACATGCACATTAATGGTAGATCAAATTACATATAAATATTGTGTGTGATAAACTAAGAATTATACTGTATAAGATTAATACGTTAAAGTATGTCATTAGTACGAAACTATTGTTTATATTTTATCATTCCTTAGCCGAATATATTTTTCTTATAGTTTTATTGCGTATGGACGCACATTTAAAACATTATGTATAAAATTTGGACTTACAATTTAGACTAATAAAAGATATATATATCGGATAAAAATACGAAATGTAAATGTAAGCAAAATTATAGTTTGTTTCAAAAAAAAAAAAAATTAGATATCTTCCAGTGGACGATAAGGTAAAATATTTAATACCAAATGATCAATACAACAATATGGAATTCAAATGTAAATATATCCTTCCTGGAAACCTTAGGACACATAACAGATTTGAATTGTTCTGGCTAAAGAACTAGGAAATATATTGTGTCAAGATTATTTTTTGTACTAGTGAGCAAATGTTCAAAAGAAAGTTGAAAAGAAAAAGTTTTTAGATATATACCAAAATTCATAATATATACTTGTGTAGGGGTAAGTAAGTACTACAATGAGTTTATTGTTTCTTTCACTAAGAGTGGTACATAAAAAAAGTAAATAGGATTTTCCCCTTTTTTATATGTACTGTAAGAAGGGCATATAAAATGATCTTTATTTTAAAGACAGTGTATGCATCGCCAACAAACTGTGCTGCAGTTTGGCGATACTTTTGTAAATGTGAAAATGTATGTACTTGTTTGAAAATAAATAAATATAAAAGTATTAAGCGCCTGCAAGAAAATGATACAAAGAAGGTGTTACAAATATCGAAGGATGAGAAAATTAATGGCAAGTAATCTAAATCTATAAAACTAAACGGTAAAACAAGGTCAGCTTATATTGATTTCGGCAATCAATGCACATTAATAATATAAAGCATATGTTCTGACTGTAAATGAATACTTGATAAAATTGGATTGCCTATAATCAAAGGGTTTGCTTTCGGTCGCATCTTGCCTCTTGGAAGAGTTCAGGTCAATATCGAAGTAGATGCACTACTTTACAAGAATTATATAGTTTCCAAAACTTATTGTTATTAATTTATGCGGAAATTCTTTAGAATTTAACAAAGATAAAATTATGACGCGCGGTATAAAACTACTTGAGCATGAATATATAAAGGTTACGGGAATAAATGTTAAAAATATTAATATATCATGAATGATGTTTTGGATAACTTCTCATCTGACATATTATAGTGAAAGAGAAGTCATCAGGAAAATAATAGATTCTGTGTTCACTATCATGTGTTAAACAAAAAAAATGAGCAGTCCGTACCCTAAGCAAGGCAAGCGGTAGCTCTTCAAATCCATGTACACGAGCAGGCCGTACCCCTCGGGAGGCAAGCGGTAGCTTATCGAATCGGATGTCCTGAGCAGGCCGGAGCCCTCGGGTGGCAAACGGTAGCTCCCGAAGTTGATGTTTTAAAAAGGCCGCAACCCTCGGGTGGTAAACGGTATGTTTTAAGTTAAAAGTGCACAAGCAGGCCGTATCCCTCGGGTGGTAAACGGTGTGTTTTAAGTTTAAAGTACACAAGCAGGCCGTATCCCTCGGGTGGTAAACGGTGCGTTTTAAGTTTAAAGTGCACAAGCAGGCCGTATCCCTCGGGTGGTAAGCGGTAGCTGATTAAAGTTCATTTAGCAAATATTGTACACAGTGGCGAACGTTTTATTAAACATGAAATAGTTGGAAGAGCCTTTTCGGGCGCTAAGCAAAGAGTTTTGGACAAACATATTCGGTCAAGATCAAGTGTTATAATCAGTGACTAGAAGTTTGCCGGTAGCATTATATATAGGCTAAGTTATAATTAAGTAAAAGTGATGTATTTCTAAATTTTCTGCTATTATTGCTATATATTGTGTTGCAAACTGTAATTGTCGTTAAATTGCTAACTGAATTTAATATTATTAGATTATACTTAATTTATTAGGTAAAGAATGAAATAAAAATTAATTTGAGTTGTATTTGATGAAAAAAATTCATACAATATTATATATGAATTCACAAATAATATATCATAGTAATCATAAGTATGAGGCCATACTTCCTACAGGAAGGCCGAGCGTTGTGCGGAATGAGGACATTCCTACTGCAGGACGGCCGTCTGTTAGCGATGTCTAGTCAGGCAAAGTAAAATATTCGATGTCAACTACACTCAAACGGCGGTAATTAGATATAAAATGTTGGTTCATTGTCAGTACTTTTCTATAAAAAGTCACGCCGCGAAGTATCGGCGCGCATTTCTAACGATTGCGTCTTGGTGTACGGACCGTTGGCTCTCGCTAAACGGTCCGACCCAACCTCTCTTTATTTTCATTATTTGGCATTATAGTTGTATACCGCCCAGCCTATTTGTAATTGGTATAATATAATATAGTTATAATTATCTACCCTACGTATAGTTCATGATTTCATATAAAGAGAAATACCTGCGTCCGCTTCTGACGTTTGAGAGTGAGTAAAATGAATTGTATTATAATAAATGATGTGAGAAAAGCAGAATAAATGTAATGTCTGTACTAGAAGGTGTAATTGTCAAATTAATATACAAATTGTGGATATTGAAGGCTATATTATTTTAAAGATCCCGTGACGTTAACATTATGCTATCAAGAGATTAAATTTCCCGCCCACACAAAGATATGAATTTCTGTTTTCTTAAATTATATTTTTATAAATGTTAAATTACAACAAGACCTGGCTATTTTTTTTTTATTGTGTATTGCTGTTGGCCCTACTGGCCTTGACAGTGTCATCGGGCGGGGATGGCCGATTACTGAGACCGCGAAAAACTTTAGCAAGACCTGGCCAAAAATTACGTCTAATAGTTCTACAAAAATCTCATAACTGGATAAACATTCTTTCGGTCACAAGGTTGCTAACCATGGTTCGAAGCCAGGTTTATTTATACTAAAATACCTACTCAAATGCTCGCATAGTCTACAAAGTTAATGTTTAATTAAACAAACAAATGAATTCTTTCGCTTTATTGTTGTGTTACTGTTCCACCGCCCGCGCTTTCTTTCTCATTGCTCGACTTCTATGTATCTTCAAAATTAAAAAAAAATCTTCAAATCCGACCAGTAGTTGCAGAGATTAGGGCGTTCAACCAAACAAAGTTTTTACCTTTACAATATTAGTAGAGATTTCTTCTTGAAGAAAGATAAATAATTAAGCAGGTTTTCTGAAAGCTACTGCTAGTCAAACTCACAGTTCAGAGCTTAATCGTAGGAGTTTAATAACTAATGTAAGTCTTGGAAAGGAAGTAAGACAATAAGTTTGCATTATGTTGAGAAAAACATGAGGTATTAGTACAGAGCCATTTAATAGAAATAACAAACTAGCCTCTGCCCGCGCCTTCACCTGTTTAAATAATGCAATATAATTTAATAGAATATAGAAATAATTGGTTCCCCATAAAACTTGCATTCCCTATATTCGAGACGAAAAGCTTATAATCCTCTCCATGGTTCCATCTATATTTTTTAACAAAAATTCATCATAATCGGTTAAGCAATTTAGGTGTGAAATCATCATAAACAAATAAACCGACTCATTTAATAAGTTAGGATTATTAAAAGTATTTATGAGTGACCTCAGTCTTAAAGCTTTCATACTGCAATAATGTAAGTTATAATTTGTTATTATTTAGACGTTCATTAAACTGAGGATTACTGGTTACTGCTGGGAATGGTCGAATAAAACCAGCTATTACAGTTTTCGTAATGATAAACCTTTCCCAGTGTTTTGAGGAAATTTATGTTAATATATACGATTCATATCGCTATTGAGTTGTGTGAATTTTACTCTGTACATGGGTACTATGAAAATGGTTATTGTTTGGTTAGGGCTGTTTTTTTTGTATTTGGCAAATACAGCTTACACCTGATACTTCATGTAGCCTATGGAAATTTTTGACACGAAGGGATAGAGAGGAAGTAGGAAATTGACGCGAAAGGAAGTCGGCGTTTGGGCCTCCAGTGCTTACGCACGTGATAAGATGAGTAAGAAACTGCGATTTTACGTTGATCAGACATACAAACGTCTTGCAAGAGGCATACTTAGGTTTAGCACACTTTCCGCCGCTAGACGTGCTGGCAGAGATGAAAGCGAGGGTCTAGGATCAGATCCGCGTCTTCCGCAAGAGCGGCGAAAGCGCCACTATATGTAAGTACGTTCGAAGTTATCAAACGGCAGGAGTTGTACGCCATCTGAGCCATCCTGCCGGTTCGGGATCTGGATGGAGATGCGGCAACGAGTCACCTACCGCCTAACGCCAGCTCCGTTAGCCACACACTGGACACGACTGCGTTGGCGAGTACCTGTACAATATCGGACGACGCTGATGTGCCACCATTGTGGCGGTGACCGACGAACAGCACACACTCGAGCCCCACGTGGAACGCAGAGCGTAGAAGCCTGCTCGAAGAGATCTCAGTAGCAGATTTCTTCCTCATCACCAAAAAAGGCATTCTTTGGGCTGAATTAATTAAGCTACCGTTTAGGTTGTTCCTTTTTTCAGTGCCCGAGCAATAAGCCCGTAGATGCTGACCGTGCTATTAAGGTCAAAAACAACCCACATTCCAAAAAAAGTGGAAAATATCTTCGTGTGCGTTACAACGTTGCAAAATTCATTTCTACGTCATTACATTGCATACATAGCTCCCTTTACACTGTCTTTTACAAGGAATATGCCTATCTTATTACGATTTACCTAGTAGGTTACCTATTACAACCTACGCCCACGGCTGCAACACCCGAAACCTGCACTTATCAATAATAAGCCTAGATCCATTCCCTTAGTGGCATATTTATACATGAAGTATGGATTTGTTGTGAAATGCAGTTTAATCTGCTTAGGATATGTTCACACTCTAGACAGGATTATTTTGAATGTGAAAACAAAATATAATTAATGCGGCTCTGACTGATTTGTAGAGTAATAATAATTAATAACACATTTATTTCTATACCAAAATTATAAAGCTAAAGAATTTGTTTGTTTGTTTGAACGCGCTAATCTCTGAAACTACTGATCGGATTTGAAAAATTATTTTTGCATTTGAGAGTAAATTTCTTGAGAAAGGCTATAGGCTATATGGACGCAAATAAGCAATACCATGTCAACCCACACGAATGTCATTTCGAGAAAACGCGTTTGAAGATTTTGAACAACTTGCTTTATATGAGTTTTTTTTATGTATTGGTCAAGATTTTGGCAATTTCAGATTTATGTAAGATTTATTTATACTTATTTTCACAAAAAATAATTATACAAACTGCAAATTTAAACAAACTGCATATTTAAATAACCCAAAACGTTTAACATAATATATAAATTGGATTATTAAAACATGGCTTTTTTAGAAGTTTTAAAGCTTATTAAAACCCTACAAATATTAAAGAAAAATGTTCTTCAGCCATTTACCAAATCTTCTCCATCTTCTCACTCAGTTATATCAATTTTGTGGGTTGACATGGTATTGCTTATTTGCGTCCATATATAAATAAATATAACAAACTTTATTAAAAGGTTAGTTTAAAACAGGGCGATCTCACCCAACGGGGCGAAAGCGCTACAGCTAACTTGATTATAAGCTTGAAAAAATTGTATAAAAACAAATATGATTCTAAAATTTTTATATTTAAAAACATACATACAATCTCAAGAAACATCAATCTTTATACTTGTTTCAAAGACACAGTTCTTATAATAGATATAGTTAATGTGTAATTTTTTTTCTTTTATGTTAAAAGTTGGCAAACAAGCATACGGTCCACCTGATGGTAAGTGGTTGCCGTAGCCTATGGGTGCTTGCAACACCATTAGTAGGTGCCACTCACTCGCTGCCAACCTCGAGATGATGGTTCTTAAATCTCCTCGGCCCAGTAATTTCACTAGCTTACCTACAGTGCCCTTCAAACCGGAACACAGTAATGCCTAAGCACTACTATTTGGCGGCAAAATATTTGACACTGCGGTGGTACCTACCTAGCCGGCCTCTTGCAACAAAAAACCTACCACCAGTGTGACTGATTGCACTGGTGGAATAATCTCTGCTGTGACAGAGGTTATCCCAACAGTAAATAATGTGTTGTCTTTCGTGTGCGCAAAATCTTAAAACACAAGCGGTACTTGACCGCGGTGGCCGTAGCGATTATAACACAAGGCTCCTATTAGAGACGTTAAAATTACACCTCGCCTGCTGCTAAATACCTACTAGGCCTAAAAAGCTTTTATATACTACGATTTCAATACGATACGATACTTGGTATTCGGTCTTCTTCTTCGTAGCATTAATCCCGGTATTATACGAGTATTTACCCAGGGTCTGCTTATTACTCTTATCCGGATTTGATTAGATTTTACACAGCAAATCTAAATTCCACAACCATAAGGGCGAACCAGCAACTCATTGGATGAGAGCAATTTACTTATTGAAAGTTAATGATTATTATCAGATATTATGTGATAACAACCGGGACCGACAGTTTAACGTGATCTCCAAGGCACGTTTTGCTTGGAACTCAGTATTCCTAATAACATTAGAAATGTGAAAATGAGTCTGTAAAATAAAAACGAATTTACAATCTAAATTGAATAAATTTTATAGTTATTTTATGGGATTTTTTTGTTTCCTTTCGTCAGTGATGAGAAGATTCAGTAAAACACTGCCCGTTTGCTCCTCTAACATAAAAAAGCCAAACATATATATAACATATATATTAAATACAGTGATACATATATATTAAATACAGAGACCCTAGTGGTACTATTCTGTGTTTCGGTTTGAAAGATACTGTAGCTAGTGAAATTACTGGGCAAAGAAAATTTAAGAAACAATATCTCATGGTTGGCAACGTGTGAGTGACGCCTACAAATGTATGGTGTTGCAAGCGCTTATAGACTACGACAACTGTTTACCATCAGACGGGTTGTATGCGCTCGCAAACTTATAAAAAATAAAAATTGTGTGGTCGGGCGACCTCCGTCAGGACCAAAGTCCCTTAGTTTTTTAATGTAAATTCGAAATGAGATCTGTTCATTTCAATTGGTTATATGATAAAAAGAGACAGGGACACAGAGAGAGAGAGAGTTGCGTACCGGCTGCGCACTCACTTGATCGTGAGGTTATTTGTTTGTAGTAGGCTTGATACACACACGCGTACACATACACATAGCATACGGCATTTCGTTACGTGACGATTTCCACTAAATTGCACTACCCGTGAGCCGCGTTAAGTAACTTCGTTCCAATAAAAAAATCAACGAAACGAGTAAATAACTTAAAAAGCCGTTATATATAAACGATCTTTCAAAACATAAACGTGGGCGATTTAACGTTGTACGAAATGAAATATTGTTATTTTATTCTATATTCGACATCTTAATTAGCCGCGCCAAACAATGGCCGATTTAGATCGATTCGTTTTATAAATGCTTATTGGCTACGAAAATAATTTAGAATTTAACTTGTTTTTTACTAAAAATGGACGTTAGTGATGATTGGGAGTAATAAAGATGGTCGTTTTATTGTTTTATGATGTAATAAAATATATGTACCTGCATATATACATATCTATATAATATGGTGTTGAAAAATTATAATTTCTTTAGTTTTCAGTTATAAAAGATTATACATAATTTATTTCATGATTTGCGCCGCTATTTTATCATTTGTTACAACACTTTAGTTCAATTAAGAATTAGATGAATAAAAATTACGGTAGAAGAGCCTACTCCGGGCCGTTAACGCGAGAGTCGAGGGTTCGATCCTGACCCTTGGGCTATTGTCGTACCCACTCCTAGCGCAAGCTTAGATTACATTTGGACGGGCAATAGGAATATTAGTAATGCCTTGAAAAAAAAGCATTTCTAATATTCTTACCTTATAATTATTATCTTATTCTAATAAAAATCATCTATGTGTACATAATGATGTGATGATTAGAGCACCTCCTCTTATTTCTACAGATATTCAGCACCTACATCATTGATATCATCGGGCAAGACATATTTTCTTCTTTATAGTATAATAAAACTTCCAACTTCTAATAGTATCATTATTCCAATCGTAATATCTACTAATGGTTTGAACATCACATACTGTGAGCTGGGTTTCTTTTTTCATAGAAATCTTTATAATAAAGTACTAGAAGACACATATTTACGTGACCTTGTCGCCGCAATTGTGACTTGTGAGCCACATGCTTCATGCATTAGTGTCGCTTATTCGCGTTGCTTACCATTGCTGTGTAAGCTATTCAATATCCGGAGCGGTGCAAGCCGCATGTAGCAATGGAATGTGAAACTTATGATATCGTAGTGCTCTGCGTATGTAGTAGTGACAGTATGGTTGTACAGTATGTACGGAACCCTAATAATTTCGTCATGTCCGTTTGTCCGTCCGTCCGTCTGATCGTCTGCCCGTCTGTCCTTCGTCGTCCGTTCGTCACAGTCACTTTACTCGGTGACTATTGGCTATTATATGAAATTTAGTAAATTGGTGTAAATTAAGGGTAGTAGTCCATACATGTAACTGTGGGTTGAAAAAAGAAATTTCGACGTATGGCAACGTGTTAGGTATTTTTGGATAATTCTTTCAAAATGATAAGGAGGTTGATTTTGACAGTTTTGATTATGTCAATAGTTGTTGAGATAATAGCGCCATAAGTCATAAAAATTTTGTCACCCTCTATAACTGTTAAAGTATGGTATTTAAAATTCTGGAATGAGATTGTAGAACATCAGAAGCACTTTCAACCAGATTTATTAAATATGGGTTTCAAAAACAAAATCTAAAAGCTTGTCTTGATAATTTGATTTAACTTTCGAAAACAACATTGCAAAAAATTGTTTTTAAATGCCAAATTGACCACGATAGACAATGTATATACATTTTATTTTCGTCAGAATACTTGAACAAAAAGTTGACCAATAATTGAATTATGTTATGGAAGCCATAAAATATTATTTATAGCGTTCTTTATAGTGTTATGTTAAAGCTATTTCTTGATAGCTCGAGGCGTTTAAATTATCTAATATATCATAATTATGCTGATCTCTAGATAGTGGTTTATTTTAATAAAAGCGCGTACTAATTTATAGCTATTTGATTATCGTAAGCCGTTTTCTATGGATATGAATTGCTTGTTGCTTGATGTGGCTTTATTATTATATTCGTAATAGTTTAATATGATTTGTCACTAACGACCGCCCGCAGACTTCTTTTTCGAAATAACCTTGGTTGGGAGAAATGGAGATTTTTTATGTCACCTTTGCATACGATCCGCCTGATGGTACGCAGGGACTGCAACCTGTGAATGCTTGTGAGGAGGGAAAAAAGGAAGGTAATAGAAACCTCCGGCGCTCTCACTCATGGAACGAAACGCAACAGACTGTTACTTTACGCCGATTTTTTTTGAGAGGGTAGTCCTTCTCCGGCCGCTCCATTTGTGCTGGTAGAAGCTCTACTACCATCAAAAATACCAATCCCATTTCGATATTAATATTAAAACCATAGAAAGGTATTTTATTACGATTTAGCAGTACTGTTAAATTACCATTAATCATGTGGTGAAGTTGAGCCGCTAATTATGTTATTATTTTAATAGCTTGTAATTTAATTATCGGTAATGAGATTAAACATTTGGGTTTATATGATTTTACGATTATTTTACTTCACTGTTTTTTATTATATTTTTATTATGTAAATGAAAGAGGTGGAAGCCTGGTGTCTGTAATACAGATTTTTTTCCAAATACCGACCATAGCCACCAGCCATTCGCAACCATAAGACAGATAAAAGTTAATATTATTATTATCAAATAGTTAGTGGCCAACGTTAGTCAGGGTTGCTTAGATTTTTTTATATAATTAATTGAACTTTCCAATTACAACATGGAAAGATTTGAGTCATTGTCTGAAAATCATAGCTGTTCTTGCTCTCATGACTCTGCTTCTGTTAAATGTGCCAGAAACAGCTTACCTGGCTGTCACTTGCAGGTGCAGTGTGATGCTATCGTAAAACTAAATCAACCAAATCAAAATAATTCTTATAGTAATATAAATACAGTAATTGTTTGTGATAAATTAGGGAAAGGTATTGGTTCTATTTTACATAACAGCTTAAATCAAGTATATAGTATTTGTTCACCCGGAGCCTCCTATCAATATCTTATAGATAAAATTGCCAGTAAGACCCTTGACAGCAACACAACTGTCCTATTTATGTACGGGGACAGTCTGTCTGTTAAAAAACATGACATTGTTAAAAGTTTTGACATTTTGTTAAATTTGCATCATAAAACTAAATGTAAATTTATGATAACTGCTTTTCCATATTCGCAATGTTTGAATTATGATCAAAATAGGCATATATTTAATTTGAATATGGTACTTTATAATTTGACACACCGTCATAGTGACGTATTCTTTTATTTTGACATCAATAAATTTATTTCTAATTTTAAGTTGACAAGGGATACATTGTATCTACCTCTTAGATATAAAAACAATTAGCTACTTTAGTAGCTTACAATATAAATAATTCCGTTGTACATAGTATAACGAAGAATAAAACTCCAACAATAGCCTTGAAAAGCAAGGAGAGTAATTTTGTTAATGACATGGCCATACCTAGTGTAGGTTTAAACTAAATAAGAAGACAAAGCTTAAGCCTCATGATTTAATTATTGTTCATCAAAATATTCAAGGCTTAGGTGGCAAAGAATTGGAAATTGAATTATTTATTAATAAATTTAACGTTGACATTCTATGTTTAACTGAGCATTGGTTAGCTACACATGACTGTTGTGTAAATATAGAAAATTTTAATTTGTCAAGTTCGTTCGTAAGAGCGTCAGCTATCCGGGGAGGTTCATTAATTTTAGTTCGAAAAGATATAACGTGTAAAGTTCGAGATGATATTGTATGTCTCTCTATCGAACGCACTGTGGAACTTTCTTGCATTGAGTTCCAGCAATATATTATAATTTGCGTATACCGGCCCCCCTAGGTAGTTTTGATCTCTTTGAAATTACTATGGAAGATGTGTTAAAGAAACTTTGCTCACATAACAAGTCTGTTATAGTGTGTGGGGACTTTAATGTCGACATTCTACAATTATCCTCGTATAGTACTAAATTATTAGGTTTATTTAAATCTTTTGGATTAGTTAATTTGTTTTGTGAGCCTACTCGCATTACTGATAAGTCTGCAACATGTATAGATAATGTTTTTAGTCAATGTGAAGTTTTAGATAAAGTAATTATAAACAATCTTAGTTCAGACCACTGCGGACAAAAGTTTTCTTTAGTGAGGGAAGAAATAAATAAACCAAATAAAGTGACATGCAGACCAATTACTTTAAATAAAATTAATAATTTTAAAAGCCTAATTAGTCAAAATATCCAAAAATTAAATATGAATCAGGATGATCCGGATAGACTTTACAATTCACTCTTTTCTTTGATAACAAATGAGTTCAATAAAGTATTTAAACTGAAAACTTTTGAATCTACCAATACTTTAAAATTCAGTGACTGGGCTACAAAAGGCTTGTATAAAAGTAGAGATAGATTGTATGAATTATATGAAATGAAACAATACAACCATGATTTATCTTTTATAAATTATGTTAGGAAATATTCCAAAACTTTCAAAAGTCTTTGTATTTACGCGAAGGCAATGCATATTAAAAACAAAATTATGAACTCAAGAGATCCAGTTAAAAGTACTTGGAATGTAATCTCTAGCATTTCAGGCAAAATAAAAAAATGAAATGCCAAATGAATTAATAATTAACAATGTGAAAATAAATTCGAATTCAGATATTGCAAATACCTTCGATACATTTTTCTCTAATATCCCAGTAGAAATAACTAGTGCTCTATCTTCCTCACCTGCTAATGCTTTGACTTTGCTTCGGGATAGTGTTTCAGAGTGCAATGTCTTATTTAAATTCAACCGCATATTTCCGAATGATATAATTAAAACTTTTAAATCCCTTAATAATAAAAGAACCAGTGATTTATGGGATATTTCGGTAAATTTAATTAGCAATGTAATTTATGATATTGCACCTGCTTTAGCTTTTATTTTTAATAAATGTTTAGAATGTGGTAACTTTCCGGATTTAATGAAACAAGGGAAAGTTCTACCCTTATTTAAGTCTGGCAATCGAAATGACCTCAGTAATTATAGACCGGTCTCAATTTTACCTTCTTTAAGTAAAATCTATGAAAAAATTATATTAAATCAATTACTGCAATTCTTCAATGATAACAATATCTTACATAACCAACAATACGGTTTCACCAAAGGAAAGTCAACGACTGATGCAGGTGTAGCACTTCTAAAACATATTTACGATGCCTGGGAGCGGTCCCAGAATGCAATAGGCGTTTTTTGTGACCTTTCTAAGGCTTTTGATTGTGTAGAACACAGAACCCTTCTCAGTAAACTAAACTTTTACGGTGTCAGGGGTAAATCTCTAGAAATTCTAAAATCATATTTGACTGGCAGAATTCAAAAGGTTTCAGTAAACGGAGTGATGTCTTCCGGCTCTTCCGTGCAAATGGGTGTTCCACAGGGTTCCATCTTAGGTCCTTTTTTGTTCTTAATATATATTAACGACCTTCCATATTTTTTAAAAGAGCTGTGTGATATTGTGTTATTTGCCGATGACACTTCATTAATTTTTAAGGTTGACAGGAATTTAAAAATTATGACGAAGTAAATAATACGTTGTCACGTGCTCAACATTGGTTTACCATGAATAATTTAGTTCTTAACGCAAAGAAGACTAAATGTGTGAACTTTTCGATGCCTAATGTTAAACAAATTAGTCCAAATTTGAAGATGAATAGTGAAAGCTTAAGTCTAGTTGACACAACTAAATTTCTAGGCATAACTTTGGATTCCAAGCTACAGTGGAACGCTCATTTGTCACCTCTAGCGAGTAGGCTCAGCTCCGCTGCATATGCTATAAGGAAAGTCAGACAACTAACTGACGTAGAAACAGCGAGAATCGTATATTTCAGTTATTTTCATAGTATTATGTCATACGGTATCCTTCTTTGGGGAAAGGCGGCTGACATTAATACTATTTTTATTCTTCAAAAAGGGTAATTCGGGCAATTTATAATTTAAGAGCGCGGGCCTCTCTAAGAGATGTTTTTAAGGATATAGGCATAATGACTGTGGTGTCACAATTTATTTATTCTAACCTCTTATATATTAGGAATAATTTAAAGTCTTTTAGCAAAAATAGCGATGTACATTCAATTAACACGAGAAACAAAAATAAACTTTGTAATCCTAGCTTTCGTCTGCGTAAAGTCAGTAATTCTTTTAAGGGCTAGGTATTCGCATTTTCAACAAAATTCCAGATTGCTTATTAGAACTGCCAACAAGCAAGTTCCAAATGTATATAAAAATAAACTTATCAATAAAGCCTATTATTCGTTAGAGGAATATTTTTCCGATAAAAATGCTTGGGACTCTTAATATTGCTGGATCTCATTCAAGAACCAAATTTTATATGAAAGAATACAATTGTAAAAACATATATTTGAAAAGAGTAACTGTCGAGTTTCTTGTCGGTTCTTCTCGATAGAATCAACCTTCCGAACCGTCGGTAGCGTTTGACTATTCAAAAGTACTTTTTAAAAGTCTACTTGAATAAAAATAATTTTGATTTTGATTTTGATTTATATTACAAGTTGGCGAGCAGGCATACGGTCCACCTGATGGTAAGCGGTTGCCGTAGCCTATGAGCGTTTGCAGCACCATTAGTTGGTGCCACTCCCGCGTTTCCAAGCTTGAAATATTGGTTCTTATATCTCCTCTGCCCAGTATTTTACTAGCCTACAGTGACCTTCAAACCGTAACACAGTAATGCCTAAGCACTAGTATTTGGCGGTAGAATATTCGACAATGCGGTGGTACCTACCTAGCCGGCCTCTTGCAATAAAAGTCCTACCACCAGTGTGACTGATTGCACTGGTCGAATAATTTCTGCTGTGACAAAGGTTATCCCAAGAGCAACAAATTAACTTCCCTTACCAGGTTTAACTCGAATACTATAAGAATGTAGTTTCTTTCTTGTTGAAAGTCTGATTCTAACACCGGCTAGAAAAGTAAGCTTCTGGGTGAGAACAACCGGTGAAACAAATCATCATTATCATCATCATCATCATCATAATATTAACCTTCGACCCGGTCGCGTCAAGAACGTTCGCTGCGGAGCCCGGGGTGCTCTTTCAACCGACGACCGGTGAAACAAACTCAGGGCTATTTTTTACAAATTTTTGTGTCAAATTATCTACATTCATGTTCACAAGGTCGTTATATATATATGGACAGGCTCTTCCATACTAAAAAAATGTCAAAAGATTCGCTGGTGCTCCTTCGTATATCCGCACTAACGCAACGAAACCAAGTTAGTCACAAGGTTTTAATATATTCGAATGAAGTTAGCGTCACAAGCTTGCAACATAATCGAATAATGTAAGCGTGTTACTTACGTTGAATTTACGAAAGAGTACCAGCGAATCTTTGGATATTTTTTTGTATGGAATGATGGGTCTTTAGTTTTGAATAAGTCAACGCTGAAATCTTTCTTTTTATTTTGTTTCATAACGATTGGCAAACAAGCATACGGTCCGCCTGATGGTAAGCAAGTACCGCAACCTATGGACGATACTTGAAGTATTACATGCGTACTGCCAACCCAAAGAACAAAGGTAAGAGGCAAAAAAGGAAGAGAACAGAGGGGGTTGGAGATTGTTCCTTCGGCGCTCTTACTCATCACACGAAATGCAACAGCATTGTAACTTTACGCCGATTTTCTGTGAGACGTACAACCCCAGTCGAGCCGGCCCATTTGTTCTTTGAGAAGCATGGTTCTATAACCATATAAAACGGTCTTATTTTCAAAATCACGATGCCAAGATCCAAGACTTGAAAGTTCTCAAGTTTCTAAAAATAGGTGATGAACAGATTATTACCACTTGCGCTTTGAAGTCGTCATCGAATCTTTCTAGTGTTCAGTAGACAAAAAGTCTTAGCCTTAATCTCTTGCAGTTCGAAGCAAGATCTAGGATTTTTTTTTGTACAGACTAAGCTCTAAATAGCGAAAAGTACAGAAACAATATACATATAAAATAGTAATTGATGGGTCATTTCATACTGGCAAAATGTCAGATTCGCTGGTGTCCTTTTGTAAATTCAGAACTTAGACAAACTATAATATTCTAAGTAAGTATAATATGATTGAAACAGATACTTCACGTCGAATTTTATTCTTAGATTTAATATCAGTTCTCGAGTTATAGCAGCAAAGAGTGTTGCTTATAATACTATTTAATGACACCCAAAATAGCTTATAAATAATTAGGTATATAAACTCGTAGTGACCACCTTTACTGTTGACTTAGCTAATAACCGAGTTAAATTAACGTTTGACCAAGTTCATTACGTTACGTTGGTGTTGAATTTACATAGAAGCACCAACGATTTGGCGACATTTTACCTATTCAATGAGCCGGTTCATAGTATTTTTAAATCTATGCTCTTAGATAATTTCATAGTTAAACATGGTAATTAGTTATACACAGATTTCTATCATGGCTATTACACTTTGTAATTAAAACTTAAAACCATAAACCTTTAATATAAATTTTCGAACACAAAACGTGTTCGTATTCGCGATTTCGCTAATGGCGACTGAGAAAACTTCAAATTTGAATGTGGCACGCTAAACTTTAGAAATGGCGGGAGCAGACGACGAACCGTTTTCTTTGTATTATCGTTAAGGTTTTTTCATTTCAGATTTTATTAAAAGTTTAATTATTAGTAACTATTTATTTTTATAAAAACAAACATGTAAGAAAATTGTACTTCAATAATTTTATTATTTTTAATTTAGGAATTTTTAACACAATACAAAATGAAAACAAAAAAGTATGTTAATCATAGACAAGTCCGTGCTCATTAGTGGATTGAGTACTTTGACAGAAATGCAAGATGGCGTCTCGTAGCTACAATTTAGCGGGAATCAGGAAAGTGGGACACCAGTAGTAGAATGGAATATGTTCCAACGACAATAGCTTTGTTTTTATGTGTGAATGATGCACATTTTTGCTCATGAATAACAATTTTTTACTTTTTATTTTCAAGATTAGGTCAAAAGCGTTGCTTGTAATGAGAGGGTAGGTGATAATTTAGCGGGAATTAGGAAAGTAGGTCAGTTCGGAACGAGGATGTAATGTAAGGATCATTTTATAGTTATTCGCTGGGGAAGTCAAAAGTGCATGTTGCGTGTAAATTCAAAATAAAATTACTTAATTATAAACAAATTTATAAACAAGAAAAGTTTTTTAAAACCTTTATGGTGATTTGATTTTTTTTTTGTATTATAACTAACCTTTGAAACTATTTGATGGAGCTACATAGATTTCTTGTTTATTTATTTTTTTTATGTCATGACGGTTGCCAAGCAAGCATACGATCCGCCTGATGGTAAGCAGTCGCCGCAACCTATGTACGCTTGCAATACTTGAAGTATCACAAGCGCGTTGCCAACCTAAGGAACAGTAGGGACGGGATGAGAAAGGCAAAAAGGAAGAGAACAGCGGTGGTGGGAGAATGGGCCACCAGCGCTCTCACTCATCGCACGAAACGCAACATTACCTAATGATACTGTTACTTGACGCCGATTTTCGGTGAGAGGGTAGTACTTCCTCGGTCGAGCCGACCCATTTGTGCTGAGGGAAGCATGGCTCTATTACCGTAAATTACCGTAAATAATAAAATTATTCAGCATTATTACTTGTATCGTGTAAATTATGTAGTTTTCAAAGCCACTTGGGTTACCTAGTATTTTTCGGCGTCGTAAAATCCTAAAATATGGCTACCAATTAAACGTACCTTGTAACTGTCAAAGTTTTACAGCGGTGTAATAAATAGTGAGGTTAGCGTCGTTTATGAGAACCTACTTTCCCGCTTTCCGTTGTGTAAATTGTTTTAAATTAAAAAGTTTAAGCAAACAACTATAACAGTTTATTAGTCTTCAACCGAGTTTCAAAAGAAAGAGATTTTTTTTTAATGATGGTTGGTAATGAAGCATACGGTCCGCCTGATGGTAAGCAGCCCCGCAACCTATCAACGCAATACTTGAACTATCACATAAGAGAGATAGTTATATGCGAGATATATGCGAGAGTTCCCGTAACCTGACAAACACACTGAGGTAGGCGATCGAGGAGGTTTCCACCTTGTCATAGAACCCCACATAACCCGGTTCTCCTCCCCAAGACACCGGGTATCTAGTAGTAGATTTCCTCCTCGACACTAAAAAAAAACACATAAGCGTTGCCAATCCAAGAGATAGGAGGGGAAAAAAGGAAGGGACAGTACTCTGCTACTTTACGCCGATTTTCTAGGAGAGGAGTAGCTTTTCGGGTCGAGCCAGTTCATTTGTTCTGGGAGCATGGCTCTACAACTAAATTTATGTTTGTATCTATCCATATTACAGAGAAATGACATGTTTATAACATTTTTACGACAATCACTTTTACGCAAACGGATTAAAATTTACACAAGTAAATTAAAAAAAAAACATGTCAGAACAAACTTATGCTTCAATTATTTAAATACGGATACAGAAATATGATATCAAAAATTTTTTATCTCTCTGTGAAATCTTGACATTGTTCAACGTGAAATAGGGTAAAGGTTAAAGTTTATTCGACTTATTCCTTAAATAAAATAAATACATGAAAATTCTGTTAAATTTTTTCCGATGTGTATTTACGACTTTTGTAAGCTAACAAGGTCACTCAATACATAATTTGTATTAAATCTAAGTGAAGAAACATCGAGATATTGTGGTACTGTTACAAATTATAAGTCATGAAAAATCGAGTTAACTTGTTATTAAGATAACGGACCGATTATTAAAACAACAATAATTAAAACAACAGTCAATTTGGATTTATTTAATTTTCAAGAAATTGAATGAGGCTTTGATGATAAAGAAAGAAAATTGTCAATTTTTGCCTTCTTCCATCTGCGTTATATTTTTGGGTTTGGCATTCCCTACTCTGAATCTTCTATTGTTAAGAAGCTTGGCTGTTCGTCTCCATTAGTAAACTTCCCCATCTTTCTTCCAGGCAATCGTATCATCGCTTTTTTTCCGTCCTTTCGATTTCTTATGTTGCTGCTCAAAAATAATGTGGTTTTCGTGTCTGGCATTCTTTCTATGTGAGCAGCCCATTTCGGCGGCTGTGACGGATTTCACATGACAATGTTCTCGTACCCGATGACTACATTCAGCTCATGGCATGGTTCATCGATTACTTTCGATCACTGTATTCAAATTGATTTTGTATACAATACCTGAGACGGTTATGTTCTCGTGTTCCTTTAAAAGTCCAGTTATTATTATAATAACTGGAAACATGCTAGTGCTCAATATGAAAAATCATAATTCAGTTATTATGTATGTGTGTAAGTTTGGGTTGATCTATGATCAAAACATGAAAAATCCTACTAATATTATAAACCTAAAGGTTTGTGACAATAAATATTTGGATGGGCCGATGTATGTTACTCTTTCAAGCAAAAATTACTGAACGGATTAAGATGAAATTTAGCACACACATAGAATATTATCTGTATTAAAACATAGGATACTTTTTATCTTTGAAAAATCTTGGGTTCTCGTGGGATTATCAAAAAACGACATTAACGCAGACGGAGGACGCTGTATTTAAATTATCCATACATGTTATCACAAAGACGAAAACATTTTCAAACTAAAAATTCAACGAAAGCCTTTCATCTCTAAAAGTATTTGCAAAACTCTAAACTATTTG